>OY725182.1:6980000-9855000 GCA_963241965.1 Tortrix viridana | reverse complement strand
CGCCGCGTGACGTTAAAACCATATTTTTTGGATGATTCAACATAACAAAAGAGCGTCAGTGGATATCGCCTGTACGTTGGCACATAAATTGGCAGTTGACACGCCCATTAGCCAAAGTGAAGAGCTGACTTAACATCATTATTGTCAGCCAAACTTTATTGCTGGGGGATCCCCAAAGATTTCTCCCGTCAGTTAAAGATTGACATACTTATATAAACCTTGATTACAGGGTAGTTCTGCCCGCGGAAGAGGCGCCGCTGGCCAAGATGCTGGTGGCGGCCATGATCGCGGCGCGCGCGGCGGCGCGCCCGCCCTGCGCCGCGGTGCTCAAACACCCGCTGTTCTGGGGCAGCGAGTGCATACTCAACTTCCTGCAGGCTAGTTAAAGAATATATTTAATAAAAAAAAACATACAGACGAATTGAAAACCTCCTCCTTTTTTTGAAGTCGGTTAAAAATACTAGCGTCCCACCGAGTAGAACTCGTTTATCGCGTTTTCCTTTGTAACTATATTTTTTTTTGGGATTAATTGGTATCTTATGGGTTAATCCACGATATAATCTGGCTGTGTGTCAAATTTCATCCAAATTCGTTCAGCCGTTTAATTCAACATTCAAAAATTGCACATCCATTGCCAAAGGTATGCAAGTTGAAAATATGTGAATGTTGGAGAGGATGTTTAGATGTTTGTCTTTCAATCATTAGTGGCTGGACCAATAGGAATGAAGTCGGCACAATAATAGTCCATATTCTAGATTAGGATACAGGATAATTTTTGTCTGAGATAATTTCAAGGTTTCCAAAGGAAAAACGATAAACAAGCCCTACGCCGATGATGCGGCGGGCAAAGGCTGGCAAGTTTAAATAAAATATTGAAGGAGTCTCTGATCAAACTAATCAACAATGATTGATTCTTCCAGGACGTGAGCGATCAAGTGGAGAGCATGGAGTCCCGCGGGCTCGGGCACGGCCTGGAGCAGGGCGCGCGGCGCGTGGTGCGCGGCGACTGGCGCGCGCACGTGTGCGCCGCCGTGGCCGCCGACCTGCGCGCGCGCCGCTCCTACCGCGGCGAGCGCGTCGCGCATCTGCTGCGCGCCGTGCGCAACAAGGTGACACACACGCGTAATACACACGACGAGTAGGCGGCAATATAAATGGCCAACGATGAAAAGAAACCCAAACGAACCAATTTACCATTAATAATCCATAATCGCGTACTTTTGAAGATCGAATGAGGTCTTTTACACGCCGGATGAAGATTTAAGGTTACGTGTCAAACAGTAAGCTTATCAATTTGTTTACAGCTATAGCCATTTCTATTGACGTCTCCATAGAACCCGTTGAACAATCGCACCAATGATTGCAATTGATGAATTTCCAGAAACATCACTACAAGGAGTTGGATGAGCCGGTGAGAGAGAGCCTGGGCGCGCTGCCGGGCGGGTTCGCGCGCTACTGGCTGCGGCGCTTCCCGCTGCTGCTGGCGCACGCGTGGCTGCAGGCGCAGGCGCTGCGGCGCGAGGACGCGCTGCGCGCCTACTTCCCCGCCGCCTACACCTTCCCCCGCGCGCTGCTCGCCGACCTCGACGACGCGGGCGACGCTGACGACCAGCTTCCGCTCAACCTCGCCGACTCTCAGACGAACCAACTCTTTCTCAAAAGCAAAGTTTACGTCGACGAGACGAAAAAAGGGAGCCCCTTCAAAAAATACGGCGCCCGGAGGTACGACGATAGAGACGACGTGAGGCTGAGAGACAGGCATTACAAGAAGAACAAAAAAAGCCAGGATATGCCCGTGTGGAGGTTGCCGCCCCAGTAATTTTATATAAGCACAAATAATGCACAGATTGTTATTGTACATTTATTAATTTATTAAGAGATTTTACTATTGATATATTTATAATATCTAGTAAGTATGAAATTATAAAAAGCGTGGAAGAGTAACAAGGAGCAAAAGACAGGCCGACCTACATAAAGCAAACTTATCTTTAAAGAGCGCGAATGTTAGAATCTGGGTTATGGATGTTTTATATCTATTTACATATGTCTCTATATACCTAAGTCGTAAGTACCGTTGTAAAGTCCCATCATATCATTTGTATCAGGAGTTATTGTGGGACTAGACAGAGTATGTGATCAGTGTCTAAAATATTACAAACACACCTCGCACTGTTGCTCGCCGCAACTTGACATTAACGTTATGTTTCAAGTTAAGTAAATACAAGCAAATACGTTTTGAATGTGCTCCCGACTCAACGACCGGCATTTTCGGTCGGTCAGGTCAGCTACTACTCCGATATTTATCATGTTTCGCCAACGTACATTGACAATGACTAAGTGAGGAAATCGGAGAACGGTAGATCTCTAGTAGTTAAGTTTTATTATAAGTCATAGATTAATATATAATATTTTATTGTAATTTGCTAGTGAATTTTATATGTGTAGTGTTAGGGACCAATTAGTTGGGGATGTACTGCTATGTAGTAACATTCTGCCCTGCTAAGGTAAAAGGCAGTTTTTTACAGGGTAATCATAATTATAATACGAATATAAATGCCTATGTATTCACTATAGTATTTATTTTTACTTCTTAAATTAAGTAAAATTATTTGGTTTGATTAACTTGATTGCTTCAGAAAAATCCCCCAGTACCAATTTATTACATTTAGTGCTATTGGTTCTGGAGCTTTTTCAAAAGCAATACTAACCGTTTCGAGAAAGTGAATGCGATATTCGTACTACATGTATGCAAACGCGAAGCGTTTTGGTTATACTGGCCTAAACATTTTAGCACATTTTGTATTTTGTCGCTTGTCGCTCAGTGCGTCTCTATCGTTACGGACCAGTAAGAACGGGAGTCCCGAGAGACGCAGAAGTCGCGGACGACTCGTGCAAGCCGTCCAGGAGTACCCAAACAGCGAATATGCCAAGTTTGAACCTTCATCCACATTCAGAAATGTTCCCCGCACAATATTTAGCAGTATATTCCTACCTAGGTTGCGTTTTGAAAACGTTTTACTGTTCGACAAATTAGTAATAATATATCACAAAATACTTGTTTTAAACGGAATATTTGTTTTTATATACTTATTTTAATTGTATTTTTATACATGTGTTAAGATTTATTTGAAACAACCCGATCTTGTTAATGGATTATTTTTACTCAAATGGTTTAATTCCACTGTCACATAGTGACTTTACTTAGACTTTTACAAATTGAATTTTCTTGTTTAATTACAAGGTCGCTTATCGCATGAATTGTTTTGTTATGTATTCTTTAATTCTTTCGTTTTAAACTGAGGATTTGTTGGGTGTGCGGCAATCATCAGAAATCGGATAGACAGATTTTTATTTACATAATATTTGCAGTTTCGTATAATAAGTGGTAAGTAGTAAAAGAAGATTGAATGTACCCAAAATATGGTCATAGTAAAATGCGACTAACAAATTATTGTTTTAGTTTCGAGGTGCCGTGCTTTGCGCCGAGCCCGTATGGTCCTGTAATTTCAGTAACTTAATGTCGACACACACGTCATAATATTTTCGATACTATTTGAAAACTCTTAATTAGCAACACTAACCTAGAATAACGACAATGCATCAAACGAGGTAAAAAAAAACCCGACTACCCGTTTATAGGGTTCAGTACCAAAATGGTAAAAAAGGAACCCTTACGGTGAGACTTCGTTGTCTGTCTCTGGGTTGAGAATTGAAAGGGATTTGATTATATAGTGTGGGGTGTCATATGAAAGGGCTCAATCTGCACATTTCAATTTTTTTTTTTTTTATAATTTTCCGTAACGTACGTTGAGACCTTTGATATTTAGGTACTTGCAAACTATTCATTTAAATAGCGGAAAATAAACAAATGACACTCCTAGAGATTTTTATACAAGACTTATCCAGCAATCCTCCACACCAATACGAATTGAGAAAATTTATCTCTTTAGGGTTCCGGACCAAAATAGTAAAAAACCGGCCAAGTAAAATAAAAACATTATCACCAAATTTCAAGTTGTCAATGGGAATTTAAAAAAATCTTCGGAACAAAATTTTGTAAAAAAAACCTGACTACGGCGACTTCTCATTGCTTTGTGTTCCAATATTTTTTAAAACAAAAAATACAGTATACTCAACGAGCTCATAACAACGATACACCACTCGTTGGGGCAGGTCAAGTGTTTCCTTGCGCCCCCCTTTAGCTGTATTTAGTCTACCTGCATTTAGCCCCTTATAAACATTTAAATATATTTTTTAACAATTTGTAGGGATTGTGAACTCAAATTTTGGTAAATGGGTGAAATTTTGAAGTACTCCCCATTTTTGAAATGTTTCACAAATTATACTTTTTAAGAAATACAATTTATTTGCTAACGCTTACATGATTATAAAATCAGACAATAGGCTAACATTTAAAATGTTGTAAAATAGTACAATTTTAAACAATAATATAGTTGGTAACGCAGGGGATGATGTTGTCCCCAGTTTTTGTATGAAAAATGTGCATTTCCCCTAAATTACCAGGGTTTTTCGAAAATTAAGAAATATTTGAGGTGTCTAATATGTGAGATATTATTTGAAGGTCTGATTTTAATATTCATAAATTATTATTAATCATAAGTCACCAAGAAATTTTAAGTGCCGCAAAAGAAAAGGAGTACCTTTTATTCACCCAAATATTTAATCGTACATCCGATTTCTGGTAGTTATTTGAATCAAAGTGTGAATGCAAAAGAAGGATTTTAATAGGTACTTAGTTATCATAATGTTGATTGTTTAGTTTTAAGTCCCAATCAAAACAGACGCAGTGCTTTTGAATTGCAATTAATAATTTATATTTCTATCGGTTGATTTTCCAATCTTCAAATAAAAGTATCTGTCAGATAAATATTAGCACTTTCTTTTCTTTTTTTACATATCAGAACAAAAGAAGTGTGCTAACTTAGATACATACATTTTACCCGACTACGGCTAAGCAAAAAGGAGGGTTATTTGTCGATTGTAAATCAGGGCTTAATGTCAGAATAAAGTTAATAAAAACAATACCATCCATAAACACCTTTATTTACCGAATTACCCCTTAAAAGCATAACGCGTCCAATACACACTATCTTCAAAGCTTATTTTCGCATACTACTTTATACTGTAAGGGTCAATTCATACTAGCGTAGAGTCGAAGCGTAGCGAGGCGTCAATCTAAAAGTAAACAGCAAATTCTCGCTAATCTCCGCAACGTAACGCTAGGTGCGTTATCGAAATAAAAAACAATTTCAAAGATCACGCTGAAAAATATCATCTTATCACCTTCTGCGGGCTTAACATGCATGCACGAGATAAAATTTGACAGGTGCTAAGGATATGAATACATCTATTCCATATTATATCGTAAGACTTAAACGCTAAAAGTTTAAAATAAAAGTGCCTCGTCTTTATTTTTATTACCTTTTATTACAAAGTGACTATAGCGATTTTCAGATTTTTATAGCGATTTAATCAAGATGGGACACTTATTTTAAACCTTAGCGTTAAGTTTTACGTTTGAATATGGAATAGATGTATTCATTTTAGATGTATGCTAGGGGGCCTGTAAGAGAAAACAGCACTCAAAAACTGGCCGTTAGCGGTAGGTAGGCAAACAATTCTATTTCTAATATCGAAGAGCTTCATAAATAAAACAAAATATCATGAGATGAATATCTATTAATTAAATTAAAATATATCTAATAACAACCAAAAGAACAGGACAAAGGGCACAAACATCAATGACGCGTCGTCGACGCGCGGTGTACCGTTGCATAAATTCTCTTGACAAATGCCGCTGTACCCGGCGGCGTCGTCATGAAACTCGAAGTTCTCTAAATTACAGCAACCGCGAACGCAAAACTTTGTCTCTCTCTGTTCTATAAAAAAAAAAAAACAATAACTACAGTGCCTGGCGGTAAATATTGCACATCGTCCTTTGAAAAGACAGAACCGGCTAATTTCGGCTTCGTAGAGTTATATCTGTCGCACTTTACTATGGGTACGTTCCACTAAACGCCCGCAATGATCGTAACACCCCTGCATCGTTCCACCTAAGGCCCGTGGTCGTCGCGAGCGATCGCTCGACGTCATAGATGACGTCACTGTTCGCGACCACATCGCGCCCACTTCGCCCACAAAATATTGGTGGGTCAGAGTGAGCTCACAGCGCTCAACATGTGCGTTCCACCTAAGTATAACATTCGCCTACAACGCCCGCGTAGTTTTGTACGTTAGTGGAACGGCAATTTCAGCGGTCGTGGTTGATGGCGTTGCGGGTGTTTAGTGGAATGTACCCTATTATAACATTTGCTAGTCGTGATTCAGATGCGATAGAGTGCGGTCGAGTCCAGTCAAAAAAATAAATATAGAGTTGTTAAAACTCCAAACTTTAAAGCACTTAAAATTGTACGATGGCATCTATAGGAAAAAAGGGAAACCTTTACGAGACCAGTCACGCGAAATTATCTACAATGTTTATTTTACCGGAGGTGAAGACCATGTTGGTTGGTGAGAAAGGAACCACTTTGTCAGGTACCTAATTGTCAAACATAAGAACCTCCTCCTTTTTGGAAGTCGGTTGAAAAAGTATTTTATTTTGTTTAATATTTGTATTAATTTCGTTGGTAACTATACATGTTGAAAAGGAGTAAATGATATTTAAATATGAAGTATATAGTTTTACAGCTCACGCTCATAGTTCACGCGGGATTCAAAACAAAACAACAATAGAGTACTTAGTTGTGAATTCAAATTCTGATAACCGATAAATCTACACAAAAAGGATTAATGATAAGTTTGTTAAATGAAACCAAACTTCGTCTACGTGTAGCTTAAAAAAAGGGACTATAGTACATAACTAAGGCAATACCTAATGTGCAATATTTACCGCCGGGCACTATATTTATGTTTTTCCTGGGTGAACTAAGTCCAGGTAACTACCTAAATAACGTCGACTGTACTTGATCACTGATGATTAACTCACTAGCAGTCGAATGAGTTCAAACTACGGACTTATTATTTGTCATGAGAAGTTCCCATGACCACCTTCTACCTCCCTCAACATACCCGTTTGATAACTGTGCAATACGGTCATTACGACGTAAGATACTTACTATTAAATTCCGATTTTTTATAGCAAACATGCGTTCCATACAGGAATGGAACAGTAGAGCAGTTTCTTTGGACAAGTTCCCTGTCGTCACGGGCGAAGGGGTCGCCGCAGGCCATTAATTTATCGGTAGTACATTGATAACAAATGATAGCTGCAATTAGGTATTAAAGCGTGAGGTCGGCACACGGACAGTTTCACCACAAAAAAACGAATCTAGGGGTGCCTGCTACTACTATTTACTGACTATTAATAATTATAAGTAGGTAGGTACTGTCAGAACTATTTCATCTCACCAGAACCCCGTAAAATATCTCTACTTTAGATTAGATGTGTTTACATAGTGTCAGATGTAAGACAATTATATAAATAAGTTTCTGTCAAAAATTTCATTTTTGCGACATGATTTTCTAGCCAACTGTATTTTTTGCACAGTCAGCTTATTAAGACAAATTCAACGAGCCCAAACACGGCGGGGCTGTCTTGTTTCGTGGCGGAGCTCCTATGGCCACCTTCAGAGTGCATCATATCAGACCAGCTTCACGGTACCTGCCATATTATTGCATTGTCACCGAAGTTACGTAGGTATACTTACCAATTTTTAGCTTAATTGGACACATTAAATAAGTAAATAAATTAAACTTTATTAATTAAACTTAATGATATTGTTTACATATTGCTTAATGTTTACACAGAACTAATATTATTATACGTTTGCCTGAACTGAACATTGGGAAGTGGTTCAAAATTCAGTTGCAAGATATGACCTACACAAACTTACTTACAAACATTGCAAGTTTAAAAGCTTGTAATAAAGCGCGTGCTACACGGTTTCAAACAACGGTTTAAGAGGCGGTTGAAAACCGTGTAGCACACGCTTAAGAGTACCAATTTATGCGAGTAGTACAAAACCGACCGATATGGAGAACCTTGAGGAAGGCCTTCGTCCAGTAGTGGACGTCTTTCGGCTGATATGATGATAATCACTACATCACTAGGTACATTATTATAAAACACAGCCCCCCGCGCGTCTGTCTGTCTGAACGCCATAAACTCAAAAACTACTGAACGGATATTCATACGGTTTTCACCAATGGACGGAGCGATTCATGAGGAAGGTTTATAATTATGTAAAATTCGTTAAGGTTTAGGTGCGTAGGTGTACCTACGCTCTGCTACCCGTGCAGCCGTGCGGAGTCGGGGCGGGTCGCTAGTGAAATACTTATAAAATAAATTACGTACCATTTGCAATGTAAATATTGGCAGTAAATAAAATAATACAACAAATATTTCTCATATTATTTAAAATATGACGAATTGTATTCTTAAAATTAAATAAACAAAATGATTATCACATTAAAACATAATATAAACAACATCAGCTTTTGGCAGTGTCTTGGTGAATAATTATGAAATGAATCATGTCATTTGCATGTCATTGATGATTGACTGAAAATCTATCTGCTGAATCTGCTAACGTCAAAGTAAGTATCAAAGAGAATATCGCCAAGTCTTGTTTTGTTCTATGTCTTATTCTGTGTATAAATTAGAGTGGATAAGTACCTAAATAAGAGTCTGCGGTGCTGGTCACGGGCGAAACTATGGCAGAACTACAATATCTACTCGTATCGTATTCTTTAGTGGCAACCATCACATTAAGCAGTAGGTACCTACACTACAACGGCCTCATTGTTCTGAACTCTTTTTTTTGAAGTTTTACCGAGGTTTTACCCTCGGATATTTACATACGATGTTTTTAACCAAAACTAAAATGCCAGTTATCAACAACTAAACCAAAGAGGATAGTGACTACGTAATTGGTGTCGATACAACTCTCTTGATTGATGCTTCGATCAAACTCAGGAGATATTAATATAGGACAAAAATATTTTTAAGTGATTCTAAACGTGATTTTAACACAAGTCGTCCGTCAGTCCGTCGGTCTGTTACAACCTTTTTTCTCAGGAATGGCTGAAGCAATTTATTGTTTAGTGGTCCGCACAAGATCTCATTATTAGAATTTATTAAAAAGTTTTATAGTAATTGGAAATGGGGTAAGAGGATTTTTAATATTTATTGTATTAATGGCCCGGAGTCGTAGCGTCGCAATATTAATACTATATATTTATTAATATACAATATATTAAATTATATTAAATAGTAATATAATTTGGATGCGAACCATATTAAATACGGAATCCTCGGTGCGCGAGTCCGACTCGCACTTGACCGGTTTTTTGATCAGGCTTAACTGCGACAACCTTTGTGAAATCCGCCCAGCCGCGGCGTGTTGTATCTACATCACTCACGGTCCTTCTCGAATCCTACTCAAATCCCCTTCCCAGCGCCAATTAAAATTACAATTAATTTACTAGAACGACTCTCAGGTGTTGTGAGTGAATTTCATATAGTTATCTATACATATAATAAAATCGTTAAGACCAAAAAGTCTGTACGCGGGCGGAAGGGCGTTAGGATACTTATAATATAAGTATTCTAACCAATGTCAACCTTTTGTTATAGTTTGTAACCAAATTACGACGGTTTTGTGATGAAAGGATCAAATGTGATGTAATGTACCTAAATAAATATGACAATTGTCAGGGGACAATCTCACATAAATTGACCTAGTCCTAAAGTAAGCTCTAGGCTTGTACTATATTATGGCTACTAGACTACTATAACACACACCTGTATAGGATACATACTTAAATACATAAAAAACATCGAAGTCTCATCACACGAATATGCGCCCGTACCGGGAATCAAACCCGGGACCAATTAGGCTAACCACGCAACTACTTATTCTTGCTATCTCTGATTATATTTTTTCGCGCATGTTCGAATCATCAAGTCACGTTTAAGAGGACTGTGAACCAACTGCATAATCTAGCCTTTTCATACAAACGGCCATAACGTTTTCCACCCCTAAACGTTACCTAACCGAATTCGACCAATTTTTGATATGTGGTCAGTCGGAACAAAAACAATGTCCGTACGTTTCGTTTTTTTAAAGATTGATTAGTTATAAAGAGATTGTGGCCGAAATTACTTTTGTATGAAAACAATAAAACGGGAATAAATCGAAATTTATTATCATGATTGAAAAAAAAAAACGAAGCGTACAGACATAGTTTTTGTTCCGACTGACACCGTAGCAAAAATTGGTCGAAATCGGTTAACATTTAGGGGTTGGAAAACGTTATCGCCGTTTGTATGGAAAGCCGTCACCTCACAATCCTCTTAATTATAAATCATAAGATTAGCTTCCGCAGGTTTTTTCAGATGAAAAACTCGAGGCTCGCGTAACGAGCTTGTATGGGCACTAAAGGCCCCTTATTACAATTTCCACTCTTCCTAATAACTCTTAGGTACACATGGGGCTTCATAATTTTGCATATTTGCACGCTAAAAGTAATTTATGTGCATTAAGCATGATCTGGAAAACCGCTGAATGGTTGAAACTTGAACGTTTTTTTCTGCGTTTATTACGTAGGTAACTTTCAAGAACGAAATATGAACTCGCAGCCAGAACGCGTACTTACCCATTCATACGATTAAGGCTAATAGAATAGAATTCTAAATAGAATATTATCACTATATTTCCTCAATATATTTTTTCAAAATAAATTTTTGAGGGAAAAGAGGCATGTTTAAGAATATATTTGACGACGCGGTTAGCCTAGTTGGTAGTGAACCTGCCTACGAAGCTAGCGGTCCCGGGTTCGAATCCCGGTATGGACAAATATTTGTGTGATGAGCGCGAGTATTTGTTCCTGAGTCATGGATGTTTTCTGTGTATTTAAGTATGTATTTCTCTATATAAGTATGTTTATCGTTGTCTAGTACCCATAGTACAAGCCTAGAGCTTAGTTTGGGACTAGGTCAAATTGTGTGAGATTGTCCGCTGATATTTATTTATTATTATTATATGGCCAAAAATAGGTGGCCAATTTACGCAATGTACCTACAGTGGAACTCATAAGTAGCTGTGCGTTTTAGTACCTTGTCGCAGTATTGACATACTAAATTCAAACTATTGACACTTATAACTTATAATACGTTACTGCGACATGGTACTTAAATGTAAAGCTATATATATATATATATAACAACAAAAAAAAAACGAATTTGCAAACTTATTATATATTATTAATATTATTAAGAGATAAAGTTTGCAAATTTGTTTTTTTTTTGTTTGTTTGTTTGGATGTAGGGGGCAAGTCAATCTTTCCTGGACTTCACAATGCCTAATTTGTCAGGTCGCTGGTGACGTCACTTGTGCCGTGACGTGTAGTGAGAGGGCGGCTTAAGTGAAGGGCCCTCTGGCTCTCAGACCACGCGAGTTTCAAGGGGCCTCTAATGGCAATACATCCGGTCGCTGCTTGCGTACATTCATTGCAGATATGAGCATCACGCAAGTAAACAAGTTGGGAAGGATTGTGTATTCAAAAATTAGAAATCATCAAAATCAAATCGACATCGAAATCATGTGATTATCATGATATTTGTTGGTAGACAGTGAGCACTGGGACAGGGGGGTCTAGACATGTGCGTGTAACCTGTAAATTAAAAATACAAGCAGTAAAATGGTAATATCGTCGATGATACTGCAATACCGCGTAACCAACAATAATGCCGCTCATTGGCAAGTTTGACTGACTTGTGGCAAATTTTACAGGAGAGCGTTAAAATTAAAATATATTGTGTTTATTGATGCCAATATACATATAATCACAAATTTGCTACCTTTTGTTAGTTAGTTTAAAAAAAATAGCACCCGGTTTCATTTTTTCTTCAGATTTGGAAAAAAAATTGCACGTTGGTTGGGATCATCATTCTGAACAAGAAAATTAGAATTCCTGATATGTCCCCAAAAAGATGTATGGAATTGTCCGCTTTATTACCAAGAAATTTATTGGATTTAGGTAACAAATTAAAGAATTCCTTTTATACTTTTATATTGATAGGTTCCGAGGGGAAAGGATAAACGAGCTCTACGCGGACAAAGTAGCTGGCAAAAGCTGACTTAGGTTAAATTCAGTTTATTTGGTTTGAATAAATTATAAATAATAAATAAATAAATAATAAATAAATAAATAATAAATAAATATCAGGGACAATCTCACACAAATTGACCTAGTCCCAAACTAAGCTCTAGGCTTGTACTATGGGTACTAGACAACGATAAACATTACTTATATAGAGAAATACATACTTACTTAAATACATGGAAAACATCCATGACTCAGGAACAAATACTCGCGCTCATCACACTAATATTTGTCCATACCGGGATTCGAACCCGGGACCGCTAGCTTCATAGGCAGGTTCACTACCAACTAGGCTAACCGCGTCGTCAATTTGAAACATTTTGTTATTATATCTACCTACTGCTTAATATGTAGTGTAGTAGAAAACTTTAATTGCTGAGCCACCATAAAACCCTGTCATAATGACAAGTCACGAGAAAGAAATTACGCCAAAATTAATCATTGGCTCTCTGCGACAGGGTTCCATAGTAGCTACACAATTTAATTTATTCACTGTACTTGCAAGGTGTAATGTAATGACACCATTTTTGATGAACATTATTAGAACCCAACAGTGGTATCTAATATCAATCAATACTATCACAAAGTCTTAAAGCTTTATCGAACGAGAGCCTCCTTTTACAATACGGCAGCTTAAAAACTTAAAACCGCACCCCCTTTAAGTGGTGACTGCTATCCAGGGAGAATAAAGCAAAATAAAAACCGGCCAAGTGCGTGGTGTGCCATTCTCAGTGAAGGGTTCCGTGATTTGATTAATCATGTGTGGATATCCGGACACGTCCTCTGGACCCATCGCTTCATCTCCACCTGGCAGGTAAGTAATCTTTTTGATTTTTTTATATTTTTTTATATTGAAGTATTCAATTTGTTTTTTTATTATTTCAGACTCAGTCCATAGAGTACGCTTTTTGAGATAAAATATTTTGTAACACACTTGAAACCCCCCTTCCGCCGGAAGCTCCACGGACGCCCTCTAAAGTGGTAAAAAAGGGGGTTAGAACAAATCCGGGGAATGGCAGCCCTACTTTTGAGGTCCGTATTTCATCAATTCATTCATATGCGTCCAACACATTAAAAAATCAGTCTGCTTAAAATGTACGTATCAAAAAATAATACTTTTCCACGTATTTTGGTACAGCTAAAACTAAAACTACTTTATATTTTTGCTACCAAAGGTCTTTACGCATTTTTATACTTCAGTTTAATAAATCTCCAATAGTATTCGAGTAATGTTGGCTGTGACATACATACAGACATAGATGTACTATCGGAAAAATAAAATTACCCACCACCATAGAACTGTGTCACGGTGATGTTATATAATAATTTGTTTGACACTTCTAACAATTTGATTTATAACGTCACTGTGACACAGTGTCAATTTTTTTTTATAATGTCTCTTTGACATAGTTCTATGGAGGGTCAGGGTCATAGATAGGAGCAGTCAAAATGGCCAAATATATCGCCACACATTCTTATTCCTATAGTAATAAAGGTGTTTTGCAATATATTTGTCCACTTTCGCTGCTCCTATTTGTTTGATGCTGATTGCGAAATTATAGTCGTTTCTTACTAGGGTAAGTACGGAACCCCAAAAGCCGGTGCAGTGCAACGGGCTCGTTCACACTTCGCGACATCGATATCGCTCTCTTACTTCCTCAATCTCCTATACCTCCAAACGTCGGCAGAAAATTTGAACTTTATTTTAATCTTATTAAGTCTGCTTTTGTAAAATTAACATTTCTCTAAAATACGAGTTTGAGAAAGCACACAATTGATTTCTAAATAGGGCATTATCGTGGGAAAGTGCCGGGTGCTAACAGTTCCCTATACGTAGGTAGTCCAGGCGTCTGTATGAAGCATTATTTTTCGTTCAGTGTTCCTTATGTAGGTTAAAATATTCCAAAGTTATAAGAAGAAGTTCATAAGAGTGTATTTTATAATATTGTGTTATTTCTGGAAAATAATACACGCGATCTCGAACGTTTACCCTTTAGCCCGTCAGGCAGTAGGTTTTATACAACCTAGGCTAGCTCGGGATTTTTGCCGTTGTCCATGATAGCACATGACTCGTTCTACCAGTCCTCAGAGATAGTATCGCATTTACAATCTTTAGATTGTTTACATATTATTATATCCATCAGTCGCATATTATTACATAAACACTTTAGATTCTGTAGAATCTAAAACTTTGTAACAGGCTTTAAAACTGAAGTTCCTAATTAGATTTAAATAAAAAAGATTTGGGCGGTAAGACCTGATTTAGTGCCCTTATTGAATATCTTTTTATTTGACCAATGAGCTAGTTAATTAGTTTCATAAAAACATATTTAAGAAAAAATACAGAAAACGGCTGTTATCTAAAACAGGTCAAACACAAAAACGTGCAATCCCCGTCGAGACTAGAGGTATAATTTGGCACCACTCGCCGAGACACGCCGTCGACGTCGCGTCGAGTGTTCCCCAAACAAAAGATCGCGAGCGGGTCACACTCCCGTCAGCAATCAGCTAAAACGGGAGACTTCAGCCGTAATTTAAACACCTTTTTATAGCGAAAGCCGAGGAACGGCCCCGAGTGTTTTTCACAAATGTACAGATAAATTTGTATTATACTTTGTGTTTTATATACGACTTTATTATGTTTATTGCGACTGTCTTAGAAACGGCATTCGTTTAACCAATACTTATAATAATTCTAAGTAAGGTTTTCTAATTTAAGACTTGCTTCAATTTTACTGCAATAAATATTGGCGATTTTCTATCATAAGTTTTTAATCAACTTCATTTCTAGATAATTTTGAGGAAAGTAGTTATCTACATCACGAAACGCGTTACAAATTCGTCATAGCAATTGGTACTTATTAATCGAGTCCGGGCCGCCGGCGGCCGGAACCGGCAGCGTGCCGGATTCGGACACGTTCCGGACCGTTATCCACGCAAGCACATCCGGATCGCTACACGTGTAGCGCTCGCCGGATAGCCCTGGAGCGGTTACACGATTGCATTGTTCGATAAAATATTAAACTTTATACTGATACCTACCATCTATATCTATACTTAAAAGGTAGTGCAATAGCTCTTTTTAAATGAGTTTCGGTTTTGGGTAGGTGCACTACATAATTCTGAGGAATCATAAATCCGAATTGATCGAAATCCCGAATTTTCATAATTCCGAACGTAATTTTTTGATAACCTAACCTACACCTAACCTTACCTAACCTACATATTGATTCGGACAGATAATTATTCGGAGAAAAATAATTCAGAACTTTAAGGCGTTCCCTTCGGGTTTGTACTTCTGTTTTACTCGCTCTCTCATGCCCTCATGCTAGTCTGACCGACTTCACCATGGAATTACTTACGGAATTATACTGTTTTTGTTTGACCGCATTTTTTAAAGAGAACAATGGGGGATGGGGCCTACTAAAAACAGAAATATACCTTTTCCAAGATGTGAAGATATTGTTATTGTAAGTAATATATGCAAAAGTTTTGTTTGTTCCGTTGTCACGGTTCACCGCCTCAACCGTTCGATTTGAGTAACGAGATAGTTTTTTAAGCCCGCTACCCTTTAGCGGGATTTTATCGCTCTCGTTTATCGCTTAAATTCCAATGCCAGTTCAATTTTACGGAATAAGAAAGTAGGTACCTATACCCTATACATTTAGGGTAACGCCTTCCACGCAAAAGCTTGTTGTATCTTCCATTATTACTCCAGATTAAGTCCTAGATGGCAATTGCTCAAAAAAGCTATGAGAAAGTAGATACACATTTAAGATATAATTAATAACTATAAAAATAATTTGTTTATTCGGCAACAACTTAGACAAAATCTCGACTTAAACACAATGAGTAAATGACGAACATAAATCTCGGTAAATATAAAATTTGTTTGCCGAAAACATTATCTCAACAAAGCAGTTATTTTAGCGGACTTTGTTGTAATACCGGTAATCTTTTGTAAGTCCGTTAATTTATGCAGTGAAACGAGGGTGATAAGAGTAATCAGGGTTGTAACTTCTAAAGCCGGACCCTGATTCTGCCATCGCAAATTCAGTAAAACCGTTGCGATGAAGAAACTTGAAGCTACTACCACACTAGCGACCCGTTCTCGTTTCGCTATACTTAAAGGATTCTGAAAAAAAGTACACAGTGAAAGAAATCGTGAAACAATATTATGAGTAAATACGAACTTTACATAAAATATTTAAGTACAAAGTAAACAGATCAAGGCTAAATGCCAATAATGAATAATAAATCCGTAAAGATTAGTTTAATAGGTATTTCAAAAGGTAAACCTAACCTTTCCCGCCCTGGCAAATGCTTCTTTATTAGGAAGGCCCGACACTTTATTTTAGATAATCCTATTGTTTTTAGCGCTCGAATGGAATGGATGGAGACAGCTTGGATTGTTCCAGCACTTCGTGGCGGCATCTCGGAAGCTGCCGCGAAATGCAGCTATGTGGTGCCGAGTGCAGAAGACCTGGAGGACTGTAAAATCCTCTAACTTATAAAGTTCTTCAGGATATGGTGGTCTTGAATAAATAGTGGACTGTAGATTAAGCTGGTATAATTCGGAATTAAAATATTGAAAAAATCGTTACAGTCGTTGAGAACAAAGAGAAGCGAGGTTAACGGTTGATAAACGGAAATCTTAACTTTTTAAACGTTACAAATGTTGCCATGTATAAAGTATACAATCCTTTTTACGTGAGTAAAAATGAGATTAAACATTAACGATTATTAGATTTGATTATTATTTGATTTAATTCAAATTAATATTGTAAATAATGGATATAATGCTGATTTAAGAATAAAAAGTAATATTGATGAAATTAATTATATAAAATAAGAATTAACGATTAAAAATAATTATTTTTAAACGATTCTTAACAAGGACCCTCATCAATCTGAAGGCCCTGGAGTAATTGGACTAAGACAGCTTGTTCTAGAAGTACGAGGGCTGCTGCCAGTTACCGACACTGATAATAATGGCTAGAGCCTTCAAATAAGCTATATAATAAAACATTTTTCTATCCCGCAAATCCTAAGCGAGATCAAAAATTCCAATGGTATCATGGAATACATGGAAATTTTTGATAAAAAATATATCAAGGGTCAAACTCACACAAATTGATCTTGTCCCAAACTAAGCTCAAGGCTTGTACTAGAACGTATGAACTTAAAAGTAATTACGAAATATATATTTTTTCAGGCTTCAAAAACTACTTGGTATTCTAGATATTTTAGCATGAAACACAATATTCTCAATGTGTCGTACACTACTTAAACAGTTTAATTGTGTAGTCGGAAAGAAAGTAATTCTAAGGTATCACGTATTTTTATTTTCATTAAACCTTCAAAAAGTTTCAAATGTAAAAGCTCATTTTACGACTTAGGTATTTATTTTAAAACCGCGTAAGTGAACATTGACGTCATTAAAGTTTTGTCAGTAAATACTGACAATTCACACTTGACATTAATTAACATTTGTCACAGATCTTAATTTATTAAGCCAAATGACGTCAAAAACTTTTTCAGACGAGTTCTTTGTAAAAGCCTGTTTATACTGTAATAAGTATTTTTTCAGATTGGCAAATGAAAAATATGAAAGTTAATTGTTAACATAACAATCCTCTAAACCACTAAACCAAAGATGCATTCCCAAAGTGATTTCAACGTGCAGGGCGGGAAGCATTGCCGCCCAACTCCCAACGACAGTCCGCCGCCAACCACCGCGCGATACGCCCGCCCGCCCTCCGCGGGAGTTGGAGGGAAAACTTACGTCCAACATCGCCGTTATTTCAAAAATAACCGACAATAATGGAACTGTGCAGTGACGGACTGATGCGATGTGAGTGAATGAACGTGATTGACGTGTAAAGCTAAAGGAGCTGGGCGGCATTATGAAAGGTATGAAATCAAATAAAATATCAAAATATATTTATTTGCTACATTACGGTTACAAGGTGTTAAGTAAAATGGTAAAGTTCGTGCGTATTCAACCCGCATGCGGGTGTAATTTTTTTTACATGTCATGTTTAATTTAATTACATCGGCATTTTTTTTAATATTAAATATAACAAAGTCTTTTATTTTGTAAGTATGTCAAATATTAATTTTTACTAAACTAAACCCCTTATTTCTTTGCGTAATCACACTAATCACTACAAACCAAAATATTTATTAAACTTCGTTTAAAAGTTTGCTTCAAAATACACAAACAGAATATATATAAAGATAATGTTTTAATATTAAAAGTTCAGACAAGACAGGTAGCCTTCTATATAATTACGCTCTTATACTTGGAGACTTCACGACTTGGGATCTTGAAGCAACAAATCTAAAGTCAACTCAGTCTAGTCTAGTCTACTAATAGCCCAGCGCCGCACTAGCGATTTTTCGGTTCGATAGTTGTTAATTTACCCCCAATTTTCATAAAATTAAAATAAAGAAGATTCTGTCTGTTGCGTGTAATATTTTGACGACGATATGAGCCGTGTTCAGACGTGTTCACATTTGTAGCACCGAAAAATATATCGATCGCATCTCCGTCACGCGACACTATATCGTATTTTATAGGTTTTTCAAAGACTACGTTGCTTAACAATGGACGCGTTTTTTATCGCTGTGCGATATGACTGACAAAGGCGTACTTCCTTAGGATACAAGTAATGGATACGATATTTAAATCGAGAGATAAGTACGTCAAGATGCTATAAATGTGGACCTAGCCTTATTTTTGGCAGAGTGTAAGTTGAACGACATAATATAGTTAACTTCAGTCTGGAAATAGGCGTGCTTTATCATTGCCTGGACTTAGAAAAAAATATTAAATATATTTGATGGCTGTGGTGGGTCTTTGATTATTATTCTCCAAAAACCCACGATGTTTCACTCTGCACTTGTCCTGATAAAGCAAGGGTTCACGTTTATTTGTATGGTTCATAAGACTAGAGCAGTCAGACAAAACAAAAAAATCTGATAATCGTTTGTGGGCAATTTAGTGAATAAATAGAAGTGCAAGTGGTATTTGTGCAATTCGTAGCCGGTCTTTACTTACTTAAAGAGTTGTTTATAAACTATCTCATTGATGAGAACTAGCTTTTCTAGAAAGTTTTATTATATGTAAGATATGTATCCCAAAACAAAACTCAGCAAATCATAATTTGTAAGATATATGATATATAAGTAAAGAAGTTCGAAAATACCGCTGCGCGAACTTCGCATTAACACTTCCTGTCTTCGCGTTCGAACAATGTGATAAATTGCTGAATAGCGTGATGAAGTAGAAAACTAATATTATTGGTGGGCAGGGCAGGTAGAGGCTCTATTTTGCTAATAACTCGTAGAAAAAACACTAAATTGGGCTATGCACGTAAAAGCCCTGATTTTATTGAAAAATATTAAAAAAAGTCCATTTAAAAAACCATTTCTTTTATTTTACTGTATAGGAATACAGTAAAATAAAAGGGTACATGGGTATGGTAGGTAGGAACCTACCATACCCATGTATAACTACTATCACTAGTAGGTAATTGGCAGATTTTTCAAACACTTAGTTACCTATTTAAAAATATCTGTGTATTAATTGTCGGTCAGTAAACGTTCTAGTTTTATGTCCAAATACTTGCATAGTTTATCGAGTTAAATTCACACGTACTTTAAATATGTTTTAAATTATGTCCGCAATTCCGTTTAACCCCAACCAGCCGTCAGCAGAACGGCACCAGCCGTAAATAAACAGCTCGCACGATAGGCGCCAGCACTCTCTGATTTATGCCATGAACCACCGTTCTGTGACGACACTATATTTTCAAATGTATATTAAATATAGGAGTCTGTACCATTCAGGTTTTAATTCTTTACAATTCGGTTTTGCAAACTTTATTACGTCTATTTTCTTTAAATTCGAGATTTTTCTTTCAACGTGGCATCCGGATACTAAATAAAAAAAAAGTTTTCGATTGAGTCATCCTAATTGCATGCTTGATTTTTTCAACATCATAAATACAAGTTATTTGCCTAATAATTATTTTAAATAACAAATAAAAAAAAATTAAGTCCCTACTGTTCTTTTAAGAATTAAGAAGTTTTAACGATTTTTCCTCTTCATTGAGTCAGTATTGTAAGCGTAGTCACTCGTCGTAAACCACTGCACTGCTTCCAGTTCGTCAAAGCGTATAAATCAATAGTTTTGTTTTTCGATTCGCTTCCGTGGCGACTCTATTTTTTGCGAAAACTTTTAAGACACAAACAACTAAGTATTACCTTAACCTACAAATAAATACAATGTTTCTAGGGATAAAGAAAAATGTTCTTTGGCATAATATTGTCGTAAAAAATATTCTCAGATTTCATTGTTTGAAACATATCGTGGTACAACTGAATAAAATGATTTCCCGCTGAAAAAAGGACTAAACTCAATTCAGATTTTCCGTTTTAGGGTTCCGAAGTTAAACTTCCAAGTTTGACACTTATAGTTTCGCCATGTCCGTCTGTTTGTCTGTCTATGTCTGTAAATACAAGGCCACACTCATTTTTTCAAAATGGGTCCAACACATGAACGGGTAAAATTATATTTTTGTCTTACAAAATCGAATAATAAGTTTGCTATGAGATATCGATAGCTCGTAAGACATTTTTTTCTGTTATTATTAACTTTTAGACCTGGAAATATTGAGCTAGAAAAGTGTAATTTTCGCTAGAATTACGTATCCCCTCAGTTAAAACTACAAAGAAAATGTCTTAAATGAAATCATATATAACGAAAATTAAAGAAAGCCTATCGCGACTAGGTGAATTCATTGGTTCTTGATTAATCATCATCGTTCGCTCGCTCTTGTCGGTCTAGTGACTTCTATTTTACCCTATCCCGAGCCTACTCTTTGACACATTCATATCGTCTCTTAAGTTACAAGTGACTAAAATGTTTAAGCTTACTAAATATCATCTAAGATAGCCATAAAATTGCACCATTTAACTTGAAATATGAAAAATTGCCAATAGGTACATATGGTTTTTGGAGATACAGTTTGTGTGTGGACCTTATCACAGAAAACTATTGCAACAAAATTATGTCGTTCGAAAGGTTATGCGATTCCATGGTTCCTCGCGACCCTGGCAGCGGCGCAAGCGACGAGCGACAAGCGGCCGCAGTTCGTGGCGGAGCCGCCAGCGCGCGTGCTGTGGCCCACCACGCGCGGCGCGTACGCAGCCTGCCGCGCTACCGGACACCCGCCGCCGGACGTGTATTGGGTCACCGCCGAGGGTCAGCTGCTCACCACTATACCGGGACTAAGGTACGAAATTTAAATTTTCTGTCTGACCGAGTGAACTTTTTCTATGTTTTGAAAATCCGAAGTCACACGTGGATTCCTTAATTGAGATCGATCGAATATCGGTTAGATTCGTCTTTATCTGGAAGTTGATAACGATATGAATACCTACATACTCCGAGATTTAATGAATTAGAACAGCTAAGGTTTCAGTTGTTGATAATTTGCAATAATATGATTCATTGTTTGTCTATAGTTTGGGATATTTTTTTAAGTCTGTTAATTATGTGGATATCATTTAAAACGTTCTTAATATTTGTATGCATTAAAATATCAATGAAAATCTCGCTTTAATACCTTAATACATTTTATGATATAACGGTGCCGTAATACAATACATACGGAATCCTTAATGTGAGAGTCCAATTTGCATTTAACGAATTTTTGTCATTGGGAAATTATACATATTATGTATATACATTTTTTATTTAGAGATATCTTACACCCAACCCAAAAAAGTTGAAAAGTATTTCTAATTATTCGGGACTTCGTCAATGAAACTCTAACTTTTTAATTAAATGTATTCCTGGTTTATCCGCCATGTTTATGCAAGGGCACAGCGTTGTAACCGACACAGCTGCTGCTCCAAGTTCGCCAACTCTAACAACCAGCGACTTGAAGTAGCTTCACGACAAGTTTTGTAATTTTTAATAAGACCCGGTAACTTTAGAGCGAGCAAAGTTTCATAGCCGCTTGTTCAAATGGACTTTTATTTTAGGACGATTCTTCTTAAATAAAGCCTTGTTACCAATGGTTTGAAATAAATACAGTCTTTGTGAGTCTTCTTGTTAATTTCAGCACTTCTATCACAAGGTTAAAGACAATGAAAAATGTTATAAATAATGTAACAAAATATTGGTATCATTCCACCTACCTACCTTGCTAAAACTTATCAATCTATAAATATGCATAAGTCGCTACATCACTGTGTTCTTGTTCATTGTTGTTTATTCTGTGATTCTGAATCCGTCATTTCGTATCTGTTTTCAACGTGAAACAAAGCACGCGGCAAAACAATTTTATTATTTTAGTAATTCCGTCTATTACGCTCAAAGGTTTAAATTTTTAGGTGACGGCGATTCCTGCATTTGGTCTATATGTACCAAGTCATGTGCCCTAATACATAAATATATTGTTCCTTCCATCCGTTCATCCAAGTAAAACCGAATTTGACTTAGGTACCTAAGTAATTGCATTAAAATTTATCAACTACTAAACATTCCCCTCCTTCGGCAGGCACACGAGTAAAAATTTTCCCCTCGCTTTTTTTCGAGACCAAATAGAGTGGCTTCGAAGTTCAACTCGGAGTAGGGACCGACTGGACGTGTCCTCTCGACGTATTGCATCTATCTCGACCAATCTTAATAAGAACCTACTCGTAGTAGAGTAGGCTCTTGAACGGTGACAGATAAGCGATGCATGCTTGCCAGCCACCACCAATTCAAGGACCGGAGTAATGATCAACTCTTGGCTTGAGTACGCTAATTAAACACAAACACAACATGATTAATATTATGGTAATCCTAAAATGGGTACGTTTTGTATGACATAAAAATAATCATTGAGGATTTTTTTGGTTATACCTATACTCTGCTTACAGATTTTCAAGTGAATAGGTATAATCAAATGAGACGTGTTTTTTTAAGCATTTTATTTTAAAGTTAATTTAAGTTACGCTTTAATTAGGTAATTATAACATTTGCAGCTTGTTCTTATGAAAGATACTAATTATGTCAGAATTATTAATATTATCTGGTATCTGGAATGATTCAGGTTACTTACGTGGTATATTTAATTTTCATGTTTATTTGACGCCGGCTTGTATATTTCGATTCAGTTTACGAAGTTTTATGCTGGTACCAATTATAGGAGACAGATTCTAATTTTATGCTGTCTTGTGAGTTTTTATTTTCTAAATTCATGACATGACCAAAAAAATATGTAAACAATACAAAGTATAAAAACGGACAGCCTTACGAACTATTTCCGTTAAGGTTGATGTAATTCAATCAAACTTTCGGTCTCGGGGTCTACTTATACAGCCAATAGAAGGTTAATGAAAAAGGATCTAATAAATTAGTCCCTGTCGAAGTTACTAATAGATAGAACTGCGAAAGTTTTCCTGCGAGTTGTTACGGTAACGGAGCGGAAACTTTTGCCATTTCACGTTCGCGCGGCAAAAGTAACAATGAGCGGATTGAATGGAACGGCAGAATTTGTACTTTAATGTCGTTTCTTTGGGCGTGTTGCGCGTTCTCAAGTTATGCCTTATTTCTCGACAATAGAACTTCGATGGCGACACGTTTTGAAAAGTAAGTAATGTCGCAGAACTTGGCTTATTTACAGATATTTTTATTGCATTATGTATGATGGGCGTGATCATGCCGTGCTATAAGCATTATGGATGACTCTGATATTGGCGACTCCAGGTCCCCAAAACGTAATATTTATTCAACAGGTTAAAAAAAGGTATCCGGAAACGGACATACAGCCATGTATTTGTATTTTTGTATTTTAAAGGTGGGCTGGTTTCCGCAACTCGACGTCTAGCGCCTATTTTGCGTGTGGGTGGGATTACTATGTTTATACTAGCCACCCCAACTCCACGAGGAAGCCCACCAGACCTTTGATGTCGATGGTCACCTCGGGGAGACACCTCAGCGGACCGAGGTGTTTAGCTCGGCCGGACATACAGATTATCGCGTGAACAAAAAAATTACCTACATCACTCACAGTCATAAAAAATCCAAGTCACTGATAACATTTTTGATTTAAATTTGCTCGCTGCTACGTTCTTATTTTACCATGAAAATAATATTGGATAAATCAATGTTTGTAAATCAGTGTAAGTAGTTTATTTTTATGTCCAGTCAAAGGCATTAATATCTATACAGCCATCGCGTCAAATATATGTATACATGGACCTTATTGCCAGTAGCATAAAGGCGTATAGATATTTTTGAGATCTTGGGAACGTATATATATTTATGCCCTTGACTGTCCATACGGCTGAGAAATAAAAGATACGCAACTGAGCCCTTAGCCAGGGCTCAGAAACGGTACCGAAAAGTTTGAAAAGAGTTATAGAATACCGTTCAAACGTTACAAATATGCATAAATCGATTTCAGATTACGCACAGCCATTATTTATCACGGGACATGGTAAGCGCGTGGCGAACACGCGGAAAAATCGCTCGTTAAAATGAAATTAAAACAGTTGTCCGTTTTTACTGACATCTGTCGAAACGTTAAGGTAGTAAAGGATCCGAATAGGGAACGACCTTCACCCGTACTGTTTAATGGATGAAAAGTATTTTATATTAATATGTTAAGTAATATATCGCGAATAGGTTGACTGAAAAATGTCAGTTCAGGATATGATTACTTAATCTATAAGCTTTATACTTTCGATTGGTATGTACTTTATATGTCTATTAAATAAACAAGTGCAATGTTAAAAAAATCATTTTGTCGATTACAATAACTTCTACGTTTGGGCCAAACTCCCTGTCAGTATAATACTAATACAAATACAGTAATCAGAAACTCCTAACGGATATGCTCGTATGTATGAGTAAATATCTGTCAAACGTCGAGGTTAATTAAATTAAATTAAAAAGTAACAGAAAATGCAAGTGGTAAAATGTAAGTTCTTTTAAGTTTACCGTTCTTTACACCTAAAATCATACTAAGTACAACACGTAAAATGGGGTATTTTGAATATTTTCAAAAGAATAAGAAAGTAAAGTCTTTTTACGATTTCGTGAAGTAGACTGTGTCCCTCCCTGCGCTGCGTAGGTATACAATACAGGCGCCTCGTCGTCCGCGCAAGTTTCTGCATACAAAATAGCAAGAGGCAAGTTAATCTCGCTGTCACCTGAAATTTGCAGTCTCGACAGACTCTAACTCATTGATGTAAAGGTCATTTCCGTGAAGTCTTAAGTTTCCCGCTTATACCGTCTAACTGCCAACTAACACTGGCAGCCTCGAGGGACTTAAAGCTATGAGGGCTCAGGTCATTTTCGTTTATACAATAAAGTTTGTCGCATACCGCATTTAAGTCGCGCAAGCCGTCGTTCGCAACACGTCGCGTGAGCGTCGTAACTCGCAACATGGCCGTGTTGACGGCGACCGAGTTAGCTGAAACTTTTGACACCTTCACCTGCGAACTTAGTCGGAGATTTATTTGCTCATCTACACGTAAATAAGTACACAAACTTTCGGAGGTTTGATTAAGTTTTCGTACTCGTAGGCGTTAATCCAGAGAAATATTATTTGCTAAGTCCAATTCGCTTACCGTCGTTGAAAGGATTATAAAACTTAAACTAGAATAAGTAATAGAAAAGGACCAATGATGGCCACATGATTCTTATTTTGAAGAACATAAGGGTTATTCATTTATTTTGCAACAATCAATTTATAACCCTATGATCTTTGAATTAAGAGTTAAGTGTCCATTAATGGTGCCTGTCAGCTAAAAGTGTCCAACACTGGTGCCGTCACCTTACGTAGCTTCGTCATACGAGTTAAAACATTCTTGCAATTGTAGATTTCATGTTTATTTTGCTAATTCATATGCAAAGTAATTACAACGCCTTAGGATGTTTCCATACCGTCACCCAAGAAAAGAATTTTGTATTAAATTACGACGGTTCGAAATCACGGATTTAGCGACAATCGCTCATGAATATTACAGCCACTTCGTATACGGCTAAACTCTCGGTCCGTATGCTACCGGACGCACTGCGATATCGCTCTTGCTGCGGTGGAGTTTTGATTCTAGTACGATTTCACTAAAGTTTCAAGTTTATGATATATTTTTTAAGGGAAGGGATGATCAAAAACTGTTAGGTACCTATGGTGACATTTTTTTTTGTTTGATAGCGTTGTAGAAGTACGGACGATCATCTAAAGTGGCATAACAGCGATCGATGATATTTAATACCCAAGGACATTTCATGAAGTTTCAGTCAGGGCTATAAACCACAGATCGTAAGTTACGCTTAGCATCAGTAGTGTTTTCTCTCGAACGAGACACAGTGAGTGAGTTACTCTCGGGCATAAAATAAACTAAACGTAACAAGCTTCATTGCCCGTTTGACTAATAAAATACGTCAACGACGAAGTGTAACGACGTCAAATATGACGTCATTACGTTTAAACTCAAATTTTAATTCTATGTTTAAGTATGTATGAGTAGATAAAGTTGTGAATCGTAAGCAATTATCAAAGCGTTGCAATTACTTACTAACTAAAAATTTCAGAAGTAAAAACGTAATTTTTTAAATGTCTGACTGATTTCCATTAAACCTAGCTAAATACCACGTTGATAAAATGAGCTACCGAACAAGGAAAATGCATTAGAATTAAGTTTAATCATTTCGGCTCTGCGGTGCCTTAGAATAGATAGGCGAAGAGGAGTAAGGGTAACATATATAACAACCCTCTTTGTTGGTGGGGGGAAGAGGTTAAACAAATACTAAATGCCATAATTATAAAGAATAGCGGCCGTTACTTCGCTTCGGTTAATATAGGTTATAAAACCCTAAATATTAGTGAAAGAATTTTTGATATCGGATGAGTAGTTTCGGAGATTACCTCTTAACTACATTAAAAAAAAAACATCCAAAGTTACAAACTTCACCTCTTTACTTGTAGGTATAATATTAGTTAAGATGATAACAGAGTTGTTTTTTTAATATCTGACGCGAGATTTCTTGACTCTTAAGAGGATTGTGAGGCGACGATGAAATCGCGTCAAAAATTTTCTATACAAATTTTGCTCCGGGCGGAAACGCTTCTCACCCCCTAAAGCAAGTGTGATTCCCAAGACTTTTGAGTATATTGTAGTTATTACGAAAAACTAGGTTGTACTCTTTTTTCTTCAATTGTTCCTTACAGGAAAACCTACAGTCCTAGTTTTATATAATATCTACAATATATTCAAAAATCAGACTATAAGTTTAACGGGACAGAAACGTAGCCGCATTTTTTATGGACATTATCAGGCTCGCAATCCTTTAGTATGAAAGCATTCCCTATATATGTAGGTAGGCAATAGGTAGGTATAAGACGCGCGTGTCTACCACCCCGTTGATGTCGTCGCGTCGTCACTTTTTCATTCGTGTCGAAATGTAATACAAGTTACATTTGGGATATATTAGGGGTATACGCTATCACGCGTTCTCGAATTGCAAAACATTGGAGCAGAAAATTAGGTTTACATGTAAATATACATATAAGCTCCAGTGGAATGTGAATGTCGCTGGAAAATTGGCAGTGATCGAGTTACGCGAAAATCTGTTGATAGCCCGTCACGCCGTGATGAGAAAAAAATGAATAATAACATGTACCAAGATACCTACTTATAGCGAACCAGGGTTGTATTTACCTGCCTGTGACAACGCACAGGAGAAAGGACAATCGGGATTTCAAACATGGAAAATTAACATGTTCCCGTGGGAATAGTCTTGAACGACTTCTATGTATGTATAAATGCGAATGTGTTTTCGTTGGTTTGTCCTTCTTTTACGCAGCATCGGAGCATTAGATCCATGGGATGTTTTACACATCGGTGTGGTCGGCGGTCGGAGAGTGGACATTGGCTACTTTTCTCCCAAAATAGAAACTGAATCTGCGGGAATAGTGATAAATTACTTGTACACGAACGAAGTCGTGGTAAAAGTTAGTACCAGTACAGTAACTATATATAGTTATAAACAGGATATATCCCACCAAAAACAAATGTACAAGTTAGGCCATGTTCTCATGTGCCACCGAAAATAGTGACATCCAAAAAGGTGCCAAGTTTAGGTACCTACGTTATACGGCCAACTACAAGGATCGACTCCTAATTCACCCGAACCCACTATCAAAAGATTTGTTGACACCAAACCCGATCAAGAGGCTGAGAAGAGCCGATGTGTTCCAAATTTAAAGGGAAATAGGACAGTGGCGGCCCTATTTGCCAAGAAAATCATTTCTCCACTCTTCACCTGCTCATAGTCCATCTGGAGCGGACTGATCGCGGATAAACCCAAACAAAAAAAAAGTTTGGCACTAGATTGTTGACAGTCAAACCAATTTATTGCGACTTATGCATTTTGAGCTCTAACATGGCAGTTTTCTTAAATACCCAATAGATTACATTGATATTGTTGGTTAATATTACGTATACTAACTTGTGTGGTTTTATTTAGTCACCAAAAGCGTTGTCTTACAGACACTACAGCATAGATCGTCTGCAATAGACGTAAAGGCCTTTTTTTGTGGTTTTATTTGACTGAAGAACTTATTTCCAGACATGTGTTATCTGATGGGCGGCTAGTGCTCGGCGCGCGACGGTCCCTGCCGGACGCCGGCGCCGGCGGCGGGGCCGTGCTGCGCTGCCGCGCTGCCAACCGCGCGGGCGCCGTGCTGTCTCGACCGGTACTGCTCCAGCCAGGTCAGTCTCTTCTTTTTCTTTGCTCTTCTGTCAACTGTTGTGAATGGTGGCACTTCACTTGGCTAAGGTGGGTCATTCTCCCGCATTGTGATTTCTTTCTGTCTGTATGTCACAGCAGTTTTTCTCAGCAACTACACAAGCTACTCGTATAAACTTGAAACTTGGCATAGTTGCTTGTCCGCATCTGTTTTTAGTAAAAAAATATGAAATCAATTTTACAAATAATTGAAATTGAAGTGGGATGTGGGGTGTCATACGAAAGGGCTCAATCTGCACATTTCAAAACTATTTTTTTTTTATTTTCCGTGACGTACGTTTCGATTTATAACCAAAAATTTTCAAAAAATTACACATCGCCCCCCTTAGCTCCGAAGTTTATGAACCGAAAAATCTGAAAAAATCCTAACTTATAGATAATTACTTATATTTTACGGGAATAACAAAGTGTTCAAAATTTATAGTTTTCGAGAAATTGACAAAAAACTTTAAAGATCTGTACTAAAATTTAGCCAAGTCAAAATGGACCTTAATGCATACAATTAAAGTACATAAAAAGGCATATTTTTGAAGTACAGATTTAAATACGGAACCCTTGATGCGCAAATCCAACTCGTACTTGACCGGTTTTTTTACCATAAGACAGGTAAGATGGGTAAACGCACGAAAAAGGTAGAATTTAATCTCCCTAAAATGGTCAAAGAAGATAGAGGTGCACAGCACACCAAGTACACTTGATCCTTCTGGGGACAGGATGTCATGACGCGCTTCTGCGTTAGTATTTATGGCTGTGCAAGCTCTGCAACAGGAATGTAACTGGAGGCGCCTTTCGAGAATCGCCAAAATCATTCACGATTATAATACCACTTGAACAAGCGTGAGCCACGATTTATTATAATGGAAAAATAAACTACAACTCAAGATAATGAGACGGTTACCGCCTGATATGTAGCGATTATCTTTGCAGTTTGGGTGGTAGACCTAGCGCAAGGTACATCCGGATTGCTATCCCATCTTACCTGCTAAGCTGCCACCCAGCGACCACTGAAACTTATCTCAGGGTTAGGAACACCACATCCATGGGCCGCGGGCCTTAGCGGAGTACTTATACAGGTGGCATGTGTGCTACCTTGACTTCCTCCTGTAGGAATATAAAAGAGGATGCGATATGACGAAACGTTTGATTCGTCGATTTTGACTCTTGTAAATAATTGGACTCGTTGAAAGTGAACCTAGATAACGATGCCTTACGTGAGTGTTCTTTTTTCAAGCTTTTATTAAACTTGCTTCGTTCCTACCAAAAGAATGTTCACTTTTTGGTACTAAATTTTGTATGTGGTTTTGCGTTGTGGTGCATCCGCACCGAAGTTTTTTTTGGAGCAACGTTTTGCAACATGATTGGGAATAAAATAAAATAAACGTAATGTCATAGAAGGAAAATATGGCAAAAAAAATCTTGATTGATAATAATCAAGCTCTCCAGTCAAAAATACTTTTGACCAAAAATATTACTGAAACTATCTTGATTTTAATCAATAGCGTCAGCGCCATCTACTTACATCATATAACGCCGATAATGGCACTAACGAGGCGAAACATTGTAAATCCCGGCCATCTTCGTTGTTATTGTCGTTAAACACGGCAATCCGGCGTCAGAGATTATACGTAATGGAAAATTATGGAAACTGTAAACAACAGACTTGTGTAATAAACAGACGGACGAGAAGAGGGCAAAACAAATTACAACTTCGAGTCGAGTTGGACCAATTAACTTTCCGTTACAGCGGGGAAATATGGAATAAAATGAACAACAGCCCACGGCTACACGAGTTTTTTACGCGGAAAACTTTTAATTAAGGGATCAAATGACATTAGAGTGAGTTCGCAGTAAGGTAACTCGACGTCGTTCGCCAAATAACGCCAGAACATTATTACTTTTAAGCCCGGCAAGATTATTTTTTTCTGAAACGTAAGATTATAAATAATATTAACATAACAATGGGGTATTAAAGAGGGTTCGTCCAACAAGGGTTTCAGGTTGTTATGATTGTTAGATCAATTATTTAGGAATCAACGTGTTTCCTATTTATTACGTGTTTAGATATATTGAAAATGTGTACAGATAAATATAATACACGTACTAATATTTTACGTATTAGTGTAATAACATTAATAAAATCACTGATTCTTCATGATAATAGTCAAAAAGTTTTTGACTTTAAATTAAAACCAAAAGGTAAGGTATGATTTTTTTTTTTTTATACACAATGTAAGTACAAATGGCGGATTTAATGCCTTCTCTACCAACTACCAGTCAACCAATGGAAGCAATCTAAGCTAAGGTTGGTGCTTAAGTAGGTTGGTTGGTTAGTTTTTATTAATTTATAATATCATAGTCGAGTAAGTAATCTTTATAGAAAATTAATCTTTTGTTACATAACTTTATTCAGTAAATAAGATGTACAACAAACAGTAGATTCACTTTATATCCAAAGTTGAACACCAATGATATATTTAACACAATATAAGTAATGAAATCCACGATCCGTAAAATATATTTGATTTGAATCCATATTTATAATTTGTGGCATTATGTATTCAGTCTAATTACTTTTTATACAGCGAGGCTGAAAAGTTTTAATTAAAGATTGAGCGACATTATTCCTTCATCTTGGAAAGAACTTCGTTACAGCGGAGCCCGCGTTTCTTTATTGAAAATGGCTTTATTGTTGAAATGATGACGCCCTTCTGGGACCGATATTGTAATTTTTTACTCTCGTTTAATCCGCGGCTTCCATTTGTTAATTTTGAAAAAACAACTTTCATTAAGTAAGTCTTCAAAAATATAATACTGTTTGATAAGAGGCTGAAATGAGTTTGAGATTCGTTTATCGCTGCTTTAAACTTTGACTGTGAGAAAAAGAACAATTTAAATATTTATTAACACCTCAATAGCCGAGTAAAGGTTTCAAAATCTGTTACCAATAAACAATTTATTGTTCCGTTAAATTACTTATTTGGCGCACCTAACTGTGAGCCCTTCGTAATGCCATGAAAGTCTATTTAGGCACTTTAATAAACTGCAGGTATATAATGAGCCTTATAAACTACGTAAAAATAATAGTTTCATAGGCCTCAAACACAATTTATGCCTCTGACTAAACGAAAACTTCGCGACACATGGAAAGCGCACATATCATTCTTACAACTTTGTATTGCCATGGTTCACTCATGGTTCATTGGTCATTTACGCGTTTAGTGTCTGCGTTCAGAGTTTTATATGTTCGAGCGCGCAGCGAAGCATAGCTGGTGAAGTTACAAAGTGCAAAAGCCAACTTCAAACTTGCAGCGGAGATGCTCCAAGACCAAGGCGGATAGTTTTAAATTAGGCTCCAACATCGATAAGCACCCAACCCGTAGGTACTTTTATAGTCTTATTAAAACATCGAGTTAATCTTGTCGTGGGCCTTTATTCTACTTACTACTAATAGTAGACAAGATTAACACGAAAATGGTTAAGTATATTACTTAGTTGCTCCCGAAGTTTATTTTCATTCTAGGAATTGCACAAGTGAAGTTCATATTATTACTGAAATGAGTTAAAATAATGCCATACAAATGAAAAATGTATCAGGAAAATATACATATAATCTATCTTTTTAAGGTTCTGTAGTCAAACTAAGAACCCTTATAGTTTTTAAACACATTTTTAAGCGTAAAGTGGCTCTTTTCAAACTTTTGAATGTATGTTATTTTCTAAAGTTTATTAAAAATAAAAATAAAAGCTATAAGTAAATAAACTTCAAACTATCTCTCGTTTGCTTCTATTATAAAATAAATATTTCGGGTGCAATAGATTTATTTATTCACATTTCATGGCAAGCCAGTTAACGGTAGGTATATTAATATTACAACAATTTATCGGTCCCGCCGTTTACGCCCCAAGTGAAGACGCGCTTGTTAAACGAAACAAGGTAAATTATAACATCAAAGTGTCGAATACTTTCTTCGCAACTCATTTGAATGAGAATAAGCTATTCCGTCCCCATTTGTTGCTCTTCAATTCTCCCTTTGTAGTCGACTCCATTATTGGAGAAAATATTAAAATATGGTAAGTATGATGTAGGTAGCTCATGCGGAGTTGCGAGGCAAATTTTCGACATTGCAAGCTTTTTGAAGGAGCAAGGTGCGCAAAAGTTTAGGCCTATGATGTCTAATGCTGACTGGCTTATCATCAATCATAAATATCGTGTTATTACTATATTTAGATAATGTTAATACTTCATTGTACTAAAAAAAAAACAAGGATGTACAAAGGCGTACTTATCTCTTTAAGGGATCTCTTCCCGCTAACCATTGGGCGGTTGAAAAAAGTAAATCAGTGCACATCAATGCGCAATGGCATCAAGTAGACACGAGAGCGTACAGAATAATGTATGCGTATGAATGCATTATTATGTAGTAGTTTGGGGTACGTATGACAATACCGAAATTCAAAAGACCGAATTTCATAAGGCCTATGGACGGAAGGCCGAATATTAAAATCCCGAAAGTAGGTACGTTTGACCGAAAGCCTGAAATCCCGAAGACTACAATCCCGACAACTATAATCCCGAAGATTAATATACCTACACCTGAAAAACCTACCGTGGTCTGCTCCAGCACTAAATAAATAGGTATAAGAAATGTACTACTAAGTCGACGGAGCTCCGCTGAGCTGAGCTCCTATTTCGCGTAGTTAAGACGCTTCGCGCCTCTAACCTAGCCTAACCTATCAAGTTTAAATTGACAATTTGACGGTTTGACATCGATAGATTATAGACTATCGAAAATTAATACGTTATATTGTAAGCAGGATGGTACAGTTCACAATTTGTAGGCAGTTTACAATCTCGCGAGATTTTTTATAAACTATCAGCGATGCTATCAGTGATCACAATCATACACATTATGTGACATAACACAATCTAAGCAAAATAGGATAAGCAAAGCAATGCCATTGGAAAGCTTTTTTCATAAATGTTATTTGTTTTTATTTGACGTCATAAATGTCGCAGGCAGACTCAAATAGATATGAGAAAAAAGTTAATTGAAAAGCAATACAGCTTTATTAATTCGAGTTATTTAAATATGTATGCAGTGGACGTCTTTCGGCTGAGATGATGAAAGATGTATGTATGTATGTAAACTATTTATTGCACAAAACAATTAGCAAATATGTACGTACATAAACTTAGGATTAACATGTACAATGGCGAACTTATCCCTTTAAGGGATCTCTTCCAGTTAACCAGACCATGATGCAGGAAAATGTACAAAATAGGCGAAATAACAAGATAAGATGTACATAGATTCAAGCAAACTATAAGAGGTAAAATTTAAAACTTAAAGCTCACGATTCGCCTAAATTCGCCATTGCCTTTCTAAATCATTTCATGTGTTAATAATTAATTTATAATTACTAATGGTTGCAGCTTTTTACATAAAATAAATACTACAGCTTTGCAAAATTTTGTGTGACGTTGGCGAGACGGAATGGCGGATTTAGTGCATAAACTCATGCAAACAGCATTTTAGCACTCAGATAATTCCAAGCTTTGGTTTTAATGTAAAGGTCTTCTTTTATGTCACAATGTTTAGTCATAACCTAGACAAGAATAAAGGAACAAAACAGTGACTTGTAAACTAACCGGTAATATAATATCAGTGTTATACAACGCCGAGTACCTACAGACAGGAACTCGATCCTAAGGGCGCTCGTTAACGTTATTTCTGTGCTTCTCGATATCAACGTCGACTCGGCACTCGAGTGCTCGACATTGTGTACCTTCCTTTAATGACGTTCTACTGAAAGTAGGACAGAGATTTGAGAATTGTGTCGAATAAGCGGATATTCATTCGGCCTCTGTTATACATAAGGTGAAATTGTTACTAACATTGTCCGGTTTCATTATCTACTCTATATGTGCACACGGTATGTTTAAGTAGTAAAAGTCGTAATTTTTCCAGACTGTTTTATTGCCAAACTAAATCAATACACATAAAATAAACCAACCGTTAGAAATTCTTAAAATGGTGGAAAAACGTATAATAAGGAATTGTCTGAATATGAATAATCGACAAAGCTGATGAAAAGTTAAAAATTTAAATAAACACAAAGAAGGGGCGGGCTAAACTCGAAACTTTTCCCTTTTCCTTTTATAATCGCAACTCGTGATGACCTAAAATATAAGGACATTTGCCAGTGAAATAAAATGTCCTTACTTTTTAGCAACAGTTAGCTTAGTTGACGACGACGACGACGCGGTTAGCTTAGTTGGTAGTGACCCTGCCTACGAAACTAGCGTCCCGGGTTCGAATCCCGGTATGGGCAAATATTTGCGTGATGAGCGCGAGTAATTGTTCCTGAGTCATGGATGTTTTCTATGTATTTAAGTATTTATTTCTCTATAAAAGTATGTATATCGTTGCCTAGTACCCATACTACAAGCCTAGAGCTTATTTTGGGACTAGGTCAATGTGAAATTGTCCCTGATATTTATTATTATTATTATTATTATGTAATTAAAGCATTAATGTACTATGTAATTTAATGTTATCAATTTGCTTTGAAAAAACACACTTACTTTTGGGGTCCTCTTTGTCAGTCTGATGATTTCACTTATTCTCTTTGCCGGAAATCTTTTGTCACTTTTTATTTCGAAATTATGTCGGTATCCGTAAGTCCGTAATTTTCCTTAGTCACTAATTTTGTCATAGAATACGTCTTATCTGTCAACTTCGTTCTTCTAACACACGTGCAGATTTCTTCGATTCGATATTTTCCGCGGATATCTTTACTCTTTCATTCATGGCTAAATAGCTTGCTCGATTTTTAATAATTGTACCTATACTCACATAGCTCGAGCTAAAATAAATTTTAGCTTAGAAATCTGATATTTATTCATATATAAATAGGTGAACAAACAATTTTAAACCGTTGCAAACCTTAATTTTATGAAATAATGAAGATAAACGCTATATACGCTATATAACATGTAAAGATTATCCATATACCTTGAATGTATGCAGGTTCGTATCATTAATAAATTTAAAGAAATGATATTACTTTTATACTCCATAAAAATATGTTTCTATTTTTTTGCACTGACAAAGTTAATAATAAGACGGTTCCACGAACAAAGGTTGTCGGTCGCAATTATTTTCTTATTTGTTATTCAATTTTATTTTTTGTTTTGCATTTCTTTTAGTAAGTAATAAAAGAAGTCTCCAGTTACCAATTACTGGAACGAACACGACATTGTATAGCTTTTACAAAGGCAGATTACGTAATTGAATAATGGAATGACATTAACATTTTTTTAGGGAAAATATTTAAAGTAATTACAAGAAAACAAGTACGTTGTTCTGACGTAACTCTCTCCGAGGATCTTCACGTCTGCCTCAGCGGATTTAGTCTGGATAATAATATTTATTTTGAATTAGGTACTTCTTCAGATAACGCTTTTTGCACCGCGTTGGATTCTTAATGTAGATATTTCGCAAAATTTTGCAAAAACTGATTCTTTGATTTTTGGATTATCCTAAACGCGATGCTCGTCTTTTAAAGTGCAATCCAGGTGGTCTGTGCATTCGTTTGCCTTCCCCGTGAAATATAAAAAAAATGTTTGTACAGTGGAAGACGCTGTGCTGTCCCACACGGCCCGGCAGCTGACGCCGGCGCGGGCAGGCGGCTCGGTGGTGCTCCGCTGCGAGGTGTCCCCACAGCTGGGGCTCGTGGACGTCACGTGGCTGCAGGACGGGCTGCCTCTGACCCCTGGGTACTTGGGACCGGGTCAGTAATTGTATGTTTGTCTTATGGAAGACATCGTTGTAATTCAATTAGATCATTAAAATGTAAGCCAGCGTGTTGACGAATCTAGGTATATTTTTCCGTATAACAGTGCGCGCATCCGACTCACACTTGGCCATTTAAATATGATCCAATAACAATCAATTCATCAAATTTACTTATAAATCGATTACTGTCGATAGTACTCGTAGGTGTTAGTTGAACTAATTTCGGGATGCATTTGAACATTTCTGTGTGAGAAGGTAGTTGAGTAATGCAATTTATTTGCCTTTTTAGGGCCGATTTTACTAATTCCCAGATAAAATTATCCGACAATTAAAGCTATCACCTTCCTATTCTTTGTCATATGATCTGAGTGTTTATCTGACAGTGTTATTTAGATGGAAAGATCGATTCTTATCAAAGTACCGAGAGGAGCGTCCGTGACTTAACTCTAGTGTAGGTAACCGACTTAAAACTGACTAACTTCAGGCACTAGAAGTTCCGAGACGTCAGTTCAACATTAATTAAAGTGGCAGATCGTAGCTTGTCGGCTTTAGGATTCCGTTCTTCAAACGATAAACAGTTATTTTAAAAATATTTTATTAAAAATATTTTCATTGGCGTCGCTGTTTGTCCGCTTGCCATAGCTTATTTTCTTCTAAGCCCATTCATAGATTGACGAAGTTACAGGTGTTGATGGTTCCTATTTGTTCCAGAGTCCCGGTGGATATCAGGGGCTGGGATCCTCTTGGGCTTGGACTTGACTCAAGCTGACATTCAGGCGGACTACTCGTGCGTCGCCCTCGACACACCGAGCCCTACGCTGAAATTGACCACCGACGGTATGTAAATAGATATTTAATTTTATTAAAACAGGTTTAAAAATAGATACGATACGAAACTATAGTTTATAGATACTTACTTTTTTGTATTTGGTAAGTTGTGCGAACATCATCATCATCATCATCATCATCAGCCTATATCAGTCCACTGCTGGACATAGGCCTCTCCCATGAACATGAACTGCAGAAATTTAAGAATATGTTTATTAATAAGTTAGTTCCATTACATTTAGCAGCTTTTTACAATCGTTGTCAATGTTAGCAACTAATATAAGCGTTATCATAACATAACTTACACACAGTTTGGGAGCTGTCTATAAAACAAAAGGTGCGACACCTGGGAAAAGTCCTGGGTAAAAGGACGACAGTCTGGCCGTAATCAGAATACTGATTTACTATTAATCAGTGATCATTTCGATGATCATTGATATATTTGAGCCATTTCCCAAAACACTCTTCGTAAGTTAAGTAAACGGTAAATTGCGGTAAAATATTAAAAGGCTGGGGTGCTGAGAAATAGTTCTGAACGTTTTGGATTTTTTCATGATTTAACAACAAAATAAGAGTGATAAACACTTTGTTGCATGAAAATAATTTGATTTCGTTCCTTTATGCACTGCATACCACATCATAATGTCATAACTAAAAAATATTGTTTGCTTTTCTCTGCACACGGTACCATTGATAACTGTCATTTAATTTCATATGCTTTCGTCAAATTGACGTTTAACTTTCATTCCTATTCTCATCGCGGACTGACAAATAACAGACTGCATATATATGGCATCTATAATTTGTTTGTTGACTTTCGTAGACAGCAGCTGGCTAGAAAATATTGAGCTCAATTCCTTGGAGACGGCGGCGGGTGAGACGGCCGTTTTACCTTGCATTATCAGGCATATGAGTGGGCATACTATAAGGTAAGAGATACTAGTACAAAATTTAACTACTCTCAATATAAGTATAGTTTGTGAAGTAAACTGTTTTTAAGTGAAGAATTTTTTTATGTGGCGTTGCCACAATTTGAAGTATTTTTTACTATAGTACATCAAAATTAAATCGTTAGTTGGCAGCGGCAGGACGTGGGGGGGTCGTGGTCCGCGGTCGCGGGGGAGGGGATGGTGCGCGGTGGCGCGCTGGTGTTGCCCAATGCGCGGGCGCACCACGCCGTGCGGTACGCCTGCTTCCCCGGGGGGGACACCTCGCCCAGGGTCATGATACGACTGGTTGTGCTCGAGCCGCTATCTGTTGCAGTTTCACCTAATCCATTGGTAAGATAATTGAATAGTTACAGACTGGGAGCCCTGTTTGCGCCGCTTTCAATCAGAACCGAGTAAAGAGGAACAAAGAATTTGTATTCGATGGCATTCAGAACTCTCCAAATGCATACAAATAATTCTACGGCCTTACTACGGCCATTTTAGTTAGGGTCGGATGCGCTGTGAAAACATTCTAAGCCATTCGATAACGAATTAAAAGAGTTTTGAGTACCTAATAAAGTTTGTTTGTTTGAAGATGGTTGGCACGGGCGGCAGCGGACACTTCAACTGCACTGTGACCGGGGGCCGAGGCAATGGAGTAATTTTAAGCTGGCAGCACGAAGCAAGGCCTCTTCATGCTCCTCAATCACGGTTATCCCTTGGCCCCGTTCGTTCCATTCATGCAGGACTTTATCAATGTACTGCTCATGACCATTCCGATTCTGCTGTTGCTGGAGCCGAACTTATATTTGCTGGTAACATTATTATCAGAACCTTGAAAAAACTTTCGCTGGTCCTCTTCAATCTAACATTCGTAAAATTCTTCCATTGGGTTTCAGATAGACCGCCAAGATTGGTGTCTACATTCAGTGAAGCAGTCACTAGAATAGGTCAAAGCATAGAGTTAAAATGTGCCGCTACGGGAGTTCCGACTCCTCGAATTCTCTGGACTTTGGATGACAGACTGTTGCCTACAGCTCCAGACAAGTAAGAACTTGAAATAGCGTGCGATATGTAGTTTAATTATAGATATCTTTGACACAATTGAGATGTTTTTTTGCCTTAGATATATAAACACACAAGGGCCGATAGTGTCTACCCTCAGCGTAAGTATTAGAACAGCTGATGAAGGGGGAAGATATGGATGTAATGCCACTAATTCACGCGGATCACAGGCTCATCACGCAAGATTAAACGTGTTTGGTAAAATATAGCTCAATGTAATTAAATATTATTACATTATGAACTGAACTAGCATGATTATAAGTTTAATGGCTTTCAGGTCCTCCTAACATAAGATATTTACCGCCAATACATGTCAAAGCTGAAACTGATGTTGTTTTACATTGTCCTTATTCTGGTTATCCGATAAAGTAAGTACTTATTTATAGAGAGTTAAAAAAAAGTCTCACTGAAAGTTATCATGTTCCTAAATTAACTTTTATTTTTAGAGAAGTCGTCTGGCGTCGTGAAGATGGTTCCATAGTGGAAGTACCTGTTGATGCTAATGATGATAGAGGAATGCTTAAATTGTCTTCCGTACGAAGTTCTACAGCAGGAAGTTATACGTGCGAGGTACGGGCTGAGAGTGGGGAGCTCGCGAGAAGAACCGTTCGAATTGAAGTTCACAGTGAGTTTTTTTAATTCTGATTGATTTGTATAAGAGATTAAAAATGTTAAATAATAATTTGATTTGGTTTACCCCTTTACAGAAACTCCAAAGATTGCCTCGTTTTTGTTTCCCGAGGAGCTTGAAGTTGGCGGAAGTACTCAAGCTACTTGTAGTTTGGTTTCTGGTGACAAACCAATTCAATTCACGTGGCATAAAGATAATTTGCCTATTCCTTCTGTATTAAAGGTATGGTAGTAAAGATTAACATCTGTTAAATTTATCTTAAAAATAATATAATTGCTTCTATGATTATTTTTAACCTTTAAATAGAAAAACGCATTTTCATATCAGATTTGCAACAAGAACGACATTAGGTATTTACGACAACGCACATTCCGGGGTGCAACATATACCGAACATTTCTAACGTGTTTTTAAATTTCATTTTTAACTCATCATTTATTTCAGGTTGAACAGAAAAATATGGACTTTTTTACGATATTGATTATACAAGATCTAACTTCTGCACATAATGGGGACTATACGTGTAAAGCTTCAAATGACTTTGGGACTGTAAGCCACACCGCAACTTTGAACGTAAAAGGTATATAAACGTACTGGCAACTTATTAGTTTTACAAGAAAATAAATGAAAGTGATTTTTGAAGAGTATCGTACCGTAATGATCAGTTGTTTCCTACAGAATTACCGACGTGGGTATGGCGAGCTCAGAACACCTCTGTGTCCGCTGGCGCTTCCTTGTTGCTTCCTTGTTCAGCTAAAGGACAACCAACTCCTAGAATTTCATGGGAGTATTCCTCGGGTAACATCTTCATATACTTATAACTGTGTAACCGTAATCATACCGTTGTTAATGTTGACCAGCTTTGAGGTTTATTGAGAACGGGTTTTGTAAATGTGGATGTAGATGGAGAGAACTGGCGTCACGTACTGTTCGGTCAGGAAGCAAGCAACGGTGATGGGGGTTCTATCCTCTCTGACGGCACAGTGTGGCTTAAAGCTGCCTCTCCTGACCACGAAGGCTGGTATCGGTGCGCGGCGAGAGCCCAACACGCCGTTATACACCACATTTTCTACTTAGATGTCAGAGGTATGTAAATTATACATATATTTAATGTGCTTCCTCACTGAGAGTCTGTCACAGCCTGTAATGTAACAATCCAAGACTCGATTTAGAGTATTTACGTTACAATAACGCCTCCCTGACTTTAATTACTGTTATGCTCGGTTCTCCTCACTCACTGACGTAATGATCAAATCTGAATTGTTACATTGCATTGCAAGTGAGTGCTTCCGGTGAGGGAGCACCTTAATAAAATAGGCCTGTCTAACCGAATATGTGTTTTAGGTCATTTATTTAATCAAAGGTCTTTTGGTAAAAGTCATAGCTTTTTTAAAGGTGTGTTTTGATAAATCACACTATGGCACCATAACTGTCTGGATCTCACTTTGAAGAAGAAGAAGAAAAACATTTATTCGTGACAAATATCAGCAAAGGACAGAAAAATACACACAGAAAGAATGTAGTCACGAAATCTAAATTTGATTTTGAAGAATTTGTTTGTATCTTTGGATCTAAATTAAAAATATAAAACAGGTAAAATTCACCAGCCTTAAGTTGTACTTATATTGTTTGACATTATACAGAACCACCCAGGCTCAGTAGAGGGGGAAGTGGAGGGGAAACCCGATGGGTGGTCAGGGGATCGACTGCGAGGTTGTTATGTGCCGTCAATGGAGAACCAGAAATACATGTACACTGGACCCATGATTCCAGACCCTTAGCTTTGCAGTGAGTTCATAAATAATATAAAATTTACTAATATTGAATACTTAAATAAATTGTTAAAATGATGTCTACGGTGGAATTTACCTCTCTGATTGTTTTAAAAGCGTTTGATTAGCTATAAAATGTCCTAAGGTATATGTAAGTATGTTTTGTATCGTAGCGGCGCTGGTGGCGTGGAAACTAGAGACACCGGGAGTGGGGTTATAATGTCGGAAATAACAATAACACACGCGGGGCCCGAACACGCTGGCGAGTATCGGTGTCTCGCCAGGAATCTCTACGGGAATGACGAATTGGTGTATCGGTTGTACGTTAAAGGTATGTCATAAAACTCATAAACTCTCCTATTGTTTGAAATATAAGCTGACTCGTAACTTTCTAACTCTAGCCAGATTCGAATCTAATCAAACTAGGTGTCATAAGAGCGAATGTATCTTATACATATTTGTAATATAGGTATTTGAGTTTTTTCTTAAATAGAGTCTAGTTAACGAAGAGTGTGACCGTCACAAACCTGAAGATTATTTTGACACTTAAATATCGCCTTTTCCAATTTTAACTATTTTTGTAAAAAAGCCGTGGTAGCCTAATGGTTTGACCTGCCGACTCTTAAGCAGAGGGTCGTGGGTTCGAACCCGGGCTCGCACGTCTAAGTTTTTTGGAATTTATGTGCGAAATATAATTTATAAATTTACCATGAGCTTTTCGGTGAAGGAAAACATCGTGAGGAAACCTGTACACACGTGTGCGTAGTTCCCAATCCGCACTGGGCCCGCGTGGGAACTATAGCCTGCTTATTGTGAGTGGAGGCCTGTGCCCAGCAGTGGGACGTATATAGACTGGATTATTATAATATTAGTTTTAAGTACCTATCTTTAAGTAGGTAGTAATCATAGTACATACAGAAAATCCTTGTTGGAGGCACGTTCGTATAGTGTGTATATAGCGAATTGTTCCTATAAACTATGGCCTGTTTTTGTCGCAGAACGACCGAATATTCCCGAAGAGGTCCGAATATCCGAAGTGTGGTCCCGAAGGGCTCGAGTGACGTGGCGGGTAGCGCGGGGAGCATTAGTATCGCACTACTCGCTCCAGTACAGGGCACTGAAACGCGACTTGACTGCCCCGCTGGACGCTTCATTGGCCGCGATGATTGACAACTGGGACTCGCCCGAAGTCCTAAATCTGACCCTGGCTAATTCAGACTTGCTTCATGTGGCGTAAGTTTATGGAGACTTATGAGATAGGGTAATAAGAATTTGTTTTATTGCTTATTAAATCGCAACAACAAACGATTTTGATAAGCCTAATATAAGTCACAAGTTTTTAGTGTCCGAATATTCAAAGTATTTAAACCGTGGACAGAAAAGGTTACCTACTTCGAGTTAAAAAAATTGTCATACATTAAGTATATGTCATAAGTTAATTTGTAATATTGGACAAAATGTCAGTACGGTCAGCATCATAAATTGCTATATACTTTAGTACTCTGTGACTTTTACGCTTTTAACAAGTTCGTGTGGTAGTTCAAACGTGACCTTAAAATGGCAAGGTCCTGATTAATTTTTATAAAACGGTAGATACAAGTGGTGATTGCCCTCAGGTCGGAAGGGCCGGGCCGGGCCGGCGCGTCGGTGCCGGCGCTGGCGCCGGACACGCGCTACGCGCTCCGGCTGGCTGCCTTCAACGACGTCGGGGGCTCGCCGTGCACCTCCCCCCTTCACTTCACCACCAGGGAGGAAGGTTAGTATCCCAGGGCGCTTATATAGCACATTGCCGTAGAACAACTGCCTCAGGGTAGAGCAGGTTTAGATGGACTTCGACGTCCCTTATGTTTGTTAATTCCAAAATCATCGTGAGTAAAACTGGCACCAAGGAATATTCTGAAATGGCTTTTTTTAATTGCCTAGCCCCGGGCGGCGCGCCGCGAGAAATTACCGTGCGGTCGCTTAGGGCGCGCGAACTACACATCACTTGGCAGGTAAAGTGAGAAATTTTAGTGAACATTTTACGTGTTACGTTTACGCTACCAAATTAGGTTAAGTTGTTTTAATAATTTAAAATTTAAAATCTACTTTTTTCACAACGGTAGGCAAAAGTTACCATATCACAATATTCTAGCCGCCATCCAGAGAAACCTGGCATGGCACGCTGCTAGGCTACACTATCCGGTGGTGGGTGTCTGAGGAGGGCCAGGGCTCCCTGCACGACAGCCCGGGGTCGGAGAGCGGCGCCAGCGCAGACGCCACCGCCACCACGCTGCGAGGGCTGAAGCCTGCCACCCGATACGGAGTCACCGTGAGGGCCTATAACGCCGCCGGCAATGGACCAGTGTCACCTCCGCATTATCGGCACACTCTTGAATCACGTTCGTTGATTTTATTTGTATTAGAATTGTTGTGAAATGGCAGGTAAGTAGGTACTTAAGATTTGTAATAGATTTGACAAAAAAGAAAAAGTATTAACATTGCTGCACTACTGCATGGATAACAGCGCTAACAAACGCCCCACTCATCATTCCGTGGCAAGCCTCGGCGTTAATTTTAAATATGACCCTCACCACGAATGTTAGATTAACGATTTAATTTACGGGATTACATATTAAACTATTGTTGTTATTATTCAGAAACTGTTCATTAATTTGCGCAGAATTACGGGCAGCCTTCATCACGAAGTCGGCTTTCCAAGTTTTGTTTCCAACTTTTGTCATTGCACTGTGAATAAATCCGCATTGCGCAGTTATCGACGGGAAGCGGCGATCGTAAATTTTCACATCAAAATGCAAAATGGCTTAATTGGACCGTGGCCCCTATATAGGTCAAACGGTTCAGAACAAATTGATGGCACTTGTGAAAGCTGACTTTGTTAGCAATTTGAAGCTCGAAAGGAATTTCCGGAATTCGGAAAAACGGAAAAAAATTTAGAAGAAGAAGAAAATCGTTTATTTGGTGCATAAAATAAGAGATAACAGATACCAAGTTTAAATTTAACACAAATAAAATTGAGGAAGTAAACTAACCTCACAATACCAAATTGGGTGCCACTCAGCATATGCCATGCTGCACTTTCATGTTCGTTTTTTTTTGTAATGTAGCTCCATCGGGCGGCCCGGAAGGTTTGAGTTGTAAATCGAGTGGAGCGACCTCGCTGAGGGCTGCTTGGCGGTCGCCAGGCGTGGACGCAAGGGGCGGTGTCATTACCCACTACACTTTACAATACACGCGATACGACGCAGACCCTTTACTTCCCCCTCAAGAGGCGAATCTTCGCGTTCAGGTAACAGTTTAAGCGTTTCTGCTGGCTTGTTATGGTCGCGTTTACCGCTGAGGTTAAATGTTTGTGAAACATCCGTCACTCTCGCATTTATACAGGTCAGAAAGTGACGAATGTTATATCCACAGTGATAGACATAAGCATAACCCTAATAGGCTCGCTGGTTGATTATTACCATTAAATCGATAAAAGAATAGAACTATAAAGAACTTGAATTTAGGGCGAAGAAGCGACTATATCCCGACTGACGCCGTACGCCGAATATGAGATAAGGGTGCGAGCGCATAACGCGGCCGGCGAAGGGCCGCTATCGGCTCCTCAGGTGTGCCAAACGGATGAAGATGGTAAGTTAAAGCTGGCTTTTGTGCTTTATGAATAAAAACTGACACTTGGTCGCAAGAGGCAGTCTATGCCTACCTTAACTTGCAAAAACTTTCAATACGAATTGGTTAATACCATCAATTTTTAAATTTTTTTTTGTTCCCGTTGTTCTGTCTCTTACTGTCTGGTATTAATCTCTCCATAAATAAACTTTTTGTAAGTTTAGGTACAGAAACTAAACACTGTGCATGATTTACAAGAAAAACTCAAGTTACTTAATCCAGATGCATAAATCGCTACACCACAGTAAATGCTATCGCATCACGTATCTTTATTATGGAATAAAATAGCAATACTCAAAATAATTTTATAGAAATTCTTGTAGGTGTTCAAAGCGTGTTTGTATCAGGTTATTGTTTTCAGTGCCGAGTGCGCCCGGCGGCATGAAACTAATAGCTCTGACGGAGCGCTCGCTGCGCGCGTCGTGGCTGCCCCCACCGGAACCCAACGGAAGACTTACACATTACATACTATACGTAAAAGACTTGTCTGGGTAAGACCCTAAATGTTATTGACTGCAAGAGTACGCTTTTATATCTAAACTAGTATTTGCCTGCGTCCCTGGATTAACACGAAAGAAACTTTACGCACAATACGAGTAAGTACAATACGTTCAGCCGTTTATGTGTGATTGAAAGAAAAAATCCAAAAATTAGCAACGGCTTGTTTTTTTACACAGATCTACTCGTATAGTATTTCTGTTTTTGGTCAACCGCATCTTAAAACCAAAAATACACAAAACCAAACCCAGAAACCAAACCAAAACCAAAACCAGAAATACACAAAATAACGCGGTTATGATGTATTTACCCAACTTTTCTGAAGTTACCTGATTTTTTAGATCTCAGGAGCCAAATGCGACGCGCGTGAACGCGTGTTTCGAAGGCGAGGGTGTCTACTTGGAGTGCATGAGAACTCTTCGCGGCTTGCGCGCCGGGAGGACCTACGAGGCCTGGGTCCGGGCTGCGACCAGCGCTGGGGAGGGCCCGCCGTCGCCGGCTGTTGCCTGTCAAACTAGTGCCTTGGGTAATAGAGCTGAAGACGGCAATGATTACAAATTAAACTACTCTAAGACCAAAACTATTCTAGCTTAATGTTAAGCGTTTTGTGATTTAGATATTAAATCTCCAATGAAATTATTTTCTTTTATTTCTATAGCTCCTGCACGCATATCCTCGTTTGGTGATGTCGCAGTAGGAGCAGCTGGCAGTTCGCTGTCTCTCAGATGTGTTGTCGGAGGCACACCACCTCCGGCTAAGAGATGGCTGCGAGGAGGCAGTCCACTGCACCCCCGGTCACCATTCCATCTTGATGGAGACGCTCTATTAATAAGAGGTATTCTTTTGAAAATAATGATATAAAGTATATTTGGTTTCCATAAAACCTGAACCTTAATTTTCTTAGGCTTGGAGTTATCACACGCTGACAATTACACGTGCGTCGCTGAAAACCCACATGGCTCTGACTCAGCTACTTGGCGAGTGGTGGTGCTGCGGCCACCAACCCCGCCGGCCTTGGCCTTACTAGAAGCCCGCTCAAGAGAACTAGAACTTGAAATACGACCCGCACCTAGAGCGCCTGGCCATGCAATTCCCAAAACTTATAGTTTGCATTGGAGGCTGTCTGCTCCAGAGGTAAGAAAATATCTGTGGTCACTCTCTTTTGTCATCGTTATTTTTTTGGCTGAATGTTGTTCTACCAAACTACATATTCATACAAATATCTTGAACTTGATTTGATATAGGGGGAATGGAGATTGCAGGCCGCCAGCCCTGGTCCGTTGACTTTGTCAAGTCTTCGCTGTGGCTCGGCATATCGAGCTTATGGATCGGCTGGGGGGCCTCCGGGTATAGAGATTGCAGTTCGGACGACTGGGGGTCCCCCAGTCGCACCCCCTGACTCGAGATGGATCCGAGTGAACTTCACTCATGCGCGATTTGATACGAGCGTCTGGGGTGATGGCGGATGTGGCCCTGTGACTTTGAGGTTGGAATGGGCCGGTTCAGGAGTTGCCGGGGCTAGGGATGTACCAGTTGGAGGAGAAGTTATTTTAGGCGGTAAGTTTCATGTGTGATGATGTTTTAAACCATTCGGAGAGAAGGAGAAGATTAAGAAGGATTTTATCTGTAGGTTTGTCGCCTGGTTTGAGGTATCGCGTCGCAGCTCGCGCGTCTAACGAAGCGGGGTGGACGAAGGAAGTGTACGAATTTACCACGAGCGCGGCCGAGGGGGGGGAAGTGGATGCACCGTTCCCCGCGACGGCCGGGGAGCTGGCCTTGTTGTTGGCTCTCTGCGCAGCGCTGTCGCTCGCTGCGTTGACAATTTTAGCTATCTTACTTAGGAGAAAAAGGTTAGTATCTTTAGTAATAGAATGTTATTCAAAAAACTTTACATTGTTGGAATGTGTGAGTGTCGATTCAATAATGCATACACTATCGTGTACTCAGAGAACCTTAGTATATACTTTTCACAAAAAAGATGTTTTTGTAAAATTGAGTAATCCATGCGTCTCTATGGATTGGAAGCCGTGAGTAATTGAGTTAACTTACAAAATGAATTCAAAAAGTAATCCCGTTTTATGCCGCTCGGAAAATAATTATGCTGACACATTGAAATCGCAGTTGCAATCGCTCTCTTCGAAAATGCACTCCTTTGAATTAACGATTGATAAAAAATATAGGGAGAAATTGAAATAGAGTTCGTTAGGCGGGTGATCTGCGGGTGACAAGGTGCTGACAGAAGGCCTCTTTGTCGACAATTAAACGGGTCTACCTTCGACCCTCTTCACTCGTGCCGCTCGTCGCGCGGCGCTAACGACGTATGACACGAGTTTTAATATCGCCTGCCCTTCAGACTACAAAATATTAAAGTAATAACGGTCTTCTCATATTTTCAGATAATATATTTGTGAAATATGAGATTTTGTTTTGAAAGATGATGACAAATAGGCGTCTCTTGTGATTTTGAGACTGTAATATTACCATATGCGTGATATTGGAATTATCAGATTTGATAATGTTGTTGCCTTATATTTTGTGCTCATAGACTTTTAGAAACAATAAGTTAAAAAGCATGTCAACTGATATTAGATACCATGAAACAATGTGTGTTTGTTCGTTTGTTAAAACTTAGACCATTTTTGAGTAGCAGCAATAAGCAAATACAAGGCAAGCGCGATAAAAGCAATAATTAAATAAAAACTTTTCGTATTAAAATATTTATTAAATGTTCAATGAAACCGTTCAAAGCGATCGGGTTAGTATAACATTATCAAAACCTATTTGTTATGTAAACAAGTTGAGCTGAACTAATAGTTGAATGCCACATAAAACCATCCATTCTCGGTTACGACTCTTACGTAACAGGGTACTAAGAAGCGGAATATATTCCCTAGTGGAAATATAGTGAAGTTAACCGCGCTACAGAAGCCGCATCACAAATAATTTATAGCTGCGAGCGAACACTTCGCGAGAAAGGCTTCCCTCCTATTTTCAGGTTTCACACTCCATAAAATACGGAGTGTCTTAAAAAAAGTGTAGAAGTAGAATGAGCTTATTTTTAAGTTATATACCTAGTATAGGTTAACTACAAAATATAAGGGTCTCTGTTCTGGAATTCACCTTGAAAAATAAAACTTAACTTTTGTTGAAAAATATTTTAATATAGACCATTTTAAGAAACTATTTCTGCTGTTGTAATATTTTTTTCGATCAGGTTCAAACGCAGTCATATCTTTTGTATAAAAAAACCGAAAAGATAAATATATGAAAAAAACCAAATTTAAAAAAACAATTGAATAAGCAAGCCGTTTCCTCGAAATGGTTAAGTTCGAAACAATGGCTATAACTCTATAAACGAAAGTTCCTATACACTACAATAGATATAATTATTTTGGCATATGTAACTCATACATCTACCTTCAAACAGGATTTTTTCAGTTGAAGAAACAGTAAAAAAATTGCGAGACAAAATGGTCCCTCCTCAAACTCCGAATTTTTGTGCATTTTACGGAGTCTTATTTCGTGTTAAGTTAAATACTCCGCTATCGCTCTCAGTACGTTTACTGCTTTAACGTCCCACCTCACGCCCCTGTAACGTCACGGGCGACAGCTGAGTGTCGTAGAACTCCTTTATCTGAACATATGCGCAGGAGTGACGGGGACCTCGCCAGGGTGACCACCAGCGCGGAGAAGCCTCCCTGCGGCACTTATCGCGCAGCGCCGCACCAGACACCCAAACTACCGCCAGACCCACCAGGTACGATCGCAACCAAAACAATTATTCCTTTTTTTAGCTTATCACTAAAGTCCACCCCATCAGTTTTTTGATTCTATGTAAATTGACGCAACCGTACAAGGTCAGATGGAGTGGCGGGGCGCGCCGTCGTGGATTTAATACCCTATAGTATGTGCATTTTATCTTGCTGTGTTTAAGTAATTATCTTGTTTCATAAGTAACTAAAGATGAGTACTGAAGCTAAAAGAGAAAGCAAGATAAATATGAACTTATACGACAAAAAAGTTGAAAACTAACTTCCGCACTCAGAGACGTCAATTAACTTTTAAGTTTATTAAAGTTGCTGCTGTCATTTTCTTTGCTATAGCAACAGAAAGATAGATGCAGCAACTTTAATCACACATAAAAATTAATTGACTAAGTGAGTAAAACCAACTGGCGAGGGCGACTAGACAATATTTACAAAATTTTACAATCAGCGACATGACCTGACTCAGTACTATATTGTGCTTTATTTTGCGTAAACTTAACTGTGTATTTATATGTCAAGTAGGTAACCAATAACATCCGTGTTTATACGTACATATTGACTGAATGGGATCATTTACGACAAACATTACAGTTTATTATTGTTATTACTCATACATACATATACATGTCATACGTACATATCTCAAGCTACATAATGAACAAAATCGTATACTTACCTGTACTTATATATTTTTTCATTATCTCGTTATCATTGTCTATTCCATGTTTAGGATAAAAGGTAAAAGACATCGCGACTTAAGGGCCCGCGCAGAGTGCAGACTATTTAGTCGGTCGATTGTGTTTTGTCTCCACAAACTTTGTAAAAATGGATAAGGACAACCTTTTATTCCGTCGATAGATAGTCGGCAGTAAACCCTACCGCTACACACGCATTTCTATATTTCTCAGTCAACCGTGACGGATTTATCTGTCGTTGGCGTTAAACTTTTGGTGCGGATGTACCTATCTGTCAATAATGTTGAAATCTATCCGGCAGTAAGCAATATCCGCAAGGCTTTAACCCTTTCGTCACCCGGCCGCCATTAGGTATGATTGGGATTTCACTACCCTCCATAAGGTCGTGTTAATTAATGCTGTGTGACCTTGGTTTTAATAACGGTGGGTTTACCGAGGGAGTTCTTTAACAATGCTATTAATTTAGCCATATTATGATTAGAGTTTCGGAGTTTTAATGGGTGTTTGGCTTGGTGGTAATTTCAAGTAAATGTTTGCACAAATATTCTTTGTTATAGACCTTCAGTAGCATATTCTATATTTTAGTATAAAGTGAACTTATATTTTTAACCGGTTTTATTTGGCTTACAACGTTCGTTTAATCAAGTCGAGAAGAAAAAATTGTAGCGGGAAAGTTCTTATAAATATGTATAATGATGATGTTACCTAATGATAATTATCTTCCTGTTATCCCATCCCTATCACTGGTGAGGGCAAAGATAGGGATGGGATTCCAATATCCACAATTGTGAGCCAACTGTACCCAAAAACATATTAGGCCTATTTATTTGGAAGCTTGGAAGCCAGGCCCAGGACAGGGATCTACAAATAGTCCTACATCGACGAAACTTATACCACTCGTGGTTTATTGTCGGGGGTTAGAAAACACACTGCACAATAAACGGTTTACCCACATGATAATGTTACAGATGTGTACGAGATCAGTCCGTACGCGACGTTCGCGGGTCCTGCCGGCGACTCGCGCGCATACACGCTGCAGCTACGTGCGCTGGCGCGGCACGACGACGACGCCGCGCCGCCCGCGCATCAGCTCGCCTGCGACGGTAAGTTCACCAGTCATACCACAAAGGAACCAGGCCTGCTGCGATACTCGTAGTTACGTCGGCGTCACCACTATAGCAAGTATGAATATACTGCAATCTGAATGTCCAAGGAAGACAATTAGAAAAAAAATTTAAAAATTTAAATAATTTATTTGTTAACAATTTACAATAAACGAGCACGGCACGAGCACGGCACGAGCGCCGCGAAGTGGTGAGACAACTTAGCTTCAGGATGCGCAGGATGGATTTTTGAAAAGTTCAAACAAAGTACTAACTGATAAACGTTTATTACTGTGAAACGTTATAACTGGCCTACGGGCGCGGGACTACTGAAGAGTTCTGCTATGGGAACTATGTATACCTAATTTAGACTTCGTACGACCTAGCTTTAAAACGTTCACGATTATTCACATCTCGTAACACCCAATCTTACTGTGGTTTTACGATAATACCTAAGTATTATTCGAACCTCGCAATAGCCAGCCAGATAAGAAAGACACACCACCAGTTATCTACACTAGCTACACTAACCAAAAACGATGTCGTTTGAATACATTGCACTTATAGATTTATATAACTTTATTGACAGAAGAGACGTGCGTCGACGCGTGCGACGCTCAGCGAAGGCGCAGGCGCCGTCGCCATTACTGCCCTGATCATGGTAAGAACGCCTCATTTCAATGGACCAGTGGCAGATGAACCTGCCTAATGTGACGAAGTTCCCGTATCCGAGTCTAAACATAAACTTGGTGGTGCTCAAGTCACCCTACACAATAGTGCATAAACATTAATATTAATGTTTATGATTTTTAATGTAAGCGTTCTTGAAAATGACTAATAAGTAATATAGTAAAATATAATATACATATGTGAAGATACCCGTATTATGATGATGTGTCAAAACTTGCCTTGTTCCAGGCAGTGAAAGGGACAGAGATATTACGACTCCTATAATATAAGTAACTCCTATATTCCATTTACTGACAAGAACTTGGTTTTACCAGCTCTGCTCTGGGATCAAGGTCAAAGTATACCTTGAAAAAAAAGGGCGCGGATGACGATTAATCTTAATTATGACTAAACATGTATGCTGATTAATGAATTTTTACCTGCAGGTTGTTCGCAAGACTCCGGGAGTTGAGGGACGAAGCCAGTCATTGCCAAATGTTTAGTGAAATATATGCCTAGTCAGTGTAATTAGTTAATTCGAACATATTGATATGTATACAAAAATTTATACAGTAAAATGTTTTATTGATATGAAGTTTTTATTGAATTTCTGCTATGATTTGAGAGCACCAGGTGAACTGGCGCTGGAAACGATCTGCTGCGATGCGGTTAAGACAAGTATCCTACTCCCTATTAAGACTCGTACTATAAGCGTGAAAGTTGTTAAGGATGTTTGGATGTTTGTCATACACGGCTGAACAGTTCTGGATGAAATTAAATTTTTTCGGAAAATTTGATCAGTCGGTTCCTGAGAGAAAAACGATTAACTTTTACGTGGAGGAAGTCGCTAAGCGCTAGCCCGCATCCACACTAACCCCCTTACTAATAAACGTTGAGTAACGGCTGAGTAGTTATACAATGCTTTGTCCTTATCTGTCATTGTGACATTTGAATTCGACAGATAAGGACAAAGCATTGTATAACTACTCAGCCGTTACTCAACGTTTATTAGTAAGGGGGTAACATTATAAGAGGTAAAGTATGCAAGTATGTTTGGATGTAGGAGGTAATCTCCGAAACTACTCACCCGATTTCAAAAATTATTTCACCAATATCCAGAATCTACTTTCAGGGTGGCCATAGCCTATATTTTAACTTATTTTGACCGAAGCGAAACAAGGGCAGGTCGCTAGTTGTTTATAATGGGGAATATGCATGTAATTTTTTTATCGCATCTCTTAACAAAATATGAAAATACCGTAAAAGAGATGGCAAAAAGTGAAATTAAAAATTAAATTGACCAAAAAATACGGATAATATACAGGGTGTTTTTTTATTCGTCTTAAAAATGTTGGGGGTTAAATCAGTAAGTCATGCTGACCAAATTTTACTATGGGACCAACCCCGAAATCGCGAAAAAAAATTTGATCCTCCCATACAAAACATCGTCAGCTGACTAGCCAAAATGTATGGGATGGTCAATTTTTTTTTCGCGATTTCGGGGTTGGTCCCATAGTGAAAGTTGATCAGTATGACTTTACTGATTTAACCCCCAAAATGTTCAAGACGAATAAAAAAACACACTGTATAAGTATTTAAAAACTACTAATTAGACAGAGAGATCCGACATGAACTGTGACGTCAGCGTGCACTACGGCCGTATAAACTCCATGTTAAATTCTGATTTGCTATAAAGAGATAGGAACAAATACTTAATGGCTTATATCTTGGTTATTTTTATAGTTATTCGAAAATTAACTTTATTTTCTTCTGTTTGTTACATGAATGACTTTTTATTAAAGCAAAAAAAAAATTACCTATTATGCAAAATATTGTTAATTTAGTAGAATGTAGATAAATACGATGTATTCAAGTGGTATTTCGCGGTACGCAATACAACTGCAGTGCAGTTTGATTCTATGCGACTGTATCTTCAAAGTATTTACCTACCTATTTATTGTATTTTTATTGTTTTTTTTAATATAAGAAGGACAAACCAACGAGCGTCGTCTTCGCTAAGTTATCGTCGCTGCTGGCGGCGTAGTACGTAAATACCTGGGACCGCAGGTGCGTTGAAAGCTTTTAAAAAATTACTTAGAAAGGAAAGTGGTCAGAGAGCAGTGAAGGAAAGTGGTCAGAGAGCAGTGGGAATGGAAACAGAAGTGGGAATTTGGGCCTTAAGCACTCTCGTGGTTTAACACTGACAAATTCAAATGTTTTCAGTTAAAAAGTGTATAATTGTTTATAATTTTTTCGATAATTTAAGTAACAAATCAAAATTTTAATTTAAGGCGGAACCACCTCAAATCTACAAAGGATAAACAGACGAATTGAGAAAGTAAACTTCCTGTTTTTGAACTAAGTTATAATGGAAACAAATGCTTCTCGGCTTATGGTAAATAATTACCTTAGACGACCTGCCGGAGGTATCTGAGCCGATCCGATTACCTGCAGCCTCTAGGAGATTAATCGGTCGATACAGCATTAATACTGCAACAGGGGGAGACCGAGCTCGAATTAAGTACATAGGTAGGTACTACTCTCCAATGTAAGCTTCTTATTTATGAAACATCAGCTTTTGCCCATGACTTTATCCGCGTAGAGGTCGTGTATTGCTGTTCCTTCGGGAACTGATCAATTTTCCGGGATGTACGAAGGGCCATAAAAAAACCATCTCTGTACCAAACACATCGTCCGGTTGAGGTGTTGAACCGTGAAGACAGAACAAACAAACAAACAACCACAAACACTTTCGCAGTTATATAACTAAGATTAATAATAAATTTAATAGTCACAACAATATTCCACTTTGTCTTACGAGTAAACCATAATATTATTTTCGAATCCAAGTATTAAGATAAATAATACTCCCTTATTATATTATATTGATACTTATCGAAGCAAAATAATTGTATTTAGGCTCAGATACATAAGAATGTTCAAACTGTCACGACTCAAACTGTATCCACAGTCGAGACTCGTTTAGCAGATTTGGGAAAAAACTGTCAACGTAGTACGTACGTACGTACGTAGTACGTACTATTTGCCGTACAATCTCGCTATAATTGAATTTTTGAGCTTCTTTCAGTAATCACTCAGGTAATCGCATTTTCAATCAGATTAAACCGGGTAAAATAGTAGAATTACGTTGACGTCAGTGAAGCAACAGTCCTGATGGATACACTGAACGAAGGTACAGACGGAGGTATAAATATTTCATATACGGGCTTAGCGCACGAATTTTCATCGCGCACATAAAGCATTTGTCACTTTCTGACAAGTATGTGCGAATGAGATGAGCGCCTTATGTGTTTGATAAAAAGTGAAGTGCGAAGCTGGTTTTAAGTGCTAGTTTCTGGACACTTAGGATGATTAAATAGATTTAAATGGAAGTATAGAGAAAGGAAAGAAAGGAACGACTGTAAACTAGATTATTTCCCTAGACTAGAGTAGTTCCCCTCCCTATAAATTCAGAGTAAGAGCTTTGTCGTCAATGAACACGTTCACTCTGACAATCAGACAAATATTACGTCGACGTTGTGTTTTATTACTAACCCAGGAGTCGAAGAAAATGAGGTCCCGCATCACACTTAGCGACTCGCTTTCTCATTCGAATATAAATGTTTTATTAATGTAAGTACTAATTTGATTCTAATAGGTTGCTGGGTCCAACCGGTTACCGGGGCTGATGGCTCTATTCCACTGGGTTCTTACCCCTATTGCAATAATATTGTTTATGAATTGGTCACCTTTACTGTCAAGATAATAAGCTATCATAATCAATCAATCAATACGGTAACAATTGGGGGAAAACACAAAATAAATAAGCCTAGGCCTTATCCTTACTATCAATACTCCTTTCTAATATTAAAAATCTGAAAGTGTGTTTGTTTAACGTGCAGCGATTGTTTGATAAACTTTTAACCCCGGGAAGTAAGATAGTTCCCAAGAAATTAGCTATATTCTACCATAGGTGCATTTGTGAGTATAACAGCTGTGTAACGTAATCTGCAATGAAATTTTGTAACAACACACATTACTTAGGCGTTCGGTTACTGCCGCGTTGCCTGGGAACTCGCCGCCCCGCGGGCCCCGAAGGGCCGCGCCGTAACACTAACTTTCACTTATCGCGTTACCCAGCTCTCGGTGTTGTCATAATTCCATTTTATTTAACTGGAATTATTCCGCGGACGCGTTGAGATACCATTTTTGTGAAAAAGTAACTGTCGGGAGGAGTTTACATGCGAAATGTTTTGTTTAGTGTTCAGTAATGGAATATTTGATAATAAGTATTTTCTACGCTAATATTATAAAGAGGAAAGATTTATATTTTTGTATGTTTGTAACGAACTCAAAAACTACTGGACCGATTTCAAAAATTCTTTCACCAACATTAAGAATGATCTTTCAGGGTGGACATAGGGTATATTTTAATTTACGAAAGTACTGACGCACCGTAAACAAAGTCGCGGGCGGAAAGTTAGTAAATTATATTTCCTAATAAAAACCACCCCAAAGTTGTTTTTAGGGTTCCGTACCACAATGAAAAAAACGGAACCCTTATAGGATCACTTTGTTGTCTGTCTGTCTGTCTGTCTGTCTGTCTGTCTGTCTGTCTGTCTGTCTGTCTGTCTGTCTGTCTGTCTGTCTGTCTGTCTGTCTGTCTGTCTGTCTGTCTGTCTGTCTGTCTGTCTGTCTGTCTGTCTGTCTGTCTGTCTGTCTGTCTGTCTGTCTGTCTGTCTGTCTGTCTGTCTGTCTGTCTGTCTGTCTGTCTGTCTGTCTGTCTGTCTGTCTGTCTGTCTGTCTGTCTGTCTGTCTGTCTGTCTGTCTGTCTGTCTGTCTGTCTGTCTGTCTGTCTGTCTGTCTGTCTGTCTGTCTGTCTGTCTGTCTGTCTGTCTGTCTGTCTGTCTGTCTGTCTGTCTGTCTGTCTGTCTGTCTGTCTGTCTGTCTGTCTGTCTGTCTGTCTGTCTGTCTGTCTGTCTGTCTGTCTGTCTGTCTGTCTGTCTGTCTGTCTGTCTGTCTGTCTGTCTGTCTGTCTGTCTGTCTGTCTGTCTGTCTGTCTGTCTGTCTGTCTGTCTGTCTGTCTGTCTGTCTGTCTGTCTGTCTGTCTGTCTGTCTGTCTGTCTGTCTGTCTGTCTGTCTGTCTGTCTGTCTGTCTGTCTGTCTGTCTGTCTGTCTGTCTGTCTGTCTGTCTGTCTGTCTGTCTGTCTGTCTGTCTGTCTGTCTGTCTGTCTGTCTGTCTGTCTGTCTGTCTGTCTGTCTGTCTGTCTGTCTGTCTGTCTGTCTGTCTGTCTGTCTGTCTGTCTGTCTGTCTGTCTGTCTGTCTGTCTGTCTGTCTGTCTGTCTGTCTGTCTGTCTGTCTGTCTGTCTGTCTGTCTGTCTGTCTGTCTGTCTGTCTGTCTGTCTGTCTGTCTGTCTGTCTGTCTGTCTGTCTGTCTGTCTGTCTGTCTGTCTGTCTGTCTGTCTGTCTGTCTGTCTGTCTGTCTGTCTGTCTGTCTGTCTGTCTGTCTGTCTGTCTGTCTGTCTGTCTGTCTGTCTGTCTGTCTGTCTGTCTGTCTGTCTGTCTGTCTGTCTGTCTGTCTGTCTGTCTGTCTGTCTGTCTGTCTGTCTGTCTGTCTGTCTGTCTGTCTGTCTGTCTGTCTGTCTGTCTGTCTGTCTGTCTGTCTGTCTGTCTGTCTGTCTGTCTGTCTGTCTGTCTGTCTGTCTGTCTGTCTGTCTGTCTGTCTGTCTGTCTGTCTGTCTGTCTGTCTGTCTGTCTGTCTGTCTGTCTGTCTGTCTGTCTGTCTGTCTGTCTGTCTGTCTGTCTGTCTGTCTGTCTGTCTGTCTGTCTGTCTGTCTGTCTGTCTGTCTGTCTGTCTGTCTGTCTGTCTGTCTGTCTGTCTGTCTGTCTGTCTGTCTGTCTGTCTGTCTGTCTGTCTGTCTGTCTGTCTGTCTGTCTGTCTGTCTGTCTGTCTGTCTGTCTGTCTGTCTGTCTGTCTGTCTGTCTGTCTGTCTGTCTGTCTGTCTGTCTGTCTGTCTGTCTGTCTGTCTGTCTGTCTGTCTGTCTGTCTGTCTGTCTGTCTGTCTGTCTGTCTGTCTGTCTGTCTGTCTGTCTGTCTGTCTGTCTGTCTGTCTGTCTGTCTGTCTGTCTGTCTGTCTGTCTGTCTGTCTGTCTGTCTGTCTGTCTGTCTGTCTGTCTGTCTGTCTGTCTGTCTGTCTGTCTGTCTGTCTGTCTGTCTGTCTGTCTGTCTGTCTGTCTGTCTGTCTGTCTGTCTGTCTGTCTGTCTGTCTGTCTGTCTGTCTGTCTGTCTGTCTGTCTGTCTGTCTGTCTGTCTGTCTGTCTGTCTGTCTGTCTGTCTGTCTGTCTGTCTGTCTGTCTGTCTGTCTGTCTGTCTGTCTGTCTGTCTGTCTGTCTGTCTGTCTGTCTGTCTGTCTGTCTGTCTGTCTGTCTGTCTGTCTGTCTGTCTGTCTGTCTGTCTGTCTGTCTGTCTGTCTGTCTGTCTGTCTGTCTGTCTGTCTGTCTGTCTGTCTGTCTGTCTGTCTGTCTGTCTGTCTGTCTGTCTGTCTGTCTGTCTGTCTGTCTGTCTGTCTGTCTGTCTGTCTGTCTGTCTGTCTGTCTGTCTGTCTGTCTGTCTGTCTGTCTGTCTGTCTGTCTGTCTGTCTGTCTGTCTGTCTGTCTGTCTGTCTGTCTGTCTGTCTGTCTGTCTGTCTGTCTGTCTGTCTGTCTGTCTGTCTGTCTGTCTGTCTGTCTGTCTGTCTGTCTGTCTGTCTGTCTGTCTGTCTGTCTGTCTGTCTGTCTGTCTGTCTGTCTGTCTGTCTGTCTGTCTGTCTGTCTGTCTGTCTGTCTGTCTGTCTGTCTGTCTGTCTGTCTGTCTGTCTGTCTGTCTGTCTGTCTGTCTGTCTGTCTGTCTGTCTGTCTGTCTGTCTGTCTGTCTGTCTGTCTGTCTGTCTGTCTGTCTGTCTGTCTGTCTGTCTGTCTGTCTGTCTGTCTGTCTGTCTGTCTGTCTGTCTGTCTGTCTGTCTGTCTGTCTGTCTGTCTGTCTGTCTGTCTGTCTGTCTGTCTGTCTGTCTGTCTGTCTGTCTGTCTGTCTGTCTGTCTGTCTGTCTGTCTGTCTGTCTGTCTGTCTGTCTGTCTGTCTGTCTGTCTGTCTGTCTGTCTGTCTGTCTGTCTGTCTGTCTGTCTGTCTGTCTGTCTGTCTGTCTGTCTGTCTGTCTGTCTGTCTGTCTGTCTGTCTGTCTGTCTGTCTGTCTGTCTGTCTGTCTGTCTGTCTGTCTGTCTGTCTGTCTGTCTGTCTGTCTGTCTGTCTGTCTGTCTGTCTGTCTGTCTGTCTGTCTGTCTGTCTGTCTGTCTGTCTGTCTGTCTGTCTGTCTGTCTGTCTGTCTGTCTGTCTGTCTGTCTGTCTGTCTGTCTGTCTGTCTGTCTGTCTGTCTGTCTGTCTGTCTGTCTGTCTGTCTGTCTGTCTGTCTGTCTGTCTGTCTGTCTGTCTGTCTGTCTGTCTGTCTGTCTGTCTGTCTGTCTGTCTGTCTGTCTGTCTGTCTGTCTGTCTGTCTGTCTGTCTGTCTGTCTGTCTGTCTGTCTGTCTGTCTGTCTGTCTGTCTGTCTGTCTGTCTGTCTGTCTGTCTGTCTGTCTGTCTGTCTGTCTGTCTGTCTGTCTGTCTGTCTGTCTGTCTGTCTGTCTGTCTGTCTGTCTGTCTGTCTGTCTGTCTGTCTGTCTGTCTGTCTGTCTGTCTGTCTGTCTGTCTGTCTGTCTGTCTGTCTGTCTGTCTGTCTGTCTGTCTGTCTGTCTGTCTGTCTGTCTGTCTGTCTGTCTGTCTGTCTGTCTGTCTGTCTGTCTGTCTGTCTGTCTGTCTGTCTGTCTGTCTGTCTGTCTGTCTGTCTGTCTGTCTGTCTGTCTGTCTGTCTGTCTGTCTGTCTGTCTGTCTGTCTGTCTGTCTGTCTGTCTGTCTGTCTGTCTGTCTGTCTGTCTGTCTGTCTGTCTGTCTGTCTGTCTGTCTGTCTGTCTGTCTGTCTGTCTGTCTGTCTGTCTGTCTGTCTGTCTGTCTGTCTGTCTGTCTGTCTGTCTGTCTGTCTGTCTGTCTGTCTGTCTGTCTGTCTGTCTGTCTGTCTGTCTGTCTGTCTGTCTGTCTGTCTGTCTGTCTGTCTGTCTGTCTGTCTGTCTGTCTGTCTGTCTGTCTGTCTGTCTGTCTGTCTGTCTGTCTGTCTGTCTGTCTGTCTGTCTGTCTGTCTGTCTGTCTGTCTGTCTGTCTGTCTGTCTGTCTGTCTGTCTGTCTGTCTGTCTGTCTGTCTGTCTGTCTGTCTGTCTGTCTGTCTGTCTGTCTGTCTGTCTGTCTGTCTGTCTGTCTGTCTGTCTGTCTGTCTGTCTGTCTGTCTGTCTGTCTGTCTGTCTGTCTGTCTGTCTGTCTGTCTGTCTGTCTGTCTGTCTGTCTGTCTGTCTGTCTGTCTGTCTGTCTGTCTGTCTGTCTGTCTGTCTGTCTGTCTGTCTGTCTGTCTGTCTGTCTGTCTGTCTGTCTGTCTGTCTGTCTGTCTGTCTGTCTGTCTGTCTGTCTGTCTGTCTGTCTGTCTGTCTGTCTGTCTGTCTGTCTGTCTGTCTGTCTGTCTGTCTGTCTGTCTGTCTGTCTGTCTGTCTGTCTGTCTGTCTGTCTGTCTGTCTGTCTGTCTGTCTGTCTGTCTGTCTGTCTGTCTGTCTGTCTGTCTGTCTGTCTGTCTGTCTGTCTGTCTGTCTGTCTGTCTGTCTGTCTGTCTGTCTGTCTGTCTGTCTGTCTGTCTGTCTGTCTGTCTGTCTGTCTGTCTGTCTGTCTGTCTGTCTGTCTGTCTGTCTGTCTGTCTGTCTGTCTGTCTGTCTGTCTGTCTGTCTGTCTGTCTGTCTGTCTGTCTGTCTGTCTGTCTGTCTGTCTGTCTGTCTGTCTGTCTGTCTGTCTGTCTGTCTGTCTGTCTGTCTGTCTGTCTGTCTGTCTGTCTGTCTGTCTGTCTGTCTGTCTGTCTGTCTGTCTGTCTGTCTGTCTGTCTGTCTGTCTGTCTGTCTGTCTGTCTGTCTGTCTGTCTGTCTGTCTGTCTGTCTGTCTGTCTGTCTGTCTGTCTGTCTGTCTGTCTGTCTGTCTGTCTGTCTGTCTGTCTGTCTGTCTGTCTGTCTGTCTGTCTGTCTGTCTGTCTGTCTGTCTGTCTGTCTGTCTGTCTGTCTGTCTGTCTGTCTGTCTGTCTGTCTGTCTGTCTGTCTGTCTGTCTGTCTGTCTGTCTGTCTGTCTGTCTGTCTGTCTGTCTGTCTGTCTGTCTGTCTGTCTGTCTGTCTGTCTGTCTGTCTGTCTGTCTGTCTGTCTGTCTGTCTGTCTGTCTGTCTGTCTGTCTGTCTGTCTGTCTGTCTGTCTGTCTGTCTGTCTGTCTGTCTGTCTGTCTGTCTGTCTGTCTGTCTGTCTGTCTGTCTGTCTGTCTGTCTGTCTGTCTGTCTGTCTGTCTGTCTGTCTGTCTGTCTGTCTGTCTGTCTGTCTGTCTGTCTGTCTGTCTGTCTGTCTGTCTGTCTGTCTGTCTGTCTGTCTGTCTGTCTGTCTGTCTGTCTGTCTGTCTGTCTGTCTGTCTGTCTGTCTGTCTGTCTGTCTGTCTGTCTGTCTGTCTGTCTGTCTGTCTGTCTGTCTGTCTGTCTGTCTGTCTGTCTGTCTGTCTGTCTGTCTGTCTGTCTGTCTGTCTGTCTGTCTGTCTGTCTGTCTGTCTGTCTGTCTGTCTGTCTGTCTGTCTGTCTGTCTGTCTGTCTGTCTGTCTGTCTGTCTGTCTGTCTGTCTGTCTGTCTGTCTGTCTGTCTGTCTGTCTGTCTGTCTGTCTGTCTGTCTGTCTGTCTGTCTGTCTGTCTGTCTGTCTGTCTGTCTGTCTGTCTGTCTGTCTGTCTGTCTGTCTGTCTGTCTGTCTGTCTGTCTGTCTGTCTGTCTGTCTGTCTGTCTGTCTGTCTGTCTGTCTGTCTGTCTGTCTGTCTGTCTGTCTGTCTGTCTGTCTGTCTGTCTGTCTGTCTGTCTGTCTGTCTGTCTGTCTGTCTGTCTGTCTGTCTGTCTGTCTGTCTGTCTGTCTGTCTGTCTGTCTGTCTGTCTGTCTGTCTGTCTGTCTGTCTGTCTGTCTGTCTGTCTGTCTGTCTGTCTGTCTGTCTGTCTGTCTGTCTGTCTGTCTGTCTGTCTGTCTGTCTGTCTGTCTGTCTGTCTGTCTGTCTGTCTGTCTGTCTGTCTGTCTGTCTGTCTGTCTGTCTGTCTGTCTGTCTGTCTGTCTGTCTGTCTGTCTGTCTGTCTGTCTGTCTGTCTGTCTGTCTGTCTGTCTGTCTGTCTGTCTGTCTGTCTGTCTGTCTGTCTGTCTGTCTGTCTGTCTGTCTGTCTGTCTGTCTGTCTGTCTGTCTGTCTGTCTGTCTGTCTGTCTGTCTGTCTGTCTGTCTGTCTGTCTGTCTGTCTGTCTGTCTGTCTGTCTGTCTGTCTGTCTGTCTGTCTGTCTGTCTGTCTGTCTGTCTGTCTGTCTGTCTGTCTGTCTGTCTGTCTGTCTGTCTGTCTGTCTGTCTGTCTGTCTGTCTGTCTGTCTGTCTGTCTGTCTGTCTGTCTGTCTGTCTGTCTGTCTGTCTGTCTGTCTGTCTGTCTGTCTGTCTGTCTGTCTGTCTGTCTGTCTGTCTGTCTGTCTGTCTGTCTGTCTGTCTGTCTGTCTGTCTGTCTGTCTGTCTGTCTGTCTGTCTGTCTGTCTGTCTGTCTGTCTGTCTGTCTGTCTGTCTGTCTGTCTGTCTGTCTGTCTGTCTGTCTGTCTGTCTGTCTGTCTGTCTGTCTGTCTGTCTGTCTGTCTGTCTGTCTGTCTGTCTGTCTGTCTGTCTGTCTGTCTGTCTGTCTGTCTGTCTGTCTGTCTGTCTGTCTGTCTGTCTGTCTGTCTGTCTGTCTGTCTGTCTGTCTGTCTGTCTGTCTGTCTGTCTGTCTGTCTGTCTGTCTGTCTGTCTGTCTGTCTGTCTGTCTGTCTGTCTGTCTGTCTGTCTGTCTGTCTGTCTGTCTGTCTGTCTGTCTGTCTGTCTGTCTGTCTGTCTGTCTGTCTGTCTGTCTGTCTGTCTGTCTGTCTGTCTGTCTGTCTGTCTGTCTGTCTGTCTGTCTGTCTGTCTGTCTGTCTGTCTGTCTGTCTGTCTGTCTGTCTGTCTGTCTGTCTGTCTGTCTGTCTGTCTGTCTGTCTGTCTGTCTGTCTGTCTGTCTGTCTGTCTGTCTGTCTGTCTGTCTGTCTGTCTGTCTGTCTGTCTGTCTGTCTGTCTGTCTGTCTGTCTGTCTGTCTGTCTGTCTGTCTGTCTGTCTGTCTGTCTGTCTGTCTGTCTGTCTGTCTGTCTGTCTGTCTGTCTGTCTGTCTGTCTGTCTGTCTGTCTGTCTGTCTGTCTGTCTGTCTGTCTGTCTGTCTGTCTGTCTGTCTGTCTGTCTGTCTGTCTGTCTGTCTGTCTGTCTGTCTGTCTGTCTGTCTGTCTGTCTGTCTGTCTGTCTGTCTGTCTGTCTGTCTGTCTGTCTGTCTGTCTGTCTGTCTGTCTGTCTGTCTGTCTGTCTGTCTGTCTGTCTGTCTGTCTGTCTGTCTGTCTGTCTGTCTGTCTGTCTGTCTGTCTGTCTGTCTGTCTGTCTGTCTGTCTGTCTGTCTGTCTGTCTGTCTGTCTGTCTGTCTGTCTGTCTGTCTGTCTGTCTGTCTGTCTGTCTGTCTGTCTGTCTGTCTGTCTGTCTGTCTGTCTGTCTGTCTGTCTGTCTGTCTGTCTGTCTGTCTGTCTGTCTGTCTGTCTGTCTGTCTGTCTGTCTGTCTGTCTGTCTGTCTGTCTGTCTGTCTGTCTGTCTGTCTGTCTGTCTGTCTGTCTGTCTGTCTGTCTGTCTGTCTGTCTGTCTGTCTGTCTGTCTGTCTGTCTGTCTGTCTGTCTGTCTGTCTGTCTGTCTGTCTGTCTGTCTGTCTGTCTGTCTGTCTGTCTGTCTGTCTGTCTGTCTGTCTGTCTGTCTGTCTGTCTGTCTGTCTGTCTGTCTGTCTGTCTGTCTGTCTGTCTGTCTGTCTGTCTGTCTGTCTGTCTGTCTGTCTGTCTGTCTGTCTGTCTGTCTGTCTGTCTGTCTGTCTGTCTGTCTGTCTGTCTGTCTGTCTGTCTGTCTGTCTGTCTGTCTGTCTGTCTGTCTGTCTGTCTGTCTGTCTGTCTGTCTGTCTGTCTGTCTGTCTGTCTGTCTGTCTGTCTGTCTGTCTGTCTGTCTGTCTGTCTGTCTGTCTGTCTGTCTGTCTGTCTGTCTGTCTGTCTGTCTGTCTGTCTGTCTGTCTGTCTGTCTGTCTGTCTGTCTGTCTGTCTGTCTGTCTGTCTGTCTGTCTGTCTGTCTGTCTGTCTGTCTGTCTGTCTGTCTGTCTGTCTGTCTGTCTGTCTGTCTGTCTGTCTGTCTGTCTGTCTGTCTGTCTGTCTGTCTGTCTGTCTGTCTGTCTGTCTGTCTGTCTGTCTGTCTGTCTGTCTGTCTGTCTGTCTGTCTGTCTGTCTGTCTGTCTGTCTGTCTGTCTGTCTGTCTGTCTGTCTGTCTGTCTGTCTGTCTGTCTGTCTGTCTGTCTGTCTGTCTGTCTGTCTGTCTGTCTGTCTGTCTGTCTGTCTGTCTGTCTGTCTGTCTGTCTGTCTGTCTGTCTGTCTGTCTGTCTGTCTGTCTGTCTGTCTGTCTGTCTGTCTGTCTGTCTGTCTGTCTGTCTGTCTGTCTGTCTGTCTGTCTGTCTGTCTGTCTGTCTGTCTGTCTGTCTGTCTGTCTGTCTGTCTGTCTGTCTGTCTGTCTGTCTGTCTGTCTGTCTGTCTGTCTGTCTGTCTGTCAAGACCCTTTTTCTCAGAAACGCGTGGAGGTATCAAGTTGAAATTAATATCAAATACTTAAATCTGCAGTCCCTTGGATCAGTGAAAAAATCAAACATCTAAGTCAACGCAATCAAAAGATACGGCCGTTTATGCCGCATATTGAAGGGAATCAAAACCTATAGGGTACTTCCCGTTGACTTAGAATCATGAAATTTTGCAAGAAGCTATATCTTATAGCACAAGTAAAGGAAAAATCCGAAAACCGTTAATTTGTAGTTACATAACATAAAAAAAGAGGCCAGTATAAGCTGACACTCACTAAGTAGTAAAGTGCGTACTTATTGCGTGTCAGTTTATACTGGACTATGTTTATATTGTATTCCCGTGATTTACGAACTATTTACATACCTACAAGTTTATGCGGAACCCTCGGTGCGCGAGTCCGACTCGCACTTGACCGGCTTTTTTTATTATACGCTAGAACTGTGAGCTGCCTCATCGTCGTACTGTGTACTGCGCAGCGCAGCAGGCAGTGACATACCTATATTTATAATTATTTAACCTGCCAAGTTTCAACTCCATAGTTTCGAACTTCAGGGTTTCAATCCTGTTAGGTACTTTACATTACATTACTTTACTTTACTTTACATTAACAATTTAATTAAGAACTTCATGTTTTTAAAGACCTCTTACTTACTTCTACGAAAAAATAAATCTAGTTTTAGTCATAAATCTAGATTAATGACTGACTACACATCAGTTCCCTATATTTTGACGCAACTAAACTGTAGGTACTTAAAAGTAAAACTACTAGATTTAACTTTTTGGTGCAAGTGGCCCTTAAGTACATATAACGACCCTATACTAGTTTTGCGTAAAACATTAGCAGAATACTAGAAAACTAAATTAAACCCTAAGAAATGTTAAACGGATTATCAGTATAATAAGAACTGTAATAAAAATAAAATCAGCCGTCAAGAGCTAAACTCGGGACGTTTTCCGTAGTTGAGGCAGTAAAGATCGATTTCCAGGACCCTACTTAAACCTCGTCGAATCAAGGAGACCCTCTCTATGTAACGTTTAACAGCCGGCCGGCTTCATCTCACGGGCGAAAGTTACGGGTCAGAAACCTACATGTTTACAAGTTGTTAATCCTTCGTCCAGTTGCGACGAAGTCCTTATATTATGTTTTATACTCGTACGTTTATGTATGCAAATATTGTCCTTTTGTCTTTCGCAGAAACAAAAAATTGGCCAATTTTGAAAAACGACTTGATGCTTCGTCCAAATGTTGCTGGAGTCAGGTTATTAGCTTTTTGTGCAATTTAGTAAGTATTGCCGTTTTCATTTTCATGTTTAAGGCTCGGTGTTCTCGAGTAGGTAATGAAAAAATAATATCCTTTCGATACTTGTATTATCTAACCAGTTATAATCAAAACCTAGGGAGGGCAGATATCAGGCAGAAGCGGCCACCTCCTGCCTCCCTCGCGTACGCTCATGACCTCTTACGAATATAACAATAATAAGACTCAAACTTATTCACCAAGTTACAAATAAACAATTGAATTTTTTTCTTGAACGCATCCGTTCGTAATAGTTCTAAAACGAGTTTAGCAATATTACCCGACATAACACGTTTGTATGTAAATTTTATTCCCAAAATCCGGACGGATGGAGCCTGCAAGTACTACCGAGGCCGGCAGCCCGCAAACTTTTGGGTCGACTTGATAACGCACCCTTGAATACACGCCCCGCGTCGATTACCTTATCATATAAACGAAAATATTTGAATATTGAATTACTTAACATCAGACGAACCTTATTTATTTAAATCCTCTGAGATTTGGTTTGGAATTGAATCGGAACGGCACCTGATTTTTTACGAGGGATTTAGGTCGAATGGAAAACAATCAAACGGAGTGGACATTAAAACATGCGAAGCCGACCGACGGCGTTTAAATAAATTAGCCGGCGATGCCACGTCACGGCCCACCTGAATCATTACACGGGCCGGTGGGAAACCTTTTTTGGGTGCGTTATTTGCCTGTTTGTTAACATATGTACTCGTACATAAATAGCGCTCACGAGTTCGATTTTTGGTAAGGGCAAATATTTTGTGTAATGAGCGCGAGTATTTGTTCCTGAGTTTCTCTTTATTTAAGTATGTAAGTACGACTGTGTCTATACAAGCAAGTTTATCGTTGTCTAGTACCCTCCTGGCCTAGCTTAGTTTGGGACTAGGTCAATTTGTTTGATATTTTTTAGTTGCTAAGCAGGCGAATAGGCTTAGGAATTTAATCATTTGTTTTTTTAATTTACGCGACCTAAAGCAAAAAAAAACAAAACATTGGGTTCCACTCACTCTTCATTCGTGTCTAAGCTAAGACAAAATTCCTCTCAATTTTCGTTCATGTCTAAGCTAAGACAAAGGGACATAAGTAGCTAACCTAACTTGAATCAAGATTTTAGGAATACATAGACCCTCTCTGGTAAGCGGTATATAATGTACATCGACCCTTGAGTCCCATAGTCCTATTATCCTATCAATAACTGTTTTAGGAAATGTTATCGCAGAAGGATAAGCCTAGATTAGATAAGTTTTAAAAAAGTTTGGAAAATTTAAATTATGTATAATTTTAGTTATTTATTAATGCCTTTCAAAATATATTTCAGAATCTTGGTTCTGTATCCAAAACCAAACCCCCTTTTGTAATGTTAGTCTCTTTTATTCTATCTTATTCTTCTTTTTATTTGTTAAGGAAACAAAAGAAACACTCATATAATTCACATTTACGATGATGTAGAACCTATTATTATAGGGCGACTCCTTCTCTAACGAATACAGGTTAGAGTGTAGAGTTCGTCAAGGAGGGTTAACCTCTCCGGACCTTTTTAGCCTGTATATTAACGACCTTATTGTAGAGTTAATAAGTACTAGAGTTAACTGCCATATCGGCAGAACATGACTGAATAATTTCAGCTATGCCGACGATGGTCCTCCTCAGCCCTTCTATAAACGGTATAAACAAGTTCTTGAATGTCTGCGTGCGCTATGCTTCTATGGGTTAAAGTATAATGCTCAGAAGACAAAGCTAATGGTTTTTCGCTCAGGGAAAGGTCCGGAGAGTGTTAAAGTTTAAAGTTTAGTTTTAGTTTTTTTGTATGAGCTGTGTAAGGAATGATCTGCGGGCTAAGCATGCATGCACGAGAAATTTACCAGGTGCCAGGGGAATTAATACATCTATTCCATATTGTAATGTAAGACTGAACGTAAGGTTTTAAATAAAAATGTCTCGTCCTGACTTTTATTATCTTTTATTACTAAGCGATTTTATCCGGCAAGAGTAATCTAATAAATCGTTCAAATCTATTAAGAACCTGTGCACACTAGCGTTTTTGACCGGGGGTCTAAGGGTTAAAAACGCTTAGTGTGTACAGGTTCTAACCTAAGCATGGTATTTAATTAGGTACTCTTGCAACTTTTTGTTCGTGCTGTCACTTTATTCTTGTGATGCATGTTAGGCTCGCTGTGTTTTTGTCTAATTTGTGTTGAAAATTAAAAAGATTAAGCTAAATGATTGGTTACTTGACTTGTGATCGTTTAGAATTGCGATACACTTTAATGAACCCTGGTTATTACTTACATTAAAAAAAAACTAGTAGTATATACCATTTTTATGCATTCATTGCACCCAATTTTAATTTTAATGAGATTCTTATTTTTTTATATAACTAAATATAATTCAAAAAGAAGAGTTTTAATAACTTACTTATTGATTTATAACTTTTTTGTCCGACCGCATTATGAAAATTACAAAATAACAATCCCCGGATAACATCCTGTTTGCAAGTAAAACTTTTATTACTTATAATGATCGAGCACATGCCGAGGGGCTTGCGTTCGACGCACATTAAGAGTATATCTCATATTTCATATTTTTTTTATATATATCTCATATTTTTTAACTTTGAAATACGTGAGAGATTCCCCTTATTTTAATAATATAACGTACCTATGCTTGTTGAACGACAGGAAGCTTATCGCAGGCGAGCTCGAGATAGGACCATCGTTAGGGAGGAGCCTCGCTGGGCCACGGTTTGGAACGAGGCAAGAACGAGGTCGATGTTCCTACAGACATGTATTATATATATAGCTTAGCAAAAAGGACGGGGTGACAGGTGAAACTACAACATTCACAGGCGACAACCATCTGGAGTTTTGGGTAAAAATTAAATCACGAGGCCAATTTCACTTCGAACAGCGCCCTCACTCTTTCCTGGCTCTTTTTTGTCAATGTTTTTTGGTTCCTTTTTAGGGTTCCGTAGCCAAAATGGCAAAAAAGAACCCTTTGTTCCTGAGTCATGGATGTTTTCTATATATTTAAGTATGTATTTCTCTATATAAGTATATATATCGTTGCCTGGGACCCATAACACAAGTCTAGAGCTTAGTTTGGGACTAGGTCAATTTGTGTGAGATTGTCTCAGATATTTATTTTATTTATTTTATAGTTTCGTCATGCCCGTCCGTCCGTCCGTCCGTCAGGGTGTCACAGGCATTTTACTCAAAAACTACAAGATGTGGAGTATATGTGTCTGTTTGCAATTTTTTGAGTGAATATTTTCGGAAATAATCGCGCGGAAAGTTGCAGTAGTTGTTTTACCAAAATTATTTTCAACGTGATCTGATATACCGTTTTTGAGTTATTGCCGAAAAACTGCGTTTCTCAACAAAGGACGAAACCATGCCATGAAGATACGCTCTTTTGCTAGTGAACTTTATTGGTATTTGTAGTAATGGCGGCGGAACCCTACACTGAGCATCGCCCGACATGCCCTTGCCTGGTTTTTTTTTGGTTATCTTCAATAAATACGTGGTTCAGCTAAAAACATGTTACAAACCACGAAGTATCCAATTTTCTATTGATTTTATCCGCATTCAAAGCTTCAAAATAATTGCACAAACAAAAATAAAATCATTGAACTCCATACTGATTTCCAAACTGATAATTATTTTTTCCAATAAGAGCGGGTCGATTGCCGTAAAACTGTCCCTGTTGGTTAAAATGCACTTTTAAGGAAAATCCCGAGGCTAGACTTGTTTGATAAGCCTTATATATATGTATACTTAAGTGTGGTTAGATGATACCTTCGATCCTTAAATGATCCGCTAGAAATCCGAATCGGTATCGGAATATGTTTTCAGAGGCAACAGTACGGTTACTGTTGCCTCTGGAAACATATTATTGTTTGAAAGTTCCGCGGTTTCATGTTATATTAAAGAAGACAGAGATAAACCGTACAAATTTCCTGGCGATTAAATTTTAATATAGTGTTCCGTGGACAGTTTTGCGAGATATGGCCCCGTTGAGCGCCGGTTATTCGGCGCGAACGCTTCCATATTTGATGTTCATATTGCGGCGTGGAACGCGACCACCACATTCTGTTACCTCGTTGATATAAATAAATAAGATGAGTTAGAATATCTCACATATCATGTTAAAACCAGTTAGGTTTCAGGTTTAATCTGAATAATGGTAAGCGAGGAGTTTATAAAATTAATTTCTGTAGATAAGTACCTATTGTATTACCTATATCGGGGTCAACATCAACCCATAAGGTTGAAAATAAAACAGTAACTTAAGACAGATGTAATCAATACCTCTATAAGTAAAATAAAAATCTAAATTGAAGGTGTTTTTGTGCCATGTTATAATTATTTAGGCCACTTTTGATACTTTACAATTATTACATTGTTAGAAAAAGCTTTTGACTTGTTACATGTGAGTCACCCCACTTATATTTTAAAATCCCACCTAAAGACTACAGTACTAGGGTACTAAAGCCAAGCATAAGTACTAGGGTAGGTACTAAAGCCAAGAGGGCGTGAAGCGCCAAGAGGCGGTGTCGCGCTCGCGACTCAAAGACAACGCCACCGCCGCGCAACGCTGGTCACAGATCCGCACACAACGTTTAACGCGTCATGGTAACTCCTCGGGGATTCTTTTTTAAACGACTGCCAAAGAAAGGAGTAAGTATAGTTCTTTGCTCCGTCGTAGAGGCCGCACGGATAGCCCGATTTCGGAAAACGTGGTGCCTTAAAATTTGTCTTCACGTCGCGAGTGTCATTCTAACATATAAACATGGTAAACTACATACATTCAGTCAACAAAGTATCGGGAATGGATGATTTGTTTATGGTTCCAAATTCAAATTTTTGTTTTTTTTGTTGTTGTTAGATTGGCACAACTGTTTTCTATTTTGGCGCGGAGTTTGAGTTGCATCTGTTATTTATATTAAATACAGTGCTGTTTTTAGTTATATCATATCTAGTGTGTATTGCGAATTTCATAATGGACAAAAACATTGAACAAAGAGTTTGTCTTAAATTTTGCATCGCCAATGGAATTTCGTGTTCGGAGTCACTGAAAATGTTACAGAAGGCTTACGGTGATTCGACTTTATCAAAAACACGTGTTTATGAGTGGTACAAAGCGTTCAAAAGCGGTCGAGATGTGATGGAAGATTTGCCTCGCTCTGGTAGGCCATCAACGTCTGCAACTGAAGTTAACATCGCAAAAGTGAAGGAAATAGTGACTGAAAATCCTCATTCAACTTTGAGAGAGATAGCCGCCGAACTTTCTGTATCTCACGAGTCGATCCGTACTATTTTAACTAATCATTTGGGTATGAAACATGTTACCGCTCGGCTAGTCCCAAAAGACCTGAATTTTCTCCAAAAACTCAATCGCATGAGAGTCGCTGAGGACATGCTAGAACGAGTCAATTCCGACCCAACATTCATGAAACGCATTGTTACTGGTGACGAGACGTGGGTTTACGAGTTTGACATGCAAACTAGTCAACAAGCTTCGGAGTGGCGCTTCGTGGCACCCGTTTTCAATCGGTAGAAGACATAAAGGAGAATTCGCGCCGAGAACTGAATTCAATTCCGGAAACAGCGTTTAAAAAATGTTTTGATGATTGGATTATTCGTTGGCGTAAGTGTATCGTTTCTGAAGGAGCATACTTTGAAGGTGATAAAATAAATTTGGATGATTAACAAACAGTTTGTGTATTATTGATCTTTTCCCGGTACTTTCTTGACAGAGTAGTAAGTAAACCATGGAATCGTGTTTTTAAAGGTTGCTTTTTGTTAGACTTGTTGTAGTCTATTCGACTTTCACAATCGACGAATATTTAAGAAAAATTTACTGTGAAATAGTACTACGTTTAAAGGCAAGAGAGCGTAAAGCAGGTAACGCTAACTAACGGCTCGCCACCGCGTCACGCCTGCGGTCAGGGCGTCACGGTCCAGGATGCATTGCGCTGTCCTCGGAACCGCACACACGGATTCATGTCACCCTGTGTACTTTGACCTCTATTTCAACGTGAAATAGTTATTAATTAATATTGAGAGACAGGCGATAAGCAAATGAGGCTAAAGAATTTCATCATTAACTTCACAGATTGAGGATTTACTGTTATAATTAAGCCGAGTAAAATGTATCAGCTTGTGTAAGAGCGTGAGGAAATCCAACGTATATAAGTAACTATAACTGTTCGGAAAATAGGGTGCTTAGGTGTAAAACGGTGTCCGTAGAGAGAGAATCACGAACTTCAGAGTTTAGAAAGCTATCTGTCTCATCATCACCGTTTCACATAAAATTGCTAAGATTCTTAAACCTGTCGTTAAGGCTGTCATTAAAGGAGGCCAATCTCCGCAGTTAACTTTGGGCTGATTCATGTCAGCATTGTAAAACATGGAACATAGATTTGAAACATATTAATTTAACTTGAATGCTTAAGCAACCACAGCGTGAACAAACCGCGCATAAATGTTAATGTGCGCTTTAGAATTATTCTGAATGGGCGATGCAAAGCGCAGAGCGCGGCGACGGCTCGCGAACAAAGTGTCCTCTCCGGCCGACCGTCGCCGACGGCGCACACTGCTGGCCTTGGGAATACCTACTTCATAATAACATTATCATTTTACCGCCTTATTCACAAACACTCAATAAACTCTATAACTGTAAGGGCCTGTTTCACAATCGACAAGTAAATTCATCTGTCAAATAAAGATAGCCTTCTCCTTGTCTATTTCCAAGTGTAAGAAAGGGCTAAATTTATTTGACAGATATGCTTTACTTGACGAATGTGAAACAGGCGGTTAGACTAAAAAACACGTACCTACAGGTTACACTTGTACCCTAGTTTAGAAGAAATGTAAATGCTTCGGCGACTGCGGCGAGCTTCAGGAACAGCGCATAGAAGTTACTCTCTCCATCTCACCGCGGCGACCTTTGGCATGCTTCATACATCTTAGTACATTTGTATGTCGTTCGGCGCTCGTTGCCGTTGGTGCCGCAGTCGTGCAAAGGGCCGGGCCGTGCCACACTTAAATACTAGGCCACTGATGCTCTTTCAGAACACATAAATCATAAAAATTATAATTATTTGAGTATAATATTTCCTAAGTACTTCACAACTCTTTAAAAGTCTAAAAGGGTCTCTACATAGTTACCATACAGCTACTTACCGTCCCAAATCGTTTGGGACCAGACTGTTAGCTAGAGATAACCAAATTTCTAAATCCGTCTCGGGTTAATCCGGCGGCAGTGCGTCGCTACCCGCCGCCCGACTAATGGACGGGAAGTGGTCGATTACAATACCACTCAGTGGAAAGTTGAGCCTTCATGATTATAATCTGGTTCATTGGTTTGAATCAGAAACAAACTAACGTAGACGGTTGATGATCCCACTCGCATGCCTTACAATAAAGTTGATCGCTGTGTATTGCTAAAGTATATTGCATTTGAAGCATGGGACAAAAGGGAGTGACTGTTAAATAGGTTTCAGCAAAGTTATTTGCTTGATGTTCTTAAGTTTTCCAAAAAAATCACGGTAAACAATGAAATAAACAATTAGATGTAGCGGTGCCATAGGACGTAATTTAATAACAGACGGTATTGGCTGAAAATCAGCGCTTTAGGTGTCTGATACTTCAGCATAATACTGAAAAGTATCAGTTTCAATGTCACGATAGGACGCATACACACACACATTCCGTGATTTTGTGTTATTTTGTTTAGTTTTACTTTTATTATTTTCATGTTTTCTGTATAGTAAATCAACGTCTTTCTTTCTTCCTAATGAAGTAGCATTAAAAAAGTAATAAGTATTATCTGGCCCAGAGTTGAGTTCCTGCGATTGATTTCAGCGGGTCGTATCATCGCGCACACTTCCTTTGATCACTTTGTAAAAGGCTATTGTGCACTAAGCTACAGGTGTTGGCGCTTTCATTGGCCTCATTGAGCGCAAAAATCACTTTATTTGCATTTTACTAGCCGCCGAGAGCTGACAAGTTTCAGATATTTTACCCGAAGTTACGGATACGATTTTCTTGAATTCAGCGGGCTTCTCGCTGCATTTTTATGAGAATAAGAGTTGCCAGCATCTTTCCCCGTCTTTCTGGCGACTCGGTCGAATGGAAAATCGCTAATGAGGCTGAATGCTATCGAAAAGAGAGCACACTGGGTGAACAAATTTGCCTACTTCAACGTCTTTCATTTCTCGTCATCGAAAAGTCCCAATATTTTCATAATTGAGTTTTTAATCGGTCGGTGGGTTGTCTTGATTGTTAATCAAACTTTTTCTAATACTTGTAACAAACAAATTACTTCTAGCGGCTTTTTGGGTAGGTGATAAATCAAAACAAAATTGCTTATGAGATTGAATATCGAATTGCGACTGTCAAGTATTATTACATGCTTATACAAACACACATGTGTTAAGGCAAGGCTGTAGTGATTTAGCTTTATTAACTTACAAACTTACTCACTTACTTACTTACTCTTAGTAGATTTATAGTAAGATTACGAAATAATTCATTTCCACTTCCTGTGTAATGTCGTGAGCCGCGGCCAAAGCTTTATAAAGCCGAGATGACAGTCAGAAAAATACGGCAAATTAATAATACTTGATGGAAAAATAGGTAGACAACAATTAAATACCCGTTATACTTTTTCTTGATAATTCCCTCGAGCAGAAAATAGCTAAAAGGGGTTTGAAAGTGGTGCGGATAAAGGGGACGCGGATTAAAAGAGGGGGGCAGGTGGGGAGGAACAAGCTCGTTAGCGACAATTTTTCTCAAAGCTCTCCCAAGGGAATTGTCACCGTTCCGATTGTGACGAATTACGCTTGGTACAATGTGCCGCATTCTTTTAAGAATGAATTTAAATGAAATGGATTTTAAGAGATTTCGTGCGCCTATTAATGGATGGAATAACGGACAGAATATTTTTATGTTACTTACACTTTATGTTTTATTGCAGTGTTAAGATATATTTTATAGGAACTATAAGGTAAGCCTTTGCGGGTGTTCAAACAAATATTTACAGCGCGCGTCGTCCGCTATTCTAAGAATGTCTGAGCCCGAAGTCCTCTCTGTTTTAAGCTCAGTCAGAGATAAATTCCCGCTTAAGAAGTATGCGTTTAATTTTGGTAAAATTTCAAAGAATCTGCGCAGCCCGTGTCGCTGAAGACTAACAATTTAATCAAAGACCTCGGAGTGATTGTATTAAAAGGTAATTTGTTTTAGTTCGCGCGGAAGGCGCCACACGGCTGTTAATTACAAAACTAATTAAAACTGTCGATTCCGCCATTAATCTTTTCTGCTTCAGCGCAGGCTGCGAGCCTACTTAAAAGTGATCCCGACGTTAATTTGAGACCATTTTCTTCTACGAAATGAATTTCTTCATTGCCTCTTTTTTCTGATTAACTTTTGATTACTTTGATTAAGGATACGTAATACACTCGTATGAGTATTCTAGGGGTGGTGACGATTATATAAATAAGACTGTTTCTTGCTGTGAGGTTAATTTATTTGAAATAATTATACAACAATAGGTGTTTGCACCATGAATGCCGCGAGGCGACTCTACACATAACTACAGTTATTTTTTTATTGTTCTATTCTTAATTTCTTTATTTGATTTCAAAATAATTAAGAATAAAACTGACATACATAAAGCAACAAGTTCTACAATTCTACATACAAAACTATATGTTGCTTTACATCCCTCGCCCCTCTTAAAAAAAATAACGCCTAGCTAATAATTTATATCTACCTAAGGTGGAGTTTACATCAACGCAAACGTTCCCAGCTAGGGAATAGCTTCCTGTAACAGTTATGCCATATTACTACAGAACGAAACCCTTTTTGCGCGGACAAAAACATACCTACCACATGGAAACTTCAGGTTTAAAAAACCACCGCAAAAATAAACTCCGCGTTTGCGACCCTAGCTATGCGTCTCGTACCTTTTAAGAGCTCCAGTTATCTAATCATGACGTACGGTAACCCGGCTCATACACCCATGTCATCCAAATATGACCATTAGGTGCCTGATATAACTAAATGGATTTCGAATCCCATTTTTCAACTACATACTATATGTCATGATATCACACTGAGTCTCTTACCAAGCTTACAAAAGATGAGACAGGTAACTACATCTAGTACCTAACAAGTCAACGTCGTCAGTCTTATGCCATGTCATAACAGCGACTTACTATAATGAGCCTGTGGCTCATAGCCATTCGGTAATGACATGAGGCTACGACTCTCACTCATAACCACAACAAAACTAAATTATGCATGTAGTATGGTCTAATTTTTGCCAAAATAGGTTTGCCGTCAGTTTATGAATAAGGGGGACCATAAAAATATATATCCATAGACATCTGACAATGAATTGACAAGTCATCGTCATTCCCTTAACATGTCACAGAAGTGACATATGGGTCCATGCCCCATAGGCACATGTTAAGGGTCCGACTTTGACCAATCAACCATTATCCATAACCTCCTAAGACCCAATATATATCAAAAAAGAAGGACAAATTGACAAAGTGTCAATTTTTAAGTATTAATAAGCTATCTCGTTTTATATTAACGAAATGGGCCTCAGTAGGTTCTAAAGACAACTACTCGTATGAAATAAAATACCTACCCCGCACCTCCACCATCTAGGGGTGGTGACGATTATATAAATAAGACTGTTTCTTGCTGTGAGGTTAATTAATTGAAATAATTATACAACAATAGGTGTTTGCACCATGAATGCCGCGAGGCGACTCTACACATAACTACAGTTATTTTTTTATTGTTCTATTCTTAATTTCTTTATTTGATTTCAAAATAATTAAGAATAAAACTGACATACATAAAGCAACAAGTTCTACAATTCTGCATACAAAACTATATGTTGCTTTACAGTATCATACCTACCATGCCGCAAAAACACAGTTATTGTATACCTTCAGAAACAAATAAAACAAACAATGTAAATAAAATAGACGAACAAGTTTATTCTACCCGAGCTCGTAATAATATCCCTTTAAACACAATATAATATCAAAAGCCGATAGTGTTCTGTAAAAGGCTGTAAATGGAGAGCAAATTGGCGGAGACTCCACCGTCAAGGGACGACATCCGATCTAATTACGCTCAGATCGACGGACAGAAACACTTTTTATTATAACAATGTATCCGCCATCGAGTCGATATCCGAGCTGGGAGCAACGGATATCAACTAACACAATATTTTTGCAAAGGAATTCTACGAATTGTAATATAATTGGCAACTTGTAAGAGAGATATAAAAACAGTTTTACTATTGACGGTGTACGGCCTGCGGTGACATAGATTTGAACATGTTTGTGGAAATATAATGGTATATCTGAAACGCGTAAGACGCGTCTTATAAAGCTAAACAGTAGACAACGTCGAAAGAAAATAATATAATGGTAACAGTTTGGGATTTATTGTTTGAGAGAGAAACTGTGACGCCTAAACAGAAAGCTAAATATATATTTATATATATTTTAACTAGCGACCGGCCCTCACTGCGCTCCGGGTACATAAACCTTTCGTGAAAAATTATGTAACTGATGGTGAGAACCGCATTTTAAATCCGTTGGGTAGTTTGAAAGATCTGAGCGTACATACATAGGTACAAAGGGACAGACGGCGGGAAGTGACTTTGTTTTAACTATGTTGTGATTTAATTATATAAGAATGTATGCGGGCAAAATCTCGTTTGTAAACATTGACTTATAGCGGGCCAACGGCGCGACGAAATGGCACCAACGCGCTGGCCCCAAAATATCAGTTAAGGGCCAACACGATTCAGTAGTCAGCAAAATGCATAGTTGTGTGGTTAAAAATATGATACGAAAGTCAAAAATAAACATTGAATATCGAATAATCGTAAATTGACCTTTAAATTATTTTTATTGCATGTTTAACAATTAAATAAACAAGGGCCATAATTTAATCCATATAGTAGCGGTTATTGTGCGCGTTACATACTTTTATCAAACGGTTTTATGCGTTACTATTAAAAGGTTATAATTATTTAATATTTTATTGCATACATTAAGCAAAATTTACAAAAAATAGTTTCACTTCTTATATTTGTTTGTATTGTTTTTTTTTTTTTTATACATACCTACTCGAATTGATGACATCCTTTTTTTAGAAGTCGTTAAAATTTCTAGGTAGGTATATGCAAATTAAGAGAGAAACCTACGACTGTAGAATTTATACTAGCGTCAGATATCAGGATATATTATTATACTTACACTATACATGGCCGCATGGTGTGATTGAAGTCAAGCACAAACTTATCGAGGAGCCTAAAAATAATCATTCTGAGTAGTATAAGAGTAGGCATATATCGATTTAGTTAGCAATTGGATTGAAGCTAATGTAATCAACGTATTTGGTACATGCTTGTACCTTCTGTAAATCGGTAAATATATATAAATATGTATAGATATAACATTGAGCTATACTACGTATAGAGAAGACAGCGCGAACATCACTTGTGCTCCATTCAATTGCGGCCGGCCGGCCGCAGTTCGCTCAAGAGCGAGCAAGCGAATGAGTGAACTGCGGCCGGCCGGCCGCAATTGAATGGAGCACAAGTGATGTTCGCGCTGTCTTCTCTATACGTAGTAGTATAGCTCAATGAGAAATAACAATAGTGATCATTCTAAATTGTAAGTAAAATAAATTTTAACTATTTTTGTATATCGGCGTTGAGCTGACGCACACGCACAATGTTACATCGATATACGTATGCAACGCGACAACGTTGTTCGCGGCAACGTAGTTCGCACGGGTTGTGACAGATGGCGCTAATATTTTGCATGGAGACTGTTTACCTATATGAAAATTTTAATGGGGCATCCTTCCTTTTGAAGACACTCTGTGTAAATAAAATGTTTTTAGGTGGCTTTGCGATCTGATGTCAGTGTGAGGGAGGATGTGACTTACTCTGAGTGCATACTTATAGGGAGCTCTGTAAACCCTATGATCATTTACATCAAAGATGTCCAAAATACTGCACATTCCCGTTACATTCCTTGCCATTCTCTCTTTCTTACTTTAGTTGCATATCTCTCGAAAATTCTAGCCCCCTTCTTTTAATCGTTATCGTCACTAATCTTGTCCGACAATCACAACCCGCCCGCACGCTCATGGCATCATGTGAAGTTAGGTACCTACGACATTATAGGAGCTGCGTTGAAATACGTTGGACGAGACACACAAAAGCTCGTTTATACGCTCTGACAGGTCACACAAGGCTGGCTGGCTGAGTGACGAAGTTTTCAATAAAGTTATGTTTTCACCTACACTACGTCGGAGAGGAGCTCGGAAAATGAAGCAATCCTATTAGTGGATTTTTTTACGCAGCTTTAGTAAGTAAAGAACTGCTAGGGGCTGGTAAACGATCAAGTTTTCATGGCAATGTGTGCCCGGCAACTATTGCTGTCTTACTCATCCTTTGTATGTTAGAGATAGACGCCATAGTTGCCGGCCAGACATTACAGCGAAAATGTTGCTCGTTTACCCCTTGTCGGTTTTCAAATGTTCCGTCATTACCTATGTTATTTAATATAATATAAATTCATACACAATCAAAATTGCCTCTAGGAATCCATTTGCCTAATAATTTCGCGTTAATCGCTTCACGTCCCATCACAATCACAATGAGCGTCGATTGGATGACGATGATTGCGTTGCAATAAACAGCGGCGCGTAATGCAATTTTGTGATTGGTCGGGTGTGATTTTCCGTTCACGAGTTTCAGTATTTAATTAGTGTTTTATATAATTAGAGGACATAGGATACATTTTATTCAGTAAATTAGGCAGTTCCACGATTTTTACGTTGACGAAGTCACGGGAAAAAGCTAGTTTAATAAGTAGGTTCGATTTAATTTGACCAAAGGACGTAGCTTAGGGAAAAGGATCCAATTCAACCATTTCACACTTGTAAAATTTGACATAATATTGACAGCAATAGAATTCAAATTTAAATACATATACTTTGTGGGTTGGATTCTTTTCCCTAAGCTACGTTCTAAAAATTAACTGACATACGATATTCCACCGATTATGAAAGCAGCCAGCTCTGTTATTCCAAGACATGTGAATATTCCAGTTCACATTAGTCCAACATTAGGGTACTTAGCAGTTCTGAAAAGAAACTATGAGCGAAATGTCGAGGAGGCGGAGCGACGATAAAATGAAAATGAGGGGGCGGCGGTCTCGTTAGCGCGCGGTCTTCGCACTGCGCTCCCGATTGTCACAAGCTCAATATTTACCCCCTAACCCCACAAACTTAAAACCAACCTTATCCCCTCAACTAAAAGTTCCAATTCCCCCACCTAAAACCGGTTAAAACTGCTGACGGAACAAAGAACGCATAAAATTCCGCAATACAAAGGATTTTCAGAAATAAAACAGACGTAAAGTCTAATTAGAGGAGTCGTTCGTGGCTCTCGTAAGTGGCATCGAATTTTAAAACCGCTTATTAAAATGTTAAAATAACGAGCAAAACATCAATGCAGTACACGGCTTGAATATTATCTATTTAGATACTTGTTCGTAAGGTCTTTCGAATTTTTACTCTTGTTTTACTGAAACAGTACCGTTTAGAAACTACATGCCTACTTCACGTTATTATTCTAAACTTCTCCAATTATTACAAAAATCCCTAATTTAACTTTTGTAACATTCAGAACGTAATGTACTCGTATAGGTACAGCTCTACGACATAGTATTGCGATATTTTCGTTTTACCTGCTAACTATGTTATATTTCTGGCTTACGGCGCGTGTTTTAAAAGCCGATACGTGCCGTTTGGATACATATTTATTTAATATTTCCTTTAAAAGTTGCAGTAGTCATTGTGTGGAAATGAAACCAGATGGTACAAAGTCAAAAACGTATCTTTACTAGATACTAGTAAGTATTAGCATTGCGAATCGTCGCAGCTATACGCCGACTCCTTGCGAATCGTAGCGGGCTACGCGCTAAGCAGCGACACGATGTCAGCTGCCTACGAATTGTAGCAGCTACGCGGCGACAATTTGCGAATCGTTGCATCGACGCAGTGACAGCTGTTTACGAATCGTAGCGGTTACGAGGTGATACATTGCTAATCGTAGCGGCTACACGGAGGTTTCTTGCGAACACAGCAATACGATACGTAGCAAGTTTCAACGATATCCTGGCAAAATATGCTTATTTCACAGCGAGGTTATTGCCTGTCGGTAAGCGCGGCGAGCGTTATCTTTGCGACTTTCTCGCCCGTGGAGACGCCTCAAGTGCTTTCATTGTGTGACGACTTTATAGCTACTATTATGTCACCAAGATAGACTTAGTTACGTACTTAGTTACTTTCAATAATGTTCATAATCTTGCTACTTAGTTATTATAACCTATATGTATAACATATTGGTTTGCAATAAGCTTTCCTACAGCTAATATATTTAATATAATATAAATATATATGCAAGTCAGTCTTAAATAAATTAATAATTCAAAAACGTTACTATGTAATTATTTTTACAGTTTGAAAATGTTCAGTTACTGAAATGCATTTAAAAAGGCCAATTAAACATAATGTGGTTCTTAATTTCTACATAGTTAACTTTATTTAAATAACTAGTTTTATATATTTTAAAGTGTAATTAAGCTAAAGGTTAGCCTCTTTTGAATCAAAGTTTATTCTTGAAGCTAAAATGAGCTGTCTGCGAGCGCCGGTTATTGTTCGTTCGTTCGACAAGCGAGAGAGCAGTTAAAAGGTCCGACGTTTGCCCCGAGAGAGCTCTTTCAACGGCCGCGAGCGCATGTGTGCCGCGAGCTAGGGAGCGATTGGAGGAGGCAGGGGCCATGGAAATATGTAGCCTAGAGATGTGCCGTTGTCGGAAACTTTCCTCATTTTGTATGGGAAATATTCCCGGTCAAGAATGTTCTCCATACAAAATGATGAATCTTTCCGAAAGTTTCCGAGAACGGCACATCTGTAATGTAGCCGCGTTGATTACATGTTTGGTTTGATATTAAATAAGGTTTATCAACCTTATTTTATCAAAAAGTTAATTTTACTTTCTGCGAATTTTATTTAATTTTAAGAAAATTTATGCAACAATAAAAACGCCATTAGCTTTTACCAAATTAAAATAACAATAACACGTTATAATTGGGACGATTTAATTTTTTAGGTTTGTTGATTAGTTTGATTAACTAACAAACCGTTTAAATATTAAACACAAATTGTGGCCAAAACTCCGACTTATTTACGATTTACATACACATATAATCGCAGCTCGGTGTCGCTCGCTCCTTGCGTGTGTGCGTCGACACCTGAGTGGTGATATCTCGCGAGTTGTTTGCTCTCGCGCCGTTCGCCACAGATAGCATACAGATAGCGTCGTTCCTCGGAGATTAAATTGCGCCCGACGTTTAACTAGCGAGATATGCAAGGACGTATCTCCCTTTCGTATTAAATAAGTCGGAGAGAGATGCATTGAGCCACTAAGCTTTTTGTTCTAGCCTGGCACACGAAATTATTTAGCAGCTATTTTACACTGCTTTAATTAGTGAGGATAGAGGAAAGTGTGGCGTTTTTGACGGTATAAAGTTAGAGGGTATAGTTAATTCTACATATCGAACCCCGACGTTAAAAACGTTGGTGTTAAATTCATCTGATTTTATTATACTTATCTAAGCATGGCATATCTCAGTGACTCAGTTAAACACACGCACTAAGTATGCTCTCTCGTACTTAGTAAGTGTCAGCTGATACTGGACTTATTTGTTTATGTGATGTAACTACAAATTAACGTTTTCGTTTTCGTTGACTTGTGCTATAAAACATTGCTTCTTGCCAAATTTCATGGTTCTAAGTCAACGGGAAGTACCCTATAGATTTTGATTCCCTTGAGATTTGAATATGTGGCATAAACGGCCGCATCTTTTGATTGCGTTGACTTAGTAGTTTGATTTTTTCATACCTCCAAGGGACTTAGAAGTTTGATTTTTTGACTGGACTTTTAGGGTAGACATAGGCTATATTTTAACTTGCGAAAGGTTTGACTCTCCGCCGACGAACTCGCCGGCGTAAAGCTATCACCAATAAGTGAAGAGAACCATGAAGACATAACAAATGAACAAACACACTTTTTTAATATAAGTAAGGACGGTCTCACTATTTTATGCTGGGTGTTTTTTTTTTCATCGAAAAAATTTTGGGGCTTAAATCAGTAAGTCATACTGACCAACTTTCACTATGGGACCAACCCCGAAATCACGAAAAAAAAATTTGACCCTCCCATACAAAACATCGTCAGCTGACTAGCCAAAATATTGGGATGGTCAATTTTTTTTTCGCGATTTCGGGGTTGGTCCCATAGTGAAAGTTGATCAGTATGACTTACTGATTTAACCCCCAAAATTTTTTCGATGAAAAAAAAACACCCAGTATATTGTATTAGAAGTACTAGGACCGAAGTTGAACTTGTGAAAACGGTCAACTATAAAAACTTATTCCATCTTGTTTGTTTAAAAATGGCCGAGTCAGGAGTGAGGGTCACTCAGAGCTGCAGCAGTGGGCGTGAGGAGCACTACTGGACGTGAGGACTCGAGATGCAGTCATCAGTAGGATTGCAGCTGCACAGCAGTCGGCATGAGGGGCGCAGGAGTGGTCAATACAAGCGGCTCACCTGAATTCATGGGTGGTTCTGCATTCAATGTGGACAAATAATTCATGCTCATCCCAAACAGCATCAGCAAGCGGGGTTGTCCACGCGGAAGGAATCTGCGACTGGATTTGGAGCGGAAGCGACTACAGGGTGTGGAGCGTGACTTCGACAGAAGGAAAAATACTACTGCTGGGAAAGGTATGATGGACGCCTCTAGGACTACTTGAGCATGTAAAAATCTGGCAATCAACATTGAAGAAACTTATATGTTAATTGCAGACATAATTCTTGTCGCAAGCTACTAGTCTAGTCCTATGATCTCATCTTGGGCGCTGACAATCGATAGCTTTCAACATATGTACAGTAAAGCGCATAAATATAGCAATATTTGTTCCCATTTGCGTCATTTCAACCTGTCTAGTCAAATTAGGTTATCCGCCGTCCCTGTGAACGAGTTATGCAAATCCAGTTATCTGTTTTTCAACGTCCAGTTAATTCAGTTCTTTCTCGTTTGGCCGGGTCGGTGCAAAATGTGGTGTTTTGCATTTTGATGGACTCTGCCCCTTTTGCCAAATATTTCCGTAATAAAAATGAACAAGTATTTACAAACGAAACAAACCATCTCAAAGTAATTAAACCTGTGAATATTTTGTGGAATATTTTTGGCAGTTGCATTTCACGAAATCATGTTTTATGCATTCAATAAATTGGACTCATCGTCGTTCTTTTAAATATCGGTAATATGGAGTGAATCTATTTACTGAACCTATAACGACATGGCTGAAAAGCGCTGCCATAAACTATAGCATGGTAAGTAGATAGCAAAAAAATTTGTAAAAAAATGTGTCAATATTTTGAAAAGTTATTAAAATCTAGCTGCAGTTTGGAATGTATAAAGAATGAGAGATAAAAACAGTGTTTTGATTATTGACAAAATATTGTCAAAGAGGCGGAAAGAGACAATCGATGGAGAAGGCGAGAGGAGCTTTAAAATCCCTTTAACACGAAGCTCTAAAAACGAATCTTCATGAATCATTTTGATTTACTCGTTCTCTGAAGTAAATCCAGTTACAAAGTCCGCCTATTGTGTCTATTTTCCCTCCCGTTTTTTAAAGCCTTTGCCAACGTTTGTGATCCAAATTGACACACGGGGCGAAGTGAATCACTTGTCGCTCAGCAATATAACTACTACTACAGCGTATTTGAAACATAAAAGAATAGTGTTTTTCACGTCGATCGATACCGATGTGTCCAATTTAAATAGATCATGATAAATTCAACAAAAAATATTTTTTTCAAAAGCTTCGACGTTGAAAAAATTAAAACCACGAGACCATTAAGTGTCCCGCAGTTAAATTTATCTATATATAAATTTATGTATTTCTCTATATAAGTATGTATATCGTTGCCTGGTACCTACCCATAGTAAAAGCCTAGAGCTTAGTTTGGGGCTAGCTCAATTTGTGTGAGACTGTCCCTGATATTTATTTATTTTTATTTATCTCATTATATCGACGAGACCAGTGGACACCTCCCTGCGGGCAACCTCTTACAGTGGTCACCATAGGGTATCGGGTAAAAAGGAACGGCAATGTTTTTTGTTTTTGTTCACATTTCCAATAAAATGTTGATTTTTAAGATTGTTACTGTCGTTAATAAGTAGATAGATAAGCAAAGTTTATGCTGCAATAAAAGTTGAGTATATCCGTGACATTTTTCTATTATTTTTGAGCGTTAGAATTTAAGTGTTCCCAATTACCCCACTTTCCCCTACCTATTTCAAAATCTATTTTGAAGTATAAGCTTGCTGACCACTATTTTTTTGATAAGTTATGCGTATTTTTGTCATTGATATTAGTGAGAAGTCTCTTTGACATTTTTATATATTACTTTTAGTGCTCAAAACTAAAAATGCTCAAAATACCAAGCACTAAACGTAACATTACTAACCGTCCATGTAATTTTCAAAATACGTACATCAATATTGTAAACCATCGTAAACCGGTGCTCGTAAAAAGGCCATTATACCGCAGATGTTATCGCGACATAAAACGCCGAAATTAAAACCTATAAAATAACGAGGCGGTGATTTACGCAGGACACGGGAGAGCGACATATTGCGGGTTATTGGCGGCCGTAAAAAGACGTGTCCGAGCCTCGCGGGGCTCACTCCGAGGGCCATTTAACCGCTATAGAACTATGACGGCGCCTCTATTCCACTTACTTTTAGCCCATCTTGTTTCTATATCGTAATCATATTGTTAATTTTAAGGCAGCTTATCTCTTTTTCACTTGAGAGTAAGAGCTATGTGCCTACTGTCTTCAACAATATGATTGATGAAAATAAAGTTCCAGACAGATGATTTCTTTAGTCACACAATTAGCTACAGATAACACACAACATTGAATATACATGACTTCTTTTTTGCTTAAACAAAAATTCATTGATGTAACAATCACTTGAGAAAAATATTTTTCGAATAACTATAAAAATAATCAAGATATAAGCCATCAAAGATTTGTTTCTATCTCTTTCTAGCAAAACAGAATTTAACATAGAGTTTTTATGGTCGTAGTGAACGCTGACGTCACATTCCATGTCAGATCTGTCTAATTAGTAGTTTAAAATGCTTATATCATCCGTATTTTTGGCCGATATTAATTTTAACTTCTTTTTCAGTCATCTCTTTTACGGTATTTTCATATTTTGTTAAGAAATGCGATAAAAAATTATGCATATTCCCTATTGGACGAGTATTATTGTTATTTACGGGGACGCTAATGGAATTTGGATCAATTCCGGTGTTGAAATAACCTTAAGAATATATTAAGGAAGTTCCTGAAAGTAATACTATTACGAATTTAAGGCGGTTTCTTGGCAAAAACTAGTGTTAAATTAACATTAATAAAGAGTAGAGCAAGTTCCATTACCTAAATCAACGCGGTAAAGTTGGGAACTGCTAATTACTTAACGCAACGCAAGACTGGTTTTCCGCATTAAAACATTTCGCTTCCTGCTTAGAAAAATAAAACCTTACTTTCGCAAACCTTTTTGCGTTTGATCCAACATTTAACTTCACAGAGCATCTAGTAAGGTTCTTATAGCGATGGAAATACTTCGAAAATTAGGAATATTGGACAGTAAACTAAGTCAGATACCTGGAACCTCTCGCTGCGGATTTTGTGTGAGGGTTTTAACCGCTATGACGACACACCTTTAAATGTTAAATAAAAATAGTTACGTCTTACGTAGAAACATGTTGGGTCTGTTGCAGTTTCGGCTTACCTATTTATATAGCTACTTGCTTACTACTTACGTACGCCAGTCAGCATCAAATATATAGGAGGATTCAAAATGGCCAAATATATCGCAACACATCCTTATTCCTATAGTAATAAAGATGTGTTGCGATATATTTGCCCACTTTCGCTGCTCATATCTATTTGATGCTGACTGTACAATCAACAATGGGAGTTGTGTTTCGTCATACACCCGTCGTATTTAAGCCACCAGGAAATTATACCGATTTTCGATTTTGGGGAAATGCTTCAGTTTATTAGAAAACTGAAAAATAGTAATGAGGGCGCTAGGGTGTTTTATATTTGTATGGGAAAAAATAAATGTCATATTTTCTGCAGACTTTGCTTACGCCCCGAGTCTATACAATGTAAAAAAAATAAATGTCAAATTTCAAGGTAATGGGACAATATTTAGAGGTTGCACGCCACTTAGGCGATAGCAAATTTTCAATGTTGATATTTTTTTTTTAAAACAACAAACAATAACTAACTTTTCTGTCGACTATGTCAAACACTAATGCTTTCGACCATCATCACCGGTTGTTCGGCATGTTAAGGCTTCGGTGAATTGCATTAATATGAAAACGGATTCAAAATGTTGTCAAAATATGCTTACCTCTAAGTGATTGGGATTTTGAACGATGGTCTTTTAGATAGGTACCTAGTACCAAGGATTCGAGCAAGGTCATTAGAAAATACAAATTTTGGAAAATGAAATACCCTAGAGGGCACCACTGTACCTACCTACATCCGGCGGTCGGCGTAGTCTTAATAAAGTATATATGTGCCGTAGTGAATCACAACAAAATAAAGTACATCACTACAAAATGGTCTGGTCATTATTGAACGCTGTTTACTGGGTTTTTGAAGACGGTTCCCCGGGACTCAAACTATCTTCATACCAAATTTCATCTAAATCGGTTCAGCGGTTTAAGCGTGAAGAGGTAACATACAGATAGAGTTACTTTCGCATCTATAATACTAGTAGTGATTGGGATAAAAGTACACATTCCTCTGCAACATTCCTCAGGATACATTCCTCTGCAACCACCTTACAGAAGTTTTTTTCTCCTAAACATATTAACATCTCCCATTAGTAATTAGATTGAAGGTTACCTTCTAATTCCGTCTAGTCTCGAAGGGTTAGGGAATTTGCAAGTAAATTAGCAGTTCGATAGGACGATGCGAGCGTCTGTGACGAAACTTTGTCCCCTATGGACACCGCGGTTTCTGATGCGATGGAGGACCGTTTACATCAGGACCAGTAAATACTACGCATCTTACTCGTACACTACCTTTGCATGATTATTTTTGTTCCTAATGTGACGCATATAAATTACTAGCAAACTTTATTTTTCGGTAAAATAGTTTAAATGTCCGTTATATCCACGCACGCTTTCTATAAGAATGTAAAATACCAAATTCGCTGGAGATCTTTGGGGAAGCATCAATTACGGTGAAAATAACAATTAAGGACTTGATTATTGTATTATAGGGACAAGGTATATACAGACTTTAAACATGGAAAATCAAAAACCAGACATTTGCCCCAATCGCGGTTCCACAATTAAGGCGTGTCGTGTGACTCGTGTGAGCTATCAGTTAGCGTTAAATACTATTTTTGAATACGTTCACACTACGTTTACTGTGCGCAGTTTGTGGCTAATTAGCGGTTGATTTGCAGTAATTTTGTGAAACGTCAATTTGCTCAGGTACAGTCAGCCGCTCACTTGATTACGCACCGCGCCGATTTGCGGCGCAGAGTCAGCCGGCAAACAGTGCGCCAAATTGTGAAGTTAATAGCGGCCTTTACACGTGAAGTTTGAATCGCAGGGTACGCCTCGCGTCTCGTTTGGAAGCGAGCATGTAAATGCAATTGACGCATGGCTGTGAACCGAGGAACAACTTTTGTAAATGCCCGCGTTTCCCGCGGCAGTCCCCTATGCGATCCAAACTATTAAAAGTTCACAGTTCGGCTGGAGGCAGGCAGGAATAACTGATTCGACCAACCGTGGCCACTTTTGCTCGTATGTAGTGAAGATGAGATGTGATCAGCAGTCGGAACCGGCGGACCGAGCGGTGCCGTTCATAACGCAGTCCTAGATGTGCAGACCTGTCATGCGCTCCATAGAGAGCGTTAACTAGGAAATTACGCCATCTTCTTACCATAGACCAACGTTGCAGTGAAGTGATTTAGTAGTCCCGAGTCCTAAATAAAAAATACCTGTCAGGGGACAATCTCACATAAATTAACCTAGTTCCTAAGCTGTCTTTGATGTTTTCTATGTATTTGAGTAGGTAGGTAGGTATACTTCTCTTTATACCAATTTTCCTCATACGTTAAAAAATATGATAATTGACTAACCTTTTATTGATACGTGTAATTAATAATATTATAATAATAATAGAAAAGTAAAAACCAATGCTCATTACTGGATATATTTTCAATGAATGCAAAATTTTGACTAATGTTGCAAGCTAGGAACATAGTTGTATGAGTTTACTCGGTACCTATGTTTAACGTTCTAGAGACTAATTTCCTGTCTCTTTTAATAATCTCTTTCTCTTTCTTTTTTTGCCTTCTGATTGCTTACAGGACCTAGACTTCATAACATGTCTTATATTTTTGTATATTACCTACCGATAAATAATTATTTATTTTAAAACGTTCTAGTTAAATACCTCCCCCCAACCTTATTATAAGAAGTTTCGTTCCGTCCATTAACACTTAATGCCAGCTTTAGTTCCTTACAGAACTTGTACTCGAGTACTTTGCTATAAATGTGCATAGCGCTAACTAGTCGAGTACTGCACTAGTTTCGAGTGCAAGTAGCCGGTCAAGTGGCGCTGCCCGCGAACGCGCGCTCACGCTGTTAGCGAGCTACTCATCCGGGGCACGAAACTTTCCCGTGATGGGAAACCACCGCAAAGTCAACTTGCTCCTACTTTAGAGTTAACGTCGGAGGCAACATTAGGGCATATTATACGGCTAAATGTCAAAGATAATGTAATACAATTAGATGAGATAGCACATTTAGTAGGTATACGAGTAACAAGAGTAGCATGGGTTTATAGTCCTAAAAATAATTTTAAAGATTTTAGGGACAGTGTTTCGTTTTTAAGTTCTTTTACCAATTTTAATATTTAAATATTCTATGATTTAGGATGATATAACAAGTATTGTACGTAGTTCCATACCTAGTGTTTTATTAAAAATAAAGAATTTTTGCAAGTCGTTGCATCGTGTCCGTCTGGACAATTTGACATTAATTTTAAGTTGGTTCAGTAGACTACTGACTTTACATTTGCATCCGGGAAAAAAATCACATTTTTTTCTCTCGAGCTGAACTAGCGTATGAGTACGTGCTTACCAAACAAACGAATATTATATTCTAATATATTAACAACAAAATACAAGAAAAAAATACGGCTCAAGTAAACATAAAAACCAAAATAAAGACTGTATTTACCCTCAAACAGTGGGCGACGACGAAGTTGGGGTTGGCCTCGGTAAATGACCCATTCAGGTGTTTGCTGTTATCCCCTTGGGCCAGAATAGCGCATTTCATACCTTATTAAGCAATATAACCACAGAGCAAATGCTTGTTTTTACTTCTACGGTCTAAAATAAAGATATTACTTAATACTCGGATCCGAATAGGGAACGACCGTCTGTTTAATGGATGAAAAGTATTTTATATCAAATTAAATATGTAAGTAATATATCGCGAATAGGTTGACTGAAAAATTTCAGTCCAGGATATGATTACTTGAAAAAAATTATTTTTGTAAACATTGTACTTGTTTTATCAATGCCCAAAAAACTGATTTTTCGAATTCATTTCAGGGTAAATTTCCGGGCGTTTCAACCACCGTCATTAGTGTCACCGATACATTGACGAAATCAATGACACCTACCAGCGACTACTGATGTAAACAGAAGCAGAACCGAGGATGTAGTTTCTATCAACATCAGAAGTTGCTGTAGTGTCATTTTGTCAATATGTTGGTGACACTAATGACGGCGGTTGAAACGCCCGGAAATTTACCCTTCAGAAAACACGAGCACTAAAATGAAACTTTTAAAATACCGGCCACATAACCATCGAGCGGCAGAGCAGCGACGCGAACTCGACGAGGCAATAAAAACCGAACAATATGACGCGATGAATGTAATGTGAGCCGATGCATTCCGCGCTACAATTGCCGCTATATGTTTCTGTGTGTGTGAGCACAGTTTAAAAGACTTTTCATTAAAATTGCATTTTTATTATATGGAACTATGTTGAAGGAAGTTTCATAAGAGCTGAGAATGGAATGAGTGAATGATATTCATGTGTATAATACCTAAAGATAGTCAAGTAAAGGATGATTCAGATTTCAACTAAATATTTCTGTTACCTAAACGGATGGAATCAATGTTTGTACATACAAAGTTAATTTAAAACCACCATAAAAACATTAACTATTAATAAGTGGTCCTTCTCTATCTCTCAATACCTATACAAAGTCGCTATCCTGACGTTGCGTATCCTATCTATGCCTGACGTTGCGATTGTTTTAGTTTTTCAAATAGATACGATGGCTCACCTCTGTTCAAAACGCCGAAGATTAGGGTAGCTAGATGCAAGCTTCGTCGATATGTCAAATCACACATGTTTTATAAAATTGTATTGAGAGACGGACTAGCAGCGCTCTCTTTTCTATTCACTCCGGTGGCCCTGAAAACCAGCGTCAAGGCTAAGCCTGACACCATGCTGAGTGGCAACCGTTTCGGTGTTAATTTTAGTTAAATTAAGTTTGTTTTGTTATTTTCCATTGTGTTATTTCTTATTTTCCATTGTGTTATTTTTATTTTTTATTAGCACCGAATAAACCATTTCTTTTCTTTTCTTTTTTTTTCTTTTCTATCCGAGTCCGTCTGTCTGGCCACTTAATTCTTCAAACTGTGCACAGGTTTTTAGTGCGGTTTAAGTATCATTTACGAGTAGTGTTACAGAAAACTCATATAAACCGAAACGAAGCGAGGATGGGCGGATAGTAATATATATTATGTGCACTACAACCTGTGTCCAGCTATGTTATTCTGTTGACACATCGTCGTTCAGTTCTACTCAGTCGATCAATATCCGGCGAATTTACGTCGTCCGTCAAGGTGGATAAATGACATTCAACTGCCTGCACATTCATTTAGTCGCTGGTTTCACTGACGACCAGCTGTGAAACCAGCGACTAAATGAATGTGCAGGCAGTTGAATGTCATTTACCCACCTTGACGGACGACGTAAATTCGCCGGCTATTCATCGACTGAGTAGAACTGAACGACGATGTGTCAACAGAATAACATAGCTTAAACACGAGATAAATCGAATTAAAAGCGCGGAACAGCGTGAAATCCTTTTGACAATTCGCACATTATAAAAAAATCGGGCAAGAGAATATCGTGTATGGGAGGTACCAGTATCTTTTTTCAAGGTTTTCTTTTAATATTGCCTAAATCCTTGGACCTAGAAGGCTGAAATTTTGCACAGACGTTCCCTTTATGATGTAAACAAAGAATAAGACGAGATTTTCCGAAATTCCCACGGGATCTTGTTTTCCACGCGGGTGAAACCGCGGGCGAAAGCTAGTTACCTATACCTATTTACCTTGAGCTGCCTTGAGGGTTCCGTAGTCAACAAGGAACCCTTATAGCTTCGTCATGTCCATCTGTTCGTCCGTCCGTCTGGTCTGGCCATCAGATGGACATCTGTCTGTCTGCGGTTCAACTTAGAGACTCAGGGATACATTTAAATTACGCCAACAAAGTTGTAAAATAAAATCTTGACAAAAACCTTTTTTTTCAGGTACCTCCTATACATATAAAGCAAAGGATTTTTTTTTACATTTTAACATCGAGTGAGGTATCATTGGATAGCTCTTAAAAAAATGCATGGTAAGACATGCTCTTGCCCAGTTTTTTTCCTCAAACATGGCGTGGCACCTCATAATAATGGTCACAGATGTTTATAAAAATTTAGGGACACCTTTATAAGAAAAGCACACCCTTAATAATGAGCTCCTGTAAAGCTACCTACACAAGTAAGTAGTGACGGAGATCACGGAATTGTATAGTTGAAAGGACTAATAAAAACCCTTTTAGCAGCGGCTGTATCACGTATCGGCCGTGAGCGGAGCGTGTGCCGAGCGTCACGCTTTACACTGCCCGTGACAGAATCAAGTTGAGCTAATTTATTCACCATTAGAACATCGGAAGTATGATATTTTATTGTTGCACTGGAAACGATTACCCAGTGCGGCGTGACTATGTCGTATGTACTCGTATGTATGTGACGGCCTGCATACAACTCCTTGTTAATGTCCACGCTAAGAACGCGCCACGCTACTGTCGCGCCGCGCCAAGCCGGCTGTTTGACGCAGCCTTAAGTTTTAATTTAGTTAATACCTACGTTTTTAATATTCATGCTTAATATGAATCTGAGTCTTGAAAAAATTACAGAAGTAAACATAACCTAATTTATTTTTATCATGATCTAACTTTCACATTCGTATTAATAGAATAGAATAGAAAATATTACCTAAGTACCTATACTACTACAAAAACTATAAATAAAGTTATTAAGTTTTTTTTCTATTGTAATTTAAAGTTGAGCAATGATTTTGTTGACAAGCAGATAGTTTTCAAAAAAAAATTAGGTAAAAAAAAAATTTTGGCTGAACGTTTTTAGGGTTCCGTACCAAAATGGTAAAAAAGGAACCCTTATGGTGACACTTCGTTGTCTGTCTATCTGTCTGTTTGCCTGTCTGTCTGTCTGTATGTCACAGCCGTTTTTCTTAGCAACTACACAAGCTATCCACTTGAAAATTGGCATAGTTGTACAACTTGTTTGCCCGCATCTGTTTTTAGTAAAAAAAATATGAAAATAATTTTATAAATAATTAATTTTAATAATTTAAAAGGGGTCTAAAATGGGGGGTTGAAAAACTAAAGTGATTTGATTATAGCGAATGGGGTGTCATATAAAAGGGCTTAATTTTTTCATTTCAAAACTAATTTTTTTATAATTTTACGTGAGGTACTTTTTGATTTATAACCAAAAATTTTCAAAAAATGACCGTGCTCCCCCCTTTATCTCCGAAGTTTATGGACCTAAAATCTGAAAAATTCCTAACTTATAGATACACATAGACTTATATTTTACGAAAAAAATAAATCAAAGTGTTCAAAGTTTTCAAGAAATTGTCAAAAAACTTTAAAGATCTGTACGTACTAAAATTTAGGCAAGTCAAAATTGACCTCATTGCATACGAATTAAAGTACATTAAAATGTATATTTTTGAAGTACGGACTTAAATACGGAACCCTCGGTGCGTGAGTCCGACTCGCACTTGACCGGTTTTTTTTTTTATTATGAGAATATTTAGTGGACTAACTATACGAACTGAAAACCATGGCTCTAGGATTGTTATTTTTTGTAGAATACAAAAAATACAAAAATGCATTTATCTCCTAAACTAAAAAAATCGCTGAACATACATAGGGCTGTTTTAGGTAGCCCTGGGGTAGACCTATTTAAATTTTTCATTTGATTCACTAGTAAACCGACACCCTGTATAATTAAAATGAATTAAACATATCCACTAATATTGTGTATCCGGCCAATAAATATACCTTTCTAAACTTTAATTTTGTCGCCGCAAGATACTAAATACCTCAATTTTTACTCAGAAAGTGTCTTATTTTCACAAAAATTGTGTTTAATGAAAAATCAAAACTCCTTAAAAGATACAACAGACGGACAAACGGATAGGCGGACTAAAAGTTTTTGTGCAATTTACAAGCGCTAGATTACGTGTTTAACTAAACTAATAAATATAAAAACCGGGCAGGAGCATGTCGGACCATGCTCAGTGTAGGGTTCCGTCGCCATTCTTACAAACACAAAAAACAATCTCCAAAAAATGCGATGTGTAAAAAAGTGCACCAGCAAAAGAGCGTATCTTCATGGCAATTACATCCTTTTGTTTTGTTGAAGCGCAGTTTTTCGGCAATAACTCAAAAACGGTAGTTATATCCTATAATGTTGAAAACAATTTTCGTTGAAAGTGTTTATTAAGTGTTACCTTTTTAATATTTTTTCATATTTTTTAGACTTATAGTTTAAAAGATAGAAGGGGGGGACACAATTTTTGCAACTTTCGGAGCGATTATTTCTGAAAAAAATTGCTAAGAAACCTAAAAATGTTTTTAAAATAACAGTCGTAAAAAGTGCCACACGTTGAGGTTGGCTGAAAAAATATTTTTTTCCTGTTTCTGTTACATGTATAAAGTGCCCCCCCTAGAAATATTTATTTCTATTATTTAACTACAAAACTAAGTAGCGGCTTATACGAGACACCTATACTCCAAATTTCATTAATATACAATATGTAGTTTTTGAGTAAAATGCCTGTGACATACGGACGGACGGGCAGACATGACGAAACTATAAGGGTTCCGTTTTAGCCATTTTGTCTTCGGAACCCTAAAAACGAAAATGTTTAAAGAGACCCCGTTAGGGTGCACATCGATCTCATTTGGTATGGAAACCTGTCGTTGCTCCTTAATACACGATCCTGACTCCTGATTAAAATGATGCCTTACAAAAGAAATCTGTTCGCTGCTTTTTTCAAGGACTAATGAAATTAATACGGATTCGCTTCGTCGCGGGGGAAAGGTGGAGAGAAATCAAGCCTTTACGCTAATCGAAAAAGAAATATTTTTCACATAGTAATAGGAGTGTGTCATGTTCGTAAAAAAATTCATCATGTCAACTAAAAAACAGCAATAATTTGTCTATGGATTTAGTTAAATGAATAATCAAGTACCTAAATTAAAAGTATAAAACTGCAGCAAGCAGTCGTTTTGACCATTTACTACGAAGTCGAACGTTAATCGCCACGGAATACGCTCTTAGTTTAGTAGGTACTCGCGCAAGTCACTAATGAATAACGATAGCTGCGAGCCAGTTGAATGGGCCCTGATTTAATTCCACCGGAGTGTGGAGCGTCGCAGGCTTTGATATAATACCCAACTAAATAATACGGACCATCCCCCACCCCCTCCACCCTCGAGACTCGAGATTAATCGTCCACATACCTCAATGTCAACCGCTCTTGCAAATGACGCAAAAAATAGTGACAAATAGCGGTAAATATGAAACAATGCTCGTTTTAAAATGGCCGACGATTCATTATGGGGACTTTATTTTTATAATGTTGACATGCAAACGCCATTAGAAGCCGTAAGCGATAATGGCGGGTATTTGTTTTAATCAAAAGAGCCTGGTGGGTGGTAGAAGGTAGCGAATACATAATAATAATGTTTATTTGTTCACGTTATTATAAGCTTCTCGCGGTTTGTTTTTCCTTTGTAGCTGAAGAACTGAAAAAATCTACATAAAACATTGTGTTGCTTTATGAATCTAAAGTAGAAAGTCTCACGGAACTTATTGCTGTTTGAAGGTACAATTATAAAATCTGCGGCGAACGTGGTAAAGTGAACAAACTTTTTCTCACTTGCATAACGTAGTAAGTAGTGTTCGCCGCGACTTTGAACACGTCGAACTCGCCTTACTTTATTCCCACGGGAACCAAAGATTTTATTTAGGATATAAAGTATCCTAAGCTAAGTAGCAGAACATGTGTGCCAAATTTCACCCAAGACCTAGGCGTGAAATAAAAACAAACATTCAATATTAATGCGAAAATAACTCTTCTTTTGTTTTTATGCGGGAAAAAGCTAGTTGATTATATTAATTTGTAGGAAGTAGGCTGACGGCGCATGAACTCCACACGTGACATCCTAAGACCCAATTTGCAAGCCCGCTTTGGAACCCATAGGGGTAATTAAATGTAGACTGCATTCGAATGATCTGAACCAAAGGATTAGGTAACAAAACCTCAGAATAGGCAAAAATAAAACCGTTATTGATCCAAATCTCGTTCTAAAACCCTGCTTAGCTTAGGGACATTACCTAACGAAGAAGATGCATTCCTGTCTTTATCGTTTATTTGTATTAATACTCTCCATTAGTTCCGTGTTCTTGAGTTCCATCGAATACGGCAAAACCCGTTGACGCCAGGATGAGCCCGAGTCGGGTGTAAATAATAGATACGGCCGCTCAATGAGCTGAGGATGAGCAAAACGAAATCAATGTTAGCTATTTTGTTCCGGGTGTTAAGCTGTGGACGTAGGGAGGAAGGGACAGAAGCCTCACTTTTAAAGAAACCTAACCAACTAATTAGTGGGTCGTAATGACAACTAACAACAAGTTTTTATGATGTATTGCGATAGTAATATGTTTTTTAAATAAAATAAAATCTTAATAATGAAACAACGAATTTGAATATCCGAATTCCACAGTACACGTTATTCAGTTTTCTAGTGTGTGTGTAAAAAATATACAGTCAACAAGCTTTGGGCTTGTATATTTTTTTTACGACAACTACGAAAACCATCCGGAACCATATACATGGTAAAATATACAAGCAAAATAAACCGATTTGTCTGTTTTCTTCAGGTCTGTAGGATCGTCGATATTCATCGGTCGGCATCGCGCCGATTTGACTCCACGCCAGACCGATATTCAGCCGAGCGACAAATCAGCACTTCGATATTGCCTCCATTTGCTATCCGAATCAATATTATGGAAAATCGGATTTTTATCGCGTCGAACCGCGGGTACTAACCGAACCGAAAATGTTTCGTGTTAACTGGATCATAAATATGGGAAAAAGGTTAAATTTATTTTTCTGCCATGGACATTAAAGATCCGTAGGTAAATGATTTAAGGCTGAGTTTTCAATCTGTCAGATAAATTTTGGCTCTATTCTTTTCTATCATATGACAAAGAAAAGAAAAGTGATAAATTTAACTGCCATGTAATTTGTTCTGTCTATATACAATATTAGTGAAGAATGAAAATTACTTTGATTGCTGAAGACGATGATTGTTATTTTTCGGCGAGTATTTCTCGCTTAAACTTAAATAACTTGAATTTTGAGTAGCGCTTAGTTATTTATAATGGTCCAACCGAATAACCAAGTGATTACGTTATGTGACTTACGAATCCAGAAGCAGTGAATTTAATACTCAATACTCAATAATTTATTGCATTCATAATGTTTTACATATATCTTACTTCATATTTAATTCCCGAGTCAAGGTGACCTTATAATTTTCTTCATTATAATGTAAGTAGTATCTTGTATCCTGCCTATTTTGTATCTTGTTATTTTTTGGTGTGTAGGTATAAAGTAATATAGAATTACACACAGATTTCGTAGTTTAAATTCCCAAACCCAGTAAAATTCATGCTGCATCTGTTACGAACCATAAACCAATACATTCAACAAGAGACAAGAGAAATGATAGTTCATTTAGCCGTAGTAGAAATTCATAAAAGGTTCTCGAGAACCAAATTATTAATTCAGTACCATTTCATCCCCTGCACTGCCGAATTGATAATTTATACAAAATAACACGAATTTCGAATGCGAACAGCCATTGTTGGCTGAGAGGTCGTTATCATGTACATAAACTTTACCGTAATAACATTGTTTTCGACATGTGGAACCCTGTTTTATATGAATTTGTACAAAAGCGGGGTAATTATTTATCCTTGTAAGATGTGTGCGTCTTAGTAAAGTTTTCGGTTTAACTACAATCCTGGTAATAATACAAAAACACTCGCTCTGTCCTAAGAGAAACGTTGATTATGGTGAAATAATATGTCGGGGCAAAAGTATTTTCGTATTTGGACCGTATAAGTTGTAATCAAACCTCTTCGTCTATACTAAATGTACCTGGCTGGTTTTAATACCATTAAAAGTCAACATTCTAAAATATAATAAAATTAAAAAATAAAACTGGTTCCCGGCATTTTTCAATTGTTTTTGAGCTATCAAAATGGACGTGTGTGCCGAAGAAATTCGGTACATTTTAAAGTTTTATTACAAAAAAGGCAAAAATACGACTAATACCGCGAATAAAATTTGTGCGGTTTACGGACCTAATGCGGTATCAATAAGAGTAGCACAATTGTGGTTTAAGCGTTTTAAGTCTGGAAATTTTAGTGTGAAAGATGAGGTTCGCTCTGGACGCCCTGTTACTGATAAAATCAATGCCATCTATGAAAAAGTGGAGCAAGATCGACATATTAGTAGTTACGACATTGCTGAAGAACTGGATATCGATCACAAAACAGTGTTACGTCATTTACAAAAGTCTGGGTATAAGAAAAAGCTCGATATTTGGGTGCCACACGATCTCACTGAAATAAACCTAATGCAACGTGTTTCAATTTGCGATTTATTGTTAAAACGAAATAAATCCGAACCATTTCTTAAACGGTCGATTACGGGTGATGAAAATGGATTACTTACGATATTCTTATCGTAAAAGATCGTGGTCGTCCGAAAAAGATCGTGGTCGAAGCATGGACTATCTCCACAGACAGTGGCAAAGCCCGGCTTAACTCGAAACAAAGTGATGCTGTGTGTATGGTGGGATTGGAAAGGAATTGTCCACTATGAGCTTTTGCCGCCGGGTAAAACTATCGATTCTGACATCTACTGCCAGCAACTCATGAGATTAAAAGAAGCCGTTGATAAACAGAAAGGGCGTAGTCTTTCATCATGATAACGCCAGACCGCACTCATCTATAGCCACCCAGCAAAAATTGAGAGAGCATGGCTGGGATGTGTTGATGCATCCACCGTATAGCCCCGACCTTGCTCCATCGGATTTCCACCTGTTTCGGTCACTTCAGAATTCTTTAGGAAGCATAAAGTTAATATCAAGAGAACGCTGTCAAAACTACCTGTCAGATTTTTTTAATCAAAAATCTCAGAATTTCTACAGCAATGGAATCATGGCACTACCCACAAGATGGCAACAAGTCATCGATCAAAACGGCATGTACATATTATAAATAAATAAAAAAATATAACTTAAAAAATTGTTTTTCCTTTGTACGATAAATACGAAAATACTTTTGCTATAAGGAGGATAAAGATTTCCTAAAATTTTGATCACCGACATTTTTTGTAGGTATTTTACGAGAAAGATAAAGTGAGGGTGCATTTCGCATCGCGGTCCGAAAGTTTTAAAGCCTTGTCTGGCAAGGCCGTTTAGTAGGTAGGTACCTGAATATGAGCGGCTACGCACTAGATCCGTAATTTCTGCGTCACCACCGAATTCTCTAAGGATATTTCCTCGACTTCGGATTAGTCGTGGTTCGAAGACTATGCTACGCTCGTCGTTGTCAAAGATGTTTCGTTTTCCTTTTTATGACATTGGAGAAAGGTGCATAATGGATTGATCTGGACTAGGCTAGGGTGTTTCATATTTGTATGGAAAAAAATAAATGTCATATTTATGCAGACCTTGCTTACGCCCTGAGTCTATACAATGCAAAAAAATTAAATGTCAATAGGACAATATTTAGAGGTTGCACAAATTGACCACATTCGGCTATAGAAAATTTAAAATGTTGATTGTTTTTTTTAAACAACAAACAATAATTCACTTTTCTGTCGACTTAAGTAGGTATGTTAAACACTAATGCTTTCGACCATCATCACCAGTTTTTCGATATGTTAAGGCTTCGGTGAATTGCATAAATATGAAAAAGGATTTAAAACGTTGTCAAAATGTGCTAGCTGTTTAGTACTATACTAACCGATTTGATTTAAATTTTGAATAATGGTATTTTAGATAAGTAGGACCAAGGATTCGAGCAAAGTCATTAGAAAATACAAAGTTCGGAAAATGAAACACCCTAATCTGGACCGATACTGTTTTATCAGACCGGCCTATTCGTAACCGCGTAAAAAACTTTACTCCTAACATGGACCCAAAATTCCTCATCAAGAGATGAATAAAGTGGTTCCAAATCTTTTTAAAATTGTACAAGAATGTTTTTACATTCAGTTAACACTTAAAACAGTTAAAACTTACCTAGCGTATAAATAGCTTTTTAACGCACTAAAATACAAACGGCTTCAAAAACTAGATTAAACATTAGGGAAACGTTTCCAATATTCTGTGCGCCAAAACGTTTTCTGATTGTCAACGTTAGAGCCTTAGAGCTCAGCCGTCGTTCCGCCTTTGCCTTGTCGTTTGTGATTGCCTACTTTTGCTACATTGTTATACACTTACACGAAAAAACCGTTAATGTTCCAGAGTCGCTGGATATTCTGACGAGTTTATATAGTGGAAAAGTAACTTATAGAGCAGAAAATAAAACGGAAATCGCAACTCTAAAACTTAGCGTTCTTTAAATAAAACCCCCGTCCCGAAACCCTGAGCCCTCGTAACTCACTCGCTATTTATGAAGGACTCTCAGAGCTGGAAACATGTCGGCTTGTTTCCAAATGACAATCGTGAGTTAGCTGTTGTTTTTATGTTTTATTTATAGCTTTTTTTTTTGTAATATTGGTCACCTATTTTTTATCACTCTTCTATTAAAACAACGAAACGCTTTCAACATTTTATATAAAGGAACACTAAATAGTCTTACTGTTATTCTAAATACAAGCAAATAAAACATCGGATCGTTCAGAGATGGATTGTTGCGCGTCGGGGAAGAAAGGCAGGATGTGTATCCAGGAATCCAAGCTCAGGGTGAGAATGCTGACCTGTAATAAGCATTTATCCATTAACGATTTTATAAGCAAAACGAAAGAAAACGTAAAAGTGTATTATCTCTTCAAAACTAAAAGCAATAAATAACCCCTAAGTATATTTAACATTAAGTAGCAAAACCCGGAATACCTCTAAAATCCATTTAATGTCAATGTTAACACGTACCACGACAAAATGGAACATGAAAACATTCAATCATAAGCATCAGCGTATTGTTATACCGAGGAAAATCATTGCTTATTAAACAACTGAACCATTTTTCAGTCCGAGTGTTCTCTGCCATGAATAGGCATGTAATTAACAAGGAGCAGCCGATTCCCGGGATGTATCCCTGACACAAATCATGCGCTCCCGTGCCGTGATTGTATTCTATCCGGCATTATTGCTTTTCTTTATATGCTGAGCCTATTGTGTCGGTTTGCGAAAGCGTACAATATCAATATTGGCACATGGTATTTGCTTGATTAATGGCTGGTTGATGATGTCTGATCTTTGCAATAAGACTGATAACCTTTTAAGGTTCTTAGCTTGACAATTATTTTGCTAACGTGTTTTTTAGGCTTCCGTAGCAAAATGGTAAAAAGGAACCCTTATGGTGAGACTTCGTTGTCTGTCTGTCTGTATGTCACAGCAGTTTTTCTCAGCAACTACACGAGCTATCGACTCGAAATTTGGCATAGTTGTATAACTTGCTTGCCCGCATTTGTTTTTAGTAAAAAAAAAATTGATTGTATAAATTATTGAAAAGGGGTCTAGAAAGAGGGGTGGAAAAATGAAAGTGATTTTATTATATTATAGTAAGTGGGGTGTCATATGAAAGGGCTCAATCTGCACATTTCAAAATTTTTATAATTTTCTGTGACGTACTTTTTGATTTCTCTCTCTCTTCTCTAATCTCTTAGTGGTTCCCGCATAGGGGCTTGCACACAATCACTAACACACACAGCCACGCACGCGCACACACACACACACACACACACACACACACACACACACACACACACACACACACACACACACACACACACACACACACACACACACACACACACACACACACACACACACACACACACACACAAACACACACACACACACACACACACAAACACACACACACATCTTTATTTCTTTCTATTTATAAACAAAAATTTTCAAAAAATGTCCGGTCCCCCCCCTTATCTCTGAAGTTGATGAACCGAAAAATCTGAAAAATTCCTAAGTTATATACAATTACTAATATTTTACGGGAAAAATAAAATGAAGTGTTCAAAAATGTTTAGGTTTCTAGAAATTGACAAAAAACTTTAAAGATCTATACTAAAATTTAGGCAAGTCAAAATGGACCTTATTGCATACGAATTAAAGTACATAAAAAGGTATATTTTTGAAGTACGGATTCAATACGGAACCCTCGGTGCGCGAGTCCAACTCGCACTTGTCCGGCTTTTTTTCGTAAGATTGTCTTTGTTCAAACTTTAAATAAGTTATACGAAGTTAGCGCCTAATATTTACCGTCTATAATATTTAAATTACGAATACCACAGATAAGGTAACACTTCGTACCTTGGTCTCGGCCCTGTATGAGAAGCAGTGGCTGATGCCTCGATGCAGCCCCTGCAGGATACCGAAGACGTCTCCAGGAGCCAGCAGCTCGTGCGTGGTCTCCGTCAGGTCGGCGCGCACCGACAGCACCGACACCGTGCCCGAGGACACCCAGGACATGCGCGCGTCGCAGTCGCCCGCTACCACTATGTAGTTCCCTGATAACAAACGAAAATTAGGTTCTATATTCCACTGGAGGACACAGTCCTCTCAATATATAACAAAACAAATGCTCTTTTAATGTATAGAGGATAGGAGCGTGGGTAGTAATGGAATTAAAATATCAATTAAATATAAACAAAAAACAATCAAAATAATTTAGTGTATCCTCATAATTTGACAATGTTTATCACAGTTAACATACTAAGTATAACAAACTTTTTTATATTTTTTGTGACAAATTTTTATGCTGTTTCAAATATTACAGTGAAAACCCGACTTTTTATTTTTGTCAAATTACCTAAGGGTTAAGCATAGCTCAATCTCATTTCATAAAGTTTTACTTTCTGTTATACTTATAAGACTGTATGTTGCCTAAAAGGATAAAAAAAAACATATTTATGTTTCCTGGAATCCACTTTGACCACATAAGAGCGCGCATTATACACTGAACTTGCAATCCTTTTTTTAATGATACCAAAATATATAATTAAACTTAACCTGGAAAGAATACTGTGTACTCCATAGCAACGGTGAGCTGACGAATAAACGACTCTCCGCAGTTAGCAAAGACGTAGCAATTCGTCAAATGATGTCCGAACATCGCCGTCATGAGGTCGCAGCGCCTCACGTACGGGGTTTGTGCCAGCAACGCAGGCAACTGGCCAGAGTAAACAGGGTTGCATATAATAGTTGGGTGGGCAAGTGCTTCTACGGGGCAAGAGTGTCTATAGAGCAAGTGCGCCTACAAGGCAACTAACCTATCTCTAAAGTAATTAGTATTTAAAAATCTTTATTTTGATCTGAAACCACTGTTTTTAGAGGAACTGGTTATTGCGTCTTTTACAGACAACTTAAAATATATTAATTGTTGCATTTACTCCGTAGACGCACTTGTCCCAATGGTGAGAATAAAAAACTAAGCTGTTTTTTTAAGTAACGGACAAAGTAAGCCTTGCAGGTTATATGTACGGATGAACACGTGGATTGCCGGAGTTTAGACGATAAATAGCCAAATTAAAAAGGCGAGTGAAGGGTACAAGAGAGAGATGAGTATAACTTTTGACACTTTGCATATAAACCATACAATTGGAAGATTTTTACCTGTCTTCCGCGTTCAGTGACCCAGAGTTGTTGAACGTATTGCCACAATTTGTTTGATTGGTAATCTTAAACAAACGCAAAATAATATATTGAATTACTTAATAATTATTATAACCTCGAAAGGTCAAGGTTCAATACAGTCGAGTTTATCGTTTTTGTTTTTTATATTATTACATTATTACTTCTTCTTCTTCTTTAGATAACGTAATGCACTTTAAGTTAAAGATCTACGATAAAAAAATTATTAAGTCATCAATCTCATAACTTTCAAATTATAAGTCGGGCAGAGTCCTTCCCAGCGGAGCCCGCAAAAAGATAAAAGAAATGGCAATGAATAGAGAGAAGTGGAGAATATCGCATCAATGCTACACCGACAAGAGCTCTGCTCTTGAATTAAAAGAGATGAGAACACTGCAGTGCAACCGAAGCTCCGATATGAGAGAAATCTAGGACAAGTAGACTATTGCTAGATAAAGTGGTACTTCTACTTCCTTATTTTAAAATATTTCACTAACCTGATAACCCTTGATTCTTAAGCACATCAATCAGTTCTCCCGATGCCTTTTGATACTTGGTTAGTGCGTGTTTCGTAGAGTATGCAACCTATAATAACGGAGTTAATTAATATAACCAGTCATGACAATAATTACATGCCATACTAAATACTGATGATAGTAATGTAAGTAAATTATATGTAGGTACTTAATATAAGATAAATTAATCATCATCATTGCGTATGCAATCATCCTGCATGGATCAAACGTCAATGTCCAGGTGTTTCAGCTAGTTTACTGCAGCGGGCTTAAATTTATACAGCTCCTCCATGCCACCGGGAAAACAGCCAGGTGCTCCGCAGTCGCATTGTGGTGACTCCCTCAATCCCCACTTGTGCAGGTAGTTGTTTGTTTTACCGTGGTTAGACCGAAACCGATTTAAGCAAGTCCAGGGTTTTCAGTCGGCACAGAAGCTAGTCAATTTGTTTGTGGGGTCTGTTACGAAGGCGGCGTTAGAAGCAGCAAAAAAGCCCAGGACGAGTGCGTCACGCCACGCCTCATTCAGGTGATACTGGTGTTTAAGCCGCTCGTCAGTCCACAGATAAATTAATATAGACGACAATCGACAACAACAACGACGGCAATAAATCTTACAAAAATCGTCAGTCCCGAAATAATTCCCAAGCTTGTACATAAGTGTCTATAATATAAAAGAAATTACATGTCAAACACATAACCCTTCTTTTGGGTTTCGCCGCAGTCGGGTAAAAAGTACTAATATGAGGAAACAAATACTAAAGATCAGCAACAAGTGATCTCGTTGTGCTCATTCCCAAATATTTGTCCCTGACCTGATCAAATTCGAAACACACCGGGTCTCTACCAACTAATCTAAAAGGACGTCAATCTTAAAAAGGTAAGGTTTTGCTTTGCTTTGACTGTGATTCCCGTCTCAAGATGTGTCAAAAATGACAGTTATGTCTGGCTTGACAATCACTTTTACGTGCGCTGAAGCGTGGTCCTCAGTCGAGATGAGTTTATTAATATGGCCCTAAGTTATTCCGACTGGTGTTACTGAACCGTCACTTACTTGCATGGCCGTGGCGACCACAACAGTCGCCAGGATTTTCCCGGAGAGCAGAGAGATGTTCTCGATGCATAGAGAGATGTACTCTTGCACGAGATACTCGTCCCCACCTGTCGCAGTCAGCTCGGTCGTGATCAAGTAGATTGACATGGTGTAGTCCCAGTAGTTCGCCGGGTTTTCGCTGGGGGTAAAAGAAAAGTCATACATAAATCAGAACCGCTTTAAACCAACTTTGAACCAACTGCAAAATCTAGCCTTTTCATACAAACGGCGATAACGTTTTCCACCCCCTAAACGTTAACCGAATTCGACCAATTTTTGAATGTGGTCAGTCGGAACAAAAACTATGTCCGTACGTTTCGTTTTTTAAAATATTGATTAGTTATAAAGAGATTATGGCCGAAATTACTTTTGTATGAAAACAATAAAACGGCAATAAATAGAAATTTATTAATAATATTGAAAAAAAAACGAAACGTACGGACATAGTTTTTGTTCCGACTGACACCGTATCAAAAATTGGTCGAAATCGGTTAACATTTAGGGTGTGGAAAACGTTATCGCCGTTTGTATGGAAAGCCGTCACCTCACAATCATCTTAAGTACGAATAAAGGTTTCTGATTCATATATGACCGCGTCAATCATGATCGACAAGCTCAAGCTAGAAGAAGTTACCGAAGACCGTCACGTCTACAATATGTCTAATGCGTTATTTCATCAGTTTTATTCATACCTGATTAAAAAAACGCATTAGATGGAAGCAAGCTTGCAAGCTGACTCGTATGCATATTCCTTTTAGAACAAGTCTCTTGTAAAATTTAAAAGTCCAAGTAGATAATCATGTTCTAGATACGCAGTACCGGCTTAGTTCAATAAATAATCTCCTAACAATACAAACAAGCCGATAAAAATAAGCTGCCTTGTTAAGAACTCATGTGAAATTCAACAAGTCTCATTGAAGTGGCTCTTTATTGTAGCGAAGGGCCTTCGATTATTGTTCCACTACTAGATAAAGTCTCTTTCGAGCACAAAATATAATGTTCATACATTTTATATTAAACGGTTAATTCGAAAACTACAAAACTACTTATTGCTATTACGATTTTACACGAAATGAAATTAACAGTTTATTTTGAAATATTGTTTGAAGCAAACAAGATTTGTATAATTGTATAAAGTTTACGTTAAGACAATTAAAAATAACCTACCGATTATATCAATTTACTTGATTGTTGAATATAAAAATTTATTTATGAATTTTCAGCTTTCATTGTTTCCAAATTAAACTGTTACGTTAAGAGAAAACGAAAGTCTGAGCAAAAATAAAAAAGGTCAAAAAGGTGTATTTTAACTCAGAGAAAAAGATATCATTAGAAAGGGAAATTTGCAAAAAGTGTCAGTTTGGTTGTTTTCGTATTGTGCTGTGCAGTTCCAATGCTGGAACCAAATTGACTGGAATAATGTGAACACGGCATTAAATTAAAGTTTAATAGTGTGGACGTTCTTACTCCTCAATGAAGTGCATCTTGAGCGTGCGGATGGTGGAGATGGGCTCGATGGCGCTCACCACCAGCAGCCATATACACGTGAACGTGTGCACGAAGAACACGATCGCGTGCGCAGTCATCGCCGTCTACGATCGATCAATAGTTTTCAATTAAATCGACTGGCGACTAGTGTAGGGGAAGGACATTTCAATGTTTATCGAAAAAAAAACAATTTTTTTTTTTTAAGATACACACCCACCGAACATACATACATAGACTGTTTAACTCTTGTAGCTTCGCGAAGTCGGAAATTCGCTTCATGAAAATTCTTGCGCCATGTCCGTTCGTCTGTCCGTCCGTCCGCAGCTTAGCTCAGAGCCTCTTAGTACTAGAAAGCTGTTATTTGGCATGAATATACATATATTTGTCACGCCAACAAAGTGGTAAAATAAAATCTTGATAATGAATTTTTTTAGGATACCTCCCCTACACGTTAAGTGAGTGCTACCCCCAACTCCTTTAGTGTTAGTGTTAGTGAGTAAAGAATGAACTAGTACGTAAATATACGTATATAACCTGCAAAGCAGTCAGATTGTTAGTAAGTTCAGCAGACGTCGCCTTGTAAAACTCCAACAAGTACTTCAACCGAAAGAGCTTATTAAATCTCAAATATTGCATCACAGTAGGCGTCGATCTGCAATAATCAAAATATATTTAAAATTAACGCTAATAAGCTAGTATTTACCGAAGCGTTAAGTGAGCAATTAAAATTTTACAACCATTGAACCAAAACGAAATAATGAGAAAACTCACATGTTTTGCGCGTATTAATGTTACGTAGTACCTACCGACAAGAGCCTAGCTCTTAGGTAAAATGAATGAAGTACTTGACATCAGGTTACACATAATAATACTATAGGTACGTAAGAATGATATTACTTTGTGAGTATAATAATTATGTGTAGGCTTATAAATCGGTAGGAAAATTTTCTCTTTAGAAGTCAAGAACTATGGAAACGGGTCACGCACGGTATACAATTTTTTACACTATTTATTAAACATCAGAATACATAAGGAAATACAAATTAATCTATAAGGTAGGTAGGTACACAAGAGGAGATTTGGCCATTAAATTATTATTTTTACTCTGAAAAAACCTTATAAAGATATAAATCCTACAGAATAGTACACTTGACAGGTGTTGCGAAACGAACGGATTTTAATACGTTTTGCACTAATACCTTAAGGGGAATAATATAGCGAAGGATTTAGGTTTCAAAATACAATAGTTCAAGAAAAAGAGGCATTACGCATGACGGGTACAGTAAGTTAAACTAATTAAGGGTATTTGTACTTACAGAGTGGTCCGTTTTGGATTTAGGTGCGTTTTATTAAAGTTTAACTTACAGGCAACAAAACCCGAACAACATAAGCGGGAAGTTGACGAATATGTCCGTGTAGAACATTAACTTCTGCTGAGAGTACTGCTTGCGGCACCTGACTGCGTCCATGATGAGTTCGCCTCGCTTACTTGGGTAACCCTTCACACATTAAACAAGAGAAATGAAAATAAACCGTACAGTTGAGTACAAAATATATGTATACACCTATGCTACTTATTGCAATGGAATAAGATCGAAAAAAGCACACATACATAGTGTAGGTATACTCGTACATATCTTTGTACTCGACTGTATATTACATTGAAATGAGATCGTCACTCGATCGCTGTTTGAGCTCGATGGGTAGCGATTTTATGAAGATTAATAAACACAATTCAAATAGAAATGCATTGTGACCGTTTCCCCGTTCAGGATCAGTGATGACAGCGGATAATTGGCATATTAGGAAATCGCTTGCTGCGCCGCCGGTCGCGCAAAATCGTGGCCAAGTCCACAGACGGACACAAAGGTGGACAAATACGTAACACAGCTCTTTTTTGTGTCCAACAACTTTATAATTATTAGACCTGTCGTTACAATCGCTTAAAATTAATTTTGGTAGTGTTTTTCTCTTGGGGTCTACCACTTTTTCTGAGAAATTATAAAGGTTATAGAATGCCATGGTGTGCCAAGTTTTATTGAAATTTGTTTCTTACATGATTATATGTATCACAAACATCAAAGCATCTCAACCTCTCAACATGTTCATAGACTTTGTCGTTTAGAATGGTAGTAAGATCCAGCATGTTTATCTCGATTTTTCCAGGTTCCAGCAATTAATTTGACATACTGATAAAATAAGCTAAAGAAAGTTGTTCAGGAGCTGATTTTGTATCATCTAGGTATTAATAAAATATTAGCCCTTTCGTTTTTCATGTTAAATAAAGAAAATAATTTAATTTACAAAAATCAACCCATGATTGTCAGGAAAAAAATAGAAAATTCCAAGTATCAAAAATAGTAAAAAAATTACCTGATGCAATCTTAAATACACGATGAAGTAGAAATAAACATCGCATATGCACATGATCCAGGCTATAGGGTAGCAGTCGTTGAGGGTGACCATTGCGTACGACACCACCACGTAGTTCATCGTCGCCACACAACACGTCACATACCCACATGCCTGAAAACAGTTTGCCCTTAACACCTTATACGATACATTGTTTGAAACTAGTGCATTTCGAATAATGTATCGCATAGTAGAACATTAGTTTAATCGATCCCGCAGAGTTGAAAACTTTTTGAAAGTCAGTACAGCGCACCCGCCATAATCGTGTTACATTAAAATACATCTTATCGCGCCTTTTACTATTGCTATTATGCTATGATGAGATTAAGAACAAGAAATTCACGGAAAACAGCTTTCTGTGAAATGGTACTACATTCTGTGAAAGTTTGTCGGTATTTTAAGCTTAGGTACACCGGGAAAAAGCTCATAGCTTAGTTTCTAAGCCAGCTCAGAGTGAAATAATGAAAAAAACAAAAAGTTTCCCATTTGCTGGAAAAGGCTTAAAGGATTATTATAAATCCGGACTGACAATGATGAATATGACCTACTTCGACCAATTTTTGATATATAGTCAATCGGAACAAAAACTATATCTGTACGTTTCGTTTTTTTAAATATTTATTAATTATAAAGAGATTATGGCCGAAATACTTTTATGAAAACAATAAAACGGGAAAAAATTGAAATTTATTGATAATATTGGAAAAAACGAAACGTATGGACATCGTTTTTGTTCCGACTGACCACACATCAAAAATTGGTCGTAATCGGTTAATAGGTATTTAGGGTGTGGAAAACGTTATCGCCGTTTATATGGAAAGCCGTCAACGCATAATCCTCTGAACCATTTAAAAAAATAAAAGTTTGAAAATCATTGGCGCATCATTGGCATAATGATACCGAGCGAGAGGAATATGATATTACCATAGGACGAAGTAAGGTAACCTGTGCCATAGGTTCGAATAGTATGACGAGAAACGTCAAATTGACCGATTTGTAACCGGCCAGTTTGATCTGGTGAATCTGGTGAAGCTGTAGTACCAGGTTGTAAATCCGGTTTATCATCATTTCATAAACAACATTTCACAAACTGATTAATTTCACAAACATAAAAATATCATTTGGCAAACCGCTTTTATTTCGAAACTGTAAATATTTCAGGATTTTTATAAAACAAATCTAACCTAGTTTTCTACACTATGGTCCTGAAATAAATCCTGAAATATTTACAGTTTCGGAAAAAAATGCGATTTGCCAAGTTATATGTTTGTGAAATGAATCAGTTTGCGAAATATTTTTTTGTAAAATGATAGGATAGGTACGTACACGTATTCTACATTGTAATGTAATTTATATTTAAAAAAATCCTTGTTAGTTCTTTTCATGCATAAATGCATTTATAATATTAAGATAAAACATTAAATTAAAGTAAATATGTAAATTTATACTCGTGACTTATGTTATGTTACTCGTGATATACGAGTACATATATGATTTTTGAAATAAAATCGTAAGTACACTAATCTAAAATCAAATTTTAGTGGTTAATCAAGTGGCTACTTTGTGATGACGTACAGTCAAGGGCATTAATATCTATACAGCCATCGCGTCAAATATATGTATACATGGACCTTATTGCCAGTGGCATAAAGGTGTATAGATATTTTTGAGATCTTGGGAACGTATATATATTTATGCCCTTGACTGTACAAGGTCTTCTCTTCCCTTTCGGAAGAGAAGACCTTGTTTTATTAGATCATGTGTCCACCAAGGCACATATGAATATGAACAAACGATCAGTCTTTAACACAAATATAATATTGAGATAATTTTGGAAAAAAAAAGTTGTAAAACTAAAACCCGACTACAAAAAAGAATAAGTTTAAAAACTAAAACCCGAGGGTCCAAATTTTGGAAAATCCAGCAATTTTGGCAGCAGGCATCACCTGTGAGTGGAACTCCATCAATTGCGATCGTCATCCTGCCTGCTAGGAAGCTATTCAAAATGTTGTTCATGGTCGAAGGTCAGCAATTATTATAGCAACGTGCATCGCAGTTTGACCTTCGACTACGAACAATATTTTTCTTTTTAAACATAAAGCGCTCGGGTCCAGTAGTTCAGCCAAGCACCCGACGCGAGGCGCTGGCGCGCATGCATCCTGTACTCCGCCCGAGTCACTCGGGCAAATGCAGATGTAACAAAACGAGCAAGAGATGCACTGCAGGCAGTAAGTAGTTCGAGCATACTTACCTTATCTTTGAAAAGATAGACCTTTTCCGATATACTGTGTTCCCATACGATAGTTTATGCAATTACCCCTCTTACACACTTCGCTATTCGAAAATACAGGTTTACTAATGATATTTTTCATTCACCATAAGAGCACCAGGTGCATAGTTAGAAAAACTTATTATAGTAGTAACTGCTGGCCCCCTAGCATGCAGCACGAGATAAAATTTGACAGGTGTTAGGAAAATGAATACATCTATTCCATATTCTAACGTAAGACTTAACGCTTAAGGTTTAAAATAAAAGTGTTCCGTCTTGATAAAATCGCTATAAAAATGTGAAAATCGCAATAGTCGCTTAGTAATAAAAGGTAATAAAAGTCAGGACGAGACACTTTTAATTTAAACCTTAAGTGTCAAGTCTTTCGTTAGAATATGGAATAGATGTATTTATTTCCCTAGCACCTGTCAAGTTTTATCTCGTGCATGCATATTAAGCCCGCTGTGGTCCAAACTCGGTACCTTATGATAACGAGGTGGTCGTTTGGAAATCACTTTATAAATACCTGAAATAGCATGGAGCCAGGCTTAAATAGGTTTAACATGTGCATGTTGCTCTGGAACGTGATCGCGCTCACCGACGACTTGGCTGTGCTGATATCCGAGTGGGAGTGGGAACTTCGCACGGCAGAGACAACTAAAATTATAAGGGCTCTTAGTAAACACCATATATCTGCCCTGCTAAGGTAAAAGGCAGTATTTTACACAAAACTACTGTAATAATTGCAACTTCATTACTGGGTAATAAGGTTGCAATTGCTACAGTAGTTTTGTGTAAAATACTGCCTTTTACCTTAGCAGGGCAGATATAACCTCAATTCTAGAAAAAATAAAGATTTATTAATTTACTGCCCAAATTACACACAGATTTATTATAGAACATACAACAACAAAACACGTATGAGCCGTTGCGGCACCTACATGCAGCAATGATCTTCAGCCAACCTCTATTGACTCCGAGAGGGTGCCTTGTTTTACTAAGGCTCCGCTTTCTCCTTCTGTAAAATGACGGATTCACAAAAGGAGGCTACCGCCGTCCACTCTTCACGATTGCCTAACATGGCATCGACCAGGAGCGGCAGCGAGAGGTCTCCGCCCACGATGTTAGTGAGCAGGGACTTTTGAGGTCCCCATGCGGGGCACTCCTCCACAGTGTGGCGCACATCATCGTTCAGTGCATTGCGTACGCATTTTCATACAAAATAGCCATTATCTATAGACAAAATGAGAATCAATACTGATAGATAGATGTGATTCAGGCATTACGCGGCTTCGCACCGGTGCATTAATTCTTGTCGCTCGCGGCCGATCGTTGAGCCTAATATAGCATGTACTATAAGCATGTAATATAGCCTGTACAACGACGACAAGTCGAGTACCTTCACGATTTTTTTTTGGTTTGCCATGAGATGAATGCTACTGACACGTATGGCGTTCGTACAATGGCTCATGGCTCATACGAACCCAATAAGTTGAACGTTAATGTCCTTGCAATTGTCGTAACAATTTCATAACAAAATCTTCTACGCACGCGTAGGCTCTAGCAAAGCAACGAGTGACAAGGGCTGACTGTGTGACGGCTGGGCGGTAGCGATGGGCCACGATTTCTTCGAAAGTGCTCCAAATAACCGGAGCTTCGTCAATGGCCAAATATTGACCAAATAGCAGAAATTTGTCGACTATTATACTCGATTACAGGGAAACGCCTGAAATACTTATCAACCCAAATTTAAATGAAACAACGATGCTCCTAAGCAGCGTCAGCGTCAAGCACTATCTATCTACACACACACTAAGAAAATAATGATACGTTCGAGTACACTCTGTATTCTTTCATAAAAACCGCAATACGTGTTCAGCATAAACACTTAGCCTGCTGCGCGGCGGCCAGTTCTTTTCATCCACAGTAATAAAAGCGGGGCCACTTGTGCATTTTGAGGGGATGTAACTAAAGGGTGAGTAAAAAGGTGACAGTCGGATATTCAACCACGGCACGTCGGGTCAGAATTTAAATTAACCACTTCATATTCCGGTTCGCTCGCTGAAACATTTATATGACCGCAAAGCGGCAGCCTCGTATCGTATAACGACGTAATAACGCGAATTTCTAACGCTATGCTAATTATGCATGTGTGTAATGCATGCATATCTATTATTATGTATGTAGGTAGTGGGCACTTCATTTATATTTTATTGGGTATTTGGACAGTTTGCCGGGTAAATTGAATGCATTTTGTAATACAGCACTTTAGTACAAAAACTAGTAAAGTTTAAAAACTATATTTTATTTAAATTTTTATAACTGAAGAACTAGCATTTTTCATCCTCACTGCATATTCCGCATATGTGAATAACGGTGATATGAAAAAGAAAGTTACTTCCAATGCTGAAAACTGCAAATGGGAAAAATGCGAACGTGAAGTATGAATACTCAAACTGTCGACCGAACCGAGGCGAGCTTAACAGGTTTGTAAAATGATGAGTTTGAATTCATCGCGTTAGTATTTTATTTGCTGTATGGTAGGTAGTTAGACTGTTTTGAATCATCAATCAATTCGCAATTTGAATCCCGCTAAAATGGAAGAAATATTTATTTATCTTTTAGAAGTAGAGCAACCTGATTGTTGTGATTTTTTGCACATGAAACAAATGTTATAGTCTGTAACTGATATAAGCTACAGTTCAAATTAGTCTATTTTACTATTTGGAACCGCGGACAGAAGCTAGTATGTACCTAGTTAAACGGTTTAACTGTCATACATTTTAATGTAATGGCTAGTTATGCAAGCGAAAGCATGTGCACGGGGTTTATAATCATGTATGCGGGATTATAGCGTTTTATGCGTAGGACGAATTGCAAACACAGACAAACCTCAAAATAACCAATTCATTATGATAACCGTAGATTTGTTCGTTCACATAATTATAGAAGGTCCTAGTTCAGTGAATAAAATCACCTGCTGCATACCAAAGGTGTTTTATACAAATCGAAAGCATTTGAACTACCTAAGTAAAAACAATATTGCATGAGTTTATAGGCTTCCGTTTAGGGGGTACACTACATAACTCCGGAGAGTCATAATTCCGAATTGATTGAAATCCCGAATTTTCATAACTCCGAATGCAATTTTTTTAATGAAGGCTTATTTTTTGATATCCCACATAAATCAAAACTAACCTATCCTTCGTATAGCAATTCAAATATGTTTTTAATTTTAAATAGCTCCAGCATAACATAGATTTCGGAAAAATGAAAATTCGGAGAAAAATATTTTCCGGTTGGGTGTTCCGGTTGGAGAGCTACAATGCTACAGACAGATACACAGATATACAGATAGTATACGGATATATAGATACATACGAACATACGCTAAACTTATAACACCCCTATGTTTTGCGCCGGGGGTTAATGACCCTATTTGGTAATTAATTCAGGAATACTACGTCGGCTGGTAGAATGCTGTCCCGTTGCTCGTTTTCTGACGAAATGCAAGTCGTAGCGCGAACTTTCGTCGGGGAACAAAGGCGTTTCGGAGCGACCGCTCTTTTCGAAGACGCTGTCGAGACAAAACATCACAGAACTCACTTTAGAAATTGTTAATGAACTCGCTCAAGATACTCCAGTTTACATTTTGCCGGAAATAATATTAAACAATAGGTGAGAATTTCTAAAGCTATATTTAATTTACACTTAGCTTGAAAAGTGAAACAGATAAGAAGGTAAAAAGTATTTTCATTCAAATTAAAACAGCGCTCGTATAAAGTTTTTCTACGATGATTACGATCACTCTATTTGTTCGTAAATTAAATTCAAAAGCGTTAATTATTTTCAAAATCCAGACATTGCATTTCTTATTATTTTTATACCGCTTTGCTACCGAGTGTCAATTTTGTATAGCAGTTAAAACCTGACGTTTAAACCTACACTATAAAAGGATTGATTTTAACTACTACTCGTATATAGTTAGTACTACTTATATGAGGCACCTCATTCGGGCTTACATTTGGTCGTAAACATGCTGTGAGATTAACTAACAGACAGCGTTTCTCAGTCTCAAATTTAAAAAAACCGATCAAGTGCGAGTCGGACTCGCGCACCGAGGGTTCCGTACTTAAGTCCATACTTTTAACACTAATTTTTAAAACATTTTAGTTATCTATCTAAAACTGTAAATTTTGATCACTTCATTTAATTTTTTCCGTAAAATATAAATAATTAGCTATACGTCAGGAATTTTTCAGATTTTTTGGTTCATAAACTTCGGAGAAAAGCGGGGAACGGTACTTTTTTGTAAATTTTTGGCTATTTATCAAAAAGTACGTCATGTAAATTTGTAAATAAAACTGTTATGAAATGTGCAGATTAAGCCCTTTCATATGACTCCCCATTTCCCATAATCAAATCACATTTTTCAAACCCCCCATTCTAGACCCCTTTTCAATTATTTATACAATTAATTTTATTTTATTTTAAAAACAGATGCGGGCAAGCAAATTATACAACTATGCCAAATTTCAAGTTGATAGCATCTGTAGTTGCTGAGAAAAACTGCTATGACATACAGACGGACGAACGGACAGACGGACAGACAAATAACCATAACGGTTCCTTTTTTACCATTTGGTACGGAACCCTAATATAGTCAATGAGGGTATTCTGAGAAAAACAAAGGAAGCCAACGAGGCAAGTTGTAGACTGAGTCAGCTACAGTACAATGTTGTTATTATTTCCCATTAGAGTAGTATTTTATTGAGGAAATAACCATGATTCATTTTTTACGTGCAATGATGACACTTTATATTTGCAGGGATGAATTTGTTTATGCATCTTTAAAGCAACGAGGAGCCCGTAGACTAAATTTACTAAGGCCCGGGGTTCTCTGACCGATGGACGCGGGCGTATTTGCCGTTACATTGCGTACTCTGTGAGAAGGCCTATCGGAGAGTACGTATAATTACGACCAATGTAACAGCAATACGCCCGCGTCCGACGCCCGTCGCACGTGGCGGGTGAGTCAGAGAACCCCGGGCCTAATTATTTTGCTCCGTTAGGGTGCTCCAAAAAGACAAAGTGACATCATCAAAACTCGTCGCGTCGTGGTGATAGGGACCTTATGCAGAGACCGTTTCTACCACTGTCTTACCCACCGCCAAGCCAAGCCAAGCAGCAGTGTTTGCATTGTTGTGTTCCGTCTATTTCGGTGTGGTGGTAAAACGGCCGGTGAAATGAGTTAAAGGCATTATATATTTGCTCTCAGACCTTGACAACCTCAAGATTGCCAGTCTTTGGACCCCAGAGCCTACTTACCATGGAAGTGGTGTGTGTACGTTTGACCTTATAAGAACCCATTTTAGTACCTTATCGCAGCTATTGACATACTAAATTCAAACCGTTCTCACTTTAATACCTTACTATGACAAGGTACTAACATGTACAGCTTCTTACGAGGTCGACTGTACTTGCCTTCTCCATGCCATGAAAAAAAACAGAGAACCCTAAAAATCGTAAGAGAACAATAATACGCGACAACGTCCTGCAAAGGGGACGTACTGGACCCTTATTATCTATAGTCGCCTTTATCGCGGTGGACAAGGCTAGATAAAGCATTCGTCACTCTCGCACTTACATACTGGTCAGAAAGTGACAGTGTTTTATACACGTTTATCCACATTATAAACACGACCATAATAAACCCGCCGGTGTGGGAATAACCGATGTCGGAAAAATCAGAACACTCATCTTCGTGTGCCCACCAATTATCGACTCCGCGCGAACAAGTAGAGCGACACAAAGCTGGCATATTAATAACAAGACAGACTTTATTTTTATCAGTGATTCGCGTACATCCTGCACAATAACATGGAGTTAACAGTAAGTTATTTATTATAATTCAAATGTTCATGATTCTGACTGTAATCTTGTATGTCTTTATGTTTTTACTTTATATATACAAATTAAAAACATAAGTATATATATGTATTATATATTATATGTATGTTGGTCTGCAAATATGGGGATCTGGGATATTTTATACATTTTAAAAGTATAAGGGATCTTGCAAAATCTTGTATTTTTTTATAATAAATAACACATAATTTAAACGTCTTAGGAGATACAAGTAAAAATTTAGTGAAATTCTTACTTAATATGTGCGAACAAGGGCTCGATTTTATGTTAAATAAGTGATGCATAAAACAAATGGTTAGCCAAGTGATAGTGTTAATACTCACAGCCGTTAAAACAAGTACAAAGAGAACAAGTGTCAATGGTCAATGTAAATATAACTATATATAACTAAATAATATAACTTTGTCAGACACTTATCAACTATGCGTAAAAAACCAACCGTCAACGCATTTCAGCATTTTATTATAGTACCTATGTACCCAACGTGATTTGCAAGTTAGTGAACTCACGTTTCTACACAAAGCAAATAAATGAACCACGTGTCCGGGTTGTTTATTTTATCTTTATTGAAAAAATACGATTAAAAATACCGTTTCGAATTAGGAATTATCCGGAATATAAATTTAAAAAAATTATTGGAATTATGACTGTGATTCGTATCTTTACTACAGGGCTGCTGCGCAGCAACACAATTAATTATATTTAATTTCTTAAAATGTATGAATAAAACTACTAAACACAAACCAATAAATGAATAATATAAATAAAAAGTATCAAAGTACAATCTCACACAAATTGAACTAGTCTCGAACTGAGCTCTAGGCTACTAGGGTACTATGGGTACTGGACAGCAATAAACACAGATACTTATACATATTAAAGAAACGCGTACTCTTCATAATCACGTAAATTATATAATTTCGGTTGATATAATTTTTATTTTGCTTAATATCGGTTCGTATAATACTCATATTGTTTAATCGTTTATTTGCCCACGTTCGTATAATATTGTTTGAAAGCTCTCAATTTTCAAGTTATTTACTAAAATGCAAAGAATTGGGCTCTTAATATTTTTATAACACTGTTAGACATAGAAAATTAGGTTGGTTTACTGGCTTATTACTGATGAATAAAGTTCAAAGTGGCAACAAAAGTGTGCGGTGCGCTGAGAGATGGGAACATGATTGATTCGCTTAGCCGCCGCCACTAACTAGCATAGTTGATTTTCAATACGCAAGGGTTTGTTCGGGTTCACGGTTTAATTTATAGTCAGTTTCTCGGGTACCTCCATTTTTTAAATGAAATAGGTCGAGTGAGGCTCTTGCCAGTTGCTAACGCGTACTTTTTTAATTGTGAGTCCGCAAGCGGCCTTTGTTAAAGCCCAAGTATGACAAAAGCCTGTTTACCTGTGTCCAGTTGATGACCGCTGTGTAAATTAAAACGAATTAACAATATTTTAAGCTTAGACATTAAATGGGAATTAGATGAGTATTTTTAAAACAATTTGTACAATTACAACTGAATTAACCTTCCCGATTGAAAAAGTAATAGGTTCTATAATTCTATACAATAAATTCCGAAATATTTTTTCGTAGTTTTGTCAGGACGTTTTAAGAATTTATTGAATAATGGAGTACGTATTTATGGGGCTGTCCATTAATCACGTGAGGTTCGAAAGGGGGTTAGGGGTTCGGCAAAAATCACGAAATATCACAAGGGGGGAGGGGGGGTATAGTAAGATATCACGTGTACTTATTTTTTCGTCAATTTGACGTTTAAGGCCGGCCGGCCTTACACAGTCTGAATTTTAAGAATCTGAATTAGATTATACTTTATACCGGTACTTAAAAATAATATTATTAAAAAATTGGAGGGAGGGGTTAAAAAATGTTAAAAAAACATCACGTGATTAATGGACAGCCCCTATTATTATGTACTTTATTTACTTATTTTAATGAACACAAACACAACCCTTGAAATACCTATGTCCTAATCTAGTTTGAATAAGGTTATTTAACATTTCAGAGATACGTTGCGGTGATCCTACTCATAACACTATCTGAGATTACTGCGACGGAGGATGGTAATGTCGAGAGGGCAACAGAATCAAACAAAAAAAATGTTCATCCATTAGAGTGTGAAGTGCTAGACCAAAGTGAGGGAGCACCACCAACAAAGGAGGCTTCGGTGCGAGTCAAGCGCCAGTACTACCCGGACCCATATTACGGGAGAGGTTTGTTATAACTTTGTTTTCACCTCTTTTGTCTTGTAAAACGTTGTAACACTCAGATCCCAATTCGGGATAAGTACCTACATCTCTCGAAAATAAGCCTAACATATTATTGATAATATTTATCATTTTAATAGGGTTATTAATAGGTAAGTATACGGCATACCTACTTAAATAACTTAAACATTTTACCTTTTTACATAAAACAATACGTAATATTAATATGATCTACTGATATTGTATATGACTGAAACAGGCCCCTGGGCACATTGCTTTAACCTTAACAGCCTTTTTAGGGTTCCGTACCAAAATGGTAATAAAAAAGGAACCCTTATGGTGAGACTTCGTTGTTTGTCTGACCATCCGTCCGTCTGTCTGTAAGTATGTCACAGCAGTTTTTCTCAGCAACTAAAGATGCTAAATATCAACTTGAAATTTTGCATAGTTTTTTAACTTGCGTGCCCGCATCTGTTTTTAAAAATAATAAAGGCGAGTAAGTAAGCAAAGCAAGTGAGTAGGCAAGTAGGTAATTCGGGGCATGAAAGAAATAGTACAAATATTTAAATGTTGGAAACGATCGGAAATAATATAATTTAGGCATTGTTTGTTTATTATTATTTTGTTCGGGTTCCATATATTGTTTTTTTTATTCCAGGCCCGTATTACCCAGTGCCTATTCCGATATTCCTGGGAGGTGGATTCGGTATAGGACCAGGTTTTGGACGAGGGTTTGGCGGCAGAGGCTTTGGGGGGAGGGGTATTGGAGGAAGAGGTATTGGTGGAAGAGGTATCGGTGGAAGAGGAGGTGGAGGGGGCCATGGCGGTGGCAGAGGGTAAAATATGATTTCGTTTGTATACATATTTCTCGCGTAGAATCTTTTCGTATAATCTGGGTTAAAATTATACCACCAAATCTCTTAAGATAGTTACAAATAAGTCTAGTCTTGTCTACAGGATGAGTTTACAGCTATAGGAAAATTATTATTTTGTAACTTTACAAACATAATGCCCAAAAAATATGTCAAACAAGATGCATGTGATATATTTTGTATAACTGTGATTATATTATTAATAAATCGGTACAATTTAGAGTTTCATTTATAGTATACCTATAATTTACCTCCCCTCAATAACTGCCCAATTATATAGAGAAAAGAAAGTCAAATATTTTGTTATTCTATGCCATTATGTAAGTACATGAATGTTTTTATAATAATAAGGAACTTGACTTGGCTGCCGACACAAGGCAAGGCTCAATGGGTTCTAATTAGTAAGAAAACAATTAGAAGACCCAGCACAGACTTGTTTTTATATAATATTAATTAATAGTTGACAATCGCTAGTGACATTCAATGTCACACCGTAAATACTTAACGTGATGTTTCTGCGGCAATTTTATTCTGAATTACTGTCGTATCGGCTATAAAAAGACACTTTAAACACCTTAATTCATCGCATATTGTCTCAAATGATTAATCTACCTATAACGACAGTCCGTTTTTTATTAAATTTAAATTATTAATAAATACCTTCTGGCATTTCGTAGTGACTGGAACCACTGCGGGAGTCGATCACTGATTCCATGGACCCAGTCTCATTATCCGTATCCTCTATAAACCAATAAATTGTTTTGATTTCACATATATACATTGACGCCATAGTTAAACGCCAATATATAATAATATGATAGATGATTGAAAATACTGTAAACATTTTTTCATCTCGCACTAGCTCGGAAAGCCTTTTTTGTTCTTTAAAAGCCGATAGCAAAACTGCATTTTATTCACAACAGTGCATCAGTGCAAAGAATGCTTTAGTGAGGTGAAAAGATTTGTGTTACACACGGCCGCAAATTTATTTTACGTCTCGTGAGGATTCTATTTTTCAACCATAGAATCCATTTGCTAGCTAGTAGTTCAACCTTAGATTCCATTCTCTAGATCGTGTTTCAATTCCACACTCGCGGTTAAAATACAACTCTGCACCCTTGTATAACAACAAACTATTAAATTGTCTATTTTAGGAAACCCATTGCATTTTGCATTTTAATGATTTTTTTTCCATTTCTAGTAAAGTTCCGATGCGTTGAAATCTAAACATACAATAAAATACTAAAGACAAATTTACTAAAACACCAAAAAAACATAAATAACTTGACCAAAAAGTATTTTAAACTTCTGACAATTGAATGCGTTGGTAAGCCACTCCTTGAAATGATATCTAATGAATGACCAAACATTATAAAAATATAGTGTATCCCGTTTGATTTTAATAAGGATTATTTGATTTTTAGGGTTCCGTAGCAAATACTGAAAAACGGAAACCTTATAAGATGACTTTGTTGTCCGTCTGTCCGTCCGTCCGACTGTCTGTCTGTCCGTCGGTCTGTCAAGTGGTAAAAGTCAATTTAAAATGTGATTTTAAGTATTAAGAAAGTTGTCAGTCTTGGAATACAGTACCCGAAGACGAATCATCCACTTGATAGACGGATATCGGCAATATGTAATCTTTGGACACTTCGAAGGCTTTGTTCAAAGGCTCTTGTATTTTCGGATAGTATTTGACCAGGTTGAAAAACGTCTGGCTCGAAATCACCAATAGATCGAGACTTCGGCTCGCGTAGATAGACACATCAGAGCACGCTATTGGTTGCTGAAATTACATATCTAAGTTAATTAAAAAGGTTCAATCAAATCAAATCAAAATCATTTATTTTGAACCCTGGGTCCATATGTCGTTAGTTACAAATATAATCTTAAAACTAATGTTAGTAAATAACAACTAATAACGCCTGAGGGGCAGGGACCGGAAAACCCCTTCATTTGATTAACCCTATCGATAGGGTTACCCTATCATTGGATACCCAATCGATGTAGTTACCCTATGATTGTGTTACCTTAACGTTAGGGGAACCCCTTTGAACTAGTTAACCGCTTAGCATAAGGTGGGTATTACACTATTGATGGCCTCTCTCTTTTTTACGCATTTGGGCGATCTCTGTCTAGCCACTACCCATTCAATTGTTCGGTATTGCATTAATAAGTCGAAACACTTGCGCATAGAGATTATAACCGAACGAATCAGTTTAAAAAGGGTAACAGATGATAGGGTATTGGGACTGGGTTAGCGCTTGGTCGAATTAACTGTATCGTTTGGTTACCCTTTATTGGACTAAGTTGACGATAGGCTTAGCGCATCCTTCGGGTTTGTAAAAACAACTCTATCAAATACCCTATCGAAAACCCTTTTAATGCTAAGCGGTTCCGGTCCCTGCCTCCGACCAGTGTCTCATAATTGGACAGTCTGCCCAAAAAGGTCAATAATAATTACAATTGTATGGGAATATAAAGCCTTGAAATGAAGGAAATCACAGATAAAGCCGCTATTTAAAATAATAATTAAAAATGTGCTTTTATTCACCATACCATAACTGTAACGGTAATATTTCCATACTTATATCACACTTATATGTAGGTAATTTATTCGCTACATAGAATTATTTATTTGGTTTCCTTACCCCAGTAAAATTCCCAAACATACCGCCCGGTCCCATGCAAGTAATCATTTCATTGTATGAGCTCATAACGTCAACCTACAAAAAATATGACCAAATACCATATTATATTTACGTAGCGGTTATACCTACGTGTTCGGGGAATAATAAATTACGACCCGCCGTCGACATTTCCTTACCTTTCCCCGATAAATAATATAAATATACTGTTGTACATCCTTGCATTGTATGACGGTCTCGTGCCTCAGAAAGTACATCTCGTGAAGGTGCTGAGTGATAACCCTGATGAAGGACCTCTCGACTTTGCCGAAAAGTGGCACTTCACGTAATGTCTTCTCATACATAAATACTAGGGTGTCCTCCATTAATGCCGAGTTCAGACGCCGGCAGATTTGCTAAAAGAAAACACAATGAAAAGGCATGAACGGGTTAATTGCGATTGATTGTAAACGTGCATAGAATTAGAATTAATTGTAAAAAAATAAAGTCCCCTCAACAGGTGAAACTATGCACATATAATTAAGTATTTTTATTTTAAACCGACTATATTTGCATATATATAGCTCAATGCGGTATTCGATAAGGGTCGATGTTATTAACATTACAACTTTTTAACGCTACAACGATTATTATTTTACTAATTTTTGTATTTGTATATTCAAGTACGTTATCTAAAATCTTACTTCCGTAACAAAAGTCAAAAGATACATATTTCTTGAATTATTAACATTTTTTACATTATAATAGCCAGAATTATTATCCACATTGACTTATGGAAAGATAAACCAAAATTAAATTTTATATAAACATTTTCGGAACCATCCCTCTTAGTTAGTTAGAAATTCTCACCTGAGGATTACTTCCATTGGTTCTCTTCCACAAGTATTCGAAATATTTTAGTGTCTTGGCGGTGAGGACAGGATCTACGTTTTCTTGGTACAAGAAGTTTGCTAAATCCATTGTCTTTTCCTAAAAATGAGTTTTGTAATCAAGAATACCTAAATGAATAGCTCAATTGCTAATTTTGAAAACAATCAACCAATATTGTCTGTTTTCGAAATAAACGAATCAATTTAAACTCTACCAGCCAAAGTAGCACAATAACCAAAAAAAGTTTCATCAGTCTACAGACTAAAAACCACCTCAGTGAGTCATTCAAAAGCCTTCCCTAGAGTATTTACTTAACTCTAAGTAATATAAAATAAATAATAATGACACCTTATAAAACATTGTGGCACTGGAATTTATAATATTACACTAGCCTGAACGTTGCCGTAGAAGTTGTTCGTCAGGATACCATCAAATTTTCAGGGATAAAATAGAATCCTATGTTCCAGGATCGACGCGGACCAAACTTTATCCAAATCCATTCACTAATGCGTGATTAAAACCCCGACATCCTAAGGCTAACTTTCATAATGTTTACAGTCATAATTTTTTTTTTTTTTATTTATAATGTGTATTATAGTAGGGTAACCTGCATGGGTCTATATCGGGTGACATAATCATTGTTTGACCTAATGTATCGTTTGGTCAAATGTAATTTGGTCGAAAACGCCTTTTTCAATTGAAAGGTTTTTTTCAGAATTAAAAACTAACTTAACCTCACCTAAAACCTGAAATTTCAGCCTAAAAATATTTTCTACGAAACAATACATTAGGTCAAACAATTTTATGTATGTCAACGGGCTCTCAACTTACGGTGTGATCGAGCAAAGCGTGTCCCGCTGCCGAACGCGTCGACGCTACGTATCCGCACATAAATGCGAAGAATAGGAAACCGGTGATTTGCAATGTTATAGCTACCATAGCGTCGACTTTGTTTGCCATAGGTATGGGATTACAGGCATCTCCTGCAATAAAAATTGTGACATGAAGAAGGCATACCCCACTTGATGGTAAGTTCATCTGCACATTTATGCGAACACTGCTGCTTGGCAGAGGTTAAAGGGTGTGATGGTAGTACCGATCCGAACGGACCCTAGGACCTTAGGCACCACTATAAAAATAAACGGACGTCTAGTTTTGCTTAACAACACGGTGAAAAAAAGTTTTTTATCTTACCGATAAATATTTCAAGAGAACGGAAGAACGCCGTTGTGTACTCCTGCGACGCGACTGGAAAGTTTTGAAACAGTTAACAAACAGAATGTGCTCGGTTCTCACTCGCTTTATGCATGAAATGCAACACGGCTGTTCGGAAACATTCGAACTGGGGCCGTATTATGAGCTGTCAAAACCTCACAAGTTCTAGGCAGTGAAAGGGACAGATATATATGACTCCTAATAGCTTTATCCCTTTTACTGACTGGGACCTGGCAGGCGTTAGCAGTTCATAATACGGCCCCTGCTGTCGCGTAACTGCTGTGAATTTAAAGATAAGTGGTATGATATGATACGACTTCTAGTTCAATTATATTTTAGGAATGGCTGTTCTAGGTATAAGGTTGTCAAAGTCTTAAAAGTCATATAATATCTTAGTCTACCCATTAAAAAAAGTTCTTATAAGTCATTTGCGTTATAGAGATGATTCAATTCTTCTGCATTCTTCTTCTTCTTTCTTGCATACGCAAGGGATGTCGTAAACATAATTATTTTAAGATAAATGAACTTACTTAGATATCTGATATTTATGTAGGTGCATTTCCTCTTAAATTAATTATGTTGCCACGGTCTCTGAGGGAGGGCTAAACACCGGGTTCAATTCGGATTAGAGCGAATAGGATCGGGCTACAGATTCAGAGAATTGACAGTCTGGATTCTCGGATTAAATGCGCAATCGCTTATACAAATAGGTAGTACTACTAAACGGTAACATCGTAAATAGCTACACTCTTTACTATTTTGTCGCTTTGCATCATGTTTGAACTGCCACTCGAATTTTTCCAAGGCATTAAAGCGGTAAGGTAAGTAATACTAAAGTGTGCTAAAGTTTATAACTGTCTATGAATCCATATTCATAGACATATTCATATTGATTAATAACGCATATCGACTCCAGATCAAACGCGGAGCGTAAAAGCCCTCATTTGTTAGCCCGAAAGATGATTTCACAGAAATAAACATGATAGGAACGGGTCTTTATTGGAAATCCTAAGTGTAAGTGTAACTCGTGTGTGTGTGTGTAGTGTAGTGTAGTGTGTGCGTGGTGCATCGTCCGTCCGAATAATCGTTTATCCTAAAGCTGAGCTATTTCCACCTGAAACTTTTTAGTGTTGTGTTGGGTTGTTATAATACCTAATCTAGAACTTGAAAAATTGTCTGACTCAGCTGAATAGAAAACCAGTTTAGGAAAAATGATGTTTCGGGCTTGCGATGCGATAGGACAAAGAATGTTGGGACAAACGATGGTCTCCCGATAGGCACCTCCACTACGCTCTCAGGACAAATATAATACTCACTATAAATGGAAAACTTATTTTTTCACCATGGGATGATTCGAGATCATGTTTGAACAGATTTACTTACCTTTCATCTCATATTTATGCCCATTCACCACCAGCGCTCGGGTGCAATTAGCCATGATGTAATTACTATGCATGGGGTGATAGGGAGTACAGTAGCTCATGAAAGTGATCGCAGTGGCGAAGTTCACGATCGTTAACGCCAGGGGCAAGAATTTCAAAAGTGTCACGACCTGGTTGGCCCGCATTATATCACTTTCCCAATACGAAAGAGCCCCCATGATCCTCGTTATCTGAAAGTTTTAAAAAAAAGGTCAATTTAAGGCTAGCGTCCACTAGGCTCGCCGAGTCGAGTCGAATCGTATCGCGATAATTCGCCTCCTATACATTTACTATACAACTGCGTCGATTAACGACGAGCCGCGGCGGATTCGCTCGCCTAGTGGACGCCAGCCCTTAAAGATCCTTTAAATATTTTTTCCTGTAACGTCGCAATTTGTACGAAATCAATGATGCGATAAATTTTATATTATTACGATATGTAAAGAAGAGGTCCGGACTCATTACATTGGATATAATATACTTACTTGTAAAATATTGAAATAAACTTACTTGTCCTATTTTATTTATTCTATAAAAGTCTAAATTGATTTGGTTGTTGATGATTCGAAACTGAAATACGTAATAACGTTAGTTTTAAGTTTAAATTATTAAAATGGAAATCTTGTATCGTTTGGTCAACTTACCATATATTCAAAAGGAAATACAATGAATAAATCCAATAAGAGGCCATGTTTGGCGTATCGGGAGATAGTCAACAGAGGGTGGGTGACCAACAGGGACTTCTCGTTGTAATAAGCCACATAAGACATGATTATGACGTCGATGTACAAAATTATATCCACATAGTAGTGCTTGTGGTTTGCGGAGTGTCCAACCTACGAAAGTAGGAAACAAAAATCTATCAAACAATGATTTTACAATTCTGGTTTTAGGGAAACATTTCAGAGCGCTGTATTTTAGTTTGACACTCAGTAGTGTTCAGAGTGGTAAACTTTTTAATTCTTTAACGAAGTTTTAACCACCATCTCAGTCGTCTCGCGCGGTTGTAGACACGTTGGACGGAGTTATGTTCCTATCGCTTCATTCGAGCTGCTTCGTTGACGAAACTTGAAAAAATCACGCACTAACATGTTAATAATGTTTTGACGGAACAACTTAGACTTCTTTTAATAATCCGTCGTCGAATTGAAAAGTGAGTTGTTTAATATATATCAATTAACAAATGAAAGATGCCGTTCTTAAATTTTCTTGAGAATACGGACAATTGGCTTTCAAATTTGTATTCAGTTTTAAGTAATTTTTCTGTTGGGCTTACAATAACCTACACACGTGGACCAAATACCGAAGGATTAAGTTGCCGTTTGTTCATCAGCCGTTCCAATATGCGCTTGATTGGGATTCACTGTTGTTACCGGGGACGCATAAAGCAATCAAATTTCAATGTTGGACAAATACAGGACACGTGTTTCAATGTACGTATTTTTAGGGTTCCGTACCTCAAAGATAAAAACAGAACCCTTATAGGATCACTTTGTTGTCCGTCTGTCTGTGTGTGTGTCTGTCAAGACCCTTTTTCTCAGGAATGCGTGGAGGTATCAAGTTGAAATTAATATCAAATACATAAATCAGCAGTCCCTTGGATCAGTGAAAAAATCAAACATCTAAGTCAACGCAATCAAAAGATACGGCCGTTTATGCTGCATATTGAAGGGAATCTCAAGGGAATCAAAACCTATAGGGTACTTCCCGTTGACTTAGAATCATGAAATTTTGCAAGAAGCTATGTCTATAGCACAAGTAAAGGAAAAAATCCGAAAACCGTTAATTTGTAGTTACATCACATAAAAAATAAGCCCAGTATAAGCTGACACTCACTAAGTACTAAAGTGGATACTTATTGCGTGTCAGTTTATACTGGAGTTTGTTTATATTGTATTCCCGTGATTTAAGAACTATTTACATGCCTACAAGTTTGTGCGGAACCCTCGGTGCGCGAGTCCGACTCGCACTTGACCGGCTTTTTTTTATCTCTCAACAATTCACGGAGTAATCTGAGTACCTAATTAATGCGTGAAATTTAAAACTTATTACGAACCTGTTTTATGTATGTACTTAAGTACTTATAAAAGTATTGTTTCTCCATATAAGCTTGCGTGTTTATCGTTGTCTAGTATCCAAAAATCAAACCTATATAGCCTAGAGCTTAGTATAGGATTAGGCCTCCTAATAAATAAAACTTTTCGATTAAGGAAAACATCATGAGAATACCCTAACATAGTACAACAATACAATACAATACAATGGTCGCGCAATAGGCACCACGCGTTTAAGCTTTATTGCCTAGTCCCGTTCGACTTTCGCGAACTCGATTCAAGCTACTCGTATCTGTTAGTCACAAAGTGAATGATTTGTGGGTGTTTCGAAAGCCTTCGAAACACCTCTTTCTACAGTGTCACTATTGACGAAAACAACGACTAGCTCACTTTTTATATCTTTATCAAACACCTACCAATGTCTACATTTTTTATTTTGTGAAAAATGTTAGTTGGTGTACCTACTTTCGACAATAACTAGTGGGTTAGTGCGGTGACCTAGTATACATATAGTCGTTATTCTCGTGTTATTGTGAATACCTACAAGCCATCTCTGACCATCATTATTCGGTAAATGATTTACCGTAGTTTGAACAAAAAATATGTTTTTTCTAGCTAATTTTAGAAATTTGACAAATCAGCTAACGGTATACATGTCTATGAAAATGCGAAAATGTTTACTTACTGCTATATTATAGGGAATGACGAACAGATAGTACGCGGCCAGGATACAACGGACGGCGCACCAACACTTTAGAAATAATCCATGCGGCGTAATACTGCTAGGTATGATTATGTACTTGAGAAATCTAAAAATACATAACATTTATAGAAAAAATTATGTGTATGGTAAGCAGATCGAATTTTATGAAAAAAAAAACGAAAGAAAAAATTAAAAACACTTTTTTCAAACAAATAGTATAAGCACCTTGTAAGTACCTACCTACCTAGGTGGGATGACGATCTGCGAAAGACTGCAGGCAGATGCTGGATGCGGCAACCTGAAGACAGGGCGCTATGGCGCTCATTGGGGGAGGCCTATGTCCAGCAGTGGACTAGTGTAGGCTAATGATGATGATGATGATGAAGTACCTACGCTTGTTTGTTTTTAAGATGCAATCAAGGATAAACTTTAGATAACGTATATAAGTATAATTAATAAGCATTGTATTATATTTATTTAGAACATTTATTTTATATCCATATTTGCACCACTACGCGATAAATCCTAAATATAAGTACCTAAATCAGCTACTGTGACTTAAACATAAAAAATTAAATGATATTTCTTTGTTTACAGCAGAAAGCCCGTCAAAAATAGCGGCAGGGCGTAAATGAAAGAGAAATGAAAACTCGGAGGGTACAAAAGCAACTCTTTAAGCTCCTTGCATAATTGCGATTGCCTTGAAAATTAAAAAAATAAAACAACGCTAACCTCATTTTAAACGACGAGGAAAATCCGCGGGCACCGCGAGGCGGAAACGCCGAAGAAAACATGCCCGTCACAAAAACACCTCATTTTTCACAAAAAATATTTAATCTGTTTGTGAAAACACAATCTGTCTAAATTAAATCTTGCTTTTAAAAATTTGCAAATTTTTCGAAGAGCCTATAATCTAAGCCTAACTTAATCTTTTTTAATAAAACGCCCATTTCATAGCTAGAGATAACTTGGAGTTTGGTTTTACTATGGCGTCAGGTACGTAGCTGCATCAGCGTGATTATTACAGATCCATATATGTAGAGGTATAGCTCAATCTAAAATGTCTTTTCGCGAAGTTCGTGACATCGTTCCTCAACTCTATTAATATTTACCTCAACACGCCCAACTTGTCGAAGGCCTTCTTGTAGTTAGCGCGCTCGTAGCGGCCGGTCAACACGACGAAACTTTCCTTTATCTCTTGCTGCAAGATAACAGAGTTCTTGTACGAACTTCAACACACTAGAAGTATAATTCAGTGATCTCTTTATACCGCTATCCGATTAGTTTTGGCGTCCATTCGCCCGGTCTGGGGTTTGGCGGTCTCGAAATCGGCTGCCATTTCTCCAAGCTCTGGGTCTTCTAAGGCCTAAAAAAAATGCAAGTAGGTATAAGGCCAAAGTTAACCGAGCTTCTACTAGTGCTGAAGTCATACAGATTTGCATACTTACACGAGGAATTTGTGAATAATACGTCGTAGCTGCGGGGTTATTCCCAAATAACTTAAAAATACAGGATAAGTCTTTATAAAGTGCACATATTAAAATGGGGGAAATTAAATTAAACTTGATCGACGAAAAAAATTTTTTTTTATAAAAAAGATTTCGCAACGTTATACCATATGTACTTATATAAAAAAATAACATTTTTAAAATTTTATTAATTTCCCTCATTTTAATATGTGCAATTTAAGACTCACCCTGTATTTTTAATACGATTGCCATTGTCAAGCCGTGCGATTGCCAAGTCAATATACTTATTATAGTCATAAATATGTCTAATATTAATATATTCAATTCACTAAATTAATGATGGGCTTCACATGAGATCTCACAACTTTTTACGGTGGATTGACATTTTTGTACATTTTATGTTTTTGATGGGATCTCATTTATTTTTGTTGGTAGTCCGCCTTTATGACAGATTGTTTACATCTATCTGTGGCTGACTGTATCTACCTATATCCACTACCTAGTCTTACAAATACGATGACAAAGTTACTTGTACAGTTCGTAAAATTATTTGTCATAGACTTTAGATGGAGACGTGAATTTACCAACCGCACAGAAAACGGGACTGAAATTTCAGGATGTTTCACTTTTTCCTTTCTATGTGGGCTAAACACTACCTGAATGCAAAATTTGAAGTTTGTGCGTCTGCTAGAGGTTCCTTAGAAGTTTGATGATCGGTGAGTCAGGTGAGTCAGTCAGTGACAAAATTAAGGAACTTTGACTTGCAATAATTCTTAAACTACTGGTTCAAATTTAATGTAATTTAGAAACATATCCAGCTATGTAATGCCCTCTTAGTCACTGAAAATTTAAGCTTCTAGTTTTTTCCACAACAAAGTTACAGGGGGGTGGAAAATGGCCCGAATGGCTTGGGAAAAAGATGGTACGGCCCTGCCTTTTTTTGCTCGACTAGGTATTTATTTTGTAAACCTCATTAAAGTAGCAAGTAACTTAAATAAAGTTGGCTTCATTTTAACTAGAAATTATGTGGTTCTCCGATGCGTGAAAATGATCGAAAAATGTTAACACGCTGCGCTCGCCACTCGGTGTTGATGAGTTTTTAAAAAGTTCGCGTAAATTAATGAAACCGTATAGGTATACATATACACAGCGTTCTACAAAAAGTTACAAATATTTAACCATTGTTTACATTTCATATAATAAGGCTAAATATAATAATTAACAATAAATAAGCATGCGTGCATATAAATAACGAAGGAACAATTTAGACTTTGTCTCGAAATATTTTCCTACTAAGTACCTAAAAAGGCACGGTTTTTGAAAAATTGAGCCTACTTAAAAAATATTTTATCTATATCCTAACATAATAATATATAAATTATAGTTTTAACACACATTTTAATATTAATTTGGCCCTCATAAAAGAAAGCTATATCGAAAATAGATAATTATAATCAATAGCTTCTTAAATAAGAGTTTGTCTTCATAAAAGTGTAGTTTTGATTCTTTGGTATAAAAATCATTAAAACGTCTACTTTTTGGATAAAATTAAGAATATGGAAATAACCTACACTAGTTATACTGCGATAGCTCATAGAACACCTTCGGGTGTATACCTACTTCTCTCTCACTCGCTCTCATCCGCTTTAATCCGACTCTAACCGACTTAACTCGAACCCGAAAAACTTTTTAAGACCTTTTACACAGTACAGTAATATGCTAATCCACAATGCAAAAGTTACAACAGTGTTTTCAACACATACATCATTCGTTAGCGGGAGTAGTTAGCGAGCGCATGAATCACCTTTATAATGGGGTGGCTGATGTCCGGGAATGCGCTCCAGCACTGCACCAGAGTGCTAAATTCCACGTGCAGCAATATGCAGTTAGTCGACGTCAAAACTGTGTGTACCTGCGGAGTATAATGCACTACGGAAATGTGTGACGTACTTTCCCAAAAGGTAGAGGTTTAGTAGATGGACATAAAAGGTGAGCTGCCTTTTTCCCGACTGCGCCAGAAGGAGAATAATGTTCTTTTATATTTATTGTAGGTCAGCAACCAGATTTACAAGTAATTATGTTTTGTATACTTTTTTAACAAGTTACTTTTTGCGATTTTGTAAAGTGAAAGGCTAATTAAAAATCCTTATTGTACATACTTCTGTCCGGCTAGCACAATTTGTATTTTCTCACTTGTACAGTCAGCGTCAAATAGATAGGAGCAGTCAAAATAGCCAAATATATCGCGATACATCCTTATTCCTATAGTAATAAAGATGTGTTGCGATACATTTGGCCACTTTCGCTGCTCCTATCTATTTGATGCTGACTGTACCTAATGATATTTTTTTTATTACAAACAGGGGGATCAGCGAGTGACAAACAAGTCGCGGGCAACTCGTGTTGTCGTGTTGAGGGCTGGCACATCTAGTAATTTGTCGCTTGTCACTCTATTTTTATTATTTCTATTGTTACAAGCTAGTTAGAAAATGACATCCGGCCGTTCTAGCCGTCCTGGCTATCCCGGTATTGGAAGCGTCTATAAGGTGCCGATAAGCGCGAGTATTATGTAGAGAATGGCAACGGCAAGCGAACCGTGTGCTTGTTATCCTTGGATGTAGTAAAAGAAGGAAATAGCTCAATTTCCAGCAGATTTATCAGACAACAGATGTATCTTTGCAATGAACACATTACCTAAATACGTTTTTCACAACTCAAATAAAGTAAAAGAGCCGGAGTGTACCATGAACCGCGTAGGACACACCTGAGGAGTGAAATAAAGGCATTATCCGTCTTCTTATATACTATTTATCAAGTCAAGAAACTGAATAATATCCCTCTAGGTAGTGTTACAAATGCGTGGCTGTCTTTTTGTTACGTTCTCACGGCTTGGTTTGGTACGGAGATAGTTTAAGCCCCGGGGAATGCAATTCGCCATCGAGAAATAGGTAAAACCCTTAGTAAACATAATACATTGTTATATTTCAGCGTCTATAGGTATGCCGAAAAGTATTTTTTGCAGACAAAATGTCCGTTTATTGAAGTAACTATATAATCAAGGAGAGATGCGACATAATATTAAAACTTAAGTATATTTACATACGTACTTATGTACGATTGTCCGGAGTTTCTTTACTGCTTTAGCTATAATTATACTGTGGTAACGGGTCCGATTTAGCACGGCATAATGCTGCGGATATGAAGTTTTCAGCACTTACTTTAGGAAGTCCAAACAGCATCTCTAGAAGTCCGAATTGACTTCCAGGGCCTACGGTAGATACTATTTTTCCCATGTGGTTCATAATGTTGCAGTGACCCTAAAATTTATGTTAAGATAAATATTCAACTTGTTCAATCCATATTATGTGAATTAAAAAAAATTTAAATCTCTTTATCTTTTTACTCCTGTCTTCAGAGCGTACGGTACGGCTGCCTACGGTACACATACGAACATTTCTCGTTTTTGGTCGGGGCTTAAAAATCATTACATGCTAGCTACAACTTTGTGCGGCGGCGGTGAGCGGCGTGCGGCGGAAACTCGCTGCTGCTGCCGTCCCGAAATGTCGTGGCCAAGGCGTTATGCGCAGGCCGTTGAGGCAACAGTGCTGAGGACTCAGAAGAAAGGTTACCTTCTCGATGATGTACATGTCGCGGCCGATGTCGGCGGCGTGCTGCACAATCTCGTTGTCCGGCAGCACGATGTTGCGGGTGCTCGCCGCCACTGTTTGCAGGAAGTCGCGGCTGCAGTCCTAGTAACAAACTGGTTATTAATAACCTCTTGCAGGTTACGTAATACCTAAATTATGAATCTCTAAAGTCTGCGAAGTATGTTAGTCTTGATGAACTGAAACTAGTGTTGATGATGATGTCGGGCCAAGTCGTATCGCCTTTTTAATTTGTACTTTAACAACAGCCAAGTTTCAAAGTTTGATTCAAGGCTGTCATCGCACATGTGTATAAAGAAAAAGGCTTACAATTTTTTTTGTAAACCCTATAGCGGTATAAGTAGGCTCAGTAGCAGTGACAATAATTATTGAAAAAGTTATTATAAAAGGACAATAACGAAGATGAGAAAATTAGGGAAGTACAAGCAGGATTTGAAAGCGTAGGGGATGTACTAATCAGTTTTTTTTAGGTTTACTTCTTACTATGGGATACTAGAAACCCAACCAATTTCCAGGGGAGACAAGGTAGACCAGGAAGCATATGACAGGATGAACAAATTGGCAAGATAAAGCAAGGAATGAGCCACATGCACAAAGTACCTGAAATAGTGGACAGTTCAGCAATGTCTCCACGGTCTCGATGGACAGCACTTCTTGCTGGATGCTGCTCGACATGTCTTTGAACAGTTCTTCTACCGACACTGCGTTATTGTAATACCTGATGAATTCCACAATCCTAATTTTAATATAATCCCAATGACGCATTCCCGAATTGGTTTCAGCTCAAGCCGACTACCAGCTCTGCGGCCTCCGGTTGTAGCGTTAGTATTTTCATTTTTTGTAACACTTTTTGCTGCCGACTGTACTTGGAACACTGTTATCACATACTTGTTATCAAAAAACGTCAAACTCGATGGACTATTTTCCATTGAGGATTTGCTATGGCCACTTTTCCCTCCATCATACCATAGATGCCTGGTAGATAACTGGTGGATGCCGGGTTTTTAGTCAAATCAGTCAATTTACGAGCTAAAGACTAAACATCACCGTTCTTTACAGAAACTATTTTCCTTTTGAATTACGGATGAACCGTAGCGTTCCACTGAGTCAATAAACTAAAGGCTATGCTATACCAAATAACCTAGATTAAGTTAACCGTCTACACAAATCACCTAGAGCACGCCCAATATATTCTAAGCCAGCAACGAGTAAAGGCATTCGATTTAAATGTTTATCAACATCGATTTGGAGAAAAATAAAAATACTTAACGCCATAAATATGGAAGCGAAGTTTTATCCAGCAAACAACTGCAGAAAACATAAATATTCCATATTTCATAATTATTGACGAAAAAAGAGTTCTGCTTACCACTGAACGCAGAAAAACTTTTTCACTCGATCCTTGATTTTACCGCTAACATGGTTAACCGACAGGAAATATAAAAGTTCACGCATGGATTCCTGATGAACAAAAACTTAGTTTTATTTCACACACTTGTGCTCATTAAATGAAGGGTACAGGGAAAGAGCACGTCCATGTCCATGTTATTCTAATAAATAATAAATACCAATCTCACACAAATTTAACTAGTCCCAATCTAAACTCTAATATGAAAGCACGTCGGTAAGTACTTGGGCACACGTGGGTGTATATGCCCGTTATTAAATAAACACTTCACAAAAATAAGTTTTCGTTTACTAATAATGTATATTAACTAGACTTAACCAAACAAATAGATGTTACTTACCTTAAATCTCAAGCGTCTCTGAGTTGCTAACATAAACATGCTGCAAATTTTCGCTATGTATAAAGAGTTTAGGTACGATCCAATAACAAATATTATGACCACCTGAAACATAATTGCGAATGTTTAGTTTTCAGCACCTTTGCCCGGTGCAGTTTAGACCAACAAGAAAGAGGGTAGACTGATACGGCTATTCTTAACGGTCAACCCGCAGATTTAAGTTATCCTGAGATCATGACGGTTGCACACATTGTCGAAGTTATAGGGGACTCGGAGATTATAACTGGGCATAGAAATAATTTGGAAAACATAAGGACGGTGTTCGGAATAAAGTTGGTTACATGACCCAATTTTTACTCAAAAACTGCTGAGAATACTGTAGTTCCACCTGCCATCACGTCAAACTTTTGCTTTTGTCAAGCTATATGTCAAACCGCAGTAAGAACGGACTTTGTCATCATTAGTGTCATTAATACAAATCAGAAACTTGAATACTTTTACAATGTGCTCACATAGATTAAATCATTTACACCCGGAGCTATGTCTGCAGTGCCGGCGCCTGTGAACGCCGACGTTCCAAACAAAAGCAGGGAGATCATCGGATTCTCGTGCTTCGCAAAATTGGTCACAAATACTTTCGTCTCCCAGTACACGAGTTGGTTCATCCAGGAGTTCTAAAAGGGCAATTAATACGGCCTGTATTATGACATTTCAAAATGAAATGGACATGTTTATATGACTTCTACAGCTATATCCCGTTTACTGACTAGAACTTGGCAGGTTTTTATAGTTCATAATACGGCTTCGGTACTAACTTATTAACAGTCATCGGCTTCTTTCGCGTTTCAAAGAGACACGACAGCCAATGACTGTTAATAAAGAGGATATATCAACTTGATATTTTGCTGAAAATTAATGGAGTAGACTACAATATTATGATCTATTGTAGATATTATCACTAAAAACAGTTTGCAACCGATTTGGGGGCAACGTAAAATTACAACTTTTTTGGCATTTAAATATTCCATCTATTTTAAATGTTAAAGGGGCTACTAGCCCATGTAAAATAATGTTTTTCTTTATAAGAGTGATGTTAAACGCTACCTTTTTGCATAGCTTCCTTGGACATGACATCAAGTACAAGAAACATCCAGACCAGTAGCTGAATATGGTGACCAGCAAGAAGAACTTCATCAAGCACAATAGCTGAAATTATTAAATCTCTTACAGATAATTATAATTTTTATGTAAAGACGTATCCTACTTCCTAGTAATATTAATTGCGAAAGTTTGTATAGATGTTCGTGTTTGACTCACGTCTAAACAACTGAGCAGATTCGCAAGACATTTCTTCCTCCATTATCCTAGATTGACATATACGTAGGATAGGTTCTTTTTAACCCGGAAAACTTGATGCCGGTAGCACACCTCCGCCGCGAAACCGCGAAACTGTGGCGGAATCGTGATATTTAATACGAAATTGAACTTTATTTCGTTGCCAGAGTTTCGCTACTACAGTTCCGCGGCGGAGGTGTGCTACCGGCGTGATAGTTCCCGAGGAAACGGCGATAAAAGAGTTCTACGCGGAAGCCATAAGCTACATAGTAAGTAGTAAATAAGTACTTAATACATGTACTAATGGCATTTTAATTACCCTAACGTTGCTCTTGAAATTTTGTTGCCATTGTCCAATATAGTCCCAGATATGCCATACTTGAAGGATGGGAAACAGAGAAGCGATCTGGCCGGCCGCCGACTCCCCGTAGGGGTCCAGGGTGTCCGTGAATATGTATCCCGGGAAAACCGATATTATGTCCAGGTAGAAACCAAATGTGGACATTTTTTCTTCAGCTATCTCTCTAACGGTGACCTTGACGACGTTCTAAAATTAAACATACCTAACTAATTGATAAATTCTGAACAAATCGATAATAAGGGTCGATTTATCAAACTCTAGATAACACTATCCGTCAGATAATTTTTACCGCTGTCCTTTTCTATCATATGATAAAAAACAGCGGTAAAAATGATCTGACAGATAGTGTTATCTAGAGTTTGAAAAATCGGCCCTTATTATCGATGTGTGACAAGGAAAGGAAAAGTGATAACTTTAACTGTAATTTTTTTTTACTTGGGATTGAACAAATCGACGGTGCAACGGGACGCAGGGGACAATGCATTTTTTTTCCTATATACTATCCGGATCCAAAGAATCTGTCGGTTTAAGATATCAATCTATTTTTCTCTGTTATACGAAAAAAACTGATATGACCGTTATCTGGAGATGAAAAACTCAGTCATAATAAAGCTAATTCATGATAAGAATCACCTTTCATTCAAATGTAACATTAACTTTTCAAGTCAATTCGAACCTTATCAACAATAGCAGTAGTTATTTGTACGAAGATGTTTATCACCAAGCCAGTGAGAATGACGATGTTCAACACTTTCTCGAAATCTGTCGGTCCCACGTTGATGATGAAGGCGTAAGGCACCATGATGCACACGTACAGCACCATGACGAAATGCGCTGCCTGGAGCATGCGGGTCTGAAATAAACCTGGCAGTGATTAGCCAAATCATTTCAGCAGCACGTTTGTGTAAGTATAAGCGTGCGAGCGTAGAAGACAGTCGCGACTGACTTCAAACCCACACTAACAACTTGACGAGTGTGCGTCTATTTAGTTCTGAATCATTGTTCTGTTGGCTTAACTCTATGTATAGCATCGTAACGGCAATCTCTGTGGCCATACACGCAGTCTGAAAGGACACTAAAGTTACAGAATTACAGCAAAATGCATGTTTAGAACATAATCCTGCTACTCTAAATATCTTTTGTATTCTAAACGCTGTGTATCATCATTCATCAAGTAAAAATACAACTTCTTTTTGTGAAAAATCTTGAAATATTAACTAGTTATTAATGTACATTTTACTTTATCAATCCAATTCACTCATTCACTCACAAAGCCAGTATCAGGCTCCAAAATCCAAGGAAAATGAGCCCTGATGCAAATCTTAGGGGCGTCTATGGTCGTGACTTTAGAAGACATTTGGTATAGACCCAAATACTCTTGTGTAAACTTTGGCTGGCGGACATTGTTTTCATCTATAAAAAACGTAAAATAATAAATATACAATACAGGTTAAAGTTATTGGTTAAAGTATAATATACATAAAATATATTATATATATGGAGAACAGTTATCAGCAATAAAATCTGCGTTGGATGCAAAAAAGTATCTGACACGTTGTTAGAAATGTGTTAGATAGTTTTGAGCCCAATGTTTGATAATATAATAATTATTGTGTGCACCAGCAGGATGTAAGTTGAGATTATTAACTAGTGACTCAGGTTAAGCGAATGGAGATGTTTTTAAAACTAACTGAAGCTCAATTATAACCTACCTTTGTAATACAAATAGGAGTCATCCACAAAGGTCGGGTCTTCTTCCTGTATTCCGGCTAAGTGGTTTTTAAACACTTTCATCGGCCGATAACGGGTCCTAATTAGCCGCGAATCGGATTTGTCGTACTCCTCGATCGCTTTCTGAAAACAAATTGGAAATACTCAATACCTTTTACGGTTTATAGAGGACCAATTATTTTAAAAATGAGTTCACGCTATCCGTTCTAAACATATTTTTGTTGCGATTTATTTTTAAAACTGCCAGGGTGATCTGCTATTATAAATGCGAAAGGTAGTCAGTGTGTGCGTATGTGTGTAAGTTAGCGTATTTGTTACTCCTTCATGCTGAAAGAGCTAGACAGATCTAGATGAAATTTGTGAAGAAAATAGCTCATACCCTGAATAAACACATAGGCTACCTTTTATCTCAAAAAACAACACTGTTACCGTGGAGGTGTAACGAATTGAAAAAAATCCGTGGTAAAGTCGCGGTCAGAAGTAACTTTTTTCTCAATACTCAAACGTTTATTGCATTCCATAATGTTAGTTTACAGGTGTACGGCTAACTTAAGTTAATACAGTAATTATTTATTATAACTTTTTTTCCTTCTTTTCTTAACCGTTTTCTTAACCGTGCTAGTCGAAGATTAAATAATTTGACGAGAGAGCTTGATATTGATATATTTAATTGTGATTTACCTTCTGTGAGGCGTAAATTAACTGAGATATGTTTTGAATGAGCTATTTTCAGTTTGCGAGCTAATTAAGCGAGCCGGTGGGTCGGGCATGTTATGTTATGAGTGTCCAAGGTTATTTTAATTTTTTTGATGTGTGTGCGTTTTTGTGTTGTTTGTGGCGCTGTTGTGCGCGTCACTAAAGTTTATATTTCTTAAACTATATCTATTTGTGAGTTCCTGTAATTGGCTCTGTACCTTTATTTAAGTTACTATCTAAACTGTTACAGCTGTTGGTTCTCCTAAATAAATAAATAAATAAATAAATAAATAACTTAATTATGGGCCCTGTTGGGCATAGCAACATTAGGAGAGAAGAGGGCTTGTGATCTTAGGTAATAGGTATATATATTTATTCATTATATTGCACATGTTTTATGATATAACTTAAATAATGTCCCATTTAACTACTTTGAAGTATTAAACTTTAATGTTTTTTTTATGTATCTACTTCTCCTAGATAGAATGGAGGCGTCATTATGAAAAGGATGGGTAGTAAAAGAAGTATTTTGTAAATAAAGGTCCATATTAACTTGTCTCTTTTGCGCGCTCTTGAGTCGGATCTCTATCTTGTCCCGCACCTGGTCCAGCAGCGCGGGCTGCTCGGCCACCGCACGCATGAAGTCCGTGCGCTGCAACACCTGCAGCAATCGCACACTCTTCAGCACCTCAATGGTAATTCTCTATATTAAGACCTGGCCAAGTATTAGATTCAGAAAAGTCGAACTGTATTCTTGTGAAGGCATGATTCTGATGTTGGCGACTGCGGCGAAATAGTTGGACAGTGGATTAATAAAAAGGGCCATTCGCTCTATATATAACTTAAATTCCCGTGATTCATTAAGAGAACTTTTTAAACAAATTAATATTTTAACAGTAGCATCCCAATATATTTATGAAAATATTATGTATGTTATTAAGAACCTAGACTCTTTCGTTAAAAATTCTGATATACATAATATAAATACTAGGAATAAAAATAAAATTGCCATAAAAAAGTTTCGTGTCCGTAAAGTATATAAATCATTTGTAGGTCAATGCATTCATTTTTATAATAAATTACCCGACGTAGTTTTAGAGTTACCCCTTCCAGCACTTAAAAATTACTTGAAAAAGTCGTTGATGTCAAAGGCGTACTATAGGGTCGAGGACTATCTAACGGACAAAAATGCTTGGCCTAAACCAGAAAATTAACTAATGTTTAATGTTCAATAGCTTACCTACTACTCGTACATACCTCATAAAAATCATGTAAACGCTGTATCTTGTCTAGGGGACACGGTTTATGTAGGAAGACATGTCAAAACTGTTTTGTGTGATATATATATAAATTTTCTCGTAGTCATTCTGACATGTTTTCCTGCAAAACTACGCAGATATTTAATATTATTTTTACAGTTTTATATAATGCTAGAATAAGTAGTGACATTGTTATATTTTCATTTAAAAAATGACTAACTGTTGAGTTTCTTGCGGCGCTTCTTCTCAGCAGTGGTCTCCTCTTGGGAAGCGCTGGTAGATTTTGACGTGTAAAAGTGCCCGTGCGGCCTACTTACTGAATAAATATCTTTTATCTTTTTTTTTTACGCCTGTACCAGTGACGTGGCTGCCCAAAGAGAATATTAACTGTATACCCCGTACCTAATTTTTCCCTCCCTTGACGTACGGTTTACAAATTATGGTGCAGTGACAGCGCAGTTTCTCCATATGAGTTCCGTTATTACCTTATATTATCCCTAATTAACCCATAGTTATACATATACATACCTATGAAACATAATAAAAGGAAAAAATTGTTTACGCTTACGAGATCTTCGGCGCACCTTGTGGGAGGCCTGCCAGGAGTAAGCCTTTAGCTACAGTCAAAGTCATTAATATCTATACAACCGTCGCGTCAAATGAGTCCCCTTCGCAGCGTATAAAATTGTTGCGTCGAATAAGCGTTTGGTCTAAAATATTTTCGCCTATACCCTTTTAAGGTGAACTTTTTTAGGAACGTCTATTTTGTTAGGTTATGTTAGTCTTATAGTAATCCTAAAAAAAGCATTTCACTTGAAACAACCGTTTTTGACCAAACATATTAATATACATATACAGAAGCGGTTTATTAATAAGCTTCTAAGCTCTTCACATAAAGCACTTTCAAAATAGCTTTGTTAAATCTGCCGTATTAAATTGGCAATCGTTTACAAACGCGGCTCCATTCATTGTCATAACGCTCTGGACGGCTGAAAATTTGTTTTTGTGACGGCTTTTTATTTCACTTTTCACATAAATGTGCAAATGAGATGGATATCGCTCAGCCGTTACTCTTTCCACTGTTTATATTATAATTAATTAGCCTATAATTTCGCATCGTACTAATGAAATTGCTGTTATAAACCCACATCATTAATTTTATTACGTTTGACAAAATACTATTCAGCTTTGCTAAGTACCTGTTGCTTGCCAGTGAATAGCTCTTCCAATTTGCAATTAGCATAACAACGTTAATTATTCCAATCCAATAACAATGTAATTAGGATAACTAGATAGGCCGTGGGATAGGAAGTTGTGTAAAATTACGTTTGTCTCGTTACGCCTTAAGTGTACTAATGCAATGCTGGGCTGGCTGCATGCAGCTACAAAATTAAAAACATTAACGTTTTCTAAATGTTTACGAAGTAAATAAAAGACTCAATTAGAAAACCGTTAATGTTTTCCTTTTGTTAACTATATGACATTAGGACAAGTTTTCTGCTGGCAGACATTACGCAGCAGCCACTTGCTTAATTAGTAACTAGTTAAATAATAATAATCGGGTCAAGTCGAAAAACAACACTATCCCATAATCCGATAAAAATAAGCGCTTAACATTTAAAAAGTAAAAAGCGTCTTTTGTTTCGACTTGGATCGGTTGATTACACAACGAGCAAAATGTATAATAAAAAATAAAGCTGTATATTTTTCAAAAATCAAACAACTCAACATATATTTTGTTAATTTTGATGTGTTTAACGATTTACTTGCCTGCAATTCCACGTACGTAGCGGCCGTGACCGTAACTTTTGCCGGGATAGAATAGAACAAACTCAGCTCTCCAAGAACCTAGCAGATCAAAAAAATTTCTTTATATACGACGACGACGACGACGCAGTTAGCCTAGTTGGTAGTGACCCTGCCTACGAAGCTAGCGGTCCCGGGTTCGAATCCCGGTATGGACAAAAATTTGTGTGTTGAGCGCGAGTATTTGTTTCTGAGTCATGGATGTTTTCTATGTATTTAAGTATGTATTTCTCTATATAAGTATGTTTATCGTTGTCTAGTACCCATAGTACAAGCCTAGAGCTTAGTTTGGGACTAGGTCAATTTGTGTGAGATTGTCCCCTTTATTTATTTATTTTATTTATTTATATCTTTCTTTTTAAATTTACGATATCTACTGTAAATATTATGCTGAATAGCCATTTTCATTAAGCAACCAGAGTATGAACTGCAAATCTCACACACACTCCCATGTCCCTTCAATAAAAATAAAAAAACATTCACTAGATTGTAGCGCAACAACATATTATATACCTATCGGTGGCTGTAATGGTTATTTTAATTGGATTTTATTTTTACTTCTCAACGAATAAATAAACGAAAACTGAAAAAATATTACCCTTGCTTTGCGTAGCTGTCTAAAAAGTAACAAAAGCATTTAAGTTTACAATATCATGTCTATTGGGATCTACCAATACACCACCAGTAAATAAGTAACATTTTTACCATATTTTTCTTGTTAAAAGCGGGCTCATAATACATTTTTTACATTTTGTAATCCCTACGGAACCTCCCTAATGGGGGGTGGGTGGATCACCGATGAGTTTTTCATACAAATTTACAATTTGTAATTCTGGACGCCCCCAAGAGAGAATGTACGGTTATTCAGATGTATCCGCAGTTGATTGATTTTTATCGAATCGAGGTTTGGATGCTCATAATTATAAATTAAATATTTTGCGGTAAAAACGTAGCTGCGTAGGTTTCGTAACAGAGCGATAGAAAGAGTACTATAATTTTGTATTCCCTTTCCTTCCGAAACCTATAAGTGTATACACTCAAGCGAATTAATATTTATTATACTCACAAATTAAGAAATGTTTCATGAAGGACGCATTGCAATAATTAAAAAATACACCTGCGACGTGCTGCGGTTAAGATAGCAACTAATAAAAAGGGATTAAAGACGCGTTTTGTGAAAGACGGCGAGATTTATTACCTATTCAATACCACATTACATTAAAAATATGTCTGTCATTCAAGGATTAAATAAAAATATGTTTATTTAAGAAGACTGCCTGCATTTATCGCGTCTTTAGAATTATAGTGACCTAATTCAACATTTTCAGATTTTTCACTAGGTCTCTAAAATAATAATTTTATAACTCGAAATAGAAAACTTGAATTTTTATATTAAATAGGTCACTATATAACTCTAAAGGTGCGCTGTTAATTTCATTTTGGTTTGATTAGTAATCAATAGATATGTTCGAATTTGTTTATACCAGCAAACAGAAGTCTGGGCTTACAGTCCCTTCCTTGAAAGCTATCATGGGGCTCTCGTTGTCTTCGTCCGAAAGCATCTCAATGACCCCTTGCTTCACGCAGATCATGCCGTTCTTCACCACGCCCTGGCTCCAGATGTTCTGGCCAGCCAGGAAGATCTCGTGCCGCATGTGCAGTGAGATCTGACGTAGAAGAGATTCCGCTGCAAAACATACCAAGTTTTTTGTTTATGTTAATTTTCTTAGTTTGATACAAGTGAACAAAAAAAACGTATTAGTTTTACTGCCTATAAATATACTGTATACTGAATAGGATTATAGAAAGCAGTCTCCTTTCACATTTACTTCAGTAATTCTATTTAAAATAAAATAAAAATTAGTAGTAGGGCTTGATTCACGTAATAATTAGTACGAAAAAGCTGGGTGGATGAGGGTTGATGAGAGATTACCGAAATTATATATGAAAAGTTTCAGGTAGGAGTCGTTTTCAGATTTCCAAAACTGACAAAAGAAATGTGATTATTACGAAAGTTTTTTGGATGCGGGATGCTCAATAACAAAGTTTATCTTTTTGCAACAGAGACGTCTACATTATTGGGGACAATAACTTAAACAGCGATGGATGAAATTCTGGTACTGGCGTAGATGTTTCGAGGCCCACCCGCGCTGTATTATAATTACCTTAATCATTTTGTTTATTATATTCCGCTGTTTCTTACCTGTACCTCGAAACAGCAGCGTGTGGTGAAAGTGGGCTACATTGATATCGAAAATAAGCTCCATCTGTAGCGTGAGCGGCAACTTTCGAAGGTGGTCAGAGGTCAAGACGCCGTCTTTCATGCTCCAGAGTTTCAGTTTGTATCTCTTCGCCTGCTCGGCCAGCCACGTCGGTGCTCCGGAAACTTTCAGGTAGTTTAGCATGTGATGGTACTGCAATAAAAAAGGTAAATTATATTTATTCAGTAAGTAGGCCGCGGCACTTTTACATGTCAAAATCTACCAGCGCTTCCCAAGAGGAGACTACTGCTGAGTAAAACGGCCTACAATAGCTGGTACTTGAGTTTTCCAAAATTCGTGTTTCTATACTAATAGTATAGTACAGGTGAACCGAACCAATGCCCCCTGGCGGGAAAGTACCCCAATGTCGGATTTCACCAACCACTTAACAGACGATTAGAGTGTTAACAGCTGTCAAAATGTATGACTATCAGTCGATTAATATTTAACATTGTACATTGGTACTAAGGTCGGAGTTCACCAACCAATTTAACGGACTGTTAAATCCTAATCGGCTGTTAGTCAATACATTTTGACAGCCGTCAGACCTCTAATCGCCTGTTTAAGTGTTGGTGAACTCCGACCTTAGGCTGGGTTTTATAAAGATCCGTTACATAAAATTTCGATTCAAAAATTGTACTCGTATTAAGTTACTAAAATTTGATCTGACATATTAACTAACAGGCCTAAATGAAGATATCAAATTTTACTCAAAGGAAACATTTCTCATTTTTTTTAAGAAAATTAACTGCACCCAGAGCTCCTTTTAATGCTCACTTGAGTCGGGTTTTTTCCACTTTTAGTTAGTTTGACACCCGGCTCACGTAGGCTTTAAAAAAAACGAATAGTGCATTTCTATTAATAAAGAAATGTATCCTAAACAAAAGAAGATTTGTCCGGCTGTAGTAGGCTTTAAAAAAAAGTGAATGCAGTTATTTTTAACCTCTGCCATGGTAGTTCCCAAACGGATAGACCGATTTGAACGCGATTTTTTATATTTTTTATTTTTTGATGTAAGGTGATTATTTTTTTAGATAGGTTTGATAAAAATCGATTTGGCCGTTTTCAAGTTAACAGCTCTGAAATAAGGGGTCGCCATTATGTCTTTTATCTAATTATAATAACACTGGTCAACAAAAAAACAACTTTTGCAAACCCATGAAAGGAATTCAACTGATTTTAAGAAAACATTAAAAACCGTTCGCAGTGGTAATAATTTTATGCCTTAGTTAGCTCGGGTTAGTTTTTGTTCGTGGGTATGCGCGGCGTTAACACTCAATACATGTTACAACAAGCACACCATGAGCTAATTCAGAAAATCGAACTAAGCCAGCTGTGGAACGTCTATGGTTGATGAATAGTCACCGCGTACTTCTTGATATTACACCTCATTATCACTGGGCAAAAACCTTGTTGACCAGTGTAATTATATCTAAAAATAAAGAAAAGTTTCTATTGTGTAATGTTTCTATATTCAATGTTAAGGATACTTTTTCTTAAGTAAATTTGGATTTAGTTTAACCTGCATATCACAATACATTTAGGTACCTACTATATAGCCATATAAATAAAAAAAGAACAATGTTGGTTTGATTATTTGTTTATTACTCAAGCAAGATCAATCAAAACAGATCACTGTGCATACAAATGTGTATGTACAGTGGCCCTTTTAATTGCCTTTTTAGTAACTCACTTCGTCTACGAACGTCAGTCGCCGGCTGCTCGTCACGACCAGGTCCCAAGTTAAAACCCCGACGAACCGGTACCGCATGAAGATGAACCCTGTCATCATTATCGACGCCGTCAGCCACAACTCTGAGGAATACTGAGAGAAAAACGTTGTTTATTTACCATGCCATGGGAGCCCAAAAAGATTGTCACTATAATTATATATTCTGTGCCTATTATGGCCGTGTTTATAGATGTGGATAAACGTGTGAAGCATCCGTCACCGTCGCGTTTACAGTCAGAAAGTGATGGATGATTTATCCACATTTATCCATATCGATAAAGGCGACCATATTACGGGACAGGAGTCACGTATGAGAAGATCTCCGAAACTAGTTTTTTTATTTATTATGGGTACTGGAGAACGATACTGATATTGATATGCATAATCACAGACGGATTAATTTTAGTAATCAATATTCATATTTTAATAACATTCTATATGTCCCTTTTGGGGTTCAAGCTATCTCAATATCAATTTCTTTCAATACCGATTTTATAAATAATGTGAATTTATAAAATAGCATTTTCCCCATTGGTTATTTTCTCAAAAGCTTTCCTTATCATTTTTCCAACAAAATAAATGAAAATGTCCTAAATATTATGTCATTTGTTAATATTGAAAATTTCAAATTATTACGGATTATTTATTTATTTATTTAAACTTTATTGCATAATAAAAATAAAGTACAAATGGCGGACTTGATGCCTTAAAGGATTGACGCATGCTTTCATGCCTTCGCCTACGTTACGTCAATATCATACATCTCGACAGATTTAATTCAGTCGTCAAATTAAATTTCACAGAGTTCCACTCTTATCCATACATACATGCAGGAGATAAAACTTGACAGGTGCTAGGGAAATGAATACATCTATTCCATATTCTATCGAAAGACTTAATTCTTAAGGTTTAAAATAAAAGTGTCCCGTTTTGATAGAATCGCTATAAAACAGTGAAAATCGCTATAGTCCCTTAGTAATAAAAGGTAATAAAAGTCAGGACGAGACACTTTTATTTTGCGTTAAGTCTTACGTTAGAATATGGAATAGACGTATTCATTTCCCTAGCACCTGTCAAATTGTATCTCGTGTATCCATGGTAAGCCCGTTGTTTTACTACTAATCTGAACTTAATTTGCTAAGATGAATAGAACCCTGGTGATTTTGCTAAAATGGCATTTGAGTACTTACCACAGGAAATGCATCTCCAAATATGACGTTAAAGTATCGACACGCGCAGTAGTACCAGCACGACATGTAACTGCACAATAGAGCAAGGATTCCTCAGTTGGTGGTACGTAAAGTAACAACTCTGGACACGTTATAGTTTTAGTAAGTGCTCGTGCTTATAAATATGTGCCTTACCGGGCATCGACATGGGACCGCTACCTCAGTAGCGTCGTTTGTCTGCTATAAGATAAGTAATTATACGAATTATCTTCGCAGCGTATTTTTGTAGCGCCACCAGTTTTCCCACCACACGCATATGGATAGTATGCGTGTGGTGGCAAAACTGGTTTTTAATTAAAGTAATACGGTTTACAACAAAATCCTATTGACATAAAAAGTTCAAACTTCAAGAATGTTGAGTTCAACTTTAAGAGTGTTTTTCTCTTAAAACAACTTGCTATTATTTGGAATAGATGAAACATTCTTACGTTATGCGTGTGATGTATATTTATCTGTTCGGCGCTTATGACAATAAAATAGTTTGTCGATAAATTGAAAAGCGAGTTGTTTAAGAAAACCACCTGCAATCCTTTGCGAGCTGAACTATCAAGTGGCTAAGTGTAGTCGGCGTTAATAGAAAACGCCAAAAATTTAAACAAATTGTACTGTTTGACACATAAACTCGAATTTTCAACGAAGATATCTTATAAAATAAAGTAAATATGTGAACTTTAATAAACATACAAATGTGAAGTTAAATAAAAGCTTGTAAAAAGTACGTGGTTATGGAGTAGGTAATAATGGTAAATGGTTTGTTTGGCCATTTATTGTCGCCGACTTTTGGTCTTACTTGTTAAATCTTAGCTTCTCTGCGCCGACATGCGGCGGGTAGCCGAGGTGGTAGTTCTTGGCCGAGTCGAAGGACACCTTGTGCAGGCTGTACCAGAGGCAGGTGCTGCAGTGCAGGAAGAGAATCACGAACGTGAAGTGCTCCACAAACATCAGAAACCGACGGGATTTGTGCATCTGTAACAGTTTGGCATGGAGAAGGATGCCGACGACGAGGCTAGTGGCTCAGCTAGCGGTCCCACAGAACAAAGCTCAACAACTTTTATAAGAAGACTGAACTAACAGCTGGTTGAGAAAAGTCCCTAAGACATTTGTATTTGAATTAATCAATTTTTTTTTTCATATGTTTCTACTAGTTGGCATAAAATACATACAACAAATTAATTACTTTGATGATACTTACAAATTGATTGATGTATTGACAGAACAGAAGCAGTCTGTAGATGCGGCCAATGCATAGCCACCGGCCAACCAAAGCCAACAAATGCAGGTTTTTGTGGCCTTGGACTAAAACGAAACAACGAATGACTAAGCAAGTATTACATTAGTGACAGACGGAGACCTCCTACGGCCCTGCGAGGAAGGTATCTACGAGTATTAACTATAACTTTTACCCGCGACTTGATCCGCGTAGAAGTCGTTTTTCCCTATTCCTTCCTACCTACTCGTACCTACCTATACAGTTACCTATAAAGACCTATAAAGTTTTCTGGGATTAAAAGTTTCCTAGCCCCTTTATCCACAACATTTTATTAAAATCGATTCTGCGATTTAGCTGTGAAAGCGTAACTAGTGTAATAAATATTTCGTCTTTGCGTTTTTATTTATCTATTTGTATTATACTGTTGTCTAGTACCCGAAGCACTAGCCAAGAGCTTAGTTTGGGACTACATTATATCACTATATGTAAGTATTTTTTATTACCAACTTACATATTAACACAAACGGAAATAGGCTGATGAAATCATATATAATGAAGAGCACGTGTTTTCTGTACACCCTGACGTGCACGCGAAGGAGGGTCCAGAAAGCATGCAGGGTATACACGAAGAGGTCTAGTAGGTACACCAGGTCGCAGACCGTGGTGTCCAGGTACGAGCTGTTCTTCGTCAGATAGTGGGCCATCAGGAGATGGATGATGTACTGGTAAATGATAGTCAGCTGGACGAAACACTGAAAAATAGGGTCTGATGAGGTTTTTAATTCATGGAAGTTTTAATTTGCATATAGCTTTTTTATTTTCGGGATACAAGCTCTATTATAAAGTTTTTAATCTGCTCATCTGGCCAGTTTAAAATGCTGTGAGATTATTTTCTTTGATTCAAAAAAAGTCGAGTGATTTTTCCTTAGTTCGATAAAAAATATATGCGATGTGGTGCAAATAAATGTCATCTTTTTTCACTTAATTTCACAGGCATGTGCATGATGCATAAAACGCATAAATTAACTTATTTTGGACGCATGAAAATGTACGCAAACAATAATGTTGAATGGGTTTCTGTCATCTGAAATTCAGTCGCATAGCCATTTGTCGGGCTGTTTTACTGTTATTGTTGGTACCATCTGGCCACATATTCTCCTAGAGGAACCCAACCTTTCTTTTAGAAATTACTTGGCCGAATTTATATTGTTTATGCGCTCTCTCTGGCCATTACAGCACTTTGCGTGTGAATTATTTGGCAACACTCGGCAGCCCATTAGGGGATTTATAGACTTGCCCTAGCGAGTAGCTAGCTCGGCCAGCTATAATGCACATACGGAGGTAATAAAATGTCCTACTTATATAAATGTGCGATTTTTCCGTGAATATAAATATATTGTAAATTCGCTTTATAGCATCGAAATTATTTTTCAGTAAAAGAAACACAAAGACTGTGTGATTAAGAAAACATTTTTTTAAGTCAATGGTATTGGGAAAACTGAGGGAATATAAGAAAACCTCATCATCCTTTTCCCGTTCTTCGTCAGGGTACGCTTGACCATGATCCAGATTTGGCGAGTCTGGTTATTACAGTGGAGCGACTGCCATCTGACCTAATATAAGAAAACATATCCGTTATTTTGTTGAGGTAGAGACGGCATATAAAATTACTACTGTCTACTTCGAAGTAGAACTTTGTTTTTGCAAAGCGTGAATTACCCTCCCAAAACGACATTTATGCCACAAAACCACTAACGCATTATGTATGCTAACGGCGCAAAACCGGCCAAATTGTCAAAACACCTATTTCGTTTGTAGGCTCTAACTCACCACAGTCACAGATAGGCTGGTCGAATATGATAGATAGGGGGATCAAGGCAGGGCTGTGATGTCACAAGCGAGCAGCCTACCTCGTCATGCAAAGAGACTAAACTATGCTATATTGCGCGCTGTTGCACTGCACTAGACATTGGAATGCATATTAAGAGAGAATTATGTGGCATGCGGCGATAAGTGGTTACCCCTAAACGGTGGCTCTAAAGTGCATCGTTAGGAATTTGTAATCCATAGCATCGTTTGGCTAGTTAATGGATGTGTTTATATGCTTCTATTCATCTTTACTCATTACTTTATGCAGAAATAATTTTGTAATTACATTATGACACATTTTTTTGAACAAGAAAATAAAGCCTTTCCTCATCATTCTGTGAAGCAAATCCGTGTCGCTTATGAAGTATATAACCCCCTCTGGGCCCTCGTGGGGACCTGCCTGACTCAGATCCTCTCATCATTAGCGGCCCATACCCAGTGCTCCCAGGCAGTGGGAGCAATATAGGATGTTTACTTATGTTATCTTATGATAGGTTAATTTGTTTTTGTATGTACTTGCAAGACTCTACCTTCCGAAAACCAAGACTTCCACTTACTCAAGTCCGAGGTGGCAAGTACAACTTTAGTTATCCGGAGTATGTTATCGCTCGCAACTCCCTTTCTAATTAGACTATAACGATAAAGACGAAGCGAGAAAATACAACTTGTCCCAGCAGCTCAGGCGTCAAGTATGTTTGTTAGGTATGTCATTGAATTTTGTTGCGTAATAAAATACCATCATAGCGTTCATAGCAGTGCTTACAACGCTCCTTAATTTCCTTACTGACCAGAGCCAATATCGAACTGACACAATATTTGTGGCACTGAACGAGTTAATCCATTTTTCATTATGGCGTCGTCGCCTGCACGAACTCGATTTGTGATGGACGCCGTCCCGGATATCCTTTCTATTTGCCCAATAGCCAATTACTTTGCAAATCATGCACCTAACCCTGTATTGCTTGATTAGTCCGTACACAGTGCATTAAGCCTCAAGTTGATCAAGTACGCCTTTAAAGTATAAATACAAGGCAAAAGTGAAGTGTTTCTGGAGGTAATATAATAATGAGTTATCCATATCTAACTTCTTACTCCTATTAATATACCTACGTAAGTATTAAAAATTGTAAATAATTATTTTATGAGATGAGAAACCCATGATGTTTGGATTTCGTTCGTTATTCATACATGCGATTTTATTTTAGATATAGGTACAATTCAACTTCGTATGTAAATAGTTCGTAATCACGGGAATACAATAGAAACAAACTCCAGTATAAACTGACACGCACTAAGTATGTACTCTCGTGCTTAGTGAGTATCAGTTTATACTGGACATTATTTTTTATGTGATGTAACTACAAATTAACGGTTTTCGGGTTTTTTCTTCTACTTGTGCTATAAGACATTGCTTCTTGCCAAATTTCATGATTCTAGCTCAACGGGAAGCAACCTATAAGTTTTGATTCCCTTGAGATTCCCTTGAATATGCGGCATAAACGGCCGTATCTTTTGATTGCGTTGACTTAGAAGTCTGATTTTTTATTGATCCAAGGGATTGCAGACATTTGACATTTGATATCAGATAATTTAAACTTGATACCTCCACAAGTCCTCCTGAGAATAAGGGTCCTGACAGACACACAGACAGACCGACCAAAAAGTGATCCTATAAGGGTTCCGTTTTTTTTTAATTTGAGGTACGGAACCCTAAAAAACAAACAAACACACTTTTACGTTTAGTATATTAGTAAGTACTAACGTAGCGACCTGCACCGGGTTCACACGGGTAGTACTAATTATCTATGTTCTTAAATTATAGGCTAATTTTCCTAGATAATCACTCTTTCTATTGGTGAAAACCGTATTCGAAAATCTGTACAGTATTTTCTGAGATTAGCCCGAAGAAACACAAACTCAGCGCGGCGGGGACTTTAATTTTAATATTATGTAGTGATAATGTAGTGATGAAGTGAAGGTTGTATAGGTAGAGAGAGTCCCACCAGCCACCACATGTTCCATGGCGCCATGACAATGGCCAACGTGACTTTGGACAAGCGGCCCTCGAAGAACCTTTGGCCCCAAAGCCCGTGGCTGTCTCCTTTTAGTAAGTCACGCGAGCACCTATGGTCACGAAAAGACAAATTTACTTTCTTAGATCTGAAACAAAACAAAGAGAAATTTAAAGTTGGTATAAGTAAAATAAATTAAAACTTGCACCACCACCACCCTCTGGGTGTTCTAAAGTAAATTAGTATTAACACTACTTTTTTGGCTTTTCTGAAGTGAATAATTATTATTTTTTAAATTAATGAACCGAATTAAATGACTTTTGCATTATCCAGGAATCACACTTATACGATCTCTTATCATAAAATGCATCGCAAAATAAGAGGCAATCTATAAATTACGTCACACGTTTAAGGAGGCAGAGGGTCAACAAAGTGTGACATCGTGTGATAAGGGGAGGACGAGTCATAAGCTTCGTGACGTCACATGTATAAATTAAAGTATTAAAGTATCAAAACGGGGCTCCTTCTTTTACCATAGTATCGATCCTAAAGTCATTTGCCATAACTCTTTTGTCATAACTGTGGTCGCCATAAATTTAAATGTCATGGTTTTTTTGTAATAAAGATTCCCTGGGAAGGCCTATGTCCAGCAGTGGACGTTTTTCGGCTGATATGATGATGATGATGACCTAAGAATCGTAAATTTGATTGTCATAATGGCTAACCGCCCTAATTTAATTATTTATTTATTTATTTAATTAGACAAGCCAACAGTAACACAAACAAATACATTGGCCGTATAAAATAACAATAAAAAAGTCCTGTTTGTGCACCAATTACATGTGAGATTGCTCTTGATTATAATGTCGATTGTCCTAAAGATCCTATCCTATACAAAATGTTTTGAATGCATGTTTTACCTGTAATAGTATCCTATCTTGTATTGTCGTTAATCATGTTAATTGCACTCGCAGACTGCCAAGATACAGGCTCAGCCTAGCTTGGAGTCTGATGGACACCGTATATTTACATTCAGTCAACAAAGTATCGGGAATGGATGATTTGTTTATGGTTCCAAATTCAAATTTTTGTTTTTTTTGTTGTTGTTAGATTGGCACAACTGTTTTCTATTTTGGCGCGGAGTTTGAATTGCATCTGTTATTTATATTAAATACAGTGCTGTTTTTAGTTATATCATATCTAGTGTGTATTGCGAATTTCATAATGGACAAAAACATTGAACAAAGAGTTTGTCTTAAATTTTGCATCGCCAATGGAATTTCGTGTTCGGAGTTACTGAAAATGTTACAGAAGGCTTACGGTGATTCGACTTTATCAAAAACACGTGTTTATGAGTGGTACAAAGCGTTCAAAAGCGGTCGAGATGTGATGGAAGATTTGCCTCGCTCTGGTAGGCCATCAACGTCTGCAACTGAAGTTAACATCGCAAAAGTGAAGGAAATAGTGACTGAAAATCCTCATTCAACTTTGAGAGAGATAGCCGCCGAACTTTCTGTATCTCACGAGTCGATCCGTACTATTTTAACTAATCATTTGGGTATGAAACATGTTACCGCTCGGCTAGTCCCAAAAGACCTGAATTTTCTCCAAAAACTCAATCGCATGAGAGTCGCTGAGGACATGCTAGAACGAGTCAATTCCGACCCAACATTCATGAAACGCATTGTTACTGGTGACGAGACGTGGGTTTACGAGTTTGACATGCAAACTAGTCAACAAGCTTCGGAGTGGCGCTTCGTGGCACCCGTTTTCAATCGGTAGAAGACATAAAGGAGAATTCGCGCCGAGAACTGAATTCAATTCCGGAAACAGCGTTTAAAAAATGTTTTGATGATTGGATTATTCGTTGGCGTAAGTGTATCGTTTCTGAAGGAGCATACTTTGAAGGTGATAAAATAAATTTGGATGATTAACAAACAGTTTGTGTATTATTGATCTTTTCCCGGTACTTTCTTGACAGAGTAGTATGTAACAAACTGTTTTTGTTAAATAAAGGATTTTTTTATTTTATTATTTTAATTATCAATTATTATTTTACTGAAATTATTAATTACGGTCACGAATATGCCAATCCCGATTCCACGTGGTGTTGTTTGCCCTACCCCTCCCTAGAGTGTATATAAAAAACCGGAAGCACGAAGGGAGGGCAGCCCCCGCCCGCTGCAACCAAACGCAGACGTCTTGTGAGCCGCAGCGGCTGAAGCGGAGCCGAAGCTGCAGTAGCGAGCACAAGCGCCTGCGCTTGGTTATGCAAGGGCGGAGGGGATGCACTTCCCGTAGTACCGGAGCAGTCGCAAATTGTATTAATATTACCTCAATTTCCCCTTTTATGGGTGCCTGTTCTCCCCTCTCGTGCTACATAGGATACTAAAACCAAACTCTAAAAAACCTGCAAAACGTGGCTAATGATAATATTATTACTATTAATTATTATGTCCGATAAAATTCGGGCACGAAACGTTAAGGACAATCGATTATTAGGAAAAAATATTATGTCACGAGAAAGTAGGCCGATAAACATTATGATAGTTGATCATTAGAACAAACTATTATTACTTATTAGCACAAAGGTTAAGAGAAATTAGAGAGCTATCTAAATGCATACCCGATAGTCCCCAAGGACGGCTCACTAACGCTCTGGATCATATTTTTGGATGAAAAATATTTATTTATATCACGAACTTATGAATGACAATTACTTCAATTCAACACATTAATCCATGACCATCTAAAAAATTATACATTTAATAAAAGCATTTAATCTATAAAGTTACGTATTAGGATGAAGAGTTTCACTATTTGCTTATACAGTAGGTCGCCGCTGCCCTCTATGGACTGGGTACTCCAGAGGCCACGACCAAAATTTTTGTCTCATAGCAAGACGACGACCACATCAAATGATAGATTTGATTATCCTGAACCAGAAAATCGCAATATCAGACCTGATCTGACCAAATTTTTAAAAATGTCAACAAATTTCCCGATCTGTATCATAGCAACCCGTCTGATTTTCAGAATGGTTAGCTCTAAGATACCGAAAACACATTTTTCAAACGCCAGCAGCGTAGAGCGTACCCGAGAGACCACTTGAAAAAATTAACAATGAGACAATAAAAGTATCATGGCAATACGTCTGAAAATCGTTTCATGAGTGACTTGGATTCGATGATTCTGAACCCTACTAATGTCGGAGTTCACCAACCAATTTAACGGACTGTTAAGTCCAATACATTTTGACAGCCGTCAGACCTCTAATCGCCTGTTTAACTGTTGGTGAACACCGACCTAATGTTCAGAATCATCTTATCCAATGACTTTATACAGTTTCGGCCGTAAAACGATGATACATGGTTTTGGTCGTGGTCTCTGGTACTACTTATGGCTATTGAGGACGTAATATTGAAGCAATTTAATGGGGGCTACCGCGCATCAGTTTTTTCACTAGATGGCGCCTCTGTGAAGTGTCATTCTGACAGGCGATATTAAAAACTATAAATTAAAATATATAAATATTCAAAATGTTAATACATCAAGTGAAAAAGTAAATTGTCGTTCGTTTGGTCTTCTTCTAGGCAAAGATTGTAACATCAACTGTCAAAAAGACCTCACTTTCCAGAGGCGCCATCTAATGAAAAAAACTGATGCGCGGTAGCCCCCATTGTGCCCCATTGTGTCCCCATTGATCATCCTCATACGTTGGAACCCAAATGGTCGCACACAGTCCGACTCCAAAGAAACTTCCTCCCGCAAACACTACGATTGTGGAATGAGCTCCCTGCCGAAGTTTCCTCTGGGGACTACAGTATGGAGTTCTTCAAGAGGAGAGTAAATAGGTTTTTAAAGGGTCGGAAACGCGCATGTGATACTTCTGGTGTTGCAAGCGTCCATAGGCTACGGTAACCGCTTACTACCAGACGGGCCGTACGCTTGTTTGCCACCATCGTGGTATAAAAAAATTGACATAGCATATAGGTACCATATCCATGTACCATGTATTTTTATATACTCTTTGTTTTAATGACACTCAAATGATACTGTCACGTCACATGGGTGCCATAGTGCAGTAGATTTTAAGTCCAACCTTAACTGCCCTATTAGAATGTAGTTTAAAAGTATCAAAATGATTTATTTCAAATTAAATAAAACAACGTATTACCTAATTTTGCAAGCAGTATTTAAATACCACAATAAAATAGTTAGACTACGCGATATTCAGAAAGTCTAAATGGAGAGGGGAGTTAAGAGGCATTATTAAAGGTTGAGTAACCTTTAATATCGCGAAGTCTAATAGGCGGGAGCGGGTCTAGTCGCATAAATATTGTTGTCATAATGAAATGTTAGTCACAATTTTTTTTAGTCATACACCCTCTCAGGCTGAAATTACAGGATTTAATAAACATCCATCGTGTAGATTAGTAAGGTTAAGTTAGGTTACTTTAATAAAAATCCTGGCAAAATAACGATGACGTGATAAAATGCATTATGACTTGCGAAAATTATTACTTAAAACACATTATGACTAACAATATGTATGCAACCCAATATGAAACCCTAATTGTAATGATTTATGTAATGCTACGTAGATTGGAACACGACGACGACGCGGTTAGCCAAGAAGTGACCCTGCTTATAACAGAAGCGGTCCTGGGTTCGATCCCGGAATGGGCAAATATTTGTGTGGTGAGCATGAGTATTTGTATCTGAGTCATTTTTCTATGTGTTTTAGTATGTATTTCTCTACATAAGTATGATTACAGATGTGAAAATAAAACTATAAAAATATTGATTATCTATAGCGCTTTCTAAGAGCCGCGTGCAGAACTATTAGATGCTCCGTATTCCCCATACTATGACTTCTAGTTCCAAGTGAAATAGCCCTGATACAGCCGATATCTAAATTTTTGACTTTGTCTATTAACTTAAGAATTGAGAGATATTGTAGTGGATTTTTCAAACTCTAATTAAATATTGGCATAATTATACCTACACTAATTCTCGTTTGACAAAATCGTGTCTTAAAAAAAATATTAATTTATAAATACCTAATTTATACCTAAATTTTGTTCTAACTTTTCGCTATATTTTACAAATATGCTTAAAAATATTTCCCATGCCATATAAGCAACATTTTTCCAACATTAGAATTACCAAAACCTTTAGGGCAAAAATTGGTCCCACTATGATAGGTACATTATATATTTCCAACCTTAAAATTCGAATCTCTTTTTCCCTTATCTTATATCTCGTGTATAAAAAGGCTGTTCAAGTTCAATATATCTGGTCTAGAATACTAATTGGTTTAAAAATTTGACAATGCGTTTAGAAAAAGAACTTCATCGTCAAATTTCACTCTTTATTCAACATTTCACACCACATACAAAATGCCAAATTTTTTCAATTTTCTTTTTTGCTTTTAAATTATCAAAATGCTAGTAACAGAAGAACAATCAGATTTGCAGGATATCGTTATACCAACTGGGAAATCTATCATCAAATTTCTTCAAGACCATCGGAATGGAGCGACTATTGCCGATATATTGTCTCATATAAGGGCAGAGTTTCGGTCGCCGGACAATGAACAGCTTAATAAGAACGTGAATACTATTTTGGAGAAGGGAACTGCTTTGGGATTTTTGGAAAAGAAAGGTTCTAAGTTCGGGCAATGGACTGTGCGGGAACAGAGATGCGGTAGGAGGAGGAGACGCCGTCCTAGTTGCTGCTGCTGCAAAAAACGGCGCCGCCGACGGCGCAGGTCCCGGCGACGCGGCTGCCGCCGCCGCCGCCGCCGCCGTTGCTGACTTCGGTGGCTTCGGTCTCTCCAAAACAAGCTTAACTTTATTAATTGTGAATGTTTGTCAGTCCTGAATTGAAACTAAGATGTGGTTAATAAAATTGTGTACAGTGCCTTAATCTTCTTCATATTCCTCTTACTTAGAAAACATCAAATCTAATTCCTAGTACAGCCAAAGGGTAAAAAGTAACAACCCAAAGTCTCAAAAAGACGTAAGTAAACAAATCTACAGACTACCGCATGTAGTCAAATGTAAGTACTTGTAATAACTGTGCACGGATGTTTGCTCTCTGTATTTTGAGAATTTTATTTTGTATAATTTTGCGTTACATTCCCTAGGTGCATATTCGTGAATGGTCTATTTGATTTTCCCAATATGTGTGAAACTCAAATATGCATGAAATATTTTTTATGCAATCTTTATAGGTACCCTCTGTACCCATATCATAATTTTTAGGGTTCCGTACCAAAATTGTAAAAAAGGAACCCTTATGGTGAGACTTCGTTTACTTTTTGATTTATAACTAAAAATGGCCGTTCCCCCCCCCCCCCCCTTATCTCCGAAGTTTATGAACTGAAAACCGCAAAAATTCCTAACTTATTCCTAAGTTAAAGTTATTATCTATATAATTACTTATATTTTACGGGAAAAATAAAATGACGTGTTCAAAATTTATAGTTTTCGTGAAACTGACAAAAAACATTAAAGACTACTACTATTTACTAAAATTTAGGCAAGTCAAAATGGTATATTTTTGAAGTACGGGCTTAAATACGGAACCCTCGGTGCGCGAGTCCGACTCGCGCTTGACCGGTTTTTAACTTCCCACTTTTTTAATTAATAAAAAGTGCAGAAAATGCGCGGGAATTTGAAATATGTCAAAACGCAAAAAGTACAAAAGTACGTATCCTGTTAGGTGCTAAGAATAATAAATTCCATAGAAGGACTGAACCCTTAGGCTGCCTTTCCATAGAAACGGAGACGAGCGGTGCGGAGAGGAGCTGTGTAGGAATCGACCAACCACATCTCGTCTTCGCTCCGCTTCAATGGAAACAGTCAAGCGGAGACGAGATGTGGATTACAACCAGCGTCACTGGTAGATCACCTGCCTCTTCGTATGACGCGATTGGTTTAAAAACGAAACGAATAGAAACGCTAGTTAGCGTAATGCATCTTGGCTATGGGTTTTGTATGGGTATCCCTTTCAATGGGTTTTGTATGGGTTTTTCGTAAGGATTAACTTACCAAACCTCTGCCCGTCAAAACCCTTTAAATGTGCTTTTAAAGCGCTATTTCCAAACCATAGCCCATTCTGTTAAGCGCTAACCAATACCCTTACTAAACCCTTTAAAAAAGGTTACTAGTATACAGGGTGTTTGGTAATGAGTGGATAAACCGTAATTAATTTAAACCGTAAGTAATTTTTTTTTCACCGCAAGAGCTCTAAATTTGGTAAATGTTCGATCGAAGATGCAAAATTCAAGTTTGCGATTTTTTTAAATTAAACCGCGGTAGTTACGCCAAAATGATAATGTTTATCGGATAACACAACTATTTAACAATAATAAGCTAAAAAGGTAATAAAAAAAACATCTTAGTACACTAACCACGACCAAAAAATCGAGTAAAGGTGTCAATTTCCTAAAAAATTAAAAAAGTCCAAATATCTCGAAAACCGTGGCCCTTTTACTAAACCTCATTTATCATTATTAGAACGACCTAAGTGCCCCCTATCAGCAGATCACGGTTTATCCACTCATTACCTAACACCCTGTATACGCAATTTTAGACCTTTTGTAGACTTCATAAAACACAGTCACCTTAAGTCCCGTTCGAAGCAAGTAAACGACAGCCCATTCAACTAAGCGCTAACCCAATACCCTTATAAAACCCTTATTAGTATACACGTATTACACGTTACCGATGGCTACCCTTATCGTTGGGTTCTTCATTCGATAAGTGTAAGTCAATCGTATGGGTTGCCAATTGGAATGGGTGAGCAAATCTACTGGGCTAGCTATAAAAGGCTTTTCCCGATGAAAGGGTTGTCCGGTCCCTGACGGATACCTTAATAAACATTTGACAATGATAACTGTACAAAAAAGGAATCGGCAACAACAGCTTTTCCTTGTTATTAAGAATCTAAGAGCCTGTTTCACAATCCACAAGTAAATTCACCTGTCAAATAAAGATAGCCCTCTCCTTGTCTATTTTCAAGTGTAAGAAAGGGTAAGGGCTACATTTATTTGACGGATATGCTTTACTTGGCGATTGCGAAACAGGTAGTTAGCCAACTTATTTAACACGCATTAAGTTACTGTCGATTAAGATACAGTCTATTAATTTGGAGGGTTTATTCAAAAAATCTTATCCCACTTGACAGATGGACTGATATTTATTAAAACCGCATTCCCTTCAACTACGCACTGGCAGGCACTTGCCAATTATTAACTGAATATGTACAGTCAGCTGCAGAGAAAAGTAACCCCCCCTGCATACAATTTACTTAGCAGAGGGGGTTACTTTTCTCTGCAGCTGACTGTACTATCAACGCCGCACTGTACTGTACAACTGTGAACTTTATGTGTCGGCGACATAAGGCTCACAGCAGGTGTGACGTTGACTGTACGTATTGTACCTACTGTAGCAGTGCATAAGTACTCGTAGTGGTTTGGACTGCGGTCCGCAACGATAGGTTCGTTATCGCTTCTTGAATAGTAATTGTTTCCAGTATACCCATTTGATTCAGTTTCAGAGATCGAGTCTCTCGGCGATCATCGAAATTGTTAAAAGGTGGTGAAGCTTGACTTTACTATATAGTACAATTCAAATACTTTCTATTAAACACCACATCACTACAACCACAAGCTAAATAAATAAAGAAAATTATGTCTTTTTTTATGATTTTAAATTTCGGCACATCTAAATTAAGTAATCACAAAAGTAGGTAGGTTTATTAATATATTTCTCTCCTAATGCTTGGGCCACACTAACGGGAAATGCCGTTAAAAATCAACGTCAATCGCCTTATGTGTAGTATGCATAAGGCGATAGACGTTGATTTTTATCGGCGTTTCCCGTTAGTGTGGCCCGAGCATGTCACGTTAAACCCAAATAACGGCTTAGTATATATTTTGCCATAAATGAAGATAGTTGGAAAGTAATATTAATAAATAAGATTCTAACTTCGTGATAGATGCTGTTGAACCGAACAATACTGACATACATTCATTACACAACGAAAAAACAAACATCCGCGTCGCTAAAAGCCGCTGGGGGTCTATTAGAAAAAGATCGAATACACTTTTATGTCTCATCTCGGCTATATCACTAAGCAGCTGAAATGAAATGCCATATTTCGGGGATATTGAAATTTTACTACGAGCTCTTGCCGTCGGTCGTAAAGAGCGAGACGAAAGGGCGCGGTGCTAAACCGGGAAATGTCCCGGATGAGGTGAAAGTGCCTCCCAGCGTTGGGCCTTCATAAAACGCCCCTGTCACTGCTCTAAATCGGTTTATCACTAATGGCGTTCGCCAATATTCTAGACTGAATGTGTCATTTGAATATTCTAGCGTGGTCCTAAACGATAAAGTGGTTAGCACTATAAAAATGTCGAATTCAAATCCTGACAAAAGCGATATTAAAATGAATAAAAAGTTAAAACTAACAAAATTTCAGACTTTCTGCTTTACTAGCAGAATCCTAAACGCGAAGACAATCAAGCTATGACAGCCACTTCTACTGGTTCTACTGTCAATTAGCAGCTAAACCTAGCTTAACTTTGTGTACCAAAGGACTGTACGTACATCTTGACGCTGTTAATCGCGCTAACGGAGTTCTCAAACTCAGATGTACAATATGCATAATAATTATGTATTCGTAACTTCTTCCCATCATCGGACTTCATCGGGCAGCATCATCGGACTTCCTATACCTACAATAGTTCAAAAAGGATCCTTAGTTATTAGTCGGTCTTAAAACATGATCACAAGTTTTAATTTGTAAAGTTATCAACGTTTACCGGGTTCGCCTGTTTCAAGCCGAAAGGAGCCGTGCTCGCTCGTTTCCTCGAAGTAAAAACAAATTTTCTAGCGTATATTACCCGGAGCCACTTTGTAATTACTGGAATCGTTAACCTAACTCTTATTACTGAGCACACAATCTAATTTCTTACGAGTATAGGTAGGTAGTGTTTTCAATTATTATTATTCACGATGAGGAGGAATCCCCGCTTCTGCATTTTTTCAAAGACGCAACCGTGCAACGTCTGTTTGACTGGCGGAGCGCGCCGGCGTCGTGGTTTGAAGACACATTAATAGGTAACTGATAATAATAATACACGAAATAACATAAATATTCCAAATAACATTTACACGCATAACTATACATTGAACATTACGGTCCTTACATTTTTAGCCGTCATAGAACCCTGTCATAATGAATTAACTTCAAATTATAAAGAAAGAAAATACGTCAAAATAAATAACCGACTTCCCACGACAAGGTTTATAATGGTAGGTCAATACTGAGAATGAGAGAATTAGAATGTTGATGAACAAGAATGAGAATGTTCAAGACCGTAGAAAACATGTCTATAGTAAGGTTCTAACATCCCTGCAAAACCCTATATATTCGACGTCTTTTAGAAAGTTCTGCCTTACATTATAACACCAAATCTGCGCAACAATGTAAACTGAGACCCTAGATCGCGTTAGTTTAAAACATTGAGCCGCGAACTATAAAACAAACTCAAAGTTCAGGAAGCGGCGAGTGGGCACGTAGATTTACGTTGTAGGCGGCCGCTCATATAAAATGAAAATATGCGTCCAAGCTGTAGCGAAAGAATAATTCATATTCAGCGGGCGAGGGGGGCGGGGTGGCCATCCACTTTGCATAGGTAGTTATTTTGGTGAAATCCCGCACAGCTCTCATGTAATTAAGAGATTAAAGATCAGCGAATGGCGTGGAGCTAGCGAGATTTTTCATAAAAACATTTTTCAGCTTGCTATATTCAGTGTTAGCTATTCAAGCACATTTTCATGCACGAATTGTTTTACTTTCCCGAGCTCTAGATGTATGTATCTTTACGCTAGTTCAATGAGGAAAGTTTGCCCCGTTACTGTGATTTAGGTACAAATCATCGCAAAACTATAGTTTTAGGGAGGTGAGGTATGGCAGTTGTTGTTTGGAATGTAATCAGTTAGTATTTGGCTATTCAATTATAAGGTTCATGCCGAAAACTTGGCAAACTGTTGGTTGCTTTAGATAAGTTTATGATCAGACATATTACCGGTGATTTCAATGAAGAGTTTGGGAAAGTGAAGGCGTCTAGTGACACTCAAGTTAATAAGTTAAGTTAAGTTAAACATTTTCATGGCGTCTGTCCTTGACAATTTTGCCAATGTCAAAGTTTAATATATAATAAATGGTAACATGGTTATATCTAGTAAAGGGCGGTGGCATGTTTACAGTATGGACAAATAAAGAATATTAAGCGTAAAGATGGTTGCAGTCTTTAAATCCTTAATGAACATGTCCATCAATCTGTGTTTTTATACAATCTATAATTTGAACGCCTGCATAATTTCAATGTATATATCAATTTTAAATATACCTTAATGTTAAACTTACAACTTATGATGCAGCTTTTTGTTCTTAATTTTAAAACATAAAACAGCCATAGGGTAATGTTTAGATGAAAGTTTTCAGGCAAGTTTTCTGCATCAAATTCATTTATTAAATTAACTTAGTTTGTACCACGGTCAGCAATAAATGAATATGGCTATGACTAAGTACTTGGTGTTTATTTATTTATTTATTTAAACTGCTCAAAATATGGTGACGGTACGGAATCGCAGTGAGAGAGAGAGAGGTCCGGTGAGGACGGTATGCGTTAGAAACGTGGCGAATTAGTCACGTCACTGCGTCACCGTATTTTGAGCAGCGGTGTGGTCGCTCCATAAAAGTAAAGTACAAATGGCGGAATGGTAATTAAAACATTTTTTTTTCAGATGCTACCTACTTCAAATGTGTAAAGATGTTAACCAGCACTCTTATTATTTTCAAAGTTAAATTCTAGCAACTCCGCTAGTAAACTTGAGCGTCTTCTAAGTTAATCAGTTCACTAAACGCTATTAACTCCGGAACGGCCGACGAGCGCACTTCCTGCGTGTTGGCAACACTGTATCAGAGTAACGACTTGTCACAAACGAGGGTAGCGCTACGCCCCGGGCGCACTGTTAAAACGTGAGCAAAATCACATCGGCCGCCATTTTGCAGATTGAAGTTAACGCTCTAAAATCAATCGAAATATATACACGCGATTAGCTTAAGTTTTTCAGTAAAACATCAAAAATGACTTGATTTAATGAGACAATTACGTGTTTGAATATAAGTCTATAAATTTGGAACCGCAACAGCAGTAACAGTTTTATCACCTTAACGCATCATCACGTCATTTAAAAGGCGGTAATACTGTGGTACAGTCGAACTCATAAGTAGCTGTACATTTCAGTACCTTGTCGCAGTATTGACATTACTAAATTCAAACTATTGACACATAGTTATTTCTTATAATATGTAAATGCGACATGGTACTAAAATGTAAAGCTACTTATGAGATCGACTGTACCTAATACTACAACTTTGATTTTTCCGGAAGTAGAAGATCATCCAAGACTGTTAATAAAAGTAATAACCAAATGAGATGTTTGTTTGTTTTATACTAAACTGTCTAGATTTTAATACGTTTTATTTAACTTCACATTTAGTTTCAAACATTACGGTCAAACATTACAAGTCAATTTTGATTCGCTTCCCGTTATCGTAATGGGCTGAAATTTGTAATACTTACATAATGTAATGTGTACTTATGTAATGTATGTATCTACTCGTAGTCTATGGAGTTGCTAGGTAGCAACAGGTTCTCCACTGTACTTACGTACACCCACCGAGTTTGGATTTGAATTTTAAACAGAAACTTATTTTATCACACAGTCCACTGTATTCACATTTTATTAGATAGGAAGACTTTAAAATTGTATATTCATATTTCTTCAAAGCTCTTATTCTCACGCATAAGCGACTGAAATGTACCTATGTTTAGAATTGAACACTCGAAGTCATGACCAAGTCTAAGACTAAGGAGCAAATACTAGCACTACTAGCACTGTAACTGCTACTACTGCTGCTGTATTATAAGATTTTTATACTGATGTATACTGCTAGAAGTATAAAAATTCTATAATGTTTTTTATAGGTCCCAAATTATTTTGATTAATGAAACTATAATTTTAAATTTCATTTTTGCTCTGAAATGAATACTTTAGTAATGAAAGCATTAATTCTTGGCACGCAACCACAAATAACATCAAATAGACCGAAATAATTAAATATGCGTGACACGTAACGTGATAGTCGTATCTATATAGTCTAATTTTGTGTGTAATGAGACAATGTAAAGGGAACGAGGCATGTATTTTACGAAATGAAGTGTATGTAGATTACATGGCTATGAACATAGAGGGTACCAAAGCTTACAAATGGAAAACACTATCAACGCCAAAGGGAAGTGCCCGCGGGGAGGCGTGAGGTGAGTAACGCGCAGTCGTTGATTCGGGCACACACGAGAACTAAACGCGACAAATATTAAATTTTACAGTCCCTTTACTTTAACATCATGGGGCCGTCGAAGCTAGCTGGTGAAATTGATCCCAGTCACGTCCTTGATGGCATCCATCAAGATACTTGCATAATAACATTAAAAACCTATGCTAGCCTACTCAATTTGGACAAGCATATTAAAACTTAAAATAATATGAGCCACCTTGTAAAAGATTGTTAAAAGATGTTTCAATTACACTAAATATTACCAATCACTAAGAATTGAAACACCCTAAAATAACTGTTTACAACGTAGGTACATACAATAAAAAACCCTGGCTATTAATTCGTCTGACCGTGTGTCACAGCAAAAGCCACAAAAGGCTCTACCGGCTCTACAAAACGGCATTCCCTCAGTCACGACGTAAAAATGGTGAGCAAAGGTAGCTGCATAAAAGGTAGTAACTTTGAGCATTCCGCCATGCTGCAGTTACTGACTGCACTTCTAATTAGTAATGCTCGCTTTGTAGTACTGCATCAAAGCACTGCGTGCCGCCGCCGCTACTTCCCAACCCTATTGTAATAACTGCTTAATTTTTCATATCTTTTGTTGGAGGCAATTGCGCTCTTTGAAATAATGCATTATTTTTAAAGGCACAGCTGCACTTTGAAAACATTTAATTGTGCAGAACCAAAGGCCATTAACGAAGTTTTAGAGGTAGAAGTAGAAGTGCTGTGGAGCCAAACCGGCAAAAGCTTTTGTGTGTTAGGCTGTCAGTAGTAGAGTAGGCATGTTTCGAGAAATACTTTCTTATTCATTGTGAAAAAAACCGGTCCTTCACATGTGTAGCTTTGGAAGAATTTCAAAATTCAAGACAAACCATCTACCTTAAATTTATTATGTAATTTTGGCTTAAATACAAGTCAATCATATTTCCTACCTAATGAGTTTTACTTACCTATTTCTACTGATAAAAAACCAATCCTACTACTTTACTGATAAAAAGTCCATCTCACAAACGTAGTTCTTACTTGCAAAGTTAATAATTCATTTAATGCGTTTCCTAAGTAGATGTACATGCCAAATACGTTAAATCTTCTAAACATTCGCGCATACTCAAGCTACAGGATATAATCAAAGAGGCAATTAATGTTCGCTTGCATCGTTCTAGAATGAGTCATCTCCCTGAAATAGCTTATTTCGCTTTGATACTCGGAATCACAACCTTAGTCACTATTAATGTCACGATTTGTGAGTACATAGGTACATTTTCATTTTGATATTAATTAAGAGATATGATTACAAAATATGGAGTGTGTCATACGTATACCTAGGTACAAATGATTATTTTATTCAATAATCACTGATGATGTGATTAATTCCATACTGGACTGAATGAAGAAAAATTACGAAAACTTTATAAATTGTATTTTTTCTTTTAACACCCGTATGGCATGGGTCCAAATCGCATTTTACAGTTTTTTTCTATAACTACTTTCACCACTGTCTGTAGGAAGAACTTGCTTATCGATATTAATATATTATCGATATTAATATATTAATATCTTGTGGGAACTGAAACGTATTATAATTTTCATTAAAATATTCAAATATAACTTTAACTTTACCTAGGAATATTGGGTACGCACGTAATAAGAGCAACATTTTATGAAAAATATGTATATCTTTACAGAATTTTATTATGTCAAAAAAGTATTTTTTGCCTTAACATTTTTATTTAATAAAGGCCTATATACCTTTAAACCTCCTTTAAACGGCTAAAAATTTTATTTATTTATTTCAATAGGATTCGCATTTCATAGACTTCTCTGATACAACAAACATTTCCTTTGAAGGTTTTCCTTTTGTACGCCCCGTTTTCGTTGTTATCGCGTTCATGGCTGAAAAGTACGCAATGTGGTTTTAGAATTTGAAAAGAAATACAAATTAACACGTTAATATTTGACGCCTTATAACAAAACAAAGAAATAACATTCAATTTTAACTTTTCCCACATCAAATGAAACATTTGTGGTTGAAGTTTCGCCGTAACATGTACTACGTACCTACCTACCTACATTTAGCGAGAAAACGAATGAAAAGCTGCTAAAATCCGTGGAGAGCAAATAGCTGAAAGGTCCACTTAGCGACAAAGCAAAGGGAAATACCGGGGGAGTTTGTTAGGGCGACATCAGACAGTCCGGTCCTTCGGTCACGTTTCTCACTGTGTTAACAGACGAGTTCGTGGAGGGGAAAAATCCTGTAGAGCGGTGATTGAGTTAGCGCCTCGCCCGAGGAAATGGACGTCCGCTGTCGCCTCTGTAACGTAATACCGCGGCGCGGGCTCCGGGCAGCCATTTGCCCAGGATTGAGTTAAAGGCGCGTTGGACTAGATCCTCTGGAAGTGTTTGAGTTTTAGTATGAGACAGATTTCAGCTCAAAGCGGCGATGTGAACCAGTTATAGGTATAATAACTGCAGCACACACTGCACATATTACTTGGGAGTTACATGCACTGTCTTACTGATAACGATGTTTTTGTTTATGCAGTATTTTTGCCCAGCGCTGCCAGCATACTAATGTAAGCTCTCGTAATTCAAAGTCATTGTTTCCTTCTGCGTTAGCTAAAAATCCTTTAGGGTATTTTTAAAAACGTCATTGTAGTCGTTTTTTGTTAATTAGGTAGTTCACTATGAATTTAAATACAAAACATTTTTAATACACAAAAACAACCAGTTATTTATTTTATGTGGGCATAATACCTGAATTTTTTATTGCCAGTATCGACAGAATGAAAATTATCATGAGTTGTATTCTGTGGTTGTATTCATTTACAACAAAATCTCCCATTCTCTCGACGTAGGTTAAGCCCCGGACACATTAACGGCTTAACCTATGGGTTTTAATTCTAGTGCAACTATTTTATTCCGTTTGCAGTTTCCAATCCCGAGTGCAGATATTGTAACGCGGAATAGGACCGCTTTTACTCTCCAGAGTTGAGCTATGCTACTTTTGTAGGAAAAATGGATCTTTATGTTATAGAATTAACATTGCATCTTCGATCTTAGCAAAGACCGAGTATGGTTGAAACTGCTATTGCTATCAATTTGAAGATACGACTTTCAACGCAAGCGGGCGGCACGAGTAATCTATTCCAACCATTTATCGACGTATGGGCCCCGGCTTAATTGGATTATTAACGCTATAATGTAACTCGTTATGAATGCATCTAACAAAGTTAAATGTAGACATTTGATAAAGAAGATTTTCCTTAAAGGTCAGCGAGCCTAACATGCGTCATAAGAATAAAGTAACAGCACGAATAAAAAGTTTGCTAGAGTAATTAAATATCATGCTTATTTAGTTTAAAGCCTGTGCACACTAGGCCCCCCCCCCCCCCCGTTTCTTACGTTAGAATATGGAATACATGTATTAATTTCCCTCATCATCTTCATCGTCATATCAGCCGAAAGACGTCCACTGCTGGACATAGGCCTTCCCGAAGGATGTCCACTCGCATCAAATTCCCCTAACACCTCTAATTTCCCTAGTACCAGTCAAATTTTATCTCGTGCATGCATGCTAAGCCCGCAGAGATGGATAGCCGCTATAAAAAATAATGTACTTAATGTTCACGTTTTTTCTGTTTTAATACACGAAGACGCGTCTCACCACTGCATTGCATTGCACTTCATTTGACGTTCCAAGATTACGTAAATCAATTTATCTTTCGCGTTGAATGAATTGGTGTTTCCTCGAAGATGATCTAACGTTCCGAGATAAATACCTGAAAGCCTTCAACAGTGTCCGACTAACCTTAATTTTTTCCCGTCGTCCCTTAGATTTGTACTTTTAAACACATTTTCGTGGCGATCACAAAATAATTATTACTATGGTTAGTCATATTTTGTAACACGATTTTAGCGCCATGTTTTTTCTGAACAATAAAAGGACAGTGTGGACATCCCTTAGGCGCGAAATTAAACTCCGACTTCCTGCTCCAAAGAACTAGAAATAAAGTAGCCTTTTATATCTCATTTACAGGAATTCTTACTGAACCGTACACTTTTATTCTGTGTCAAAAGAACACTCGTAGACAAGATGCAGAAATCTGTCAAAATGCAAGTATGGGATTAACATAGGTGATCGCGACAACTTACTTCAATATAGATAGATATTCTTTGATTACTACAGTCGTTAACGTTCCCAAAATACTACCTGTCTAGGCCCACTGGGTACTGTGACAGCAAATCACTTTTAATATTTTATATTTCTGAATATATAAGTTGTAGAAAGAGCACACTATTTAATGTGAAATATCACGAGTCACTAATTGGCATGATTTTACCTACTCGTAATATACTATACCGGGTGTTCCAGAGCTTGACGTACCTAAATATTCAGCATAGATCGATCGTTTATAGGTAATTCACTCATGCTCTGCTAATCTGTCACTAATTAGCTATAAGCCTTACCTTATTTTATATGTACCTACCTATAGGTGGACGATTTTGTATATAAACCTTAGGATCTTTTACCTCTCCTACAAACTGAGCAGGTTTTGTTTCTCCTTCACCATAAGAACATATTATTATGTTACCATAAGGTAAAAAAACTCATTGTTTAATTGCGACCGCTGGGGCTTGGACTCGGTACCCTACGATTACTACCAGAAACCTTAAGCCGTTTTAAACTCTTAGGCTAACTTAGGCGCTAATTCTAAATAGTATTGGACAGGAACGGCAAATAGCATGCCTCAACCACGCGCCGGTTCTCTAGAACGTTTCTACGCGTACTATAAGAACTTGGAATGAACTTCCCGCTGGGATTTTCCAAATGCGCTACAATTTGGGACTTTTTAAAAAGGGTGTCATTAAATTTTTAGAGACCGGCAACGCGTTAGTGGCGCCTCTGGTGTTATAAATGCCCATGGGCGGCGGTGACTTCCCACCAGGTGGGCTGTCTGCCTGTTTGTCTGTCTAAGGCAAAAGTATGATCGCGACCTAAAACAAAACCAGACCACATTCCGATTAGGTAGTGATCGTATTACTCCGCGTACCCAATACATCCCCAATTCCTAGGCACTTAAAGCCAACACTCATCCTGCTTATACATTGTGTCCCAAGTCCCAAATAAAATACAACTTTATCTACCCGCGCCGCGGTCAGAAGGTCGGTTTACTAAGTTGGAAATTCCGGACACTCCTTATAAGCCTCCCAGGCTTACAGTAATAACACACTCGGCCGACCCGCGAAAGGTCCGGGTTAACTATTATAATATTGTTTTAGATGCACACATGTGCCTCTGCATTTCAATGAACTCCCGAGATAAAATGTGTATATTATATGTATATATTCTTAATATTAATAACTAGCTTTCCGCCCGCGACTTTGTTTGCGGTGAGTCAGTACTTTCGTAAGTTAAAATATAGCCTATGTCCACTGAAAGTCCATTCTAAATGTTGGTGAAAGAATTTTTGAAATCGGTCCAGTAGTTTTTGAGTTTATTCGTTACAAACATACAAAAACACAAATCTTTCCTCTTTATAATATTAGTGTAGATAAAGACTTACATGGCTGGTATAACGAAATACCGATAAGGCCACAGTGTTCTAAAATGCCGACAGTGGATCGGATTTATAAGTAGTACTCGTAAGTAAGTACATACTAGTAAGTACTAATAGAATAATATAATAAATAAAAATTAAAACTCACACATCAATTATCATTATAATACGTCGTACGTACGTACGTAGTACGTCTTAAGAGCATTCTCTTAAGACGTACGTCTGTTATAAATTTAAATATAACAAGACCAATTACATCAATTTGATAAAGCTGTAATAACAATAACGATTCATAATCATGGCAGTAATATGAAATATATATAATACAGTGTTTTTTATTTCACAAATAGAGATATGTATATCTCACAAATACATTCATTTAACATGTCATACATTCAGTCAACAAAGTATCGGGAATGGATGATTTGTTTATGGTTCCAAATTCAAATTTTTGTTTTTTTTTTTGTTGTTAGATTGGCACAACTGTTTTCTATTTTGGCGCGGAGTTTGAGTTGCATCTGTTATTTATATTAAATACAGTGCTGTTTTTAGTTATATCATATCTAGTGTGTATTGCGAATTTCATAATGGACAAAAACATTGAACAAAGAGTTTGTCTTAAATTTTGCATCGCCAATGGAATTTCGTGTTCGGAGTCACTGAAAATGTTACAGAAGGCTTACGGTGATTCGACTTTATCAAAAACACGTGTTTATGAGTGGTACAAAGCGTTCAAAAGCGGTCGAGATGTGATGGAAGATTTGCCTCGCTCTGGTAGGCCATCAACGTCTGCAACTGAAGTTAACATCGCAAAAGTGAAGGAAATAGTGACTGAAAATCCTCATTCAACTTTGAGAGAGATAGCCGCCGAACTTTCTGTATCTCACGAGTCGATCCGTACTATTTTAACTAATCATTTGGGTATGAAACATGTTACCGCTCGGCTAGTCCCAAAAGACCTGAATTTTCTCCAAAAACTCAATCGCATGAGAGTCGCTGAGGACATGCTAGAACGAGTCAATTCCGACCCAACATTCATGAAACGCATTGTTACTGGTGACGAGACGTGGGTTTACGAGTTTGACATGCAAACTAGTCAACAAGCTTCGGAGTGGCGCTTCGTGGCACCCGTTTTCAATCGGTAGAAGACATAAAGGAGAATTCGCGCCGAGAACTGAATTCAATTCCGGAAACAGCGTTTAAAAAATGTTTTGATGCTTGGATTATTCGTTGGCGTAAGTGTATCGTTTCTGAAGGAGCATACTTTGAAGGTGATAAAATAAATTTGGATGATTAACAAACAGTTTGTGTATTATTGATCTTTTCCCGGTACTTTCTTGACAGAGTAGTACATGTTATATCTATGTAAATGTTTGGACGGTATCTCCGTTAAACGAATTTTACATGATAAAAATAAGCTTGCAAAAACACATTTTACAGAAAATAATACAGAATTAAATCTCCCCATACCCATATTACAACCGCTGCCACTGTGTATACAAAGACATACAAAGATCGTTATATGCTGTCATAGACAACCGAGTCATACCGCAGACAAAGCGAGGTTCTTAGTAGTGTTGGCAGTACTGCGATAATGGCGCGCGTTAAGCGACCGCCGCTTCCGGTCGGCCGCGGAAATGGTACCAGCCCACAGACAACCTTCATTTCCTGCCGAGACCTTTTGCGCAACCTTGGGGACGAGATGTTAATCTGCTTGCAGCGTTATCTATTATATCTGCACGGTACATTTGTCGTCGGGTTTGCTTGTTTTTCATAAAGAGCGTTGGTCCTTTTGTGCTATCGGCGAGTTGTGATCTCGATAGCAGATAGCAGCCGGATATAGTTTAATGGTGCCGATTTCCAACTGGAATACCTTTCCAAGTTTCCTTTGCCTAGCTTGTTTCCGGGACTTGCCATGAAGAATAAGTTAGTTTCCCGAGTTATGCTAGTTCCCAATATTCAGACGCAGATAAATTTGGTTACTTCGGGTACAACTTCGGGTTAGTGTAAAAGTTCACGATATAGACGAACATTAAGCAATTCAGTTTACTGACATGGCTAAATTAACACATTCGGTTTTTCATACAAAACCGCATCCAAAATTATTTAATACGTATGTACTAACAGCTTTTTAACAGTTTAACAGAGAAAATCGGACAAGAGCCAAATATGCGTAGGTTTAAAAAAGTTGTTAAAAAAACATCATTTAAAGACACTCCCTTACTAGCCAGCTATTGTAGAATGTTCATAGCTACGAGTATGTTTGCGGGCTTAATATGCATTGTACAGTCATATCATAACACGGGATTGTTGAGCCAATAAAGAACCCTCTCACAGAACGTCGACGGGGTAATTTTAATTTATTTTGCGTGACATGACGTTGTCATTATGACAGGGTTCTATAGTAGCTCAACAATACCATGTTGTGACTATACGAGATAAGATTTGACAGGTGCTAGGGAAATGAATATACCTATTCCATATTCTAACGTAACACTTTAACACTAACGTAACACGTAACACTTAAGGTTTAAAATAAAAGTATCTCGTCCTGATTTTTATTACCTTTTATTACTAAGCGACTATAGCGATTTTCACTTTTTATAGCGATTTTATCAAGACGGGACACTTTTATTTTAAACGTTAAGCGTCAAGTCTTACGTTAGAATATGGAATAGATGTGTTTATTTATATGGAATATTGAATATGGGATATGGAATAGTTGTGTTCATATCATAACACTTCGTGTAACCTCATCTACAAGGTACTGTTGGCAAACCTAAGGCAGTTGGGCCACTACGCTGTGTAGGGGTATTCTAATGAATAAATACTGACTCTGTACCGCAAATTTATTCACCATTGCAATTGGCATTCTGCTGGCCGTCTACCGCCATAAGAACACAATAAAGCTGCCACTCGTTACGGCGATGAACGTAGGAAGACAACAGGATCGCGACTGTCCCTGTCACACATTGTTCGGCGTTCAAATGAACAACAACAACGAACGTCGCAGCAGCGAACAATCCGCGTCAGCGCAGTTTTGTCTGCTCAGTTCACCGGTGTTTGTCACGCGAATCGGAAGAATAAAGCGAGTGTGCTGAGGAAATTATTATAATGTCTAAAATGTTTAGCATGACAATGTGAAGCAGGCTTTATAGATAGGACCGCCGAAGATAAAGTGATAACACAACTTTGCGTTCTAATTTGTACAGTCTATGTATTTTTGTATCTAGTTATTACATATATACTACGTTTTTTCATCATTATCATCAATCGCCACAATAACAAAGCCCGTAGTACTTTGAAGTGCAGTAGGTACCTTGATTAGAGACCAATTAGCCATACTGCTCGATGCTTATAGACGTCACCGCCGCTGAAAGTGTTTAGGGTAAAAATGGCATAAGAAAACCCACGTAAAGGACATTGTTGTATAGATTAAAGTAAGTTATTTGGGAAATGTGCGGTTTACTGCTAGTATTTTCGGAAAGTACAGAATAACAAGATCGGGATAAGAAAGTACGTAGGGCCAAAAGGGTTTCCGGGTGGTTCTACGAGCGTTTCAACCGCTCTCATTATCTTCCTCGCATTAATGTCGAAGTTCCTGTAGATTAAGATAGCATTTTCAGTTATTTTTTAGAAGTCAGAACACTGTACAAGATACCCGAAAATAGCATCCAAAGATACAGGAATTTCGACATTAATGCGAGGAAGGTAATGAGAGCGGTTGAAACGCTCGTAGAACCACCCTTCCAATGATTTTATTATGTGATACTTAACGTGTTGCTTATGAACAGTAGAAAAACGTTGCCTTTGAAATTCCCTCTAATTAATATTTACGTAAAATCAGTATATTACACATAAGACTAAGAGCATTAGTAGTTTTAAATAACTAGATACATAAATGACACGTATTAATACGACAAACAGATAACCATTCCTTCATATCTCTAGTTATTTGTCCTATTATCTCGTTTCTAAATAAAAAAGCTCTTTAATTCTTGAAAAGTACCCATTATTTTTATTACCTTTAAGCAGTGTCGTAATAATGTAGTAGTCCGTGGTAAAGTTCGAGTGTTTTCTTTCGTAATGAACGGCAATGCGTCATAATCGCGGCAGCAGGTGGACAGCCGCTAAAAGCGGATCCGTGTAGGGCGCGCGGGCCGGCATTTATCATTCAACTTTACACGTTAGCACCGCCGCGGCCGTGTGCTTAGAGGTTTTTAACTCTATGGTTCCATTAAAGTTTAGCTTTTTGTATTAAGTTTTGAAAAGTTTTAAAGTGAGCGCATGAAACTATTAAAAGAGATGTTATGACACTTAACAGTAAATATAACTGATTTTTCTTTTAATGAACGCTTTTTGTCAATGCGACGTGCTAATGTTATGAAAAATAAGTAGGTACCTAAATGGATTTCAAATCAAATCAAATACATTTATTTGCCAGAACACACTAAATCAGAAAAAATACTTAAACTCTAAACGTCAAAATCCCGTTTTGGATGATTTTCGCTTCCTCCGGACCTAGATAGAACGATAATGGATTTTGGGGACGAATTTTAACAATAATTTCCTTGCATTTTCCTCATTATTAGAGTGAAAGGCAATATGTGTTGTGGTAGTGAACTGATTTTCGTCCTAGGCTTCAATCTCTTGCTCTCTCTCTCTCTCTTAATATAATTTATTCCACAATGGTCGTGCCAAACCGTTACTCTGCACCGATATAAAAAAAAAAGTAGTTGTTTAATTAGGTCTACAGATAAGAAACACAAATAAAAACTTCACAGCATTGTTTCATTATACGCTTCAATTTAAATGGTAAAATTGCGGATGCTATTTTGATGGCTACGGAAATAACGCCTCAACGCCGGCGTGTTTAATAAAGCACGTAGGACCAGGTTGCCATGGGTTCTTCACTAGTTGCAACAGTTGAATACTTAAACCGACGCCACTGCAGCTTCTAACAAATTGAGATGATATAATCCTTAAGAGAAATTACCCTCTGCTAGCTACTTCCCGCGACTTCGTCCACGTAGAATTAGTAATTCACCATCCCAAGGAATAGTGATTTTTCCGAGATACGTGAGCTTACGTGTTGATGCAAGGTTAAGCTATTTCCATTCCAAATTGTATTAAAATCCGTTAAGCTGTTTCAGCGTTAAGCTCTATCAAACAAACAAATAACTCACACACACGCACACTCCCGCACACACGCACACACATACAAAAGTGAGTTTGTTATTAAATTATTTTGATATAACAGAACGGCGCGAGTTATATTTATTTAGGAAAGTTTGAATATGTAGGTTTTAGCTCAGATAAAATAAGACTATTTCCGACGAACAGGGAAAAATAAATTCGTAGTTGGAGTAAAGAGCTCACGTAATGAAACACTTTCAGGTAAATAAGCCAACAACCGCTAGCAGGTAATTGGCTATTATTGTTCAGGATTATTTCTCAGTAAGGATTATTCCAAAATAATGAAAATATTTTGTGACTATACCTACATTATAACCTTAGTAATAAATCGTGGGCATGTTATAATTTTCCAAAAAACGAAGAAATTACAGTAAAATAAACTGAACAGTCATCCTAATTGCAAAATGACTCGACTTAAGTTAAAATCGAACCTTGTCGAGAAATTGTCCGCATTTCAAGAGAACCTTCCTCCATCAGCCAATTGCAATAAATGAGGGGGTCTGATTGGAATCCGATGGAAGATATTTTTTTGCTCCACGGAGCCGTCAATGCCGGGACGAAGAAACGGAGGCAATTTTCCGTAGCCGGGTTCATTTATCAGAGCTATTAGGTATTGCGAGGTCAGGATTGTAATTACGATGGGCTCCATACGAGGATAATCGGGAAGGAACTCCTTCAAATTCCAAAATCCAAATGTTCATTTCATCGGATTTTCATTCTGGCAAAAGCTATATGGTACGTAACTGTTTCATTTACAATTAATGATTCGGTTATCAAAAAATAACATAATATACTTTGGAATTAAATACTGAATCAAAGATAATCAGGTTTGTTAACTTTTTAACTATTATATTATTGGTATCTGTGCTCGGTACAATTACTTATTATGTGTATAAAATTAGCTACCTATGTAAATTTGATAGTTTTTGAAAAAAAAGTTGACGGTGACCAGGAAACTTAAAAAAAGGTTTATTAAGAAAACACATGGCGGGTGCATGACGAGCTGTCCTGCTACTTAACTAGCTTATGTATTACTTGCCCTCTAAACTAAAAAGCTCAGCTACTGTCCAACTTTGAGAGAAATCGGAAACACTTAGTTCAAAGGCAGAACTTTTGATACAGTGAAAGTTTCATCGTTTCCAAAAGGTCAATTGATTCAATAGCAGCTCCTTGTTGAAAGTGCTCTGCGACAGAGTCGCTAGAATATGGCTGTTGTGTGCACTACCAGGGCCGAGCCCCATGGGACCCTGTCATAGAGGAGAGATGTATCGTAACATTCGTAACGTCAGAAGATTAAAGTCATTAAAAAAACTTTGAAATAAATAAACGATAGGAAATATGTTTTTTGTTACGTTTTTTTTACCTTGCTTTCGTAAAGCTCGTTTTTAAAATACTCGTAACTACGCGATCAGCTAGAATCGCACAACTTTAACCAAAGCTTGGAACTAACAATGACACTGCAATAATAATGAAAAAGAAAAAAGTGTGACAATATATTTTTGAGGTTAAGTTAATTGTTACTCTCAACGTCAGACTTCTGGTTTATGTACCGCCAGCATCTATTAAACTAAATGAGCACCAATATTATCTCCACCAATAAGTAAAAATATATGCATAGGTAAAACTTTTTTTTCTTCAACAGTTTATTAAGCTTAATGTAAGTATACTTATATTTGTAATTATATGTAAGGTAGGTAGACATTTATTTCATATTGAAAATTACATTATTCTATGTCGCATAATAACATTGAATTCACAATAAGATCGTCCTATAAAAAAAAAAAATAATAATAACACAAATAAAATAAAATAATAGAAAAATTGGCAATGTCAAAATGTAAAAAGTCTATGTCAAAGGAGGTAAGTAAGGAGACTTATACATATTTTACTTATAGCAGTTTATCCGACACCATATCGCTTTAAATCATGTTTCAATTTAGATATTGTTTAAATATTTAAAGCGACAAGCAACTAAAAACGATTATTTATGATGCTGGCTGTAAACTGTTCCTCTGAATGCGCTAACACTAAACTTCAAGAAACAATTGGCGGGAACATTGCTCGTAGTGGATTCTCGCTACAAAGTGTAGAGCGCTGCTACGACTTCTACGAGCTACGAGCTACGCGGCTCTCGTAGCGAAACCTTGCGTCATCGTCCCAGCTTTCGAATACATACGGACGTAAAGTATTTCTGTGTGAGCCTTTATTTGTACAACCAATCGATTTCATACTTTGTCCCTTTTCTTAGTAAGAAAAGCAATAAGTTTTCTTTTAAAACATCACGATATCGCATAAATACTTTCAATAGGAACAATTATAGGCGATGATGCGAACAAGCTGTCAGTATACTCGTAAGAAAGCCTTTTTGAGGCTAGGTTTTGCATGGACGGTAAATGTGCTGGAACATTTTTCAGAGGCGTAGATCTAAAAACATCATACAAAATATGTGTCAGCTTAACCATTACACTCAAAGACCGCAACTCTTAATGTAATTACGTATTTAATTCCTTGGAGCCTCCATTCAATATTAGGTAATACAGGGTTTTTTTTTATTCGTCTTAAACATTTTGGTGGTTTAATCAGTAAGTCATACTGATCAGTCAGTCAGCTGACGATGTTTTGTATGGGAGGGTCAAATTTTTTTTCGCAATTTCGGGGTTGGTCGCATAGTGAAAGTTGGTCAATATGACTTACTGATTTAACCCCCAAAATGTTTAAGATGAATAAAAAAACACCCTGTATAGAAGCAAAATTACGTTAAGCAGTCTTCTCTATGTAGAAAAGTAAAGTTTTTGGTTTAAAATATATTTACCAATCGTTATGAGCTCAGAGGTAGCGGGTACGACGCCCGTCCAGGCTTTTACTTGTAATTGTCTCTGGTGAGAAAATAGCCAGATGTCATAATCACTGAAACTTCCATTTACGTCTATCTTCTATAGCTTTTGCCTACGACTCCACTCTGTAAAGGCTCATTTTTATTGGTCGATAGCCCGCGTAGTAGTACATTGCGTCATTACAATAGCTCTCGCCTCAAACGAGAAAACCAACTCGACAATGTACTACTACTATTCTATCAGATAACGCACATTCTAAACAAATAAATTTGGCTGACGTTGAGGTGCAGAAATATTTTTCAAAAATTTTCATCTAAGGGTAAGGACCGCGAGGAAAGAGCGGAAAATGCCTTCCACGCATAACTAGTTTTAGGCGTCCACTGGTATTAATATATGAAACGTTTTTTTTATTATTCAGGACTGAGCAGCGATTTACTTCGATCTCACCTGATGGTAAATGATGATGAGGTCTAGGACGGAACTCTATGGTTGAGTAGAAACCTATTCACTCTTGTTTTGAAGAATTTCTGTGTCTGAAATCCCGCAAAACCCGTCCAAGAACCAAGGAACTCCATCGTTTTTATAACAGTTTACTAACGTTTAATTATTGACCCAAGAATCGCTGTTTGCCGCGAACGATTCGTTAGCTGCTTCCATTATGTTTAATGGAGCTAATCCCCCTCTAATGGGCGATTGGATCCTTCCCCAAATCCTCCGACCATCCCGCCGGTTCAGTTCGCTACACTTTCTTACACAAACATTGTATTCCTTTTAGTGTGCAAAAATATTTGCCGAGTTAATCTAAGCCAGAGAACAAAAACATTTGGCGCCTCCGAAAGTCGCTTATGCGATCCTTAATAACTAAGAGAAAGATTCTTCTGCGCAACAAGAAAATAATTCTAGTGAATACAATATTTATAAAACTTGCAACCCCGCCCTCGCTTCGCTTAGGTTTAAAAAAATAAAATATGGCTTATATTAGTAATATAGCTTTATAAAATCAGTTCAGTAGTTCCAGATATTAGAACCAACATACAAACTAACAAACAAACATACATACGAACATAATTACGAGCAAAATTATTTTGTTATATTGCTAGGCACATTCTGAGTGAGAGCAGTTTTTAATATTTCATTCCTTTTTGGGACAAAACATTTAATTTTGCACGAATGATTATTGTAAAAGGGTATATTTAGGGATCCCTTTATTTATGTATTTATTTCTTTCTTTCTTTGTCACTCATAAAGTTGTTGTATCGAATTTTGAAAGTCAGAAATTGATTCTCATTTTATTTATGCTCATAACTATCGATAGTCATAAAAATTGTAAAGCATAACACTTCATACTGCTAAAGTGAATAGTCCATAATGTTAAGGATTATAATTTTCATAAGTCATAAAAAATATATCTGTAACATTCAAAGGTATATTGATAATTAAACAGAAATATTTTAAAGCAATTATTTTAAACTACTAATTATTATTATTATACCGTTTCATTGCCTCAGTGCATATGTAATTTTTGACTCCAAACTATACAAGATCATAATTTCAAAAGTAATAATGTTCTTTCTTTTTTAATTTCAAATTGATAATATGAATATGACGTGTATAAGGAAGGTCTCCGTTAGGTACGACAACGAGCGAAGCGAGGAGGAGTGTTAGGTAGAACTGCGACCTTTCAGGGCGCGAGCCGAGCGAGCGTGCCGCGGCAGAGGCCGCCGAAGCGCCAGAACCGAACATATTTTTTAACTAATACTTACATATAGCAGGCAAAACTTACATTTTATGTATTTTACTTTTATGATAAACAAGTTTGGACCTTATAATCAAATCACTATGTCAAGCAATATTATTACCTTTAACATTACGATGTAAAAAGTTATGAATAAAGTTTTTATGACTTTCGACAAATATGACCAGGAAAAATCGGAAATACAAATTATACCCTCAAATATTATGACAATAATTATTATGACTAACAATATTTATGACTAAAAACGTTATGGACTCTTAAAAACGGAACTAAAACTTTATGGAATACAATATAGACCCGTATAAATATTTACACTGAATCGCATGTACAATCTATCATTCAATCCGCTATTGTTCGAAAATTTGAATTATAATTGCCAGTGTTAATTAATGGGATTTAATTAAAGCGCTGTCCTGTCAATCTCGGAATAATGCCGTCGCGAATGACGAATATTTAATTAAGCCATCTAGCGCCGCCTAGCTCCGATCATGAAGTGGGACGACGCTCCATATCACACAGGCATTCAGGCTAACATTAGATATCTACGTATGAGCAGGACATACATGAGGTCTAAAGCATTCAGACAACCAGAATAAAATTAATAATACATATGGGACAATCTTACGCCCTACTAACTAACCTCTAACCTCTAAACTTGAACTACAGGCACAAGAAAACGACAAACATATTTTAATAAACTCATAATATTATAAAAAATCGTAAAATCGTACAATAAATATTTGCCCTTTCCGAAGATCGAATCCGGGACCACTGCTAGCTTCGTTCGTAGCCAGGATCACTTTGTCACTTACTATACTAATAGTACGCGCCCCGCAAACCGCGTCGCCGACGACGTGGTATACGGATAATAAAATTAATCCTAGATCTGTAGCCTTAACAAAGTTTCCAGCAGGAAAATATATAATGTTGTAAGTAATTAACACACATGAATTAGCATACCCCGTTATGAGTAGAGCAAAACTATTGAAATCACGAGGGTTGCGTAGCACAAAATGTTTTTACTTAATACCTTATACAAAAACACTTCTTTTTGTGTTTCAGACCTAATGAAACCTTTGTAATCAGTTTTTAAAGTCCATATTATTTAGGTAAATGGTCATTTACTTGTCAATTATGATAAATGTCATTTAATTCGTTTAATGTTTTTACGTATGAATTATCTGAAACTTGCTGAATAGTTTATAGTGAAATTGGGAATAAAATGGATCCGACGAGGGAATAGTTAGTAAATTACATATAAAAAGAGACAATAAAATATGATGCCAAGTAGTATCAAAAATCTCTCGATATTTATTTAAGAATGTAACCGATTGAGGAAAGGTATCACAAATATGTTGGCTTTATTAGAAAAAATATGTACATATTTTGTACATATTATGTACATATTTTTTCTAATAATGCCAACATATTTGTGATACCTTTCCTCAATCGGTTACATTCTTAAATAAATATCGAGAGATTTTTGATACTACTTGGCATCATATTTTATTGTCTCTTTTTATATGTAATTTACTAACTATTCCCTCGTCGGATCCATTTTATTCCCAATTTCACTATAAACTATTCAGCAAGTTTCAGATAATTCATACGTAAAAACATTAAACGAATTAAATGACATTTATCATAATTGACAAGTAAATGACCATTTACCTAAATAATATGGACTTTAAAAACTGATTACAAAGGTTTCATTAGGTCTGAAACACAAAAAAAAGTGTTATATATATATATATATATATATATATATATATATATATATATATATATATATATATATATATATATATATATATATATATATATATATATATATATATACATTATATGTCACATTATTTTACATGTACAAGAAATAAATATAGTGTGACAACCCTATGACTTAGTTTCAATGAATCCGCTACCTAATCCGAATAACGGGGTATGTTAATTAGTACAGTAAACTTTTGTTTTAGACATTTCTTCTAGATAGTTATATAACTTTAGTACTTTGTTAGTCATGCTGAATACAATTTCGGTACGTAAATTTTATTTGTATAAACATGGATTTTGCGTATCCTAAAGGATTAATAAGATAAAAAATCAGGAAGTCAAAACCTCAAGGATTATAAAAAGCCTGAGAGGCGCTAAAAGGTTGCGGCCGACGCTAATTATCTATAGCCTGATTTAAATGCAGAACACGTCAAAACATGACAAAAAATCAGAAGGTGACGTTTGTCATCGGCTAAAAAATTATAAAATTAATATTTACATTTTGATACCACAATCATGTTTTATCATTTAAAATAAGGTAGAGTAATTAGAATATTTCTTGGTGCATTGTAACGTAGTGTTATGAAACGGTTAAATCCAAGAGTTGGTTGTAGCTGTACCTGGATACCGCTGAGCTATGATTGAGACCGGCAGTGCCGATAACGTAACGGCCGAGGCACTTCCGACTAACCCGACTCAGGTAGAAGAAGTAGAAGCCATTCGGGTATGACATTCATTCAAGAAGCCGTAGGGTCATCCCTAGTTGTAGATTACTAATGCTGAAGTGATGTTAAAGTTATTTTATTAGACAGTCGCATAAACTGTCACATCTCCAGAATTTGTGCTATGGTACCTAATAATAAAACGTGGAAAATGCCATCATGAATATTTGCAAATTAAATACTCTAACTTACCCACTTAACTTTTTGTACCTATTGTGAGAAAGTTATAAACCGATTAGTACAAAAATACGTAACGTAGTACTGTCTACATTGTGTAAACATATTTTTGTTCATGCGAACTGGCCCTATTCTAATAAACGTTACAAACCGACAAAATTGTGAAAAGTAACTTAAAATGGACAAATACAGTGAAAACCATTTAATAAAGTTAATTACAATTATACATTGTAAATTTTTACTTTTATTAGATAGGGCGCAGCGTTATTATTTTATCATATATTTTATAAAACCACAGAATTAAACATTTATACCGGGCATATTTTTCCACTTAACCTAGGAATCACCAAAAGACGACGAAGACATAGCCCGCCCCGAAGCGACATTTCGTTTCACCATCCACAACATCAGCCAGCTAAAAGAAAAAGTCCTTTCACCAGCGTGCCACGTCCGATGTCTGCCCTGGAAGATCCTCACTCTAGTCCGGAACACGACCACTCCGGACCGCCAGCAGGAGAAGGCTCTAGGGGTGTTCCTCCAGTGCAATGGGGAGACTGAGGCCCCCGGGTGGTCGTGCTATGGCCTGGGAGAGCTCAAGCTGCTCACCCACAAGCCGGATGGAGAGCACGTGTGCAGGAAGCTACATCACATGTACCACAGGTAGTGTTGCGACAAATCGAGGTTTTAGGCTCAGTTCACAGTGAGCCGCGACGCGACGATGCTTGAAGAGGCCAGTTATTGTTCCACGGTGCGCAGTGCGGCGTCGCGGCGGCGAGAAGTTACGCCGGTAGCACACCTCCTCCGCGGAACTGTAGTAGCGAAACTCTGTCAACGAAATAAAGTTCAATTTCGTATTAAATATCACGATTCCGCCACAGTTTCGCGGTTTCGCGGCGGAGATGTACTACCGGCATTATATATTGGAATGCGTCGCGTCCCGGTGTGAACTGACCTTTAGATGCCGCATTCAGAGGCGAGGGCGCGCGGCGGGCACGGTTTAAGTCACTTTAAACTCCTAATTCCAACTCCGCTTTTGTGTTTGGAGCGCACCGCGCTATCGTTATGCGAGGGCTTTCCAATTGACAAGAAGAATTTACCAATCCTGCTTTTACCACACCTTTGCATTGTTTTATTATTGTTTCTTTTTTACTAGTTTTGGTCACACAAATCTGCGACCAAGTTCACTACGTTGGTGACTGACGCTTTTACTGGTTTCATTATTGTTCGCTAACGGGCTTAAAACTTCTGTACCACCATGCGCTGCACGCTAGGATTGATGTCGCTTTATATTAACTTAAACAAGGCTCCTGTTCGTTTTCAATGAGCATAGCAATATTTAACATCGAGAGTTCTCACATTTTAACCATTCCCTTAATCATCATCAATTTGACAGCAAAGAAGATGACTGGGGATTCGCGCATTTCATTTCTTGGAAAGACTTAATGGATCCTGAGAATGGGCTGGTCAAAGACGACTCCATCACAATAGAAGCCCACGTGGTGGCGGAGGCGCCGCACGGAGTGGCCTGGGACTCGAAGAAGCACACTGGTTGTGTTGGTAATACACGAGAGTGTTTTTTATGTTAATAATAGTAATTAATAACTTAATAAGGCATCAGCTTCTTCTTGTTAATAGAATAGAATAGAATAGAATAAAGATTTATTGTTTAACCGTGTACAGAGATGTTAACAAGTATATAATTAGAACCAACAGTTTATCCTACACTGACATACAATATTAAGTCACTTATTACTAAACAGAATTTATTGATTAATGCACAATTTATTATCTATTATAAAACTCATTCATATTGTAGAAAACTCTATCAACGAGCCAAGCCCTTAGGGTAGTTTTAAATTGTTTACCTTCAAGTGATTCTAAGTGAGTGAGTGAGTGTTTCTAAGCAACACGAGTGAATATACAGCTAGACACGAGAGCGCGATAGTGATAGACAGCTGATGGCAATTGAAAAACACAGCTACTTACTTAGCATTTTGATTGGTGTTTCCAGGGTTGAAAAACCAAGGCGCGACGTGTTACATGAACTCCTTGCTTCAGACACTGTTCTTTACGAATGTCCTTCGCAAGGCAGTATACAAGATCCCGACCACGGGTGATGACAGCTCTTGTTCCGTCGCATTCGCCCTGCAACGGGTGTTCTATGACCTGCAGTTCTCAGACAAACCGGTTGCGACGAAGAAACTCACTAAGAGCTTCGGTTGGGAAACCCTGGATTCATTTATGCAGCACGACGTTCAAGAATTCCTTCGGGTAAATCGGCATTGTAAATGTATTTAGGAGACTTTTTAGCGCTGCTCTCGAGAACAGGGAGACGATTTTTGAATCTCACTGATGATGAAAAAAAAATACAGACTTCAAGAACTCAGTAAAAATCAGGTTTTTGGTGAGCTTGAGTCACCGGTGTGTAAAACACACTTAAGAAGTTTGTTTGTGGCAAATCAAAATTATTATCTGTGCTTTCTCTGCCTACGGCCGCCACCGCACCCCTACACCAGCTGAAATTTTAATACAGTCCATTAAATTCCGATATGTGGGGTTTGTAGTTTGTGGGGTTTAGGTTTAATTTGCATCCCTGCATCCAACAGCGTCTCCCACGACTAATCCTCCTCTTAATTTCTGATTTAAAGAGCTTTATTAGTATAAAATGATATATTAGTAAATTTGATGTTTATATATTATACAATTTCATAATCCAAAGCTAGTGAAGCTGCATTCATTGCTCTCTTACCAAAAATATACCGAGCAAACCATTGGAATGTAAAATTGATATGCAAGTCTGGATCACGTATTAATACCGCAAAGAAACTTGCCATGAGGTTATTTCTGAAGTTAGTTTATTTTTCAGGTACTTTTGGACAAGTTGGAAAGTAAAATGAAAGGCACAGTGGTAGAAGGGACCGTACCGAAACTATTTGAAGGAAAAATGACTTCTTTTATAAAATGCAAAAATGTCAACTGCACAAGCACGCGCGCCGAAACTTTCTACGACATTCAACTTAGCGTTAAGGGAAAGACTGACAGTGAGTTTCAACCAATACCTACTACAAAAGCAACTATTAAAATGCGGAGAAGGCTGCAGTTCTACTTGAAAAAATATATATCTTGAGCAAGTAAAAAAAAATATCTCGATTTCGGCTAATGCACAATTTCATTAATCATGTTTGCCTCTCTTGGCGTAGCAAGTGAATTCAATATTAATGAAAGGTTAATTACCTTTCTACACTTTCGCGCATACTATACTATATAATTTAACCCTTTTCCACGCAAAGGCTTTATATTAACCACAAAGGTTTAGTTACAATTTCAACCTTAGTACTTAAAGTTTCAAATCTGATTGAATATACGCGAAAAGTTACATGCTCTGAAATTAATTCCCGATATGTAAATAACTTGGATATGTATTGCGTTCTTTCGTTATTTTCAACTATCTATATTGGTGCGACCTGAAAAAGGGTTAAGGTATATTGCAGCTTTAAAATTGATCATTTTGGCGGTTGTTGGACCACGACAAACTGTTTGGGAAATAGGACCATTTTGGTTTAATATTGGTTATATATTTGGTTATATATAAATGCATCTCCTAATGATACCCCTCATTCGTGTGCGCTGAAAATAAGTGGGTAAAGTTTTACAATATTTCAACTACGGAGTTCTAGTATGCTCCGAGTAGCTGTTTCATTCTGACGAACTTAAAGTGAAAATATAATGGTTCCTAGTTTCAAAATACCGCTCTGTGAAGCACTCGTTTAAAGAAAATTATTCCAATAGCACTCATTTTATCGCTAGTACCTAAACGATTTTCCTGGAATACTCGACGAGACTGCACCGCATAATGCAAATTGCCTTCAATTTAGTTATAGGTATTGAGTTTATTCCATGCGACAGCCCTGTCAGGAATAAGAGCGTCACCTTCTTGGAAATGTTTCAATTAACATCTGGGAAAAGAGTGGAACAGAGTAAGCTATTTCGGTCGCAACTGTAAAGTCGGTCTAAGCGCGATTTCTGAGAATAAGCCTTTGTCATCTGGCGTAGGTCTGAAGTACACCACAATTAAAATAAAAAATATAAATATATTAATATTTTATTATAATTATAATTCCCTGTTACAACCGTGAGCTCCCGTACGTACAGTCACGTGCTCAATAATAACTAAACACGCTTTTGCCTTTAACAAAAGAGACGATTTTAGATATTATTGAGCGCCCTATATGTTCCCATATATTTTCATGGTGAATGTACGTAATGTAAAGGATAAAACTATAGGAGATATTTTATTTAAATATAGGTTGATAATCTTCTAACAATGAAAGGAGACATATTTAAAACATACAAAATATACATATTTAAAATATAACATAGACGTTTCCGCCATCATGCCGTACTGTCCTCTATCTTTCCAGCAATGTAGCTGCATTACAACAGCTCTTAAAACGACATTCGGGTTGGTTCTTCTTCCCTTTCACTTGCTCTCTCGAATCTCTCTCTCTACTTGAATCTGAAAGCCTTTTTAAGACCTCTTGCATTGTACACTGACTCACTCCCTAGTTTACGAGTCGTTCAAAGACTACATCAGCACGGAACTGCTGGACGGCGAGAACAAGTACGACGCGGGCGAGCACGGGCTGCAGGAGGCGGAGAAAGGCGTGCGCTTCGACCTGTTCCCCCCCGTGCTGCACCTGCACCTCATGCGGTTCCAGTACGACCCGCTCAGCGACGCCTCTGTCAAGTTCAATGACAGGTAACACTTGACCAATGAGTGGAGGTATTTTATGGCATAGGGAATGTTGGCAACTCCAACAAAACATAGATTAAGACAAGCATTTAGTTTTTAAGTTTGTGTTAACCATTCGTTCATTCGTATTATTACACTCCATGTGACCACTGCAACAGCTAGTTTTAATTATTAAGAAGATTTCTGCCTTCCACGCGAGAACAGCGCCCTAACAGTTAATTCAGCACGTTACAGGGAATGCAATGGAGCCCATTGACCAACTTATACTCCGGCTGCCCCGTAGACATTTTACAATCTAAAGACTGTATTATCAAAGCTGCAAATATGTGGACAATCCTCGTTCGTAAAAAAATCAATTCTTTTACTGCCGTCCAAAAAAAGGCAGTATGAGAGTATGAGGCGTATGTGAGCATACTGCCTTATGTTTGGTAGGCAGCATCGCCATTTAGGCGAGAGTTCAAGAACTACTTGGAGCGGCAGTTAAGTGTTAAGGAGTTCACGATTGTACTCCCGCGCGAGGTCCTTAACCTACTCCCGCCGTCATGAGAGATCTTATAAAGAAACCCTTTTATGCTGAGCTTTTACCTATTAGAAACTAGCTACTTTGATTTATTATAGAATTAGTGTATCTATTTTAAAACCGAGTTTATTTGAACTTAATAACTTTACAGATCGATTTCTTGACTTGAAAAACCTTTCTGTCTATTTTCATCATAATTTTTGTTCATTTACAATACATAGTCAATTAAAATAATAAGATTTTATTATAATATTATAAATATACGAATACTAGTTACCTAGTTATGTAATACACGTAGGCAATGATGTTGCCCTAGCTGTCTTGTATGTATTTGCTATCTATTAGCTAATTTGGAAAAATATTGGTGTATGCGATCAAAGGCATAAATATCTATACAGTCATGACGTTCAAATATTATGTATACCTACTCGACCGATTTACCCTTGAATCACTGACAATCATTTCAAAGAATGTTTTACTTCACCGAATTTTCATTTTATCTACAGGCATTTCCACTTGCAGGAGTTATAACATTTTGGTGGTCACAAGTCTAACCTTTTTTTTTTTAACCAGAAAACAATAAAGTTTCAGCAGAAATTACCTTTCGATGAAATGGAATTCGGTGAAACGACACATTCGATCATTCGATGAAATGAGTGTCTGCAAAACAAGAGGACATCATACACGACCTTAAAGTTAGTAGCATAGAGGCGTGTACCTAGTTAATTATGGCATCTTGACAATGTATAATATGTAAACAAATGAAAATATACATTTATGACTTTGACTGCAAATCCTTAATCCCTTCGTTCAAGACTAGCATGTATGTTCCCAGATTCGATTTCTACGAGGAGATCAATCTAGACCCGTACCTGCAGGAGATCCCGCAGACTCCTGCGCACTACACGCTGCACGCGGTGCTCGTGCACTCGGGCGACAACCACGGCGGGCACTACGTCGTCTTCATCAACCCCAAGGGCGACGGGAAGGTAAAGGGCACCAAAACCATTGAAACCGAATTAAAAAGTGTCATTTTTATAAATTGGCATTTCGACATAATACAATTTATTTTGTCTGTCCTTTGGAAATGCTCAAATTCACCAGATGCAATAAGTTTCTTTCAAAAATATGCTTTTGAGAGGAGCTCTTCATTTCACCAATGAAACACTATTAAAAAGGTTTCCAAATAATAAGATTAATAAGGTACAAAATATCGTCCAACTTTAAACTTAACGATGAGAGTAGTTGCTAAGTGATGACGTGATGTTTACAAAGTTCAAGTATGCCTCTTTATACTCGTAGTGGCTGACCGTATACTCGTAGTGGCTGACCGGATGGCCCGATTTTAACAATGGAATTGGTGTAGTTTGAACAGGGGTGTAGACTTTTTTTTTATATATTTTTATTTTATAGATAAACATTAAATATATCTAAAACAATATTTAAAAAAAATTCACTCGTATATTAATTCAAAATGCATTAAAATAGATTTCATTTTAAAATTTCCCGCTAAAACGCTAACTTCTGTCATGGCGTCGCTATGACGTCACGATCCTCTAAACACTAGTATATTTTAAAGTACTCTGTGGGCTCGCGCAAATCTTGTTTCTTGGCAAATGTCAAAATATTGTTTGTTTAGAGGAACGTGACGTTTCGCGCCGTTTGCGGTCACGTGATAACGAGGATGAAATATTTTTTTTGTATAATTATTTTAAAATATATTATAAATATAATAAGCATGAAAGTGTGATTTTCGGTAATTCTATATTAAACACTACCGTAAAAAATATAATATTTATTTATTTATTTAGGAGAACCAACAGCTGTAACAGTTTAGATAGTAACTTAAATAAAGGTACAGAGCCAATTACAGGAACTCACAAATAGATATGTATTTATTTTCGTTTAGTGTCTACAATTCTCAATTTCTCGTACAATAGGGTTATTGTACGAGAAATTGAGAATTGAGTCACCAAGTAAATACTTTTCGATAAAAATACTTTGAAATCTTGACACTTCATATTATTGGCAGTGGTGTAAGTTCGACGACGACGTGGTGTCCCGCTGCAGCAAGAAGGAGGCCATCGAGTACAACTTCGGCGGCAAGGAGGACGCGCCGCACCTCGCGCGCCGCGCCACCAGCGCCTACATGCTCATCTACATCCAGTCAGTACCGCCTGCACCCAGTGTTGCCAGATATCAAATGACAAATAATATTGTTTATACCATTTATCAAAAAATGGGTTCCTTATAAAAGTGAAATCGCGGTGGATAAAAGTGGATAAGGGGAGTTTCAAAAAAATAGCACACCTTTCACTTTTTCTTCAGAATTGGGAAAAAAATTGTACGCTGGTTTGTACCCCCATTCTGAACAAGAAAAACCGAATTAACCACCACCACCAAAAATGTATTGAATTTAGGTAACAAAACGGACAATTCCATATATCTTTTCGGGGACATACATGGAAATTCTGTTTTTCTTGTTCAGAATGGTGGTCCAAACCAGCGTACAATTTTTTTCCGAAATCTGAAGAAAAACTGAAAGGTGTGCTATTTTTTTAAACTCCCCATAAAGCATCTGTCACTCTTGCACTTACAAGCTAGTCAGAAGGTACAGATGTTTTATACACGTTTATCCACATCGATAAACAACCGTAGTCGGCCCGCCGGATAAAAGTGCACAAGACACGGTTAATCAAGTATTTTTCAGCGCATTTTTAAAATTTATCGTGTTTTTTTAATACGCTGGTAATAACCTGTTATTGGGGCCATGTTAGCCGCATCTTTTAAACGGCCCGCGGCGTCCCGAAAACGTCGGTGGTCAAAGGGTTTAGCAATGCCAAAAAAACAGTGTTACTACTAGCCACCGTAAGATTGGATTTGGACGACCACATTGAACCTTAAATTAATTTTAGTAAATAATAGGCACAGTAGACCAATTTGAGTATAACCACAGAGTTTATTTGTTGAGTTGCCTTCAAACCTCGTCACAGAAAGGCAACGACCAATTGCTACGTAATTTCTTGTGTAATCAGAAATCACTGAGACACGGCCTAGCGTCTGAAGACGCTGTCATTACGACAGGGTTATAAGCAGAGTTGGGCGTTATTTAGATAATTTCTTATCTAAATAATTATTTTAAATAAAATCCTTTCAAATAAATTTATTCGAAGATAAATTCAATCACAAATAGTGCGTTGACAACTTTTTTATTTAGATAAATTATCTAGATGAAGATAACCAACCTCGTTTGTTATTGAAGTAAGCTTATAATAATAAATGTATACAGAATGTCACGTCGGGTCAAACCGTCACACTGACATTGCTCATATAATCAGAAAATAATTGTTGCAACTTAAACGCTTAATTTGTTCTTCTTTTTTCAACATGCAATAAAATAATCACAAGCCAAAATAGGCTGTATACCTACCAATTACATCTCAATATCGACACGATCAGTCAACAGTGTATATTTCTTTCCATAAGTGTGTTGAATAGCTATTCAACACACTTATGGAAAGAATATAGTAGCAACTGCAGGAGAAAAATGTCCCATATATTTATATTTCATATATTTAAGTATGTACAAAACATTCATTACTTTTGTTGTAGGTTATTTTCATTTCATCATGCCCGACCACTTCTAGTTCTACATGACTGTACTACTGACATTCATCTTTTATTTAAAATCCCAACTAATTTATCTAGATAAAAATGAAACTGATCTTATCTAGATCAGTTTCATTTTTAATTCAAAATAACAATTGACGGATTATTTAGTTACTTCAAATAAAAGATGATTTAGTTATCTTTCCGGTTTTTCGTAAATAGATAATTTTTGCCCAACTCTGGTTATAAGTAGTATACTCGTATATAGTTGGTTCGAAAATTAAAATATATATAGATAGTAACAGGAATGTTAAGCTACCAATACTAAAGTGGGCATGTACGAATCATGTCAGTGTATCTACAAGTCAGGCAGGCAAAAATATATACAGCAACAAATGGATCCAGATATTAGCCCTCCTCTCCCGTTTCCAGTCACGTTAGTTATTTATTGACACGGAGTCCGTGTTCAAGTGAAAGCTCTAAAATCCTTTTTCTCGCTTGCAGGACGTCGCGGCTGAAATATGTATTGCAAGACGTCTCCGAGAGCGACATACCGAGCGATCTCTGCGAGCGAATAAACGACGAGATGCGATACGAGATGGTAAGAACATGTAAATATCGATTTCCTGCATGCCATCTTTTATTTTACTTTTTTTCTGAAATGTATAAGCCAGACCTTGTTGCGTATTTCAGGCGGGAAAAAGATAAGATGCAGGAAAGTCAAATCTGACACCTCAGTCAGTTCTGCCAAGTACTACGCGAAGATAATCAGCGCACTAAAACAGTTCTTCACTTTGCAGGCCCTAGCCGGCTCTAAATATAAAGGCAGATAGAACGCAGAACGGAGACTTAAAAAAAAGCAAATCCATATTTGATAAAAGTTTACAATACAGTTTATAAAGTTTAGGTTAATTTACGCCGATGTTGCTAAAACTAATTAAATTTGAATGTAGGTGATAATAGATTTATTATTTACTTTGTGTATTTTTTATTATTGTAATATTTATGTACCTGCTTCTGTTAATAAAATTTGTTGCGAAATTATTAAACTTAGTGTTTCTTAAATTTACGATTTAGGACATCTTGTGTCTCTAAGGGCCGTATTAATAAACTAATCTCGCGTGAGATGGCCGTCTCAAAACGCGTCAGAAATGACAGTTTTCTATTAGTTACTTGATGTCCACTTTGACGTGTCTTGAGACGGACAACTCAGCCAAGCCATTACTTTTAGGACAGAAAAAGCGATATACATATCCTATGGCGACGTTCCCTGTCCTTGCTGTATGTGGAATTCAATTAAAGAGATACTGTATTATATTATATTGTATATGTAAAATTGCATCGAATATTTCCAATTCTACTTTCTCCTGGAAAATCTAAAATTCTCTCTGCCATTTAGTTATTACCTACCCGTTTAAAGATCTATTTTCCTTTGAGTACCTAATTTTTAAAGATTTGCTCAAATACGGATTTGTTAAAATGTTTTGTTGCCTAAAAATTGCTATGAGTAAAAACCGACCAATCAGATTGTAGAACACGAATGCAGATTATTCAAACAATGTTGTTGGTCATTTCCGCTCTTCTCCGTTCTGCTCCGCTTGAGTGAGATCACACCCTAAGGTTCAAATCTAAGCGTTTTTCCCTTATGGTGCTCTCTCACTTCGCGGAAGAAAGGATTATTCACAGTAGTTTCTTTGGCAGAATCTTCGGCAGCGGTTCCTTCAGCTCAAGTAAAGGAACTAGCAATTTGCTTGAACAAAACTCTCTACAGAAGTTAGAAGGTTTAGTCAGTTTACAGTACTTTGGAGGACAATTTCTCCCAATAGGTTGAGATTGGGCAGCTAAAAAAAATACGTGTCTGTTATTTTAGACTACTCTCTAACATATATCAATATAAATCAGATTGGAGCCGGACAGTTGGGTACCTTTCCTTGTCAGCTGATCCTTCAGGAACTGATGTGAAACTTAGCAGCAGTTTCTTCTACTTTTGTTGAGCTGTCAAAATTGTTCCACACGAATTTTGCACCGGGCGGAAACTTTTCTAACCCTCTAAATTAAGTTCGATTTATTTAACTTGCAATGTATGTGTGTACGGAATGGGCTGAGATTTGGAATACGTATGAACGTATGTAAACCCAACGTGATAAACCCGTAGTGTTTCAGCTCCTTGGATTTGTCTTGGTAAGCAGTACAGTCGGCAATAAAAGCTTGTCCCAAAACAGATTCTTTAGGTTAGGTTATTTTTTTTTAATATGTATGAAAAACTTTCCCTTTCTTTTTTTCATTAAATTGGTTCTTTCATAATAACGACAACATATTCAAAAATCGTAAAAATCGGACTAGGTTTAAGTGGAGGGAAACGTTGCTACAATTTTTATGGACATTTTCTGCCTCAATGTCCTCTTAAGGAACTAACACGAAAAAAATTCGTACTAGATCCTTTAACTGTACAGTCGAGGACAGAAAGATGTGTACACTTTTTCACCTTATTCCATTGTAATAAGTTCCAAAAGTGTAAACATCTTTCTGTCCTCGACTGTACCTACTGCCAAAAGATCTACTGCGAATAATCCCCGAGAGATAGAGTGAAACATAGAAATTGACAAATTAGATATTTAGAGGTATTCAACCTCTACCTACGTCCTACACTCTTATTAGTAATTTTTATCACTTCGCTGCTTCTCCATTCAGCTCCACTTGATGAAATACGTACGCACGTATATTTTGCTAACGACAAATTGTTGATATTGCGATGACATTGATTTTTATTCCAAAATATTATAACACATTGAAAATCTGTAAAGGGGTTAATTTGGTTCCGCGCGCGATATAGGTACGCGCTCTGCATTGTAGCGGAAAAATTACCTACTTGATTTAATAAAAAAGCGGAATAGGCTTTTTTCTGTTTATTGGTACTACTCGTATATGTAATAAAGAAAATTTTAGGAAAATGAAAATGGGTAAATGTGAAAACTCATGTTTGGCTTAATTTTTAACGAAGACATTCATCCCATCCATCAATACCCAACCAAAGTATTTTTACATTAGAACATATTTTTACAAAAAACCAAAACACCCCATATCGCACATATCCAATTAACACAAGCTATTCAGCGAAGGGAAAGTCTAAGCTTGAAGCTCACACGTCTTGTTCCTGTTATAAAATGCATGACAAGCAGAGAACAAGGGTTCCCGTGGGCTTGCTCAATCTCGCCGGACACAAATGAGCCGGGAGATATACGCTACAGCACTAACCGCGTTACTTTTATCATATCAGAGTCTTATTTGAGGTTGTTTTAGGGTAATCTAATGAGACTGTTATCTGTTGCAGGAAATGTTAATGTTAAATGACACCTATGTTTAAGTTAAATATTCCCGTTAAACTAGGCGTACACAGAGTTATGACCGAGTATTGTGATCGATTTAGCTAAAATGTCGAGTGATTTTGGTATTACCTGCAAGACCTTAAGAAATTGCATTACAAAAGCACCTCTTAGCGAAGAGGAACTGATGATAAAGACCAGAGGTGACCACCGGAACTGCTTAGTCGTAAGTGATTTACGCCAGCAATGAGATTTCTTTATTAAGAATATGAAGCTAGTTTTATACTCATTATTACACATATGGTGAAGTGCAACAGATGGTGAAGTACCGGGAGAACTCCTTAATGATTAACGGCCCTGCATCTTGGGCAGCGACATTTTGTTAAGGGTGATGAGAGATTGGTATTAGGCTATTGTTTCTTAATATGATGTTTATGTGCTTTAGTTTATCACATAATAATATTAGGTGCATCACTAAAAAGCGAAAAAAAAAATTTTTTTACAATAAAATAAAACCGTCTTCAAAAACCTACTATATCGAAGTCGGTGGCAAGAATCATGGTGTCATTGCTACTGTGTATACCTACTTGACACCGGCTTGGATATATTCTATGTACCTATTAGGCACTAAATAGGCTATTCTTAGGACTCCTAGGAGGCTGGTTTTTATTTAACGCTTTTTAGTAGGTTTTTGAAGACGGTTTTTTCGCTTAACACTAACGCAACTGCTTTAAATTTCCTCCGTTTATTATTTCTTATCTCAATGAACATTAATCAGCAAGAATTAACGACATCTAAAGTAAGTACTATAATAACTTTGCTCCCTGAACACAGGTCGACTAGGCCGCGGTTAACACTGGAAACAAATCATACTAATATTATAACCGCGAAAGTTTGTGAGGACGGATGTGTGAATGTATGTTTGATACTCTTTCACGCAAAAACTACTGAACGGATTTGGATGAAATTTGGCACACAGATAGTGCTCATCCTGGATTAACATATAGAATACCCGGGAAATTTGATAGTTCCTACGGGGTTAGCGGTAAACGGTTTCTGTGCGGACGGAGTCGCGGGCAAAAGCTAGTACTCGATAAGACCAATTGGTACAGTCAAGGATAGACACATATAGCAGTGAAAAGTTTTAAAAAATATATAATATCAGCAACTCATTTTTCTGACCATTTGAGAATCTTATCATATCACTTTACAATTTAGGCTCACTAGTCAGTTAACAGTGACGCTGTCAGTACTTACAGGCGCTCATAAGGACTCTCTCAGAGTCGTGTGGACATATTTTCGATACTTTGGCCACATTTTCATCCGTGACTGTACACAACAGTACCAATTCCAAAACATGTACTTGCCGTATATCGTACTTATTACAGGTTTGCGTAGTAGGTATTGTATTAGATTAGCGTTAATTCACAGAACGCCTTTGATGGTTATTACTAGATTCTGGAATGCTAGATTACCTTGAAATATGTTCTAGTTCAGGGCAGGGCAGGGTATTCTACTTCGGTTCAGCTTTCTTGCTTCGATTTCGTAAACTTACTGTTAAAAATATGAGAGCCCTTGACTTACTGTCAAGTATAATCAAGGCTATCTCACACAACAACCCCCCAGCACCATACCACCGCCTCGCCTTAGAGCTAAACGTTGAAAAGTCACCTTGAAAATCGTGAGGGCTGGTCTCGTGCCGGGGCGTTGTAATGTGCGATGACTTTAAGAGCTGTCATCATGACGTCAACTAGATACAAACTTACAATTCACTACAATATCCAAGCAAAATTGGTTAATACAACGTGGAGTAGAGTCCTGGGATGTTATTCTACTTTAATTTTACCCCTACTGCAATCGTATTGTTAATAACTCACGGCCGCTTCTGGGTTTTCTTCGAGCGTTTCAACCGCCGTCATTCCCGTGGCCGCATTAACATCGACATTCCTGTAGCTTTGGATGTTATTTTCGGTTACCTTGTAGAGTGCCCTGGCTTCTACAAAATTTAACTGAAAACGCTTCCAAAGCTACAAGAATTTCGAATCAATACAGTCACGGGAATGACGGCGGTTGAAACGCTCGAAGAATTGCCCTTTTACTGCCATACGACTATGGGGTTAGCAATGCAGTGGAATAGAAGCCCTGAACGCTTCGCGTGTCCTAAACCACCAATATTTCTAACAGCCTGTTAGCTTTTTGAACGCCGCTTCATGTTAAGGCCGTAAATCCCGCGGACACGTGATAAATCACTCCTATCCGGTGTCCGCGCACTAAACACTAGCTTATTTATCGTCTGGCTGGTTTCAACGCGGTCTGGAATTAAATACAGCGTTTATGTCGAAGGCACCAAATGCATCGAAACAAACTACGAGCTCAAATATATCAAACAGTACTCTATGTTAGCGTGTGCTCAAATATTTTCAAGAACGTTTTCTTTTTTATATATTTGATGGTAAATGTAGAAGGAAACGAGCGCGGAAAATATATGACACGTACTGGAGTTCCCCGCTATTTCGAACACACGAACATACACAGGAATCGCAAAGGTGTTGCCGGTTTTACAAACTTATTTACTCACTTAGATCTAATTAAATCAGTAATTTCGTACATACCATTCATTACTTTTTAGTGTACTTCACTCAATTTACTAGAATTGATTTTTTATACTAGTTCCGTTGCTGAAATGAACTGAATTATGGAGTGTACCAGCTCGACTTGGCGACGACTGCAGTAGCGGCGGCGACGAGCGACGAGGTGCACCAAACAAATGCATAGAGCGATAGGCAGCGATGAGGCGATTTCTATGCGTTTGTTTCTACCACCGGCCGACCACTTGGCCGGGCCCATGCCATCAATAGTCTGAAATATAGACTGTGACAATTGATAATGCAACATTCTCTGATCTTAGAAAAAGATCTGTATATGGATTTGGTTGGTGGCTACGGCTATTTGTTAGACCATGGTAATAACTTATTTAATAACCAAGTCGGAGACTAAGTACTGTAACATACTCGTAACTACTATTCATAAAAAAATACAAACCGCATTTAGCTCAGTTAGAGTCGAGCTTATCATGGCATTGAGTGACCTCTGGCCCCTCAATGTCCCACATGGTGAGTATCTATAAGATTGAGTGGCATCTTGGCAGACAAATAGCTTAAGTAAATCATAGTCGATGGTAACAAATTCGCTCCCTCTGTCTTCGGTAAAATTGACAGGGCATTGGCTGGGCTTTTTGTTTCCGTAATGAAACTGCTAGGACTCACTCACTCACTCGGGAATAATCCTATAAACCTTACTTATATAATTAAATGTGAATGTTGGATGTCCTGGAAAAGATATAGGATACCTTTCGTCACGGAAATTAGATGATTCCCGAGGATAATAATGAATAAACGCATTCCACACGTACAAACTTGCGGGCTAAACCTTGTCCTAATATATAAAGGTTTATATAGTGACATATTTTAAAGCTTTTAAAAAAAAAAAAAAAATCAATAGGTATTGATTTTTATTCTTTTTTTAAAAGCTTTAAAATATGTCACTTTAAACTATGCTATTGTAATTTAAACGCATAGTCCTGCAATTTTTTGCTTTACAATTCGTAATCTGATCCTCAGTTCGTAGTTAAGTTGAGATGAGAAAATTCAGTACTTTAATGAGCATACAACCGGCCAAAACTCTTCATTGCTTTATTTTGAAAACACTTGAGTAACTAATTATTCTATGTAATTAAGAACCCGACTACTAAAACTAGGAAAACTTTTATTTGACCAGGCATAATGACAGGTTTGTTGGCGTTTTCAAGTAAATTCAGAGAATGGCGCCGGCAGATCAGCTCTAATTAATCCGGAAGCTCTGCTATTAATTAGGAAGAGTTTTTCTTCGTCACGGCCGGATTAAACCCGTAGAGATTCCCGGTAATTGCAAGCTGGAGCCTTAACCGTTTTTTATATTTAAAACTCTATTTTTTTAGCTACTGGCGCAATTCTTCGCGAGAAATTTCGAACAATGAGAAGCCTTATTTCACTCCTTTCAGACACATTTCTGACAGAGAAGGCCCCGAATATTAGCGCCAGCTAATAAACATTGCAAATATGTTTACGTTTGTTTGTGAAAAAACGCGCAACCTCCTAATGTCACAAACATACTAATTTAGTTCACTCTACGTCTAGGGAGCCGTGTAATTTTTGATTTATTTTATCAAGTATAATAAATAACAGTGAATTTCAGTAAATATCGAATCAAAAAATATTTATCCAATTTTTTTCAAATATAGACGGTGGCAAACGAGCATGGGGGTTACCGTTGATTGCAATATTTTTAGCATAAGGATCTATTTAAAAGATTGCAACTATTTGACATAAAAACGGGAGCGAAATCGATATTACGCAGCTAAATAGGATCACTATCTAAGTCGCTACTTAGATTACAAACGGTTCGAATTGGGCGTCGGAAGAACTTATTATCAGGCTTGGCCATCCGTCAAGAGTTAACCTTAATGAAGCCTCCCGGAGGAGTAATGTTTCCATTAGAAACGATCACGCTGAATAGAAACTTCGAGAACCCACTGAACTCCAACTATTACAGCTAGTCTGTGCCAGGGTCCTAAATGACCGTACAAAATGGGCCAATTTCAAACTGATATAAATTCTAGGCACTGAATGCAGTAACCCCAGCGAGATTCAATAGCTTCGGGATCAGTGTTGTTGAAATTTAACTACGGAAATTGCTGCCGATAAATGATTTTTCTCAGTTCAGTTAGGTAGGGCTCTACGTAGTTTTAGATTAAAGTTGATAGTAGAGGCCCGTGACATTGATATTGGTACAGAAAAAATAAAAACAATTAATCAACTCTATAAAAAGTAGAAAACAACTTCTTTTCAAATTATCCTAGGTCAGGCAAACTAATTTCGGCTTTTGGTGGGATATGGCTGTTGTAATTTTAATTTTTAATTTACGCTTAATTTGCTTATACATATTAAGTGGACAACATTGTTGAAGGTTCGCTTGTTTTTGTTCAATATTTTTTGTTTCTACAAATACAATGTTGGTTTTTACCACGTCGAACTATTTTTCCTTTTTTTTATTACTGTAGTATTTCGAAATAAAAAGACGTGGTGATGGTACAGTTATGTCTTTCAAACATAATTCAGAAATTAACAACGTTGTACAGTTCTGTGAGATGATGGGTCTTCGGAAAGCAACATTATCCGAAGCAACTCGAAGATCTTGGTCACGAATTATTGATTTGGCTCAAAAATATCTGACACGATCTTGTGCCTCTAGTAATAGAGACGTGTCAAATATCTTTGAGCTCAATGTTGAATAATATATTATTGCTGGTGACTGTACCTACTTAGAACCCTGATTATACTGCAACATCGCTTAAGTGATCCATGATGGACCACCGTGTACAGTCGAAATCGCTAGTTTCTATACGGCCTACATAGACCTTATTGTCAGCGGCATAGGGGCGTGTAAATATTTTTGATAGCTTGTTGACGTGTGTGTAAATATGACTTCGGCTGTAGAGGGACAAAAAACTTGTATAATATAGGTATGTTATATTATATTGTACTTGCACGGAGAACCATGTCACTCTGTCATTCTAGGATACTATTCCACTTTATTTTTTACCCATCTTGCTCAAAATCGTTTTACTTTAACGTAGGAAGTAAGTAAGTAAACACAGAAAAAAAACCATTGGCTTTCCTGATTGTCTAAAAAAGAATTAGGACTCTGTTCAAACGCGAAAAAAATAGTAAAACGCCATTGATTTAGTATTATACTAGATACACAATCCCGAACAAAAATCTTGTATAAACTGGCTGAAAATGACATTGACAGGTATATTCAGATACATGCTAACTCCGCTAATTTTTACCTTTTAATGCGAACTATTTTTCATAGAACTCAATGTACTAAACTTCAAGTGTCAAATTTGCAAACTTACGTTTCAAAACACTGAAAACTTTTTGTTAAGTGGTCATTGTCGCAATATTTAACAATACTTTACGTCAAAAGCGGACATGATAATTCGTAATTTGTACGTACAAAATAAATTACTAAAAATCATAAAAGCGTTATTAGTTTAACTAGAATCTGTTTAATTATAAATAGAACTTACGTAAAATAAGACATTCCATCCCTTTTTACGCGACTGCCCGAAGGAATGTTATGTTTTTCGAGCGTATGTATGTATGTATGTATGTATGTACGTATGTATGTATGTATGTCTATTTCTTTGTGTCGCTCTGCAGCCTAAACGGCTTGACGGATTTTAACATATAGGTATCATTGGATTCGTTTTAACTGTCGGAGTGACATGTTATATAATATTTCAATATGGCGTCCGCAAAAAAGAAATGGAGAAGGATAAAAAAAAGTATTTTTTATTATAACAATATCAAATGAAAGCTAATAAATAGCCCATTCCAAATATATATACATCGTATCACTTTGCCATTTAAATAAAAACTAAAAAGTATGAAATAAAATAAATTAATTTAAGAAATCAAAAAACCCTATTCCAACATTTAAGTTATATTCTTTCGATTAAGGCTTGTTCTTAGCTTTTCAGTTTAATTTTTTTTTAAGCAGTCGGGGTTTTTGATTTTTAAATATTTTTTTTTCTGTTTTATTGCTGTTATTTACGCATTTTTCTATCGAACATTTTAACCATTATTTACAACTGACACTGTCTACGGCCGGAATAAGACTAACTGCCGCACTCACAGACGTCAATTAAGTTTAAAGTTTCATTAAAGTTGCTGCGTCTTATTCTATTGCTATAGTAAAGAAAGTGACAGCAGCTACTTTAATGAAACTTAAAACTTAATTGACGTCTCTGAGTGCGGCAGTAAGAGCAAAACTTATGCCAAAGTCGATTCGGCGTAAGTTTTGTGACACTTTTTCCTGCTGATTGTGTCTCTAGTATATTCTAAATCAATGTAAAGCGCCTTATTTATGATGTCTCATCAGAGCCGCTGTCGGAGCCCTTTCTGGTCTCCTTCTTTCTTGCCCTGTTCTTTTTCTCGATGGTTTCGAAGCACGCCGTCATGCACTCTGCGGCCGTCTCGAAGTTGTTGGCGTTGCCGCCGCATCCGCTGTACAGGAACGACTTGCACCTCGACTCATTTATGTCGAAATACATCCTGTAAAATACATATACAAAAAATACAATACAAAAAATATTTATTTACTCTCACAATGGTTATGTTAATATGTAGCTTAATAGTACATAATTGAATACTCATAAGAAACCAGTGTGAGAGCCTGGTGTCTGAACTAGGAGACCCTGTATGACAGATCACCAAGAATTTGAACTTTCACATAATCCTTACTTACTTATCTTTACTATCCTTACTAATATTATAAATGCGAAAGGATGTTTGTTTGGTGCATTTTTAAAGTCAAACGGTCCAACAGATTTTCGTAAAAGTTTGCGCGTATGTAGTATGATACATGGAGACGTATTTCGCATAAAGTCAACTGTTGAAGCATTATGTAAAAAAAACCGGTCAAGTGCGAGTCGGACTCGCGCACCGAGGGTTCTGTATTTAAGTCCGTTATACCTTTACATTACACCTTTTTATGTACTTTAATTGGTATGCAATAAGGTCAATTTTGACTTGCCTAAGTTTTTAGTACAGATCTTTAAAGATTTTTGTCAATTTCTCGAAAACTACTTATAAATTTAAAACACTTTATTTTATTTTTCCAGTAAAATATAAGTAATTATGTATAAGTTAGGAATTTTTCAGATTTTTCGGTTCATAAACTTCGGAGATAAGGGGGGGAAACGGTCATTTTTTGAACATTTTTGGTTATAAATCAAAAAGCACGTCACAAAAAATTATTAAAAAATTTGGTTTTAAAATGTGCAGATTGAGCCCTTTCATATGACATCCCGTTTGCTATAACCAAATCACTTTTATTTATTCTAGACCCCTTTTCAATTGTTTATAAAATAAATTTCATTTTTTTTTTACTAAAAACAGAGGCGCGCAAGCAAGTTATACAACATGCCAAATTTCAAGTTGATAGCTTGTGTAGTGGCTGAGAAAAACTAAACTGCTGTGACATACAGACAGGCAGACAGTCAGACAGACGGACAGTTAGACAGACAGACAACGAAGTCTCACCATAAGGGTTCCTTTTTTACCATTTTGTTACGGAACCCTAATAACTTCAATTCAAGATGGCAGCTAACGCTCTCAACCCTCGAGGTCTAAAACTTACATTTTTGTGACTAGCCTATACTTAAGCAATGCAAATTAAAACATTTTCTATTCCACCTTTTGGAGGGCAAAAATACCTGCACACTGAGCCGAATAAAACAAAATTGCTTATGTTGTTATCGAATTATCTTAAAGCGGGCTACTCACATACCAGCCGCAGGGGCAATTTTGGAAATCATAGAACCTGCTTGCTTACACACATCACAATTAAGGAGGCAATTAAGTGTCAATTGCCCCTGCGGCAGGTGTGTGAGTAGCCTGCATAATACCTAATTAAAAATCTTTTGATAGTCACAACCAGCACGTTCTAAAATGTTTCGGACTGATTTGGAGTCTTCCGTCAGGGGACTGGACACTGCGTCGTGTAGCCGTGGCTACCTACTTATACCGTGTTTATTATTATAAAAGTTACCTTGTCATGTAACCCAGACAAAGCCCACCACTGGGCTGCATCTCGCAAGCCATGTCCTGCTCGACTTTCTCTTGGTACATAAGGCCAGAACCTAAGAAAAAGATACGTTAGGGTACCACAACTCTAAAGTACCGTTAACAGCAATACCGCAATCATATAACCTGATACAAACTAGGGAAAAGTGCGCCTAGCTACTAGGTACGACTAAGAAATTAAATTATTATTTCACTCTACCTATTCCAATAAGAATATTTTGATCCCCCGAGAGAGGAATCGAAGTCGTTAATTTCTATATTTGTATAAGAGTGTCTTTATAAAAGTTTTGACTCAGCTTAATGTAACCTTTGTTTGTTCGATTTTTTTCAAAAGAGGAAAAAGAAGGTAGTTTTGTGTCACTCGGTTTGGGCGATATCTAAAATTTTACTTATTTGAGAATCCCTCGCTCTTAGCTTCGCTTTTTACCATTGGTAAAGAATCCTACGTCACAATGGGCCTCGAGCCACTTCTGCAATGGAATTCAACTTGATGCTCTTTACATAATAAATAAATGTAAAGACTTATTAGCTCAGCTCCGTTGGATTGACCCAGGCTTCTTACAAAGTTGCCCATGCTCCTTTATTCAATTATTATTCACGTAAATAAAATATTTTCAAGCTACATAAGTAAACTCATTGTTTTGATAGAATACGGTGCAAAATTATATTTCGCTGGACTACTAGAGATTGCCCAACGCGAATCACCGATTATCGAAAGCGATTTCCTAACCATCACTACATCACGAGTAAAAATGTATTTTTGCGGTGCCCCTTGAAATATCGAATTATTATTTAGCGCATGTGTCGTGTCGAAGCTAATTTCTGCTGAAACCTTATCGTTTTCAGGTTATTTATTTTAAGCATGGGTTACGCAGGCTAGGTTAGGTTAGGTTAGACAAAAAATTATAATTCCAGGTACGTGGAAATGCCTGTCGAGGAAATGAACATTCGGCGAAGTAAAACATTCTATGAAACGTTTGTCGATATTTCAAGGGCAAACCGTATTTTTGATTTTAATTATATTTTGTATTAATTACATTTAAATTGTACGTTTTCCGTTTTACGTTTTCCGCAAATTATTAAGATTGATTTATTGATTGGTACGAGTATATTTTACGGCCTGGTCACGATTTGAGCAGGGGGAGCGGCGGCGAGCGAATTCTCTCTTCATTGCACGGTCGAGACGCACACCGCGCAGCGGTTAGTTGACGTTACACGCAATGTATCAGCCGGCCGCGCAAAGCCGTGGCCAGCCACTTACCCAGACAATGGTTCTCGCACTCCTTCTTCGTTACAAACTGGTTCTGATTGCCGTCACAACCGGAGTATTTAAATGCCTCGCACTGGTCTAACCGCGGTTGATAATAGTACCTGCATAATAATATTAGTTTACAGTTTTTTTATTTTCACTAAATAGGTAACTTTTAACAATAATCAATTGGAAGTAAAGTAGCAATACCTACATTTTATCATGTTTAAAAATACAATAAAAACAACCTAAAGGTCCTTCGGACGTATCGAACTCTTACAACTTCCTATCATACTTTAATTGCATCATCTTTGAGTAAATTGGCATCACACATACATAAATTATATATAAGGCGGAACCCGTAAAATTATTGCGATATGGCTACGGAACCGCTTAAAACCGGTCACATACCACTTTTCCTCTGGTACCTTCTGGCAGGGGTGAATGCTCACCATCTCACTGTGGCTGACGAATATAAAATTACTAAAGTCATCTTGAAAAAGTGCACTTTACGTACATACATTGTTATATTGTTTTGCCTGCAGGCGCCTCTTTTCGGTTGTAGATGGCACCAATAATCCCACTTCCATATATCAGCAGCGGCATCTGTATATTTCTTAGTCTTTTACATTGGGATAAATCAAAACAACACCACAGATATAAACTTTATAAGACTCCACTCACCGGAGCTCAAAATACGCTGACGCTGCATGAAATTATCTGTGTCAAAATTGATAAAAAAAAGTTATTATGGTGCTTCATTGATGTGATCATACGCAGCGTCAGCATATCTAAGCTCCGGCGAGGAAGTTCCAAATGGCAGAAACTGTCATAATTTAATTACCGGTATCGCTTCTCCTAGAATTTTTATTTGCGAAAATATCAACAGTTGTACTCTTTTCATCAATAACCGTAATTCTATTGTGCAACTTTGTTGGCCGCGCCGATGTCGACACTGGAAGTCGGGATGTGAGATTTTCAGCGACCAGCACTTGGTGCCAAATAATTCCAAAAAGAATACATAGACTATAACCCAAATGACTCCGCATGCTTATCGGGCTATGGACGTAAAATGTTCAGAACACTAAAATAGCAGTGGACTCAATTTATTTTGTCATAACATTTTTATTGCTGTTTTTCCATAGAAGTACCTACATATAGGCAACCACGAATAAGGCGTCACTGAAATCGATTTGTTAAACTAAGCCTGCTCATACCTACTTACCTACATACAGGTCGATACCTAGTGATAGTTTAATAGCAGTACCTTCTACTAATAGGTACTGTAGAGAAAGTTACTTTTGTCTAGGTAAGTCTCAATAAAGGAACAATATAGCAAACTTGTAAAAGGACTACTGTCCTACTAATATAATATTATAAATGTAAACGTTTTTGGATGAAATTCAGCTCACAGATAGGCCTTACCCTGAATTAACACATATAGTTTTTATCCCGGAATATTTTACAGTTCAAAGGGGAAAGCGATAAACGAATTCTACGCGGAGGCAGTCACGGGAAAAGCTGGTTAAAAATAAAGAAAGGCACGCATGCGTGTACACGTATCAATAATCATACCAAAAATCATACAATTTATATAAGAATATTAAATCAAAACAATAAAATTAGACTCTTCCTCTACCCGTCTCAAAAAGCTTATGATATGATAATTATTCATGTCAACCAACGTATCGGAGGAATTCATGCGCCAGGTTAAGCTAGAACCTAATATTATAATCATTTATAGCGTGGGAAGGAGGTAGGTAAACTGGTTAAATGCCCGCTTACGGGAACATCGCCAGGCTCGTGGCGGCCATCCTACGGGCTAGTTTATTGCAGGTTACGTAACCTTTACATAGTACAGTCAGCATTAAATAGATAGGAGCAGCGAAAGTAGCCAAATATATCGCAACACTTTCTTATTCCTATAGTAATAAAGGTGTGTTGCGATATATTTGGCTACTTTCGCTGCTCCTATCTATTTGATGCTGCATTTGATGCTGATTGTACAAAATAATGAGTTTGTTGTGGGCTGTAAATCGTAAAAATCAAGGAGAAAAATAATTAATTTAAACTACGTACGTACCAGATTTTCATGCGGTTTTACCATCATGTATTCTTCTAGGTTTATGTGCATAGCACCTACATGTAAGTAGATCCCCGCCCTTCATAGGAAGGGCGGACCTCGAGGTAATTATTAAAACAATTATAAGGGCTTTAGATGTTTCCGATTCTAAATTAATGCTTACGATAGTGTTATCGACAAAGTATCCAGTTGTAAAAATCTAGAAATTAACATTGATTGAGAGCTAACTAGCCTATAGCTTTCTGAATCTACCTAAGCAGTTGCTTAGATTTACTTAATAACTTCAATTTTTGACAAGACGAGCTTCAGCTTGCTTTCGATTAACTATACTGGCCGTTTTCATAGAGATTTGCCTCCGAATAGGTATTTAACCCTTTGAACGCCAAAAACGCCTAAAGGTGTCGTGTGCTGTCGTGCCTACCACGCCACCGACGCTTATAGTTGTCATAGGTACAGCTTTAAAGAGACTTTATATCGTATGAATAAGTTGAAATTTTGCATAGCTTTTGAAACATGTTTGGCGTGCGAGTGACACATCTGTATTTGACGTAAGGCGTCGAAAAGGTTAAAGTTTGATTTTAATTAGACCGAATATAGTAACCGATAACGATACAACACAATCATAAATATCTAAGTAGTTAGGTACATAACTCGATAAATATGTTTAACAATTAACACGAATAACCTACAAGTATTTAAATATGACCATCTATAAACTGTTAATTTACTTGGCTACCTGGTAAATTGATTAGCAATTTCATATCTTACATTACAACCTTTCACCTCCATGCTAGCCAAAAATCCTAGCGATTCTCAAACAAAACGCCCTCAAACAATAACGGAAGCGCGATAATGATTTGTCGGCCACACAATGGTTGATCGGGAAGCAGCAGCTGTTTGCTGATCTAATGGCATTTTCCATTTGCATTCGGATTCCTGCGCCGAGGTCGGTGAATGCCGAACGCCGCGCCGAATACTCGAATGCTCGAATCGGATTATAGCTAACGACCCTCCATTCAGTCCGGCCGCATTCTCCGTGCGTGCCCGACACTGATAAACTGCACTGTGGCGATGCTCTGATGGGACAAATCAAGTAATAGTTTTGACGATGTCAGTTAGTGTGTCGTTGATGGAAAACAAGCGGTTTCCCGCTGTGTATTGGCTAGGGGTGGATAAAGGAATGCCTCGAAGTAGGTTATTTTAATATTCTGATATAAACAACGACTTAGCGACATTGTTGCAATTGGATTATATATAAATTAATTAATTAATTAAATACCAGGGGACAAAGTCATACAAATTGACCTAGTCCCAAACTAAGCTCTAGGCTTGTATTATGGATACTAGACAACGATAAACATACTTATATAGAGAAATACATACCTAAATACATACATAGAAAACATCCGTGACTCAGGAACAAATACTCGCGCTCATCACACAAATATTTGCCCACACCGGAATTCGAACCGGGAACCGCTAGCTTCGTATGCAGGGTCACTACCAACTAGGCTAATAGACCGGGAGATGGTGACACAAAATTTTAGGTGATTTGTACCAGTATGGCGGTTCTTCAGGGGTCTAATTACGTAATGACAAACAGAAAAATTATGGTCATAGCGCTGGTACCGGCGGCCCAATCGCGTGGGCGTTAGTCGAACGTGTCGGATAAATTACGAGTGTCAAACGATTTGTTCCACAAAAATTCTTGTATTTTCCGATAGTCCATAAAAAAAGAAGTAGGCGGTAGCGTAATGCCATACTTCTCCGGTGTGACTTACAGCCCGAAATACCGACGCGAACACATTAATTAAAAAAAAACAATTCAACCATTTGTACCAGGTTAATTTTTACACAGCTAATCATCGTCGAGTAGCCATTTACGAAAATTACCATGCCATACTTTTCAGACGGTTCCAAATGGCTGCCATACCGCCGCAAGGGAGTAAATTTTTTTTTTTGCAAAACGATTTGTACCAACCTAAAACTTTTTTTGACAGTTTCTGTAAATAGAAGTCTGATAATGCCATACCTGTGGCAGGTAGCGATTGTGTAGGTACAATCTTTTTTTTTATTGTAAGATTTTATTCGTATTTCGAACGATTTGTACCAGTATGGCACTAATTTTTCCTGTAAGTTTGGGGTTTAACGAATATAAATACAAAATTTCAAACACCTAGGCGGCGGCAATCTTGTCTTATACTTAACCAGATGTTATGTTGTATAATATTGTACGGCTACCACCGCTCGAACGATTCGACGACGACGAGGTCTCGGCAGCTCCAGCCCCCTAGTCACGGTATAGGCTTATTTTTCAACACAAAAAAAACCTTTTAGGAAATTATTTTTTCGAGTATGGCACCACTTTGGTACTTCACCATAAATACGGTGTAATTTTCCCAAAGCATAGGTTTTTTTCCAGTTTCGATAATTTGAAATGCCATACTCAATTCGTTCCAATTTTTTATTTATTTATAGCTCGAGTGTGACAATCTTCCGCCCCATGGTTACAGTATAGGATATTTTTTTTTAGGTAGAATTTTATCCAAACGAACCGAATGCAATGATGCCATACTGTAACAAATAATTTTATGTCTTCTACCTTGAAGACGTGTCGAAAAATTTTTTTTTCAAGTATGGCGCCCCTTTTTCCCCCTATTAGAAGTATGGCAAATGTAATAATGGTCACATTGCATCATATAATTTCCAAAAATCCAAATGCCATACTAGTACAAATCGTCAAAAAAAAAAGTTTTTTTACCTCTTGGCTTAAGTCTCACAGTCGTCCGCCCCATGGTTACAATATGGGATACATTTTTTTTGGTAGAATTGTATCCAAACGAACAGAATACAATGATGCCATGCTGTAAAAAAGTATTTTACGTATTGTACAGTCGTATTTTTGAAACGTGTCCAATAAATAAGTTTTTCAAGTATGGCAGCACTTTTTCCCCCAACAAGAAGTATGGCAAATATAAAAACGGTCACATTTTATCAAATACTTTCCAAAAATCCAAATGCAATACTGGTACAAATCGTTTTGCAAAAAAAAAATATTTACTCCCTTGAGGGCGGTATGGCGGCCGTTTGGAACCATCCGAAAAGTATGGCATGGTGATGTTCGTAAATGGCTACTCGACGATGATTAGCTGTGCAAAAATTTGCCTGGTACAAATGGTTGAATTGTTTTTTTTTTAATTAATGTGTTGGCTTCGGTATGGCGGGCTATAAGTCACACCGGAGAAGTATGGCATTACGCTACCGCCTACTTCTTTTTTTATGGAGTATCGGAAAATACAAGAATTTTTGTGGATCAAATCGTTTGACACTCGTAATTTATCTGGCAAGTTCGACTAACGCCCACGCGATTGGGCCGCCGGTACCAGCGCTATGACCATCATTTTTCTTTTTGTCATTACGTAATTAGACCCCTGAAGAACCGCCATACTGGTACAAATCACCTAATATTTTGTGTCACCATCTCCCGGTCTATAAGGCTAAAGGCGGTGGTATGGTGTAGGCGCGTGAGCGGCATCGTGTAGGTACACGGGTGTTTTTCAAAAAAAGTGCACATCGTTAAGGAAAAATTAAGAAATTTTAACTTTTTCCAGTGCGTCACGAAAATTAGTCATACATTTAGTATCGTTAATTTTCGTGACGAACCGGAAAAAGTAAACATTTCTTAAGTTTGACTTAACCATGTACACTTTTTTTGAAAAACGCCCACACGAGCCCTAACCGCGTCGTCATATGGTTATTTGCTGTCTTGCTCTTGCTTTGTATTGAAGGATAGTCAAAATACTCGCTCTCTACGATTTTACTCGAGTCTAGCCAACTTTACCCACCCAAAAGCCTTTTTAAGACCTCGTGCACTGTAACTAGATACCCATAGTGTTTAGGATCAAACTATTTACAATATCGCGTAGACTTTATCAAATATACCTACTAGTAGGTCAAGTCAATGAGTTGTCTAATAATATTCGGCATGTTTACTCGATTATGTCCATATCGAAAACGCAGCTTTCCGCACTTAGAAAACACTCGTATGTATACAGGCAAGTACCCACTTATATTAAATGCAAGTAAACTTTGTATACATCAAAGACACAAAGAAGGGGTTCCGTTTAGGGCCTCTGTTCCACATTGTTTTAGCCCACTTTGCTTCTATTATATTTGATGTTATGGTAGTTAGCTCTTTTTCACTTGACAATAAGGGGCTATGCTCACTGCGTATTTTATACGCGCCGACTACGCGCAGAAGACGCGCGTATACGCGATTCTAACGAAAAATACATATATTTACTTATTATGGGCATCTACAGCACCGTAAACGCGCGTAATCGGCGCGTATACAATACGCCATGTGCGTAAGTGTGGAATTTCGACATAATTGCGTTCAATGAAATAAGGGCGGTTGAATCGCTCGAGGAATTACCCTTAAATAGAACCCTGTCGAACCGATTGCGTCAAGTCTGAGAAACCAATTGCGTCAAAATTAATCATTGGCTTTCTGTGAAATAGTTCTTAGTGAGCTTCTAGGTTTCAATACAAGTTACAACTAATATATAGTTCTTGGTCCTTAATAGGGTTAAGTCGCCTGTCGCAGGAAAACAGATTACCAGCCAGCTGATCCTCAGGCGACGATTAGCTAATTAGGGCGGGAAATTGCCTCGGGTCTCAGCATTAGACTCGTTAAGTGCACAACTAATAGGGTAAAGTCGATATGAAACAAACTTACTAAGAAAACTATACCTACCTCCCTAGATAGTGCGCCGACTAGATTATTCTACAAGCACCAGATTCCAGTAGAAATCGACACTAAAAAACTGGACAAGAGCATGTCGGACCAAGCTCAAGTAGGGTTCCGTCGTCATTCTTACAAACACAAACAACAATCTCCAAAAAAACACGAATATTAGCAAATTTTCTAATTAATCTTAGCCGATTTCCAGTAGGTAGGTACTCGTATAAACATTTTAAATGACTTTTAGAGCAAAAAGTGAAAAAAGTCCCAAAAATCCGCAGTTTTTCGCGTGCTGCGCAGCGAACACAAGTTTTTCGAAGTTGCAAATATGGATTAACACTACCCTAATTATTATTGTTTTCTGCTCACTGACGACTCTCATTAAAAAATACATCACTGCAAAAAGTTCCAATCCATTAGGCCGACAATCACGCTTACCTGTTAACGAAACAGGCCCGATTAAGGATGGTAATCTTTCGCCGCGGCAAATGGATATGGGCGGGGCCGTGATTGATCCCCGCGGTCCATTTAATCCGGGGAGGCCCATCCAATTAGAACAAAACATCAGATATCGATTCACAGTGCGATCGCCCATTTTGTACGCTGACAGGTCAAACAGCCAATCTCGATCCAAGTTAACACATATTTGTATTGTAGCTTTTATGGCCCAAATCATATAGAACTGGACGTGCTCTAACACAATCTATACATTTTTCTATATCCGTGGTCACGAATACACTGTAAATTTGTAAATAAATATAACGTGAAAATGACGACTATATAACAGTCAAACAGCTTGCATACTCCTTGTTAATTTCCACGCTAAGAACGCGCCACGCTACTGTCGCGCCGCGCCAAGCCGGCTGTTTGACATTACACACCTTAGTTTGGGACAACTGCCGCTCTCAGATACGTCAATTAAACGTCTCTGATTAAAGTTGCTGCTTCTTATTCTATTGTTAGAGCAAAAAAAGTTAATTGACGTCTCTGAGTGCGGCCTAAATCAATTCGCATTTTATTGTCCTCTGACATTAATTTTATTTCCACCTCACCAGCTCGGAAAGGCTTTCTTTCTCGGTCAAAATCTGCGTGCAAAAGTCCACTTTAACCGCTAGCGTGGAAAGTAATGTTGGTGCTGTGCGCAGAGGGGGCGCTCCGCGCAGTACCGGATTAATGGGGCATACCATAGGTCGGAATAGGTAGTCTTATACCTAAAGATGCGTGTTCATTCCAGGGACCGGACAACCCTTTCATCGGGAAAAGCCTTTCAAAGGGCTTCCCTTTGAAATAGCTAGCCCCGTGATTTGCTCACCCATTCCAATTGGCAACCCATACGGTTGACTTTCCCTTATCGAATGAAGAACCCAACGATAAGGGTAGCCCTTTGAAATAGGTAACTGGTAACTGATTCATCTTGATTTCCCTAAGAAAGGGTTTCCCTAACGATTTAAGCGCTTATTATAAAGCTTTCCCTTTTGTACGAGCCAATCACAAACGTGTGCCATAGGAAATCGAACCGTATTAGATCTTTTGCCGCTCCGTGCGGTAACTTCAAACGATACGCCGTCGGTAACGTATACTAATAAGGGTTTTATAAGGGTATTGGGTTAGCGCTTAGTTGAATGGGCTGTTTACTTGCTTGGAACAGGACACAAGGTAACGTGTGTTTTATGAAGTCTACAAAAGGTCTAAAATTGCGTAACCCTAGTAACCTTTTTTAAAGGGTTTAGTAAGGGTATTGGTTAGCGCTTAATAAAATGGGCTATCGTTTGGAAATAGCGCTTTAAAAGCACATTTAAAGGGTTTTGACGGGCAGAGGGTTTGGTAAGTAAATCCTTACGAAAAACCCATACAAAACCGATTGAAAGGGATAGCGGGCCGGTCCCTGGTTCATTCAATCACTCACGGATCCATTTCACTCACGGATCGGTGAAGATGCTTCAAGTTTAGGTAAATTAGCACTACCTATATTCCGACCTATAGGCATTAACGTTACATACTGAAGATAGTTATGGGGTAAACGAAAGCAGGGCCGCGCCGACCCCCCACAGCGCCTGTGTGCGAAACCTATGAAGCGCCTCTTTTTTTCACGAATCTTCATGTTTCAACTTATGTTTTTTTATTATTTGTTTGCGCCTCTATTGTCTTGGCGCCTGCGTGCGCCGCACACTTCGCACAAGGGGCGGCGCGGCCCTGAACGAAAGGATCCAAAAACAAACAAGTGTAAACAAATATAGGATTATATTCAGTGAAACGATCACATCCAACATAACAAACATCGGATCCCACTCCAATAGTTTGTAGGTACGAGCTGTCAGACCTCTGCCACGGGGTTCAATCCTACAGACGGTAAGTCGTGAATCAATCAACTATCAAACTATAATCCCATTTGCCATTATTATTTCCGGCAAAAAATTAGTTTAAAAATTAAATAGTAACATATACATACATGTTCGGGTGTTGAGGGCTTTCAGCCAGAATTAACAATACGGGCGGCGCGCGGCGCCGCCGCCGCTTGGTGATTCGACTGTCTTAACATTTTATTCTATGCACACTTCATTATTTTCTATAAAAACAGGTTAAATAGGAATTCACATATCGTTACGTTATTTATTTAAACTTTAATAGAAAAAGCAGAACCTACTTTAATCGGGATCCGCTCCTTAAAGGGTATGTGCAGTAGCTATTATGTACAAGCCTCACTAATAATTGCTATTTTATCACAATGTACTATCAATGCGGATTAAAATAATTTGATTCGATGATGCTATACAAAACGAACTCAATGATAATTTATTAGGATCGTCTACGAAAAAAGTTTTATTGGTAAAGATTTTAACACATGATTAATGGTGTAACATAATAGTTAAGAGTGTTATGGGTACAATAATGATAACATTATATTTAATTCTAAGTTAAAAGTACACGGTGCAACGCGCAAAACAATGCTTACGCGACTATGATATAGGCGACAGTCTACCAAAGAGGGCCAAGGCGTGCCAGTTCTGTCTAGGACGACCTTAACTTATTGCCGTTTGGCACTAGCACTGGGAGTCGACGAGTCACGTTTCAAATACCGCCAACGTCATTTTAATACTTTGAACAATGGTAACCCAATAACATACCAGCCAAGGTAAAAAACAAAACCTTAAGAGAACCTACATTAATTAACTAACGCATTTTATCACGTAAAATAATTATAACGCACTATAATACTACATCGTTTCATTGATAAATGACCTAATTTGTCTATAAAATTCATAACATTGATTTTTACATACATTTTACGATTTTGTTCTTACTAGTTCTCAGTAGTACATTAATTCAGACCATTATCTTAAAGCGGACTTTGGCGGACGGTCGCCTATACGTAAAGTCGCCATCTATAGAACTTGTGAACGATGTAAACAAAGCGCCATATTGATATTGTCTAGTTTGATGAGTTTACTAGCGATGGGAAAAGTAGACTAAGATTAAAAATCCTTTAATTTTTTTTAAATCAGAATCACTAGAATCGATTGAGGATGACGTGTGACCAATATGTATTATGCAACGTAACGTACTGTACTGTAATGTTTAATCTTAACGATTGTACCTGGTACAATCAAGCGTTATTTTAAAAACCACCGAAAATAATATCATTTTAACACACTACTTCTCGTTATAATCTTAATTTGGCCAACACTAGTCAGCCATCATAGACAATTGCAGACTTGAAACGAAACAAATATGTCATTGCGATATGTCGGAATAACCTCAACTGCAAAATAATTTGAAACTTTTACTGAAATATCGAATATTAAGTGATTTTATATTGTTCAATGAGGATTAGAATAACAAGTGGTTAAATATCATATGGATTTAGTAGTGATGGAGAGCTAGTGTGAAAGTTTACGAAGAAATGTTGCCTAAAAGGTCGGTTTACATGGTTCACAAGTTCCATTGATGGCGACTGTAGTATGTGAGACACCAAACCTGTAACCATCGACAATTTGTTAATAAAATGCGTATCGCCGGCAAGCGCCCTTCCTGGCAGGAGGCAAATCGTAGGCCTTCATACCAAAAAGCGACCACACACAGGCACATTTGACTATATACATATAATAATACCCTTAAAACATCATTATAATATATCTCATAGTACAAACTCGTATCTAAATAATGCTGTATACTCTGTAGAAATGCTCAAGTCGAATCACCAAAAATGCTTAACGCCCGGTCGGCACGCGACTCGACGGCGACGCGACGGCGACGCGCCGGCGACCGCTCGCCGTCCTCGACCGACAATTAGTCCGTGCTTAGATGTAAATAAACTAGTTAGACTAAGGATAACGACAGGCCAAATACGATGGAACACAGGAAATGCTAAAAGAGAATAAAACAAATTGACATGGAATTCAACATAATAAGTATTGACTTTGTTAGTTTAGTCTACGCTGAAATGACGCCCCATCTACCACAATTAACAATGTAATTTTAGTTTAAAGGAAAATGATAAGCATCATATCAGCGTATCTCATAACCTCATCGGGGGTAATATTTTTGAAATAAATTATTACAGGGATCTAAAACTTTTATCCGCAAAGCTCAATTATACAAAAACAACGTTACGTACATCTGCTAGCAGGACTACTGTTTCCATTTATTTACTACAATGAGTGTCACCTATGGTCCAAATATATATAAATATTTAATAAATAGCGCGGTATAGGAAGTCGAATTGGTGTTTATGTTGACATTTAAGTGACAGTAACTGAGCGTCGGTAGTTACAGACGACGCCGAACGTCCGAGATAAGAAACTCCGCAGACCAAATAGCAACGTGCCACTCGTTAGATCACTCATTCCACTTCAAGGTCTTAAATACAAATACATACTCAAAATCTACTTACTCCCGCTTTCAGATTCGCTCGTCAAGCACCAAGTTACTCTCACTTAAAAAAAAAACTATTACGTCTAGGGCCCATATAAATATGCGTTTAAAATTACAAAATATGTACATACAACATGGTTCACATGGTCTAATGTACTAGTGTATAAAACATGGACTCGACCACATTCATTGCAAAAATATGGGAAAATAATCTGCTTCTAATGTCATATCTAGATAACAGACGTCGTCGTAAAGGGAACTGCGCGGTATTTACATAAGTATCGGGGCCCTAAGGACGTCCCGTCGGCCGGCGCGGGCGCGGGCGGCGCGGCGCGACTCAGTTGTAGATCTTGATCGCCTTCTCCAGGTAGTTGACGCGCGAGCGCTTCGGCGTCTTGTTGATGTGGTCCAGCCCGAGCCACGGCCGGCCCGTCGCGTCTGGAAGCGACAGATCTTTTTACATTTTAGCACACATTCCTCAACGGATACTCGCTCTGCCAATCGCGCAAATTTAGAATTTTGACAACACCGATACAGATAACATGCCAATGCGCGCATTCCGAACGGTAGAAGTAGATACTTACTTGCGTTACTACTTGGCCTGAAGTCGAAAATATTAACTGCTGATCCGTCGCTTATGTAATTAGGCCTTCCATTTGTCACTATTGCGAAATTGTACTGAAATAAAAGATAAAGGTAAGTGACCCATTTAATAAATATTATTAATTTCATATGAGAATATAACCAAATGTAATCTTGTAAGAAGTTACTGCCACTTTTAAACCTCCTCGTGGCAGTGACCTTATCTACTTGATTATATGATATAATTTGCCTACTTAGCATACCTTCTCCCACTCCTTGGTGGGTATGTCGAGCTTGGCCTGCAGGCGGTCGCGCACCGCCTGGAAGGGCTCCAGATGCTTGACGCGCGTGTAGAACGGGATGCCGAACGTCGCGTACACCTGCTTGTGGAAGTGCGCGCACGGCACCAGCGCCTCGTCCTCCTATTACCAAACACCCTTAATAAACAACTACAATATTCCCGTGTAAAACCTACAAGTCTCATGACACATCAATAGTTTGAATTATTTTGCAGATATTCGCAACCTACCTTGAAACGTTTTCCTTCATCGAAAAGAAGGAAATATTACTACCTGGAGTATCTTTTTTAATTTTCCGTTTTTCATTATAACTATCAGTTGAAGCTAAGCTATGCACGCACCTGCAAGTGAAGCTCGTCGCGAGGGATCTCCTCTATCCGGTAGAGCCTTGGCGGCGAGATGATGACCTGATCCAGCGTGAGCTCAGGGTCGGGCCCCGGCAGCACTTTGTGGCACGACACCTCGACGATCCGTAACCTGCCGGAACATAATGGTGTTTACGGCGATGTGAGTGAGGCCCAACGGGTGAAGAGGAAGCAATCACGTATACAAAATAATTGGGAGCCCGTTGACCCGCATAAAATTGTCTGACTTAATGCATTGTTTGTACGAAAATCGTTTTGCCTAACACCCTTTTAGGCTGAAATTTCAGGATCTAATAAATATCTGTTATGTTAGGTTAGGCTAGTTTTATAATAATTCTGACAAAAAATCCTTTCTATTGTAAAAAAACGTTTCAGAAAGTGACGGATATTTCATCAACATCTTATCTACAGTAATAAATCCGCTGGAATAATTAGTGCAACTTACCGGCCCGATCCATCGGGAGACATTTCAACTACTTTAGCTGCTTCTTCTAATATATCCGCAACTTTGCCACCTTTGTTTGGATATAAAATTAATTCTTTATCTTCTTTATAATTTGGACCAACCTGAAACATTAGAACACTTAAGGCAAAATAATCGAAGGTCATACATTAATATAAGTTTAGTAAAGCGTAATATTGGTTTATGATACAATTATTATCTTAAATTGTTTTGAAAATAATTTAGTTTGTGTTTCTATCTCTTTTTAACAAAACAATTCAATATGGAGTTGCACGCTCACGTCACAGTTCATGACGGATCTCTCTAATTAGTAGTTTTTAAATGCTTATATTATCCGTTTTTATTTTTTCACTCTTTGCTATCTCGTTTACGGTATTTTCATATTTTGTTAAGCAAAGCGATAAAAAAAATCATGTATATTCCCTATTATGGGATTATGTAGGAACTATCGGCACTAAATTTAACTCTAACTTCTAATCGAATAATGACGTAATTTATTGAATATAATAGCAATCTATATCTATATCTATGGGCATATCAACAGCCCTAAAAAAATAGCGAATATAACAAATAAAAACTCATAATACTTAATATATTTTTGAAATAAGGTATTAATATTTGATATTTGTCACGAATAAATGTTTTTCTTTCTTTCTTTCTTTATTCCAACTTACCCATAAACATTTGAATTGTTTCTTATTGTCCAATTCATTAACTTTAATAGATAAAATCTGATAAAACAATTTCTTAGGGCACTTTGGTTTACAGTACACGAGCAGATCCTTCAGTATGCCGTCGTAGGAGTACCTCAGCGGCAGTCCCGGGGTGTCCTTGTAACTACAACAATTACAAAAGCGGAGCCATGTTGATTACTTACATTGGATGTACACTTACAAAACATTAAAAATATTGATTGGTAAGAATTGTCGCACACGTGTCAACTCTGCACCGGACCGGCACCGCCTAAACCGGGCCCGGTGAGGCGCTTCATACAAAGAATACTGGCCGGCGCGAGTTGAGGCGGAGCGGATCCGATGCAGAGTTGATAAGAGTGAAGGGACATTGATCAGGCGCATGGTCGAGGGCGTTTTCCCTATCACCGCCACACCCGCGCCGCTATAGCCACTTGAAGTGCTGCTCGCGAAGAAGTACGGGAGTGTAATTAGAAATCCTTCAAGTTTAAACCTTATAGATACTGACAATTCTTTAACTTTGGAACTTATGCATACAGGAGCGTCCTCACTGAGAGCATTCTTACCCGAGCATTTGTAAACGAGCAATAATTTCAGTAATTTGTAAGCTTTGTACGCTCGGCTCAACGTCCACAACACTCGAATATTCGACGCCGAATGCTCTCAGTGAGGACGCTCCTTACTGTCAATTATAGAACAAACCCTATAGATAAACAACTAATACTAAGAACCGGCTAAATGTGTGCGGAACCCTCAGTGCGCGAGTCCTACTCGCACTTGACCTGTTTTTTGTTCTTTAAGTCTAAGACTACTTAGACTTAAAGAACAATCATTACTAAATGATTAAATAAAGATGCAAAAGCATTATTGCACTTACTTCTGACACTTGAAGAACTGTATTAAGTAAGGGTCGACGTTAAGTCGCTGGCCGACCGCTCTCGCCATTTGCTCGTAGCGCATTTGCATTGATAGCTCCATCGTGAATCTAAAAATATTTAATTTAATTTTAGCATTTGCACGTTCGACGTGGCTTGGAATAAATAAATGTTACATTTTCTATTTTTGAGGTAACTCTTGGCTAACTCGGGAGGGGGTCGAGCCAAAAGGGGGTCTCTCCTAGATGGGGGGGTCGATAAATCGCCAAAATCGTCTCACCTAATTATTGTACGGCCCAGAGTTTATCACCAGATATTTTTATACATGATGTTAAATGGTTATATTGTAACATTTTTTTTTTTAATTTTAGGATAATTAAAAACGATCCAATGTAAACACCCGATTTACCTGATTTTTTAAGTTTTTCATTTCCAAATGTAATGGTAAAGTTAACAATAAGTTAGCGTTAATAAATACCCAGGATCATTCGGCTGCGTCTTGTCCACGAACTGCACCTCGACCTTGTAGAAGATGTACTTGAAGTAGTCCTGGCAGGTGGGCAGCTCCAGGTCCTCGTGGCGGTCGGCGCGCTCGAACACGATGATGTCGCCATCCATCAGTTCGTCCAAAGCCTGGCCGCGTGCACACGACTCAACCCGAGCGACGACGTCGCGGGCCGCCGCCGGGTTAACAGGGCATGCAATTTCCTCCGCGAAATAACTAGTAGTTCACCCCCAACAGAGACCCCTAACTCACCGATTGTTCCCATGTTCGAACTTGAACATTTTATTCGCCTCGACTACCCTAATACCAAATTTTAGGAAAATCGGATCAACAATACTGAAATTATCATCGAACAAACATTCGTATGCCATATCAATTGCGTCACGCCTTTGATCACGAGTGAACTTGGAAATTGTATTTGCCTAATTTCATGATCGGATTAGCAGTACTATTACTTGGCGGGTTTTTTGATCATTAAAATTTGGTTGAAACCTTAAATTTGACAATATTTTTGTTACCAACTTGTTTTATGTAGAAAAGAAGGCACGCGCATTTACATCCCTGAAGTATCGATTTCGTATTAATCTTTAAATTTATGTATGATGAAATTGCATGCCCTAGTGATAATATACCGAATCGTATTTTAAATATTGTTTCTTTTGTTGCACTTTAGTAAAAACCTTCACAATGTCTGTCCCAATATAAAAACATTAACAAAAGAAGTAAATATTTAAAACAAGTCGGCACAAATTATACAAAAACATTATTAAGCAATTATTTAAAGTGATTATAGAAGCACTACAGGGTTTCGAGTAGAGTGAGATAATTGTAAATGTTAACTTTCTAACAAACACTCAGGGGTTATTTTGGTTGCTTATTTACTTTGAAGTAAATAAATACTCCTATATTTCTACTATCCATGAAAAAGTGTTTTGAGCCAAAAAGCGTGATTGGTGCGCCTCACCCCACTCGTCCCTTATCAGGAGGGCTAGCATAACTTGCCCAAGACTTGTTTGTCACTTGAATATCCCCTTCTTACTAGTCTGTTACGATAAACGCACTGGTAGTCTGTGAGCCCGCCCCAAAATTGCCTCAGTCATATGACATCACGATAAAATGCATGGCACATAAATGGCATATGATGACATATGACGTAAATATAACCTTGAAAGTTTGACAGAAAATGAAGGATTTTCTCAAACTTCCGGCCAATTTTAGGTGCGATAATCTTCTAATCGATGATCCTCGCTCATCACAACTTTCGAAAGCTTTCCGACCGTGTGCCATGCATTTTATCGTGATGTCATATAACGGAGGCAATATTGGAGCGGGCTCACGGATTATGAGCGACTAACGAGAAAATGATGTGCTAGCCCTTCAGGTACATTAGCGGGCGTTCCCAATATTCAACATTTTGTATTATTATTAAATTTGTTTGCTCTTGACCCTAGTCGAGAGCAATGTGTCAGGTCGGGACTCGGTCGTCGTTGGAGGTACCTAGCATATATTCCTCCTTTCCAACGGGTCATAAGCACCCGGAGACACGAACGCGGGCAGGGTGTTCCAAATCTTGGCTGTGTGTATCATCAAAGTTGACCCAAATCGCTTTGTTCTAATGATCGACATAGCAAACAGCAATACTTTTTGTCTTCAGTATGCCAAGCTAATTATAGGATGAATATTGGGAAAGACCGTAAATGAAGTAGATGGCAGCTAACAAGCAACGCTGTATGTTTAATCTCGTTAGTGAGTACGACGTACAATACTGATACGTACCATACCTGTACCGGCCATACATGGTAACTATAAATCAATTGACTGTCCAAGTACCAAGAATTACGAACTAGGAATTTTGGAGGAATTATTTGTTAACTTATTTAGAGCATAATTATGTAAGACTAGAAAAAAAATCAATTTAATTTTATTATACCTAAGGGTACGTGTTGCTGGCATTATAGGTAATGCGCATGCATCCACCTAGATTGCCAGAAGATATGTCAGTTAGAGTCTAACTCAAACTTTTTTAAAACATTACTTTTTAAAGAATTTTAAAATAGACTTTAATAACGAACTCTAATCAAAAAAATCATAGGACTTGGAGTCTTTTATAATAGTAGAGCTCCTTCCATCCAAAAATGTAAGACAACTATAAATAATAAATAAACATTAGGAGACAGTAGTCCCAAACTAAGCTCGAGGCTTCTATGGGTACTAGGCAACGATAAACATTAAACATACTTATGTCCGGTCCCTATGTTCAAACCGCGACCAGAAGGTTATTCAGAGTTAAAATTTGACGTTAGCCACGTACAAAATGTGTCATATTTAAATTTGGAGTAACCTTGTCTATCCGCGACCCGAATACGGGGACCGGACCTTTCAAGCAACTTTACGATTTATGGATTTAGAAGAAATATTTAAACCTTTTCAACGTCATTGACGGAAATATCCGTCATGGTTGACAACACAAAATAAACCTGAGTATGTATGAATTAAGGCTGACATTAGCTCTAGTTTTTATTTGACATGGTTGACAACGCAAAATAAACCTGAGTATGTATGAATTAAGGTTGACATTAGCTCTAGTTTTTATTTGACATGGTTGACAACGCAAAATAAACCTGAGTATGTATGAATTAAGGTTGACATTAGCTCTAGTTTTTATTTGACATGGCGTTGAAAAGGTTAATATTACATTTACAACTTTAAAAAAATCATCCTCACAAATCCAGTTCGCATTCTTTTGTAAATAAACTCAATTCTGCCAATACTTCAACAAGGGAATAATCAAGTCTCGGCATTCAAATTTGGTTTGTCTGTGTTACAGCCATACTTGTATTTTAAGAAAAGTAATTCAAAATACCTTTTCGAGAGGATCGTTGTAGTTGTTGATTTTTTCTACAAAATCTGGTTTGATTTCTTCATAGAGCACCAAGGGAGTATCAGGCGGAAAACCTAGGAATACAAGAAAGAGAAAAGTCAAACGAGTACCACCATGAACGTGTAAAGTTCACCATAATGAAGTGCATGATTATAAGATAAATTTAAACTTTTTACAGTAGCAGCAGAAAGTGCACCACATTTAGGTTTTATGGTAGATTACGGAGAGATATTATAGATGTAGATATTATAAAGGGTCATACTGAATTCTGATATCATTTTATATAATGATTAACAAGCTATGACTGTGGTATATATTTCCACATGCAACCTTTTTTTCTATAAAGTGCTGAACAGTAATCAACTATGAATAACTAAGATATGGAAGAACAAGACCTACCACAAATATTATATAATTACAGGATAGGCAACAACCTTTGTAATAGTTGTGTTAAGCACTTTCTTTTTTTCAGTTTCAAAGCTGTGGCAGCTAAATTCATGTAAAATACTTGTAAGTTACCTGCACGTTTGTTAAGCATCGGTATGAGATCAGGCAGCTTGCTGGCGATGGGCAGGTAGTGGTGTCCGCAGTAGTGGATCCGCTTCTGCTTGGGGTCGTAGAACTTGAAGAACAGCACGACGTCGTTGTCCTTGTCGAACGTGGGCAGCGCGTTCAGACCAGAGTCCGGAGGAAGCATCTCCAGGAAGATGTTCCACGGGTTTGTGTTTTCAGATACGTCTGCTACCGTTTTGAGTTGATCGTTGATTATGTCTAGGCACGTTGGTCTGCATGTCTGTTGGACACAAAAATGTTTTTTTTGTACTGAACAGTCACGAGCAATAATATAATATCCAACATTGGCCTCAACAACATCTCTATTCAACTTCAAATTACAAAAAAAATATTCAGACCAGGTCCATATCACATAATAAAACAAATAAAAGCACATCTCTATTACTAGAAGCATAAGAACATATATCAGAAAGATTATAGCGGTGCATGTATCAAATAACATGCTCGACGTGTTCACGTTAATTGGACCAAGTTCTAACGTTTCATCTAGTAGAAGGTAAGCTTCATTTTGCATTGCATTTAATAAAACATTGAGCATGAGCAAGTTTTATTTGCGTGGGATCCTCGCACTGGGGAAACCGCCCCGCACCATGCTCTCTGTCTATAATTTCAGTTAATTAACAACGTTTCTCAAGTTTCTCGTGACGAACAAACTTTACCTGATTAGAGCGCGCGCTAAACGGCCAGGGCCTTAGATGCTTCTGCGGGTAGCGGAAGTTCTCCGCCAGGGTCTCCATCAGCTCCGCGACCGTGGCCTGTTTGCGCACGCGGAAGGCGCGGTAGTGCGCGCGCTCCGGGTCGTAGAGGTCGTTGCCCTGGTGCCCATCGAAATCGTCTTCAAGGACCACGTTCACTGTCATGTAGAGGTGAGCTTCGTTGCGTTCTTTGCGACGAATCTGAAAACAACCCAGAGTTCATTATAATTAGGGTTGATTTTTCAATCTCAAAATAACAGTCAGATAAATTATAGCCGTGTCGTTTTCTTTTATATAACAAAGAAAAGGAACGCGATACCTTTAAGTGTCAGACAATTTTACCTGGGGTTTGGAAAAATCGTCCCTTAGATAAATAATAGAGACAGACACCTCGCGATTTCCCACCTAACCCCATAACCATAACCCCCTCGCTTATCTTGCTCATGTTCAAACTTGAACATTGTATTTGCCTCAACTACTATTATATAAAATTTCATGAAGATCAACAATACTCAAGTTTTCCTCGAACTAACATACAACTGGCATTTTAGTTGACTGTAAGAACTCATTTCGCTTAGGCGACAAATATCGAGTACCAATCTTTAAACAAATTGACCTACTCCCAACCTAGCTCAAAATTTGTTAAAATAAATAATTATTTAAATACATAGATAACATCCAAGACTAACAAATATTCATGCTCATGACATAAATATTTACCCTTAATGGGGATCGAACTTTAGACCGCTAGCTTCGTCCGTGGGCCGCTACGACAAACTAGGCTAACGGCGTCGTCATTAAGGATGTAAGGCGTTAGCCAGACAGAAAAGCCGAGTGCAACGGCGATCATATTCTGTAGATTTATTCATAAATTATGAGCAGACATAGGAATCCACGGGGCAAAATTTTATTACAGGTAGGGAGTTCCTATATCGATAAACTCAATTATCGATGCTTGTTCCATATACTAGTGATCGCCCCCAACATTGTGTGTATTTTTTGTAAGTATTGTTCTGATGAGGAGTATGAAGTTCACACAAAGCATATTTTAAATGATTTAGTATTTATTTATTTATTTAATAAGGTACACCAACAACAAACATATGGTTATAGCTAGGGTGTAACATTGCACTATGAAATAGTTAATAATTATCTCTTAATCAAACCTCTTTAGATAATTAGATAGAAGTAGCTAACATATTTTTACAAACAAAACTGAGTGATCATTAATTTATGGAACAAGCATCGATAATTGAGTTTATCGATATAGGAACTCCCTACCTGTCATGAAATTTTGCCCCGTGGATTCCTATGTCTGATTATGAGCCTAAGAAATCAGAAGAAGAGAGAAAGAAAACCTTGTTATTTTAGATTTTTCATGATAACATAAAATTTTAAACTCTCATGATGTAATTTGTTTTACTTACGGTTTCAATCCTCTTTTCCTCGGCTAGCCTTTCACTGAGCTCGGAGGGTATGTCTGGTTGAGTTACTTCTTGCAACACTGTCTTTAATTGCGAGTCCCTGAAAAACAAATAATACGTAAGCACATGCCGCAGACGCATATTGTTTACTTTACGAGTATTTATGCAATAGGGACGATGACTGGGTAAAAAAAACGAAATTTTACTTAGTCCGTCAGTTAGATTATCAAAAAATATTGGACACGTATTTTATCTTTTGTTAAGCAAACAAAAAATTACAAACGTAAAGCGCGTCCAAAGTTCGGGAGTGGGGGCTCGTGACGTTGACACTGCTATGTAAATATTGTATTGAGACGTGACGTCATGCGACATTTCAACTCAATATATCTCCGTAATTTTTTGTTCACGTGAAAAAAGAGAATGTACGTGTCCAATACTTTTCGATAATGCTTTCAGTTAAAATCACCTCAGAATCTCACTATTACTATAACTTAATTCCGCTCAACAGATTTGAATCAAATGTTCACCTCGATTTGGCCTTGGGATACTTTTTGTCTCCTTAAATTTGGTAACGCTCGAAGGGAACATTACGGCCGAACCGCCGTAAACCTAATAAGAACATTATAATAATGTTATTGGCACGTGACGCACCTGATGTAGACCAGCATGTACGCGTTGGTGCAGTGCCGCACCGTGAGCGCCATGTCCTCGTCGTGCCCGCCGTAGTTGTACTCGATGGCCTCCTGCTTGGAGCAGCGGGACACCACGTCGTCGTCGAACTTGCACCACTGCAAGCATGTCATACTTATAAATCAAACAGGGAATTAAGCTGGATAAATAAATTTTCAAAGAAAGAAAAGTAGACACTTATATGCGTTGCCGGCAGTGAATGCAACTCTCATGACAAGACGAATTAAAATTCTCAAACGTAGAATAATGGACGAATCGAGAATTCAGGAGAATAGACGACAAAGTCAAAGAAACGGTCATGATTATGAATTTCAAAAATTGTATTAAGTTACTAAAACTGATCTGACATATTTACTAACCGGCCTTTTTAAAACCGGGGTTTAGTCATCCTAAGTAAAGGTTTGCGCTAAGTCGGGACGTATGTTCAGTTTTATTGCTGTTGTCCCTTACCTTCCCGTCGCCCTTGGGGTTGATGAAGACGACGTAGTGCCCGCCGTGGTTGTCGCCCGAGTGCACGAGCACGGCGTGCAGCGTGTAGTCGGCCGGTGTCTCCGGCTTCTCTTGCTGGTACGCGTCCAGGTTGATGTGCTCGTAGAACTCGAACCTAATTCAAATATAATACATTTAATTTAGTGGTTCTATTCTTATACTATGGGCGGCCGTCTTACGGGGTAACAGACGTTAGTGTTGTTACTTTTAAGTATTATAGTATAGGATTTTCAATCCATGAAGTCCCGCTTCACTACTTAATTTAACATACAATGAGTACGTTCCACTAAACGCCCGCAATGATCGTAAGACCCTCTGTATCGTTCCACCTAAGGCCCGTGGTCGTCGCGAGCGATCGCTCGACGTCATAGATGGCGTCACTGTTCGCGACCACACGCGCCCCCTTCGCCCACAAAATATTGGTGGGTCAGAGTGAGCACACAGCGCTCAACATGTGCGTTCCACCTATAACATTCGCCTACAACGCCCGCAGCGTTTTTACGCTAGTGGAATTTTAGCGGTCGTGGTCAATGGCGTTACGGGCGTTTAGTAGAACGTACCCAATGACGCAACCGTGCCCTGCCGCCGCCAGCTTATGCAAAGAAAGTACCTAAGGTAAAAGGTACCCAGTTAATTATTGCCATCCAAAATACTAGTTCTTGACACCTAGTGACTGTACCCCGTACCTGTCGTTAAACTTGACGGAGCTGTCAGTGATGGGGTCGTACTGGAACCGCATCAAGTGCAGATGAAGAACTGGAGGGAAGGACGCGAAGATCACGCCCTTCTCCGCCTCCTGCAGCCCGTGCTCGCCCGCGTCGTACTTGTTCTCGCCGTCTAGGGTCTCCGTGCTGATGTAGTCTTTGAACGACTCGTCGACTGCGGGTAGATATGTTTGTGAGTGCAAAACAAGTTATAGCCATATATCTTGTTTAGCCATTGCCCTCGGTCCATACGGGACAAATTCGCAGAAGTAACAAAATTTTCGGGATAAAAAGTATCCTATCTTCTAATGCAGAACATGGACTATCCGAGTGACAACTTTCGCTACTCAAAAGACAAACATCCTCACAAACTTTTATATTTAGAATATGACAAAAACTCTAAATTCAGATAGAACAGTTTTTCTGTCTAGCCAGCCAGGTAAAAGCAAAAGCAAATATTGTAGGTCTTACACGGTCCACAAACTACATTATTATCTCATCATACACCGTATTATCATCTCATTCTTATTACGGACTTGAGAAGTCGCCACACTTTTTTACTTGTAAAGGGATCCAAAATTAATAAATGGTTGAATAACACTGAGATAAAGTAAATAAATAAAACCATTCATAGCCATTAATTTTGTTAAGCGACTTACTGTTTTTCTTCCCTTTTATATTAAGCTGGATATCATAGAAGGTCTCCACACGCGTGCTCGAAACGTTAACGTTTTTGCACTTGATGTACGAAGTCATCTTGCCCTCAAACAGCCGCGGCACCGTGCCCTCAACGCATGTGCCTTTCATTTTGCTTTCCAACTTGTCCAATAGTACCTGACGAATAAAATAAAAAAATCATGAAACCGTAGAAGGTATTTTATGAGGGAGAGAGAGAAACATTTAACAAGTAGACAAAGCATAGAAAAATGCCCTGCCAAGTCGGGTTAGCCACTTCTCTACTTGATTTTGGCGATCCAAAATGATTGAAGCATTTACTGCCGCACTCAGAGACGTCAATTAAGTTTTAAGTTTTATTAAAGTAGCTGCTGTCACTGTCTTTGATATAGCAATAGAATAAGACGCAGCAACTTTAATGAAACTTAAAACTTAATTGACGTCTCTGAGTGCGGCAGTTAGAGACGAAGACAATATCAGAGAGCAACTTCGCGAACTAATAAAAACACAGTAGAATACAAATAATTTTTTGCTAAATCTTACCCTGAGGAACTCTTGAACATCATGCTGCATGAAAGAATCCAGCGTTTCCCAGCCAAAACTCTTTGTCAGCTTCTTGGTTCCAACTGGTTTGTCGGAAAATTGTAATTCGTAGAATACTCTCTGCAGTGCTAAGGCGACAGATCTAGAAAATAATAGTATATTAAATAACTGCATGCTATCCCAAGTAGGACAAAAGCTGTATAATAGCTTATACAGCCATTATAACTCACAAACTAATTTTAAGGGCTGTATAAGCAGCTATTATACAGCTTGTGTGCTTCTTGGGAATGCTTATGATTACAAAGTTTTGTTTAAAAATCAAGCAACTTCAAAAAGGAAGGTACAAAGCTAGTTCTTATTGTGAAAACGAGCACATCTTAAGTCCATAGACATATGCAATTTAAGATAGCACATGCATTGCCAACCCTAGCGATTATGTAATAATGCCTTATGCAGATAAGGTACTCTAGCTTAAATGTCCTGAATTTACATAAAAGTTCACACACAACTTCCAAAATAATTTTACCTAGTACTATCATCCGATTCTGTGGGCATTTTGTACACAGCCTTTCTCAGCTGGTTCGTGAAGTATAAAGTTTGTAGCAGAGAGTTCATGTAGCACGTCGCGCCCTGGTTTTTAAGACCTGTAAAGATCAGACAATTCTTAACTCCTTAGTTAACGGACCGACATCTACAAACTCCTTGTAGAAGAGTTAAAAACCACGAACTCTGGTAAAAAGGCATTCACACTTACCAACATAACCGGTATGCTTCTTGGAGTCCCAAGATACTCCATGGGGTGCTTCGGCCGACACGTGGACTTCAAGGGTGATCGCATCGTCTTTTATGTAACCTTTCTCCGGGTCCAGCACCTCATTCCACGCCATGAAGTGAGAGAAGCCCCAATCATTCTCCTTACTGTTGGAGCACAATCATTTTTAAGTTAACAACCCACTAACAAAACTGTAAAATACCAGGCAATGAGGAGTAAAATGGAAATCTATTAGTATAACAAGTGCAAGCATAACACCTGAACATTAAGGGCCTTATTAATAAACTGATCTTTAGAGAGCAGCCCCTTTGAAGAAAAGTTGAAACAACAGTTTTCTATGACTTGAAATTTACTTTGAGGCGTATTTACGGTTACTTTATCATACTAAGCAAATTAAATCAAAAGTAGAAATCAATTCACAGACCTGTAGAACAAATGTTGTATCTTCCTAAAAAACGGTTCACTGTCGGGCTTATGGGAGATAAGCCTGAGCTCTGCCATGGCATAACATGACCAGCTAGAGGACTCGCTTTCCCCATTGCACTGCAGGAAGAAACCCAAGGATTTCTGCTGCTGGCGGTCGGGGGACGGGGCCTGGCGAGGCATCACCATGATCTTCCAAGGCAAGTTACGCACGTAGCAAGGCGGGGATAGCACCGAGTCCTTGAGGCTACGGAAGTTGGTGACTGTGTAGCGGAAGGTCGCCTCGGACCGAGCCTCGTCGTCTTCCATTTCCGCGTCTTGCTGCTAGGAGGAAAATATTTATGTTTATTTACTTATTCTATAAATATGGATATCATAACATCTAAACATTTGATTCGGTCAAATATAGGCGTTTAGCGTGTTTAGATATTTTTGACCACTACCGAATACTGAGACTTGACGTTTGACCTCGACTTATGATAATTAACATCAAACTCAATTGTCTTTAAACAAGAATTGTTAAAATGTAATATTTAACAAATCTATTTAGAAATTACGTTTTTATATTAGACCCATTAATGATAATATGGTTGAATCTTTTCGGGGATCTTTGCGTGTAGTGTTTTCAATCCACGAAGGCGCGCTGCGCCAGATGTATCGACGTACGGTTGCATCAGGCTGGGCGTATGCTTGGACGCAGGCGACGCAGCGCAGGGCAGAGCAGATATTGTAATGCATGACCTTCCTTGAAGCTGCGTACACTGCGGCACAGGCACGTGCAGCTCAGACATCTGTCTGTCCTGCTCTGCGCCTCGTTGTAGAAAGGGCACAGAGATCTGCCCTGCCCTGCGCTGCGTGGAACTGCGTCGCCTGCGTCTCAGCATACGCCAAGCTTTAATGTCGTACGTAAAATTAAGTAGTGGGACGTGGATTGAAACACTATAGTGGTAGGTAGGTATAGCGAATGCAATTATTTAGAGCAAAGGAGAATGGGCAAAACGTCCCCACCCACCAACAGAAACGAAACATGTCTCATTTAATAGATCTTGGCAAGCTGATTATTTTTTATTATGACGACAATCGTCCTATGTATGGGGTTTTCTTGGAAAATAATGTTTTGTTTTTATATATTTTTTGATTAAGAAAGTAACAGAAACTTTAAGTTATTAACAATATTACTAAGAAAAATATTTAAAACAGGACTACGTTGCTCGTTTTTGTGAAGAACTTGTGTAAAAAAAGTTATTTAGAAATAAATGAAACAAGACGTTACAAAATAGCTCAATAGATGGCTCTGTCAGAGTATTAACGATAAGAGATTATAAAACGATGAAGTATTAAAACATCGCTTGTTATAAAATAAGTATAGCGTTTTAAGCTTTTTTCATTTACTTAATAATTATATAAATTGACTAGTTTTTACCCATGGCTTCGCTCGCGCGCTTATTGCGTTTAATAAAAAGAAGCGCCATCTGTTGTCGAGTAGCATTTTTCATGATTAAAACCGAGATGTCTCGAGTGTCAAAATAATCGTACCATCACGGACTTTAATTGCTCAGCCGCCATAGAACCCTCTCATAATAACAGCGATAAATCACAAGTAGGAAATTACGTCGAATTTCGCCTGTCGCTGTCAATATGACAGGGTTCTTTGGCGGCGGAGCAATTAAAGTTCGTGATAGTACTATAAAAGCGAATACTTTTGTCAGCGCTTAGTTAAGCTATTCGCCACTGGAGTCGCTGTCTCAGATAGTTGTTTCTACTAGATACAGGATGTCGCTAGTGACTACGTAACTATAGCTTGCTAAATATGGTTTTCCAAGAAAACCCCATACTTAGGACGATCGTCGTCATAGTAAAAAATAATCAGCTTGCCAAGATCTATTAAATGAGACATGTTTCGTTACTGTTGGTGGGTGGGGACAGTGCCCATACATTTCTGCCCATTGTCCTTTGTCGCACACGTCGATACTTGGAAAATATGGAACATGCAACTTTGTTATTTATTTAATAAATTTTTACGCACACATACGCCAATGATTTTCAAAGTGATTAATTTATAATGTCAAATTCTCCAAACAATATAACAGATTGTTATGTCTTACTCATCAGTTATTGAATGCATTCAAACAACTAATAAACCTTTTTGTCCGTTAAGTTGTTGGTGAAACTCGACACTAGCCTTCTTAGAACGATAAACAGTATTTGCTTAAAGTCGATTGTGAACTCCAATTACGTTGAAGGGTATGTAAAATAGCCGATATTGATGCATCTCATGTCATAACCTAACACGACAATATATTTTTAAAATGTCAAGGCATGTAATATTAATAAATGCAATACAATTACAAATATTATTGGCATATAATTTCCACAGTACCTAAATAAATAGAGTTAAGAACCTCACACAAGCTCGATTAAGAACTGAAGCTCACTCTTTACTAGCTTAATCGATTTTCATTAAATTTAGCTAAGAACCACCACTAACAATATTTCAATAACAAATCACTTTATAATCGGTTTAGCCGTTCACGTCTCAGGCTATGACTGACAGAAGAACAAAAACAGACAAAGGCTTGAAACATACAAAAATATAACATCCCTCTTTTTATGAGTCCTATGGAGTACACATCAAAAACATTCTAATTTGTTTCCCTAAACAACAATTTGAATTGGTTATTATTTACAGCAAATGTATCAAGTGATATGATAATATTTACGAACACACTATCCGCAATATAACGCATATATGACACCGAGACTCTGTAAATTGAGTAGAAAACTAACTTGATACAAAATTTTAGTTTCATTAAAATAACTTAAAGATGACAGTGACATGTGTAACACATAAACGTCACGGTGTACAAAATTCAAGTTGTCTTTATAAGGTTTGACATAAAATGTGGGAAACCGTTGCTAAGAGTGCACGCGCTTAGCCACTTTTTAGGGTTCCGTAGCCAAATTGGCAAAAACGGAACCCATAAGGGTTTCGTTACTATAAAGTTTCATCATGTCCGTCCGTCCGTATGTCACAGGCATTTTACTCAAAAACTAGAAGATGTATATTGAAGACATTCGGAGTATAGGTGTCTTGTATAAGCCGCTACTTAGTTTGGTAGTTAAATAACAAAAATCAGTGTTTCTAGGGGGGGCACTCCATACACGTAGCAGAAGCTGAAAAAAATAATTCCCCAAAAATCAACGTGTGGCACATATTTCGACAGTTAAACACTTTAAGGTTTCTAAGCAATTTTTTGATTAAGTGAATAATTTCGGAAATAACCACTCCGAAAGTTACATAAATTGTGTGTCCCCTTTATCTTTTAAACCATTTGTCCACATTTTTTTTTTGTTTTTCCATCAAGGTCGTCATTTTAGTGATACCGTATTATATTGAAAGTGATTCCGCGAGGGTTAAATTTGTCCTCTAACTACCGACACGAGTTTACCGTAGTAAGCGAGTCGAGGTACAAATTTGCCCCCTATTCTAACCGGCACCAAGGAAGATTACCCACCGCTACCCTGCACGTGCCCCCCGGGTGGTGCTAACGAGCAATCAACTTTTGGCGGCTGTACTTGTCTAAATGACCTCACAGCAACTACACAGAAGAATGTCAAAAATATCCAAACTCTTAAAAGGCTCTTCTAAGAGCCCTCAGACGAAAGACATCGGGCCATCAGTCAGAATTTGTCAGCTAAATACCCCCGACGCCGCCAAATGGCTAAGAAACTTGGATATTTGCCTATGACATCAATTTTTCAACAATGTGTACATAATAATTGTCATACAAATAAATAAATAAATAACGGGCACCTCTATTCTAACCACTTCCGAGCTCTGAAATAGTGACAATAGTGACCAAATTTCGAAAATAGTGAGAAAAGTGACACGATTTTAAAATAGTGACATAACGTAACTTTGAAGTGGCTGCGTAACCCTTGGTTTCCATGTTTGACTATGGAGCCCTATAAACGCACAAGTTGCAAAATGTGGGAAATGTTACGCGCACTTTTCTATACTTCATCCACCTAAATGTTGTTAAACAAATTTTTTATCAGTAGCACTGAGCATTTCTGCAGCTAATCTACTAATCAGTAAACTTCAGATAACGCGATTCCCACGTATTCGCCCGCCAATTCGATCAATCAATCAGCAAACAATTGACTATGAACTTGCATGGTTCTCAACATTGTGAAATAAATGAGAGAAAATATTATGAAAAAAGGTTTAACAGCGATTTGTAACTATTATGGTAACTTACTGTAACAAGACAAGTATTTTTATTTTAAAAAGAAAGATACAACATCTTTAATCGTAATCACTTTCCATCAAATCGGTTTGGTTCGTCTTACAAGTTATTGTGTTGTGTAAGGAAGTTTAAATAAATAAATCAAATATAGATTTTTAAAATGGTGAAATAGCATTGACTATGAAAATGTATATCAATATAATAAAATTTTACTTGGTTGCTAAATTTAAGACAGTTTATAATTTAGTTAGACTATTAGAGCATAGAAAGATGCCATAACTTTAGAAATAACTGCTACATTCTTGCTGCTACAAGATGCCAAGGGAGTTTGAACAAAATACCTACCTAACTAATAAAGATCTTAAATCTTCTAAGTGTAGTAGCAGGTTCAGTGCAATAGAAGCTATTAATAGTTTTCGGCTATATGTCGCTAACACACTCGCTCCACACTCGTCAGTATTTTTGTAATTCGTGTAACTTATTAACACGAAGAAAGCTGAAACCATTAATAACTTAGGTATGCGCTTATTTTAATTGATACTTACAACCATGGCTGTAGATGTAGTGTCCTGGTTCTTCATAACCTCACTCATCACCACCTCATTGGACCATTTAATTTTCATAAGAAGGGTCTCGTCGGGATCTTTATCTGTAGCAGTATCTATGGTTTCCACTGTAACACATTACAAATCTACCGTTACTCACAGACACGACAACATTTTGTTTATCAGATAGGTCGAATAGCATGTGATAGTGGATAAGGTAAATAATTTTAGGTTTCTGCTGTCTCATAGCTTATCTTGAAGTTGCAAATTTGGTAGTCATCCGTCATAGAGAATCTATTAAATAATGCAGTATGTATATTTAGAAATATCAAATAAAAAGGCAATCTGCAGATGGTAACGCCCAAGACCGAATCTAGAGGGGTATTATATTTATTTCAATCGCTGGAGCTGGAGGAGGGGGCGCCACTATCAAGTTTCTGTCCCGATTCGGAATTGTAGACCCGGTACTGGTAACGCCCGGTGCAAAAATGTCATTGGTGGAATCGAAACAAAGGCAATTTGTCATTTACAGGAAGGAAGTTTGACAGGACTTTAAAAGGCCTTTGGAAGTTACGAATCTACGACCCTTCTAAGTAAGTAAGATAATCATGAAGATAATTAAATCTCAGACCAGGAGTAGGTATTTAGGGTCTAAAAACCGACCACCACCAATCAGTACCATCTTCAGTAAAAGCTCTTCGTATGTGACATTCACTACTTTTATTACCTAATTATATTATAGGTTTAGGTTTATTTATTATATTACATGACAAAAATTACAATATAAATTTGCATTACATGTCAAAATTAAAAGTATATGACAAAGATGTTGCTTCAAAGGAGACACATTTTAGCTAATTTTATCCATTTACCTGGGAAATCAGAGTCATTAAAATGCAGAAAGCAACCACTTTTTTTAAGAAAATATTATGTTAGTGCATAAATGAACGACTTTTTGGTAATTCCAGTAATTTTTATGTCCTACTTAATTCATTATTTTGTACCACCTACCTTTGTCTTACGTTTCACTTTCCTGCTATAAGCTAACCGGCTAAAATAGTTGCTGGATGAAATAATATAACTAATCAGACTTAAACTGCTTCATGTACACAATAAGAATGAGAAAATATAAAACTACATGTAATTATATTCTGCTTATGACACCAGAGTCAAATTTCTCCAATTTCTGTCAATGCATCTCAAATTTCATTACAATTAAAACTATAACTAAACTTATTGCACAACTCCACCAGTGTTATTACATTTATTCCCTTGATAAATAACAATTTTACCAAGAGTTTTTCACATCTTTTATAATCAATGACAGAATTTGCCATAATTCATGAAATCTGTCAATATACTTGTTATTGAGAGGTACAATCAGCCAGTCATATTAAATTAACAAGGAGGTTAAAACATCCTATATAAATATGGTCAACATAAGTTATTTGTAATTTTTAAAACTATAGAAGTTTCTATGGTTGTATACAATAGTGAAATTTTTGTGTTTATGGCAATTATATATTTTTAGATAAATTATTTCTCTTTCAAAGCTTTTTTAGTTCTAACCATAAATCATCAATCATCGTTTCTCATGATAATTAACTATGTGCAAAAGTTAATTATCATGAGAAACCATGATTGATGATTTATGGTTAGAACTAAAAAAGCTATTTTTTTACCAATAGTCAATAATATTAACCGGTTTTTAATAAGGATACTGACATTTGATTAATTTAAGACCTATTAAGCACTAACAAGTATTAAAAAAACGGTAATTAAGTTTGATGTAAGAATAGGAGTATACAGGTACATAGCTGCAAAAGTGCATCCGGACAGTAGGCTGTTTCATTTTCCAAACTTTGTATTTTCTAATGACTTTGCTCGAATCCTTGGTCCTACTTATCTAAAAGACCATTGTTCAAAACTTCAATAAAATCGGTTAGTACTTAGAGGTAGCACATTCTGAAAACTTTTTTAATCCGTTTTTATATTTATGCAATTCACATACCGCAAAACAGGTGATGTGATGATGGTCGAAAGCATTAGTGTTTAACACAACTCGACATAACAGTTAGTTATTGTTTGTTGCGTTCAAAAAACAATCAACATTGAAAATTTGCTTTTGCCGAACTGGTCGATTTGTACTTTATTATTCTCCTTTATATTTAACCTACATTACCTTTAAATTTGACTTTTTTACATTGTATAGATTTGGGGCGTATGCAGTCTGTAAAAAATATGACATTTATTTTTACCCATACAAATATGGAACACCCTAATGGACAGTTCAGTATGATAATGCTATGAGGTGCTTTTTGATCACCATCTATCTGGTCGGGTGTAATAGTAGTTCCCTATAAACTTAGTTCGTTCAATAAAATCTTATTAGATGGCGTTGGCGTTGCAACATCGTAAAAATACAAAAATAATCTCTTCTCCGCGTACCAGAATCAATCAGTTCTTTTTATTTTATTTTATTAATCTTTAGTACAGCTATTTACTATATACTTTATTATACAATATACTTATTTTTATTTATTTTATTATACAATGGATATTTGAATTTGAAATTTCATATTCCTTCCGAAAGTTTAAATCAAGATTTTAAAATCTCAAAAACATCATCTGAGCGGCTAGCACATCTTGTATTTTCTTGCTTGTTGCTCGGTGCATCTCTATCGTAAGGGACTAGTTAGAAAGGGATTTCCGAGCGACAAACTTGTCGCGGACGGCTTGTGCTAGCCGTAGATTCGTCAAGCGCATGCAATACGAGGGTGACACTGAATCTTCAATAAAATCCAATGTTTTGACTTTATCTTCCGCCATTTTATTTGCAAAATGTTGCACGTCAACCCAAAGGTGACGGATCAGCGTGCGCTACGGGCATGCGCTGCTGTCAAACCAGTTTGAGCGAAGGCGTTATTGCATTCGCTGTGGTTGCAGAGGCATCCGTCAGAGGAAAACGCAAGATGAACGTGGAAGCGCACTGGTGTAAACATAGCTTATAGCGCGGTCTTTTATGCCATTCGACCACCGAACCTTTGTCTAAGCTATCGAAATTCATTACCACTTAACTATGCACAGTTTATTTTGCAAAAAAAGCGTTTAGTATAAAAAATAAGCTGAAGGTTTATAGTACCAGAGTGATTTTTATTTTACAAACGACTTGGGCTCGTTTGTTGCTTGTTCGATGATATAAGAAGGTAACATATTTAATTATGTTGAGTTTTTATTATTGTTGGATATTTTTTTTTATTGCCTTAGACAGACAAACAGGCAGACCTGATGAGAAGTGGTCACCGCCGCCTATGAGCATTTGCAACACCAGGGGCGTCACTAATGCGTTGCGAGTCTCGAAGAAATTTAATGACACCCTTTTTAAAAAGCCCCATATATATTGTAGCGCAATGGAAAAATCTCAGCGAGAAGTTCATTCCAAGTTCTTATAGTACGCGCTAGAAACGTTCTAGCGAACCGGCGCGTGGTTGAGCGCAGTGGCTCAAGGAAATGGAAATAAACGTCCCGCCGATGACGAGAAGTGCGATGGTAGAACGAAGCCGTCGGCACCAGTCTAAACGGTTCCTCGGAACACTCCCCATTGTACAGACGATAGAAGAGGCAGAGAGATACAAAGTCTCTCCGGAGGCTAAGCGTTTCTAAACGGTCTGAAAGTTTGGGATCGTTGACAATGCGGACGGCACGTCTCTGGATGGAGTCGAGGGGGTCAACCTGAGAGGCCGGAGCTCCAGCCCAAAGATGCGAACAGTACTCCATGTGCGGCCTGACTTGCGCCTTGTAAAGCACAAGCTGTTGCTGCGGGGCGAAATACTGTTTGGACCGGTTCAGCAAGGCAAGTTTTGGAGGCAAGTTTTGCCTTGCCTTCCAGGTGACCCCGGAACTGCACGTCGCTGGCAATGTCAACACCAAGGATCCCAATACTATTAGAGATGGAAAGGGGAGTTCCTTGGAACTGTGGCGCTAGACAAAATGGGGTTTTCTTGGTAGAGAAAGCAGATCTGTGTCTTCGTGAGGTTGAATTGGACGAGATTTCGTCGACCTCATTAGGAAGCTCGCTCCAAGGAGGCCTCTATTTCAGACACAAGTCTTACCCGTGTAATGACTGACCGAGGGATATTCGCACGCCCGGTATATCTGGCATCACCTGTACTGTCATCCGCATAGCAATGAATGTTGTCGTTCAATAACAAATCATTGATATGCAGGATGAACAGCGTTGGTGAGAGTACACAGCCTTAAGGCACACCAGCGTTGATGGGCATAGTGCTGGAGCAGCAACCATCGACAGCGACCCTAATGCTGCGCCCATCGAGAAAGCTAGATAGCCATGTGCACAGTCCCTCGGAAATCCCGTATGATGGTAGCTTCGAAAGAAGTGTCCGATGCCAGACCCGTCGAAGGCCTTAGCGACATCCAGGCTGACAGCTGACAGCCAAAGCTTCTCCCTTGCTCTCAACGGCTTCAGCCCAACGGTGTGTGAGGTAGACCAGAAGATCACCAGCTGAACGACCATGACGGAAGCCATATTGGCGGTCGCTAATAAGCTGGTGATGCTCCAAGTATCCCAGAAGCTTGTAAAAAGTCGGGTGAGGACTGGAGATAGCTCAGGAGCACATGTTTTGAGCACAATCGCAGTAATACCGTCCGGCCCAGGTGACTTCTTGATGTCGAGAGAGCGAAGAGTACGCCGAACCGCTGTCTGTTTAAAGCGGATATCGGGCAGTGCTTATACACCGCGGGTGAAACTCCCCCGTCGTCAAGAGTGGAATTGGCAGCAAAGAATTTGCCCAAGAGTTCGTCTTTATCATTTGCGGTTTGGGTCAGCCCAAACCGCAAATGATAAAGCCGAACTCTTGGGCAAAGTCACCTGGTGTGCGCAAAGGTGGAAGAGACAAACGACAAAAGTTTCCCTCGACAGCTTTGGCATATTTCATAAAAAATTACTTCTTAAGATATTGACTTGCAATTATTTGCGATTGATTTACTGATGGTGATGACGGCAAAGAATTGTAAAATATTTCTAGAGAAACCGATGCACACGTAAGTAGTTTTTGTTACTTATTATTTTGTAGAAATATAAAAACAGAAACAGGAAATAGGTATTTATTTCGCTTAAATGTTTAAATGTTTTACATGTTCCAACAACATGTTCTTAAAACAAACATAAAAAAATCTAATTTGTGTTAATTTATATTAATTTGCAATTTAAATTGTTATTATATCGACGGTCCCTATGAACATAGTCGGATCTGCTAAACAGTTGTTTTGCAGATCCGACTATGTTCATAGGGACCGTCGATATATTCCTGATTTTTGTTAGAGAGCAACACATTTATTTTATGGGTACGGCGATTTGACGAGGAGTGATCTTTGCTACCCTGTCAAACCACTAGCTTCACCATGACTCATAAAAATCCCAGCTTCAAGCCGTGATGGTAGGGAGAATGAGGAATGGATTTATACCGACAACCCACTACGCCAGTTTGAACCCTGTTTATCGTGTTCTTCATAGTGAGGATCTGCATTATCGCTATAAAATGACTCATATAGCGCCTAACATTGAACCTGGATGAGAGCTGCCGGCCCGGGAAAACTAGTCAGACTACCCAGTCGAGCGAACTGTGCTAATTATGTGAAGGCGCTGGTCACTGAAGGAGCCCTTGTAACCCACCAATTGTAATGTGTATACAGAAGAAGAACTGTCGTTTATAGCGTTCGTGCAAGATGGTTTGTCCAAACCATAGTTGTGTGAATAGTATTCGCCGTTCCATTCGTGTTTTTTTTTATCAATTAAATGCATTCCCACAAGCAAGCAGTTATCGAATAGGTAGGTGAATAGGTAGGTTACCTAAATATTAAACCCTACTTATGTTATACTTGATATTTAGTGGAGACCGGGTTATTTTAAATTGCTTAACCTATTATGTTAGTATTAATTTATTTATAACAAAATGATAACATATTTCCGTCTTCTTATATTTATGTACTAGTTTGTGACGTTAAACTGTAATCTTATTTTAAATACTTAAGGATTTTTAAACAAATTACGCCATTATCACATTTACTCCGTGGATTATTAAAATAAAAAATATAATTTAGAGAGGCCCCCCACAGCAACTTGTCCCAGCCAAGATTCGATCTTCCGCCAGTTGGATTCACTTCGAGTTTAAGCAAGGTGCTGACCAACTAAGCCAACGTCCCACATAGCTCATTAGTCGAAATATCGATTGTATTACTAATGAGTTAAGAAATTATGAAACAACAATTTAACTAGTTCAGCAACGCCATCTATACAAACGCCAACGCGATTTTTGAGAACGTGACGGTAAACGTAAATGTGAGTGATCACCACGTGCTCAAGCAATTGTGACCTTAAAGCTATCCATGCAATTTTGCAGCTGATCATAGAAGCAGAGAATAAGAAACAAAGCACTTTAATTTTTTTTTGTTTTTTTTTTAATACCTATTTCACGGAGGAAACTTTTTACCCATAAACAGTCTCAAATATTCAGACATTCTAAAAAAAGGTTTTGCTACAACTCGTTTTGTGGTAGTCTTATCAATCCACAACATCACACCTCCATATCTCATTTACACTGACGAAACATCGATTTGAGTATGATTGTGACCATTATTACTTTCAAGATTAGCCCGAAACATCCTGAGATTTCAAATTTAAGAATTATAAACATTAGACACTTTCGGAATAGTTGAAAAAAATAAAAATAGATAACATTATAACTTACTAATTCAGAGCTGAGCACATGTGAAAGTTGCAGAACCACGGTGACAGACTGATTTCTTCATCTACCTTCTTTTATTCACTATCACCAAATCTACCCACATTGCACATATATAACATGCCTTCCCCTCAAGAGTGTTCAATAGTCCATCTAAGTTCCAATGACAACACTAACAGTCACTACACTTTGTTTCACAGTTTAAACCTAACATTCACTAAGGGCCGTATTAATAAACTCATCTCAACTGTGATCCCCGTCACAAGATGCGTCAAAAATGACAGTTTTCTATGGTTTGACGTTTACTTTGACGTATCTTAAAACGGGGATTACAGTTGAGATGAGTTTATTACTACGGCCCTAAGTATCACCAACATTCCTAATAACCTAACATTCACTAATAACCTAACATTCACTTAACATACTAGGCAAGCATAAGTCTAATCGCTTTCAGCCTCTGTATCGATTAGTTCAGATATTTACCCATTGAAGTAGAGTTCTATCTTGAGTTCAAAATCGCAAATATTCTCTGAAATTACCCATCTCTAACTATGAAAGTTTTAATACATGATATTGCCAGTAAAGATTTTCAAAATACTGGATTCAAATATTTTTTTTTATAATATAGGTATTACTGGTATTTAATGATTCTACCAAAAATAATAAACTTTTGTAAAATCCTGACTTAAATACCAAAGAAACCAACACCACTACCATGAAAAAGAGTATAATTATGTGTTAAAAATATAAAGGGTAATTCTCAAGTGTTTCAACCGCTCTCATTCTCCTGGTCGCATTTATGTCGAATTCCCTATAGATTAGGATAGCATTTTCAGTTATTTTGTAGAAGTCAGGGCACTCTACAAGATAACCCAAAATAGCATCCAAAGCTACAGGAATATCGACATTAATGCGACCAGGAGAATGAGAGCGCTTGAAACGCTCTGAGAATTACCCTAAAGTGAAAAAAAAAATGTTTCAGAAACAAATATAAGGTATATTTTCAATGAAAACATCCCAGAGTAGGCACCAGAAAGTTTTTTTATTATTCAACTCCTTTTTCATTCTTTGTGACTGAACAACACTCAGGTTCAACAAACAGCAATTATTTGAAGATGAAAAAAAAATGGTTTTTAGACCCCAATATAACCAAATTATAGATTTTTATGATAACTTTGTAGAAGATTATTGTATTAATCAGAAATGCATGTACTCTTGTAAATTATGTACTCTTGAGACAATTGAACAGGACTGCTGTCAAAGGAGCAAAATAGAAGAGCAAATTACAATTTATTTAATGATAGAATTCATAGTCAGAGAGAGATAAGACTAACCCAAATTTTAATGTATTACTATTATCAAAATGATCTCTGTTTTCTGATGAAAAATATTAACAGAGATCAGATAATCAGACCCTAATTTACCACAAGTTCAGTTGTTTATAAATAAATAAAGATTGCTTTGATCAGTTTACTATAAATAAAACTGTGATGAGTAAATTGAGCAATTAACTTAAACCAGACTTACACTAAGGGTAATTCTTTGAGTGTTTCAACCGCTTTCATTCCCCTGGTTGCATTAATGTCGAATTTCTTGTAGATTAGGATAGCATTTTCAGTTATTTTGTAGAAATCAGGGCACTCTACAAGATAACCGAAAATAGCATCCAAAGATACATCAATTTCGACATTAACGCGACCAGGGGAATGAGAGCAGTTGAAACGCTTGAAGAATTACCCCTAACTTACTTCAACATTATGTATGACTTGATACCATTTACCAATACTTATACCAAACATCAACATTTCATTGGTAATAGTTAAACACCACATAACAACCAAGTAAATAAGGTGCAATACCATGTGATTTTCAAAAGTTCTTATATTTGCACCTTATTAAAATTGTTAGTTAGATGGTATTGCTTTATCATAGACCATTTGATACAAGTGATTAAAATTATATAGCAAAAAATACAAAAATAAATCCTTACCTAATTAAATATTTGTATTGGACCAGGGAGCAGTCACATGTCATTTTTAAGATGATGCATTTGAATAAGACAAATAGAATGACTTGCAACTGCACCCTGATCCAAGTGCATTACCCTCCTTTTGGGCTTAGCCGCAGTCCAGTGAAAAAAGAAACAAAGGATTAATACTTGTGGAAGCAAGACATCCAGTTCTCAGAATACCTATCAAATAATTAAGGTAGGTAATCTTACCATACTGTCCCAGGGTTTCAATTGCAGATACAATGATTTTATAAAGCTTCTAAAACTACATTTCACCTTTGGTGAGAAAAAAGTGAACTTTAGGTAAATGAGGACTAAATAATCTGACCTCAATTACTAAAAATAAAACAGAATTATGTTTTCTGTATAGTATTATAGAAAATTCAAGACAAATTTAGCACCATCTATGTTTATTCATTTTTATCAGAATGCTGACTAATTAGTTTGAGCGTTTAGCATAACTTGACCCATTTCATAAAAAAAATATTTCTATTTGTTTTTGTATAGGTCAAAAAGTATTTAAGCCATCATCAAATAAAGGTTTCCATAACACATCAACACAAAGTGTAACCAACTTAACAGTCAGTATCACACCTAAGTTGGGTGCAATGTTAATTCCACTTACAAACAAACATGATAAACCATAACATAACTATAACTAAAATGACAGAAAGTCCAAAATAAACGCAATAATGAGTAAAGTTGGACAATTTATGTGTAAAGGGCCTAATCTAATTAAACAATAGACTAATTTTCAACACAAAGTGTTCTAAATTTAGATAGTATAATAATACCCCGAGGACGACTTGCAGTTTTTAAACAAAGAACCAAACATTTTTTTAATTCTAGAACCAGTTGCAAATGAAAAATGATATAATGTATATTTTTTCTACACAAACCACACTAGCTCCACCTGAACAACTGCTAGCTGTATTTCCATTTTTAATACTGTATGTAATTAAATTTGAGGTTAAGAACAGTATAAATAATTAAAATTCGTGATTCAGGTTAATATACAACCACTACCCATCTTTAACAACAAGTAAGTAGAACAAAACAACCGATTAAAAACACAATGACGTTAATTCCTCCATAAGCCTTTGAATAATAAAAGTCCATTATAATAATAAATTGGCCCTACTTGATACGTCATTTGCGTGTCAGATTAGTTCGGTAGGGTTGTGATATAAAATAGTGGTGTTACTGACCGTCTTGGGTCTCCATCTCCTCGACCTGGTTCACATTAGTGTCGTGCTGCCTGTCTGCAGCGGACGTGTGGTTCATGGTAGCCGGGCGCGCCACGGGGGACTCTCGCCCACGACTCTTCGATATTTCCTGGACAGACACTCCGTTAGTCAATAAACTCAACGCACGATGCTCATTACACAACCCACGATCACCGAAATTTGCACTACACCTACCTACCAGGGGATCGCTCCCTTTGGATTTCCTGAGGAGTCGTTGACAGAATCTCAACGGGCCACTTCTTCTATTCTCAATCCTTCTATCTTGCACTACTACTTCGTAGTGAAAATTTACTAACGTTTATAAGCGGCAGCACGGCCGCCTTCAATAATCAACACAAGGGCCCGATGGTCGCTGGTACGCTAATAGCACATTCCTAATATTTTAACCATCGCCAGAGTTGATCGATTACTGTATAGTACGGTTAAGTAAAAATATTCACTAACGTATCCAGTATTTGAATTATTTACGCGAAAATAAACAAAATGGTGGTTAATTTAATTTCTGGCTTCGGATGTGTGGCCCGGTTTGATCGACGAATGCACCATTTTCTCATTCTCTCACATTCACCGTAGAGATGTCCATGTCGTGTCGATGTCTTCTTTCAAGTAGCGGCTCCATAGACTATATTATATCATATAAGATAAGCGTTTCTACACGATCCGTCATTAATATTATGCCCTAACAGACGATCGAACATATCCGCTACGAACCACGACCTTGGTACGTCCCGTAACATGTTTGATCGTATTGAAGACGGTCCGCAGTACATTATAATTAATATTATTATTATTAACCTTGTCCGGCTGTCCAATGATTGTGCAGTGCATATTGTGTTGTGCTTCCGTTCGGTGGTGTAATATAGCCGTATTTTTGTCTGTTTTTTAAAATAAATTTTGCCTAGTCTTTTCTTTATTTTAGAGGCCGCGTTGCGCTGGCGATAGTAGCCATACTATAGGTACAGTCGAGGACAGAAAGATGTTTAAACTTTTTCACCTTATTCCATTGTAATAAGGTCCAAAAGTGTATACATCTTTCTGTCCTCGACTGTACTATTCCACAGTTCCACATACATAACGCTTATGTAAGAAACACTTTTCCTATATCGTGCTATGTCACATACATAGTCACGCCATCTGAATTACTAAGCTGTAAAAACACTGATTGTTATCATATCATGCATGAGTCTCAGATAGATGTCACTGCCTGATCTGTGAACGCGAGTGTTGTTGCCGAGTCGACAATAATATCGATATCGATTCAATTTCGCAGTAGTAATTTGTTCTAATGATTTAAGGGCTGATTTTTCTAATTGCCAAATAAAAGCATGTGGCAGTGAAAGTTATAACTTTCCTTTTTTACAAGCTTTCATTTAGTAACTTGCAATGTTCCAATGTTCATAATAATAAGGAAGTTGTCCATTTCAAAATTTGTAGACCATTTTTCATCTACTTCCCGGTGTTTAATTGATCTGAATTTTGGAATACTTATGTAAACCCGATGACAATGTAATATTACTGTGTCAATGGACAGATCTGATGATAGAACCGGAAGGTGGCAACAGGATCCTCAGCTGTACTTAACGTAGACCCACCGAGATGGGACTCTTTAGTTTGGTCTTGATAATTTAATAAAGACAGTGAAAAAAATACAGTCGTCAATAAAAACTTGTCCCGAAATAACATTTTTGACATCAGCTTTTTGTCATATGAAAGAAAAAGAGAGCTCAAATGTATCTTACAGAAAGTGTTATCTGGAGATTAAAAAAATCGGCCCTTAAACATTATAAATACGTTACGCTAAACTGTAGCAGCTTAAAGCTATAGGTATTCGAAGTTTTTTTGTTCAAAGCAGGTCAATGACTTTTCAAATAAGTTCAATAATTCAACAATGTTTTAATTAAAATATTGGGGATAGCAACTAACCAATAAAAAGGGTTAAAGGACCACTCGCGTGACTGTCTGTTCCTTTGTCATAGTTTGCTGTATCTCTTTGGTATCAAATTTTCCCTGTCTACTCGCCGAATCCATTCTGCTATCAAGTTCTCATCTCTTGGAAATCTGAAAATATCGATATAATATATTCACAACACCGTCAAACTAATAAAGCTACTAAATGTAAAAGTCACCCTGACACAAAATTTACTATTGGTGTATCGACTTTTTAATTTGGTAGTACTGGAACTACTGGAGGTTCGCGTAGGGGTCCAAATGGCGGGAGAATAGCGGTCCATTCAAATTTGCTTTTGGCAACACGAAGGAAAACGAAAGAATACCTATAAGGACATCTCTTTCTAACTCGTTATGAATACCATAAGTAGAAAAAGGTCAAATATACGTCTTTAGCTCTTTCTTATAGTCCGGTTTCTATTATGTACTTATTCTATACGTAAAGGAAAACGAAGGAATACCTATAAGGACATCTCTTTCTAACTCGTTATGAATGCCATAAATAGAAAAAGGTCAAATATACGTATTTTGCTGTTTTTATAGTAGGTACTTATTGTGTGAGGTCTATTCTATTGGGTACGTTCCACTAAACGCCCACAACGCCATCGACCACGACCGCTGAAATTGCCGTTCCACTAACGTAAAAACGCCGCGGGCGTTTTAGGCGAATGTTATAAGTGGAACGCACATGTTAAGCGCTGTGAGCCCACTATAAAAAGTTACTCTATGGAGCCCACTATGACCCACCAATATTTTGTGGGTGAAGTGGGCGCGATGTGGTCGCGAACAGTGACGTCATCTATGACGCCGGTAGCACAGAAACCGCGAAACTGTTGTGGATCCTGATATTTAACACGAAATTGAACTTTATTTCGTTGCCAGTTTCGCTACTACAGTTCCGCGGCGGAGGTGTGCTACGGGCGTGACGTCATGCGATCGCTCGCGACGACCACAGGCTTTATACCCCTTCTATACGGTCGGGTGGTTGGGCCAACCGAGAGGGATGCAGCTATTTGTAGGAACGAGATGTAAATATTACTATCTCATTCTGACAGATAGCTGCGTCCTTCTCGGTTGGCCCAGCCGCCCGACCGTATAGAAGGGGTATTAGGTGGAACTATACAAAGGGTGTTACGATTAGAGATGGGTATCTACCCGGGTATTTACCCGGTAAATACCCGGTAAATACCCGATATTTACCCACCCACGGGTAGATATGCGGGTATTTATTCTTGTCTGTGTATTAAATATGCGTTGAGTTATCTACTAATAAACTAATCCAAAATGTTAATTATTTAAAAAAAAGTTGGTCAATATTACGATTTTATTATTAAAAATGATGAAATGATGGAAGATACTGATGAAAATATGATGGAAGAACTACCATCCTCCTTAAGTTCAAACTTTACAATAGTAGTCGAACTACCGAAGTCGAATTTGTAGAGCTTAATAATTTAGTCGTAGTGATAGTGAATAAGTAACTAAAGCATATTTTTTAATAATATTTATTAACATATTATGTTGATCGTTTTGTTGCCAATTGTGTTATAACATGTTAACGTAAAATATTAAAGAAGTAAATTTTGATTATTTTTGGGATGTCAGGTAAGGTAATCGAATGTTAATTAATATGTTTTTAGTTTGTTTTGTTGATTACTTTAACTCTGAATTATACAATTAAACTTACTATAAACCTTTATTCCAATCTTGAAACAATACACCAGTAACAAAAATATCTACCCGAAAATTTGGGTAGATACGGGTAAATACCGGGTAGATGGGTATTTACCGGGTAAATACCTGGGTGGGTAAATTGGGTATTTACCCGCCGCCCATCTCTAGTTACGATCGTTGCGGGCGTTTAGTGGAACGTACCCATTTTATGCTCTGTTTAACCGTGTGCACACGGGTTTAAGTAACGGTTTATACCCCTTCCATACGGTCGGGCGGTTGGGCCAACCGAGAAGGACGCAGCTATCTGTCAGAATGAGATAGTAATATTTACATCTCGTTCCTACAAATAGCTGCATCCCTCTCGGTTGGCCCAACCACCCGACCGTATAGAAGGGGTATTAGACAGTGGTTTTAAACCAAATTACGTATGAACTTTAAAACGCCCTTAGTAGATAGGAGTGTGCTTTAAACAAATAGGCTTGTTTGAAACCGTGTAGCAGCTCGCTTCTACCAAGGTGAACTTGGTTTAAAACTGTGTAGCATACGCTTATACTCGCAAGAATGAGCCATAGAGGACTTTTTTTTAAATAAATTTATTTTTGGTAGTTTGTCTGTCAGTCAAAAATGTCATTATTTATAAATTTTACTGCGAGTCTCTGGCAGAACTTTGGTTTGTGTTGTGCCGTGTTTGTAATGTTTGTATTGAATTGAATATCATCAAATTCATCAATTCAATGCTATGAGCGATTATTATGAGTTACTATATGGCTTAAAACAATAATACACAAGGTACATTACAACAATTACTAAAATGTTTCCTACTAATCACAAAACGATTTTTGTGCTGGACCACACGCTGTACTTTGGTATCTCGTCAGACAATCCAATAGACTTCGATGTATCCAAAAGCCGGGCTCCCGGTTACGTGCCCTTACCGCCTATATGCAAGTCGCTGTGGACATGCAGTGTCGAAGCTGCCGTGGAGTACTGCCGTATCGTTTGGGATTTGTTTCCAGAAGGAAAATTGGTCAGTTAAATCTGTTAATACAACGATAGGTTATGTCTATAGTGTAATTTGTTGTTATATCAACTTTTTATTTTTGTTTAAGGTCCGTTTTGTAGTTAGCGATACCGCAGCTCACATTCTCAATTCTTGGGTTACAACTCAGCAAAACATAACTCATGTAAGTATTGTGCTAACTGAAATTGTGTTGTAAAATACTCAGTTATACCTAGATTAATTGGCTGCAAAATGCTATAAGCCACTACTTTTTTCTTATTTTTTAGTTTATATCATAATCTGAAGACAATATTTCAAGTACTTCTAGCAAGAACTCATTTTGTTATTTATATTTAAATATAAAAGAAATAATATAAATATTCGGGGATAATCTCACATAAATTGACCTTGTCCCAAACTAAGCTCTAACCTTGTACTATGAGTACTAGGAAATTATTAAACATAGTTTAAAGAAAAAACCACTAAATTTCTGATTTTTAAAGATGCAAGCTTTTACAATATTGTTATTTAATTTCGAAAATCTCTGTCACAGCTCTTAAATGGCCTCTGCCAAGTAGGTGCTGTGCGCCGCGGTGCTGGGGGCGATGTGGTAGGCCTCTGTGCTGCTATCGAAGCCTTAAGTGAACCCTCACCCTTACAAACTGCAAGGCCTAACTCTGATGCAATGTTCCAGAATCGGTAATTAAAGATGTTATACTTTTATAGTGTATTGAAGTCTAATTATTTAACAATAATATGTACAGTCGAGTTCATAAATATGTGTACACGGTTACTACCTTGTCACTTTAATTGCTGTGACAATTCATATATGGCAGTTTAAACATGACATTAAAGAGATAAGGTACTGAAATGTACACATATCAATACCTCGAGGATCAATTGGAGTAAAAGCCATTATGCTAAAATGGCTTTTAATATCTATACCTTGAGGATCAATTGGCGTAAAAGCCATTACGCTAAAATGGCTTTTAATATCTATACCTCGAGAATCATTTGGCGTAAAAGCCATTATGCTAAAATGGCTTTTAATATCTATACCTCGAGAATCAATTGGTGTAAAAGCCAATACGCTAAAATGGCATTTGACATCAATACCTCGAGGGTTCAATTGGCAAATACGATATGCCAATTGACCCCTGAGGTATCAATATTTATGAACTTGACTACTATATACCGCATGTAATGGACTAGTAACAGTAAGTAAAGTAAGTATGAAATTATGACTCGTAGTAACTCAATACAAATCTTTGAATTAGCATTAGTGCTGATATGTTCAACACATTCACTGCTACACCTGGTGTTGTAGTCTTTTGTTTTATGCAAGGTTTGTACTCTGTGAAAGTTAGGAAAATGCATATATGTTAATTGGTGGAAATGAAAGGCAGGTGAAATGTAGTGTTATTATTTCAAAATGAATTATTTTTCAGGGGTCGAATTATATGCATCACCAGTGCCATGGATGATGATTCAATCAGGAGTTTGGCCGAAATAGCTTTGAAGGGCCTGTTGCAGCAGAACAAGAAGGCTTCAAGTCAACCCTCTGCTAGCACTTCCGATCCTTCAACTAGCACTAGCACTCCAACTCAGTACGTCTATTTTTCTCTCCCAAGTCTTGGAGGTTTTCTATGTATTTAAGTTTGTTTTTCTCTATATAAGTACGTTTATTGTTGCTTAGTACCCATAGTACAAGCCTAAAGCTTAGTTTGGGAATAGGTCAATGTGTGTAAAATTGTCATATAATGTTTATTTATTTTATTTATTATCCATTTACAGTTTCCAACTGTAACAAATTAGTTAAAACTTAAAACTGTAGTAGTCAACCAACTTTGTTCTTACTTTTGTTAGTGTTTTCTTCCTTAACCGGCCATATGGACTTGACCTTGTGTTAATAATATGGTACATTTTCTAAATTTCCATCAAGACTGTCTCAAAAGATTTATCACGTAAGGAAATATATTGCATTTTGTTTTATATATTTTCGCAACATTTTATATTTTAACGCCAACATAACTACGAGGGGCATACCGAAATGATCGGGAATTAAAAAAACTACCAAGTACACCTTAATTATATTTCATTGTTTTTCGAAGTATTTTCCCTTGCAATCAATGCACTTTTGCATTCTTTCGAACCAGTTATTAAAACAGTAATTTCACTCTGAAGTGGACGTTTCCAAAATGCCCGATTGATACGCTTGTACTGCCGCTTCTGGATCTTCAAATCGCTGACCACGTATCAAATCCTTAATTTTTGGGAATGTAAAAAAATAGGGCTCAAGTCGGGACTATACGGAGGATGAGACATTAACTCTACGTTTTCCTGGTTCAAAAACTCTTTTGTTTTGCAAGAGGTATGGGAGCTTGCGTTGTCGTGGTGTAAGATGATTCGGCGTGTGGCATTCTACGGAGTTCAGCCATCATTTCTGGCAAACAAACCGAAGTGTACCAATTGGCGGTAACCGTTCTGTGTTCCTGCAACGGAATTGTGGCCACATTTTCTTTTTTTGGAAACAAACGAAGCGACCATTTTCTTCGATACGCTACGGGAACGCACCACTTTCGTTGGCTTCACCTCGCCTTCGAAGACCCAAACTGCCGACTGATGTTTTCTTTCGGGTTTGTAAGAATAAATCCATGATTTGTCACCTGAGACAATGTTATAAACGACTTTTGACTTCCCTCCATTGAAGCGTTTCAGAGCAGACCGACACCACTTAACACGAGCCGCCTTTTGCTCTTCAGACAAATTATGGGGTACCCAGCAGGAAATTAACTTTCTGACGCCCAACTCATTATGCAAAATATTTTGAATTGCAGTCATTCCAATCCCTATGAAAGCCCGAATCTGCTCGTATGTTCCCGATCATTTCGGTGTGGCCCTCGTACAAGATAGACTAAGGCTACATTTTTTTTTTGTTTCTTGTTGGTGGTTTTTCCTTTTTCTAAAGCATATTAAGTTAGAAGATAACATGCTTATTTCACAGATCATATCCTATCCAGTACTGCCATCTAGTTATCATAAATGTAATTCCAGAGAAAGCTGAAACGAAAGTAAACAATCAACCTTTGACTGAGGTAAGAATTTGTTGTTTTTATAATATTTTATACTATAATACAAAAATAAATTTGACAAACATTCCAAAATAGTGTGACTTTTGGCTTAGTGAACAGTGATTTAGACATATCAGACTGCCTGTCTAAAATAAAATAATAATAACATTTTTTTCTTAAACAAATAACTTCTAATACTGGTACATAATTATATCTCATCACGATCCAATATTAATAACCTACTTAGAAAAATGTAGAACACGTATACTTAGTTATTGTATGAGAAATTAAATTATGCAGTATATACAATTTTGTGAACACTTTTTCTTTCAGATGGGCAATGGCCTCATGGGTGTCGAAGTAATAGTGTCTCGTGCCAGCGGTCTCGCCACTTTGTTAGGCCGCTTAGTGTTGCCACACTTCAAACTGGTCACAACAACTGTAACTGGTATACCAATGAAGGTAATACCAAATGTGGTTCTTATAAATCCTACTAGGGAAAACTGCCCTATTGGTGGATCCTTTCTGGTTATTGGCACCATGAATTTATTTCAAAGTAATAGAGGTAACACTACAATCACTAGGTGCCAATAACTGTTTTCTTTTTTATGTGAATAATTAAGTGTTTTTCTCGTGTCGCCTTCTTTGCAGATACTCTTTAATGAAATTTAACGACAAAAATTAAACGACACTGCAAAGTATCGTTTCACCAAATTTCATTTCTTCGAAAGCTAATTTCTGCTAAATCATTATTGTTTTCAGGTTATCGCATGGGTTACGTAGGTTAGGTTAGGCACCGAAAATGCCTGATGCACGTGTAAATGCCTGTTGATGAAATTTAAATTCGGCGAAGTAAAACATTCTATGAAATGAGTGTCGGTGATTCAAGGGTAAACCGTGTTTTACCCTACCTATCCTACAGATATTACAAATGTAAAACTTTTTAGGATGTTTGAGTGTTTTTGTCCTTCAATCACGCATAAACGGCGATGGATTTAAAAAAGGCATTATACATAGCCCTTAGTTGGGTCAACCTAGGATGATCCCTGTGACAACTCATATAAACACGTATTACTATACTCGTTTCTTTGAGTTTTCATAAGTAATACATCGATACACACAACCCTTGTATCGACGCTCAGTAATTAGCTTTATCACCTATTTCTTTTTATACATATTGCTTGCGAGTATAATACTGCCCTGCTAAGGTAACAGGCAGTATTTTACACAACCCAGTACATTACCCAGTAATGAGGTTGCAATTATTACAATAGTTTTGTGTAAAATACTGCCTTTTACCTCAGCAGGGCAGAATAAGTGTTTGAAATTATAAAATAAAATGTGATAGTTCCTAAGGAAAAAGCAATAAACCGACTTCTACGCGGATGGAGTCTAAACACAAGTGATACTAAAGGCCGCTTGCACCATCTGCGTTAAATATTTTTAAGTCTTAAATCTTGATTTAAGACTGAGACAGTTCCATACATTTTGATAGAACTTAAATGTATTTATGATTAAATAAATCTCGATTTAACTTTTTCGTGCAAGTGACGCTTAATGTCAAAGTTTGTGAAACATAATATCCGTACACACTTCATTAATTGTTTCACACATGTTCATGTTTTAATTGCGCATAAACAACTAATCGGATTTGGATGAATTTCGGCACATGGCACATGGTAGTCCATGTCCTGTATTTATTAATAATTATCAGCGGACAATCACACAAATTGACATTGAGAATATTTTTTGTTAATTAATCCAGAAAACTTGATAGTTCTCGTGGGATGACTAGTTCGTTATAAACTCAAAGCTTGTTGTCTAAGATTGAAGTCTTTTGTAAGTATGAAAAAGTTTTTTTCGTGGTCTATAGGAAGAACAAAATGCCAGTTCGAGTGCGAACTACGATGTAGAGATTATACATTCAGCGGAGGCCCATGCGGGGCTAAGAGCTGCTCAGACCGCCGCCGAAGCCACCGAGTCGGTAAGTCTGGGGACTGGGGAACACGGGGCGGGCATATTGACTTAGTTCTAAAGTAAACTCTTGACTCGTACTATGGGTACTAAGACAAAGATAAACATAAATATATTGTCTCCGTAATAGTTCTGATCTTTGTAGAATGCCAATAGTGTTAATAATTTAAAATTCTAACGAAAAATACTCTCTGTTAAATATACTCTTGTATTTGCCGGGCGCTTCTGCGCTCGCTACCTCTGTCCACCGTAAAAACAGCTAGCGGATCGTTGTATACTTTGTTCCGCTTCCGCTTCTCGCTGCCCACCGAAAATACAGCGTAAACTGTGTTGTTATCTAGGTGGTGCTCCGCTGGTGGACGCCGCGCGGCGCGGAGGGCGGCGCGGGCGGCTGCGGCGGGCCGCTGTGGCGCGTCACGCCGGCCGACGTGGCCTCCCGGCCCTCGGCCTGCCTCGTCAACTTCCTTCTCAACGGACGCTCTGTCACCCTCGAAGTGCCCAGGTACTTATTATATTACCTCATGCCTCATACTAATTTATATTTGTTACAAACACAAGGACAAGTTAGAGCTGAACATAACTGTATTAAAAGATAAATTAATATTACGGGACAATTTATTAGGAATTTATATTTTAAGTCCATTGAATTAAGGCATAGTATAGTTGTGATATGACCACTAGGGTAATAGTTCTCAAGGGACTTTAAAACTAGGTCTTTTAAAGCCATTTTCAGTTAACTCATCTGAATACATAATATTTAGTTAGGATGTTTTGAAAATGGCGTTAAATGCCGTAGGAAAGGCGGCGGTCGTTCGGCGTCGCATGTTCTCTCGGCTCAAGGCGGCGAGCTGTGGATAGGGGCGCTTGGCGGGCGCCTGCCCTATGAAGACTCACCTGCGCTCTCTGAGGGCTCCGGCGGCAGGGTCACCGACTACAGGCAAGTGCCACCCACTACAGGCGAGTGTCACTGACTAGGCAAGTGCCACCGACTACATTCAAGTGCTGCTGACTACAGCCGAGTGTCACTGACTTCAGGCGAGGGTCACTGAATATAGGTGAGTGATAACTACAGACGAGTGTAATTGATGACAGGCGAGTGTCACTGATTCAGGCGAATGTCACCGACTACAGGCGAGTGTCGCTGACTACAGGCGTGTTTCGGACAAAAGGCGAGCGCCACTGACTACAGACGAGTGTCATCGACTACAGGCAAGTGTTGCGGGCTATAAGCGACATCACTGACTACAGGCGAGTGTCGCTGACTACAGAGTGTCGCTGTACGTGCGAGTATCACTGCCTTCATGTGAACGTTACAGATTACACGTAAATATCACTGAAAGAGATTCGTCGATTCGAACCCGAGCTCGCACCTCTAAGTTTTTCGGAATTTATGTGCGAAATATAATTTGTAAATTTACCATGAGTTTTTCGGTGAAGGAAAACATCGTGAGGAAACCTGTACACACCAGCAAAGCAATTTGACGGTGTGTGCGAAATTCCCAATTCGCACTGGGCCCGCGCGGTAACTATAGCCCAAACCCTCTCATTGTGAGTGGAGGTCTGTGCCCAACAGTGGGACGTATATAGTCTGGATTATTATTTATTTTATTTTATCACTGAAAACATACAAGTGTCACTGACTGGGAATTTTAGATAGTGCTGCAATTTCAAGGGCAAATCAAAGTCTTTAATAACGTTTCTTCATTTCAGAATAAAAGAATTCGGTGCTCTAATGCAACAGAACCGATTGTTACCCCTTCGCGGCGCGGGGGTCAACGCAAAGTCGAAGACGCGTCTCTCACGGCATACCACCTACTGGCCGCTTACCATCTCTTCTACGCTCATCTTCAACCTTGGAACCGTAAGTTATTATTATATACTATTCTTTTCAGCGAAACATTCAAAGCTGTATCTACTGATGTGTAAACAGCTAATACCTGCATATGTTCCGTTGAAATTCATGCTCCTTCTCATTTGTCATTTGTGGATGAATAAAAACAAAAATTGTAATGCATGTCGAGTTTTCTTGTAATTGGGTGGATATTCAATCAATCTAAACGAAATGTGATTATTAGTTAATAAGCTTTATACTATTTTACCTATTGGCATTTCGCAGGTGATTGAGCCTCTCACACGGCTGGTGGTGCAAGAGACGCTAACAGACGAAGAAGTGGACGCGTGCCGCGGCGTCCTGCTCGCTTTGCTCGGCATGGAGTCGCGGCACGAGTTCCCCACCACGCAGCTGCCTTCTAACCTAAGGTATTACACTAAAGTGACATATAGGACTTTTAGATGCAGACGAGTTGCAGGTGGCATACAATAAAGTCGTTATCGTACTCATGTCGCGTTAAGCACTCACTATAGTAGCCACAAACCAAACTGACAACTGGGGCCATAAAACCATTAGAATCTTTTACCCGCATACTACTGTCGCTACGTTCACCTGGTTTTAGTTATTTTCCCAGTTGTCAGTTTGGTTTGCGGCCACTATGGTCACTTTTTCCTTGAAAGTAGCAAGTGACACCATAGTGATATGCATATAATCACCTATGTGATACGATACGAGTATATTGGTTTTTGGGTAATTTATCGCGAATGTTTTGAAAACGTGCTAGTCTTTATTTACTACAAATTCAAACGCACATATGGCGGAGACGGCGCGGTTAGTCAGTACTGTCTCCGCCATGCCTTTGCGCCTCAGAGCTAATTTACTATCAGGTGGGCAGTATGATATGAAAGGTAACGATGCGTAGCGTATATTTTGGTGTTATGATTGGTCCAGGGGCAAGTCCAGCAGCCGGCGCGAGGAGCAGTGGCGGCAGGTGTGGGGCGAGCTGGAGGCGCTGGTGCGCGCGCACGCGGCGGCGCCGGCGCACCGCGCGCTGCTGCGCACGCTGCTCGAGTGCCGCGCGCACAACCACGACAGTGAGTCTTGGCAACGTAGCCGCCGTCTCGCTGACGGGTACAGTGCCGTTCTAGAGGGCGAGCTGGAGGCGCTGGTGCGCGCGCACGCGGCGGCGCCGGCGCACCGCGCGCTGCTGCGCACGCTGCTCGAGTGCCGCGCGCACAACCACGACAGTGAGTCTTGGCAACGTAGCCGCCGTCTCGCTGACGGGTACAGTGCCGTTCTAGAGGGCGAGCTGGAGGCGCTGGTGCGCGCGCACGCGGCGGCGCCGGCGCACCGCGCGCTGCTGCGCACGCTGCTCGAGTGCCGCGCGCACAACCACGACAGTGAGTCTTGGCAACGTAGCCGCCGTCTCGCTGACGGGTACAGTGCCGTTCTAGAGGGCGAGCTGGAGGCGCTGGTGCGCGCGCACGCGGCGGCGCCGGCGCACCGCGCGCTGCTGCGCACGCTGCTCGAGTGCCGCGCGCACAACCACGACAGTGAGTCTTGGCAACGTAGCCGCCGTCTCGCTGACGGGTACAGTGCCGTTCTAGAGGGCGAGCTGGAAACACGCGTATAGGTACTTAGTAAGGAGATCTCGACAATTCTCGAGAACGGCACATCTACCTACATATATCTATATAAAAATTTCAAGGGTACGTCATACTAGTCGCAACTCGGAGTTACGCGGAACCAGTTCCAGAATGACATACAAACCAATCCGGTATTACATGCCTGTGGGGTTTAGTTTGTAACTTTTGAATTATTATCCACGGAGGCACCTTCTGCTACTCAACTCAATTAATATTTTTTTGTTGTTTAGGTGACAGCCGCGCCTCAGTGATCCGCGCCACCACAGACTCCCCCCTGTCCCCCACGGGCGCGGGCTCGGGCACCGGCGGCGGCGACGTGTGGGCGCCCCGAAGCGCCCTGGAAGCCCTATTGGGGGCGCCGCGGCCCAGCCGCCGGCCCGACTTCGCGGGACGCATGGCGGCCGGCAACCGGATCGCCACGTTGTACTCGCATTTGCAACAAGACACTGACACATAGTATTTCACAAGGTTATTAAAAATGAAGCTTAAGTGAGATGTCTAGTCATAGGGGCGTATTAATAAACTCATATCGACTGTGATCCCGTCTCTAGATACGTCAAAATAAATGTCAAGTCATAAAAACTGTCATATTCGATATGTCTTGAGACAGTCATCTCAAACAAGATCAGTTTATTAATACGGCCCATAGAAAACTGTCTTCTCTGCCGTCTTGAGGCGGACATCTTACTCACTCCCCAGAGTTCCAGTGGTGTTTACAGTTGCCACCCAGGGGTTTGCTCAATTGAACAATTTAAGCTGGTGCCGTTTTTCCACGCCGCATCGGGTTCATGTGAAGTACGTTTAAGTGTGACGCAGGAAATATTTCCGCACATGAACGACTTAAAAATAAGATTAAGCTATGGTAAAATAAGATATAAACAAATATTGCATAAATTGTGTTTTAAATAAATAAAAATTATAAAGTTAACTGCCGCACTCAGAGATGTCAATTAATTTTTAAGTTTCATTAAAGTTGCTGCGTCTTATTCTATTGCTATAGCAAAGAAAATGACAGCAGCAACTTTAATGACACTTGAAAATTAATTGACGTCTCCGAGTGCGGCAGTTAACTTTATAATTTATTTATGCGCATTGAACAGCCTGAGACTGTCTATGAAAGTCGACGTTACGTTTGTCCTTTGATTAAGTACAAATAAAATGTGGATGGGGCGTTTGATATTTAGAATTTTGTGCCAGAGTAAAGACTGTTCGTACACAAGGCGGGCGTCGGGCATCGAAGATTGGCGTAGCCTTGTGTACGAAGGGCCTAACTCGCCCTTTCTTTTAACGCAACATTTTCCTAATTTTAGATTAAGTTCATCAAAGCCATCATTTCATAATCATTTTAAACACTCGTATTTTGAGAAACTTGCTAGTGTGCTACTTATTTGATCTCCAGTATTTATTTTCCTACAAAATAATAATGTCATCAGCATCAGCAGACTCCTTACGCCCCGAGTCTATACAATGTAAAAAAATTAATGTCAAATTTCAAGGTAATGGGACAATATTTAGAGGTTGCACACGTTTACCACTTAGGCGATAGCTAATTTTCAATGTTGATATTTTTTTTAAACAACAACAATAACTCACTTTTCTGTCGACTTATGTTAAACACTAATTCTTTCGACTATCTTCACCGATTTTTCAGCACGTTAAGGCTTTAAAAATTGCGTAAATATGAAAACGAATTCAAAATGTTGTCAAAATGTGCTACCTCTAAGTACTAACCGATTTGATTGAAATTTTGTCAAAGGTCTTTTAGATAAGTACGACCAAGGATTCGAGCAAAGTCATTAGAGAATACAAAGTTTAGAAAATGAAACACCCTAATATGGGTAAGCTTTATGTAGTCTATTAACTTGTTCAAGTGCATGGTGGCAACAATTAAGGGCAACTTCGCTACAAATAAATAGTAGATCGGAAAATGAGGTTATAGGTTACTTTCCGTTCAAGTCATCTCGGATATGGGTATATAATGGTATCAATGAATTAGTATGATGTCCTGAATTATATGAGATGACAAAGCGTGAAAATGGTGGGGGTAGAAACTGTGACGTCATAAAGACGGCGGTACAACGAAATATTTTTCTCTTAAACATACCATGTGGGGTATCGAATTATTAGAAAACATCCGAAAAGTTCACAATCAACTGAATTGTGAACTTTTCGGATGTTTTCTAATAACTTTGAACCTGCTCTAGATTGAAAACGACTGAATAGATTTTTTTTAAATACATATCAAATGACTCTGTATGTCCTCTGTATAGTGTCTAAAAATAATCATACTGAACGTACTGATAGCAAATGAATTTATTTGATTTGATACCATATCGTCGGCGTACTTTCTCAACCTCTTATCTGCAATTTTTTTCTTGCAGTTGGTTATTTCATTTCATTAATTAAAATTTATAATGTCTGTTTACCAACCGCAAGAAAAAAAATGCAGATACGAGGTTGAGACACATATCAGAGATGACTTGTGTGAAAATCGTTTTTGCAGCGTGTTTTGGACCTTGTGCCGACCTACTAAAAATATCAAAGTTTAGTGTCAAATGAGACATTTCCAGGGTAGGCCTTAGAAATGTCTCAGGGTAGAGCCTTGTCTATGTTAGCAGGTAACCCCGATAGTGCATTCCGTTAGCAATTAGAATAGGATTCAGCTTCGGGTAGAGACCGCTAGACGCGCATAAGAGCTTATGAGAGCGAGTGAGAGAGAAGTACAAACACGAATCCTATTCTAAGCGTACAGTCGAGGACAGAAAGATGTTTACACTTTTTCACCTTGTTCCATTGTAATAAGGTCCAAAAGTGTAAACATCTTTCTGTCCTCGACTATACCTTGGTGTCGTTGATATTGGATATAAATAAAAATGCGACATTATAAAATTAATATTTTATATTTGTTCAATAAAAACTACATTGTGGGCCCGTGTAGCTCCCGGCGCCCGGGTAACACGACCTTTGTATTCTTGTTGCATATAAACTCTGCGGGCAGACTGTCATAAGGCAATGGGGAGTTGACGGCCGCTGCGGCCTCGTCAAGGCATCTGGTCCGGGCCGGCGGCGGCGCCGGCTAAACGTACTTGTTACAATTATTGGAATGTCACGCGGGATGCGAACGTTCAAACATTAAAATTATTATAAAACAAACCTAACACTAGGCTCCGGCGAGCCGCTCCGAACACTCGTCGATACCGCGCTAAGTGCGCCCGGAAAGTCCGTCGATACGCATCCAAAATATTAATACCCTATAAAACTTACAAAACCGACCGGTAATCTTAAACTTAGGGCTAAGTTAAAATTAAACGGAATTGAAAATAAATTACCTAGGTACAAGTACTTAGTCTAGAGAGTTATTTATAGGCGCACGAGGGTGGGGGGAGGTGGTGTCAGTGCGTGGCTTCTCGCAGCTTCTTCGCCGCGGGCGCCGGCGCGTCCAGGGAGTCGCCGAGCGAGTTCTCTTCCGCTGAACTCGCTTCCTCTATTTGCCTGATCAAACAAACAAACATATATATATATCACTAATCTAATCACAATATCACTACTAATGCTTGGTAGACTGGGCAGTCTGCCGCGGCATGAGTTGATGAGTTCATTCAAAAGTATAATAAAGGTGTTGCCGCGGCATTATGTCCGTGCCAGTCCGTGGCCGCCCCGACATATTGTACTCACTAGGCTGTTATTTGTCAAATATTGTAGTTGCGTCTCTTTCATTCGGTATGTCAAATGAAAAAGATGTAATGTAAGACCATTATTTGGCAAATACCACCAAGTAAGTAGCCGGCATAAGACGCGCACGCAGACTATCAGATCTATTTGATGAACCTCCCCAAGGTTCAGTTCAGATAAAAATATTCGAGACAAGTTGGAATTTATATGCAACTAAGAGCCTTATCACACTGGCGCCAGCAAATCAGTGTGATACGTGGCATAGGAATGTAGTAAGTAGTTACTTAGTCAATTTCTAAAGGTCTAATTTACAACATACAAAGTTTTATAAAGCAGGCTAGAAAATTCTACACTAGACTACATAGCCGACGAAAACAAAAAGGCAGTATGCGCATTTAGATTTCATACAACTGTAGTGCCTTTTTCTTTTGGACGGCAATACGTAAGCGTACGTGGGAAACCGGCCGCGAAGAACACGGCGTTTAGTCGACCACATCACGACTTGTTGGTCAACAACATAATTGATATTTGCGCGGCGTAGTGGGCGGCTTTGTTTGTGGACGGATGTCGTTATTTAAATGTTTTGTAGTATCATCGTACTTTTAGCGAACGAATATTATTATTTAATAACACGCAATTCGATAGCTGAAATAATTTAGTGATAGACTTTGAATATGTGTGCCTTCACCCTGTGGACTTAGTCTTACACCCGTCTTTACTTACATCAATTTTAAATTTTAGACTTAAATTACGAGCAAGTTTGTTGTGTTAACTATATTATGAGTGTAGTTACATTAGCATGTTTTTCTCGCTATAATCTATTAAATAACCAAGAAAATCAAATGATCCTGCTGTAGCATGAATATCACTATATCAGCTGAAAGCTGTGCATGGTTGTCTGCCTCCCTCGAGGATACTAGGCTACAATACGCCCCCATCCAGCAAATTGTAACGAGATTCACCAGGTAGTCGTTTCACCTTACGGGAGACCTTATCCAGGCTGCATCTTCTGATAAGTCGGGGACAAAAATATTTCGAGAACTCTGACCCGATTGGCTATTGTTGCCGTTAAAAGTTGCTCCTGTGACCGCACCTTCAAAGCCCAAAAGTCCTTACCGTTTAGCGCGCGGCGTACTGAACGCCGAGTCGGAGTTGTCGGAGGGCGAGGCGGGGGTGGCGGGGGTGGCGGGGGACGCGGCCTTGGCGTCCATCGAGTCTTCTGTGCACGACGTCGTCGTGTCCTCGTTCACGGAATCCACGCCCAGCTTGCCTGCAACATGTCAGTTAGTTAAAATCACTCTCGTTCTGAGTTAAGTAAGATTTGACTTCACTGGACCTATAATCGTCAGTAACCGATCAGTTGTCCTTTGCTTGGTAATGTAAAAATTTCCTGGCCTGTTTCACAATGAAGTGGTTTTGCTTTTATATGTAACGCCGCTATTACATTATCATAGAAATATGATCACATAGATGTACAAGTCATTATTATATGAAGAAAATATGACAGTATAATAACGGGTTTACCCTTGAATCACCGACACCCATTTCATAGAATGTTTTACTTAGACGAATTTTCATTTCATGGACATGCATTTCCGCACACAGGAGTTATTTTGGTGGTCACAGGTCTAACCTAACCTAACCTACGTAACCCCTGCTTAAGATAACCTGAAAACAATACGGTTTCAGCAGAAATTAGCTTTCGATGAAATGAATTTCGGTGAAACGACACATTCGATGAAATGAGTGTCTGCAAAACAAGTGGACACGATAATATCTACATATGATCCAAAATTATCATATGTAGATGGGTGGATTTCCAGGCGTTTCAACTGCCCGTCATCACCGTTTTCAATATACATTGACGAAATCAATAACACATAACAGCAACTTCTGATGTAAACAGTAGCACCACCAGGGGTAGTTTCTATTAGCATCAAAAGTTGCTGTAGGTGTCATTGATTTCGTCAATATATTGAAAACGGTGATGACGGGCGGTTGAAACGCCCTGAAATCCACCCAGATATTATAACCGTCATATTTTCTTCATATAAAAATTACTCGTACATCTATGCTATGATCATAATTTCTATGATAGTTTAATAGTTAGGAAATAGGTTGAATCAAAGTGCTGTGAAAAACGTCGTATGAAACGCGTGAGCATTGGTCATTTATTACACTCTCGGCTCCATTACGCCCTCGCTTACAGCGCGGGCTTGCAATCCCGCCTCGACTTTAATGACCAACTTAGCACACTCGTATCATAATGTACTATTAAACAACTGATTGGGTCTTTTCAACTGACTGAGGGCATCATTTAAAATGCTAATAACTACACCTATTCAGTTGCCTGCAATGTAGCATGGCTAAATCCAATAGTATTTTATTCTGTAGGTAATGTTTCAAAACAACAAGACAAGAGTTAATTATGGTAGAAACAATCGATCTGCCATCCGCATAAAGCTCATATGCTCACAAAGCCTTTCGGGTTTATTTTACATCAATAATATCTTTAACCCTTACCATTTCCATTGGTCGGTGGTTCGAGATTGCTTTCGTCGCTGGGCAGCGGTGAGCCGCCGTTTGTGGGCGCGGGCGTGGACAGAGGAGACTTGCCCAGAAGGTCTGGTTGCAGGTCTGACAGGATATTGTGTGTCCATAATGCCAGTTCAACCATATGTGGGAACCATTTCTTGCCACAGCCGTGTTGTTCCTAAAATGATTTTATACAGTTGTTATCTGGTTAAAATTAGCATACAATATGTCGAGGGTTCACGGGCTATTTGTATTAAGCGACATCCTGGACGATGTTGAGTTATATACATATTCGGAATCGCCATATTTTTCTGCGTCGTTTGAGTCCGGTTTCGTGGCGATCTGAACATTTTTTGTCGCTTGAAACATCAGTAAATTTAGGTCTAGTTTGAAGCTGATTTGATTGATGTGACACATTTTATACAATTTTAGAATAGACACACTTCATACAAAACACTTTGTGGTTTTGACTTAAGCTGTTTTTCCTGGCGTAAATTAGGTAACATACGGCCGCACTCAGAGACGTCAATTAAGTTTTAAGTTTAATTAAAGTAGCTGCTGTCACTTTCTTTGCTATAGCAATAGAATAAGACGCAGCGACTTTCATGAAACGTCTCTGAGTGCCGCAGTTAGAGCGTTAGAATAGTTATGCCTGCATGTGAAATCCATTCTTGATGTTGCTTAAAAAATTTAACCTGCATTTTGATCTTCAATCCCCACTTACGTTTAGTGTAAAGTGTTACATAAATCATCTTGATCTGCATCTACTTTATTGTCAAGTAAAAATTTAGCCCTTACCCTTTCTTGCACTTGAAAATAGACAAGGAGAGGGCTCCTTATTTGACAGATGAATTTGCTTGTCGATTGTGAAACAGGCCCTCAGCCTTACACTATAACAACACCTGAGAGTGTCACTTAAATCTTTTTTCCTAAACCTAAAATTTTCAGTTTATGGCGCTTGAATAATTTAGCCCGTTTCTAAATAAAAGTGATTCGAGGTCATTTGATATCAAGCGACCTTCCTTTCTGGTAAAAACCACTTCAAAAAAATTAAATTAGACTAAATTTTGCGGATTTTTTAAAGAAAAACAACATAGGCCACTTTTTTGTAAAAATATTGATACGTTTTTTTTATGATTTTTGAAAATGAAACTTTGAAATGCTCTCCTGTAAAGTTCCAAAAATGTCACTTAATATAAATAGGCCATGAACCCTCGATATGTAATCAAATATATCATATAAAAACTGTGCTGTAGGACATGTATGACTGTATTAAAAAGTAGTTGGATGGAAGATGGAAGGCTTGCAAACACTCTGTTGAAGCTAATTAGACCAACACATAAGCTAACATTATTGTATAGTTTACCTTATTTAACCTATCACAGACACTCTGTATATGTGTTACAAAATTGAGGTATTCCTTGGCAGTGTAATCACTCCCCTCCATTTCAGGGATAGCTTGTAAGCACTCGTCAGCCATAAAGGGTGCTATTTCAGGGCTCGCCGCGGCCAGTAACGCTGATGCTGTAGCCGTGCCCACTCCTTTTAAGTTGCTCAGTGCCGTCATAGCAGATTCAATGTTAGGCAGTTTACGGAATGCTTTCTTCGTCTCCGCCATCACGGCACGTGGGGTGTTCACTTTGATAAGATATGACAGCTGCGGGTAAGACCTCCCCCTCTGCAAAAGAAATGTTAGTTTCGTTTATTCATCCATTGTTTTACTTGTATGGGCAATAAAGGTACAGTTTTTATGAATGACCATACAGGTAACTGCTGACATACTCAGCACTTGCTTTGCTGGTGCATAAGGGGCTGCGCAAACCGGCGGAGCGCAGCGCAGATCACTTTAAATTTATCAATGTATATTCTTTCCTATTTTAATTACAATAAGGTATAAATTTGAATGCTCTGAAACCGACCTCTGAGCATCATGGGGGATTTCTACTCTGCGGCTGCAGCTCTAAATTTATACCTTATTGTAATTAAAATAGAAAAGAATGCGCAGGCCCTAACTATCAGCAAGGAACTAATATTGGTTTTAATTTTCTGTTATTATTATTTCCTAATTAATACAAAATATGAAATAACAAAAAATGTAACTTGAACAGTTGGAAGTTGTAATAGAATATAATACTTTTTCAATATTTTTAGTTATGTTTTGTTTAATCAAGTAAATTTACATGTAGTCATGTCAGTTTACTTATATGAAGAACACATAACTTTTAAATTAATTTTATTTTACAAAATGTTAACAAAGAAAGGATAATGGTTATTTAAATTTATAGGATTAAACTACCTATTGTGCATTCACATATGTAGGTAATTCCATAACCATACCCATATTCCATAACCATAGATTTCTACTGGGTGTCCCATAAGTCGCGCACTACAGTTTACACTGGGGGTTGACCAGCCTAAGACGGACCAAACCAGCCATTTTTTCTTTTTTCAACAGAATGGAAATGTGTTACACATCATCCCACAACTTAACCAGCCTAACATCACCTCACCAGTAAAAATCGTATGGTTTTCAAAATTTGCCAGTTTAAAGTTCTGTGCCAGTGCAAACTAAACTGACATATCTTGAAAACCATGCTAATTTTACCGAGGTCATGTTAGGTTGGTTCGGTGCGTCTTAGGCTGCTCTACCTCCAGTGTCATTGTGACGTGCGACTTATGGGACAGCCTGTTTACAGAGTGTCAGCTCACTAGTGGTCCAAACGAAACATTTAAATAGGTCAACCTCAGGGCTACCACCCCAATGTATGTTCAGCGATTTTTACTAGTTTTAGATATACCTATTGATCATTTTAATCTGAATTTTTGTAATTTTCCTTGTCCATGTTACGAAAAATCTTTAATTTCATGTTTTATTTCAGAAGTTCATCAGTGGTATCTTACATTATTAGAATCATTATGAATCAGCGAAGTTGTTAAAGCCATTTGCCAGATTAATTTAAATCAACTTTTAAGTAATCACATAGTTTGTTTCCCAGTGTTTGTTTTTCACTTAGTATGGAAAAAACAACTCTACAAAAAATCTGGCAACTGGTTTTAAAAACTTTGCTTATTTGTAATGATTCTAATAGATAAACTTCTGAAATAAAACATGAAATTAAGGATTTTTCATGACATGGACTTAAGGGAAAATTACAAAAATTCAGATTAAAATTATCAATATCTCCGAAACTAGTAAAAATCGCTGAACATACTTGGGGGTGTTTTTGGTAGCCCTGCAAGGCTAACCCTACAAGCGCACATAGCATAGAGGCACGCCCGCGTGTCAGGAAAAAGGCTCTTGAACTGACATATTTAAAGAATGAAATCACTTGCATGAAGTTTATGTACCTAAACCAAACACTAAAAATAACAAATTAACACAGCTGTAACCTTGTTGATCAACAAATTAAACACCATCTGACTGCTAGTGACTACTAGCTACCTATTATACATACATATTTAAAACAATGTTATGGGTTCTGAGACATAATTATGATAAGATTAGCAGTTATTTTCAAACACTAACCGCTTGTTTCCATTTCATGAGTTGTACCAACTCTTCATGTATCATGTGTGCATCCTTGCCTCTCGACTTGATCTTCTTTGGTAATTCATTCTGATACCTGAAAACAAAATTAAATTTAGTTATAAAAACATCCTAAACATTTACCCTTTATTTAAACTGGCTGCAAATTTGTCTTGTGAGTTGGTCCGCCTAAAGCAAAGGGGGTCCCCATACAATAGTCTAACCTAACCTACTACGGGACCCCCTTTGCTTTAGTCCAACCAGTAGGTACTGTAGCTATTGAAGTTTTTTGACTTTAATGACCTTGAAATTTAAAATACTCAAAAATGTACAGTAAAAGCCTTTAAAGTCTTATTTATACCTAAGCAACTTTGAAATTGAAATAAATACCTATGATTGAAGAAAATAAAAACGACGCGAATAAGTTGTTAAAGAAAAAGTGGGTGTCAGAAATAAAATGATGAGTCATAGCGGTCATAAAATTTCACGAAATAGGTGGACCTCGCAGAGGCCTTTTTTAAATTTCTATCCAATGGTAAAATAATATTACCACATGTAGAAACAACATCCAAGTCGAGCCGAACCAAAAGGCAAGTCACCATTTTGAGCGGATGTTAGCGTACCAAACAAAGCATTGTAAATTGAGAATATAACTTAAAGTAAGCAGTTACAAATACAAGAATATGATTATATGCTTTATCTTTAGTCCTTATTAGCTAAAGACTTTAACAAACGAACAGTAAAGCATTCAACATCGAGTTAATTGCACGTCATGACATGATATAAAGGCAGCCACCATTTTATAACGCCCGAACAAGGCAATATTTTTCCTCACACTGCTTCAGGAAAAACGATAGTGTCAATTTGACATCGATCCCACGTGACGCAGTGATTTTAATGAGCTGTCCGCGAACTAGAGATGCAGTCCGCGAGGGAGGTAGCTATCAAATCAGTTTGCACGGATACACACAGAATACAAGTTCATTGACACGCCACGGCCGCATTTTCTCCTCTCAAACACGAATACACTTACCAGTTGTCTAATTTTATGAGCTCCTCTGGTCTCTTTGTTTTCTGTTCAGCTTTAACTTTAATCGCTTGTGGGTATAACATTAAAATAGTGTCAAATTGTTTTGCATCTGCCTCCAGAAAGAAAGTAGACGTGTCTTTCGCGGTAGCCATTGTGAACGTTCTAAATGTACAACACTGCGTTATTTAGCTATAGCGCCGAAGTCGACGCGGCGGCAGCACCTGGCAAACTGGGTGCCCTCTCCCCACTCGACGCCATCTTGTCGACTAAACCTCGCTGTGACGTTCAATATTATTATTTGAAATAGTTTCTTTTTTACTTTTTGAATTCAGAATATAAAATAATAAATCCATTTGAAGATATACATTTTTTGGATTAGTGTCAAGCTTCACCAGATTCTTTGAGTTGTAGTATGCTATTTTTAAAGCGAAAAATATACCTACTCGACATTACAAGGTCATATCGCCAACGCTTCAAGTCGTGGCGGCGGACATATTTGCCTGGCTCCGGCTCCGGGGAACATCGGGGTAGGATAGAATACACTCCATTTTGTTTTCAAATCACAACACTTTTGATAAATATCAAGCACTTAAATCACAACCACGAACTAAAATGAACATTGTGTTCACAATTTAGTCACGTCGACCTCGGGCTTTATCACAATTTCCTTAAACGTGACGCAACACACGACACCGTTCCGCCGAAACGACTTTGGTAAACACGCATATTTTCCGTTGCATTGCAGTACACACTGAGCTCCGAGTAGTCATGAAGTAGTAACTAGCCGTGTACATAAGGCATTTAGGTAGTAGGACGTACATATCGCCGGGGTGGAACGTCACCACACCAATCGGCTTTGTTGTTTTGTTTATAGATCGCCATGTGGGTATGCTCACGGGTATGCTACTACCTATCCCTCGTGCGAATGTAACTCGATGTATTGCTAAGATGTATTGATTGAGATAGGTAGATTGCGGCGTTGCGTTGCTGTATTTAATTAGTACCTATAGGAATAAAAATAAATAAAATATACCTACGTAAGGTAAAAGACAAAAAGGTTACCTAGTTTTCCGTTAAAATAACCACTTTTCTTACTACCGTTAAGTTCAAATTATTGTTGTTAAGGAGGATCACTGTAAATGCCTGTACAAGACTATTGAAAGATAGACTGAAGTATCAGCAATATTTTTTGTACCACACTCTTGGATGTTAGGTAAATACCCCATCACAGACCGCTACGTACCTAAGTATTAAAAAAATATTAAAGTTATTATTTATTACCTACTCAGTAATCACAGTAATCATCGCATCAATAACCGACTCCCAGTCCAATTTCTTGTAAAATCTTTCTGCCAATGTTAATTCCAGAACCAGAAACAAGAATTCCCAAACTTATTCGAGAATTGTGTTATTCTTACGCAGCAAAGACGAGATCCTTAAATAAAGGATGTAGACATGGATCGCCGCGTCATCATAGCGCGTGATGAGCGCATACACCTTAGAGAAGGTATAAATAATATGTAAGTATATAAATCCTCTATCTATGGCGTACAAAACGCCTGTATTATAATTGCTTTTATTTTATCGTAGTAACTTAGATAAAGGATCCGTCACTCTCCCACAATACATACTGCGGGCCTATACGGTCGTGTTTATCAATGAGGATAGGTACTGATAGACGTAGACAAAACATTTGTCATTTTCTGGTCAGTAGGTATGTGTAGGTGCGAGAGTTGACGGGTGCTTTATCGACTACTACTAGGTACTACCTTACTCACTTCGTTTATAATGTTCTCTCATGAGTATTTTTTATTATTAGTATTTTTTTTTATTATTACTCACTTTTTAGGGTTCCGTACCTACCTCAAAAGGAAAAAATGAACCCTTATAGGATCACTTTGTTGTCCGTCTGTGTGTCTGTGTGTCTGTCAAGACCCTTTTTCTCAGGAACGCGTGGAGGTAGGTATCAAGTTGAAATTAATATCAAATAAATAATAATAAATAATATTAATATTGTCTGCAATCCCTTGGATCAGTGAAAAAATCAAACGTCTAAGTCAACGCAATCAAAAGATACGGCCATTTTTACCGCATATTCAAGGGAATCTCAAATCCTATAGGGTACTTCCCGTTGACTTAGAATCATGAAATTTAGCAATAAGCAATGTCTCAAAGCACAAGTTAAGGAAAAAATGTGAAAACCGTTAATTTGTAGTTAGGTACATACCTATAGGTTTTGATTCCCTTGAAATTCTCTTGAAAATGTGGCATAAACGGCCGTATCTTTAAATTGCGTTAGCTTAGAAGTTTTTGACTTTTTCACAGCTCCAATGGAAAACTCGGAAAAAGGGGGAAAAATCTTCGAGACTCGATTCCCGTGATTTACGAACTATTTGCATACCTACAAGTTTGTGCGGAACCCTCGGTGCGCGAGTCCGACTCGCACTTGACCGGCTTTTTTATACCTAGTAGTCCTAGTAGGACCTACTTTCTACTACCATAAATATGGTGCGTGCAAATAATATGAAAAACGGTCATTTAAACGCTGTGCCTGAAGTGCCTGAACGCCTGATGTCTATAGAAACAAGGTAGGTACTAGGTAGGTATAAACAACTAGGATATATATATTTGTATTCACGTTTTTGAAAACGGCTGTAACGATTTCGATGAAATTTGCCCGCGCAATAGGTAATGATTCGTAATTTCGATGCGGCCGCCTAATGATTAGAGCGTTGCGTTGGCCTATTACGCCAAGACTGTGGGTTCTAACCCCCAGCTATGGACCGGTTTTTTCAGTTTTCTTTTTGATCTTTTTTTGGGTAAACCTTTTGTTGTTTTTGTTTCTGTATAGAATTCGATGAAAATTCGGTTTGGACCCGAGCGACGACGCTCGGTCTCCCAGGTAATGAATGTCCCAGTTACTAAAGTCACAGGCACGAAAATGACAACAAATCCCTAAAACTTTTTAATTACTTACAGCATGCGGCTTGCGGCTTGTGTGCCATAGGGCACATAGGTATATGCACCGGTTTCTTTTACCAACATTATCTAGTCATTATAGAAATAGAAATAGGAAAGTATCTACCAACCAAAACACTTTCTTACTACAAATATTATTATTTTACTTATGTTATGTGTTGTTCAGCGTTGATGGGAATCTCAGCGGGATTCCATATCCCCTTAGAGCGGGAAAGACTTATGTATGTATTTATATTGAAATGGTGGCTTTAGGCTAAAGCTTCATTTACTGGTAGGTACACCATGTTCGAACTTGCTCGAGTAAACGTAAAAACGACGAGCAAGCTTGTACGTGGAGACCTACCATTAAATGAAACATTGCGTCACATCCACAGCAAAGTTGCGAATCTATATTTTAGAATTCAAAATTGGAATCACAGATTTTATGCTATTTTACCAAATGGTATTTCCGTCATTTTGTTTTACCAAAACCACTGTAAAAACAATTTGTTCCATATTCAAATTCAAAGATAACGAACGAATATTTTTGTCGCAGTCGCAACCGGGAGAATTCCGACTAAATTATTATGGCTTCAAAAGGGTGCGTGCATACCCAGCCCCTAAAAGATGAAAAGTATCGTTGCTAGGGACGGTGCACAAAAAAGTACGAAGGGAACAAACGTGCCTAGGGTCCGCCGCCGGTTTGGTGAGGATTAATTTTAATTTTTTTATGCGAGACCCAAACGACACGGACAAACAGCCCGTCTGCTGGGAATCGAGTTTTATCCATGAGTTTGTGGGCGAATACGACTCCTTTCTTCGTTTTGCCTAAGTTATAAGTACATAGAGTACATTATGAAGTTAAATTTCATTTCGATCTGGACCTATTTATCTATTTATTTAAACTTAATTGCACTTTTAAAGATAAACATAAATGGCGAACTTAATGTCCAATGGCATTTTCTACCATTCAACCAGTAGGTAGGCCAAACAGAAAATGTCGAAGATCGGCTATTTATCTACTTATAACCGTAAACTTGTGTAAAAGAACCTCGGGTAATCTTAAAATTGCCAATAGGTACTTAATCTTAACTAGTGATTTTAGTTATAAGGGTGGAGTTCGCCAACACTTTAAACAGGAGATTAGAGGTTTGACGGCTGCAAAAAAATTTTAAACAGCCGATTAAGATTTAACAGACCGTTAAATTGTAGGTGAAATCCGACATAAATGCGAACTCTTCTTTTACATCAAAACAGAAAGGAACTACCGGTGTCTCCTTTCTACTGTAAATTTGAACCATTTCTTCGGGAAAAGCTGTTAGGGTGACGGCACCAGTGATGAACAAGAACCCTATCGATAGGGTTAATCAAATGAAGGGGTTTCTAGTCCCTGGTTCTAGATGGTTTCGAAAAAAGATTTCACTCCCGTACAAATGGGAGATGTAATAGAAGCAATAAGATGGTTTGATGAAATTCAGTTCTACGGACAGCTGTACGACACAATCACTTGTTAGCGACCTAGGAAAAGATCCGAGTGCTAGATTGACCCTATACTACGAGTATACCGAAGATATCCCGGACATCAGAGTGTACGAGATTAGTACGCATAGGTACTAATCTCGTATAGTCTGATGTCCGGGTTTAGAGCCATAGGGCTCTAAACATTAAAAACAACAAGGCACCGCGTGATTATGGGGTAACGGTTGAGCTTCTAAAAGAGGTAGAGCACCAGTGCTTAAAGATCTTTCATCATCATCATCATCATCATCAGCCGCAAGACGTCCACAGCTGGACAAAGGCCTTCCCCAAACGGGGGAGAAATTGCTATAATCGCCACGCTTGGCAGGCGGGTCGGCGATCGCAATTTAATATTATAATACAATGTTAAGAAGGACGCTGCTGCCCATCCTTTAATTCCGTCATAATCGAGGGCAAAACGCCACAAGCATGGCCTAAAGGTGTGGCTCTTCTTTAAAAGCCACATCTATAAGTCGTCTCGCACGCAGGTCTGATGATTTTCGGCGTACCGAACAGGCCAGATTCAAGTCTTCTTGACCAGTACTTGAACCCTATTCAATTGCAACGAGAAGTGAGTCAGGGAGATGGTCTATCTCCAAAACTGTTACTGCTGCATTGGAAGACGTTTTTGAGCTTCTGGACTGGAAAGGACTCTGGCATCACCTTTAACGGCGGGTAGCTTAGTCACTTTCGATTTGCCGATGGTATTATTGTAGTCAAGGCTACAGCCCTAGAGTAGTCACTTTCGATTTGCCGATGGTATTATTGTAGTCAAGGCTACAGCCCTAGAGGATCTGGGCACAATCCTCGATGACCTTACTAGGCTTTCTCAAGAAATGAGTCTTAATTTATGAATACGAGGATGACACGAAAAACATGCCAAATTTCCATGTTGCAGCCACTCCTATGGAAACTGGAAACTCTCCGCTCGTAGTTGTTGATGATTATGAATAAATGGGACAAACAATCCTGTTGCCACAGTGTCTCAAGTCAAAAGTCTTTGACCGGTGTGTGTTGACTTACGAAACAGAGACGTTGTCTTTTAAAATGGGACTCATAAGAATGCTCAAGGTCACCTAAAGGGCAATGGAAAGGGCACTGCTCGGAGTTTCTCTGCGACTTGGGATCTGAAATAAGGACATCCGCAGAAGAACCAAAGTTACCGATATAGCTCAGCGCATTGCAAACTTCAAGTAGCAGTGAGCGAGGCACATTGCCTTTCGCGCAGATGGGTTCTATAGTGGCGACCGCGTAACGGAAAGTGACGTGTTGTAGGCGTCCCGCAAGATGGACCAACGATCTGGTGAAGATCGAGGGAATCCGATGGATACAAGTAGCAAAAAACCGATCGTGTCGTGGAGATCCTTGAGTAAATCCTGCTGCAATCTTACCTCGATTGTAATGACCAACTTAACACTCTCGTATCATACTATTCTACTATACAAGTTCTCTGCAACTCTTTTTCTGCTGCATATCAATGATCTGCTCATACCTTGTATCTGTGGGTACGCTGACGACAGCACAGTTACAGACAGATATCTATCTAACAACCGGGCTAGTGGTGACGAGATCAAGTCTCTCAGGGAGGCTATGGTCGAGCGGACGAATTTGGCCTTGGAGGCCGTGTCCGACTGGGGCACTGCCAACTTGGTCCGGTTTAATGCTGCCAAAACGCAGGCGTGTCTGTTCACCGCAAAGCGGAGTCCGTTCACCTTGGCTCCTACTTTCCAGGATGTATCCCTACCACCTACAGATCACCTCCGGCTTCTCGGTTTGGACCTACAATCCAATCTGAGCTTCGGCTCGGCCATTGAATCCAGTGCGAAAACTGCTGCTAAAAAGCTTGGTGTCTTATATAAGGTGAAGCGGTATTTCACGCCGGACCAACTACTTGCTCTTTATAAAGCTCAGGTTCGGTCGTGTATGGAGTACTGCTGCCACCTTTGGGACGGTTCCGCCAAGTATCAGTTGGCCGTGTTGGATTCGGTGGAGCGCCGAGCCCGGAGACTCTTTGGTGATGCTCCGATGATCGTGAACAAGCTGCAGAGCCTTGAACACCGTCATAGAGTTTCATGTTTATCTGTTTTTTACCGGATACATTTTGGTGACTGTGCGCAGGAGTTACATGACTTAATTACTCCACTTCCTTTTTGCCAGCGGACGTCCAGGCGGGGGGAGCGTCTTCATCCTTATGTTGTCAGTGTTCCTTTGGCCCGCACGAAGCGATTCGCTTCATCTTTCCTAATGCGAACTGCTAAGGAATAGAATTCGCTCCCATCGTCTGTATTTCCGAACAGTTATAATTTAGGGCTCTTCAAGGCTAGAGTGAATCGGCTGTTACTGAACCAGTGAGCTACATCTTTGGCCTCATCTGCACTTTCCATCAGGTGAGATCGGGGTCAATCACTGTTCAGTCTTATGTAAAAAAAAAAATACTAGTACTATAGTAGTAGTTGTTTACATTATAATGTACCTACCTATTAGAACCTAATAACAACAACAACAACAAAACAACACAAAGAACATAATTGCAATCTTATCGAGGTTCTACACTAAAAATTTAGGTTCTTGGATAAACTTATGTTTCATAATATAATAAATATGGCTGATTAAACATGGTTTTGTGTTTTTTTTTTGTCACTTGCCTGTGGTAAATAGTGGTTAAAACTGCGTCAATGACTAGGTGTTTATTAATACTCTTGGTTAATCATGGGTCACGGGACGTTAATAACTGGATGACCATTTTAGGGTTTTGGGCATGGCTGGAATTTCTAGATTGGCGACGTCTATTACTGGTTGTCTGATGATGTATATTAGGTGTACATTACTGGTGATTTAGGATTGTGCTTATTTCTCCGTTTTTCAAATTAAACATTGGAAAATTGTTAATTTATAGTTAAAATGAGTCGGATAAATTGAAAACGTCATTTCCAACAAGAGTGGTGTTAAAAATTAGTCTATTTGTTAAATAAACGTTGATAACTCCACATAAATTGTCCATAACTGGGTTTTCTATTTTGGATTAAGTCGTTTATTGGTTGTTTATAACTGAATTATATTGGTACATTACTGGTGTTTTGGAACATGTTATATTTTTGGCAATTATTGCAAAGTTATATTGTTTATAGAGATATTTACCGTAGCATATATTTTTCTCGTATATTCCTTTTTTTGAAAAATAATTACCGAACCACGCTTAGTCCAAAATTGAAACTGTTTTAACAATAAAAGTAAATAAGTCCCCTTAAACTGTCCATAATTGGTGCGGTCACCCTAGGACTAAACAAATATTTTCAACGCGAAATGAAACATCCATCCCTTATGCAAAAGCGAACATACAGACATATTGTTGTAAGTAAGCAAGTATGATAATAATAAAATAGCGTGTTATGAGTTACGATCAATAATAATGTGCTCTCATCACATTATCATATCAAAACATCACAAATAAAATAAACCATTAATCTTTCTCATGCTGTCTTCTCTTTAGAATTGAAGTATAGCTTCTAACCCACTACTCACTGATCGACTATTCCAAGTAAGAAATATCGTTTGCGAGAAATCGTTTCGTTTCTCGTTTTTGCCTCAAGGTCAGATCCCTAATCACAAAGTGGCGGCGCGGCGGGCTGCCGTGCGGGCTGCGAGCGCCGAGCCGATGCGATACCCAGAATAAACGAGTTTAATTTTACGCTTCATAGTGCTAGCGCCATCTATTGGTATTTGCTCGCGGGTATGAGCAGGGGCCCTTGTTAGTTCGAAGTTACGTTAGCTCCATCCCTTTCTCTCAATATAGGCTCGAATGACGAGTGAAAGTAATGAGGCAAGTTTCGAATTTAATGTTTCGTGGTAACCAGTATTGAAGGGCCTATTAAAGAGCGAGAAGCATTAATTCTCCTCTCCAGATAGACTGTCTGAATATCGCGTGGTCTAATAAGCCCATGAATTTGACAGACTCCATAACGCAACGCTATTGGCTATAAGGAAAAGATAGCGGCAACGACGCTGAAAATCAACCAATCATGGCTTCCTTACGTGTTTATCGGTCGCGTTCGTGTTTTGATAAATTTAACCACAGAAATTAACAATAATTTAACCTTAGAATTGAACACAGCTCTGGCACAGATTATTTATACGGCTTTGGATTTGGCTTTACATTGGGGCGACCTCCTTGGTCATGTCATGAGTTTGAAGTTTGTTGAATACTTGTTTTTAGGGTTTCTTTGCCTAACAAGGAGGGAGTTTCACCATGTCCGTTTGTCCGTCTGTATGTCGCCTAGTCGTTTCATTGAGATACTTATTATAGTAATAGGTAGAAATGTAAAAATCGCTATAGTCGCTTAGTAATAAAAAGTAATAAAAGTTAGAACGAGACGACACTTTTATTTTAAACCTTATACGTTAAGTCTTACGTTAGAATATGGAATAGATGTATTCATTTCCCTAGCACCTGTCAAATTTTATCTCGTCCATGCATGTTAAGCCCGCTGGACGCAATTTTAACGTCGAATTTCCTGTAAATTAGGATAACCGAAAATAGCATAAGGCTATACAGGAATTAAAAGCTACAGGAATTTCGACATAGAGAAATAAGGGCGAAGAATTACCCAAAAACCGGGCAAATATGTAGGAACGGTTTTTAGGGTTCCGTAGTCAACAAGGAACCCTTCTTCTAATTTCGCTATATCCGTCTGTCTGTCCGCGCGGCTTACCTCAGAGACAAAGCTGTAATCTGGCATGGTTACATTTAAAGAACGTTTTTTGATTTAGGGAATACGTTTGCGAAATATTACCTACGCTTTAAAGTGGTAATTTAAGACCGGCCTCCTAGGAGTCCTAGGAATTGCCTATGTAGTGCCTAATAGGTAACCAAGCCGGTGTCAAGTAGGTATACACAATAGCAATGACACTATGATGCTTGATATATATGTATAACCATTAGTTTTAAGTACATACATAAACATACAGGGTGTTCCAAAAACAGTAACCCACATTGACACCGGAGGTAGACCAGCCTAAGACGGACCGAACCATTTATCCTTTATTAGTTGTTGAACTTTAACTCTTTGGCAACTTTCATGTTCTACATACAAAAATAAGTGTAATGTTTTCAAGGTTTATGTACCTATGTGAGCGAACTTTTTTTAATAAACTACTCATACCTAAAACTACAGAATCTACCAAGCCGCCGCCAGCGGGCATGTTTCCAAAAATGCTGGTGACTATTGTCACTTTGAATGACGGGCTTAATCTTTGCGCCAAGTTTGTTGATTGTTAATAGGGGACAATATATACGTATCGCACCTTCAGAATGAAAGTGACCTAATTCAAAATGTTTAGATTTTGAATTAGGTCTCTATAACAATAATTTTACGACTCGAAGTAGAAAACTTACCATTTTGTATTAGGTCATTGCACTTTCATTCTAAAAGTGCGGTATGTAGGTACGGCGTTTAGACTAAAGCGCGTGCTACACGGTTTGAAACCGTGGTTTTAAACTAAGTGACCTTGGTAGAAGCGATCTGCTACACGGTTTCAAACACCCCCATTTCTTTGATATCTGCCAAGGGCGTTTAAGGTTATGCGAAATTTGGTCCAAAACCGTGTAGCCTACGCATTAGCGTAACTTCTTTCAACGCATGCCTTCATTGATTGTTTTATTATTTAATTTGCCAAATGAAGCGTTATTTATATTTCAGATGGCGCATGCCGCGTGCGCGTAAAAACAGCTGTAAAACTAGGCGTAGAGCCGAGAGCGTTCATTTTGTTCAATCGAAAGATTTCGTGATAGGTAGGTACTTACTAGATTTCTTGAATGAACTGACGTCATCACTACGCGTCACTTACGTATTGTATTATAGGATTGTATACTTAGCTAGATGATTAGGTTTGTTCTGGCTGGCGTCAGATATTCTGTTCAAAATGAAACCATGAATTAGTCACAAGTCGGTAGCGATGTGAGCCGGACGCCACCGCTCTTTCGCCTGCCTTCGCGCTCTTTCGCGCCGCGGCCGAACCACCGCGAATTTAGGCCAAGCTTAACTACGTGCTTCTCTCTCTATCCCGGCTGTACATGTTAATCTATCCCTTTCTCCCAGTGCTACTTTCATTGATGTAATCAGTTCAATGTTTACATTTTATCAGGTGATGAAATTTCGAAGTGTTTTGAATGCTGATAAAGAAGCCTTTGAGTTGTTGTGGTTTGTGTATGTATCAGTCGATAAATACGACAATCGATTTAGAAATTACAATCAACAAATGGAATCATTCTGGTAGATTAATAGGTCACACGCTGCCCGCTACTACAAATTGTAGCAATAGCGGTAGTACGGGCTACTACCAGCAGGTAGCAACCAGTACATGACAAAGGTAGGGTAATTAACAAGTTGTGCATTATCTAGGTTAATGCTAAACAATTTACGCCTATATTGAGAAAATGAAATCACAGTAGATATGAGGACGTAGCTTAGTTACGTAAGTAAACTGTAGGGTAGGGCCTCTTATTTATTCGTCTGCTTTAAATCTGGATCTTTGCCGTCTTTCTTTTTTTCAATGTGCCTATTATTCAGCCTACGCTGTCCGTCCGTCTGTCCTAACTTTAAAGCGCTATGTATCTTTTGAACCGTAAAAGATAGCCGGTTATATTTTTTTTAGAATACGTGATATAACGGCAGATTACCTAACAAATAATAGCTTGGCGAAATTAGTGGGGAGGGAATGAGGGCGCTATTTGCAGAGCGAGAGAGACTACAGAGCAACATTATCACTAGATTAAAACAGGATATTTTTCAACCCGGGAAACTTGTACCCGTTTCCAAGGGAAATACCGGTCGGAAGTTCTACGCAGCTACGCGGTCGGACACACGGGCGGGTCGCTAGTAGTTTATAGATTTCTTGTTCGAAGCGCCATCTCTGTTCTCTGTTCATAAAATAAAAAAAATACTTTGGGGCGTAGTAGCGTAATCGTTACACGCTAGAAGGCGCTAACGACTCTATTCGACTCTAGGCATGCCGTAAAGTTATGGGTGTTCAGTTTGTATTGGTTACTAGCCACCCGCCCTCGCTTCGCTTCGGTTAAAGTTCCCCCTCTTATTTACCCCGCTTAAAGTTGAAATATCAAATTTTTCTCTTCATATAAGAACCTTCCTATATAGAAGCAATATTTGAAAAAAATAATAACCGAATTGGCCAAGCCGTTGTCAAGTTATGGCGTGACCAAGGGAAATGGGATTGTTTTGTAGGGTTCCGTACCAAAATGGTAAAAAGGAACCCTTATGGTGAGACTTCGTTGTCTGCCTGTCTGTATGTCACAGCAGTTTTTCTCAACAACTACACAAGCTATCAACTTGAAATTTGGCATAGTTGTATAACTTGCTTGCCCGCATCTGTTTTAGTAAAAAATATGAAATTAATTTAATAAATAATTAAAAAGGGGTCTAGAATGGGGGTTGAAAAATGAAAGTGATTTAATTATAACAAATGGGGTGTCATATGAAAGGGTTCAATCTGCACATTTTAAAACTATTTTTTTTATAATTTTCCGTGACGTACTTTTTGATTTATAACCAAAAATATTCAAAAAATGACCGTTCGTCACTACAATATTTCAAAGTATTACAAACCCCCGAAAAAATCGCTTTCAGAGCTCATAACTTTTAAACGGCTTATCAGATTTTCATCAAACCAAGCTAAGAAAGAAAACTCTCGATTAAGGCACCTTTCTAACAAAAAAAAACTAAATCGGAATCGGTCCATCCACATGCCACAGACATATAAATAAATAAATAAATAAATATCAGGGCACAATCTCACACAAATTGACCTAGTCCCAAACTAAGCTAGGCTTGTACTATGGGTAGGTACTAGACAACGATATACATACGTATATAGAGAAATACATACTTAAATATATAGAAAACATCCATGACTCAGGAACTAATACTGGCGCTCATCACACAAATATTTGCCCATACCGGGATTCGAACCCGGGACCGCTAGCTTCGTAGGCATGGTCACTACCAACTAGGCTAACCGCGTCGTCAACACGTACACAGATACACATGTCAAATTTATAACACCCCTCTGTTTGCGTCGGGGGTTAAAAAGGTATATTTTTGAAGCATGGACTTAAATACGGAACCCCCGCTGCGCGAGTCCGACTCGCACTTGACTTGATATGTTTATTATATTAATGATATGATGACGTCTCTACAGTGTAGCAAGTGTGGGACTATGGGTTACAAATTTTTCCTTGTTTATTTTCCTTAACTTTAAAGAACTTATAATCGAACGACAACATTATTATTATTATTGCTCGATTAGAAAAAATACGTTGGTACCTACCCACAAACATAAAGACAAACAAAAAGCAAAGGCGAGGAAGAGAGGAGTTAAGGTGGACATTCTCGGTCAGTTAAACTGATCAGTTAACTGACGTACATCCAGAAGCTGACCTTGAGTTCGTATAATTTCAACTTAAGGTTTCACATTCACGGTCAGTTTTTGGATGTACGTCAGTTCAACTGATCAGTTTAACTGACCGTGAATGTCCACCTTTAAGAAATCGAAGGAAGTGTTTGATAAATTTTGCGCGATTATGTTGCACATCACTTATGCTGGGGCCACACTTGCTGGGGCCACACTAACGGGAAACGCCGATAAAAATCAACGTCTATCGCCTTATGCTGCTACGCATAAGGACTATCATCGTGATAATTAACGGCGTTTCCCCGTTAGTGTGGCCCCAGGGTAACGAGAAACGCCGTTAAAAATCAACGTTCATCGCCTCATGCGTAGTATGCATTATGCTGGGGCCACACTAACGGGAAACGCCGATAAAAATCAACGTCTATCGCCTTATGCTGCTACGCATAAGGACTATCATCGTGATAATTAACGGCGTTTCCCCGTTAGTGTGGCCCCAGGGTAACGAGAAACGCCGTTAAAAATCAACGTTTATCGCCTCATGCGTAGTATGCATTATGCTGGTGCCACACTAACGGGAAACGCCGATAAAAATCTACGCCTATCGCCTTATGCATGTTACGCATAAGGCGATGAACGTTGATTTTTAACGGCGTTTCTCGATAGTGTGGCCCCAGCATAAGGGCGATAGACGTTGATTTTTATCGGCGTTTCCCGTTAGTGTGGCCCCAGGGTATCACTACCAGTATACATACCCATGTACACACAGTACGCGGACTTCAAAAGCCCTGTCAGCATTTCGGCTATAAAGTTGAAGGAAATTTTCTAATCGTGATTTTTTGCAAGGTTTTTCACATGCTTAATTTCAATGAATAATGACATAAACTGTCATTATTCATTGAAATTAAGGATGTGAAAGACCTTGGAAATTACTGCGTGTATGACTTGACTTGATGGTATCATGATTGGTACAACAGTCGAGTCGATATATTTAACCCTTGCACAGTTCATAGTCCGTTTAGTTAATGGACGTCCTCATTTAGTGCAATGAGTTCGCGCGGGAAGTTGGTTAACTGAAAATTTAGCGCAATTCTGCTCAACCACGAATGTGTGGTGCTAATAATACCTTAACTGAGTAGTCGTATTTATCATTCTGGGTCACGTTTACAGATTTCTCTAACGTGAGACAAGGTACATTTGCGATAACCTTTCAAGAAATACAGGCTGTCCCGCGATAAAGTGCACAAATAAATAAAGGTGAAAGTAGGTACATGTGATATTATCACGGAAAAAGAAATTAACCATTTTTTTTTAATTTTGTATAGAGTTTAGAATAATTATTATTATTGTAAATACAAAATGATTTCTTTTTTATTTAATATTTTTTAAATTTTTTCCGTGATAAAATCACATGTAGTTTCACCCTTATTCGTTTGTGCACTTTATCGCGGGACACCCTGTATAGTATAATATATTTTGATGCAAGTAGGTAGGTATGCCATTTTACACATTTATATATATATTATACTATTATTATTATATTTATATTTATTTTGAATATACATCGTGCGGAAAGTTGAATTATTCGCACGATATTACATTATCGAAATCTCAAGTCCTATGTGTCCCAAGCCAGATATCCAACCAAAGACTTTGTTTGTATGTTCAACCACTTTATTTATTTTTTGATTACGTCATTTAGCATTGAAACTATATATATAGTTTCTAAACTAAACTATATGGTTTGGTTGGATATCTGGCTTGGGACAACAGGACTTGAGATTTCGATAATGTAATATCGTGCGAATAATTCAACTTTCCGCACGATGTATATTCAAAATAAGTTGGCGAGATTCCACTTGAACGTAAACAATAGGGATAATAACTATAGTAAACTATTGTATTTTGAAGTGAGGTGTTTTGGCGTTATCTTGTTTTGTACCTACTTACTACGCAACAACTACCACCATATCTTGATACTTTTCAATTATTATGGATACATTTTTTGAGATTAGTTTGTTTTTCAAGTCGCAGCAATAAAATACAATATTATGTTATGTTATTTATTAATAAAATCATTAAATATATAAGAGATATTAGGTACTGAAAGGTTAACATGTTATTCAGATTTAGAGCTTGTCTCCGTGTCCGAGTCGCTCCCAACATTTATTTATTACATTTTGATTAATACTGAACTTAACACCTCAAAATTAAAAAAAAAAACAATTGAGTAATATCTAAATTTGCTAAAAATAAGACAAGAGAAAGTATCAAGATAGTTAGAAGTACCGCCCATTGCAAGTGTTTACAAAAAAGTTACCTGGGTGCACATAATCCTATTGTTGTTGCTAATGACGGTCTCTAGTGGAATCACGCCAGCTTATTTGGAATGGAACCAACTATAATAGTAGTGGCCCTTTTACTGCCTGGAGTTTGTAAGGTTTTGAGTCCTTAAAAACCCCCGGTAAAGCTTCATTCAAGCTGAAGTGGCAACTGGGGCCGTATTATAAAGTGTCGTGATCAAGAATTGGGAGTCAATAAATTGAACATGTTTTACAATTACAATTCGTGACAGATCTATTTGTATACTTTTCGCTCGGTAACATAAGTATCATAGCATACCTACCTAAGTAGCATAAGTACGTTGTAAGTATATGGCATGTCATAGGATAGGCATATAAACGAGTGACATAAGAAATTAGCGGCTCGAGCCATTATCAGTAGCGACCCCGCGGCCGACGCGGACGCGTGCAGTGGTCTCTAGTTGGCCGAGCAAGGTAAATTGTTTTTCTTATCAATAACTACGAAGATAATCATTTTCAGTTTACGAGTGATTTTATATATTTTTAAATAACGTCGATTATCTGATGCAGATTAGATTTTAATGTGTGTAAGTAATAGCATTTTTTTCTATTTATTATTGAGTAGTATATTTTGTAAGCAAAAGTCGGATCATTCGTGGCGTTGCAAATGAAACGATGTTTATATTCGATCAAATAAAGTTGAGGAAAACCTATTATACAAAAAGCCGGCAAAGTTGCTTTATGAAAACTGATCAGGATTCCGTTTTTGCCGTTTGCTGATCGTACTATCCTTGTAAGGCCCAACTAGGGAGTGCAATCTCGGTGAAATTTGCAAGATTGCACAGCAGGCGTGATAACAGCCTCTATCTGCGGTAGCTGCAAAACACTCTCTTGATGAAGAATTAGAAATGGTTTTGAAAACCCGCCTACAAGAACGCCCTTCACGTGCACCTGGTTCATTATTTGATAAGCTTGTTAGACAAGAAAATAACCTGGTCAAATCAGGCGGGACAAAAGGGCAGAACCTGCAGTTGGGTGAATTTCAGGGCGTTTCAACCGCCGTCATTAGTGTCACCAAATTATATCGACGAAATCAATGACACTACAGCAACTTCTGATGCTGATAGAACTACATCCCCGGTTCTGCTTCTGTTTACATCAGGAGTCAGGTAGGTGTCATTGATTTCGTCAATATATTTGGTGACACTAATGACGGCGGTTGAAACGCCCTGAAATTCACCCAGTTAGCGTATCAATGCGATAGGAACTGATACGCTAAGAACTAAGAACGGGCCTTTTCTGCTGCTGGGTATTAGGCCTGAAACATCTGAAGTCAGTTGGCAGACGACACTCTAGACACGTTGTGTTTTCTTAGGAGTTTTTTTTAGAATAATCTGTTATTTTTTAAATAAATGATTGAGTATTTTTGTATACAGGATGAAATTAAATTCAGTGTCCAAATTTTGGGGGCCAACTTTCAATATGGGACCAACCCCGAAATCGCGAAAAAAAAATCGGCCCTCCCATACATTTTGGCTAGTCAGCTGACGATGCTTAGTATGGGAGGGTCAATTGTTTTTTCGCGATTTCGGGAATGCTCCTATAGTGAAAGTTGGTCAGTATGACTTACTGATTTAACCCCCAAAATTTGGACACTGAATTTAATTTCACCTATATTACATTATTTCATTATTTCGCCCCTACAACATACCATTACCAAGTTTAAATAGAATACCTACTTATAGTAATAAAAATGATTCGTAGATTTGCGAGATCTCGAAAAATACCGAGATCTTGCAAGATTAGACCGCTTAAATCTTGCAAATACCGAGATTGAAGATTTTACTGCAAGATTGCACTCCCTAGGCCCAGGCCATTTCAATTCAGTGACAACTTTAGTTGAATGACACAAGATTATTTTAACACCTAACAAAATTTGATGTGGGCCTTAGGTACTAGGCTATAAAAAGTACAAATGAATGTCGTGGGATCCATAATTGCTTATAAATGTAATTTTTACGAATAACTGTGTAATTATCCCCTCACATTTATCAACAACTTGCATTTGTTTAATTATTAACTATAAATATTGATAAGACTTATTCAAGTCTGTCCAGTTGCTATGATGCAGTTGCCGGGGACGATAATGTTATTTCATTTGCTCATTGGTGAGCCGGTTCCCATCAATCCCATCTAAGGGCCGTATTAATAAACTCATCTCAACTGTGATCCCCGTCTCAAGATACGTCAAAGTAAACGTCAATCCGTAGAAAACTGTCATTTTTGACGCATCTTGTGACGAGGATCAAAGTTGAGATGAGTTTATTAATACGGCCCTAGTGTCCTCCCAGGTTAATATTATATTCTAAGTAATATTTTCAATTCTGAAGCGTGTTTGTTTGTTTGTTCGCCTAAACCGATCGATACGAAATTTAGTAAGATAGAAATTATATAGAATAGTAAAAGCCCGGAGACGGACATAGACACCTACGGTCGACGTCAAAAAATATACTTATTTACATTTTTTCACCTAATTCCATTGAAATAGGTTCAAATCAAATATGTAAACATATATTTGACGTCGACTGTACCTTTCCCGTTTACGAGGGAATAGCGATTTGACTTTTATACGCGGATGGAGTTGCGGTAAATGGGTAAGGTTCAAAAAGTTGGACCTAAAATTAGCAAATAGTTAAGCGTAGGTAGTTAACCATACAAACGACGAAGGCGAAAAAAGTTCCGCTGTGCGACGAAAAGTATCCTTACAAAGAACAACGGAAAAACGAACGGAAACTGAGTGTCAAGAAAATTTAATTGCGTAAGTTGACCTAGCATGTCCAACTTTTTGAACTCCATCCAAATATCATTGAAGGTATACAGGTAGGTAGGTATGTAGGTCAACCAGATTCAAAAAAGTAAAAAGTTTTTTTTTTTAAGTAATAAAAAAAAAACACTACGAACGCAAGCCAGAAATACTGTTTACGTATCACGTTTACATTACAATATGTGAGGAAGAAGGTGTTCATCAAACACAATCTGTGATTTTGAATCGTTTTCAATTGACCGGTTAGTGTAGCGAAATAATATTGATCTTTTAAGTTACGTTGATAGGTTCGCAGGAATGTTAGGTACTTATCTTTCCATTTTGATTTTATCTTAGACACCGAAGTTTATGTAAAATTAATAGTATCATCCTCTCCATCTGAAGAAGAACAAGAAATTCAGGAGGAGTATTTGGAGTTATATCCGAGTTCCTAAGAAACGGGAGAAGGGGTAATATTTACTTTTATTGAATTGGGGAGAATTCAAGTATCAACACCTTTAAATCCTATTACCCCAGAGTTGCTCGCGACAAATTTCAATTTCCCTTTTTGTAATGAGATTCTGGTAGACCTATGATAATGACTACAATGAATGTCACAAGCGGGGTGTACAGACAAAGAAAAAACATCGCATGATTAATTTAATCGCACTGCAGGAAAATGAGGGAAAGATACGAGGTCTCTCAACATTGGGACAGGGTTTATTCCAATTCAATATCAAGAAAATAAAGTATAGTTAGTGAACTTAACACGTTCAATGCGGCATGACCACTATAGGGCGATGTGCGACTTTACCTGGGTGCAGCGCCGAAAATAGCAGTTCTCTCGGTGGTGCGGGGGTGATTTCTTTATGTTATCTCATTAGTACAAAAGAGACAAGTATAGGTTTATGCTTGTATTTTTAAGTAGGACTCAGTTTGATTAAAACATTACATGGCAAAATAATTTTCACGACGCACAGAAGTGAAATATTATCAACTGTGTGCGGCGTGACCAGTATATTGCCATACACCGTCACCTCATGCCGCACTGCGTGAGAGCGCGCGGACTGATCAGTCTTGCGTAGTGATGTGTCGTGATAACTCAATGTATCGTTGTAAGACCTAAGACTATACAAACAAATACAAACTTCTACGATAATTTTTCATTTAACCAGTAGGTAATTGCCTAAATCAAAGAGAAATAATGTTTCTATTAATATGTACAAGAAGGTTATAATTAAAGTATGTTATCTCTTATTAGAATTTTCTATAAAACTTAAAACTGCAATTGTCAATCTCATTACTAGTCACAGTCAGTCTGATTAAAGTAATATTTCGTTATTATTGTCTTTTTTCTGATTCTCTTAATAATAATAAAAAGTGAATTTTGAATATTAAAATAAAAGTAGTTCATTTTTATTGTCGATGATTTATTTTGCAATATTTCCCATCACTATTACCCCAACCAAGCTTTATAATCCTAGTGCGGGATGGCAAAATGTTTCTCATAAAATCAGATCTTCACAGTTGGCCTTATATCTCTAAAAGTATGAAACCAAACTGGAGGGGGTTCCTGCGGTATATATTACAGTATATATGCTACTAGTAGAAAAAAAAATTATGAAGGTATCTGCAAATTTCATAAAAATATAAGCCTTTAAACATAGTAGGTGATGTGGGCAAATAAAGGTCACGTCGCACCATGGTAGGTTTGCGTATGAGAAGTATAGAGGTCACGCCGCATTCTCGGCAAGTTTGGTATATTTGATGCCGCGTTGAACGTGTTAACGATGATATTAGAATAAGAAAATCTAATAAATATTTCGATGTTGTTCGTTTAGAAAGTGCAAATTGCAGCCCCTAAAAAGTAGAGGCCCGGTACGGAAGGCGGGCGGGACCTCTCGTAGCGAATTTTCGCCACACCGGAAAATCGCTGCTACGTGCTACGCTCGGCGCGTAGCAGTTTGGCAACGAAAACGGCTTTGCTGTAGAAATTATTTCTCGGTGAAATCCTTGAAATTTAATTTCTTCGTAATGAGAAATTTTATGAAACATCTAAGATATTTTTTACAAGCTTTTATTTAACCTGCACTGTTTGTAAGTATGTTTGTTAGTAGTTCAGGTCAAATCTTGCATGCTGAATTAGAACCACTTCCCATGTCCGATTGAGCTGAAATTGGGTACACCTTCGTATATTTGGTGACTGCAATAATGATGGTACCATTGAGTTGGTCTGATGATGCAGTCGGAATGTGGCCATAGGATCTCCACGACGAAACAAGATAGACCCGCCGTGTCCAAGCTCGTTGGATTTGTATTGATAAGCAGATGATGACTGTACGAAAAAAAATACATTCGGCAAGAAAAGCTTATACCAAAAATGTAATTTTTGACAGAACCTTATTTTGCTTTTGTTCGCACCGTTAGATTAGAAACAGCTTTTAAAGTAAACGGATTGTATAAAAGTACGGCTTGGTACAAATCGTTTTGTAAATAAAACACCGTAAATAATATCCCAAAAAAAAAAAGTGTAACGGTTCCACTCGTCTCGATTCCGTCGAATCCATTAAATGTGATTTAATAACGAGTCACATTTTGTGTTATAATGTATTTTTATTTCCCTTAGTCTTCGTGTACGAAACTACGTAGTCAATAAGGGGCCCGTCGTGTATTGTGATTTGGTGATAGCATCGTAACGACAACGTGCAATGTCCCATAAATCAAGGTTGTCTGTACTTATTTGATAACGTGCCTGATTCGCTAGTGATTAGATTTTGGGGCTGATAAGTGATACGGCAACGCCTCGTTCACTAACTTCAATTATTTAATTTTATTTTAAGTTTGGTGTAATTTTGTTGCCGTGATATAAGGTTTCGTGAAACAGCCGGCTTGGCGCGGCGCGGCAGTAGCGTGGCGCGTTCTTAAGCGCGTGCTAGATGGTTTGAAACCAAGGTTTCAAACCAAGTGACCTCGATAGTTTGAAACCATGTAGACAGTGGTTTCAAACCAAATTTCGCAAAGTTTGGTTTGAAACCACTGTCTACATGGTTTCAAACTACCGAGGTCACTTGGTTTGAAACCGTGGTTTCAAACCGTCTAGCACACGCTTTAGCGTGGAAATTAGCAAGGAGTTGTATGCAGGCCGTCACACATCTACGCAGCGCTTGGCGTGGCGTGATGTTCACGTTGTATTTGTTTACAAATTTACAGTGTATTTGTGACCATGGATGTAGAAAAGTTTATAAATTGTGTCAGAGAACGATTAGTTCTATATGATTTGGCCCATAAAAGCTACAAAAATGTGTTAACTTGGATCGAAATTGCGAGAAAACACGTCGCGCGCGTCGCGAGGTTTTCTTGCAGTGTGACTGCCGCACCCGCTGGCAGTTTGACGAAGCCTAAAGGCTTTAAGATAGAACATAAAGATATTCTATATTCTATGATAGATTTTCAAATAAAACAGACCGGACTAAACGAGATGAGTTTTAATTCGTTTCGTTTTAACACATTCATTGTAATTTAAATTCATATTGAGAAAATTCAAATGCTTTATGCAAACTAAACTAGTAAAGACAACTCTTTATTAGCAGTCAGTTGTAAACTAGCTTATTATAACAGCAAACAATGAGCTCGTCAGTTTCAATGTTTCATGATTCTGTGCCTCAAAAGCATAACATACTAACTCCAAAATCAGGACTCGTCATTCACAACGTTACGCATCAAGTTATAAAGCTTAAAATGCTTGTTAAGACATTTAGATTTAGGATATTATTATAAAGTTCGGCTATGAATTAGTGTATCAGTATGAAAACTCAGACGTCATCAATACGAACTGAGATTCGCGTAACAAATCGTAATACCGCGTTGAAAATGCACCTTACTGACTTACTTTGTAAGGTGCATTTTGCTGTTTCTTAAATTTGTTAGTTACGCGGTATTGCAGTATCACCGACGACATATAAACTTCTCGACCGACGTCTTTCAAGGGACATAATGGGGCATAAAATACAAATATCGATTGTTAGCTTTACCTTGGATTTTTTTTGTAGGCTAGCTCGAATTTACTTTTGTTGATGGTCGCGTTTGTCGCTGTGGATGAAAGTGGATGAAAGTGGATAACATATCCGTCACTTCAGGGTGACATATGCTAGGCCTGCCCTAGATAATATTAGATTTATTCAATAAAAACCGGGCATACCAAAACCACTATCTTTCTAACGTTCCTATAGGTACTTACACAATGATAATTCCTATACATAATATAGAAACACACAAGAAAAAAAAAAACATGCCGAAGCTGGGACTTAAACAAAGGACCTTTCTCGTACGGTCACCACCAAATAAGGGACCATCCATTTATAAAGTCACACGAATTTCCTGATTTTCTGATCCCCCCGTCCTTTTCACAAATCACAGGTGGTCACATTTATGACACCCCCCCTTCCTCCGTGTGACGTCACACATTTTGCAATTTAATATCTATAGGAATGATTAAATTAAAACAGCAGTTACAAAATTTTATATTTTGACATGTGACGTCACAAAGCTTATGTCTCCTCCGAACCCCTTGTTACACGTTGTCACACTTCGTTAACCCCCCTTCCTCATAACTTCCTCATAATTTATGGATGGCCCCTAATGACTATCAACATATTACTTATTGGCCTCGAAAATATCTAACTGGTTGCTATTACCTACTAGATAGAATACAGAATTAGATTTAGAACGTGTCAGATATACTGGGTGTTTTTTTATTTGTCCACAAAATTTTGGGGGTTAAATCAGTAAGTCATACTGACCAACTTTCACTATGGGACCAACGGCGAAATCGCGAAAAAAAAATTGACCTTCCCATACAAAACATCGTCAGCTGCGCTAGCCAAAATGTATGGGATGGTAAATTTTTTTTCGCGATGTCGGGGTTGGTCCCATAGTGAAAGTTGATCACTATGACTTACTGATTTAACCCCCAACATTTTGTAGACGAATAAAAAAACACCCTGTATATGAGCGCAATGTTGATTGCTAGTGACTATACACGGTTGCCGTCAACTTTAGCATTTAAATATTTTCTTGCACCTAGTTTTTTTTATAGATTGAAAAGGGGAAGTAAAATGAATGTTATCAATATGACCAAAGGCAATAAACTAAACAATGGACATTTAATACTATACTTAGTATACTTACTACGAAGGCTACAAACAATAACAAAACTCACGTTGTTTCTCAGCTAAACAACATTCGCCTAATTTTCCTTGAAAAATAAAGCTATTAATAATTTACACAAATAGGTAAATACAAACTAGGTTTGCAACAAACATAGTGCATTGTGATGTGATCTCAGAGGTCAACGTTTAAAAAACTATATTAAAAATTCTTTCACCATTTCAAAGGTACGCTACGGCACCATAGCTATGCTATGGTGCATAGGAAGCGAAGCAACGGCAGGTCGCTATATACGTATATTAAAAAATACATACCCACTACTTACATTCTAATACAATGCAGAAACTGAATATTTAAGGTTATCGAGAAAAAGCTCTGTAAGAGTGAGACAAAAGAGCATGCAGTTCACTTGGGAGTCGATTTTTGAATTTTTACTGATGATGTGACTATTAATGAAAGTCACGCGAAGATCCCGTTAACGAGTATAGATAGGAGCAGTTGTATTTGATATCATAAATAGGCGTGAACATTTCAGTCGCCGTGAGAATAAATAAAAATAATTTTTGGAAATCAGTAACCGGACGACATTAAAAAATTGGCCCTCCCGATGGGAAGTTATCACCGTTGGGGAACTCTCCTTGAGTTCTAGGCACCCTCTTTTTCAGCCCGTTGCCGGCTAGGAAAATTAAAGCTTACTTGAGTAGACGTCTGTCACACAGGTATAGGCGGCAGTCGGCGGCAGCATGCCGGTGCTCCGCAACGCCGACCACCCCGCGGCGCAGGCGACCGACTCGGTCGCCACGCGGTACGCGGTCGCCGTGCTCGGCGCCTGGGCCGCTGAAACCGGTACGTTCGAGAGACACACACACACACACACACACATACACATTTATAGGTATAACTAATAACACTAATAACTTAAGGTGGACATTCACGGTCAGTTAAACTGATCAGTTAACTGACGTACATCCAGAAGCTGACCTTGAGTTCGTATAATTTTAACTTAAGATTTCACATTCACGGTCAGTTTTTGGATGTACGTCAGTTCAACTGATCAGTTTAACTGACCTTTACAGAAGGCGTTCTTGCTGACAAAATACAGTTTAGGTAGGTCAAACGTGCGTATTCTGTGCTTCCTTTTTATCGCATGATTCTTATTATTCTGGCCTATGTCCGGTTTCTATATTCAAACCGCGGATAGATAAGGATACTTATCTATCCGCGGTTTGATTATAGGAACCGGACACTAATGTGCAAGCCGAAGTGCGAAGTGCGCCGGCCTGCCTCCACATTACCTACACATAAAGTTCGGATCGCGGAAAACGCCTCGTACATCAATTACTCTCGTTCCGACGCCTACCTACATGTAACGCAATTTTTTGGCGCGCGGCGGTGAACCGAAGAGAACACTTCTCTCAGTCAAAACTCATAAAAATCGTTTACATGCCTTACCTATATAATACACACACAGTTCGAGCGTTCAGTGTGGGCGTAGGTTCACAGCAAAGATTGGCTACGCAAGCTACTGGAGGGCACATCAGAGAGCTGCACAATCTGGCTCTGCGCCTTTTGGGATTCCATGAAGCGACACTGTTACCGAAATCGGCATGATGACATCATCATCATCATTACACAGTTCAGATTGCAGGTAGGCAGGTATCATAAAGTAGACTTAAATATCTCTGCCCACTACACCGTATCATACCATGACCGTACTATGAACGTATCAGGCACGAACGCTCACTGCTATAGAAAGTGACGGTCGGCGAGCGACCGATCTAAATAGTGGGCATATATACAGGGTGTTAGGTAATGAGTGGATAAACCGTGAACTGCTGATAGGGGGCACTTAGGTCGTTCTAATAATGATAAATGAGGTTTAGTAAAAGTGCCACGGTTTTCGAGATATTTGGACTTTTTTAATTTTTTAGGAAATTGACACCCTTACTCGATTTTTTGGTTGTGGTTAGTGTACTAAGATGTTTTTTTTTATTTTCTTTTTAGCTTATTATTGTTAAATAGTTGTGTTATGCGATAAACATTACCATTTTGGCGTAACTACCGCGGTGTAATTAAAAAAAAATCGCAAACTTGAATTTTGCATCTTCGATAGAACATTTACCAAATTTTGAGCTCTTGCGGTGAAAAAAAAAATTACTATCACATGGTAGCCAATGAGCTAAAAAACATGCCCATTTAATAGAGATTTTAAAACAGTAAACATCTTTTTATTTAAATATTAGAATAAAAAACAACATCAGTTTTCCGCAATCGATTCGATTATTTCCTGTGATTATTTCATATTAAATTTGTGCTCCACAATTCCAAAGCGTACCTAATTATGACAAACTTTTCATTGCGAAAATAAAAATACTGGCCACTAATTTTGTGAAACTTTTTATTGAAAAAAGTAAAGATTTGTGATCCGAGCGAAGCTTTACAACCTTTTTGTTGTAATAATAACGATACCGGGCACTAACTACTTTTTTAATGCCATTTATTCGAAATTTAAAAAATATCCCGACTGCTTTTTATTCTTTTAATAAGCTTAATAACATGCCTATTTAATAGAGATTTTATAACAGTAAACATTTATTGTTTTTGATAAATAAAACTTAAAAAAGTAGGTATTGGAGTAGCAAGGAAGCCGGTTTTTCTAATGAATGATTTAACTAATGCTATCTGTGAAATAAAAAAACATAAAAAGGAAATGTTTTAATAAATTTAAGTTAAATAATGTGCTCAAATTGACGTCCACCAGCCCTAATGCAAGCTCTACATCGTCGGATAAAGGAACGCCTGACGAATCTGGTGTATCCAGAGTTCCCTATTTCTTGAGCAGCAATTCTTATTCGCTCTCGTAACCCAGAAAGACTCGTAATTGGACGGCTGTACACTTTCTCTTTGAGACAACCCCAATAAAAAAAATCTAAGGGGTTCAAATCCGGTGAACGCGGAGGCCATAGTATTGGGCCTAACCGGCCAATCCATCGTTCTGGGAATGCGGCAGTTAAGTACTGTCGCACTCGTGCTGCGTAATGTGCGGGACAACCGTCTTGTTGTAACCACATTACTTGCCTTAGTGCAAGCGGCACATCTTCCAGAAGGATAGGTAGATCATTTCGAAGAAACTCCAAGTAATTATCTCCATTTAGAGTAGATGGCAGCTCGAAGGGGCCGATCACTTCGCCATTCAAGATACCGGTCCACAAATTTACCTAAAATTAATATTTGTAATAGATAGGGGATTCATCGCGGTAAAAAGCATAATTAATTAAACCTTGACGTTTTTATCGTATTACAACAACCGTGAATACCGTGATCATGAGAAGACTTACCTTAAATTGGTACTGAGATCTATCCTATCTCATTAAGTGAGGATTATCTAACTGCCAACTGTGCAGATTGTGTAGATTCATGTAGCCATCTTGACGGCAAGATGATTCGTCCGACCACAGTATCTTGTTAAAAAAGTCTGGGTCTTCACGCATCCGACGCAGCATCACTCGACAAAAAGTTACTCTTAAGGGATAATCTCTAGGCAATAAAACTTGCACACGTTGGACGTGAAATGGGTGTAATTGGTGTACTTTTAATGTAGTATGCACTTTTCATACAGATAAACCCAGGTAATTTGCCATATCACGCACGGATAGAGAAGGATCTGCTTCAACTAGGTCCAAAACATTCTCGTCATCTCCTCGGGTGGGTCTTCCTCCACTTGTTCCACCCACACCCTGACCAAGAATTCTGCCTTCAGTGAACGCATTATGTACTCGATTAAAAATCCGGTAGTCTGGATGGCTAAATTTCGAATAAATGGCATTAAAAAAAGTACTGCCCAGTATTGTTATTATTGCAACAAAAGGGTGTAATGCTTCGCTCGGATCACAAATCGTTACTTTTTTTCAATAAAAGGTTTCACAAAATTAGTGGCCAGTATTTTTATTTTCGCAAGGAAAAGTTTGTCATAATTAGGTACGCTTTGGAATTGTGGAGCACAAATTTAATATGAAATAATCACAGGAAATAATCGAATCGATTGCGGAAAACTGATGTTGTTTTTTATTCTAATATTTAAATAAAAAGATGTTTACTATTTTAAAATCTCTATTAAATGGGCATGTTTTTTAGCTCATTGGCTACCATGTGATAGTAATTTTTTTTTTTCACCGCAAGAGCTCAAAATTTGGTAAATGTTCGATCGAAGATGCAAAATTAAAGTTTGCGATTTTTTTTAAATTAAACCACGGTAGTTACGCCAAAATGGTAATGTTTATCGGATAACACAACTATTAAACAATAATAAGCTAAAAATAAAATAAAAATAAAAACATTTTAGTACACTAACCACGACCAAAAAATCGAGTAAGGGTGTCAATTTCCTAAAAAATTAAAAAAGTCCAAATATCTCGAAAACCGTGGCACTTTTACTAAACCTCATTTATCATTATTAGAACGACCTAAGTGCCCCCTATCAGCAGATCACGGTTTATCCACTCATTACCTAACACCCTGTATAGTTTCATACTTTTCAATATATACAGGGTGTTAGGTAATGAGTGGATAAACCGTGAACTGCTGATAGGGGGCACTTAGGTCGTTCTAATAATGATAAATGAGGTTTAGTAAAAGTGCCACGGTTTTCGAGATATTTGGACTTTTTTAATTTTTTAGGAAATTGACACCCTTACTCAATTTTTTGGTTGTGGTTAGTGTACTAAGATGTTTTTTTTTATTTTCTTTATAGCTTATTATTGTTAAATAGTTGTGTTATGCGATAAACATTACCATTTTGGCGTAACTACCGCGGTTTAATTAAAAAAAAATCGCAAACTTGAATTTTGCATCTTCGATAGAACATTTACCAAATATTGAGCTCTTGCGGTGAAAAAAAAAATTACTATCACATGGTAGCCAATGAGCTAAAAAACATGCCCATTTAATAGAGATTTTAAAACAGTAAACATCTTTTTATTTAAATATTAGAATAAAAAACAACATCAGTTTTCCGCAATCGATTCGATTATTTCCTGTGATTATTTCATATTAAATTTGTGCTCCACAATTCCAAAGCGTACCTAATTATGACAAACTTTTCATTGCGAAAATAAAAATACTGGCCACTAATTTTGTGAAACTTTTTATTGAAAAAAGTAAAGATTTGTGATCCGAGCGAAGCTTTACAACCTTTTTGTTGTAATAATAACGATACCGGGCACTAACTTCTTTTTTAATGCCATTTATCCGAAATTTAAAAAATATCCCGACAGCTTTTTATTCTTTTAATAAGCTTAATAACATGCCTATTTAATAGAGATTTTATAACAGTAAACATTTATTGGTTTTGATAAATAAAACTTAAAAAAGTAGGTATTGGAGTAGCAAGGAAGCCGGTTTTTCTAATGAATGATTTAACTAATGCTATCTGTGAAATAAAAAAACATAAAAAGGAAATGTTTTAATAAAGTTAAGTTAAATAATGTGCTCAAATTGACGTCCACCAGCCCTAATGCAAGCTCTACATCGTCGGATAAAGGAACGCCTGACGAATCTGGTGTATCCAGAGTTCCCTATTTCTTGAGCAGCAATTCTTATTCGCTCTCGTAACCCAGAAAGACTCGTAATTGGACGGCTGTACACTTTCTCTTTGAGACAACCCCAATAAAAAAAATCTAAGGGGTTCAAATCCGGTGAACGCGGAGGCCATAGTATTGGGCCTAACCGGCCAATCCATCGTTCTGGGAATGCGGCAGTTAAGTACTGTCGCACTCGTGCTGCGTAATGTGCGGGACAACCGTCTTGTTGTAACCACATTACTTGCCTTAGTGCAAGCGGCACATCTTCCAGAAGGATAGGTAGATCATTTTGAAGAAACTCCAAGTAATTATCTCCATTTAGAGTAGATGGCAGCTCGAAGGGGCCGATCACTTCGCCATTCAAGATACCGGTCCACAAATTTACCTAAAATTAATATTTGTAATAGATAGGGGATTCATCGCGGTAAAAAGCATAATTAATTAAACCTTGACGTTTTTATCGTATTACAACAACCGTGAATACCGTGATCATGAGAAGACTTACCTTAAATTGGTACTGAGATCTATCCTATCTCATTAAGTGAGGATTATCTAACTGCCAACTGTGCAGATTGTGTAGATTCATGTAGCCATCTTGACGGCAAGATGATTCGTCCAACCACAGTATCTTGTTAAAAAAGTCTGGGTCTTCACGCATCCGACGCAGCATCACTCGACAAAAAGTTACTCTTAAGGGATAATCTCTAGGCAATAAAACTTGCACACGTTGGACGTGAAATGGGTGTAATTGGTGTACTTTTAATGTAGTATGCACTTTTCATACAGATAAACCCAGGTAATTTGCCATATCACGCACGGATAGAGAAGGATCTGCTTCAACTAGGTCCAAAACATTCTCGTCATCTCCTCGGGTGGGTCTTCCTCCACTTGTTCCACCCACACCCTGACCAAGAATTCTGCCTTCAGTGAACGCATTATGTACTCGATTAAAAATCCGGTAGTCTGGATGGCTAAATTTCGAATAAATGGCATTAAAAAAAGTACTGCCCAGTATTGTTATTATTGCAACAAAAGGGTGTAATGCTTCGCTCGGATCACAAATCGTTACTTTTTTTCAATAAAAGGTTTCACAAAATTAGTGGCCAGTATTTTTATTTTCGCAAGGAAAAGTTTGTCATAATTAGGTACGCTTTGGAATTGTGGAGCACAAATTTAATATGAAATAATCACAGGAAATAATCGAATCGATTGCGGAAAACTGATGTTGTTTTTTATTCTAATATTTAAATAAAAAGATGTTTACTGTTTTAAAATCTCTATTAAATGGGCATGTTTTTTAGCTCATTGGCTACCATGTGATAGTAATTTTTTTTTTCACCGCAAGAGCTCAAAATTTTGTAAATGTTCGATCGAAGATGCAAAATTAAAGTTTGCGATTTTTTTTTAATTAAACCACGGTAGTTACGCCAAAATGGTAATGTTTATCGGATAACACAACTATTAAACAATAATAAGCTAAAAATAAAATAAAATAAAAACATTTTGGTACACTAACCACGACCAAAAAATCGAGTAAGGGTGTCAATTTCCTAAAAAATTAAAAAAGTCCAAATATCTCGAAAACCGTGGCACTTTTACTAAACCTCATTTATCATTATTAGAACGACCTAAGTGCCCCCTATCAGCAGATCACGGTTTATCCACTCATTACCTAACACCCTGTATATATAATATATATCCTATTACAGTCATGGTATGGTCCGGTGTAGTGGGCAGAGGCCTTAGGGCGGCAGTCGGCAGCACATCGTTACGATGCTTTGAGTAGACTATCTATCTCTCAGTAGACTAAGGTATTTTAAGCGTTGTCACCCCACCCTCTTAGTGTATTATTTTCATCATCGTTATAATTTACATGTTTATCTTGCAGTCACGTACCCTTTCGACTTGACAAAGACGCGACTCCAAATACAGTCTGAGGTTGCAGCCGCTAAACAGGGATTTAAGGTAATTTTTTTTATTAGATAAATAAATAACAATAAAAATATAGGTACGGTAAAACTTCAGAGAAATCACTGCAGTAGGTAGACCTTAGTCAACTATGGCGACGGCGCCGACGGCCTTTGACTTACATAGTTTGTGTATAAAATTCGAAGACGACGACACGCGGTAAGCCTTGTTGGTAGAAACTTTGCCTACGAAGCTAACGGTCCCAGGTTCGATTCCGGGTAAGGCTAAATATTTGTGTGACAAACGCGAGTATTTTTTTCTAAGTAGGATGCTTTCTATCTGTTTGTTTGTTCATCGTTCAAGCTTATATAGAGCTAAGTTTAGGACAAGGTCAATTTGTGTGATATTGTTTCCTGATAATAAAAATCTTAAAAATCTTTCTTTGTTTAATTAAATAATAGTAAGTATACGGTGTGTAAATGGAATACGAGCAAATATTTTAGCGACGGTTAATATGCATCCTAATTAACTTAACAACATGTGTATCTTCATCAACATAATTGTATTTTTTTCATACTAATTAATTCGGCACGCAATGTATCACAAATAGCTCAATTAACTTGCAATTAACCGAGACTTAAATCTTCGTTTCAACATACATTGCTGCTCGATATGGGATTCGAATTCGTGGTTTACAAAATAATTACGCTCTATGTATTAGAGTTGTTAACGAAATGCCTTCTTTATATGATTTGTAGAGCGCTAACCTACGTCTAGTTTAAATGTTTGCTCGTATTCCATTTACACACTTTACTATAGTCGCCAAAAAGCCTGTCATGAGGATGGCCTCTAGAGGATGGTCAGTATGACTACTAATGAAAATGAACGCAGCGTCACATCAAACCTCTACATTCTTCTAGTTAGAAAACCATGGCATGATCAAGACAGCAGTGGGCATCGCCAGGCAGGAGGGCGTCCTAAAACTGTGGAGCGGGCTGATGCCGATGTTCCAGAGACATGCCATATACTCCGGCAGCCGGCTCATCTTCTACGAGTATTTCCGCGACGCTCTTAAGGACGACAACGGAAAAATGTCTCTGGGAGCCGCGTCTTTAGGTGAGATAAAGGATATTTACAGCCACATGCATCCATTTGATTGTAGTACTTATGTACAGATTAATTACTTTACACTGTAATTGGCTAGGTAAAGTTTTTGGAAGAGATGTAATTTTTTTTTGTCGATAGTCCTCATCCTAAAGATCAAGGAACTGCGGCTCTAATATTTTAGATATATTTTTTTTAGTTATTAAGTTGACATTTGTATACTTTAATGACCGACAAGCTTGTTGCCTTCGTACTATGAAAAAGAAAAAAAAGTGTCACTTCTATATCTGGCATCGCTAAGTATAATTTCTTCCGAAGTGAAGGCGGGCTGGCGGCGGGGTCGCTGGCGCAGCTGATCGCGTCTCCAACCGACCTGGTGAAGGTGCAAATGCAGGCCGAGGGCCGGCGGGTGCTGCAAGGCCGTCCGCTGCGGTTCTCTGGCTGCATGGAGGCCTATAAGCTGCTCTACAAGGAGAGCGGCATCCTCGGGTTTTGGAGAGGCGAGTGAAATAACGGTGGGCCGAGGGTTGAGGTCAACTTTGTATCGTATGTGTGTTTTAGGGTTCCGTAGTTAAATCACGAAATTGGAATCATTATAATTTCGCCATGCCCGTTCTTCTTTCTATGCGTCCGTCCGTATATCTCAGCCATTTTACACCGTATTGTAACGGAACTAGCTTCTCCTAAGCTATTTCGTCACTTCACAAAATAATTTGTAGGGGGAAAAAAGTTAATAATAAATAATACTAAAAATAAATTATAATTTTAGAAGCAAATAAATCAATACTATGAAGGGGCTTTGTAATTATTATAATCAAACTTAATCCATTTATAATGTATGTAAGCTAAGTTTAAAAAAGGACAATATTCAGTAACAATTACTTAAAAATAAAATTAAATAAATAAAGTTTTAGAACCAGTATAAAACTTGAATCAGTATAAATGCTTAAAATTCTTGGAAAGGAATGAATAAATTATTGTTGCTAAGCGAAATTTAAATTAAAAGAAATTGAGTCCTATTTGTTAGACATTACGATATGTTTGACAATACAGTTAGAAAAAGGGACGCCATCTTTACGTTAGACGCATCTATAATACGGAATAAACAAATGTCTAAATAGAAAATCAACTTTAAATTAAGGGCCATAATGTCGGAATTGGAACCGATGTAAGACTTGTAGCAGGGCCGCCATTCTTGTACGTCGGCGCCAGGTGCCCAGATGTCTAGACATCATCAGAGTTCTGCCTAGATAGAAAGTGAACTTTAAACTAAGGGACATAATGTTGGAATTTGAAGCGATGTAAGACTTGTAAGAGTTGGAATTGGGCCGCCATGTTTCTGCACCGCGCCGGGAGAGCGGACGTCTAGATAGAAAATGAACTTTAAATTTAAGAGAATAATGTCGGAATTTGAAGCGATGTAAGACTTGTAAGAGGGCCGCCATTTTTTGTACGCCGCACCGGGAGGGCGAATGGTTACTCGTAGATAGAAAATGAACTGTAAACTGAAGGTCATTATGCTGGAATTTGAAGCGATGTAAGACTTGTAAAAGTGGTCGGGGTCGAGAAGGCATAAATAGATGTGAATAAGGGTGATCTTGACTTTTGCTTGGCGGTCGTCAGAGGAGTAAGTTGTAGCCGAAAACTGGGAGCAGATTTTTATTATATTGTACTTATGTATTTGTACATATTATTTAAATGGGGTAATTTAGTATATAAATATTTGACTTTTGCTTGGCGGTCGTCGGAGGAGTAAGTTGTAGCCGAAAACTGGGAGCAGATTTTTATTATATTGTACTTATGTATTTGTACATATTTTGTAACTGGGTTAATTTAGGATATTAATATTTGGGTTTATAACAATCGTCGGTTGGGTGAATTGTTGCTGCCACTGGGAGGTTGGAGTTAATACTTATTTCTTGGGTATTTGTGGACATCATTTAATTGGGTTAATTTAGAATTTAATTATGGGGTTTTGATGATGCATCTCGATGGGATATAATGGATTCACAGCCTGAAATTTGGGGTATATTATTTAATTGTGTTAGTTAAGGTTTAATATTTGTGTTCCAGGTATTTAACTTATAGTGAATGTTTTGCTTGGTGTTAATTTTGGTTCTAATTCCAGGTCTCCGCTTTGTTCGACTTACTTGGTAGTCGTTGGGCTGAGATCCAGGCAGACGTTGATAACAATTATAAAACTTCATTTACATTTTGGTTAGGGGATATTTGAATATCAGATCTTATCTTTTAACCAAGTAAGTTAAGGGTTTTCGCGTACGGCTCTGACGGCTGTTAACTCGCGTTTCGTCAGATATCACTAGCAATATTCTGTAAATTTGCTCTTCAGGTACCGTAACTGGAACCGATGCTTTGGCAGTGGGGACGGTATGCAGAATATGTATTAGTGATAGTCCCTTATTTATATATTTATATATCGACCACCTTAGGTATTTATCCGACTCGGATGCCAACTTAAGGCTTTCATTAGCCGGCGGAACAGTCTTAGGATTACACACAGGAATTCTAGTTTCGAAGACTTTGTCATGATAGGTTTAGCTGGTCTAGCAGGGTATCTTTACACCGAGATATTCTGACACTACACATCTACACGATTAATTGTAAATGTAAGAGTTACGTGACTCTTTAGTTTGGTTCAAAACAGTAGAATTTTAGGGTTTGTTAGGTAGTTAGAAGTTTCCTCATTACACCGTGAGGAGCTTTAATACACATAATTGTGCTTTAGCTAGGCAAGAAATCGTCGGATCACGTAAAACAACAAAATAACGATAAAAGTTGAAGTATCTACATAACTAAATAAATTATAACGATTATAGTAAAATGAACTATATTTCAAATAATAAGAATTTAAATATTATGCGAATAAATTCAATAAGTTAAAAGCCAAGGCAAATATTGTGTGAAGTCAATTCATAAGATGAATGACACTTCACGACTAACTAGACTGTGGTAGAGAGGGCGCTTAAAACGTCAAACTGATGTATTGGTAGAAAGCGTCGAGAATGATTTCGAGCCGGGTTTGGATGATTTAAAGCAGAAAAATGACTGTTTTCAAGTTAAATTAAGCTGCAGTCTTACTTCGAGAAACATAAAAGTGATATAACGTCGGCCAAGTCAAATCAGTGATTGAAAAGTGATCAAATAGATCAAATAGTTAATCAATAATACTCCAGCTAGATTGATTCATAGCTAGCATTATGAAACTGGAGGATTCTAAGTATGAACCTCATAAAACCAGTCTGGGCTTATTACGGGCAGAAGTCCCGAAGCGTTACTTCCCGTAGAGTGGAAAACAAGTGCACTTCATACAAGATAGGACTAGATTGTTTTAGAATAAAAACAAATTTCCAGATAGAATCAATACCAGTTATTTTACCTTTTAAACTGAATCAATCAAGCTATGAGTTTAAATATAAAACAAGTAGTGGGTAAAGAGCCCAAATTACCAACCTTATTATGTTTCTTGAGGTTAAGATTAACCTAGGGATATTGGTTTCAATTATTAGGAGAGCAAACCTAAGTAAAAACCTAGCTAACATGCTAATTCTGCATCTCTAAGTAAGAAGCACTACTTATATGTATTGAAATGGTCAAATTTACCGTTAAAGTAAAATTCAAATAAAAGGCTAGAAAGTCTTACATAAATTATTTTGATTGTTGATAACAAATAGATAGTATGTGGAGCAATATATAGTCTGGGACGTATTGCACAGATCCCTGCGGTCCGGAGGGGCAGGAATCCTCCCCCTAAATTAGGGGGGGCCCTCATAAGCCATTTCATTATATATATTTAGCGTCACCGAGAACCATACAACTCATTTTAATCGACATTAGATTTTATTACTTGAAAGCGATGAAGTAAAACCACCTTCTAATTCTGCTACTCAGTTGCCTTAATATGTCAGGGTTAGGTATGGTTATTCTAGACTTGTATCTGATACTATGAATCTAGGTCCCCTGATAAAACTATAAATTTGGGCCGGAGATACAATATTAACTCCCTATGTTGGTTGATTGTATCTGTATACCATATTCAAAACCAATAAGTACCTAATAATTGAATAAACAGGGTTTGGAAATTAATGTTATAATTATTATAGAAAAATTAGAATAACAATTCTTCAGATATAACATTTTTAATACAGATAATAATGAAAATTAGGCCTAGTTTCAAACTAAGCTCTGACTGTACTGTGGGTGCTAGACAATGACATGCATACTTGTAAGGGGAAAGACATGCTTAAATGTATAGTAAACATTCATGACTCAGGGACAAGGTGGTTGCTTATTGCACAAATATTTGCCTGCGTCAGGTTTCGAACCTGGGACTGCTAGCTTTGTGGGCAGGGTCGTCACCAACCGGCTAACATTCATTAATATGTCAATATAAAAGTCATATGAGTTAATATACTATAATAGTAGAGCAAATATAAATTTAATTAATATTTTAGGTTGTATTCAAATCGATTAAAGTCATTAAAGTATAAGAATCTGATAACATTTATTATTACTGAAAATATTGCTGGATTTTCAAATAATGGGGTAAAACAAGTTGTTAGGGTATTTCTGTTTCAATGCATAAAGTAAATCATAAGTATATATCCATTTTATAAGTTGACTATTAAGTATTAATTAGGTTCATTAGGTAAGTTAGGAAAGTAAACTATAAGTCTTAATTAGTTTGAAAAGAACTTGGTTGCTACTGTCATAACTAGGAGTACTACCACTATGATGATCACATTCTATAACAAAGGCCAAAATATAAATAAAACTAGCTTCATAAATTTAGGGTTCCTTATCACATCATTTCTGATATGAACACTCAAAAATTCCAAATTAACAACTAAATATTTTACCAATGGGTTTAACTCCTTAATTGTTATTATTACAAGTAGGGTTAAAAGGTTGCCACAATTTAATATCTTAAATATCTCATAAATTTTAATTATCTTGTTAGGTAGGTACAATTTGGTTGCACATTTTAATTATGGTTACTGACTAATATAGCACATTAAATAGCTAATATTTATAATACTATCCCATACTGTAAAGCTACATTTTGTTAATTAATTAATTTAATTTAGGTTAGGTAGGTCCATTTATTGTAATTCTTATTATTACAATTATTAAGAGGTTAAGTGGTTTTTTACAGTATGTTGGGACGATTGCGGCTGATTTCTTGACACGTGTCTTTTGTTTGAACCGCTAAAGTGAAATCATGAAAACTTTACTTACAGTAACTTACTTAAAGTAAGCAAGTTCTCATAGTCATAGCATTTATTGTAAACCATAGTTGTACAGGTCTTAAAGTTCAGTACATTTAGATTCATATGGGCGCCCTACCAGGGTAGGGCGTAACAATTCTAATTTCAACTGAGGAATTACGTCATTATATTGTGACAATATTTGCGATCATGTTATAATTTAAATTTCACATACCCAAAATATAGTTCATGTTCTAACTAGGAGAAGGATTTACATGTCATCTTTCCAAATAGCCGATAATTATGTCAATATATTTAGATAAAGTTACAATTTTTTTTTATACATTTATCAAATTATTTAAAAAACCTGTCAATTATTAAGAGATTGCAATTCTACTTATTAATTATGTTAGAGTTTCACATGTTATCAGTCAGTATCGTTCAAGAATTCATTAATTGTGTAGTATCCCTTTTTTGTCAAGAATACTTTTAACTTATATTTAAACAAATGGTCTTTCTTTTCGTCTTTAATATTTGCAGGGGCTTTGTTATATATTTTTATGAATCTCACATATGGACTGTCTCTATGCATCGCTAAGTTTGATTTTGGTAAGTTTAGTCTATTTTCGTGTCGAGGTACTATTCTACGATTTGGCGCATCTTTAACTTGGCGGAATAAGTGCATATATATGCTCTCTCACAAACGTGCATACTTGTAGTATGTAAATGGAAGGGAGAGTGAGGATTTTCTTATCTTTAAAGTGCGGCCGGCAGGTTTCCGTTCCGCGTATGTTGATGAGGATGCGCAGGCACTTGTCTGCAGCACAAACAGGTCTTGTGCATCCGTGCTGGCGCCCCTCAGTATCACTCCATAACGGAGCCAGGCATATGCATATGAGTAGTATGCCGTGAGTGCTGTTTCGAAGTTAGTATTGACCTTCAACACGCTGAGTGCATATACGAATCTTGTCAATTTAGATTTTATAATAGAAATATGCATTTTCCAGTTTATGCTAGTGTCTATAGTGATGCCTAATAGTGAAAAGTGATGTACTTCTTCAATTTTCCCGTTCTTAGATATTAAACGCATATGCAGAGGTTTCTTTTGATACGGTTTGAATTGGATTATTTTTGTTTTCTTGTAGTTGATTTCTAAATTGTGATCAGATAACCAGGTATCTACGTTTCCGAGTGCTGCTTTGACACGTTCGTTACAGTCGTCGTTCGTAGTACAGTTGAACATTAGGGACACGTCATCTGCAAACATTGTACAATTGTTGTAGGTACGGGAACCCTTTAATTAATTCATGCTCGTTGTCGCGCTTGGTAGGCTTTTCTAATTTACTCGTAGATATGAGAATATACAGTATACGAGTATAATACACTTTGCCCAGTTAAACCTGATAATTAGCATAATAGTTTTTTGACCTTTTGAATGTCCCAGCCAGTCGGCAATATAATGTATTTTCGTGCCGCGGACTCCCAACTGTCAAGGAGTTCTGTTTGCGTCAGTATGACGTCTGCGACTGGGACAAGTAAACATGTTATTTATGGATGGTTTGTGGAGTTATAAAGGTTAAGACAGGACTTTTACAAGCTTTTAGTTAGGTAGGATATTTATCTATTTGTAATCCAACTAAGTGTTTGTTATTAAGTCTTACAAGTGTGTACCTACCAATACCAGTAAAGTCGAATGTCTATACAATATAAGTAGGTAGGTACCTATTATGCTGTCATGACGGCGCTCCGCTGTAGCATGTAATATATCCCTAGACACACGTGGAGTTCGAAGTCTTGGACTCGATGGACGATGAGCAGTTCATGAATTCTATGCAAGAAGAAAGTCGGCAAAAAAGCTTTCCCCAAAAACATTATTATATTTATGCATACGAGTTTACATTATTATATGTATGCACACGAGTAAGTGCAAACATTTACTTTGCCAGAAACTTATTTAAACAATAAGTTTTTTCATCAGGTGCCGTTCCAAACGTACAACGCGCCGCCCTAGTCAACATGGGGGACCTAGCCGCTTACGACTACACCAAGCAGCTGCTATTGCGGGAGTTCGGCATGGCCGACACGGCAGTCGTGCACGCGTGCGCGGCGTTCACCGCCGGCTTCGTCGCAGCCGCCGTGGGCACGCCCGCGGACGTCATGAAGACACGGCTCATGAACCAGCCTGTCGGGCCAGACGGGAGGTAACGCCTGTTTGCTACAATCATTGCTTTATAGGGGACTAGCTTGTGCCCACAATTCCGTCTACCGGCTGAAACGCTGAACTGTAAAGAAGGATCAAACGAACTCTCCGCACTCCGGCACTTGGCAAATTGATCCGAATTATCGTGTCTTAAGCTGGATACAGATATCGCAAGGCATGCGCCGTGAATGGTGCAGCAGGAGGTGCTGTGTTTGGCCTTGTGGCGTGGTGTCAGCGATGTCTAGACACAGCACCTGCTGTCGTGTGCACTATTCGCGGCTCATGTCTTGCGATGTCAATGAGTGGGCAAACGCACTATCCGCCTTTAGAGCGTTTGCGCCTGCGTCCGATCGCAATCCAAGAAATAAGTACCTATCGGTCCGAAGTAGCAGTAGCAGTAGTAAGTACTATTTCTATGGCCTACCTATTACGCACTAGATCCGAGTTCCGTCATCCGATTTCTCAAACAAATAGTACCTACCTACTACTTCTACTCGGATCGATATTTCTCGGATTCGCATAAGACACAGTGCGCAAACGCTCTTAATTGTAGTGTGTTTGCCCAGCAGTGGAACGTTTCAGGTTGCTTCCTAATTAATGTGTTGTATGTCATGGGTAAAAATAGATTGATACAAAAGAAAAGTGCTTTGTAATAACATCATAATTATTATTATAAGCTTAAAAATCGTTACGCAGAATGGTCCTGTGCCATTAGGCAGACCAATACCTACTGCAATTGAAATAACCTGCAATGTGAAACCACCTGTTTGCTTCAATAAATCGTTCCAGATACGTCCTAAGACCCTATTAACAAATTAACATTAATTATCGAGTCATTCTTCATTTCTCACCTCTACTGGTACGATACTACCATCAACATGCGCACTACGTTCTCGGCACTGAATGTTTTAATTGCTGTTAACGAACGATTGAGCGTTTACAATTGTAATCAATTACAATCAAGTACAAGTTTAATTAATGACAACTATCGTGCGTGGAATGGAAGGTGATTAAGAACAGTGATATTGTAATACAATTTATAAGAACTTTGTCTGCATATTACTGAGTTTTAAAATCCAGAATTTTGGTTTATAATAATACTTTTGAAGTTATAATGCGAGTATAAATATTAATATTGAGGAGAAATAATTAAAAGCAATTGCTAAGTACCAATTTCACCAAACGATGTTAAATGTTAATCGACTGTTAGTTAATACCTTTGGACAGCTGTTAACACTCTAATCGTCTTTTAAGTGGTTGGTAAAATCCGCCATAAACACGCTCGGCGATGATAACAAACGGTAAGGTTTCTCTTGAACTCAATCAAACTGTCAATAAAAGTTCAGTGGGTAACGAAACACGAACTAATTGAGTTCATGATTAATTAAAGTTAAAAGGTTTCGTGAGACCAATCTACTCCATAGAGATGAATGATGAATCTAGCTCCGCATTTATATAAAAAAAATCACTCCCTTTTACAATTGTAGCAATTAAAATTGTAAACCATTCAATAGCTTTGTGGTTAGGGTCATAAATGTTAGTCCTAGATGGTTTAGAAGCACCTGTCATTCGATTTTGCTCGATGCATTTGTGAGACAAATTGAACGACTCACGAATAAGATAGTAACTTAAGTAGGTACCAACCTACTTATACGTGGTATCGGTCGAGGTCGATCGAACGCGGTCAAAGTCGCGCGGTCGCCGACGGACGATCGAACAGTGCAATGTCGTTGTTTCTTTTGCGTTCGTGCGCACTGTCGAATTAATCGAATATATCCAAGTGAGCAAGGTGGTCAAGGGTACCATGATTTATTTTTTTATTACAATATATGCCGCACTCAATAATAACCCAAATATATTTTTGAAGAGTGCTCCAAACATTTGATTTCGTCGAAATGCGCATAAATGGAGACATATCGATATTACTTGAAATCCTTGTCGAGCGAGCCTAATGCTGACAGCGGCAAGGAACTTATTACCTACTCCGAAAGTTTGGACATTTTCCAAGGAGAGAAGTCACGGCAAGACTAGTAATGGTTTAAAAAATAAATACGTGGTTAACCACGTAATTCCTTAAGGACTCAATATATAAGATGATGTTTTTTACTTTTGTGTAACGATTAAAATTATAATTGTAAGGGCCTGTTTCACAATCGACAAGTAAATTCATCTGTCAAATAAAGATAGCCCTCTCCTTGTCTATTTTCAAGTGTAAGAAAGGGTAAGGGCTAATTTTATTTGACAGATATGCTTTACTTGACGATTGTGAAATAGGCGGTAAGAGTAATTTTTGTTATTTACACAATGGAAAAAGTAAACGTTTTCCTTATGCCGGGGCCACACTAACGGGAAACATTTTAGTCCTTATGTTGCTACGCATAACGTCTCGTTTCATCGTGATAATACTGATAATTAACGGCGTTTTCCGTAAGTGTGGCCCCGGCATTATAAAGTCCTTAACGCCACACTAATATTACCGGAACAGAAATTAAAAGACGTCCATTACAGTGAAGTAAGTAGGCCTCCTCCGAGAAACGAAAAATTATCGGACTTTCGCCAAGAAAGAATGGATGAACCCATAGAATTACCACGAACGCAAGAGAAAGCAAGGTCTGCCGAAGACCGTCGATCCAGTTAATGCTTTCTCTTGCGTTGGAATAAGTAAAACATGCAAACTGATTGATGTAGTGTCCATTATACTTAATCTTAATTTATTTCAGGGGAGTCCTCTACCGCGGCATGATCGATTGCCTCCAGCAATCCGTAAAGAACGAGGGTATCCTGTCGCTGTACAAGGGATTCCTGCCGCTCTGGATGCGTCTAGGTCCCTGGGCTCTGATCAACTGGATAGCCTTTGAGAATATCATGCTGGCCACAGGAGGGAAGACATTTTAGTTTTGTCAAGACGTTAAAAACACGCGATGCAACGAAACTTACAAAGCTACTGTCAACAACAACTACGTACTGTCCCACTTTAAAACACGGGGTTGGCCTTTTTTATCAAATGCTTTTGGATCAATGGATTTAAAACTTGAACATCTGTGAATCTTGTGATTGTTGATTAGGTACCTACTTACTTACTTTAACATTATTTCTGACAGATAAGTAATTAGGATTTTGAGTTCATGAGACTTTACCTTGTACCTAGAGGGGATTAATCATCAGTGGGATGAAGAATAGTTGGGAACATAATTTCACTGAAAGAGGTAGTTTGTGGGAACAAATTCTACCAAGCTGTTACCGTTTTTGTTACGTAGGGATTTATGTTTAGCGTTGTAGAAAGCTTTTAAATTAAAAGACGCTTGGAGCAACGCGAAATGAATACTATAACTGTAGAACGCAGGCAGAGTTGTTTGAGGTGCTAAAACGATACCTTGGGAGTGGTACAGCATGAAAGGTGTTTGAATCATTTGTACTACATAAAGAAAATGTTTAAATACCTACATCAAACGTTGTCTTAGTTGGTAAGTATGTACCATGGGTCAACTTAATAAAAATATGTAATAATAATAGACTGAGAACTGCAGTTCATTTAGTTAGAGGGCGATTCCCATCTTCCACCCTGTCCCTGACATTACCATAGTAAAATAGTGTGGACAGGGTGGAAGATGGGAATCACCCAATTTAAATGATCATGATGAGTTTTAGTTACTTATTTTTAGACATTTATTTTGTTATTTTTAAGATAAGTTTATTTAAAGCACACTTTGAACAAAACTCAATTTGAGTTCTGACTTTTTTTAACCTGACTAATATAGGGATCTATATTTGAATCGATGCATTCACTGCCCTAATAAGTACAAAAAATGTTTTGTGAAAATCAAACATTACACACACTCACATCTGTTCGTACCTAAATAGCACATCATACATAGCACACTCAAATTCGTGCGTTGAAAAATAGAACAAAAGTAACATTTCAGAACTTTATTTATTTATTTAGTAGTTCTGTAGATATGTAAGTAGTTAGAAATTCTCAATCCTAGACCAAGTAGGTTAACATAACGGTGAAAAGAAAACTTAATAAAAAAGTACTTAAAATATACCTGTTGACGAAATGTAACCTTAGTATAACAGGGTGCTATTTTTTTTAATTAATTCTAAAATATTAATATTATCGTTACAAAGTATAGTTGCCCAGGATGGTTACCGTTACCATTAAATTCTGATGTCCCATCCTCCTCACTCATTATTCGAGATTACAACGGGAGAAAGAGAATGAGATACTTTGTTTTTTTTTCTATCAGAATGTGCCTCTTATGCCAAAGTTGAGGCCTGCGCTTACACGCCGTATGGCACGGCAAAGGATTGTTTGTATTTTTATTTCCAATTTCATTTGAATACCATTGTCTCATTTCGTTGATATCGTCATAAATATACCACAAGATACTGCGGCATGCCACTTTTTACTTCGACACGCCAACAATGCATACAGCCCGTGAGCACTTAAGCTTTCGGCACACCAAACACGTCTTAGGCGTGTCGCGTGTTGGCGTGAGCGACGCAGCACCCGGCACACCGCAGGCAGGCGGCAGCTTCAACGCGTTTCGAACGCGTGCCAGCGTCGCGCACGCCTCGCAGCTGCGTTCGGTGTGACATGCTGCGCGGCGCGCGCGTACATGCACCACGCGTTTGTAAAAAAATACAACGACTAGTAGCCGCGTCGACGCCGCGCTGACGCGACGCGTTCGCCCTGCCCCGGTGTGCCGGTAAACATGGCGGCCATATTTAATAAAACTTCGCATGCCAGCGCGTGTGACGCGCCTGCTTCGCGCACGCCACGCGCCGCGCTGTCCGAGTTGTCTGCGGCGACTGCAGCGCGTCGCGTGCGCGAAGCAGTTCGAACGCGTGCCTGCCGCGGGCACGCGTTACTATTTGGTGTGCTGGGTTCAATTTGCTTTGTTGTATTACAACATGCGCGGGCCCGCGTTCAAAGCGCGACGCGCCTGACACGCGTTTAGTGTGCCGAAAGCTATAAGCTATAATAATAGGATTCGTGTTTGTAATTCTCTCTCACTCGCTCCACTCTCTTATGCGGGTCTAGCCGACTTTGTCCGAAGCCGAAGCCGAATCCTACTCGTATTGTAAGTGCTCACGGGCTGTAGTTTGCCGAGCCGTGCTATCCGGCTGGAGAGTGCCGCCGGCCTTTATATTATTATGTCCATTCTGAATTTGAGCAGATAATTTAAGCTTACCAGCTAGATCGTTTAATACCAAAGGTATATTTTAGCATTACTCCTTTATAGGTATTAGTGGGCAGGGCAAACTTCATTAGGTAGTTGTTTTCCACAATGCCAGCCAAGGCCCTTGAGCTCTTTGAAGTCGTTTATTTCTGAACAAATCCAGACAAAGATGAACATGGCGAATTTATAGTCGGTAACGTTTTTATCCCTTGTACAGGCTATTGAGTAGAGAGCTATCTTTGGCCTATCTTTTATTTAACAACTTTGTGTTGTGTAAAAGGATTATTATCTAGATCATGTATAATAAAATAGGAGTCATAGTACGTAGTAATTGCCTTTATAAATCTTTACTAATACTAAATTGTTCATCAGATTTATTTTTTCATTTATTTTAAATTATTATATGACAATCCTGTTTAATGTGATGTAATTTAGTAAATTATTAAATTGTTGAATTAATTTTTGTTTCAATCATGTTTTTACCTAATTTAGGGCCGGGGTCGTGCCGGGCTCGTGTCGGACCCGTATCGGACTCGTGTCGGCCGACCGTCACGCTGCGTCCTGTACCTACTTGTCATAAGTCGGATATACATAAACCCTCTGCACACTGTTAATTTATCAAAAAATGTTTTTATTAACCTAAATATTTGCAAGTGTGCAGCAAAAACGTTTTTTCTTTCTTTCTTTCTTTCTTTCAACCTTAATAATTTTGTTATCCACACAGAATAAGGACTTTAATAGAAACCGGACTATAAGAAAGAGCAAAAGACGTATATTTGACCTTTTTCTACTTATATGGTATTCATAACGAGTTAGAAAGAGATGTCCTTATAGGTGTTCTTTCGTTTTCCTTCGTGTTGTCACAAGGATCTGTGAACGCGAGTGTTGTTGCCGAGTCGACAATAATATCGATATCGATTCAATTTCACAGTTGTAATTTGTTCTAATGATTTAAGGACTGATTTTTCTAATTGGCAAATAAAAGCATGTGGCAGTGAAAGTTATCACTTTCCTTTTTTTACAAGCTTTCATTTAGTAACTTTCAATGTTCCAATGTTCATAATAATAAGGAAGTTGTCCATTTCAAATTTGCAGACCATTTTTCATCTCCTTCCCGGTGTTTAATTGATCTGAATTTTGGAATACTTATAAACCCGATGACAATGTAATATTATTGTGTCAATGGACAGATCTGATGATAGAACCGGAAGGTGGCATCAGGATCCTCAGCTGTACTTAACGTAGACCCACCGAGATGGGACTCATTAGTTTGGTCTTGATAATTTAATAAAGACAGTGAAAAAAATACAGTCGTCAATAAAAACTTGTCCCGAAATGAAATTTTTGACATCAGCTTTTTGTCATATGAAAGAAAAGAAGAAAGCTAAAATTTATCTTACAGAAAGTGATATCTGGAGATTAAAAAAATCGGCCCTTAAACATTATAATTACGTTATGCTAAACTTTAGCAGCTTAGGCCTTTACGTCTATTACAGACGATTTAGCAGCTTAAAGTTATAGGTATTTGAAGTTTTTTGTTCAAAGCAGGTCAAGGATATTTCAAATATGTTCAATAATTCAACAATGTTTTATTTAGAATGTTGGGGCTGGAGATAGCAACCAACCAAAAAAGGGTTACAGGATCACTCGCGTGATTGTCTGTTCCTTTACTATGGTTTGCTGTATCTCTTCGGTATCAAATTGTTCCTGTCTACTCGCCGAATCCATTCTGCTATCAAGTTCTCATCTCTTGGAAATCAGAAGATATCGATATATTATTATACGAGTAATATATTCACAACACGACGGACATAGGATACTGTCGACGTCAAAAAAAAATTACATTTTTTCACCTTATTCCATTGAAATAGGTTCAAATATGTAAACATATATTTGACGTAGACTGTACCTTTCCCGTTTACGAGGGAATAGCGATTTGACTTTTATAGGCGGATGGAGTTGCGGTACGGTATATGGGTAAGGTTCAAAAAGTTGGACCTAATTAGCAAATAGTTGATCGTAGTTAACCATACAAACGAAAAAGGTGAAAAAAGTTCCGTTGTGCGACGAAAAGTATATCCTTACAACGCACAATGGAAGAAACGAACAGAAACGGAGAGTTTCATAAAAAAATTAATTGCGTGAGTTGACCTAGCAAACTTTTTGAACTCCATCCAAATATAATTGAAGGTATAAAGGTAGGTAGGTATGTAAGTCTACCAGAATCTCATGACAAATTTAAAAGTAAAAAGAAAAGATTTTTATATGGCAATGTTGCCTTACACTTGTCAAACACCTGTCAATCAAATTTCTCGGCAAGTCAAGGTTTGTTTATTTTGACCTAAATAAGTGTTTATTATCTTAGAAATGTCTAAAAAAACCACTACGAACGCAAGCCAGAAATACTGTTTACTTACCACGTTTACATTAAAATATGTGAGGAAGAAGGTGTTCATCAAACACAATCTGTGATTTTGAATCGTTTTCAATTGACCGGTTAGTGTAGCGAAATAATATTGATCTGTTAAGTTACGTTGATAGGTTCGCAGGAATGTTAGGTACTTATCTTTCCATTTTGATTTTATCTTAGACACCGAAGTTTATGTAAAATTAATAGTATCATCCTCTCCATCTGAAGAAGAACAAGAAATTCAGGAGGAGTATATGGAGTTATATTCGAGTTTCTAAGAAACGGGAGAAGGGGTAACATTTACTTTTATTGAATTGGGGAGAATTCAAGTATCAACACCTTTAAATCGCATTACCCCAGAGTTGCTCGCTACAATTTTAAATTTCCCTTTTTGTCATGAGATTCTGGTAGACCTATGATAATGATTGCAATGAATATAACAAGTGGGGTGTACAGACAAAGCAAAAACATCGCATGATTAATTTAATCGCACTGCAGGAAAATGAGGGAAAGACACGAGGTCTCTCAACATTGGGAAAGGGTTTATTCCAATTCAATACCAAGAAAATAAAGTATAGTTAGTGAACTAAACGATGATATTAGAATAAGAAAATCTAATAAATATTTCGATGTTGTTCGTTTAGAAAGTGCAAATTGCAGCCCCTAAAAGTAGAGGCCCGGTACGGAAGGCGGGCGGGACCTCTCGTAGCGAATTTTCGCCACACCGGAAAATCGCTGCTACGTGCTACGCTCGGCGCGTAGCAGTTTGGCAATGAAAACGGCTTTGCTGTAGATATTATTTCTTGGTGAAATCCTTGAAATTTAATTTCTTCGTAATGAGATTTTTTATGAAACATCTAAGATATTTTTTACAAGCTTTTATTTAACTTGCACTGTTTGTAAGTATGTTTGTTAGTAGTTCAGGTCAAATCTTGCAAGCTGAATTAGAACCACTTTCCGTGTCCGATTGAACTGAAATTTGGTACACCTTCGTATCTTTGGTGACAATGCAATAACTATGGTACCATTGAGCTGGTCTGATGATGCAGTCGGAAGGTACTCCACGACGAAACAAGATAGACCCGCCGTGTTCAAGCTCGTTGGATTTGTATTGATAAGCAGATGATGACTGTGCAAAAAAAATACAGTCGGCAAGAAAAGCTTATACCAAAAATTTGGTGGTCTGTGATAGGGCACAGGCAAACAGCACCGGTTGCCGGAAATTTAGACTTGATAAATATATGATCAAGACACGAAATATTTCTACTTGGAATAGTAATAGCAGGAAGACATTCGTGCATCGCCAGCAGATGCAAATAATTATTGGAATTAATACTTGAGGAATCCATTATGTCAATATTTATGTCTCCACTACTACCACTTTTTGGAATCCTTTGGATTCTCCAAGCACTAGATCAAGAGAATTAAGAAAATTGTCTAAGTTGTAGAATGAGGGATCTGTAAATTCCGAAGATGTTGAACTCATTAGATATCGTGACAGAGACAATTTGCGTCATCAATACTAGGTTCCGTAACAGAAGCATTGATAGTGTCCTTAATGTATACCGACATCCGCTTTTATTAATATATTTGGAAGTGTGAAAAACATATTATATCCTGGAAGACGGTTCATCATTGAGCACTCATTTAACCAACATTCGGTGAGTATGATGACGTCAAATTCTGTGTCCATTCGTTTTAGGGCAACTTCGAAAGCACTAAAATCTCGTTGCGGGAAGGTTGCGGGCTTTTGATATTGAGTGTCATAAACTTAAAAAAAAGTATGTTTCCAAAAAAGGGCTTACTTACAAGGGATGATGTGACTATTAATGAAAGTCACGCGATGATCTCGCTTACGAGTGTGGATAGGGACAGTTGTAATTGATATCATAAATAGGCGTGAAAATTTCAGTCACCGTGAGAATAAAAAATAAGAATTTTTAGTAATCAGTGACTGGACGACATTAAAAAATTGCCCTCCCGATGGGAAGTTATCACCGCTGGAAACTCCTTGAGTTCTTTGCACCCTCTTGTCAGCCCGTTGCCGGCCAGGAAAATTAAAGCTTGAGTAGACGTCTGTCACACAGGTATAGGCGGCAGTCGGCGGCAGCATGCCGGTGCTCCGCAACGCCGACCACCCCGCGGCGCAGGCGACCGACTCGGTCGCCACGCGGTACGCGGTCGCCGTGCTCGGCGCCTGGGCCGCTGAAATCGGTACGTTCGAGAGGTATAGCGGCCTACATAACATACACATACATTTATAGGTAATGACACTAATAACTTAGTGCTTCCTTTTTATCGCATAGTTCTTATTATTCTGGCCTAATGTGCAAGCCGATGTGCTTGTAGCTTCGCGCTTAAAGTGCGAAGTGCGCCGGCCTGCCTCCACAATACACACAATGTTCGGATCGCGGACAACGCCTCGTACATCAATTACTCTCGTTCGGACGCCTACCTACATGTAATGCAATTTTTTGGCGCGCGGCGGTGAACCGAAGAGAACACTTCTCTTAATGCTGCAGTCAAAACTCATAAAAATCAATTACACGCCTTACCTAATACACAGTTCGAGGGTTCAGGGCGTAGGTTCACAGCAAAGATTGGCTACGCAAGCTACTGGAGGGCACATCAGAGAGCTGCACAATCTGGCTCTGCGCCTTTTGGGAGTCCATGAAGCGACGCTGTTGCCGAAATCGGCATGATGGCATCATCATCATCATTACACAGTTCAGATTGCAGGTAGGCAGGTATCATAAAGTAGACTTATAGGTCTCTGCCCACTACACCGTATCATACCATGACCGTACTATGAACGTATCAGGCACGAACGCTCACTGCTATAGAAAGTGACGGTCGGTGAGCGACCGATCTAAATAGTGGGCATATAGTTTCATACTTTTCATATATATATATATATATATATATATATATATATATATATATATATATATATATATATATATATATATATATGTATAATAGATATCCTATTACGGTCATGGTATGATCCGATGTAGTGGGCAGAGGCCTTAGGGCGGCAGCCGGTAGCACATCGTTACGATGCTTTACTACGTAGACTATCTATCTCTCAGGTAGAAGGTATTATAAGCGCGCGTTGTCACCCCACCCTCTTAGTGTATTATTTTCATCATCGTTATAATTTACATGTTTATCTTGCAGTCACGTACCCTTTCGACTTGACAAAGACGCGACTCCAAATTCAGTCTGAGGTTGCAGCCGCTAAACAGGGATTTAAGGTAATTTTTTTTATTCGATAAATAAATAACAATAAAACTATAGGTACGGTAAAACTTCAGAGAAATCACTGCAGTAGGTAGACCTTAGTCAACTATGGCGACGGCCTTTGAACTACATAGTTTGTGTATAAAATTCGACGACGACGACACGCGGTAAGCCTTGCTGTTAGAAACGTTGCCTACGAAGCTAGCCGTCCCTAGGTTCGATTCCCGGTAAGGCTCAATATTTGTGTGACCAACGCGAGTATTTTTTTCTGAGTTGGATGCTTTCTATCTGTTTGTATGTTCATCGTTCAAGCGTAGAGCTTAGTTTAGGACTAGGTCAATTTGTGTGAGATTGTTTCCTGATATTTATTTTATTAAATAATATATATTAAATAATAGTCTGTATACAGTGTGTAAATGGAATACGAGCAAATATTTTAGCGACGGTTAAAATGCATCCTAATTAACTTAAGAACATGTGATATCGTCATCATTGTCATCAACATAATTGTAGGTTTTTTTTTCATACTAATTAATTCGGCACGCAATGTATCACAAATAGCTCAATTAACTAGCAATTAACTGAGACTTGTGGTGGACCGACGACGTGAAAGGTCTTGCGGCTGATAATGATGATGATGATGAACTGAGACTCACATCTTCGTTTCAACATACATTGATGCTCGACGGGATTCGAGCTTTAAAAAATAATTACGCTCTATGTATTAGAGTTGTTAACGAAATTCCTTCTTTATATGATTTGTAGAGCGCTAACCTACGTCTAGTTTAAATGTTTGCTCGTATTCCATTCACGCACTGTATTATAGTCGCCAAAAAACCTGTCATGAAAATATTCAACGTCATGTCAGCCTGAAAACTTATTCCACTGCCGGGCATTGGCCAGTATGACAACCAATGAAAATGAACGCAGCGTCATGTCACATCAAATCTCTTAATTTCTTCTAGTTAGAAAACCATGGCATGATCAAGACAGCAGTGAGCATCGCCAAGAAGGAGGGCGTCCTAAAACTGTGGAGCGGGTTGATGCCGATGTTCCAGAGACATGCCATATACTCCGGCAGCCGGCTCATCTTCTACGAGTATTTCCGCGACGCTCTTAAGGACGACAGCGGAAAAATGTCTCTGGGAGCCACGACTTTATGTGAGAAAAAGGATATTTACAGCCCCATGCATCCTTTGATTGTAGTACCTACAGATGAATTACTTTACACTATAATTGGGTCAATCTAGGACGATCCCTGTGACACATATTACATTCCTATTTTTCACTTTTCAAAAAAAAAATTAACAAAAAAATAAAACCGTCGTCAAAAACCAACTAAAAAGGATTAAATAAAGACCGGCCTCCTAGGAGTCCTAGGAATAGGCAATTTAGTGCCTAATAGGTACATGAAGTATATCCAAGCCGGTGTCAAGTAGGTATACACAATAGCAATGACACCACGATTCTTGCCACCGACTTCGATATACTTCATGTACCTATTAGGCACTAAATTACCTATTCCTAGGACTCCTAGGAGGCCAGTCTTTATTTAATCCTTATTAGTTGGTTTTTGAAGACGGTTTTATTTTTTTGTTAAAAATTTTTTTTTCGTCGCTTTTTAGTGATGCACCTAATATTATTATGTGATAAAGCACATAGACATAAGAAACAATAGCCTAATACCGATTTCTCATCACCCTTAACAAAATGTCGCTGTCCAAGATGCAGGGCCGTTAATCATTGAGGAGTTCTCCCGGTAATTCACCATCAGTTGCATTTTACCACATGCATTATAATGAATATAAAAGTAGCTTCATGTTCTTAGTAAAGAAATCTCATTGCTGGCGTCAATCACTTACGACTTAAGGAGTTCCGGTGGTCATCTCTGGTCTTCATAAACAGGTCCTCTTCACCAAGAGGTGATTTTGTAATGCAATTTCTTAAGGTCTTGCAGGTAATACCAAAATCGCTGTATGCGTGCCTATAACTTTTGAGGAGTTCCCTCGATTCCTCAAGGATCCCATCATCAGATTCTGATTTCGTGACAATGGGACCACATGGGAAGTATACCCATTCAAACAAAAAAATAATTTTCAAAATCGGTCCACAATTGACGGCGTAATCGAGTAACAAACTTAAAAAAAAAAAAAAAAACCATACAGACGAATTGAGAACCTCCTCCTTTTTTTGAAGTCGGTTAAAAATAATACATTGATGCCATACATAGATTGATACAAACCTTGCGACGACGCGCATAGATTAAAATCACCGTTTCTTTTTACGTCTTGCTTGCTACCTATATGTATGTAATGTGTTTGAAATTACGAAATATGGTTGACACAGTGATCATCCTACAAGACCGAATTATATCCACGAAATAAAACTTTATATTGTGTAGCTCTTAAGGTAGAAACACACTTATCCCACGTACGCAACGTATATGCGATGCATTATGATATCTGGACTCTTGAATTTGTATGATTAGAAACACACTTGTCATACGCAACGCCACGTATGATAAGTGTGTTTCTAATCATACAAATTCAATAGTCCAGAATATCATAATGCATTGCATACGTTGCGTACGTGGGATAAGTGTGTTTCTACCTTTACTGTCACACGAATAAGAGCTACAAAACGTCAACAATACTAATACGATATCGTAGCCAGATGGGATTACCTAAAGTAGAATAAATACCTTGTCAAACGTAGCCATCATTGTTATTTGAGTCCATCAAGAAAAAAAGCAAAAACCCAGTATACTTATGTTCAAATAATTCGTCGTATTTGTTATCTTTAGGTATCAATATTGGGTTAGTCATAAAGAAAATCAAATTACAAAGTCCAAGTTGCAGTAATCAAGCGACCTTAGCATTTTTGCCTATCTTGCCCGTGTACCTAACCTACGTTAATTAACGTTAACGGATCCGATATTCCGCAGTTAGTTTAAGGTAAAAACACACTTATCCCACGTACGCAACGTATGCGATGCATTATGATATCTGGACTCTTGAATTTGTATGATTAGAAACACTTATCATACGTGGCGTTGCGTATGACAAGTGTGTTTCCAATCATACAAATTCAAGAGTCCAGATAGGTATCATAATGCATCGCATAAGTTACGTACGTGGGATAAGTGTGTTTTAACTTTACTTATGAATTTACGCCATAGCAAAGTTTAGTTAGGAAGGCATGGCCCAAAAAGTAGGGTAATGGTTTATGGGTTTACATACATTACGGCTGCCTATCACTCTTCCACTCTGAAGTGACAGTATTTTGTCACTCGTGTTTTATAGAAAAACGAATATAGTAGATAACTATTAATGAACATGTAACCCTGTCTCTGTCTTTGTGATCTTCTGTGGACTAAACGCCTTGACGAAGTCGCAGGTTGTAATTTTATCTGTATTTTGCTTTGCCACCGTTGAATAAACTTTCTGACCTAGGCCATCCATTGCAGCGCCGGCCCTAGCCCTTGATCGGGGTACAGCAGGATTGTCTTTCGGCCCAAATGCTCAAATGCCCAATATAACCAAATTAAATTTTTAGCTAGATTTTTTTCGCATTTGGCATTTTGGATTTTTGGCGCCCCTAACCATAATAATATGGCGCCTAGAGCGGCCGCTCCACTCGCTCTACCCTAGGGCCGGCGCTGCATTTCTGGTCAGTCACTGAACAGCGAGGGTAGCATATCTTTTACCTGTAGATTGAATATTGGGACAGCCGTTAGCCCACGGCATCGCTAAGTGTAATTTCTTCCGAAGTGAAGGCGGGCTGGCGGCGGGGTCGCTGGCGCAGCTGATCGCGTCTCCAACCGACCTAGTGAAGGTGCAAATGCAGGCCGAGGGCCGGCGGGTGCTGCAAGGCCGTCCGCCGCGGTTCTCTGGCTGCATGGAGGCCTATAAGCTGCTCTACAAGGAGAGCGGCATCCTCGGGTTTTGGAGAGGCGAGTGAAATAACGGTGGGCCGAGGGTTAAGGTCAAGTTTGACTTTAAGTCTAGCGCGTTTGAGTGTCGGTGTCGTATGTGTGTTTTAGGGTTCCGTAGTCAAATCACGAAATTGGAATCATTATAATTTCGTCATGCCTGTCTGCCTGCGTGTCTATGCGTCCGTCCGTATATCACAGTCATTTTACATAAGTCATCACTTGGTCTCGATGTACGATAAGCAGTTCAGGAATTCTATGCAAGAAGAAAGTCGGCAAAAAAAGCTTTTCCCAACAACATTTTCAAGTGTTTACATTATTATATGTATACATACGAGTAAGTACAAACATTTACTTTGCCAGAAACTTATTTAAACGATAAGTTTTTTCATCAGGTGCCGTTCCAAACGTACAACGCGCCGCCCTAGTCAACATCGGTGACCTAGCCGCTTACGACTACACCAAGCAGCTGCTATTGCGGGAGTTCGGCATGGCCGACACGGCAGTCGTGCACGCGTGCGCGGCGTTCGCCGCCGGCTTCATCGCAGCTGCCGTGGGCACGCCCGCGGACGTCATGAAGACACGGCTCATGAACCAGCCTGTCGGGCCAGACGGGAGGTAACGCCTGTTTGCTATAATCATTGCTTTTTAGGGGACTAGCTTTTGTCCACAATTCCGTATACCGGCTGAGACGCTGAACTGTAAAGAAGGATCAAACGAACACTCCGCACTCCGCCACTTGGCAAATTGATCCGAATTATCGTGTCTTAAGCTGGATACAGATATCGTAAGGCATGCGCCGTGAATTTTGTACGCAGCAGGAGGTGCTGTGTTTGGTCTTGTAGCGTTGTGGTGTGTGCGATGTCTAGACACAGCACCTGCTGTTGTGTGCACATGTCTTGCGATGTCAATGAGTGGGGAAACGCACTATTCGCCCTTAGAGCGTTTGCGCCTGCGTCCCCGATCCCAATCCAAGAAATAAGTATTAGCAGTAGCAGTAGTAGGTACTTTTCTGTGGCCTACCTATTGCGCACTAGATCCGAATTCCGTCATCCGACTTCTCATACAAACAGGCCTCCTACGAGGAACGAAAACTTATCGGTCTTGTGCCAAGCAAGAATGGATGAACCCATAGAATTACCACGAACGCATGAGAAAGCAAGGTCTGCTGAAGGCCGTCGATCCGGTTCATGCTTTATCTTGCATTACAGTAAGTAAAAGATACAAACTGATTAATGTAGTGTCCATTATACTTAGTCTTAATTTATTTCAGGGGTGTCATGTACCGCGGCATGATCGATTGCTTCCAGCAATCCGTAAAGAACGAGGGTATCCTGTCGCTGTACAAGGGATTCCTGCCGCTCTGGGTGCGTCTAGGTCCCTGGGCTCTGATCAACTGGATGGCCTTTGAGAATATCATGCTGGCCACAGGAGGGAAGACATTTTAGTTTTCTCAAGACGTTACGAAACACGCGATGCAACGAAACTTATAAAGCTACTGTCAACAACAACTACGTAGGTACTGTCCCACTTTAAAAACACGGGGTTGGCCTTTTTAATCAAATGCTTCTGGATCAATGGTTTCAAAACGTGAATATTTGTGAATCTTGTGATTGTTGATTAGGTACCTACTTACTTAGTTTATCATTATTTTTGACAGATGACTAATTAGGATTTTGAATTCATGAGACTACCTAGAGGGAATTAATCATTCGGTGGGATGAAGAATAGTTGGGAAGCTAATTTCACTGAAAGAGGTAGTTTGTGGGAACAAATTCTACCAAGCTGTTACCGTTTTTGTTATGTAGGGATTTATGTTTAGCGTCGTAGAAAACTTTTAAATTAAAAGACGCTTGGAGCAACGCGAAATGAATATAACTGTAGAACGCAGGCAGAGTTGTTTGAGGTGCTGAAACGATGCCCTGGGAGTGGTACAGCATGAAAGGTGTTTGACTCATTTGCACTACAAAAAGAAAATGTACCTACATCAAACGTTGTCTTAGTTGGTAAGTATGTACCATGGGTCAACTTACTAAAAATATCTAATAATAATAGACTGAGAACTGCAGCTCATTTAGTTAGAGGGCAATTCCCATCTTCCACCCTGTCCCTGACATTATCATAGTAAAATAGTGTAGTTGCCCAGGATGGTTACCATTACCATTAAATTCGGATGCCTGCCTGAAGAATGCACCTCTTATGCCAAAGTTGAGGCCTGCGCTTACACGCCGTATGGCACGGCAAAGGATTGTTTGTATTTTTATTTCCAATTTCATTTGAATACCATTGTCTCATTTCGTTGATATCGTCATAAATATACCACAAGATACTGCGGCATGCCACTTTTTACTTCGACACGCCAACAATGCATACAGCCCGTGAGCACTTAGAATAGGATTCGTGTTTGTAATTCTCTCTCACTCGCTCCACTCTCTTATGCGGGTCTAGCCGACTTTGTCCGAAGCCGAAGCCGAATCCTACTCGTATTGTAAGTGCTCACGGGCTGTAGTTTGCCGAGCCGTGCTATCCGGCTGGAGAGTGCCGCCGGCCTTTATATTATTATGTCCATTCTGAATTTGAGCAGATAATTTAAGCTTACCAGCTAGATCGTTTAATACCAAAGGTATATTTTAGCATTACTCCTTTATAGGTATTAGTGGGCAGGGCAAACTTTATTAGGTAGTTGGGGAGTTTCAAAAAAATAGCATACCTTTCACTTTTTCTTCAGATATGGGAAAAAAATTGCACGTTGGTTAGGAATTGTCCGTTTTGTTACCAAGAAATGTATTGAATTTAGGTAACAAAACGGACAATTCCATACATCTTTTTAGTGACATATAAGGAATTCTATTTTTCTTGTTCAGAATGGTGGTCCCAACCAACGTGCAATTTTTTTCCCAAATCTGAAGAAAAAGTGAAAGGTGTGCTATTTTTTTTAAATTCCCCTGTTGTTTTCCACAATGCCTGCCAAGGCCCTTGAGCTCTTTGAAGTCGTTTATTTCTGAACAAATCCAGACAGAGATGAACATGGCGAATTTATAGTCGGTAACGTTTTTATCCTTTGTACAGGCTATTGAGTAGAGAGCTCTCATTGGCCTATCTTTTATTTAACAACTTTGTGATGTGTAAAACAATTATTATCTAGATCATGTATAATAAAATAGAAGTCATAGTATGTAGTAATTGCCTTTATAAATCTTTACTCATACTAAATTGTTAATCAGATTTATTTTTTCATTTATTTTAAATGAATATATGTAAATTATTAAATTGTTGAATTAATTTTTGTTTCAATCATGTTTTACCTTAATTTAGGGCAAGTTTAGACGTAAGTAATAAAAGACAGATTACAATATTAAATTTATTAGTAAAAATATTATACATCTTCCACAATATTGGAGAATTATAACTTAATTAATTAAATATTTGATTATAGTAGATTATAGCACTTCCGATCTCTTAATTTTCCGTCATGCACTTAGGTACTAGTACTACAGCGAGAAGCAGTGCTCGGCTCGCGCCGGAGTCGTGCCGGGCTCGTGTCGGACCCGTATCAGACTCGTGTCGGCCGACCGCCACGCTGCGTCCTGTACCTACTTATCATACACACAGTTTAAATGCTCAAGGGGAAACTCCGAAACATAAAACAAGCAGGGGAAATCATAATGCTAACGTAGCGATGTCCATACGCCTAAGATCGTACCTCCGAACACGATATAATTCTACCAAGTACGCTTCCATAAATATAGTTATTTTGGGTATATCTCAACAAAAATAAATATCTACATTGGATCAACAAGCACTCACAGCTTGAGTAATTCCAGTGTTGACTAAAGTTATCGCTAAGTAAGTACAATGACACCCCCGAGTGCCCCCACCGCCCGGACGCGGCGCCCCCGCCGCGGCTACGTCGACAAGCTACTTTTATTCCCATTTATTTATTATTAATAAATCGAATTAATTTAGATATCATTAAAATTTCGCTCACATCTCTTTCATTTAAACACTATAAAATGGGTAACAAAATTTCAATCAATTAAACACAGCAAAAGCGATTACAAGCGTAGTGTTACACATTTATTGTAAATTGTTATAAAATCCTCACTGTACATCCGTCTATCAAAACATCGTCAATTCGTAAAACTAATTCGTGGATAATATAAAATATGCGGGAGTTACAAGTTGTGCGCAACACAAACTATACTCTGAACCTATCTATACCTAAGGAGAGCTAAGCTTTTGGAGGACGCTACAATTTTATATCCTACATGACTATGGTACCAGATTATATATTTCGTATAGATAATGATAAAAATAAGATCGAAACATGTAAAAAAGAACTTAAATGCTATTACTTAAAACGTAAATGGTAAAAAATTAAAATGAGCAATATACTAATAAAAGGATAAATAATCTTCACATGTACTTTATAATCAAATAATATAATCATATGCGGGGAACATTCAGCAATAGCTGAGTTGATCCCTTTTACCTTTATATTACTAAACACAGGCATTAAAATACTACAATAACATTCTGGCACGTGTTCGAGGACAAAACAGCAATTTATCCTTCGAGTTGTCACAATTATTAAAATGGAAAGAAATCAATAAATTCGTCACACAGAAGAAACTGTACAGTTAAAAAACACGACACGAAACGAAGTTTTGTACTGGCGATGACAATTCGCACGTCAGCTGCAGATAAATGCAACCCTCCCTCCCCTGCATAGAAGTTACTTAGCAGGGGGGTTACTTTTCTCTGCAGCTGACGTACTACAAAAGTGTTGCCGAACACAAGGCGATTGTTAATGGACAGACAGGCAATACGTAAACATTATAGGAATTAATTATTATTATCTGCTCTTCGAGCAGGTGGGACGAAGCCCCTTGGTGAAACATTACCTCAACGCTTCAATCTATACTCCTTGCCCGTTAAACTTTGTGAAACAGTAGCACAGTAAATATGAAACGACTCTACTTACTGACAATCTAACCTTATGCGAGAGCCTAACATATGACCTAAATTTCCGAACATTACTTTTGCATATGGCAAGGTCATACGATAAATATCACTTCAGTCCACTGTGAATCGTGTATCAAACCCGAAATTAAATAGACCTTTTTAAGGTTTCTGAATCAAGAAAGAGATGCGGGTATTTAAGTATAGATTACAGGCTCACAAAAGATAGAAGTGTTATAGAACTATATAGTTTATAAGATATCCTGTTTTACGCATCTTTCGCTCTATAAGGTATAATTTATAGAGCCAAACTTTAAGTCAAAAAATATATACCTAGCAATCGTAAGTGAGTTTGTCGCTTTACAATTGTCAAGTTATACATATTATTCGATCAAAATTTGGCCCGAACCACCACACCACACGCGGGTTGAGCAGACAAAAACAAACTGTAAATTATCTCACCAGCGACGGTCGGTGTTTGTCTAAAATCAGTAAATAATACCACAAACTCGCATACGAACTCAACCGCGTCTAAATTCGGCGATGGATAGAATGCCCTATTTAGGCGTTGGTCAGGACACTTGACCTTTCTTCCAATAGAGACAAAGAAACAACTTATAATAAAAGCAGAGAGTTTCTAAATCGATAATTTCAAAAACTACACACAAGGAATTGCTATTCACTTTGGTTGTTTTTGTTATGCCCGATTTTATTATTTGTCAATAAATGAAGAGTGGAAACGACCAATCCCCTTTCGTAGGATATTAAAATCACGTGTTTAAAACGAAAGGGGACTCCAAGCGACAAAGGAGAATTGAATGTCAGAGGTGACTCTGACATTAGGCGTCGGCTTCGCCTGCCAGTGCCAGGTTTACCTCAGGTCCCGCCGGCAGCTGTCTGGCTCTGGGTGTTCAGGTGGCGGGTCCGGCGCAGCGGCGCGCGGCCTGCGCGACGTCGGGCTGCACTATGAGTGGTATGCGGTTACGTACGAAGCCGGGAACAGCCCGCGGCGATGAGCGATTTCACCCTGAGACAATGAAATAAACTTTAATAATAGTAGATTCGTTAAGTGTATAATTACAAAGTATATAATTTTGCGTATCCTTGTAATATTATTATATTATAAATGCGAAAGTGTGTTTGTTCGTTTGTTACGTTTTCACGTTGAACACGGTGCAATTGCAATTAGTACAGATAAATAGACCGAAATACTGGACAGTTGCCGAGTAAACAGCGAAAACCAATTCTATGCAAAGATGTATTTTGGAGAAGCGAAAACTTATGCTACGGCCTTCGCTATTACAAGAGCTGCCCACAACTGAAGATGTTGACTGTGATTCGTGGTACCGTATCAGTGTTGATTAGGTGAATTTGATAGTATGTATTTGTTTTTTATTGCGGTTGAAGTTTTAAGACGAATGCAATGGAGTGCCGCGTGAGCGCTACGGAATGCGACATCGTATTTCAAGTGGCCAAGTTTGGTTTGGATACATTCTCATGGGCTCTGAGTCTGCGTAACAGATTTTCTCGCTTGTCGTTCAGTGCGTCTTGTAGTCTGTACAAGACACACTACAGTAGAAAGAGAGATCCGAGTCGCGAACAACATGCGCTAGCCGTCCAGAGCCATCATATTTGTTGGAGTTACACGGGTTTACGTATTTTGCCAATTTGCTACTAGTCTTGCTGTTTCATGAAAACTCTAGATTCAAATCTTGTTTTGCGAAGCGAAGAACAGTCTTTATGCAATATTAAACCGATTTTTCACGAAACCCCAAGTTTTTTCGTGAAAACAAAAATTTTGCGATCCTACGCCGATATATATTTTTTAACACAGTTGCTCAAAAAGTGGTACTTTTCGTAGCTGTATATCGTGCGGAAAGTTGGTTTTCGCGAACTAGTGCTTTTTACTTTTCAATTTTTTTTAAATTTAAACATGTTCCAATTCATGCTGCTTATTGATGAGTGTTAATATTAGTTTCCTTTAAATATCGTAATCAACATTAAAACCTACTGTTAATGTAAGAATACGAAAAATATACATATTTCATATTTTATTACTTACCTCTTCATCATTCATTTTTTAATATTGAATATTGAAAAACCGTTCTTAATAAGTTTTCTGAATGGAATGGAATAGCTGCCGAAACGCCTGTCAAAATTTTTAACATTATGAAGAGGCGTTTTTTCTTTTTTTTAATGATTATGGCCTGGATGCTAAGTCCTTTAAGCCATGCGTTTTTTCTTACTGCAAGCATTTTTTAAGTTTCCAAAGGCAACATTCGATATTGTTTTTATAAATATACGATACACAAATAATCGTAAATAACAATACTTAGGTAATAATAGTACAATGTTCTATATTTACAATTGTTTATGTCTTATAGAACATGCATTTGAAAAAAATACTTTCATTGAAGTGGGTTCAATAATAATAACAAAATCTATTCTAGTCGAATAAAAGCTAAAAAAAACACTTCTTCATAATGTCAAAAATGTTCACTGCGAAAGATCGAACTTACAACGAATTTGTTTACCAATCTTAAGGTTTCAAAAAGTTGCTTATAAAATGAGTGACTCAGAGTTTGAAATTGATTTATTCTTTCGCAACTGTGTTAATAAACGTCGTTCGATACACGTGCGGAAATGTCATTCTCCACTCGTCCCGAGTCTTGCCACTCGCCTGCGGCTCGATGCAAGATATCTCGGTACTCGTGAAGTAATGACATACTTTCCGCACTAGCATCGAAATGTACTATTTTAACACAGTTGCTCAAAAAGTGGTACTTTTCGTAGCTGTATATCGTGCGGAAAGTTGGTTTTCGCGAACTAGTGCATTTTACTTTTCCAATTTGTTTAATTTATACTTGTTCCAATTCATGACTACTTATTGATGAGTGTTAATATTAGTTTTCTTTACACATCGTAATCAACATATAAACCTACCGTTAATGTAAGAATACGAAAAATATACATATTTCATATTTTATTACTTACCTTTTCATCATTATAACACGTTTATTTTTTAATATTGAATATTGAAAAACCGTTCTTAATAAGTTGTCTGAATGGAATGGAATAGCTGCCTGCCGCCTGTCAAAATTTTTGACATTATGAAGAGTTCTTTTTTTTAAATGATTATGGCCTGGATGCTAAGTCCATTAAGCCATGCGTTTTTTCTTACTGCAAGCATTTTTTAAGTTTCCAAAGGCAACATTCGATATTGTTTTTATATAAATATACGATACACAAATAATCGTAAATAACAATACTTAGGTAATAATAGTACAATATTTTATATTTACAATTGTTTATGTCTTATGCATTTGAAAAAATAAACTTTCATTGAAGTGGGTTCAATAATAATAACAAAATCTATTCTAGTCGAATAAAAGCTAAAAAAAACACCTCTTCATAATGTCAAAAATGTTCACTGCGAAAGATCGAACTTGCAACGAATTTGTTTACCAATCTTAAGTTTTCAAAGAATCAGAGTTTGAAATTTATTTATTTTTTCGCAACTGTGTTAAAAAACGTCGTTCGATACACGTGCGGAAGTGTCATTCTTCACTCGTCCCGAGTCTTGCCACTCGCCTACGGCTCGTGGCAAGATATCTCGGTACTCGTGAAGTAATGACATACTTTCCGCATTAGCATCGAAATGTACTATTTTGTTTTATTTACCTGCCACCAGTGCTGGTCGGAGCGGTCGGTGACGGTGATGACGTCGCCGCGCCGGAACTCCAGCTCGCCCGCCTCCTGCGGCGTGAAGTCGTACAGCGCCTGCACGAGCGTCTGCAACCGAACACCTCAACGTTGTAAACAGAGAACACTTTACATTACAACCGCAACAGGGGACTTCCATGTCTGCAATTAAACATGCCCCAGACGCCTGAGGAGTTATTCGTTTTAAACGATTACCTATGGCTTGTCCCCACGAAAAAATATCCCTTAAATGTGCCAGCATTTAGCAGAGCTGGGACCATTTCGTGACATGAGGGGTTTTATACTTTTATTTCATCATCGAGTATTGCGTTTTACTATGTTACGAATAAATTATTTTTTTTCGGTATTCCTCCGCTAAGGAACTGTTAGAATTTTCCTGAATAACGAGATAGTTTATAGCACGGAGAGAAACAAGGAGTTGTTTCTCTCCGTGCTATAAACTATCTCTGTACCAAATTTCACATCGTCGTTAGACCTTAAAGACGGAACAAAAAAACACACCTTAGAATTTATAATATTATAGCTGGTACCCAGCGCGTTGCTGCCCATAACCTTCGCCCATAATTGCCCAAAATAAATACTGTTGATCTGATCGCTACAAAATTTCATAGGATCACCCGCTGGTGGGCTAATCTGAAGATTGCCTGAAAATGTCATCAAAATCGGTCCAGCCGTTTTGGAGTCCATAATGATACACACATCGATTTTTATATATACAGGGTGAATTTAAATTCAGTAACAAAATTTTGGGGGTTAAATCAGTAAGCCATACTGAGCAACTTTCACTATGGGAGCAACCCAGAAATCGCGAAAAAAAAAATAGACCCTTCCATACATACATTGGCTAGTCAGCTCAGCTGACGATGTTTTTGTTTTATATTAGTAGGGAGGGATAAGAAAAATGGTAAGGAAATTCATTTATTATATATATCATCATTGATTTCCTCTTGTTCGTCAAGAACAGCTTACTGTTCTTCTATATGAATTATTCATGTTAACACCTTCGCCGCCGCTTGACCTCCTGTATGTAATTTTGACACACCAGGTGTGTCCCCGGCGCCGAACGTGAACCGTCTATTTAGATTCTCGTTTAAATTAACTTGAAACACCTTTAAACATCTTTACTAACCCGTTCATGATTAATTTTGGCAGGTGTTGGAATTATATACGTTATTAAATTCCTACAATATGTGAACTTCTACAAACTAGTCGGTTTATACACACCTACCTACCTACCTACCTACCACACACACACACACACACACACTCACACTCACTCATACACACACACACTCACTCATACACACACATCCGCTCTTTGCGTAACCTCATTATAGTCATTTATAATACCTAGTTAGTTCTATCTTGATGCCCTTACTAATAAACGTTGTGTTACCGCTGAGTAGTTATACCATGCTTTGTCCTTATCTGTCATTGTGACATTTGAATTCGACAGATAAGGACAAAGCATGGTATAACTACTCAGCGGTTACTCAACGTTTATTAGTAAGGGCATAAGTGTTTATGTCCACATTTAGCAATAAGAATGTCTGTCTAATTCAATTTGTTAATCGCGCTCGCAGGCGTCCAAGATACAGGCTCAGCCTAGTTTGGAGTCTGACAGAAACCTATGGTATTGTAATGTGTTTTTGGTTAATAAATAATTTAATTAATTTAATATAGTACCTACACCAAAACTGTTGATGACTGAAACTTGACATTTTAAATAAATTATCCTTTTTTAATCTATACTTCAAGCAATCGATTCATAATCTATAGTACATATCCATACTAATATTATAAATGCGAAAGTAACTCTGTCTGTCAGTCTATTACCTCTTCACGCTTACCTAAACCGCTGAACCGAATCCCGGGGAAGGACACAGGATAGTTTTTATCCCGGGAAATTTGATAGTTCCCGTGGGATAAACGATAAACGACTTCTACGCGGACGAAGTCGCGGCAAAAGCTAAAATCTAGTAATAAAATTAAAAGTGACTGTACACGGAAGATATTTGAGAAAATCTATTATTGGAAGTCTTTATTAACGCAATAGAACCCAAAACAGTGAGTTTTAGATTATTTGTCTGTTTGTCTGTCAAACACACTTGTCTGTGTGTTTGTGCGCGCTAATCTCAGAAACTGCTTAACGGATTTGGATGAAATTTGGCACACATATAGTTTATTACTTGGATTAACACATATGATACTTTATATCCCGGAAAAATGTGTTCCCGGAAAAAGGATACACGATAAACAACTTCTACGAACGGAGTCATGGGCAAACGTCAGTTATAAATACGTTCAATCCAAGAGGGAGCACCCCGCCACACCAATTGACGTTGCATGGTTGCGTCAATGTAAAATTAAGCAGTGGAGCGGGACTTTATGGATTGAAAACAGTATAATAATATTATATATTCTAAAGTGGCTAGTTATATATTGAGTGTCAGAGTCGTTAAGATAACTTTGTTAAGTAAATAGTTTACGTGTATGCGCGCACGAAGCGATGTACGTACCTATTACCGTAAGACCCAAAGCGTCGCTAGCGGAAGGTAAATACTATGTTATATTATATAAAAAAAAAGTCATTAACGTAAATATGAAAATAAAATAGCACGCACGTCATTGCCACTACGTGCATCCGAGTTAATAAAACTCTACGACGAAGAAAAAGTTGTCTCATATTGTGTTAGCAAAATTCTACTATTTTGTAGGTTTAACATCTGTCATGCTGACCTATTACCATTAATGTGTTTCCTGATAACCGTTTATCCTAAAGTAATACCTATCATATTTCTTAACGATTTTAATAGAGTTACAAAACAACCTTAACTCGCAAGTAACATTGAACACCTAAAAAGTTATGTTGAAAACTTCATTATGACAAATTCTTTAATTCTGTAGGACCCGCGATTACAACAATAAAATGATGAGGATAACTGGACGCTGTTATGCAAAAATGAGTTAACCCATAATAAGTTAGCAGTAAAATATTAACTCACATGATGGATACTGTAGGTTGACATTTTATTGCTAAATAATTGTGGGTTGACACATTTTTGCGTAACAGCATCCACTATCGAGTTATACACACCTAATAAATAAACAAAAATAATATGTAACATGGTGTTCAGTCAGAGGCAGCATTCGGTCCGCAACTAGAGATTACAGCAACACAAAGCTACCGGTTATTTTCGTTACTATATCAGGGTCACGGCGGACGCACATTTACACTGACACCGGCACGCCTCAGCCATGGACAAATATATTGATTGAATAGAACTTTCTGGAACTGCTATATTGATAGTTACAACTATTTTATAACGCATACATGAGACTAAGATTTTAAATTGCAACATTAAGCTGAAGTTGGTATAGCTTTGGTGGTTTCAAAACGAGGCAAACATTTTGAAGTCACTTGACACTTGGTTATACGGCCTCTGATGTTGGTAAACTCACCTCTTCCGGGACGACGTCCTTGAGCTTGACGTCCTGCAGACGGCTGACAGACGCGGTGCGGTGGTAATCCACCAGCTCGTTGAGTGAGTTGAACTTCACCACCCAGAGGAAGAACTTACTGGACGCGTCTCGCAGAACCTTGAAGTGTTGCACGCCGTCCGGACATCTGGTGAGGAGAATATAAGTATTGTTTTTAAAATCGTTTAGAGAATTACGAAGGAGCGAAGGCGGTCCGGTTGCTAGGGTTCAAAATATTATGACTAGATCAAATAGGATAATTATTTATTCAGTAAGGGTTACTTACATATAGGAATAATTACAATTATTTAAGCTAATATTTAGGTATATGTCAAGGTAAGAAACGAAAATAAGATATTATGTTCTTACGACCCTCCAATGTCTTAAAAATAATTACAGTACAATTTAAAAAATGAAATAGTGACGGTTTGTCACTAACGTACTTAATTAAATACTGTCATTATTAAAAATAATAAGTCGCATTTTAAATTGTCCATTCAAATCATTCTCTACTTATTCGTTAAATCTCAAATTAAACGTTTTAATGTATGTCATTGTTACTAAGTAGTAATCCGTAACACGAGTTAATGAATTGTTAATAAGCTAAAACAAATTCTTTGAAACCAGAAGCTGAGATAAACACAAAACGGACCTCGGTGCGGTATATATATACCGTTTTATAGTAGGTAAGTATTTGTTTTGACACTTCCAAGCACAGAAAAATTCCGCTAATACATTAAATTAAGATATTCAAATCACTATGAAAGAAGTCTATTCTCATCGAAGTTGCTATCTGCGTCTGCCTGTGTGGCCGCTTACTTCTTCTAAACTTCGCAACGGATTTTGATGCGGCTACCATCTATTAGAGAATTTCACCCGGAAAGTTGTAATGTATAATACTCTCTGGTTCGTTTTTTGTATGTTTGTCACAAAAAACTCATATAAACCGAAGCGAAGCGAGGGCGGGTGGCTAATGAAAAAATAAAATAATGCAAGGTAATGTTGATAAACAAGCACATTTCGACGCCATCAGAGCCATCTCATCGCGTCACGTCTCAGAGATTTTGTACGTATAATGAACTGTTTTATAGTCAAATCACGATCATTAGAGGTAAAAATATATTTTTCACCTTACCAGCTCGAAAAAGCCTTCTCTGGCGCGCAAAATCTTCGTGCAAAAGTCCACTTTAACCGCTAGAGTGTAAAGTAATGCTGGTGCTGTGCGCGGAGGGGGCGCTGCGCGAGGACGGCCACAACTGATGTGAAGCTCGTGCAATTGTTTTCCAACACCAAGTGTTATCCTCGCTAAAGTCGCCATCTATAGAACTTGTGAACGATGTAAACAAAGCGCCATATTGATATTGTCTATAGTTTGATGAGTTTACTAGCGATGGGAAAAGTAGACTAAGATTAAAAATCCTTTAAATTTTTTAAAATCGAATCACTAGAATCGATTGAGGATGACGTGTGACCAATATGGGCAATATGTATTACGCAACGTAACGAATTGTACTGTAATGTTTAATCGTAACGATTGTACCTGGTACAATCAAGCGTTATTTTAAAAACCACCGAAAATACAATCGTTTTAACACACTACTTCTCGTCATAGTCTTAAATTGGCCAACACTAGTCAGCCATCATAGACAATTGCAGACTTGAAACGAAACAAATATGTCATTGCGATATGTCGGAATAACCTCAACTGCAAAATAATTTCAAACTTTTACTGAAATATCGAATATTAAGTGATTTTATATTGTTCAATGAGGATTAGAATAACAAGTGGTTAAATATCATATGGATTTAGTAGTGATGGAGAGCTAGTGTGAAAGTTTACGAAGAAATGTTGCCTAAAAGGTTTGTTTACATGGTTCACAAGTTCCATTGATGGCGACTGTACGGTGAGGTGAACAAATTGTGTTTCGCACTGCAGCAGTTATTTGGGTCTCGAGACCTTGAATCCCTCGTTACGATCAGGTTTCTATTTTTGAACCACTCGCTGTGCTCGTGGTTCAATTTTGCAATCCTTCACTGCCTCTGCAATTACTACTGGCTCTCGCGCCAAATAACAACTTTGCAGCCTTGCATAACAGATAACTATTGTTCATATCGGATCTAAGAGCTGGTACAGTACAGATGATATGCGGACGTCGCATGATTCTCTCTGCAAACTTGGGTGATGTGACGTTTTAACCCTTTGGACGTCTGTGGTAAGGGCGTCCTTGCCGCACGTTTTCATACTAAACGTATGAAAATACTAAAATTGCCAAGGTTTCAAGGATTAATACCTCACCTCATTGCGAGAGAGTTCTACGATCGGTGTTACGATACACGAATACATTTTGTTGACTAAACCTGCTAAGCTAACGCACACGTACGCAAACGCAACGCATAAGTGATTTAGTTATAAGTACAGTCGACAAATTTAATTGTTGAGCCACTAGTCGCAGGTCGACGATTAATTTTTACATAATTTCTATTGTGTCGTGACTTGACGTTGTCATATTGACGAGGTTCTATAGTGACTTAACAATTAAAGTTGTTGGCCGTACGTGTCTAACTACCCAAGCACACAACAACCCCACTGAGTCATGTTTGTTGTTCTTTTTTGTCATATCTGCTAATTCAGTTTGAATTGAATAGGTAGACCAATTGTTTGTTCCGTTTCACACAATTGAGAATGATTGGGACGCAAAAGATTAAGCCTAATAACAATTTCTTGAGAAGATTCACATTACACAGCGTAGATATATTCTCTTATGCTGGCCAGACATGATCACTTTTAACGTCAGTTTTCACTGAAAGTGATCGCGTGGCCGACATTAGAAACCATCGTCACTCACTTCGTCCCTGATTTTGCGCGACAATCATTAGTAGACTCCTAGCTCGTACGCGTTATGCTGCGTTAGGTACCTTAGGTGGGTTACTCCAAAGCGGTAAATAAAAACGAATGTTCGAAAGCTCAATCCCATACACATTACAGTTCGAACTTCTACTTTGAAATGAAATGAAATTTATTTGGCACAGCACTTAAAACAATACAATTGGGAGTAGGACCCCTGTACGACCAAGATTAAGACGCGGACTTTCTCTGTTTATACAGACTAAATGGTCAAGTTACGCTTGCCGTCGAGTTCTCCGGTGAGAATGACACAACAGGAGGGTCCTTCTTGTATCATTATGGCGACTATGACAACAGAAGAATATGTATACAGGGTGGACCTTCATAGTTGAACTCGACAAGTCCAAATCAAAAAATATCTATTCTCCTCTCCTCGCACTCAGAAACGTCAATTAATTTTCAAGTTTGATTAAAGTTGCTGCGTCTTATTCTATTGCTATAGCAAAGAAAGTGACAAGAGCAAGTTTAATCAAACTTAAAAGTTAATTGACGTCTGAGTGCGGCCGGTAATGACTCTTCTATTGTGTTATTTTTACCATCATATATTATTTCGCCTTATCGGGTTTGAAGTTTGAACACACATTCCTCGAACCTGTTTACATAACTTAACTAGTCACAGTTGTCACGATGAATGAGATGCTTGTTCAAATGACGTACAAGATTTTGGCTGATGTTTCACGTCTCTAAGGAACTTTCTCTTGAGCACGTTGCAATTTTATAAACAAACAAAGGATCCTTATCAGTATTACCAATTAATATAGTAAATGAGCTGTCAAACAGTAACAAACACGCAAACTCCTGAATGCATAACGCTTTTAAAATGTAAAAATTACGTGATATTTAGTGCATAATGGATATTTGCCCGTCTTTAATGATTCACGGTTCTTTACATAACTTTTGTATTTACCCTATATCTGCTGGGAAAAGCCAAATTATTATTTAATTTGTAACGTTATATTAGTATAATAATTCATAAAAGATCGTCTATACTCATTAATCTCGTTATAAACAAATCCAAACCTCTGCCCTCTCAATTTAACTCTCAATTTAAGCACTTAACACAGATCCCGGTGTGAATGCGCTAATATGTAATTAACAAGTCAATGACTAATCTTTGCATAGGCCCAATCTGTTTAGGAAGAAATAGTTGAAACTGGTTTTAATTTAAAACGATCTCCCCACGAACTGTGACTCACTATTTTCGACAAAGAACTGGTGTAAATAAAACGAAAATATCGATATGTGCGAGGGCAATAGCTGTTAAAACGACCCGCGGGTTGTTACCTATTTCTGTTTCACTCGCTCTCTAGGCTCTCTTGGTAGTTAAACCGACTTTAACCGAAACCGAAAGACATTCTTTTAAAATGCTATTGCACTGTAATTGTAACTTATCGCAAAGCAAGAAGCAGTATGATTTTAATTCAAGTAACTAACATAGCCACAAGCCACACACCTATTTTTTACTCAACTGCATGCGGAAGGTAATTTAAAGATTTTACCTAGCCTGTCATTTATATTATTGATGTCGATGTAAAACATTTAAAAGGCGGAAATAAATCACTACATATTATAAAAAAAGTCCCCCCGCCGCGTCTGTCTGTCTGTCTGGATGTTCGCGATAAACTCAAAAACTACTAAACGGATTTTCATACGGTTTTCACCAATGGACGGAGTGATTCATGAGGAAGGTTTAGGCGTATAATTCATTAAGGTTTAGGTGCGTATATGCTGTGCTACCCGAGCGAAGCCGGGGCGGGTCGCTAGTATACCTATAATAATGGTGTGTCGCCTCTATTCTACGCACAGGCGTTATCAAGAATACTCCGGGAATAATTTATGATGACTAACACAGCGGCCGGGACGAATCCACAACAAAATAAAGCTACCTACTACACTGCACGACGCGTGACTCACACGCCAATGATAACTTTTTTCTACGCTAACTTAAATAAAATGCTTTTGATCCGCGTTTCTGCGATTCTGTTTCTGTCTATCACTTTGTGTGTTAATAAAAATCGAGAGTAAGTACCTTTTGTTCCAGTTCCAATACAATTTGTTAACGTTAGGTTAACTTTTTAAACTTGATATAAAAAAAGTTAAGTCGTAAAGTGATGTTATTTTGTTTAACGAAATACACCTTGTAATTTTATGGATTATGAATGAATAATATTCAATTTAATGAATCAAGTACTTGATGCAAAAAAAAAAACGTTTTTTTATTAGCTCTTGGATATGTCATCATTAATCAGGCGACGGTAGTTAACATCATTAACAAATTGGATTGGAACAAAGTATACATTTATATTTGACGCGCATTAAAATGAAAGAGTCTTGCTTGACGCTAACCTAACCTCACCAATAGTTGCGATATTTGGGCATAGGCCTTTGTCCAGCGGTGGACGTCTTGCGGCTGATGATGATGATAATGAGTGTCCACACCATAAACGTTTTTTTTTACTATTTATATTAGGTGTTTTTATCTAGTTAATAGTCGAGCGTTTTCCAAAAAAAGTATGAATACTTAAGGACTAAAATTAACAACGGTAATTGTTTCCATTACGTCACGAAAATTACACACGCCAATAGGCGTTATAGCAATTACCGTTGTTAATTTTAGTCCTTCCTTAACTATCCGTACTTTTTTTGAAAAACGCCCAGTTATCAATATAGTTGCCTCTTGCGTGACGAAACTGATAAAAGTAAAAGAATACATATAAAAAGTAATAAAAACTTCCAACATGGGTTACTGTTTGCGCACTGCGTCCGATCCGAATCCGAGAAATATCGGTTCGAAGTACCAGTATAGTAGTACTATTTGTATACTCATACAAATAGTACTACTTCTCTCGGACCGACATTTCTACAATTCGGATCAAATGCAAACACACAATTTTTTTCCCAATTTTTTATCCCAAATTTATTTATTAATTTAAACTTAACTGCATTATTGCATTACAAAAGGGCAGACTTAATTAGATTTAGGTTTCCTTGTCCTGTCAGAAGTTTTAATAGCCGAGAAAAGAGACCACTCTTTAGTCGTAGCGCTTTTTTCTCGTTATTCTATCTAATGTTTAGAGCGATATCCAAAATTAGATTAGGCTAAACAACATAAATCAGTCTTTTCCTTATGGATACTACTCCCCGAAGCATCACCGAGACACGTGTTGATGTTATTTTGGTTTTACCTGAAAACGTGTAATTCAAACGCCGCCGCTTCACTACATATTATAAAATTCCCCGCCGCGTCTGTCTGTATGACCGAACGCGTTAAACTCAAAAACTACAGAACGGATTTTCATACGGTTTTCACCAATTAACGGAATGATTCATGAGGAAGATTTAGGTGTATAAATAAATAAATAAAATTGTAAAAATACTTATATGGAACGTGAAGCGTTACATATAACGAAGCCTTATAACATTTGAGTTGGGTGGTACGGAAATCTCCTCGGTGCGCGAATCCGACTCGCATTTGAGCGATTTTTTTTAACCATTATTACCATACACGCTAATGTTTAATTTTGATGGTAGGTAGTACATGTTTACAGGCTTGCGTGCGTATAACGGACTAAGTGCTTGGGCACAGTATCGATTTAAGCAATGATTCAGAGCAAAAATTACGCACACTCGTGACGGTTTCTGTATGAGGAATCATCACGTCAGTTGCGATTTGTCATATATTTACGCGACTGTCGAAAAAGGGTATTGTTTTTTTTGTGCATTGTTTCCGCCACTAAGGTCTAAATTTTAATTGTGTAGTTTTCACAACAGTAATTGTCATTAGTAGAATGAAAATAATGATACAACATATAACTAATAGTGAATCAATGAATCAATGAATGAACTAATTGGCACCATAATCCAACTTTTACCCGAAATCTGTTCCCTAGCCTTAGCCTAGTTGATAGTGACCTGCCTGCCTGCTGCCTACGAAGCTAGAGTCGAACTCGCACACCGAGGGTTCCGTACAATTTTATAGATGGGTAAATTTCCGGGCGTTTCAGCCGCCGTCATTAGTGTTTTCAACATATTGACGTAATCAATGACACACAGCAACTTCTGATGTAACAGAAGGAGAACCGGGGGTGTAGTTTTTATTGACACGGTATTTTATTCGCGTAAACTTAACATTACACTATCTCGCTCGCTCAAACATGGAGGCCCAAAATTGAAATAACTACGTAGGTATTTAGCTAAGAAAAACTGTTTTCTTTATGTTTAATTGTACTTAGATATTTGATTGTATGTTGACTGATCGGTGGCGGCCGGACAACTGACGTGGGTTGGGTCCCCGGAACCTATATTGAGGTGCTCAACCGCGGCGCGCGCCTGGTACTATAGGTATATTCACCTTTTTGCTTTCATCTAAGGTTGAAACGCCCGGAAATTTACCCATAGTTCGATTATTGTTTTGTGATGCAACTACAAATTTACGGTTTTCGGATTTTTCCCTTTACTAGTGATATAAGATATTGCTTTTCGCCAAATTTAATGATTCTAGGTCAACGGAAAGTACCCTATAGGTTTTCATTCCCTTGCGAGTGTCGAAATATGCTGCATAAACGGCCGTATCTTTTGATTGCGTCGACTTAGAAGTTTGATTTTTTTCACAGCTCCAAGAGATTGCGGACCTGAGTAATTGATATTAATTTCAACTTAATACCTCTACGCGTTCCTGAGAAAAAGGAACAGATAGAAGGACAACGAAGGGTTCCTTTTCAGGGTTCCATACCCGAAAGGTGCCTAACGGGACCCTATTACAGCCTACGCTGTCCGTCCGTCCGTACGTCTGTCCCTCTGTCCTAACTTAAAAGAGCTGTATCTTTTGAACCGTAAAAGATAGCCCGTTGATTTTTTTCTGCAGAATATTTGATATAACACCGGATTACCTAACAAATAATAAAAAAAGTCAAAAAGTAAAATAATAAGGGAGTCACCAAACAATATTTTCTTTTATGCCGGTAGCACACCTCCGCCGCGAAACTGTCGCGAAATCGTGATATTTAATACGAAATTGAACTTTATTTGTTGCCAGAGTTTCGCTACTACAGTTCCGCGGCGGAGATGTGCTACCGGCGTTAAACGTTTTTTGCATTTCTTCCAACGTAAAAACGGTAATACATAGGTATAAGCGTCAAATTTGGTATGATTATAGAACAAACCCTATAGAAAAACAACAAAATGTGTACGGAACCCTCAGTGCGCCAGTCCGACTCGCACTTGCTCGGTTTTTTCCTTTTCCATTTGAGATACAGAACCCTAAAAATGACGTTTAAAACTACTATGTACCTACATATATGAGTATTAAAACGGGATGGTGTGATAAAGTTATCAAAGCTAGATTTTTCAAATAAGTTAAGATGTTGTTGGCAATTTATGGGACGCATTCTTAATGCGGTCCAACTTTTAAAGCTAATCTTATATGGTACAATACAATGGTTGTTTTACCAAATTAAAATTAAACTAGATCCGTTTTTGTCTAAAGATCTCTAAAAAAATATCCTTATACCAAATACAAATACTTCCAATTTACGACCTGCAATAAAGTGTACCCGACACGCAATGTAGCGTCATCCATTAGCGAATTAATCGCCATAGATCGATTGAAAAACTTGTTAATCGGAAACACTGGTCAAGCAAAGGACGGCATTTAACCCCACTTAGTTCTTTTTTCAAGGTCAACATTTTTTACATACAAAATGAGTTTAATATTGTCTAAATCCACGTGGTAAAAAAAACCTAACGGCCGCACTCAGGGACATCAATTAACTTTTAAGTTTGATTAAAGTTGCTGCTGTCCCTTTCTTTGCTATAGCAATAGAATAACTGCCGCACTCAGAGACGTCAATTAAGTTTTATGTTTCATTAAAGTTGCTGCGTCTTATTCCATTGCTATAGCAAAGACAGTGACAGCAGCTACTTTAATGAAACTTAAAACTTAATTGACGTCTCTGAGTGCGGCAGTAAGACGCAGTAATTTTAATCAAACTTAAAAATTAATTAACGTCTCTGATTGCGGCAGTTAGTCAACTAAACATCACAACCGTTATCTTTATATCTTCATTAAGAAATGACATTGAAGTTTACTACACAGAAATATTTATAATCAATCATGCACCCTAGCACACAGACAGTACAATAGTGACTTACTATTGTTTTAAGTTTTACGAGTCATGTAAAGCTGGCTGGTCTCCGTAACTCGTAGGTAAGCGTCTATTTAGTTTGCGTGTGAAAATACTCTACTGTTGAACTAACCGGCGTCCTAAACAATACTGAAAACAACTAAGGATACAATGACTTCGGTAATTTTTGAGACATTCTTAAATAAAGCGTTTGGGTAATTCTTCGAGCGTTTCAACAGCCCTCATTTCCCTGGTCGCATTAATGTCGAATTTCCTGTAGATTAGAATAGCATTTTCAGTTATTTTGTAGAAGTCAGGGCATTCTACAAGATAACCGAAAATAGCATCCAAAGCTACAGGAATTTCGACCTTAATGCGACCAGGACAATGAGGGCGGTCGAAACGCTCGAAGAATTACCCGATTAAAGGGGTCACACATATTATAATTTCCAAGTAACTATGCTATCAAAATGCATTCCATTGTGATAAGGAATAACAATATTTTTTTATGATAAATCCTAGAAACCGTATAAACTGAACTCGTCTCTGCTTAAGTAAGGATTTTTTTGGAGGAAGTTTAATGCTGCATTAGCTACGCCAGGTAATGATTTGACTTGTGAATCACAATAGTAGTAGCAAGCCTAGTCAAAGTTGTTATAGTAAAACTGGAGGTAATTTATTTTTATTTCCCTAAGGACCATGTTCTGTACCTACCGTGGGTTTAAGCCCGCACGCGGGTCGGATCCCCACAAAAACCCTAACACCGCATAATTAAAGATTTAGAATTAGAGATGGGCAATATACCCACAGAGAATATACCCAGGTAAATACTCAAAATTTTGGGTAATACCTGGGTTTAAGCCCTGTACTTACCCAATTTGCTGGCTAGATTGGGAATGTACCTAGTAAATACCCGAAGTAAATACCCACTTAAGGAAATACACCTGGGTTTGACTTGATAGATACATTTTAAAACAAAAAGTACTTACTTTACAGATAACGAGAAGTCACCAGGGCTTGATTCACTGATTCTTATGAGAAATCCACCTTCTGGCTTATTTGCTAATAATCTCTCTGCATCTGCTCTTGTGATCCTGCCGTAATACCAACTGAAAAAGAATGTATGGATATAAAAATAGATCTTAATTAGGGTTCTGTACCAAAATGGTAAAAATGGTGAGACTTCAGTATCTGTCTCTGTCTGTATGTTACAGCAGTATTTATCAGTAACTACAGAAGCTATCAACTTCAAATTTGCCATAGTTGTATTTTTAGATAAAGTTAATAGAGGAGATGGCCTGTGTGGTGTCCGGGCAAGAATTGCACCACCCCGTCTCATCCCGTGGGTGTCGTAGAAGGCGACTAAGGGAATCATACCAGAGGATGGGCAGCTGCATCCTTCTGAACATTATATTATAACATTAAACTGCGATTGCCAACCTGCCTGCCAAGCGTGGCGATTATGGCAATGTCTCCCCAGTTTGGGGAAGGCCTTTGTCCAGCAGTGGGTGTCTTGCGGCTAATGGGTCATTCTCACGAGCGTTTTAGCCGCCGTCACAACCGTGGTCGCATTATTGAAGGCTTAGGACTTCCCTGTAGATTCGAATGTCATTTGCGGCTATTCTGTGCAATTCAGAGCCGCCGCTAACAATTCTTATCAAAAGCTTTTCCTTAGAAAATCGTCAATATTGTAGCCACGGGTGTGACGGGCGGTTGAAACGATATGAGAATTACCCTAATGATGATGATGAATAGAGGAGAAATAGTAATTAATTTTTTTTTTAGTTTATTATCTATTTGCCAAAATTAGTAAAAAGTAATACTGGAGAATGGTCACTTTTCAAAACGAAATGAAGGGAAATTGCTCTCCACAGAGCTATCTCAATTTAGTTGTAACATAATTTGGTCCTTGTAGGATGATCCCTGTGACAAATATATTTATTTCATAATAGCTTTTGCCCATGACTCCATCCGTGACCCATGTAGAAGTTGCTTATTGTGTATCCTTCAGGAACTATCAAACTTTCCAGGATAAAAAGTATCCTATGTCTTAATTCAAGTAATAAACTATTTGTGTGCCAAATTTCATCCAAATCTGTTAAGCCGTTTCTGAGATTAGCGCACACAAACTCACAGACAAAACAACAGACAAAAATTCTAAAAATCATTGTTTTGGGTTCTATTGCATTAATAAAGACCTTCAATAATAGTTTTTCTCAAATATCTTCCATGTACAAACAGTGATCAGTTACACTTTCATTATATGTATAGATTTCAAAACTTACTATACTTGCAAACATGGCATATAAAAAAGAGGTGATTTATCATTTAATTTACTCATCACATGGTTTGTTTTGATGTAATATTTCTGAATCAAAGGAGAAAGTGTAATAGGTATAATTTCATATTATTGCATGTACCACAAAAAAGGAGCTCGAATATGAAAAAAAGTAAGAAAAGTATTTTGTATTCTGAAACATTTTTAATACTAGTCTTATTGCACTTTAAAATCGCCTTATAAGCAAATTCAATACTGTTTTTTTTCTCCTTTATATTATTTATAAAGGAGAAAAAAAACAGTATAATAACAATAAAATAGCAATCAATCCTGAAAGAAATGTATATACAACTCAACTCTTCAAAAAAGTTACCTATTCAAAATTCACATTGGATTACTAACACCACAGTTTCAAGTTCAAAATATTCAAAAAGAATACTATTTTGTCAAAACACAAAGTTTATACGTTTGTGGCTTATAACTGATGAGGGTATGACAGTTACAGGTGAGAGAAAAGTTAATTGGAAATTCTGTTAAATTTGGGATAGTGGAATTAAACTACAATGAAGAGGAAACACAAGAACAAATGTAACTAACCTATGGTTTTTCATTTGAATATAGTTGCTAGGTATAAGTCCTTCTCTGCCGTCTAATTCTGCCCTGTACCAATTCATGTCCTCCTCCATGTTTAGTATCTGCAAGAACGAAATTCTAGATAGAATCTGTGTCGGTACTTTACATAATCACTCGGCAATTATGAAGACTGGTGTAAAACTTACTTTGAGGACTTGGTTTTTCCTAAAACTCAACTCATCATCAGCAGTTGCAGTGAAATCGTGTTTTGCTATAGCCTCCATGATCAAATTAGGCACTTCACTGAAATGTCACCGATTACCAAAATAACTCAAGTACACGATATATTAACAATTCTCAGGGTCAAGGAAGTAGAGTAATCATAATGTATCAATTATCTTTGAATACGATACAAAAATAATGTGTTACTGTAAAAATACGTAGGATAAAATGATTTATCCTTTCGTTCGTACTTCACCCACAGCCACACATATAGAACTAATGTTGCTAGACGCAAAAATCTAAAAATATGGTCAACCTGTGTTATATTATAGCCTGGCAAAAAAGTCGAGCGTGTGGTGACAGCTGGAACTTGTGGAACTATAATATTTTCAAATGGCAACCAGCACTCGTTAGAGTAAGCCTTGGATCATGTTGCCAACTTCATTCCGGACAGCTCCTAATTTTATTGCTCTACTTTTTGCCACGCTATAAATCAACCCTATAGCCTGGCAAATTACACTAGATAATAGAGTACGATTTTACTATCTCTATAATCAGATATTCCAAAAAAATTAAAACTAGATTGATAAAAAGAATGAAACTCCTAGTTTTTTTCATTTCCAGCCACTATGTTTAATTTATAATAAAAAAAAGCCTAAAACCATGGCACAATAAAAAGGAATCGAAAGACACCTCATTAATTTGTCAAAATCGGTTCATTAGGAACGACGACCGGAACGACGCTAAAGTGGAACATACCTACTTACATACATACATACACTGGGTGTCAAAACCTGTCTAACACAGTCTAAAGGAACTAAACAACTTTTATATGGACTTTACATGGCAAATAATGGCCAACATACTCCATCAGTACAGTTCATACTATCTAACTTGTGGTCATACCTCGTCAGCCATATTCAAAAACGTACCTAGTGAAGTACACATATTTATGAACTCGACTGTACTGGTACAATCGTAGTTACTGAAAATCCGATCCAGTTTATTGACTACATTGGTCCAGATCCATTTGGATTGACCATGAATGTAGACTTAAGTACCTCCAGCTAATTAAGAGAAGCAAATGATCAGAGTTTTGTTAACAGTTTAGATTGATTGATGAATATATTTAGGCCGGGTGCATATGTACGTATGCGCCCGGCCTAATAGTGCTTTGTTCGTCGTTTTATATGGCCTGGCAAAAAAACCGAGCGTGTGGTAACAGCTGGAACTACTTTATTTTCAAATGGCAACCAGTACGTTTTAGAGTAAAGCTTGGATCATGTTGCCAATTTCCTTCCGAGCAGCGTCCCCTAATTTTTTTGCTAGACTTTTTTGCCAGGCTATATAATCGGATTTTTAATCTCACGGAAAAAATGTAAACAAAGGTGTTGCCGTTAACGAAAAAAATTTGAAACATTCGGGATATTTATCCTTAACACATTTTTAAGAAATCGACTTTGTATAAATAAAATGTATATTATAATCAAGATAAAATAATTTAATTTGTTGATGCCAAACTTTATTTTGACATAAACTCTCTGTTATATTAATTTAAAGAGAGAATACTGTTTTCGTATGCATAATTTATTTATTGCACTGGTATCACTATCTCGATACACCCGGTTCATGAAGTTGCGGGCCGCTTGACGTGAGACGTCACTCGCTTCACTGAACATTCTAGATTGAATGCTCCCGTGATCCCGTAATCGCTTTCCAGTGACTGTTCTGTTAAATTTTTATTGCCGTTACGTTTTCTATTGTTGTTAAGTTGCTCATTGTTACGTTTTCCGTTGTTTTTCGTTCACTGTTGTGTGGAAGGATGGTCCGAGTACATCTCGGTCAAAGGAAGACTATATGTTGTCTCCTGTGAAGAAACGACCACGTCTTTACTCTTGATCAGATGGAGAAAAACATATTATTGTTAAACACATTTCAGCACGTTTATAATAATTGGCCAACTTCTGATGCTAATAGAAACTACACCCACGGTTCTGCAACTGTTTACATCATAAATTGCTGGTAGGTGTCATTGATTTCGTCAATATATTAAAAAACACTAGTGACGGCGGTTGAAACGCCCGGAAATTGACCCGCCCATACTTTGAGATCCCCTGAAATGTCACTTTGACAGTGACGTATCTTTGTTTACATTTTTTCCGTGAGATTAAAAATCCGATTATAGCTAATGCGCGTATTACACTACTCTGATCCTGACATATCTTCACCTCATTCCAACGTATAAAGGCGTCTCGCTCGTTAGGGTAGTGTAATAGCCGCCTAAATTGATATATTCACTACATTAACTAAATTAAAGTAATTTTGCTGTAAAATAATAGTCCCGAAAAGCAGAAAGTTTGTGTTTCGGCCTTGAAGTGATAATCTGAGCGCCTGACGTTACGATACATTATATGTACATATTGGACCGCAAAGGATAATGTAGGTACCGACTTGACTGCTGTCAATTTGACAGTTCTTTTAAGTCCATTTCGCTCCCAGTGGCATTACACGCGTAAGTTTTTCTCAAAATATCTGTAATTATTAGAAGAATCTCAAGATAAAGTGATCAAAATGTGTGTTAGGTTGTTTCCTTATTGTGTTTTTGTTTCTGTTTCATTGTTATTTTATTATTTTTGGTGAAAAACTGTTTTGTATCTTAACAGTCGTACTTAACCCATCTCACTGTTGTTACAGGTTTAGTCGTTACTCCAATAAACGCAACGATGTCGGGAGGATTAGATATATTGGCCCTCAACGAAGAGGATGTCACCAAGATGTTGGCGGCTACCACCCATCTTGGGGCGGACAATGTACACTTTCAGGTAACAGCACCAACATAACCTAACTTTTGAACTAATTTAGTTTTTATCATGATGATTTAAGAATCCGTTCCATAATCTTGTCTGATGCAGACTGACGATTAATTCTCCCAACTGACTTAGATCCTTCCAAATCTCTTTTTTCTTTTATGAATAGCGTTTTTTTTCATGCTTTGTTACTTATATTTTTAGATGGAAACCTATGTGTACAAACGCCGCGCTGATGGTACGCACGTGATCAACCTGCGCCGCACCTGGGAGAAGCTGGTGCTGGCGGCTCGTGCTGTGGTTGCCATTGAGAACCCTGCTGACGTGTTCGTCATCTCATCGCGTCCTTTCGGACAGCGTGCTGTCCTTAAGTTCGCAGCGCATACTGGCGCTACCCCAATTGCCGGGCGTTTTACCCCTGGTGCATTCACTAATCAGGTATGTAAGGCCTGGCATGTTCAAATTACATATAATTTAGTTAGTAATTAATAGTTACAAGTGATTTGAAAGTTTATTAGGCTATTATGCTAGCTAATAACATGAAAAACCTATCTTAAATGATGATAACTTAACTAAGGAACCACTGACTGCACTAGCAGATAATTATGATTAAACTTTATCTGATTGAATTTAGCTCTAATTTGAACTCCCTTTTGAAGATTATTTCCTGACTTTTACTTAAATTATTATGTTTCCATAGATCCAAGCTGCGTTCCGTGAGCCCCGTCTCCTGATTGTGCTGGACCCTGCTCAGGACCACCAGCCCATCACTGAGGCATCATATGTCAACATTCCAGTTATTGCTTTCTGCAACACTGATTCTCCATTGCGTTTTGTTGACATTGCCATCCCATGCAACACCAAAGTAAGTCATCAAGTAAACTTGAGTTAAGACAATTTAAACCACTGATAGTTTAGTGATAAGTTTAACATACCAATGTTTACTTTATATTGAATAACTTTTGAACTATTTTGGTAGGCCAAGCAAAATTGAATTTTAAATATTGAAGATATTAATGAATGCAGTTAGCAGTGCCAGATTAAGCATCCATGCTGCGCTAAGCGTTTTCACTTGTCGGCCCCAGGTCCGCCAAAAGCAAAGGGGGTCCCCATACAATAATCTAATATGTAACCTAACCAGCTACGGGACCCCTTTGCTTTAGTCTAACCGAGCCCCTGTGTCCGTTTGTCAATTTTTTGTGATAATTTTGATCTGTGATTTTGGAGGCTGCTGACCCGTGATGCCCTAAGCAGCTGCTTACTTTGTTTAAGTGGCTAATCTGGCATTGGCAGTTAGTCATTATTGATTCTTAGTGTGTTGGCTACTTTACTTGTACAAATATTGCCAAGTTTTTGAGGTAGGTTATGCAATATAAAAAAAAAAAAAGTTTAATTGGTTCCACAGTAGGGGTGCATATCACAATAAGGTTGGGATCTCCTATTAAGTATAGCAATACTTGTATCAGGAGCCCTATGTGTAGGTAGTGTAGGGTTCAGTGTTTTTATAGCATGGTAAGATGAAAGTGAGCTATGCCTATAGAGTCCACATTAAAATTCAACTCTTACTCCTACCCATTCATTTATTTAATTCCAAAGCTCCTTAGTAATAAAAGATAAAAATTACAAAAAAAATATATATTATAAACTCATAGCTTTATTTATTTTAACTTAGGTAGCTAGTTATACAGACTACATTGACGGTCCCTATGTACAATCCCGTATGTGGTAAAATAATACATTCAGTTAAGTTACTTTATGTAGGGACCATCAATATATGCCATACCACAGTCAAGATTTTGAAGCTCTCATTCCTGTAGCCACATGTTCTATGGATATTGCTACCTAGGTTCCTGCTTACTTACCCCCTTACTAATAAACGTTGAGTAACGGCTGAGTAGTTATACAATGCTTTGTCCTTATCTGTCATTGTGACATTTGAATTCGACAGATAAGGACAAAGCATTGTATAACTACTCAGCCGTTACTCAACGTTTATTAGTAAGGGGGTTAATGTACACATTAATATTTATTTAATCTTAATATCACCACAATTCGGTTGGGGTGTCGATATAATTAAGACTAAAGGCAATAATTATTATCTTTACTTATAATATAGATAAATTTTGGAATTAAATAAATGAATGAGTAGGAGTTGAAATTTAATGTTAATGTTGACTCCATAGCTTGCTTTTGTCTTACCGTTTTATGAAAACTCTGAACCCTAGTCATCAACATCCTCCTGCCCTTGTCCTTCACTAGGTAGGGTTGGCACAACGTGTTATTTTCTTCCACTACTCTATCAGCTGTTAACTCTGTACTCTCACCTTTCACACACATATCATTCTGCATGCAATCTATCCACACCTTTTTTGGTCTTCCTCTACCCTTACATCCATCATCATACCCTATGTGTAGTGTAGCAAGAAATTCCAGAAGTTTATTAGTTTGATAGCAATAGTAGGAAAATATTTATTTTATGTAGGTATTTAGTTATCGGTTTAAATTGACTATAGAACTTTTATAAGTATTCTAAAAATGGCTTCTTTTACAGTCTTCCCACTCCATTGGTCTGATGTGGTGGCTGCTTGCCCGTGAAGTGCTGCGTCTTCGCGGCGCTCTCGCTCGCGACCAGCGCTGGGACGTTGTGGTGGATCTCTTCTTCTACAGAGACCCTGAAGAGAGCGAAAAGGAGGAGCAGCAGGCCAAGGAACAGGTAAGCTTACAGCGTAATAATATTTTTCTTGAATTGTGTTGACAATTTTACAGTAATTGTAACAAGAACAAGTACAACAAAAAATGCTATTTGTATTTAGGGAGTTGTTTCTGTGTCATTTCTTTTGTCCAAATTGTGCCATTTTCTGGGCAATCTGGCTGCCATTACACAAAACCATTTAGACAAGTTCAAAGTAGGATATAATTTACAAAAAATAACCTTACAGGGTTGTTACAGGGTACAGGGTAGCTAGTTCTATCATTGCCCTGGGATTAGCCACTTATCCCAGGGCAATAATAGAACTAGCTAGCTACTACTTTAATAATAGTGATAGAGAAGATAACATGCACAATTTTTATAATTTTTTTTTTTACTATTTGCATTAGGCTGTGGTTCCTGCTAAGCCTGAAGTGCCAGCGCCCGTGCACGAGGACTGGATCGAACCCGCCGAGCCCGTGACTTCCTGGGCTGACGACAGCGCGCCCGCCGCCGCTGCCGCCACTGCCGCCGCGCCTGCCTTTGGCGCCGCGCCCGCCCAAGAGGACTGGGCTGCTCAGGTTAATAAATCTTTCTTTGGCCACTTGATTCTAATTTCATGTAATGAGTTGTAGTTGGTAGTTCCGAGCTGACTTTGCTTGTATTATTTTATGTTAAAACACTCACCCTTCAGGTTTTTGCTAATTTAAGTTGTGCGTATAAGAGCACATTATGATATTGAGTGTGCTAAATTGGTTATTGGTTAAGTCGAGGCGGGATTTTAGCCCGAGCTTTAAGCTAAGCGAGGGCGTAAGTGGGCCGAGACCTTAATTTGTTGGTAAAATAAGTAATTTCATGGAAAAAATATTATTTATTATACATATTTTAACCAAGACAATTCATTAATTTGCATTAGGACTCTCACCCTAATTAGGTAGTTGAATCCTAAAAATGATTTGTCATGAAATTTGAAATTATTTTTTATAATTAGAGAGAGATATTATTATATAATTATTATTTTTATGAGTTTCTTGTCACCACTACTGTGACATATCTGTTACTACTCAAATGTAACGAAATGTTATTTGTAATCAGGTGCAAGACGAGTGGGGCCCTGCCGCCGCCGGAGCACCTGCGCCCGCCGCGCCGGCCCCCACGCCCTCGTGGGGCGGCTCCGGCCAGGACTGGACCGCTTCCTAAAATGCGTACCCAGAGGATAACTAAATAAACAGAAAACTGTATCTTCTTGGTTTCATTTTAACCAGCATCATTTTGATCAGTACTATTATTATTATGTGCGAGTGATTACTTGCAGTTCCTGGTAGTTAAAGGTTGGCAAAAAGGTTTGACGTTAGAAGTGGGACGTGGGTAGAACTGAAAGTCCAGGTAGCTGCCTATTTCACTCTGAACAGCATCCTAATTTTTCTTGTTATCTTAAAGGTGCGTACGAATCTGAGGCAGCTTCAGGTCGAGGCACGCACGGCTCGCCTATTTGCTCAAAATCGTACGTTGCTAGCGCACGGATCGCGAGCAAAACATGGCGAGCCGTCCCAGAGTCTGTTTTTTGACCATGCTCAAAGGTGCGTGCTTCGGCGTGCGTGCCTCGTGTAGATAGACATAGAAAAAATATCGGATTTACGGCGGTAGCACACCTCCGCGGCGAAACTGAAGTAGCGAAACTCTGGCGACGAAATAAAGTTCAATTTCCTATTAAATATCACGATTCTGCCACAGTTTCGCGGTTTCGCGGTTTCGCGGCGGAGGTGTACAACCGGCATCAAATAAAACGTCATTAAACGGATTATACAGGGTGGAAAGTTGAAATGGGTCAGTAAGGGCAGCTAGTAGATCCCTTGCTGCCACGCGAAAATGCTCTTAGGGGAGACCTTTACCAACTTTTTAAGTGATGATAAATATGATAATCGACATTCACAGATTTTTGATAAAATGTACAGTCTGCGAGAATATCGTCAGATTTGAGTAGGTAATTTTATTAATGCCAATCGATCCCATTCTTATCATGGATTAAAGGGTGAATATTCGGGCGTTTCAACCGCCTCATTACCATTCGCAATATATTGACGAAATCAATGACACCTACCAGCAACTTCTGATGTAAACAGAAGCAGAACCGGGGGTAGTTTCTATTAGTATCAGAAGTTGCTGGTAGGTGTCATTGATTTCGTCAATATATTGCGAATGGTAATGAGGCGGTTGAAACGCCCGAATATTCACCCTAAAATACTCTTTGAGACTAATTAAGGTTAGAGTACTAGAATACCCACAAAGCAAAGAAAACTTTTTCCATACAGTTAGTAGGGTAAATAACTGTATGGAAAACTCAGAGGCCAAGCTATAGTGATGCCAGGGACCGGGCAACCCTTTCATTGGGAAAAGCCTTTCAAAGGGCTTCCCATTGAAATAGCTAGCCCAGTGGATTTGCTCACCCATTCCAATTGGCAACCCATTCGATTGACTTTCCCTTATCGAATGAAGAACCTAACGATAAGGGTAGCCCTTTGAAATTGGTAACCGGTAACTGATTCACATTGATATCCCTATGTAAGGGTTTCCCTAACGTTTAAGCGCTTATTATAAAGCTTTCCCTTTTGTGGAAGGTATATACGAGCCAATCACAAACGTTTGCCATAGAAAATCGAACCGTGTTAGATCTTTTGCCGCTCCGCGCGGTAACTTCAAACGATACGCCGTCGGTAACGTATAATAAGGGTTTTATAAGGGTATTGGGTTGGCGCTTAGTTGAATGGGCTGTCCTTTACTTGCTTCGAACGGGACGCAAGGTAACGTGTGTTTTATGAAGTCTAAAAAAGGTCTTAAATTGCGTATATACTAGTAACCTTTTTTAAACGGTTTAATAAGGGTATTGGTTAGCGCTTAATAGAATGGGCTATCGTTTCGAAATAGCGCTTTAAAAGCACATTTAAAGGGTTTTGACGGGCAAAGGGTTTGGTAAGTAAATCCTTACGAAAAACCCATACAAAACCCATTGAAAGGGATAGCGGGCCGGTCCCTGAGTGATGCTAACTCCGTTAATTATCACGATGATAGTCCTTATGCGTAGCAGCATAAGGGCTTGTTTACGGAGGCGCGGGGCGTGCGGCGGCGCGTCGTTGTTTGCGTGCACACTGGTCGCTGACTATAATACTTCCATTAGGTCAGCGACCAGTGTGCACGCAAACAACGACGCCCCGCCGCACGCCCCGCGTCTCCGTAAACAAGCCCTAAGGCGATAGACGTTTAAAAATAACGGCGTTTCCCGTTAGTGTGGCCTTAGCGTGACAAAAAAAAAACATACCAACCAAATATGTATTACAAAATAATTACTTTTCTAATACAAAAAATATAAAAAAAATCAATCCGAATATCAAAATAGTGCAACTAGTATTTCGAGGTACATATTATGAATCTAAATAGGATAAGCCGTGTGGTAAACTGCCACGAATGGATTCAAATGGACGAATTCAAGTATACATGTGTTTAAAATAAATACTGGTTTTGGGTACAGAACTATGTTTAAACTTTAAATGGACGGCATTTACAATCATAGGTAACACTAGTTTTGTTCATTATGTACAGTCAAGGTCATAAATGTGTACAGGTTTAGTACCTTTTCACTTTAATCGCTGTGACATTCATATATGGCAGTTTAACATGACATTAAATAGACAAGGTATTAAAATGTACACATATTTATGACCTTGCCGTATGCATAAGTAGATATGCGTTACGTAAACGTTTGTACTACGATTAAAATGCCAACCACCTCACTGGTCCGTTTTTCTATAGAAGTGAACTCTGTAAACACAAGTATACTTTGGGTTGCCTTGATTGGTCAGAATTCTTAGAACTATTCGCTGTAATGGGATATTCTTCGGCGTCAATTCGAAGAATTGTATCGCGGGTCCAGAGTATTTGTACTCGGCTTCTATTGACTTTATCCACGTGCCGTTTTCTAAAATGCTCTGAAAAAATAATAAAATAACAAAGTAGGTTATAGGATGTCCCAAAATTTACGCAAGATTTGTATTCGATTGTATTCGATTTTCTATGACACACGAGTGACAAATATACTGTCAGGTTGCGATTGCAAGCGCGATAACACTGATAACAATAGCCACCCGAAGACCCGAACGTTATAAAAAGCTGGAAGTAATGTAATATGACATTGAAACAAGACATAAGAAGTATAGGTAAGTCTTGTAAAGAATGCAAGACAGAAAAGTGATAGAATTGGAGTGAAGTTAATTTATATTCGAATGCAGAAGTACAACTACCCACGTAGAGCAAAAAATTCTTCGGAGCACTTTTCGCCGTATCGGGACGGATGTGCTGGATACTGATGCGACGCACTTCCGTTAGCTGCGCCAGCTGAATAATCATTTCTCCTCGAGAGCCACTGAAAATAAAATAAAACCAGCTCTGTCACTTTTATTATTATGCGTATCTGGCAAGGGGATCGATGTGAGGTCAAAGGTGAGATAAATAATAAATAAATATGGGTCCTGTATCTATGAGTAGCTATGTATATATAAGACATCCCACTTGCTATAAACAAATCACTTTCATTTTTCAATTCGATTCTAAACCCCTTTTCAATTATTTATAAAATTAATTTCATTTTTTTTACAGATGCGGGCAAGCAAATTATACAACTATGCCAAATTTCAAGTTGATAGCTTGTGTAGTTGCTGAGAAAAACTGCTGTGACACCAGACATACAGAGAGACATCAGACAGACAGAAAACGAAGTATCACCATAAGGGTTCCTTTTTTACCATTTTGGCACGGAACCCTAAAAAAGATTCCAACGAACTGAGAACCTCCTCCTTTTTTGAAGTCGGTTATAAATAGCCTGACTGCCGCACTCAGAGACGTCAATTAATTTTTAAGTGTCATTAAAGTTGCCTGTCACTTTCTTTGCTATAGCAATAGAATAAGACGCAGCAACTTTAATGAAACTTGAAAATTAATGGACGTCTCTGAGTGCGGCAGTATATCATTTTATGTCTGACTAACCTGAAAGGCCAACAGTCAGATGGGACTGGTGTTCTCAGCGCCAAGACAGTACTGGGTGGAGGGCTCGTCCGCCATAGAGGGAGTACTCCCCAGAGGGCCACTCTGCTCCCCCAGGCCTCCGTGTCGCTACCCCTCGTTACCGATGCATCTTCTATGTAATCTTTTTCGTACATCGAGCTCAGAGCATCTATTTGTAATTGTAAAAACTGGATAAAAAAAAACGGGCAAGAGCGTGTCGGACCATGCTTAGTGAAGGGTTCCGTCGCTATTACTACAAAAAAAAAACAGCAATCTAAAAAAAATAATCATAAATACCTATTAGCTAATTCTCGATTTTAAGTTATCTTAGCTGATTTTCGGTAGGTATAAACATTTATGTCTGTAACTCAAGAACCAATAAGGTCTACTTAGTCCTTATAGTTTTCCTTTTCAGTTTGTTATGTGTTGTCATTTAAGATTTTTTTCAGATTTTTATTACTTGTAGTTTTGGCTGTGTATGGGGCACGCGCAACTATAGAGAAAATGACACTTTTCGGGTTCAGTATTTCCCAAATCTAAAAATTGATAATAACATATCTGTACTGATTTTTTAAGAGCTATCCAATGATACCTCACTCAATGTTATATGGAGGTAGGTACTCAAAAAAAAAATTACAACTTTGTCGGTGCAATTTAAATGTCTTAACTTGCCAAATTACAGCTTTGTGTACCTACCAAGAGTCCCCGAGTTAAATCTTGGACAGACAGACGGACGGACAGACGGACATGGCGAAACTATAAGGGTTCCTAGTTGACTACTGAACCCTAAAAATGACCTGAAATATCCGGTTTTTAGAGTTCTGTAGTCGATAAGGAACCCTTAGAGCGGTTTCGCACTGACTCCGATCCGAGAAATGTTCTGTCCGAAGTAGCAGTAGTACGATTTGTATGAGAGATAGCGCACTAGATCCGAATTCCGTCATCCGATTTCTCTTACAAATTCGACCCGACCGATTTCGGACCGACGTTCTCGGATACGGATCGGACGTAGTGCGAAACCGCTCTCATAGTCTCGCCATGTCCGTCTGTCCGTCCGTCTGTCTGTCCACGGTTTAACTCAGGGACTCTTGGTAGGTATTACAAAGCTGTAATTTGGCATAGTTTTTTGTCATGATGGTGGGTAACATTTTCAATACTTATAAGCCAAGCGAAACCACTTCTCTCAGCAGTTTCTTCTGTGCTTTTCTATGTACTTTCTGATAGACGGAATATTCTGTGCTAATGGACTTTGGAACACTTTTCTTGACCGTTTTATTTGTTCCCCTGAATTATTGTCAAAGTTTTCAGCGTTAAATTATGGACTCGCAACATTCCAGAACTTGGAACATAATAAAAGCTTCGTGATAAAAGAAAACAAACGTACCTACATAGAGAATGCCGTTATACATTAAGCATTAAGTTCACCGTAAAATTTTATATTTTTGTACAAAAAAGATTGACGAATAAATATGTAGGTAAGAAAAATAAATATAGCATCATTTACCTACTTATATTTAGAGATATTTACCTAAATTTGGACGGCTGTGACTGTGTGCTTTGTAATATTATTTACACATACGATCGCAAACGCAATTTTCAAGTGATTCAGCTATAACCCATTTAAAAGTACGCTGTTATATCTATATCGTGAAACCCATAGATATAATTTTTCATTTAATACGAATAATATAATTCAACTTGTCCGCACAATATCAATTTGACTGACGACGAGGCGCGCCTTGGTGGATTGAAAACATTATAAGTACAATTTAAGTTGTTAAAGCATTCTTTACTTACCTACTTAAATACAATAGCTTGGTTTTAAATTTGTATTTGCAAGTAGCCCCGGGAATAAGCCGTTATAAAACTATTTTATTCTTAACGTACATACCTACTATAGGTAAATGCAAAGTAGAGGTTCTCTGCACTCGCCTATTGCAATCCCAAGGGGGTTAAGTTTGTATGCAATATTGTTCCTTGCAATTTCTCAGAAAGTACTGAACGGATTTGTCTAGCTTTCTTTTCTTAGTTTTCCTCTTCTCACCAAGCAGTAATAAATGACGTGATGCTTATCCAACGAATTGCTTTGAAAATCACTATTTCTTAATATAACTCTAAATCTTGCTTTTTGCCAGATGACTTTAAAATTACATGACAAAATGTACTACGATATGTATCAACGATATCAATACTTTTTTTGTAGATAAGTTTTAACTTAACATAGTAGGTACCTACCGTAAAATTGACTATAAAGAAAATTTGTAAACTAATAATATCCTTATATTTGTAATTATAGTAAAATATCTCCTTTTAAATTGTATAATTTAGGTAAATAGGTATCTTTAGATACCCTATAAGGGTCCATGTATACAGTGCTATAGCACTTTAATTATTTTGTAGGTCCAATATTGTAAATACCATGGATGCAATAAATAAATAAATAAATAAATAAGATGTCTTTAGCAGCTTAATGATTTATTTAAGGTAATTAAAAGTTGGTACGAGTAGTGAGCTTTAATTGAAAAGGCTATTGTTTACAATGCTAGCAACTGGCAACACCAAAGGACACGTTCTCGTTTTGTCAGATTTTAAGCTCTGAAAAGTTTTCTTTCTGTTTAGGATGTCTTTTCACCAGAGAGGATGTGTATGATACATATATATTTATTATTACTTTATTATATTTATACCGAGTTACGTACCAAGACACGTATCTTAATGGTTATTATAATTAAACATGCCTCGTTTTAACAACACGTCCAGTACACGACATTTTGCTCTGCATGAAATGTAGGTGCGGATAAATGCCCCAATTAGTTTGGTGTTAAGCTTTTAAGTCAAATAGCGGGCGGGACGGGACGGCGACGCGACGCTGGCGGGACGTCGGCACGGCGTGCAGATCATACTGCAGGCGTCCGCCGCCCTGTTTGTATGCCCTGGTTGTATGCCCGCCGGCGACGGCTCTGTGTGGCGTTTCCTATTATTACTATACATGTACAACTGATCACGTCCCGCTAGCGCGTCGCATCGCCATCCCGCCCGCCCGCGGTTTGACTTAAGCTTAGGTGTTACCTGTTTTCGAAGTTCGCGAGCTAATTATCATCAGCCGACGAATCCGCTGTGTGTTCCTGCATATTTAATTGTTCTAGTTAGCAAATTAATCGTGTTAAACCTTAACACATTGACAATATACTTAGCTGAGTTCGTGAAACAAAGCGATTACCACGCGATTACGCGAAGATATTACTCGTAAAACCAATATATAATAATAAGCAAGCTCAAGATCTCGGCCCAATTTAGTTACGGCAGTTTAACTTGTCAATAGATAACAAAGGAACTTTATAATTAAACAAAAGTCTGTATAGTTGTTTGCCCAAATACCTATCTAAACACGAATAATCCTAAACATTTAAACGTGATGATGATTTTTTTCTCGCGTTGAATATAAAAATATTTATAAAATATTACGTATAAATAGGTACATATATTCGAGAATTTCATTCAAATTTTTTAAAGTCACTACTCTTAAGAAAGACGAAAAAATGGATCTTAGTTAGCTCGCTTTCGTAAAAGGGCCTCTTAAATTAAAATGGTTATAGCAGTTATATTGTTACCTTAGAGCTTGTTCTGTACGCTTGAGTGATGCGGCTAGGGCCTTCATCGCATGACAGCATTCTTCGTCCACTGATAACTCCGTGTTAACTGTACCTAATTAACAGTTTCGTACCATTATAAAACCTATCGCTTCCATAATTCACATCAAATCACTACTAACAAATGCAAGAATCGTTTTAAACTGATTCTTAGCTCTTCTTCTTCTCAGCTTCTTTGACACATAGCACAAATAATAATTTCAGGATTTTTGGTTTTAAACTAAACTCAGGTTGTTCTGTTTTACTTAGCTACTTGTATACATATAAGTAGGTAAAAACATTAAGTGATAAAAAGTAGGTAATCGTTTTAGATAATACGGCGTGAAACTTTATTTGGAAAATGGACTGAGTGGTATTTCATAGTACTTACGCAGAGAGATTAACCTTGTTTTCGGAACAACTTGGGTCATAAATTTAGACCGTAGAATGAAGTCGGACAGCTGTGAGTGGGTCACTGAAAACGAACCATAGTATCGTATTTTGTACATCACATGTAAATTAGTAAAATTGATGATATTTATAACAACATACTTAGTTGGGTATAATAAATAACAACACGATTACGTCAACTTAAATAACTAGTAAATATTCAAGCAGATATTCGAGCTCATCTCATAAATATTTGCACTTATCGGAAATCGAAGCAGGGACTCTGGGGCGTACACCAACTTAGGTAATCAAGTTGTTAAAATTTAATTCGTCTGGGGACCTAATGGTTGTATTACAAATTAATATTTTAAAAAACAATGAACCACGACTTCAAAAAAAAAGTAAAAAATACCTCTTTTATGTCGAAAAAATATTTAAAATCGGTATAACGTACCTATCTACTTATTGAGATAATCGCGAAGATAAAGAGAATTACGCGGATTCTAGGACGTTTTAAGCTTGCCACAAGCTATACCGCAAAACTTCATGGGTGCTTTGCAAAAATATTGTACATAGTTAAGCGAGGTCCATTAAGGAACAAACGAATTTTATTTTTGTGTAACTAAAATTAGTCATACGAGTACATTCATATGGTTAATATTCGTTACACAAAAATGAAATTCGTTTGTTTCCTTAATTGAGCACGTAACGTCGCTTAACTATGTACAATATTTTTGCAAATTACCCTCATCAAGAATTTTGCAAATTGGTGCAGTATTTTTGAGATAATCCCGAAGATACAAACATACACACATACATACATACATACAGGTCAAACACAGAACCTCCTTTTTTTGGAAGTCGTTTCAAAAGTCACATACGAGAATAAAATCATACTAACTCATTAAAACACACACAAGGATGCAAAACAATACGAGCCACATCTTATTATTCGCGGCTGTTTTTTTCTTTCCCTCCGTTTGTTTACAACACGGTGCTCTAGTCCTTCCTTTAGAACTATAGTTAAACTTTTCCACGCTCTTATCTTCATTTAGATATTCCCAGATGTTCTCTCGCAAAGGATAGGCGGATCGTATTTCCCACGTCGGTGACGCAACTTTCCGTGGTCTGTTCCTTTCGTAAACTTTGCCTGGGGAAAATATGGGCCAAATGGACGGTTACCTGAGTACTGTAATTTACTTCTCGTTTGAAACGCTTTCACGCTTAATGAGTGCCGCCAGAAAGGTTGGCCGCACTCTAATATTCAAGTCCATCTCAGATAATGCGTGTCGCAATAATTACAGAGAAAATAAATAAACGAGAGCGTGAGGAAATATCACAGTGACCTGAGATTCGATTCTTTCAAGGTATTTAACTTCTCTAAAATATCTGTATACCAATAACACTTTTTACCACAGTATTTATTAGTTAATTTTGAGCACTTTGTTATTTCAATTTATGCGATGTGTGGTCAACAACTTTAATTGTTGAGCTCCCATAGAACCCTGACATAATGAGTGTTAAGTCACGAGAAAGAATTTACGTCAAAATTAATCAATTAAAGTGGTTGATTGTACGTCTTTGTATTTGACCCACTTTCGTAATCCCTGGTAACTGATGTAACTAGATATTCTGCATGTTTTTTCCAGCTCCTCAAATTATTGATGTTGTAAAAGAGCCCGTATGTGGCCAATTTACTGAATAAATATTTGACTTTGACTTTGACTGTGCCATATTATTTGGGCATTTTTTAATCAGTATAAATTTAGTGGCATTCAACTACTGGGTCATAAAATGGTATACCTACTTTATGTATAAATTAAAATATTTGCTTTCGTTTTAAAATAACTAGTTATTTAGCGCTTTATGTGCGCAACTTTATGAGCCGATAAGCGTATGCCTACTCGTACCACTCTAATTCAAACAAACACGAGCTAAATGAGAGCTTCTAAATCAAACCCTATATAAATGAATTCTAATAATAACTTAGTAAACCTGGGTATAGAATTAAGGATCAAAATATTCAACCAGGCCTCATTACGTGTGAAATGAGGTTATTTACAGTATCATCATTACGTATTTGTTTAGTTGGTAAATGCGCATCATTATTCAAAGCGGCAGGTGGCAGCAAGCTCCAATTGCATTATATAAGTTGCTCTCGCAGCGATTTGGTTTTTGGGTCGTGCAAATTAGGGATGAAACGGATGTAGATACTAATATTCTAATTCTGCTGTCGATCCGTATTATAAAGCGAGTCGTATTGAATATTTAAATCAGGTATTGGAATGATGTAGTTTAGTTAATTCTTTCATGTTTTGTTGTGGGTAAAAACGTAAAGGTATCTATTTTATAGAGCTGCGGGCCTGTTATGGTCGTGTTTATCGTGTGGGTAAGACGTCTGTTACTTTCTGACCAGTTGTAAGTGCGAGAGGACGGATGCTTTATCCACACTTGTCCACCGCGTTTTGTAAAAGCGACCATAGTACGGGGGCTGTAGGTACTTTTTGACTAATCTTTGGGAGCTATTTAGATATTAGAGATATTTTTAGCTATTTTTTTGTTAGGTAGCAAATTGATATTTAAATATGTTACCTTTTATGTAGGTTACCTTTTAGGTAGATACCTAAGATTCGATTGCAGTTGGTATGGTACCTAATAATAGGCAGCCTTAAAATTTAACGCACGTGCAAAAGGTTCGGGTTGAACAATTTAGCCGTTTAGTCCTAAAAAGGCTTACATTTTGCACTTAATGTTAGTGGCAAATTTCTACGGTTCGCTTAACATGATAAGCGTTGCGGCTCTATGCCTAGGCTTACGTATTTACGAGTGTAGGATCACACTTAAATTGATCCTAAATGCCTAATTTTGGTCTGCGTAGATTGGTAAACCAAGAGATAACTTTGTAAGTCTTTTGGTCCATTTTGTGGTATAAATTACAAGGCACATTAACTCTACAAAGAGAACAGGGATGCAAATAATAATTATTACATATAAAATGCACAACAATGATTTAGTTCCAAAGGATTCATTTTGTACCTACTAGGTATACAAAGGTAATACAACGATATCTATAGGTACATACTTAAGTACGTAGATATGTATCAATCAAAATGGCACCATAGCCTACTACAAACTTCATTTTAGACAAATTGCTCAGTTCATAAGTAATTAGTAAGTTTCAGTTTACTTTGCGGTCTAAACATCGCTACACAAAAGACAACAGAAAATGAAAACTTTTACTGGATTATGTCGATGTTTTATGTCTTATTAAGAAAGTTTCTCCGGAATCCGTTGTAGCCCACGCATTCTTATGAATTAGGTTTATCTTTTTCAAACCAAAATTTCTTAATAGCAATCTGCCAAGGCTTATGGCCTTGTTTCAGTGGGGATGATTTTAACGTTAATCTTCAATTAGCGTACTAGGTGTTTCAAAGGGGTTATAGATTATTACAAGGGTAAGATGGCGGTTGTCAAGTCAAGTGGCTGTAAACCACTCAACAGCCTGTTTATTTGATGACACGGCGGACAAGCCAGGTCACGGCGCGGCGAATCGCTGACCGCGCAGTCGGTTGTTGTGCTCCAAATAATATTATCGCGAATATGCGGAATATGTAATACAGACGATTGTGGCACTTTAAACCGTCTTAAGGGTTCTGTTGTCGAAGTAAAATAGTTATGACTTCACCCTATTTATGTAGCTACTACTATGTATATATATGTGATGTGATTGGCAGAGTTACCTTCATACTTATTTATCATAACCTAAGTTCTGGTTAAGAAAGGTAGGTAATCCCCTTTCAAAATATAAGCTCGGAATAGGTATACCTATTCTCTATTTCCAACCAATTTTCAAAACTATGATTTCTTTAAATTACGACACTTTAGTATAGTGTTCTTACATTTGTTGCACATATTTAATGTCGAAATTTCCAAGACGTTCCCCAAATTACAAGTTTTTGGAAAATGGCTACAGAAGTCATTTGAACTTATATTGTAATAATTTTCTTAAGTAACTAAATATCAATTCATATAACTAGCCAAGCGAATGAAAATAAAAAATAACTTTTAAACCAAACAATGTCTGGAATCATTTAATTTTTACTTGAAAATAAAATGTTTTGATTTGATTTCATTCATATAAATGAATGAAGGGTGAAGTTCAAAAAAAGTGTACATTGGTCAATCAACTATTTTTTGTCCCTCGTTGCCATGGTGAGGTCTCTTGGACAACTGTTTAAAACTATGATTTTTAAATATATAAATTCACCAAACATCAGTTTCTGTGGGCATTACAAGCCCGTTATTTTATAGGTTTTCATTTAAGCATATTAGAAGTGTATATTAATACAATTTTTCTAAGAAACTCTATCACAGTTGTCCAGGAGACAAGGGGACAGAATAACAACAAGAAAAAGTTGATTCACCCATGGGTCAATCAACTATTTTTTGTCCCTCGTTGCCATGGTGACGTCTCTTGGACAACTGTTTAAAACTATGATTTTTAAATATATAAATCCACCAAACATCAGTTTCTGTGGGCATTACAAGCCCGTTATTTTATAGGTTTTCATTTAAGCATATTAGAAGTGTATATTAATACAATTTTTCTAAGAAACTCTATCACAGTTGTCCAGGAGACAAGGGGACAGAATAACAACAAGAAAAAGTTGATTCACCCTAACCTACATAGTTAAGGACTGTTAAGGACTGAAGTTAAGAAACAGTAACTTTTACGAAAATTAACGGAACTAAATGTGTGACTCATTTTCTTTACGAAACTGAAAAAGTTACCGTTTCCTAACTACAGTCCTTAACAGTCCTAACTATGTAGTTACACTTTTTTGAACTTCACCCTGAAATCAAATCATACACATGTTAAACTCATGTGTATTATAATATAATACTTATTTAATTGAGATAAATCGTGGATTAATATAGTTCAGGCAAAAACAATACCTAGTTTCATTGTTTCTTTTTTTATGGTGACTCTAAGTAACTAATTGGTCTTGTAAGTATGAATAATGAAATTAAATTAAAACGAATTAAAATGTCTTTCATAAAATTCTATTACAGACATGGAAATATTAACAATATAATTCACTTACCCGGGGAGGAGAAACGTGGACGAGGCATTACGCTTTTATACGATACATTGCTTCTGTCGAAATTAATAGATATTGTTTTACGCGTGATTGAGGCCATCTTTAACAACGAACTCTCTTATTGGCCCGTTGTATTGTTTTATTTGTTTTCAAGGAAATATAAAGTTTATTTCAACAATCGAAAAGTATAAGCATCTACTGACGTTTAGTTCACAGCGACATTCCCGCCATTTGCCTTTTTTTAAGCACAGGCGCACTCCCATTCAGCCAAGGCGTTTCCATAGTTTTATTAATTTATTAAAACGCTTATCTTACGCACTCATACAGCAAAAATACAGCATGTATCTCTTTTCAACGAGACGTGGGAGAAAGGCGGATGCTTTATGCGAAATCTATCAGCCTATCACTTAGCGACTTCATAAGGTCGAATGCGGCAAATTAAAAAGTAAAACTATTTTTTTTAAATAAATACCTATGCTTGTAATCAGCCAGTTCTAAATTTAAAGTACATACATCGCCGTTGCATAGATTTTTAAGACGGAAAACCTGTATTAAGTTTGTAATAATTGGTTTTATCTACACACATATCATAAGTCCTCTATAATGCGTTCAGAATCAGCTGTTGGCAATGACCAGCATTACAACAATCAATTTTACTATGATAATTTTCTTCTGCAGCAGTAACATAATGTTCTTATAACGATATAAAATTTGATAAAGTTATGAGTTTCAAATTTCGAACATCTTTGAAAAACAAAACAATTTTATTTGACCTCAATTCTAATATCACTCGAGATGACATATAATTCGAAATGAAATGTCAATTGCATACAATTTTGACAAATCTCGTATGTTACTTGATAATTTGATATCGAACGATATGATAGTAGAGGCCGACTCTAGATTGTCTCTGAATTAAAAAAAAAAACTACGGTTGCCGCCATTTTTGACGTTCTAATAAATTAATGCCGGCTATGCCCGTCGTAACATGCGGTTCCTGAACACATCATAGAGAGCTTATAATAAGATAAAATAGTGTATGTAACTGTACATAATTAAGCATTATGCACCAGTCACATAAACTACTATTAAATAAAGTTCGTAATCTACCTAGTTAGTTAACGGTAACCTATCTCAAGTCCGAAAGTACGTTTACCGCTGTTTCGTTTGTCCGAAAATAATTTTTCTCTGAACCCATTAGCTTTTCAAAATGTTTACAGAAGTATACCTACAGAACCCGTAGGTTAGGTTAGGTTTGTTTTATAACAATCCAGGGAAGTAAAATGGTTTCAGAGAAAAATGGTTTTCGGACAAACGAAAACTCGGACAAACGAAAATTCGGACAAACGAAACAGCGGGCAAACGTATTTTCGGACTTGTTTAACTAAGGTTACCTATCTCATGAGACAGGTAACCTTAGTTAACACTTAACGAAATTAACTAATTTTGAACAGACAAAGACACAGGTATTAATGATTTACACCAAGGAGCTATTTCTAAGCACGTTACTCTGCCAAAGGCCTTTATTGTTATTTATACCGCAGTTAAAGTATTTTAATTTAACTTTAAGATTCTATAATTCCGCCTGCCTGTAGAAAATCAAAAGTACTTACTCTATGAGTTTGTTTACCGAGTGACCTTAAAAAAGAGATTTCCACGAATCGGATGACCGCTTGACATTGATACCGATACGCAGTTAATGGTTTGTTCACGCATTTTGGAACTCGAAATTTTAATTTCATGCCAGAGGTTTTAAGTAAAATGTTTTATTTGAAGCGTAACAGTTCCTTAGCCATGTTTGTAACAGTAGCACTTATTTTTATTGTCCCTCAAGTCAGTGCCCAGGAAAACCAGGCCTTGAGCACGGCCAGTCCTACAAACGCGCTCCCTATACCCTTCATGGACTTATTTACTGGTGCTTCAAACTACTACCCGGAGCATCATCGGAAGACCTACTCTGACCCAGGGTATCACCATGTATCGTGCCCTAAATCCGACTCTCTTTCATCTTTCGCCAGTGTTCTAGGAAGTGCGGCTAAAATAATGATGTCCGCTGCTGTTATAGTGTTTTTAAAATTTGCCGCTGGAAAACTGCTGCTTCTACCACTCACCATAATGCTTATTGCTAAAATCGGATTCAAAGCCGCGTTGCTTTGGCCGATGTTGTCTAAGATGATAAAGTATTTTAAGAAGAAAAAGAAAAAGGGCTATAAGTCTAGAATGATAACTGATTGCTCGGAACGGATTGCTTGTGTGATTCAAAGGTCGTCGCGGGCCGGGTGGGCCAGCCACCTGGGCGCGGCTGCCACGTTTTCCTTGATAAACGACGCTGATGAAGATGCGATGCTCGCGAAGGCCCTACTCAGCGTTTTAGCCGGCGATAAAGTTGCACAATGTATGTCACTGGATTGCGGTTCCGGTGTAAACATTAGTTGACAGTTTTAAAGTGCAAAAATATAATGCGTAATTTTTGCTTGCATAACCCAGATATTTCTGAACACATTTTGCCTAAATGCAGTTAATTTTAATTGTACCAACAATGTAATTATGTATAAAGATTGAGAACACATTGTAAATAACTTTACTTAATTACGATGGCGCTGGCAGCAGCACTACTTTTGGCGACAGTTTTAATTCAATTTACACAAAGTGCAATTGGTGATCCAAATCTGTACCAATATGAAGCGGGCCCGTTTATACCGGATAACACACAGATATCATTTCCTGTGTCAAACCCCTTGTTATATCAATTAACACCAAATGGTGTGGAAGAACTTCAAATTCCTGGGCGGCGGAACCTGAGGCAGCTGCAGCCATCTCCCCCGAAGGTGCCGGTAGATACATCTCGTGTAACGAAGACTTTGAACTCCGAAATAAATGAAGTTATAGACGCCTTGAATCGGCTGACCGAGGAAAGTGATGACCGTCAGGACTTGCGTGCAGCAGAACGCGGGGATGCCTACGGGTACCCGTACCCTCATCCGCCATCGTATGGGTACCATGTGAACCCGCCGAGTTACGGACCCTGGTCGCCTTCGTATGCTCCTCCACCACCTAAGGATGGACATTATTCCACGTCGAAGCTGTCGCTGTTAAAGCCGGATTTGTTGGTAAAGCCCGTAGCTACGAAAGCAGCCACTAAGGTCAGCGGTTTGGTTGAGCTGATCCTCGCTTTACTCTCGGGATCTTCACTAGGAAACATAGAGTTTCATGGGTTCAAGGATATAATCATCAACGGAATAGTGAAGCCACTTCTAGTTGCTAAAGGCGGTTTAAAGTCTTTGATAAGTAAGTTGAGTATCCCGGTGATTGCATTGTTGTTGATTAACTTGGAGGTGTTGATAACTATGTGGTGGTTATGGGAGGAGGACTGTCCTAAACCGGTGTACCATCATCCTCCAGAGCACAGTTACCCTACAAAACCGGCGTACCAACCACCTAGTTACCAATCACCTCCCAGCTATAACTATAATGAGTATAGATAATTTATATTTATGTTTAAAATCAGCCCAGTTTTAGAATTTGGTTTTCTCTTAAGTGCTCTTTCGTTACTGCTCGTGACGTAATTGATTCCGATAATTGTGTAGACGTAGTAATTTAATGTGAGAGTGAATATCGCTTTGTGTGTAATCTATTTTTATACTGTAATGTTTGTGTATGATCTGACTATTAAATATATTTAAAAAATAAATGTGTGAATTTTATCTTTATGTCCGGCCCTGAGAACGCCAATTGGTAAATATATATCATTGCGTTACACTCTAACTGCAACCCGCTTTGAAAGATACGATGAAGATAATAAAGGTTAACTGGTAGATAGAGAATGCCTTACGGCATTAAGTTCGCCTTTTGTATACTTACTGCCACACTCAGAGACGTCAATTAATTTTTAAGTTTGATTAAAGTTGCTGCGTCTTATTCTATTGCTATAGCAAAGAAAGTGACAGCAGCAACTTTAATGAAACTTAAACGTTAATTGACGTTTCTGAGTGCGGCCGTAAATTGTAAGGTAAAAAGTTCTATAAAAGTTAACGACTGTAATAATACGAATGAATAAGTATTATGGAGTTGACAGGAGTTGACCGGAGAGGATACCTCGAGTAATTTGAAATTTTCAACATACAACACGTGTCAATTTTTTATTTGAAGTAGCCTTATCTATCCACGGTTTGTATATAGGACCGGACATCATACTAGTATAGTGTTTAAACGCTCGCCGTTTACGCAATTTGCCTGCTCTAGACGTATTATTCGATAACTAACGCATCTGCAGAATTTTGGTCGGGCAAAGAGCAGACAAGAGATTATTTTGCTTGCGCGTCCTGAAGTCAGGGTTGGTTGGACTTAAGTACCAAGTCGCTCTAACGCGTGTAACAAAATCTTGTGATAGCTCAAACAAAATTAAAAAGAAAAGGTATAAATCTGCATAGGTATTTTTCATGTTGACTGTACGAACAACAACTCTTTGACGAAATCTCTGTGGCTGTGAAAGCGAATAACTAAGCTGTCCTTTAGTGTTACGAAATACCTAGCACTCTAGCATAAGTTGCCAGAGACTTGTTGCTCGGTAATCCCTCTCTGTCTAGTCTGTAATGAAAGAGACGCACTGGGCACAAACGAAAACCGAGAAAAAACTACTAGAGTTAGCCATACAGAGATGAAAAATTACTTGTCATGAAATAGACATGACAATTTGTTACAGCTCTAGTTATAACTGAGTCCTACTTAGTGTCACCTAGACGTTCCAGGCCAAAGTCGAGTCAAGTAGGCGCTTAAATGCATATAATAGTAGTCTACGGACGAGATGACATGAGAGGTCGTGTCGGGCGGAGGTTCAAAGACGCGATCAGCTTAGTTGGTACCTAGTGACTGCCAACGAAGCTAGCTATCGGTCCCGGGTTCAATTCCCGGTAAGAAAAAAAAATGTGTGAAGAGCACGAGTGTTTCTGAGTCTTGGGTGTTCTCTATGTATTGTAAGACATATTTCTCTATAAAGGTATGTTTATCGTCGTCGGGTACCTAAAGTACAAGTCTAGAGCGTAGTTTAGGACTAGGTCAACTTGTATCAGATTTCTCCTGATATTTATTTATCACGTAATATTATAAATGCAATAGTTTGTGTGTTGCTCTTTCAGGCTGAAACGACAGGTCAGGTCTGATTTGGATGATATTTGGAATGGAGATCTTATCTACCTTTCATCTCGAAAAAAACTTACTGTCCCACGGGTTGGCCCACGCGGACGAAGTCGCGGACAGAAACTGTACTTTATCTTTTATAGTTTCAGACATGTGACTAATTACAGGTGCCTGTATATTATTTAGGTGTATTTATACATATATAGTCTTCCGTATTACCTGCAACACTGACGGGTGAGCCTCTGAGGCCTACGAGTATCTACAAAGGGATAAGGCACCAGGTGTTGCATTTGCTAGCCGAACCCTAATTGGGTGGGGGTAACATTGCAGATTTATTGAATAGACCCTCCGATTCACAATGATACTCCATTGAAATTACACTGTGAATGCCTTTACGGCTTTCTCATTCAAATTAAATATCATCTTTAACATTAATTTGCTTTGAGAAATTTTAGAATTTCGTGTACAAGATTTAATATATTTACTTAAAGCCGCTGTAAGTAAAAAATAAAACATTTCACAGAAGTTATCAGTTCATGAATTTTCATTATATTATACAAGTCTAACCTGACCTACCTAACGATCCGTATGTAATTAATTAAATTAAATTAAATATTCATTTATTTCAAGCCAATTGACTCATATTATTTGTTAGTACATGCTTATATCTATGGTTAGTATTTACATTAGATGCCTTAAAACTTAAAACTAGGACGAGCCCACACTGGGCGCGTGCAGGCTACGACAGTGTCCTATGTATGGACAGTCGAGCCTACCTGCAATCATCTGCAGGATGGGGTTGGGGCTGACCCGTACGCGGCGCACCAGGGATGCGCATCTCTTACGCATGGTTGCGTAAAAGCAGTCCATGCGAGCCTCCGCAAACATCCCTGATGCGCTACAAAAGCGAGGCAGCCGCATTAACACCCGGAAAGCGTTATTATATTGGATCCGGAGAGCTCCATAGGCCCGTGGCGTGTATCGTATCCACAAGCTGTACGGGTAGAGAGCGGTACAGTAAGCTCTAAACAGCGTAAATTTAACCTCTCTCGTGCAGCGTGCAAACTTGCGGGCAATCATGTTCGCCCTCACCGACAGAGCTCTCCGTTCCCGCTCGATGTCTGCATCGTCCTTCAGGTCGGTCGCTACCACGTGTCCTATATATTTAAAACTGGCTAGTCTTTCAACCAGAGTTCCATAAAGTTTTAAGGGCTGCACTTCAATGTTTCGATAGCGACCGGCCTCAAAGACCATATACTTGCTTTTTGCCACATTATATTTCAGTCCGTAGCTGGTTGCGTACGTCTCACACAGCCAACAGCTTACGTAGACCACACGCCGAGGCACTCAGCAGAACCATATCGTCCGCATAATTGATGTTATTCACACAAACTGAGTCAATATGACATCCGACATGCATTCTACCAACCGCCTCAAGAAGGTCATTCACATACATATTAAAGACCGTTGTTAAGCCTCCTTGCCTCACCCCGCACTCCATTCTGTATGGATCCGATATAGTGCCTGCCCATCTAACGCAGTTGACCTGGTTCCCACACCAGTAATTGAAGAGTCGTACCGTGTCTGGAGGCAGTCCTATGGTTTCTAGTAATAACGTTCAGGATTTCCTGAAAACAACAAGATTTCAACAGAAAATAGTTATCGGTGAAATGATACACTTTACTTAAGGAACGTTTGTTGGTTGTGTGGTTTCCACTTCGCAGACATTGAACTGTTTGGTAGAAGAAAGCAGGTTTCGAACGATACTTACATCTCGTGGTAAATTAGAAATTAATATGGTAAGTACAAAATATATTCTATGGTTTTTTGATCATGATACAACGCTAAACGAAAAACTTGATAAATTTAAAAATCACAGGTTCAAAGACAACGAAAGTGTCAGTCACCAGTGAGTTAAAACAAAACTTATAGGTCTCAAAAAATTGGACATTTTGGTTAGCCTTCGTCAGCGGCTTCAAAAATCGACCACTGAGATGGAGTTGCACAGAACACACCATTTAGGTACAATATGACTTAGACAGTGTCAAATATAAGTTCCGCACAGTCATCAATCACGAAAACTTTACTTTATTTAGGTATAAGAATGTTTAAGGGCAAGCCAGAGCTTCTACCAAAGATTGCGAAAAGCATCCAAGTCTGAACAACTTCAACTCCAAAACTACATGGTTTAAGTTAGAACTATTCTAAAATGTTTTGTGCAAAGTTGTCAAACTGAATTTCTAAGTTAGGTGAAATTTAGGTGTTGAAAACGTTATTACTATTACATTTCTGCTGCAAAACGATTTAGGTTCAATTTGTATTAGGTTATATCGCCTATTTGCGTTAGTTATTTTATTTGGTTGCTTCGAGTTAGTTAACGATTATAAATTTGTTTTGGATGTGGTTTGCGTTGCGGTGGTAATTCCTGTGTTTCATTTATGCAACCGCTATTATTAACAAGCACTCAATGGCATAATAACGTTGTTTTGGTCATGAGATACCTACATACATATACCTAATGATACCATTACAAATAAGGGGTATGTGATTAGATTTGTGTGGCAGTCCAAAGACGTTACGGTGACGATATACTAAAATAATATATTATGGTGTCTGTATAGTTTACAAAAAAAATTAATAATTTTGAAGTCTGTTAATTAATGACATATTTAAATCCATCGTTTTGACATTATTATTTATTAGTGTGCTAGGACTCCTAGGTCAAATCTAACGACATCTTCACCAAAATCGGGCTATCTGTTTATTCTCTAAGAGGAAACAAAGCACCGCACGCATCCCACAAACATACATACGGTCAAACCTTACCTAGGAGGGTAGCCTCCTACTTGAACGCCTAGCGGCAGAAGATGGCAAGATCTATTGTTTATACAGGGTAATAATCCTGTGCATAGGTTATTGCATCCATTCCCGTTAAGAGGTTATAGTAGAAGTCATTTGCAATCATTTTCAAGTTTTTGAAGGAGCTTAGCTGACTCTTTTTGAAAAAAAATTTTTAAATGAGAATTATCTCGAAAATGGTTCACTTTTGCATAATGTATTATGGTGTCAAAATGATTGCAAATGACCTCTACTATAGCATCTTAACGGGAATTGATGCAATAACCAATAACCCTGTATAATGTCATCAACTGTAACTGCCCGTGTTCAGCAAATAAATATTTTGAATTTGGATTTTGAATTCTACGGCAGTCGGGTAAAAATTGGGTCATGTTGCCAATTTAACTCCGAACAGTAGTGCCTTCATTTCTTCGCAACTCATTTTTGCCAAGCTATATGTTTATAACTTCAATGTACACATTTTATTATATTTACGTACATATTGACGTCAACCGTAATACGTCGTGATTTAGCTGAATAAGTATTATCAGACTGCTAAGCTAACGAGACGCCAAACAGCGAATGAGGTCAGACATATGGAGGTAAGTCGACAATAATTCACGCAATTTGTTTCATTTTTTATCCATCGTATCCAAACAGCTCATTGTATTTTATGAAGTATCGATCAATCTGGATTTCCTGCCGTGTCTTAGGACATCCTGAGACAGCGGTTCTCAAACTATTTTGGCGATGGAACTCTTTTGAAACACTAAATATTTTACCGAGGCTCAAAATACGCTATATTTTTGGTCTTAAATCAGTCCTTTAATGGAAATAATAAAAATGACACTAACTTTACTTATATTATGTTCCTTGGGTCAATTTAATAATTGGCCGCGGAGTCCTAATGGACTCCGCAAAGCGCACTGAGGATAGCTGTCCTAACATATTAAACGTACATAACACGTCAGGTATAAAAAAAATGCTGAGAATAATTATTTTAATTAATATCTTCATTGATGCAAAGTCCATTTCTACAAATAATACGACGTACTGAAAACTGAAAAAATAAAAGGCGTAGGTAACAAAGGAAATAACTTTTAGGGTTTTTGACCTAACGATGAAACTCTCGCTTATTCGCTATTTTTAACCGAATTCAAAAAAAGAGGAGGTTCTCAGTTTGACTCGTATGTTTGTATGTATGTTTGTTCGCGATTGTATCGCGTTTGGCTTAACTGATTTTGATACGGTTTTAAGAAAAGTATTTGTTACATTTTGGAGAAGGGTTTTAAATGAGAAAAAAGAAAATGAAAAAGATTTCATCAATCGCACACAGCACCTTAAAATCATTATTTATTAAGTCTTGTTTAGTGGGTTTTTGAAGACTCTCTTGAACGATTCAATTTCCAATTTGTTGTCGAGTTATTAACCGGAGAGCCTGTCTCGTCAGCGCATTATTAACAAGTTAGTGCGTGCATATATCCAAGTTAATTTGGTTGCAGGTCTCGACGAATAAGCACCTCGGATAAAGTGGTAGGTACCTAACTCTACCTTACGTGCCCACGAGTGCGCGAGGCAACTTTAGTTTGCCGGTTAATACTTCGTCGAGTTAAAGAAGTGAAAAAACTAAGAACTACATTCAAGAACGTCCTCATTTTTAAATCAATTGGTTTAAATTTAAGAAACTTTTAACAAGCTCTTAAAATTTGTAAGCACTATTTTCCTTATTTCTTCAGGAAATATTCGGGCCCTAGAGCCCAGCTGGTAACGAGGTTAGGTGGAACCCTGTTAGGAGGGTAATACGTTTAGGCTAAATGTCAGTTCGTTAGCCGGCTGTTCATTAGCTTATCTAATTGTTTTGACTGACCATGTATGCGCATAGTGCGCTAGGTAAAGTCTGCTCCGACTAAAATCATATACAGGTAGGTACCTTATTTGTTGGGAACTGCGATTGCAAAAGCACTGTTCATTTCTCTTTAGCCCTCAAAATATAGCTAGAGAGTATGTTAACTGCATTATTCTACAGGGCGTTTGGTGGGTGAGTTCACAAACTTTAAGGAATGGTAGAGCGGGTGTACTAAATAATTTGACCAACAATATAATGACTTGAGATGTGTAATCAGAATTTAATCACCAAAGTTGCGCTGATAGCATGTTTATATAGAAAGCCAACTCTTGCCCGCGACTCCGTCCGCGTAAAAGTCGTTAATTGCTATTACCTCGAGAACTGTTTAATTTTTTAGAATAAAAAGTACCCTATGCCCTTCCCCAGGATACAATCTATCATTCAATCAACCAATCTATCAATCTCCATGCCAAATTTCATTAAGATCTGTTCGACCGTTTTGTCGTGAAAAGGTACCTAACAAACAAACAAACAGCATTTATAATATTACTTAGTTTGGAACAGATTTAACGAACTGTATTCAGATATACATATATATCTAGCTACAATGTTAGCATGGAGTCTTGTCTTTGTTACAGAAGGGTAAAAATTATTCCACTGGACCAAGAGTGGGCGAGACTCGCCACTCGACTCCCAAATGGATTAAACATGTGCCATTTGTAAGAGACAGCCAGTCTAGCGATTTTATACAGGTCAGTGACACGTAGATTACATGTTACTTCATTGAATCATGCGTGTGTAAGTGATTTTAGAACACAGAGTTTGTGTAGTACCTTCATGGCTTGTGTGGATTAGAATTCCAAAAGAATAGATATAAAAACAGTTCACCTTAACGGTGAACTGTTTTGGATGTTTTGGATGGATGTACGGAGCAGGTAATAATTAAATATAGTATTAGGAATAAGTACGTACGAGGAAGTGCGAATACATGGCAGTGATAGAGGGAAAAATACACAAGCTATTGTGGCAATTGTGGCAGTGAAACCTATCATGAGGAGAGATAAACGTATATTGCGGAGGATTTTTTCATGTGAACATAAAGGGTTTTGTAGAGAGGGAAAAATCTGAAAAGAGATAAATAGACACTGTGAGCGATGATAGTAGAAAGTAAGGAGATAAAGGAACAAGCGCTTCGGGTCAACTTTGTTAATGCGAACAACCAAGATGGAACACCCTGCAGGCGTCCGTATTTCCCGGGGCTTAAGACCCGGTGTTCTTCAGAAGTAGGATTAAATAATAGGTGTCTTCTGGGTAAGCTCACTTCATCGTCTAAATACTTGTCCTAACCCTTTGGTCTCGACCAAGAGCGAATCCATAAAATATAAACAAAATAAAACCTCCACCTTTTTTGAAGTCGGTTAATAAAAGGCTGACAGGGATGTTACATGAAACAGCGCGTACCTCATATAAAAGAAAGAAGAAAGTAGTAAAATGTAAGAAGTAAAATGAAGATTTATAACATCAAATGATAAGAAAGCCTTTATTTATAAGTGAAAGCTTGTTGTGTCGAGTTATTAGCGCATGAAATAAACCGTCAACAGTTAATTAATTTGTTCGGGGCAAATGGCTGCTCATGACCGCTTCTGGCTATCTGTTGGGTTCAGAATAATGACCCCATGAATGGATTCCCCATTGGCCCACCTGAGTCATAATAATATCTAGCAGGGTACAATGTCACATAACTTGACCTAGTCACAAACAAAGTTCTAGGCTTGTACTATCGGTTCTAGATACACGTACGAGTATATAGAGAAAAACATAACTAAATATATAAAAACGTCCAGACTCAGGAACAAATACTCGCGCTTATCACACAAATATTTCCCCTACCGGGGATCGAACCCGGTACCGCTAGTGTCACACTTTCGCTGTCAGGTTTCACCACCAACTAGGCTATCCGTCGTCATGAGTCAGAACAAGTCAAGATAATTATCCGCTAGTCACAAAATGTTACTTTCTTGCAATTTTAATGAATAGTTTTTTAATCTCGTTTTTAATTTTCGTATTAGATGCTGCCCAAGTAGCACAAAAGCTGTATAAGAGCTTATACAGCCATTATAACTCTAGTTTCAGCATTTTAAGGGCTGATTAGCTCTTATACAGGCTTGTGTGCTACTTGGGTGGAAGTTACAAATGGAGGAAGTTTACCGGTAGGTGTCAGACGTGTAATCTAATCTATGTACGTAAACTACGTTCATAATATCTTCTGTTGATTCTCTTATCTTGATATAACTATGTACCGTCAGCTGTAGCAACTTTGACTAACCGTGGTAATTCCCCAGTTGCAATAAGTTGCACATACGTAATTGATACTTAAAAAAAAAACATGCAAAGTTTTTCCAGTTCCAATAATTCACAGTTGCGACGTATTTGCGAGTTATTGCGATGGGGGAATTACCACGGTTAGGCAAAGTTGCCATATCTTAGTTAATGGTACCTATCTATGACTGGTTCAAATGCAGATTTAGGTACCTAGTTAGTATTAAAAAAGCTATTACACATGAGCACTAGAAACTTTCTAAATTGACGTGTTTTTTCTAAAGTTTTTATCTCTCTATCGCAGCGGGCGAGCTTGAACCTTTAGCGTTAGGGCTTATTACGTATAACAGGATTTCTTTGTTTGGAATCATGGCAATCAACAAAAAGGGTAAATAAAGAGATTGAATTATCTTTCATAGTAATCAGCAGCGTCTTAAGTTCTCTCGTAACTTAACTAATCAGAAACAATGTACGTTTAGGATATGTGCAGATTCCATCATCCTACATTCTACCGTGACAAAGCCGCAGCTAAATTGAATTCTGCCACTTAACAAGGCTCAGTACGTTAAGATGTTAAGTGGAAGCGTCGGGTATATCGCTGAGATAGTTCCCTAAGCTGCATCACAGAGTATACTACATCTCCGTCAGATGTCATTGCGGCGATGCGTGTTATTCGTAACATGTGTTGAATAATACATAACCAGTTTGCATGTCAAGTGAAGATGTGAAGCGGCGTGCTCGCAGCCGGGCTGGATAACGACTTCCAGGTGGGCTGGATCAGCGTGACGTAACCCCTGATAACAACACGCTTAGCTCAACCCGTTAAATTTCATCGCCACCAGAGGTCAGAGCGCAACATATCTACTATAATAGAATTTGACTCGCGAGCTCGTCTTTGAAGGTTTAAAATGTCATCTATCTTTAAACTTATTTGTCATGGCCTTCAGACGTGAATTGTATCCCTTCATCTAAATAGAAAAAGTGAAGAGAGTAGCAAATAGATTGATTTGATTGAATTATTTAGAATCGTCGAATGCGAATTTATCGGGATCGAATTTAAATGTATGATTATATCTCTTTAAATAATAAAAATGGTTAGGATGCGAAGGTTGTTTCGCATTGAATGTTTTTGTGGGTCCGACGTGAAGCGAGGTGTAAGGCAGCGGCGCAACGCAGCGGCGCGGCGCGGCGTCGATACGCGCTGCGCGCACCGGTCTGACGTAGGCGCGGGCCGCGGGCCGGCGCACTCCGCGGCACTCGGCCTGACTCGGGCTCGTGACGGACCGCCGCCGCCGTCGTCGCGCTCCGCGACAACCCCAATCGCACGAGGATACAAGCTCCCCGCGCGGCGCGCTGTCTAAATGGCACTCAGTGATAGTTCAGTTTAACGTGAAAAAAAACCGACCCCTAGAGCTGTTCAGTGCTACCGATCTATTCCTCAACATAGTCTGGTGAAAACAAACACATCGCAGTGTTATTCGCGCAAGCGCGCCGCACGCGGACATGTCGAGGTCGGCCATCTTGGCCGAAGACGCACTTTCGCCTCGCCCCAGCTTCAGAGTCTGAGCCGAAACCCTGAGAAAGGCCGAAGGGGGTCAGCGATGTGCGGCGGGCGAGGCTTCTCGGCGTGCGGTCTGTGAGCCTGCCTGCCCGGCGCGGCTATCGATCGTGTCGAGCGCCATGGCGCTCGCGGAGTGAATGCGGACTTTGAGACCGTGCCGCAGCCCCCGCACGCGAGCGGCGCGTCCAGAGAGTGATAGTGCTAGAGTGCAGGCGCGGCATGTGAGTCGGCGTGCCCGCGTAGCTGGGAGGGCGCGCGGGCGGCGGCGGGCCCGGCTGGCCGCGCGCCATGGGCGAGGAGTACCCGCGGTCCCCCTGCGAGCGCTTCCCGGCGGCGGGCGCGTTCAGCGTGGCACCGCCGGAGAGGCTCAGCCCGCCGCCGCCCGCGCCTCTGCCGGATCGGTTCTCGGCCTCGCCGCGGCGGGTGCGCCGCTGTGCGGAGGCGGAGCGCGCGCGGAGGCCGCGCTATGTGCCCCCGGCGGCGCACGTGCCGGTGGAGCGGTACGTCCCGCGGCCGCCGGCGCCGCTGCGCCCGCCACCGCCGGTGTACTGCGGGCTGGCGTGCCGGCCGCCGCCGCCGTCCTCTCGAAAATGCTGCGGCCCGGCGTGCCGCGAGGAGATCGCGGGCTCACCGCCGCCGACTCGCTACGTGGAGTACGTGGGCGCTGCCGCGGCGCGCCGCCTGGCCTGCACGCCGCCGCCGCCGCCACCTCCCGCGTTGCAGCTGCCCTGCGAGCCTCAGGAGCCGCCCTGCTGCGTACAGGCCCGCAGGCGACCCCAACCACCACATGATTGGTGAGTACCTACTTGTTATTGTTTTGCTCTACCTTCTATTTATACCCTCGTATACAAACAAACTTTCAGTTGCTTCTCTAAATCGCCCTTTCATTTTTAAATGCGTAACATGGTATTATTCTCTCCTCCTTGGGCCACTTGTAGAAAAAAAAACGTGTTTATCTTAGTCTGGATTTAAAACTGACATTCTGATATTTCAATATATTTTGTCACAACTAAACTAAACTTATTCCTGCAGGAAAATGCTAAATTGGGTTAAGTCAGATTTAAAACTGACAGTTCAATGCGTTTTAACACAACTTAACTTAATACTAAATTTCGATTTAAATTTTCCTCTAAGTGGCCCTCAGTCGAGAAACATCTAATTCAATCTCACGATATTTTATGAATGTCCTATTTTAATCAAAGGGGTAGTTTAAAATTTATTTGACTAGTGTCAGTAAGGAACGTAGGTGTTCATATTCAAAGAATCCAAAATCTAAAAATAATTAAAATAATTAAGATATTATCTTTATTCGTAATTAGCAACTCAACCATACAAAAACCCCTTGGTTTTTAAATGAACTAAACTAAAACGAACAGTACTGTTTGAAATATTTGTGGCCCGAGCGTGCATATAAATTACTGATGAATTTGGGAGCATCCGATGAGTTACGGCGGCGGGGCCTGGGGCTGGCGTGACGTCACGGGATGAGCTGTTATGGCGTAATTGGCTAAAATTTCGTGGATGGGATTGATAACGTGTGATTTATGGCGCTGGGTAACGATCGGTGGCGCCGCAAAATGAGTGACGGCCGAAACAAACTGATTACTTGTCAGTCCTCCGTCCTCCCCCGCCCCGAGGACTAGGCTTAACCGCCTATCGGTAAACCCATTTCCATATAAAAATTACGGAATAAACTCATCAACAAAATTTTAAGGGCGCACTTTTGAACGTGGCAACAAGGAAAGTCCTGTTGTTGTATGACATAACTGGCTACTAAGGCTGGATTTTATAAAGATCCGTTAGATCATATTTCGATCACGAATGTCAAACAATTTATGAAGAGTTACTAAAATTTGATCTGACATATTTACTCGTACTAAAGGGGACCTACTAATTGACCTTTTCCGGGTTACATTTCCTTGTAGGTACAATTTAGTATACTTATTTGTTTGGGATCAACACTAGAACTATGCCCAAAATGAAATTTAATCAATGCGTTAATACATTGCCGAAATGTTTGTGAACCCAAATAGTAACGGACGTGAAAGATAAACATGGTTTAATTAGCAATTATATAATAGGTAGGTACAATAACAATGTCGAACGTGTTTTCAATACCGATCAACAAAACCTGAGTGTGATTTTGTAGTATAACTGTAATGCCTCGTCTACATTTTGATAATAACTAGGCATTTCGTAAGATAGCTACTAATAAAAATATTTTAGTTCCATAATTGTACATATTTCAGATTTTTACAAACATTAAATTTTCGAGATAGGAATTATTTGTGTGGCCGTAGTAATTACAAACACGTATATATATATATTGGCCCGTACATACGTAAATTACAAATACGTAACATGACACGTATTTTCAGTAGGTACCTACACTACACTACATAATTCCGAAAAGTCATAATAAAATAAATCGTAATTCCGAACGGAATTTTACGATTGAAAACTTTTTTTGATATGTCTCATAGATCTAACAAAACTTTACTTACTTACTTTGAGAAATACAATTATGCACTTAATATGGCTTCAGCATAATATAGCATTCGGAAAAATGAAAATTCTGACACTTGGAAAATAAGTTCTGAATTTTAAGGTGTTCCAATTTTCAATAGATTAATAAAAATTATATACGGAACTTGGAACTTTATCGTACATAAATGGCGGTGACATGACTACGCTACGAAACTCTTAAAAGGCTTGAATTAACAAAAATAAGCAAGGCTAGATTGAATTAGGTACCGACCGAAAAGGTCGTATTAGCACGGTAATGGGTATAAAAAGCACCTAGCCTATACCTACCTGTATAGATAAAGGCCGAAAGGGTGTCACCGGCCCGCGACGTTGGATAAACCTGAAATTTAAATTTCACGAATTTGAAGTCTCGTTGTGTTCATAATCATTATTTCAGTCTCAAGAAGTTAACGAGTACACTGTCGGACACACATAACTAATTGTACAACTGAAACTAATTTCATAGTTCAAAATGTACAAGTTGGCCATTAGTTTACTTATTATAATAGAAACAAGACCATTTTCTGCGCTAGTTTTATTATACACACTAGCTTAAATACTTGTTCCCTTGATAATGGTCTCGATCCAGGAATAAAAAAAAACACCATATATCATATTTAATATCTATCCGACAATCCCACTAGCCCCACTACCTCGTTATAAACCTATAATCAATCTATAAAATCAATAACTTTGTTTAATTCTAGTGACTGTGTTACTGCAAAGAAATGTCCAACAAATTAACATACCATCACATTTATTTCAAGTTGTGTTTGGAATAGCCGCTTAAGACGAAGGTTCAAGGTAATTGTAAAACATCCTTTTATCGTTAATAACGATAAAAGGATTCGCTATCATAAAAATACTAAAAGCCAAAATATGACCAATACATAGGTAGTCAAACGTCACTTATTTGCGAATGTTACTTAAGATTATTAGCCAAAGGATTATTTAATGATTTCAAACTAATTTGATTCCTTCCAATCCTTACTTTGACCTCAATTTCCCAGTCCGCAAATCCTGTTTCTATGATAGATAAAATCCACGATTACCTCATTGATACCAGTTCTTATCTTTCGTGTACGGTCATGGATCTGATAAGTGGTTTTAGTACGTACCTGAAATTGATAAACCTTTATTACATTTTATAAACGGGAGACGTGAGACGGTACACAAATGCGATAGCGATTGGTGATATAGAATTGTTTAGATGCTTGTGGTTGGGTGTGACGTTATGTCCGTTTTTGTTTGCAAGGTTTTTTGTACAATTGTAGTATATTGCTCATTGTAAATGTATCTGACGTGTGTTTTGTTTCGTACTCGTTAATTAATTGAGTGATGAGTGAAATGTGCTATAATATATTGTGTGGGCTACTAAGGATTGAATTTGAAGGTCATGCATAAGAAGTAAGTGATAGTGTGTCATTTTGTTCAATGTTATTAGTATCGTTACTAAATACTGTTCATCTGTTGTTGCCAAAGTTTCTTATACTTGGCATCACTAGTGCGTTTTCTACTTACGTTGTTGTGATAAACGTTCTTCAAATTTATGACAGTAGGGTCTTGTGTAAAGATTATTCGATCATTTAAAAACAGTATTAAATGCCGGTTATCTATCTCGTTTGTCTGTAATCAGAATATTGCGGAAACGTTTGTAAAATCAATTTCAATTGTAATACTAATTATGTTTTCGTTCTGAAACCAGTCCAAATTTTTCCTTTTTTATTTAGCTAATGACATCGGTTCAAAATTGAAAACACCAGATAAAATCAGCTCGTTTGAAAGGAGCTGACGTCCATCGGATATTTTTTGTCGAATGCTGGCTGAAATAAATTTTCTCTTTTGGCCAATTCCCTTGATTTGTGAGGGTCTTGGCGTGTATTATGCAGAGCCATGCCCGTATTTTAAAGTAAAGTAGGTGTATTGCTTTTATATAATGTGTTTGCTATCTTGTCAAGTTGCTACTATGGCTCTTTACTACATATGTTAAGTAAAGTCTGTTTTGCTTCAATATCTCGTTTCGTTACTAGTTGGTAATAAAAACAAATTTTATTCCGGTTCTTCAAGTTACTTAGCGTGTTTTTAATCACACGCAACAACTTGGAGGTCTTTAAATCAAATTAACTCGCAACAAAACATCGTTAATGTTCAAAACAAAAAGATTTTGGCGTGCCCGCAAAAAATAAATATTATCTAGACGTACAAGAGGATACAAATGGATTTTCGAGAAAGGTAAAAGAAATTATCCTAAGTAAGGAAGCAAGGTGCGTGATTTATTGATAGGGCCACTGAAAAAGTACCGCCGAAGCAAAACAAGCGAATAAGGAAGATAAATGAATTACTTTCATTTTGAACACACCCATTTGGCCTTCGGGAGGGTCTGGCGCCGAACACCCGCGACTTTGATCGGAAAATAAACGTATTAAAATCGATATTTCCACTTGTATTATATATTTTGCAACAATATACTACTGTGACTCAATAATTAATGCACCCATATCTCTACCCGAAATAATTAACACTCCTTTTCAGGGAGGTGGGTAAATATAATGGTCCACTTTAGACGATTGATTTTAAGTAATTCCGACGAAACAAGAATCCGAAGAAACAGGAATAGGTACGACGAAACAGGAATACGACGAATAAGGAACGAATCCGCACGAGAAACCCACGACCTTGTCCCTTACCCACAACTCTTTAAAAGTGTATCTACTTACAAGTTAAAATTGCCAAGAAAAAGAAAAACATACAATTTTCAAAATGTACATGTTTTTGTGTGATACCACCCTTATATTATGAAAGATCCAACAATTAACCGCACCCTATCAGCAGTCAATATCCTGTTTTCTTGATATATTTATCTTGTTATGTTACAAGTTGTATTGCTGATGCCCAGATCATCTAAGGAAAAAACGTATATCAAAAATAACGTAGCAACGTAATAACGTAGCAAAAATGCTTAAGCGCCATATTGACATATGGCGCTTAAGCATTTTTGCTTTTCCTCTGTCGATATGTTGAATTTGTACACTTGTTTGTAGACTAAGTAGTTCTCTTTTGTTTTGAAATATCCGACGACAAATGGGCGTTTAACAAAAAAAGTACGCATAGTTAAGGACTAAAATTATCAACAATAATTGCTTCCATGACGTCACGAAAATTAACAAACACAAAACCAGACAAATGGTGGTATCTGAGATAAAACTCCCGTAGCAAGTTCAACCATATTACTAACGGGTGAGGATTGAATCTGCTTCGGTTATTAAATTTGAGATACCGCCTATTGGCGTATGAGGGGGGTATATAAATGTATGACTAATTTTCGTGACGTAATGGAAACAATTACCGTTGTTAATTTCCTCCTTCCTTAACTCTGCGGTCCTAGTGGAAAGGTATAAGTCGATTGAACTCGTAATAAAAAAGGGTATAAAACATTTACGGAGTACACTAGAATTAGGTATACCTTTTTTCACATGAATTTTCACTTATCCATTTTCACTGGGACCCCAGAACTATGCGTATTTTTTTTGGAAAACGCCCAGATATATAAAGCTGTCTACTCCCATACTTTTTGAATGTATCTCTCGTTATAGTTTGATTTTCTATATCACCTAAACTAATATTGGATTGAGCCGCACGTAATGAGAAAATTAGATACGGCCCCACTCGGGTAGCCGCAAAACATGCTCTGCAGGCATTAATCTAATATCGAAAGCTTTCAATACTCTGCGTGATTCTGTGTAAAATCTCGCCTGAAATATATGTTTAAACGATTTCAAAAAAAGGAGGAGGTTCTCAATCAAGGCTAATACTGTAATTTAGCTCTTTGGATCAAATATAAAATCATTTTAATTTCATGACTTTCTTGACAGACTGTAGCGCTCGGAGGCACGTAATTCAAAGATACCTTCCGCTTTGACCGAGCTGCCTGTCGACGAAACCGGCGACCAAATTAAAAATACACGCACTAAAATGTTGATAATGCTCTGACGGGAATCCGTCAGCGAATGGAAAGCGAGCTGTTTGAAAGAATCACCTTATTTCATCTCAAAGTGAACTTAAACGATATTGCAGAAGTTTTTATTGCACCGCGATTCCAGTGAACACTAAATTAACTCTTGACGCCAGTGCTTGTACAAAAGGCTCCAATCAAAGTTGAACGGCGCATCGGATCAACTACTGGTTTCTTACATTTAATTGGGTAAATTCCTGAACTGTCTGTAATTGGTAAATGGAGTTTTTCTTGATATTTGCTTTGCTAGGGATGCCCGGATGTTTTCTGATTGAATGTATAACGTTATTAATTAGTAATGAATTCTTGCGGTGTAAGAATGTAGAACTATTCCATACTTTGATCCTAAACGCGTCACAGTCACAGTTATAGGTACCTATAAAGAATACATTTATTTGTGTACCACGATGACATAATGATGATGTTGATGAGAAGTCATAAGTCCTGATTAATTATAATATATAATGGATGACCTAAGCACAAGAAAAGAAACAAAAGCATATTTTTTCTCTTTTCTTTATTCCTTTTTTCTAGCTTCAATTGATCGTTAGCTGTGCAATCTCGATAGATTGTAAGCTTCTTGCGAACAATGATTTTAGTTCGAGCTTCCAATAATTCAACGCAGGTACAAACACTGTAAACAAAGTAAAAGTGGAAAAAATGCGGCTGAAATCTCTAATCAAGGCTAAAAGGTAATCTAGGTCAATCTCGTAGAAAGTAGGTAAGTAATATGTAAAAAGCCGTGAACCATTTAGACTTCTAAAACGCGTTTTTTGTGGTTTGACCTAATTCCGCTAGGAGGGTGTTCCCCTCGGTTTCGCCCTACGTCAAAAAACCATGCCTTTAAAGGACACAAGCCGTTAACTTTTGGGTACGGGGTCCGTGTTATGAACTGTTAAACGGTCTAACTTTAAGGCAATGAAGGAGACAGCGCTATGTAACCGCTGTAACTCTCTTTCTATGCCTTTAAATTAAACGGTTAATATGTGGCTCCAAGGCACATGGTTATAGGAATATATTTGAATTCGATGGCTCAAAGTCAAACACACGAGGAGATTTAACAAATGCGACATCAATATTAATTCCACCCACTCGTACCATCGTACGTACTCGTATAGTCAACCAAACTATGTCAAAGTGACGTAATTTAATCCTAAGAGACTTGATGGATTTTACTTATTGCGTTGTCACTTTGTCATAGTTCCATAGAGTCCCATTTGGTTGACTGAGCATATTTGTTCCAGGGTGAATATTCGGGCGTTTCAACCGCCTCATTACCGTTTTCAATATACCTATTGACGAAATCAATGACACCTACTAGCAACTTCTGATGTAAACAGAAGCAGAACCGGGGGTAGTTTCTATTAGCATCAGAAGTTGCTGGTAGATGTCATTGATTTCGCCAATATGATTAAAAACGGTAATAAGGCGATTGAAACGCCCGAATATTCACAAATTTCACCATGAAATATCACAAAGACCACGGTGAGTTGACTGGTGCTTTTCCACACGTTACTTAAACTACAAATTGATAACATTTAACCCTATGTCTATGTTGTGTAATCTCAATGTGAATTTGTTTTTTACCCCCGACGCAAAAAGAGGGGTGTCATAAGTTTGACGTTTGATCTGTGTATTTGTGTGTTTGTGTATCTGTCTGTGGCATCGTAGCTCCTAAGCGGATGGATTGATTTTGATTTAGTTATATTTTGTTAGAAAGGTGACTTGATCGGGTGTGTTCTTAGCTGGCTTTGATGAAAATCCGTTTAGCCATTAAGAGTTGCGTTCTGAAAGTAGAGGTCCCGATTTTGTCGGGAGTTTTGTAACGGTTATTTTTTTATAAGACACAAGTATGAATGAATAGCAATGAAAGTCCAGACAGCGTTACAAATATCCGTTTCTAGTGTGTTCGGTATCACTTCAAGACCCAGATTACCACTACAAGTGCCTTGAATATAAATACGAACGTATTGTGACCTTTTAACTTTAACTTGACATATTTTTCGCTTTTCTCTTTCTGGATATTTTTGTGTAAAACGCCACCAGAAAATATTCTCGAATGAGAGATGCATTACATTCCAGTATTTTTTTCCTCTACTTTTTTATAGTCATCCGGAAGGTTTCTTTGCATTCTGGCAACACAAAGCTACTCTCTCCGCACCCTCGCTACTCTCGTAATCATAAATAGTTGTTGGACTGACCTAACAACCAATTTATTCATGTTTTTATACGTATGTAAAAATACGTATTTAGAGTTGTGTATGTTTACACATCACCGGTGTCATTACGAGTGTAAGTGTTTCTTAACTTTGTTGATAGTATAATTGGTTTCACAATTAGCCTTTGGTTATGAATAAAAGTATGCCGGAGCTGTTTTTCCAGGCAAAGCGCGATCCCCGTCGACTTCCTTTCAGGATCCATTGTTTTGATTTGCTCTCCTGAATCAATATTACCTTGGAAAATAACCTATACAAACTTGGTTCTACATTTTGATAAGATTTTTTGGTATACTGAAACCGTGTTTCAGGGATTAATACATTTTTATTATTACCCAAACGCGCTAAGCTGAGGAAATTGAATTTAGTAGTTTTGGTAAGTAAGTAGTACCAATTCAAGGATTGCAGGTAAGTATCTGAGCAAAAAATGAATGTTCCGCTTTAACTCCTTAATATTTTACTAAATCCTGACGGATTTTAATAAATGGGATATTAAATGATACGCGGAGTAGATACGAGTACCGTAGCTCAAAACAAATTATAACGTAAGGTATCATACCTACTAGTCGCCAGTCAGATGAGTTTTCAAATTTTAAATTCTACCTTTCGAAGGCACGGATTGCTTTAAAATTGTATCATCAGTTGTTATAGTAATATTACTAATAAATGTAAGGAATTTCCACTGTATAATATTGTTTATACAAAAATAAGACAATTCTGACACTTTTTAACGCCACGCAAGTACATTTTAAAAGTCAAGTTAAGACTACTTTGTTTTTAGACGTGGGTAAGTTGAATTAAAAATAAGCGAAAATCTCGAGTAAAAAGTTTAATCAATGCCCTTTTGACCGTGTTGGGTTGTTGGGGACTTCAAAGGCGAGGCAAGAAAGGGTTGCGAGGGGGCTCGTCCCTTCATTTTCTAGGTAACAAATGACGGGGACAAACCAAATTTCCTCTCTGACAGATGTTAGATTATTGAACTCGGAACTCGGAAAAGGTATGCTTAAAAATTTGTAAATTATAAATGAATGTATAAATTATATTCAAGGAAAAACGTAGTTCTGATTTCATCCCGATTTAAGGGTGCCAGATGAATACGTCTGTGTAAACATGTATAAACAGTTGACAATGCTTTTGTCATTCAATCTTACACATACACCGGCCCCCTTATTGCATAACGCGTTTGACGCTCGGAATCAGAATCAAGTGTCATGATTTTGTATGGGCTATGACAGTTGATTCGGATACCAATTGTCAAAATTTCGTTAGGCAATAACCCCCCGGGTCATGTGTGTGTTTATTTTATTCTAAATCACTGTTATTTTGGCTTCACCACAACGACCGAAGACCTCACCCCTAAATTAATTTACCTATATCTAAGATTGTCTTTTTAAGTAGTGACCACGTACAAAATTGGTTAGAGCTTCTTGGCAGGCTCCCAAATCGCCTTGTGGCCTTGGCAGCTGACGGGTGACTTAATGATGACATCTCAGCCTGCTAGCTCATTATCACTTAATTAAACAATAGATGGATACCCACTGGTACTGTATCTTTATAATTGGGTTCATCGCCCGCTACCTTCGGCTCGTTTCGCTGTACAGGTACTGTTTTAATTGGTGATCGATTACTAATAATATCGGAATAAAAATATGTTTTTGTTATACAATAGGCACAGTTTTCAAGTTGGAAATAATTTTATGTTCATATTTTTTTAGAAGCGAGTCTTTTTAATTGTCTTTGGCTATCTAAATCATGGTTGGTATTCTATCTTTAGTTTGAATTTGGTTATTTTATTTCAAGGTACTAATTAAATTGTTCAACGGAATTGTTTGGGCTATTGTACATAGGTAGGACCTAGTTTTTTCTCGCGAATTTGTCCGGTTAGATGTATAATTTTCCGATCCTCCAACTTATTGGTGCAATCACGTATTGGCATTCTTTTGTTCCAAAAAAATAAAGATAAGCAAACAAACCAACTGTCTTATTTGAAGATAAAAGATAAAAAAGATAAAAGATAAAAGATATTTATTCAGTAAGTAGGCCGCACGGGCACTTTTACACGTCAAAGCCGCGTTTTATTGGATAAAATAAAACCTTTTTCTACCTACCGTAAGCCGGTTACTTCATTCGCTTTAGCAATAATATTTGCGATTCAGTAAACTACTGTGCAGATAAACTGCGAGCTATTGGAACATTGAGTTAGTACTTAAGTCAGGTAGCACAAGTATCAAGTCCTGAAACCTGCTTCAATCGCATTTTGTGTAATGAGTCTGCAAATTACCCTATTGCCCAAGTTTATATTGAATTTGGGCAAACTGGGTAGGTTAGGTTAGGTTGGACCTGGTCTGAGATCGGTTGCAGTGTAAGATTTGAAGGGAGATTAGTAAACCGTGTTTGAGTATACTTTTAATTAATTATCTCCAAGCAGGTTAATAAGGTTCTACGTATATTTAAGTAATGTATTTGCTTCTGTGGCATGATATTTTTTGCAATTGCGTACAACAGAGATTTTAAGTGTAATACATTTAAAACGCCAAAAAATATACAATTATTTTATCGTCCTCAATGATGGAATAATGATAATTTTATTTATCTTTGTTTTTCCTTCGTGAACCGTCATAGGGCATGACCATAGAATAGCAAATATTAATTACTAGCTTTTGCCCGCTACTCCGTCCACGTAGAAGTCACGTAAAAGGTAACCTTTGCGTCAATCCAAAATAAGGAATGTGTGCCCAATTTCATCCAAATCCGTTCAGCCGTTTAGGCGTAGTTGAAACACAAACATCCAACAATCCATACAGCCTTTTTTAATATTAGTCGGAGCAGTAGGATAAGGTTTACATAAGATGATGGTCTTCGAGACCCCCTAAATACTACCAAAAAGTACGCTTACCCTTTGTTGATGTTTTTACATAAGTTTCATGAAGTTACATACATAAAACAATAATATTTCTATATAATTTTGTTTAACTAACACGTAATATAATAAATTTAGCAAGATTATGTTTGCACGTTTGTAGCTAAAACCCAACTTTTTGCTGTCGCTATGGAAAAAGAGATTACAAAGCCCCTTAGGTCGAAGGGATAGCGCAATGAAAAGGGAGAAAGGTCGGAATTAGTTCAAGGACGCGCAAGTTTGTGTTAGAAACTTAAATTATGCGTATCCATCCAGGCGATAAGGCCCTGCGTCAATCGAGCTACATTACCATCACTTTGGGTTCTCAGTTTAATTGTTTCTAGGTATTCAACTTCATAATTAAATTTTATCGCAATAAATAACGTCGCATGACTTGTTGCCGTAAGGTGTCACGATTCGTCGTCGTTTAAGTCAACAGCATGCAATAAGTGCACCAGAAATCTGGTTGCGTTCTTCAGAGGCCTCAAAAAACTGGTAGAACAAAAGAGGCATCGTTAAATATTATTGCATACGAAGTTTCCAGCAGATGCTATTTTACTTAATACAACTGCAGTAGTTCCAGTGCACAGGTTCTTATTATTTAAAGTTAGTTCGTCTACAAAGTTACGCCATTCATTTCAATATTCAGAGCTGCGAAGCCTAGTACGAGTACTAAAATGTACAAACTTGGCTATTACAGGAGTTTTGCTTCTGCAGCGCTGAAAGTATTTAAGGATTTACCCACTAGATAAATGGCTCAAGTATTCTAAAGGAAACCCAGGAAATCATCCTAGGTGAGCAAACAAAAGCGAAGTTAAAGTTTGTTGCACGTTATTTTAATTTTCTTGGCATGGGAAAATTCTTGGTGCATAACGTTGTTGTTGTAGGAATAGTTTAGGAAAAAGTACTCGATTTATACGAACTATATATTAAATGTTTGTATTACAATAACCCACGTTACGTGTGCTGAATATGTTCTCAGTCTCATCGTCTGACCCGAATATTATTAAACAAAAGATCATTTGTCCATTGTTTCGTCGGTAAATGTCACATTTCGTTTCATTACGAGTACCTATTTCTATTTCTATTACCGAAATGAGGTTAAACAAGACATAATAATAATAAGCCTCCAGAGAGTCTTTAACAGGCAAAAAACTCTTAGAAAGGTGGCAAAGTCGCCTTTACGTCGCCTCAGCCAAATACGCTTTTGGGTCGAGTGTCGACCCAGTTGTCAGGTCTCGATATGCTGTGCTGTCACCGCCCGCGTTATTTTTGCCACAGTATGAGTGCAGATTTTGAAGTAAAGTGCATAACTCATTATATTCTGCTGACCTTTTGAAAATAACACACTGCGTGGAATTTATTGCGCAGCAATATTCACGTGCGAACTTTAATTTGAATGGCTGAAGACGTGTTTGATTACCGGGGAAGTTCCTTCAGATTTAGGCGCATTGTTTGCGCAAGGCGTTTTCCGCACGCAATATAGGCAGCAAGACTGTGCGCCTCCATTGGGGTTCCGACTCAAAAACACTAGTGTCTCATTTGATTTTTACGAAAACAATAGGGCCATGTCGACGCGGTTAGCCTAGTTGGTAGTGACCCTGCCTACGAAGCTAGCGGTCCCGGGTTCGAATCCCGGTATGGACAAATATTTGTGTGATGAGCGCAAGTATTTGTTTCTGAGTCATGGATGTTTTCTATGTATTTAAGTATGTATTTCTCTATATAAGTATGTTTATCGTTGTCTAGTACCCATAGTACAAGCCTATAGCTTAGTTTGGGACTAGGTCAATTTGTGTGAGATGGTCCCCTGATATTTATTTATTTTTATTTATTTATTTTAATTATTTGAACTATTTGAAGTTTATCAATTACATCGATATCAATCACAATGACAAGGTTCTAAGTATGATCGACCTTTTTATTGGGTGACTGTACATGCAGTTCGATCGATGCCCATTTTTCTTTGAAGTTAAACAACCTTTTATCTAAAATGTCGAAAAACAAATATATGTTCGGCCTTATTTTAGGCTATGGTTGAATTTTATTTAATGTTGCGGGTCCTCAAAGCGATAAGGCATTGGCACAGCGCTATCGGAGTGGAACTCTGCTTTGTTAGCTTTCGGTTGCATTCAAACCCGGCATTTGTTTTGGTGCCCACTCCAATTGCCTTTCACTGGCAGGCAGATTCTCTTCGCTATTCAACGTTCACAGGTTCTTGATTCTTTTTTTTTCATTTTGATGTTGTAATGATACAGAGTAATATAAAAACAATAAAATAAGATAGATAAGAATGTATTGATGTAGTTATAGGATAACTTACCGCTACTTCAGATCATATTTCAAAACTACGCTCTGCTTCTAAGCAGCAGCTAGTTTCGTGATACTTGAGTATACCATTAAATTTAAGTAGCATAATTGGTAATGCACCTACAATTATTAATGATTTCGGTTGTAAGTTAAGTTTGAGTAGGTACTATTTAGTTTTTTTGAAATATCTGTTTTAAAGCGAAAATTGTTTATCAAATGTTCACGTAAAAGCCTTTAAAAAAAGCCAAAAAACATTTCACAGAAAAAAAACTCTACGCTATATTTTTATCCTGAAAATAATATATGGTGATAAGAGGATTTCGTATGTTGTCCATATTTCCAGAGGGCTTTTTTAAGTTGGAAATATTTCCGTAAGAATGTGCGACCTATTGTAGCAGTTGGTACTGACAGTACTCCTCAAACTAAAAGGCGGCTAAACAACAATCGCCGGCTTGTTGTTTAGCCGCCTTTTAGTTAGAGGACGGCAGTGTTGTCAATTTGCAAATTGTCAACACTGCGTAGTTATGTCCACATCGGAAATCAACTGTTAATCCGATTAATTACTTGATTGAGTCGGAACAGTCCACTTTGATCATTTCGCTCTCCGATTACGGTCCCTGTAGTTGTAAGGATCTATTTTAACCTGAACTTTATTCCGTTCAAAGTTATTGGAACTAACAACAGCAGCGTGGTAATAAAAATAGAGGGAAAATTTATTTTGTACTTTTCGCAAACCATGTTCCACTTAGGGCCGTTAAAAAAACTACTATGACATAACAATTTATAGTGACAGGAGGAACTGAATATCGCGTGTCAGCAGTTGAATACCGACCACGCCACGGTATGTTTATTATTTATTTCAATGCACCGTCCGTCCTGCTTTGCCGCTCAGTAAAATTGCAATCGCTGTCGTGTTCAATGACCTCATTACATTACGTATAAACCCACAATTTTCATAACACAGCAGAATTATGGGGAATTTAAAACAGTTCTTGACTAATGCTTGTGACATTTCAGAAAAGAAGGTATACATATTATTATTTAGAGAAAAGGTTTACGTAAAGAGCTTCTGATTGCCTTATGAATATAAAAATAGGTATCACGTGAGAACAGTTACATCTAGACGGTCAGATTTGTCCTTGGACTGTGCGAAATTGATTTTGTTTCCAAGAACTTAGCTTATCTTTTCGACAGTTTTGCTTAAAAAATACGTCTATGTTTAGTAACACAAGGAGGGCACATTTAGCTTTAGCGATACGGAGGCGGACATGTTGCGAATACGTAACACACCGCGCTCTCAAATTGACACGTAAGCTCTTGACTTTTTTCTTTAGAGTGTCCGCTTAGATACCTACATAACCCCATCTCACGTTAGTCTAAAACAAACTTTATGTAAAGGCCGATCTAGGCAAGTTATAACTATAAAAATAATTGCAAAAAATATAGTTATAAAATTTACATAAATGGAGATATTGCGAATGGTTTGATATTTGTTACGATTAGCCCCTGTCTCCCCTATTAATACAAACCCTACGACTAACATTTCTTTCATATACAATTTGAAAAAAAAGTATGTCCTTACTTATTTATGTAGAAAAAAAAGGCGTGTAACATTTCGAATAGCATTTACTTTCGAGGTATCATGTTAGAACCTAAGCACGACTAGTTTTCTTTGAAAGTAAATGTCGTTTATTATAATTACACGTTATTTTTTTGGTAACATAGAAGCGAGGCGATTCAAACGCTCCGAGGCATTACACTCTTCCCTCTTGTCTCGCTTCACAAATGAATAGGCCAAATGTGACGTTCTCAATATAAAGAGACCTTATGGAGGAAGGCAGTTACGCTCTTCTTATTCTTGTAACTATACGAATACTATGGTAACAGTTCTAAAAACGGCGTAACCGCCTGCCTCCATAAGGTCCCTTTATATTGAGAACGTCACAAATCGTTGGTAGGTCCTAGATAGGTCAGTGTACTGTCTCGTACTTAATCACCCTTCCCTGAAGTGCTTGCCCGACATGTGGTCAATGACGTGTGCGTTCCAATCCAGAATTAGGTACTACCGATCACCGCTGTGTTATCTTTTGACAACAGAAAGCGATGGTTACATATTAACCTTGATACTAGTTTCTTTATGATACAATCTTCTACAGCAGTTGGAGGGAGTGATTGATTGATGTACGAATATTATTATTTATTATTTTATATATTTTACTAACATCACTGCTGGGCTTAAAAAAGCCGTGGTAGCCTAATGGTTTGACCTGCCGACTCTTAAGCAGAGGGTCGTGGGTTCGAACCCGGGCTCGCAGCTATAAGTTTATCCGAATTTATGTGCGAAATATAATTTGTAAATTTACCATGAGCTTTTCGGTGAAGGAAAACATCGTGAGGAAACCTGCACACACGCAAAGTAATTTGACGGTGTGTGCGAAGTTCCCAATCGGCACTGGGCCCGCGTGGGAATCTATAGCCCAAACGCTCTCATTGTGAGTGGGGGCCTGTGCCCAGCAATGGGACGTATATATAGGCTGGATTATTATTGCTAACATCATATCAATCGAAGGACGTCCACTGCTTCACATAACCATTCCCCGCGGAACTCTAGTATATTTATTGTTGTCTAGTATGTTTATAGTAGGTACATACACACAAGCCTAATTTATTTCGGGACTAGATCAATTTGTGTAAGAACGAAGGTATTTACTTAATTTTATAAACATTAACGTAATTGTGCAATGTCAAATAAGTGGTGAAGTCGTCTTTGGTTGAAAACACAATAATTCTATTTTTATTGTAGGTACCTGGGTGATCTTATCAGCTGATCTCAGTGGATATTTGGCCGTATTAATAAACTATGTCTCAGCACGCGACTCATGACTTGACATTTACGATATCGATATCATAAGACAGGTATCTCAAGATAGACAAGATAGATATCTATTTCATATAGTTAACAAACAGGATGTATAGAAAATGAAATTGGTTAAAAGCTAAGGCGTGAATCGTCGCCGGATGCGCTCGCGCTTAATTCGTTTGAGTTAAATCGCTCGTCCCAGGCAGGGTCTGTACGTCAGCAATCGTTTTCCGTTTTGCCGGATACCGGGCTGAAACCCGGATCAGTAAAAGGTACGTTTACAAGCAATTGAGCGTCAATACGTATTACGTATGGGGTTTTATGGCGTTGTGTATATGGCAACTTATGCCGAATTAGGTACCTTCTGTATTTGCTGATTATAATTGTAGTATTAGAGTAAAAGTAAAAATTATCGGTGATAATTAAAGTTTTGTGTTTTCGGATAGTTAGGTGTGTGTCTCTTTATTGAGATCCAAAATCGATCATTCGAAAAAATCTCTAAAAAGAAATAAAACCACAGAAGTAGCTAATCAAAATCATCTTGATTCATTCACTAACTTGTTTTGAAGTAATATTTCCTAAGTTTTGAGAACAACTGACCATGTTGTAGGTTTACACCGAATTCGTAATAAAATGGCTCCGTAGCCTTAGAAGCCTAGTGTTAATGACCACGTAGCAATACTTAGCTATCTCTTCAGCCAAAATGTGTTAAACCGTTCCCCAAAAAATCATGAACACGTAGCATTAAATGCAACCTAATTTAAAATCACTCAAGAGTGCCTGTGAAGCGGGCCGCTATCTGGCCGCCATCGCGATAGGCCGCGTTTAGCGCGGCTGCAGCTTGGCTTGCGCCCAGGCTCAAGACTTGGCAGCCAAAAACAGCCGCCGTACCCACTTACCAGATAGCTGCCGCTCTGGCAAAATGTTAAAAGCAATAAGTGAGCAACTTTGTTAAATAGAAATTAAAAAGAAGACGGCTTTGTGCTTCGGCGGCGGTTGAAAGAAAATTTTGGATTTTTATCAAGATGTCAGCAACACGATTATAATAAGTCGGTTATGTTTTGGACTCATTAGGAATCATTTATCAGGCGATGAGTACGTTCACTGCGTGCGATTTTACCCGAATGGCAAGAAGGGTTATTCCATATAAATCATTTCTTACGATAGTTTTGGATGTTACTACTTACTTAACATTTGTTTCCTGTAACCTTCGAGTTAAGTGTTGCTAAAATACAGAACATAAATAGTTTAGGTAAAAAGATAATATCTTGGTTATTATTGGTTCATTATAGACCTACGACGTAAGGGACTGTTTCCAGACCCCAGAACAAACTAGATAAACGGAACTCTGAAACTAGTGCCTGTTTATATACTTGATAGCACACTGCTACACTATGACTACCCCACTCGCAATTTACATTGACTCTGAATTTCTAGTTGTAGGTAAAATAAAATTATTAACTGCCGCACTCAGAGACGTCAACTAATGTTTAAGTTTCATTAAAGTTGCTGCGTCCTATTCTATTGCTATAGCAATAAAGTTAATTGACGTCTCTGAGTGCGGCAGTAAGACTAGACAACGCAGCTCAGAGTGCATCTTTGATGAGTTAAAGTTTAATTTTTCAGTAAAATCTCCAAGGGGATTAAACTAAACTATTAAATGAAATGAGATTAGAAGTGACTTGTCAATTTGTTACGAGTAGTTTGGACACTCAATATTTCTAACACCACTTTTGACCTCTATTCCTAAACTATTAAACGAGAAACATTTGTAAATATATTTGTACTCACGTTGTCGAAAACGGGTCTGACGATTTCGATGAACTTTGCAATATAGGGTTTTACGGGGACAAAAAATCGATCTACTAGGTCTCATATCTGGGAAAAAGATTTGCCCGCCCAATATGGTTCGTGTTTTTGATGCGGCCGCCGCCGTCTGATTAGACTAATGGTTAGAGCGTTAGCCTACCTAACCAAACCAAACCTAACCTAACCTAACCAAAACCAAAGTGGATTAGAGGCCTTTATCTAAAATAATATACCAAATCTAAAGTCGACTTAAAAACATGTATTTTGTAGATAACTGCTTACGATTCCTTTTTGTTGCTGGTATTCATGACACGAGGCGCGTAATTACTTACAACTACATGCTTCAATTCTTCGTTTGTCTTAAAACACCGTAAAGTAATTCGAATTTTGAAACGTTTTAAGTCAATCTGAGTGTTATCTAAAAACAGCATTTTGTCGAGTTTGCTTCGTCGGCGCTCAGGCGACAGCGGCGCGGAGTGACTGGCGTAAGCCTATTATCTACTTGCGTCGCAGCGTCCGCCTTATACATCACGTCGCCCAAAACTTTCAGCTCGCTGATAATTAATCACGAAGACATAAAGTTTTCTCCCCAAAAGGTCTTGTTTCCAAACCGACGAACTAAGGACAGCTAAATTGAGTTTTGATTAGGTAAGCGACCGATTCGGCTGCGTAACCAGAAGCGATGGCACGCCGCGTAACACGTGACGTACCTACTCTTCTAATAGCCGTAATACTCGTAACAAAGCTTTTGTATACTTTAAAATAACCTCGCATACCTACTGGTACTCAATATTTTGACAGGTTTTCTTCGATGCAAGTTGCTCTACATATTACAATTTCGTGTAAAATTAATAAATAAATAATAATAACAATAAAACTTAATGATATTATTTACATATTGCTTATGTTTACACATAACTAATATTATTACACATTTGCCAGAACTAGGATGATCCTGTTTTTCAGGCAATAAGATCTTTGACCGAAAGCCACTTTTCAACGCGCCTTAAGCTTTGGTCTCTTGATCGGGACGCACAACGCTGCGGTAAGCGTTATGCGGTGTCGACTCTTTAAGTGTATGTAAAATACCTAGAATGGTCTGTTATCCCGTCAACGCTTGCGTCAGCGGTTTCTTACAAATACCGTATAACGCTTACCGCTGCGTTGTGCGTTCCGATCAATATGCTCGTCGCATAACCACCATTGAAGTGTTATCCATAAATATTTTTTAAATGATTACCTTAGTTTTCTGTTATAAAATGTCGTTAGCTTATCCAATATTAGAATTTACGACTGCTAGTATACTCGAAATAACATTGCAGGGTTTCAAGCTTTACGTCTGAACTTTTCTGAGAAAATCGACTGTAACAGACAGACGGGGGCATGCATGAGTGATCGCATAAGGATTTGCACCTCCTGAGATTTCAAATATAAGCATTATACGTTCTAGAAACAAAAGACAAGTGTAATTCGATAATAGAAATACGCAATACGTGTATAAGTTACAATCGCGCACAAGTTCGGTCACGTAGTCGCGATCGAGTACGAACTAAACGGTTTCTTGGGAGTTCCTCAATCTCTGAGCACTGGAGGTGAATTACCTCGGGCGATCGCACTCTTTGTCTCCGTAACCCGGCGAAGTTCCACGTCTCTCAAGTTACAGTTAGCTCAGAGGACGGAATAGCTTAGAATAATAACACATAGAAACCTAGTCCGCGTACCAAATGTGTAACCACTTAAACTTAACCATTTTGGCATACTCGGCGATCGGCGCCTGTCAGTCGCAATCACGTCATACAGCGTCAACAGCTCCCGGATTTTAATTCAGTGACGGTTTGCGCAATAAATGTGTGCGACAATGTATCTCATAAATTAAATAAACATAGTAAAACCACATTCCACTCTAAAGCAACTCGTTTTGACTTGTCGTTTTACGTAAACCGTTCAACAAAATATCATATTTTTTACAAACGCCATTACACGGCAATGCTGCCAGTATAACGAAATATTTCCCCCTGAATTCTAACTTCAATCACTTGGGTAATTTTAACCTTGCTTTTTTGCCACCATATTTTTAAACAACTTCCGATTTCTGACCAAATTTTTGTACGAAAGACATTTTTATATGGACAATTTGAATTACTGAGCAGTAAGTACTAAATCGAATGTATAATTTATAAATTACATAGTTGCCAGTAATTCATTTCTTAATTAATTTAGTAAGAGTATATTATCGTACGCTACAGAATACTAGTCGACAAAACAAACATTATTGATAAGAGTAATTCCTAATGTTTTCTGCGGAAATGCAACCCGCTAGCAACATTGTGTGCGTGTTGTCGTGCGTAAGTACGCGTTGATTACGCCACATGAATCCATTTTGTGCTTCACTTTTGACGGGTTGGCTATTGGAAACTATCATGCTATGTATTTATTCTGAGCGGAATACTAATAAACCGAACAGCGATCAGCCAAGCAGCAGGCGCAGCTCGAACTTGCACACTTCCCGACTCCAAATTATTCTTGCTTTACAAAGTTTAGGTAGGTAGTATTTTAAAAGGATTGTGAGGTGACGGCTTTCCATACAAACGGCGATAACGTTTTCCACCCCCTAAATGTAAACCGATTTTGTCAAATTTTTGATACGGTGTCAATCGGAACAAAAACTATGTCCGTACGTTTCGTTTTTTTCATTATTAATAAATTTCGATTTATTCTCGTTTTATGGTTTTCATACAAAAGTAATTTCGGCCATAATCTCTTTATAACTAATCAATATTTAAAAAAAACGAAACGTACGGGCATAGTTTTTGTTCCGACTGACCACATATCAAAAATTGGTCGAATTCGGTTAACGTTTAGGGGGTGGAAAACGTTATCGCCGTTTGTATAAAAAGGCTAGATTTTGCAGTTGGTTCACAGTCCTCTTAAATCAACTAAACACAATAATGTAGTCATGACGCTTGTAGCCACACAGTCAAATCATAGATAGTTTTACATGTAGGTAATCTTATATTACCTACATGTAAAACTATCTATGATTTGACTGTGTGGCTCGTTTTATTTATAGAATATTTTGATATATTTTTTATCGCTTTATTTATTGTGTTTTGCAGTGTTACTGAACTCCTAGAGATCCTAGAGCGTCGCAGTCAATGTCCTCATAAAGTTTATGAAGTAGGTATTAGATTTGATCGATTCAGTGGCAAATTTCTGAACCGGGCTGAGATTTGTATGCAAATAGCAAGTCGTTATTAGTCTCCGGTCTGGACGTGATTCTCTTCCAAGATTTCATAGCATCGAGTACCGTCAGGTTTGCATTATTAATAAGCGTGACGTCAGTTCGTTTATGAAAACGAAGCCACCGTAAAATGCTTGATTGCGAATGTTCTAGAAAATATTTCCAGCTCGAGCTTGCTAGAGAAACACGGGTTTTACATAAATCGTTACGACATGGCAACACGAGACAGGCTGTTAAGGACGTCTTGATATATTAAACGTGGAGAAGAAAAATGGATCGTTTCAAGTGGAAGGTGAACAATAAAATGGGGAAGTATCATGCGTTCGCAATGCTAAGTGGTCTGATTAGGCTTGGGAGCAGCATCAATCACTCGGCCGGTAACCGCGTTACGTCGCCACTAATTGTGATCCCGCGCCTCGCGGCCGAGGCACGGTGCCGATCGATCCCACCCTCGACCCGCCACTATCGCTCTCGCGACTCGCTTTTCTTTCCACTTTGCGAGCTTTACATCGAAGTGCGAACTCCGTCGCAGCTGTCTGAAGCCCGTATAAATGCGGCGATAGTAATGGCCGGGGCGGCGCGCCCGCGGCCCGGGAAGTAGGTCGGGCCGGCGACCCCCTCCTTGTCCTCGCTTTCACTGCGTCCGCTGCTCGGGATAAAGCCTAATTTTATTGCGTTGCGTTCGATCGTGTCTTTTCCTGTCGGTTGTTCATTTATACAAGTAACTTAATTTTATAGTGAACCAAATAACCTATCCAGGTTAATTAGATCACTAGTTTCTCAACATCGCAATTTAAAATACCGCGTTTGTAGGTACGTGGTTTCGCTAAACTCAAATCACATAAAAATCGTTTCGATGCCATTCTTTTCACGGTTTCACATCGCGCCATAACTCACGCCCGTCTAGAGAGGGTTTATAACAGTAGTTATAAACTGACGTCGCAGCTAACTGACTGCAGTCACAAACAAAACAGCCACTACGTCAGTTTTTAATGAATATAGTGTTGCCGTTAAAAATGATATGTATTTCTCGCACAATTGTAGAAAGCTATTAAAACGTATACGACAGACTGCGACTGTTTCGATGGTCCATATAACATTGTAACGACTTCCTTTTGAGCGTCTTCTTGTGGAATATAACAATGTTTGGTTATTTGATATGCTGCAGGATATTTATTTTGAGCCTAGACCTTGTGATTTCGCCATACAGACTGCTTTGAGAGGTAAAATGCAAGTGCGGTCATATCACGGCTACGCTACGATTTATTACGAACAAAGGTAGGAATATTGCGGCTCTTAGCTACACTACATAATGTGTAGAAATAACTCCCAAAAACAAAACAGAACTAGCGACCACTCGGCAAAGCACGCTTTTAAGATTTAATTCTCAAGGTGCAAGCTCTTTCCTGCTCGTAAAAGTAATGAATGCATTTGGAATGAGAGCGAACATTTTACTCTAAATATGTTTGTACCTACTCCTACAGGTGTCGCAAACTTGAATGTGCATTTCTCGCTAAAATTGGTAATTGGAACAGGAAAGACGTTCAGCTTTAGAGCTAAATTCAATTATGATGCATGCCGAGCGTTAAAATTATAATGACATTCATTTATAAATGAGTGAGTGGGCACAAGTTTGTTTTTAAATACAAATTAATTTCTCATTTGTGGGTATAATGCCTTAATAATATGTACTCTACTGTGCCTTGGTAATATGATACATATTAATGACGCTGTTTTGAACTTAATACTATTTACTTTTGATTTACGTATTTCGACAATGCTTTATTCAGTTTTGATCTTTAATTGTGAACAAAACAAAAGCAATTTGATTTAACTTATTGGACGGTCCGCAGTTCGCACCAAAAGTTGGCATTCATTTTAAATTGCCACCATTTAATTTGTAATCAGGTCCCAAATTGCATTTAAAAGCAGCAATTTGATAAACCTTCATTACGGATAGCACGAAACAACGCCAGTCATTGTTTTAATCATTTACGTATTTTATGTGATTCTATGTTCATTAACAAGTCCTCTTTGAAGATACCTATGTAAAAGCGATTTTCAATTACTGACCGTGACTTTGTTGCGTGCCCGTAAAGGGATCTGTCAATTTAAAAGTATTCTTAGTAAAGTATGTATCAAACCTCAACACATACTTAAGAGAAGACGTTATATAGTTCTTATTTTTACCCGACTGCGCGAAACAAAAAGAAGGTTAACTTGGTTAAGCTGTGAAACCAGCGACTAAATGAATGTGCAGGCAGTTGAATGTCATTTACCCACCTTGACGGACGACTTAAACTAGTAACAGACGCTCGAACTTGGTCCGGACCGGACAACGGATTTGGTTCGCTCCGAACCAGATCCGGCCGTGTGTAGAGCAGTCCGCCGCATATCCGCCGATATGGTCCGCAGACTGCTCTACACACGGCCGGATCAGGTTCGGAGCGAACCAAATCCGTTCTCCGGACCGGACCAAGTTTGACCGTCTGTTACGGGTAGTAAATTCGCTGGCTATTCATCGACTGAGTAGAACTATACGACGATGCGTTAACAGAATAACATAGCTGCTCCTAAACTATTGGACCGACTTTAATAAATGGGGTGTCATATGATTCTTAAATAAAGCCGGTCAAGTGCGAGTCGGACTCGCGCACCGAGGGTTCCGCATAAACTTGTAGGTATGTAAATAGTTCGTAAATCACGGGAATACAATATAAACAAAGTCCAGTATAAACTGACACGCAATAAGTATGCACTTTAGTACTCAGTGAGTGTCAGTTTATACTGGGCAAATTTTTTATGTTATGTAACTACAAATTAACGGTTTTCGGATTTTTTCCTTTACTTGTGCTATAAGACATAGCTTCTTGCAAAATTTCATGATTCTAAGTCAACGGGAAGTACCCTATAGGTTTTGATTCCCTTGAGATTCCCTTCAATATGCGGCATAAACGGCCGTATCTTTTGATTGCGTTGACTTAGATGTTTGATTTTTTCACTGATCCAAGAGACTGCAGACTTATGTATTTGATATTAATTTCAACTTGATACCTCCACGCGTTCCTGAGAAAAAGGGTCTTGACAGATACACAGACATACAGACAGATAGACAGATGGACAACAAAGTGATCCTATAAGGGTTCCGTTTTTTTCTTTGAGGTACGGAACCCTAAAAACGTACGAGTGTTATACATAGGATATATAAAAATTATAAGTACAGCACTAGTCCCCAGTCGGGTTTAAATTTCTGAGGTAAGGTTAGGTTATAAAAGAATTCATATCATGTACCTCAGACACTGAAAAGGTTTAGTACGGAAAGTAATATTACTTTCAGGTCAGCGATATAATAATCATTTTTCTTAGTTACGAGATCGAGAAAAATAAACCGTTTTGACTTGGAAATTCTAGCAGTAAATAAATTAACATACGTTTACTGTGAGTGGTCACGTCTTAGCATCTATAGCAATTTGTGCCATGAGCAATATCAATTTGCATTGGAGCCAGTGGTCCCGAACAGGAGATCAATCTCCAATCTCAAAGGGGATGAACTCTTGAGAGAATTCTAGGAATATTGTTGAAGTTATCTTGAAGCGATATAACGTTTTACTTCGTTGTGCAAGATGTAAATTGTATATGCAAATTCTATATCCTATGAACTTTGATTAAACTGTTAGGAGTTGGACAGTTAAAGAATGTAGGTACTTAGATTCACATGATATAAGATTAAAAAAATAAAATTTATGTGACGGAAAGAATATGTTGGCCATTATATCAATTAACATCTAAATCTGTAAAACAATTTGTAGCAAAGTCATAAAGAGTCGTAGCGATACGATCAAATCAAATTATACATTTCACTAGAGTTTCATTACCATAACCTAACCTTACCTCAAAAACTAAAACCCGAATGGTGACTAGTATGACGCAAACTTACAATTTTTGTAGCCTATGACACTCGCACGGTTTTGACGAATCATAATGACACCCCATGTATTAAAATCGGTCCAATAGTTTAGGAGCTAGAGTGGGACATCCGTTTTTCGGTCTCATACATACACACATACATACATACTTACATACATATACTGTTAACCAAGTTATCCTTCTTGTTGCTTCGCGCAGTCGGGTAAAAATAAGAACTATATAACGTCTTCTCTTAAGTATGTGTTCAGGTTTGATACATACTTTACTAAGAATACTTTTAAATTGACAGATCCCTTTACGGGCACCTAACAAAGTCACGGTCAGAAATAGAAAATCGCATTTAGGCACTCTAGCTGAGTGGAACATCCGTTTTTTGGTTACATACACACACACGCATACATACTTACATACATACATACATACATACATAGACTGTTAACTAAGTAACCCTTCTTTTTGCTTCGAGCTGTCAGATGAAAATAAATACGACACGTTATTTAGTTGTCAGTTCAATTTTCGAGTTTATTCAAATTCAAATTCAAAAATATTTAATTCAGACAATGTCCATATTATGTTAGTTCGATACACTCACCTTACAAACTATGTTAGTACATGATTGAAATAACACACATTAAAAAATATTATAAACTATACCTCTGGACCCCATATGTAAGGTGTTCCAGTGCTTCCAGAATGAGCAAGTTGGATTCTGCCATATCAGCTTAAGGAGGCTATTGGGACTATCACGCACGCGACGCATCAGGGATGCGGTTCGTTTCCGAAGAATCGCACTAAAGCCATCCGCTCTTGCCTCCGAGAACATCCCTGATGCACTATGACCGTAAGATATGAATCCAGCGTATAATAGGATAACTGTTTTGACATGGAGCTGTAGGTATGTTATTATTGAGTACCCTCTAGGGTATCGAAAGAATACACATTACGGTGACCTTTACCGTAGGTAATACGCAAAGCTCCCTCGTTTACATTGTTAACGTGCCGTTTGGTCACTTCAAAGAAACTTTCCGCCCCAACATTTCGAGTTGAAAATAAATGTTTATTCTTATTCAATGAAACATGCGGATGGTCTTATGGCATACTTTTTTCGAGAGCCTTTCTCTTTTGTCAAACGTTATTGTAAATTGTAAGGGATAGTGATAGTTGTTTTTCCCTGATCTACCTACTTCTTGAAAGTACTTGACCATGTTTATCGTTTACAGATTTTTCTCTGACTTAATTTCGATTAGATCAATACATAACTCTTTCTGCACCTTTTTTTCTTATCGATTTGATCCTGGACCTCCCAACGGAGCACGACCCTAATCCATCTCTAGCTCAAAATCTTGTGATAAATCTGTAAGTATTAGGCGCATACCAAGTTACTTAGTTTAGACTGGCCTCCCGCCCGAGAGCCCGGAAACTTCAATGATAAGTTCCGACTGAGATTAACTCCTGCCTTGCCCTACCAACTTTGATCCAAGACGCATTTTCAGTTTGCAATTCTAGAGTTTTAATTGAACTTACTTAATGATACAACATACCTTAGCGGCAAAACTTACGTAATAAATAATTGGCTGGATTAATATGGATTTAAATTATCTTATAAAAATTCTATTCTATTACATAAAATGCTGTACGTATATTTCCAAATAAACGGCTGTCACCGCAATGTATTTCACAGCCAAAACTACTTACAGATGATTTATTTATAGTAAATTGTTAAAAGATTATGTTTGTCAACGAGTTAACTAACTAATGTAAGTCATACTTCCACTACGGTTCTACATCATGTTAATATGCGCAATTACTTTATAATACTTGTTTGCAAAATACATTCGTGAATTTTCATCAACATACTCAGTAAAACTGGCATTAACAAATTGATGTGTTCCCTCAGACAGAATTTATGTCTTATAAAATGTTAAGTATATAGAAAACAAGCTTCAGCAGCAAAACTTTCCGACAAAACGTGCCAAACTTTCTGCATAATCGTTATAATATTAGGACAGGCTTGTCATACTTTATCTGATCGATTTGCTTTGAAAAAGGGATTCTGATCTTAGCTAATAACTTCGAGGTGCCAGTCGCCAAAGCGTAAAATTAGGTTAACCCTATTCCCCCTACTTCACTCCTGTAGGGTATGTTTATAAAATGTACAAGATTAAGATGTTCAAGATTAAAGAATACGTGTTCGTGAAATTTCACATTTATATCTTCAGAGCTTTGGGCGTTGTATTGTCAGATAATCCGTTGATCAATAATAAACATATTTCTTAATGAAATGTGCACAATATCCCAGATTTTCTTTCGAATTCGAAAGTGTTCGTAACGTTAAAAACGAGCTACAGGCAACCAGGCTAATGTGTCATGGACTTCTTGGAACATTTTCAGTGAGTGCGTTAAAGAATAATATTGCTAAGTAGGCAGCTAATCATCAAAAAAATTGTCTCACTTTAGTTACGTTAATAGAAAAAAATTAATTGTCCTGCAAAACAAAATACATTTTAAATTTTTCAAAAGGTATTTGTATTGCGATCATTTCTCATCGGGCAAGGAACTGCCTCGAGTAATAAATAGATATCGTCTTCAATACAATTTCATTGTGATCGCTCCGTGCCTGTAATACAGTAGTAGCTTCATTTTTACAAAACTCGTAGAAGTTTATTTTCTCGCATGTTGGCTAGGGCCTGGATTAAGTCAATTTAAAAAATGTCATCTTCAACTTTAGTCAACCTACACTCAATAGCATAGAAATCTGGTCACGTTGTACGTAAATGTGAACGAATTGTAATCCGTAGGTATTTTGTTACATTTTGTATGACTCGCTGTAGGTATTAGGGATGCAATGGATAGTGAGGGATTAATGGTCCATAAAACCGATCGTTTAAGAACCCGCTAAGACAATGTCAAATATAGGTAGATCCCGATTTAGTTCTTTTGTAATTGTCAAGTGCTCCACCCTCAGTCGACTTCAGTTGGCTGTATAACCGATTAATAAAATAAAATTACGTGGAGATTCTTGGGGAAGGCCTTTGTGCAGCAGTGGATGTCTTATGACTGATATGATGAGATAAAAAGAGCAGTAAAATTTTCGATACATCAATAGAACAAAGCTTCTAATTTTCCTAACTATTTCTGTGTGGCATTAATACTTCTTTTCTTTTGTTTTTAACTCACAAATAATGCGAGGGCGCGCTATTCAATTAAACATATAGACTTCTTTGTCTCACGATTAAAAATACATACCAAAGTCAACGTCGAAAAGTCTATACAAAACAAAGGACCGTGTGTACCGGAGTTACCAAACGTCGATGGTAGTTACTGATATTGCGCAAGACGACAGAGCGTAGGGTATTAGCTTGTTTTTCTCTGTCCGGTATTCTCCTGTAAAAAAATAATGGAGAGCTCATGGACATGGGAGGAGCGGAAAGCGATGCAGAGGTTTTTGACTTAAATGTTTTAATGTTGTAATTTGGAAACAGGATTATGTACGACTACTTGATCACGTTTAGTTTGACAGCTTAACAGACGGGGTTAGCGCAGATTGTAATAAAATTTTCTTCTTCGCATATCATTATTTAAAGCAAAAATTTAATGTTTGAAGTGGTAGATGGCATCGTTTACGTGGTGCCTGTGTGATGCAAATATTAACTGGCTACCTCTTTCCAGCAGGTAGGCCTTCATCAATCAAACAGTGTAATATCAATAAAAAAAATATTACACTGTTTAGGGGTGTTTTTTTTTTAAAAAGCGTACATCGTTAAGGGCAAAAATTAAGAAATTTAACCTTTTCCAGTGCGTCACGAAAATTAGTCATACATTTAGTATCGTTCATTTTCGTGACGAACCGGAAAAGTTACCGTTTCTTAATTTTTGTCTTTAACTATGTAAACTTTTTTTGAAAACCGCCAATAGTCGTACACGTGGTACAAAACGCTATAAGTTCTCGCCCGCTGCCGCCTCTGGCTGTATGCCACCCCAGGCCACTCCGGTGCAGTTCACCGACCTCCACAATAGCTAGGGAGTTACTCTCGTTGAATACGAAACGAAAGCATCCTCGCAAACTGCCCCACCGCTCGCAAAAATGAAAACGACTACATTTTCTATTTATTTTTTTAATGGCAGCTTGCGGCTTAAAAATACGAGTACGTTGTGAAAATATGTTGCGGATTTTATTTCAGCTTGATTGCATTTGGTAGGATTGATAGACTTATTTCATTGAGCCCATTTGTTCCCTGCATAAATAAGTTGTTAAGATGTTTTTTGAATGACAGTATGTTTAAGGCTCACAGTGAACGAGCTATTGGCGTTTGTTCAGCATGCCATCGACACCATGGACGTGGTCAGAATCGTGCAGATCTGCAAATCAAATTTCAAGGAGGAGATTTGCAGTGGCAAGGCGCTGCTATGCGAAACGCTCGGCAAGACTGACAAGATGCCGTCCCGCCGCAGGGATTGAGGCGCGAAGAGTGTTCAGGACATCATCGTGATGTCTAAGTAGTAGTCCGACCCGGACGACGTGCTTGCCTTCGTCGCGAAGAAGCTGTATAAGCTGCCACTTGTGACGTTTGACCACGTCGATGTCACCAGACTGCTGAAGGTTGTCCTGGCCCTGAAAGCGAGTCTGAAAGAAATAACACTCAAATTTGAAGCATCGTAAAACGTTATCGCCGAGTTTCGTAATTATGTCAACAGTTTACGCAATGCCCCAGTGACTCGGCTGTCTGCTGATGCGTCGAATTTGTGTGTCGCCGAACCGACTCATGCTGACGCATCGGCGTCAAGTATCAAGTCGATCCTATGTGCGTGTCGCAACCCGCCTCTAGCAAGCGACCCGCGCTGACGCAGCAAGGGAAGCTTGCGCTTCGATCGCCGCGTGCCTCACCACGCATTGACAATCCGTGCCGTGTCGAGAAGTACCTACTGCTTTCTGCACCTGATTCTTGATCCAGCCATTTAGCGAGAGCCTTTTGAGATCAAGACTCTTCGCTATGGGACCGTACGCCGAAATGACTACTTAACGGGAAAAGTATCGTTGAGTCAATATCCTACATAGCGGTCACCTCGTGAGCCAAGTCAAGGTACTTGCTGAGCTTGTCCTTCTCAGCCTTCACGAGTTTATCGTCATGCGGGATGGTGATGTCGACGAGTACTGCCCGGAGTTGGGATCGATCTGTCAACACAATATCAGGTTTGTTGGCGACAATAGTCCTCTATCCGTGATGACAGATCGATCCCAATAGAGCGTAGCACGACCATAGTGTAGCGTAGCGTAGAACTGGCGCGGGTGCGCACTTCGGACTCAACAAGACCGTATCGAAGATTAAGTTGCTGATGAATGATCCTGGCTACAAGGTTATGTCTGTGCAAGTACTCACCGTTGGCCAAATGTGAAGAACTGGAAATTATAAGTCTGAGGGACTCGTCAGGACGATGCACGCTCGACAAATTTCGACCGTACCGTCCCTCAGAAATATACATACGTATTACCGGTAGCTGGTCGTAATTATGACCTCGTTGGAAATTGCACAGAAAAAAACATTACTATTATTAATTTTAGTACCTACCTGGGAGACTGAGCGACGTCGCTCGGGTCGAAACCGAATTTTCATCGATTATTCATCGATCGAAAAAAAACAAAAAGAAAACGATCCATGGCTGGGGTTTAAACCCGCAGTCTTTGCGTAGTAGTTCAACGCTCTAACCATCAGTCTATTCACACGGTGAACGGTTTTTGCGTGAAAATACGGGGCAAAGTAATTTTCCCAGATATGAGACCTAGCTAGATCGAATATTCGCCCCCGTAAACCACCATGCTGCAAGTTTCATCGAAACCATTAGAGCAGTTTTCGAGAACGTCAGTACAAATATAAAATCTATATATACAAATGTCTCAACCATGTTGTTGAAGTGAATAATGATTCACCAGTCTATGCAAATGAAACCGTACTTATATTACCACTAGTGATACACAAACATAACCTCATCCGTAACATAAAAAAAATGTTTTATCTATTTTATAGTTGGGCCTTAAAATACGTTTGCATTTTTTTTGTTTGTATACACGTCAATGAATGAAATGCAAAATGTTTAAAAATCTTGAGCGTGCTGTTTTCTTTGCAAGGTACTTACTGGCCTTTTGCTGGTTTTTATACTAGTCTAAAATATGTTCGAGTATATTGGTTGAACTTAAATAACCTTTAAGACAGCGTGAAAATGTTTGCCAGCTAAACGACTTCCTTTGATATTTCCTCAATTTCCTTTTCCGAGTAGGTACCTACAAGGTTAAAGTTCAATGAATCACACTCGTAGTTAGCGAGATACATAGTAGTTAATTAAGTAACTATGTACTATGAAGAGTCGTTGTCCTTAATTGGTTGGTTTTGTCAGGGATATTTGCTCAAAGGTTGCTTTTGGTAACTGGCTGATAGTAGGGATGATATTTTATACTTGAGCTCGAAATCCGATTAGTTTTATGCTGTGGGTATGTATGTTCTAAATAAATAATCAAAGTAGGTACTTATTGTTTGTAAATAGCTAGGTAAACAAAACGCATTTTCAGCTTTGAAAAAAATAATGCACATGATTTACTTATAGTGGCTTCAATTCACGAAGGCTGACTTATGTAGAATTATGCCTAAAGTTTTCCACTGGCACAGGTTTCATCATCATCAACATCATGTTAACAGTCAGAACACCGTAAATACGTCCACCGTTGGACAGGTCTTTTCCAAAAACCTCCACCACGATCCATCCTGCAGGTAGCAGACAAAAAATCTTTTCAGAAGGGGTATAGATATTACAAAAACTTGTACTGGGTAAATGACCTAAGGCCTGTTAATTATACCAAACTTGCCTCCGGATGCAAACTGACTTAAACAACTTGCAGTATACGAGTGTGTGTACTTTAAAAGCAATCAACTGGTAGGTACCGTCTGGCGGCTCTCTAAAATATTCATAAAGCATTTGACTTTCAAAGTAAAACAATTTTAATGTTTTGTATTGTATTAACCGTCATTTCAGATCTGTTTTTGAAGAGATTTATTTATTTAATTTCCAACTAAGAAAGTTTATTAAGAGCGTAACAATACACCGTCAAAATATTCGATCTCACTGCTAATTTTGTTTCAATGTCATCAAGAATAACACGAATACTGATCTATTTAATCTCCGAGTATTATCTATTTAAATGTGACCCCATTCTACTATAAATGCGTAAGAAGACCTGAAAGTTACATGAATGATGGTTGGTTTGAAGACTTCTTGGAAAAAAAAAATTCAATAGAAAAAGAACAAGGTATAGTAAAAGTACCGTGCGAGAGACCAAACTTCACGTGGCACAATCCTATAGATAACACACAGGTTCGTATACTCATAAATTTCATAATAAATGAAACTGCTGATATGAAGTAGGTACTGAACTCATGAAAACAACTCCACTGTAAAAACAAAAACTTAAAATCTTATTGAACTGCCATAGTTTATTTGGTTAGTAAGTTTAATCACTTCTAAAAAAGATTTTTTTAATCCCTTGACATTTTTTAAAACCTTTCCGTAAGATTTTTTCTTTTTTGAGAGGACTCTAAGATGGCCGCATTTAAATTATTTCCCGCTACGAAAGACCCCGCTAACCAATTACGACGTTTTAGACGATTTCCTGACCCTTAAACCAAATTTTAAATGCCTTTTCAATTCTATTTAACAAAGTGGCCAAAATGGGAAGAGGTACTTGGAGGGTTAGTATTTATGTCTACCTCTTATATACATAATATAATGTTACACACAGTATAAGATAGCGTTCCTTCAAAGCAATACTCGTAAGTACCACTATGTTCAGAATCAAATTAAGCAATAACAACAGCTCTCGATAAACATAAAAAATCGTCGTTCTAAAATACAGCTCTAATACCTTAAAATAGCGCTTTTTTCGGGAGCAGAAATCGATTCATCGGGGTCTAATTTTTGGAACAACTTTTTCTCATCCCAGCGACCCCGACGCGCGGTGTCAAAAGTACTAGGTATGTAAAACTGTAAAAGTATTTCGGCCGCGATTTTGATGGATTCTAGAACACTGACGGTGTAGCAAAAGTTTTGTAGAGGCGGTAGATGTTAAGATAGACACGGGATAGGCCTGTCGTCTGATCGATAACATTGTTCTGCAAAATGGAGCGCGGCGGGGCTGGTGAGGAGCCGATAGCGGGGGTCGGAACTGTTGGTTATATTTATCAACTTTTTTGTCACCGCGGCACCGCTCCATTATACAATCTCCGTTGTCTGTTGATTAGGGGCTTTTTTGGGCAGTACTTTAAAAGTACTTTTAAAGTACTGTCACAAGTTAATACATATTTCAAAACCGTATAGTGATATATATAACGCCCTGTATGCGCCTCATTGATGGGCTTACGCTTCCGCTCATGATGAGATTAATGGCTAGCAGCAGTAGGAGTAAACACCCTTTATTGCCTCAGTTGTGTTAGGATAAAGAAAGTTTCATAGTTTTTGATAAAACAAGCTTTGATGGAACTTTCCTTTCCATATTTGTTTCGATTCTCGTAATCGAATTCTATTTTGCTTCTGGTTATTAAATCGCGCTGTTTGGTACACATAATATAAACCTGATAACAGCGCAATATTATACTGGGTGTTTTTTTATTTGTCTTAAACATTTTGGAGGTTAAATCAGTAAGTCATACTGACCAACTTTCACTATGGGACCAATCCCGAAATCGCGAAAAAAAATTTAACCCTCTCATACAAAACATCGTCAGCTGACTAGCCAAAATGTATAGGATGGTCAATTTTTTTTTCGCGATTTCGGGGTTTGTCCCATAGTGAAAGTTGATCAGTATGACTTACTAATTTAACCCCCAAAATGTTTAAGACGAATAAAAAAACACCCTGTATATATTATGACTGAGGTGGTCCAATGATGAAACAGAATATGGCCACTGGATCTTTACTTTAATGTAGACTCACCCACCAGTGGTCTGCTGTTAATGACTGCAATAAAACAAGTAAAGTCTGCGAAAAAGCTAGGGTCGAAATCTTAAAATTTTAGCAGATTAACATTAGGTCAAGTTGACTCAAACGGCTTTGTAAATTAAGCGAAATTACAAGTTTTTTTTCATGTCCCTGACTAATTTGACCAATTGTTATGAATCTTTAATACAAAACTGTTTACTGGACGGCATTAGAGCAATTTTGTGATCCGATGAAAGACGTCTGGGACATTCAAGTTCGGTATTTGGGTTCTTTCAGCAAGTATTGGAAAAAATTACTACGTTGACGTATTTAATTATCTTTCAGTGTTTTGCCTAACAGACATCAGATATTTATATAAATAAATAAGTTTTTACATAAATAAGCATTATGACCAGCACGGAATATTTTTATGAAATTCTTTAAAAAGAGAAGTCAATACTGTAAGTATAAATTACATTTTCTGGAATAAAAAAAATATTGAACAATGTTTTACTGCAATGTTTCTGGTTCCTTTTAAATTTAAAAGCAAAGTTAAGACGCTGTTAGAAAATTAAGCGTAGGTACAAGTTCATCAAACTCGTCTACCTACAATATGAATGAAGTTAAATGGAATAGATCAAAAAGAAATGTCCTTAACTTTTGATTTAAAATAACTTTACCATTTTACAGGGCGGCTGAGAGCTATATCTTAACAAAAGTTATTGGGAAAAAGAGGAGGAGGAGGTGTATTTTATACAAAAGGCCGTGTGTTCCAATACATTATTTTAGAGGGTTTTTCCTTTGATAAAGAGAGTATTTTTGTATTAAGAGTACCTTAGCTCTTGTCAAGTTTTGTAGCTTTTAGAAGATGTGTCGCCGACGTGTTGACGACATTTCTGCCCCAGCTGCGAGCGTCGTTTTTGGTCGTCGGCGACACCCTAAACGTCAATTTCTGTTGATATTTTTTTATTTCTAAAATAGTTAACTTATGTAGAATACGACTCTCTTGGCGATGTTTCGATTTTTGATGAAACTTTAACTACACGCTAAAAAGTTCTCTCAACACCAAAAATTGTGCAAAACTCAACAGGCTTTCTAACGTATTTCATTGTATTATCCATTGGTTTGGAAATCAATTCAAAGAAAACCAACTTTACAGAGCGCGTAGAACTTTGACTTTCCGATAATTATCACCGAACTTTCTGCCAGTCAATTGCCAAAATTAAAGTTATTTAGCGTTGGAAACGCGGCATTACAATGCCGGGTGCGGCAGTCGCTGAGAGCCGGCGAGTGTAAGCGAGTTGAGATAACTCGCGGCTTACTCGCGACGTGACTTAGACGATGGAGCAGCACTCTTTGAAATTAACAGCGTTTACAAAGCAGTGGCTTTGCAGACAGGGTTGTACATTACACGACGTTAGTATCTGTTCTTGATACGGATGTGTTCTGTCTTCGAAGAGTTTAATTTCATGTTTACAAACATACAAGCGGCATTTTTAACGGGTTACTTTTTTCTGCGGATACTTTAACAGAATATTTTAATTTTACTCTCTCATGACTTCGATAGGTACTCATGTTATGCCTGGGTATACAAGGAGCATAATGATATATTGACGCTGAGGGTGGTATTTTAAATCCAGAGAGCGTAGCGCAGGGTTAATAATACAATACGAGTAGTATCGGGATCTTTTAAAATACATTTCTGCGCATTGCGTGGACAAATGAAAAATACTTTTAGTTGCAAAATCTTGACACAGAATATATTAATAAATTTAAAGCCTCAAAAGAAAACCAACTTAAAATCAAAGTTAAAAACTAAAAAGAAAATGAATTCTTTGATCCCTATGTTTCGAAACAATGTCATTTTTGTTTTCGGCTATATCTTCGGCACGATGTTTAATTATTCGTATGAAATGAAATACTGAAAACATGTTTTATTGCGGTAAAAGTCATAATAAAAATGCCTAATGCCCGAACAACTTTAAAAATTAAAAGTTTTATAACTCCCTAAAAGTGCCACTTTAAATGTAAATCTGTTCACATCTCGGCACTAAAGCCGAAAGAAGCTACTGTAATCTTCACAAAACCTATCTATTTATCATGCGGGCCTTTCGTGTTTCATAGCTCGTAAAACTCGGAGATTCAATGCCGCGAACAGATTAAAATACGTTCTATAGGTACCCCTTGTGTATGATTTAGATCTAGAGTATTGTGCAAGGTACTGTGATAGAACGAGAACCGATGGAGCATTTGCGTGAGTTGGCCGTCATAAATCCACATCAGCTGCATGAGTGCGATGCCCCGGAGATGCCAAGATGCTGACAAAGGATGCCGAGAAAGGATGCCCCGTAATGTGTGCGATCTGTCTTCACGAGACAGTGACCGAAGTAATTGGAGATCATAGAGTTTGTCCGTTATTGATTGCTGTTTTGATATTGTCTTACAATTATTATAGCATCGTAATTGAGGGGAAGGGTTAATTTGAAGAGTAGATTTCTTGATTTGGTGCAATACCCTCGACGTTGCCTTTGGTAAGATGGTGAATTAACGAATAAAAATTAAAAAAAACAAAATAATTTATTTGCCAGAATACAGTATACATTCAGTCAACAAAGTATCGGGAATGGATGATTTGTTTATGGTTCCAAATTCAAATTTTTGTTTTTTTTGTTGTTGTTAGATTGGCACAACTGTTTTCTATTTTGGCGCGGAGTTTGAGTTGCATCTGTTATTTATATTAAATACAGTGCTGTTTTTAGTTATATCATATCTAGTGTGTATTGCGAATTTCATAATGGACAAAAACATTGAACAAAGAGTTTGTCTTAAATTTTGCATCGCCAATGGAATTTCGTGTTCGGAGTCACTGAAAATGTTACAGAAGGCTTACGGTGATTCGACTTTATCAAAAACACGTGTTTATGAGTGGTACAAAGCGTTCAAAGGCGGTCGAGATGTGATGGAAGATTTGCCTCGCTCTGGTAGGCCATCAACGTCTGCAACTGAAGTTAACATCGCAAAAGTGAAGGAAATAGTGACTGAAAATCCTCATTCAACTTTGAGAGAGATAGCCGCCGAACTTTCTGTATCTCACGAGTCGATCCGTACTATTTTAACTAATCATTTGGGTATGAAACATGTTACCGCTCGGCTAGTCCCAAAAGACCTGAATTTTCTCCAAAAACTCAATCGCATGAGAGTCGCTGAGGACATGCTAGAACGAGTCAATTCCGACCCAACATTCATGAAACGCATTGTTACTGGTGACGAGACGTGGGTTTACGAGTTTGACATGCAAACTAGTCAACAAGCTTCGGAGTGGCGCCTTCCAACTGAACCGAAACCGAAGAAACCACGCCAAAGTCGATCAAAAGTCAAAGTCATGTTGACTGTTTTCTTTGACTATCGCGGTGTTGTGCACTCGGAATTCTTGCCGGAAGGTCAAACGGTAAATAAAGAATATTATTTGAGCGTTATGCGGCATTTAAGAGAGCAAATTCGACGAAAAAGGCCAGATTTGTGGAATGAAAATTCTTGGATTTTGCACCACGATAATGCGCCTTCGCACAAGGCCATCATTGTGAAAGAATTTTTGACCAAACACTCAACAAATACCATCGAGCAACCACCATATTCACCAGATATGGCTCCTGCCGACTTCTTTCTTTTTCCTAAACTCAAATTACCACTTCGTGGCACCCGTTTTCAATCGGTAGAAGACATAAAGGAGAATTCGCGCCGAGAACTGAATTCAATTCCGGAAACAGCGTTTAAAAAATGTTTTGATGATTGGATTATTCGTTGGCGTAAGTGTATCGTTTCTGAAGGAGCATACTTTGAAGGTGATAAAATAAATTTGGATGATTAACAAACAGTTTGTGTATTATTGATCTTTTCCCGGTACTTTCTTGACAGAGTAGTATATAAGGTCTTATAACTAGTTTTGCACACTTGTATTCAGCATACAAGCAGGCGTGTAAATGTTGGTCGTAGGTAGGTACTGTCGAGGACAGAAAGGTTACATTAAAATTCTATTTTTTTATTTACATTACTAATATATAAATTGTGGTAACTATTATCATTCAAAGTATTTGATTTCATATTTAGGTATCATTTCATATTTAGGTATCAAATATATATCGAATACCTATCAGGATTCTTTAAAAATTATATAATACTTTAGAAACATTTCTCCATTAACCATTTTGGTAACCGAAATTTAAACATATTCCCCGACAATACTCTTAAATTCTCTGGTAAATTATTAAAAATTATACTATGCTCATATTAAATATCTTTGCGATATGGAGGTTTATACAAAAGAGACATAATATGTGCTCTTGTCTTCCTCGGAATCACATCACTACGTTTCTTAAAGTAAGCTGGGTGGGAGTTGACAAAAAACATACGTCCCTAATGTACAAACATGGCAGTGGTAAAATATAAAGTTTCCTAAATAGTGGGACACAACTCTCGTCCATCCAAGCGCTACATATCACACCTTTTTTTATTTTATGTCTATCTACTCGTATCAACAGCTAACAGTAATTATTAATGAGTAGACGCGTGTACAAGATCAGACATAATCTCGTGACTTAAGGTTACGGATTACGCTACTTCAAACTTAAATAAGGCTTACTAATTCTATTATAACTGGCTTTTATCCTAGACCTCGTCAGCGTTGATTCCGTTTATAGCATTTTTCTGGATGACCACTTCACAGCTGTCCAAGTAACATTTGAAGAAACACAATTCCTCTTTTCCGTTCCGATGTATTTAAAGCATAATGTGCGAGCAAACAAAGAAGCATATATTCGCATATTTACTATTAGCTTTATTTACAAGAGGGTGAAAAAATAACCTTAAATATCGACGGGCGAATCTTTGCCCGTAACAACAGTAGGTAAAGTTACCAACACACATAAGCTGGATAACCTTTCATGGCCGTTAACTAAGTTGTTTCGAATTTCTTGCTCTTTTTCATTTAATGTATATGCATTTATTAATATGTATCCGTCGTTGACGTAACAACACGTTTTCAAACAATTTGACGACGCGGTTTGCCTAGTTGGTAGTGACCCTGCCTACGAAGCTAGAGGTCCCGGGTTCGAATCCCGGTATGGACAAATATTTGTGTGATGAGCGCGAGTATTTGTTTCTGAGTCATGGATGTTTTCTATGTATTTAAGTATGTATTTCTCTATATAAGCATGTTTATCGTTGTCTAGTACCCATAGTACAAGCCTAGAGCTTAGTTTGGGACTAGGTCAATTTGTGTGAGATTGTCCCTGATATTTATTTATTTATTATTTTAATTATTTATCTGAAACACGAAGTAATGGGTAACTTGACACACAATTAGGGCCGCTTAGTACACCATCTGCGCAATTCTTCAAGCATTTCAACCGCTTTCCCCTGGTCGCATTAATATCGAAATTCCTGTAGCTTTGGGTGCTATTTTCGATTATCTTGTAGAGTGCCTTGACTTTTACAAAATTACTGAAAATGATATCCTAACCTATATGAAATTCGACACGAATACGACCATATCAGCAGTTGAAACGCTCGAAGAATTACCGATCTGCGTTAAATATGTTTAAGTCTGACGGCCGCACTCAGAGACGTCAATTAACTTTAAAGTTTGATTAAAGTTGCTGCTATCACTTTCTTTAGAATAAGACGCAGCAACTTTAATCAAACCTAAAAATTCATTGACGTCTCTGAGTGCGGCAGTTAAGCATATTTAACGACATGTCATTTCCATACATTTTGACACAACTTAAACTGATTTAAGACTAAAACATATTTAACGCAGAAGGTGCAAGCGGCGGTTAGTATTAATTTTCAGTTCTAACTAAGCGTAGAGTCTAGCCCATTCTTGTTGTAATAATGATTTGTTCTATTATTACATAGAAAATGTGTTAAGTCAACAACAATTGCAAAGTAATTCATTTAACTATGTGAAAATTCAAACATTAAATTAAATCTATTTAACTTTGAAGTGTAAACACTTTATTCACAAACATCAAATAGTTCTTCATGTTACGTGACTTTGAAACTGTTTGCAACGGTGCTATAATTTTAGTTCGTTGGATTATTTATGAATTAAAATATATACTAGCAATAATACAAACGCGATGTATATAATATAAGTCGAATGTAAGTGTATTTTTTGTTCTTTACTTAGTTAAAAGAATTCAGTTGTTTCAGAAGCGAATCCATTTTGGATACAGTAAAATTTAGCATTTAAAGAGGTCGGTTACCCCCATTAAGAGTCCAGGGCATTCGATACGGTCTTCAGTTGGTACCTATTAATTAACCGCTGTAGGTTTATTGTACAGTGGTTATTCTAACATAAAGTAAGAGTTTGTTGATGAGAACAGCATATTATAATAGCCTTTTGGTGTTATTCCATTACGTAACAACAGGATTGAGGTTACATGTGATTTCACACCAACAATTAATCATTATGACCCCTGGGGTCTCCCTAGCAGAGAATTGTTGGGTGAACCGGCATGATTCGACGACAAAGTCGACATCGAAGTTTAGAATACACGTTGGAGAACAAATTGTTTGAAATTGAAGGTTACAATATCACTGGAGTCAAATAAGCATTAAGGGTGTAACAAAAACCGTTTGTAAAGTCAGTGACCACTAGCGCAATGCTAGTGGAAAAACTTTGAACGCCTTATTGTAAAACTGAACGCACAAAAATGTAAGAACCTTAGGTCATTGACCCTACAAATGTTTTTTTTATTAAACGGAGTTTTTGACACATCCTGTGTTTTGATTTTTGGTATCCGATATTTTTTGATTCCCAAAATCTTAATGACTTACCGTATGTCATTTTCACCTTTAAAATATGGCTAAAACCAGTAGCTATTAATGATTATACATATAAATAATTTTAACGTATTTTGGTGGAGTTTATTATAACACGAAACTAATTTTAATTATGTTTGTTTTCAGGTACGTTTCGATGGAACCGGCAAGTAAAACTTCGAGTTCAGTCCATTCGAGTATATTAACAATATAACATCGAAACCAACTGCAGACGAAAATTAAAGAGCTTGTAGATATAAAATATTAAATGTTAGACTTAGAAAAAAGTCGAAAACGAGAACCGGTCCGGAAAATAGCGAAGTGAAAAACAGATGCTTGCATTTCTGAGTGCGATGAATACTTTATGTATCATTTCGCAGCCCCGAGAATTCATCTCCACTTGAAAGATTTATATCGGACAAAATCTCGAGTTTATAGCCAACGTGCGCTTTAAATGTCCCGATATTTTCCCCGGATACATTGCAATTTTTTCCTTAAATGCAACGAGAGTGTGTGCGGTAGAATTTAAATTCGACTGAAGTGGCACGCGCGCATTTATATTGTAATATTTTTAAAATGTTCAATCCAGTTTTGTTTTTATTCGTCAGTTAGTGATATTACTTGTAATTTCCTATTTCTAAAACACGTGTCATGGACATAAATACAAGTTATCACCTTCAATGTTCCAAGAACTCTCAACGTGGTTAACCTTAATACGCTCGTCTCCCGCATTTGGCTTGATTTTCTTTGTTTTCGTTTCGCTCATAGAAGCAGCCCTAAGGCAAATAGAGATGAATGGTGCCGCCATTACTTGCGCCGCGCAGGTCTCGCCAGCCTACGCCTAGTACCGCGAAGTTCTCTATCACCATAACCACTCCCCACGTACTTGTCGACTCTGAAATATTGTTTAGTGTTTGAATAATCAAGTTCCCTAGTGGATTGCTAGCAACACACTACTCAATAATGTTCCATTGTTCGAAACTTGCTAACTGAACAGATGCTTTTAATAATTTCATATACATTCACTAAGAGTTTCACGGTTACAGTTTCAAACTAGACTTACATAACAGTATAATTACATAAATACGTTTTAACATTGTCAGTCAGGATTATAACGGTCTACCCGCGAGTTAGCGTGACGGCGCCAGTGACGGCGACGAGCGGTAAGCGGATCAAAAAAATTCCGATGTATGGAGCGTGTCAGCGATGAGGCGTTTGTATACTACTCTGTCAAGAAAGTACCGGGAAAAGATCAATAATACACAAACTGTTTGTTAATCATCCAAATTTATTTTATCACCTTCAAAGTATGCTCCTTCAGAAACGATACACTTACGCCAACGAATAATCCAATCATCAAAACATTTTTTAAACGCTGTTTCCGGAATTGAATTCAGTTCTCGGCGCGAATTCTCCTTTATGTCTTCTACCGATTGAAAACGGGTGTCACGAAGCGCCACTCCGAAGCTTGTTGACTAGTTTGCATGTCAAACTCGTAAACCCACGTCTCGTCACCAGTAACAATGCGTTTCATGAATGTTGGGTCGGAATTGACTCGTTCTAGCGTGTCCTCAGCGACTCTCATGCGATTGAGTTTTTGGAGAAAATTCAGGTCTTTTGGGACTAGCCGAGCGGTAACATGTTTCATACCCAAATGATTAGTTAAAATAGTACGGATCGACTCGTGAGATACAGAAAGTTCGGCGGCTATCTCTCTCAAAGTTGAATGAGGATTTTCAGTCACTATTTCCTTCACTTTTGCGATGTTAACTTCAGTTGCAGACGTTGATGGCCTACCAGAGCGAGGCAAATCTTCCATCACATCTCGACCGCTTTTGAACGCTTTGTACCACTCATAAACACGTGTTTTTGATAAAGTCGAATCACCGTAAGCCTTCTGTAACATTTTCAGTGACTCCGAACACGAAATTCCATTGGCGATGCAAAATTTAAGACAAACTCTTTGTTCAATGTTTTTGTCCATTATGAAATTCGCAATACACACTAGATATGATATAACTAAAAACAGCACTGTATTTAATATAAATAACAGATGCAACTCAAACTCCGCGCCAAAATAGAAAACAGTTGTGCCAATCTAACAACAACAAAAAAAACAAAAATTTGAATTTGGAACCATAAACAAATCATCCATTCCCGATACTTTGTTGACTGAATGTACATGTGTTTTCGCCACTCGCCACAGTCGCCGCTACCTCGCAAAGTCGTGGTCAGGTCAGGCCGTAAAGCTGCCAGGTCAGGTTTATCAATAATTTGGTTTACCGATGCATGCGGTAAGCGGACACCAATAGCACAATATTTATGCTGACAAAACCCACTTTGCGATTAATATTATTCGAAATTATGGTAGTGTTTTAAAGCAACAAACATACCTACGTATCTACATATCTATGTCAAATCTATGTGTGTGTCTACATTACTACTACTTAGGACTAAATGTATCACCTTCAAATCGTAATAGGTAAATAAAGAGACCAAAATTGGCGCTATGATTCCATTATAACATTCGACGACCTCGATACGTCTGGAATAAACTAACCTTGTGCCACACTAAACCTAAAATCTCTTTAATCTTTATTTTGCTCTGAATTTATAACACCGTCATAAAACTACCCTCGTTTCCTATTGCACCATTAAATTGGTGTATGGTGCCACCTCGCGTTCGGTGACGTATGGTGCCATCATCAGGTTTTAGAATGACTGATGTGGCACGACATTGAGGCATTCAACTTTGCAACAACCGGACCTTAAAATATTTTTTATCCTGCGATTGTATTTTACTGGCCAACCTTATATTATGTATATTAGTGAAGTGAATTCTATTCGTGCAATTCATATTGTAAGTTTAGCATTCGCCTAAAACTTATTTCAAAAATGTCAATTTAATCTCCGTCAAACACATAATGTGCGAAGTTGAAATGTTTGAAGTTGAAACTCGATTATACATTCTGCGTACATTCGTACATTCTTGGCTTCCCTATTATGTACGACAGTACAAATTAACGCTGTTAAAGATGACGGGAATTATGTTAATTGCTAGGACGCTTTGAGATAGGTGTGCCTTAGATACTGGAGGCAAAAGACATGCAAATTATTAAACTCACTCGACCCATTTTTAACGCAAATGCTAAAGCTGAGATATTTTTATATATAAGACTATATAAATCATTAATCATTAACGGCGTTAGGTATAATGTAAAATTTAGATCCGTCGTATTTAAAACTGTGCTTTGTTGTGGTTAGAGAAATTGTGATCCAGAGATGGGAATGAATGAAGAGTACAGAACTATGTATGGATTGACGTAAGCCGATGATTTGCAGATTCTAACTTACATCAAAAGGAGTGCCAGGATATTTATTTATTCGCAACTGTCCGCATAGAACATATTTTTTCTCGTTAACTATGATATTTTTAGAGGCGAATTCGTTCTAATTCAGAACATGGACTGTTTAGGTGCCAAATTTTATTAAAATCCATTAAGCTATTCACGTGTGATAGAAGGACAATCGTCCTCATAAACTTTCACATTTATAGGTAATATAGTTAGGATAAAACATAATTATATTAAAGAGGTGTTAGTAGCACGGGACAGACGACTGACCCCTATAAAAGTATCTAAATTTAGGTGTCCACACGAACTCATTAATGCATGGCCAAACCGCTGAAGCGAGGATCTTGAAATTTTCCGGAGCACGCCATTATAACGAAAGCGGTCGGTAAGAACGGATTACAGAAACCCTACTAAAAGAACCTACCTAGTTTTCACAAGTATTAAATTAATAACCGGCTATACAATGTGGTTGGCCTTTACATTTATCTTGCGATGCCCTATTCTCTATTGAAAAGACGTTAAAACCGTTCCCATATACACTGGTATATGGTACAAACTATTATGTAGATATTTCTTTATTTCTCTGTAGGTTACATTTTTTACAATATTTATATAAAAGTGAAATAACAATACTAATAAAAAAATAAACATGATAAGAACCTAACTTACGGGTGCCGCCGGTAGCGGGCAAGGCTCAAATTGTAGTAACGATTATTATTATTTTAGACCGTTCAAAAATAAAGTTGCTATCATATAGGAATAACGCTAGGGATGCATAAATTTCACAGGCAATGCAATGTACAGTCGAGGACAGAAATAGTTAACATTTTTGGACCTTATTACAATGGAAAAAGGTAAAAAAGTGTACACATCTTTCTGTCCTCGACTGTACCTATGCACACTAGTGGACATTACAATAAAAATGAACGATTAAGCTTTCTCAAAGGCACGTCACGAGGTACCAGAGTCGCAGAGATCTGTAGGGCGCTATCGATTTTCCCCTGCCCGTGAGGGAGTAAGGGGGGATCTCAGCTGGGCGACCCCCCTCCCCGCACCCGCCCTGTAAACATAAACACGGCCGCGTTACAGATGACTGAGGTACGGTACGAATGTATGAGGACGCGATGATGACGCATTGAGACTAAAAACATAGGAGTCTTTGGACCACTTTTAGAATATATTTTCTATGGTACGTTAAAAGAGGCATGACATTATAGGTACCTGATCTAAGAATGAGGCGAGTTGGATTCCTGGGACGCTAGTTCTGAGAACGATTTAACAACGTCTGGATATATATTTAGTTTCATTCTATGTTTTACTGGCTAGTCAGATTATTTTTTGGACTGATGATGTTTTAAGAAATTATTCTTCGAAAATTCAAATTTTGTTTATTGGAATGGTTGGTTACCTTCCTATATGGTTCCTTCATAATACCTACATTTCAACCTCCAAAAGATTTGTTTAAGCTTTATTGTAATTTAGTATATTCCCGACCAATATCTGAACGCTTTTAAGACAAAGCAAAATTGTTCGCTAAGAAAGTAAAAGAAATAAAGGGTCAAAAGCCCGATTTAAAACGATCGAAGATGTCAAATAAGACTTTGGTTGATACTTGATGTTTATTAAAGCTTCTGATCACATTCCAATTATCAAGAACAAAGAAACAATCGATAGACGGTCGGTGCCGCAACAACGTCACACCACAGTGAACTAGATCGTCAGTATAGCAACGATATTATTTTAATGGTATATATTTTTTTTCAATGTACATATATCTTATGATATATAAGGATACTAGGATCTTAAATGTAGATAAGGAGGAGGAGATAAAAGATTTTGTTTCTTATTGATTAACTGAACAACCACATGCAAGGTCAGAGCTCTGTTTTAACGTAAAGCAAGGTAAATTATAATAAAATTGATCGAAATCAGAAGTCAAAAAAATCATAATAAGTTGGTTCTAGCTATTCAATGGAGGACGGGGGTCCTATCCACCGTAGTAGTAAAAAATAACAACGTAGAATTCCATCCGGCAAGGTGAAATAACACTGAATATTTATGTATCATATGTATGTATGTAAGGGATTAAGAACCGAGTTTTCTAGGTCATCTATTCGAGCATTTATTGCGGGATGAACATTGTGTCGGTAACGAGCTTTGTTCTGCTTGATTAATTCTTCATTATAGTGTATTTATGTGTTTATCATACAATTTCCGTCCTTTATAAATTCCTAAGCTTTGACTTTTGATACCTGTGACTCCTGAGCGTAGATTTAATTAATGAAGACACCGCCCAACCAAGCAGCACGCAAGCTTATACAGCCCTTACGCAGCTAAAACTAGTTATAATGGCTGTATAAGCTCTTATACAGCTTGCGTGCTACTTGGGCGTTTAATAAGTATTTTACGCTCCTGTGTTATCATTTTTTAAATAGAGCGAGTAATTTAATATTAACCGCCTGAATCAGTTATTTCAGAATGTACTTGTATTATTGAATTATTTTGATAAATGATAAATATCCAAGAGACGTCAAATGAATTACCACCTTAGCCTTAGCTTAACGTTAACTACTTAATCGGTAATTTGTCTGATGTACTTACCACCGACTTCGCTTCATTTATCATTAAGTATTCACGGAGTATTAGGCGACGACATACAAAAAGCTACATATAAATATATTTCAACCTATTAAGATTTTATGTTTTCCAGCGGATTTGAGGTGTTAGTTATTTAGCGATTGTTATGTCGTTAGCTGTAAATTTGCTATAACAGAAACACGACCATAATGATACATTGTAATGTGTACACCAGAGAGGCCATAATAATAGAATATTTAAAATATCATACAAGTTTTGTTAAAACCAGTTTTGTAAGTATTTTTAATACATATTTTGTTAGAAATAGGTTACGTGTATGTGAAATACACTGGCCCGCAAAACTAAGTATCACACTTTTAAAATTGCAATAAATAAAAATGGCTATTTTATCGTTTTATCTTTTTTTCAAGTTTAAAATGTTACTGTTTATTTTAGTTATAGTTGAAAAGAAAGCTAATAAAATTAGCTATAAAACGTTTTTTATTTTTAATCTCTAACTTCTATAGTTTAGAAAAAATATTTTTTTAAAAGTGTGATACTTAGTTTTGCGGGCCAGTGTATAAGTTACGTTGTAATCTGTTAACTTTTCAAACTGAATCTTAGTACACTACACACAAAACGAGTTTGAGTGCAAGAGATCTTAAAAAGTTCGGGTTCGGGTGAAATCGGTGAGACAACCATAAGAGCGTATGAGAGCGAGTGAGAGAGAAATACAAACACGAAGGTTGTATTATGTGCTACTGCACTGTAAATATAATACTAAAAGTACGAGTAAAGTGCTCAATAATCAAAGCTTGCATTTTTCTGGATTAACAAAGTTTCAAATAAGATAATACCACAGTATAAATATAACAGTAGGTCGTCTCCGGTCCTTTAGGAGATTTTGATACTTAATGCCGCTCGGGCGCCTAGAGTTGTCCAAACTTGTTCTTCTATTTTTACCTGACGACTGCGCGAAGCAAAATGAAGGGTACTGTGGTTAACAGTCTATGTATTTATGTATGTATGTATGTATGTAATGTATGTATGTAATGTATGTATGTATATGTATGACTTTTACGTGAAGACATTTTTGCGCCGATGCGCGTCGCTCGATACTTGATACGCGCACAACCGAACGCAACGGCGACGCGCTGCCCCAACTAACGACCATTCTTACCTTCTGAGAATTTGCTTGTGGACATGCAAACCTCGTGATGTATTGTTGTTTAAAGGCGAACTACTGTCCTTATACTGTGATAATACTAATTTTATGCCCCTCTATATACTTCATATTAAAGTCAGCAGGCCACCAAAAATACAAAGCGACTGAAATTTCCGTTATTTTACACAATATTCACAGTGGCGACAATCATTAAGAGTTTTGTGCCTGTATTCTCGCAATTTGGCTACTCTTTGCTTCCAGGAATTAATAAAGCCGGAGCAACTGCGTGACAGACTCGTAATGGCGTCGTAAATAACGATTATCCGGCACTATTCGCGTGTGTTTACAATGTTGTTTATTATAAATCCTTTCTAGGAGTAAAAGGTAATTACATACTAAATTACTAACTATTTAAACTGAAATTGATTTAGATTTAGGTATGAAAGTGAAGGAGTAAGTAGTTATAGAAGAAATCATTTTCCAAATTTTAATTCACCAATACGTCATCACAGCTGTTTAGTGTTGTTGAAATCACGAGTGTAACCTATAATACAAATAACTTTTTAGTACCTAAAAAAAAATTGGGGACCAATAATATTTCGCCCTTACGGCAAGATGGGCTAAAACAAAGTGGAATAAGCTCTATTTAATAAGGTTTTAAGACGAATGTCACAATAGGATAGCAAGGGCTTCGCCAGCCAGCTATCGTACCCTATTCAAGTATTGTTTAGATATTAACCTACGATGAGACAGAATCGCTTCTGATGCAATAGAGATAGTGTAACATACGCACACATATCTACACCCACTCATCCAAACACATACACACGCACACGCACACACACACACTCACACGCGCCCACACACACATACACACGCACACACACACACACACACGCACACACACACGCACACACACATACATACACACATGATGTTGGCCTTATGTACAGATGTAAGCTAGGAGAAGCGGGTACTCCTGATACAGGTAACCAATTTACCTAATAGGAGAACCCAACCCCCGACTTAAAAAATAGTATGTAACGAAATATCGAAAATAAATATTTTTCATTTTTCATTTTCATTTACGGGAATGACATAATTTATCTCGTTATCACTGGCCCTGTAGCGGCAATAGTTCCGTAATAGGAAGACGAGCGCTGCTGTCCGAATGGCCGGGCCTTCTATCATACCCTCGCGAGTTATAGTTATTGCCCGCGTTACTATGTGCTCGCATGGTAACAATCCATTAGGGGTCGAGAGCTATTTCTGCTTGCCATTCCGTTTCATTTATGATTTCGTTTGTATTGTTACTGTTTTTATTATTTAAGTGGTTACAGTGTTCAAAGATGTGGTTAGATGCATACGAGTAAATGTGTTTCGTTTTACGTTGAGTTCGGTCATTGTTATATCGAAAAAACAGATATAGAACTACACAAAGTATTAATATCGAACAATTTGAATGTAATCGCAAGCTGACCGGGCGTGAAAATGACCCGCCGATTTCGAATTACTTTACTCGCAGTGAAATCTATTTGGGTTGGGCGAGGTGTGAAAACAATAGCCGGTGTTTTAAAAGAGTTAAATTAATGAACTTTTTATTTGGAATTGAATAGTTTTATCAAAAGGTAATAGAAATAAAAAGATAATGGTAAAGCAAAAAAATAGGTAGTTTTACTCGTAGTCCAAGGGCAAGGCACAAATTTGAATCAAAATAAAAAAGTAGAGGTATCCTTTAATAGTCTAAGAACTAATAACACGTTTGGAATAAATATTCTAGATAATTTAATATTATAAAATAGTCTTAAACCAATGGTAGAGACTCTAGAATCGAAAGCCTGACAGGGTTTTGGGGGATATTTAATATGAGCTTTGAAAGAATATATCCAATAAAATATCCTTCAGGCAACAAACATGGAATCAAGACTTGAGCTATAGTTAATAAAAGTTTGCTCAACGACAGTAAGGATAGATACACATGGGTAAGCTTGTGTTCAGCGTGAGACTAAGGACATTCACCCTGATTAGCGCCTCCATGGACCAGAAACTTCAACAAAATATGAATTATGTTCAGTCAAGTGTAAAAATATGTGTATGTTTGAAATTCTCAACATTACAGTACACAGACCTTAGTAATATTATGATAAAGAAGTTGATATGTATATATTCGTTTAACTTTCAGTGGATATTTATTTTTACCAGTGATTGTACAAAAAAATATGTAGTGTCGCGGTAAAAGTCCTTGGCGGGATAAAGCGGGGAACATAAGCGATATTTCCTCTTCCCCGTATATTTCCTGCAATTAGCGAAGTTGCATGATGCGAGTGTTTTGGAAACATAAATTCTGCACCGCTAATGAATTCGAGCTGAACTTTTCCGCTTGGCAATGACGGCGCTTTTAATTGATATTCCTTTGTTTTATTTTTATCCGAAACTATTAAAACAACATGAATTTGTTAGGAATGCTTTAACCGAATTGTGAAATCAAAACGCACTGGGAATTTATTGACAGATGAAATAGTTTAACATTTGGCTTCAACTTTGCTATATTGTAAAACTCAAGAAAATGCAAAAGGGTCGCCTACCGTGCAAATTTATACGCACAGTGACCAGTGATTATACTCGTAGTTCGTTCATGTAGGAGGTATATTTAGGTAGCCAAGGACGGTGCCTTGTGGAGTTCACTTTACATTTTTCATTTGCGTGATGCCCGTACAACTTTAAGAAACGACACAACTGCAGAAATCAAAGAATGTACTCGTAAAGGATTGTCGTCGTAGCTTCCGTGCGTTTGCCTACATCATAACCTCTTTTTTGACAGATTTTATTTCTTCATTTTCAGTCGATAGCTGTCCTAGAATGTATCTTGGCTAATAGCGCTACGGATCTGTTATGAACAAAGAACATTGTTTTGTCATGAATGTTTTGACAAGTGCAAAGCATAACAATGTTATGGTCTGCTGTGAAGAACTAACATTGGGCGAAACTTCTCAAAACATCTGGCAGTGACGCTTTTCTTAGACGACCAGACGACAGAAGTTTGCGGTTCCCTAACTACGAACACAAATGTAACCAAATCCACAAAAAGCAAATTTGAATTGCACCGTCGTGTTCTATTTGCCCTATCTACAGTTCGTCCTTGTACAAAACAAAGAACAAAAATCGAGAGTTGTATTTTTCAAAGAAACAAACCGCGCATTGCGCTTCGTTCGCAATAGCTTTTGTTTTCAGCTTCTTTGGTATTTTCTTCTGAAACCAAGACGATGCAATGGCTCGTAAGATAATGAATATAAATCTGCGATTTTCCTTAAGTTACTCTGGAGAGGAGTTAAAGTTATTGAACATTTACATAAATATCTTATCTAAAACGATACTTTCTATAAAATTATGTATGTGCAAAAATCAGATTTAAAAGCGACTCTTTTTTCATGTTTTTTAATTGAATATGGAAGGCTCATGTGTGAGGTTATTATGGTAGCTCAGAACGTTTTTACGATTGATTTTAGCATTCAGTTATCGGGCGTGATAGTCATCACCAACGGCTCTGTTCATATTTGGTTCTAAATGCAGATTAAAATATTTTTAAACCTCATTCCCATGTACCATGTCTTTCTAACGTACCATGGCTATGAGTCTAGTATAGGCCAGACTGGTCGCTTTTTCTATGCCGCTCATAACAATTTCCTCATATGCTAGGCATCACGTACATACATAAAGCCAGTTACTTAGGTAAGCTCGTCGGAGCTATATTTCGCGCTGCCTCCGGAGCCCTATTAACCCCGCGCGGTTCATCTCCCGAATATACTGCTAGCCGAGGCAGACGCCTTAATTATACGCTTCTCGTATGAATGTGCGGTCTGTAGCTCCTAATTTACTTTTACCTCCATTTTATTACGCTACCAAGCTCTAATAGATCTAAGATGACTCTGAATATCTTATTTATTTTGGTGTATGACGGAACATCATTGTCTCTATTTGTAATAATATTCGTTGTTGTTATGTTCCATACAATCAAGAGCATTTGTTCGCTTGTATAATGAAATAATTTAAATTATTTTCAATAACGACCATAACCTGGTAATCACATTTCTAGCTTAGATATGGTTATATTCTAAGATATCTAAGTTATTAACAAAGTACCTATATTTAAATACTGTATGTGTAATCGAGTATTCTGAAATATGTAAAATTAAAAATAACTTATAACAACAATACTGACAAGGGCCGTAATTGTATGTATGAATTAAGAGGATTCTAGAATTTTATAAACGTTAAAGACATAAATGATGAATTGGCGACGCGGTAAACCTAGTTGATCGTGACCCTGCCTACGAAGCTGGCGGTCCCGGGTTCGAATCCTGGTATGGGCAAATATTTGTGTGATATTTAAGTAAGTATGTATTTCTCTATATGAGTATGTCTATTGTTACCTAGACCCATAGTACAAGCATAGAGCTTAGGTTGGGATTAAGTAGGTCAATTTGTGTGAGATTCTGATATTTATTATTATTATTTATAAATCAGCAACATAAATAACGAAACTAGGTACATTAATTTTTGACTATCAATTAACGAGAGTGGAATTGCTTGAAGTTCGATCAGATTTCGACTTTTAGTAAAAGCTTTCCAAAGGTATATAGGTTCTTATCTTTTTTTGTAATTTGTAAATAATTCTATCTATTTTATTTTGCATTGATTAGAGTTTTATTGGGCTGCTCAAATTAAAGGTAATATTCAAACCCACTTTTCAAATCGATTGCAAATCAAATCGGCATCAAGCAGTTGTTTTAACAAACGTGTTATAATAATGGACCTAAGTAAAAGTATTACGAGTAGGTACTAATGTAGATAACCTTAGGGCGCATAATGGACAAAAAAGAGATCTTGGCTATTTTGAAACAGAAGTAACCAAGAGTTTTACAAAATAAAAGTTACTCTTTTTTGCCGAAATGCTTTCCGTTCGCCCCGGGCAGTGGCAATTCGACGAAACAATTTAGCCCGTTTTAATCGGACAAACTCATTCAACTGTACTACAGAAAGACGGTAAGCCAAATGGTTTTATGCTAAAAACAATTGTCCAAGACGCCGTGAAACAATGTATTTCTAAGGTACATTTCAATTTCAAGAGCTTCGAAAGGTTCTAATCGTTCATAATAGAAAATTGCCCAACGTGCAAACTTTTGTAAACCGCAAAATGTTTTGAAGAAACGTCTTTGTGCTTTTAGCTGTAGGACTAAGTATAATTGGTCGTAATCTTATATGTCCCAAATTAAACGTATTTCATGTAATTATCATTATTTAGTAAGTCATGTAATTTATCTACAGACTTCTCCTTTTTAACAAAACAACGGTCCATGATAGCTGCTGGATACTTTATTGTCGAGAAGTCAGCCGCCCGAAGCTTTGCGTTTAGGTTCGGTATTTGTATCCAGCCATTGTTTGTTTGGCCGGTTGACCTAAAATCGGTAACAGGTAACAAAAGCTGACCTCTCCCCCGATTACTATTCATAGTTAATAATACAGCCGAAATAAAATGGCGCAAGGAAAGAATGGCAGGTCCGTATTGGCAGAACAATCGCCTAATCAGCGGCAGTTTCGTTGTCATTAACGTTAATACTCTAGATATTTCGTAGTGGTAGATTCATGCTGTAGTACCTACGTTACCTCTCTTCCATTTTCTACCTCTTTATTAATGAAGGGTTCGCAGTGCACATGAGTTTACTCTCGCAATGTGTCGTGTAAAAAATTGTTTGCAAACGACCAGTTGCAATAACGTTCATGCTATCATGTTCTGCGTTGACGAAATAGAAAGTGTCAGATGGAGTGTCAGATGGGACATTAGTGCTTATGTACGTTGGCCCCACTGGGTGAATATCGAAAAACTTTAAACCTCATAGGTACATATTTATCCCGTTAAGAATAAATGCAGGACAATGTCAGACGAATATGGAAGGGTCGGGGAAAACCCCTATAAACTTACCTCAACGGGACAATATCGTAGAATATTTGAGGAAATCTTACATGTTATTGACTTTATTTATGCATTGAGGCAATAGTCAAAACATCTACAAACTCACTGCCTACTCCTTCGGGAGACGTAGGACTGTACCGTCAGCTATTCTTTTACGAGTATGATTTCACAATAGGTGAAAATGGTTGACGTATCTGACAATATCTTTTTCACGACACAGCTAAGACATATTGTAAAAACATAACCCTCCTTGGGGCAGTCGGGTAAAAAGATGGTATAAATTGCAGCCCCAAAACAGCACTTTGTATTGAGTACAACGATACAACATCGTATTTTGTCGGACAAGTTCGTATTTCTTTAAGTTCTCAGTATTAAGTTTATACATATCAAAAACATCCATGACTCAGGAAAAAATTTACTCATGCTCATCAGCTCATCACATAAATATTTGCCCATACCGGGATTCGAACCCAGTGATAAAATCGCCTTGTTTTTGTTAAAAACTTAAAATAAAAACAATCCAGGGTAATATTTCTGTTTCTGTGTGTTACCAAGAATTACCAAAGATAGGATCTCTTAACGAAATTTGGACGGAAACTCGATATTATGACCGCTATAAACAATGTTAGACCTCTAACATTTTTTAATTATGTATTTTAAAATTTCATCCGGTTTCATTACGGATATATTTTTACATATAATTTTAGATAGGTGCGAGTAGATCTAGATCAAAGAAGGCTATTTCTTCAAAGTTTCCTTATAAGTTTATTTTTATTTATTATGAAGGTTTCAGACTCTTGGATCTTTACCTGACAAAAATATAGGTCTGGATAGTCATTGCTTACGATTAGGTAACTATTTTCCCGCCCGTAAGTCAACGAATATTTTGAGACTTGACAATATTTACATGGTCGTAAAATATTTAGATTATGGTTTGCAAAACAATTTTGTTTCTTACATCATTAGATCATAAATATATTAAGAAACAAGTTTACTCATTTAGTATTTCAAAGACATTCAGTTTATATAACAAGTCATGCAAACCAATTCATCGGTGTATCACATTTCAGAAACGACATTTGCTAAAAATTCGAGTGTTTTGTTGCCTCTACATTATAACAAAGCGATGAAAAGTAAACTCTATTACAGGGAGGAAAAGTGCATGATCGATGTGGAGTGACGGTATTCCGGGTGACCTTTGACTCGTGTCACGCTGGTATAGGCATGGCTGTTATGGCACTACTCCAAACCACTACACTTTGCTCGCTAGCTCGATGCTTTCGAATTTATGAAAAGTATTTTGTTATAACATTTGGCGCTGGAGGCAATAAATAAATAAAATTAATAAATAAATATCACGGGACAATCGCTTACAAATTTCTGGTTTCGTAGTAAAATGTTTCCTAATTAGACATATATCCGCTTGTCCATTTGTGTATAATTAGCGTTTATTTCGTGACTTACAAGGAAAGGTCCGGCTCCGATTTAATTTATTTTGTAATATGTTAGAGAGTTGTCTAAAATAACAGACACGTATTTTTTTTAGCTGCCCAATCTCAACCTATTTTGCTAAAAAAACACCCTTCAAAGTTTTATATTTCTCGTTTTTTTTTAGGAAAATATGAGTTTTAGCCGATATAACCAAACACGTGCTAATTATTTTTTCTTGTTCTCGAACATATTATGATCAAACCAGTAATTAACTAGCAATTTGCTTGAAAAAAAATATCTACAGAAGTTGAGGGTTTAGTCACTTTTCAGTACTTTGGAGGACAATTTGTCTCAATAGGACAGCTAAAAAAAATACGTGTCTGTAATTTTAGACTTTCTAACATATATCAAAATAAATCAAATCGGAGCCTGTCACTCAGAAATAATGTAACCTACCACAAAAACGATTTCAAAATTGTATCAGTACATCCAAAGATGTCCTCCTACTATTGAACTCACTTACAAGAGCCGTTTTATTTTGTGGATATCAGAACAATTTTATATTCCTCAGGTGGGTGTCTTCCCATTATTTCAAAACGGCCGTGGAGTTAAATTGGGAAATAAGAATACCTACGCTGCAATAATGGAGTGTAACTGAAGTTATAATTTCCTAAATAGAAAAATCAGAATTGCACTTCCTTGACAATGTCTAATTTAGTATGCATGCCTCTTTTTCGCGGGTTCATCGCAAAGTCATACAGTTGTGGTGGCTAGCTGCGCTCTCGCCTCATAATAGGCAATCAAACTTTAAAACGACCTTTCTTTGCCGGAACTCATAACTCAACAAGTTCTTAAGACAAACAAGATTTTAAAATTTAATTTCGAAACGGAACGAGGGGTGGGGGGATATCTAGCCTGGGTCCTTAGTAAGCATTGGTTCAAAGATGTTAAAGTAAAATATATATAACCTAACCTTTTTTTTAACGAGGGGAAATCCTTTACGCATACCACCACGCTTGGGCAACGTGGTGGTTACATATATATAACCTAACCTTAACTTAAGATAACCTAAACACAATAAGGTTTAACCTAAAATAATAAAAACATGGTTGATAACAAAATGGAAAAGGAGCCGTCTCGCTTCGGATCGTTATATAGATGGGAATTCGATATCTCCAGAATCATCTCTCAAACGTGATCTTGCATCAAGTTAATAGGGAAGAAACAGATTACCCAACAGAAATAGGTCAAAGGACCTATGGCCTGCATAATGTAATAACAATAAATGCGGCTGGAAGTCATCTATCATAGGATTAGTCTTCCGAAAGTTGCACTCGTGTGAGAAGCTAATGTTGGGAGTGAGACAACGGTCCGGGCTTGCAGCGAATTGTAGAACATTTGTGTATAGGAATAAGTATCACATATCTGTCTCAATTAAGTCGAAACTGGTGACTGACTATGCTTCCAACTTAAAATTGACCCCTAGCACTTAAGAAACGCGTGTTGACTTATCTATATATATTATACATTTCTTCCGCGACTGACTGACTGACAGACTGTGTGATTGGCAAGTCATATACTTATCATTATAGAAATAAAGATGTCTAATATTACTTAATACATTCACTAAATGTAGGTAGGTAACAAATTAGGAAACGATTTATGACAAAGTTGTTGAACAGGTGCTTCCATACTAAATAAAATAACTGACTTTGTTTTATATGAGATCTCACAACTTTTTGCGGTGGAAGCATTACATTGCGAGACTTGACATTTTTGTACATTTATGTTTTTGATAGGATCTTATTACATTTTGTAGGTAGTCCACCTTTATAACAGATTGGTTACATCTATCTTTGGTTGGCACTTCGCATCTGAGAGTTTCGTGACTCTGCGCCTGCGCGAACAGTAATCTGGCTAAAAGCCGGGGTAACCTTACATCGTACAAAGAGTGCGCAGAAAGTGTACATTTGTATGTTAATTCTCTTGTACTTCTTTGTTTCGGAATCGGTAAAAATAGGTGTAATATTTTCTTACTGCATTGTCGCAGCACGCCCGAGCGTTTTGTAAACACTGCATACGAGTTAAAACTACTCGAGTGCCATTTTGGGAAAAAAGGCGATCTGTATATGAGTTTTTAGCTATAGGTACTTTTATTATATTGATTCTAATATTTTCACTAGAAAAGAAGGGTCTTTATTCTTAATTTTTCTAAACATGTCAATAACGAGCTAGCATTACACGAAAATTAATAGTGTAAGTAGGTTTATCTTCTAATGCCATAAAAAATAATAGGTCGTTTTTATTGCACTGTTTATTGCATTGATGTGAATGTATGTTGTCCTCAATACATTAAAAAAATTAGCTGTTTGTCCAATTGGATAAATGGTCAAAATATCTACATAACAAATAAAGAAGTACTATTCGCATCTGATAAAAGTCGAGTATTGCCATTTTGTTCTCTCTAGCTTTAGTTTGACTTGACTCTTGAAAATTGTAAAACATAAATGGAAATTCAAGGAAAAATAACCTCGAATACGTAGTTTTAGTTGTAAATCTAAAGTTAAATAAGATTTTCCTCTAGTGTTCCCTTTTAACATTTTCCTTTGAAAATGCATTCAGGATCGTATTTTGTCAAGATGTCGGCCGCTCGTTAGCTTAAACGAGAATTTTCAGGATAAAAAGAAGGTAAACGGGAAACTGTAGTAAACTAGAAAGTCGATATGTTATTACTTAATAAGACGACTGTGTTCTAAAATTAGTTAGGTACAGTCAAGATCCTATTTAGGTACTTTGTCTTTTTAATGTCATGTTTAAACTGCCATATATGAATGTCACAGCGATTAAAGTGAACTAAACGGTACTTCATCACTTTATCGAAACCCCTTTCATCGATCATTTCATAGAATTTCATTTCATCGAAAGCTAATTTCTGCTGAAACCTTATTGTTTTCAAGTTATCTTAAGCATGGGTTACGTAGGTTAGGTAAGGTTAGACCTGACACCACCAAAAAATTATAACTCTTGCACGTGGAGATTAGCTTCCGATGAAATGAAATTCGATGAAATGATACGTTCGATGAAAGGAGTTTCGATAAAGTGATAGCTACCCGAACTAAACGTGTACACATATTTCTGCCCTTAACTATACATACATATTCATGTGTGTGGATTTGCTAATGATGCTCTGCTTTGAATATAACCTACTTACAAATATGAACCAGATGAGAATGTAATATTATTGCATCTAACAGCTGATCTGATAAAATACTTTATTATCATCATCATCATCAGCAGCAAGACGTCCTCTGCTGGACAAAGGCCTTCCCCAAGGTTTTCCACAACGACCGGTCCTCTGCTGCTGTCATCCAGCGGTTTCCCGCGACCTTTATCAGATCGTCGGTCCACCTTGATAAAAGACTTGGAAGGTGGCAATTTTTTTCCGGATAAAAGCTAGCTTTTGTCACTTTCCGGTCCTAGCTATGGCTAACAGTAACTCTCTACCTAAATTTAAGAAAACGATAAATCCTAAAATTTATTGTGATATAAAAATGAGGGTAGGTAGACACAGTGCTGTCTAAACATTTTAATTTAAACCCACCTGCAATTCCTTTAGTCTACGCACGTAAGTGCGGATGGAAATGAAGGGAGCTCAACTTATAACCTAAAGGTCTTAAAACGCAATAAATAACCCGTTGGTAATAAGTCAAATAAAATTGAATGGATATATATTATTTAACAACTCATTGGGTCCCAAGATATAGTTTGGGGTCCACTGGATATTGCTACATGTAATCTATTTATATTGTCTCAAAAAAAAAATGTTTAAGATTACTTGTACAAGGTGGGCCAAAAGAAGTCATCCGATGTTGTTTGACTCTCTTTTTTTTTCTAAATGAAAAACTTGGATTCTGTTTTTTTATTATATTATTTTAAACCTTTAGAATTTTATTGGTCAAGTCGAGAAGATTATATCGGCCAAATGGGCGCCGTCACAATTGATTGTCATACGGGCTCGTTTTATGGCATTTTTCATCACTTTGGCGAGAACTTCGGGCGACAGATTCTCGCACTCGTGTCGAATGTTGTCCTTGAGGGCTTCCAGAGTCTCGGGCTTGTTCACGTAAACACGGGACTTCAAAAACCCCACAAAAAAAAGTCTGGAACGCTTAAATCGGGTGATCTTGCGGGCCAGTGCAAATCGCCAAAACGAGAGATGAGGCGACCCGGGAACGCCGCCTTCAGAATATCGGTTGTGGCTCGCGCAGTGTGTGCCGTTGCTCCGTTCTGTTGGAACCACATGTCGTTCGGTCCTAATTCGTCCAATTGCGGCAGAAAAAACTCGGTCAACATGGCCCTATAGCGCGCACCGTCCACTGTTGTCGTATGGCCAGCGGCATTCTCGAAAAAAAATGGCCCAATGACTCCTCCAGCGTGAACAGCGCACCATGCAGTCACTTTGAGCGGGTGTAATGGCTCCTCGTGCATCACTCGTGGATTTTCGGTGCCCCAGAAGCGATAGTTTTGCTTGTTCACGTACCCGCTGAGGTGGAAATGAGCTGATTATGATTTTGGTCGAAAAATCGTCCACTTCTTCCTCGAGATTGAGAATGGCTTGGGCGTAGGTTACGCGCGTTTGGCGGTCGGCAGGCAGCTGCTGATGCACGGACTGGACTTTGTATGGGAACATGCGCAGGTCTTTGACCAAAATTCGCCTTAGGGACGTCCGTCTGATGGCTAATTGCGTGGCACGGCGTCTGGTTGATGTTTCCGCCGACAGCTCGACATCCTCGGCAACAGCGGCGATATTCTCGGCAGAACGGGCGCTCCGGGGCCGGCCACTCTTGGCAACGTCTCGTGTGGTCCCATACTCTTCAAGGTTGGTGGCCAAACGGCGCAGTGTTTGCGCAGTCGGTGTCTGACGGCCGGGGAATCGGCGACGGAATTCGCGCTGCGCCAACACCACAGACGAATTGTTACGCAAAAAAATAGACACGATTATTCCGCGTTCTTGGGGAGTGTATCGCTCCATGGCTTGTTCACTTGTATTTTGCATCTGTCAAGTCCACAAATGTCAAAACAGATTTGACATTGGCGACCATTTGCAAAAATGAGAGCATCTTCCAATAGGGTGATTTCTTTTGGCCCACCTTGTATATTTTACGTACCTTTATGGGCGTACCACACGGCGAAGATACTTTAATATTTTACTCGTCTCTTAAGATAAATATCGTTCGCTATGCAATATGAAAATGAGTGTGACGGTTCATAGGACTTGCATGGTGAGCGATATTCTGAAATATGCGTTGTTTGTGATGCGTTTTATGTGACGCGTAACTTTTCTACTTCTACATATTTTTATTCAAAATGCCATTAACTAACAGAATAATAACCAAACTTCCCAATTTTTTTCTGTAATAAACGTGTGAAGCTGTGCCTTCCGTTGTTCTAGGAGTGACATACTTGTATCTCAACTGAAACACCGGAACAGGGCTTACGACGGTCATATAAATGGAAATTGTCGCGGCTCAAGTTGCTCCGAGCTCCTCATATTGTTGACTGGCTTCGGAAATGACACCGACCGAGAGCGCGGGTCGCGTTCACACCTAACTATATTATTATTCGATGAAAATGAAAAAAAATGTTAAGAAAATTGGTAAGATCATTCCGTGGTCATTCTTACTCTTCTTATGAGGGAAACCTATGTTACTCTATGTAAGTCTCATAAAATTTATGAAGGTTCGAAAAATGACCGTTCATTATCTGCGAAGTTTATGAACCGAAAAATCTGAAAAGTTCCTAACTTATAGATTAAAATTCCTTACTTAATTTTACGCGAAAAATAAAAGGAAGTGTTCAAAATGTATAGTTTTCGTGAAATCAACCAAAAAAACTTTAAAGATCTGTACTAAAATTTAGGCAAGTCAAAATGCAAGTAAAAAGGTATATTTTTGAAGTACGGAATACGGAACCCTCGGTGCGCGAGTCCGACTTGCACTTGACTGGTTTTTTTTAATTAGAAATTTATTTAAAACATTTTTGTCTAAACTAGGTATTATATTAAAATATCAATTACCATATTTCATCACTACATAGTACCTACTCGTATAAAACAAAGTCGCTCTCCGCCGTCTGTCCTTTTGGATGTACACTTAGATATTTCAAACTACGCAACGGATTTTAATGCGGTTTTCACCATCAGTTGGATAATTTTTCACGGATGGTTTATGTATATAATAGTACCCGGAGCGAAGCGAGGGTGGGTCGCTAGTATTACATAATCTAACTTTTATAAATACTAGAGTTTTTAAACAACTGTTTTAAGTGACTGCGTGTGGCAGGACATCTATGATACGTTCGTAATGGAGGAGATAATTGCTTTGTTTACGATGTTCTGTACGATATAAATTCATAACAATTTATAAGATTTATAAAATTGTGTGTGAAGTTTAATAAAATTTTCTTAACGGTTTGTATTACGACACGTGGCTTTTACGATATACGTCTAGAATTGAGGTCCTGAAGGGTTATTTACAATAGACTTACACTGAAAACTGATGTTGCCTTGCCTTACGTCTAGGATATATCGATAACAATGTTCTATTTATTCTTATCCTAACTTAACTGAAAAATCAGTTAGGTACACCAGTACTCATAAATTGTTTAAAGTTGCACTCTGCCTTTAATTTTTAGTGTAATTATTATTTAGTGTTTATTACCAGGTACGACAATAAACGCTGCAGTTTGCATCCCTCTCTCCAGCAGCACTAAATAAAAAGGCTGGTATAATTTCGGAGCAATTATAACACGCTCGGAGACAGATAACGAATTTTCCCGAATGGTAACGAAACCCCGGCGAATGTTGCTCTACATTATTAATGCTAACAGCACGGCAACACTGAAACTAGACAATAGCCTGTATGTTTGCTTTAACACTATTTACTGTCTGCCAACAGAACTCGCTTGAACTACAATGATCTCTTTAATCAAACAGATGCGGGAGAGCGGTTTCTAATACTTATTACAAGTACAGATGGTGACACCAACTTTGTAAACATAACTGACGAGGCTTAGGCATATACTGTTTTATCATTTGGCATTTTTTTATAATTATTGTGTGCCACTTTTGTGTATTTACAGAGTTCTAGATATATCTCAAAGAGATTGTTTAAGTAATATTCTGAGAACGTTATTAAAGTGCTGTGTTTTAATTTCGAAGTGACGTGTCCTTGGAAAGTAAATACAGGCTGTAAGGCTAAGTAAGGCGTGGTGTAGCTACTATTTCATAATAGCATGGCTTGAAAAAATAATTAAAATCATAAACGGTAATTATACTGATCAAGGCAAAACTACCTTCGTCAGTATAATTACATTTAGGATTTTAATTACACTGCCACTCCAACTACATATATGTATGATATTATATAACTCCATATACATATGTATAGTTAATACATGCCGTATATCTTTTGAAATCTTTTAGCGTACAAACTTTTTAATTTCGATACAAAATGGACGCAACATCTTGGGATAGGTCGATGGAAAAACACTTATACTTCTACCTTTTTAGCTACCCAATTGTATAACATAAACAGACTAGATTCGCGAAGTTATGTGTGTATAAGACACATTGACCCAATTCAAACTTGGTGTCGGTGCCGTTATGCCGTATCCAACGTTTTAATTAATCTAATGCAGTTATGGATAAATTGACAGCTTAATTAACCTCGTCGTTGTTTTGGTGTTAAGAGCTACTTTTCAAAATTAAATTAATTATAGAATATTAAATTACAAATATTCAACGTTATCGTCAAATATGTAATTGTCTTGGAAAATTAAATAGTGATCATTATCAGAAATAAAATAAATTATCAGAAAAATTGCTGTTCTGTAAGGGCGCGATTCGATAAATATGTTATTTTTTTCTAAAGTGAGATTCTTTCTGCGGCTCAAACGAGCCTAAGCAAAAAATAGTTGACTGAACCCATTAATTTATGTTGTTTGTTGCTAATAAGTACACCCGTCGGAAACCATCACTCTCCCGTTAAAAGACTGTAGCGAAAAGAAACAGTGTTTTTGCAACGGCCGAAGATAAATTCCTTGCAGCTCCCTCATTTACATTGAAAGCAGTTAGCTCTGACCGGCGGACCCTCGAGACCGTATTTGCATGTTATACCAATTACTTTTTACAAGTTCGCTAATTTTGTCTACCCACTTTATATTTACAACAAATGCTCCTGTTTAGAACAGATTTGACATTTGGGTAACTAAAACTGGTACTCCGAATGTTAATTAAAAACACGAATGATTTTCGGCCCACGCGCATGTTTAGAGGTTAACATAACACACCCGATTGAAACCATCGCTATCCTTGTTCGGCAGCGCCCCGCGAACAGGTTCACTGCGGGTCTGCTTCGCCTCAGTAGGAAGCTGTGCTGGTTGCCCAGTGAATTGGTCGCCTGGCAGCAGTAGCATACGTGCGGTTCGAAGTCGACGACCTTACGCGTGGCGTTGCTACTGCTGGGACAGCGGCGCGGGCGGCGGGGCGCGGAGCGGCGCAGAGTACAGCGCCGGCTGGTAACGCATCCAATTTCACTGACTCTTTCTTGTCTATGGATGCATTTTGCGGCTGCGACATTCACTCATAAGTAATAGGGGCATCGGATGACCTACTTGACGAAACAGTATTTCGTAATAACACTACTCGTACTTCGGCACGTAACTCACGATGCTATTTGACACCTTCCTTTGACATTCGCACATTTTTGACAAATCATAATTGACACCCCAGTTATCAAATCGGTTCAATAGTTTAGGAGCTAGAATGGAACATCGGATTTTCTGCGACATATTTTCTTTTGGCTTCGCGCAGTCGGGTAAAAGTTTAATATAATTGACCTGCTTTAACAATGTAACGCTTGTATTAGTTTTAGCTGACCCACTTTTCCTACTTAGGTATTGTGCATCTAAAACAAATGTAGGTACAGTCAAGTTCATAAATATAGATACGTTCAGAGTGTCAAAAATATGTAACCACGAGTTTATTACGGCGACATAAGATCGTGGTCACATATTTTTGAGGCTTTGGACGTATCTATGTTTATAACCTTGACTGTACAATGAGCGCAAGATAGAATGCGTGGAACCCGAATCGGGCACAAAAAACACATATTACGAGTGTTATTAGTCCTGATTTCCACTTGATCGCTCCTTCCATTCGGCTGTCTAAGCCACGTAAGCTTGAATTGATTGGCCCTTGTGTGCGAGCATCTATCTGCGGCGCGGAAATCATAAGGATTTCTGTTCGAAAAGGCTCTTTGTAGTATTTTCTGTTTCTTGAACTACGAGGTTTTGTTTGGTCGAAAATAGTTATCATAAATCTACAGAGACATGGCGTTGCTTGAGTAACATAAGTCGATTAAGTGTCTAGTTGGACAAACGTGCTATTTTTTTTTGTATTTAAAGTAAGATTCAAGATTATTTTAATCAAGAGCATAATACAAACTACATCAGATAAAAACATATCGACATAATATCAACGGGATATATACCGCGATTACCGATATATTTAACCGTGAATCATTAAAAAGAGTTGTTGGCTACGGCTTGTATTCAAAAGGACGATAGTTGAATCTTTTCTAGAATTAATCATGGCAATCAGAAATTTTCCAAAACAAAGAAATAAACTTGTTAACATTATCGTGACAGGGACTCTATGTTTGGGTCGAAATGCAATAGTAATTTTTCTGATCTAAGATTCGAGAAGAAGCGAGATGAATAATATAAAATAGCATAGTCATGTACCTACTTCCAAGCATATTATGTTCCGAACGTTCATTAATAAGGCCTTGCGGGAAAAGACGGAACCCACAAAACAAAGTTCGAGAACAGTAGTAGATACTTGGATATTGAAGTTTGTTTTATGGGAACCACAAATATTTATGCGCAATCTTTAACGCGTAGGTACATTAAGATAATTGGATTGGAGTCTTCAGACCAACTGGTTCAAAGGTACATTTAAGAAGAGTTGTAGGTACAGTCGAGGGCAAAAAGATGTTTATACTTTTTACCTTGTTCCATTGTAATAAGGTCCAAAAGTGTATACCTACATATGTATTTCTGTCCTCGAATGTACCTACATCGTTGGCATTACAAATATCGGAGGACAAGGCACTGCGTGGGTCCTTGCACCAGAGAAGTGACAAGATATTAATAGGAACACCTATATAATTAACCCTTAAATTATAAAAAATAAAAGAAGTCCTGAATTCAATCGCCTTTGATTTTGAATCAGCATAAAAAAATGGCAACAAAAACCGGAAAAAATTTGAAAAAAATTTAACATTATGATATGTATACATAGGTACTCTATGAGGTACACTGCCATAATTTAAGAGGGTTCGCTACCGCCTACTAGGAATTGTATGTAATTTTGACTCCTGGGGTGTGTCATCGGCGTTGAAATTTTTGTTTTGCAAAAGAGATTAAAATAAATCCAACAAAACAAGATTTAAATGTATATATTATTTCATTGAAATTATTTAACTCAAACATGAATATATTTTCGGTAGGTTTGATATTCAAAAAATAATGTCAAGTATTGGTTTTAACCCGAATTTACAATATAATAATGTAAAAATGCATTTCAGATGAAGTGTGAATCGCTATTTCCTCGAAAAATATCGTTTGCTCGAGTTGTTTGGCTGATAAATATTGAAATATAATATAATCAGGGGTATGTTGTATGACAATGCTGTGTAAATGACTGAAAAAAACTTACTTAATAATAATAATAATGCAGCCTATATACGTCCCACTGCTGGGCACAGGCCTCCACTCACAATGAGAGGGTTTGGGCTATAGTTCCCACGCGGGCCCAGTGCGGATTGGGAACTTCGCACACACCGTCAAATGGCTTTGCAGGTGTGTGCAGGTTTCCTCACGATGTTTTCCTTCACCGAAAAGCTTATGGTAAATTTACAAATTATATTTCGCGCATAAATTCCGAAGAACTTAGAGGTGCGAGCCCAGGTTCGAACCCACGACCCTACAACTTACTTAATACATAATAATAATAAAAGGGGTTATTTAACATGCGTACTACTTTTAGGCTAACATTGTGAATGCGAGCCATCAATTACAGAACTTGAGATAGTGGCAGATAGTTCAGTGAACGAGAAGGTAAAGTTTCTCATCAACTCATGTTCAAAAGTTCTTATTGAAAAACTCGGCGAGGGAAGTGTCTCGTTGTTTCTAGGTCACTGCCTTCTGGCCCACAACTTTCGGAATGACAAACTTTGCCTTTGTAATTTAGATCGACTGCTGTTGACTTTCCTTTCGCCACTTTAAAGTAGTAAATTGCCTTGATCAAATCCTCTGCTACCATGCCGTGTATCCCCTTGCGTTCAGTACTGGGCACACGTTTTACGTGATTAACTTATATATAATCGCCAGTTTGTGGCAGCGAGCCGTTAATTGAACCAGTTAGAACTTAGAACGTAATACTCATATTTCAACTCTGTTTAATATCTTTGATGGTAATCCGGTGATGATCCTTTGAGAATAATTCCACTGATAAAACTTAGGCATAAGAATAAAATTAACTTCGTCTTTTTGGTTGGGCGAGCTTCAGGGGCTTAACGTCTGAGACAGTTTTAATTGCTTTCGACCTATCTGTTTGCTTGAGGTCCGATTAAGGGAAGATGATCACGAGATTATTGCGTCGAAAGCCTTTATTGGTCGCTCCGAGCGTCAGTTTTTAGAACCATTTTTCGTGCTTGATGCACTTGACTTACTTTAATTTTCATTTGAATCTTTAAGTGTTTGATGTTACGTACAACGGTTTTTATTGTAAGTTAGCAAATGATAACGACACATGTAAAAAATGTCGCAAATATTCTAATAAACACAGATATATGAAGAATGATAAATTTATACCAGATACTCGATTAGATAAAACATTTCGCCTTTCCCATCGTCGGACGAATCATGATTTAACTGGCGAATTTACGTCGTCCGTCAATATGTGTAAATGACAATGCATTTTCATTTAGTCGCTGGTTTCATCGACGAAACCGGTAAATGATTCGTCTGATGATGTGAAAGGCGAAATGTTTAACAGAATCACATGGCAGCTTCCTTTATAAAGAGAAATCCCCTTTGCCTAGCCTTACACAGTTCACGGGCAATCCTAAACCCCAAGCTGTAAGCTTGAAAGGAGAGACGAGAGGTTCTTCTCTTAGCAAATCACGACCATCATATCTTGACTTGTATTATTAAATAGGACTCTCAATTTACTTACTCCGTAGTAAAGTTGGACGCTGTATCACGGCAGGGTTTTACATTGCGTAAACGAACAACGCGCCAATAAAACAGGAGGCGAACGACGGTAACATGAGAAATGTGTTTTAGCGCTGTGAGGTTCGTGGTAAGTGCTTCGAATCACGTGCAGGGCTGTCCGTAAGGGTATTCGTCCACTTTTTTAGCAACACCTATGAGAAAAAAGTTCGGTATCTGTACGCAGTTTTTAATTAATTAATTTGACTGATATTAACAACCACCAACCACCAACCATTATTTTTAGAGAAGAAAAGTTTTACGTAGAAAATGATTTTTTCTAACTAATCCTACTTCTTTTGAGTTTGAGGCAAAAAACAACATTAATCTAAAGCCTACATTTAACCCTGAGTAAACTAACACCCCTACGGATTGGTAGCTAATTTGTATTAATTATGTCCCACATAAGCTACATTCGCATGACCGCCCCTACCGCGTGTTACGTCTGTGTGCGTGCACGAACATCTATTTCACACGAGGTCTCGGCTGGTGTGCGTGTGGCTGTTGTTTTACGTGTTGTCGTGTCGCGTTAATTGGAAAGTGTTATTATTGTGGACGTAAAAGGTTTATATGCTAGTTTTACCGCAACATGAAATCATAAAAAGTTCCTCGCTGGTGTCATTGCCATTTAATGAAATTCCCCCTTTGACATCTATACATAAGTATATTTATAGAATATAGGTAAAGAAAGGTAGTATAGGATAAACTCTTTATTAATAATTAAACTCCGGTTTTATGGGCAAATTTTACACAATATTTATATGGTTTAACTGCACAGTAAGTCAAATATTACAATAACAATAAGTATTAAACATTGTAAAATTTCAGTATTCAGTTCAGGAATTTGGCCTGCACAATTATACCCTAGTAAGGTATAATTGCGCAGGACAAATTCCATTTTTAATAATAAAATATTCCTAACAAATGACGACAAAAACTGCCATCCAGCAGTACATAATTAAAAAATTCACAAAATTACTCTCAGATAATCATATTTCTAATTTCAAATAATTATATGACTATAAAAATGATTTAATTAAATATATTAAAGCGTGTCAAGTCCGAGGCATAATTGCGATGACCTAGTTTTGCCTGCGACTTGGCCCGCACAAAAGAGAACGATTTGGGGACGGTATTAACATGGCTTTTAAAAAATTCATTTCGCTATAATCGAGATCGCGTCCCTGGCGACTGAGCGGAGCTTTTGTACCAACCCTAAATGTGCAGTTCAATGTTCAGTCGAGCTATTTTTGTAAAACAAGTGGAGTTATACATAGATGAGTTATATATATGTCTAATTTGACGCTTAGAACGCGCAAAGTTGCCTATAAGCTACTTTCAGTCACTATGTTTTGTCCCAATCTTACTTTGACTACATTGAATTGGAAAGAAAGGCACAAACAATCATTAACAACATTGTTTAAATAATGTGGCATAATAGTAGGCCTAGCGTAGCAGTCGTAGCACACACGAAATGCTGCGAGTTTCGTAGCAGTTCAACGTAGACGTCGCCTACGAACTTGCTACGTTTGAGAATATTGACTTGGTTAAGGTTTCTAATTTGTGACATTTGAGCAAATACGTGTACAGCCTAAATTATCCTCTCTTTCTCTCGATAGCACACTGACTCGGTCTCTTAATTGCTTCTAAACCTTGTCAACGCTAAAATGAAATTACATAGCGACGTTGGAATTCAGAAAGGTATATTATTAAGGTTTCGTATACGTCTTTCTTTAAGCTAGGCAATCTTGTTCTTGATGTAAACATTTCGGTAAAGAAGAAAATGATAGAGACGTGCTTTGATGAAATACTCAATAAGCGTATAACGCTTAATACTGATACAAATAAATTTATTTGCTATAAAATATGATACATTTGGATGGTATTTTGTTATTATTCCTGTACCACGACATAATTTTTTTGCTAGAAACTAGCATGCAAATGTTATTTTAAGTTAACATTATTTGTTGACTGCACATTAATAGTAGAATTAAACAATTACAACAAAACAACAAGTCTATTAGGAGTATTAAAACCATTCTTAAATTATGTTACTAAAATAATGTACTAAGGAAAATTATGTCTTAAATTATGTACTAAGGAAAAATTATACATTAAATAGGTAATTTATGGAATAAACCTTTTCATTTTAAGCCATAGATGCAATTATGATTTAAACTGTTTTAAACTTTAAATCTTCAGGAATTGTATTATAAATCTTAACAGACATGCGGTAGCAACTTTTCATAAAGAGAGCACTACTGGGCACTGTGTCTAGCACTAGTCTGTTTGGATGCCTTGTGTTTCTTGGGTTTAATTAAATACATACTAATAGAATTTATAAAAAGTAACTGTGGATTAACATCTACCCAACAATAAAGCTTAACTGAAAAATAAATTCAATTATAAATTTTGATTGTATTCTGGGTAATAAACAATTTGACTTGGAAAGTTTGGTAGAAATATAATACTCGTGAAACAAGTTAGTTCAAGTTGGTGTACAGACAGCGTCAAATGGATAGGAGCAGCGAAAGTGGCCAAATATATCGCAACACATCTTTATTACTATAGGAATAAGGTTGCGATATACTTGGCCATTTTGGCTGCTCCTATCTATTTGACGCTGGCTGTACGTTGTGAAGGTATCACTGTTTGGACACTAATTTTTTAACACAGTTGCTCAAAAAGTAGTACTTTTCGTAGCTGTATATCGTGCGGAAAGTTGGTTTTCGCGAACTAGTGCTTTTTATTTTTCCAATTTTTTTAAATTTATACTTGTTCCAATTCATGACTACTTATTGATGAGTGTTAATATTAGTTTCCTTTAAACATCGTAATCAACATAAAAACCTACTGTTAATGTAAGAATACGAAAAATATACATATTTCATATTTTATTACTTACCTGTTCATCATTATAATAACACGTTTATTTTTTAATATTGAATATTGAAAAACCGTTCTTAATAATTTGGAACGGAATAGCCGCCGAAACGCCTGTTAAATTTTTCGACATTATGGAGAGGCGTTTTTTCTTACGGCAAGCATTTTTTCAGTTTCCAAAGGCAACATTCGATATTGTTTTTATAAATATACGATACACAAATAATCGTAAATAACAATACTTAGGTAATAATAGTACAATGTTTTATATTTACAATTGTTTATGTCTTATAGAACAGGCATTTGAAAAAAAAACTTTCGTTGAAGTGGGTTCAATAATAATAACAAAATCCAATGTAGTCGAATAAAAGCTAAAAAAACACCTCTTCATAATGTCAAAAATTTTCTTCAAATGTCAAATGAAAAAGTTGTTTTTAAAATGAGTGAATCAGAGTTTGAAATTGATTTATATTTTCGCAACTGTGTTAAAAAACGTCGTTCGATACACGTGCGGAAATGTCATTCTTCACTCGTCCCGAGTCTTGCCACTCGCCTACGGCTCGCGGCAAGATATCTCGGTACTCGTAAAGTAATGACATACTTTTCGCACTAGCATCGAAATGTACTATTCCCGCTGAGCCGAAAAGTGTAAGGTTACTTGCCGATGCGTTGAAATAAGGCGGTGTTATTCTAACGTTTGCTCGGTCGAACCGACCTTTCTTGACCTCTGTACATGGCTTAATCGTGCGCTGATTTATGTATGCTACACTCGAATTAAGCCGAAGCGACTGTACAATATCGAATTTGCTAAGGGAATAATACCTCTTATAAAATACCTCATATAACCTCTTATTGGTAATGTCCATTATTATACCCACTCAAAATAGTCTCGAAACCAAAAATATATTATCGCGTCGTTGTGCTAAACCTGTATGAACAATATTAGTCTACAGCCCGTGAGTGCTTGGAAGAGGATTCGGCTTCGGGTAAAGTCGGCTAGACTCGCATAAGAGTGTATGAGAGCGAGTGAGAGAGGAGGACAGACCCGAATCCTGTTCTAAGTGCTCACGGGCTGTATGTGATATTTGAGATGACGAATTAAATTGAGGTGTCTCATCCTAAATACGGTAAGATGGTTATTGAATGTGAGTGTGACATATTAGTGACATCTCGATTAATATCGGTCTCATTATATTCTATTTCAACCTCAAATGTCGTTTGACATGTCCAAGTTCAAACCTAGAGTTGAATGATTGAGTATTGAGGACGTATTGAGTAAAGAAATATCTAGCTTTAAGGCTAGTAAACCCGTCCTAAATTAGGTTTGGGTTAAGTAAAGTTTTAATTCAATTTTCAACTCTACTTGTAAGATGTTAAAGTGCAAAAGTGGGCAGCTATGTTATTCTGTTGACACATCGTCGTTCAGTTCTACTCAGTCGATGAATAGCCGGCGAATTTACGTCGTCCGTCAAGGTGGGTAAATGACATTCAACTGCCTGCACATTCATTTAGTCGCTGGTTTCACAGCTGGTAGAACTGAACGACGATGTGTCAACAGAAAAACATAGCAGGGTATTTTTATTGATTGAACCTGTGAGTAACGCGATGAAAAGAGTTTTCAGGCTGATCTGGTCGCTTGTGAAAACATTTAATGCGGTAAAAGTTAACATTTAGTAGGCCTCTCCTACTTCCGACTAACTAAATCTAACGAAGTTACGGTTCGTCAGGGAACCAAGAATCTTGTTGTTAACTCGTTCAGGGCCCTTATTCTACATTATTTTTACCCCTATTGCTATCGTATTGTCAACGTTATGATAGCTCTAACTAACTGACTTGACACCAAAGGCGGCTGAGTTACAATAGTAAAAACCTATAAGTACATACATATATAGGCTGATAAACACATTACCCTACTATGCGTCGCGCAGTCAGGTAAAAACAATGTAGAATCCTTATTTGGTATTGCTTAACCGGTCGTCTTCTACATCGCTGTTATGTCCTTATATTTCTTCAGCCTTGCGGGTTTCTACGTGTGAGTATGCATAATCAAATAATGAGTATGAAATTCAATCTCGGACGTTTGTCTGTTTGCACTTTGTGCGTTTGCACACATACTAACTACTAGATACCGCAACCCTCATTTCGTCCTGTCTGCTTGATACGGCTAAACAGCTGCGCTGATTTTGATATTTCACTATAGGGTACTTTTTACCTTGAAAATATGTGTACTTCATCAGGAGTAAAACGACAAACGAGTTCTACGCAGTCTGAAAGATTAAATAAGGGACCAAAGCATTGATATCGCTTATACAATGACGAATAAAGGCTTTAGCATTTATTACTACGTAATGATTATAGGGCTCAATGTAGGTATCGCTGAAACCCGCTCAATAAACGCTAAGTGCACGCTTGAAGTAATTTCAGACCGAGACGCCGTTTACGTTGTGAATTCAGGGATTTATGCAGCCAAGTCACGAATCCGTCCGCTACTGGAATAATATTCATTACCACCTATGCCAAGCTGCGAATAATACAGTTAATATTATAAACTTGCTTCAGCTGTCATGCAAAGAACCAAACTTTAAAATCCCTTACATTATAAAGGTGAATGTGAGTTTGTCCGTATGCCCATTAATTTGTTATGTCATTTCGGCTAAACCGTTATATCAATCGGACGTAGTTTAGGGAAAAGGAGCCAACCCACAAAGCAAAATGTATTTAAATTTGAACTTTATTGCTGTTAATATTATGTCGAATTCTACAAGTGTGAAATGGTTGAATTGGATCATTTTCGCTAAACTACGTCCAATCGACGTAAGATACTTTTTATCCCAGAAATTTGATAATTCCCGAGGAAATAACGATAAACGAGCTTTATGCATTCAAAAGATAGGCCATATGCGAGTTGGACTTATATACTCCGGTTTAATCTTACTGTCCAAAAGGTTAGGTACTTCTATTAAACAATGTTATGGTCTTGCTGCGAGAAGCGTGCTCTTTGGGATATAATTTACTAAAAAGTCATTCATGTAACAGAAAGTAGAGAAAAAATATTTTTCGAATAACTATAAAAATAATAAAAAAAAATGTTTATTTTACGCGACTAAGTCCCGTTCAACTACTCCGTATGTGCGAATATCACGAAAGTTTAAGACAATAACTATAAAAATAACCAAGATATACACCATTAATTATTTATTTCTATCTCTTTCTAGAAAAAACAGAATTTAACATGGAGTTTATATGGCCGTAGTGCACGCTGACGTCACAGTTCATATCGGATCTCTTTGTCTAATTAGTAGTTTTTAAAGCTTATATTATCCGAATTTTTGGGCCGATCTTAGTTTTAATTTAAATTTTTGCCATCAGTTTTACGGCATTTTCATATTCGATAAAAAAGTTCATACACTGGCCCGCAAAACTAAGTATCACACTTTTAAAATTAAATTTTTTTCTAAACTATAGAAGTTAGAGATTTAAAATAAAAAACGTTTTATAGCAAATTTTATCAGCTTTCTTTCCAATTATAACTAAAATAAACAGTAACATTTTCAACTTAAAAAAAGATAAAACAATAAAATAGCCATTTTTAGTTATTGCAATTTTAAAAGTGTGATACTTAGTTTTGCGGGCCAGTGTATTCCCTATTCTGTTTAAAGTTTCGTAAAGTTAATCGCGCCAATCAGATTTTGGAGAGCTCTACTAACTTTTCGTATTATTTTAAAGTGATTAGGCAAATAAAATGCTCCATTAGGAAGTGTCTAATCAAACTGCCGTCTTGCTTCGCTGCCTCTCGACGATGATATATTGTTAATTTCCTTATGCTTCCTAAGCTCCGGGAGATAGCTAGATGCTGCCTTAACGATGCTGTACGGCTCAATCACTTAAGACTTGCATTTGCATGTACGTGTGTATTGTGTAAGCGTGTGTGTGCCAATATTCCCGAGTTATCACCAACCATTTTAATCTCACACATAAATACAATTTACTTAATTATTCGTGCTTTGACCATGATTTATTAGATCCTGTAGTTACAAAGGAGTAAGTACTGTTTGCCTGACCTCTGGTATCATAGGATTCTGAGTGTAATCAAACATTCAAGTCAACGATCCCGATGTTTCCTAGCCCTAATTTCCTTTACCATAAGATCAGCTGTTAACCTTTGAAAAACAGCCCCAGTGGTTGTACATGAGCCTGTGATCGCGTGCGACATTGTAAGCCATCAAACCTGTATTTATATTCTAACAAAAGTAAAAAATATGTATAAATAAACGTGAAATTCCATCGGAATTGTATGAGTATTGTACTTTTAACAATCCTCTAGCATTTCTCGGAAAACGGGAACGATTCCTTTAAATCTGGTATTGTCAGGAAATAGACTTCATAGGGAGTTTGCGAGCTATTTGATAGGGCGATAAAATCGACAGAGGGGAGAAAATGTGATTTTTATGCCGGGCCAATGGGACGCGTTGTCGCAGCCACTTACCTCGAATTAAGGTTGGTATCACCTTATTGAAGAAGATATAGCTAATATGCTACGTTTACCCCAGCATATTTCAAACAGATGATATTCGTATGTTTTAGATTCTTAAATATTTTTTACGGCATGGAGAAGACAAACACGCACATATTCCGCTTGATCGTAAAGGAGATCTGAGGCCCATATACATTACACATCTCAAGATTGTAAACTCAAGACTGTAAATGCGTTGCCAATCATGAGATTCATGAGGACTAAGATGAAATGCTTTCATTTCACATGTTTCAAAAATCACGACGATCCGTTTTGAAAGTACCTACCAACAAACACACTTTCGCATTTATAACATTAGTAAGGAATTAACGGCACTTTAAAAATATTGTATTTAGCAATATATATATATATATATATATATCTATTAAATCAAGAACATCGTCAATGTCGTATTTTTTTTGTGTTGAATTCACAACATCCAGTGCGTACGAAATTAAAAAGGAATTTGCGAAAGTCGTTAGAATTAAGCCTGATGGCTCAAAACAGAGTAAGAGTGGTAAAAAATGCTGAAATACTTGTAACTTCCCAAGATCTCTCCAGACTCAAAATCTTTTAAGGATCCTTGAAAAACTGTAAACAAAAGTTAGCTTAGCTCTTTGTTATTCCGGAGCCGCAATTATCATATTTGTAAATAGATGTGTTTTTTAAACCAGAAATTGGTACGTAACTTGTTTATCAGGAAAAGCTTATGTTTTGTCGAAGTTGTTGTTTCATAACAAGGATAATAATTTTAAGGAAGTTTTATTTTTCAGATAAAAATGATAATCATATACTCGTAGATAAAATGTAGTAAATACAGATATACCAAAGGATAGTAGATTGACTGAATAACATTATACACTACGACGTCTGCCAGACGTCTATGTCTGGCGTAGACTTTTCTTTTGTGTCTACTCCCTTAGATAAGTCTGTCTTTTAATTGCAATCAATCGAAGTAAACGAAATAATATCCTTTCCTTAAGGGCTGACGATATTGCATTTAATCGAAACTACACTAAAATATTTTGTTCTTAATTATATTTTTCAAGTGACGGCAGGGCTTACCTAAAAATTAGCTTACCGAATTACATTGAAAACAACCTAATTGAAACAGGATTTTTCTCCAACGAGAATAGAACGGAGAATGTCTACTATGACCCCGTTTTTGAGGCATCAAAATCATCTTTTCTGAATAGGTGGAATTTAAAGTATTTTTTTTTCACCACGAGAGATTTATTTATCATTCAACACGCAGGCGCTTACGGCACACACAGACGCCGCAAGACGAGGTGCTCCTACACGGGGCCACCCGAGCCAGCCCCGTAATACGTTTGATTACACCCATATTTCACGCGTCCATTTTTACCGCGGCAAACTTGTGACAGCATTTCCATTTCAGTAAATTGTGACGCTTCACTTTTTACTGCCACATCTGGCCTGTGTAAAACATGAAATTCATTTCTGCTGCGAGCTTCTACCGTATTATTATATATGTATACAATTAATTTTCCTTTTATATAAACGTTAATAGTACACTGCACTATATGTGTGGTCATGTGGTGTACATAACATTTCAGGAAAATGTGGGTCGCAAAGAAGTATTACAATAACAATAACATATTTATAAGGGATTTTAGGGTTTTACCCTTCTTCTTACAAAGAAAATGCGAAGACCAGGTTACAAACCAGGTTACTACTGTAAGTAGTAAAGTAATTAGATTAAGATTAGCCTTGAAACTGTCATTCCACACCCTGTCCTTTTCTACTTGGTGGTTTACTCGGTACAGGATGCCCGCCAACACATATACACATTTGTCAGAGTATTCTCCTATTGGAAATGCCCGAGCCGAGCGAAATTTTAATTGTCTTATTATGGAAATCCACCAATGATTGATCGGCTTTATTCCCGCCCGAACGCTTTCATAATTCACGTGTCACGTTGTTCCGGAAGGGTAAAATTAAACAATGTTTTGATTAATAATGAGAATCTTAAATCCTCTTGTTTATCTTGATTTAATGCGACAAGTTACGTTGTGTTTATTATTAAAATGTTTGGTGTAATTTTCAAGTCTTAAATGCTTCTCTTTGGTTATTTTGATCACTTTCGCTACCACTCACAAAAATGTTAAGTTTTCGTCCTTTTGTACACTTCCTTCGAGGGTGAATCTTGGCTCAAAGTTAAAATTCATCGTTGCCAGAACAAATAAAACAAATGCAACTTCCAGTATGAAGCCATTCGCGCATTAATTAACAAGAGTAGACAATTAAACTACGTGCTATGTACTCTAGAATTAATGAAATAAGTCATAATTATTAAAATGGGCGTTCACTGGGGCTTTGTTGGCAGGGAGCCCGGTGTAGAATCGGAGCGCAATCTTAAAGTAATTGTTGGACTCCGGACCTCCTCTGAAAGCTTTTCACTGTTAATTAATTTATAATTTGCTCGCCAACTTTCAACTTTCTCACTAACGCTTTGTTCCGGATGTTTTAAAATTTTAAATCAACCCTCGTTTTCAGTTCAGTGGCCCCTCTAGTAACCGATACTCCATTTTTCCGGATGTGATCTGAAAGCTGTAAAATGTTGTCGTAAAGTTTGCTTTTTGTGATTCGCTACTTGTAATATAGTTGTGATTTAAAAGGGTATCCATTCCTACGAGTAATAGGAATATAACTCGAAAAATCTTAGTTTCGGTCTACGAACTGCAGAACCATGAAGTTTTTTTTACAAGCTTTTATTTTGATCTAAGGAGATACTCACTCGATGTATAAGGATTTTTTTCAATATCATTCCAAATTGACTAGGTAAAACAATTTGTCGCCTTATGCGACCGGCCAATTATGTCGAGAAGGGAAACCGAACATATCATCGCGTACCCTTTAGTCGCTTACAAACATCAAAGAAGTATCCGCCTTTGTGTTTGTTAGTCATTTAGTTCCATCGCAACAAAGTAGTTGCAGATGAAACACAGCCTTTGTCCATGCAGCCCCGCTGCGATATGAATAACGAATATCGCGGAAATTGCAAAATTGTACCAAACGTCGCATAAATTTAGATGATTTTAATGAAAACTATGTATGAAAGCTACTTAGGTATGAAATTATGATAGACATTTTGGTTGCGATTCATGAATACATATGTTTACTAAACGTTTAGAGCTAGGCGGTAAGCCCAACGGCCTTATTAGTGGAATTTGCATGTGCCAACAATAATACCACCCCGTAGTGTTTGTTGCTACGCATTAGTAATGGGAGCAGATGACTGACTAACCAACATGACATATTTATTATTATAGCTTAGCAGCACTAATTGCGACATAAGTGTACGGCAGAGTTTGATTGAGTTAGAATACTCTACCTACATGTAATCAAGGTTTTCTGTTTTAATTGAGTTTTAAAACACAGAGTTAATTGCGAAAGGTAATACCCGTGAGATTTATGTTAAAAATTGAAATGAAGGGATTATAATATTAAATGTAACCCTTTAAGTAACGTCGCGGTAGCCGTGCCGTGCTACTACGCTCCACCTGAGTATACAAACAGCGCATTAGATATGATCTCTTTAGAGAAACGGAAATATAATGGAACAATTTATTCACCCTGCGTTTTAATTGGAGTCATCACGGAAACTGAAGGGAAATGAGCTATGTATGACGTTTTGCATGTTTGCGCGGTTTTATTTGCATGTGGTGTAAGTATACTGCAATATGACATCATGAACATGACAGCAGCACTACGGGAACGACTATTTTTACCCAGCTACGGCAAAGCCAGAAGAAAAGGTTATGATTTTAGCAGTCCATGTATGTATTATACATTAGATGCATTTGGTTGAAGACATAGCCTGTGTAATACAGATTTTGACTCTTATTTTGGGGTTTTGTGGTTGTCATGAATATATGGGAATATTTATCGTTAAAAACATCGCATAGCTCTATATCTATAGCCCCTATCTTTGTAAGAAGGGATCTGTGCGCGCCGTTAGATGTATATAGGCATTATTTAGTTATGGAACTTTAATTTTTTTTTATTGTGTTAATGTTCTGTCTGTAGAAACTTATTACATTTCTTGAAACACGCGCGTGTGCCGTCGCCAGGACATTTCAACTAAGGCTATGGACTATACGTAAAGTTGTTGTCAGTAAAAAAAACGTAATAACCTTTGAGTTTTATTAAACAGGACCAGCAAAGTGGAAAAGTCTTTGTTAAAAGAATATCAAGTTTCAATATTATTTTTCTGGAACATCTTTCATGAAGTAATAAGAATCTTATTTATTTGTTCACTTATGCGGCCATTGACGCTGCCTGTTTTTTAACACATTTCAGAAATAATTATACACAATTCATGTATTGTATAAAGTGTAGCTGAGTCTTCAATTACTTATTGGTACATATACATATATTAATTTTAAGACCGTTTCGAGAAATTGTTCAATGTCCGCCATTGTTAAATCCATCGAACAAACTATAAGCTATATCTGGTTCTTAGACATAAAAATATAACCCCTTTCACCACCAAACGTAACGATACCACGGTCCGGTACCACCGGTGGGGGGCCACCGGCCGGATGGACCCCAAATGGACCCCAAAACGTACAATTTTCGGTTCGGTTCACTTCAAGACCTAAATTACCTCTCGCCATCCGATTGCCTCTGCAATGGAATTTCAAGTGTTTTGAATATTTAGCAATATATCACGTTAAAATTGGTATTGATGGTGAAATTGTGTTGGCTGTTTGTTTTCTGTTTATCGGATCTATTTAGATTCAAGTTTGTTTCTAATTACTTCTTCAGACAGAACTCGGTGTAATGATAATGCAGAACAAGCATTATTTTGTTATGAAATATCGATCTTGGTATTCCTACTGTTAGACAAAACTTCGCAGATTGAACCCAATATATTGGAAATACAAAATAATAAATATAAAATAATAATAAATACAAAACAAAATACATTGTCTTAGAACATTTAAGGAGGCACAGAAATAACTTCCTCCAATACGAATTCCTACAATATATTTTCAAAGCACAATACGACACTACGCAGCTGAGATTAGGTTGTAATTACGATAAGGCACTTCAGGATATCCGTGCCCTAAGTAAGGGGTAATCCGTCTTGGGCTAAAAAAGACCGTACAAACAAATTACACGAATTCAGGTCGAGTCGTTTGCCGACGCGTTGGGAATTAAATGGATAAAATATAGTTTTCCTAAACTTTCAACTCTAGTGTTATAAGAGAAAACTAGGGGGTGGGGAGAATAGTCCCCTAATTTGTTGTCGATAGTTCAGCTGTATCGATAAACTGAGTTGAACGATTTCATTGCCACGGCCATTGCACGCTAATGATATTCTCAAATATCAGAGCGATCGCTGAAATGTGAAATGTGGCAGTCCATTTCGGTGTTTTTAGAATTCTATGATAAATGGAGACAATGGAAGATGAGACCAATTAGTAGAAATGAAGTGGTAAATGTTGCATTTCGTTGTACCGCTCTGGCGTTTGTGTTTTACCGCCCACCTGCCTACCGCACGTTACTATTACTAAGTCATAAATATTGTATAGGCATCATATTTGTACGCCAGAAGTTGTTGAATGTGTTGGAATTACTATTGTTAACAACCTACTTATTAACCACATTTATTGCAAATGAAAATACTAAATACTAATATCTTTAAGGTCTTGAAGTTCAGCTTTAACTCATCTCTATGAGTACCCATACAACTCTCACGTCGCTATATGCTTTCGTATTTGAGAGGAAAGGTTCATAAAGTTTGCGCGGGAAATGCATTGTGGCAGGAATTTAGCTTTCGGCCAGACGGAAATATTACATTACACAACAAGTTTGCTAAACAACTTGTTTTGGCAACCCACGATAGTGAATTAATTTTGTTTAGTCCAAATAAAAATAAGCTAAATTATTTTTTGTTCTGCTATGTTATTCTGTTGACACATCTTCGTTCAGTTCTACTCAGTTGATGAATAGCCGGCGATTTTACGTCGTCCGTCAAGGAGGGTAAATGACATTCAACTGCCTGCACATTCATTTAGTCGCTGGTGTCACAGACGACCAGCTGTCAAACCAGCGACTAAATGAATGTGCAGGCAGTTGAATGTCATTTACCCACCTTGACGGACGACGTAAATTCGCCGGCTATTCATCGACTGAGTAGAACTGAACGACGATGTGTCAACAGAATAACATAGCTGATTTAGCCCAAAATCAAAGCCAGTTATTTTTAACCCCCAACGCGAAAAGATTATAAGTGTGTGTGTTTAACGTAAATATATCTGTGTATTTGTATGTTTTTGTATTTGCGTATCTATCTGTGGCATCGTAGCTCCTACACGGATGAACCGATTTTAATGACTTTGTCGGGGGTTTTGTAACTCGGTTAGGTCCTAAATGAGAAATATTAAGCTTGAAGAATTTTCCTTAGATTAACTTTACCTGATTGTTTAAAACAGTACGAGTATTTCTAATTAGATGCAACAATGCTCGACGAATTCATAATGTCGATTTGGAATTATTAACCTTATAAAGTTTGATTTAGTAGATATTTAAGTGGTCATTATCATTAATTACTCTAGAATGATAATTAGACTAAGTTGATACTCTGCAGTGCAACTCTGTCTAAAATAATAAACTGTCAGTGCAACTAAACAAAACAAAAATTTCAAATTTTACTTAGGTACATTGAACGTTATGGAAATTTTTCATTTATCGCGACAGATGCGACCAATTTTCAGTATATTAACTTTTTTGTTTGTCATTTAAATGTTTGGGCGTTTTGTATTTTGGACGTTACTAGGTTTCAGTCAATGTAAAGTAAATTTAACAAAAAATACTTTTTATTTTTATATTCTTTCACCAAACTATTTACAGCACTATTCAATTCAACTGTTCCGCGCGAACCAAAAAATATTAATTATTCAACAAACCACGCGACAGACTCCTAATAAGAACTGTTTCCTGTATCGACGCGGCGGGTTTCGCAAAAACGGGAGACACTTTCCCGACATCTCGCGTAATAGTGCCACGGGCACAGGCGCTCAGGGTTGCCACGTGCCAGAACTTGCTGGCACTGAGACGCTTTATATTGCCTCCAGGAAGACAGCCACGGGATTAAGTTATCCCGCTCCATTTACCAGATGCGGTTGTTTTGAGGAAATTCAACATTCACTTGAGACGCGTTTTATGATTGTCGCGGTGGTTTACTGGGAATAGTTTGCGACTAGACGACGCTTCGTTTTGCTCGTGAAGGACTCGAATGGTAGGAGACTATAAATCGATCCGTTTAGGATTTGGTGTCTGTGTGATGAGTGATTTATAATTGTTAAAATTATTTCTATATTTAACAGCTTTGACACAGTAAAGTATGTTTTGGTACGATGTTGTATTGATTTACAATGAAGTAAGTAGATTAACAGTATTATAATTTTGGTCGATAATTAATAAAATCTTTGATTTGTTTTCACGTTCAAATTAACTTTAATGCAGTATTTTATGCTTATTTAATGAATACCAGTTTGCTTATTTTGTTCTTCAACGTTATGTTAGACATTTTATAAAGTAAAAAAATAGGTTCTTGAAATAATTTACGAATTCCCGAGATGTCGACGATGTAGTAATTGTCATGATCACGGGCTAAACCTGAGGTATGATCCTGTTTTGTTACGATTAGTCTCATAAATAACAACCGGCATAGCTTTAAGAAGTGTATTTTTATAAAGTGTCTCGTAGGTTTAGCAACCCTGTGCTCCAGTACAGTCGCGTTCAGCTGTTGAATTATTAACGTCCTCCCACATGATACTTCGCGACGCCGGCACGTACGGCGAAAGTGTAACTACCAGTACCGACGGCACAATCCGACCACACGCGCGTTGGTTGGCAGGATCCTTTCATAAAAGGCACAAAAATATCTTTAAAAGGCTAGAAAGCTTATCCTTCGTTTGTTTTTGAATAATCATTATGTTTGTTTCCATGATTGGATTGTGCATTCTACCTTAGGGATAAGTAGAAAACGGCCACCAGCGTCATTTCTAAAACCGGTCTCTGGTTGCATTATTTAAGCGTATCTTGCTTTTATATCGTAATGATATTATTGAAATTATGGTAGCTAATACTGTCAGTGGAATAGATATTATAATATAAGTAAATAGTAGAGGTTTAAACAATAATTGAACTTAGTTGCGGAAAAAGGTAATGAATACTATGCGTAGTAGGTATAGGGTACTTTTTAAAATATAGTAGGTTAGGAGTAGGGTGGTCCTTATTTTTCGACTTTTGAATTATCCCCGGGGCACTTTGTCATTTGATTATATACATCTAAATATGAAATAAGTTTTTTCTTCTTTTTTATTAAGATTTAGAGGTCGCTACCAGCCGTCAAAGTTTTTACAAAAAGCGTTGAAGGACAGCTTAAATGATGGTTTCACTAATGTTTCATGTGTTTGAATATTTTATAATAAATTGATTACAAACAAACAATGAAGAAAGAAAGCAATATTTGCTTTTGTTGGTGAAAGGGTATAGGAAAAAGTACCCTAATATTAACAAGTCAACCCTTGTGTCTTAAAAATAAATAAATAAATATATATTTTAATATCTTATATACTATCTTAATTCATAACAACAACAATAATTTAGTAGATATTTTAATATCTTATATACTATCTTAATTCATAACAACAACAATAATTTAGTAAATATCATATGTCCTGGCTTTATTAATAAAATAATCCAACAAATACAAATTATAACTACCCCTATTATAACTACAAATACCCCTAAATGTCATTTAAACATTTAAAAAAAAATACTAAAATAAATCCTTTTGGTATATAATCTAATTACGTGGTGCCCCGCAAAATTAACGAACACATTTTTTTTCCTTAGGAATAAGGATTGAATGAATAATGATTTTATTTTCGTAGATAATTTTTTTTTTCCTTTACCGACAACATTAACGCGCAGGAACACTCAAAATATGACGCTGTAAGTTTCCATTTTCACTTATCGAGTGTTTTTTGTCAGTAAACAGAGGGCGGAGGGCCTCCGCGGCTTCCTACGGAAAAGATGCCTTCGATAACATTCCGTTTATTACAGCCGCCTCGCACGCCACGGGGCTAGCACAACCTGCCCGCGACTCGTTCGTAGCTCGGATATCCCTTTCTAACTGGTCTGTTACGATAGAGACGCACTGAGCGACAAGCGAGCAAATACAGATATCACGAGCCCGGTAACTGGATATTCAACTACACTATACTATTAACCTTTTGGGACAAAACGGTATCTTGGTGCGCGATAAAGATCAATCTACGGAAGGTTTTTAAATTACCAGTTTAATGTATGTTTTTCAAGGAAATATGGCTACATTTTTGTACTTATAATTATAATGAAATCTAATGAAACGTTTAATGCAAAAAATACCTGACGATTTACAGTGAGAAAGCTATTAAAAGACTAATGCTAGTTTCCAATATTCAAACTACGATTAGATTTTGTTAATTTAATTTAAAATTTGTCATATTTTTCGTGACAAATATCAAATTCTAACTCAAAGTTACCTGCTCGATCCGCGCCCGAATTAAATATTGGGAAGGGACATAAGAAGGTATAGTACATTGTTGCCGAGGTAAGAAAGTAAGCGATTTTTGGACGAGTACATACGAGTATAGAGGACCGAAACATAGTTGAGGTCTTTTAGTGTACGAATCCAAAAATTGCACTTTCTGCCGAGGCAGACATAGTGCTTTTCTAAACTACTGCGAGAAAATAAAACAAAAAACTATTCAAATTTATAACTTGCAATTACACTCTCGATGGTGTCGGCCGACGTCGGTTTTCAACTCAGATAAATAAGGACAGTAGCTATATAATATAAAAAAGACTGATGTCGTCATACTCTTCGCTCTTGTTACTAATGCCATTTGTTAAACAGTGACAACTATATTTCTCCGATTTGAAGAGCGTACCGTTTTGGTTGTTTTTCTGTGTGAGTCACTCTTAATTAGTGTGCGTCCTCCGTATAAAACAACGATAATCCGACTAGAGTATGTGACACTTACCCGTAATTGTTTATCCATGTTCTAGCTATACATTTTTAATTTAGTAGTGTTAACCGGCTGCGACAAGACAAGTATCTCAGCGGTATCCCCTCCAATTTTGCAATACATATTTTTTTTTATATCTGGTCTCGTTTGGGCTCGTTTGATTTGTCTTAACAAGCACTCTGATCAGAGATGATATCCGTTTTTTAGGGTTCCTTAGTTAAACTAGGAACCCTTATAGTTTTTCCATGTCCGCCCGTCTATCTGTCTGTCTGTCTGTCAAACTCACTTTTTCCCAGAAACTATAAGTGTCACAAAGTTGAAATTTTATATAAGTACGTATACATAATTATTTTTACCGCGTACAATAATAAAATGTGTAAATAATAAAGGTTAGTATCATCTCGTCTAAAACGGTCTACGGCAGTAAGTGGTCTAAAAAGCATCTCGTCTAGACAAGTATTATCAAGTTGTACCAAACTGCAAATGGGCTAAGTAGCAAGTGGTCTAAGTTCGCAACTGCCATATTTATAAATCTCTTTACTTTATTCTTTATTTTATTCCTTGTATCTATAAATACATATTTAATGTTGCTTGCGAGTATATTGCATAATAATTTAAAACCAATAAGCATCCGCCACGTTCAGTAGCATCCACCTCATTTTAATGCATCTTTATCGGCAGTCTCGTATTGACTCCATTCCAGTAAGTATTTCCTTGCTTCCAGAACATTCGCTGAATTGCCCGCATGCCGTGGTTGTTTACTGGAATACTTTTACAAGCCGTAGTTAAAGCAAACAGGGAAAGCATATTTGAGAAATATGCCAATGCGCAATGCGAATAACTTTAAAGCCTTCTGCTCGTATTCTACATGCATTGGTTTAGTGAGAATAGTTAGGTGAGGTTAAATCGAGAGGCCACGTCGAATACTTATGTACTTGGGTGGAGATAGTTTCGTTTGGTGTGGTCTACTCATATTACCTACTAATAAATGCGAAAGTGTGTTTGTTTGGTTGTTTGTTCGTTCTTCACGGTTCAACGCTTCCATCGAGTAAAGTTTGGTACAAAGACAGCGTATAGCCTGGAGGCGGACATACGGTACTTTTTTATCCAAAAAATTGGATAGTTCCCGACGGGAATCGTTATAACGACTTGAAAAGCTAGTACGTAATAGAAGTTTATCAATCAACATTGAAATAGTTTTGGTCCGCGTAGAAATCGTTTATCACTGCTCCCTCGGGAACTGTCAATTTTTTCGAAATAAAAAGTAGCTTAAATGCTATTTTAGACTATAATCTATCACCGTGCCAAATTTAATATTCATGGACACGTGACTGACCTTTAAGTTTTCAAACTGAATGTTAAATAAAGATGTTTAGGTATATTTGGTCTTTTATGTTAAAGATTGGTGATCTTGTACACTGAATACGCCTAATTAACTAATTTTATTTCAGGCAAGTCTCGAATGAGAGCCGAACATAATGATTTATAAAACATTTCATCTAATTAAGTCTGTGAATAAAATAATATTACTGAACTAAGAAGAAATATCCCAGTTTACTGTGATGAGATAAAAAAGTGTAAAATTTTACGATCAATGTCAGAAGTACCTCAGACTGTAAACGAAGTTATGGAAATGAAATGAGAAAATCGCCGTAAAAAGAATGAAATTCTATTCAGAAACGTTTACCAAACAGCTGTTTGATTAAGATAATATCGCAGAGAGTAAACATTCCTCTGTAAACACTTTCATTCATTCAATTAAGAATTAAAATATTGGATTTCTACACTTTTACAAATATTTCTTTGTTATCAGTCGCGAGTACTAAATTTTATTATTAATTGTCTATAGTATTACCTACATTAAATTGGTACAGCAAGATGATAATTGAAGGAAAAAGAAAGAAGAACATTGTCTAGACCGCTCATTAACAGAGCTCGGACTAATCACCGCAAAACAATTAAAACTCGGAAATGGAAAGGGATGTAATAGAGCCGAATTATAAAAAATATTATTAACTTAATTTATAACCGCAATGACATATGGAATCGAAACGTGGTCCCTTACGGTAGGGCTGGTGGTTTGCTTGATTGGAATATATTATTGTTTTAAAATCAATAATGTCTTAACCAAAACATTTACTTTTGTCAACATTAAATGTTATCGGAGCATTTAGTGAAAATGTTCTTCCAACCTTAACTATATATTTATGAAATAATCTTATTACATAGCACGTAAAGAGAGGGTTATCTCCTACTGCGGTGTTAATTACTAGTTGTTTTAATATTTCCCTCGCCTTCACTTGAGTTATTGGCGGCGCGCGGCGCATGTGAAATCGAGATGCTACGTTTGTAGCAGCGTAGCGGCGTAGTGGCGCGGCGTAGACGTCTACGAGCCCGCTTGGTAACCCGCTAGTTCCGTCTGCGAGATTTTAGTATTCTTTTTAGAGATGTGGGTAATGCACCGTCACGTAACAAATTAGACGTTCAAATAATTTTATTCTAAATACGTGTCTGGTGTTGAAGTACTACATATATAGCGTCATTAGATGCTACGTAAATATAATACATATATACATTCAGTGCTAAGATACCGATATTAGGCTAATTTTTAATGAAACGTAACGAGCCTGGCTAAAACACGTTATATTTATATGTGTTACGCATTTTATTATACTCTTAGTTTGGTTTCTTTTTTATGTTTGTTTTTGAATTTAATTAGCTGATGGTAATATTTTTTGTATCATACGGAGCCCTTTGTTTCCTATAATATTTTTGGCTCTTAAGTAATTATACTTGTGTATCCAAAGTTTAAATTTTTATATCGCTAAAATCGTATACTTATATATAAAGCTAGGTTAGGTTAGGATTGTTTTATAACAATGCTGAAAAAAATTCCTGAAAATTTTGTTAAAAACAATTATGATTTTTTTTTCATATTGATTACTTAATATTTGATCTAAAGTATTCAAGATGAACCGCACAAAAAATAATTAAGAATGTTTCATTTATATTCAATTAGCTAGAATATTGCTTTCATTTTGCATATTTCCGTATTTAAAAATCGTAATTGGCTATAGTTTTCTTCATTCCTTGTTGCAAGCAAATCATACACAAAATTATACCGGAAGGTGGATTTTATGGTGGAAAATAATAATTCCTTATGAAAAATACAAATTGATCAGTGTATTTTAACACTTATAAATAGTTTAATGTAATTTTTGTTAAAGCACTACTTATTACGAACATTTTCTATCATTTAAGGGTATATATACCCGGAGCGATGTATTTTGCTGATTTAGTGACTTTCCGTGTAAATATTTTGTTAGATTTCACTTTCTACTCATTTGACGTGTAAAAGTGCCCTTATATTTATATTATGCTTAATCACAAAAATTACAATTACGATTTTTTATTAAAAAAAGGCATTTATTTGACGGTATATGGTGGAAAGTTTGTAGGATTCATGAATAAAGTGTCTTAGAATATCTCTTATAAAAACGGAGTAAAAAAAATCAGGCTATTATAAATTAATGTTTTAAAAACCGTAAAATGACTGGATTATATATCAAAGTGGTTTGTTCGTAACAATTTATCAGAGCAAATTAAACGTTTTAGGGCTGGTTTCATTTAACTACAGAAAGGGTTTAATACAAGATTCAATTACAACGTACCACAGCCCGGTCTTTGAACAAACTTTGCTTTTGTTTGGTCGAACGTTTAGTCATTTATACAACAAAAAGGTCACGTAGAATTTCCATTAAGAGTACATAATGTGATTGCAAAAACTATCACTTGGTATCTCGAGCATGAACTTTTACTTTCTATTGAGTAAGTAACGTTAAAGTTTTGTCATAGAGAAAATGTACAGTTCGCCATCAAATATATCTGTACATATCAGAGTGATCAAAAATATCTGAACACGACTCTATTGTCAAGGCGTTAGAGTGCATGTTCAGATATTCAGATATTTGTGAGCACCTTGTTTGCTGCAATATATATGATGGCGACTGTACACCGATGTATACCGATTGAGCGCCCCCGTGTCTGTATTTAGTACTAAAATTTCCTAGTAACCACGTAGCAATAAACATTGAAGTTGACATTTTGTATCGTCATCGAGTGGCAAAGGTGAAGTAAACATACGTGTCGGTAATAAATAATGCATGGACACGTGAGTCTGTTTAGGTGTTCGTGCTACAGGTTTGACGCACACGGTGCGTTTTCGAATAGTAAAGGCGATTCGAAAACGTTACGTAGGATTCAAATGTTCGTCCTAAAGATATAGTACAGTACAGTTGCCTACCTTATGAATTTATGATAAAAGATATTTACTTAATAATAACACTCTGCTATTCTTTTATTGGCATCTTAAATCATCCCCCGCTTGCTTTGTTTATTGGCTGTTTCAGGGATCCGTAGTAAATAAAGTAATAGGTTTGAATATTTTATACGAAAAATGAAGTAAACTTTCAGAGTTTAATATTTTTAGAAAAATCAAAGGTTTTTAAAACTTTTGATTGAAATTGTCTGTGCAAACAAAATTAAGTTTCTAGGTCACTTTTGATGCGAGTATCTAACTCAGACCAGTTTTTATACGTCTTAAGATTGTTAATGTCGTTGAATCTGATCTACCCGTGCTTCAGTCTAGTAATATGACGCATATCGGCACATTTGCCCACTTTATTGCCAAGCTCTTAAATAGACACTTTTACTGCACTACTTTACGGAGTTAAAACGATGTAATAAAAAAAGTTATAACCCTTAAAAGGTTATGCTTCTCTACGCCGAGTAACTTTTTAACCGCAAATGCATGGCAATTTGTTTTGAAAATTGTTAAACGTTACTTTTTAAACGTACATTACATCAAAGACTAGTTTTCGCCTGTGGCAGGTGTGTGCGGAAATGTGTACCTAAAGTAAATTTTTCCGTGTTAAGGACTCTCCACACTTATCGAAGCTAAATCGCATTTTAACAGCGCCGGGCATCGAATGCTCGTCGTGGTTAATCTCGCTTTAGTAGATTTGTTTTTGAGATACCAAAGATACTAAGTTACAGATAAATGCGATTCAGCGTCGATGTACGTTGATTAACATAACGTTGATTTTCTTTTGCAAAGGTGTTAAAAATGTAAATGCGTAAAGAGCGCTTATTTAAACAATAGTTAAAGATAGGTTACAAGTTAGAGCGGACTAGTTTTCCACAACTCAATGACTTAATTATATATGCCTATTTTGAATGAGAATATTTACTCCCCAAAACAAAGGAAACTCTGTATAACCGCCTTTTTCACTTCATTAACGAGTAAACAATGCGAAAACTTTACTTCGATTTATATCAAAGCCTTTAGGTATGAGATAACCTAATTTTGAAACAAACACGGCTCTAGGCATTCGGAAGAGTTAACTTCGCAAAATTGCCTTTAGCTGGAAGCTCAATACTCAATCGTTTATTGCTTTCCATGTGTATACAAACAGATGGTACTCAAACTAACTTAATAGTTGTAGGATCATTATGGACCCTGTAGGGCACAACAATATCACTAGGTTAGAGCAAACTTCACAGAATCGAGAAATACCTTCCCGTTTGGCTATTTTTCTTCTAGGGTGTTATTTTTCTGAGTAATACTTCGTCGAGCTCTTTGACATGTGTATATAAACTACGTATTAGTGCGTGATCACTACAAAAAATACCAGTTCCGCTTATCAAGTTCATGGGTGTAGTTACGATGGCCAGTGGAGTTCAGCAGTAAGATGAGCAAAAACCCCCTGAATACAACAAGATTGCGTTTCCACTAGAGCTTTGCGAGACATCTAAGCGGTGTGCGCCAAAAACCCGCATCGCTGCCTCGCACAGCTGAGGTGGACACGCAGACTTATTATGGTACCTTATTATGGTAGAACCTGTGTAAACGATATGTTCTTGTAACTGGCTGTTGTATGGGTGTTATAAGCAAATGTTTAAAACGTAACGGTTGCTATGTTCTATAACGCTCCATTCAATTTATTACTTTTGAACGATCAACATTATAATATTTATAATATTCTAACACTTCCAATAATAAACTCACGTGTTTTATTTAAGTCAACGATAAATGAAACAAGAGCTTAAATTTAATTCTATATGTCAAGAGTTCTGTTAATGTCAGACGAATGTTTTCTTGAAAAACTCTTATTACGTTTCGTAACGAATAGCGTGGGTTTTGAAACATCATTTTGCTTAAAATAGACGATAAGTAGATTGAATGTCAACGTCAGAGGTAATTTATATAGAATGTAAATAGCAGAATAATTCATTCATTTTAGGGTTTTTAGGGTTCCGTAATCAAACTAGGAACCCTTATAGTTTCGCCATGTCCGTTAGTCTGTCCGTCTATTCGCCCGTCCGCAGCTTAGCTCAGAGACCCTTAAAACTAGAAAGCTGTTATTTGGCATATAAGGTAGGTATTTACGTGTAGGGGAGGTCCCCTACACGGAAAGGGTACACGTAAAGTGGGGATGATTTTTTTTTCGTCTACCCCATGGTGTGGGGTGTCGTTAGATAGGTCTCTCAAAAATATTGCGGTTTAATAAATTTTTCATTAGAGGATCCGTTTGTGAAATATTAAGCTTTAAAGTACAAATTTTTGTTAGAGTCAAGTGTCCCCCCTACAGCCAAAACTACAAGTAATAAAAATCTGAAATATATCTTAAATGAAAGCACATATAACGAATTTAAAAGGAAAACTATCACGACTAAATAGACTTTATTTGTTGTTTATACCTACCGAAAATCAGCTAACTTTAAATAGAATTTGCTAATATTTGTGTTTTTTGGAGATTTTTGTGGGTGTTTATAAGAATAGCCATGGAACCCTACGAGTGGTACATTGAGCATGGTCCGACATGCTCTTGCCCAGTTTTTGAATTAAAATATGAAACAATGTGTTATTGATGCAAACTGCCTGGTAATACAATTTGAGATGCCTAACCCATTTAAACGGCACGTATCGCTGTGATAAGACAGTTGTGGCTCTTTTTTCATACCAAAAAAATTTAAATTACTTTATAAATTAGAGAGATATAGTCAATTAAATAATCATAATGAATTGACGTACACTCTCCTTAAGTTCCAAGTGTAAACAGCAAAACTATTGTTATTTTTAAATTATGCCTCCACGATTGACTCTATGGCAAAAGCGTCTATGGAAGGTTTAAACCAGGGACCGGCCCGCTATCCCTTTCAATGGGTTTTGTATGGGTTTTTCGTAAGGATTTACTTACCAAACCCTCTGCCCGTCAAAACCCTTTAAATGTGCTTTTAAAGCGCTATTTCCAAACGATAGCCCATTCTATTAAGCGCTACCCAATACCCTTACAAAACCCTTTAAAAAAGGTTACTAGTGTTTACGCAATTTTAGACCTTTTGTAGACTTCATAAAACACACGTTACCTTGCGTCCCTTTCGAAGCAAGTAAATAGCCCATTCAACTAAGCGCTAACCCAATACCCTTATAAAACCCTTATTAGTATACGTTACCGACGGCGTATCGTTTGAAGTTACCGCGCGGAGCGACAAAAGATCTAATACGGTTCGATTTCCTATGGCACACGTTTGTGATTGGCTCGTACAAAAGGGAAAGCTTTATAATAAGCGCTTAAATCGTTAGGGAAACCCTTTCTTAGGGACATCAAGATGAATCAGTTACCAGTTACCTATTTCTAGGGGCTACCCTTATCGTTGGGTTCTTCATTCGATAAGGGAAAGTCAATCGTATGGGTTGCCAATTGGAATGGGTGAGCAAATCAAGGGGCTAGCTATATCAAAGGGAAGCCCTTTGAAAGGCTTTTCCCGATGAAAGGGTTGTCCGGTCCCTGGTTTAAACGAGACACAATAACTACATAGGTTTTTATGCCTCCACAGACTGCATCATACTGAATGCCGGTAATAGGTGGTAATAGTCCCTGTCTTTAATAGACAAGAGTTCTCAATAAAGGTACAATAACAGGCGTGGCGAGACTGGCGATATTGAGCGGCCGCGTAGAATAGCAATCAGCTCACAGCTGGCTAGGCTGTGTTATTGCCTTACTGACGTGATCGGAACTTGCGATCGACTTTTAACATCTAATACTTCATTATTATTCGCATAACTATTGCGTGTTTACTTACAAATTCCTGTATTATCTTTATCATCATTATGAGCCGCAAGAAGTCCACTGCTGGACAAAGGCCTTCCCCAAGGTTTTTCACAACGATTGGTCCTCTGCTGCTGTCATCCAGGGGTTTCCCGCGATCTTTATCAGATCGTCGGTCCACCTTGTGGAAGGCCTGCCGACACTTCGTCTCCCGGTTCGCGGTCGCCACTCTAGAACAAAAAAAAAACAACAACGGAAATATTAGTGTACCTACTGTAAACAAAGCTAATGCTAGAGAGCCGCGGGCAGCGGGCCGTGAGTATTCATGGCGTATTGTGTTGCATTATACTTTGTCAGGACTAGGGTTTATAGTCACGGAAATTTTCGGGTCTTTGTTTCACTTTTTTAAGTTACCTAGTTGAATTAAGTACTGTAAGTTAAGATTAGTAAGCGACTCTTGTAACCATGTCATACGATACAATAAAATAAATATGGCTCTATGTTATTATTGTAACCATAAAGGGCTCTTTTTAGTTAATAGTAACAGCTGCTATGACGTCAACAATTTGAATATTATATAAAAATACATTTCTGTACAGAAAGTTGACCTTAAATACAGCCGAGCTGTGCTCACACCCTTTCTATTACCCGTTTATATGTATCTTGTAAGTGCGCACCTAAATGTAATGGAATAAATAATTTACATAATTTAAACTGCAAACTCTAGCCAGTAGCGTCTAGTTACATTGCGGAAAATGTTGTTTCCGATTGTTTTGTTTTACATTTCTTTTTTGAACAATGTCACATATATTACAAAGAAAACCTGCTGAAGATAGACACTGAAAACAAACAGATGAAGCGTTGTAGACACATTGCAGGTTAAATTAGAAAATTCTGTCGACATATTATCTTTATATGTATGCTGATTTGGCAGGTGAAAACATGTGGCGAAAGATTACATAGGAACATTTTATTTCTAAAGTGTAGCATTGGAGCCGAATGTGTGTTAATGGAAACAAACGGGGCTCGACATTGTTAATATCACTCGAGACGACGCGTGAAGGATGGCGCTCGCAGAATGGATAAAAATGGGTATAAGGACTAATACCTCAACGTCTTTACAAAGCACTCGTCGTAAATTCGTACAGTCTGCCCCGGTTTTAGTTTCTAATAAAATCTTTTATGTGTACCAGGACACGTTTTCTCTTTTATTCAGATGGAGATCCAACGGCGGTATACATTTAAGTCGCCTGGCTACATATGTGTTTAAAATTAAGTGTGTATTTTTTATACATTTTAGTTGGTTTTAAAGGTTTAACACATTTTTAAGCTGCAGAATATAAAAAAAGCGGTACAATAAAAATAAATCCAATATTTTTTAAATCTGGATTTAGTTTTGTGGAAGATTGAGTATTTCAATATGTATGCAATATCAGTCTTAAGATACAAAACTTAACTAGATTTGGCCCTTTTGCTGCAATTGGCCTTCAATCATCTACATAAAACTAAACTAACTTTAAAAAAAGCTGCAGTATTTTTAAAACATGTTTAAATTACAACCAACTTTAAAATCTATCCGTTGTTAAAGCTATAATGCCTCCATTTAAAGCGCTTCTTAGCATTCTACAACAATATCGTATTAAACGTGTTTTCACTCCACTAGTTGACTGTACTCGTTTGCAAGCGAAGAGTACCTGTGATCCTCAGTACCACGTGACGCAATAATAAGGTATATTTGTCAAAGGCATTCCTCAGAGCGAGTATATCTTGATTTACGCCGCCGTCCAAATTATTGCCGCTCGCGAGACGCACCTGTGACTGCATTATACAGCGTGTGCGCAATTATTTCACCTGAATTATGGTGTCACGTTGGCATTGAATTCAAATCCGTATTAATATCCATTTAAGACGTTGACGTTTGTACAGTGTTGGTTAAGGCCGTATACAGTATTAAAGTTTTAAGATCCTGTATATATTATCGCCCGAAAGAAGTGAGGTCTTAGAGACATCTGAGATAGCGTTCGTATGTTGGTATGTTTTTTTGATTGTTACTTGATTATTGCTGATCCGATATTTAAGAAATTTGGTATGAGAGTAGTCGAAGCAAATAAAACTTAATTGCACTATTTATACAAATTCATCAGTGAACTAAAAGGTCATGCCAAGTATAATTAACTCATCTCGTTTACTTCAGATCAAATTTGTACTTATTAAATATCATGAAGGTTTCTAATAATCCGTATTGGATGTGAAATATTATGAATGTTGGTGTTATTATTATCAAATATGCATATTTATACTTGAATTCTTCCATAATTCAAAGCGTATTTCAAATTCCACCGTCTAAACGAGCTGTGAATGTGATTTCAATAGACATTCACTCATTGGCCGTGGAATTGCAATCGGAAATACCGAATGAATCCGTCCAATTTTCCGATGACGTCGCGCGGCGGATTCCACGGCTGGACGGCAAGCGGTAATCATCTCGATTCACTCGGATTTCACTGGTTTATCGAATTACTCGATGTTAACGACCTATATTCGTTTGTTATTAAGCGTGTTAGAGCGGGTAACAGTTACAAATACACTTCCGCTCTCGTCGGGAACGCACGCAACTTTGCCCACTTTTGTTTGCCCTGTATTTTCACTGTGAATATTCTACACTACGAACGTAAATTAGGTTTAAATCAGATAAAACAATTGTAACCCTTTTTTACATTATTTGCGTTGTTTTCACGATGCACGATGGTTGAAGTCCAAATTATTGCTTACAGTCTCCTATGGGTATACCAGATAGGTACATCGTGGTATGTACAAAAGTAGATACTTCGGATTGAGTTGAGATATTTTTTACTTTATTTATTTAGGTGGGACAAAATTAAACGACCAATCATGAACTCTATCGACGAGGATAGGCTTATGGTAGTCATATTTTTCTTCATGTTAGTTTCTGGACTTATAATAAGGACGTACAGAGCACTGAAACTGGGCTCGTGAGACTTTCTCAACCGGAACGATGCATGCGGTGTATGGTCTATATGAAACAAATATATCGGACCATTAGTGGGCGTTACGCCTTTAACAATCAATTTGAGCACAGTGGATGCTCTTAGTATTAGCACGCGGATAGTTCAACGGACCTAATTTATGCTTAATTTTGTGCGTGAGAGAAAAATAGCACAGTCAGGGTTTACTTATGGTAATTGTAATATCGTATTTTAACATTACGTTTGTTTGTTGCAGGCGATCAAGCGCGGGTCTATTGGCACCGCAGCTGGCATGCCAGAGCGCGTCGCCAGCGGCGGCCGCTGCGGCACCGCTCCCCGCGCCCGCGTCACCCCCGCGGGTGGTCTCCGCGCCACCCGCGCCCCTCGCTCCACCCCCCGACCCCGTACCCCAACCCGCCCATGAAGACGGCGTCAGATTGCGCCGTGTCCATACCGTCGCGGTGCGGGATTACCTTAAAAGAGAGACGCTAACGTTTTTTGGTGTACAGAAAGACAATGAGAGGGAACAAAGTAGGCTGTGGTACGAGAGGTGGAAGAGGCACGCGGCGCGGGCGCTCGGCGACTTCCGCCCGGATCTGCCGCCGGACCATCATCCTGATGATGATGATATTAGGTATAGTATTTTTGTATACCCTTTTGTTTCTATATTTAATTTTCCACATTTACAAAGGAAAAAACAAAACACAAATTAATGTAGTCCCATACAAAGTGTAAGGCTTGCACCGTGAAAACTAGACAAGAACATGCAATACGTAAATAAATACTTAAATACAAAGAAAACACACGAACAAACATTCGTGCTCGTCACACAAATTTACCGTTTTCAGGGATAGAGTATGACCCAGAACCATCAGCTTCGTGGCAGGGTCATATATCAGGGCATAAATCACAAAAATAATTGCAGCCTCTCACTCAGTCCTGCTCTATAGGCAGAGGTTTGCTAAATAAACAAAACCTTTCGTTTCATACAAGCCTAAGTATTTGATTGTTACGAAATATTACGCATATCCATTAATCCAAAACCAACACGATCATCACCGCTGAGTTAATCATGACATACAATAGGCGGTTTGTACGTTTAGCTCTTCCGCTAACCAGTTAGTGAAACAAACTGTACAATCTAACTCTACCGTTCTTAACTATAACAGTTAAGTGCAGCATCCCACGCCGGAATCCATTATCATTTCAGTTAACATACGGGAGTAACTAACGGACTGTAGACGCGTAGTGCCTCAGCCGAGTCAATCCAACATTATTACAGGCTTAATCTGTCTGGAACTGATCTGCCCACTTACGTTGACGAAGGATAATAATAATTAATTCCGTCGTTTGTCTTCGAGATTAATACTTCATTGCTTAACATATATTCTGTTTATGATGCTACCTGGTACGCTTTAGAGTACCGTATACGTATTTAATATTATTTCAAGCCTAGAGCTTAGTTTGGGACTAGGTCAATTTGTGCGAGATTGTCCCTGATATTTATTTTATATTTTATTTTTATTTAATCTACCTACAGTAGTCAATTTAACTGAGAATGCTGTTTTTTTCTATTCCACCTAGTTTTACTGTACTTTTTCAACGTTTCATAAGATTTTTACTCAACGTTCATGTTATTCTAAATAATTACAATAAAAAAATAAACACATTATGTTTAGGATTTCTTAATAATAAATAATAAATAACAGGGACAGTCTCACACAAATTGACCTAATGTAAATGATCCTGCCTAAAAACAATGAATGTTAAAATACTGTGAATTTGTAGAAAGAAAGCCGTCATTGGTCCGTCAGGAAGCGTAAAAAAAAACTTACCTACATTACTTATACTTGAACGCCCAAAATATTATGAACTCGTTATTGTGACGTAAATACTCTGTTACTGAATATTCTCCACGTTTCCTTTAGGAAATAAACCTCGATTTATAACAGAACTACATGCGCAAACCACAACGCCTCAAAAGTAAACAGGTCATGAAAGTGTTAGCTGAACATAATGTTATACCTACTCCACCGCATTATTTAGGAGTTCTTGGTAATATATCACAACAAACAACCCTGAAAAAGCTGAATATGTCCGAGTAAGTACATAGTTCATAACGTAACACGCCAAAAACCGTACTTTAGTGCCAAGCCAACTTATGTAAACGGTTTTTGTATAATCTTGGAACTAAATTATGTACCTAGGCAGCTGTTGCCAACGAATGTGGAATGTGCATTTGTCTAGTTAAACTAGTTCATTAAAAATAAAAATATTATTAATTTATTACTTTTGAAATATAGGACATTGTTTTACAGCAAAAGTAAACCTACAATCCAACTTATTAAACGAGAAACATTTGTTTACTTATACTTATAAGTATATATTTGTACATACATATATATATTGAGTCCACAGGCCATTTCATTATTTAATTTCGCGTATTGTACGACACACTCGTATAATTTGGTTCGCACAATACGCGCGTGGTTTGCACGAGTCGAGGTATAACTTATACACGGGACTCCTTGATTGCGTCCATTTTACGCGGCTGTAGTTGCCGATAGTGGAGGTATTCCCTCTTATTCATAAACGCAAAACAACTAAAGTATGCTTGTAGTATGCTTTGTCACTTTCTGTCATATTCAAATGTCAAAAGATAAGGACAAACCATACTACAAGCATACTTTAGTTGTTTTGCGTTTATGAATAAGAGGGATTGTCACCAGCCATCAAAATAATCCGTCCTCTTCATCTCGCGCTAAGCACACTTTCTTTTTGACGCAACGACGATGTGCGTAGATGATTTGAGATTGCCTTATCTGAACAAGTTCTTACTCATGTACCTACTCGTTACGGCGCTTGTGTGAGAGTTGTCTTCTGCGTGTGTATGTTAACCATAATCTTAACACAATCGAACTAACGTGGTGTGGGCGTACCCTGTACAAACCTTCATCTCGCAGAATGTTACGATTATTGGCAGCTATAATGTGTTCTCAGTCGCATTGCCACTGGCGGTTTCTACACCGTGTTTTTTTATTTGGAGTAATTTTAAGGGAGCATTGCTTAGGTCATATTAAGTTAATTTCTCCAAGGAAATAGTGTTATATTTCGTTTAGTTCTGAAGATAATAAATTATTAAATTTAGTCACTGATGCACGTTAAACCAGTGTAAAAGTTTCATAATCCATCAAGAAATAATTGCTTTAAAAATCTTAAAAGTAAAGAGTTTTATTTTCTGATTTTTACGTAAGCACAAAGGTTATAAATATGCGGTTCATTTACATTATATTAATCAATTGAAACTGGTAAATTTTCTATGAGACGTTTCAGACATTTGCCTTTTGTGCTACGAGTATTTCACTGAAAAGGGAATACAAGGGAATATTTCATAATGCGTTGCGGTTATAGCTTGTTTGTTTTGTTTCCAAAAATGTTTTTGAAGCCTAAAACTGCATAATAAAAAGAGCAAAACATTAATCAACTCCGATAATTGATATTAAGTCCAAGTTATTAAGAGTCATCTTACGACATTAATCGTCAGTCAATTTAAAACGGCAACAGAGTAAGAGTGATGATGTCTTATTTTATCCGGTTACGGTCAATGAAAATAATTTTGGTTTTGATAGATTTTATAGGAGTTTTACATGCACACAAATCGAACTAATACACGTTCGGTCACAAGAAGTTTCAACAACGGGAACATTTTTAAATCGAAGAACCCGATCTGTTATATTGCCAGCTATCCGGCGACGGCGGCAACCAATAACAGTTTATTTGTATTGAACGCCATTTCTCGAACAAGGGGAATAAAATGTTTTAACTATGAATAAAAAATAGACTCGGTCAGTGCAAACAGCTCTTCGCAATACTTCAATATTGCGAATTTAAAAAAGTAGACAATAACTTTTCAGTGACTTTTTCAATACAGTATCTACCTGGGATTGTTGGCAATAACCGCTACGAGTATATTTCTGATTAATTAAATAGACGTTAAAGCTCGCTAGTTTAGATTTAGATACCTCTATATATAATAATTGATGACCTAAAAACTTGTATTGGCAGTTTACGAGAGAACGATACGCTACACCGACTTAGTCACGTGTTAAGGCAAGTTGGTTATCAAACTGAGTCTATTATGAAGGACTGCATTGATCGCTGTTCACACAATGCATTGAATCGTTCAGAATTGAGCTGGATCGGATGAAATTTGACTAAGTTCACTATTTTTGGCTAAGTTCACCAATCTATACGAACCTTATTGTTCAGTCAGTAGCGTTACTACGCTACTGACGCTTCTGCGAGTACCTAAATTATATCAATCAATCAATCAATTAATCAATCAATTAATCAATCAATCAATCATTTATTTTACATAAAACTGGTATATACATAGAGGTAATGATATAATAGTAATTAAGTGCTTTTGATTGCGCTGATCATGCGACCCTTATTTTAAAATTAGAACATTATGGTCTATCAAATAATGCTCTAAGACTTATGTCTTCTTACCTCAGTGATAGAACACAAACGGTTGTTGTAAACAATACGCAGTCTTTTGGCGCTGCAGTTAAATTAGGTGTGCTTCAGGGCTCTGTATTAGGTCCTTTCTTATTTTTTGTTTATATAAATGACTTACCACCCATAGTAGATACACTTTGTGATATTGTATTATTTGCGGATGATACATCACTAATTTTCAAGGTAGACCGAAAATCCATCGACTACAGTAGGATAAACGCCACGCTTGTTAAAGTACATAATTGGTTTACCAGTAACAATTTACTACTTAATGCTAAGAAAACGAAATGTGTTAGGTTCGGTTTGCCTAATGTTAAACCGGTAAATTCTAGTATTTTTCTTAATGGCGAGTGTTTAGAAATGGTAGATAAGGCACTTTTATTAGGCATATCTATAAACAAGAATCTGCAATGATGTCCCCATACAGCAGTACTACCAGGCAAATTGAGTTCATACTCGCCATCATACGTGCTAGTCTAACCGACTCTATCCAAACCGAAAGAGTTAGACTGTAGATATCCTTGACGTTTACAAAACATCTAACTTTGCCCAAGTGCGTTTGTATAAAAAAGGTCACTTTGTGTACCTACACGAAATTCTCTCTAAGGAATCTTGAAGTTTTGTTGAAAACGATACTTTGATAATATGAAAGATATTTTTAGCTAAATGGTAAATGTATGGACATGCAGTTTTACTGTGTAGTTAATATGTAAGTAGTAGGAAACAAATGTAACGTTTAAATAAACTTGAACATCATAGTTTTTTAATAAGTTTGTCACATCTTGCTATCCGGAGTAAGTCATTGATGGGTAGGCAACGAAATAGAAGAGCGCGGTAATGAAAAAAAAACCCGATCATATATTTTACCTTCATCTTAGTTGACCCGCAATGGCTGCCACCAAAAGAAATTATTGGCTGCTTAGTGCTACAGTTAGGGACTCACATACATTGTAAATGTTTAGCATAACATCGTGCCACTTTAAAAGCTTGGTAGGTATTTCTTGGTGGCGGCACCCTAGGGCACTTACTCCGCTCAAGAAATAGCGCTCTATCTCAGAGTAGTTTGCCTTGTAACTTTAATGCTTAGCCAAAGTATACAAATATTTTAAATGAAACTTTTTACCAAAATACTAAGAAAGCAAATCTTTGGCAAAACAAAAGCTAATTCTTACTTTAAAATGATTAAGAAGCCAAAATATTTATTTAGTTACCACTATTATAACCTAGCGTTATCACTGTTTGTTTTCTGATAAAACTGCCATGTAACATAATACGTCTAATTAGATGCCTAAATTGGTTTTAATCCAGGCGTCACATGTATTCGCAATTAAATAATTATGTTCTTTCATTATAATGAGTACGAATATTTCTTTGTGTACCTATTCAAGATGGTACTAAATTGTCAAACAAAATAAAACTCTGTTTTGTTCCTGAAAATTGTATTTTATATCTAAAATACATTCTAACCACGTGTACGTTTGTGCAGTATGTATGGAGCGTCGGGCGCCGCACCGCGCGAGGCGCGGGGGCGCGTGCGCGAGCGGCCGGACGTGCTGCCCGCGCCTGCGCCGCTGGAGGAGCCCGCGCCGCCCGCGCCGCCGCGTCCCGGCAAGGACAGCGTTGCGCGGCTCACGCTCAGCGGCCTTTCTTATGTTGTTACTGTAAGTGTATCTTATTATTGTTGTAAAGGTAATGTTGTTGTAACCGTATATGCAAGGTCAGCGTCGTGTTTCTGACATTCAGAACCTTTTTTTATGTTACCGTGAATATACTTTAAACATGTTGCAACTCACGAGCGGCCAGAATAAAAAAAACTGCCGTCGCTGCGTAGCAAGAACAGCCTGTGTACCGATTAATACCTAAAGTATTACAATCCGCGAGTGGTTGATGGCAAGGAATGCGTCGCAAGGATTTTACTCAGTGATCTTTCTTATGTTGTTATTTTACTGTAAGTCTACCTTATACTTGCTGCAATCCGTGAATGGCTGGAAGCAAGGACAGCCAGCGTCACCCGGCTAGCACGAGCATTGGCTCAGTGGCCTTTCTTATATTGCAATTGTGACCGTGTTGCAAATTACGAGTTCGCCGAATATTTGGCGGACGCAACAAAACTTGTTTTAATCTTTTACTTTGAAACCGTGTTTAATTTGGTGCGCGTGGTAATTCATACAGAAAAACAACATAGCTTAACATTGTATTTCTGTACACAGTACAAGGTTAAGTAGTTACTTTAATCACTAACTCGCCTTTGTTATATCAGTTAATCACCACTATTAATTGTGAGCGCAGTAAAGTCGTTGATCTTGATATATTTTTTCTTTACTCAGGCGGACATTACATAAATCACTCTTAATACATGTTCTAATATCACTCAATTAATTTTAGGTACTGAGTCGACTCAAAACCACACGACTTCCAAAGGAGTTGTTACATTAAACATAAAATTATGTAACGCTTCTCTTCTACTCGCTAAAGAACCCTGCCTCTGCATTAAAGTTATAAATACACTTTAAGAAATTGGTATCAACTACCTACAAATAGAGTACACCTATAACGGAACGGCTGTTATATTTATAATGTTGAAACGATACGGACACTATAGTTAATTGGCCTGAGACAGGCCATTACGGCCACAGGTGGCGCTGGCTCATAACCTAGTTCCCAGGTTCAGCATTTAAAAGTTAGGTATATAAATAGTTAGGTAAATATCCTGCGGAGTAGCTTCTCGGGTGCAAACTGTGCGGGCAAGCGGGAAATGAGACCTGACATTAAATAGACATTTACAATTTTATTGCATTCGGAATAGCTCTGGGTGACATAGTTTCGTATCAGTTGGAATTTGATTTATTTCTGTAGCTGCCTCGTGGCGAAGTGATTTGTTGTCCGTGTATACATGCCGTGTTTGAGAGGTCAATCTTTTTCAATTATAGTCAGATGATGTTAATGTATTTGCAACTCGGTTTTATACTCGATAAGGTAAATGAGGGTTTAAATTTAATACAAAGTTCAGGCGATGTCGATGACGGTCTATCTCTACATACTCGTAGTTATGTTTTGTCACTTTATTTCGCTTCTAGTTTGCTCTACGCCACACACAAACCGGTGTCTTATTATATTTTATAATAAGATCTTTTAAACTATCCTTATCATCGTCATCATCCTGACCGTTTTTCGGATTCGGCGACTGGTGATCACTAGCTGATGAAAGCATCGTGCATGTGCTCTCAGGTACACACAATTAATTATTATATAACACAATTAATATGGATTTAGAAGTCGTTTTATCACTACATCGCTTTTACAATCTATAAGCACAAACCTTTTTATTACAATATTCTTTACACACATTCTTTAGATAAATATATTTGAAACAAAATAATACAAATTTAAAACTACTAGTATTATCAAAGTAACAAAGATTTTTTAATCAATCCCTCACGAGACCGTACACAAGAAAACAAATTTTAGCCGTACAAAAGTACAAAGTTTCTTAAGCATATATAAACAAAGTAAGTAGAAACATTACGTTGAGTAAACTAAGTTCACTTACAAAATAAGTTTCTCTATGGCTGACGTTACGCTTCCGCCCCTTACTTGCTCCAGAAAGAGCTCAGCTGCTTAGCTATGCTAAAAGCGCTTTATCAGCGAAATCCCCGGCTAAGTATACGCGACTTTGCTGAAAGACTTGGAAATGCACTACTTTGAATCGATTTTCCCATTATTAATGGGCCGTGATTAGCTCGGGCCCGCTTAATGGATGCGGGGTTTAATAGGTTAAACAAATTTCTAGCAAGCTGAGTAAATAGGATAGTGGGGTTTCCGCTCGTAGAGTTACTAGGTACATGCATAAGGTATCTTTTAGGTGCTCGCACGCTGATATATTGTTACAGCTTACAAAATGTAACTGTACCTACTAATTATTATTTTCTATTTTAAGTAAGGTTCTTGAAATATGTCGAGAGCTTGGTGTATTAATTGTTTTGTTCTTTATCTTACATCATGTTTGCTGAGCATTTAGGTTTTGAACGTATGATTATTGGAAAAAACAGGTAATAACTAAATGCAAAACTCGGTCGGTTCCGTACATAATTTTTTCTTATATTTGCTACGTTGGTTTGCCTGAAAGCTGGTACGAGTCGTCTCACGTTGCTTGCGCGTTCAGAGGTCGAAGTAAGACAGTTAACACACAATGTAGAGCTCGGCGACAAACCTTACGATTGTATTTGACGACGCAGTTAGCCTAGTTGGTAGTGACCCTGCCTACGAAGCTAGCGGTCCTGGGTTCGAATCCCGGTATGGACAAATATTTGTGTGATGAGCGCGAGTATTTGTTCCCGAGTCATGGATGTTTGCTATATATTTAAGTATGTATTTCTCTATATAAGTATGTTTATCGTTGTCTAGTACCCATAGTACAAGCCTAGAGCTTAGTTCGGGACTAGGTCAATTGGTGTGAGATTGTCCCCTGATTTATTTATTTATTATATAATAACACAAAAACTCAAATAACAACTTTCTGAGGCTATATTACACAGCTTGTTTAAAATTAATTAGGGCAACGCAATGTTTTGTTTCAGTTATTCAATCCCCATTAAAGTTAAATTTAAAATTACACTATAAACTTAACCAAAAGTAGTCAGCAAACTCGTATCAAAGAGTGATGATTATGTAAATGTGGTCATTAATCCTTCCATTCAAATCAATTTATTCACTTGATTGTTTACATTTTATTATTCAATGGTTTGTCAGTGCTTTTACGGTGTGGTAATTTGGAAACACTGTAATGGAATGATAATGTAATTGTTATATCGTGTAATAACTTATAAAGGCTCTTCGCAAAATGAAACTGCTATTTAAAGGCTTTCTCGGACACCCCGGCGCTAAATGAATACTTTTGTAGAGTTTATAAATGCTTTGTTAAAGTTGTTAACATTAAACTAACGGATTACAGGATCCGTCCCTGGTTAAATTAGTATCATAAAACAGAGGTGATCATTATTTTGAATAACTTTACATACAATTCTGTTTTAAAAGGTACGATGCGTTCTTCGAGCTTGAAAATGGTAGACAGTGATTTCGTCGAATGAAATAAGCTTCACTTAAGTCATATACCTACATATGTATAAGTAAGCTTTAGCCCTCACTGCAAATACCTCATAAATAATCTATACTTTCTCATTCATGCGCTTCTTAAAATTATTTTAACCGCTCTACTACATATTAATATCGGTATCCCCGAGAGGATATTACGAGTATTATATTACTTTAAAACTAAAACGTAAGTACTCTAACAGCGTAATAAAAGTCAATACTCTTATAGAACATTGCATCCAAAAACTCCCTAGATAACCAAGGGTTTAAAGTAATGGACGCCGACATTTTTACACTTGCTACCCTGACCTGACCCCCATATTTTTTACACAGTAAACCCTAAATATATGGCGTACGAATTAGGATACCATATTTCCGAGCAATAAATTATAAAAGCGATGTCTTTTGGGATCGCCTGGGCCGTTATGGCCTCGTAAATAATAGTCCAAGACGCTCGCCGTCCTGCCATGGATGTACCGGAAGGAACTCGCCCAGTCCGAAATACTAGAGCTTCCGCTACAAGAAGCTGATGCCACCGTTTGCGAGGGGTCCGTTGTTGTATTGATTTCTGTACACGCTGAGTTGACAATAAAGGTTCATTTAGACCTTTGGTTACCTTCATGACAGCTTGTACAATTTTAATGAGGGTTCATTATATTTTCTTGCAGTGTTTTATTTAGTGCAAGCCGTTAAAAATTGAGCATTTAGCATTCATATGGATGTGTTTCTGATATGGCCATTTAACTAAATTGTGGTTACCTATCTGAACTGCGAAAAATGTTTGACCGATTTTTGGTTCGAAAAAAATTATTCGACAAATATGGTTTGTTTTTTGTTACGTTTGCCCGAAAGATCAGTTCGAGTTTTTTCATTGAGTCATTACTTGTTTTGGTTTTTTACCAATTTGACTAATTATCTATTCCTTATTACTAATTTTGCCGTACAATTAGTTGTCCAATGTAATTGTTTGATAATTTATCTATTCCCTATTTATGAATTACGTTTAAGTTTACCTATTTTTAAATCGACTTTGTTATGTTTGATATGTTTTGGTTTTGATTTTCAATAATATGTTACCCTGATTCGTCTTGCTCGTTGCATTTTCTGGATAGTTAATACAAATTACAAGCAAGATTTTCTGGGCTGATATGAATATTTGACGTAACGTAGCGAAATCTATATGTAGCATTGATGAAGTGAAAAATGGGTTAAGAAACAAAATACGTAACGATCCCTAGGGTAGTTGCAGCATTGGTTAAATGAAAAATAGGCTTTAGAGCAAGTGACTACAAGGAGAAAAGTTGCTCGGACTAAAAATATGTTTACTTAATGTCAAATAAAAAATAAAAAATTGACGAATTCTGCCATCGGACAAACGATAAAAAACGATACGTTTTCGGTCAAATTAAATTTGGTCAAAAAAATTCGCGATTGTGATAGGTCACCCTAAATTGTTATTACTTTTATCTCTAGGTCAAGGACGGCACAGAAAAAAATGAGCGGCTTGCTATTCACAGAAGCGGTAGAAGTAGACTTCTGTGGGTCGCCGCCGATGCGACTGACGCGCGCAAATATCGCGCCACGGGCGATGCGACTATATAAAGCATTAACAAAATGCAACGGTACCGCTTCTGTTTAGCAAGCAGTTTTAACCAATAATTTTGCGTTTATGTGTTTTTGAGCGCCTGAGCGGCTAGCACACCTTATATTTTCTCGCTTGTGTCAGGGTGTGTCTCTAGTAACGGTTTACTGCGAAAGGGATATCCAAGCGACAAAAAGTCGCAAGGAAGTTTTGCTGAGCCCTTAGCCAAGATCATCATCATCATCATCATCATCAGCCTATAGTAGTCCACTGCTGGACATAGGCCTCCCCCAATGAGCGCCATAGCGCCCTGGCTTCAGCCAAGATGCCCATCGCTAACTAGCGTTTCTATTCGTTTCGTTTCTAAACCAATCGCGTCACTTGTAGATCACGTGATACGAAGAGTCACGTGATCCACAAGTGACGTGATTGGTTTAGAAACGAAACGAATAGAAACTCTAGTTAGCGTAATGCATCGTGGCTAAGGGCCCTGGTCCGCTCCTATATAGCTAGGTAACCAGAGTACAGAGACTGTTATATCATTGGTGTGTTTAGATCCCTGTCCCATCTTCTAAGATCGTCGGTCGCTAACTGCCCTCTGTCGCAGGCGGTGACGCGGCGTTCGCGCCAGTCGTCCTCCGCGCAGTGGTCGCGGTCGTTCCGGAGCAGCGCGCCCGCGCACGACGACGCCGACGTCGACGACGTGTTCTTCGCGGCGACCACCACCATCCACGACGAGGACGCCATCGATACGTCTAAAAGGTACAAGTATACACTTTCGTATTTCTTGTCGTGTTTTAATCTAGGAAGCGCGGTCCGCTACTTTAATTGACGTCGCATAGTTGCGACAACAGTCGGCCAATTAAAATTGAGCATGTTGGAACCTTGTAATTATAAATGCCATTGAATGAGTCCTTCTTATTATTTTACTATTAGTTTGAAATGCTCAACATTTTCTTTAGTGCACCAAGGCATTATCAGTTGTTAAAACCTGCTGTTAGAGTTCTAGTCAGTGAATGGGATAGATCTAACCAGGAGTTATATCTCTGTCTTTTTCACAGCCTGGAACTTGTCAGGTTTTGACAGCTTACAATACTCTGTACGTAAAATTAATTAGTGCGGGTCGCGACTTCGTGGATTGAAAACACTGTGGGTATAAGGGAGCTGGTTATTTTAATGATTGGTTAAATACAAGATAGATTAATTTTGGCTTTCTGGCTTGCTTTTACAAATCAATTGAAAGAGAAAGAGCTCTAAATTAAAAGAAGGCTTTCCTAGTATCAGTAAATATAACCAGAGTCATTTTACCAAGTTGATCAACATCTATAATATAGTATCAACGCCATGTAATGCCAGTAATGTTACATAATAATATGTGACGTTCTCAACATAAAGGGACCTAATGGAGGCAGGCGGTTACGCCGTTTTTAGAACTGTTGTCATAGTATTCGTATAGTTACAAGAACAAGAAGATCGTAACTACCTTCCTCCATAATGTCCCTTTATATTGTGAACGTCACATATACTTACATAAACACATCCTTAGTAATTTAACTGCAGCGCACTTTTAATCCTACTAATATTATGAATGTGAAAGTTTGGATGGATGGATGGATGGATGTTTGTTACTCAATCACGCCAGAACGGCTGAACGGATCTGGATTGGCAAAGAGATATATTATAGTCTGGAATAGCACATAGGCTACTTTTTACCCCGAAAAAATTGACAGTTCCCATGGAACAGCGATAAATGACTTCTACGCGAACAGAGTCACGGGCCAAAAGCTATAGTTATTTAAATACTTAAAAGATTGCACTCAAAGTATTGACCCTAAAGCAAAACCTTTTGTTCAACATTCCTCTGTGACCTTGAGTGATCCTTGGAATATTATAAATTTCAGTACTCGTAAAATGTTGAAGGCGTAATTTTAAGAATTTAACACGTGAGCACTATGAGTAGGCACTTACGTAGTTACACGATCCTTTTTACTGTTTATGCATAAATTCTACTCCAATAGGCAACATTTATGCTTAAAATATAGGTACAATCGCTGTTTCAAGAAAATAAAAATTGTATATTATATTAATAGGTATGTTGATTTACTCAGAATGAAATAACCGCGACGTTGAATATATTATTAAAAGCAGCTTACGAGGGATAACTGCTCGTACTATTATTTGCAACTTCAAATTTATTTTATTATATTTTTATTTTACCGTTAAAACCCGCTGCGTGTTAGGCAAGATATTTGCTAACGATGCTTTGGCATTCCAAACCCCCTTAACAGATCGACCGGCACGTCAAAAACTACTTTAACTTCCGATTGTTTAAACCACGCTTTCCAAACTATTTTGACAGAGGTTATGAAGTGTTCCCCACGTACTGAGTAACTTAGCGCCGAGCCAAGTTTGAACAAAGTTTGGCCCATAATCGTGCTCGAGCCGGGCAAACTCGAGTAATTCGCCATGTTGCGCTAACTTGACAGAATAATTAGCTCCCGTTCCTTATAATTTATTAAAAATATACTTACATTATCTTTTGTCGAACTGAGTTTCGAAACGATCTACCAGTTTTTGATAGGCTCCTTTCTTACTTCTTATACAAAGTACTTTTAATTTTAACTTTTAGATTTATGATTTAGAAATAAGGTTTTATCTTCACAGACATCTCAAGGACAAAAAACATCACTCAAATGTTAAATAAATTAACAAATTAGTAAGATGTGACTTATGATTATGCCATTAGGGGTCACTTGCTTTAAAAAGGTAAATCTTGTTTTATTCGTTAAACCAGACAATTCCATATACATTTTGATATTACCTGCACATACCTACCTAAACATACTAGATTTATCTTTTTGCTGCTAATGGCTCTAGTTCGATTACACTAGAATAAGATTTTACAATCAGCCTAGGATTTTGAAGCGTCAACAAAACCTAGTTGGTATTAGTACTAAAATAACTTAAAATTATTATTTTTGTACCTAAACTCACTTACTGATATATGAGGGCCTAGTAATTTGGAGCAGATAAAATTTCCAATTTAGGACATTTATCCTTAGGTCTATAAATTCCTACTGCGTAGGCATGTTATCTGACACGGATATCGTTGAACCTAAAGCGTTGTGACGCGGGTCTTTGAAATCGAAGATTTTAATCTCAGCCCTTTTTCCTAGCCAGCAAACGGGGAGTAGTACAGGCACTAGTTTATTTTGATCGATGTATATGTATCGTTACTTTGTGTTTGCGAGTTATCCATTATAGTGCCCATAGAATTCTGAATTAAAAGCACAAGTGGTTAACGTTCCTGTGAGTTGAGTTGTATCAAACTGCGGGCCTACTATGGTCCCGCGTTCATCATAGTTGATAAAAATGGATAAAGCATCCTGCTCCCCTGCACTAGCGATACCTACTTGTCAGAAAGTGACAAATATTTATCCACTTTTTTAAAGCGATTAACGCGACCATAATTTGACTGAGTTGAGTGTGAAGTTGACTGAGTTCCCTGACGTTTCCTGATATCCCCAACTGACCTTCGTGGTATTCTAGCGCGCGATCTCCCCTGGGCTCCGGCGGCGTGGAGTACCGGAGGCCCGAGCGCAGCGTGTCGTGGGGCGCGGGCGGCGCGCGCATCCACACGCCCATGCTGGAGCCGCTCGCGGACAACTCCAACCGGCGGCAGTTCGGCATGGGCGTCGTCGGCAGGTTCTTCAGGTCAGTCCACTATTTTACAAAGTTTTATAAATGTAACTTTTTGGACATTTGATGCGCAGAACTGACAACCATTTCTCCAAGTAAGGTCTTCAGTAGCAGAAAAAAGGGAAAGAGGAGACCTGGCCGCACATATACCACATGGAGGTAATCAGTTGAAAAAGAGGCTGCGGTAATTAATCTCGGCTGGAAAGGTCTTAAAGTTGCCGCACAAGATTGTAAACATTGAACATATCTTTTAAAAAACCTATATCCCTGATGAGGGATAACAGGAAGACATCATCATATCATCATCATCAATATCATCCTCAACACTTCACATGTACCGAAACGAGGATGCTCAATGGTTCAAAATCAAAGTCGCACAAAGAACCATGGAGCGTGTCATGTTAGGCATCTCACTTGTGGAGCGCATACAGAACGTATAAATTCACCAGCGCACGAAAGTCGAGGACGATGATGGTAGTCAAAGTGGAAAAGGGGCGAGACACTTGCCTATTTGTGCGACTGTACATGTTTCTAGAATATGACGTGAACTGCTTTTGACTGTATAACCTTCTTTAAAAGGTAAATAAATTGTAATGCTGATTGATGTATTTTCAATAAGTTATCTGTCAATACCACTAGGACCGAGTTGGAAACTTTGATGTAATTTATTTACGTAGTTATTGAGTGAAAACTAAATTGCAAATAGCTTCTAGTCGTGATTAGTTTCGAAACAAAGTGAAAGTTTTAAGTAAACAAATTGTAATGGTTACTAAATAATTTATGAAATTTCAAGATCTGTTTATTTCGGTTAGGTTCGAGTGCGTTACAAACCACTTTATATCTTTAATTAATGAAGTGTTGACTTCATGTTATATGTTTGACCAGGGTCTTTATTCCACTTAATTTTAGCCTAGTTATTGTAACAAAAACAAAATAACGATATAGAAGTAAGATATACTACAATAATTAAACACCTGCATATTTTATAAGTTCTAGTACCTTTGTATTTTGGTTAAGTACCGTTTAATATAATTCATATAACATAACATCAGAAGAGCCGGTTTTAAAACTACCCAGCCTAGGCGATCAAAGTGCAATAATGGCTTGGCAAGTTTCTAAACTTTCACCCGAATATTTTGATACTAGTCAATACGTTAAATTATAAGTAAATTCCAATTATGCGAATCCTTATTATTGCGCCCGCCCCTAGAAGGCGGTTGACCTAGTTTTTTTTACGTCAAAAAGCGCCGCTCACGTGTATCGATTTTCATCTTTAAATTAAAACAAACGGGCTCATAATGTTGACCGATCTTATGAGCTTACATTAAAATACCAAATAACATAAGTTTCAGAGTCAGACGGTTTAGATTTCAACTGCAATCTATTTGGCTGCAACATTTTTGTTGCAGCTTTTTTGCAGTAAACATCAAAAATTTGTCAGCAAAAAATTATTTGATTGTCATTTCTAATATTTGCAATATAATTTGCAATATGCAATATAGGGGTTAACGGGGGCGAAAAATCGATCTAGCTGGGTCTCTATCTAGGAAAATTCGTTTTGCCCGTATTTTCGTAATTTCGATGCGGCCGCCGCTTGATTAGACTAATGGTTATAGCGTAGGCCTACTACGCCAAGACTGCGGCTTCGAACCCCAGCTATGGACCGGTTTTTTGTTTTCTTATTGTTTTTTTTTTTGGTAAATATTTTGTTATCTTCAAATTCGTAAGTCTGTAGCACTTGGCTAATGCTTTCAACGAAAATAATTTAAAGAGATACTTTAATATTTTTCGAGAAGTAATAATCAGCATATATAATGTTCATGTCTGGTTACATACAATCTCTACAAGTACATCCCCCAAAAGTTCGCTGGTATATTATTTAAAACATAATAGTCTCGTTACTTGTTTTTGACAAGGGACTTAACTGCGATATCGTTTACTCCATATCAAGTATTTAAGTAAAAGTAAGAGGATCCAGGATATTCACCAAGTACCTACCTACCTAAAATGAGTTTACAATTTTATTTCGCCATATTTTCTAAAAATATTCTTTTGAATGTTTTCTTATATGAACGACCTACTTATCTAAAGATTTTATCCTGCCCAGATACGCTATGAATAATTATGAATCGAGAAAAAAGAAGTCGCTAAAGTGACCGTCTAAGAAATTTACATATAAAAATACAAATGGGTACTACATTTTTCTCAGTAGAAAATAATTTGCGTGACGATATTTTTCTTGTTAATAACAATATTTGTGTTTGAAACAACACATTCCATTCATGCCATACTTTTAGCAATGCGATTACCATAGGACTAGTCAAAAAGGCCTGAATGGTTTTATTGCTCATACATATAGATATAGGTGTATTTGTCGGGCGTCAACGCCCTACCATTATAAACCCTTGTTAAAAGGACGTAATATATTTAGCAACCTCACGTTAAAAAGTTAGGCGGCCGCTTTAATGACTTCAAAAGGCAACGCATTTAAATCGGCGCTAATGGTGCTCTCTGTAATGTTTTACGCAATAATATTCTTTAAAGAAAATGTTATTTTATAAATTGTTTATATCGTTGCACCTGCAGACTCAGGTTTTAATGCTACAGAGTTTAAAACAAGACTCTTTGCTCAAAGTTTCGTGTTTGATATTCTGTTGAAGATTAGGTACAAGTAACTACAAGAGTGCTTGAATATTAATACTTTAGTTCGAACTTCGAACATTGATGTATTTAATTACTTGCAAATGCACGTATTTACGTTAAGATTTCACAGGCGTACTCGTGTCCACATAATAATGTTATTTGACAGACAATGTATGATTTATCCGATATGTATGTATTTTGTTTTTAGTGGGATAGAGTGACTGTTAGTTTCTTTTTTGGAACCTTGCCTTGAACCAGACTTTTTACAACTCTGTACTGTTAAAATGTATAATATGACTTTCACTCATGATGTTGAGAATTTATTTAATCGAATTAATTACTTCATAAAATGTTCATTGCACTAACCGGCCAGTTATCCTGGAAATTACAAGAATTCAGCTGAAAAATAACTATTAGTGAAAAATTCTATAAAATGTTTGCCGACATTTCGTGCATTGTAATTCATAAACGGAGTTCATAACAAACTTTAATTTTATAATTTGTTCGCCATATTTATGTGACTTTCAGAATGATGTTTGGTCTGCTGAGGAGTGTTTGGTAATGTTCCTCACGGCCAGGACGGCTAGCACAAGTGGTCCGCGACTTGCTGGTCGCTCGGATCTCCCTTTCTAACTTGTCTGTAACGATAAAGACGCACTGAGTGACAAGCGAGAAAATACAAGATGTGCTAGTCGCTCAGTTTCCAGGCGATAATAAGAAAAACCCGTCAAGTGCGAGTCAGACTCGCGCACTGAGGGTTCCGTACATATTTGGCTAGTGTTTAGTATTTGTTGTTAATCTATAGGGTTTTTGTTCTATAAACATAAATAAAAATACGTTGAAAAAAAAAACGATTCTTGTATGACCCCCTAGGACCCGCTTTATTATTTAACTTTCTTAATGTTTTTATTTGTTAGGAAATCCGCCGTAATAACACATATTCGGAAAAAAATCAACCCGCTATGTATTACGGTTCAAAAGATACAGCTTTTTATAGTTAGGACAGACGGACGGACAGCGGACACCCTTTGGGTACGGAACCCTAAAAAATACTACACTTGGGGCGCATTAGAAATACTCCCAAAGACATTTTGAGACAGTGAGACAGGATCGGCCTACTCGTTTGCATGTAGGTACCTACTACTAGTTTGGCAAAACATAAATAGGATTTAGATATGCAAAATTAATCGTTTTATGTTTTTGTTTTGTGTTGTACCAGGTGTTTGATTAATTTGATAAAGATTATATACGCTCTTAGTTTTTTAGTTACTGGATTTCACCATGTCGTTTTAATGAGAACCGTTAAATTAATATAATCATTTACCATCTGCAAAATAACAGGCATTTTCTAACACTACTATACTATCATAAAACTTAAAATCCGTGACATACAGAGGTTAGGTAAAAAACTGTAGGTATGTGAAACACGCCGTTTCTAAAACGGAGTTTCTCCGTTCATTAAAGTCTGACGCGTGCGAATTCAAGGAAATCGAAGTAAGGGGCGATGTATCACGTTTACGTGTAGCGGTGACAGGTCGTTAAGGGAATAGCTTTACAAATGACGTACTCAGGGCAGCACTAAGCCGTCGCCGTGTGCGGCACCCGGGGCACGCCGTCTGTCGACAAGTAATGACGGGAACGCGCTATCCGCCTAATGTTTGCTTACACGGCTTCGTATTGATTGCTGAGAGAAACTTTAAAATTATAAGGATTCTAAAATTGAACCATGAGCGCAGCGAGTGGTTCAACAATAGAATCTTGAACGTAAACGAGAATTTATCTGTGTAAATCTATGACATCTCCACCTCGACCACGAACATTTCCTTCCATCGAGTAAGTAACGTTAACGTATCGTCATTAAGAAAATATGTATGGTGATTTGAACAGCGCCCCCGTGTCCGTATTTGGTACTAAAATTTCCTAGCACGAACTTTGAAGTTGACATTTTGTATCGTCATCGAGTAGTAAGTAAAGGTGGATTAAACGTGAAAATAATGTATAGGAACGTGAGTCTGTTTTAGGGGTTCGTGCGACAGGGTTGACATTACGGTGCGTTTTTGAATAGTAAAGGCGATTCGAAAACGCGAAGTATGATTGAAATGTTCGTGCTTGGGCCTCTGAACGGCTAGCACATCTTAAATTGCCTCGCTTGTCGCTCAATGCGTCTCTATCGTAACTGACTAACTGGAAAGGGATAACGAGCGACAAACACGTTGCGGTCAACTAGTGCTAGCGGTCCTGAACATCCCCACACATTTTCTATTAGTAGTAAACAGCATTAGCATTGTTTTGGCCAATGTAATAACTATTTTTTTTTTCTATCCATGTGTAAAATTACTGCTGTTTGTTTCCCTTGAAATAAATAAATAAATAAATTAGATCAGGTTGAAATTATTTAAATCAGAATGTCTAAATTCAGAGGTCGTTATGGGTTAGTTTAGAATAAACAACATATATTATATTTTATGTATACTTTATAGTAAAAATATGTCTTGAAACTTACAAGTTACGTAGCTAAGGTGAACGTACGTCACATTAGGGGCACATATTTCGATTTAAGTTTGGAGTGGTATAAAGTACTCGTATTTTTGAATTTACATTTTAGAATTTCGACCTAGGTATAAAATAGTATTTTATTGTTTGAATGTGAGAACTTTGTGTTGTTGTAAATTGTGTAATTTAGCAGAATGAATATAAAATATCATGAACTTTCCCGCTTTTAAATAAAGCAACACAGTTTTGCCCCAGTATGAATTACCATATATCGTGCCGTTTGTTCAAAACGCATAATTTATAAACGAGAACTCTTGAAAATGATTCATAACTTATGTGCGAAAAAAATTGCACAATGGAACCCAACTTTGGAGCTATTGTAATTCTATTTTCAATTTTATTTACACAACGTGCTGTACGTATTGTGTATAATTCGCTTTTGAATTTAAATTAGTGTGATGCATTTTTATATTTTGTTTTTATATTTTTAAACTGCAACTGCAACGTTCCAATGTTACGTTGTCCTTTTGGTTTTGCATTTTTGTTATAAAAAATATATCTAGAGCTATTTTTGCACATATTTGTGGTCGTAATTATTTCAATAAATTTAACCTAATGCTGCAAACTAGAACTACTGTATACCTAGATTAGGTATGCCTACCTAGACGACCATAATCCCCATTACCTTACAAGTATTCTTTCGTGTTTGCCTGAAACCTTATTTATTTATGCACTTGCAACTTAATTACGAGATATCTGGAGATGTTTTTAATTAAGAAAACATGAACGTTTGTTGCGAGCCCGGCGTTCGGGTTTTTCCCTCAAGACCCTAATATTACACGAGTCACGTGAGCAGCGTCGTCCCGGTCAAAGTTAGATAAGAAACCTTTTGGAATTATTACTATGATTAAACTGAGACGAGCACCACCTACTTTTTACCTGACTGCGGCGAAGCCCAAAAGGAGGGCTATTGTGTTTGACCTGTATGTATGTATGTATGCCGGTTCCTAAGTCCGCTCGTAACTACTCAACGGCTCAACCAATTTTAACAAATGATACGTCATTAGATTCGTCTTGATGGTGCGAGTGTCACTGGGTACATGAAACTAAAAAAGTATGAAATAACAGTATATTAATTAAAACAGTAAAAAAAACCCGATTACTTTATAAATATCAACTGAAAAGCTAAAAATAAGCCCTATAGTCTAAATAATATTATATGACTTATGTTGGATAAGGTATTGCAGGTGGGGACAAGCAAATAGTCCAAGTGGAGATTTAAGTGAAAATATTTAATAATATATACTTTCTAATTATTTGCAGTTTCAACACTTAACGATTTCTTTTTTGCATTAAATGCAGATACGCGGACGAAGAGACTATCCACTCTCAAACTGCTTTCAACCCTGTTTTTGAAGACATTACCCGTATTTACCCAGAAAATTTCGTGTAAAAGTGAATAACCCCTAGACATGACATGGCTGTATTTACTTTCGTTGTTTACCCCTTGGATGGACCCCGCCGAGTCATGATTTTTATAACGAACGGGATAAAAATTTAGTAATGTATGGCATAATTATAATGTTATCAATATTTTATAACTTATTAAACGTCTCTTGATACAAAAAAAAGTGGCCGGATTTACGGCAGGGCAATAACCGTGGCTACAGCTCTGGAGCCTCCACAAGTGAGGGGACAAACAATCAATCAATAAACAAAATCGTTTAATCTATTTGGAAAATAATTAGGGGCCTCAACTCCTTTGTTGTCCCAGGGCTTCCTCACCTCTAGATCCAGCCCTGTCGTAAACAATTACCTATAAGGAATTGTTGATCAATAAAAGCATTGTACAGTCACCGCTGTAGGAAATCTCTGGACATACATTGATTAAATCGATAGGTTTTGACGTCCTCTATCGACTTGTTTCTTTTAATTCACCACCGATGATACACTCTGTACAGTTTTTGCCTTACGTTTTAGTCTTACGGCGCAATAAAAACTCCCAACTCTACTAATTATTTTAAATCTACGCGGGGTATAGTCGTAGAATATTATTATAGCAGAGTCCGTCCGGTATGATACCCACCATCTTACCCTTTAATACACAACCAATAAAACTAAAATAAAATAAATAAAACTAAATTTAATCTTAATTAAAACTGAATTAAAACGAAATTAAATCTAAATTAAATCTAAATATGACCCCCGTGGCACAGTGCAATAAGTGCGCGATATATATATTTACTTATATCCGAATAAATGTTTATTTCATTATTTTTCTTTCTACGTGCATTGTTGTGTTCCGTTGTGAGGATAAAAAAATTTGAAATTAGTAGCATAGAGGTTTACTGACATAATTTACAGTCTTGATATTGTAGTCTAGGAATTGCAAATATGTATGGGCTTCAGAGCCTGCATGCAGAGCTTGCAAGGCATGGAAACATTGGGTTCTAATCAAAATATTACAAAGTTAAAAAAAAAGTTTTAACAAGGATTTACCTCATTTCCAGGCGATCCCTCCGCAAGTCAGTCACGCATCAGGAAGACGTGGCGCGCCAGCTGGACGAGATGACGGACTACCGGCCGTACTTCACGTGGTGGGTCAGCACGGTGCAGACCTTGGTGCTGCTGCTCTCGCTGCTCTGCTACGGCTTCGGGCCCGTCGGCTTCGGCCGGCACACGCACTCGGGGCAGGTCCTCGTCAAGAGTTTGAGTTTGCAGCAGGTGAGATCTCAAGATGCTTAAAGAACCTTCGTTCATTTATTGGCTTTGTTTTCCTATGTAATTGATAGATGAGTTATGTAGAGGGCCCTCTAGGGTATACGTATACGAGTCCATCAATTGTCCTTTGCGTCGAGGCAGACATTTTTCACAATTACTGCGAGGAAATAAAATAAAACTATTCACGTAAAAATTTATTGAAAAAAATTTGTTGATCAATTAGTATATGAACCAGGCCAAGACATTTTTTGCCTATATGAAACAGCCTGTTCATACATATAAGTGATGTTTTGTGGCCCCGAACCAGAACATCCATATATAATTTCCGAGCTGTGTTGTGAAAAAGACCTTTATGCAACAGCATAATGGAACTGATAACCATACAACTTTTTGTTAAAGTAATAAACAGAAAGTGTAGGCATACCTAGGCCCAACATGTAAGGGGTTTATATATATATTATATTGTAATGGGATTAATGCCTAAATAAATAACGATTTAATTTAGTAAGGGCTGATTTTTCAATCTCTAGATAAGTTTTAGCCCTGTCCTTTTCTATCATATGATAAAGAAAAGGAAATTGATAACTTAAACTATCAGATAATTTTGTCTGGAGATTGGAAAAATCGGCCCTAAAACAGCAATCTGTCGCTATTTAAAACAGGTTCGAATAACGTGTGGCAATAACATTCGTAACTCGCTAGGTGGCGTTACTATTGATTTTGGCTTTTCTTTGTAAATTAAAACAGTTTTGCACCTTATATGCTTCGTTACGCGGTATTGCATAATTACCGAGTCTACAAATATCTTTGTTTTGCATAAAATGTGGTACGAAAGTTGGCCACATAAGTAAAAGTTTCACACATTTCATCAGCAACTGGCATGCAAAAGAAATAGCTTTAACTATGGAGTCATAAGTGTTAAAAACACAGGTTCGTAACTTACAGCCACGTTAATATGTACAAAAGATAAATTTGGCTCATAACAACAATGTACGTACAGCCGATTCCGTCCCGAGGGAGAAGTGACGCGAGTCAACTCCAAATTCGGTTTCTTTGTTACGCCGTATAATAAGCTTAAATGACGCAAAGCTTTTAGACAACACGCTTCTGCAGATTTAATGTCTGAGGCGGTGCTTAGGACACAATGCACAATGTTTTCCCGCGGGATTTATCGCCATTGTTTGTGTGTCTTTCACTGCAGGGTTACTCTGAAACTTAGAAACTTCCCATACTCCATTCCTTTACTTTTCGTTTGGGATACAATCAGGAGAAAAGGGCAGAAATAATGTATTTCTACTAGTCTTTAAGATGTTTCAATTTAAGTGCTGTAGAAATAAGTCGCGAAACGTTACTTTGCCAATTATTAATAAGTGACGTTTTAAACGTAAGGAGACATAAATAAACAACAAAATAATGGAAGGAAACTTAAATAAATGTAAGGAGACTTAAATAGACAAACAGACATAAATTCATCCCAAAGAACTATGGCGTAGTAAACCTCACATAATCTACGCTTGATAATAGACAAACATAGGTACATTACAAGAGAAAGGAAAGGAATTAATGATGAAATCCTAATGACGTTAATAGAGAGAAAAGTAATCGAAACTAAAACAAACTGACATGTCTCATAAACAAGTTGAAACATGACCCCGTTTGCAAACTATGGAGAGACATAAGTACATTCGCAATGCGAAATTAGCAGGTGAAAGACACGAGAGGGCGCTACGGGCGATACAAAGTAAGGGTATTAAGGCAACCCCGGAATTTAGGTCACACAGGCTTTGTCAGGAATCCCTTTGTCTTAGTTTTTGCGTCTGAACAATCTTTCGGGTTGTAGCGAATGGGGATTGGCTAAAGTAATGAAAGCGTTATGAACTCGTTGATTTATTGACATGTAGTTATTGGATGCACTAATGGAATGTAGGTTATTAACCTACACAGGGAAACAGGATATTAAGTTGTTTACAAGATTAAGTTATGGGTGGGATGATTATTAAGGGTGGCTACATGATTAGGTACTTACTTTTATGGGTAGAGTTCAAAAAGTTGGACATAATTAGCAAATATAATATAGGTACAAACAACGAAGGCGAGAAAGTTCCGTTGTGCGACGAAAATTATCCTTACAATTGTAGTTATAAATGTCTAATTTTTATTATTAAAGTCGTTAATGTCTAAAGCGTACTATAGGGTCGAGGACTATGTAACGGACAAAAATGCTTGGCTTTAGGCCAGAAAATTAGGCAGAAAATTAACTAATAGCTCATAAAAATCGTATAAACGCTGTATCTTGTCTTGGGACACGGTTTACTTATGTAGGAAGACATGTCGAAACCACCACATAAAAGAGTTTCGACATGTCTTCCTATTTATTTTTAGATACATTTACCGTGTTATACGAATAAAACACGTTTTTTTTTTAACATTCACTTTTCAACTGTCATCTAAAGTGTTTCTAGGGCACACCGTAAAGTTTTATGTATACGTAGTTATGGTAATGAAATACGTATAATTACCATATAGGTACGGTGTCATTTTTAAACAGTTAACTATCCATTAGTGTTTCATCATTTGAAATGGAAAGTTTTCGAACGCAAATTTACACGAACAACATTGTTTTGTGTGATAATTTCGTTAATGCGGACTTTTCAAAGATTTTTGGATCATTATGGTTTTTGGACGTTGGGTTTGGATTACTCAAACGAACAACTTTAATGATTTGATATACCTGTGATATATTATGAACGGAAATAGGGAATTGACATTAATAGAAACTCAGACATTATTGCATTTAATTTGGTTACTTGCTTGTAAGTATCTATAGTTAAGTAATTTACTTGAGAAACGTCTCCCTTGGGTCAAATTAAATTTGGAAGAGACGTGGTGCACTCTAAAACTGTGGTGGCCGACTGGCCGAGTAGTTTGAGCACGCGCCTCTCAGGCAGAGGGTTGTGGGTTGGAAACCTGGTTGTTTATAAGTAATTTTGTCTTGTTATTTTGTGTACCTATAAATGAAACGACTTAAACCAATGCTTCTTCGGTCTTCATTTTAGGTGGAATGGGAGGAGCCGGCTTCCTTCTGGCTCGGGCCGCGGGCCGCTGATCTGATACACTTGGGGGCTAAATTCGCTCCGTGCATGAGGAGGGACGTGAGGATAGCGAGGGCGATAGCGGCCTCCGCAAGGAGGGAGCGAGACACGGCGTGTTGCATACGAAACGACGACTCGGGCTGTGTGCAGTCGTCGAAAGCGGACTGCTCGGTGAGTTTTTGTTCCCATAGGCAGGCAAACTAGTAGATGGCTGATGAAAAGTGGTTACTGCCTGTACTTTTGTAATCACGTCACTGGTACAGCCAATACTTTACCGGCCATCTTGAGGATATTTTGAAAAACGTAAAGTCATAAAATATTTGCCTCTGCTCCGGTAGCCATCCTGCGGGATCCAATCAGTAACAAGTTTGGTCCACCGTTCAGTGGATCCTGAACTATATATACGTTTCCAGCCGTCCCACACGAGATTTTATTCTCTCTAGGCATAAATGAACCATTTTACATGCAGATCGGAAACCTGGGGGTAGGTAGGGTCGGGGGCCCGCGCAGATTAAGGCCCGGCTGGCAAACGACACCTCGATATAAGTATGGCCAATCCGACACTGCAAAGGCAGACCAAAAAGGAGATGGCGGGTCGATTTGGACGCTTTACAAAAATGTTGTCAGTAATATGCATTAGCAGTCCCAGGATGGCAGTCTTGAGATTGCAAATGTTTATGGTTCCCCGATCCAACTTACCATCAGCTGGCCCGTGTGCAAAAAAACACACAGGCTGATTAAACAAACACTGATTGTCTTAGTACTCATCCAGTAGTAGCTTGAGTTCGAAGCCAGAAGTCGTGGGTTTGATTTCCCATGCATCTTCACTGTACAATGTTGTTAATGTACAGTCAGCGTCAAATAGATAGGAGCAGCGAAAGTGGCCAAATATATCGCAACACATCTTTATTACCTATTATAGGAATAAGGATGTGTTGCGATATAATTATTTGGCCATTTTGGCTGCTCCTATATATTTGACGGTGACTGTACATATAAATTTCCATTGAAATGACGAAGTCCATATCCGTTTATTTCAAGGTTTTAAGAAGACATCATAAATTACATTATTATGTTAATATCGAGGGTTCACGGGCATTTTAGCCTTACACTAAAACACTTGAGTGTTGCTTAAATCCTTTTTCCTGAACCTAAAATTTTCAGTTTATGGCGCTTGAATCATTTAGCCTGTTTCTAAAAAAAAAGAGATTCGGGGTAAGTAATTTTGTATCAATAGACCTTTATTTGTCGTAAATAAATACAACTTAAAAAAATGAAAACTAGACTAAATTACGCGGATTTTGTATAGGAAAATAACATAGGCCATTTTTTTATAAAAAATATTGATACTTTTTAAACTTTGAAATGCTCCCCTATAGAGTTCCAAAAATGTCGCTTAATACAAATAGCCCGTGAACGCTCGATATACAATTTGACGTGACATCTCGCTTCAGTGGTCTTCTTTATCGTCCATTCTATCTAAACCAACGTCAAACATGTTATTTCTCAAGGGTCTTATGATTATTACCGTTAAAACTTAACGTGTCATTTATTTGTTCTTGCTAACATTTAGATAAGAGGATTAATACCTAAGGTGAGTATGATATAAAAAAAGTATACTTACTCCATACGTGGTTGAACTACACCGTTCATGCTGGTTCCCAATATTCGAACCGCAAATAGATTTGGCTACTTTATACTCCAAACTGATAGGGAATCATCCATATTAAAGTTATAAAATTAAAGTTTATCTCCTTTATTCATAACCTCACAACAAACCAGTTTTAGTAAAAGTATGCTTTGTCACTTTCTGTCAGATTCAAATGTCACAATGAAAGATAAAGCCACAGCATTACTTCAAGCATACTTTAGTTATTGTGCGATTATGAATATGGTATATGTTTATCTTACACATTCATGTCTTGTGTTGTTTATTATAAACAACTAAAATTAAGGCGTCGGTGGAATTGTGGTTTGAGGTGTCCACGGTGATCGTAAGGTACCGATTTCAGTGCCCAGTGGCCACCTTGCACTTATGAATGAATAATTCTGTGCTCGCACGGAGAATGAAAAATATGTGAGGAAACCTGGGGCCCTAGCCAAGATGCATTAACTTAATGATTTTCGAAATCATAGAAAAAGTATAGGATTATTGACGTAAGCTAACGATCAGTCGCGTCAGCCGCTTATGTCAATTCCATACATTTGGTCGATTTTTGAAAATTGTTAAGTTAGCGTACCTAATGCATCATGGCTATGGCCCCTGAGCCCTTAGCCAAGATGCCCATCGCTAACTAGCGTTTCTATTCGTTTAGTGTTTAAACCAATCGCGTCATTGGTAGATCACGTCATACGGAGAGTCACGTGATCTACCAGTGACGCGATTTGTTTAAAAACTAAACGAATAGAAACGCTAGATATCGATGGGCATCTTGGCTAAGGGCTCTGGTTGGAAAAGAGGGGTAACTGCAAAAAAAACCTACAGGATCGTAGTGTATCCGAGAGGGCCCAACTATGAATTAGCTAATTAATTAATCAAAATTACCTAATTGTCTTCCAGAATACAATATCGACGTGGAAGAAATGGTCATCAGGAGAATCCGGCCCTGGCGGTCGGATATCGGGATCCGTTTGTGGATTGGATCCAAAGTAAGTATTCTATCTTGTACTCGTACCTACATACAATAAAAATCAATTTTTTGAGTTAAAGGCGAAATGTTAAATACTTTAAGATAGGGGTTCTTAAAGTACATGGGGCACCCGGGGTGGGGGCTCCGTGATGGGGCCCTAAGTTCACGGCTATGGACCCTGTTTGCATTTCTTATAACTTTAAAAGCAAGATTGAGGTCGAAATTGATTTTAATGTTAGCATAACTAAAGTACCTACGAGTAAGTACTGACATTTAACGGCACTAAATAAAAACCTGATTAATCTGGTTATACTCTACATTATTTGTCTTCGTGCCCTTCGGAGTTAGTATATATGAGCTGTTATTTCCAGCGAATGGGACACTGCTAAAAGACTACTATAATTGTCATATTCCCTATCTGGAACAAGACAGGTTTTAACAGCCAGAAATACCGACGGCCTTTGTAGGTACTTAAAAAGTATTGTGACTGGAGCGTTGTAAAACAAATCAAATATAAATGCGCCGCAAACTGAAAAAGTCTGGAAGCCCTGGTTGAGTACAATATAATAACAATTTAGTACTTAACAAAATACCAAACTATAAACAAAAAGTACTAAGAAACATAATTTATGTCTTTATTTGGTATTTCTGGTAAACAAACGAATCTAAATATATAAAAGAAGAAACTGACTGACTGACTGACATATCAACGCACAGCCCAAACCGCTGGGTCTAGAGATTCCAAATTTGGCACGTAGGTTCCTTATGAGGTCTAGGGGTGCACTAAGAAAGGATTTTTCAAAATTCATCCCCTAAGGGGGTAAAAATGGGGTTGGAAGTTTGTATGAAAGTCATCCATTTTTGAAGATAGAAACGTGGAAATTGGTATAAAGGCTACTATTTACAAATAAAAAATACTACCTTCAGCGATTTTGGCTAAACTACCCCTAAGGGGTTAAAATGGGGGGTTAAAGTTTGTATAGGGGTTTGGATATTTTTGAAGTTAGAAACGTGAAAATTGGTTTATGGGCTACTGTTTACAAATAAAAAAAGTACTACTGGCAATTTTGGAAAAACTACCCCTAAGGGAATGAAATGCGGGGGTGGTAGTTCCTTTTGGAGTGGTGGTTGGTCCTTTTTGAAGTACGAAACTTGAAAATTGCTATAAAGAATACTGTAAACAAATAAAAAATACTACTTTAGGCGATTTTGAAAAACTACCCCTATGGGGATGAAAAGGGGAGGTGAAAGTGTGTATAGGAGTTTGGTCAATTTTGAAGTAAGAAACGTGAAAACTGTTAAAAAGACTACTTTTAACAGATTAAAACAAATCCGGTGATTTTGGATAACTACCCCTAAGGGAATGAAATAGGGGGTGGTAGTTTGCAAGGGAGTTTGGTAATTTTTGAAGTAAGAAACATGGAAATTTGTATACAGGATACTGTAAACAAATAAAAAAGTCAATTTTAGGCGATTTTGGAAAAACTACCCCTATGGGAATGAAACGGGGGGGGGGGGGGGGGGAGATAATGTGTGTATGGAAGTGTGGTCAATTTTGAAGTTAGAAACGTGAAAATTGTTATAAAGAGTAATCTTAACAGATTAAAACAACTTCCAGTGATTTTGGATAACTACCCCTAAGGAAATGAAATGGGGGATGGTAGTTTGCATGGGAGTCTGTTCATTTTTGAAGTTAGAAACATGGAAATTTGTGTACAGGCTACTATTAACAAATAAAAAAAGACTACTTTGGCGATTTTGGAAAAACTACTCCTATGGGGATGAAACGGGGGGGGGGAGGTGAAATGTGTGTATGGGAGTTTGGTCAATTTTGAAGTTAGAAACGTGAAAATTGTTATAAATACTACTGTTAATAAAAAATAAACAACTTACGGTGATTTTGCATAACTACCCCTAAGGAAATGAAATTGGGGGTGGTAGTTTGTATGGGAGTTTAGTCATTTTTGAAGTTAAAAACATGGAAATTTGTGTACAGGCTACTGTTAACAAATAAAAAATACTACTTTAGGCGATTTTGAAAAAACTACCCGTATGGGGATGAAAAGGGGAGATGAAAGTGTGTATAGGAGTGTGTGTATAGGAGTTTGGTCAATTTTGAAGTTTTAAAACAACAAGGAAATTAAATGGGGGGTGGTAGTTTGCATGGCAGTTTGGTCATTTTTAAGTTAGAAACGTGGAAATATGTATATAGGCTACTGTTAATAAATAAAAATACTATTTTCGGTGATTTTGAATAACTACCCCTAAGAAGATGAAATGGGGGGGTTAAAGTTTGTATGGGAAGGAGGTGGGTCCTTTTTGAAGTTAGAAACATGGAAATTTGTGTATAGGCTAAATGAACAAATAAAAAATACCACTTTAGGTGATTTTGGAAAAACTACACCTAAGGGGGAGAAACGGGAAGGGTGAAAGTTTGTATGGGCGTTTGGTCATTTTTGAATTTAGAAACGTGGAAATAGGTATATAGGCTACTTACTGTTAATAAATAAAAAACACTATTTTCGTTTTGAAGTTAGAAACGTGGAAATAGGTATATAGGCTACTGTTAACAAATAAAGTAATACAATTTTCGGTGATTTTGGATAACTACCCCTAAGGGGATGAAATAGGGGTAATATTTGGTCAATTTTGAAGTTAGGAACGTGAAAATTTATTTTGGCTACTGCTTACAAACTAAAAGTATTGCGTTCGATGATGTTGGAAATACTACCGTAAGGGGGTAAAATTGAGGGAGTAGATTTCTTAGAGTTTGGTTATTTTGGAAATACGTTTCTAGACTACTTATTATATAAAATATGAGTTTTCGCGTTTTTGGAAATTCTGGCAGAGCATATACCTTTAATAACACCTGTGTATGTTCTCGCAAAATAAATAATTTCAATTTCAATTTATACCCCTAGGCAAGGTGAAAAGGGTTAAAAAAATTGTATGGTTTAAATTTGTTTCTATCCCATCATGCATGATACGTACGATAATGAAAACTTTATCTGTACTTTTTAACAAAGGTACTGGACTCTCCGCAGACAAAGTTGCGGGTGGAAGGATTGCGTATATATATATATGTCGGGGACATGGAGGGGCGGCTGGGCGGCGGCTGGGGCTGGATGTGTCAGGAATCTTCAGGATATGGCCAGGCATCTTGGTTGGTCTCTAGTTGAGTGAGGGTCGAAGCAAAGAGAGAACACAAAATAGAAGAAGGTAGGTTTATTTCCTTGACGGCCATTAAACTCGATACATTTGATCTTCACTGACTTTAATTAACAGTAACACGTCAAGTATAACGTAAAAACAGTATAGCCCTACCAGTCCCACCACCAACCCATGGTTCTGCCTTCCTCGCGGCATAACTGACCGAATCTCGGGAGATGCGCGCAATACTTGCTTAAGCTCTTTCTCACGCGCACTTTCTTCACTCCCTACAAACGTAACTTAAAACAGCTCCATCTCAATGTGTTCACTGGACGGATTCTCAAATAGAAGTGTTTCTTGGATGGTTCTAAAGTAGACTGCTTCATTGGACAGATACTCAAGTAGAAGTGTTCATTGGACGAATTCTCAAATAGAAGTGTGCTGCCGTCGCACTGGAGCGACCACCCAGGCTCTGTCGAGCGCGCCAAAAAGGTTGTAGAGGGCGCTGGAGTCGCCTTCCGGTTTCGTTGAGCTCCTATACTAATGACTATCTCCGACACGGCCATCCTGCGACGACACACGTCCTCGTGTGTTAATCTGAAACAATACAACGCCAAAGCAGTACCACTCGGCCTACCTGACCTCAAGGGTCTGCATGATACGACATCGAAAATGTCTCAAAAATGCCGAATGTCATGTTCCCTTTACTTCAAGGTAAAGAAAATAGTAAGACAAAAATCACACTCTTAGGCATAGCATGTCAGCCCGGGGTTTACACGCACCCAAACTATCATAGAGCCAACAAGACTCCTGGTCGCTCTATACAACCAAATAAACTAATCTCCAAAGAGACCCGAGCCCTCGCTGCATCAAATACTTTCAGAAAGCTTTTAATATCACAAACATCGTATTCGTATTACTAAGACCAATAGTTTTTGATTGAACAAAACATGTTATCAGACTTGATAGTGCCACTACCTACCAACTATGTACAAACTAATCGGTTAAACACGCAACCAACGTTTATTCACTGGTAATCACACATGACGCTTAAAAACCACACCAGTCCATCGGCATGTTACGATTTGCCAGTCCTTCGGCACGTGCCAGTCCATCGGCAGTAACCCATCGTCAGAAGTTAACCATCTCAGCCGCGTAAGTGCTACTCCTCGCAAAGAGCATATTGCACATAAAAAGCAGTCAACGTGCACCTCTTACATGCTCCGGCACTTCTGATGCGGGTACAACAAAACACCCAGTCCATCGGGCATACTTTCAGTCCATCGAAAGCATAGCAACAAAACACCCAGTCCATCGGGCATACTTTCAGTCCATCGAAAGCATATCACGTGTCAATAGTGAATCCAGTTACTTCAAAATGATACCATTATCGCAATAACACACAATTAATTTGAGTAAGTGGCATTATCAATATCGACACATACAATATCTAATTCAGAGGGAACCTGTTATTAAAGGTTGTTTTTTTTTTATTTTTTTTTTATTCCTACCATCAAATTTACCATGGTCGCATCTCGGACCTTACAATCTTATTATGAAAACCATTTAGTTTCGTTCAACTTTACTAATTACATAGACATTTTACAAATAAACGTAACCAAACAATACTCAACTCATCACAACAGTTGTGTTGACAAAATCTCGTAAATATCAAAATAACAAGGCTCAAAACAATGCATAGCTTGATTTACAGTCGTGACTTCCATCCAGTCATACGACAATAACAGTGACCTCCATCCGGTCGCTGCTCAACAACAGGTGACATTCTCCATCCGAATGCCACTAGTTACCTCCAACCGGCTACCAACACCAAGTAACCTCCATCCAGCTACACACCATTTTATGGCCATGTATAATTTCAGTAAGCTTTACAGGTAATGAGTATTGTTTAGCGTTATAGAATGTCTATACTCTTCATTGATTTTTAAATGTAATCTCCCTTCCAAACCCTTCGACTTAATTTCTCTCAAATTACTAGTTACAATTATCAAGTTTCTTATTTTACTGTGTACAAATCATCCTATTTAACCAAGTACTTTACTTTGACGGCCCAGTACCTACCGTTATTAATGTGCAACGCCAGTAAGTGTTATTTTTTATAACAACAGAAATAATGCGGGTAGTTAGAAAACCGGTAGTAAAATAGCCTCAATAACCTCAATAACTTTTTAAGATGATAATAAGATCCGATAACTATTATTTTCGTATGAAATGTGGGTAGCATTCAAAAATAATGAACCAGTCTATTTCAAACCATCATTAAGTTGAAATCATAGTAACAGCGACACAAAAATAAAGTTGCATTGTTCTTTTACGCTAATGCGACATAAGTTCGTTTAATGTACTTCTAGTGTTTAAATCATTTTCGAACAAAGGAACACGCACGGACGCCAGCTGAATTAACTATCGAAAGTCCGGCGAATCGCGCAGATGCGTAACGGAACTGACTTCAACAATTCAAAGTGTTCTTAATAGTGTCACGAGTGTACAAATTAATCAGTTTGAATGGGGCCTGTTTACTACAGCAAAAACACAGTGTCGATGTTACTTAATTAATTGAAAAGTTTGAAAATCACTTCGGAACCAAAACGAACACGTTAACACACCATGTAATCATAATAAAAATTGTACGACTCACCAAAGTATTCGATAGTTCCCGACGGTGGCTGTACTATGCAGTACACAGGTTAACACGGTGCTCAGCCTGTGATACAGTACAGTCTCCCGCAATACAGAATGATGCAGTGTGCAGGCGCCTTGCCCTTCAAGCATACGATTGCACTGCCGCTGGTCTGCTGAGATTGAATGGCGCTAGCTGGAACCGACGTTTACGGCGCTTTCTTCATATTCTTGCTTCTCAAACAGCTTTCAGCCTGCTTACGTGTGTTTATGTTTCAGTGTCTTGCACTTAATAAACGATTTTATTTCTTCCTACGTTTTCTTTCTTCAACGATGCGTCTACCCTCATTTATTTCGAAGCTCACGATCTTCGCAGTAAATATGTCTCATTTGCTCGACCACATGTCCTCGTTATTCTCATGTGAGGCATGCTGAACGTATCCCGCTTCTGATGTCGGGGACATGGAGGGGCGGCTGGGCGGCGGCTGGGGCTGGATGTGTCAGGAATCTTCAGGATATGGCCAGGCATCTTGGTCTGGTCTCTAGTTGAGTGAGGGTCGAAGCAAAGAGAGAACACAAAATAGAAGAAGGTAGGTTTATTTCCTTGACGGCCATTAAACTCGATACATTTGATCTTCACTGACTTTAATTAACAGTAACACGTCAAGTATAACGTAAAAACAGTATAGCCCTACCAGTCCCACCACCAACCCATGGTTCTGCCTTCCTCGCGGCATAACTGACCGAATCTCGGGAGATGCGCGCAATACTTGCTTAAGCTCTTTCTCACGCGCACTTTCTTCACTCCCTACAAACGTAACTTAAAACAGCTCCATCTCAATGTGTTCACTGGACGGATTCTCAAATAGAAGTGTTTCTTGGATGGTTCTAAAGTAGACTGCTTCATTGGACAGATACTCAAGTAGAAGTGTTCATTGGACGAATTCTCAAATAGAAGTGTGCTGCCGTCGCACTGGAGCGACCACCCAGGCTCTGTCGAGCGCGCCAAAAAGGTTGTAGAGGGCGCTGGAGTCGCCTTCCGGTTTCGTTGAGCTCCTATACTAATGACTATCTCCGACATATATATATATATTTGTACTCAGTTCACGTTCTCGAAAACGGCTCCAACGAGTTTGATAAGGATTGCGACATGAGGGTTTACGGGGGCGAAAATTCGATCTAGCTAGGTCTCATGTCTGGGAAAATTCGTTTTCCCCGTGTTTTCACGCAAAAAGAATTCTCGCGCAATGGTTCGTAATTACGGGGCGGCTGCTTCCGTCTGAATAGGCTAATGGTTAGAGCGTTGGCCTACTACGCAAAGACTGCGGGTTCGAACCCCAGCTATAGACCGTTTTTTTTGTTTTTGTATAGAAATTCGATGAAAAATCGGTTCCGACCCCAGCGACGACGCTAAATAAAGTTTGTATGGATGTTGGGATGTTTGTTCAGTTACGCCTAAATAGTTGAACGGATTCGGATGAAATTGTCACACAGGTAGTTGTTATCCTGGGTTGGCCCCTTTTTTTATCCCAGACAATTTGATAGTGTCCAAGGGTAAAAACGATAAACGACTTACTTAAGAAGAGGAGAAAGAGGTACTTAATAAGTTTGGATGTAGGGGGTAATCTCCGAAACTACCCATCCGATTTCTAAAATTCTTTCAGTGATATTCAGAATGAGGTTTCAGGGTCGACATAGGCTATATTTTAACTTATAACTGAAGCTAAGCGAGGGCGGGTTGCTATACTTGATATTATATAAACACGAAAGTAGACATACTTTTGCGTCTGTCTGTCTGTAAAGCTTTCCCTGCTAATTCGCTGAACCGATTTCGATGAAATTTGGTATGGATATAGCCTGAGTTTTGAGGAAGGACATAGGCTACTTTTTATCTCAGAAAATTGAACAGTTCCCGAGAGAGCAGTGATAAACGACTTCTACGCGGACGAAGTCGCGGGCAAAAGCTAGTAACGTTATAAAGCGTAGAGAATGATGATGTAATCATTAAACGATTTGTTTGAAACTAATATGCTTGCGCTTTGTGGGTGTGACACTTCGTTTAGACTATAATGACTATAATGAGAGTGAGTACGTACACCGCATTCCGGTTCGATGACTATTTACCGCCGGATGCGTCCGTCGGCCTCCAATTAGGTCTACCGACACTACAAGCGCACACTGGTCTAGCGTCCGGCTAAAATTGGACGTCTATAAGCACGCCACACTCCTGAAATATTCCAACTCCTCTATTCCAGATTTTGCGAAGCACCTCGTTCGATAGCTCCACACGAATGGCCCGATGACATCACAAAATGGCCGATTTGCCGCAAGTCCGTGATAGACGGGTCGGCGGCGGCCGGCCGGGCGGGTCACGTCGCAGAGCACATGGCCTGCGAGGTCATCGGTCATCCCTGCTGCATCGGTGTCCATGGCCAGTGCGTCATCACCACGAGGGAGCACTGCGACTTCGTCAAGGGTTACTTCCATGAGGACGCGTCGCTGTGTTCACAGGTATGATTACATAAATTACGGTGTTCTGTTTTCTTCAGCAATAGTTTTTTTTTCATTTGGATGAGAGAGTTCGTGTGTTTTCATTACGGCAATTATGGCCATATGACTCAAATGCGATTTAATCTATATCTTAATGTGATGTGCTTAGTTTTAAAAGTTTAAGTGGAACTCCTAAAAATAAAATAATAAATGTATCTTAATAAAGAAGAGATTTGAGCGCCATTATGCTTTAGTTTCCCACTCTAATGCTTTGGTTAGGTACTTTCTAATCTCTGAAATTAATCAGATCTACTCTACTACTTCTTTTCTGGAAATGCAACAGAGTTCCACTTAAATGTCACCTTTTCCTCTCTGTTAATCTGTTGAATGCTGTTGTAAATTAATTTTGGCTCATGTTCGATTATTCCATCTATACCATAGACATACGAGTATATACACACGATTATTGCACGTTGACTTCTGCTAAGAAGACAAAAAGCAGTTTCTGTATGGTGTACTCAATCGTGCACTTTGCAGTGATAATAATTTTATTCAAAGATTGTCATGATGAATATCTAAGAAAACGATCAATAATAATACTGGGTGTTTTTTTATTCGTCTACAAAATGTTGGGGCTTAAATCAGTAAGTCATACTGACCAACTTTCACTATGGGACCAACCCCGAAATCGCATAAAAAAAATTTGACCCTCCCATACAAAATATCGTCAGCTGACTAGCCAAAATGTATGGGATGGTCAATTTTTTTTTCGCGATTTCGGGGTTGGTCCCATAGTGAAAGTTGATCAGTATGACTTACTGATTTAACCCCCAAAATTTTGTAGACGAATAAAAAAACACCCAGTAATAATGCTTAATATTGGTGATTTTCAGGTGTCCTGCCTAGACAACGTTTGCGGCATGCTTCCATTTATGCGACGGCGACGCCCCGACCAGTTGTACAGAGCTTGGACGTCGCTCTTTGTCCACGCAGGGCTCCTTCATCTAGCAGCCTCGTTGGCCCTCCAATGGCTCTTTATGAGGGACCTAGAGAAAATGGCGGGGCCGGTTAGAATAGCTGTAGTGTATCTTGGAAGTGGTGTTGCTGGCAACATGGCGTCGGTTATATTTGAGCCTTATAGAGCGGAGGTAAGCGAGCAGTTTTATTAAAATATTATAGAAAATCGAGTCTATTAATTTAAAAATTTACAAATTTGTATGGATAGCTGAGACGCACTGTACAGTTTGATCATCAGTTATCTTTAACTCGGATAGAAAATATCCAAAAATATTACGTTCAAAATTATCTATTGTTTTTGCACGTTTGTTTGTTGATAGTTGGAGTCAAACTGTCTTATTCATAATCGCACAATAACTAAAGTATGCTTGAAGTACCTATTCTGTGGCCTTATCTTTCATTGTGACATTTGAATCTGACAAAAAGTGACAAATCATACTTTTACTAAAATAGGTTTGTTGTGCGTTTATGAATGAGGGGGAAAGCTTAGAGTTTCCCTGTTAGAAAAGGACCAAAGTGATCAAGTTGTTTTCAAAGAAAACAAAATAGAGCGACAGTTCTTTGCATATTGCTTAAGGATTGCAAATTAAGAGAAGATAGGTCTAACAGGGACTGATCGTATTGTGGCAATCCTTGGAAGTATATCCTTCGATATCCAACCGAGACAGTCTTTAGGCTGATAAGAATTCAGTTAGAGATTAATACTTACTTTTGTTTCTGTTTTATTAAATTTTCAGGTGGGGCCGGCTGGATCTCACTTCGGTTTGCTCGCGTGTTTAATAGTGGAAGTTATCGGTGCGTGGCCGCTGTTAAAACACCCTCGTCGTGCGCTTTTAAAGTTAATCGGCCTCGCGGTGGCGCTTTTTTTGTTAGGACTGCTGCCGTGGATCGACAATTTCGCTCACGTTTTCGGTTTCGTATTCGGTTTCTTTATCTCGTATGCGATGTTGCCGTTTATCTCGTTCTGGCCTTACGACCGCCGGGGAAAAATAGTATTAATATGGGCGTGTATAGTGTCGGCGGCGGTCATGATGTGTGTGTTGGTGGTGGTGTTCTACGCTACGCCGGCGTACGAGTGTGCGGCGTGCGCGTACTTCACGTGTCTGCCGTTCGCGCCGGACATGTGCGCGTCGCAGGACGTGCGCGTGCGCCAGTTAGACGGGGTATGACGGCGCGCGGCCCGGGCGCCCCCGCCGCCGCCGCCCCCCCGCCCCGCGCCCGCCCGCGCCACGCACACACGCGCACCGACCTGCCGCCGAGCCGCAGCGTAAACTAAACACACCACGTAACGTAAGGTACAAATCGAAGAATACCTATTAGAAACGCCAAAACTAATTAGGTACTTACGATGATGGGTTCGAAACAGCTTTGGGACTATGTTCGTCACATGAAAAATAATTGTTGTTGTGTTAATTTTGTAAGCAATAAAATCAGCTGAGGTCCAGTTGGGCACTGATGGAAATTGGGTACTGTTTCACAAAAATTAAGAGTCTTGCTGTGAAAGTATACTAACAAAAGTTGCTATAACTTTTTTCGTGAAGTTTCTATACTTTGAAATGTCCAAATATATTAAAATAAACATTTTAACTAACTTTGATGATTACCTGTTCATCTGTAGGTGACACCAGCGTGGACGGTATAATGTTATCATCAATCACTGACTTTTCGTCGCACTATCTTATGAGAATAATTACTGCCCATGAGTGTTGAGAGAATAAGTGTTAACATATTCGAGTTATCCGCATTTATAAAGAGCGGTTGAAACCCATTGTCTGTTAAATTTGTTTGTGTTATTTGAATGAACTAAAGTACCTCCAAGTGTGTATAATCATACATTTTAATAATAATGTGATAATATCCATGGTAACATACTTATTGTTCGAGTGCGAGTAATTGTTGTACATACCTTGTACTATATATGTAAGGAGCTGTATTTATATGTGAGTATGTCCTGTATGCAATTTACGGGAACGACGTGATGTCACAACGTTATAGATACCTAGGTACTTATACATAAAAGTATTTTTCTAATTCTGTAATAATTCGCGAGATATCAAGAGTTTTATTCGAATTTAGGGTACTCTGTTCGATTTGCGATTGAGAGTATGTATTTCTGATCAATATGTTTGGGGGGCTGTCTCTGCGAGCCAAGAAGCAAACACGCACGCTTTTTTCACAAATTATAGTATGAATGAAAGCAACTGGGTCGAGAGAGAGTCCTCCAGGAACAGTTTGCGCTCTTTGTTCGTCGGTTGTAGCATATAACGTGTTCCCGTAATGGTGTCAAAATACACATAATTTAGTATATTACTAAATAATGTAAATAGCATGTTAAATATACTTGATATTTTCATGTCTTATGTTTACCGTGCATAACGAATTCAGTCTTAACTATAAGTATCACCATAATAACATTTTCATTTTGTCAATTTATATAGGTATTTAATGAAGTCTGCGTAGGTTTGTATATGTTACTTTATAAAATATGCTAGTTACTATTTAACCATCTATCTTTAGGATTATTTATTTGACTACACGAGCAGTTTGGGTAATAAATATTTCGCAGAACATGAATAGTTTTCTATAAGTGACCATAAAAGTGTGAATGTTAATTCTGCACAAATAATATGAACGAATAAGGTACCTACCGCAAAACAATATGCTTACATAATAATTACGATGGTCTCTCAGAATGGTTTATGTTATACTTGTTGTGCTGTTCTACACAAACTATGTATATTTCAATGCAAACCCAGAACCATTGTACATAATAATAAATGATTTCTGTAAGTAGTCCTAATAGATACAAGACGAAGATGTCGCATACATTTATTTTTATACCGTGTTACTGGGCGTGTTTGTGTTTTAAATATCCAAATAATTGGATTTCTTAGCAATAATCAACAGTAAGCTGGATGAATTAGCGATGAAATTATTTATGAAACAAAACAAATAAGGAACAAATCGCTGTTACAATCATATTTGTATCGTATAAATTGAAAAGATCGTGCTTTGACTAGATAAATCAAATGCATTTGCAGAGAGTTGAAGATAATATTAATACATAAAAAGCTCAAACGTATTTGAAGACCATATTTTCGCAAATCATTAAGCAAATGTTTATATTTTGTAAGAATCATTCTGATAAATTAAATCAAACAAATGTCCACTTGCAGCAAAAACGATAAGTATTAGTTAAAGTCTAATGTACAGTCGACCTGTTGAATCAAACCCTGCCGCAAAATCTAGATTCAAGACTAAAACTACATTCATATTATTCGTGCAAGTGGCCCTTAATATATATAATAAAAAAATATATATTGTCCATCACACTCACTATCCATTTAACTAAACACAGGTCAATTTTATGTTTTTTACACCAGTGTTCCCTAAGGATCGTTGTATTTATTAAAATAATTACATTTATCGTTATCCACATCTTCTGTGCCATACCATGCCTTACCCATAAATCTTTGGCTATTTTTTCTCCAAACGCGCTATAATAGGTATTCTTTTTATCATTTAAATGCTTAGTAGGTAATTTTAAAGTGCGTTCATTGGCCAAATCTCATCCTAATGTCCCTATATTCATAGTTATTATGCTACACTGCCTGCCTAAGATCCATGGTATTATCCGTCGCTTACCTATTTATTTTAATGATTGTAAGAATGTATTTTTGAGTGAAGATAACCTATCTCTACAGATCTCTCTTATAATGGTTAGACTACACTTATTAGCCGCACGGAATTACATTTTGATGTACCTACTTAACTCTATACTTTTTTATTAGTGGTATATTATCGTAATCGTGTCTTTATGCATCGTAAGTTAGAAATGTCGTTTATCTTAGTGATTTCAGCCTGAATTATTTAACTTTTCAATGCTGTTATTATAAAACCTTAACCTAACCCAACCGATGATGATTTTTAAAGAGCCCCATCAATCGAAAATATTCTAAACCAAAATGTAATTCTGAGCGAGCTTAATTAAGGTCGACCGCCTTTCTATAGCAATCCACATTTTACTAACATTAAATCAATAAGCAGTTATGCAAAATAGATTTATTTAAAATCCTTCTGCAAAGTGAGTGTTATTTGTGACAGAACTGCCATGTATCGATTCTTATGATAAAATGCATGTAGTGTTAACTTTGCGTTTTAATTTGAATGTTTTTTGTTCTCCGAGGTATAAGTAATGTCCGTGTATGACATGTGTGTGATGATTCTGTTTTGCACTTTGATACTAGTTAATTGAAGTTTTGTCCAGTTAAATACTTTGATAGATAAACGCATACTTTTGTAAATTTGTGCAGTCGTTTCTGACAAATTGTGATTTATTTTTCATGCTTCGTCTGCTGATTGAACCTTTACTACTTAAACAAACTAAGTCGGTCATTTTTATTATGCATTACAAACCTCAATAAGAGTTCAGTTCATTGACACCTTGTTTTTACCCGACTGCGGCGAAGCCCAAAAGGAGGGTTATTGTTTTTCCCATATGTTTTTATGTTGTTAATCTTGCGAAAATTTTTATGGAATATTAAACTTACTAACTTTTAACCATATTGATTATATTTGGGGTGATTTCGAAAACGGGGTTTATAATTAAGTGCTTTTTATTTTAAAAACTACGCATGTCGTCATAAATTATTATAATTATATTATTCATGACTGATAGGTAGGTGAAGAGGTATTCACACATTGTCATCACTGTATTATAATACTACTTATTTCTTTTAATGAATGTAGTTCAATTCACTTTTATTAACAAAATTCGGATTTTACACAAATCATGATATTACAAATACATTAAAGTCTCCCGGAATCACCCCAAAATTTCAGACGGTTAGTGAAATACAACCCTTTGTCTACTTAATTCAATTATTAATTAAAATAGTGTTCTGAAGCTTTTCTTGTATGAACTCTAAATGAACAAACTTTATTTGAATTTTGACGTTCAAACTTAGTGACATTAAAGAAGCGACTGCACTTAACATTGCTTGTTTTGTCAAAGAATTACCTAAGAAGTTATAAAGTTTGGCTGTTGTGTGGAGTGTGTTCGTATACTGGCTGTCGACATGAGCCAAGATGAGTTTACCGCGATATCTCAAAGTGCCCTTGCGGCCGGCGGCGGCCCGGCGGACTGTTTTCAGAATTTAACTCTAAGACAAAATTTACACATTGTACATTGTGAACATACAATTAATTAACTTACGGTATAAGAAGTGGTAAAGTAATCTTATTGTAAACTAGCATTAATCGAACAAGAAACCTTATTATCATAATATGATTGTGTTTTATTTGATACTAGCTGATCCGACAAACGTTATTGACCTGTCAAATTTTTTTTCGGGCAACTTTTCCATTTATTTTCCCTAAAAACCGTATCCGGACCTTATTAACCAAATCTGTCCAGCCATTTTCAAGTGATGCGCTTGCAACGAACACCATTTTAGTTTTATTTATGAAATCCTTATTCATTTTATGTGGGTTGATTACGACGTGCAATAACTGCACTTTTAAAAGGTGTACCTAATTTGAGTTTTTAATGCTAATAATATTAATATCACTGTTTTCGCTTAAAAGCTGATGTGTCGGCAGCAAACGAATGCCGCCTACTTTTTCATAAATTAAAAAGTCAAAGTTCCCGCGCGACGCGACGAATCTGCGCGCGCAACATTGCCGTCCATCAGCCAGTGTGTAACGGCGTTTTTTTTTGCGTGGATGTTAAACACTGGCTGAACCCAGCACCGCCAGCTTCCGGCTCCGTGACACTTGATAAAGTTTGATCATCGTATACAGCGGCGCCAACATTTACGGCCGCACTCAGAGACGTCAATTAACTTTTAAGTTACATTAAACTTGCTGCTGTCACTTTCTTTGCTATAGCAATAAAACAAGACGCAGCAACTTTAATGAAACTTAATAACTAATTGACGTCTCTGAGTGCGACAGTTAAAGTGTCTCACGGACTTTTAGCAATAAAATGTAGCATGCGGATGTAACAAAGATAATCCTGAGAAAAAATCAACTTGTCGTGGGGTAAATTGTGGATAGGATTGTAATATCATACCCAGCCGCATACATAATAATCAGCAACACAGTCGACTACCATTTGTGAATCTTGTCACCTCACAATAAGGTCCACAAGTAGTCACTTGACAGTATGCTGTTAGTAATATGGACCATCTTAAATACCTAAGTACTATTTGGTAGCTAGGGTTTATGGTATATGCAAATAGCCAAAGCTAGATTCACACTTGTGGGGTGAGCCGCATCGTAATGCGCCTCTGCAATGCACCCGTATTACGTTTGTCTTTATCATTGTGGATAAGTGTGGATAAAGTATCCGTCACTCTCGCACTTACGTACTGGTCAGAAAGTGAGAAATATTTTATCCACGTATATTCTCATGATAAACACGCCCATAATAGGCCCGTTGTTCCATATATCCCCATCAGCCTATTCTCACTAATAGGGATATATTCTCACATTAGTGAGGGAGGGACACATGTTTTTTTTTGGAACCTAGTTGCTTTGGTTTTATAGCGATAGATGGATAAAAACATGTACATTCAGTCAACAAAGTATCGGGAATGGATGATTTGTTTATGGTTCCAAATTCAAATTTTTGTTTTTTTTGTTGTTGTTAGATTGGCACAACTGTTTTCTATTTTGGCGCGGAGTTTGAGTTGCATCTGTTATTTATATTAAATACAGTGCTGTTTTTAGTTATATCATATCTAGTGTGTATTGCGAATTTCATAATGGACAAAAACATTGAACAAAGAGTTTGTCTTAAATTTTGCATCGCCAATGGAATTTCGTGTTCGGAGTCACTGAAAATGTTACAGAAGGCTTACGGTGATTCGACTTTATCAAAAACACGTGTTTATGAGTGGTACAAAGCGTTCAAAAGCGGTCGAGATGTGATGGAAGATTTGCCTCGCTCTGGTAGGCCATCAACGTCTGCAACTGAAGTTAACATCGCAAAAGTGAAGGAAATAGTGACTGAAAATCCTCATTCAACTTTGAGAGAGATAGCCGCCGAACTTTCTGTATCTCACGAGTCGATCCGTACTATTTTAACTAATCATTTGGGTATGAAACATGTTACCGCTCGGCTAGTCCCAAAAGACCTGAATTTTCTCCAAAAACTCAATCGCATGAGAGTCGCTGAGGACATGCTAGAACGAGTCAATTCCGACCCAACATTCATGAAACGCATTGTTACTGGTGACGAGACGTGGGTTTACGAGTTTGACATGCAAACTAGTCAACAAGCTTCGGAGTGGCGCTTCGTGGCACCCGTTTTCAATCGGTAGAAGACATAAAGGAGAATTCGCGCCGAGAACTGAATTCAATTCCGGAAACAGCGTTTAAAAAATGTTTTGATGATTGGATTATTCGTTGGCGTAAGTGTATCGTTTCTGAAGGAGCATACTTTGAAGGTGATAAAATAAATTTGGATGATTAACAAACAGTTTGTGTATTATTGATCTTTTCCCGGTACTTTCTTGACAGAGTAGTATTCCTAAAAGTGGGGCCTGGAGAGGATATGTGAAACGGAGGGTTATGCGTCGAAAGCATAATTAATTTTTAAAATACATATACCTATTTGTTAGGCTAGTTTAAGAACCGAATTTTAGGTGCCCATGAAGTCATGTTGAGCGGAGTAAATAAAAATGTGTGATTGATACTGAAATATATAGTGTATCGGTATCGCGGTACCGGTTCAAACGCTAGTAGGTAGGTATTTAATAAAATAAATTGTTAGATAAAATCAACATACTCGTAAGAGTTCCTTGCAACGCGTCAATTGTGAGTAGGTATATCCCGTTATCATTCAAGTGGTTCAAGATACAGACGACATCGGATCCGAGGGAGTCTTGATCACGAGACTTCAACAAGTCAATCATGACTCTGAAATAGGGCACGCAATCCCGGGATTGGTTTGGATGCGATATCGGAACTGGTACCGGTATTACATACAAACTACGTAATCCCGGGATTGCATGCCCTGCTCTGAAAGTAACGTGATATTTTAGTTAATTTAAGCGTTGACCAGAATTTAAAAACAACATGCGACAGAAGAGCTACCATCATAGCGATTCTTCGGGTGTTAATTGTTAAGAATTGCAAAAACATAGTTTTACTTTGATATAGAAACATTGGTCTCAATTATACAGGGCGTTTGGCACATGGTTGGACTAACGAGAACAGCGAAGAGGTGGGGCCTTATGCTACTTATTTAGCACTATAAATCTGGCCTACTTAGTCACCAAGATTTAGGAAAAAATCTATACCACATGTCAATTTTAACACACCATAACAACACTCAAGATAAGAATAATAATGCATTTTGATGCTTATACCCGCATATTATAGAGCTAAGTAAGTAGCATATGGCCGCACCTCTTCGTTGTTTTCGTTTGTCCAACCATGTGCCAAACATTCTGTATAAAGGTTGTAACAAATACCCCGTTCAATATAAAGTCATTTTTGTAGGGTCGCTAACCCAATGCATGTATAAAAACTTTTTTTTTATTAAAAAAAGCATTTTAGCAAACCTGACAGTAAACAAAAAAAAAGAGAATTTCGAAGTTTTTGCTCTTACATAGCGCTAGGGGTAAGTGTCTACAAACTGTTTTTATTAAACGGGATTTTTGTTACACCATGTGGATTATAGTATTAAATTATTAATTGACCTCATTTATTTTTGTAAAGCGTTATCTTAAAAGCGTTTGGGTGATCTTAACTAAAGTATCTCATTGATAACGCAGAATACGCAGGAAGATACGCATGAAAGATCTCTGTCTCATCGAAAAAGTACCTATACAATGTACATACCTACACGAGATTGTGTCTAGTTTTAGATACAATACAATTATGAGGTACATTTATTTGAAGGAACTAAATGGACCCTTCCATTTAAGCAAAAAACAATGTCGTTGCAGTTTTTTTTTCTGAAATTGCACCGCAACTCCGTTAAAAACTTTAATTTTTGTACCAAACTTACAATTGAATTATTACTCTGATGCCCTATAACTAGATAAAAAATACTTAAGTATTGTATAATCGTCGGTGCGTGAGTCCAGCTCCCCTTTTACCGAATTATTTAGGTACGCTATTTTACAATGTAAATGTATCACTTTATCGTTTATTTTTGTATCACTGTATCGCCGAGCGTTTAGCACATCTTGTTCTCGTTTGTCGCTCAGTGCGTCTCTGTCGTTACAGACTAGTTAAAAAGGGAGACCCGAGTGACAAACAATTTGCGGACCACTTGTGCTAGCCTTCGGGTTTGTCCTACCGAATAACTAAGGCGAATTAGGCGCCCCTCCCGAGGTGACACAAATTGTTTTCTCCGAACGTCCTGCATTTGCTTATGTCAATAGGTACCAAAGGACAGATTCTACAGTCGGTAAGTTTCGCTTAATAAAGAAAGGAAAAACCATAAGGGAGTTCTGTGGCGGAAGTGTTGGTGTCAATTGTTTTTGTTGAGCCGGACGCCATCTTGGGCTTCTCCGTTGAGAAGTGAATCGTGGCGGAGAGGAGCGCGGCGGAGTGGTCGGGGCTAGTGGCGATTGACACTCGCCACAGATCTCACATTTACGTACCACGACAAGAACCGAACAAAACTTCAAGAACCGAACAAAACTTCAAGTACCGAACACTATCTCAAACACTGACATTGGCAATTTTTTTGAATTGAATTGAAAAACCATAAATAAAATATTCTTAATATCTGAGTTTTACTTATTACGGTATTGTTACGATAATATTAGTTATTGTATTCTCATCTTCCTAAACAAAAATACGAACAATGCGCATCCTAAAAAAATTACGATGCGTATACTAGGTATAAACATTTGTATTCGATGACAGCATTTAGTACAGTGGTGACGAACAGATTTTTGGGCTATGAATGTTATTTATAAGCATACGGATACGAAATGTCGTGATGTACAAACATCAACTGTACCTAACTGCAACAATATAAAATTCTTGAAAAAAGTCTGTCTGTGTTATATATAAAAAAAACTCCTCGTGAATATTATACTTGATAATATAGTTGTTACAAAATTGTAGTCTCGTCTCGCTCGTTGCTGCTTTGCCTGCGATAACGTCGATCATAATATTGATAATAAATAAATAAACGCTTGGGAAAGTGCACCAATAGTGTTGTGAGGTATGGTTTACGTAATTATAAGTTATCAAATAAATTGAACCAATACCTACAAATCTGTTCATCATCATATTATTATCAGCCGCAATTCGTTTATGATTGATTTTGAACTTGTGCTAAAGTCGTGTTTTTGTTACCTACATGGTGTACAGTCAAGGGCATAAATATATATAGGTACGTTCCCAAGATCTCAAAAATATCTATACGCCTTTATGCCACTGGAAATAAGGTCCATGTATACATATATTTGACGCGATGGCTGTATAGATATTAATGCCCTTGACTGTACCTACGTAACAAAAGATTAATATTTTTATTAATTAACTTTTATAATCTACATTTTTTATCATTACTTTCTTAAGGCATGCCGCCTTTCACATTAAATTCTAAAATAAATAGCATGTTTTTAAACGTAACTCTTAATAATTCTGCTAAGGGTATGTTAGTCCATGCCTTAGGGCCTAGCCGCGTCTGCGCGACTTTCTGAGCGGCGAGCAAATTTTCTAATAATGTATTGGAAATTCAATTAACCGCTGCACGGTTAACGTGTAGACTGTTCGATGAAGAGCGCATTTGCTTGCCGCCGCCGTCACCGCTAAAAGTCGTGGCCAGCCCCAGGATTATGGCCACCTTTATCGCGCTGGATAAAGCATCCGACACTATTGCACTTAAAGTGACAGATGTTTTATCCACGTCGATAAACACGACCATAACAGGCCCGCAGGTCGTTATGTAGGGTCCCGAAGCCGTAATATATATATCAGGGACAATCTCACACAAATTGACCTAGTCCCAAACTAAGCTCTAGGCTTGTACTATGGATACTTGGCAACGATATAAATACTTGAAACGTGCAGTTTTATTTTGCGGTTATATCCTAAACATAGTTGCACGTTTAACTCGGTCAGGGTAACTATAGCTATCTTGTGAGTTATTTAACTTTAGAAAGTCTTCTTATTATTAAGGCAATTCCCGTATACAAACAATCTTATTTGAAAATAAAAAATTGCTTATTAAAAGGTAATTATTACAAAAACCCGGACTATTTCAAAGAACTGTCTAAGAAACCTTGCAATATTTTACTTCATTATATATAAACAATACCCGACTTAACGGGGTAAGTGAAATATTTTGTTTATCTCCTATGTTGCATGTAGTAGTAGCCTTTTGGTTAATGAATAGTGCCTCTTTTAAACAACTGATACACACGGACAGATAGACAAAGGGACTTTTCGAAACTATAGTGTTTCGTTATTTGACGGCGGGATCGTAAAACGTTTTTAAAGTCAATTCATGCCCGAAAAACCAAGTGATTCCACATACTTTATCGCAAACTTGCCGCAAGGCCAGCCGATAGAAAATATTGGTTATTGTATAAGTCACCGTGATAATATATAAGATAAAAGCCTTTTGTTATATCTTAAGTAAATACTCAAGTACGTACGTTTTACGTACAATGTTAACGTGAAAAATATATACTACTATATACAGGGTGTCCTATATTTGAAATATAAATAACTTTACTATCACATAAACATGACTTAATTTTTCTAGTAACCCCATTCCTCCTCAGTTTAAGCGCTATGTATGACTGTAGCTAACGTCGGTTAAATTTCGCACCCATCCTGGACGGCTAGCACAAGTTTTCCGCGACTTATTTGTCGTTCGGATCTGCCTTTCTAACAAATCTGTAACGAAAGAGACGCACTAAGCGAAAAGCGATAAAACACAATATGTGCTAGCCGCTTTGTAATGCTCAAAGATTGAATTAAAAGAAGATGTTACTATATTATTTTCGCATATATCATGTTGCGTGATTTTTAATTTGCGTAAAATTATTAACTTTCTCAGGTTTTGAAATAACCTGCCACTATGGTCTAATGCATTATTGTTTTCGGTAAGTAAAGTCAGAGTTTTTGAACACAAAACAAGCAACGCTTCAGTGGCTTAGCAATTAAGGATTTATTTTAAGTGTTGAAATTTTTGGAATCATGTGCTTATTCAGTTTATTGCTAAGTAATTAACGATCAGATATCACGTTTCGGAATAACAATTTAATAATATTGTTAGCAGTCAGCGGAAGGAGAAACTACAAGGAAGTGTTTTTTTAAAGAATTTTTATTTAAATCTTAAGATTAAGAACTCCTAAATTAATTAAGATATTAAAAATTTAAAAGTTATGCTGTAATATTTTTGCTGAACCCGTTCAGAAATAATCGACGCTTTAACACGTTACAAACCGCATTGAAATCGGCCTCTCTTTAGCTGTTTATTACAAACAAACGACAGTAGCGGCCGGAAAAGGTAACTCTATACCTAAATATAATGATGTAGTGATTTGTAATTCGTAGGTATGCCTTTTGTTGACTGCGAAAGTGTGTTGAACTAAACAAATATTATATTTGCTTTGTTTTCACAACTGATAAACACTAATGCATTGTTTTTAGGTGAAAAAGTGCAGTCGTACATATAGCTAAGCGTTTGCACTGTTTGTATAGAAATTACTAAAATTATTCAATGACACCGCTCATAGAAATTTTATCATGAGGATTTAACGGATTGGCTAATACGCCATGTATTTATGATAAGTTGACATTCTTAAACATCACTCAACGTCACAAACGGAATAAACCAATGATGTGAAATTCGGATCGGAATATTGTTTCCGAGTAGAACCAGGTGTAACGTATACAATTCAGACAAAGGGTGAATTTCAAGGCGTTTCAACCGCCGTCATTAGTGTCACCAAATATATTGATGAAATCAATTATGCCTACCAGCAACTCCTGATGTAAACAGAAGCAGAACCGGGGATGTGGTTTCTATCAGCATCAGAAGTTGATGTAGTGTCATTGATTTCGTCAATATATTTGGTGACACTAATGACGGCGGTTGAAACGCCCTGAAATTCACCCCAAAGGGCATTTTAGAAGTCAAGATTATTTAATATATTATGTATAAGTTTGTGGGTTAGTTTTAGATTATATTAGATAGCTTACGTCCACGTAGAATGGTAATTTTGCCATCCTACGGGAACTGTGTTTGTTTTCGAGCTATTAGGCATATGCACATAGAGTATGAGCTGTCTCCATTCCAAATTTCATTAAAATTCGTCCAGCTGTTTCAGTATGAAGAAGTAACAAACATACAAACACACAAACTTTTGCATTTATAATATTAGTGTGATTGCCAGTTTTATGCAATGATAATTAATAAACCATTGTAATACTAAAGTATGAACACAGGACGTTTATAAACGCTATTAACTAAACTAAGCTGATCACTTTGTATTAGTTTAAATACAACAGATGTGTCTCTCATCCTTTTAGTGGTGTCTTGAGAGCCATTGTCATCTATGTGTTTTCACAGAGACACGCTACGTAGTATACATACATTACAGGGCCGTTATTCTTATAACTTGTTCGTCCAATCCTCAGCCTAGTGGCAATCATGATTTGACCTGTCTGCCCGTAAGCAACACGCAGCATTAGATACCTGCGACCTTGGTCGAGCTGCGTCAAAATGAGTATTGAATGACTAACGTGGCAGAAAGTTTTCAGAACATCTGTATCCGCACGGATTAAAACACGTCATACAATTGACTCAAATCTGCGACAGAAAGTTGTAATTAAAATTCCAAATACATAAAGATTAGTAATTATTAACGTCAGTTATATATAAGTAGTGTACAAATGTGATACTTTAGCGTTAATCGGAATATACTTAATAAATTCCATAACTGGACCTCTAATTGTTAAGGTAGGTATGTTAAATAGGTACAGTCAAGATCATAAATATGTGTAGATTTTAGTACCTTGTCTATATATGAATGTCACAGCGTTTAAAGTGACAAGGTACTAAACTTGTACACATATTTATGACCTTGATTGTAAAGTCATAACCAAAAAGAACTGTTGAAATAGGGTCTCACGATATCATGTACAATAAATTTAATCAGATGTCACTAACTATTGTAGTTTAGCATCAGTAAATTAACTCCTAATGTGTCATATTGTAAGTGATCACATTCATTTTGAAACTTGAAAACTAAGTGACATGCCATTAAAACATTTAAAGTCATTGTACTTACTAAGTGTTTCAAATTAAACTGATTATCTAAAATAGCAACAGTTACTAAGACTTCCAAAGTTTGGAATCCAAACTATCAATGTAACTGAATACGGGTTACATGACTGACTTAGCCGTGTAATGCATTGTATACTCGTATATCCAGACAAGGAAAATCACACGTTTTCATTAATAGATGAACAAAATTTCATGCAATATTAACGGTTGGCTAACCTGAGAGCCAGGTCTACCAACCTGACAACAGAGTGACTTCACCTAAAGCCAACCAATTGCAAGTCTAGAAACCGTAACCTAGCGACCATAGTTATAACCGTACCGATGACAATTTAACTGTCCCTGTCATTAAATTATGATAACTTTTGCACATAAATATGTTGCTATGGCTACGTTTAAACAACAGCTATTATTGGTGATACTACTCCCAATCAGCTACTCATACTGAATACAGTCATTATTGGTCATTTTGATAGGGTTGCTATGGCCACAAACAAAACTTCATGCGGAAAAATCACAGATTTCATCATTCTTTATTGAAGTTTCCAGTAAAGAGATAGTTATGACATCATTTATTTATTTATTTATTTATTAAATACAATTGTATGAATTACAGGGAACCCAAATCGCTTACAAAATCGCTTTATTTTATTTATTTATTATAACATAATAACAACCTTAATTTAAAAACAACGTCCCGTTTCATAAATTTAATTTGCAACTTTTCAACTTTATCTAAATTTGTTTTAAAGGTAAGACCATAGCAATCTCTTGAGTAAAAAATAACACTAGTTTACAACATTTTTACCCCTGGGTGACACACACACATTATTACTCTAGGACGTCAGGATTTTAAGATATACCAATCTCAAAGTGCTAAAAACACGGTTTTTGGCGATATTTGAATTTTTTTTTTGAGGACAGCGAATTTTTACGGTCATTTCCAACTAAAGTATCCTTTAGTACCTACCACTCTTTCCCTTTCAAATCCATTTTCGTTTGTTTCGCTAAAAGTTTTTTTTCTCAAGATATTAATTTTTAGCTACGGTACTTCGATATTACCTATATTCTATTTTGCATTTTAGTACTAGCGAACGAAAATAAAATGGTATATCTTGAGAAAAAAAACTCGTAGCCAAACAAACCAAAATGGGTTTGAGAGAGAAAGAGTAGTACTAAAGAATGCTTTAGTTAGAAATGATCATACTAAATTGCTGTCCTCAAAAACTTACTTCAAATATCGCCAAAAACCGTGTTTTTAGCACTTTGAGATTGGTATATCGCAAAATCCTGACGTGCTAGAGCAATTATGTAGCCAGATTTAGATTCAGCGTTAAAAAGTCTACAAGAAATGTCACGTCTTGGGGCAAAAAAAAAATTAAATTTTGTAAACTAGTGTAATTGATTCAACCAATGACATATAAGCATTTTAATGTGCTATTTGGATTTGTGCTATCTATAGCTTAAGTGATAAAATCTTCCCAATAGAACTCTTAGTTTACTACAGATGTGATCAATATGAGACGACCATGAGAAGTTTTCATCTAGTTTCATGCCAAGGTAAGTCATACATCTTTCATAATGCGTACTGCAAAGGAGTGGAATGCGCTTCCGGCGTCTGTATTTCCGAGTGCATACAATCTGAACCTATTTAAAGCTAGGGTGAATAGGCATCTTCTGGGTGAGCTCGCTACATCGTAGACTGAATCTTCGTCCTCCAAGGGCGGGAGTTGGTCAAGAGCAAACCCATTATCAATAAAAAAAAAAAAAAAACATTTGACACGCTTAATTGGCTTACAGGCATGAAACTAGATTATTATGGAAGCATGTGAAATCGTGGGTTACTATTATTGGCTGTGGCGAAGCAGGAGGGCAAAAATAAGGTGAGTGTATGATTAATAATTTAGTTTTTCCGTGTTTATATAACACAATACCATTATCGTGCGACCACTTGACTACGGCGTCGATGTCCTGCTGCACGGCGCGGCAGGTGCGGGCGAGGCCCGCGGCGGCGCCGGCGCGCAGCACGCTCAGGTCGTCGGCGTACATGTGCGGGGAGCAGTGCTGCAGCACGCCGCCGCACAGGCTGTTCACATGCAGCAGGTAGCACACCGGGCCGCAGCCCGAAGCCTGCGGCACCCCGCACCGCACCCTCCGCTCGTCGCTCAGTGTCGATCCCACCTTCACACGATAAGAGCGCGCGGTGAGGTAGTCACTGAACCACCTGCGTGCCTCGCTGCGAACAGCGGCCGGCGCCGGCGCCCGGCGTGAGCGTAGCTCCCGGGAACAAACAACCGGATATTTTCCAATGCTATTGGGTTATCGATTTGCCCTCGTAGCAAGAGACAATAATGAACAGCGAGATGTAGCTTACGCCTAAAGTTAAGTGTTGGAGACACTTCCGACACAAACAGTGATGGGTAGAGAAAAGGATAATATCCATACTGTTTTTTATATAGGTATCGTGCGAACTTCCGCTGCACTCTTTCAAGCAAGAGTCTATAATTGGCTTCAACAGGGTCCCATATTATTGAATTGAATTCAAGCTTACTACGGATAAATGCATTGAATAATATTATGGGTACCCTGGTAATGCCGAACTGCGGCGCTATACGCATTAGGGTCCGTTCACACAGACCGGCTCTGGAGAGGAGAGCAGATTTTTATCACGTTGGAAACAGAGTTTTGAGTCATTGTAATAAGGTTTATTTTTGCATGTGCAAACATTTTTCAAGCATTCTTAATGACAAAAGAAGTGCACATGCAAAAATAAACCTTATTACAATGACTCAAACTGTTTCCAACGTGATATAAATCTGCTCTCCTCTCCGGAGCCGGTCTGTGTGAACGGACCCTTATAAAACCCAGTGTCTTATTTGCATTCTTGGCTACGGCGTTAATGTGGCTATGGAAATCCGGCCCGGTGTCCATCTCGAGACCTAGATCACGAATAGTGCGCACGCGAGCCATTGCCGCATCTCCTAAGTGATAAGTGTAGCCCATAGTATTCTTGCTTCTACTAAAAGAGATAACTTTACACTCCATTCCATTATTAAACAACAATCTATTCGACAGACTCCAATCCATAACAGCACCTATGTCGCGTTGTAATTTATCACAGAGACAAGGAATTAACAGCGAGGAATAACTTCAAGTCATCCGCGAACAATAGGCATTTCGCATAGCTAATAATGTCCAAGGGCAAGTCATGTATTATTATTTCGCTTTGATATATTGATTTATCATTTTGCCACTGTGTTCCTGTTATTATGATCATTTTTTTTGACTAATTAAATGTTCAGTTGAATATGACACTTTGGTATAATCTGTTATATATGGAGCGTCATACTAGAATATGTTTTGAAATGTTGATTTTGATCACTTACTTTTGACGTTGACTGTACCTTGTTTAATGACAAAATTGTATGCTGTTGACATTTCTTCTGTGAATGTTATCTTTATGTTACGTGTTTGTTATTTTTATATGTTTCGTGTATACAAATAAATGATTCTTATTCTTTATTCTTATTTTTAATCTAATAATGTCGGAGTTCACCAACCAATTTAAAGGACTATTAAATAATCTTAATCAGCTGTTAGGCAACACACAGCCGTCAAACCTCTCATCGCCTGTTTCACTGTTGGTGAACTCCACACTAAAAGGTTAAAGGCAAACTTCTGTGTTTTTTCTATATTAATCAATGGTAAAAACTACAAAGTTATTTTTTAACACAGTTGCTCAAATAGTGGTACTTTTCGTAGCTGTATTTCGTGCGGAAAGTTGGTTTTCGCGAACTAGTGCTTTTTACTTTTCCAATTTTTTTAAATTTATTCTTGTTCCAATTCATGACTACTTATTGATGAGTGTTAATATTAGTTTCCTATAAACATCATAATCAACATAAAAACCTACTGTTAATGTAAGAATACGAAAAATATACATATTACATATTTTATTACCTACCTGTTCATCATTATAATAACACGTTTATTTTTTAATATTGAATATTAAAAAACCGTTCTTAATAAGTTGGAACGGAATAGCCGTCGAAACGCCTGGCAAATTTTTTGACATTATGAAGAGGCGTTTTTTCTTACTGCAAGCATTTTTTAAGTTTCCAAAGGCAACATTCGATATTGTTTTTATAAATATACGATACACAAATAATCGTAAATAACAATACTTAGGTAATAATAGTACAATGTTTTATATTTACAATTGTTTATGTCTTAAACAAAACAGGCATTTGAAAAAAAAACTTTCATTGAAGTGGGTTCAATAATATTAACAAAATCCATTCTAGTCGAATGAAAGCAAAAAAAAACACCTCTTCATAATGTCAAAAATTTTCTTCAAATGTCAAATGAAAAAGTTGTTTTTAAAATGAGTGAATCAGAGTTTGAAATTGATTTATTTTTTCGCAACTGTGTTAAAAAACGTCGTTCGATACACGTGCGGAAATGTCATTCTTCACTCGTCCCGAGTCTTGCCACTCGCCTACGGCTCGCGGCAAGATATCTCGGTACTCGTGAAGTAATGACATACTTTTCGCACTAGCATCGAAATGTACTATTGTATCGCTACAGTTTGGTTGTAAAAAGGAATAACTTTTCTGTTCTTTTATGACTAAAGCACTTAAATGTGATAATTTCACGACAAGTAAGTAAAAATAGTAAATAAATGCAGCAAAATAGGTAATACCCTTAGTAGAACCTTGCAACGAAAAACTTTTGGCACAAGTCGCTGTACGTATAGTCGAGGGTAAAACAAATATCCGCTAAAAATAGAACTTGTCGTAAATATTAAAGTCAATGAAAGACCCCTTTATACCGTTCCAGAATGTTACTTTAACTTGTGGATATGTTGATTAGTTTAGGAGTTAAAGTATTAATGATACTGGTAAAGAACACTACCTTGCGATACATATTTGGCTCCCTTGGCTATAAAAATCTACAATTCCGGGTTCTAAAACTTGATATTTAATCTTCAATAACGTAGCAATGAACTCGATTACACCATAATCCTAAAATATCCACACTTTTAAATAAATTCATACTTTTGAAGCCACTGAAGCCTTGCTCATGTACATTCAACAAGTTTGACTCTCCGCTATGAAAAAGAATGTACCACTTTGGATAACAAATAGTGCACCATTAGAACGGAACTGCATTACCTACCCGGCGCGCCTTAAGCGATTGATGATGATTTAATTAATAGTCTATTTCGCGTCAGGTACAGTGTCTAATGGCAGAGAAATTATTTGAAGTGAAAAAATTCATGACCGTGACCGTCGTACACGAGGACCGAGGAAATAAATCCGATGCTGCCTTCAGTGCTAGAGTACTTGAAACAAGGCGGTTAAATCGTAAAACAAGGAAGCAAATCGGCATCGTGCACTGTGTAGAATCAGGCGTCGGTTCGACAACACCGTCATTCAAACTCCCGCGGTGTTTGCCCGGCCCGTTATCTATAGATATAGTTTAAGTCAACATTTATAAAAGGTTGTTAAATTTATTCTAGGTACAATACGAAAATGTTAACGGGATGGAGACTCGCCTTGTCGAAATGTAAGTTTTTTTTGTGGATTCTGAATTAAGGATACCTGTGAATTTGTGAGTATAAACTAATATATATATAATGAATATAATCTGTGTGTTAAAAAGTGAAATATTTAAAATATTTAGTTAAATGAAATTTTTGGAAGTGGAAAGCAATTAATACTCGTAGTTATTCAGAAACAAAAGTTGGGATGAAGTAAGTTTAAAACAAACCAAACTTCCTGGGAAATCATCTAAAATAATGTAAATATGGATTACCTAGTACTCGTAATTGCCATGGCTAAGTAGAATATTAAAATTAAATATATTTTTTTTTATATTCATCACAGTTTAATACTTTATTTATGTGAAAATAACGGCAGGAAACCTGCACTCGTCTGCAAAGTAAAGAAAAATTATCACCTGACAATCTCACAGAAATGTTAAGTACCATCGGAAGCACCTTAACTCAAATATTTCGAAAACATTCAAGGCATTCAAGGCACATGAACTAAGTATTCGTGTTTATCACTTATACAGGGTGTTTTTTTATTCGTCTTAAACATTTTGGGGGTTAAATCAGTAAGTCATACTGACCAACTTTCACTATGGGACCAACCCCGAAATCGCGAAAAAAATTTGACCCTCCCATACAAAACATCGTCAGCTGACTAGCCAAAATGTATGGGATGGTCAATTTTTTTTTCGCGATTTCGGGGTTGGTACCATAGTGAAAGTTGATCAGTATGACTTACTGATTTAACCCCCAAAATCCTGCCGGGCATAGAACGCCTAGTAATTTAAAGTTTATTTATAAATCCGTATATAGGCCGATACAAAAATAATTAAGAAGTTAAAAACTAAAATCCGGGCAGGCTATAAAATTAAAATGATTTAATCGTTTAATAAATAGTCGCAAAATATGAAGGCTAATCCTAACAAGTGTTACTACCTATATTATGCAAGGATATCCTATTAACAGAACATAATATGCGATGTTTATACGAATATTTGGAATAAGATTGAACAGGTGTCAGTTAATGTGGCGTTGACTGTATGACGTATATTTCTTTGTACTATAATTTTATAAGTTTTTACCTAGTTGGGTGTTCGATATTTACAGCTTGTGATTTCTGCTATTTCTGCAGTGCTTCTTTTTAACTTATTTCGTAACAGGGACCGGAAAACCCCTTAATTTTAATAACTCTATCGATAAGGTAACCTTATCATTGGGTTACCCAATCGATGTGGTTACCCTATGATTGTGTTACCTTAACGTTAGTGGAAGCCCATTGATTTAGTTAACCGCTTCCGTAGAGCTTACCAAGTTCATTAGGGTTTCGGTATTTTTAATATTTAAGCACTAATCATTAGTTGGGTGGATTGATCGCCCTTTCTTTTTTGCGTATTCGGGCTGTGATTCGGGCGATCTCTGTCTAGCCGCTACCCATTAAATTGTTAGATAGTGCAATAATAAGTCGAAACACTTGCGCATAGAGATTAAAACAGCTTGAAACCATTCGATTAAGTTAAAAAGGGTAACAGATGATAGGGTATTGAGATTGGGTTCGCGCTTAGTCGAATAACTGTATCGTTAAAAAGATAGATAACAACCTGCTATCTATTACGGTTCAAAAGATACAGCTTTTTAAAGTTAGGACAGACGGACATCCGCATGGACGGACGGACAGCGTAGGCTTAGTAATATGGTTGATAGCGTAGATTTAGAAATAGGGTTCCTTTTGGCACCCTTTTGTTACGGAACCCTAAAAATGTTGAATGACCAAATTAAAACTACGCGTGAATAATGAATGCTCTGACGGGACAACATATTAAGTTCCCTGGTTAATAACTTAACAACGACATAAAAAGTGAATTGGGTAAGACAATCAACTAACTGATTATTTACTTGTTAAAGCCTAAGAAGGACTTGATAAACCGTTCACTACTCGCGCATTCATTAACGACCCTCGGAACATTTCCGCAAAAGATTGACTACTTACTGTATTTAAATATACCTACTTAAAATTACTTACTGTTGAATAAACTCAATTTCAAATTAATTTATTTCATTTTAGACACAAAATAACATACATATAGAGATAGGAATATTTTATAACATATTTTGAGTTTCGACTCTACGTATCTTGTAGAGTATTCAATTCTTTAAAAATGTTTATGTAACGACTAAACAAGTTACAACCTTACAAAGTTACATGTTATTTCATATTATTAAGAATATTTATTGCCTCATAATCAATTATTGGAATAGGGAGGAAAATAGAAATAGAATTAGAAAATGTACACTGACGCAATAGTGCAACGTTATTTGAGTAGCTAGGCGCGCCGGCCCTTAATTGAAAACACTTGAAATGTAGCAAAATTTCTGCTATGCTTTTATTTAAAAAAAATATTAAAAAGCCTATTTTTAGCTTAGAATATTTTTTACCACACGTGCACCCCAAATGTTTTATCTTAAAACGTTAAATTTATACCTGTTATTTTCAGTGTTCATAATACCCCAGCGGTATGTGTTCGCAATCATGGCGCTCCTGGCGATCGCCAACGCGTACACGATGCGAGTGTGTCTGAACATGGCCATCACGCAAATGGTCCGCAAAACAGTGGCGGTTGAGGGAGATGCCCACTACGACCCCAACGCCTGTCCGGACCCGTACGCTGTCGTCGAGGTCGCCGACAACTCAACAGTTGACATTTCTGACATGGCACCTGAGGTATGGTTTACCACCGTTTTAGTATATCGTTCGTAAATACATGTAGACTTACGGCAGGGCCGCAGTTATGGGTTGGCGCAGATTCGCAGCATGTTAAGGTCACAAAATTAGTTACAAATGGGTATTTTTTTCCAATTCTAAGCTTAGGCATCTTAGTATTGATCTTTGTCACGTGATTTTATTAAGCTGCAATTTACGACTAACACCCAAATTTGTATTGGAACAGACAAACAGACAGACTCTTTGTTACTTTTTGTGCAAAACTTGTATGTGTCTAACCCCATGCATTGTCCTTACTCATCTACTTCAGGGTTAGCTGGAAGAGATCCCATTTAGGGATAAGTTCGCCTTTGTACTTTAAATTTACAATGTCAATATATTATTTCTTTACTTATACTTTTTGTGCGATAAAGAGTTTACATACATACATACATACAAATAGGCTACCTTATCCGATCCGCCAATCATAGACTTTCCCCTTCTATCTAAATCGTTAGTTGTAATTATGTAACAAGATTATATTTTGCATGGATATATTTTAACCAGCCATGGCAAGATTTGACTCTCATATAAGATAAGATCATAGTAGTAGTGTTAAAAATTGAAGATTACTGATACCATATTGCCGTACCCGTCAATTATGTAATATTGTTTTTACGAAATAATAAGTATTCTTTTACTCAGAACGTTATCTCGTTACAGCATAGGTATTTAAACAAAAAATATTTTCATATTGTACAAAGGAAGTACAAACTCACTACATAGTATAAAACAAAGTCGCTTCCAACCGTCTGTCCTTTTGTATATACATACGCTTAGATCTTTCAAACTACGCAACGGATTTTAATGCTGGTTTCACCATCAGTAAGATAATTTTTCACGAAAGGTTTATATATACATATAATAGTACCTGGAGCAAAGCGAGGGCGGATCGCAAGTAAACTATAAATTAGGTATCTACTATAAGGTATAACTTGACTCTTTTTGGTCATTATCAAAACGTTCGTCGTAAAGGTTTCTTTATTTATTTAATGAGTTTTAGTTATACTATACAATTAAACGCGCAGTAAGCGAATACACTTTTTCAACTGGGTTTAAAACAAACGAATAATAAACAGAGTAACTACTTGTCATAAATGTTTAGGTTTGCAGTCACATCGATTGCAAAGCCACTAACTGTACTTGCAAAAGGATTACATATTGTACTTGCCTTATCTTCAACTCAGTAGGTTGTAGATAAAATATTTTGATGCGTAAAATAACAAATTTACTATTCAATTACATATGTATTAAATTCCAAAAGTTTTTTTTACATGTAGTATTATACTCGTACACATACATACCTTCATGCCTGTCTCCCAATGTGGTAGGCAGACACATGATTCAAACATACTTACCTCTTTCGCTTCCCCTACACTCGTAGCGCAAGTAAATATTGTTGATTCCTTTTTTAATATTTTTCAGACCATTCTTTTTGAATGGAGCGAAGCTACCCAAGGCCTAATGCTGAGTGCCTTCTACTATGGATATGTGATCACTCATATTCCTGGGGGGATGCTGGCGGAGCGATATGGAGGGAAGTGGGTTTTGGGGCTGGGTTTGCTGTCCACTGCCGTATGCACCATTGCCACACCTGCGTTGGTCAAATTAGGAGGATCATCAGCATTGTTTGCTTTGAGAGTTATCGAAGGTTTTGGAGAAGTAAGTGACAAACATTTTGTTGTATATTTTGATTGATTTTGCGGGTGGTAGCTTAATACCTCGTGCAGGGTCCGTTCAGATCGCTGCCAACATCTTGCCCGCTAACCTGCAGAAGCAGAAGGAGTGTTTTCTCTATTGTGTCTAAACTGTCGTGAAATGCTTTAATTTGTGGCATTTTATCTAATCTTGAGATTGCATAAATGTCTATGGGCTTCATCAGGCCGATTTTCTCTTAAGTTACGTATTCTAAAATCCAATAATGCAACTTCTTTGTTCATTATATTCACAATAAGTAAGTCTATGAATTCTGTAAGTATCTATTTTAACGTCTAGGGTCCCACTATGCCTGCGTTGATGGTCATGGTTTCCCGATGGGCGCCAAAAATGGAGCGAGCTAGGATCGGCTCCATAGTATTTGGCGGGGCCCAAATCGGCAACATTGCTGGAACGTTCCTGTCAGGAATCATCATGCATGACGGGATTTGGGACGACGTCTTCTACTTGTTTGGAGGCATGGGGCTTCTTTGGTTTTTAATTTGGGTAAGTACGCACAGAATACTAATGCTAATATTAACGTGTAAGATATTAAAAATTCTAACAAAATGCAAACTTAAAAAACGCAACTTGCTGCACTTTGAAAGTTTCGTGTCACAATTCATGTCTCAATGTTGTTTGGAATCTTTGTTCAAAGCCTTATATTGTTGACGCGACTCACACGATGTTTAACGTTTTAAACTGCAAAACTACCAAAAATTTAAACTGTGGGTGTTTTTTTAGAGTGTGATCTGCTACAGCACGCCGAACACGCATCCCTTTATATCGGACGAGGAGAAAAAGTTCCTCAATGAAAACGTAACGTCTCTGATTAGCACCAAGGAACAAGAGCTGGATCCCGTTCCATGGAAAGCCCTGCTGCGGTCCGTGCCACTTTGGGCTTTGATCATTGCAGGAGTAAGTATCAGAACCAAGTTTTTTTAATTACAGGCTAGTGTTGGGAGAACATGAACTTAAAATGAGATGGTACAATGTCCTTCCTTAAGTGAGGCGAGGTAACGCTATGTAAACACTTACAGCCGCACTCAGAGACGTCAATTAATTTTTAAGTTTCATTAAAGTTGCTGCGTCTTATTCTATTGATAAAGAAAGTGACAGCAGCTACTTTAATGAAACTTAAACCTTAATTGACGTCTCTGAGTGCGGTAGTTAGCGCCATGTCCACTGAGATCATCTGACAGGATCCGCCACGTATTAATTGCATTTTTTTTCACCCAGTGGGCTTAGCATGCATACACGAGATGAAATTTGACAGGTGCTAGGAAAATGAATACATCTATTCCATATTCTAACGTAAGACTTAACGCTAAAGGTTTAATATAAAAGTGTCCCGTCTTGTTAAAAATGCTATAAAAATGAGAAAAATCGCTATAAGTCGCTTAGTAATAAAAGGTAATGATAATAAAATAATAGTAATAATAATAATAAAACTTTATTAATAAAACTTAAAAATATCGTTTACATATAGCTTATGTTTACACAGAACTAATATTATTACTAATTAGTAATAAAAATCAGGACGAGACACTTTTACTTTAAACGTTAAGTCTTACGTTAGAATATGGAATATATGTATTCATTTCCCTAGCACCTGCCAAATTTTTTCTCATGCCTGCATGTTAAGCCCGCAGGTGGGTGATCCTACCAGGTGATCTGAGTGGATCAGAGGGCATGGCGACACTAATCGTAACTCGATTCACTTTTTTCTGTTAGTGTAACATACACAAATATTTGAACGAAGTGAAGTGTTGTGACAATCTAACAAATTGAGTGTGACGTTTGAGGTGCCTTATATAATATGAGTAGCTATTTCGGTTAACTTCAGTATATTTATCAGAATGTTAAATTCAAAACATGCAAGTAAATTTTGAATTGGGTAGGTAAGTAGTTCACGTTGTTAGGCTGTCTAAAATTTATATTTCAGTACATAAAATTTGGAAGGTTTTAATATACACGAAATACGGCCGGCCGCGTAGACTTAATGCCTTAAGGCATTCTCTACCAGTCAATCGATGGCCCAAAGAGAAACAATTAATAAATAATACCTACAGACATTCAGTTTTCCATAATCTACATCCGTAGTATCATTAAGGGAATAAATAATAGTATATTATTTTATCTCAGTAAAAGTAATAAATAAACAGAAAATGACGATATGATACAATATGTTGCAAAAAACTCATTGTCAGAGACCAGTAAAGATTATGCAAATCTTAAAATAGATCATCCTCGTCAGTTTGGTAAAACTTAACATCCTCGTACGTACAAAATAGATTTGTTTTGTAGTAAGTGAAGTAATAAGTTATGCTTATGTATGATTTACATAATTAGGTGTGAGCAACAATGTGCGTAGAGATGACCATCGTAATTAGCATTTAAAAAAGTACTAGACGTGTGTTCGTAAAATTTGTTCAAAATAACTTCTGTTAGCTACACCACCACACAGAACGATGTAGTCTCTAAGGTATCTAGATAGACGGTAGCGTGTTCGAAGAAGAAGCCGAGCGACACTGCGGCATGTGAATTTATTTAATCGAACCCATTCAGGCCATATTTATAAATGATTTTTTTACAGTAAGAAAAGGGTCAATAGTCATCCTGTAATAAATCGGTTTGACCTAGTGTCAAACTTGACACCTTTTTAGATATCACAACTTTTTTTGGCACATTAGAACTTGGCCTAATTTTTACATTCATATATTTGGTCGGATTCAACATTGTTTTATTGTGTTGTCAACAGGTTGGCCACGACTGGGGCTACTTTACGATGGTCACGGACTTGCCGAAATACATGACCGACGTGTTGAAGTTCAACATCAAGTCGACAGGCATCCTTTCCTCGGTGCCTTACGTCGCTATGTGGAACGCTGCGTTCTTATTCGGTTTCGTCTGCGACTTCTGTGTCAAACGAGGCTATCACTCCATTCTCACCGCTAGAAAAATCTACACAACCATTGGTAAGCCCATTCGAACCTCATCATTATCATATCTGCCACAAGCCATACACTGCTTGACATAGGCCTCCTCTAAGGATCACCATTTGGAGTTTAATATTGTTTGCTCAATAATGCAATTCAATATGCACTTCCGCAAAATGTGGCAGAAAACAAAAACTATTAAATATTTTTGGCTATTTACATATTACATAGTGTTATGTTACATGTCTTATATTGTCAAAAACTAATCGTTAATAGTTTTGTTTTCTCAATTACCTAGCTTGTCGAAGGATACTAAAGCTCACTGAAAGCAAGATAAATAATACGACCTTTTCCGGTCGAATACGATCTCGTATGATTAATTCACTTTATCTGCAATCTATAAGAACAAAAAGAAAACAAGATGTTCTAATTGTAACCTAAACTCTTTACAGCCGCCACGGGTCCCGGTATTTGCATCATAATGGCTTCATACTCGGGATGTGACACCACCCTGGCGGTGTTGTGGTTCGTAGCAGCCATGACGCTGATGGGCGCGTATTACAGCGGCATGAAGATCAACGCCCTGGACATCTCGCCCAACTACGCCGGCACCACCACGGCGATGGTCAACGGCATTGCAGCCATTGCGGCAATCATTACACCATATCTCATCGGCCTGTTAACTCCAGAGGTGCGTACCGACAAAATCTGTACCAGTTTTGATGTGATGTTGATGTGAAGATTAATGCTATGGACATCACTCGAAACTATGCCGGAAATGGCCAACGGCATTGCCACTACCGCGGCAATCATTAAACAGTATCTAATTAGCCTGTAAGCTCCAAAGGTATGCTTTTAAATTATGTTGAGGCAAAGATCAATGGCCTAAACATGTCATCACACCCGACTACGTTGGCAGCACTACGGCAATTAGTGTGGGCTGGTAGGATTTTTTCCCCATCTGTTCTCAGTGCAAAGAGCGGGGAAAAAATTCCGAGTAGTTTGCAGTGCGAACAAAAGGGTGCGGACAAGTCGGAATAGACCGCCATCGTGGCAATCATTAGGTACACCATTATCTCATTGGCCTGTTATCTTAAAGGTATGTGCTTGATAATTAAAGTTGTTGACCCCATCAAAGAAACTTGTTACCAAGAAATAAATTACGTTAAAACCAATCGTTGACTTTCTGCGATACGAATCTATATTGATTTAACAATTAAACAAATTGTCCATCAGCTATCCGGCCATTGATATCACGCCCAACTATTTACGCTGGTCAACAGCTTTGCCGCCATCACGGCAATTACTATACCGTATCCGCCAATTTGAAAATCGTACGATCGAATTTGATTAATTTGACATACAATTATGTAATTGTTTATTAAGACATTGGCACCACAACATTCAAATAACGACTAGATCCAGTTAACCCGGCGGTACTCGCTACTGGGTAAAAAATACCCACAGTACTTAAATTTTAACTTTAAGTTTATATTATTAAGATCATAGCGAATTCCTATCGAGTATCGCCAGGTTAAATGCAACCAGTATTGTCTACAGCGTGGCTTTACCAATCTATATATTTAAAATAATCTTCTTTGTTGCAGTCTACCCTCAAACAATGGCGCATAGCGTTCTGGGTGTGCCTCGCAGTGTTAGTGTTCACAAACATTGTATACCTCATCTGGGCCCAGGGCGAGCCCCAGTGGTGGGACGACGTCAAGAAATACGGGTACCCGGCCAACTGGAAACATGGGCCCTTGCCCACTAAGAAGAACAAGGACAGCGAAGCGATAAAGAGCGAAAAAGAAATACAAAAAGAAAACGAGAAACACAAAGAGTGACCTTAAAATGACAATAGTTACTAACTAGAGTAACTAGGTTAAGTTATATTTATTGCTACAAGATAAGATTAAAGATGTCAATGATGATAACTGACTTTGATTTATGTAATGGATGTTTTGCATTTCGCTTTGGCGTTAACAGGAATAATAAATAAAATAAATAAATATGGGAATCTCACACAAATTGACCTAGTAACAAACTAAACTATATGCTTGTACTATGGGTACTAGGCGATGCTAAACATACTACTCTGTCAAGAAAGTACCGGGAAAAGATCAATAATACACAAACTGTTTGTTAATCATCCAAATTTATTTTATCACCTTCAAAGTATGCTCCTTCAGAAACGATACACTTACGCCAACGAATAATCCAATCATCAAAACATTTTTTAAACGCTGTTTCCGGAATTGAATTCAGTTTTCGGCGCGAATTCTCCTTTATATCTTCTACCGATTGAAAACGGGTGCCACGAAGTGGTAATTTGAGTTTAGGAAAAAGAAAGAAGTCGGCAGGAGCCATATCTGGTGAATATGGTGGTTGCTCGATGGTATTTGTTGAGTGTTTGGTCAAAAATTCTTTCACAATGATGGCCTTGTGCGAAGGCGCATTATCGTGGTGCAAAATCCAAGAATTTTCATTCCACAAATCTGGCCTTTTTCGTCGAATTTGCTCTCTTAAATGCCGCATAACGCTCAAATAATATTCTTTATTTACCGTTTGACCTTCCGGCAAGAATTCCGAGTGCACAACACCGCGATAGTCAAAGAAAACAGTCAACATGACTTTGACTTTTGATCGACTTTGGCGTGGTTTCTTCGGTTTCAGTTCAGTTGGAAGGCGCCACTCCGAAGCTTGTTGACTAGTTTGCATGTCAAACTCGTAAACCCACGTCTCGTCACCAGTAACAATGCGTTTCATGAATGTTGGGTCGGAATTGACTCGTTCTAGCATGTCCTCAGCGACTCTCATGCGATTGAGTTTTTGGAGAAAATTCAGGTCTTTTGGGACAAGCCGAGCGATAACATGTTTCATACCCAAATGATTAGTTAAAATAGTACGGATCGACTCGTGAGATACAGAAAGTTCGGCGGCTATCTCTCTCAAAGTTGAATGAGGATTTTCAGTCACTATTTCCTTCACTTTTGCGATGTTAACTTCAGTTGCAGACGTTGATGGCCTACCAGAGCGAGGCAAATCTTCCATCACATCTCGACCGCTTTTGAACGCTTTGTACCACTCATAAACACGTGTTTTTGATAAAGTCGAATCACCGTAAGCCTTCTGTAACATTTTCAGTGACTCCGAACACGAAATTCCATTGGCGATGCAAAATTTAAGACAAACTCTTTGTTCAATGTTTTTGTCCATTATGAAATTCGCAATACACACTAGATATGATATAACTAAAAACAGCACTGTATTTAATATAAATAACAGATGCAACTCAAACTCCGCGCCAAAATAGAAAACAGTTGTGCCAATCTAACAACAACAAAAAAAACAAAAATTTGAATTTGGAACCATAAACAAATCATCCATTCCCGATACTTTGTTGACTGAAGGTACTTATAAAGAGAAATACCTAGAAAAAATACTGGAACAAATCGCACCCTCAGCACAACACGTATTATGTCGAAAAATTTCAAAATCGACTTTTAAATTGCTATAACTTTGATATAACATAAGATAACGGTTTTTCGGTGATTCTGTAAAATGAAATATATTGACTTAGTGCAGTGTTGTACTGGGGGTGCGAAATACTCGCGCTCATCACACAAATATTTGCCCATACCGGGATTCGAATCCGGGACTGCTAGCTTTGTAGGCAGGGTCACTAGCAACTCGATGAATGATCAACATTTAACTCTAAAGTAAACAAATTATCTATTTTGTTTGTTGCGTCTGTATTTCCGAGTGCATACAATCTGAACCTATTTAAAGCTAGGGTGAATAGGCATCTTCTGGGTGAGCTCGCTACATCGTAGACTGAATATTCGTCCTCCAAGGGCGGGAGTTGGTCAAGAGCAAACCCATTATCAATAAAAAAAAAAAAAAAAAAAAAACATATAGGTGCAGTTTCACGAGCAACTGTTCTTGGTTATTTATACAGTCAGCAGTAATCATGACGAAGGGCTGATTATTAGTCCATCATCAGTTAAAATATTTGTCATTTAAGGTTGGTGTATTGAAAAAAAAAGCGATCTGAGAACGAAAATTTATTGGTTCATTATTTTTAACCACAGATTGAAAAATGAGCCCTTATTTTTAAATGCCTAAATTAATTAGATGTTTGAACTGCTTAAATTGCTGACTAAAAATGGCCGAGAAAAGTTGCCCGTGTACGCTTATATTTCGACAAGTTTGTTTGAACCGTTCCGTGGTACGACTTCACTAATAATTCATCAACAAACTTTAATAAAATTTACTTTACTTTAATATTTCGTTTTGCAGAGTTTTAATTTGCCTTACGCTGCTCACACTTTTTACACCGCATTAAAACGCAGTTCATACGAGTTAAGTTCTAGACATTAGCCGTCAATGGGTTTTGTACAGTCGAGGACAGAAAGATGTTTACACTTTTTCACCTTATTCCATTGTAATAAGGTCCAAAAGTGTAAACATCTTTCTGTCCTCGACTGTACATAGCGCTAGTGCGATCCTGCTATTAATACCGGTAGTAGTAAAAACTTAATGATTTATGGTCAGTTTTCACTTAACAGTTTCCCACTTCATGTTACACGACAAAAACTGAGACCGTGTAAACTCCTCATAATTTACGATTTGTTGTGGTCTTTAAACTGTCGCAAGCATTGAACTACATTATATAAGCGTTTCAAATGGTTGTAAAAACCAAATCCGCAAACTTTAGACCGTACTATGACCGGGATCTAATTCACTTTGATTTGTAACTAGCTTTTGCCCGAGACTCCGTCCGCCTAGAAGTCTGTTATCGCTATTCCCTCGGGAACTGTCCAATTTTTCAAGATAAAAAGTACCTCCGTATAAAATATCTATCAACAATCTCTGTAACAAACACACTTTCTCATTTAAACATTGTGAGGAAAGGAAGCTTGGCTTATATCTATATGAAGTGCAGGGTTAACATGCATGCACGAGATAAAATTTGACAGGTGCTAGGGAAATGAATACATCTATTCCATATTGTAACATAAGACTTAACGCTTAAGGTTTAAAATAAAAGTATCTCGTCCTGACTTTTATTACCTTTTATTACTAAGCGACTTATGTGCGAAATATAATTTGTAAATTTACCATGAGCTTTTCGGTGAAGGAAAACATCGTGAGGAAACCTGCACACAGCTGCAAAGCAATTTGACGGTGTGTGCGAAGTTTCCAATCCGCACTGGGCCCGCGTGGGAACTATAGCCCAAACCCTCTCATTGTGAGTGGGACGTATATAGGCTGGATTATTACTAAGCGACTATTGTGATTTTAGCATTTTTATAGCGATTTTATCAAGACGGGACACTTTTATTTTAAACCTTAAGCGTTACGTCTTACGTTAGTTAGTATATGGAATTGATGTACTCATATCCCTAGTCCTGTTAAATTTAATCTCGCGCTTGCATGCTAGGGGGTATGATAGGATTGATAGGTCATATTAACTTGACGTAAAGACGACGGCCACACCTATCGAGAATAACGGCCCAGGTGAATACTTATATTTGTCGCGGTTCTAATTATTAAGATACCGTACCTCTAATAAATACTCATAAGGTACTTGTACATTATTGTTATAAAAGGCCTAGACGATAATCTGCACGAAGATGAGTAAAACACGGAGAGTATGTACGGCTTTCCTTATCTTTTATTTATTTTACGGTAAATGCCTTCACAAGGCATCACTTCATGAGCATCAAAAGTGACCACTTTTTAAAACTGAACGACTGCAGCATACATCATACCTTTCGCTTCAAGATTATCACAACTACTTATTTTTTTCTGCTTATCAGTTCTCCTGTGATAATTTATCTTAAGATTGTTTGACAGTACCTTATCATGTCCAAAGTTAAGATGACAATTGGCAAAGACGTACCGTGCCGATACTGCCGCGTCAAGAGTGCGAAGATAGTGCAGGGATATTGTTTACATCGTTTAACTATTAACGTTTTCAACACTAAGCAATTTGCAAGGTAAGGTTAATAACTAGATATAACTAATTTAAGCCCGAAGTGCCTTCATTTCATATTGTGAACGGTTGAAGGCTAACCAACGGCTAAGTTGCGATAAATCAGTTAACTCAGCTTCATTCAGAAGTTATGCGCTGCCACAATAATTCTGCCACTGATTTGAGGCACAGAGTTCCCATATTTGAAATTATTTTTAAATAAAAATCTATTTTCCGATCAAAAAGTTTGTGATAGAAATTCACGGGCACGTAACAAATAATTTTATACGAGTAGTATTCGTTTTAGTGTAGCTTTAATAGATAACTTGACATTTTCAGGTCGAATTTTAGGTCCTATCTGAAAAATGTTTACTTATATTTATTTTAAGATTCAGAGAATTTGCTCACATTCGTACGTCACCATTTTTAAACCTATTTTTGTGTTCAGATATTTGTGAGCACCTTGTTTGCTGCAATATATATGATGGCGACTGTACGTAGGTTGAACAAATTATAATATTTCATTCTCATTTTCAATCTTATTCTCATTCCCATATTTACTCTAAAACACGTCACGGCCTTACGCAATCCTAGAGTATCTAGAGCAACTTTAATATTCTTAGGGCCTGTTCCACAATCAACAACTACATTCATTTGCCACATAAAGTTAGCCCTCTCCTTGTCTATTTGCAAGTGTAAAAAAGGGGAAGGGCGAAATTTATCTGTCAAATATGCTTTACTTGACTATTGTGAAACAGGCGGTTAGATTTTAAATCATGTACTGTCATCATAAAATTGACTTGAATTACTGGTACTTCGACAGATGACTAATATAATTAAACTTCAGTAGTTTTAGTTCGGAGCCCCCAACTATCGATTGTAATCAGTTATGAAGTAATTAGGTAGGTACCCAAAGTTACTGACAGCCGTTGGGACGGCAAAGTTCTAGAGCAGAGCCACGTACCTGAGATGAAATATTGGGCAGCCATTTGATAAGGCTCATATTAGGAAAACGCTGGATGCGAGTAGCACAAGACCCATTATGGTAGAGATATTTAATGGATGATGATGATGATGATCACATACTATTAATTTAGAAATTCAACAATAATAATAGAACTCAAATTTACTCAGATATTTTCTAACCATACTTCCGTTAATTTTTTTTGTATTTTTTCAGCGGTTTATCAAACTGACTAGATACGAGTATATAAATTGAAAGAACGAATTTTTTGAAATAGGAGAAACATGACACTTACGGGATGGAGACTGTTTTTAAATCGGGGTAAGTGGAAATACTCGTAGATTTATTTTAAATTAACATTACATTTTAACTACCGTTCATTCCGCATAATCTGATTAATTACAGATAATGAAAGGGACGCAATTATAGCTTGGTATAGCCCTATCACTGTCTCTTTCGGGAAACTGACCAGATTTTACAGAGGCCTCGGGCCTTCTAATCCACTTTGTTTTAAACCATTTGTTTCAATCTTTTTTCATATCGATTTGTATCTTGCTTCATTACTCTTTCTTGGGAAAGTAAGAGTAGAAATAGAAGAATAAATAAATCGATTGTTCATAGAATATCAAATACAGGCCAATGGTTAGATGGATTAGCTATAAATAGATGTAGTAACGTGAATCGACGACATCGTATTTTGTCGGTTAAGTTCATATTCATCTCGTTTTCTAAATAAGCTTAATAATGGGTACTGAAGCCTGAAAAAGGAAGACAAAATACGAAGTTATACTACAATATTCAGTATTGCTCACTACATCAGGGCCCTAATTCTTCATTGTCTTTACCCAATTGGTAATCGTATTGTTGGCGTACCTCTTATTAAATTGAGAGTAAAGGCGGCCGAGTCGTTTATTCTCGATTGCAATAGGGGTAAAATCAAAGTAGAATAAGGTCCAAAGTTTATTTATTTTTAGTGATGATCATACCACAGCGCTACGTCCTCGGCGTCATGGGTCTATTCGCTTTAGCGAACTCTTTCACGATGCGAGTCTGCCTGAGTATGACCATAACACAGATGGTGAGCCGTGTGGCGCCCACCGAGCACATAACAGGTGAAACATGTCCTGACACCTTTGTGAGCTCTAACGAGACTTCAAACGCGACCTTGATATATGAGGTAATATATAATAATCCAGCCTATATTCGTCCCACTGCTGGGCATAGGTCTCCACTCACAATGAGAGGGTTTGGGCTATAGTTACCACGAGGGCCCAGTGCGGATTGGGAACTTCGCATGCACCGACAACTTGCTTTGCAGGTGTGTGCAGGTTTTCTCACAATGTTTTCCTTCACAGAAAAGCTCATGGTAAATTTACAAATTATATTTCGCACAATAATTCCGAAAAACTTAGAGGTGCGAGCCCGGGTTCGAACCCTCGACCCTCTGCTTAAGAGTCGGCAGGTCAAACCATTAGGCTTTTTTTGATGTATGAGGTAAACAAATAAAATATAGTCTGTTAGGGCTTTATATTTATTATATTATCCAATTTGGCGCTAAAATATTTGACAGTCACTTATGACCCGGTACACGTAACGTGTCACATATTTTTGAGCCCGGAGTTGGATAACACATATTATTATGTGAAGTTCTCAATATAAAGGGACCTTATGTAGGAAGGCAGTTAAGCTTTTCTTATTCTTGTAACTATACGAATACTATGGTAACAGTTCTGAAAACGGCGTAACCGTCTGCCTCCATAAGGTCCCTTTATATTGAGAACGTCACATATTGCTGGCGACAGTCAACCTGGCCTAGGAATCAATTTGGTTGACTATACATTGACAGCATTTAATTGGGTTGTGTTAAAATCATTACCTAGACGGCTGGTTCTACATTATAATTTCACGTTGCTTGGTTTAATAATTTTAAATGAAATGCTCTTTGATTTAGGTAATTTAGTATTTACTTATATTTATTGTTTAACATGCTTTTGTCAATGATTCTGCCGCGTAGACATCGTTCATAGGTTCACGTTGATTGGTTGAAGCTTGAACCGTGAAAGCGGGACAATAAACACACCTTTACATTATTTTAATAAGTAACGAAAGAAAATAGATAATCAATGAACAATCTTTCATTGTGTTCATCTCATTGATTAACACTTTTGCAGATTTTCCATTATAAATATTCAAAAGAACGCTTTACTTTCCAGGGTCGTGACAAGTACGACTGGGACGAAGCGACGCAGGGATTTTTGCTTAGTGCTTTCTATTACGGCTATGTTTTAACTCACCTGCCCGGCGGTCTACTAGCGGAGAAGTTTGGAGGCAAATGGACCATAGGAATAGGATTGCTTGCTACTTCTCTAGCTACAATATTGACTCCTTGGGCGGTGAGCGTCGGAGGAGCGATCGGATTGTTCATTATAAGAGTCATCGAGGGCATGGGAGAGGTAAGATATATTTTAAAACTTATCTCTCGCCTTTGCATCCCAAAAGAAAAAGTTTTAGACTTCGGCTTTGTTTTTTCAAGAAGATTTAAACATGGTGTTCTTGCTAATACGAAATAAATTACATTGCGTCACCTTTCACTTTCACTTTCTTTCACGGCCTCAAAGTCATTCTACATGCGAAACCTTTTATGAAATACCATAGTGAACACACGTTGGATGATGTAATAGGTATCCTTAATGGTCGATAACTTAAAATGACTTGAGCTCAGCAATGTTGCATTCAATCTACCTTCTAATGATAGTAATAAAGCCGGTTAAAATATTATGTAACACATTTGGAAGTCATGGTTTTCGAAGCTTTAATTTTGAATAGTTAATTTATATATTTCAGTTATATATTTTTATCATTTAATTTACAGGGTCCCGTGACCCCAGCATTTGTCCTACTTCTAGCCCGCTGGTGTCCCCCTTCGGAGAGGTCTCGCTTTGGTGCTATGATATTCGGTGGCGCTCAGGTTGGAAACATTTGCGGACCCTACATCTCAGGTCTTCTCATGGCCGACGGCGGAGATTGGGCTAATGTGTTTTATGTCTTCGGAGGACTTGGAGTCATTTGGTTCTTATTCTGGGTAAGATATAGCAGATAAAAGGGAGGTAATTATTAATCTTCTATGGCTGTATTTATTTTCTACGCTTTTTTGTATTCAATATTATCGTCAAAACGATATTGCAAATGAGTTTCTCTTTAATGTCTTTGTTTTGTCTTTGTGTTAACTTTCTGTTCCTGACACGGAAAAAAGTGTCAATCAGTATTAATTATGGCATTAATAATTACTTTGTTTTCACAGTGCCTTTTATGCTACAGTACCCCGAATTCCCATCCATATATATGTGACAAGGAGCGGAACTACTTGCAAGAGACGGTTGTAGCTTCGGGTCTACATAAAAAATTGGACCCAGTGCCATTTAAAGCTTTATTGAGATCTGGGCCACTTTGGGTCCTCGTTTTGGCAGCCGTAAGTCACTTTTAGGTACAAACATATGCATAAAACATCGTACTCGTATTACGATAAGTCACTTTGAGTATTAATTTACCAAATTTACTTTCTGTCATTCACTTTCCATCAAATTTAATTATTATTATTTCTACTACTTTGAATTTACTCACATATCTTAAATGGACCATAACTATTATAGTTTTATTAGACCCTAAGTAAGTCAAAGTTAAAACTACTTTTTCGGGAGACACAATGAACATAATAAGTTTCAATTTCATTCACTTGATTAATTTTCAATTTAGTATCGGTTAGTTAAAACCAATACTAAATTGAAAATTAAACAACCCTTAGGTGGCCATCATCATTAGCCAAATTTCTATTTTCCCGTTGCATACGCGAAAATCAAATATGTCGTTCCGCATTAGGTAATATAAATAAATAGGCACGTGTTGGAAAACTTTCATATTGTTTGAAACTTTGCAATGTAAACCAAGCTAAATAGGGAATATGGTTTGGTTACGAGTATAATGTTATATGGTTTTACGCATATTAACCCTTTTGTAGGATGAATTTATGGGGTTTCATATTCCCGAGAAATTTTAGCTGAAATTGTGAACTTTACACGCTAGTTTTTAAATATTCTAAGCTGCACCGTCCACCATTGACCTTGAAAACAAGTAGGAAATCAAGCGTTATCCTTCTACAGGATAGATTGCGATTATTTGTGAGTTATTTTCCTCAGATCGGCCATGATTGCGGATATTTTACGATGATCACCGACCTTCCCAAGTATTTCTCCGACGTGCTGAAGTTCAACATCAAAGAGACAGGCCTGATGTCCGCCCTGCCGTACATCGCTATGTACGTGTTTTCGTTCGTGTTTGCAAGCTTATGCGATCTGTGCATTAGAAAGAAATGGCACAGCATCAGCACAGGCAGAAAGATATATACCACTATATGTAAGTACGCAACGACCATTTTAGAAACAGTTTATCGTAAATAAATGACATACTAAGTTAATTACAAGCGGGCGACATGCCCGCATAGAATTCGCTTACCCATAAAGCGTCAGTACTAAGTAACTAACATCCAAAATATAAATATCTAATCATCATCATCACTAACTTTGACATGATATTTGCAGGATAAAATCAGGGTAGAACGTATAAAACTCTGCACTGTTCCTGCAGCATAATTTTCCTCATTATAAATAAAATACCACAAAAACTAATAAATGAAAAACCCGTTCATGCGCCGCATAAGAAACTAGACCGATTAAGGAAAACTTTTTTCGCAGCGGCTTCCGTGCCGGCAGTTTTTATAATTCTGGCCTCGTACTCCGGTTGTAACCGGTTGGAGGCTGTGGGGTTGTTCGTCGCCTCCATGGCTTTCATGGGGGGGTTCTACAGCAGTGTGAAGATCAATGCCATGGATATCGCGCCCAACTATGCGGGCACGTGTTCGGCGTTCGTCAACGGGATTGCAGCGATATCTGGCATCGTCACGCCATACTTGATTGGCTTGCTGACCCCTGACGTAAGTATTTAATGAACGGGACAATAGCCCTAAGTCCAGATGATGGTAGATTTTGCCTGATTTAATCTTACCTTGGCTTTTGTAATATACTAGACTATATTTGTATACAAGACTTATGTTATGATGGTCAATTAATAATTTAAAGAAATATTATGCTTTAGCAGACGTACAAACACCTAATCTTATTAGCGTCGATCATGACAAGAAAGCCTAGGCCTTTCTTTTCACATATTCCCATTGCGGTTTGTAAAGTACTTATAACATTTATTATTATTTAATATTATTGCCTGCCGTTCTATTAGTAAGTCATAGGCCATTATTTACTTACGTCTCCTTTTTACACACAACGGAACGGAGACGGTATATGCGTTTAGGGTGAGAGGTAGTTTGTTTTTTGTTCGTTTTCTCTTTTGTTGTCTCTACTTTTCTACACAACATAATATAAACCCACCCACAAGAATTTTTACAAGTGACCCGTTCGCTCATTACAAAAACGAGCAAATGAGCAAACAGGTCACTTGTTAAAATGCTAAAAAGAAATAAAAAGAAGAAATAATTCAAATTACATGGTCAACAATTACTTGCAAACTTATTGGCCAATTACCAACGCTCTTTTGAAGCGTGAAATAAATACATAACTTATAAGTCACAATTGATAACAATGTAGGTGAAATTATGCATGTTTTGTTAAGTAATAATAAAGCTATAATAATTTGCTACACTTTAATAGTGTAACAACAAATAGTTTTTGCGGTAAGTATGAACATGTTCGCGAACTGGCAAATTTCGAGGACGTTTTGACGACTGACTGCTCCTAGAAGAAATAAGTTCAATCAGATTTCCTATTCCGTGATGTCTGTCTCAGTTGACCAGGCAATGTGAGTTACTAACCGGCAACACTCAGGAAAGGTTTAAAAACAATTGTTTTTATTTCTCATGTTTAAAAACAGATGGATTGAGATTTTTTAAGCGTTTATTTTTTAACCTTACTCGCACCTTTCAAGGAAGACTTAACTGTTAAGTTTTTTTTTATATAAATTACCTACACTAATATTATAAAAAACCATGACCATTTCTGCCCTCGCCTAATTCAGCATGTCTATCAAATTAATTAATTAATTAAATGTCCCTAATTGTTTAGATTTCGATTTTAGATATTAGTCCAAGACTATTTTTTTTATTATTTTTATTATTAATAAATCAGGTACAATCTCACACAAATTGACCTAGTCCCAAACTAAGCTCTAGACTTGTACTATGGGTACCAGGCAACGATATACATACTTATATAAAGAAATACATACTTAAATATATAGAAAACATCCAAGACTCAGGAACAAATACTCGCGCTCATCACACAAATATTTGCCCATACCGGGATTCGAACCCGGGACCGCTAGCTTCGTAGGCAGGGTCACTAGGTACCAACTAGGCTAACCGCTGCGTCATTATTATTTTATGATAAAACATAGTTATACCATTTCCGGTGCAGAATTAATGTGACGGATGGTGACCACGGAATTTTTCTGTTCTGGGCCCTTAGCCAAGATGCCTATCGCTAACTAGCGTTTCTATCCGTTTCGTTTTTAAACCAATCGCGTCACTGGTAGATCACGTCATACGATGAGTCACGTGATCTACCAGTAATGCGAATGGTTTAAAAATGAAACGAATAGAAACGCTACTTAGCGATGGGCATCTTGGCTAAGGGCCCTGTGATGGTGACAGACCATCGATTTAGTAAAGTTTACAGTGCAAGAGGTCTTAAAAACATTACGCTTCGGTTAAACTCGGTTTAGACTTGCACCAGAGCGTATGCGAGCGAGGGAGAGAGGCGTACAAGCTCTAAGACCGTTATTTGTTGTGCTTTATGTAACTTGTTGATAACAGTAATGCATGTTCTACTGACTGAATAATAAAGCATATTTTTCAGTCAATAGAACCACTCCACGATCATATTAAAGCGAGCGAATTAAAAGTATTATCTATTGTAAACAAACATTGAACGCAATGTTGCGGTGCATTTATTAATCGAATGCAATAGTCAGAAGTGTGTGTACATTCAAACACCTGACTAAAAATATTAACAAATACTTCGTGACGTGCATTTTGGATTCAAGTTTATTGAAGTAGGTATTTTTTACGATAAAATACAAGAAAGCCACAACTTTACATAAAAAAATATATTTAAAATCTTGGACCTAGGCTTTGTAATTGACCATAGGCCTTTAGACACGACAGTTTTTGATCAGGGCGCGCCTCCATACACCGACACTAGAAGACACAATTCTAAGTGAGATAGGCTATAATAATGCTTAATAACTGCGCGGGCGGTCTTCTTTTTTATCAACTCTACCAATGTGTAGCGCAAAAAAGTTAAGAAATAACCTATGTATACAACTATGTTAAAAAATTTAATGATGTCATTATCGTGTGCAAATGTAGGTAAAGTAGGCTATTTATAACATTAAAGCTATATGTTACTCCGTAGGGTTTTCGCCACACCCGTGGTACGTAGGTGTTCGTAACAACACAATGTGTAACTTAATTTAAATATTTATGAGATTATATTTCCATATTTCTGAGAATTGTGATCCTAACTACGATACATACACACGCGCCGTACTGATTGGTGCTAATATTGGTAGCACGTGGCAAGATCTATTTGTTTATACAATTACTTTAAGTGAGCAGTTGCCTTTTGTTAGCTCGACTTCGAATGGCTTCGAATACTTGAAATTAAACGTAATGTGGCCGCTAGGAAAAATAATTATATTATAACTATTAAGTATTTGAGGTGCCAAATGCTATATAATGAATTAAATACTATACTATACAAGAAGTAAAAATACCTTAGTATAACTTTAGGGCCTGCGCAAACCGGCGGAGATCACTTTAAATTTGTCAATCTATTTTAATTACAATAAGGTATAAATTTGAATGCTCTAAGACCGACCTCGGAGCATCACGGGGGATTTCTACTTTGCGGCTGCGGCTCTAGATTTATACCTTATTGTAATTAAAATAGAAAATAATATACATTGATAAATTTAAAGTGATCTGCGCTGCGCTCTGCCGGTTTGCGCAGGCCCTTAGGGTTTTCGCAGCCCTTACTTTTCAGACCTCAAGATGCACTACGCTAACGTAGCGATTTTTTAAATCATAGAAAATTTATAGATTGACACATTATGTCAATTGTTCAAAAATTGTTAACTTAGCGTAGAGCAACTTGGCTAAACCCTCTGTTATTTTCTCTGAGTGAAATTTCGAAAAGTCCTTCCATAAACAGAAGTTCAATTATTAACGCTCCGTGTTTGAGGCTGCTATATTATAACTATACATTGACTGCCTTGTTTCTTTTTTTCCAGCAAACTGTTGGCCAATGGCGCGTAGCATTTTGGGCCGTTTTCGCAGTACTCGTAGGAACCAATATCCTATACGTGATTTGGGGAAGTGGCGAGCAGCAATGGTGGGATGACGTGGATAAGCATGGTTACCCTTCGGAGTGGAAGCACGGACCATTGAAGAAGTCAACTCTAGATACTGAAAAAAAGATCGTGTACCCTAAACACAACCATTCTCCACTAACCACCGATTAAGATTAAATTATGTTTAGTGTCTTGCTGCATTTGTTTAAGTTATTCACCATGTTATGGAACTTCAAGCCTAGGCAGCAGTGATACAAGAACCCATCGAACGACGACGACGAAACCAAAAACTTATCTTTGCGGTTGTTTTTTCACAATTGCCTGCTACAAACCAAAATTAGGAATTTTTTTAATTAATTTTCAAGACTCACTCTATGCAGTCCTACCACAAATAATACTATTTGTGAGTACCTAATCGTCTTGTTCTGATTAGTAAATAAATACTTATGCAGTTTGAGCGGGATTGAGAAACAAAATGCGAAGAGATAAATATATTCGTCGTCAGCAGAGCATGGTTTCTCAACGAACATTAATTTTGTAACGAATCGTAAAAATGCATTCGCGACAGAAGTGTGTTAAAGTCAGGGTTACCAAAGAGCACTTGACAACTTATAATAATTACATTAATTTAATTTAACTAAATTCTTCAACTGAATAACTATGGTAAAATACTCTGGGATTATTTATTAAAAAGATATTTAGTAAGCTACGTAATATAAAATATTTAAAGTACTTACCTACTTAACAATGGTTTCAAGCGCAAGTCGCGAATATGCTACGTCACATTGTTAACTGAGGCAACTTATGTTATTTGCTTGCAACCGTAGTCCAAGTTTCCTCATAAGTAAATTATCAGAAAAGTATGGAAATTTACTGCCCTATTATTGATACATGTGAGAATACTTATTGTAACGTAAAAGTTGAAAACAATCAATTATCATACGAAGAAACTTAAAAAACCGGTCAGGTGCGAGTCGGATTCTCGCACTGAGAGTTCCGTACATATTCGGCCGGTTTTTGTATTTGTTGTTATTTAATAAGGTTTGTAATAATATATAATACCAAATTTGACGCTTGTATGTTTTACCGTTATTACGATTCAACAAAAATAAAAATACGTTGAAAAAAAACGTTTCTTGTATGGGCATCCCCTATATTATCTATCTTTATTTAATTTTTTATTTGTTTGGAAGGCCGCTACACCCACACATCTTCTGAAAAAAATTCAACCTGCTTTGTATTACGGTTCAAAAGATACAGGCTCTTTAAGTTAGGACAGAAAGACGGGCGGACGGACAGACGGACGGATGGATAGCGTATGTAGGCTAAGTGATAGGGTCCCGTTTGACACCATTTGGGTACGGAATCCTAAAAAGTACCTTAAAATAAATATCAGTGGACAATCTCACACAAATTGATCTAGTCTTATGCTTAGCTCTGGGCTCGTACTGCGTGGGAGTAGATAACTATAAACATTCATAATAAGTATAGAGAAATATATAATATTTAATTACATAGAAAACATCCAAGACTCACAAACAAAAATAAAGTTAAGTATAAGTTTAGTTACTTACTAGGTATTTATAATGGAGTAAGGCACTCATTGTGGTATATGAACGTCATCGCCAAATTAAATTATATCACATATAAAATTTCAACGACTTATTTATTTAGAGATCTCGTTATTTTATAAAGCAGTAAACAAGCACAAAAATAGATATTTAATTTTAATATTAAAAAAAACTCGACAATTATACGAAATGCACACCCCTAGCATGTTTTGGCATTTATAACCAATTATCTACATTATGAAATTTTGCGCACTAAAACTGGACATTGTCGTTTACTAACAACATAACGTAAGAGTTCTTAAAGATCGTGTCAGTAGGTCGTCATTAAGTTGGTTTTAATAACCTTCGTTAATAATAACGGTGTAAAATTTTACATAAAAAGATAGTCATGACCTTCGCTTTGGGTTTATTAATGATGAGCCCACGTGTTCCATTCGCGAAAGGTCAGGTGCGCAGGCGCCTTTCTCGGTGAAGGCCGGTATGTGATTGACCAGTACTGTAGATCCGAGTGGTTAATGCGGCTTCCCCACGCCTTTGACACTTCTGTACTAAGACTAAAATATAACAGACAGGTGAGATTCTCCGACGGTACCTATTTAATTTTATAATTACGTAAAATAAAGGTTAAAGTACGTCTGTAGACATTTGAAATCATGTTATGATATTAGCAATAGTGATTTACTTTGGATTGGAACTAATCGTTCATTCTCCAGACAACTATGTTTGTATGTCCTCGCGCTAACAAAATATAAAACTATTGAATTTGGTATACTTTATATTTTTTGATCGTAGAAAGTACTCGTATTGACGTGTACATGAATTTTCAAGTATACATTAATAAAAGATAAAAGATAAAAAGATAAAAGATATTTATTCAGTAAGTAGACCGCACGGGCAGTTTTACATGTCAAAATCTACCAGCGCTTCCCAAGAGGAGACCACTGCTGAGAAGAAGCGCCGCAAGAAACTCAACAGTTAGTCATTTTTTAAATAAAACTTAAGACAAATACTACTTATTCTAGCATTATATAAAACTATAAAAATAATATAAAATATCTGCGTAGTTCTGCAGGAAAACGTGTCAGAATTATTACGAAAAAAAAACATCATCATCATTCCATACCCTTCTGCGAGAAAAAAAGTTCAGTACCCCATTCTTCAAATTAACACATCGCGTCCCAATTCCGAAATTACTATCATATATATTTCCCCTGATCATAATTATACAAGAGGAAAGATGAATGAAAGTATTTTTGTTAAAATATTAGATGTCCACATTACAAAAAAAATAACCAAATGTATTTAGTACTTTATATATCACTAAGATAATATAAAATATAGTAACTTTGTCCCGAAATACCCTACTAAGTAACGCGTCGCTTTCATTCTTGTCCATAAAAGTCCATTGAAGAAAGAGACAGACGTCGCTTACGCATTTCGTGTGAGCCGGCAGTTGTGTCCAGACCCTCGTGAGGGAAAGACGCGTCTAGGTTGTGCGGGTCGCAGACTACGAATGTAAGTATCTAATTCGCGCGTTTTGGTTCCCGAAAATTCTAATTAACACGTTCACGTTTTAAAAATCAACCAATAACTTAAGCTCTGTGAATTATTGTATACATTAAGGACCTCAGTATTTAACAGCTACTGGATCTTGTGGTACCTAAAATAAGTTATTTTGTTATCAAGAATCCCTAACACACACTTCTAATTCACGGGTCGAAAATGAACGCGTTAATTAGTTTTAATTTATTAAAAAAAGTTTTTGGTACATTAAAAACTTTTTATTTCTGATTTGCCTTATTATAATAATAAAGACCGTTTAAAAAACGTTTTTGTCTTATTTATTTAAAACAATATTATTTGGCAAGCAAATTAATCAAATAAATGTGTAGTTTTTCTAATTCGCGCATCAAGCAAAAGCAAATAATTCTAATTTACGCGTCGCTTTTATAATTAACGCGTCACACAAATATAACAACAATAATAATAAGATAAAAATAAAATAATATAAAACCTGTCTAATTGATTAGCCGATAATAACAATAAATATTAAAGTTTGAATGGTCGATATGTTACTACATGTACTTAGTTAGTATAAAAAGCAAATGGGGAAAAAAGTGAAATTACATTGAAAACACAAATCTGGAGAGTGACCGTATGTACCTAATATACGTTTCGTGAAAATTTTAATGTCAGTTAAAATGCATCGAGTTTTATGAAATGAATCGTTGTACAGTTATTAAATAATACAGGCAGACTTTTAAAATTAAAGCAAAACTCTGTAAATTCTTAGAAGGTACAGCAGAAATTCGACCTTTTCGTACGCTTTTTAGAATATTTAACAAATTGACGTATTGAGACAACGCGTTAGGATTCCACTTGCAAGTGAAAAATTGACTATAGTAGGTCAATCTCACAATTGACACCAAAATAATGATACCGGCTACTCTTAATTAATCGTTTAATCGACACGTCGCCTCCTAAAGAGTAAACGTACATAGGCATAATAAGTTCAAGTGATCTTTGCTACAAGTGCCTATGCAAGCGCGAGCGCAGTTCAACTTTGCCAGTCGAGTCCCATGCTGCCTGACAGTCACTCGCTCGCAAGTAACTCGACGCATAAAATAAAGTGTGCAAAGAAAAGTTAAAATTTTATAGAAAAAATAGCCAGTGTTAAACGGCGCGGAAAATTGACTCGGAGATAAGGAGGTAAGTTAAGCTATTCCTTAAATGAGATATAACTAATTGGCTGGTGATAATCTTGGTAATTTTCTTTAACGTATATTTGAACAATATGGCTTATCTGTTGTCGTTTATTGAAGTAAATATCACGAAGATTTCATGGCAATATGTTTCGTTTCCACAGCTCTGTTTAGCAAATAGTTAGTAGTTCATACACGTATAGCAAATAAAGTTATTATTTATTTACTTAATTAAACTATACCCGCCTCTTATAAAAATACGTTGCAGGAGACCTTCAGGCTCGATTGATATTATTTTTAATAGATTGTACTAACGTAGTAATTGAGTTCAAATTGAAGGTTTACTAGTCAGCGAGTAATAATAAGGTCAAGTGTAACAAACACAGTGTTCGTTATTATTTAATAACGATCGTTGTGGAATTTAATTACTGGTCGATGTAGTGAAAAAGCATAATTATAAGTATAATTAAAACCACTTGATCAAGTTTTCTTAGATTACAAAATATACTTATTCGTAATTTCTTAAAGTAAGAACAAAATTTCAATTATGCAAAAAATACTTTTAAGTTACGTATTGTTGCAGCTATTACTCAGAGAACATTAAGTATACCTCCGACATGCGCATTGACGTTATCTATGAAGCGAAACTAAGTGCTGAAGAATGTTTTTATATATTTATTTATTTATTATACATACCCAAGCAGCACGCAAGCTGTATAAGAGCTTATACAGCTTGCGTGCTACTTGGGTACAAACACCCGAAAACATGACTAACCTTCTTGGACAATTGAGTTAAAACCCAGTCGTGATCTTGAAATTTAAATAGGTGGCGAAATTAACAGGGTGTTTCGTATCATAATGTATCCGTCTATACTGAATGTACCGGGCAAGCGGCACCTTTCCTGTCCGTCTTTTATGGACCCGTCGTTGCTCTAACCACCCCCAGATTTTTCGAAATGTTTCACAAATTATATTTTTTAAGAAAAACTATTTATTTACTAACGTCGTGGCTTACACGTTTATAAAATCAGACAAATAGGCTAACATTAAATAGTACAATTATAAATAATAATATAGTTGGTAACACAGGGGATGATGTTGTCTCCATGTTTTGTAAGAAAAATGTGCATTTTCCCCTGAGTTACCAAAGTTTTTCAAAAATTAAGAAATTTTTGAGGTGTCTAACATGTGGGATCTGTACATTTGATGGTCTGATTTTAATATTCATAAATTATTATTAATCATATGTCACCAGGAAAGTTTTAGTGCTGCAAAAGAAAAGGAGTACCTTAAAAGTTGATTCACCCAGATACCACAGTAAAAGTGTCAGTCAGCTTGTTGCAATGGGTTTTTACGGTACACAGAATCAGAAAACAGGTAAACTGTAAACTGTAGCCTAAGGATAATTTTACGATCTTTAAGAATAGAGTAACACACCTGCAAAAATAATACTTTTCGTTACTTACTACGTTTTGTTGTGTTTAATATGTCTTCTTTAGTTGTCGGTGTTCATGGGTTAAGGTGATTACTTCCCATCAGGTAATCCCTATATTCGTTTGCATCCCTCTCTTATTCTTATAAAAAAAATCAATTAAAGCGTAGCACTACATTTCATTGGATCATTCATAATTGAAAGAAATAATTATTTACCATTGGGCTCTACTAAGAAAAGGTTAGGTTAGGTTAGGTATTCCGTTAAAAATTACGTAAGGTAACTAACGTTAGGAAGGTGCATTGATTGAACATTTGAACTAACGTGAGACATGATTTAATATAACGGAAACATAGTCCGAAACATGTCGGATCGTTCCGGCTTATAATCGTGAGTTTTAACAATTTATCCATTAACTCATTAACCTATGTAACACAACTTTTTGTTACGTCAACTGAAAAACATCTAGGTAATGCTGCAGAATGTAAAACTAATTTTCATTATACTTGGGAGATCGATCGTCCCATGCTTCTAAAAAAATATCCTCAAGATGACACCTAAAAACTACAATTCATGGAAATAGGCAACAAATACGCAACTACTAGGTTATTTGACACATAACCCCATTTGTTACTGAAAGTATTTTTATTAAAAATATGACACTTGTAATTAATTTAATAGTTTCAAGTAAAGTATCGTTCGGCCGTGGCCAAAAGTACCTACGTGATTACGGAGTAAAATACCATTATATCGATTTGTTTACTCGTTTGGCCATTTCTATCGATGTGAGGCTATGTTATTAAAAAAAAACATACTCCTCGCACGTCAGTCAAAAAACACATTTCCCCTTGTTCTGCAGACAGTCATTTCATCGAATGTGTCGTTTCACCTAATTTAATTTCATTGAAAGCTAATTTCTGCTGAAACCTTATTTTTTCAGGTTAAATTATGCATGGGTTACGTAGGTAAGGTTAGGTTAAACCTGTGACCACCAAAGAAATAAAACTCTTGCACGTGGAAATGCCTGTCGATGAAATGAAAATTCGGCGAAGTGAAACATTCTATGAAATTAGTGTCGGTTATTCAAGGGTAAACCCAAAAAACGTACATAAGTTCCAAGTACCGCAAATTACAGCAGTTTTTAGCTGAGGGACCCGAAAATAGCGTTGAGAGTGGTTTTGAAGAGTTAACACCTCCTCAACTACTTAATTGACATATTAAAGTTGTGCGCATATTTGAACCGTCGTCATGGGCTTTCTTGAGCTGTAGTGATTTTTTTTCGCTTATTTCTGGGCCACCCCGTAGGTGTATAGGAATGTTGATAAGTGACTTTGTATTAAGTGTTTGTTTTATCATAAACAATGCGCAGTACTGTTGAGTGGTGAGGCGCGAATGTTCCGACTGAATAGCCAACGACCTCGAATGTGTACCCGCGACGCCACGGCTCACAAAACCATTTAAAAAACACTCACGCACCTACTGAATTCAATTTAAAATTACTCGGTCCCGTTCTATGAATAAAAGTGTCCATTCGATACGTGCGCTCCTTTGTTTTAATAAAAATTAAACTTTGTAAAATATTAAATAATGTTACACTAAAACAAGTCAAAATTTTGTACCTACACCTAGTTCATGTTGAATAAATTGTTTCTAATTAATTGATTTTGTTTTAATATTGCTTTAATCTATCTTATCAGTTTTATGGTTTACTTATGGCTTAGAAACTCACCAGAATTATAAACATGGTTAAGTATAAGGAAGAGTTGGATTGGAAAATAAAGAGACAAAAATAGAAACCATGAAAAAGTACGCTTTTAGTAAGTCAGTAGGTACCTATTATATAATATAACGTTATATATTATCAACGATTGACTCGAGTCAATTTAATTTTTTTTGCTCTACGTTATATTATAATGAACACTAAGAAATTTACCGTACCTACCGTAAACAACCATTGTTTATGGTACGGTATAAATAGTAACCATATACATATTTCTTGTTTCAATTTTATTATTTTTATTTATTGTTTATAAGTTTGGTTTAAAATTCCTCTTGCACTCAAACTAGGTCGTATTTATTATAAGTAGGAATGTTAATTACGTACCATATCAGTGAGGCATCGATACTAGGCAATTAGTGCCTTCAAGAAAGACGAGGTTTACTGACATGCAACTCACACAGAACTGCTTATCTTTCTTTAGATATTGTAGGAAAACGTTTCAAATGAGCCGGCTTGTTCAATTAACTAGGTGAAAACACTTGAAGAGTCATCAACATGAAAGCCAGAGTCACCAGTATGCTTGTTCTCGTAAAATGTTAGGTATGTAAACTAAAACCAGTGTATCAATAGTACAGTCGAGTTCACAAATATGAGTACACTTTAGTACTTTGTCACTTTAATCGTTATTTGTGACAAAACAATTCATATATGGCAGTTTAAACATGACATTTAATAGACAAGGTACAAAATTGTACACATATTTTATGAACTTGACTGTACTCGGTTATGTATTTTTGTCGCACTCTCTCTCTCTCTCTCTGGCATAACAAATAGAGATGCCAGAGAGAGTGTGACAGCGATAGACAGCCAAGTACTGCTAATACTGTAGTTTTGCTGTACTTGAATTGAAATAATACATTCCCAAAAGAAAGAGAGAGAGCTCTTTTTATTTTACGAAGTCAAGTCATAGTAACGAATAGAAAAATATAACTACTTAGGTACTTAGGGCCACTGGCAAGGAAATTATGTGGATAATAAAATAACTCCGAGCTTAATAACCTGGGGTTAGTAAATTATTTTATTAAACTGAGTGTTTCTTGCATATAAAGAAATTAACCCAGGGTTTACTAACCCGAAAATTTTATTCTGCATGTTGGCAATTCATTCCCTCCGCTAACACCCGGCGAAATACAAGAGAACGAATAACGAATGACATAAGTATTTTTCTCTCTCTCACATAATAGTAACTTGCATAAGACTTCTTCTTTCTCTCAGATTTGAAATGACATTACGTTTTCGGCCGATTATGTTGAATGGCGACCTTAATTTTATTTCATTTGTCAAATCGCATCGGTACCTCGCAATTTGACATTTTAAAACTCCAGTTAGAAAGTTAACCCTCCAATTTTGGCAGGTTAAATAATTAATTACATATTTAACCCATTGTTAAGTGTTAACTCTAGGCAGTGCAAGAAAAAATAATCACTTAACCCTGCATTAGCATTTAACTCGGGGTTTTTTAAATTAACTCTGGACCGCGCAAGTGGCCCTAGTATCCAAAGTATAGAAGTATACTATGGCAACTCTAGCGAAGGCATTAACCATTAGTACCATTACACATTATTTAGGACTCAAAATATTTCATATAATATTAAGGTATAATTTCAGTAACAAATTAAGCAATGTACAGCAATATAAAGGCAATATTGATGTTATGAAATAACATCAATATTGTTTTATTTCACTGCAAAAAATAAGCAAATAATAATCAAATAATAAGCAAATAATAATTTGTTTCTGCCTTATTTCAAGGTAAAAATGATTAAATATGCAACAATTTATAATTGCTCGTATCGTATGTCACAATCTATCTATCGCGTTTGCATTTTGTTTTCTCCTTGAACGAATGCCATTCTGTGACGTCATTTTATTAAAATCTTGATGCAACTTCTTCGTCAATATATTTTATTAAAACCAAAAAACTGGGCTGCACCTAGCAGACTTGAATAATGAATATTTACCTTGTATTAATCTATGCGAAAAAAATACTAAGATTACATTTTCACTAAGTATATGTATCAGCAAATATTGGATTCGCTCTCCGCTCCAGATTTTTGGTAATTACATACTAAGTTGATGTCATTGATTGCGTAAAATAAAATAAATTGCGTTGCAACAAAGTCAGATGGCATTGTTGTTTTTTTTTAGATGAAAACGAAATGAAATTACAAATTTTTTTCGTTTTTTTTCTTAATCGACGCTTCAAAATCTTTATAAATAGTATTGTTTGCAGGTATCAGATTAATTTAAAGCTGCGTGGTGTTTGCTGTCTCATTTATCATCCATCATTTACAGATTCTTTACAACATGAGGTGTGGCCGGCTTAGTTATCTCAATTTGAAATGTACTGAAAATGTTATTATTTTTGTTTCAGGTTTATAATTTTTTAAGAAGAAATCAGCCTTGAAATGATACCACGATGGCGGCGTATACTGTCGAAACGTAAGTGGTTTAATATTTCGATTTCGGAGTAATCCTTTTATTACAATTTTAGCTGAAAGATTGGGTAGTACGATGTCTGTCTTGTCTTGTATGTACCATTGTATTTATAAGACAACACGTTCAATGACAATTTACAAAAGACGCGCGTAAAATATGCAGATGGGGCGGCGTATCTTCGTGGTTTAAAAACATAATTTCCCCAACCGTAGGTGGTCATCGGTCGACGATTATCGACATTACGATATTTCTAGACCACTATGTCTTCCAGTAGCGTTGTTCTGACGAGCCGGATGTATAAACGAACCCCATTTCACAATTTATTGGCTCTTAAAAATATATATTACTTACAGGTTTAGTCGTAGGTTCGACCCATGATATCACTGTGTTACCGATTAACATGGTTGGCTAGACTAAGTGTTAATTGTACAAAAAATGTCATTAACGACAGATAATACTTAGAATTAAGATTCCATTTTTATGGAAATCATTTTTGGAGTCTAAAAAACGTTAGATAGATAGATAGAGATCTATGTTCAACGACAGATGTGCCTAATCTACGTAACTCGATCAGCAATCGGTCACAAATGATAATACCTATATCTACATACACTAGATTTTACTAGTAAGAATTATATTTTAATCGCATTATAACTACCAATTAAAAAGCCGTTGTAGTGAATGTAGTTTACTGATCTTTAATAGTACATTATGATACGAGTGTGCTAAGTTGGTCATTAAAGTTGAGGCGGGATTGCAGCCCGAGCTGTAAGCGAGGGCGTAGTGTAGCCAAGAGTGTGATGACCAATCATCATGCGTTTCATACGACATTTTTCAACATAATTTCGAGGAAAAAATATTAAAATCTCATATAAATACTTATCCGTGAAACATGGAGGCGGACATTTTGTTTGTTCGCGCGTCGTAGTTTCGGTGGTTAGATTATGCACGCGCTGGTGAAAATAGAGGCACTGACGAATCCGCCAAACAGCCAATTATTAAAAAATATTAATTTATATATTTTTTAATAATTGGCTATTTATGCTTAGTATTTATAACAAAAACTAATATTAATGTATTGATAAAATTAATAATTTCATGAAAAAAAGATTGTTTATTTTAACTAAGACAGTTTAATAACTCTAGGTTAAGAATAAGTAGGTAGAATTTAGTTTTTAAATGTCGATTTTAACGATTGTGCAATAATGTGTAATAATACATCATAAGTTTTACCGACTAGTGCCAAAATTGTAATAATGTGCAATAATTTAGAATAAGGATAATTAAGTAGTTAGCCCTCTCATGTTGCAGTGCCCTTGCAGGGCGTCACATGCATACCTTTAGCCCGTTGTTCCATCTGTTGTAAACGAAATGTGATACGCAATAAATGATTTTGAATTTGAATTTGAATTTGAATATGCCGCATTGTGACTCTAAAGACGCTGGAATAAGGGCCACTTTACGAGCAAGTGTTTTGAATGTTAAATTGTATAGTATTTATGTTATTGGGTGGCCACACCCTCTCATGGTTCTCTTCGCGGACTACTGCACTAGGACGCGGCTGACCACAAACAGAAATACTAATATACCAAAGTACATAAAAATCAAGTGATTATTGCAGATTTTTTTAGGGCTCCGTACAAAAATGGTAAATGGTATGGTGAGACTTCGTTGTCTGTCTGTCCGTCCGTCCATCTGTATGTCACAGCTGTTTTTCTCAGCAACTACAGGTGTTATCAACTTGAAATTTGGCATAGTTGTACAACTTGCTTGCCAGCATCTGTTTTTAATAAAAATAATTAAATTAATTTTGTAAATAATTGAAAAGGGCGTTGGAATAGGGAGATGAAAAATGAAAGTGATTTGATTATAGCTAATGGGGTGTCATATGAAAGGGTTAAACCGCAAATTTTAAAATATATTTTTTTTAATTTTCCATGGAGTTATTTTTGATTTATAGCCAAAATGTACAAACAATTACGGTTCCTCCCCTTATGTGTATGAACCAATAAAACTGAAAAATAGTTCATTATTTATATTTTACGGAAAAAATAAAATGAAGTGCTGAAAATTTACAGTTTTTGAGAAATTACTAAAAATTAAAAAAAAATTTAGTTAAATTTAGGCAACTCAAAATATACCTTATTGCATACGAATTAAAGTACATAAATAGGTATATTTTTGAAGTATGGACTTAAATACAGAACTCTCGGTGCGCGAGTCTGACTCGCACTTGACCGGTTTTTTTATAGATTGAAAACGGGAAGTAAAATGTATGATATCAATATGACCCAAGATTGAGCTATTTTTTCCAGAATTTACGAAAATTGATGAAAAGATAATTTTCGTTTACCACTTTTTAAAATGAAGACCTTTAGATATAGATTAATTGTCGTACTGGTTTTGAGTAGGTATCTTATACATGAAACGTTTTCTAAAAAAAAATCAAGACAACCCTGCCTTATCCCTCCGCTCCAAGAAACATGACACTCACCATAGCGGCATTTACAATGAAAAGACACTATATTGTTTGATTTTCTCTGCTTAGTGTTCCTAATTCCCCAGCGGTACGTCCTGGGCATCATGGGACTGTTCGCCGTGTGCAATGCGTACACGATGCGGGTGTGCCTCAACCTCGCCGTCACCCAGATGGTCAAGAGCGGCGACCACGGCAGCGCGCACTACGACCCCAATGCCTGTCCAGATGACAGCGAGATTATTGCCAATGGGACTGTCAGTAGTAAACCTGTAAGTAATGCCAATTCGTGTCTGTTGAGCGTCGTGGGGTGAAAATATCCTCTTCAATATATCCCTTTTAATGTATTTTAATACATTGATTGCTGGACATGGGTCCCTTCCGAGAGATTATATAATGAGCGCTCTTTGCACAGCTCGCATCCTCCAGAATACCGTGACCTTGACTAGATCTTTACTTCTGTAAATCCAGCATTGTTTTTTTTGCTGAGAGATGATGATGATAAAGAGACTAGAGTATTGTTTGCTACACAAACCGGTACAGTTATAATATTTTATCTCCGAGCGATTGTGTTGTTAGACTGAGATAAGCCTAAAAAATCCAATGTCATGATCTCATCCTTTTTTGGATGCATCGCGGTAGATGCAGTTGCGGAAATAAGCGCAACATATGACGCAAGCCTCGCCACTTGAGAGACTACTCGATAGTTATTTTAAAACAGGACCAAACATGAAAAGGAAGTGTTTTCGAGGTGATCAAGAATACCGATATGCCGTATGAAATTGCGCATTCGTTATAGCAAGAATTTTCATGCGACGTTCGTATATGTTAAAAAGTTTAACACCGAAGATTTATGAGCTTGCTGAACAAAAACGTAGGTACCTACGTATAAATTTTTTGTAAGATTAAACTCGCTCAAAGCAAAACGGTCATAAGCGGTGACTTTCAAAAGAGGAGTTTCACGGCTTGATCCCTTTTTTTTGGTGCCTAGTGCATAACGCAATCGTCTCGCCCCGCTACCCGCGGGCAGCTGCCTAGGACGCCGACGCTCAAAAGACGCTAGTAAGAGAGATTTTGGCAGGTCTAGTTTAAATTACAAGTCCTAAATCACACAGGCGATTAAACCGTATTTAATGAACACAGGTTTAATTTACACATAGACATAAATTAAATTATATACCTACCTTTTTTATATAAATCAAAATTAAAAAAATAATCATTTAATAAATACTAAAATATTATATATCTTGTAATTATGCCTGTGGTGTAACATCTCTTCTCTTTTTAAACTTCACATTCATATCACACAGGAAAAAATCATATTAAGTAATACAATGATAATATTGATAATACAAAAGCCAAAATATAAATATTACCGGCTCATACGTCAAGTATTTACAGTTGCTAGTTAAATATAATTAAAACTACCTTATCATCAATTTAAAGCCAACCGTATAAAAGGATTACGTTTAGCATTGTATTTTTAATGAAACATCATCAACCCAACTGTTTTGAAACTTGACTAATGGCTTAACCACTTAAAAGTAGCGTTAGCCCACTTTATAATAAAATAAATTATAATATTTAAACATGAAATTTAAAAGAAATAACTCAACATGAAAATCTTCCAAAATTTATTAATTTTTAGGGTTCCGTACCTCAAATAAAAAAACGGAACCCTTATAGGATCACTATGTTGTCCGTCTGTCTGTCTGTGTGTCTGTCAAGATCCTTTTTCTCAGGAACGCGTGAAGGTATCAAGTTGAAATTCATATCAAATACTTAGGTCTGCAATCCCTTAGATCAGTGAAAAAATCAGACATCTAAGTCAACGCAATCAAAAGATACGGCCGTTTATGCCGCATATTCAAGGGAATCTCAAGGGAATCAAAACCTACTTCCCGTTGACTTAGAATCATGAAATTTTGCAAGAAGCTATGTCTTATAGCACAAGTAAAGGAAAAAATCCGAAAACCGTTAATTTGTAGTTACATCACATAAAAAACATGCCCAGTATAAGCTGACACTCACTAAGTACTAAAGTGAATACTTATTGTGTGTCAGTTTATACTGGACTTTGTTTATATTGTATTCCCGTGATTTACGAACTATTTACATGCCTACAAGTTTGTGCGGAACCCTCGGTGCGCGAGTCCGACTCGCACTTGACCGGTTTTTTTTGTTTTATGTTTAAATTTCTGAAAAATTATATGAGATTATCAGATTAGGTACTTTCCGCTACAGGCAATCCCGACCGACAGCCAAAGGATTAAAGTTGTAGTGGAATATTGTTCTTATCTAAAGTTGTAACTTTGTTGGTAAGTTTAAGTGCCAATATAGTTTCAAAGGTCTAAGCCGAGATCATGACTCCAGATAAGGGTTTGCAAAGAAGGGTTTGAGCTACCCAAATTCTAAGATACTCATATAAGATAATCATTACGCTATAGTTAGCTTTAGGTTATTAACAATCAAGGGTCCAACAATGAATTTCTTCGTTTAGAAGTAACACAAATGTGTTCGATATTTTGTGGCTAGCGTAGAGATAAATTCTCATTATCTTAGTGCCTTATTTTAGAAAGTATACATGGTGAAATGAACGGTCAGCCGCAAACTGACACGGTAGTTTCAGGCAATTCCACTGAACTAAAATTCTATGTTTTTTTCCGAAAACGAAAAGTTATGTTTTAAAACATATTTAACCTCGTAAGTCCTGAGTTTTTTTTAAAGCAGTAGTCTTAACTACCAATTGTACTATACCAAGTACATACCTACTAATAAAAGTGAACGTAAAGGTGAAGTACATTCGGCAGTTATTCGTGCTATGTAGTTAAAATGTCAGGTCTGAACTATTATCGTTGATTTGTACTTGTGCAAGTACGCGGGGACTAATGTACATATACTCGTATACTTACCGCCGCCCGGAGAACAGCGCGGCGCCGTGTTTTGCACTCGCGCCGCTGCGCGGATTTTAAATATTACTGCTTATTTCATTAAAGCATTTTTTGCACAGCTTCAGTATGGAAAAATATGCATAACCACATTACAACAACAATTCAAAAGTATGTATATATAGTGAAGTATGTATAGTGAGATATTCTTAAGTCACGAAAATAAATTAAATATTCACCAGTATAAATCGTACTGACTAGTATTTTGAAATTGAAATCTAGTATATAGATATTCTTCTCGTATAAAACCAAACTCGGTATTTCAAGCACATCAAACATACTACACTACGCCAATATGATTATGTAGCTGCCTTCACTGAAACATCTGATCCCTTATGATATTACGTCTCCAACCTAAAAAGTAATAACCATTTATTTTTTCAGCACGCAATATTCGAGTGGTCGGAGTCTACCCAAGGGCTGATTCTTAGTGGCTTTTACTACGGATACGCCATAACGCACGTCCCTGGGGGGTACTTGGCCGAGAGATATGGAGGCAAATGGACGTTGGGGATCGGCCTCCTGAGCACGGCCATCTTCACGCTCTTAACACCCGCTGTTGTGAAGGCTGGAGGAGCCACTTGGCTCTTTATTCTTCGGGTCCTTCAGGGCATGGGTGAAGTAAGTGTTAACTAATTGTTCACTCGCTCTTCTGTATCTTTATGATCTGATACCGCTTAGGGTTATTACATTTTGTGCAACAATGGATTTGTGACTTAAATATATTACCTAATAAAATATTCTTTATAAAGTTCTTACCAGAGATTTACTTAGTTCTAAAAATACTATGTCCCTTATTTTATTACATTTTGAAGTACACACTTTATGCCATTCATTTACATACAGTGTCAGCAGCAAAATGATTGACACTTCAGTTGTAAAGTTGAGCAATAAGGAAAATATTATCATGAACGACATTGTTTGATGTTCTGTGAGATGTACAAATGGAATTACCTTTACCTAGGTTGTAAACACGGTGCAATTATCCTAGAGATTGAGGTTACACGGGGAATTTGCATTTACCTACAGGTTTCTTAAGTTTTATCGCTATCCTCTGTAAATTTTGCAGGAAAACAAATAACTGTACATATAGATACAAACTACGGACTGTACCTGGAAGAATGAGCGCTATAGTATAGAAATAAAGATACATTCCGAATTAATATGATAAAAAAAAATTACGAAAACCACAAAAGTAATAAAAAAACCGATCAAGTATGAGTCCGACTCGCGCACCGAGGGTTCCGTATTTAAGTCCGTACTTGAAAAATATACATTTTGATGTACTTTCATTGTATGCAATAAGGTCCATTTTGACTTGCCTAAATTTTCAGTACAGATCTTTAAATTTTTTTGTCAATTTCTCAGATTTTTCGGTTAATAAACTTCGGAGATAAGGGGGGAAACGGGCATTTTTTGAACATTTTTGGTTATAAATCAAAAAGTACGTCACGGAAAATTATAAAAAAGTAGTTTTGAAATGTGCAGGTTGAACCCTTTCATGTGGCACCCCACTTGCTATAATCAGATCACATTCTAGACTCCTTTTCAATTATTTATCAAATTAATTTCATGGTTTTTTAATAAAAACAGATGCGGGAAAGCAAGTTATATACCTAACTATGCCAAATTTCAAGTTGATAGCTTGTGTAGTTGGTGAGAAAAACTGCTATGACATATATGTCTGTATCTATAGATAGACAGACAGACAGACAGACATTGAAGTCTCACCATAAGGGTTCCTTTTTTCCATTTTGATACGGAACCCTAAAAATGATTGATCCTCGATTCGACATTGAAATACGAAGTAAATATGAATTCGATATCTTAATGTGTTATGTTTTGCTGTTTGATTCCCAAATAAATAAATATAATGGCTTAATAGCGACATATTAGCGGTCATCTTAGTTAGACCTAACTATACAGGATGTTTGGTAGTCGAGTGTAGGGTGTACTTTCAGGGGTGGAAGAGGGGGTAATTTTGAAATTTTTTAACCATATTTACTATCATACAAAGTCTTATGGTTTTTAAGATATTGTCCGTTTTAATTTAATTTTTTGTGATTTTTCCTTATGACCATATAAAAAAAAAAACTCAAATACGTTATTTTAAACGTTTTCAGCAATGTCCCATATCTTTTGATTTGATTATCATATCTTTTGCACTGCTTCTTGTTTGCATCTAAAAAATATTACGACATCTTAATTTGGTCTCAATTAATGCTAAACTGGGTCGATGCCTCTATACCTTTTATATTGCTCGTATTCGTATTGCTAACTTTTGCACCTCGACTCTACTAATTAGTAGAGTTCGTTATTGTCGAGGTGAGAAAGTTAGCAATTCATTATTATATACGTAATAATGTAACACACAATAATGTTATGTAATGTATTACACATTGCAATAGCAATGTGTAATAGTTGTACGAACCTTATAACTTAATAATTGTGTCAGCGGGCTTAACATGCATGCACAAGATAAAATTTGACAAATTTTAGGAAAATTAATACATCTAAGAAGTGGTCCAGAAAAAAAGTAGCAAAAACCTTTTTTGAATTTTGATCAATTCACGAAAAATTTAAAAACTGTTTGTTTCACATCTATCATGTAACATACCGAGAAGTTATTTTATGGTAGCAATTATTCGATTTATTTAAAAATGAAAAAAATATCGCCATCTGAAGTTACTCGTCGTAAGTTAATTATCAGTTTATTCGTAAATTAATTCGTATCTAAAAAAACATCTCAACAGCATGGAATTTTAGGTTAGTGATTGGATTTTTTTTTATTTTTTTATTTATATACATCTACCTAGAAAAAGCCGGCTGGAGTCAAGTTCAGGTCGCTAAACATTTAACTATACCCAGATCCACAGTAGGTAAGATTTTGCGGACTTACAGACAGAGGTCAACTGTTGATAAAAAAGCAGACTCCGGTCGGGGAAAAGGGTTTCAGGACAAAAAACTAGCAAATAAGATCAAAGCTGCATACAGGACCAACTATAACTTGTCCGAACGAAAGCTCGCCGATTAGTTGGGTTGTAGCAAGTCTACGATCCATCGGATTAAAGAGAGTGCTGGACTGAAGTCATACAAGGTTCAAAAAGTATCAGACAGAACCCCAGAAAAACAAAAAACAACTGTTGTACTTTCATTAATATACACACTAATATGACTTTTTTTACTGGACCACTTCTTATTCCATATTCTAACGTAAGACTCTTAACGCTTAATGTTTAAAATAAAATTGTCTCGTCCTGATTATTAAGTTGATTATTAATTGATTATTAAGTACACTATAGCGATTTTATCAAGACGGGACAGTGTAAATTCCCGGGCGTTTCAACCGCCGTCATTAGTGTCACCAATACGAGTATATCGATTAAATCAATGATACCTACCAGCAACTGATGTAAACAGAAGCAGAACCGGGTTGTAGTTTGTAGTTAATTATATTTATGAAAATATTATGTATGTTATTAAGAACCTAGACTCTTTCGTTAAAAATTCTGATATACATAATATAAATACTAGGAATAAAAATAAAATTGCCATAAAAAAGTTTCGTGTCCGTAAAGTATATAAATCATTTGTAGGTCAATGTATTCATTTTTATAATAAATTACCCGACGTAGTTTTAGAGTTACCCCTTCCAGCACTTAAAAATTACTTGAAAAAGTCGTTGATGTCAAAGGCGTACTATAGGGTCGAGGACTATCTAACGGACAAAAATGCTTGGCCTAAACCAGAAAATTAACTAATGTTTAATGTTCAATAGCTTACCTACTACTCGTACATACCTCATAAAAATCATGTAAACACTGTATCTTGTCTAGGGGACACGGTTTATGTAGGAAGACATGTCAAAACTGTTTTGTGTGATATATATATAAATTTTCTCGTAGTCATTCTGACATGTTTTCCTGCAAAACTACGCAGATATTGAATATTATTTTTACAGTTTTATATAATGCTAGAATAAGTAATGACATTGTTATATTTTTTATTAAAAAAATGACTAACTGTTGAGTTTCTTGCGGCGCTTCTTCTCAGCAGTGGTCTCCTCTTGGGAAGCGCTGGTAGATTTTGACGTGTAAAAGTGCCCGTGCGGCCTACTTACTGAATAAATATCTTTTATCTTTTTTTATCTTTTTATCAGCATCAGAAGTTGCTGTAGTGTCACTGATTTCGTCAATATAATGGTGACACTTATGACGGCGGTTGAAACGACCGGTTATTTACCCGACACTTTTATTTTAAGCCTTAAGTGTTCACTCTTACATGAGATTATGGATGTATAATTCCCCTGACACCTGTCAAAATTTATTTGCTGCATGTACATGCTAAGCCCGCATGCTAAATGTACCTTAATAATTTCAGGGTCCAACGATGCCGGCTCTTATGATAGTCCTGGCCCGGTGGGTGCCCCCTGACGAAAGGTCCCGCCAGGGTGCGCTGGTATTCGGAGGCGCCCAAATTGGCAACATCTTCGGATCCTTTATGTCTGGGTTCCTCATGGCCGGTGACGGGGATTGGGCCAACGTCTTTTATTTCTTTGGAGTCTTCGGGATCCTGTGGTTTTTGGCTTGGGTAGGTATTTTACCTTATATATCAGGCCTACCAAGAATGACACAAAGACAAGTTATCTCCAGCTCGACCCTCAGTGCCTGACTATCATTAATACTAGTTAAAAGGTAATAGAGGTAGTGACCACCATCTTAATCTAAGGTTAGTACCTGGCCCCGGTCAGCTGTACCTGTTCGCACTGTTGTTTTCTGGGGGTAAGACTGCCGGAGAAACTAGTCGATGCTTCTACAGTACTAGCATAGCGGCATTCTATTTTAATCCATAGGGTAGGTAGCGAATCTGCAATATAAAGATTGTTCCAATGGAAGACCAGCGCTGACTTTAATGCCGGCATTACGCTGAGTTGGGACAATTTCGTGACTACATTCTTTCTGTGTGTATTTTTCTGTCCTTTACTGATATTTGTCACGAATAAATGTTTTTCTTCTTCTTCTTCTTCAATACACATGTGTATGGGCCACAGAGCCCAGTTTACATTAGGTGGCTGTCTTCTCCATACCATATAAATGCGCTAAGGGATTATTTTATTTTTGAGTTTTATTTGGATAAAATATAATTTTTCGACATTTACTTAATATACACCATTAAATGTAATCATTAATTAGTACTTCGTCTCAGACAGATACAGCATACGCATGGTATTAGGTTATGTAATACGCATTCGACTCACATTCGCCTTACTTGTGATATCTCCCTTTTAATAAAGAAGTTTTGATGGCGATAGCAGGCTGTTGCGAATCATGTGTGTGATGTGATATGAAGAAATATTGGAGATCTTATTTAGCTGAATGGACTAGTGATATAACAATCGTAACGTGTAATTAATTAATTGTTTACCATTCTTGGGATCAAAATAATACAATGGTCAGATGAAACTTAAAACCTACTAAATATGTTTTAATACCAATCGTTATCCTGCTACAACATTTATAACATAACCAAAGTAGTTTTGTTGTTCGGGGATGCCCCTTTCAAGCAAAGAGTCTTACCGAAGGTTATGCACTTTAATCTTGAATTTATAATTTACCACATAAATACCAAAAATGGGTAGTGAAAGTCACGCGAAGAAACCAGAATGCAACGCAACTACAAAGCAATTTAAATTAAAAATGTGCATATAGTCTCTAAAACGCTTTGGGCCCGCGTGGAAACTATGATTTTTTCCATATTTTTAAAATCACTGGAATTATAGCAATGGAATTTTTGAAAACGTTGCGTATGTTTAATAAACAATATTAGACACTTAATAATGAATCGTGTAGACCCCTGGCACTTATAACATAGAGATTAAAAAGCCCTGTCTTAGAACCTCCCTTCATTTGAGTAGTCGTAAAATATAATATGTATTTGTATATGTGTGTGTGTGTAATTCCAGAGTCTCCTATGCTACAGCACTCCGAACACCCACCCTTACATATCCGAGGAGGAATTGAACTACTTGAACGAAAGCGTGACCAGCGCAGACAACACCAGCGTCCGAGACCCGGTGCCGTGGAAGGCCATTGTTCGATCTGTGCCAGTCTGGGCTCTCCTCTTTGCTGCTGTAAGTACATATCAATACGAGGAAACACTTCAAATTTTAAAATTAAGTAGAGACTTTTTTTTACTAAATTTATTTGCATAATATCTTTGCAAAATCTTTTTAAAACAAGATTTTGGAGATTAGTTGCTTGCCCGGCTACCCAAAATTACCTGCCTCTTTTTAATAAATTGAAGTAACAAGCTAATAAATGTTATATACTTAATTTATATTTTCAAGGTTGGTCACGATTGGGGTTACTACACTATGGTCACGGATTTACCCAAATACATGACGGATGTGCTGAAATTCAACATTGCGGCGACTGGGACCCTGACTGCGATCCCGTACCTCGCTATGTGGATCAGTTCCTTCATCTTCGGCCTGGTCTGCGACTTCTGTATAAAGAAGAAGTGGCATTCGATTAAGACGGGGAGAATCGTTCACACCACTGTCGGTGAGGCTTAAATTTTATCTGTATTAAACAATAACCTTTGAACTTCGTTATACAGAAAAATCATTTATTTTCAAAAAGTTTGTCTATCTCTGTCTGTCTGTCGAAGATCCTTTTTCTCAGGAACGCGTAGAGGTATCAAGTTGAAATTCATATCGAATACTCAGGTCTGCAATACCTTGGAGCTGTGAAAAAATCAGAATTCAAATTAACGGTTTTCGGATTTTTTCCTTTACTTGTGCACATTGCTTCTTGCAAAATTTAATGATTCTAAGTCAACGGGAAGTACACTGTAGGTTTTTTGATTGCGTTGACTTAGAAGTTTGAATTTTTCACAGCATCAAGGGAAAACTCAGAAAAAGAGGTAAAAAATTCGAGACTCGATTCCCGTGATTTACGAACTATTTACATTCCCACAAGTTTGTGCGGAATCCTCGGTGTGCGAATCCGTCTCGCGCTAGACCGGCTTTTTTATACTAGATTTATTCATAATTTTAACATTATACGAGTAGTATAACGCGTTACTCTTAGACACATTTGATAATAAATTATATTAATAGTCGCTGTCCTTGTAATAAATATAAGTTCAATATTAAATGTAATATCTGAAAGCCGTAAAATATCTCCCCGTCCGTCTGTAAAGGTATTGAAGATAGGGAATTCCCTAGAGGGCTAACGTGAAATGTAAATTGCCGAAGCAATAATATTTATACCTACTCATAGTAAATAACCCTGTCACTTTCCTTTCACTTTGAAACTAAAAATAAATAATTAATAATGATGTGAATGTGCCGTTAAAATCAACTTCAATCATTGTGCAGGAGAAACAATTGTCTAATTACCAATTAAGTAGTTGGTGACAATGTGACAAGTCTATAATTTACAATAAAGACTTTAATGTTCTATTCTGATTTTCAGCGGATATAATTATTGGTTTCATAATAGTGATACAAAATAATAATAGTGATTACAATGTATGTCTACAAAATTCAAACAAACTTATTTATTTAAAAATAAATTTGTCGAGAACGGGCATTAGATAGACACCTAACGTCCATCACCACAGTCATCCGCTTGTTTTATTGGCACTGTTCTAATTCTGGAACACTTATTTTTTTCATCGAACAGCAGCTTGGCAGCTAATGCCATTCATCGTACCGTACTGAATTCAAAATAAGCATGTGCCAACTGTCCCCTAAATCCTCTTATGATACGGGCAGACACTACGAAAATGGCAGTGTGAGCGCCAATATTGGCTGTATATTAATATTGCTATTGTTTTCAGCTGCGACGGGTCCGGCCATTTGTATTATATTGGCGTCGTATTCCGGCTGCGACCGCTTGGCAGCTGTCACGTACTTTATCGCTTCCATGGCCCTCATGGGAGGATTTTATAGTGGAATGAAGGTAAATACTTATTAATAACTAGCTTTTCCCCGCGACTCCGTCCGCGTAGTAGTCATTTTATCGCTTATCCCTCGGGAACTATAAAATTTTTCGGGATAAAAACTATCTTATAAATTTCATAAAAATCGGTCGAGCTGTTTTTGAGTTATAAATGGTGTAACTAGCCCGACTTTGTTTTATATATTTAGATAGATAGGGGATATGCATGCATCTTTGTTTTTGCTTTAATAAAAAGTCATTAATGTAACAAACAGTTGAGAAAAAATATCTTCGTATAACTAAAAATAACGAAGATATAAGCTATTAAATAATTGTTTGTATCTTTTTCTATATTTAACATGCAGTTTGGCCGTAGTGCACGATGACGTCACAGTTCATGTCGGATCTCTCTGTCTGATTAGTAGTTTTTAAATGCTTATATTATTCGTATTTTGGCCGATTTTAATTTTAATTTCACATTTTGCTTTTACGGTATTTTCATATTTTGTTAAGAAATGCGTTAAAAAAATTCATGAATATTCCTTGAAAAATAACAATTCCTTACTCGATATATTGTCATTTGTTCTAGAAATAAAAAATTGAACCTTTGTTGTGGGTTTAAATAATTGTAATTTTTCGAAAAGTGTTTAATTATAAAGTTTCAACGTATTACTTTATCTAATGTTTGTTAAAAAAACCACCTTCTCTATTTATTTAAACAACTTTTTCTGCTTGTATTTCCAGAATTATGCTCACATGCATTTGCTTATATGTTTAAGGTAAATGCGCTTGACCTCGCGCCCAACTACGCCGGCTCCCTAACCGCGATGATCAACGGAACCTCAACGATATCGGGCATCATCACACCGTACTTGATAGGGCTTTTAACGCCTAATGTAAGTATTATGAAAAAACCTTAGAACTTAGCCCAAGAGGTAATTCTCAGAAAACTTTATAATATTGAATACAAAACTTTATTCAATTCCTCATTCATCATACTACTATAGGTAGGTATATAACATTGCAATCATCTTGTTTCAAATTCTTGTTTCACAAGTTCCTGGGGCATTGTAATTTCCCGAGATAAGTATGTCCTTTCTTATCTCTTTGCCAAATTTTAATAAGATCCGTGCAGCGTTTTGTCATGTTTTGTTGAAACAGAGTTAGTTTCGGATTTTTAATAATTATTAGGTACTGAGTATGAAAGTATGGATTCGCAAAGTTTTTGATAAAACGAGTACCTATAATTTACAAACGAACCCAGTGTAATTAACGCCAGCTGAATAAAACAAAAACTTCAAAGTTGGTTAAAAGCTTAAGCTCAAAGTTTAATCCCGTAATGTAAATATACATTTTACTTTGAAAGCGTTTCGAAGTAAATTTTGATATTCAGAAAACGTTTCTCCAGCTTTTGAAGTTTTCTGTGTTGGCTATAAATGTTTTTTTAAAGTTAAACTCATTTTAGAATAGACGGCCTGCCAAAATATTGGTTATTATGAAATTAAAGAACACTGTCTCGTTTCTACCCGACTGCGCGGAGCCTTAAGCAGGTCAATGATTGACATGCTAGTTGTGTGAACGTGACGTTGATTACTTGCCAACTTCGTGTTTTTGCGTTTTTTACTTAAATTTTTTTAATGGTCTGAGTACATTGTAGAAATAGCCGTGAGGAAATGGGGCAATCTGTAATAATAAGGAATAAATGGAGGACTTTTTTTATTAATACTCGAAATATGCTCAATCATTATTACTAGTATATTCCACCGGGCCTATCAAAATGACACAAGAAGGAAGAAGATTAGATTATGTAGAGACACATTAAGGGATCGTTAGTCTTAGTATAGTTATTTTTCCTTGGTACTACAGGGTGACCTCGAATTGGTAATACAAAATACTTGATTATGATTCAGTTAATCACTAATAGTGTATTGCATTAACTCAGTTGTTAAAGTTAGCTTTCCTTAATTATCGTTAATTTTCTAACAAAACAAAATAATAAAAATAATTTAAAATCCCAAGTGTGGTTAACCTACATGACGTCATGCATATCTGTCGTACAGACAAGGAAATTGATTCTCGCACCATTTTGTACTCTGTCACAACAACGACGGAGATAATGACAGTGGACATTCAACGTGACGCACTGCCACCCAAAGCGACAAGGAACAAAATGTGTCTCAATTTCCATTCCTGTATCTATCACTCGATGTTATTAATAAACTAGGTGCTGATATCCATCCAACCCTTTAGTTTTAAGTAGGTACCCTAAAAAATTATCTGATAAAGTGAATAACTGAATAATGAGTGAATAAAAATAATTTATTGTTGAATAACGTACAGTACAAAATACAAAATTGTAAAACTTAAACAACTTTTAAAATGTGCTCAAAATGACCCCCGCCTTCTTGGATACATAACTCTGCCCGTCGCCTATGATTGTCTTTCAATCTGTGGAGAACAAATTCATTGGTTTTTACATTATTAAATGCCTCAACTATCTTTTTGCCAAGTTCACCCACAGTATCTGTTTCCCGTGCGTACACTCTCCTTTTTATTTCGCCCCACAAAAAGAAGTCGAGAGGTGTGAGATCAGGGCTTCTAGGAGCCCAAGCGACTGGGCCACAGCGTCCAATCCATCTCCCAGGGAACTCTTGGTCCAAGTAGCTTCGCACACGCAGGGAAAAATGAGCTGGTGCCCCATCCTGCTGGTAATACAGAGCCTCCAAATTTTGCTGCGGCACCTCTCGTAGCAATACCGGTAACACATTTCTCAGGAATTCTTCATATTTCGGTCCATTTAAATTTCCGTCAATGAAATGAGGACCAATCAAACAGTCGTTCAGTATTCCTGCCCAAACATTTACCGAGAAACGTGTCTGGTAGGAGTCCCTGCGAGTTACGTGAGGATTTGCTTCACGATCAGACCACCAGTGTTCATTGTGAACGTTGAACATGCCTACTCTTGTAAATGTTGCCTCGTCGGTCCATAAAATGTTCAAGTGTAGATTTTGCAGCAGCCAACGACAAAATTGCACTCTTCTAGGATAATCGGCTAATATGATATCCTGCACCCTTTGGAATTTAAACGGATACTTTCCTTCAGCATTCAGTAATCGCCAAATAAACCATTGGCTCGTTCCGAATCTTGCGGCAGCGTCCCTTGAGCTCGCCTCTGGGTGGTGGCTAAAATAATCGAGAACTCGTCTCCGAAACGTCTGCGAGTACCGCGGCCGCCGGCCCGGAGCTTGAGCGTGCACTGGGACAGTAAACTGTCCAAAATCTCTTAAGTTTTGGACAATGGAGTTTATTAGAACACGAGTAGGAGTTGGGCATTCAGGGTGTCGTTCATGAAACAATGCTTGAGTTCGTACGGTACTTCGTGACGTAAAATAAAAAGATAACATATCCATTCGCTGAATATTCGTATAAGGATAAGCTCGGGGCATTTTGTTTAATTACTATCTTAATTAAATACGAAAATTCTTACTTTCTTTGACAAGACAAGTGACAATTTACTAATCAAGATACGCTATTATCATAAATGATGTGTCAGATAACGAACCAAAGAGGAAAGTGTTCATTTGAAATACTTTAAACCTCTTTCATTTTAAAGGTAATGGTAGGGTAACCAATTTAAGCAAAAAAAAATGGGATAATTAGAAAACTTTAAAAAAAGTACTTATGTTTTAAAATTAAGCGTGAGACCTCGTAGAAGCGATTGGTTTAGGGAAGCTCTCTGTAGTACTTTGAATTTGTATTACCAATTCGAGGTCACCCTGTATTTTACTAAACATTAGTTTCGTTTTTATTATTCTATGGCACTCATTTGTTTTCAGTCGACATTAGGGGAATGGCGGGTGGCGTTTTGGGTGTGCTTCGCAGTGCTGGTGGGTACCAACGTAGTGTACTGCATCTGGGCTGATGGAAAGCAGCAATGGTGGGACGACGTCAAGCAATACGGCTATCCTGACGACTGGAAACACGGCTCGTTGGTGGCAGCCGAGAAGGACAAAGAGAAGAGCAAAAAGGCTGAAGCGACAGCGTTTTAAATAGAACAGAGGTCTTTGTAAAATTGAAGCTGATTTCAAGGATCTTTTTGTGATGTCTTGTTTGATGTATTTTTGTGACCCGTTCCTATATAGGTAATATTGTATTTATATGCCGTGACTGATGAACAGAAAAAAATTAAAGTAGGTAAGCGGTCCACTTACAGTGTGATCCCTATCCTTAAATTCTTAACTGATTATTGTAAATGCAAGAAAAGCACGTTAGATAATTTCTTTTCTTATACAGGACATCCGGTTGATGTTATTTTGGTGCATGCTAAGATAAGTAATGTTACAGGAACTAATTTGCTTGTATACTTGTTAGTTTTTGACGTCGCGGCATATTTTTTATGTACATACATTTTATATATACGTAATACTAAATTTTATGTATTCCTTTGTGGAAATAACAAATTAGCAAAAAGTATTTTTTTTGTATATAAGTAGATAAATTCATGCTGTTACAAGTTATGTTGTATTTACAACATTGGTACGCTGTAAATATTATGTGAAGTTTAGGTTTCTGCGATTTTAGTGTCTTTTTAAAATTCAGTAAGAAATGGACGACCAACCTTTTTATTTTGTTTGTCTGTTGGGTAAAAAAATAAAATTAATTTTTAACATACTTTCCGATGAACCTAGTTTAAACTATAAACTTTAAACAACAAACAAACATTTAAAATGTTTTAGTTTCATTGTAATAGCTTTAGGCGCTTAGCAATATATAGCATAATAATACATTAATATTTGGAACTAAGTTGATTCCGTATTTAAAAATGCCACAAAGGAATTGTACGAAAAAAAAGTACCTTTCTACACAGCACTACAGGGAAAAAACAAGCTAATTTAAAAACAACTTATTCGATACCTACATATAAGTTAGTTAAATTAAGCGAAGAATAAAAATTTGTCAAGAAATATTTAATTAACTTAGATACAATTTTACGTGCCATGCGTATTACTGCGTCCAACATCAACTTTCGTATTGATAATGTTGTGTACAAAAGCAACGCAAATAATGAAAACGAAAACACGGATTTTTTGTAATTATATTTTTGCAAGTAAGTAATTATAATTCAGTGATATTTAATGTTAAAGTTTGTTAAAATAAAAATTTAGGAGTTACTACTTATTAGTTACTTATTTAGCGTTTGAGAAAACATGTGCCTAATATAAACTAATATGTTATTACATCGTTTTATTTTATTCCTGATGTTATTTACGCCTGGCATGCATTCAAGAGCATGATGCCTTTACCTTACAAACAGCATTTGCTTAATTTAGCACTCGTTCTATGAAGAACGTTCTTCTAAGAAGCAGGCACTGTGGAGAACCTCACAAACATTAATTAAAAAGATAAAATTCCTGCTAAATTGGAAGCCCTACTTTCAGAGCTGGTAACTCTTAAACGACCCTGTGGATTTTCACCAAACTAATACAAGAACACTCTCGATCAAGTTACCTTTCAAACAAAAAAAAAACGGTTCATCCGTTTTGGAGCTACGATGCCACAGACGGATACACATCGCACCTTTAGAATTAAAGTGACCTAATACAAAATGTTAAGTTTTCTACTTCGAGTCATAAAATTATTATATAAGAGACCTAATTCCAAATCCAAAAAAATTGGAATTAGGTCACTTTAATTTTAAAAGTGCAACATATACACACGTTAAACTTATAACCAGTGGTCGGAATAGGTAGTTAATTTACCTGAACTTGAAGCATGTTCATTCAATAATGCGTTCTCATCTCACTCACGCATGAATGAACATGCGTCAACTTTAGGTAAATTAGCTCTACCTATTCCGACCACTGCTTATAACACCCCTCTGTTTATGTCGGGGGTTAAAAGAAAATCAAGTGAACCCATAATTATGATGAATAAATAATAATATTACAAGGTGAATGAAGCACAAGATTAGATACGTTAACTAAACATGAATTTAAATAAACAACAACCCGACTCTACCATAATTTTCAGTTGTACTCGTATCTACGTGTGTACGTGTTCATTGAAATGCCTGTGATGCGAAATGCTTATGCTAATGCTTATGAGTACTTAATAATTGGTTTCTGACAAACTTCTTAAAGTTAGAGGCAAGAATGCGATTGATTCCTTTTTTAGGGTTCTGTACCAAATACTGAAAAACATAACTCTTATAAGATGACTATGTTGTCAGTCTGTCCGTTTGTCCGTCAGTCCGTCAGTCCGTCAGTCCGTCTGTCCGTCAGTCCGTCAGTCCATCAGTCCGTCAGTCTGTCAGTCCGTGAAGTAATTTGGCTGAAATTTGAAACATATGTAGAATTTTGTGGTCCGCACAAGACCTCATTATTAGAATTTACAAAAAAGTTTTATAGTTGTTGTAAAAATTTAAAGTAAAACTATTCTAGCAAGTGGGGTATCATATAAAAGGGCTTAATTTGCACATTTCAAAACTCCGTCTCGCACTTGACCGTTTTACTTTTAGTTTTTTTAAGACTATTAACATCTATTAAGTATACACATTTCTGGAAAAAACAAAATGTCTCCGAATAAGAGTTTTGCGAAAACAGAATGCGTCTAAACAAGAAGGTGGCGAAACAAGAATGTGTCCAAGGGTGAATTTCAGGGCGGCGTTTCAACCGCCGTCATTAGTGTCTTCAAATATATTCACGAAGTCAATTACACTACAACAACTTCTGATGCTGATAGAAACTAAATCCTCGGTTCTGTCTGCTTCTGTTTACATCAGGAGTTGCTGTAGGCGCATAAAATAAGAAAACGTGGACATAATTCTATAACTGTAATTTTCATTTTCTATGATATAAAGTATTATTAGTATTATAGTTAAAATAAAAATAATTAAACATTTTAAGTCTCCGCGTCAATGTAAAAAAAAACAAAAAACTAAATTTTAAACACATTTTGATTTCATAAGTAGGTACAGCATAATAGTTAACTTTGTAAAAGTACAAAGTATTTGGTTAACTATTTTGCTTTTAGGAAAAAGTTAGGTAGTTTACAATATCTCATGATTTTTATAATATACGGTTATGACTGCGGATTTTTTAATTAAAATAGCGAATTAATATTTGATACTTAATATTAATATCCGGCCAAATAATAAAAGCAACGGGTTATCGAATTATGTCCAGGTTAGGCTAATTTGCTGCGCCTAATGGTAGTTGTCATTGATGTCGTCAATATATTTGGTGACACTAATGATGGCGGTTGAAACGCCCTGAAATTCACCCCCAATCAAGAATACGGCAAAAAAGGAATCAGTCAAGAATAATTTGGGTAATTAGCGTGAACCGGAACTAAAACAAAAACCTGCTAAAGATGACGACAACATTTTATTATTGCAAAAATATTTTTTCGTTCACTTTTAGTAGTAGCCAATAAAAGTTTTTAGAACATAATTACTTAACTAGAAAAAGAATGGTACGGAACCCTTGGTGCTCGTGTCCGACACGCATTTTACCGGTTTTTTTTGTATGAATTCATTTCTGTGATGACCTTTCCAATAAAATAAAAATAATCATTGAAATCGTTTCACAAGGTATAAAATATAAGTCTTCCTTCTTTTATTTGTTAAAAAGTAAACTTTAGTCTAAGTATTCGCATCAAAAATAATAAGATATATTATAAACAAATATTCGTTATTCGCAATTTGCTATATTTATTCGTTATTCGGATAGTCTTGCATCACTGATAACCAATCTCCTGTTTCAGATTTATTTACGTAACTGATGGAATGCACCAATTTGCAACTAACGAGGCAATTTCGGCCAGAGCGATCGCATAAACGTGACTAACAAGGGCGTCGCTCGTGTGCAGTGTTCCCAGGCCTATATCACAAATCTGATAGGAGCAAGTGACAGGTGACAATTCTGTATACATATCGCAAAGTTGACGAGTTCCTGCATCACTGGATTTCATTCAAGGATATTCGATTCGATGCAAAATAAAGTCATGTAGTTGCCCTATAAAATAATCAGTATCTTTAAATTATTTTGGATAAAAATAATATATTGTAAAAATTTGAGTGAGTTTTTAGTTCAATTAATTAACCCTTTCTTCTACGTTTGTTGAAAGGAAAAATATTCTACCACTTAAAACGTAATTAAAATAGAGCTTATCGACGAAGGACTCTTAAATTGTAATCGGAAGTGCGGTACTTACTAATACAACAAAATGTTAAGCATTTTAGTCCCTTGTCATAATAAATTTCATACGGAGCATAGAATAACAAACTTGATTTTGTCAATATCATCAAATGGCATGGTTATAAGTACGCTCAATGTTTTTATTGGTTGACTGTACGTACAACGACAAGCCTGTGCTCGGACGCTGACTTCTAATCCAGCCGGTAAACATAACAGTGAATATATATTTAATTAACTTTGCTAACATGGCAACTGCCAGTTTACTTGTAGAAGCCGAAAGATAATTGTTAATAGTGAAGTGTTGCGTAATAAAATATAAATTCTAATACATACGGATAATTTCGCTGCTTAAATATTAAAAGCTTCACAAATCAAAATTATTATTTGTTGCATTTAAATTCAAAACACTATTTACTTTAAATTTAAAATCAAATTAGGTATATATGTTTTTGATTTGTGACGATTTTGTATTTAATCAGCAATTTATTAAATATTTTGTCCCAATCAACATAACCAAAAAAGGATAATTCAAGAAAGCTTGGAAATAAAAAGTTACTCAACTTATTTTGGATAGATTATAATCGATCGATCATAAGATTATATTCTGGATAAGAAGTGGTTAAATAAATACTAATATTCAAAATGGACAATCCATTCAAAACCGAAGCCAATATTCATTTTTTGACCCGAACTCCGCCTAAAGTAGCAGAGTTGGCAGATAATTACTTCACCCGTACAATGCGATCTTGTAAGTTTCTCTTGAAAACCATAAGCAAGCGTTTAACGCGTGCGTCTTTGTTACAATGGTGCTAGTTGGCTACACCACATTCATCGGCTACAGTGTTTTCAATCTTCGATGGCGCGCCCCTCCATGCTGATTGACGTTTCACGATTGTGTCAATATAAGAAAGATAAGTAGTGGGGCGGTACTTCGTGGATTGAAAATAGTTCGCAACGCGGCTAAGACGGTGGTTCGATATTAAAGCAGATTTTTTTCACACGGGGCCATGTTACTTTTTACTTACGAGACGTATTTCTTTATCTCAGAAGGGTTTAAACGAACAAAGGAAAATTGTGGTTTTCACACATTTTGAAAACTAGCGGTTTGACGGTAAAGTTTTGGTGGTAACAAAAAGTAGTAGAATTTATTTCTCGTGGTTGTACTCGTACCTACATATTGGTTCACTCATTCTGCTACCAGTAGTAAAATGCGACCTTGGAACTTATAAATAATCAAGGATATTTTCAGGTTGTTTCATCCCACAACGCTTTGTATTAGGATTAATTGGACTTTTGGGAGTATGTAATGCCTTCACAATGCGGGTGGTTCTTAATATAGCAATCACGCAAATGGTGAATAATACTAAGGACATGACGACTGATACACTACAATTTAATAATCTGACGGAAGCAGCGTGTCCTAGTGATATTATTAGTGTTAATACTACTGTCATCGAAAATCCAGTAAGTATTGCATGCAATATTTATACTTTGAATATTAAATCCTTAATGTTTTGCAAGCTAAGATTAACAAAAAGCGTCAACCACCACAGATCACGAAGACAAACGGTCTCATTGCCTAAACAATACAATAGGTACTTTTTACTTTGTTTAGTTTTAATCTTTTTTTTTGCGAAGAAAGAATAACAATGTTTTTTTTTAGTTCGGTATATTTAGATGGGATGAAAAAACACAAGGATTAATTTTAAGTGCCTTTTACTATGGCTACGCTATGACACAAGTGCCTGGAGGCTACTTGGCCGAACGGTTCGGAGGCAAGTGGACTCTTGGCGTTGGATTGTTGAGCACAGCGCTTTTTACGTTCCTCACTCCGGTGGTGACCAGGTGGGGAGGGGCTCCTTGGCTGTTCATTCTTCGCATTGTTCAGGGAATGGGAGAGGTAATTATTCGGTTCAAAGTTAAGCAAGTTATTTTGATAAATTAGCAAATCTGACTAGATTCTGATCCTGTATGATTATAACAAGAGGGATTGGCGGATTTATGATCGAAACATTGCTCCCCATCCTATTAGGTTTAGATAAGTTGCGATTAATAGTCTAGATAAGTGGGGATTAACCGCTGTGGTAGCCTAATGGTTTGACCTGCCGACTCTTAAGCAGAGAGAGGGTCGTGGGTTCGAACCCGGGCTCGCACCTCTAAGTTTTTCGGAATTTTTGTGCGAAATATAATTTGTAAATTTACCATGAGCTTTTCGGTGAAGAAAAACATCGTGAGTAAACCTGCTTACACCGGCAAAGAAATTTAACGGTGTGTGCGAAGTTCCTAATCCGCACTGGGCCCGCGTGGGAACTATACCTAGCCCAAACCCTCTCATTGTGAGTGGCGGCCTGTGCCCAGCAGAGAGACCGTATACCTCTAGGCTGGATTATTATTATATATAATAGTGTGCGAAATTAAAATTAATTAACATGATTTATCGTTTTGACACACGTTCCGGACATAGAATTGACTTATGACCCGGATTCCACTGAAATATACATTATAAACCCAAACGGGATTCGCCAGAAAACGAAGTTTTAAAATTAATTAAAACTTTACCGTCGAATGTGTAAACGTGACTGAGGTATTTTTGCACCAGGGTCCGACGATGCCGGCGCTCATGATAATGCTGGCGAAGTGGGTTCCTCCGCACGAGCGGTCTCTCCAGTGCGCCATTGTGTTCGGCGGATCTCAGATTGGGAACATTTTCGGATCGCTAATGTCTGGATTTTTGCTCTCTGGAGGCAGAGACTGGGCCTACGTTTTCTATTTTTACGGCGGATTTGGTATATTTTGGTTTGTTTTATGGGTAAGTTAAAATTAGTCAGCTCTACTTATGGCCTTATATTTCTTATACTTTTTGTTTAGAAATTACAAGAGAACTGTTAATTTTTTGATGTTAATAATGACTTATTTATACCTACTTACTAACTTCTTGTAATGTTTGATAGAAGTAAACTTTGTTATCAAATGCGGAGTTCCTACGACATTTATGTTAGGTACTCATTTTTGATTCTGTGAGGTTATCGTAACTGATAAAGTGAAGTTCTGTTATACGGTTATAATTTTATTCGCCGCAACACATTGCACTAGAGTTATTATAATTCTAAAAATATTCAGCGTCCACAACTAAAGATAATCCAATTCACTTTTTATTTAAGGCACTAGTATTAACAACTAAAACCGCTGCAGTCATTAAATGGATACTTTAAAAGACATTGAATCCTTGGTTGATTAAAAATAATTACCCAATATGCACATGTTTATGAAATAATCTGAACATTTCAGAGTCTCTTCTGCTACAGCTCACCGAGTACGCATCCTTTTATAACAAAACAGGAACTAGACTATTTAAACGCGAATGTAACGTCATCAGAAAAAAAAGAAGTTACGGATCCGGTGCCATGGAAGGCTATCGTGCGATCAGCGCCAGTCTGGGCACTTGTTTTTGCCGCTGTAAGTTACACACTGTCTCATATGTTTTTATATAATGTAACTATATGCAAGGGAGGTAAATGAGTATGCATTTTGCTTAAAGAGAAGTAATTACTACCACCTATGAACACTGGCAAGTTAAGATGGGTTTTTGGTCCGTCGCCGGCCTTTATCAGGGAAGGGGATAAACTCACACAAATTGACCTTGTCCCAAACTAAGCTCTAGGCCTGTACTATGGGTACTAGACCTAGGAATGGAAGTTAAAGTTCTTTTCTTGAAGGTCACAACTGATCGGTTACTTCGCAGAGGTGAGTCAGTTTCACAGTTTTACCATACGAAGCAACCAGTGTGGTGTTTCAAGTACGGTCACGACTTTTTAATTGTTGTACCACCACAAGTTGTATTTAATGATTAATTTAAACCTCGCTTCTTCTTGGTGATCTAAAGTCACTTCATGATAACAACGTTCTAATTTGACTAAACATTTAAACTCAAGATGGCACTAGTATAAGATGACCGTAAATCTCGTGAGTAATACGACGTCGTTTTAACTCAATCAGCATAATAATATCATAAGAGTTGCCGCGCGTGTTTGCGCGTTTTGGGGTTATGTAAGATTAGTGTACGTTACAGAGTTCGGCCTTTGGCTGCAATAGAGAAAATCACCACAAGACCGATTACACTTCCAGGTTGGCCACGATTGGGGGTACTACACTATCGTCACCGACTTGCCAAAATATTCTCATGACGTTCTCAAGTTCAACATTAAGACTACTGGGTCGCTGACCGCCCTGCCCTACGTTGCTATGTGGATATCATCTTTCATTTTCGGCATCGCCTGTGACTTTTCCGTAAGAAAGGGGTGGCATTCTATCAAAACAGGAAGGATTATTTACACCACTATTGGTAAATATCACGAGGGGTTGTTGATGTGGAAATAACGCGTGTTGAAAGTTGATCGATTGTTTCTGTTTGTACGATCTTTCGGCTTTGTTTAATGTTTATGGCTGAGGAAGAAAAAGAGCTACAAAAATTGTAAAAAGTACCTTATTAAGTCTTAATAGTGCTTGAGTTAAATTAAAAGAGATATGTATAGGTATATATTTATTTCAATCCACGTTAGCACGCTCCGCCAGTCAATTCGTCGTGGATTGATAACACTATACAGGCTGTCCCAAAAATGAATCGTTACATTACATCGTTATATATATATTTTTTTTAATAAGTTTTTTTTTGAGGGTGTGGTAATGCGTCACGCATCATCCTCACACCTAGCTAGCCTAACATGACCTCAGTCAAAGTTTTTCACGCACGGTTTTCAAGGTATTTCCAGTTCAGTTTAAACTGGAAGAAACTTAAACTTTAAACTGGCAAATCTTGAAAACCATGCGACTGGTTCGGTGCGTCACTTTTGGGAGACCCTGTATTGATTTCGATAGAGGCAAAAGAGGTGTGTAAGAACCGTAGCAAGTGGCAAGCCTTAGTTTCTTATATGTATGTAATGTATTCACTGAAGTGTATACATATATCACACATAAATCGCCTAATTGTGATTTTTAAAAAGCTTACCCTATACTTTAAACTGATCGAATTGAATGTCCTTACCACATATTATACTCGTAAACGATAAGAAAGTTTGTAGCAACTAGTAATTTTTTTAATTTGAACTAAAGAAAAAGTCAAGGTGAATCATGATTTCAGCTGCAACTGGCCCTGCGATATTCATCATCGTGGCTTCGTACGCGGGGTGCGACCGCAACGCTGCCATGGCGTACTTTGTACTATCCATGGCCCTCATGGGAGGCTTCTACGCTGGAATGAAGGTTGTTTTAAACTTAATTAGCGTTTGTCTGCGATATTGTCCGCGTAGAATAGAAGCATTTAACGTTATTTCTATATGTCATTTAAATACACGAAATTGTCACCCAGCACTTAATTTTGGATACATTGACCGGTCAAATTAACTTTTAGTGCCACGCGTTCACGGATTGAAAACATTTTATGTGATGTAACTACAAATTAATGGTTTTCGGATTTTTTCCTTTACTTGTGCGTTATAAGACGTTGTTTCTTGCCAAATTTCATGATTCTAAGTCAACGGGAAGTACCCTAGAGGTTTTGATTCCCTTGAGATTCCCTTAAATATGCGGCATAAACGGCCGTATCTTTTGATTGCGTTGACTTAGACGTTTGATTTTTTTCACTGATTCAAGGGATTGCAGACCTAAGTATTTGGTATTAATTTCAACTGGATACCTTCACGCGTTCCTGAGAAAAAGGGTCTTGACAGACACACAGACAGACGGACAACAAAGTGATCCTATAAGGGTTCAGTTTTTTTCATTTGAGGTACGGAATCCTAAAAACGATGATTGCAACTTCATAATTATTATTTTCTTCAGGTCAACGCATTAGACTTGGCGCCAAACTTCGCCGGCTCTCTGACCTCGCTCGTGAACACCACTTCCACCCTCACAGGCATTATTACGCCGTTTCTCACGGGCCTTTTAACTCCTCATGTAAGTGACAAAGTAACCAGTATTTAACGGAAAATAGAACAACTCAAGAAATAACATACATACAGGCTTCAAGATTTTACGATTCATACCTATTCAATTTATGTCATGAATATACCTATCATCACAATAACTATAAGATATACACTCATATAACAACGAAGGATTCCATTCCCATTATAAGATATGTAAACAACGTTGATTCATGTAGCTAACCTACCGTTAATTAAAATAAACATAATTAAACCAAGTTAAAGTCACGTGACTCAGACCCATAGGATTAAAAACCAGGTAGAGTAAAGCGGTCATTGTCCCAACGCCAACCCTATAAATCCCTTCCTGGTCTTTGACTATGTATACTTATTTCATACGCTAAAACCGAGGCTCTACTATTAACAGAAGCCACGTGACGCTAGAGATGTGACGTAGACACAAGGTATTAAAGGTCGCACAGGTGACCCCTTACATACAGTTCATCCTAAGGAGTTCACCTAGCAACTTGCCTCGCATGCTGAAGATCTCACACAGTCGCTAGTTGTATACTCGTACCCAGCTCTAAGCTACCAGCTAAGTAAAGGTCGAGTGACGATATGTCCATCTTTTTCTCCCGATTTAGTCTCGAATGACGAGTGAAAAGTATAGATAGATAGGTAGACCATTAAAAATTACGAAATTATTCCTTCATGGTGGTAACCATCTTGGGAAGTATGATTGATAAAAAAAAAAAAAAAAGATTTTTGATTGATTAATTGATATAAGGCCAGCGTAAGCTGAGCAGAGCGGGAGTTATTGCCTAACGAAATTTTGACAATTGGTATCCGAATCAACTGTCATAGCCTATACAAAAACATGACACTTGATTCTGATTCCGAGCGTCAAATGCGTTAGGCAATACGGGGGCCGGTCCTAGAATTCGCGTCTACCTCATGTCACATCTACGCCAGTCCAGTAAAATGTCCTTGTATCCTAAAGGACTAAAAAAATACTGGATTAAGGTAGTTGAAAGTGTTGCAACGTACTTTATAAGAAATAAATGCGTTTGTATTTCCGCAGTCAACCATAAGCGAATGGCGGGTGGCGTTCTGGGTGTGTTTCGTGGTGCTGGTGGGCACCAACGTGGTGTACAACATCTGGGCGGACGGCGAGCAGCAGTGGTGGGACGACGTGCGCCAGTTCGGCTACCCCGAAGGATGGAAGCACGGCCCTCTCATCCGGGAGACCAAACCAGAGGAGACAGAACCAGAATCCGTCAAGCTAACTGAGATTAACGGAACAGAAGTTTATTGAAAACAGGTGATGATCAGGTGCAGCTAAATATGTCGTCATCGCATAGCCGTGTAAAAGACCTATACTAGAATATGATCTATCAGGGGCGACGAAGTTATGTTACGGCGCTAGAAAGTTATAATAAATGGGATTTAGGCGCGTTATAATGTGTTTCAATTAATTCGAATTTTACGATTTTAAAATCTTAGACTAAAGCGAAAGGGGAACACACATTATCGCCGTACAAGATACTGACATAATGCGTGCCGTGACACCTACATTTGCAAATCCCACACACAGCTGTAAACAAGCACTAAGGAGCAATAGAGATAAATTGATGGACTAACGTTGTGCGCGTAAGTGAGACAGCCATAGGTATATCTCGATCGATCGCACGACGTCGCACGTGTTAACAGATCGGTGACGGCCGGACAACTGACTCAACATAGGCGCTCAGCGCCTATATTTAGGTGCTCAAGCCCGCGCGCCGGTCACGTATCTTGATCTTTTTTTTCATCTAAGATTAAAATGATCTCGAGTGAGATGCCAGTCTCAAGTCACGTGCAATTAAACGTCAATTAAGTCTTCAGACCAGTACCTTATACAAGATCAGTTTATTATTACAGTTAGTTTCTGAAACGAAATACAGAAGACAATCGTGTTATACCTCTTTTAAACAATTCAGTAACACTGTTAATCCGCTTAAGCTAAATGTTTAGTAAACTCTAAAATTTTGCAACACAAAAAGTATCGATGACTAGCATATTCAAGCACCTGTCGACATCGTCTGCTTTGTCTGTTATTTTATTATAAGCGCCTGATATTTTATCATAAGCAATTTTGCCTCTATAAACCTCATTTTGTATTCACATGTGTTTTGGTGGATTACTCGAAAGCGAAAGAAAAAGACCTATCCAACGACACTTTACGTGTAGGGGAGGTACCTACCCTAAAAAAAAATTTCTTTTCAAGATTTTATTTTACCACTTTGTCGGCGTGACGAATATGCGTATATTCATGCCAAATAATAGCCTTTTAGGTACTAAGAGTCTCTGAGCAAAGCTGCGGACGGACGGACCGACGGACGAGCATGGCGAAACTATAACAAGGGTTCCTAGTTTGACTACGGAACCCTAAAAAACGTCAAGGCAGGTTTTGATGACATCAATGATTAAATGTTTCCTACTAAAATATGCTTTGTTTTTGTATTACGAGTATTTGGTTAAATAAGGTATTTATAAAAAAAAATGTCTTGGTCTCATAATTGTTACTAAAAATTTGCTAGCCCATTAGATTTACAAAACAAATTGTTGTCTAATAAGAGACGCACTGAGAGTCAATTGAGAAAATACAACTTGTACTAAGTAGGTAAATAAGTAGCCACTTACCTTTGTAGCCATAATATACTTCGCAATAAGGAAAATAGGTAGAATTCATTATTCAATTATCTTGTTATTTGACAAGGTTATATTAATCTATAATTAGTGTCTTTACTTAATAAAAAATAAACGTGGATTTTTAGTGTGTACATATCTCCTTTGAATAATTATTCGAGAATTTCACTGTGGGGAAATAAATAAAAAAATGTAATAATGTTGCCAAATCGTTGTCAAATTACGTAGGTAACACATGAATATTACGCGAAATCATAAAATAAAACAATGTAACCGCAATCAATACGCAGTTCCATTGTTTACTTTAATTATATTTTTATCTTATTCCCGGCGTAGTAACTACACACTTATTAACCTTGAGTAAATAAAATTATGTAAATGGTAACCCGATAAGGAACCATGTCACCCTAGTTAATAGTGTCATACTGCCAGAAGGCCACTCGATTGAATTGAGACAAAATGTTTTATTACATACTACCTATGTTTTTTTATGACAACAAATAAACGTGTTCGAAACAGGTCAAAACCAGTATGTAAACTAGTATTAAGTTGTGTTTGGTCTTATGATTGACTGGTAAAGAATGTCTTAAAGCATGGAGCCCACCATTTTTACGTTATTTTGATATTGCAAAAAGTATCAATAAGTACATCATTGCAAAGGCAGGAAAGTAGGCAATAGAAAAACAAGTAGAGTACGAGAAGTGAGGCCCTTTAGAGCATGCAAGTCTACCTTATTCTCCTTTCCGTCGAAACAACTTCGAAGATATAATATAAAACAAAAACTATTTGCTGCATTCAAGTGATAAATTATTATAATTAACAAAATGGTGTATTCTGATTAGTGATCTATCCTGATCCCTGATCAGGTGTTTGTTGAATATGGACAATCCTATTGTTTTGTTATTTATGAATCACCTCGGCCTAAAAGTATTCACCCAAAGCTAGTCAAAAAGAATAAAAAACTCTCAACATTATGGTGCTTCCACACCCCTCTGAGAAGGAAAATATGTCCTAAAAAGGGTCGGCATATTTTCCTTTTTTTATGACATTTTTGTTTTTATTTCCTTTTATTTATTATCATGTTACAAAATGTTATACAACAAAATATAACGTCAGTGTGGGAGCACTAACTATAAAGTTTTATAACTAGGTAGCTTGTCATAGAAACAACTGTTCCACATTGACAAAAGTAATGATAATTACCGTTTTACTATAAACTGTCCCGAAACAAAACGAAACAAATAACGTTTATATTGTCGTTTGACAGTGCTAATAATTGTTCAAACTCAAACGTCTTTTAAAGTTTTTCCTAACCTTGCAATTGTTTGACATTCAAACCGCATTGTTATCAAATCGGTGAAACTAAATGGATTTCATTACCGTTGCCGTGTAGTTGACTTAGCGGTCACACAGTTTATAAAGTTGAAGGTTTGATTCCTGCCGGTTATATTATAAGTAGAGATTGGATACTCGGGTGCTAATACCTAAAGTTAAAATAGAAGCTAAGTTAATGTACGGAGGCGGCTTCTTAAAATACATTATTTTATAGTTATGTAACATGTCTGGACTTATTTAATGTATAACTATATGATGATCTTAAACTTGACCCATTAAGTAACCCATTATAATTTCTGGGGTCATTGTGAAAAGGGGTATAAGTCAACTCAGCTCTTAATAAAATATACCGGTCAAGTGCGAGTCAGACTCGCGCACCGAGGGTTCCGTATTTATGTACGTACTTCACAAATACACCTTTTTATGTACTTTAATTGTATGCTATAAGGTCAATTTAGACTTGCCTAAATTTTAGTACAGATGTTTAGTTTTTTGTAAATTTCTCGAAAACTATAAATTTTGAACACTTCGTTTTAATTTTTCCGCAAAATATAAGTAATTAGTATAGTAGTAGTAGCAAAATGTAAGTTAGGAATTTTCAGATTTTTCGGTTCATAAACTTCGGAAATAAGGGGGGGAGAACGATCATCTATTGAACATTTTTGAACGGAAAATTAAAAAAAACATAGTTTTGAAATGTGCAGATTGAGCCCTTTAGCCCTTTCATATAACACCCCACTTTGCTATAATCAAATTACTTTCATTTTCCAATCCTATTATTCTAGACCCCTTTTCAGTTATTTATAAAATTAATTTCATATTTTTTTACTAAAGACAGATGGGCAAGCAAGTTATAAAACTCTGCCCAATTTCAAGTTGATAGCTTGTGTAGTTGCTGGGAAAAACTGCTGTGACATACAGACAGACAACAAGTCTCACCATAAGAGTTCCTTTTTTACCATTTTGGTACGGAACCCTAAAAAGGCTATAGATCAATCAAGGATACAATATGTCTAGTGTACTCTACACTAGACATGTTGTATCCTTTTTCACGTACATTTTAAAAGACTTTATACCCTTTTTCTTTTTTTATTTATATTGTAACATGATTTTTTTCGATCCGTACGTACAGTCATTGCGGAAGTAAATGCGAGTCTCATGTGCATTTATATCAAGCTGTACCTACTAAATTATAATAATTATAATAATAATAATCATAAGTCAGTAAATATGTTTTTAATACAGAAAATTCGTCGATTGATTAGTAAATTTTAAGTCCGCTTCCATAACATGCAACAGCAGCGGCAGCACGGAATAGGTAAGTATCCGATCTTTAGTTATATAAGGTAACATACATTTTAAGTATTTGTCTTATTTACTTATATGCCATAGTTAATGTTTACGGTATAAATGCCCTAGTTCTACTTCGGGCCGCTCAATTTGATTTTGTTTACTTTGTAAATAAATATCCATATAAGTAGGTACCTAGAGCAAAAATACATAGTATCACGTGTAAATTAATTCACGGAAATACATAAACTAGGCTATCATTATAACATTCTGTATTGTTCATAAATTATTCTATAGTATTCAAGTGTGACCCAGTTTTTAACTTTTGAGTAAAGTAAGATGTGTTTTATGTACTGAAGGCAGCCCAAGTCAAAGGCAGGTTTTTATGTCAAATACATTACGCAGATATATTGTGACGTCATAGGGCTAGGTACTAGTCCTGCTAATTTCCTGTTCGACATTTCAGGTTTCTGAGTCACTGAAGCTCGTGTAACTGAAGATATTTTTAGAAATCATTCATTTAACAAGACAATAATTATGCAGTGACGACGGTTCGTTTAACGAACCTAAACTGAATAGATAACATGGGAAATAATCTGTGTTGCGTAGTCATTTATTTTCAAGTATGTAATAAAAGTATTTGTTTAAAGCATTTTGGTACATGCGTTATGCTTTTTTTAATAAATACGTTATCAGATTGGGTATGATATTATACTCGTAACTTTCTGTAGTTACCAGCTTGTAGATACTGCTTCAAAACCAAGACAACATTTCGCACCCCCAGTACAACACTGCACTAAGTCAAAATACTTCATGTTTTCAGAATCGACGAAAAACCGTTATCATGTTATATCAAAGTGATTGATATATAAAAAGTCGATTTGGAAAATTTCGACATAATACAGTGTTATACTGGGGGTGCGATTTTATAAACCAGTTTTTTTTATCCTCCTGAGGCCCAACGTCCTATAGGATCATTGTCAAAATTACTTTTAACTTTTGTTTACTGACAAGATTCTGTTTCGAACTAGCAAAATTTTGACGTAGGCCTCAGGAGGTTGTATCCAGTAATAACAATAATAAAAACCGAACCCTCCTCTTGAGTTACGACGCTTTAGCAAGATTTCATCCGATTAAAGAAAAATCTATTTACCAAGAAATTTAACACCGCTCACTAATTGGTTTGTCCTGAATATAATTTTATTGTTACAAAGCGGTGTCAGCTCAAGTTAGCTAGTTAAAAATGTAACTTGATCATCATGACATGTATCCCAACATATCACGCTAATAACATTCAATAACCGCGTTGCTTTGTTTTTTTTATTGATAATAGGTTTTCTCTTGACTAACTCTTGCCCTGGTTATCCCTGGACTGTTAAGTATCACTTTACCACGGTGCGCCCGCCAATCAAATTGACGTTACATGGTTAATGTATGTAAATTTAAATAGATGTATTCTATTATACATATAGATATTATTCTATAGCAGTTACGTGACTCGGTAAAAAATGTCCAACCAGCAGTGTTAATTAGGCACAAGTTTAGACCAAAACAGGATGAATTTCCGCCTAAAAACATAGAGTTGGTTACTCAAATTTTTTGTAATTAAGTATTTAGACCTTTGCAGTTGGTTGTATTAGTTTTTTGTTCACTTTTAGGCATATATAATTAATGAAGTTGGTTTGGTAGGTACTTAAATAATACGGCCAGTACAATAACATATTGGTTTCGTTTGAGTCGCTTTATTTAGGTACCCTTACCCCCGTAACCCTTACAACTGAGATAGCTCAGTGATTTGGGCACGAGGCTCTAAAAATGACCTAGGCTTCGAACCCCAGTCAGCCTCTGGCTTATTTGGAATTTATTGCTTATTTTATTACGTGCATTTAAATTAAGGAAAAAATCGTGAGGAGACCGGTACATCTGCGAAGCATCTCCGTTCCTGGACCCGCGTGAGCACAATCTTATCACAAAAAGAGACCCGCGCCCAGCATTAGGTATGTATATAAGTACCTACACTTTTTATCCCAAAATGTTGGATAGTTCTTCAAAAAATAGCTATAAACCTAATGCAATGTATAAGTGTGCACACACGGAGCCGTCATACAAAAGTTGAGTTATTTCAGTGTGACGTAATTCGATTTTTATCAATAGTTAGATATTTTAAAGTTAAGTCTGTAGACGTCGCCAACTTAACTTGTATAAAGAAGCCTCTTAATTATACAAATATATTTGTATATTGCTCAATTCAGTGGTCAAACGGTTGTTTCACAGCAGGATGACACCACTGGCTGATTACAGCGGCCGCTGAGGGCACGCGTCCATGGGAACCGTAACGCGGTTTATGGCTCTTGAACACTAATAACACATTTGGCCCTGACTCTCCATAACGCTATCGAGGTTACTCGCCATGCTCTGACAATCCCATAACGTAGTAAACATAAACGCCATCACAAATGTCTACACTATGTGTATAGTAGGTACTTTATCTCCTTAACCTCTATAACAATCTCGTGTCGCAGTTCCAATATAACATTAGAGACAAGGTACTTAATCGTATATTAGCGATTGTACTGCTGGGACATTGTTGAAAATTAAAACAGCCTTAATTTGAATCATGAAGTGACGTAATACAATTTAAAATAGCGGAAATTTCCATTTGACGTTGAGTCAGTTCTATTTTGAGTCAAAATTGAAGGATTTATTTTACTTTACCGAGTAAAATAAATGCACTTTTGGTGTGTCATCTCGGTACACGTCTTGTTGGTACTGTACTTTTCTGAATAAATATAATGAATATGCAGTGTTGAAATCTCGTGGTTTAAAACGGCTCCTCTTGATTAGTGTCGGTTAGAACTGTGCTAACCGATACTATATATGACGTCTTACTGTAATTCGGTTCTGTAATTTCTTACACCAGTACGAAAGACATCAGTTATTAAAAAAAACTGCATATACATGCTTTAGCGTCAACTGTCAGGAAAGCCCGATCTTTGGTACCGATGGCGACAAAATGATACACAACTGTATAACAGTACATTTCGAACAGTGTATCGCACGACGTGTTTTAATACAGTTGCGAAAAAATAAGGAAAACAACAACAAGTTAAGATTGGTAAACAAAGTCGTTGTAAGTACGATCTTTCGCAGTGAACATTTTTGACATTATGAAGAGGTGTTTTTTTTTTGCTTTTATTCTACCAGAATGGATTTTGTTATTATTATTGAACCCACTTCGATGAAAGATTTTTTTTCAAATGCATGTTCTATAAGACAAACAATTGGGTAGGTAAAGTTTTTGGAAGAGGTGTAAATTATATTTTTTTTCGATAGTCGTCATCCTAAAGATCAAGAAACTGCGGCTCTTTTATTTTTATTTCCTCTAATATTTTAGAAATATTTTTTTTAGTTATTAAGTTGACATTTGCACACTTTAATGACCGACAAGCTTGTTGTCTTCGTACTTAATGAGAAAGAAAAAAAAAACTGTCACTTCTATAACTGTCATTGTCAATCAAAGTAAACAAACGATTCAATTCAACGACTCTTTTCTGTTTGCTTGCGTTTCATGTGATCAGTGTTTTTAGAAATATTTTAACGACCTCAGAACGAACTCCGGACTTTCGATTTTGCCGCTTTGCTCCTGCTTTGCTCGCTTTTACCTTTACACGATATTTGGACTACGATTTATTTCCGACCCCTTTGGCACTGCTTCTTGGACACCGATTTCTTTCTTTCACGACAACTCTTGCCCTGCTTTACGATAGCCACGAGAGCACGTTTGAATCGTATACACGCAATGAATTCAAGCAATCCCACACGGACTTTGGAAATGGATTATTACAAAGATTTACTTAGATGCTTGAAAGAATTGAATCGTTTGTTTACTTTGATTGACAATGACAGTTATAGATGTGACAGTTTTTTTTTCCTTTTTATTAAGTACGAAGGCAACAAGCTTGTCGGTCATTAAAGTGTACAAATGTCAACTTAATAACTAAAAAAAATATTTCTAAAATATTAGAGGAAATAAAAATAAAAGAGCCGCAGTTCCTTGATCTTTAGGATGACGACTATCGAAAAAAAATATAATTTACACCTCTTCCAAAAACTTTACCTACCCAATTGTAAATATAAAAAATTGTCCTATTAATTATTACCTAAGTATAATTATTTACGATTATTTGTGTAACGTATATTTATAAAAACAATATAGAATGTTGCCTTTGGTTCAGTAAGAAAAAAAAACCTCTTCATAATGTCAACATTTTTTAAAAGGCGTTTCGACTGCTATTCCGTTCTATTCAGACCATTTGCGAAAACCAACTTTCCGCCCGATATACAGCTACGAAAAGTACCACTTTTTGAGCAACTGTATTAAAAATATATTTACAAACAAACTCAATAAAACTATCTTATTACATTGCATATTTTCATGCATAGAGATAGCTTGAGCATAAGTTACGCTCAGTTCTAGACTATGTTGACATCAGTGCCGACTTTGGTACAAAAGTAGTTTGAATGACTGTAATATCTATTCACTTGCTAAGCACGTTGAATACGCTCATTATAATAACTGACGCGTCCAGCTTAATCCGCCATTTGCCTTACTTGGTGGAATTACTACCACGTGGGATTTAACGAGGATTTAGAATTATAATAGAAATATATTTAATTTGTTTTTGCTTACATATATCACATAAAACCCGAGATCTCCTTTTAAGTAAAAATATGCCTGTGCCAGGAGACCCCGCTCTTCAATAGAAGAAGTTGTTGGCCGCCGTCGATGACTTAAGTACATACATACATACATACATACATACATTGAAGTTCTTTGTTTGGATTGGATTGGATTTCTGCACTTAAACCGTGACGCGTACAAACACATGTTTTTGAAACTGCATGCATGTGGATACAGAGGGAAATACGATGTAATTACTGAAGCCATATTATTATGCCTGGTTCGCAATAATTCGCAATAAAGTTTAATTTTATTGAATTTTAAAAGTTAACGTCGGGTTTCAAACTAAAGTCATTTACGCTGATATAATTTACGTTGTGGTACTTATTAGTATAATATAACACGATGTAACGTACGCATCTGCCGTGCTGATTTTGTCACAAGGCCAATATGCCATTTTATTTTTCAAGATGCAACATATTGTTTGTGAGTTCATTAAACGGATGGATCTGATACCTACAACAAATGTTGCTTAAGTAATATAATAATTAGGCGATAGGTAACTATGGGCGCTCATAAACTATTCTATTTTGGGTCATGACCTGAAAATTAGCTATTGACCATGAGCATTAAAAAAGGAAGTTGTTACCACGGGAAGTGGATGCCGGAATTAACAATGATTAGGTAAATTACATTTACTTAAATTTCCATTAATATTAGGACGAGGCATTCTAATGTCCCATAATTCATACTATCGTGGTATATATGCGAGGTGCTGTTTGTTTGGTAACATTCTAATCGCACGTCGAGGACAATAAAGGTTCCTGTTTTATCAGGTTCGTATTGTTTCCAGATTTCCAACATATATAATTAAATAAATTGTGACATAAAATAAAGATAAAGATAAAAGATAAAAGATATTTATTCAGTAAGTAGGCCGCACGGGCACTTTTACACGTCAAAATCTACCAATCTACAATATATTATAACTTCACTTATATCAATGAAACTTGGCGATCTTTTATACTGTTGATTAAGTTTTAAAGTTACATCAATTTTAATAAAATTTGATACAGAACTTGAACATTAAAAATGATAAAAGCCGCTTTATTCCTTAAATAATGGGTGTTTCCGAAGAAACATAAATTAATTGGTCGCGGTCATAGTCACGGGTAAAAGCAAGATAACAACGGGCATTAAGTTAACCTCAAAGTTAAACAGATAATTTAGACTATGTGATGGTGGATAATCATAGAGCATTTGAATGCGATTTCGACGTAGTAAGTATAAAACCGAGAATCGATACCATACCGACTGTAAACATTCAACTCAAACAGATGTGACATTGTACATACGCATTACAACTGCTTATCCCTTTTATCATTTCAATAGGTATGTCACAATATCGGCAAATAACAAACATAACGTGTGTTGTTGCACTCTGAAACACGCTATAGAAGAGTAGTTAGCAATTTATATGCTTTTCACTTCTCATGCTCAAAAAGTGTGTCATATTAGGCTTATCAAGCGGGACTAAACTAGTACATTTAGTGCCTAGTAAAAATATGAATGGAACATTGGGTCCTTTTTTTGTACGTATACTGTTTAACTAATTTAACTCTTAAAAAGAACGTATTTGGTATCAACCAACCAGAATACAGCTATATTAAAAAGAACCAGTCAGGAAACATAATTCATTTCTCAAAACATTAGGTGTTTTTAGTCCCTAATAAATAAATAAAATTAAAAAAGCCTTGGAAAAGTACAAGCTAGATACCATGTTGCCATTTAATGATGTTGCCCTTGTCGTCGGAGTGCGCGGTGGAGAGCCGGCTGGGCATAAAACCTCCACCTCCTCAGTCTTCAGTCGTAAATGTTGTCTATGGACGATTTGTTATGTTCTAACCCCAAAATCAGTGACGGGTTGAGAGTAAAAAAGATAGCGCTATTAAGTTGTAATTGTTTACGTGTCTGTCTTAAAATTATTAGGTATTTTAATTTAAGATTGATTTTCTCGCAATTGAAGTGAAAATTAGAGTTTGTAACTTGAGACTATTAAAGACACAACGACACTTGAACTTCATCCGAGCAAAGCGAGGGTGGATAAATATCTCGTGTCATTATAATGGCTTACTTTAGTCCCTTGTTGGACAATCTACTATTTTGTAGCACAACTATATATTTGTACCGACTTTTATATAATTAAATTTTTTATGACCAGCTTGAGGCTAAGAAGATGACGTACTGATAAAAATGAGAAATGAGATCAATTTGTATGTACAAATACCTACTACTACTACGTATTATTCAGTCCACTGCACTGAAAAAATAATTAGTTGCTTCTAACAAGATTGTACTACTCTGTCAAGAAAGTACCGGGAAAAGATCAATAATACACAAACTGTTTGTTAATCATCCAAATTTATTTTATCACCTTCAAAGTATGCTCCTTCAGAAACGATACACTTACGCCAACGAATAATCCAATCATCAAAACATTTTTTAAACGCTGTTTCCGGAATTGAATTCAGTTCTCGGCGCGAATTCTCCTTTATGTCTTCTACCGATTGAAAACGGGTGCCACGAAGTGGTAATTTGAGTTTAGGAAAAAGAAAGAAGTCGGCAGGAGCCATATCTGGTGAATATGGTGGTTGCTCGATGGTATTTGTTGAGTGTTTGGTCAAAAATTCTTTCACAATGATGGCCTTGTGCGAAGGCGCATTATCGTGGTGCAAAATCCAAGAATTTTCATTCCACAAATCTGGCCTTTTTCGTCGAATTTGCTCTCTTAAATGCCGCATAACGCTCAAATAATATTCTTTATTTACCGTTTGACCTTCCGGCAAGAATTCCGAGTGCACAACACCGCGATAGTCAAAGAAAACAGTCAACATGACTTTGACTTTTGATCGACTTTGGCGTGGTTTCTTCGGTTTCGGTTCAGTTGGAAGGCGCCACTCCGAAGCTTGTTGACTAGTTTGCATGTCAAACTCGTAAACCCACGTCTCGTCACCAGTAACAATGCGTTTCATGAATGTTGGGTCGGAATTGACTCGTTCTAGCATGTCCTCAGCGACTCTCATGCGATTGAGTTTTTGGAGAAAATTCAGGTCTTTTGGGACTAGCCGAGCGGTAACATGTTTCATACCCAAATGATTAGTTAAAATAGTACGGATCGACTCGTGAGATACAGAAAGTTCGGCGGCTATCTCTCTCAAAGTTGAATGAGGATTTTCAGTCACTATTTCCTTCACTTTTGCGATGTTAACTTCAGTTGCAGACGTTGATGGCCTACCAGAGCGAGGCAAATCTTCCATCACATCTCGACCGCTTTTGAACGCTTTGTACCACTCATAAACACGTGTTTTTGATAAAGTCGAATCACCGTAAGCCTTCTGTAACATTTTCAGTGACTCCGAACACGAAATTCCATTGGCGATGCAAAATTTAAGACAAACTCTTTGTTCAATGTTTTTGTCCATTATGAAATTCGCAATACACACTAGATATGATATAACTAAAAACAGCACTGTATTTAATATAAATAACAGATGCAACTCAAACTCCGCGCCAAAATAGAAAACAGTTGTGCCAATCTAACAACAACAAAAAAAACAAAAATTTGAATTTGGAACCATAAACAAATCATCCATTCCCGATACTTTGTTGACTGAAGGTATATAAAATAATAATAATAATTGTTGTAAAATGTGTCCTGATTACAGACGAAAGGCGTTAGATACATCAACTAAAGTGTTAGTTGATTTACAAAATAACTAGCTAATGTTACTATCAGCCTTGGTTAATATAGCTAATGTCAGAGCCGTTTTATGCAATTTATGTCAACTAAGAGATAATCTATTTTCTATTTCTCTTTCCCTTGCTTAGTTGAGCCTGAATTGTGCCAAAGTCATAGATACCTGTTGCCCTTGAACTCTAACGTAGTCATGTTAAAGTGGACAAGCCGTCCGACGAGCTTAATAGATATAACACTTCATGTAACACAATAACACCTCAGTCTTACACAAAGACGTGGCGCGTGACGAAATTAAATGTGTGGGAATCGATGCGGTTCAGAAAATCCCATACAAAAACCTTATAGAGGTTCGCATTGCGGTGGAGATTTAGTATTCCTGTACGTATACAGTATATGTACGTACTAGATCACTTACCTGATGGTTTCTCCTAATAAACTATTAAACTGTTAGTATGACCAACGTTTGAACAAGGAAGCGAGTCTCAAACATATGACCAAGGAAGCGAGTTTCAAGTCTACCTAAAAAGACTTACAGATAGGAGTTTTTATGAGTAACCATTTGGTAGTGGTCTAGGAGTTACACTCTGACACGTTTTCTCGTAAGTATGAAAGTGTTTAATTTGCTAGTAACTATTTGATGCCGGTAGCACTTCGTGTTGTTTTTTTGACGTTTAGGGGTCTCTTGGAAGCCGCTTCGCCGCTATGTTGCCCGAATGATAGCAGATTTTTAATTTGTGAATTAAAGGGAGCACACACATTGTATAATATTTCCTTAACTGTATATAAATGACGGCATTTAATACGTTACTTAGGAAAGTCTAGTTGTGCACAGTCATAAAGTGTCACTCTTGACGCATAGTTACAGGGTGGTCAGGGTTTACCACTGCGAAGTACAATAACCTATTGTTGTTTAATTTGTTTAATTTAGGAAATAAGTATATACCCCTATTCACGTTCACACGTTAGGCATCTTGCGGGCTTAGCATGCGTGCATGAGATAAACTTTGACAGGTGCTAGGTAAGTAAATACATCATAGGTAGTATGTTTATCGTTGTCTAGTACCCATAGTACAAGCCTAGAGCTTAGTTTGGGACTAGGTCAATTTGTGCGAGATTGTCCCCTGATATTTATTATTTATTTATTTATTATCTACCTATTCCTTAAGGTTTAAAATAAAAGTGTGCCGTTTGATAAAACCGCTATAATAATTGCAAAAAAAATGTGAAAATAAAGTCGCTTAATAACAAAATATAATAAAAGTCAGGATGAGACACTTTTATTTTAAACCATAAGCGTTATGTATTACGTTAGAATAAGGAACAGATGCATTTATTTCCCTAGCACCTGTCAAATTTTATCTCGTGTGTGCATGTTGCTCGCTGGTGACCCGCTGGCTCGGGTCCCTTTTCTAACTTAAAAATACAGAACAGAATTGGCTTAAGGTGATTTTGATTTGGTAAAGAACTATAATGTAACCTTTTTAGCAAAAGGCCTGTTAATAGAACCAACAAGATAATTTCAATGATTCGCCACGCGTGCGCAGACTTTGTATTTAAAACTCCATAGATATAGACTTGTTTTTTTTTGGTACCGAAAAACTATGACTCGCTTACGTAACATCCGTCCTAATTACGGACAACTCTAGTACAAGGTCATCGGTTTAAACAATTTATTCAAGTGTTTAATAAAATGTTAATGTTTGTACTTCCATTGTAGCCTACACCTCTATGTGACGTTTATCCATTGAATATAAGTTCGAAATACCCATTCAGTGGATAACAATGCATATAACCGTCAATACATTAGGTTAATAAAGTCAAAGAGCAATTTAAAATGCATGCAAGTTTTGTTTTTGTATTTTTACGCGTATTTTGCATGTATGTAAATGAACCAAGCAAGCAAGTTCAGTGTTATCTGCCATTTAGTCTCAGCAGGCCCTGCTAATGACCTAAATACGACTTATCGGCTATCAAGCTGTGGCCGTAATATTAAGTAACACTATATTTGTGAGCGTTATAATAAATAAATGATAAGAAAATAATAAAATATCATGATTTCAAGGCTATATGATAATGGTGACAATTTAGCGAAAAAAATATTATTGTGTCGAGTCAACGTACCTACGTACTATTTGACCCCTAATGATATTATCGCTAAAGTAGAAGCGCATAAATATAGGGCCTTGTAGGTAGCATTTTCAGAAGTACCTACCTATACAATTGTTGCAATTTATTATGTTTTGGTAACGCGGAATATTATTGTTATGACGGAATCTTCTAGATGCGCGTAGAGCAGGGTCAATCATCGTGGTGATCCTTGGCGGTGGTCTACATCCGACTAATGATAATAGGTAATAGCGTTATAGGATTACAATATTATATATCATTGTAGACGAAGAAACAAATAATTATTAACATTATTAGATCCATCCCGACTAATCTAATTAGAATTCGATGACGAAGAAGATACTTAAATTAATTGCTAGCTTGTGAAACAAATGAGGTAAACATAGTTGTTTTGTTATTCTCAATTATCTAAATTCCAGAAACTGTAGTATGTAACTCTTGACCTGTTCTGAAATATAAAGATCCGCTTCAAATCTACCTCTAAATGACCACAAATTATAAACCAAGAGCGGAAACACGTTTCAATACCTGCGAGTCGCTGACTCTACAACATAACTGGTCATGATGCGAGCGCCCGCTTCGGTCTACCCAAGGTCGACAGCCTCATGGGTTCGGTGCTTACAATCAGCATACGTAACTCTAAGTACCAATGACAATGTGCCGGCATGACTCCAGCGGCACACATATCGGTAAACACATTTTAGTAAAGCTTGCGAACACGCAAACTGCCAGTCTTCTCTGGCCGTGCTGCGATCTGCCCGTGCGTCCGCGAATGTGTGATTGCGTGCGGTTATTTTCAAATCATGTTTCCATAGAAAAAAAACTACTTAGAGTTAAAAGTGCAGAAGCTCATTTGTTTTAGCAACTAGGTATTTTTCAAAATTATATAAATTTGCAATTCACGCTCGGTGCTTAAACTAGATACATAAAGTAAAATGTTTTACCTCCGATTACAGATATAAAACCCTCGAAACATTTGCATTTATACATTAGTGGTTTCATACTTTGGGAATAATGGAGGAGAATCCTGAAGCACAAGTGCAGGCACATCATCTGTTGGGCCAGAAGGCGGCCAGGCAGTCGGGACCGGCAGACAATTCCTGGACAAGGGGGTTGCGATCATGTAAGGTTTTATTCAAAATAGTTAAGATACAAGTTTATTAATACGAATAATTATAAACTGACTTTTTAAAAATCAGGTGTGTACAGAGCAACACTGCCTTTTCTTTTGATTTATATTTTTTAAAGATTAATTTATTTATTAATTTTATAACTCCTTGCAAATAGTTTTAAGGTTAAATAAAATTAGCAGTTTGGGCGTAAATGGATTATAACTTTATTCGTTTAATGCCAAATAGTTAACCGGCTGACATCGTTAACTTTAATGCCGGCACCACTTTCTCTTACATTTGACAAAGCGAATGTAAGAGATGCAAGTTGCAACTACAATATTTGACAATATCAGCCACGTGAAGTGCCGGCGTAACATCTAGCGCAACGCAAAGTTATTATCGGAATGATATCGTCAAATAAAACATCCAAGCAACGCCGGCTAGATATTGAAATGCTTACATTATTTATTACTTGTTAATAATTTTGTCGCGACTTCGTTTACCTTTATTACGTTGATCACCGATGGTTAAAAGTAATTTAACTGTAATATTGTCTCTTATTACGCGTGTGTATCTAATGTCTATTTTATTAACATAATAATATGATTATTGACAACTATTATCAACCATTAACCATAAATTACTAGCAATATTACTGTGACGTATTCATAAGTACGCAATCGCAGGACGTCTATGTATGCAATAGGAAGAGCAAAAAAAAGCCATTAAAAAAAAAGTCATTTATATAAACTATTTTTCGAATAACTATAAAAATAACCAAGGTATAAGCCATTAAAGATTTGTTTCTATCTCTCTCTAGCAAAACCGATTTTAATATGGACTTTATATGGCCGTAGTGCCCGCTGACGTCACAGTACATGTCGGATCTCTCTGTGTAATTAGAAGTTTTAAATGCTTATATTATCCGTATTTTTGGTCGATTTAAATTTTAATTTCACTTTTTGCCATTTGTTTTTGCATTTTGTTAAGAAATGCGATAAAAAATGTTCATGCATATTCCCAATAATTGACCTGCAAAAACGCTCCAACTAATTTATTACAATAGACGTTTTAAGCTTGAAGAGTATTTTTAAACCTCCATTTTCTGCCCTTATTTTGGTTAAAATTACAAATAAAAGTGTTTTGTTTTGACTTAACCCATTTTAAAGCTAGGTGAGCGTGGAGGCTCTGGCCCCCTAGCTTGATGAGTTTTGTTAAAATCGCAAAAAAATGTGAAAATTGCTCTAGTCGCTTAGTAATAAAAGGTAATAAAAGTCAGGACGAGATACTTTTATTTTAAACCTTAAGCGTTAAATCTTGCGTTAGAATATGGAATAGATCTATTATGAGACCACTGCTGAGAAGAAGCTTTAAAGAAGGTGGCTTTAACATTTAGGAATATGAAATAGATTTTTTTAATTGTTTATCAACTTTCCAATTTTATTATTATCCATCTATTACCTTGCTAAGCGCGCAGGGGCTCTATTCATAATCTAATCGTTTATCCCATTTTGCTTCTATATCGTAATCGCATTGTTGACGTTGCAGGTCCAGTAGCCCTTACTGTCAAATAAATAACAATTACCATCACGTTTAAATATAGAAACAAGACGGGCTAACACAATGAAATTAGAGGCCCAGATGTAGCTTTTAACCCGTAAAATGGCCACCTACTTAGTTTCGTTTTAGTGTAAAAGTGTTCAAATCCGTTACTTTACGTTAATAATATACTTTAGTGAAATGAAACCCATCTATTGTTATGTTATAGTTATTTAGTTTGGCCTTTCAATCAATTAAGGATTTCAGTAAGTTGTAGAAAAACATTATTCCAGTTGATCACGAAATAGGTACATACAATTGATAATATGTATACATATAAAACCATTGCGCTCAACTCTCCGCTTCCAGGACGACTAGCACAAGTGGTCCGCGACTTGTTTGTCGCTCGGATCTCTCTTTCTAAAGTTTCTAACTTGTCCGTAACGATAAAGACGCACTGAGCGACAAGCGAGAAAATAAAAAATGTGCCAGCCGCTCAGAACGGGGTGGAAAATACCAGGGAACATACGGAAGGAACGCTCTTATCGTGGAACACATTAAAAACTGAACCTGAATATATAAAAAAATAATCAGAAATGTCTGTTAACACCGAATACCGAAAAACGTTACTAGACCATGATGCTTAAAAATGCCTACTGAATTCGCAGGCAATTTTAAATCTTATAACATAACGTTACAGTTTACAATAGCGAATGTTTTTTTCTTAATAAAAACCTCTTAAGTATTTGCTGATAAATCATTAAGTTTTATGGCTGGTAGATAATTTTTTTACGACTTGGTTTGAAGTAGGTATTTTAGTTTTTGTTTTTCATTGTTTGAATATTTTATAGTTTGATTTTTAATTGCCCCATTATATAGGCCTTAAAAGGATTCTAGTTTTGACGCAAAACAACTTATTTTAAGCAGCATCTCAGACCCGATGTGGATTTAATTTAAAAAAAAAACGTTAATTTATCTAAGTTGTTTTCATATTTTCAAAGAAGTCTAAGTTGCAATAGCAAAAAAAGCAACATACAGTCGAATTGAGAACCTCCTCCTTTTTTGAAGTCGGTTAATTAATGATGTTCATTGCACACGTTTTCGCTTCGCTTTATATACAAGACGACTCGACGAATCAAAAAACTATTGTAACTAATTAATTACCAAGAAAGAATAAGAATATTAAGACAAAACTTATCAGTTTTACCTTCGTTACCTGCTCTATTAAGGAAACGTATGCACATTTGTACTGATATTAGTAGGTATCATCTAAAAAAACGAAGTAGGTATAGGTAATTAATGTGATTGTATTTCATAATACCCCTGATAGACTAAACTGTACTTAGTATTACTTTTCAAACTAATAAGTAGCTTATTTCGAAAACTATTTCAATCTTTTTTGAGAATTGACAATTGAAATGAAACACCATATTTAAATTTGATACTCATCCAACACTTCAAACACCAAAACTAGTGAAATTAAAGTATGATCGAGTTGATCGAGTCTTTATTCGAAAGAATATAAGAGTTTTCAAGAAATTATTGAAAATGACAGTCATTTCATAACGATAGGTACGAAATATTGTTATTAAAGCGTTGGATAGTTTAACTGTGACCGTGTTTAAATTGGTAATTATTATTACTCAAGGCAGTGTCCTCGTCAAAACACTAAAATCCATTTGTTCCCAACTCTAGTAACTACTTTTATTAACGCATCCTAATTAATTAACTATTAAGTAGTTGTTTAGTAGCCAAAATATTTTATAAATTTTGGGTCATCGGTACTATTTAAAGGACAAATAAAATTGTTTATTGCATCCACATGTGATCACGAACATGCTTCCTATGAATGCTTTTAGGGCTGTACAAAACAGTTTTAAACCACCAAGACCCTAACAGGGCGCTTTTAAATAAATATTCGTTTATGTTTAAAGATTTGAAATTGATTGAAATTTTACAGTAGTCTTGCCAGAAAGAAAGCGTGCTTTTCTTTTTAGGGCTCCGTACCAAGATGGTAAAAAAGAAACCCTTAGGTATAGGATACCTAATTAACCCTTAAGCCCGTCCGTCCGTCTGTATATCACAGGAGTTTTTCTCAGCAACTACAGATGCTATCAACTTGAAATTTGGCATAGTTGTATAACTTGCTTGCCCGCATCTGTTTTTAGTAAAAAAATAAAAATGGGGGTTGAACAATGATTTAATTACTTATAGCAAATGGGGTGTCATATGAAAAAGTTTAATCTGCACATTTCAAAACAATTTTATAATATTCCATGACGTACTTTTTGATTTAAAGATAAAAATGTACAAAAAAAATAATCTCCGAAGTTTATGAACCAAAAACAATCTGAAAAATTATTGACGTAGGTATAGCTAATTGTTTATATTTTACGGAAAAAAGAATGAAGAATGAAGAATGAGGATGAAGGGTTCAAAATTTACAGTTTTTGAGAAATAATTTAAACACTTAAAATTGGTCTTAAGGTAATTCAAAATAGACCCTATTGTATACCAATTAAAGTACACAAAAAGGTATATTTTTTTGAAGTACGGACTAAACCCTCGGTGCGCGAGTCCGACATGCACTTCAATGGTTTTTTATTTTGTCTTTATTCTGAATTAAAAAACACAAAATATACCCCTAATTTACCTTTTTGTTACTATTTGGTAACAGGCTTGCCGTATTCCTTAAAATACATGTCATGTTTATCATAAGTATGAAACAAAATGTCCATAGTTTTCTGAAGTTTGTATTATGTCAAATGGCATTAAGAATTCATTGACCCTTTGCGAATTCTTGTAAACCAGTTTTCTTTAAATACTGTTCTTAACTCGTTTGCTCGCGGCATAAATCTATTTTTTGCCATAGCTTTGCCTGTGAATATTCTTTATGGCGTTTCTTTAGTTAACACATACCTATATTTATTTAAGTGAGGCACTTTTAAATCAAAGTCGTTACGGATTAAAGTATTTTAGCGTAATCGCGTAAGAAGTGTACTGTGTAGTTGGTTTTATAGATATTAGCTATTTTGCTGTAGGATTCGTGATAAATGATCCGTGCATTTAATGCTTATAGGTTGCAAATTGCTGTGAAGATTATTTGTATTAAAAATTTTATAATCTATTAATAATTAAACTGAAAACATTAAGGAGTAGATTTTAAAAAGTTTAAAACAAGAAAATAATATGAAATAGCATTTAAAAAAAGTCCTAAATAAAGAACATCTTTTTGAAACCCACACTACAAAATGGGCGAAAATCATAGCAGAATGTCGCTGCCTTTGCTGTGATTGTTTTCTTCTTCTTGACTTCTTAGCAATATAAAAAATCCTTCTGCAGTCAACAAGACATCACAGACTAAGGGCCGTATTAATAAACTCATCTCAACTGTGATCCCCGTCTCAAGATACGTCAAAGTAAACGTCAATCCATAGAAAACTGTCATTTTTGACGCATCTTGTGACGGGCATCTCACACAAGATCAGTTTATTAATACGGCCCTATATGTTTTCTATGGTTTCACCATATTCCCCTTGCTCTAAGGTTAAATCTAGATAATCAACTTTCGAAAGATCGAAAGTGGTTTGTGTGGGCTAGCTCGCTTGACTCAGAGCCCTTTGATTATGGAGGCAGCGGTATCAGAAACTGTATCCGATGCTACTTCACTAGTATTAAATTACGTACGTGATCATACAACAATAACATTGAATTACTTGTTAAATACAAATTAAATTATTGATTGAATAAAGACTAGAGCCAACTCGTATAAATATATTGATCGAGAAATTGTGTATCTGGAAGAGCCAAGAGCCAAAACACGTAGAGAGACCCAAAATTATAAGTTAAATGTTTACATGACTAAAAATACACTGACAGTTTAGGTTTGACGACACTGTTAGTTTAAGAGATCAAAAAATTTACTTGATTTTCAATATGGCTCTGTAGAAGATAACATGTTATTTTATAAAAAATATTTTATTTACTTTTTATTATGACCATAACTATTTGTTAGCTTGGAGTTACGTTTACATAGGAATACATACCTTGTATTATTATTAGTTACTTATGAGCTCTTTGTTTTGTCTATGTTTGTTATCTGCTTTATGCTATTGTTTATAAGTTGCAAGTTAATGTAATATTAATCAGCGATGTTTTACCTACCACATTGGGGACAGTGTCTTCTTACATTATGCCATTATAATATAACCTATAAGGTGTGTCAAAATGTATGGACCTGTCAGTCTTAAATCTAGATTTAAGACAAACTAGATTTTTCTTTTTCCCACAAGTTGTCCTAAGTATAAAATAAAAAAGTTTAAAATATAAAAATATTTTGCTTATTTTTCATAAACTGAGCATCAAGACGACCTAACGAGGTACATAATCTATGGTGCGTCTATTCTAAGGGACGATCCACTACTGATGCAGCATCTGTTCTTATTAAATATATATATAATATCTGGGAGACATCTTGTGATGCAGTAGGAATATTTTGTGACCTTTCGAAAGCTTTTGATTGCGTTGATCATGCGACCCTTATTTTAAAATTGGAACATTATGGTCTATCAAATAATGCTCTAAGACTTATGTCTTCTTACCTCAGTGATAGAACACAAACGGTTGTTGTAAACAATACGCAGTCTGCTGGCGCTGCAGTTAAATTAGGTGTGCCCCAGGGCTCTATATTAGGTCCTTTCTTATTTTTGGTTTATATAAATGACTTATCACCCATAGTAGATACACTTTGTGATATTGTACTATTTGCTGATGATACATCACTCATTTTCAAGGTAGACCGAAAGTCCGTCGACTACAGTAGGATAAACGCCGCGCTTGTTAAAGTACTTAATTGGTTTACGAGTAACACTTTACTACTCAATGCTAAGAAAACTAAATGTGTTAGGTTCGTTTTGCCTAATGTTAAACCGGTAAATTCTAGTATTTTTCTTAATGGCGAGTGTTTAGAAATGGTAGATAAGGCACTTTTCTTAGGCATAACTATAGACAATAATTTGCAATGGAGTCCCCATATAGCAGTTCTAGCAGGCAAATTAAGTAAGGCCGCTTACTTAATTGGTTAGGAAAATTAGACAACTTACCAATATTGAGACAGCTCGCTTAGTTTATCATAGTTATTTTCATAGTGTTATGTCATACGGTATTCTGGTTTGGGGAAAAGCAGCTGACATACAAACTATATTTGTGTTACAAAAAAGGGTCATTCGCTCTATATATAACTTAAATTCCCGTGATTCATTAAGAGAACTTTTTAAACAAATTAATATTTTAACAGTAGCATCCCAATATATTTATGAAAATATTATGTATGTTATTAAGAACCTAGACTCTTTCGTTAAAAATTCTGATATACATAATATAAATACTAGGAATAAAAATAAAATTGCCATAAAAAAGTTTCGTGTCCGTAAAGTATATAAATCATTTGTAGGTCAATGCATTCATTTTTATAATAAATTACCCGACGTAGTTTTAGAGTTACCCCTTCCAGCACTTAAAAATTACTTGAAAAAGTCGTTGATGTCAAAGGCGTACTATAGGGTCGAGGACTATCTAACGGACAAAAATGCTTGGCCTAAACCAGAAAATTAGTTAATGTTTAATGTTCAATAGCTTACCTACTACTCGTACATACCTCATAAAAATCATGTAAACGCTGTATCTTGTCTAGGGGACACGGTTTATGCAGGAAGACATGTCAAAACTGTTTTGTGTGATATATATATATATAATTTTCTCGTAGTCATTCTGACATGTTTTCCTGCAAAACTACGCAGATATTTAATATTATTTTTACAGTTTTATATAATGCTAGAATAAGTAGTGACATTGTTATATTTTTATTAAAAAAATGACTAACTGTTGAGTTTCTTGCGGCGCTTCTTCTCAGCAGTGGTCACCTCTTGGGAAGCGCTGGTAGATTTTGACGTGTAAAAGTGTCCGTGCGGCCTACTTACTGAATAAATATCTTTTATCATTTTTATCTTTTTTTTAAGTAGGTACGCCGAAAATACTGTGGCCACCTTCATTTCCGACTTTATCATCAGATCAGCTCTAAGACGCTTTATTTATTAATTTTGAGATTAATTTTTGACCAACTCTATTACCCTTTTCTTTCATCCTGTGTCAAAGTTGTAAACTTAGTTTCCTCCTGAGACAAATTTTATTTTTGGAAAAAAGAGAATTATTTTAAGTTGATACATAATTTAATTCTTTTTTTTTTCATGTATTATGATGTACTTATTAAATTATTTATGTTTTGTTTCAGGTTGTTTCATACCACAACGCTACATTTTGGGCGTCATGGGGCTCTTGGGCGTGTGCAATGCTTACACTATGAGGGTTTGTCTAAACCTAGCTATAACACAAATGGTGAACCGAACTAAGGAATTTACAAATGAGACTATTGCTCCTATTCCCCATGGAGAAATTTGTGAAGATCCCAGTGCGGATAAAACCACAACCATAGACAATATCACAACTATCATTCACGTCATTGGAAACCCAGTAAGTTTATTTTTTTTATTTAACGATTTGTTCGTTTGTATTTTTCTTCAGTATTACAATGTTGACTCACCAAACGCAAAAGTAAAATATTATAAGACGGGTATCTATTTATACATGCTTACTAACACACATTTATTTATTTAGCAACGCAGTAGGTATACCTTGATGATGCTTTGTTATTGATTGAGGTTCTAGGTACACCAAGTTAAAAATCCCAGCCATATTCCTACGGGTTCGTGGAAGGAGGTAGATACTTACATTGTCTTTTTAGACTTCATTTACACTTCATTTGTGGTCAATATGTTAGTGTTAATTTATTTATTTTAGAAATATATAAGAAAAGAAGTACAGTAACTTAAAGTTAAAATTAAACTAAATAACATTGAAAATGTAACTGGCCCGAGTGTCAAAGGCGAGAAACATAACGAATTACCTGGAAATCGTTTGGCGGTAAATTATTAATAGTTATAGATAAAGTGAAATTAACGTATGTAGATAGTCTAAAGTCTGTCTACCCAATACCGATAGCGCTTGGAAGAATCCCATCCATGAACGTTCCGCTATCGCTGATAATGAACTAGGCCCTTGAGCTTATATTTAGATTACAACTGCATATCTTGGGCCTATAACGATAGTGAACGTTTTGATAGAAATGTCTAGAAATTATTATAGTCTGCTCTTTTACATGTGAATGCGGTTTAGTTTTAAATTTATTCTCACTACAATAAAGGCATGTATTTAAATCCGTGGTGTCTACTACATACACTTGCCTACATACATATACTTATACATATACTTGCCTTTTGCTTCTAAAACGGAAATATGATCGAACGCGAAAGAATAAACCTCATATTTTATCGAGCTGCTGCATTTAGAATATGAATGAAATATACTGCTAAAATTGCCAGCCACCTACATAATAAAAAATTAGGCTTCATACTTAGGTAAATAAATGCAGTTGAAGGATAGCTCTAGAAAACCTCAGGCTCATTTTAAATGAATAAAGATAGCGAAACTTGGAAAAATTATAAGGGTTAAAGAGTTCTTTGAAAATGTCAATTAATAGGTATATATACTTTTCTCGGGATCCAGAATCAGATTTGGTAGGATTCGTTTTTCGAGAAAATGTATTATCCTGAATTCCTTCACATTCATGTCGTAAAAAAATGTGTTACGACCTTTTGAAGTCTAATTATTTTAATAGTACCTATCAATTTATGTTATCTTCTAACTTTCTACTTTATTATAATTTCAAAATTAACACAACCTTTTCAGCACGCCATATATCAATGGGACGAGAAAACCCAAGGATTAATTTTGAGTGCCTTTTACTACGGTTACGCAGCTACCCAGGTCCCTGGCGGCTACCTAGCTGAAAGGTTCGGAGGCAAGTGGACCCTGGGCTTAGGTCTACTCAGCACAGCGCTGTTTACTTTCCTGACGCCTTGGGTGATCAAGTTTGCGGGTGCTACTGGTCTGTTCATTCTCCGAGTGCTTCAAGGAATGGGAGAGGTAAATATTGTTTCTTTACATTGAAGTTGCAGATGTCGGCATGAGGATTAAGAATTTGAGATAGGCTTGACACTTGTATTGGCTAGATTATATGAAACGATGCATGGAGGTGGTCGAAGACGGTAATAGAGTGGTCAAAATTAGGTCAAAGATAAAAAAAATAGGGAAGACCATCAGTGACGTGACAATGAAGAAGCTTTACCCTTTAGTGGGCGGATATGGGCTAAAATGATAATGATACCTTTCAGTTAAACGTGTGTGTTTCCTAATGTTAAAACACTAAATAGTCAATAAAAATAATTTTAATTGCATATCCCAGGAAATTAGTGTACAGGAAGTCAATAAAATAGGTATCCTACATTTTAACGTTAATAATTGGAAAAATGCTTTGAATTCCTAATATGTCGTCGCTTATCCGTCGCCGAGTTTGCGCAATGTTTAATAAGTTATGTGGCGCCTCTCGAATCATCATTACATTAGCATTCAATATGTGCCTCTTGTCAATGCAGACCCTTGACAGCTAACAATAAAATCTAAGCTATTTTAAACTGCTTTAAATAAAATAAAAACCAAATTCTTCCAAGAAACACGAATGAAAGATAAAGAGTTCGTTTGGGTAATTCGTGAAGTTTTCTTAATACTTTTGAAGTATTTAGCAACATCAACTCAATAGTCCTAAGCACCTAGGCATCTATAGGTGCAGACTCAAAACTGACCGTTATTCGGCCCATGCGGTAGAATTGTGTAACATACATCTATTGCAATTTATTTCATAATGCTGTAAATAAAATGACGTTATGTGATTACAAGAATAAATAACGTCAACGCATTTTCAGTCAATACCATTGGTGTCATCAAATTCTAAAGCGTTGTTGCAAACTTGAGTTTTTATTAGGTACCACGTTATTAAAGTCTCATTTGTGGTAGATCACATAGCAAGCATCCCTATGTATCAATCCATACTAACTGCTAAGAAGAATTAAAACGCAGGTTTCTAATGCGAGTACATTTCATAATTACTAATATTTAATTTCAGGGCCCAACAATGCCGGCGCTCATGATAATGCTGGCAAGATGGGTTCCCCCTCATGAACGGTCTTTCCAAGGCGCGCTTGTTTTTGGAGGTGCACAGATTGGCAATATCTTCGGATCCGTGATGTCAGGGTATCTACTATCTGGGGGCAGAGACTGGGCTTACGTGTTCTACTTCTTTGGTGGCTTTGGTCTGATTTGGTTCGCCCTGTGGGTAAGCATTTGAACAATCTGGCTATAGTTTCAATGAGGAATAAATAAACTTACCACGTTGTGCTGTGATATCTGTATTGTAGTAGGTATATATATTGTTTTCAATACAAAAAACCCCGCCTCACTACTTAATCAGGGAGCAGATCAGAAAAATCTTTACGTCCATGCTATAAAAGCCAAAAAGACTCGGCTAGCCAAGCCGAATGACGTATTTTTCGCTCTTCGTCTATTGACGCAACTATACAATGTAAATTTGAGTATAAAGGCGCGCCATCATGGATTGAAAACTCTGTATATCTACGGTAAAACCTACGGTAAATTCTATAGCCCTTCGGGCCTGCTAAAGCACTAACATTACCCAAATAAAAAAAAATGGATTCTGTTAGAATCAAAGTGGATTCTGCATGTTCAAAAGGGTCGACTAGCCAGTATAAAAATTACATGTTTTTTGTTTAGAAAGTAAGATGAATTTTTAATTATTTTTCAGAGCATTTTCTGCTTTAGCACCCCGAACTCGCATCCATTTATTTCAAAGAAGGAACTGAACTACTTAAATGCTAGCGTGACCACAGCAGAGAACAAAGCTGTAAAGGATCCGGTACCGTGGAAGGCAATCCTGAGATCAGCACCAGTCTGGGCGTTAGTCTGTGCCGCTGTAAGTTAACTTGATACAACAAAAATAAATAAAGAACCTACGTTTTTGTACATAACGTAGTTTTTTATAAGGGGAATAAGGTTTCGCGACACGTGTCGTCAATTTCAAGATTGCAAATGCGTTGCTGACCTCAGGGCTGGAGTGGAATGCCGCCGTGCTAGTTAATTCGCAGGCTATCTCACCTCACACCGAAACACCTATTCGCTCCACGGCGCTTGTAACTGTATCAAAATATTTAACAAAACAAGTGTAATATCACAAAATATATTTTTCAAACTTATCGCACGTACTGCATGTAAGTTAGATTAAGGAAACCATTGTTCAATCGGATTTTGGATAATTATAAAAGCTTGTTACGAACAGTGCAGATATATTTTCCAATAGTCTACATGACCTTATGGCTAATAAATATGCTCTTGGACTTGTATTACGTAACTTATTATTACTTAAATGATCGTGATAACCATGACAATAAGCTTGAGTTGCACACATAAACCATTAATGAGTTTTTGTATATAAATCATGACAAAACCAAGTTTTCATGTTTTTAAATAACTCACGATTAAAGTAATGTTGACTTACTACACAATTACTGCAACCAACGCAAAAAAAAGCAACCACCTACATAAAAAGTCCACTGGAATGAAATCTGAGCCTTAAAATACAATACTGTTCATACATTTTCACTTTATATAGTTATCTTACGGTTGTATCCTATTTAGCTAACTTTTTCTGTTAAAAATTGCAAATTGCAAAGCTGAGAATTCGCATGCTGATTTGTTTGAAAATAAAACACTGGGTGCATACCTATCCTCGATAAAAATAGCTTTGATCAATTGTTTAACAAAACTTAAACGTAATTGGGTAACGCAAAAAAAATTGCTATCATTATTAGGAACAAAATATCTATTATACTTTCTACTGCTTTTGGACATGGTGGGTAGATTGAGGTTAGGTTGGCACTAAAAATAAGAGCTCCGCAAACGAAGAGATACCTTGCTAGTGGTTTTTTTTTTGCGTGAAAAGACGCAACCTATACAACATTACACAAACTTAGAAGTGCTTGTCTTACTTAATAAACACCAAATGTATTTTTAAGCCCATTTGTGAGTAGGTACGAGTAATTACATACTGCTTCCAAGCTTCCTCCAATTTATCATAATTTGTCGTATATTGGTCTCTTATTAATCTTATTATTTAAATAATGGCGGTACAAAGGTAAATAAATTAACTTTTTTACTTACAGGTTGGCCACGACTGGGGTTACTACACAATGGTCACAGATTTGCCAAAGTACAGCCACGACGTGCTAAAATACCCCATTGCGAAGACTGGCTTCTTGCTCGCCCTACCTTACATCGCCATGTGGCTCAGTTCCTTCGCATTCGGCTTTGTTTGTGACATTTTCATCAAGAAGAACTGGCACACTATCAAAACTGGACGAATTATTCACACAACTATTGGTAATCCATTGTTAAATGTGCTGAAATCACTTTCTCGGGGCATTCTTCTATTATCTCGGTTCCTCACTGCTGAGGATCGCGACCACAAACTATATTTCGCCAATCTGTGCGATCGTATTCCAAGTGGGCCGCCCGGTGCATGCTACATGCCCACTGCCTTCTTGTAACGTCCGATCATCTTAGGACATTAAAAAACAAAATATGTCATAAGCTTTTTTTTTTATCTGGCAAGAGGATTCTTCTTAATGTTAGTAGGGATCTACCAATATTAAAAATGCGCAAGTTACTCTGTTTGTCTGTCTGTTACCTCTTCACGCTTAAACCGCTGAACCTATTTAGATAAAAAAAATACAGAGATAGTTTGAGTCCCGAGAAAGGACATATGATAGTTTTTATCCCGGAAAATTTGATAGTTCCCGTGGGATACACGATAAACGACTTCTACGAGGGGGCAAAAGCTAGTGAGATTATAAAGTCAATCAGTTTCTAAATACACCCAAATAGTTGATGTTATTATTTAACGTATTCATTTTATGTATTTGATTTGATATTGTATTGAACTTTAATATAAGTACATTTTTTAAATTATTTCGAGATCAAAAATGTTGAAAATATGCGGGTGTCGTTTAAAAAAATACTATGAAATGAAAAAAAAACAATAAAGAATGGTTTTGTAGCGGGTACTATTGGTACAGTTTTGCACCTATGGTATTTGACGAATATTTTTTCGTTATTGCAGCTGCAACGGGACCAGCGATATGCATAGTTCTCGCTTCGTACTCGGGATGCAACGGTGATGCGGCTATGGCGTACTTCGTCCTTTCCATGGCGCTCATGGGAGGATTCTACAGTGGAATGAAGGTAGCTTGTGTGGTCATTTGTGTCTTCTACGAGTATATTTTCTTTCTAACTGATTATAATAACGTAACAGCTTCTGCTGGACTCCATCCGTTTAGTATACATGCATATACCTTTACGTTTAAGGTAAAAGCAGCTATTATGGACAGTGCCCCAGATATGAACAATCCGATAAATATAAGCTTCCGAGATGTATATGTTATTGTTAAAATTTGTAGTGTTAGCGTTAAAATTAGATTACATTGAAATTAGTTTTCTATAAAAAAAATGTTATTGTTCATCACTGGAGCCTTGTCCATAAATAGGTGACTTCACTTTATATACTACGTATTTAGAGGAATATCTCGTACCCGTAACAATGTCAACGTTCAGCGGATTTACTATCTCAACATAGACGCAAAACGTCGTTATCGCCGAATACAGTATCGTCATTGTCATCATTAATCTACTGCTTTTCCGTGATCTGAAGTTTGAAGGTACCTTTTAAACAATCTCTGTACGAAACAACAACGTTGAACGAGAGGACAGACCTGATAAACGATATAGTAAGAAAATAATAATTCCGTTTTTTTTGCTGAATTTGGGATGAAAGTTGGAAAATAATTTTAAACCGCAATCTAAACTGAGTCGCAGTAAATGTAAAAGAATGGTTTCAGTTGCAATGTGTTTCTAGAAGCCCTATCTGTATTTCAGGTGAACGCGCTGGACTTGGCGCCGAACTACGCCGGCACGCTGACTTCGCTCGTGAACACCACATCAACCTTCTCCGGAATCGCCACGCCGTTCCTCACAGGCCTGCTGATAGACCAAGTGAGTCTGCTTTTTAACCGACTTCAAAAAAGGAGGAGGTTCTATGTTCCACTGTTCGTATTTTTTTTATTTAAATCTCTTAGGTAGATAATGCAGATTTGTGAATATTTTACCCGTTCGATGGACGCAAGATCGCAATTCATAGTTTATAAAATAAAAAAATAAAAAAAAATTAAATACCCAACTGCATAAAGTACAAGAAGAACGGAAAAGACATACACAAGACATATAGGCAATGATCTTTTTTAATCAAAATTCATACTAACTAACAACTCTTTATCAGTCAGTTCAGTAGCTAGTGAAGAAAAATTATGTAGGCTTCAAAAAAAATCATACTAAACTCATGCAGTCGGAAGGCTACACCAGCTAACTAGACCAAAATTATTTGTAGCCTCCGATTGCATGTTAAGGTTATGATAATCTCAGAAAGTACTGTACGGATTTTCATACGATTTTTACCGATAGAAAGAGTAGGAACTATCTGGGAAGGTTAATTTTATGAACCCGCGCGAAGCCGGGGTCCCCACCCCGCTGGTAACTTATAAAGTACTGATTTTTTGTTTTCCAGTCAACCATAAGCGAATGGCGGGTGGCGTTCTGGGTGTGTTTCATGGTGTTGGTGGGCACCAACGTGGTGTACAACATCTGGGCGGACGGCGAGCAGCAGTGGTGGGACGACGTGCGCCAGTTCGGCTACCCCGAAGGATGGAAGCACGGCCCTCTCATCCCCGACATCAATCCCGAGCGACCAGAGTCTGTCAAAATGGTCACCAAAAAAGACGAGGAAGTTTACTAGAGCAAAACCATTCTCTGATCAACTATACTTCATTAGCGTGAAGACAGATTCAAAATCAATTTTACGATAATGAGACAACACTGAACTCAGTGATTTTAGACAGTTTTACACTTTTCTGAACTTCAAATTAGGACAACAGATAAACTACTTACTTACTGCCTTTTAAGTAGCAGATTGGCTATCACGAAAATTATCGAAATTTATTGTTTGCTTTCGTTTAATTTTATATCGATGGATTAAAGGACCAAGATAGATTTTACAAAACAGGTTTTATTTAGAAAGGATACCTGCTTTCAAAAACCATTTGGACCTTTTGTAACTTTTACCAGGTCATCCAATGTGTATCCGATTGGGATACACCACTTTAGTAGATGTATTATTAAAACCTGATTTTTGAAAGAGGACTTATAATAGTATAATAGGGATGCGTCCTGGGTAAATGCTCGTGATGTCACAACGTGGTAAAAAGTGTGCCACGGCGTACAGTCAAACTCATAATTAGGTGTTCATTTTAGTACCTTGTCGCAGTATTGTCATACTAAATTCAAACTATTGACACTTATAACTTGTAATACGTAACTGCGACATGGTACTAAAATGTAAAGCTACTTATGAGTTCGACTGTACGTCACGCGGATCTTCAACGCACTATATCTTCGTATTTTTTTGTTTAATTGACAAAAAAAAATACGTGTTCGATATTTTTTGATGATGTAAATGAGAGACTAAGTATAATTTTTCACGACAATAAGGCGAGTAGTGAACCAGTGTGTGTTCTAAGGAACATTGGCAACCAACATTCAATTACATATAGCATAATAATACTCTTAATTATTATAGGAACAATTTAAAGTTTATATTTAAGATTTTATATGGTTGATATTGCTTTTGCAACTACATCATGACATTTTTGTGTAATGTGTAAAAATTATGTAAATATGATTTTGTTTGCTGGTAAAAATATTTTTTTAATGACAGTGAAATAAAATACGTCATTTTCTCCTTACGATTACTTACGTCAAAATTAATCTTTGTCTTTCTGAGACAAGGCTCTAGCGGGTCACCAATTAAAGTTGGTTGACCATACGATGTATGGCACACATATATACAGTGCCAAGGGTTACTTGTTATCAAAAACATTTGTAATTTTGCATCGATACTTATTTTTAAAATTGATATGTGTAGTCTAATCTGTCTAACATTATGACATTTCAGTGTTTGCAGTAGTCAGATTAGTGTTATATGTCTAGCCTGACCAATAACACTAGGAAACACTGATTACGAGTAATTCTACAATTAGACAATTAGTCACATTCTGTAGAAAATCTACCTTATCAGGTACTTATTTAATTTATTTTAGTACTATATTATTTAAGTACTTCAATTTCAAGTTTATTCCATAGCAGTTTATTTCAGATTTTACTGTTATTTATTTTATTAATTTTCATAAATATTGATGGATTTCGACATGGGAAGGGATTTTATGCACCTCTTAGTAGCTACAAACTTCGGCTCCCAATTTTGGCTCACACGTACAGTGTTGCACTTCAAGAGATTTTCGCGTTAGGTTAAGGGCGTTCGTTAAAACTCGCGCGGGTGCACGGAGCGGGTGCCCGCTCCGGACATTTGCATACAAAAACCCGTCGCACACGCACGCGGGCTAGTTAGCGCTGCTCCAAACTATCTTTCAATATCCCGCCCCCCCCGTATATTGAATCGACCTCGGAGGTTGCGCTAAGTATACTACGACGAGAGCGCCACACACGAGCGGGAGACGCGTCAAGCACGGGTGCGCGTGTTTTAGCTCCAACCAACCACCAACCACCAACTCTAATGCTATTTTAAGAAGTTGCACTAATAGTGACCTTTTTCGAAGTTTTTACAATACTCTGTCGATTACAGATCACTCTTTAATTTTATTAACAATTGTTTATTTTATTAAGTTTAAGTATATTTTAGTAAGCATTACTTTTTGTAGGTAAATTTGTTGAAATTAAATAGTAATTCATAGTTCTGTTAAGCATGTTTTTAACCAGTGTACTAGTCAACTTAAAAATTAGAAAGGAATAAACAATACCATCGACTCAGTGCCTTAAACATAGTACATTTTAATTGAAGCAGGTTCAATTTCTTTTTTATAGAGACGCAAAAGAAATGAAAATGACGAAATAAATGAATTGGATCAGAATTATTTATTTTTATTGCCCAATCATATCCTATTATCGAACTAAAAATATTTATACGCGTAATTTTTGCTTTTTGATATAAAGCATGTAGTAGTATGTAGTAAAGGGAGAATTAAATGCATGTGGCGCGTTAAAATTGGTAAAAAGTAAAAGTTATTAAATTAAAATCCTATTAATTAGTATGAATAAATACAAACGTACAATAATATCAAACAATCGAGCACTCAATGTGATCATAATTAGGAGAAAATCCCGCTCTACAGGCACCTACCTACTTCCTTCAAGTTTTAACGCAGTGAATGCATTTGAGGAGTATGTTTTTAAGAAATATAATTCATTTATAAAACAACACATCGCAGCGCCCATGAGTTATCATTAATTGCTTCAGGGTAGCCTAAAATTAATTAGGTCGTTTTATTATTCCTAATGCCTAAGGAAAGCCTAAGTTGGATGAAAATAAAGGGTTTCCAATTTTTTTTGGTCTGATCACAGTGTAGCCCGGCTTTGAATCCCACGGCACCTTTTTCATACTGTATGATGGACAGTATCTTATAAAAACTCAAAAAGTGAGGGTTCGACGTCGGTCACATTGTGATGCGCCTGCATGCGCGAGCGGGCTTCTCTCACTTGCTGTGTGGTTTTGATAATGAGTTCTTCTAGGTGTTTCTTCTTTTCTCTCATTACAACCACCTACGCACGCAAAAAGATAATAAAGTCAAATGTGAATTCTGTCATAATAACAAAATAATTTAAATTAAAAAATATAAGTTTAAGTTCAAAAACAATTAATTATTTGGAATATGTTGGGCGCATTTTAAGAACGTACGGTTCAAGAGCTCTTCAGAAGTCTTTGGGATCCAAAGATTTAGTCAATAAGACTAGCATAAAAGCCAATGATAGCGAGTGAGAGAGAATTACAAACCAGAAGGTCTTTTAAAGTGCCATTGCACTGTAAATTATTGTGTTAATGCATGCACTTTTTATTTATGTACGTATAGGAGTTTGAACTCAACAGTACCTACAAATGATTAGAAAAATCCGCTTAATTATCTAATAGTTATCTAATTTATGCCCTTCTATACATATGTACATATACCTCTATTTCTATTTCTTATTTAACTAAGAGATGAACTTAGATATACCTCGTCGGTGGCGTTTTGAAAGTCACGCAACAGGTCCTTTCTGGTGAGAAGACCGGCTTTCAGCCGTTCCGCTTCGAGAGACCATCGCAGTCGGTCGCGGCGATTCTAGTAAAATAATAAAAGCGTGTTAAAAACAGGTCAAGTGCGAATCAGACTCGCGCACCGAGGGTTACGTATCATCTCACAATATTAACGTTAGTGAAATAGTAAGGAATATGATATAATAATAGCCGTAACGTGAGTCACTAAAATGCCTGCCTATCAAGCAAAGTTAAGCCAAGAGCCACCCAAAACCTGAAGGAGTGACCGCCTAAAATCATCGAGCTGGTTTGATTTGTTTTCTTAATTAAAGCAAAAATTGATTTTTGATAGTTAACTAATAATCGCGCATTTCTGGGTTAAATAAGAAAGGCTCACCTTGACGTTACCAAGGAGCTCTCGAGCCTTGAGGTACTCAATCTCAGCGTCCCCGAGGTCACACTCCGTAATGTCTATAACCTCATCCGTGTGGTGCATTTTCTCTCTGATATGTGCCAAAATCTGGTTGTGCTCAGTGCATTTACTACGGTTCTTGATGAGCTCATCTTCTCGTTCTGATGATGGAATTATTAAAAAACATAAATACCAGTAAAATATTGTAAATAATCTTCCGAATATACCCTGTCAGTGATGCCAGGCAAAAACGTACATTAACTTAATGAACGACAACGACACCTAAAGTCGTCTTGAGCTGTCATGCACCATTAGGGTGCTTTTCCTCAAGAGATGTAACGTGCGAGGTAGCTAAATGGTGAGTGAGGTCAAAGCTTCCCATTTCCACCAGTAGCTAAGCTAAGCTATAACAATAAACGATCCTAATTGGTGGATACCGACATATCCTTAGCTACGCAGCTTAGCACAGCTCTGGTGGAAAAGCTTTTACTACAATATAATGTATAATAGAGTACCGGAGTGACAGGTTAAATAAACTACTTTTTATGAACTGTCAAAAGGATAGCTGGTATGGAAATTTATAGAAAGTACAGTCGAATTTATAAGTAGCTTAAATTTTAGTACCATGTCGCAGTTACGTATTATAAGTTATAAGTGTCAATAGTTTGAATTTAGTATGTCAATACTGCGACAAGGAATGTACCTACAGCTACTTATGAGTTCGACTGTACCTACTTACATTATGTCGTCATACGTCTGTACGCATAATCCTTCTTGATGGTTTTCACTAATTAACAACGAGCATTTCTACTGTCAAGTTAACATTGAGAGGAGCGACGGTTACCTTCTATCTTACTCTCCAAGTTTTGACTGTCAACGTTTAGTTGCTCGTAATGGGCCACGTACAGCCCTGGGCCCAGCTTCTCTAGTTTTCGGACAATGGTCTCGAGCTCAGCGACAGCATTCCTAGCTCTAATATAGCGGAGACGCAAAGCTGAAGACTGCTCATCCTTTCGTCGTTGGAGGGTCAAAAATCGATGCACTGTCTAAAATTTTCCAGTAGGTAGTTACTTTAGTAATTTATTAAAAATGGAGACCTTGGTTTTGTTCTGCGGAGTTGACATTGAAATTACTTTACTGATTAGAATATTCAATCTACAGTTAAAATATAGCTATCCTCAAACGAGCTACCAATTCCATCAACTACTTTTTCCAAGTGTCAAGCTTAATAACGGAAAATAAGAGATAGATAGCTCTGCTCTGTTAAGTAGGGCAAAACAAGCGATAGATGCATATTAAAATCGACTAAAATTTGACGGCGTGTGCTACCTTATCCGCAATCGGCTTCCCCTTCTTTGAGTAAATGAGACCAGAGCCCGTTGTACGTTCGTAAGTTTGAAGGTCGTTGAACTTGCCCTTTGCGTAACATAATCTGTCCTCGTATTGCGCTTGAATAGCGCTAACTTTGGTTTTGATCTGTAAATGAGGTTAATTATCATAATAACTTAACTCAAAATACCTCAACCCGAAAAAGCTAAGCCCAGAATACCTAAAACCACAATGAATTATGATCGAAATCGGAAACTTAGAATGGCTTAAGTACGATATTTCTAATGGTTGAAATACTGAAACTCGGAATGCGTAAGCTTGGATTGCTTTTTACTTGTCCAATTTGACTAATGATGATCAATAGATCTAAAATAAAAATGCATGAAGTTCATAAAATATAATGCTCAAAATACCTAAAACCATTACACTAATATTCATGATTAACTTTTTTTATCAACTAAGTAACCCACCCTTTGCCAGCGAGAAATCTGTATGTACCTACCTATTTAACGTACAATAACCTTCCGAAAGACACTATTGTAATAAACGTAAACAAAATAAAACAGAATCTTACATCATTAATTTCTTTTTCTTCATCTTGTTTTAGACTCTCGTATGACAATAACTTTTCTCGATACTTTTCCTCCAAGTCAACAGCCCCTTCGAGGCCTTTCAGTACATGGTCAAGTTTTCGTTTTCTAAAATAAAATAAAGGACCTTTAAAGAATTACTCTCATTCATAATCAGATAATCACACAATAACTAAAGTATGCTTGAAGTTTGTCCTTATTTTTCATTGTGACATTTGAATCTGACAGAAAGTGACAAAGCTTTACTTTTACTAAAATAGGTTTGTTGTGCGTTTATGAATAAGGGGGTTAGTTTAATACAAAAACAAGCGATTTGAATTGTCAGATTAGACACCAAAGCATATCATATCATGCATTTTTAACAGAGACGATTTTAGAATGCGAAACTATAACATTACCATGTAAAAATAAAGTTGCGGAATGGGTCCGGCACTTGAGTGGTATGAATTTTTAGGCCATAATTAGCATTATGAAGTAACGTCAAATTATAAGAAGCAAATTATGAGAAAAAAGAATTAAATTGCTGTGACAAGGTCTTACGGTGCTTTAACAATTAATGATAAATAAAATAAATAAATATCAGGGGACAATCTTACACAAATTGACCTAGTCGCAAACTAAGCTCTAGGCTTGTACTATGGGTACTAGACAACGATAAACATACTTATATAGAGAAATACATACTTAAATACATAGAAAACATCCATGACTCAGGAACAAATACTCGCGCTGATCACACAAATATTTGTCCATACCGGGATTCGAACCCGGGACCGCTAGCTTCGTAGGCAGGTTCACTACCAACTAGGCTAACCGTGTCGTATATCATCCAATCACTTGTCCTTCTGGAAGCGTCTTCCGAAAGTACATACTTTAATTGGTCTCATTTTTAGGGGTCCGTACTCAAACTAGGAACCATTATGGTTTCGCCATGTCCGTCCGTCTGTCTGTATGTCACAATCAATTTTTTCAGAGACTAAAAGTGTCACAAAGCTGAAATTTTGTACATTTAAGTATAATATTTTTACCGCGAAGAAAAACCAATAAAAAAAAAACAAAAAAAAATACATGTAAAGCATAGGTATTTTTTTTTACCTTATGACATCGAATCGTTTCATTTATGTGATAAGATAAAAAAGATAATAGTACATTTCGATGCTAGTGCGAAAAATATGTCATTACTTCACGAGTACCGAGATATCTTGCCGCGAGCCGTAGGCGAGTGGCAAGACTCGGGACGAGTGAAGAATGACATTTCCGCACGTGTATCGAACGACGTTTTTTAACACAGTTGCGAAAAAATAAATCAATTTTAAACTCTGATTCACTCATTTTAAAAACAAATTTTTCATTTGACATTTGAAGAAAATTTTTGACATTATGAAGAGGTGTTTTTTTTAGCTTTTATTCGACTACAATGGATTTTGTTAATATTATTGAACCCACTTCAATGAAAGTTTTTTTTTTCAAATGCCTGTTCTATAAGACATAAACAATTGTAAATATAAAACATTGTACTATTATTACCTAAGTATTGTTATTTACGATTATTTGTGTGTCGTATGTTTATAAAAACAATATCGAATGTTGCCTTTGGAAACTTAAAAAATGCTTGCAGTAAGGAAAAACGCCTCTTCATAATGTCAAAAAATTTGACAGGCGTTTCGGCGGCTATTCCGTTCCAACTTATTAAGAACGGTTTTTCAATATTCAATATTAAAAAATAAACGTCTTATTATAATGATGAACAGGTAAGTAATAAAATATGTAATATGTATATTTTTCGTATTCTTACATTAACAGTAGGTTTTTATGTTGATTACGATGTTTAAAGGAAACTAATATTAACACTCATCAATAAGTAGTCATGAATTGGAACAAGTATAAATTTAAAAAAAATCGGAAAAGTAAAAAGCACTAGTTCGCGAAAACCAACTTTCCGCACGATATACAGCTACGAAATGTACCACTTTTTGAGCAACTGTGTCAAAAATATATTTATTCAGTAAGTAGGCCGCACGGGCACTTTTACACGGCAAAATCTACCAGCGCTTCCCAAGAGGAGACCACTGCTGAGAAGAAGCGCCGCAAGAAACTCAACAGTTAGTCATTTTTTAAATAAAAATATAACAATGTCATTACTTATTCTAGCATTATATAAAACTGTAAAAATAATATTAAATATCTGCGTAGTTTTGCAGGAAAACATGTCAGAATGACTACGAGAAAATTTATATGTATATATCACACAAAACAGTTTTGACATGTCTTCCTACATAAACCGTGTCCCCTAGACAAGATACAGCGTTTACATGATTTTTATGAGGTATGTACGAGTAGTATGTAAGCTATTGAACATTAAACATTAGTTAATTTTCTGGTTTAGGCCAAGCATTTTTGTCCGTTAGATAGTCCTCGACCCTATAGTACGCCTTTGACATCAACGACTTTTTCAAGTATTATGAATATTATGAAATTTTCGATTTGGGGGACCGTTTAGGAAATATTTAATTCAAAAAGTGTCATTTTCGCTAGAGTTGCCCCAGTTTTCGCTACAGTCAAAAGTACAAGTACTAAAAGTCTGAAAACTATAATACTATGGTTGACTTAATTGGTTCTTGAGTTTCAGATGGTTAATAATCAGCTAAGGCAACTTCGAATAGAAAATTTGCTCATATTTCTGGTTTTAGGAGATTGTATTTGTAGTCATTACTTGTCATTGTGACAGAACCCTACTCTGAGCATGGTCCGACATGCTGTTGCCCGGTTTTGTATAAAGGTTTACGCATAATTACGTTTTGCTGACAGGCCGGGAGCAAACGAAAGTTCAGAGCTGCGAAACGTAAACAAACTAAACATTAAGGTTTTTAACACAACATGAAGCTTTTTTGTAGCTTAATCGATTGATTCAAACCAACTAAAATAAGTAAGTCCAACTAAAATAATTGTATACATATCTTATTAGCACGACTTTGGTCGATAAATCAATAAATCATTAAAGTCATCGGACATTTACTAAGTACTTCAATAGTCAGACACATACTTGTAGTATTCAGCCATTCGTCTATGAAGCAGATTGTTCTTCAATTGTATTGTATTGAAATCGAAAGTTAGATCTCTGTGGGCTTGCAAGTACTCATCTCTGTCAATGACAATTGTAGATCCCAGTCCCGCGCCGAGCTGATCATCTCCCCTTCTATGCTTCTCTTTGCCCTTCTCCTCTTGGTCGTCATCCTTGTACTCCATGGTTTCACTGACTGTTAGAGTGTAAGTACAGTGTTAAAATATAAACGAAAAGTAGAAAAGTCTTCGTATGAAATACGAACATGATCAGAAATTTACTACCCTCTAATTGACAATGTTAAATAACAAATTCTTTATTTGACATCACGAAATAAAACATGGTGACATACAATAACAATTTAATAGGCAGTAAAGTAAATAGTAAAGACCGTGTAACAAGTATGGTAATGCTAGAAAGGTTCTGGAGAGAGCTTAAAGTTCACGATGACAACAAGAAGATTAAAGATTGCACGCAGCTGGCTGGAAAGGCTCTAAAGCCAGGCAGAAACCGTAGCTGTCCGATAAAAAAAAATAAAAGCTTGGCGCATTAATTTTTTTAGATATCCAACCATCTTGTTCATGATTAGATACCTACTCTACGTTGCATGGTCCGACGGATCTAGATTCAAACTCAATCTATCTAAAGTGGGGATTAAAACTCACTGGTGTGGCAATTTATACCGTATCTATTACGAGTAGTAATTACTTAGAGAGCGAGCCTAAAACTTGTTGACCTTAGTCAAAATATAGATAGGTCGGGAGCTAGTGAGTACTGTTAAAATAATACGAGTAAGGCAATTCCCGTTTCGGTCTATTCCAACTAGTTCCATTATTAGTTCCATTGATGGAACTATACTCAAAAATATAAAGTCTAAATATTTAACGAAATAATTTTGGTTCACAAATATAACAATGTTTATTTCTTATTACGCTAAATTAATGACGTGTTATCTGAATTGAATTTTTATGAAAAACAAATAATTTAAAACATTTTACTCGGGCAAAAAATAACTTTTCCGAAATCTCTTACTTTTATTTTGTTCAGTTAAATTTGCCGGTGAGTGTAGTTGGACAATTTTTTAGTGAAAGTTGGTCAGTATGACTTACTTATTTAACCCCCAAAAATTGTCAAACTAGTTACATCAATGGAACTAAAAATGGAACTAGTGGGAATAGACTCCCGTTTCCACCGAAGCTGATAAAATGCTCCTCTCAAACAATGTGAGGAAATAATACACTACATATACTCGTAATTATACATATTTATAAAAACGATTCCGATGAATTGAGAACCTCCTTTTTTGAAGTCTGTTAATAACCAATTACTTACTAAAGGTAATTTCACGCGCAATGACCGCCGGCCGCTGTTTTGAAATTGTTTTTTATTTCATAATAAACATTTTAAAGAAAAAAAAAAAAGAAAAAAACCTACTGTGTTAAAAACGGGCAGTTGCGGGTTTGGCCGCATGTGTATTTTTTAGTCCTTTCGAATTTTCTCCTCTTGCCCGGTTTTTTAAGAATTTTTACATACCACTGGACGCGCTAGAAACGTCATTGTCTTCATCTCCTTCCGCGCCTCCTCCACCTGCACGTTTAGCGCCTTTCTTCTTATCTTCTGGCTTTTTCTATTGAAAAGAACATAAAACAATGAAAGATTATAAAAATACTACGAACTAATTCAAAAGGTTAATGCAAGATGTCATCTGTATAGCTTACGCTTTTGTAGTGATAGCCGGCTAGTGAAGTAGCTTACTTAGAATAGCTGCGGTTCAGTTGGCACTATCAATAAGTACCTACTTACCTATTTACATAATTATGAACTTTAAAATTAAAGAGTTTATCAGCGTTTTTAGAGGATAATCTATATTGAGAAGCTTCGCAAGAAACAAGGGCCGAATTTAGAGGCCTAGAGGCCCTGGAGCAACAAAGGAGTGGTTGCCCCTAATTATTTTCCAAATATTAAGGTAAATGATGCTGTAAATTTTATAAGTTTTTCTTAATAATTCTTATTGTTAGGTAGCCCCAGTTGCCCTCCCGGTTTTTTAAGCTGTAAATTATCTGTACTCCTCATAAAGAGCAACTACGCGCTTTTAAAATACATCTTGCTGTTAGGTTTTAAGTATATTAAAATATTATACAATTGTATTTTTTGATAAATTTATCACATTAAGCAGTACTTTGTAAATACCTACAAATCCATCACAATATATTTTGGAATTAACTGTTTAACTGGAACTAAATAACTTAACCACGCGAGGCCCGTGCTACCCTGAATTAATTGTGTACTTGAATAAAATATTGACATGTTATAATAAAAATGCTATATTTCTCAAGTATAACGTTTGCACTAAGCTATCATTTTTCAAACCTACTAAAAATCATAAAGCCGTTTGCTACCATCCCCGTATTTATCTCTTAACTCATTTTTCATGACGCATCGCCAGACTTTCACAATAAAATTAATTAAATATTCATAAGAGCCAACGTAATTTCTTTATCGTCTGATCAAAGATAAAAGCAGACATGAATAAATATGAATACGAGGGGAGAATCATGCCCTTCGTGCTGAAAACTTTGTCGAACATTTTTCCCTACGGCATGTCACGGCAACAACATTAATTAAATGGTAATGGTAAGGACAATGACATTGCGGGGCGTACCTTGGTATCCATCGCGTGTCACCGCCGAATTACCCCGCCTTTATTGATTTGGTTACATTCAAAATTATTTTATTCCGTAATTTTGCGGAACAGCACGCGAATTATAAAGCGGTTGCCATGGTTACCTGAAAACAAGTATTGAGCCGATTTGAGCCGCGCGAAGTTTATTAGCTGCCAGTGCGACCTGCGCACCTTTGAAGATGGCGCAAATTGTTAAAAAAAAAACTCTAATATCTTACTTTGCTTATTTTAACCAACTATAAAAGAGGAGGGTCTCAAATTCGTCGAAATATTTTTTGTAATATACATACATACATCAGAATTACTCACTATATTATTATATCGGTCGGTCTAGGGTTTCTGATATTATCGCCGATTTTCTTTCGCAAATAATACATTGCCAAACCCACTACCAAAAAAATTCTTCCATACAAACCTTGGGCTGACAATAATGAAAACATAAAAATCATAGTTTTCTATCAAAAAATATTTTTGGAACAAGCTTAAGAAAAGCTTCTACTTTATTAACCGACTTCAAAAAAGGAGGAGGTTCTCAATTCGACTGTATGTTGATTTTTTTAGTCTACTTTATTTTACACAATCATCTTATGAAAACGGGTGTCATTCATTTTATGGAAATTTCTTTCATCTAAATTCATATCAGCGAAAACTATTCCACGAATGTCATTTCATTTTTTTTTCTAATCACAAAAATATCAATTCATTGTTCAATTCAAATCCAAAACAATAAAACACGGCTGGGCATTTTCGTTTTGTTGCGGAGTTCCTATGGCCACTATCCAACTGCATCCTCAGATTAGGTCCATGGTACCATATTATTGCATTGTCACCGAAGTTACGCCTGTATACCAAATTTTACCTCAATCGGACACCGGGAAGTGGTTCAAATTTTGTTTGAAATATTTGACCTAAATGAACAAACTTACTTACAATTAGATCGTTCAACAAGAGACTAAAGTAAGCCATTATGACAGAAGGTATATCTATAGATTTTATGGATGAAGTTCGAGTGTCATTATGGCTTTTTAGTCTCGAGTTAAATACCTACTCTACTTTTCACTTGTAAAAATGACCAGCCCTCCACCCCTTATCTCTAAAGTTAACGGGTCGAAAAATCTGGAATGATTCAGACATATAGACGTTTATCTATATTTTACAGAAACAATAAAACGAAGTTATGAAAATCATTAAGGATAAAAAAGATAAAAGATATTTATTCAGAAAGTAGGCCGCACGGGCACTTTTATACATCAAAAACTACCAGCGCTTCCCAAGAGGAGGCCACTGCTGAAAAGAAGCGCCGCAAGAAACTCATAATAAATAAACCAATTTAAAGTAATTTTTACTAAAGTAGGATCAATTTTCTCCCGCCAGTAGTGAAAATTAAAAAAAAAAAAATTAAATACAGTCGAGTTCATAAATATGTGTCACGTTACTACCTTGTCACTTTAATCGCTGTGACAATATATAATATTATGGATAATAATATATGGCAGTTTAAACATGACATTAATGAGATAAGGTACTGAAATGTACACATATTTATGAACTTGACTGTACAATACAATACATTTTTTTGCATACCACAAAGAGTTATAATTTAAACTTGATTAAACCAAATAAATACCAATTAAATAACAATTAAATAAATTACATTTGGTTGGTCGGAAATGCCGCTTGGTTCAGAAGGGCAGCAGCCACAGTTATTTTTCACCTTGATATTATTATTCACATGATTATTTGTTTATTTATTTTAGTATATTTTGGTAGAGGACAAAACATTCTTTTTTTATCCAGAATATGGATAGTTTTCAGAAAAAACTCGCTCTTTCAACGAAGCTACGAGCTACGAGGGCATAGAATTGGAAAAAAGCTAAATTTAAATAAATAGGTGAACAGTCAGAAGGACGCTAAATACTTGACCTGTATTCTACCAAATGTCCGGCATTGTTATTTTTTGGTCATCATGCCACAACGGGAGTCTTCCCTCATCGGCGTGGTTTTTTTTAACACACTAACCTTTGTTGACGTTGGCAGTGTCAAAGCCTGGGCGACTGCCAGACAATGCGTATACAGAAATAGCTGTTGGCAAATTTAAAACCCGTTTTCTCCTATCGAGTGTTGAAATTAACCTAATATTTTTCGAGCATTGTTCAACCAGAGTTTTCATTATTCATTACCATTTGGCGATTTTTGGTGATGGAAATTTTGAGTATGAATTTAAAATATAAAATTGAAAATATACGTACCTACCCAGTATCGAAGTTCGTGATTGAATATAATTTTAAAGTCTTAAATTATTCAATTCTGAATAGGTATATTTAGTCCGTTTGTTGAACTACTTGACGCTGGATGTGAAACAGTCATAGTTTCATAAACTATTTTTAAGTTTCTTGAAAATAACCACGGAAAGTTAAATTAAAATGTTTAGCTAGGAACCCCAAAGTTTCTAGATTTAAAGGTTTTGTTACTTTAACTTCCATAAATTCAATCAAAGTATGAAGTAGTAGCTTTCACCTATGAGTTTGTCCTGGTAGATGTTGTTAATCGCTACATCGTTTTCTTTTTACATTTTTTATAAGATTCTGCTAGACCTATACCCACGTAGTTGGTAGGGATCCAGTAGAACCACTTTGTAAGTAGGTAGTATAGGCGCCGTAAACGTTGCGCACTGTAGTTTTCATCGTCCGTTGCCGCTGGTAGCCGCCACACTTGCAGTATTTCTATTTCAAGAATCAAAAATCAGCAGTTAATTCAATTGATCAGCATATGTATAATGTTTTGGTCGGCAATAAATAAATAACCGGGCGCAACACCTGGTCCGCAACTAAATCAAATATTATCGACAAATTAATCAATACTTGGTAAACTTAAAATATTATAATTTTTACTTGATAGGTTAGGTAAGGTTAGAGTTATGTCAAGGCGCGAAGCGCCTTAACTACCTAGAATAGGATCTCCGCGCAGTGGAGCTCCGTCGACGTTGTCGTACATTTCTTATATTTATTAAACATTATGCTCTCCGTGATTTAGCTAACCGAAATTTTGTAAAATATGTCTCACTAAATGCAGTAAATGTATTTAAATGTCTTACCAATCGATTTTAGAGCAGCTCAATATAACATTAATTGTTGATGAAATTTGATATTCTAGCTGTCCATAAGTTGCTGACCAAATGCATTTTTCTGCTGACCCAAACGTCAATATTCTGCCAACCGTTTAAATCATACCCCTTTGAAATTGATTGGTGTCATCGAGAAAACAAAGAGTTATGTTTTTCTGTCAATAACAATAAATGAATTCGTATTTCAGAAAATCGCTACAGCCTATTTTATTTATTTTTAATATTAGTGGCGTCCTAACTACTGGACTTAATAAAATGGGTCGATTTCTTCTTACCTGGTCCTTACCTTAAATGATGTCTGGAAGAGGGTGCTTATTTATCCCTTTTACTTTTAAATTTCTAATATGAATAAAACAAGAGATGATTTCTTAAACGTTTCATTAAAAATAAATATAAACAGTAAGATCTTTAAATAGCAGTACACACAATGATGCAAAATATCGAATCAAACAAACCATAGCACTCTGGGAGACATACAATAAGTGGTAAAGTCGTACTTCTTATATAATCAATGACTATAAAATATACGTAAAGATTAATTCATTTGCTATAATCATAATGTAAGTTAAATTCAGGACGAAAAAGGTTAAAAGTTTAAATAACTGTCTGCATAATCATATACTAGATGTCTAACGGCCGTATCGTAGAGAGGTGAAAAGGCCGGCAAAGAATTAATAAAAGTAGCAACTATTTTACTCCAAATACAAGAGCGTAGCTATCAAGTACGCTTAATTAATTTAAAATTGGGTTTACATTTTTGCTAAATAACTATCGTGATAAAAATCAATAAAAAAATAGATCGTAGAGAGGTGAAAAGGCCGGCAAAGAATTAATAAAAGTAGCAACTATTTTACTCCAAATACAAGAGCGTAGCTATCAAGTACGCTTAATTAATTTAAAATTGGGTTTACATTTTTGCTAAATAACTATCGTGATAAAAATCAATAAAAAAATAGAACTAGGCGGTCTATTGCTGCATTGTCTATTTTCATTAATTTTTTTTAACTACCTACTTGCTTACCAGCAAACCCAAGCCTCACACAATATGTAATCAATTTAATCTTATATTTTAAATTTTATATTTTATTGCCATCTCAACTTTACGTTGATCACACAAATCGTATTGATTTTTATACTTTTTGTAACTTTTGAATATTTTTAGCAAAAATGACTAAGTTGAAGATTGTAGAAAATAGTGTTATATAGGAAATAAAGTAATCTGCATTAATATTTATTACGACTCAATATTATAATAATTGTATGATTTCTATACAGATCTTTATCCAAACAACTCGAAACAATCAAATAACCTAATGCTAGAGAGGTCAATTAAATTTAGGAATTATAGCAATATACATAATAGTTAATACATCCCTCTTTCACTATATATAGGTACTGATTCTTGCTTCGATAGATTCCTCTTTGGACGTATTCCGTTTTAGCCGTGGTTTTTGTTTGGGCACTTTTTTTTCGCCAGAAAGTATGATTTAACTATACAATGTATGCATAAGGATATATTTATTAGTTATAATAAATGAATATACTATATAACTTAAATAGTAAAGATCGGGTGTCTACCGCTATCACACTCGCACTTGCACTTGACAGGATATTATGTTACCGTGTTTAATAGAAAGTGAAAAATCTGATAGCTCTTAAGGATAGTACCACACTGTACATTTTTGAGTAAACAAATATGTCCAAACAAGAACATGGCTAAAACGGAATCCGTCCAAACAGGAATCTGTCGAAATAAAAATCTGTCCAGGAATACGTCGAAAGGGGACTTAATCTTTGGCACTATACCCAAAGACCGCATCCCTCATGTGATTTAATATTCAATGTAAGGATTCGTGGCACGTGTCTCTAAGAACAATCTACCCTTAACAGTAGTTTGGTCAAACTTTACACTTATTATATAAGTTTGAACATTATTCCATAGCTTTTTCATATTCAAACCAAGTTATTTTGAAAACAGTAGTATCACACTCATAAGTATACATATACAGGTTTTATTACGTCAAATTGATAATTCCAGGAATTGATTATGAGCCTACCACTATCGTTTTAAATGAGATACCAGTTTAATATTGTTTGCTATCATTTCAAATTAATTTGGCATGTCGTAGTTTTTTTGATTCATCAATTTTTTGGTAACATTTAGAATATCAACTTCAAATATTTTACACAAATTTAAATACAGCCCGTGAGCATTTAGAATATAATTCGGCTAGACTCGCATACTCGTAAGAGCGCATAAGAGTAGAGAAGTGCTAACCCGAAGGTCTTTTTAACAGCTCACGGAGCATACAGCCTGTGAGCACTGAATATGATTCTGGACTGTATTCTCTCTCACTTTCTCTCAAACGTTCTTATGCGACTCTAGCCGATTTTATGCGAACCTAAATCCTATTCTTAGTGCTTACAGGGTATTATAATTATAATTGTGCTAGCGAAATAACGTTTTAAATATCTTTGGCAAGTTAAAATCTAATTTGACTAGAAGAACTTATAAATCTTATCATTCCGATTACGAGTACTAAAGACAATAAATGCAGATAATAAATATAATGAGCGTAAACATGAGCTTGGAACTTGCTACAATACGAGTAACTGTGAAAAAGTAGAAGCTTTATATTATTGTAAATGTATGATTAAATCTGTTACAAATATAATGGATTCATGGAACAATCCTAAGGTTGTTTCCATACCGCGACTGACACTGGTCTGGTCAAAAATTACAGTTTAAGATGGTCACTCAGAACTTGTTGGACGAGTGCGAAACCTTTCGTAAATACAAATAAAACTACGCCCATTTTAGATAAGGGTAAAAATTTTCGTGGCCTAGATTTTCTCGGATGCGATGCAAAATCGCTACAAGTATTAAAACTAATACATTATTTATAAAACTACGCAAGCCAGACATAACAGTTGATTATTCATACGATACAAATAACTAGGCAATAGACACATTATACAAAAAAATACGCAGTAACGTCTTCTTTGAATGGTTTTATAACGAAGGCTTTTACTCCCATTATACAAATTGATTGAATTGATTGTCATATTTTAATGTTTGTTTGGCATGAAATACAGTATTTTATCGCTGGCGCTTTGACGACTTACACAAATACGTTTGTAGTTTACATATAAAACGTGACATTTTTTTCATCTCATTTCAAATATCACACAAGCAAGCGCTGTGTTTTTGTGCTGTGTGCCACACGATTTATAATTTGATCTACGGTGGTCGGTACTATGCCAATGCTCGGGTTAGTTTCCTTTCAGCGTTACTTTGTTCTATGCCAAATCGTTGTCGTTGTAATATGGCAGCTCTTATTCACTTGACAGGGCCTCTGTTTCACTTTGTTTTAAACTATATCGTTATCCTATGGTAACGTAATGGTCGCTAAATATTAATAAGGTTTTCAAAACTGTGGTATTAATAGAGCCCCTTATTACAGTTTGACAACGGCACAACGGAAGCCCAAATCAGTTTTTCATGATATCAAGATGATAAATTGCGAAACGACATGACGCCTTAATGGATGACTCCCAACTTTAATTCAAAATCAAGACAACAGTGAGTTATTTATTTTACCCCATCTTAAATATATTTTTATCTCATCATGGACAAAGCAAATTGATTAATCCCAAATATTTATTCGATTTCATTCATTAATATTGCTTAGTGATTGCAATTGCAGATTCGAATTTAAAGTCGTAATTTATCAAGATTAAGTTGACTATTGTGCCCTGACACGGTTTTCCGGCGTTGGATGGTCATTTCAAAGAAATAACAAATTGCACGTGTCAAGCCAACGTTTTTCCATTAATCCGGGAAGCTATAGTCATTAAAAATGTCGCAATAATTCTCAGTCGTCCACCTTTATTTTATGAACTACACGTATTAAACATATGATATATTGGTATGCAATAAAAACTATGTCAACCCTGAAATGTTTCTGAAAAATATTTCAGACAAAAAAGAAAGTGAATTCTCTTAACCGTAATTGAACTTAAAGCTGGCACAAAATAACCAAATATGCGTACTTTAAGTTAAACCTCCAAGGAAGTATTTACAATAATATTAAAAACCTGATGATTTGCTTAATATTTTAAATCAACATTCATCATTATATATGCTCTGCTGGTACTAATATAATTTACAGAGAAATAATTTATTTGAAACCCATTTTAGGAAAACCTTAAATTATGCCAACATACCTACTGACGTCAATTCTAGCAAGTCTAAAAAACGAGTGGCGAAACAATTACTGTCATTTAAATTATTAATTAAGAGGTTATAAGTGTAACTATCAGATTAACTTCATATTCAGGTGGGTCTGAAAACAAAGTTATGTTTAGTAACAGAAGAATACATTAAGAACAAAACTTGTCAAATTCCTAAGAGTTTATCAACTCCTACGTAAAATTCCGTTGGCCGAGTGTCAATTTTTCTGGTTGCCTAAAAGTGGCATGGGCGAACATTACGCGGGCTTTCACCTCTTAAAATGGCGAGACTGATGAATTGAATGTCGGCCAAAGGTACACGTGAAGTCTGTGAAGCACCCAATATATGGAAGACGTTCGAACATTGCCATAGCTATTGGTCTTTTGAGCACTGTTTAGTAAAATATTTGTGAGCTTCAGCAGCTTGGACAAGAAGGGGCTGCCACGTCATCGTCCAATGATGGTGGGCTCGTCTGCCATCGCCAGTTCATCAGTAGCGGCTTTGTCTCCTTTCCTCTTCCGGGAATACCAGAGGAAGGACGCCGCAGAACCGAAGTTGACCAGCACAACAAACAACGCCAGGTAGAAACTGATGTGGTAGCTGTGCGTAACAAATTCAAAGTTAAATGACCTACTCCAAATACAGGATCTGATATTTTAAAGTTCGTTAGAATCAGATAATAATTTATATTGTCTCATATTGTTGCGTAGTTATTCTGTTTTAAATTAATAACTTACTAATGGTATGCGTTCTTAGGGAACACGGTTGGCACGCGTTTCCTCAAATCGTCGACCGCAGTAGTCATCACTTGCACCACGACAAATGTACATGAAGCTGGAACAAAAGATAAATTATGAAACTGGGAGCAATCGCAAGCAAGTAAAATAATTACCAATTTGCCACTTATTTTGCACAAAAAATTCCAATGTTTAAGTTTATTACACACCCGCTATAAACGTGGAATTCAGAAAATGAGTACAGTGCACTGTCATCCATTCAAATAGTAGTTTAATGGCACCCGCATGCTCACTGTTTTATATTCTAAGAAAACCCTTTGATGTTTATTGGTATGAATAATGGAGATACTTAATGAACTCACTACTAATAAAATGGATGCCCGCCGCAAGCCGCTTGAACATGTATCGAGGGTTTCTGAAAGTGTACATGGAAAATCCGCACCCCATCGTCATGACGAATAGGCTGATGATGCCGAATGACGTCATCGTTCGCACTAAACCTGTTGAAACATAAAAGCGGTGTTAATATTAAGATCTCGTATCAGATTTGGCGGGTTCAGGATTCTCATAAAATATTTATACGGGACACCAACAGAGTACATAAGATAAAAAAAGATATGGTATATTATAAATGGTCTTAGGGTATATTTGGGTATTTATGTATACAGGACATATATATATCATACAGGACAACAATATACAAAACAAACATGCACTATTATTATAGAATACAGTTAATTTTAAAGAAATTAATATAATTATAATATAATTAAAATATAAGAACATTTGATATAATACCTATCATATTAATTACAATCATACGGTTTGAATAACGTAAAATCTTGTGTTATTTATTAATATAGCTCTTTTGGTCCAATATGGGTCGCGGTCTCACGGTAAACCAGTATAGGAAGAAATCCGGAATATATGTAAAAATATGAAGCAGCAGTAAGAGTAAGTTTACGTACCTACAAAATAATCTCAATATCTTTATCTAACAAGATTTACAAATTTATAATCCAACTATTTATCTGGTAAAGAGTTATAAATGTAAAGCATGGGCTTTGGATTATATACGGCGAAGAAATTAAACCTTTTTACTGACTGTTCTTCAGAAAAGCAAAATACCAAAATTTCTCAAGATCATTGAGACTGTAGAGCAATGGCCGTCAATCGAGTGAAGAGATTATTTCGCAACAAAAATAAAAAAACCTTTAATTTTCCCTTTCATAAAAAATACCTTAATTTTTATGGTATGATTGCCTATAACTATGGTGCTATTTTTGTTAATTGACAAAGTTTTTACTATATTCGATATTTTTAATTAAAACAACAGTTATTCGTTTTTTGGTGCTAGAGGAACTCTCTCTTTTGAATTTGAGCTCTTAAGTATTATTGCAGGTCAAAAAAACTCGCTTTTCGTCACGTGTAGTGAATGAACACCCCGGAGTTTCGTTTTCTGTTTTGGTTAGTGAATACGTGACTTGACAGTGCAGCCTGGCATGGTAGCAGCGTTAATACATCGCTGCTAATACAAAAGCGTCACAAATCAAAATTATTTTTATTGCATTTTTTTTTCAAATTTAAAATCACACTATATGTTTTTGATTTGTGACGGTTTTGTATTTAAGCTGCGACATGTTTTACTTTGACTCCCCGATGACTTGGTCTCACGGGAAGTCACTAAGTGACATTTTAGTCACGCTACATGGTTTATGGGCGTGATGGGACGTTATTATACACGATACCCCGGGGATGCGAGCCGCCGGCATTTACGAACCTACGGCGGCGTACGTAAATACGTTTTACATTCCTCGACGCGTATACGTGAAAACAAAAAAATACTAATAACATTCCTATGTGAAAGTAATAAATTATTTCTGTCGTTTTTTTTACGTTGCGGAGCCTTTTTTTAATTTGCAACTAGCGACCCGCCCGGCTTCGCACGGGTGCAATTATCCAAAAAATATTTCCTTGTCCTGACAATTTCAAACACAGCGAAAAAAAACGGGCAAGTGCGAGTCGGACTCGCGCCTTGAGGGTTCCGTACCTACATATTTGGCAGATTTTTAGTATTTGTTGTTATTTATCAAGTGATGCGCTTACATACGTTCGGCAATTGATTTTTATTTATATAGAAAGTTAGATAAGGTAAGGTAGTGAAGAAATAGTAAAATGTATAACTCCAAATTGACATCGACAGCAAACACTGTCATAGCCTATATTTGTACATCCCTTCTCATCTTCATTGTATGTTTTTTTTTCTTTTGTAAAATAAAGCGTTTACATTAGAGTTAAGTAGTTGTTCAAATATGACACTGTGATAGATGAACGGATGGAGTCACACACGAATGGTAGGTAGCTATTTGGTACGGAACCGTAAAATATTACTTACTCGCTATTTCTTCATCGTAAGCTAGATCTTTGTACACATCTGGTCCCTCCAGCGGTTGAGCTAGGTAGTTTGTACAATCTGAAAGAAAAACGAACGTTAATACGTTACAAAGTAAATACACTCATTTTTTCTGTTTAAAGCGATGCTGGTTGTGTGTTGAATTATTGTGTTGCAATGTAAAACGTCCAATGTGGCGATTCCAATTTCTTAGACGCCCACAAACATTTTTGTGATGACGGAACAAACGTGGCTAGCCACCGCGCGAGCCACCGAGTCTTAACCGAAATCGACGATGAAACATTGATTTGATCAATGTATTTTTGTTGATTTTTCTACTACTTTTCAAATAGACTCCTCAAATAATTTTAAATACTGTTTGGTTACTAAAATCTTAAACAAATATAATCACCCAAAAGAACTTGAGTGCTTAACATATGATGAACTAAAACATTTTATTATAATGAGCCCTTGTTCATAATTTTAACATTTTCATATTAAAAATCTTGATAGACAGTGATAGACAACGCAAAAAAACCTCTACTTTGTTAGTCTACATTAAATCCGTTAGAAATATGCAAACACATTACATTATATTGAATATTTAAAAAAAATCTCTTCATATCAGGGAATGTTATTCAAAAACTGCTCACAGATAATTATTGCTTTACTAACAACTAAATTGTTGCATCTGTAAAAGTAGGGTACACCTCTGTCACTGCAGAATAAGCATTTCAAATACGTAACTTCAATTTATAAACGGCAGGAACTGTGTCAAAAACTTGTGGGAAATTATCACACTTATGAAAAACGTTCACCAAAAATAATCTTGGTGCTAACATTTGTGTAAGACGCCCGGTGTAATAGTTTTTTCGGAAAGTAAGGACATTCACAAAACTGGTAAGAAAATGGTATTTCTATGCTTAAAGATGAAAGTTATTTTGAACAAATAATTAGTCCACCAGACCATACAAGAATGTTAAAGATAAGATAAGATAAGATATTTATTTATAAAAATTCATTACAATAATAACAAAATAACAGTACACACAAACTCATGTACGCCACCTACTTAGGTACCTAAATTACTTATTTTTAATGAGTCAAGAATAAAATGACAATCATCATTAACATATAAATTCGTAACAGTAATCTAGAACATTTTTGTTTACTTTCCTCTCAGTCAAAATGAAAAGTAGTTTTTGACTCGGGTGAAAGTATCAATTGCACCCTCGAACAATAAGCGCACTAGCTAGTGCTCGAGCAGCACGCAGGTTGATCACTTACATCCCTTGTTAACCAATCTACTATTGTTTATGCTGAGTCATTATTATTATTTCGAAAAATTGTCGACTAAATACATAAAACGTACAGACATGTTATTATAAAACAAATTTGCATGGACAGATCACAGTTCTCGTTCATCTTTAAAAATAAAAAATAGCGTATTCGATTAGAGTGTTAAATGTTTGCTCGAAATACTAACAGAGCGACCTCTTTACAACAATTATAATAAGCAAAATGGCCAAAATTAAAAATTGGGGAGGTTAGAAAGAAGTACGATGACGTCGATGACATTTTGACTCATCGGTAAGTGGACTGGCATAAAAAAGTTAAATAAAACTTTTAAAATTAAAAACAGAAAAAAATGTTTAAATGGAAAATTAAAAAAAAAAATACGAATATTAAAAAGAACACAAATAACTACTGATATTTTTACTTAACTAAAGCTTAGTGAATAAACACTAAAATGTTCGCGTCGTATATAACGATTGACACAAACACTCGTGTGCTTTTGTCGGGAATTCCTTTATAGACGCTTATAAACCACGCTCTTAGCTATAATTGGAAAACCATAAAAATCCGAATGAAGTAACCGCGTTGAAAACAGCTGATCATACATTGGGCGCATTTAATAGTTGAGAGGAAAAATGCAGACAGAACAGTCAAAAAAGCTTTGCCTATTTCTTCGTTGGTTATTAGTGTACCTACTTCATTGGATTTTCGATATTGATATATAAATTGTTAGCTTACGTCAATTGTATACATTTTCTTTGTTTTCGAAAATCGTTAAGTTAGCGTTAATATGCATCTTGGCTGTGAGCGAGTCTGTAGGTCCACCATATCTACTTGACAGATCAAGAATACGATAGTAACCAAAGCAATGATGTTGATAAAAATTATTACATTGATTTATTATAGGAGTTTTAAAGTTTAAAGAATTTAAAATTACTCCTTTTAGGGCTGTGGACTGTCAAGTAGGGAGCCAAGAAAATGTCTATAACATCTCTCAGACAGAAGTTGCAATTATTAGTCTGCCAAAGACGTTATTATGTAAATGCCTAACTTTGCCATTACACCATAATCCCAGGAGGTAGATCCCGTTTTTCTAGTTCAGTTCAGATAAACCCTGCGGTTATTTTTATTGCACGTAATCAACGGGTAGTAATAGGTCTGTATTTTATTGGCCTATTATGGAATAACGAGGGCTACTTTCATCTGATTGATTTTTTATTTCTCCGCCGCGTGAGCTGTTTGATTTTCGTAGCATGTATTGAAGTTTGCTTGTACCTACCTATTACGTTTTGTTTCTTAATATTAGTAGATTAATTTAATATTGAATTTTTTACCCAAAACTTGTGTTCAAGTTTCAGACGGGTTAGGGTACTTTTATCCTAAATTAATAGATGTATAATTTTCTTTTTTTTAGGTTTGTTTAAACACAGACTGAAATGGTTTTCTTTTCGAATTTCTAAAAGTTAACGTTTTGCATGTTTCAAACTGATTAGTATCAAACTTTAACAATATTTGAACTATACTACTATTTTATTTGTAATGTAGCAAAATTCCCAGAAATATTAAATTAAGGCCAACGATACGCCAGATAAAGAAAGTATGTATAAAAATACATCCATCACCCATTTTCCACTAACAAACCACAGTCCAAGCCTAATGCATTACGACACCGATGAGAATCTGCGTCCGCGCAGATAGCAGTTTACTGCTGACAGCTAATAGCGAGAAGGCGGCTGCTCAGAGCGATCTTCCGTCTTGTAACAGAGCCACAGTGTTTGTTTGTTTACATGACACGTAACGCCTCGTAGATAACTGTACCGGTTGCGACTTGAAAAATCTAATGCGGTATTTCTGTCGGTGACTATAAATCTCATTGTGTGGGCCGCAGCCGACGGAATGTTTACTTTTTGTGAAAAATTTGCCGATTTTACTGAACTCTGATACTAAATCGTTTGGTTTCTGTGAATTGGATTACAGAAAGTTATCAGTTAAAAAATGTATGAGTTAAAATATGATAACATGTTAATTTAGTCGAACCCTGCGAATGTAGATTCTAATAATTTTAAAAGGCAAATTATTTTGTTAATTGAATACCTACTGAAAACTGGAATTGTGCTGTGTGTTTATGGCTAGGCAGAGTTTTGTAATAGGACGACATTGAAAAGGAGCGCCGTTTTTAAACAAATTACAATCAAAGTATTTTAATGTAGCAATAAATGTAATTTATTTCAATTACTATAAAAATATTTTATTGTTAGAATATTTTTACTTTTTTTTTTTTTCATGGCGAACGACCCTAAAATATAAAAACTGAAAAGTTATATCCTCCTTTTCCAAACCAAAGTACAAACCTACAGTGTTACAAATTTGGCATAGCAACAGCCTAACGAATATTTCAGCAAAAGAACTGATGGTTTTAATGGCATACGTGTTGTACTAGATCTGGCGTAGCGTTTTGAAAGCTAAACATTGTAAATGGAGTTGTGGGAAAGAGCTCTATCGCAGGCTCGGCGCTCCCTACGGGATACTAAAACGACATCGCTGTAACCCGAGTGTAGCTCGCACTCTAACTGTTTTAGACGTTTTTACCAGGGCTTGATTTAACGTTAAAAAGTAGCTAACGTTACCCGTTGATCGACAGTTAACGTTACCAAAATATACAGGGTGTTAGGTAATGAGTGGATAAACCGTGAACTGCTGATAGGGGGCACTTAGGTCGTTCTAATAATGATAAATGAGGTTTAGTAAAAGTGCCACGGTTTTCGAGATATTTGGACTTTTTTAATTTTTTAGGAAATTGACACCCTTACTCAATTTTTTGGTTGTGGTTAGTGTACTAAGATGTTTTTTTTTATTTTCTTTTTAGCTTATTATTGTTAAATAGTTGTGTTATGCGATAAACATTACCATTTTGGCGTAACTACCGCGGTTTAATTAAAAAAAAATCGCAAACTTGAAATTTGCATCTTCGATAGAACATTTACCAAATTTTGAGCTCTTGCGGTGAAAAAAAAAATTACTATCACATGGTAGCCAAGGAGCTAAAAAACATGCCCATTTAATAGAGATTTTAAAACAGTAAACATCTTTTTATTTAAATATTAGAATAAAAAACAACATCAGTTTTCCGCAATCGATTCGATTATTTCCTGTGATTATTTCATATTAAATTTGTGCTCCACAATTCCAAAGCGTACCTAATTATGACAAACTTTTCATTGCGAAAATAAAAATACTGGCCACTAATTTTGTGAAACTTTTTATTGAAAAAAGTAAAGATTTGTGATCCGAGCGAAGCTTTACAACCTTTTTGTTGTAATAATAACGATACCGGGCACTAACTACTTTTTTAATGCCATTTATTCGAAATTTAAAAAATATCCCGACAGCTTTTTATTCTTTTAATAAGCTTAATAACATGCCTATTTAATAGAGATTTTATAACAGTAAACATTTATTGGTTTTGATAAATAAAACTTAAAAAAGTAGGTATTGGAGTAGCAAGGAAGCCGGTTTTTCTAATGAATGATTTAACTAATGCTATCTGTGAAATAAAAAAACATAAAAAGGAAATGTTTTAATAAAGTTAAGTTAAATAATGTGCTCAAATTGACGTCCACCAGCCCTAATGCAAGCTCTACATCGTCGGATAAAGGAACGCCTGACGAATCTGGTGTATCCAGAGTTCCCTATTTCTTGAGCAGCAATTCTTATTCGCTCTCGTAACCCAGAAAGACTCGTAATTGGACGGCTGTACACTTTCTCTTTGAGACAACCCCAATAAAAAAAATCTAAGGGGTTCAAATCCGGTGAACGCGGAGGCCATAGTATTGGGCCTAACCGGCCAATCCATCGTTCTGGGAATGCGGCAGTTAAGTACTGTCGCACTCGTGCTGCGTAATGTGCGGGACAACCGTCTTGTTGTAACCACATTACTTGCCTTAGTGCAAGCGGCACATCTTCCAGAAGGATAGGTAGATCATTTTGAAGAAACTCCAAGTAATTATCTCCATTTAGAGTAGATGGCAGCTCGAAGGGGCCGATCACTTCGCCATTCAAGATACCGGTCCACAAATTTACCTAAAATTAATATTTGTAATAGATAGGGGATTCATCGCGGTAAAAAGCATAATTAATTAAACCTTGACGTTTTTATCGTATTACAACAACCGTGAATACCGTGATCATGAGAAGACTTACCTTAAATTGGTACTGAGATCTATCCTATCTCATTAAGTGAGGATTATCTAACTGCCAACTGTGCAGATTGTGTAGATTCATGTAGCCATCTTGACGGCAAGATGATTCGTCCGACCACAGTATCTTGTTAAAAAAGTCTGGGTCTTCACGCATCCGACGCAGCATCACTCGACAAAAAGTTACTCTTAAGGGATAATCTCTAGGCAATAAAACTTGCACACGTTGGACGTGAAATGGGTGTAATTGGTGTACTTTTAATGTAGTATGCACTTTTCATACAGATAAACCCAGGTAATTTGCCATATCACGCACGGATAGAGAAGGATCTGCTTCAACTAGGTCCAAAACATTCTCGTCATCTCCTCGGGTGGGTCTTCCTCCACTTGTTCCACCCACACCCTGACCAAGAATTCTGCCTTCAGTGAACGCATTATGTACTCGATTAAAAATCCGGTAGTCTGGATGGCTAAATTTCGAATAAATGGCATTAAAAAAAGTACTGCCCAGTATTGTTATTATTGCAACAAAAGGGTGTAATGCTTCGCTCGGATCACAAATCGTTACTTTTTTTCAATAAAAGGTTTCACAAAATTAGTGGCCAGTATTTTTATTTTCGCAAGGAAAAGTTTGTCATAATTAGGTACGCTTTGGAATTGTGGAGCACAAATTTAATATGAAATAATCACAGGAAATAATCGAATCGATTGCGGAAAACTGATGTTGTTTTTTATTCTAATATTTAAATAAAAAGATGTTTACTGTTTTAAAATCTCTATTAAATGGGCATGTTTTTTAGCTCATTGGCTACCATGTGATAGTAATTTTTTTTTTCACCGCAAGAGCTCAAAATTTGGTAAATGTTCGATCGAAGATGCAAAATTAAAGTTTGCGATTTTTTTTAAATTAAACCACGGTAGTTACGCCAAAATGGTAATGTTTATCGGATAACACAACTATTAAACAATAATAAGCTAAAAATAAAAAAAATAAAAACATTTTGGTACACTAACCACGACCAAAAAATCGAGTAAGGGTGTCAATTTCCTAAAAAATTAAAAAAGTCCAAATATCTCGAAAACCGTGGCACTTTTACTAAACCTCATTTATCATTATTAGAACGACCTAAGTGCCCCCTATCAGCAGATCACGGTTTATCCACTCATTACCTAACACCCTGTATAGTTAAAATTTTGTTTATATATTTTAGCGTTATTTTACCGGTAAATTAAGGTATCGTTAAAAGCAAAGTATTTCAAAGTATTGTTGAGTTAATGTTATTTTTAATGGTAGTTAACGGTATTTTTATGAAATTACTGTTAAGTAACGTTATTTATTATGTTATCATCTAGTAATTAACAAGCCTCGGGATATTGTTGAAATTAACCGTAAAATTATAGAAATAGAAATAGAAACATTTATTCGACGATCACAAGAAAAAAAAACAAAACAAAGATTACAGATTATAAAAGAGTGGCAACACACACAGATACCAATGTTAAACAGTAACGGTGCAGTTACACGGGCTACCCTTCGAGCAATTAACTTTAGTAAGTTAACATTATAAATACTTGTCCTACTTTTAAACAACAAAGCTATTTAAGGAAATATTGGGGATCGTACGTTAACCACTTTAATTGTTGAACTCTGTCAAAAGCCGATCATACATTTTGACATACAATTTATTTAGCGTGACATGTCGCTGCCATTATAGCATGGTTCTATTGTGGCTAAACAATCCAAGTTGTTGACTGTATTACCCAAGCTGAGTACCTATGCGTTTAATTGTATAAGCATTAAACCGTTCGCGTCCTAAAATTGTCCACTGGAATGTTTAAACTATTAAATTGCTTACTATTTTTGGCCAGTTTTACGAGTAAGATAACTTATTTTAGGAATTAGGAAGGCACTGCATCCGAAATAATATTGTAGGCGTTTGGCAGCATTGATTATTTAAAGCCGGGTCCAGACGGGTGTAACGTGTAATGTAATCTATCGTGTAATGTAACACGAATTCTGCGTGTGGACGGCACTACGAGCGTTACATGTAACGCTCGCGCGTGATCCATCGGCTGTCGGTTTATAGCGCGAACACAAAAGCCGTTTGTGTGCCGTCCACACAGTTGACGCTAATTACACGTAATCTTACATTACACGTTACACCCGTCCTGGACCCGGCTTTAGCCGATGTGCATTAAAATTTCTGCGGCGGATTTCTCTTATGGCCGTGTTCATCGCGTGACAAAGCGTGGATAAAGATCCGTCACTCTCGCGCTTATATACGTGTCAGAAAGTGACGGATGCTATATCCACGTTTTGTCACGCGATAAACGCGACCATAATACGGGCCCTGATTTCTTGTTTCCCATTTTTCAGATCCGATCGAAGGTGGCCGTAAAACGGTTTCAAGTAAAGTGCAAGTAAGATTTGCGCAGTGAGGGTTTCGTACCTACCACCACACGACATGAACGCAAAATAAATTAAAAAAAGAAATAGTATGGCGTTTCAGTTAATAAATGAAATATGTGAAAATGTAATCTAGAGATGAAAAGAATATGATAGATACCATCGCAATAAAGCGGCTCGTTAAAATTGTCATAATGTCTACCAGCATAATGGGCAGACCGAAAAAATGTGGGTGACCGCCAGGAAACCGTTTAAAACATCGATTTATTGGGATTTGTACTTTATAACAACAACACCGTAATAAATAGAATAAATACCAACATATGAGGTTGCCTATTACGCTTCATATAGTATAGCCCTTAACAGGCAGGATAAATGGACAAACTAACGGATTGGGAATGCTTACAATAGGGTACCTTTGGGTACGGAACTCTAAAACAGAAAATAACATAAAAACGTAACCTTGCATGTAAAATAATCTCATCCACAAATTACAGGCCAGTTGCTAAATGTCTATTTTCGCTGCGTTTAAAGAAACCACTAAGGTTTCTTTTGAACGCAGTGAAAATAGATCTGATAACAAAGTAAACCGGCGGTGTTAATGGACACGCTAAATGAGCTAAGCCAGAAGGCGTCGTGGGAAAAATAAACGTAGGTGCTTTACGTCCAAGTGGTACGCTCTCGGGAAAAGCAAAACAAACTCGAATGAGTGCAGACTCGCTGAAATCTATTTTAAGCGAACGGAATTTAGCTAAAACAGTGATAGCAATGGTAATCGTTTATAAATGTAAGTAATGAAATCCCATCAATTTAAGGTTCGGCATAAATTACCAGTGCCGTATTCCATAAAGTAGTAGCGATCTAAAATTATTGCTATTTATTGCAACAGGCTATTAATATACACACTTATAGCCTTTATAAAACCTTTTGTAGTCTCATGCGTTCATATTTTTTTAAACAGTCGCAGTGGATTATCGACGCATATAATTATAAAAATATTGCTGTTATAGAAATATTGTTCTCTCTCTATAGAACGAAATCGTAAAATCTCCTGGGCTATTGATAATATACATAAGTAACGTTTTTTTAAGCATACTTAAATGATCGAATCTAATCTTATAATGCTTCCACAATCTGATATATAATAAAAATAACAAATAAATACTTATTTACTCGCGATCGCATAGCTGAGAGCTTGCCCGCCGCCGTCAGAGTTATCGAGTGCCGACCGAGCACTATCCGCCCGACCGATATCCGCTGGCAACGACATCATTTTCCTCTTATCGCGATCTATTCACACGTTTTGCACTCAACGATGCATATTATATTTTTTGCCTTCCTGTTTTGAACTTAGCTAAAAGTTTAAAAGTTAAAACGAAGTTAAGATGTTTTTATTTCTAATTTTGGTTTTTATATAATATTTGTTGGTATTATATGGGTGTTTGACATGATCTTTGGTCTTGTCCATGTTCATCCTCAGACCAACTTGTTCTGAGGCTCTGCTGAGGTCGTCGAGCATTGCGTTTAGGTCTTCTGAGACGTGGGCGCTGGCAATGGGCGTCATAAGAAAGCTCGAGGCCACTCAAAGGGCACGTAAATGGGTCTCCATTTGGTCTGGCTATGGTCTGGTCTGGTCTGGCTATATGCTCGGAATATTATATCCCTGCGTGATCGAATCAGGAATGAGGAGATCCGCATGAGAACCAAAGTCACCGACATAGCCCTAAAAATTGCTAGACTTAAGTGGCAATAGGCGAGGCACATCGCTCGCAGAACAGATGGCCGTTGGGGCCGAAGAATTCTCGAGTGGCGTCCGCGTACCGGAAGACGCAGCGTGGGCAGACGCAGACCTCCAACAAGGTAAGTCGACGACGTGGTTAAGATTGCGAGAAACCGATGTATGCAATCGGCGCAGGGCCGGTCCTTGTGGCAAACCTTGGGCTAGGCCTATTTCCAGCTGTGGAGGTCTTTCGGCTGAAATGATGACGATGATGATGAAGGCCGAAGTAGAAAGTCTGTCCTAAACAAATACTTGACATAAGATGCTAGCAATAAGCTACCAAAGCAGTATTCAGCAAATTATATCGTCAGGGTTAAACTTCGAGTAGTTTTTACAGGGTATCTTAAGATTTCTAACAAGATGTTTGGTATTGATTAAAATTTTTGAACTTTAACTATGTCAAAAGAAAAACTATCCGTAGGTTTTAGGGATTCATGGGTCGTGGGAAATTGAGTTATTTAATACATTCTTTGATGTAAAAAGATTACAGAAATTTAAAGCCTGCAAGAAAGAATGGAGCGGATGAACTTAATTTAAGATATTGTATTACTTCTCTGGTATTATATACTTTAGCCTTTGAGGTATTTGCCTCTGCGATACGTTGGTTATAGTTTTATAATTATATAGAAGGATCTACTAAGTTACCGTTTATATACATATATCCTCTAGGCGTATAGATTTCGAGTTATTAAAATTTCACATTTTCCCTATAAAAAATCCGCAGTTTAAATAATAGTGCCCTTACTAATAAACGTTGAGTAACCGCTGAGTAGTTATACCATGCTGGCATAGGAATCAAACATTAGCTAAGTTACACGCTTGTCAATAAAGTCAATCATCTTCACTTACATTTATAGCATTGTCCTACAACGTTGTTGACTGTACACGAATGTACAGACACTGTCCCGTTGGGTTTAGGCGAAGTTGATGTGGCGTTCGAATTGAACTCGTTGCGGCAGATCTCCCACACCCCAGAGTCACTCGACAAGAAGGTAGCGTTGCCCGTCGTATTGAGGATACCTGAAAACAATTGCCGGTGTTAATGACTCTTAACGTTGGCAGCCAGCCAGACAGCTGGCATTTGTAAATAGGTACGAACTAATCTGTCTAGTCTCGAATATAAATTTTAGTGGCATTCAATTTGCGTTGCGAAAATCGTCACTTTGCTGCTTCATTTCAAGCGTGACTAAATCATTAAACTGTGTTATCTACGAGTATATTAAAATTAGAATCAATGTTTATTTGGTGGTTTGTTTGTTTGTCGTATATGCTCTCTTAAACGTCTGAACGGGTTTCTTTCTAACTTAGGTATGCCATGCGTATACCTTAAGAAAACAAAAAAAAGTTATACGAGTACCTACAAAAAAAAACAATAACAAATTTGTTTCAGAAAAAGATGCATGGCTCTTTTTGCATGCAAGGCAAGAGCAACGCGGTGTGCGTTGCTCTTGAGTTGAGATTTCAGAGCCGATTTGATTTTAGATAGCAATCTTCACATAAATATGTTTGGTTTCGTTCAAGATCGTCATATTTCATAAACTGTCATATGATTCAAAATATTTATGCGTAAAATATTGATAGGTATGTCTGCGGTTTTATTTCATTTCTTTAGTCGTTTCACGCTTTACTATAACTTACATGTACAGTCGAGTTCATAAATATGTGTACACGGTTACTACCTTGTCACTTTAATCGCTGTGACAATTCATATATGGCAGTTTAAATATGACATTAATGAGATAAGGTACTGAAATGGATACATATTTATGAACTCGACTGTACCTATAGGGTAGGTACCAAAAAAAAAAACATTGCAGGTTGTAGGCATTGGCTTAAGTCGGTTTGTAGCTCTAGTACAGTCACACCATGAGATTGTTGAGCCACTTGCTAACATTCTTTATTCAGTCGGGTTGTCAATTCGACAAATTCCAATAGTAATATACCGTGTAAGATTTGACAGCCCGATCAAATTAAGAAATGGCTCAACAATCCCCTGGTGTGACTGTACATATTTGATCGCCAACATTGTACCAACACGTGCGTTAGGTCAGCCGGAATGCGGCGCCGAGTTGACGACCACGTTCTAGGTTTACTACTAAATACTACTTATTGCGATATTTCAGAGACCTAATCACAATGAGAATATTGTGGTGCACACGTACAGCTGCCAAAAATAGACCGACGGCCAGCGACCCCAATGCCACACGTCCGTAATTATAAATAAACCGCCGGGCGCATGCTTCTCGTAACCCCGTAATACCAGTGTCACCGTGTCATCGGATTTACCTCTAATGTTATTTAAAGGTGTTTGTGGATCGAATCCAAGCAAAATGTAGTGCACGTAAACAAGGTTGCAATATTTGTTTGCGAGAGCGATGTAACTTTATTATCAGATAGGTAGCATAAAGTATTTTTACATTGATTTATTCTTCATAAACGACTCAAACGATCCGAAGCCGAATTGGTGGGTCTAACCTTTTCGAAGTTAATAAAATATTGCATAAAAAAACATTCTGTATTTTTATTAAAAACATTTTTTTTAAGTTTTAATTTTACACAACAAAACAATAAGTTACTAAAATTAAAACTAAGAAACTTAATCTAAAAATGGCCCCTGCGGCATTGTCCCGAAGATAATTCAGATTCAGATAATTTATTGGTAAAAAACACATTTTTACAACTCACTGTTTTACTTATAAGCTGCTGGCAGCATTTCCTCGCTGAATTGGGGATCACTGAAAAAAAAATGCTACTTGTTTTTATTTTTTTATTCGAAAGAATAGACTTTTATAAGCAAATAAAAAAAAATATCAGATTTTTGGGTTGCGTCATATAATTATAAAAAATAAAAACAGTTTATTAAATCTGGGACGGACTAAGATGGACACTAACCTTAGTCCGTCATATTATTAAAAAAACAGTGACAGATGTGCCATTGACAGCTACCTTGTCATGAAATAAACAACATAACCTTTGCTTGTGAATTTTTTATGCCCGATTTTTGCTCGTACATCACATAAACGCAGTTCTTTTCACCTCAACATAGCTAACAGCACTCTCTACATAAGACTGCCGTGATGACCTTAAAAACAAAATATGTGGTTCTATTCATATTTTGCAGTTTTCAAATTCCAGTATCAGTTCCAAGTCGTCGTAGCATCTATTAAGGTCAGGTTCAGGGTACAAAAGGTCAGGTTCAGGGTCGAAAAATTAAAAGAAATCCAGAGAAAATACCGAAAACTTAGAGAAAGATGCGGGAATAAAATCACAAGCGAAGGTTATGTTGTTTATTTCATGACAAGGTAGCTGTCAATGCAGGGGGGCACACGTAGAATGGTTACCATTTTCATTGACGGCAGCGACCTCAGGAGTGTTGATGAAAATACAAAAAGTCAACTGTCAAACATGTGTCAGTCCAATGTCAGTCAGTCAAGCGTTGTCTGTGCAGAAATGCGTTTCTCCGAGTTCTCTCAATATTAAAATGTATTGCTGAATACTTTGTTATTGTGACACCATAGAACCGCGTCATAATAAAGTGACATACTGAGAGGCGCAAAATGGATGTCACTTTATTATGAAACGGTTCTATGGAGAGTCAATATAATGTTTCGGTGGTAAGCTCTACGACACATGCCTAGGTACGTATATATATAGTATAGCTTTAGTTCAACCACAGCTCTCTAGGTGGCAGCACTTGTCATACATGCAAGTTTGGCCATAGAGTTGCCACTCTTTTCCTCTATAGTTACTTTACTCTTTGTGTCAATGGCACATCTGTCACGGTTTTTTTAATTATGTGACGGACTAAGGTTAGTGTCCATCTTAATCCGTCCCAAGTTTAATAAACTGTTTTTATTTTTTATAATTATATGACGCAACCAAAAAATCTGATATTTTTTTATTTGGTTATAAAAGTCAATTCTTTCGAATAAAAAATTAAAAACAAGTAGTTTTTTTTTAGGTGATCCCCAATTAACATAAATTATAGTTATCTGTATAAACTTTAGACAATTTCACTGTTCGTTCTTTGCATATTTAACACATTTTTTTTATTATTATTATACCTACTTCATGTGAAGTAATCGACCCTGTACCAACAATGAGTCTCGGTAACACACTCGTACTACGCTGACACGCTTGAGTTAACCTGGGTTTTTTGTGTTGAAAACACTACTTAAGGTATTTTATATTTTCTATCCATTTCGTGAAAAGGATATTACGTAATCAACTAACCAAAATAACACCAAGACGAAAAACTTCATGAGTAAAACATTAAAAGATTAATTTAATTTCGCGTAACTAGTAACCTCTACGTTTCCCTTTAATTTGTGTCAAGAAATTTTATGATCACCTAAATATAATAGTGAAATATCTTAGCTGTCGTTCTTGGACGTTTGAATGAAAACAATATTTTGGTTACACGTTTTAATGGATTATATTTAGTGACATTAACAACGTAGTATATTTTAATTTAAAATATAACCAGTTTGATCATCAAAATATTTTTAGCTCAACGGCTATAGCCGATTATTTTTAAACTTTATTTTTAACATCAACATAACAGAAAGAAGTACCACCTTTTTTATTTGCGTTTAGAAGTTTTACAACTTGAGTTAATAAAGGGCTAATAGTTAAGGACATGATTTGGGAAGTTTTTGTCAAACGGTGTTGGATGTGTCACTAGAAAATGTATTTGTCACTTTAAGATTGTAGTTAGGTTTGGTTGTAATCTATCTCATTAATTTATAATCTATCTTGTCGGAAGTTTACAATCTCGTCAGATTTTTTAATAAACTAATGGTGTTTACAATTATAGGTAGGTACGGTAACATAGTCAACAGTCTGGCCAAAAAAAAACTTGTGTCGTATATACCACTTCTTATTGTCTACATAATTCTATTTATACAGTTATTTAAACAACTCCGTTATATAATATTTGGTTTATGCATCAGTTTATACTAGATATATGTATAATGTGTATTTCTTAATCTTCCGTCAGCTCCATTTGTCTTTAAAATGGGCCGCTTTTAGATCGTTAGCCGGAGACCGCTGAAAATATGGCTACATCTTGCATAATATGTTTTTCAGCGGCTTCCATTTATAACATTTTGTTTAGTCTTTGATGGCCAGTATTTTAATACCAACTGAATATATCAATGCTCTAACTACAAGTTGATTAATAATCTACTATTTTTGTACAGCGTTATGCTTTCGTCCAAGGACACTACAAAATATGTACCGTCGATAAAAGCTTTTGAAAGACCACTCACGTATATCACAATTAACTGAAATTGGTAGCGTAGTGTAACGTTCCTTCACGTTTTTAATTCAATATATTTCACAAGCTTTCCGCCCGCGACTTCGTCTGCGGAGAGTCAGTACCTTCGTAAGTTAAAATGTTTAACCTGAAAGTCCATTATAAATGTTGGTGAACGAATTTTTGAAATCGGATGTGTAGTTTCGGAGATTACCCCAAAACAAACAAAAAACAAATTACAAACTTTACCTCTTTACGAGTATAATATTATTATTGATTACTGAACGACCTCGCGCAAAGCGCGAGCGAAGTGTTTCCATTTCAGGTTGGGCAAAAATGCTTTCGTATGTCCGGATGTCCAAATGTCCGTTTGTTTTCCTCCACGGGTCGCATTTCTCAACCGATTGTCGTGAAAATGTGTAAGCAAATCCTATAGCTAAGTACCACACGCTCCGTAGCGTTTTTATTCGTTTTGTTTTTTATACCAATTGCGTCACTGGTAGATCACGTGATACGAGAAGTCAGGTGGTCTATCAATGACGCGATTGGACTAGAGACGAAACGAACAGAAACGCTACAGAGCGTGTGACACTTGGCTATAGGCTCAGTTTCGATAATTATGTTTTTTTTTTGTCGACTCATTTTTCGAAAAGTTTCAAAATGGCGGAGATATGGGGTTTTTGCGATTACAAACTTATTTGCGGTGTTGGTAAAGTGACCGCGACCTACGTCGATGTACGGGGATAACAGTTTTCCAACGGCAAAGTTAAGTTTGTCGCGGGGTCTACAGCTCACAGAGCCACATGCCACTAGTTTATACGTAGTAGGTATTAATGTGCAAACAGATTCGAATGAACGATGTAAATATAATTACTCATTGGCTTTTTATTAAATTCTCGTAACCAAACTATAGTATTTTAATACTTAGTAATGGCTACGTGAATAAAAGATGAGCTATTTATAGCATTGCTAACAAAAAAACTTAAACCAAAATGAAAATTAACATTGAAATAAGTAAATAAATAAATAAATATCAGTGGACCTTATCACACAATTTGACCTAGTCCCAAACTAAGCTCTAGGCTTATACTATGGGTGCTCGGCAATAAGAAAAATACATACTTGAATACATAATGTATATTAGCACGTCTATTATAAACATTTAAGAATAACAAAACAAAAACTATAACTTTATTAAAACTATCTTATAAAATAAAGTCCTCCATTGCAAATAAAAATACAAAATAGACAATACTTAACTGTAATTCAAATATATTTTATCATGCACTCTACGCAATGTCCAATTAAATGTGAGAGGAATATTTGATTAAAATTCTCTCGCGTCTCTCCGAGTGTATTATGATATGACTCACCATCTCTTTCTATGTGGACCCATTTGCTCGTGCACACAGCCGTAATCCACAGGAACGTGCACAAGCCCACCAATATGGTGGCCGCGAAGAGAATCCTTCTCTCCAGCACGAGGGCCTGCATCAGAGGCCTCCGCTCGGCGCCTACCGACGACGCGGTGGACATTTTGTCTGTCTCCATTTTTTAATCTGAAATCAAATTAGTATAATAAAAACCATTATGATTATTTAGCACTATTAAAACGTTTTTTTTTTTTGCATTTTTGATGCATAATTTAAATGCAATCAAAAACGAAAAAAAAATTTTAAACCAATCCACAGATTTGCGAATTTTCTGCAACAACTTTTTTTGATGTTGGCATCTATCACATTAAACTCGTGGAACGTTGAAACAAAGCCAACATTTGTTAAAAGCAAATTTTGGGAGCTACAGCGAAACATTAATCTTGCAAATTTACATAGGTATAATACATTTTAACAGTCAATTTACTCTCCAAAAATAAAACTTCAAATGTTTCGAGAGCTGTTAGAACATTATGCTCCATTTAAACCCTTAATCCGAATAAGCCTTAGCCATAATTAAAGAGACGAATATTCTCTTTGGTGAGCGATGAGTTGAGGTAACGTCCTTTTGGAATTCTGAGCGTTTCACGCAATCGGTCCCGAGAAAGTCCCGAGAAGATTAACATGTCTCGCGAGCTCCATAAAACCCCGCCGAAGCTTAGAGAGCAATCATTCCCCGCAATATAGTCTCGTATTTTCGGTATTACGTCACTTAAGAGATATACGTATATCCACTAATATTTATCATCTCTGCATTATCTTTCAGCTATTTGCGTTTGGTTAAAATGAGATGAGTAGTAATGTAATACCATTGGTAATACGATTCAGTGAGCGTCCACCGCTAATTAAGAAAGAGTAAATATATCCTGTGTGTCGTTTTCAGAATATTTTGAAACAACGAAAACAAAAGAAAGAGGTTCTAAGCTACGATACCATTTTACTAAAGATTTGTGGTAAGTATTGCAAATTTAACTAATGTTTAACTTAACTAAACTAACTTCTATAAGTTAGTGTAGTTAAGTGGTGTGTGATAATAGGGAATATGCATGAATATTTTTTTTGCTTAAATAAAAAGTCATTCATGTAACAAGCAGTAGAGAAGAGAACAGTAGAGTTTTTTATCCGAATAAGTGTAAAAATAACCAAGATATAAGCCATTAAAGATTTGTTTCTATATATTTTTAGCAAAATAGAATTTAACATGGAGTTTATATGGCCGTAGTGCACGCTGACGGCCAATTTAAATTTCATATTTTGTTAAGAAATGCGATAAAAAAAAATTATGTATATTCCATATTAAAGCAAGTTACTTTGTTATCGTAGAATTCAAAAATCGTATCAATTTGAATACACCCCTTCAGTGTAACAAGTCATGAAAAGACTGTAAGTGTATAAGGAAAAGAGAGAAACCAAACTAAACCTTTTGATTCTTGTTAGATAGTTCTTTATGAAAGCACCCGGTATGTACAACTCCTACGACTAACTTTGAAGTTTAATTTGAAACTTTAATGAACCTTTAACTACAGCTTGGAACCTTTTTAGTAAGATGCTAAATGAAATAAATGAACTGTCATAATATGAAATGTCATAATAGAACGAAAGGTGTTGCTTAATAATCATTGATCCTATATTAATAATTTTCCGTGCAATGCATGTCAGTGTTTCACTCAGCAATTTTACTACGTATTCTTTCGTTTTAGGATTCAATTAAGTAAAAATTTATTCAACATAAGCGTTTGCGATAACTTGCGCACAAGTTACCGTTGCTGACGTCGCGACCGTTTACGAGTCCATACTAATAGGTGGAGAGACGTTATTCGACTACAGCTCTCGCACTAAAACCCCCTTAAGCGTATAATTATTGCTCAAGCTTAAATACGTAACATTCTTGTCCCGAACAAAAATATTCATTTTTGAAATGGTATACACATTTTCCTTGTAGACTGTTAAAAGCCTTTTTCTGGGTCCAAAATCCTATGACAATTATCTGAACATCCTTTCAAACTCTTTACAGTCTATACTAGCTTTTTTCCATAACTTCGCCCGCGCGTAGAACTTGATTATTGTTAACAAACATGATTACACGATAATTACTCGATAAAAAGCCAAGTTTGTAGCTTATAAATTGTACGCTGAGCTGTGCTAGTTATTATATGTACTTTTTTCGATTTTGAGGAAATTCTTTCGTCTATCAGAAAATTAAAAAATCCAGAATCTTCTGTCTTCAAAATTATATTTAAAACGAAAATTCAAAAAAGAGCACGGAACCGTTTTTTCTCAATTATAAATAATGAACGCGTGAGAAAGGAATGTGTCAAGAACACGTTAACAAATCAAACCCAATCACCAAGAAAATCTAAAAAGTTCATCTGCCAAAAAATTGCGTAACGTTCACAAAAACCAATCTCTTCCTTGGTGATAATAGTCTCACTGTTCGTCAACCTTGAAGTCGTGGCCAACTTATTTGAAACTAGCTTTTAGTCGTTTGGCTTCCAAAAATTGAATTTTTGAAATATAACGAAAAATTTATAAATATGTCATCCCAAGAGCATTAACTTTTATCTCCACGCGTCTCGTGTATTAAGTTTTTTTTTCATTATTAATAATAAATAAAACTTTACTTCACAAATAAAGTCTAATAAGCGTTATAATCGCGGGGCACTCTTAGCAATGTACAAATTGCAGAACATTCCAAAAAAGCGGAAACATTCTGGAGAATGTTCGCAGAACATTCCTGCAACATGAAACTTATTGTTAAAACAAGAGAATATACTTGGAATACAGTTTAAGTGGGCATAATTTTAAACGAAACGTTATTATGCATATGTTATTGTCTATTACAGTTAGCTATTTTGTTGATAAGTGATAAATTACCAATAAGTTGCTTAACTTCTCTCTATATTTCAGAGAACATTGCGACTTTTGGACTTCACACTTAGGGCCACTTGCACGGAAAGGTTTAGATAATAAAATAACTCCGAGCTTAATAATCCAGGGTTAGTAAATAATTTTATTAACCTGAGTTTATCTTGCATATGAAGAAATTAACCCAGGGTTTATTAACCCGAAAATTCTCGTTCTCGAGAACATTCTCAGAATTTACCGAGAAATTCTCATGTGGAAAGTTTCGCAACTTTGGAAACTTCTCGTCAGTGCATTGCTAGGCACTCTGAATAAAATTGGCACCCTGAATATGCATTATGCAACAAAACGACACATCCAACGTGTTCAAAATGCCTTTGCTCGCTTCTGTTTCAGCATTCCGATAAAAGCCCATGTCACTCCCTTTTTAAATAAACACACAGGTCTTAAAATGCACCGCCACAAGCTTCATTTGGCCTGTTTGCTTTTCGGAGTCCTAAAACATAAATCCCCTATGTATCTTTTTGAGAAGTTGTAGATGTAGAAGAAGAAAGGTTACGCGGAACGCGGCAGTGCGGTCTGCAGCTACTAACACCCCGAAATTCTTCAGTTGCCTTCAGAGGAAGTTTTCGATATGCAGCAACAAAATGTTGGAATAATATACCAACGCCAATAAGGAACCTGCACAGTATTCAAGGTTTAAGAATTAAGTTAAAAAGATAATATATATGAGCATCAACAAAAACTAGAAAATTAAAGCCACGGACCACAAGCTGTATATAATTTGTTCTGTACTTATGTCCGTCTTTTATTACTTGCTTTCATAGGTGCATTACATTTGTCATATCATTTTTATTTTCTACAATACGTTGCCTTAAGACTTGTTATATAACCTACCCAAATGTAACCTTACTCTTGACTTGCCTAAACACTTTTACGTAACCTGCTCTAGCTTCACTCGATGGTCCCAGTGAAAGACCAGCGCTGGCTTCTATGCCAGCATTATGCTGAACTGGAACCATTTCGTGACATAAGGCTTTTTAAATTTTTTTGTTCCATGTCTTCTTTTTTGTATTGTCTTTATATGTCACGAATAAATGTTTTCTTTCTTTCTTTCTGATTTATTATTACCTAGCTTTGCTTCTTTTATTATAATTATTTACGCTTAATTTAATTTTATTTACTTAATAAAATGCAACTAATTAAGCTTGAATAATATTTTTTTTGCAGTCAAGTACTACAACACTAATCTATAGTTCAAAAATTAAATTCGAATATTTACATTACCGGTCAACAACTACCTATGCCTATGGTTTGATAGGATCTGACACAGGTCTAGTAGTTTCATCAGTTTTTTTTTTTTTAATTTTTATTTATTTATTTTTATTTATTGCACAAAAAAATATTTTTTTAATAAATGTGGACATTAGGCCTTTTCTATTAGTTAACCTTTGAGCAAAGCAAAGTTTTTTTCCCTTATCCATAGGGATAAAAATGCGATGCTCAAAGTTGTATAAAGTTCTTAAACTTGTATTTAAATAAATACACTAAGAACTCAGAATTTCTGTTACACATCACACATATATTACTCGTAAATGCTAGTAAAATAAATAATTAAATGATATTATCCTTATTGTAAATGCGAACGTGTGTTTGTGCGTTCTGACTTCACGGCTCTACGCTTTGGTGCTGAGTTGGTTCCTAGCCCGGAAACGGATAGGACAAGTTTTGTGTAGATTCACTCTATATTAATGACGTGTAAAAGAGCCCGTATGTGGCCAATTTACTGAATAAATATTTGACTTTGACTTTGTGTGGAGCTTGCCTAGCCTCTATGAGGCAACACGCTGGCACCTCTTGCTAAATAAAATAACTTCACTTCTATTTCCTTTGCATGTGATCCTATCCCCTGGTTAAAAAAAAACCTGAAAAAAGCCAATCTATACAATCTCATCGTCTATTACTTATTTACACGATAACATAATCAGTTAATTAGCAGGAAGATGGCGTCTGGCGCCGGCGCCACGACGAAGACGGCAAAGCGACGCCGCCCAAGTATTTGTTTAACGACTTATCCTCTTATATTAAAGTTCCACTTTATCGCCGATTTAGAACGAGTTTGCGTTAAAGCTTTTCGTTCTTGAAGTGCTCTTTTGTTGACGAAGAAAAATTAAGCCAAGGATTTCGCAGGCTCAGGTTGTAAATAAATAGTTACAATATTATATAGGGCGCCAGAAAGAACTTGTTAATCTGCAAGAAACATGGACGAATTGAAGAAAGTTTTTTTATTGTTCCAAAATATTCGAATAAAAAAATAAACTTTATTTTTTTCTAGAATACCCCGACCAAAAAACACCCTTTGTAAGTATCAACATTGACAACCTGATCATAACATGATCGAATTAAAAAACCCCCGACAAAATCCTTTTAAATGACTTAACGGATTTTCATCAAACCAAGCTAAGACCACTCTCGATTAAGTCACCTTTTTAACAAAAAAAAATCACAATCGATCCACCCATTTAGGAGCTACGATGGCAAAGACAGATACCTACACAAATACAAAGAGATTCACGTTAAATTTATAACACCCCGCTTTTTGCGTCGGGGGTTAAAAATTTAATAATTCGAACAAAATAAGTCTCTCACTAATTAAAAGTACCTGACAAAGGAGAGTTGGACTTGCGCACCGAGGGTTCCGTACTTATCATCATTTTCATTTATATTTGAAACAGGTTTTATATAAAACAAGTTATTTATTATGCGCTGTGTAATAAAAATTTCAATTGCAATTAGGGGAGGATGATTCTGTGCAAACTTTACATGATGATATAGTATGTACGTAAGTATTTAATTACCCCAAAGAAAATAAGTATTAATTTTAGTAGAAATCTTCATAATTGAAAAAAGAATAATATGCTTGAACAGCATATTATTATTTTTTCAAGGTATTTCATGATTAAATTTTTACTTGTAGTTCGTTTATCTATAGCTTAAAAGTTATTCTTCCTATTATTATGTTTTCTACAATATGAACTAAGGTTATTGTCGCCCGAATTGTACGAGATTAATTAAGATTAAGATCCCAGGAAATAATTAAAAAGAAACTCAAACCGAAATCTCAAATTAATGGGTACTCACTGATCATAGTTACTTAATCTGCAAGAACGTAGTACCAGTTATACGTGTCAGTTACTGTTACCACAAATTCTGGTATGGATCCGAATAGGACGTTGTCCCAAAATGTCGAGTCCCGGTACGAGAATGTTGAATGGTGATGCCCAGTGGTCGGAATAGGTAGAGCTAATTTACCTAAACTTGACGCATGTTCATTCAAATAATGTGTTCCCATCTCACTAACGCATGAATGAACATGCTTCAAGTTTAGGTAAATTAGCTCTACCTATTCCGACCACTGGACTGATGACGGTTCTAAATCCCTGGTGGTCTCTATCCGCAATGAGTCATATTTATAAATTGTGGTCCGGATTCTCGTAAAGTCAGACGCGGTAGATAAAGTAGATAAGATGAGTGGAACATACAAATGTGATGCTATTAATGATCTAAAATCACCGATTTACGTGAATCAGGAACGCAGCCTAATCCTTCTAGCGCTTTTTCCCGTTCTTCGTCGTTCAGCAAAAAATAAAATATACCATGGCAAACATATACAGGGATAAAATAAATTCAGTATCCAAATTTTGGGGGTTAAATCACCAAGTCATACTGACCAACTTTCACTATGGGTCCATGTATCTCAAAAATAGAGTTGTATTGTGTGTTACCATTATTGTGTAGTGTGTCGCAGTCGCAAGGCATGACCAAGTAGAATTGTACAATTACAAGACAGTTTAAGATTTTAAATAATTACCGATACAGTAATTTAAAATATAAATTAATAAAATGGCTGATGAGGTAGCAGGGAATACAAACGATCTAAATACCGACGGCGCAGATACTGGGAATCCTGATAGTGAGTAAGTACCACCAAAAAAAGGATAATTTAAAAACAGTAATTTAATAAAATGTTATACGATTTTTGGAAGTATTTTACTTTCACGGCTAGACTCTGATTATAAAGTAATTTCTTACTCAATAACGACTTTACATACTTTATGATTCATCGAGTTATTCTGTTTAATAGTTTTCATTACAATTATGTAAAAACAATGTGTTAAAATGTTGAAAATTATCATTTAGTAGGATCACAATCTGATAATGCTTTGCCAGTCACGTAAGAGCAATCATCAACCCAAGAGAAATAACATTTTTTTTTACTTTCGTACTGTTTTAATTGCGTAGTGTGTTACGGCTTGATTTTTATCAATTCCACTCGAGAGAATAGATATGGTTCGATTGTACGAGTATGTATACTGGCTTTTAGCACGATAATATAAGCTTGATGTAACATTGAAACAAACAATTAAATATTGCTTGATAATCTAAACCCAAAAATATCCTGTTAAAATCCTATACCTACTTAATTAGGTATCCGTAACTAGAAACAATTTAGCTGCTTTTTCTTCCGAACATTTTTTCTGGTTGGAGTGAAAGCTGAACTTAGTCCTTTATGGGCATTAATTGTTTCTAGGAAGAGTAGGAAGTCATGCTATTTTTCATATAAATTTTACACAGCGCTAGAATCAAACTTTTTCTATTTCGTATTATTTGATGTTGTTTGACAAAATCACTTATTTATTACACTACTAACTAAATATTTACTACACGCAACATAATCCGTAAAAAAATCGCTTTGAAAACCCAGAGTTTTTTTTTACTTTGGTTCTTTGTTCCAAGCTTTATTTATAAAGCTCTGTTTATATCATTGCGAATATACGATTGAGTTATTTACTTTGGGCTACTAAATTTAAAATATGTAGTCCTGCAATTTTTAAGATAGAGAATCAGATAACCACCACCACCATCTAATAACACCTTTTGTAATGAACATGAATTATAGTAAATAAATGAAATAAATAAATAAATCACTTTTTTGTATCCAGACCTTTTCTTTTCTTGCGCTGATTACTTATAGGTTGCATCAATAATTATTAAAACTATAATTTATGAATATCTGTACGTACAGATATTAAAATAATCCTTTAAACAGTGTTACCTGTGTTTTTAGCACCTCGGTTACCTCGCAAATTTGGCTACGCTCAGAAATTGCAGAACTAAACTGATTTAAATTTAGTAGCCCAAAGCAAATAATCGTATATTCGCAATGATATAAAAATAATGTTAGTTCGTCGTATTTTTTCTAATCCTAAAAACTATAAAATACATTTAATAGCGTAAATCCTGACACAGCTGCCAAGCGGTGAAGCTCATCGGACATCATTTACAGCATGTATCACAGCTAGTTAAAACTAACCTGTTGATAGAGTCGTGTAACGCTGCCAGGTCTCACTATCCTGCACAAATCATAGATACGTATAAACTCGAGTCATGTTTTGTCAATTTTATACACATTTACACGTTTTTATGTTGAGCACTAGGGAACACAAATAGTTGCGTTGACGATTGTCGTTTCGTGAGTGTATTCTTAGTCCGGAGGGCGCGCTGCCGAGAGGACCGCGCCGCCCAGCTATCGGGAGGGAACTGAGCGTGGTAGATTCAGCTGTGGAATTATTCTGTATCGAACGCATGGACGTATTAATTGACCCCTGGATTCGTGGAAAATATTTTGATCTAAACTTTCGAATACTCTTGCTAGGGAATAATATGGTTGTGTGGTTCCAGCTTCTCGGCGAGAGTATAGGGTGCCGTTGGGAGTAAAATTGGCAACATGATCCATATTTTTAATAAAACAGCTGCTTAGGTAATGGGTCAACCTTTACCTAAGCGTTGTTAACTTGAGAATATTGTATCCACCTGTCACAATGTCAGACTCATTTCAAGTAAATTCTAAAAAATAACGTTTTTTTTATTTATAATGTTGGTTATTAATCGATTTGCAAATTTTATTATGAAGGGTGCAGATCTTGATATATAAGAAAAAACTGAACATAAACTTAAGATTAGACTGTTTTTCCAAATTTCCTAGTCTGGTACAAAATGAGTGACCATTCAAAGTTTACCCACATTTTTTAAATGAAACAAGCGGCCCGCTCTGGCTCCGCCTGAGTGCAATTAAAAAAAACTTACATACAAACCTTGTCCCGACAATTACAAACACAACAAAAAAGAATTAGCCAAATCGGTCGAGCCGCTCTCAAGTTATGCGCGTACATACATTCGGCAATTTATTGTTGTTTATATACATGTGGGTACGGTATTGTACATATTCCGCAGCACGACAAAAAAGTAAAATTACAACTAAAGGGGCATAAAAGCTTAAGCTTATCCTACAAGTATAAGCTTCCTTAAAATTTAAAACCTTTGTTGCTAATAATATATCTTAGGGCGAAACGACGGACGTTCGCTGTGAGTGTGTGTGTGCGTGTGCGTGTGTGTGTGCGTGTGCGTGTGCGTGTGCGTGTGCGTGTGCGTGTGCGTGTGGCAGGTCAATATTTTTTTAAAGAAATAGTATGACGTTTTAAAATAAAACAAAATTATAATAAATAATAAATCCAGCCTATATACGTCCCACTGCTGGGCACAGGCCTCCACTCACAATGAGAGGGGTTTGGGCTATAGTTCCCACGCGGGCCCAGTGCGGATTGGGAACTTCGCACACACCGTCAAATTTCTTTGCAGGTGTGTGCAGGTTTCCTCACGATGTTTTCCTTCACCGAAAAGCTCATGGTAAATTTACAAATTATATTTCGCACATTAATTCCGAAAAACTTAGAGGTGCGAGCCCGGGTTCGAACCCACGACCCTCTGCTTAAGAGTCGGCAGGTCAAACCATTAGGCTACCACGGCTTTTTTTTTCAAAAACAAAATTAATCTGTGAAAACTGGTACATATACCCTTTATTCATTATAGCTTACTATAATGAAACTTTGAATGATATTGTACATTGTCTGAAATATGTTTTGACCTTTGACTTAACAATCGTGTCGGAGTTTAGTTGTCGGAATTATAGCTCTTAGTTTCTTCTGCATCTTAATAAATAATATGACGTATTCTTTTTTTAATTTTATAATTTTCAGTGAGTCAACGGTGAAGTTTCCGGTTTGCTTGAATATTCTGAGATTTTTGGCTATACGTTGGCGGGGGATCGTAGCAATATTAACGCCAATCATTTGTATATTCATATTGGCTCCATTTCCACCCCAGGTTAGTGTTTATTTAACCTTTATGCAAGACTTATACCATGGGACCATGGGAATATTTTTAAGAACTACCGCTCAAAATGCTTGTTTTACCCTATAGTACTCGTGTACCAAACGCAAACACAAAACGCCACTATAACAACGTTTGTCCTGCTCTCAACATCCTTCATAGTAGAGCTAAATAAAAACTATGAACTATCAAATCTTACCAACGAAGACACTAAACAAATATTTGTTACCACTGTGAGGGGTTGCAAATAAGCAGGAGTTGTTAATAACATAGTAATAGTTATTTATTATGCAAGGCTGCAAAGTTGTTATTTGGCGCGAGAGCCAGTATTGATTCCCGAGTCAGCGAAGGATCCTAAAATCGAAAACGAGCGTAGCGAGTTCAAAAACAGATATCTGAGCGTAACCAGGGTTCAAGGCCTCGAGACCCAAATAACTTTGCTACCTTGCAAAACACACAATTTTCACCTAACCTTAGCGAGGAAAACACTTGGTGTTGAAAAATACAATTACACGACCGCCACATCATTGTGGCCGTCCTCGCGCAGCGCCTCCTCCGCGCACAGCACCAGCATTACTTTCCACGCTAGCGGTTAAAGTGGACTTTTGCACGCAGATTTTGTGCACCAATCCTTTAGAGCTGGTGAGGTGAATAGTTTTAATTGTTACAGAAATACCAGTGGTGCGGCTACTGTTTAGTTTTGATGGCCATTTACTGGGTGTCTGAATGCATACCCTTGCAAGTAACATCGTTTCTTCCAGTTATCATATTTCCTCTGACCGGTGTGATGAGTACGCTCACTACTTGCAAGTGTTACATCAATGTAAGAATTTGATCAGTAAATAAAATAAAATAAATATCAGGGGACAATCTCACACAAGTTGAGTATTCCAAGTTATTATAGTTTATTAATCAGTCTATTGTGTTGTTGTTTTATTTTAGTCGTTTTAAGGATTCGTACCTCAAAAGGAAAACGGACTTTGCTGTCCATCTTCTTGTCTGTCTGTTTCTTATTTTAGGACACCGTTATAATGTTTATTGGAAGCATCATGCTAGCCAGTGCGGTTGAGCAGTCGGGGCTGCACAAACGCGTCGCTTTAAATGCGATCAAATTGATTGGATATTCACATAGGAGGTTAGAAAAAAATGTTTTTATTATGTATACCTACAGGGTATCCCAGAACTATTCGTCAATATTATGATTTAAGTATGCCCTTTTTACTGATCCAAAATATAAAATTCACTTAGTTAGTAGGTTTTAGTATGATAGTTTAAAAAAAACCCTAACGTAATAATACTTAGCCATACCTAGAGGTTCGATAAGTATATGGATTTTTTTTTGTCGATTCAGTTTATCAAATTTTTTCAAAATGTCGAAGAGTAGTTAGAGAGTAGCCGGTTGAGTAGTAATAATGGTTTATTGCAACTCACAGTGCATACTTGCACAGGCTAAAATAAAAAAACATCACCATCACCAATCTGTGCTGAGTTCATAATAAACCATTGGTTGGCGGCGTTGGCGCTAAATTTCTTTGCTAGGAATTCTATGTTATCTTAAATTTTTAAATGCTTTGATAATTAAATTAATACATTAAAATACGTTCGTATTCAGAATGCTTTTCGCCGTATGCTTCATCACCATGTTCATATCGATGTGGGTCACGAACACTGCCGCTGCCACAATGATGGTGCCCATCGTGCTTGCTTTGCTGAAAGTATACGAAAGCGTAAGTTGATTCGATGCTTATTTTCGTCTAATAATTTATTCATTTTGTTCTGAATCATTTGCCTTTATGATTTTATTAGTTCACTTAAATACTGCATATATAAAGTGGTTTTGATATAAATTTTAGTTACAACGAGAAGATGCCTAATATATAGCTGTATATTTTAATTTAAACTAATTTTAATTAATTGTTGTGTTTCAGCAAGGGCTTATGACAATATACGAAACAACGGACGGCGGTGAACAGCGAGCAACAAGACTGACGAGTTGCTATTTTTGTGCTATTACCTTCGCTGCAACAAATGGTAACTACTTAGTATTAAGTTTAATTATTAGCTTTAATCCCTGGAAAACTATTTATGGTGGCTTTTATCAGGGATACCTACGAGATGAACAACTCTCAGTTAATTATTAGTGACAGTTGTTAAAAGTACGAAGTGTCTCTTTATACAAAAATAGTAGGCATAAGTAGAGTTCATATGCAGCAAAAAAAGTCAGTGGTGCCCTATCCTGAAATCAGTAGTAGTAACTTAAATATAAAACACATTCGCCGCCGCATAACCTCCACATGTACTTTTAGATAAGTAATTTAACACACCAGGGTGTGTCACAGGCGACGAACGTATTAATTTATAAAATTTAATGTGAATTTTCAAATTATGATTATTTTAACTTGATTAAAAACCCTTGAAATTTAAAAAGTAATATAATGTAACTACATATTGCTTACGCTTGTTAAGAGTTGAGGTAAAAATATAAATGATGAAGTGGTAATTAAATATTTGTAACAAATTATCCCAGCACCTTTGGTAAAAAAAAATGTTTTAGAAAACTCCTTGAAAGTTTAAAAATAATAATAAGGCATTTCCGGTCAAGGATCTACATAACCTGTTTACTGCGTTCGTGAGCTTTTATATGCCCCATAAAGTAAATATATTGAATAAACAAATTATCCTGTGTATTAAGTAAAAACAGCAATCCGCCCTAATTACCTAAGTTACCCTTAGTGAATCCTCGTGTTTTTTATTCACTGTAAGGTTAATGTCAGTGTAATGGCAGTAAATAATAAATAAATGATCAAGGGACAATCTCACACATAGCCCCAAACTTAGTAGGTATATTTGATTTCTATAACTCAAAATAGTTTTTTTTTTCAGGAGGTATTGGTACTCTGGTCGGAACCGCAACGAATCTGGTATTTAAAGGCCTTTTTATGAAGTAAGTAACATAAAATGAAACAACTGAACTAACTAAGTTAACAATATATATTTACACAAACATGATTTCATTTTTCAGAGGTTACCCTATGGCAGACGAGTATTTATCGTTTCCTATGTTTAGTGCTTTCGCTGTACCCTTCATGCTTGTTCTTAATATATCCATGTACTTGTTACTTTTGGTCGTATACATGGGTTTGGGAAGGTAAGCTGAAACTGTGATTCTTATTACTCGTAAACTATGAACTGTGAATAATTTATAATTTTATCCAGAGCTCGTATTTATTGTATAATTTTAAAAGGAGCTATCTAATAATAAAATTAAATTACTCTTTAAGAATTAAACTCATTTTATTATTGACTTCGAGAAACATGCGCTTATGCGCGTTAGTGATCAAGTTATACAAAAAAGAAATATTGGTCATAAATATTATTTTCAGGCCTAATAGTGCCTCTGCTAAACAAATTGAAATTACTCCAGAAGGAAAGTTAGCAGCGAAAGCGGCTGTGCAAGAGGACCTCAAAAACCTGGGTCGAATGACATGGCACGAAATAGTACGCTTTATCAAGTATACCATTTTTCTAATTACAAATAACTTTACATATGTACACTTAGATATAATTGGTTGCCGAATGAAAATGCGGAAAAATAAAACCAAACTGGTATTTTAAACCATTGAAGACCATTTTCATATAACAAATGTATTTTATTAAAGTATCATCCAACGAAATCGTATTTTTGTCTGATACGATCGTAAGTATATTTATTTTGCTTTCTCACGTAGCATATAATCATGTTGTGGTTTAACGAAGCGAAAGTAAAATTTTTAATATATAATTGAGAAATAAATAAAAATTAAATTAATATCAATGGATACTGAAGTTTACTGAGAAATTAAGACACTTAAATACGAACTTATCCGACAAAATACGATGTCATTTAATGATTCTCTACATCTGTAGGTACATATTTATTTTGTTTCAGATGGTCATTATTTTATTTGGAGGTGCAATATTATTGTTTTTTTGTCGGTCACCGCAAATTTTTACTGGTTGGGGTGACGCCATCGTTAATGGGTTTCACATTGAGCAGAATAAGAAATTGTAAGCGTTTCAATTAAATAAAACTTTGAGTTAAGGTTAAAATGTAGATGAAGGTACTTGTACGAGCAGGTAACTACTGGTAGCGTGCAATGGCTCGTGCCTCTCCTACCCAAGTCGAAAACTTTGGTTTTTAAGGACCCCTTACCTAAACATAATATTATTATATCAAAAGCGTTAATTTCCCACCTTTTGCAAAGTAAAAATACCTACAGACTTTACTGTTAGCTAAAATATGTTATACCTTCTATTTTCTAAAAGATACTGTTCAATTTGCTGTACATTAATCTCCTCTTTATTAATGTGCAATAGAAACAATCAACTTCTCAACCCGAAAACCTTTTGTCTCACGAGTAAATAAATAAGTATGATGAACTTTCTGATCATGTTGTGGTAAAATTGTAAATAAAGATGTTAATTTAAAATATATAACTAAGGATTTTTATTTGCTTTATTATTTCAGTGTGCAAGATTCCGCGGCAGCCATGCTAGCGGTGTTCTTAATGATATTGTTGCCAGCTTCTGGAAATATGTTTAAGCACTGTACAGCTAAAGGTAATGCCAAGAAGAAGTAAGTTAAAAGATTTTCTGCGTTATGGCACATGCAGTGTGTTTACAGGGCGTTCGCCGCACTCATGTATACACTTTTACGATCCTTACAGATCTGTTGGTCAAGGTGCTTTTTTTAAACGGCAAAAAGTATTAAGAGGAAAGGGGAACATACGTGGGGAGTATAAATATAATATTTATTTATTTCGTAAAAAAGATAGGAACAAAAAAAGTGTTTTCACTTCTTTACGATTTTAAACTTACCATCGAAAAGTTTTGAAAATGGTTGAAGAAGTGAAAAGAACTAACGGCCGCACTCGGACACGTCAATTACCTTTTAAGGCTTTTTAGCTGCTGTCACTTTCTTTGCTTTAACAATAAAATAAGACGCAGCAACTTTAATGAAACTTAAAAAATAATTGACGTCTCTGAGTGCGGCAGTAAGTATACATAGTTACACGTTGTCGTACACATTTGAGTTTGTGTTTCGCTAAGTGTTGTTTTCAAATGTCTTGGGGGATTAAAGTTTAAATGAGAAGTTTGCCTAAAGTAATTCAAGCAAAGCAAAGCAAGCTTAACGGAATACTTTAAAATTTTCATTATTAAACTACTTATTAGGTAACATATGAAGAACAAAATTTCTGCTACATCATAATTAAAAGGTTTATTAGAATGCAAAATGTTTAAATATAGGTACGTTTTTTTCTAGATGGTGAAGAACATCAAGAAGGACCCGTCGTGTCAGTGATTAACTGGGAAAGCATGAACAATACATTGCCATATAGTTTCAGTTTTCTTTTAGGTAAAGTATAAGGGGGCAAGAACATTACGCTAACTTAATGAATTTTATTACGAAATCGAAGAAACTGTATTATGCTACAATATCACAATGAGCATAAAGATCCGCGATAGTTTGAAGAAGGGTATTGGTACGAGGCTAATTAGATTAGAATGTAAAGTTTGAGCGATATTTGACGACGCGGTTAGCCTGGTTCGTAGTGATCCTGCCTACGGAGCTAGCGGTCCCGGGTTCGAATCCCGGTATGAGAAAATATTTGCATGATGAGCACGAGTATTTGTTCCTGAGTTTTGGATGTTTTCGATATATTTAAGTAAGTATTTCTCTATATAAGTACGTATATCGTTGCCAATTACCCATAGTACAAGCCTAGAGCTTAGTTTGGGACTAGGTCAATTTGTGTGAGATTGTTCATTCTATTCTAAATGTCAATTCATAGAAAACTGTCATTTTAGACTTGTCTAGTCTATAATGACAGTTTTCAAACAAACAAACAAAAGAGTGACAAAGGAGTGTCTAAATTTTCTGGTAAAACACCGTTCATATTTTATGCGATATACTTAATCCGCTAAAATAGTCTTCTACTGGATTTATGATATTATATGTATGTTTACTATTTTCAAGGAGGAGGTTTTGCATTGTCTGAGGCTGCAAAACCAGAGTATTCGAATTTAAACGGAAAAATTGGAGACGTCTTGAGTAACCTGGCTGGCCTACCGAACGCTTTGATCTTGCTTATTGTCATTATTTTTACAATATTTGTCACAAATTTCGCATCGAATGTAGCTGTTTGCAATGTGATAGCGCCCATAGCCATGAACATGGTAAGAAGTTAATTTATTGTTGTGCATCGTTGTAGGTACCTTGTAAGAAAAGTCTAAGCGATAAATTTTTATTAACGTCATGTAAGAGTGTAAAAAAATACCCACTTTGCATAGTTGGTGTAGACACAAAACTCTTTTTTTTATGTATGAAATAAGTATGAATCTGTATATCGATAAAATTGTCTACCTAACTGCCGCACTCAGAGATGTCAATTAATTTTGAAGTTTCATTAAAGTGGCTGCTGTCACTTTCATGCTATAGCGATAGAATAAGACGCAGCAAATTTAATGGAACTTTTAACTGACGTCTCTGAGTGCGGTAGTAAGTATATTTGTAGAAAGACTACTGTAGTAAATAGACAGACATAAAGATAAATGGATAAACCCTAAAAAACTGCAAGTTTTTAGACATGAGTTAAATCCTCAATCAGAAATAAATAACGTGAAACACTGAAAAATCATTTGTATTTGTACATAACGGACTTTTTTGTTAAGCTACCGTATCTTACACCTGTAACCCTTTAATGTCGATTTGACTAACGTGCTTTCTGCGATAGAGTTCTAGAGGGCTCTGCTGGTACAACAATTAAAGTCCGTTTCCTTGTACTTGTTGGCAGGCCGAGAAAATCCACCAAAACCCACTGTGGTACAATATTGCCGCAGGCTACTCCGCTTCTTTTTGCTTCATGATTCCGGTGGGAACTCCTGGCAATCTCGTAGTACAGAGTGCTGTACACATACCTACTTCGGAAATGGTATTTAAAAAAAGTCTTTATATAAAAAGCTATACCTAGTTGTAGAACTGATTCATTGACTGACACACAAAGCGCAGAAACGAAGTAGAAATGTCAAGATGACGTTGAATGTAAAAAAAATCGGATACAGAGATAATTACATAATTGCCTAATTAAGACTGATAATTATAAATGATCACTGCAGTTCGTTACTTCATCATTATCGTTCATCTTCCATTTGTAATGATTTTATAGAAGTTTTATAATAATGTTTGTTCGCAGATTATTGCTGGTACGGGGCCCACTTTAGCAACAATTATAATATCGTGGATGTTTATATATTTCTACGCACCAGTAATTTGGCCCGATTTGAATACTTTGCCGGCTTGGATTCACAATAAAGAAGAATCATTATTACTAGCTTGAGCATCGGCTATTGAGTCTAATATCGAATCTAATGTTTAGAAACGTCTCTTTGTTGTTATAGTTCAAAGAGTTCTTGATCAATTCTCATCTTTGCGTGTTAAGTTCTGTTATATGCATTCCTAATGTAACAAGCTTGAAAAAAACAACAAATAACTCATTCTACCTTTAAATTTGAAACATTTTAATTCTATCAATGTAATTTGGGCCACCTGTAGTTTTAGAGCTATCTAACACATCGTTACGTATATTTAGTCGCGGTACGAAAAGGTTCGTCACGTTTGGATCTTAACAGCATTGAAATAGAGTCGAAAAGTGACGAAGGTTTTCGTACCATGACTGTATTTGGACTTGTTATAATTAATTTCAATATTTATCTTTGTAGTTTCTGTGAACCCTTTAAAATAGTCATAAGATTAGTTAGTTTTCCTTGTATACCTATAAGGATATTTTGATATTCAAGTTAACGTTCAAAAATAATGAAAAAATTACATATTTTATGAGAAATTATGGTGAAATATGAATTAAAGAATTTGTAAGAATCTTCTTTTATTTAAATTTAACAAAACAAGGTGGTCTTTAGTAATTTATTAGCAATGAGTCCATGAAAACTATTCGCTACCGCGTCAATGACGTTTTACTTAGTATGTATTTTTAATCCACTACGGCATGCCCCGCCAGTCAAATTGACGTTAAATTAAGGAAAAAGGCAGTGTAAAATTATAAACTTTTTCTCCAATATGCTCGGAAATGTCCACCTTACTGTTGCAAAAGCAGTACCTACGCGATGTACGTTTCGACAACGCAAATTAAAAAAAAAAGTCATTACGGTCGTGTAGCAGCAGCCGCGAAAAATATATGAAATTTCATTACTTTACAGTTTTTTTTTACTTTTTAAAACCATGTTTGGACTCGAATCAGCCAATTACTCGTACCTACTTACAAACAAAGTTTTCCCAAGTTTATTTTAATTTTTAAAATGTCTAACGGCATTTACAGGCGTCTTTAAATGTGCCTCAAATAGTTTTACTTTTTTTTTAACATGCGCTTGTGAATAAACGAAATAAAATTAACTTAAACGCGTTATGAAATTTAATAATTTAAACTTCAAGTTATTCAATTTATTTAATTTAAATATGTGATTTGTGATTGTATTTAAAGGTATAATTCAGATTTCCGAATGAAAATGGCATAGGCGAGTTTAAAAAATAAGACAGGAAAGTTCGCTTTTTTGGATGAATTTTTAAGGCTGTTTAAATATTATTAAATTATTAAATTTTTTTAAATTTTAAATTTTACTAATTTAAATTTTCTCGCATCGTTGGAGAAAAGCACTATACAAGCCTTGACCATAAAGGGCGGTTACAGGACTCGTACTTAAGCTGGCCATACACACTAGAGCATGCCTGCACAGTTTTGCCTGTACAGTTGAACTGCACAGGTAAACCGGAGCGTGTATGTGAACCAAATGCGCAGGTTTCCACGCCTGTACTGAAAACTTGTGTCACATACACGCTCCGGTTTACCTGTGCAATTTAACTGTAAAGGCAAAACTGCGCAGGCATACCCTCGTGTGTATGGCCAGCTTTATATAGCGCGGCCGAGACGCAGTCGTGTTTTTATCTTAGGTTAAGTTGGTAACGTTTAACACTTCAATAGCTTATTATTAATTTTTCGTATACTACTTTTTATTCTCGCTCGACCAATCGGAGCACTGCCAGGCCACAAGACAGCTTTAATTGGCCGGTCGCACTTAACGCGCTAGTCTGACTGGATACCGCCGAACTTTGTATCTTGTGTCAAGTTTCTCTCATCCGCATAGATTTTGCTGGCAAAACAAAAGTGGATTGACGTTCTCAATTCAAACGGTAATTAACACAAATATTAAACTTCCTGACATTGACGCATATATTTATAATTCTTATTGAGTTTGTTGTTAATATGTTACGATATAAACAGACATTAAAAAGAATTTGATAACAATGGGAGATGCGTAAGTATTTGACAATGTTCATTAGTAAACGTTGTTTTTAGTTAAAACATAAATTTACAGTGTGCTATTGATTTGATATATAAATATTATTTAAATCCTTATCAAACCTAGGTAAGAATCAGGGAATGATAATTACAAAATTATATAATAATATACAAATATTCATAATTTAGGCTAGGCGTTGTCCGAGGCTTTGTCAATCGTGCAATTTCGTAAATCTTATTTATTACTTCCGTCAATTTGGCATCTTAAGTGGCTGTTATTTGATAAATATTTTGATTCTATCTCGTTCACTCAGTATGTCGAATGCGGGAGACGTGGGTAAGATCAGTATATTGTAAATACAGTGAAGCGTCACCGCACCACGGACGATGAATATAATTTTTATCAAATCTTCTTCTATACTTACATAAAAACGACGAAGTTGACGGACATATAAATGCATACGTATACCTACCGATTGTTTTATATTTGATCCAGTAGTTTTATTTTAATATTAATTTATAGCTTAGTTTTAGTTTATATAATTTACCTGTTTTTTATCCCTTCTGGTGGCAGCCGCCAGATTTCCATTTGCCGTCAAGTGGCGCGGCCATTTTGAACGAATTTTAAAAAAATATGTTTCATCCCAATGATGTTTTATGTTATCATTGGTTAATCCCAACTGATTTGTCTATTTCTCAACAGTTTCAAAGAAGACATCAAACGTCGCGTGCGTGGTTGTATATTAAGACTTGGTCATATTATCAAAAATCACTTCAGAGGATTGGTTGGTTGTTTAGGAGCAATAATAATATTTGCTATTTGGGCTAGACCTTTTGAACGAGACAAGGTAAGCTAGGTAAATAATTTTAAATGACAAAAACATTTTGAATTTCAACCCAACTCTGCTCTCGCCTTTCTCTTGATGTAAATCTGCAATGTGATGACGTCATGTTTTGAAAATCCACAAAGATGAGCGTTTTTACTCAACTACGCAAAGCAAAAAGAAGGGTAATGCGGTTAACAGTCTATGTACAATGTATGTGACCAAAAATCGGATGTTCCACTCTAGCTCCTAAACTATTGGACCGTTTTTAGGGTTCCGTATTCAAACTAGGAAACCTTATAGTTTCGCCATGTCCGTCCGTCTGTCATATCACACTTAATTTTTCTCAGAAAATATGTGTCACAAAACTGAACTTTTGTATACGTATAGAATTTTTTACGACGCACGAAGATCAATAATAAAATTTGTAAGAAAAAATATTTTAGGGTAGGTACTACCTCCCATATAAAAAAAAACATTGTGGAAATATAGAACTCAATAAGTGTCATTTTCGTTAGAGTTGCGTCCCCACACCCTACAGCCAAAACTACAAGTACTAAAATATCTTAAATGAAAGTATGTACCTAATTGAATAGGAAAACTATCACGACTAGGTAGACTTTATTGGTTCTTGAGTTACAGACGACTAAAATGTTTATAACTACCGAAAATCGGCTAAGATAACTTTGAACAGAAAAGTTGCTAATATTTATGGTTCTTCCAAATTGTTTTTTGTATTTGTAGTTATGGCAACGGAACCCTACACTGAGCATGACCCGATATGCTCTTGCCCGGTTTTAATAAATGCGGTGTCACATAACAATTCGTCAAAAACATGCGAGTGTCATTAGGTTATATAAAAATGATACCTAAGAATGCGTTATGCTAGTCCCCAGTCGAGGCTTAGTTTTTGAGGTTAGGTTAGTTTAGGTTATTATTAAACCATTCCTTAGTCTACGAACGCATTACAGCACGCCAGATTTAAAAAAAAATTGTTAATGACATAATACTTTTTCTCAACACTGCTCGGAAATATGAACATTTTTGGTCTGGTTTGAACTCAGAAACCACCACTTTTAAGAACAGACATGGGACAGACCAACTATGTTTTCGTCGATAATATTATTTTCCAACCTTAGAACCAATGAAAATCAATCAATAACTTTTTCTATTATAGATAAAAGAATGTAATTGACCAACAGAACACACCGTTTTGTATCGTAAAATAGTAGGTGTAGAGTAATTTGGCCAAAAGATACACAGACTAAAAATTATGTGACTACTTTTTACGTCATTCGCATTTGGGTCCTACCTACTCTCAAATCACTCGAGATGAAATTACATGGAAGATAAGACGAAACTAATAAAATGTTATATGATACGCGGTCGAGATTTTCATCTTGAATGTGTTCATCTCGAGTGCCACGATAATTAAGGGACCAGGGGGCCGATTTTTGACTTTCGAGCGTTCGAAATCAAAGTCGAGTGATAGTAAATAATAGCACACGAAAATATGTCACGATTATTTTTGCATGAACCCATAATCCGTATTTTTGTAAGTCCTCACTTGAAGGCTAGTGATTGACTTAATATATTCACGTGATTCGTTGTACGCAGAAAGTCGATGATTACCGGTTTTTTTTAATCATATTTTAAATATTAATAAACACGACATAATTAGAAGTTGTAATTGTGGCAAGAATATTATTATTTATATGCACTTTCAGCGTTTTTAATACTGTTTACCAAAAACATTTACTATGAAAACGAATAAATGAAACGTTTAAATAGTTCTCTGTCTATGATATTTTGAGGTTTTTTCCGTTAACTTCTGTGCAAAGATAATATAATAAAGACGTTCAGATTGATTTGACACACAAATGTCAAAACAAATTTCTAAGATATATGGAATTGAAAATGAATGGTGTGGACCACTCGTATTTAAATTTTGTATCGCTCGTATTTCAAAAATATTGTTTCACAGTTTTTTTCTCACTTCCGAGTGAAACTTTCGAGCGCTCGAAAGTCAAAAATCGCCCCCTAGATATCAAAAAAAAACAAGTCACCTATAGCAAAATTGGCAGGGATACCGCTTAGATACTTGTCATGTCGCAACCAGTTAACCCTACTAAATTAAAAATGTATCTAGGTAGACCATGGATAAACAATAAAGATGCGTCCTGGGTAAAAAATTATAATGCTATTTAGGTTATCAAAAAATTGGACACGTATTTTTTTCTTTATAAAATGAATAAAAATTCACAAAGATAACGCGCATCAAAGTTCGGGAGTTAGAGCTCGTGACGTAACAACGTGGTAAAAAGTGTGCCACGGCGTGACGTCACGTGGAACTTCAACGGACTATATCTTCGTGATATTTTGTTTAATTGACAAAAGAAAAAAAAAGGTGTTCAGTATTTTTTTATAATGTAAAAGACGGACGGACGGTAAGTGTCACATACTTTAGTTGGATTATTGTAGTTTTATTATTGTAGTACGCACACTAGGACGACTAGGAGGACTAGGAGGAGGCACACTATTCAAGAGTGAATCACTCACATAGACAAACAACCAAAACGGTACGCTTTTAAAATTGGAGAAATATAGTTGTCACTGTTTAACAAACGGCGTTTGTTACAAGAGGGAAGGGTATGAGATATCAGTAGTTCTTATCTCTATAGCTACTATCCTTAAGGTAACCTATCTCAATCGCGAAATTCTTTTGACCGAATTTCATTTGACCGAAACGTTTCGTTTTTTATTCGTCAATTTCTTATTTCACTATTTGACATTAAGTAAACATATTTTTAAACATATTTTTTTAGGCCTCAACTACGTTTCGGCCCTCTATATGACTCGGCCGAAAATCGCTTACTTTCTACCCTCGGCAACTATGTATTATACTCTCAGCGTTATTGTTTTTTTTTTTAGGAAATCATTTATATTTGTATCCATGAGAGCTTAATATTTTTACAGCTTCACGAATCTGTTGCAGCAACATGGGCAGCGATGTTTTGGTTCGTTTTATGGCAGCCTGTCTCTATACAAGCGACAGGCTTGATACCCATATTTGCTATTCCTATGATGGGTATTATTTCAAGCGGGGAAACTTGTGTTTATCTATTCAATGTAAGTAAATATCTCAATAAAACAAATAACTTTATAATTTGTATTTTCCCCATTATTTTGCGATGATGCTTGCAAAGCATGCATAAAATCTTTATTATTTGCAGGAGGTGATAATTTTGATGTTCACTGGAAATTGGCTGTTAATGCTATTGAATTGTTCTGGAATCGATAAGCGAGTTGCGTGCTTTTTTCTGAATTACAATGATTCGTATTCAACGGCTAGGTAATAGTAATCAATCACAACTTAATTTATACCCTAATTCAAATCAAATTTACCTAGTCCCAACTAAGCTCTAGGCTTGTACCTACTATGGGTACTAGGTAACGATATTCATACTTATATAGAGAAATACATACTTAAATAAATAGAAAACATCCATGACTCGGGAACAAATACTCGCACTCATCATACAAATATTTAATATTATATTTAATATTTATGAAAGAGGGTAATGTTTTTGTAAATCTCATTTTCTTGTATTTTTTACCCATGCAACAAAAGGCGACTCAATTTGAGAAATGTCACTTTTCTGTTAATCGCACGACCGTAGGGCCATCTACGTCACACTAAACAATACACCTTTATTCCATTTTCATCGTCAAAATATAAAAAAAAATGCTCTGATGAAAACGCGTGGACTGACTAATTGATTATCAATTTAATAAAATAAAAAAGTTGCAGACTAAAACCCAACTGGCGACTAGTATGACGCACCCTTACAATTTTAAAATTCGATTTTTGGTCACATACATACACGTTGCAGATATTTTTATTTTTTTGACCTTATTCCATTGATATAAGGTGCAAAAATGTAAACATATCTTTGACGTCGACTGTACATATGTAGTCTGTCAAACTCATTACCCTTATTCTGGCTTCGATTAATTGGGTAAAAAAGTAAGTACAGTCAAGGTCATAAATATGTATACACTTTAGTACCTTAAGGTACTAAAGTGTATACATATTTATAGACAATTGTCTATTTAATGTCATGTTTAAACTGCCATATATGCATGTCACAGCGATTAAAGTGACAAGGTACTAAAGTGTATACATATTTATGACCTTGACTGTACCTTTCACTACTAAAATGCTATCGTAGCGGTGACAATCAAACGTCACTGAAACTTGCCAAGTATCAATTACAGGGAAATCAACCGTATCGAGGGATTTCTGATAATTAGGGGTCGGAAGTTTCGGGGCGGCAACTGACAAGTGTTTTTAGTTTTTACCGACTTTTCAAGGTATACCGATAGCTTTATTTGTCTCATGTAATTTGATGAACATTTTCAATTACGAAAGTGAAAATGGTTTATTGGAATGAGTATACATCACTATGGAATACAGTGAACTTATACAAACTTACTTTAAACAACGAATTAAACTTGATTAACAGTTTTCCTTATATAATAATATACTTACCCCCTTACTAATAAACGTTGAGTAACGGCTGAGTAGCTATACAATGCTTTGTCCTTGTCTGTCATTGTGACATTTGAATTCGACAGATAAGGACAAAGCATTGTATAACTACTCAGCCGTTACTCAACGTTTATTAGTAAGGGGGTTAATCTATAACAATTTGTTAAAGGAATTGATATAGTTAATTTGTAGGTATTTGTCTTTACTGAATATAATTAAACCAACAACTCCATATTAATTTGTTCAAGTTAATTGAATTTTACTTGAATATACCATTTTCCATTTCTTATTAAAAGCTAGGAAAATAAAAACAAAAAATGAACGACCTATAGAACTGATATAATAGGTACCTATGGTTGTAATTTTTTCTGCATTAAATAAAAAATCATTCAAGTGCGAGTCGTACTCGCGCAATGAAGGTTCCGTACACACACACATTTGGCAGTTTTAACGATATAACAAATACAAGAAATACATAATAATATGTGTACAAAATTTAAACATAAACGGTCGAGTATATTCGAAGTTGTTTGTTAGTTGTAACATTACAACTACAAATGAAGAATTTCCTATGTAACTTTAAATACTTCTTGTAGGTTTTCCTGTAATCTATAGGTAAAGAATTATAATATTCTGTATTTTTTTTTTATTTTAGGCCTAGTAGTTTCGGAAATAAGGGAGCAATGATCAATTTTCGCCTATTTTCTTGAATAACTTTAAAACAATTTATTTTAAAATTATAAAAAATATATCTGACAATCTCACTACGAGCACATAATGAAACATCATTTGATATGTCACACAATTTAGTTTGCTTTTTTTTAAATTTTTTAATTAACCCCTCAAAAGTGGCCCCAATGTAAACAGTTTATTTATTTACGTAACACGTCCGTGTTTGAGTTGCTGATGTACATAATGTTTACAAAACTTCTACTCAATCGGTCCAGTAGTTACGGAGAAAATTGGCTGTGACAGTCGGACAGACAGACACACGAGTGATCCTGTAAGGGTTCCATTTTTTTTTCCTTCTTCATTATAAAAATCGATGAAAAATGTCGTCTATCCCTTTCGTTTTTCAATAGTCGCCACGAAAAGTATGTATATTTAAGTACGTATATATATATATGTATTTATAGTACAAGCCTAGAGCTTATAAACAGTGATCGGAATAGGTAGAGTTTATTTACCTAAACTTGACGCATGTTCATTCATGCGTGAGTGAGATGGGAACACATTATTGAATGAACATGCATCAAGTTTAGGTAAATATACTCTACCTATTCCGATTCCTGTTTATAAACTATAGTTTGAGACTAGGTAAATTTGTGTGAGATTGTCCCTGATATTTATTATTATTAATTATTATTAAATTTCAACCCCTAATAATAATAATCATACATGAGTCAGCAAGACAAGCCCTTGCTTTTGTTTAAAGTTAAAACAACATACATTACGAACTGTCAATAACCGTCAATTAATACATTACTTCTTAATCCAGTTTGGTTGCGAAGACGATGATGGCAGGGTTTTTTCTTTCGATGATTTCTAATAGACTTATAGTTGCGCCCCTTTTAATGGATATGCTCATACCATCACTTGACACCCTATCGGTAAGTGACATGACTATTACTCATGGAAAGTATGGTTTAGAAACTCCAGTCTAGAAAACAGTATATAAGCTTGAGAAGCTTGTGAGGAATGCCTCAAATTTTAAAACCAGTTTTTTGTTGTAATAAAAATAAATAATAATCCAGCCTATATACGACCCACTGCTGGGCACAGGCCTCCACTCAAAACGAGAGGGTTTGGGCAATAATAGTTCCCACGCGGGCCCAGTACGGATTGGGAACTTCGCACACACTGTCAAATTACTTTGCAGGTGTGTGCAGCTTTCCTCACGATGTTTTCCTTCACCGAAAAGCTCATGGTAAATTTACAAATTATATTTCGCACATAAATTCCGAAAATTTTAGAGATGCGAGCCCGGGTACGAACCCACGATCCTCTGCTTAAGAGTCGGTAGGTCAAAACATTAGGCTACCACGGCTTTTGTAATAAATAACGTTATTATTAGTGTCCTAGCCCTTAAAATGTGTTGTTAGAAACATAACCAATATAACAACTCAATTTTTATTTTATTAATTACAGAGTTTACCGAAAAATGCAAGTGATAACTTTAACCACGAATCGTTGAAGGCAATAATATGTAACGCTATAGCAGTATCTACTACTCTTGGTGAGTAAACTAGAGAGAATAGAATACACTTTATTTCGATGATACTACATTCTGTCAGACACTAGGTACCCTCATTAAAAAAAAGGAAAAAACGGTAAGTTAAAGTCCCATCCAAAATTTATGTTTCAATGTTATTAATTTTTTTTTTTTTTGTATTTTATAATTAGCGAATGCATTTTTTATTTATTATTTTGGATAGTAGACACGACATAAATGTAGGTACCTAGCTCATCTACATCCATTGCTTTTTTGAGGAAAAACGGCGCCACCTAAATATAAATTTTCTCAAGGGTAATATTATTGCATTACTTATAGCTCAGTAGCAATACGATTTCGCTGTATGGAGACACAACAATATAAAAAAAAAATTGATTTATTGCCTTAACACACACATAAAACACTTAAGCAGAACATATACACGGACATATTTATACACAAACAAAAGACTTATCAAAATATTAGAAACCCTGTCAAACATCATCATACATTCTTTAATACTACTCTGTCAAGAAAGTACCGGGAAAAGATCAATAATACACAAACTGTTTGTTAATCATCCAAATTTATTTTATCACCTTCAAAGTATGCTCCTTCAGAAACGATACACTTACGCCAACGAATAATCCAATCATCAAAACATTTTTTAAACGCTGTTTCCGGAATTGAATTCAGTTCTCGGCGCGAATTCTCCTTTATGTCTTCTACCGATTGAAAACGGGTGCCACGAAGTGGTCATTTGAGTTTAGGAAAAAGAAAGAAGTCGGCAGGAGCCATATCTGGTGAATATGGTGGTTGCTCGATGGTATTTGTTGAGTGTTTGGTCAAAAATTCTTTCACAATGATGGCCTTGTGCGAAGGCGCATTATCGTGGTGCAAAATCCAAGAATTTTCATTCCACAAATCTGGCCTTTTTCGTCGAATTTGCTCTCTTAAATGCCGCATAACGCTCAAATAATATTCTTTATTTACCGTTTGACCTTCTGGCAAGAATTCCGAGTGCACAACACCGCGATAGTCAAAGAAAACAGTCAACATGACTTTGACTTTTGATCGACTTTGGCGTGGTTTCTTCGGTTTCGGTTCAGTTGGAAGGCGCCACTCCGAAGCTTGTTGACTAGTTTGCATGTCAAACTCGTAAACCCACGTCTCGTCACCAGTAACAATGCGTTTCATGAATGTTGGGTCGGAATTGACTCGTTCTAGCATGTCCTCAGCGACTCTCATGCGATTGAGTTTTTGGAGAAAATTCAGGTCTTTTGGGACTAGCCGAGCGGTAACATGTTTCATACCCAAATGATTAGTTAAAATAGTACGGATCGACTCGTGAGATACAGAAAGTTCGGCGGCTATCTCTCTCAAAGTTGAATGAGGATTTTCAGTCACTATTTCCTTCACTTTTGCGATGTTAACTTCAGTTGCAGACGTTGATGGCCTACCAGAGCGAGGCAAATCTTCCATCACATCTCGACCGCTTTTGAACGCTTTGTACCACTCATAAACACGTGTTTTTGATAAAGTCGAATCACCGTAAGCCTTCTGTAACATTTTCAGTGACTCCGAACACGAAATTCCATTGGCGATGCAAAATTTAAGACAAACTCTTTGTTCAATGTTTTTGTCCATTATGAAATTCGCAATACACACTAGATATGATATAACTAAAAACAGCACTGTATTTAATATAAATAACAGATGCAACTCAAACTCCGCGCCAAAATAGAAAACATTTGTGCCAATCTAACAACAACAAAAAAAACAAAAATTTGAATTTGGAACCATAAACAAATCATCCGTTCCCGATACTTTGTTGACTGAATGTACATCTGTCATTCAATCGCATTCTAGCATTTCAAATTTAAATATAAATATAATAGTAATATTTTTACGTCAAAAAATTTACTTGTGGATCACATTTACAGTACTTTTATATTTTTCTGTTTTCAGGTAGTATTTGCATCATTCACAATAATCTTACGATTTTGCAATTTAAAGCATTAGCCGCAGAGTAAGTATTATAAGATTATTAATAACATTAATTAAAATATCCCGTTGAAAATTAGTTTATTGTAGTTCTTGAAATATATTACACACTAGATTACAAATATATACTTATATTTGAATTATATTAAAACGTAACGTATATATAATTATATTTTATTAAAATAATGGGTTATCAGTTATAATTTGGGACCTCTTGGTTTTTTTCTATTTTCTATTGATTATCATACTCGTATCATTTATTTTCTCAGGACGTGGGGCAGATTCAAGACCTATCCTGATACGTTTAACTATTTACAATACAGTGCTTTTGCATTTCCGACAGCTATTTTTATGTTTATTGTGAATTTGTTATACCATATTATACTAGCTAATAGGTAAGTGAACAGAACATCACGTTACGTACCCATTCGTATCACTGTGCAGAAAGTTTATACAACGATCAAGTTTATCTAACTTTAGAATAACCAATATCCATGTTTTGACATTATCGTCTATACATATAGGTAAATCAAACTACGGTATATACGAGTTTATACCTAATTTTAAAATAGCCATTTTGTTTTTTTTTTTCAAATAGAGGTACTTAGTGACACTCGAGGTGTTAAAACGCATCCGTTACAGTACAGCTAACTAGTTACATATTTCATGCCCACATGTAAAGATCTCTCTATTGGTCAGATTTTAACCAACATTTAAATTTTTAGATATAAAATGTCGACGCCAAGTATGTTGATTATAAAAAAATCCCTCACAAAATCAGGACAAAGTGTTGGAAAATGGAACTGCCACCAATGGGTATGTAATTTGACTAACTTGCTTTGACCGATCACTTTATAGCGAACTTGCCTACGATGTTAGCGAGCGGTCCCTCCTGTATCGTGAACTTTTTCAATTTACTTACTTATACGTCGCAAATTTCTACGAAACGACGGCGCATCGTGTTACGACGCGACTTCGTATCGTGCTACGACGCGATTTCGTATCGTGTAATTATATTTTGGCCCTTAAGAGTCTTTCTTACAAGTTTTTTAATATACATTAAGTAACCATAATAAGTAGTAATGTACCGACATAAGTAATTATGTTGATCAAGTCAACCTAACGGTCGGTCACAACGATGGTGTAAATAGTATTGGAAAAGAGGAGAAATGGTTAAACTAAACCAAATTGAATACTCTCGGCCTAATGGCATAGTTGCTACTTCACACGAGTCTCAAAATGTGAAATGTCCATAATTATTAGGTACCCTGTTGCACAAACATTCAATAAATTTAATTTTTGTCTCAAGTCGCGTGCTGTCACTTTGTACCTAGGCGAATTAGAGAGTGACAGATGGTTTCCTAAAGGGACATTCGTGCTAATGCACGTTTGTGCAACTGGGTGAAAGTCCTCCTAATAGAAGCCCTTTGTCCAGAGACCAACACAGAAGTGATAACGTTATTTAAATGATTAAATTTTTAGGAATCCTTTTTCCGTTAAGAATCCGATTTAATTTCCTATAATTAGAATCCTAAAAAGTTGATAATGTAAGTAATAACCTCACTAACGACAATGTTCATTTGCTTCTAGCTATCAGTATTCTTCTTTGTTTTGAGTACGATCTGTTTTTTTACCCGATGGTCAAGGTGGCTAGGAATGGGCTGGGGGAGTTTCAGTGCTGATGTCAATTCGCCACAAGTACCTGGGTAAAAACCTTTATTTGATATTTAGCATTATTAGTTAGGGTTCTTGTACACCCAGCGGCACGCCGCCATCGGCAGAGACAACTGCAGCTGTCGCCATCCGTCTTGCTATTTTAAGAAAAAAAGTTATGATGGTGGGAAATATGGCCTGAATAGGTGCTCAGCTAATATACACACTGCACTCACTCGGCCGGCCGGCACTCGGTCGGCTTTTTCTTCCAACTTGTCCGGACATACTGCCGTGTATCTAGATAAAGAACTACTTTAGTAGTTGTGCGCATCTTTAAGGATTGAAAACACTATACTAACTAGTAACATACAACAAATCGAAAAATGTAATTGCAATTATTTTCAGAACACAAGATGCCACTACAGCCGCGATATTTGTTTTGATTTTGCATCTACTTCCTAAAACTACAAATTTCTTGAAAGAGTGTACCGTCAGAAGTAAGTAATTTTAAAGTAAATAGGTACTATGGTAAGATTATCTTTGAATTTATATATTACTTATGAATTTAAATAAACAGACATTAAACACAGAATCTGCACATTACATTACAATACATTGTAATAAATTATCAATACATTGGATTAAATTGGTTATTTTTACAGAGGTCAAAGCTCAAAAACAGAGCAAACAAGAATCTGGCTTACTATTTTGGAAAACTATTGACAAGAATACTGATTACGCCTTGTTTTTCATATTGGGTTTGTAAACACGAATGTCCTATTAAAGTCTCCGAAATCCGAGATATTCGGGCGCTTATTTACCTACAGTTTGCGTAGTCTCAATAAAAGCTAAGTAAATGTAGAGGTGGCTTCTTAAAATAACTTATTTTATGTGTAACATGTCTGTATTTATTTAATACCTACTAGTTTAATATTTACGATATTGTTTAACTTGGCCGATTAACCCATTATCGATTTTTTACATGGTTTTTCCGATCGTACTTATAAGTACCTATCTACTGTCATTGTGGAAGTAAATGCGAAATCTCATAAACTTTTGTATGTAATACTTGTACTCATAATAACCTTTAGTAAGTAAATATTATATTTCCTGTCCACGATAAAAATCTTAGACCTCATTAGAATTTGTTTATCCGTTCTGATGCGAAATAAAGATAAAGTTAACACATAATATTGTTTCATAATAACAGGCGGTGGCATAGTTATTATAAAGGCAGCGGAAAAAACAGGACTGGACACGCGTATACAAATCACAAATATGGCTCAAACTATCACTACGTCAAGTTTTAGCGGGGCAATGTTTCTGCTACTACTGATAACAGTAATTGGGGCCAACATCATAAATGGTATTGGATGGCAAGCTGTTTTGATGCCCTTTGTAATGTTTATGGTAAGTTAACTATGGACAGACAGCATGCAGGCGATCAAAAAATAATTTCTTTCAGTGGTTGCGTGATCAATAACATTCGATTATGCTGACAATTTTGCCTTGCCTTAAAACCGGATATGCTATAAATAACAGAGGGTTGAACAATGCTATAAAATGCAGCTGTAGTACTATTTATACAAAATCCGGAAGAACTTCTCTAAATTATAGTACAGTCAAGGTTATAAACATAGATACGTTCAGGGTGTCAAAAATATGTAACCACGACCTTATTACGGCGACATAAGATCGTGGTTACATATTTATGAGGCTTTGGACGTATCTATGTTTATAACCTTGACTGTACATACCAAATCAAAAGTTATTGCACTGTTTCAAATAATTAAACACCCAAACAGACGGACAGAAATAGGGCATCATCTCATCAGTGTAACACACAAGCGATTGGTAAACGTGTTACGAGCAAGGCGACTATTTTAGCTACGGGTGCGCAGCAAACTTGCCGCGTGTGCCTATCATATCAATCGCCTCGCTTGAGGCCCGCTCGCAAATGGCCTGTGATAACGACCTTATGTACTTTTTCTAGAGATTATGATTAAAAAAAAACTTTTTAGGCAAGAGGAGGACAAAACCTTTGGCCTGTGCGCACGTACCTTGTATTGCTTGGCGTCGGAATTGGCTGTACCTTTGGTTTTATGGCGCCCTTTCGACATACAACGATGTACTATACGAAACATACAGCCCACGTACCGTTAAAAAGTCAGGTTTGAATTTTTTCTTTACCTAATTACAATATTAAGATAACTATGAATCGGAAGAAATACCATTATGTCAGTTAAAGTGGTAGTCCTTACTTCAAAGGCTAAATAAAAAGTTTTTTTTTAGTATTTATATCTAACAGTCACTATATTATTAAACATTTCTGTCAAAATTTACTTTCTGTCTTTTTTCCTACGTACTCTTGCCTTTTTTGAGAAATTGTCGTGACTCGTGTCATTAAAATATTCATGACTCATTACATATTTAAGACATCAGTTTGGGCATAGGAACTTTCCCTTGTCGCTATTTGCATGCTGAACTCAGGATTTCTCACATTTACGGTATAGTTAGTTAATTATGTATACCTTACAAATATATGTATAGGAAAACTATAATCTCTAAAGGTTAGATACAGGCGATATAGACGGCCCGGCATTCTTAAATCAGACTAGAGCCTTATTAAGACTCCAAATTTTATTACGGTTAACTGTTAACATCACTGTTAACTGACCAGTAGTGAGCCTTATTATAAGGTGACAAGATACACAATTGGTCAGTTAACTGTGTTGCTGATAACTGTAACTGTTTGTTTCAGATGAAGTACGGGTTTGCAAGCGTCCTTATCTGTTTTTTTATTTTATGGTTGACCATTTGTTTCTTCGCGCCTTTGTTGTGGGAACCAGCTGGACTAGGAGTAGGTCCGGTGTTTTCTCCAGAGCATTACAAAACAACGAATCCTACTAGTCCAACAACAAAAGCACCATAGGTTGTTTTTGGGTGCAATTAAGTTTATATTTTGTTGTAATTTAGATCTAAAGTGCCCTGAGTGGCTTCGAGGAAAGGATGGTATGGCAGACATAGCAGTGCTTTGTTTGCTTGACTTGACTTGACTGCCGTGCCCCTTGACGACTATTAAAAGTTTAGGGACTCAGCATTAATTTCTTGGTCGTAGTCGGCTAAGCTCGTTTTTCACGTAGATCTTGCTAACATAAGAAAACAGTTTTAATAAAGACTACTAAAATCATAATCCTCGTTTTTACTTCACCGTATTCGGGTGAAAATGGATTATCAACTTTATCACTATAGCAAGTAGATGATCTCAATTGAAATTTTGGAGTAGGATGTAGTCTTTTTTGCAGTTTACTCCTTAAGAATCGATTTTTCATATAAGGCCTCCGGTATGGAAATTTTGGAGGAGTGAAATTTTATAAGCGCAACAAAAAAAGCGTTAAGTCTACTGTCAAAAAAAAAACAAAAATCTTCTGAAAAGTACCTACCAGGGGAAAGTAAAACGGAAGAAATCACTGACCATAATGTTGACTCAGTAACAACCTTGGAACTACTATACATCTAGAATGCGCACTGATGACAAAATCGTGAATATTGAAACCATAGCAATGTAGTTTGTGTAATTTTACACTTTACACTTCCGATCTGTTCCGATAAAAACCGACAAATACCGAGTCCCAAACTTAAGTAATCATACTTTAACATATTTAAGAGAATAAAAAAGATATTTACTCGGGCACTTTACACGTCAAAATCTACCAGCACTTCCCAAGACGAAACCACTGCTAAGAAGAAGCGCCCTAAAAGGTGCTTCCTCACCAGGAGCATTCGCTTGCAATGAAACAATTCAGATTCGAACATTAGCTACAGTCATTAGAGTCAAGGAGGCAGAATTGAACGTAATGCTCAAAATCGAATTTGGGATTGTTACATTACAGGCAAGCAAATGCTCCCGGTGAGAGAATCATTTTCGTTGGCTGCTACCTCGTCTGTACGTTATTTTGCAATAATAAATGGATTGACTCTCTCTGTGTCTAATTTTTAACGTTTCACGTTACGTTCCGTATATAATGTTTCGCATCAAAACTGTTTCCCGATTTTGAGTGTTTAGTAATAATTACATAAGTATTAATATTCCGACACAATGAGTCGAAGCCATCAATAAAATAACTTGTAAAAATAACTTTTATTTACTACGACGTGTTAAGGCCATTTTGGGTTGCCTAAATTTTAACAGTCATTTTCAAAAAAAATTGTTAATATTTCAATAACTGTTGATTTTCATAACTTCGTTTTATTGATTGCCATTTGCAGATGGTGCAAGCATGGTGCAAGTGGCCCTATGACTTAGGCACTATTTGTAAAACGATTTTAGCCCATTAATAAAATAACCTTGAAGAAACCTTGCTTTTCATGTTTGTATCTTTTTTCTGCACAGAGCACGTTCTAAAACTTACGGTACCTATACTCTTAAGTTATAAATCAAGGTGAAAACAGGATGTATAATATACATCCTGTTTCCACCCTGATTTATAACTGATTTATATTATTGCAAGCCTCAAAAACGCGTAGGAGAATATGAAATTGACATTCGAAACTCGTAGAGTCATTTGTTTAGACGTCAACTGTGGACGTCAATCATTTTATCTTCTCCGACATCGGAAGTAATGTTTAGGAAAGAAGAGTTTAAAGAGAATGGAATAGATAAGAAGGATTTTAAGTTTTAAGGATATTAAGTTGATTTTGAACTGCGAACATCAACATGTAAGTAACGTATTAACCTGTTGCGGCATTAACACTGTCATCGTCGTCATCGCCATCTAGCAAGCTACTATGGAAATGTGATCGCCGGCGTACCAGAACAGGTGCATCATGATTGCTGTAATAAGTTAATATTACTTGTTCATACAAGTCAGAGTATTGCATGAACAAGCCTTCAGTGCAATTTCAGTGGTCTTTAGCCGCGCGCCGTGTTTATCCTCGTCTCGTGCATGTATCGTGCCCCAAGTTTACCTTTGCTTTCTATAGGTAAAAAAAATAATATTTACCTTTGCTTTACATGCTATAAATAGCATTTTTTTTTGTACTTCCAGGGCTCTGATTTTTAATCTCACGGTAAGATGAAAGAAAACTATGTAGTCGATATTAAAATTAAAATTTTAGTCATATTCATACTCATACTCACTCATGGGTCATTACAAACTAGGAGCTTACTTAATGTTCATATTATTTTTATTATTTGGTCCATAATGTAATAAACATGGCGTGGCATTTCACATTTTATCTATAATGTAATCTTTTGGTGTTATTTAAATGAACGAGTATGAGTATGAATATGACTAAAGTTTTAATTTTAATATCGACTCCATAGTTTTCTTTCATCTTACCGTGCGATGAAAAATCAGAGCCCTGTTTATAACAATGAGGTATCATTGGATAGCTCTTAAAATAAAACTGGGCAAGAGCAGGTCGGGCCATGCTCAGTGTAGGGTTCCGTTGCCTTTACTACAAATATAAAAAACAATCTGGAAAAAGTTCACCAGCAAAAGAGCGTATCTTCATGGCACTTACGTGCTTTTGTTGAGAAGCGCAGTTTTTCGGCAATAATTAAAAAACGGTATATCCTATAATGTTGAAAATAATTTTAGTTGAAATTATTTATTACGCGTTACCTTTGTATTTTTTTTCATATTTTTTGGACATACAGTTTAAAACATAAAGGAGGGACACAAATTATGCAACTTTCGGAGCGATTATTTCCGAAAACATTGTTCGAAATATTTGCCAAACGTTGATGTTTACTGAAAAAAAATGTTTAGCTTCTGTTGTTTATTTTAGTACCAAATTAAGTAGCGGCTTATACAAGACACCTATACCTACTCCAAATTTCATCAATATACATCTTGAAGTTTTTAAATAAAATGCCGTTTTTGCCATTTTGGCTACGGAACCCTAAAAACATATACATTTTTAGATAATGTCATTTTTGCTAGAGTTTCGTGTCCCAATACAGCCAAAACTACTGTAAGTACTAAAAATCTGGAAAATATGAATGTACATATAACAAATTTAAAAGGAAAACTATCACGACTAGGTAGACTTTATTGGTTCTTCAGTTACAGCCTGCTAAAATGTTTGTACCGACACTGAAAATCGGCTAAGATAACTTTGATTTAGCTGATATTTAAGGTTTTTCCAGATTGTTTCTTGTATTTGTAGTAATGGCAACGGAACCCTACACTGAGCAGGCCCGACATGCTCTAGCCCGGTTTTTTAGTTGAGCCTTTAACCAGGTACATTTTTTTTTAATTTATCCTTAAGTATGTTGTTAATATTCTTATAGGCCACCTAAAGAAAACCCAAACGCAAAAGTGTCAATAGGCAAATTAATTGTTCGTCTTTTTTGTGGTCATTGGCGCGGTGTGACTGCTTTGTTGACGCCAATCATTTGTATTGGTGTACTTTTTCCTTTTCCACCCAAGGTAAGTAAAATTAGCGTAATTTTTTCTCACGACTGGTGTTAAACATCACATCTCAGAACATTTGTAAGTGATGAACTGATCCCTTCGGTGCAAAATGCACAAAACGCAAAATGTACACTACACGCAAAAAGTAACCAATGGCAAAATGGACAATACGTAAAATGTACGCAACGCATAATGTGAAATACGCAGAACGTACAAAACGCAAAACGTACATACGCAAAATGAACATTACGCAAAATTTTCACTACACGCAAAATGTATAATGTATGTATGTAATGTATACGGAAAATGTGCAATAAGCAAATAGTTGAATACGCGAAATGTACAAAAAAGCGAAAAGTGTGTATTAGTGTTCAGCAATAGCTGATAACTATCAAATTGGTTAACTAATTATATAAAACTAGCTTTCCACCCGCGACTCGGTCTGCTCTAAAGGGCTGACTGAGCTGGGCTGTATAGTCCGGCATTTTATTTTTTTATAAAAAAAAAACATCCGGACTATACAGCCCTATGATCCGGCATATATTTTTTTGGTGCATTGTTGAAGAGTTATCCGGTCAAAAGGGCAAAATCTCACATGTGCTAATAAGTTTTTATTAGCATGTAGAGAAGGAGTATCTAAAAATTGATTCACCCATTTGTCTTTTGTACATTGTACTCTGAAGAGGTTTCCAAGATATCAAAAATATATATCTGTATATTTTATTTTTTTATTTAAAGAGCAGACTGAGTCGCGGGTGGAAAGCTAGTTTTATATAATTAGTTAACTCATTTGATAGTTACCAGTTATTATTGAACACTAATACACACTTTTCGTTTTTTTGTACATTTTGCGTATTAAACTATTTGCTTATTGCACATTTTCCGTATTGTGCATTTTGCGTGTAGTGTACAGTCGCCATCATATATATTGCAGCAAACAAGGTGCTCACAAATATCTAAACCCGACTCTATTGTCAAGGCGTTAGAGTGCATGTTCAGATATTTTTGACCACTCTGATATGTACAGATATATTTGATGGCGATACATTTTGCGTAATGTTCATTTTGCGTATGTACGTTTTGCGTTTTGTACGTTCTGCGTATTTCACATTATGCGTTGTTTACATTTTGCGTATTGTGAATTTTGCTCCGAAGGGATGCTGAACTGATGAGCATGAATGAGTATACAAGCAAATCCTAACATATTATGGTTCTAAACGACGTGCAAGTAGCATCTTTTTAAGATGTCATTCGGTTACTGCCAATTGTGTCAATTAATTAAGTATGGACAAATACATCTTTATTCTTTATGAAAATACGTAGTAGTTCTCACAAAGGAATTTTTTATTTACTTATTTGCATCAAATACTGCTAGGTACATCCCGTCCCGTCATTAGAATTGGATTCGGGTTCGTATAAAATCGGCTAGACTCGCATAGACGTATGAGAGCGAGTGAGAGAGAAGTACAAACCCGAATCCTATTTTAAGTGCTCGCCGGCTGTAGATTTCTACATGGTCAGTAAAAGGTGTTTGAAACCACTGAATCTGCATATGCCATCTCTGGATCTCAGCCGAAAATAATGGCAGTCAAAAATTAGAAGTCGTCACTTTTTTCGTTTTCTGAAAACTACATTTAAACTCAATCAGTACGTAAGACTTTGTTGTTACAGTCATATCTTTTACTAGACGAGGTAAACTATCAGATTAGGAGTCGTTCTTTTGATGAAAGTTAAAAAAACAAAATGTGTTTTTAAACAACCCTGTTTCATTATAGTATCTATAACAAGTAAACATATTTGTCTTTAAAATGAAAAGGCCTGAAAAATCCAAACATGAATTTGTCCGTTTACTTCGTTTGTTATATTAAGACAAGTAATTTTGCCTTCGAATCACCTACAAAAAATATTAAGACTGGATCCCGTTAAAGTTATGTTTATGTTATGCTGCGGCTCTTGTGAAACGAGCATAGTCTAGCGTAGCACTCATAATGTAAAAATATAAAAAAAAAAACAATTTAACATGTTTTAGGGCCCGTTTCACAATCGGTAAGTAAATTTATCTGCCACTTAAAGTTAATCCTGTCTTTGTCTGTTTTCAAGTGCACGAAAGGGAAAGGGCTAAATTTATTTGACAGATATGCTTTAGTTGACGATTGTGAGACTTGGGGTAAATGTTGAACTTTATTTCGATTTTATGTAATTTTTTGTACATAATAACGCATTCACTGTCGGCAACGCATATAGGCGTTCTCCAGACTTTCACCCAGTGCTTTGAACGCGTGTGTGCGTTCTTAGTGCGTTCGTAGTATACGAGCTGTGTAAACCAACAAATAAAAATAAAGCAGTATAACAAAAGACTAGGCAGTTGACCTTTATTTATTTCAGCTACACCAATACACCGCGTATTGTTTACTGATCATGGCCGTGTATTGGGTGACGGAGTGCATTCCGCTGCAAGTGACATCGTTTTTACCAGTTGTCATTTTCCCGTTAAGCGGTGTCATGGACACGAGAACAACTTGCATGTGCTACATGAACGTTAGTATTTTATATGCCTTTATTTATGTAAAGCTGATGACAATTTAATATTATATGTATATCCAAGAGATGATATTGAGGCTACAGAGACGATTCTAGTATCAAATTGTAGCAAATTGAGTATATTTTAAACATGCTCTAATATCTAATAACAGTTCTTCCAGGATTAAATCGACACTAAATAATGGCAGATAATATCACGTTTTTTATATTTTTGAAATAGTTGCGTTTAGCACAGGTTATTCATTTATTAGTTACAGGGCTGGGCAAAATAACTGCTACATAGCAGTTATTTTATATTTCAAATACAAATTACAAAAAAAAAATTAATAAGGTTTATGAAATACAAAATAAGGCCTACTTTCATGACAAGTATTTGAAATATATACTCGTATAAAATACTGCAAATTACAGAATTTTAAATATTCTTTTTAGTGAGGCTAATTATAAAGATAATATTTTTAATTAGCTGGATATATCCATTTTATAACAAGTAGAAACTTGTATGATAATACCTACTTACGTAAAATGTTCCGTTATACGATTACACTTGTGGTTTTTTTCTTTATTTAAGGGAAATTACACTTCTGTATGTTATTACTTATTACACTTATTACACTATACAAGATAATTGAAAAAAGAATTGTGCAAATGTATTTTAAAACAAAGTATTTAAAATATAAGTTACAAAATACATGTGAGTGAGGTATTTGAAATACTAAATACAAAATACGTATTTGCATATCAAATTTTTCAAGTAATTCAAATACTGCCCAGCCCTGATTAGTTATTTCAAACGTTGGCAGCTCGGAGGAGTCTACGCTCCTAAACAGCCAGTTATTTTATTTTACAAACATCGCGAATTCGTAAGCAATCAAATTAATCTGTTTTTAAATTATTTTTTGCACAGGATACCATAATCATGTTTTTGGGAAGCATCATGCTGGCATGCGCGGTGGAGCAGTCTGGATTCCATAAGCGCTTAGCCCTCAACTCCATTCGCATCATCGGGTATTCGCATTACAAGTAAGGCAAGCCAGGTTCACTGTATTGATCGATACGAAATCGTTTGAGCGGGCAGAGTATTTCTACTTTACAATGATTCAGCTGATATAATTATGTTAATAGACCAATATTGAGCTGCCAACTAGGGACTGGCTGTCCTTTTTATAACTTTTCATATTTTATAAAGCGAATAAAGTTAGCTTCTACGAAGTACAAAAATACTTAGAACAATAACCCACTTAGTTTTAAGGTTATGAGAACCCCTGAAATCCAGGAACTGCTTCGGTTGGGCCGCAAACGCACCAAGAGCTTCTGCACACAGAAAACGTTCCGGTTATCCGATACAATCCTTCAGAACAAAAAACCGGTCAAGTGCGAGTTTGACTCGCGCACCGAGGGTTCCGTATTTAATATGGTTCGCATCAAAACTATCTCCACATTTGATTATTTAGTAATATTAATATAAGTATTAATATTCCAACGCCGTTGCGTTGGAATATTAGTCTATCCGTCAGTCGGGGCTATTAATAAAATAAATAGTAAAAATAAGTTTTATTTACTATGTGTTAAGATCCATTTTAGATTGCCTAAATTTTGTAATTTTTAAAGAATTTTGCTAATATCTCAAAAAACTATTGATTTTCATAACTTATTTTTATTGTATTTATAAAATACTGGGTGTTTTTTTATTCGTCTTAAACATTTTGGGGGTTAAATCAGTAAGTCATACTGACCAACTTTCACTATGGGACCAATCCCGAAATCACGAAAAAAAAATTGACCCTCCCATACAAAACATCGTCAGCATAATGTATGGGATGGTATATTTTTTTTTCGCGTTTTCTGGGTTGGTCCCATAGTGAAAGTTGGTCAGTATGACTTACTGATTTAACCCCCAAAATGTTTAAGACGAATAAAAAAACACCCAGTATAGATAATGGACTACCTATAAGTCCGACTTATTTCAGATTTTTCGGCCCGTAAACTTCAGAGATAAAAGGGGGGATAAGTAATTTTTTTGTACATTCTTGGTAATAGATAAATACGAAAATAAAGGACTAAAAATTAAAAAAAAAACATTGTTTTGAAATGTGAAAATCAAGCCCTTTCATATGCTACTTCATTTGTTTTCATATTAGCTTTACTTCAATTTGTAAACCCTCAATTTAGACCCCATTTCCAATTCCTATAAATATTCTAATAATGAGACCTTGTGCGGATCTTGCCAGATTTCTTTAGCCATTCCTGAGGAAAAGGGTCTTGCCAGACTGACGGATAGACGGACTGACGGACAGACGGACAACAAAGTCATCTCGGGTTCTGTTTTTCAGTATTTAGTACGGAACCCTAAAAATTAGATCGAATGCGTTCAAATTGCATAGTTAGATCGGATCGGATGACCGAAACGCATCTTGTGTGCAGAAGCTCTAAAGCGGAATTGTCAAAGCGAAAGCGGCTCAGCTGGACGTGGCCTAGTACCTAGTAGCCACGGTTTTCTCACTGCCTCTGGTACCTACCTTTACATTTATAAGAATAAGTTCCGCCCCACGCCCACCGTGTGTGTAACTTCCATCCCGTGTTAAAAACGTATTTCATACAAGATTTTTAGTACAAAATCGATATCTCTGGAGACACTTTAATTAATACTAGCGACCCGCCCTCGCTTCGCTTCGGGTACATTTATTTAAACCTTCCGTGAAAAATTATCCAACTGATGGTGAAATTGTATTAAAATCCGTTGCGTAGTTTGAAAGATCTAAGCGTACATACATACAAAGAGACAGGCGGCGGGAAGCGACTTTGTTCTATACTATGCACCTAGAAGCTTTCTCGTACGCCTGTCGCATGGAGTCGCAGTGGAACTATATTGCACCATCTTCAATCGCGGAGCAAGTTTACTCGCGGCTCCACGGCCTGTGCACCGTACGTGATGGTATAAAGGTTCTGAACTCGTCCATCACATCTGATCACTGGCAGGTGTTACTAGTTGCCTATACTTCTAAAATAGGTGCATCGGTGCGTGCAAAATAGCTATCTTGTGTGGAAAAGATACTGTTCATTCTTAGGTGCATATTACAATTCACATGAAAGTCTACAAATTAAAACGTTTGTTTTCAGAATGCTGTTCGCTGTCAGCTTTATAACCATGTTTATATCGATGTGGATCACCAACACCGCCGCTACCACAATGATGCTGCCCATCGTGTTTGCTTTGCTAAAAGTTTACGAAGACGTGGGTTATTTAAAACTATTTGTTTATTTATTACTTCGGAAACTTATTTTTACGTTAAAACGGAGCAACCGGTTGGCGTTATTTTTATAGCCAGCCAGCCAGTACGGTTCGTTTATTTGTTAGCCAGTAGGTACAATTAGTTTATTTGTTTAACCAGTTTCCGCTATATTGCAACCATGCAATAAAGACATAAAGACAATAAAGAGCTTATCTGATGATGGAGTTGGATGGTGGCGTTTTTCAGATTGCATTTTTTTTAAATTATATAATACCGCTTTCCCATCCGGTTGCCTTGTCAATTTAACGTTTTAATACACGTGTCATTTCAAGGTCACTGGCGTGCGAATTACACCGATAGGGCGTTGTCGCGCCTGTGTCACGCTGCCATTTTGACAGTACTATAATGATAATTTATACTTTTCAGTTGGGACTATTAAGTATATATGAAACAACACCAGAAGGTGACAAGCAAGCTACGAGGCTAACTAGTTGCTACTTTTGTTCCATTACCTTCGCAGCTACAATTGGTAACCTATTTTATTTTATTAATTTGGAAAAAACAAGCATGTTAACGAGCAGACTTGTGTTAGGTACTGCTGCTACTATTGGCTTTAAAAAGGAGTAGTCATAGTTCATAACACCCAGGCGTGAATCAGTTAATATAGCTGAGTCAAAATAAGATTTTAGGTCACATAGGACTTTCGTTGTATAATTTTAATGGATAATATAGTTATTTTTTACCCGACTGCCCGAAGGAGGGTTATGTATATATGTATGCATGTATGTCTATTTCTTTGTGTCGCTCTACAGCCTAAACGGCTTGACGGGGTTAACATATGAGGTATCATTAGATTTATCTTATCTGTCGGAGTGACATAGGGTAAATAATATTTCAATTAGGCGTCCGCAAAAAAAATGGAGGGGGAATTAAAAAAAAAGTATTTTTTATTATAAGAATATGGGTATCAAATGAATGCTAATAAATAGCCCATTCCAAATTATATACATTATACCACTTTGATGCTACCATTTTAATAAAAACTAAAAAAAGTATGAAATAAATTAATTAAAAAAATCTAAAAACTCGACTGCTTTAAAAAATATCAACTGAAAAGCTAAAAACAAGCCATAATCTAAAGAATATAACTCGTAAATGTTGGAAAAGGTATTGCAGGCGGGGACAAGCAAATTTAGTTATACAAATTTAAATATTTTCACTTAAAGAGCACTACTTGGACTATTTGCTTTAGATTATGGCTTGTTTTTAGCTTTTTAGTTGATATTTTTTAAAGCAGTCGGGTTTTTAGATTTTTTTAATTAATTATTTATAACTACATTGCCATTTTGGGGTTCACTAATATGTTGCATAAAATGTATAATCACTGAAGATGCAATTAATGTAAATTCTCCGAACAAGCTTTTGTAGATTTCCTAGAGACCTAGACTAATTTTCCCTGGCCCTTTTCGTAGATTAATTGTTTAAATATATTTTCATTTATGATAGTTTTTTTTTCAGGCGGAATCGGTACACTTGTCGGCACTGCAACAAATCTTGTGTTTAAAGGACTTTTTTTAAAGTATGTGTTAGCAAGGGCTCTTTAGTTTTGGCCATATCATATCATTTGCTAGTTATATTATAACGTTCTTATTCTTAGAGTGCCGCTCCACTACCGAGGCCGGCCGATAATGCTGCAACCTTGTCCCTTTCCACCGCAAACGCATGCTCTGCGCAACCATCTTTTTTTACGCCTCCCCAAACGTCTCTTGCCTTGCCGATCATGATCAGTTGAAGCAGTTAGTAGGTACCCATCATGTCTAAGCACGTGCCCAAGATATCCAGCTTTTCACTTTTTGATGGTTATCATGTTGACGCACCGAAGTACGGTCTTGTTCATGACTTTTTGTATCCAATAGATTCGAAGCATACGACAATAGCACGACATTTCAAATGCTTTGCCGTTTAGACTCTTCTTTAATAGTCCATGCTTCGCTGCCATACAGAACCATTAGACAGAAGTAGAGATATATATACCGAGTTGATAATAAAGAAAACTGTAAATGCCACCTCTACGCAGATCGATTGAATTGGTCGATTGAAGTAAAATCGTAACTAAATAAAAACCGGTCAAGTGCGAGTCAGACTCGCGCACCGAGGGTTCCGTATTTAAGTCCGTACTTAAAAATATACCTTTTTCCCCCGACGCAAAAAGAGGGGTGTTATACAATTGACATGTGTGTCTGTGGCATGAGGATGGACCGATTTTGATTTAGTTATTTTTTTGGTTAGAAAGGTGACTTAATCGAGTGTTCTTAGCTTGGTTTGTTGAAAATCTGATAAGCCGTTTAAAAGTTATGAGCTCTGAAAGCGATTTTGTCGGGAGTTTTTAATACTTGAAATCCTGTAAGTCCGTCCTGTGACGTACATACAGATGTAGTGAAAAAGGATTTTATCGGAAAAGTTCGTATTTATCGTGCTCTCTCAATTAGCTTCAGTCCCCATCTTACAGCCGTAGGGGTAAGTCGCATCAGCAGACCAATATATAATAATATATATAGAGTGGCTAGCACGCAATTCAAATATTCGCTATAGTTTTGATTATATTTACAGTTTACTTATGAAAAGGTAATATTACCTTGCCGAAACCTCGAAAACGGATATTTTACTGCATTTTATTTTAACGTCAGGAGAGTGTTTCGTTTACGAATGACAATAAAAGTACTACTTACCTATGAGTGTATTTCTAAGTTTCTTAAGATGGTTATAACATCTCTATATTATACATTGCCATATGCTGTCATTTTTCATTTTGACATTTGACACTAAACAATAAAGTTCCATCGGACATAGAAAGAAAACGCAGGGCACTGTCTGTAAGAGGGAACATGCTGGTTCGTAGATTTGCTGGTTGTACACTTAATGTCAAGGTCACGCTGTTCAAGGCGTTTTGCCAAACATTTTACACTAGCAGTCTATGGACTAGATAGAGATAAGACTAGAGACAAAAAGCTTATAGTGTCCTGCGCGTACTGTATAATAACCTGTTCCGGGCAGTGGCGGGGCTTCCTCGACATTGCAGTGCCTCTGGCATGTTCGCCGACGCACACACAGACGATTTTTTTGCGCTTATGCACAAGAAAGTCAGCTCTCTAATACGTCGAGTGAGGGCAAGCCCCAACAGCTCCTGCAGGTCGTGGCGGGCCGGCAGGACAGGGCCGTGCTTGGTAGGTTCAACGAGCTGCACGCCCCGAGTGCGAGTGCACCTCGGTGAGCCAGCCGACAATGGCGAAAATCTTATTTTTAATATTTTTTAATTAATTTTCATTTTCATTTTGGTACCTACTAACATAGATAATTAAGAGTTGCTACTCTGTTTACGAGTACTAACATCCTATGGACCACAAAGTTGTCTGAAAATAAATATATTCTATTTTTATTTTTTTTATTTTTATAAAACAATTTCACGTTTCTATCTTCAAAAATGGACGACTTTCATCGTCGATTTTGATGAAATAAACCCACTTAAGGGTAGTTGTTTCCAAAATCCCCAACAATTGTTTTTGAATTTTTAACAGTAGCTTATACATATACCAATTTCACATTTCAAACTTCAAAAATGACCATACTCATATACAAACTTTAACCCCCAATTTCATTCCCTTAGGGGTAGTTTATCCAAAATTTGTGTTAAATTTAGGCAACTCAATACCTTATTGCATACGAATTAAAGTACATAAAAAGGTATATTTTCAAAGTACGGACTTAAATACGGAACCCTCGGTGCGCGAGTCTGCCTCGCACTTGAACGGTTTTCTTCAAGGCGAAGCGTTCTTCAGTAAGTAGGTACTTTATCTGTAATTGTGTATACGATTTTATGAAATTGTGTATTTTTTTTATTTATTAAAAAAAGTAAAAATACAATTTTGTAGATCTTTTTAGGGTTCCGTACCTCAAAGAAAAAAACGGAACCCTTATAGGATCACTTTGTTGTCCGTCTGTCTGTCTGTCTGTCTGTCTGTCTGTGTGTCTGTCAAGACCCTTTTTCTCAGGAACGCGTGGAGGTATCAAGTTGAAATTGCCCAATGGTCAGATATAATTAGTTCAGTTCTGAATCCGCTTAAGTTTAAGTTTATGGCAATGGGTACGCGGCAATTAAGGTCACAAATTAGACTTAGCAATCCACAGGTAACCATTTTACCATTTTAATGGTAGGCCTCGCCAAGTCTCGGCGCGTTAATCACCTCGTCAGGGGTTCGCCTATTTTCCGGGCCTCTATATCGGGCCTCTATTCTACTTTTTCACAACACTGCTCGGAAATATCACCATTAAATATAATTAAATATAATTAATGGGGCCACAAAATATTTTCTATTTATAAACAGGCTTTGCATAATATTATTTGCAAAAACTAATTCACGTAAAAATATCCAGATATTTTTACGTGAATTAGTTTTGTTTTATTTCCCCGCAGTAGTTGTGAAAAGCACTGTCTGCAACTCCTCGGCGGAAAGGGCAAAAGATAGACTCGTATATTCTACGGCCCACAATACTCGCTCGTCCATCGATTGCATATTTTCTCGCTTTTACAACAATGTACTAATAGTCCATAGAGTCAAAGAGTATCACTTTAGATTAGAGCATAAAATATATGTATTTTGAATTTTGTTGCAGAAGTTACCCATCAGCACCAGAATATTTGTCTTTTCCTCTTTTTTCTGCTTTTGCTATACCCTTAATGCTTGTTTTGAATATGTCCATGTACATGTATATGATAATAGTGTACATGGGATTGGGAAGGTAAGAATTAATTTTAAAGTTCTTTCTCGCATAAAATATTATTTTCTATTAAAAATAAGTGTGTCGCGCGTGCTCATGTAATAGGTGACTTTTTAAACGCACCTACTTACTAACTCATAGTGTACTATGACAAAGTGACTGAATAATGTCGAACACGAATAGTCCGTTCAACCGGAGAGGCCTAACTCCGCGGAGCCCTCCCCCGGTACCATCGCCACGACCAAATCGAAGAAGAACTAGCCCCAGCCCCAGCCTCAAAACAACCTTATATCCACACAGGACCTTCAAGGATGGATGAGTGCCATAGAAAATGGCTTAACGATGTTTGCGTAACTGCGTCCGAAGGCAAGCTTAACTCAGAGCAGAAAGTGAATATCCATGCACTTTGCAGGAAGATCGGACACGAGACCTCCCAATTGGCTGTCCAATACCTATCAGTTAGTTAAGCAAAAGTGTATCTATTTAATTTATCTTGGGATTTAGGACACGCGACGTGTTGTCAGGTCGGTGGTTAGATGGAGAAGAAGGGGCTGGTGGCGGCGTCCGGCAGCTCTTGGCGATACTAAGGCTTCACGTGACTGGTTAATCCAGCGGGCGTCGCGGCTCATGTGTTTGGTTTCCGCGACACGCATGCGCGGCTCTTGATAGGTATGTGTAATTCGGCGAGCTGCTTCATGGAAGCGCCGTCAGATGGTGCGAACAACTTTTGATACCTAAATTTTATACCGTTAACAAAATGATTTGTCATCAGTCCACTTAGTTTATTATGAAATTGGATAAAGCTAGCAAATTAATTACTATGAGTAGTAGGAAACCAAGTAGATTTTTATGCGATATTAGTGTTTTTTGTCAACAGTCACACTTTAAGATAACTATTAGTCTAAGATATGACACTAGTAACCCTAGTTTAGACGAAGCATATTTTATTTTATTTTATATCTAGATAAGCCTAAAATTTTTTTGTAATAGGTACGCATGTCAGTTAATAAATTCATAGTCAAGTTTTTTCTTTATATCAGTTTATCTTTAGATCTTTATTTAACCTCTATTTAATTCAATACAACTTTATTTGTACCTTTTTATGAAATGAATTAAGTAAATGGCTTGATTTTATTTGATTTGATTTGATCTTAAAAGTAATTAAAAAATCTTATTTGATTCTGTCAATACGAAAATTTTGTTAGTTGTTTTGTTTTGGATGAATTTGTACAAAAGAACGTGATTAAGTGAATGTCTAAGTATTCCGTTTTATTTTATTTATTTTTTATTTGCCAGAGTCAGGCAAACAGCCTGAAAGCCTACCTGACGGAAAGTTGTAACGAAAATTATCTTTATATGAGTAATTTTCGTGACGCTGGATTTTCATAACTTGTTTTTAATGACGTCATATTTAGGTACGTTAAATATTATTACAGCCATAGTCTCACATTGAAGGATTGAAAGTCTCCGCCAGGACGCTCGCGTCCCCATTCAAATGTAGTTTCGTTTTATTTTTAAACAGCATATGAAAATAAAAATTATGTAAGCAGTTGTAATTGGTTAGCAATTGTTGAAATCGAAAATTATGTTTTAATCCCAAAAACCTGAAAATAAAAACACGACGGACAGACAGTAGGCTAATTTTTTTAATGATTAATAGTTTATGTATTTTTATCACTTTTACAGACCCAGAAGCAAAAGTGCTGAATCTATTAAAATATCTCCAGCTGGTCTAATTGCTGCCGAAAAGTCTGTTGATTCTGAACTAAAGAAACTAGGCTCAATAACGTTGCACGAAGGTGTAAGTTACTAATTTTTTTTTAACGCCATTAAATCGGCACTATACCTACAGCAACTGGTACACCACGAGCTTGTGCAAAAAGCTACTAAAATGACACTATTAGCAGGACCCTTGCTCAGCTACCGTCAATGTGTTAGCGCTACACTGAAGCAAATATCGGCATCATTAGGGACAAGAACGTGGGATCATACAGTGACTATAATTCTCTGAGCTCGTGAAGTATGCGGCGAGGCTGGTTTGGAATGCCACCTGTGCGAGTAGGCAGGCACTCTAGCCTCATCTTACGTACACGCCGTAGAACATTAATCGGAGTTAGGCCTTTTTTAATGCACTAACGCCGCTATCTTAAAGTACCCAACGAAGATGACGTCTAGTTTCGATGCTGACCGAACTCACACCGATTTTTTTGTCAAACCACAGGAAAACGAACCGTGTCCTACAAAGGAAACAAACTAATATAAATGGGAACTGAGGAAATCATCACAGTGCGTCTGTTGAGCACCCGACCACACCTTATCCCACGTGGCAAACGAATGCCCTCTTGTTTTCCTGGCATGACTAGGCTATGAATACTTAACACTACCAGTGTCAACATCGATCACCAGTCATCACTGTTTGTTCGCATGCCGCGTATCATGCGAATATACTCGTACGCGAAACCATCGACTGCCTGCAAAGGTTTATGTGCGCGATCACTAATTTGTCATTTATTTTTATTTTCCTAAATGCACAAAATTAATAATAAGCAGTAACGTATGTCTCGCACCGATTTATGTAAACACACATCTGATTCTATCTGAAACACAGTGCTTGTGAGCCAACTTAAAGTTATTAAGCATTTTAAAAGAATTTATGCGTAACACATTCTAAATAAACCTTGATTTGCAATTAATAATCTATGCTCATTACGCTAAACATACCTACTTATACCATACGTTCTCTTCTACTTAACGAAAGTGACAACGGAATTACATTTATGATTTTCAAGGGGATTTCCCGAATAATGTGAAAATCACAAGAAAACAGTTGCCAGCTCATCCTTAGGCATTGTTTTAGAGAAGCGAAAATAATTCATTTGATTTGTGTGAAATAAATTAAAATAAAATCAAAACTGAAGTGGACCTAGGTCAATAAAACATTTTTGACTCCTTATGACCTCAGGATTGTCTTGGTGAAATCCTTCGGGTTTGTCCCGGGCACGGTGTATATTAGTGCCACCCCTGACATGTCATAGGTTGTCTACACAGATAAATACGTTCGGGAAGGTGCAGTCTTCTCGAACCAAAGGCCACAGACGGAAGAGTAGAAGGTTGGGGGTTCACTCACTACCAGTCTGCAGACTCACAGAACTGATGAAAGATGGCTAGCGTCTGTGAGTGAGAGGTTGTGGAAGTTCGGAGAGCTGGGTAGCACTGATTTATTGTGTTTTATTTCAGATGGTCCTTATCTTATTTACGGGTGCTATGCTTATGTTTTTCTGTCGCTCCCCGCAATTTTTCTTCGGATGGGGTGATTTAATTAACTCAGCCTTGTCATTAAATAATCCTAAATAGTATGTACTTTTCTAATGTTTTTCTTACAAAATTTGAAACCATCAATATAACCCACTTAAAATGTGTTATAAACTTTAGGAACATTTTTATGCAAAGTATTTTAAGATGCACCGAACTAGCCTAACATGACCTCAGTAAAAGTGACATGGTTTTCAAGATTTGCCAGTTTAAAGTTTAAACTATCTTGAAATATCTTGTAAACTTTTATTGAGGTCATGTTAGGCTGGTTCGTTGTGGGGATGACGCTTAACGCATTTCCACTCCGTCAAAAAAATGGCCGGTTCGGTCTGTCTTACGCTGGTCTACCTCCAGTGTCAATGGACATTCGGACGTCAATGGACGGTATAATTAGTTATACCTCGACCGGGAGGAACCACCGAGGCCAACTGGCTTAATACCTCATATTATTTATGCCATCTATCTCACTAATGTTCGTACAGCAACCACTTCCTTCCCGGGCTCTACAATAAAGACCTAATTAATCGTATTTCAGCGTTGCGGATGCGACTGCTGCTATGATCGTCTGCTTCCTGATGTTTTTGTTACCATCTACAAATAATTTTTGCCGAACCTTAACCACCAAATGTATGTACGAGTATTATTCTCTCTTTTACAAACATACGTCTTTTGTTGATATTTATTAATTTTCTTTTTTATTGTACAAATCAATTTGAGAACAAAAGGTGAAAAGAATGCCTAATGGTTGACCTTTGGGCAAATCAGAAAATTATTGTACCTAAGCGGTGCAATATTGTATGAACTTGCATTTAAAGACAAAAAAAAAACAAATAATGCTGCGTACTTAATCAATCATACTTAGTTGGTCCTTAGCTGGTTTTTGGTACTGGGTAGGAAAGTCACTGGTTTTAACGTGGATTCTGTGGTTTGTAAGAAACCGCAAGTGGGATTAGGCCTCATAGACTTACTCGTAGATGTGTAATATTCTGAAGTTTCGATCTATTTTGAAGATTTTTGTTCAATAAACATATCGTTCTTTAAACAAATTATGCCTCACTGTGTTCTAATATTTAGAATGTATAAAACAAGTTTCTGACAAAATTACTATTTTTGGGACAAGCTTTTCTTGCCGACGGTTGTACTTTTTTTTGCACAGTCACCGATCGTCTGCTTATCAAGACAAGTCCGACGAGCCCAAACACGGCGGGGCTATCTTGTCTCATGGCGCAGTGCTTATTGCCATCTTCAGATTGCATCATCAGACCAACTCCGTGGTGAGGTAAAATCACCTATTATGGACAAGGCTCCATTATTGAAAACTTGGCAATACCGAACATTTTCATTCTAATAGTAGTAATCCCGAATAATTTCAATATCGTAATCTGATTGTAACGCTAATTGCATATCAATCTCGGAAGCTTATACCTATTTATTGGATTGTTAATAATTGGAGCACTAACCATAATAGGTGTTTATTACCTTACCATTGTCACCGAAATTACATAGGTATACCAAACTTCAGCTCAATCGGACACCGGGAAGTGGTTCAAAATTCAGTTGTAAGATTTGACCTATACTAACAAGGCAAGTTACAAAATAAAAGCTTGTCGTATTTTGTTTATTCATTTTCTTGCCTTAAGATTTTTGTCTCATTCATTTTGACGTGAAACGTATTCATTTCGGTCAGTAGGCACAAAAAACTAGGTACTTGCAAAAAACAAATATAAAGAAATATTTTATGGCAAGATCGCTTCTAACTTTGAAACTTGGCAATATTTTATTACCATTACGAGTATTTAGAGAAATGAAGCCGTTACTCTGTAGTGCCATTATTAGGAACTAAATTTACCATCGCGCGCTGTGTTTATTTAGTGATTACTCAGCAGTACATTGATCGATTTGAGCGGGAGTGGTCGCATTTGACAGAGCTTGCGACGTTATACTAGTTGTGATACATAAAACTCATAATAGTGTGTTCAAAAAGGTGTATTTTTGCGGAATTTTGACGTACAAAACTGGCGAGCAAGAGCTCGAGTAGCAAGAGACCTGCTTTGACCTCCCACAGGAAACGCGTTAGATTGAGCCAAGCGCAGGAATCCCAACCAGATGGTTGAGCCCGCACTATAATATAGACGTTTCATGTACTCTACTGCGGCTGCGTTTCATCGAAATATGTTCAGCGGTTCAAACAAGCAAACAAACAAAGAGAGTTTCATTTCACATTTATTATAGTACGAATAAACATAAAAAAAAATTAAATTAAAGCGCATATAACGATTTAAAAAGGAAAACTATCACGACTAAGTAGACTATTGGTTCTTGAGTTAAAGACGATTAAAATGTTTATTTATACCTGCCCAAAATCAGCTAAGTAAGATAGATTGTCGGTAAAAATCAAAGGATTACCGACAGTCTCATGCCACTCTGTCAAAGGATGCCACCACCGCGCGCTTAAATAAACGCAAAATTAACTTTAATTATAATTTCTCGGCCCCAGCGGCCATCTGTTCTGCGAGCGATGTGTCCCGCCCACTGGCTTTGGTTCTCGTGCGGATCTATGCGAAGAGTTCTCGAATGGCGTCCGCGTACTGGAAGACGCAGCGTGGGCAGACCTCCAACAAGGTGGACCGACGACGTGGTTAAGATTGCGGGAAACCGATGGATGCAAGCGGCGCAGGACCGGTCCTTGTGGCAAACTTTGGGGGAGGCCTATGTCCAGTAGTGGACGTCTTTCGGCTGAAATGATGATGATGATGATAATTTCTCGCTTCTCCAGTTTTCTCAAGCTAAATTTCCCGGGAACGAGTATGACCAATTTCCCGGGAATCCTCGGCTCGAGAATTCCCGGGCCGAAACCCTAAATGAAACGAGCCAAGATTAAGACAAATGAAACTCGTTTTGAATATTCGCCTTAAATAAATTTTTCATTTAAGATTTAACTTTATAGATAAAGAAAACTTCCCGCGAGGACCCGTAAAATCGCTAATTGACTGGAATAAAATGAATATCGAATTGCCGTGGAGCTTCATTTTTCTATTAGGTTTGTGCATTTATTTAGGTTTGTCTTGAATAAATAAAAAAAAGAGTATACAAATGATTTACCTACTTACTTCATATTCATTTAAGTATATTTTTTAGGAGGCGGTGTGGCCCTGGCAAGAGCTGCCAGCAAAGATTATTCCAATTTAAACGGAGTTATTGGAGAGTTTTTGAGTCACTTGAAAGGCTTGCCAAACCCTGTGGTTTTACTAATTATTATTATTTGTACGGTGTTTATCACGAACTTCGCTTCAAATGTAGCCGTTGCCAATGTATTAGTGCCCATCGCAATGACTCTGGTAAGATATCTATAATTACTTCTTAATGACTTTTCCATACATCGCATTTTGAAGGTTTCCGCGAAAATGTGGAACTTTATGCTATATTGTTTTTATATTTTTACAAATACAAAAATCTTTATTGTTTGACAGTAACAGGGTGGAAAGTTGAGATGAGGCAGTAAGGGCAGCTACTAGATCCCTTGCTGCCACGCGAAAATGCTCTTAGGAGACGTTTACTAACTTTTTAAGTAATGACAATCGACATACACAGATTTTTGATAAAATGTCAGCGAGAAAATCGACAGATTCTAGTAATTGTTTTTATTGCCAATCGGTCCCATTTCTAACAAGGATTAAAATAATCTTTCAGACCAACTAAGGTTAGAGTACTAGAACACGCACAAATCAAAGAAAACTTTTTCCATACAATTAGTAGAGTAATTGGCATGTCAAAATAAATTATTTTTACACTACCACTAAATCAAGCTTTCGAAAACAACACGGAATAACCTAGCTATCGTTTATTTTTGGAATTTAAACGATTTTTAATTAAACATAAAGGAACACTGAAAATGTGACGTCACATTGTACTATTTTCATACTAACCGGATATACCGGATCGTTTTGACGTTTCAATAAAAGTTTCTGATTTGACCAGTCGGTCAAATAGCCAATTATGTAATCTTAGCTTGATTGCGGTCACGTATAGTTTATATTATAATTGTAAATTTCTGTATAATTTTAGAGAATTTTTTTTTTGTAAAAGGTCAATGACCTCAAGGAAAACTAAATTCTTTTTTACTCCTAAAATATAATTGTTTCTGTTTTCATTAGTCTAAATAAAGTAAAATTGCATTATCTATTCATATTGAAAAAATGGGAAATGTAGCTGTAAGACATATTTAAGATTTTATAATTTTCACTTTTTATTCATTTTTAATTTAATCTTGTTGCAGTCGCATTTTATTCTTTATTTTAAGTATGAACAATATTGTTGTTTATTATGTCCTAAAAAATTACACACGACAATATAAGGGGTAGAGAGATATACCATTTCTATGAATTTTTGAAATTTGTATGAAAATAGGGTTGTCCGAAACTAACCATAAAAATAATGGCAGAATGTTTTCTTTTTTTTTGTCTATCACCAACTGACATAGTCAACAAAAGAAGGTCAGAAGACTCTAAAGCTCGGTGAAACAAATCAAAGACAGTGTTTTTACAGTCTAATTTGAGAGTACGATGTTCTCGATCGTAACGCCAAAATTTGTTCCTTGATTCACCGGCTTGTTCTGAGAACATTCCAATGGGTAAGGAAATAGAATCTATGATTTTCGCGCCATGTATTAATTTCAATAACAATTACAAAAATAATAATGTACCAGCTATATCTTTGTACGTATTTGGTAGCCAAATGGTTGCAAAATACCTGAAATTTCATAGAATCTATTTCCAAACCACATGACAATGCCACTAGAAATAGTATGTAGGTCGTCAAGAAGTCATTCTTCGAGTCGTAAAATATTGACATAGATCTTTCGATTTGATTCTGATAAAGCAGTACGGGCAGTGCTCCCGTCATTGGTTGTTCCTGAGTTGGGCCGAACTACGTCAACCAACAAACCCATTTTGTGTCTAATATCTTTTTGGATTTGTTTTTTTCTTTCTTCCACAATACGAGCTTCTGGCGCCTTTTTCGCTACTCTCAACTTCTGTACAGCAGGGTGATTTTTATAGCCTAAATGTAATAAAATTCGAAAATTCTTATCCAGGCGAGCAATGGACTACTAAGTCCGTGCATTAAAGCTTCCTGATTTATTGATTTTTCAGCTACTTGGTCTTGTTTATTAAATTCGCTACGGTTGCTCCACAAAATGCACACCGTAATTGCGAAGTGGTATTTGTTATAGCATAACAAACTTTGCCATCTATGATGGTTAAATATAATTTTGGTTTTGCAATTATTACTGTATATCCTAAAGAATTTTCAGCAAAAATTGGTGACAAATCCTTTATTTTTTCTTCAATTCGGTTTTTCTCGTTTAGAATTAGTTGTGTTTTTTATGATCTATATTGAATACATATTGGGCGGCAAAATCTAAAAGATTGTGGATTTGGGTTAATCCATAACAAAAAACCGTCAGTTTTTATCCGTAATGATGAGCATTGCCTTTTTGCAACAACTTATATACCAGTTGTTGCAAAAAGGCAATGGTCATCATCGTCTCCATCAGATGCTGATTAGTGATTACATTAAATCCCCGAGATTGGGCTCGTTCACGTATAATATTTATTTATTTAAACTTTATTGCACAATACATAAAGTAAGTACAAATGGCGGACTTAATGCCTTAAGGCATTCTCTACCAGTCAACCAATGGGCCAAACAGAGACAATTAAAGGTTTGTGCTAAGATAGATATGATAAAAAATAGAAATTCAGTGACAAATAACACTAATTAGTAGTTATACAATATTGATCAGCAGATAGCCAGATACTGTAAGTGATACTAAATATATTATTTAGATAAACATATACATATAGGTACATAAATAATTATAAACATAATACATACTACGTACTATATATAATATAAATAAGTACATCGTTGTGTATACATTATTTGTGGCATAAATTGCTCCGGTCAGCTGTTCTTTAGAAATCAGTAAGAAAAGCTTTGTTTTGCTTTGCAGGCCAAGCAGATCAAACAACACCCCCTGTGGTACAATATTGCCGCGGGATTCTCCGCTTCGTTTTGCTTTATGATTCCAGTGGGTACGCCCGGAAACCTTATTGTTCAAAGTAGTGCAAAAGTGTCTACACAACAAATGGTAATCAAATTAAGTAATTATGGACTTTTAATTAGACCGTACAATTCTTAGGGCCTCTTGCAGGAAAAAAATAAATCTAGATTTAATTCTCAAGTACAGTTTAGTTGTCAAAATGTATGGAAATGTCAGTCTTAAATCCTGATTTAAGACTTAAGGCCGCTTGCACCATCCATCTGCGTTAAGTCTTAAACATATTTAACGTAATGACATTTCCATACATTTTGACACAAGTTAAACTGATTTAAGACTTAAACATATTTAACGCAGATGGTGCAACTGGCTACTGATAACAGTGTCAGAAATAAGACTAGTTTTTTCCTTTGTAAAGACTCGTTTTTGCCTTTGTAATATCGATGGTCCCACATCGGTGTATGTTTAGCATGTGAAAACAGCTGATTTTACAGGAAAAAATAAAAACGTTAGAACTGTGATTACGATCAAATGGGATAGAATAGGTAATTATATAACATGTAAGTATAACAAAAAAGATAGATACTAAAATAATCATTCTACTTATTAACTTTTTAATACATTAAGTATAAATGCTAGTTTTCAAGAAATTTGAGAAATAGCGTGTTATTTATTTATTCTATGTGTAGATAAGCGCAGATAGTTAGTGCTTTAAACGATTTAGTAGATTCTACAACAAGTGCATAAAACGCACCATTTTACGCGAGACGTTTAATATAAAGTCAAGGATATAAAGTCGAGTGTTAAATGGGTTTTATGGACGAGTTGTACACTCTACTTTTCACTTCGATTGCGAGGAAATAAAACAGCAACATGATAAAAATAATAATAAGAATAATAAATGCGACGAAATAAAAATTATAAGTTTATTTCATGAAGCTTTATTGTGTACCTACTTTGGCTGTTGGTATCCTTGCCTTGGTCTTAGAATACTAACGAAACGAAATAAAATAAAGAGGTTATAGTATGAAGTTAAAGTTGTTCGTGTGGCTGTTGGACCGATTGCCTAGGTCTTCGACGAAGATTTTACTTTATGCACTAGAGCATAAGAAGCGACTTTATGTCGCCTACGCACGACATAAAGACGAACTTTTAGAGCATGAGAAGTGAAAATACGTTTTTTGTCTTATAATATAAGGTCCGTCTAGTTTTAATCTAATGCAAAGTTGCGTTATTTTTTGCGTAGAATCAAGACTATGGCCTTGATGGGTACTAAGCTTTCGCATGCTTTTTTAGGAAGAAATATACTATTGTTAATATCGGTTTTAAACAGTAACCGCTTACTTGTGCAAGATTGTGTAAGACAATTTTGTGCAAATGTTCTTTACAATAACTAAAGCGTTCTTATTCATGTTTTGTAACTAAAACTGTCTTCTTTTTAACTATTAAAACTAAATAAACCTTTTGTTGAGTTGTATAAAAATTTGGTTAAAAATCTATTTGTAAAGTAAACATGTGCCGGTCGCCACCCACCAGTATGGCAGTCTCCTCCGGTAAAAAACTCATACTCACATTGTAAAAAATTTAGAACTAGTGTCAGATTTAAGCACCGAAACGTTTTTTGGCAGCTCTTAAAAGAATAGGCGCTAGACGAGTCCTACACCTACACATCTACAGTGACAACGGTACCAATTTTATTATTGCGACAAAGGTACTGGCGGCACAAGAAAAAGGAAAGGCTCTTAAACGTTACATCAACACCGACATCATGGACACACTGGCCAGCTCAAACATTGAATGGCACTTTAACGCGCCAGCAAAGCCTACAGATAATGGAGATTGGGATATTGCAAGTAAGAGTACGAAGTACCACCTTACTACGAGTGATTGGTGAACAAAAACTAACAATAACAGAGTACTCCACCCTCCTGGCATAAATAGAGAGCTGTCTCAACTCCAGACTTCTAATTGTACCTACACCTCTAACAGAGGGCATAGGTGACTTGGATTATCTCACTCCGGGACATTTCTCCCTTGTCGCCAGAAACAGAACCACGTAACCGTCGAACACGGTGGCAACTAACCGGAAAACTGGCTGAATACCTGCAAACACTATAGACCCGGAGTAAATAGACCACTGTCAAAAGAGACTTGAAAGTCGGAGTAATGGTCTTAGTGAACGAGGATACCATACCTTCGGCGTAATGGTTACTAGGAGGAATTACGGACACCCATCATGCAATACCTATTGTGATGGTCCTCTCCTTCTCCCACAGAGCGCCTCGTCTCGTGATCGCTTGTCTAGTATATTTTTATTCAATAATGCAATATAAAATTATATTTTGGTAGTGAATGCTCAGTTAAATTCTGAGTTATATAAGGAGTCAATAGTCCATCCGGTAATTTTTATGATTAAGTTTGATTAATGTGCATCTAGCCTTTTCAGAATCTGACTACAGCTGAACGACTTTCCTGAAGTGTGTCTCTCTGACCTTAGCATCCTGTAGACTCGGTCGTGAGGGTTCGATCTATCCTGTAAGACTCAATCGAACGAGCTGTCTTTGAATATATATATGCTCGAGCTTTGTTATTTTTTTTGTGTAGTTTATTTGCGCTTATATTATTCTTTTAGTTGTCTGGATGGCCATCCAGATCTCAAAGATTCAGCTCGGAAAGACAACAGTAGAAAGGTTCTGTTAGGATTTGATGTGTATTGACAAAGGCGGTCAATGATAAGAGATGTCTCTTATAATCTTTTATAATAAATGGTTTGAAGAGCCGGATGAACTTAAAGAAACCTTGTATATGTATCAATCAACAATACCTTTGTTGTTGACTCGAAGGACACTGAGTGCGTTCTCTCGAAATGATTATAATATGCAACTGAGACAATTTAGTTTATAATTATTTTAATGTCTGAATGCAAATAATTATGATTTCGTTAGAATTGGTTATCGAGTGGGATACTTAATTTATTAGGGTGATAATTGAAAAATGCACGTAAAGGAATTAGTATTTATTGATTTAATTCCTTATTTGTTTAGTTTTGATTTTTAATTGAAACTCTGTATAGATTTAATCAATAAAGTCGGCTTAATGACTTTATTGACCCTTGATTTTGTTCCTAGGCCCAAAACAATTATGAATGAAAGGGAAAACTCGAATCAAGGAAAATATAAAAAACCCTTCCTGGCCAATTTCTTAGAATTAATGTAATAATTCTTAAAGTATAACTTTACGTACTATTAATTAATAACAAGTGGGATTTTCTCGAATACAATATCTTGCTTACACAATTCGAGAAGAAATCAATTAATTAGTCAAATAATAATGAACCCTGCTTTACGCAAATATTCCTGTACAATTTAATCTGAGGTGCCAATTATGTAAGATTATAATTATGGGCACATTTTAAATAATCTTTATTTAAAATTGCGTAATTCAGTCTCAATCATACACAATTAAATCAATTGCGGAACGTGATTAAACTCTGATATATTTAAAACTTTACTTGAACTTTTGTGCCAAAGCACTTAGAGTATTTGCTTATCACTTTTAATTGCAAACTATATTTTATTCACGTTCCCCAGAATAAAAGGTTAACTTAACTTTGAACTCTCCTTTCCCGTCACACCTCATGGATCTTAAATCGGCAATCGCTCCACACCTCGCTCTTGCTTACAAAATTCGCTTAACTCTCTTATGCACTTTTATTAGTTATATCAAGATAATCTTATTTATGGACCGTCATCTCATAGCAGTGTTAAAATCGAAGTGAATTCCCGTGCAAACTTATGGTCTAACTTTCATCCAGAGGCCTCTGAATATATCTTAACCTAATTAGACTTCTTATTTTAGACCTTATTATTAGCATCAGAATACATATTTCTGACTGTCGTCTCCTTCCTTTCGTTTGTTTTGCGCGAACGTGATTGGCCCTGATGGGTCTAAGACACCATCCCTTTCTCGTCCAAAGCTCACCCGCGCACTCTCCCCGCCGTCGTCTGTGCGTGACGCTGTGGATGGAAAATTCCCAAAGCGTAACTGTTTGTCAAAGCAAAGCTCGCTGTTATGGTCTAGGTTTACAGTATAGTTCAGCTTGTAGAACTAACAAGCAATTAAGACCTTATTTAGATTGGTCAATTTATATTCTCTGGCTGCTGCACTTTAAACATCTGTTAGTAATAAAGTTTTGTGGCTTTTATCTAAAGAAGACAAATGGCCCTCTTCGACCTATTTTAGCAAGGCAAAAAACCCTGTTATTTGCTTTCGAAACCAGGAATGTTTTCCAAGTGTTTTGGTATTTAAAATATCTTTCATATATTTGTGATCAAATGAATTTGGCTAAATGTCATCCCATTACACTATCTGTATTGGAATATACTATGTAGTATATGTATACTAACGTATACATCTGGCACAGACTTCGGCACCCTGTCTCTCTCTCTCTCTCTTCAACTAAGCAGCCATTGCTGTTTTAATAACAGGTGGAAAGAAAGTCTAAGCTCGTCAAATGAAATTTGACGCATAGAATATTATCAGTGAATATTCGTATTTTGAATCATTACAATATTACGTAGATAAATTCGCATCGGATTTTACACAATGTGAGTATTATTTATTAAATAGCAAACAGTTGTTACTTTACAATAATTTGTTTAACGACTTTATACTGTAAGAAGCGATATCTACTCTCAAAATTCATATCGTCCATAACACCAAAAAGCGTGTCTCAGAATAATACACAAATATAAAATTTAGTAAAGTTTTGAAAAAAAAATGTTTTAAACTCACGCACGTTTGTTCGTGTTTAGGCGATGGATTGTAATTTTTGTAACAAGTGAGAATAACATTATTCGTGTGGCCTTGCTGATTATATTTTCCGTAGAGTAAAATATTTTCTTTAATCAAACAGAAAATAATAAGCATGGCCCCCCTCAAAAAAATAGGGGTGGGGGACCCGTTTACAATATGGGGAATCGAAATTGGCAAAAAAAAATGCGTACGGTAGGTCCTTTGCACGGTTATTTGGTGGGGCCATCGATATGTAAAAAATAAGTCGAATATGGGCAATCAGCGGAAATAACTAGTGTAGTTTTGAAAATTGGTACAGTTGGTAATACTGATTTTAATTTGCAATTTAAACTAGCGCGAGTCATTATTAGAACTAAACGAACACTTGATTAAACGAACGGCTGATATGGCCCGACATGTTTCGGATGTCGTGTGCTGCCGTTAAAACGTGAGTAAATCATTTCAGTGTTCATTAAGGCAAACCTTAGTTTTAAATTGTAATATTTTAAGTTGAAGGTAATTGCTTCAATGTTAAATATTATATAAATAAAAATGAATTGAAGAAATGTATGTTCGCGCATAACTTCAGAACGGCTGCACCTATTTGGCTAATTATTTTTTTGTTGTATTTGTAATAATTGTAAAGACAAGGTTTGTATGAAAAAAAATGGAAAATCCACCGGGAATGTCGGAAATTTGCAGCGGGTGCAAATCCGCTAGCAGGCTGCTAGTATAATAATATTAATACATAGATGATCATTTCTAAAAAAGTTTGTACAATTTTGAGGATTTAAAAAAACAAGCTCCGATTTAAAAAAAATCGTTGATAGATTGGGTGCATGAAACTATGCAATTTTAACATAAATTCCCAAAATGTTCGAAAAAAATGTATAGAAACTTCTTATTTCGTTACCTACAATGTATGAGCTTTGGTAACAAAATGTTGAAATTGTTCATTTTTTATGGGACATTTTGGAAAATTATTTTAAAATTGCTTAGTTTCATTTATCCAACCTACCTACCAATTTTTTTTTAAATCGGAGATCGAATGAAATGTACAAATTGCTCGAAATGCTCGCTAGAAATGCTCAGATACGACTTTTAGCAAAGCTAGGCTTGTAAGTATGTTTTTTATATTTGCGTTAATTTTTTTAACTGTTTATTCCTTTTTCCAGATAGTCGCTGGTTTTGGCCCCACCATATTTTGTATTATTTTTACTTGGTTGGCATGTTTCGTATATGCTCCATTAATATGGCCAGATTTGCGCGAACTTCCATCTTGGGCGTAATTAACTGATCTTCAGCCCTAGACAAGATAAATAACGCTAACGATTACGATTTTTGAAAACTGACAAGATGTATGGAGTTGACATAAGCGGCTGACGCGATCGACGCGGCAGCTTACGTCAATCCTATACAATTTTTAAAGGTTCGAAAATAGCTATCGTTAGCGTTACATATCTTCTCGAGCTGATGAATTTATTGATACAGTCCAGAAACTTACTGTTTATGTTACAAAATTAATAAAAAGAGCCTTTTTTCACTCATGTCTTTTTCTTTTTTCCGCAAGCTAGCAAAATAAAGATAAAAGAAAATTGATTAGCACTAAAGAGTGTTACAAAAAGTCATTTAAAAGCAACGCGTTGACTGCTTCCGTCAGCGTTGTTGTATATTGGTGATTCGTAACATTATTTAGCTGTATAAGGTTAAACAGCCAAATAATGATAATAAATGATGAGTGATGGATGACTTAAACGTTTACTCGACTGATTTGTAAAGCACATAACATAGCTGTAAAAAAGGTCTCACAACAGCGCTTTAGTGCAAATATGTTGTACAACAGGTTAAATTGGTGCATTTATACAGCAAAGTATATCTTATTTGCATGCAAGGTCGCTACATTAGTGTTGGTGATATATCAGGCACGCATGAAACTAATCTGTGACATAAGTAAATGAACATCTTGCAGCTAATATACAGTAAATTATCATATAACAGCATTTTCTTAGGGCCTATGCTACTAGCTGTATAATCGAGATAACAAGTTATCGACTTAAACGTTTACTAAAACTACATAAAAGACCACTTTTTACAGCACATATAACGCAGCTGTAAAAAAGTTCTCATAACAACAATTTAGCGCCAATATTTTGTAGAACAGGTTTTAATGATATATTTACACAGCAAAGTTGATCTATTGTGGTTTCAAAGTAGCTGCTTTAGCGCTTGTGACATATCCAGTACGCATGAATCTAATCCGTGATATAAAACAATACCCTGCAGCTAAGAGTAATAGTTGTAAACTTACTTTTAAAAGACCCTTATATCGTCATATAGTTACTTAACCTTTTCGCCGCCATTGACTTGATATAAAGTCAGCACATTTCGTGCCCCACACGCCACGACTTGATATCAAGTCGAGGCTTTGGTGAGGTTTTACAAGTAAACTCAAGTACTTTATATTTTCTATCTCTTGTAATTTGTATAGTTATATCTTCGATTTACAAAATAAATAAGTCGGGTATCCATCACTGCTTTATAATTGCGACAACAAACTAAACATTGAAGTCGGGTTTAAAATACAACCACTAACGCCGGGGGGGTTTAGTTTGTAAGAATCCCACATAATCCGTCTTCACCTCCAGGGAGTCTGGTATATTTGTTTCAGGATTTCCCTCGCGTTAACAAAAAAAGGTAGGTACCTTTTTTTGTTAACCTATAGTCAAGAGCAGATCAAGATTGACCGTTTAGTTCCAATATATCTTTTAACGCTATGTGGTAAGGTTTCCGTTTTTACTAAAGCCTCGACTTGATATCAAGTCGTGGCGTGTGGGGCACGAAATGTACTGACTTGAAATCAAGTCAATGGCGGCGAAAAGGTTCACGATTAGTTACAAGCAACACCTAATCATAATATAAATTGTTATTGTGTTCTGCCCATAATCCTTCAATGCCTATAAATTATACTGGGTGTTTTTTTATTCGTCGAAAAAACTTTTGGGGGTTAAATCAGTAAGTCATACTGACCAACTTTCACTATGGGACCAACCCCGAAATCGCGAAAAAAATTTGACCCTCCCGTACAAAACATCGTCGGCTGACTAGCCAAAATGTATGGGATGGTCAATTTTTTTTTCGCGATAATAATAATGCATGGTAACAGAGTGGTAGCTCCATACACATAGTAACAGCGTGTTTTGCGCAAAATTTGATAATGAAAAATTGATCCACGTAGCTCACGTGTATGGGTATAAAAATGAGAAACAATTTCTATCCATATTTTATTTATAAATAACTGAATACAGTCTACAATTAATATTACACTGTAGGGTGTGGTGTAGATATCGGCACCAGAGTTGAGGTCACGCACACAACATCATGTCGTGTATTGACAGCGGAATTTTGTTCACATCCACTCCTTCGTTCATTCATTCACTACCTTTTGCATGCTGTGTGCGTAATCATCGCCTCAAATCTTGTGAAGACACCTATACCTAGCTAACAGGATCTTAAGCGAGGATAAAGGTGTCATTCCACCGGCGATGCGAGGCGAAGCGGGAATAGGCGGGAATTGAAATTTGCATTAAAAAAAAACCTGCTCGGCTGTGGTGGAATTAGTATGGATGAGCGAGACGAGAATTGAAATATTTGTTAATAATATTGAACTGTATATAGGAGCGACCACACTGCTGCTCAAAATACGGTGACGGTACGGAATCGCAGTGAGAGAGAGGGATAGATCCGGTGAGGACGGTGTGCGTTAGAAACGTGGCGTATCACTGCGCCACCGTATTTTGAGCAGCAAAGAAACAGCAAAATGAGGTTTCTCGTTTTTGCACAGGAGTTGCTAGTCTAATGGTTATTTTTCACGAGGCGAGGCGAGAAAATCACGACGCTTTGGTTTTTGTTGCAGAGTTAATGAACATTATGTTATACGGTTTAATTCTCGTCTCGCCCAACCAGCCTATTTCCACCTCGACTGCCCTCACTAAATACTGGGCCACGGTGGTGATTGGAGCAGCCAAATAGTGCCACGTAAATGTAAACCTAATGTGTACCTAATGTTTTTTACTACTAACATACCATCTCTTGGTCTGAAAAAAATGATTTTTATTTTTTACATTTTTCAATTCCTTCCTCGCCTTGTCTCGCCGGTGGAAAAGCACCTTAATCCTCGCTTTACAGATAACTACAACTACTCGAGACACGGTTTATGAAGAAGTGGAGTGCCAGTGGGGCTTTGACCTCGGATTTCAGTTACAGTAAATGAAATTTAAACACTCAAAATGGAAAGTTTAGCTCATTATTTTATATCAAAAAGTTTAAGTATTAAAAATGTGATATTGTTTTGAAAAAAAATTGCAACAATTCGGGTCTCTATCAGAATACACAGCAAAATGACAATATCGCCAAAACGTTCAGATCTTAAAATGTCTCAGAAAAACATGAATGCTAAAGATAAGTTAAGTATAAATACAAGTAAAATAACGGATTAAACACAGTCTATACATATAATAAAATCGTTAAGACCAAAAAGTCTGTACATTGAAGATTACAAAAAAAAACCGACCAGGGTGACTTACGAGTATAAATAAGTAACTGAACATATTAGACCATTTTTAAAATTTTTGTTTGTTTGTTTGACCGCGCATCACGTAAAAACTACAGAACGGATATTGATGGAATTTTCATAAATCTATTTCAATAAAATCAGAATCAAATCTAGGCCATAGAAATTTCGGAAAATTTTAGAAAAAGGGGGTAAAAAGAGGGGGTAAAGTTTGTATGATTTTTTTTTACATTGTTCTAGAATCGTGAAACTCAGAATAAATACTTATTAATAAAAATAAAGAAATACCTGTTTCAGCATTTTTTTAAGCTCATCCAAAGATGCAAAAAAAGGGTTTTGTGTTTAAAATTACTGGATTTCATACAACTATAAAATAAAAACCAATGAAGTTTGACCTTTGAAACTTGCTACATATAAATAAACTTGCTACATATAAATAAAATAACAAATAAAAAAACTACTTTCGGCGATTTGGGATAAATTACAGAATCGGCAGCACGGCCTCTTTTCCGAAGTTTTGCTTTTCAGTATAGCCCAAAAACGTTCGATTGGCCGAAGATTTGGGCAATTTGGTGGACTCGTTGTTTTAGGTACAAAGTTCACTTTTTCTGCTCATACAGTCGAAGTCATAAATATGTTTACACTTTAGTACCTTGTCACTTTAATCGCTGTGACAATTTCGTATGACAGTTTAAACACGACGTTGAATAGACAAGGTACTAAAATGTAAACATATTTATGATTTCGACTGTACCACTGCAACCGGAACACCCAAATATTCCGAAATATTTTTTTCCGAATATTAATTTGTCCGAATTTAATTTTTTTCGAAATCAGTTATGCTGGAGCTATTTCAAATTAAAAAAACATACTTGAATTGCTTTACGTAGGTTAGGTTAGGTTGATTTATGTGCAATCCAACTTCACGTACGTTTCGTCGTCTATTATTACACAAAGATTTTTCTTTAAGAAAATAATGTCATATGCCTTTCGTACTCTTGTCTTGGCCGCAATTTGCTGTTTATCGATTCTTTTCGGCTACCTTTGCTTTTTATGTCTTCAAGTTATTTCTTCGCTTAGCACGTTGGACCATTTCGGCAAATGTACCCAACTTTTTGGCAATATCCCGGACAGATGTCTCTATATTTTTCTAATAAGCCTTTACTATTTATTTTCCAAATTGATATCAAAAATAAAAAGCTATCTCCATACCACAGCTAAATCCGTTCAGCCGTTTCACGTGATGCGCGTTCAAATAAACAGATTTACAGCTTTATTATGTGTATAGTTAATGCTTTTTGTTAAGCTTATTAATTTAATATTTTGGAGATTTTGACATTTTTTAAAATATTTCGAACAATAAAGTATAAGAATTGGAATGTCAATTTTATTCACCAAACGCCATTGCCATATTGCAATATAATATACAATATATTTTCGTCGAGTTATGGGTCACCTTAATTTTTATACTAACCGTAATCCTCAATCACGGAGTTAGGATTACCTACCAGACTACCAGGAGTTTTGGGCTCAGTTTGATTTGTATAGCATTCATGCCCAGTGGCAATGTTTAAGAGGATTGTGAGGTTGACGGCTTTCCATACAAACGGCGATAACGTTTTCCACCCCCTAAATGTTAACCGATTTCGACCAATTTTTGATACGGTATCAGTCGGAATAAAAACCATGTGCGTAGGTACGTTTCGTTTTTTTTCAATATTATTAATACATTTTGATTTATTTCAGTTTTATTGTTTTCATACAAAAGTAATTTTGACCATAATCTCTTTATAACTAATCAATATTAAAAAAAACGAAACGTACGGACATAGTTTTTGTTCCGACTGACCACATCAAAAATTGGTCGAATTCGGTTAACGTTTAGGGGGTGGAAAACGTTATCGCCGTTTGTATGAAAAGGCTAGATTTTTCAGGTGGTTCACAGTCCTCTTAACTCAAATGGTGTAACGTTTTTATAGAACATTCAATAAATAATGTACTAAACATTATAGTTTTTCAGTCTTTATGACCTTTCTACCCCGGTTGTGTTGCTCCTATAAAACAAATTTATATACCATTTTGTAGGAAATTTAAACAGCTTTATTATTACTTAGGTAGGTACGTTAAATTTGTTTCTCCTTTGACATATATGCTTTATTTGACAATTGTGAAACAGGCGGTAAGAGACGCATAGTTTATAACTTATAGAACAAAAATTGAAACAAGTCCCAATGCGCAGCGAGCACAAGTTTTCGAAGTTGCAAATTTGGATTAACACTACCCTAACTGGTCAATACAACATACCTACTAAAAACCCAGAACTATATCAAGATTTGCGATTTTAATTTTGATTTCTCCTGGCCTATACGGTAATTAATTTAATATTACACATTGAAATTTTAGTAAAATCAGTTTTTGAGAAGTATAACCTGATCTAAACCTGAGATGTTGGTTGATCGATCACCAAAAACCACCACTAACATTGTTCATGCACGTAGCCATGGTAATAACAATGCAATAATGCCGGTACCTAGCACACCTCCGCCGCGAAACCGCGAAACTGTGGCGGAATCGTGATAATTAATATGAAATTGAACTTTATTTCGTTGCCAGAGTTTCGCTACTACAGTTTTGCGGCGGAGGTGTGCTACCGGCGTAATAATTAAAAAAACTGTTATTACCATGGCAACGCAACTTATAGTTCTATAAGTTGCGTTGCCTAGATTAGATAAGACTTGTGACCACATTTGCAAAATTAAAAGTTGTAAAACGATACAGTTAGACATGTGAAACGTAGTGAACTATGTATTTGAATTGTTGCAATTATCATTTTTTTCAAATCAAGATCACTTTTAAATAGGTAACCTTTTTTATATTACTAGCTAAACATTTCATATTGAATTTTTTAATTTCATTTACTACGAGTATAACTGCGAAATCCGAGGTTTTCATGTTTTTATCGCTCTAGGCACTCCATTATAAGAAAACATGGACATTCTAGCACTGCGTGATATTGTATATTTACAGTTTAATGTAATGCTAGATTAAGCACCTGTTTTGCAATCGTCAAGAGCCATCCTAACTTGCAAAATTTAGCCCTTTCCTTATCTTAAATTTAAAAATGGACAAGGAGAGGGCTAAAATGAACTGGCAGATAAATTTACCTGTCCTTTGTTGAATCGTTGTAATAAGTAGGTCATTAAAGAGTTTATGGGCATTTACGCGAGAACATAGAAAGACATCTCTCGAAAATGCCTTTAAACTTTTTAACATACGAGTAGTTTAGGTAACTCAGATATTATCTAAACCAATTTATAACCAATGTTCTTCTTTGTACAAATAAAAAAGGCGCCACGGCCATTATTTGCAACCTATATTTGTTGTTTTGCTGGCTTCGGTGTTTCGGCCGGTGTTAGTTTTATCCTCTGATAACTGGTATGACGCCTGCCCCATTCGGATCCCATAATAAAGGTGCGTAGAAGGCAACACTCACGTACAATATAACGAAACAAATAATGACGCTTGCAACGCCATATTTCATCTGTAATAAATCGTTACATTACTGCAATGTATGTATGTATATAAATACTTTATTGTACTAAAAACTAAACAAAATACAATCAGACAAGTCATCGTCAGCACTTTCATTGACGTGAATGACAATACTATCAATATGATCATCCATCGAGTGTTCTTGTGAAGGATATTCATTTTCACATTTGATGGCATGATCACAAACTTTCTTCCATTCATCCGGGCCAATCATATAATTTTTTTCTTCAATCAATTTCTTTACTGTAGTCATATATATATTATATTGGCTGCTGAATGCGACCTACCCCTACGGTGGTATGATGGGTACTGAAGCTAATTGAGAGAGCACGATAATTTATTATTAATTGGCAAGCACATCTGGTCTTTATAATGAAAAAATAGCCGCCATCTTGAACTTTTTATCGATAATTTTTATTGAATCGATATCTAGGGATCTGTGTGGTCTCCGACAAAATTTCCGTTAACAGAATGAGAAAAAGTAGCCGCCATTTTGAACTTTTTAGTGATTCGACCGATTACATCCAAAATCGATATCTAGGGATCTGTGTGATCTCCGAAAACGAATCTTTGTGATTTACTAACTTATTTGCGGTGTTGGTGAACTGACCGCGAGTACCGCGACCTATGTCGATGTATGGGGATAACAGTTTTCCAACAGCAAAGTTAAGTTTGTTGCGAGGTCTACAGCTCACAGAGCCACTAGTATTTCGATGATATTACGCTTTGATAAGCGCGTGTAGACACGGTCGCCATGAACAAATAACTGAGAGCAGTACCTATATTGCTCCCGGAGATTACAAAGTCAACACCACTGCAGGCGCGGCGGCGGCTTGTACAATCTCTGTGATGGCGACTGACGTACTATTAAAATTTTATAGTCGAATAAAAAGGGATACCTATTTCTTACCTGAACTTTAAGTGGAACATGAGCAGTTTCCCTTGTAAAATAACTCGTAGAGAATCGAAAAGGCGACATAAAGCCAAATGAACAGCCAATTCCGACGAGGAGATTTACGAGGTACAGCTTTTTTAGCCACTCATAGTCTGTAATATTCTACAACAAAGAGTTTAATTTTATTATTAACGCCACGTATGCGAGATGTTAATGCCCTGTTCCTATATCCAAACCACAGATTAACCCCTGGAGTACCATAACAAATTTTATTGAAGCATTATTACCTAATTAAACAATCAAATTTTTATTCTTTTGTCAATAAAATTTAAATTCAAAATTGGAATCAAATTTGCAAGCCTGCCCCGCACGCTCATGGGACTGGACTGGTTTATGGATACCTCGAGTTAAAATTTTACATTTGCCACATGCATGTGTCAAATTTTAATTTGAAGTAACCTTCTCTAACCGCGGTTGAATATAGGAACCGGGCATAAAACAATAGTAAAGTTTAGCCCTCTTATTCATAAACGCACAATAAATCTATTTTGTTGACGCTCCTTAACGTGCTCCTGGCATCGGCACCTGAATGCGACTTGTTTGATTGGAGATGGACTGATGTGTGCCGTGAATGTTTGCGATTCTGTGAGAAGATGGATGATCGAGAATCGAGTGTACCGATATAAGATTTTATCACTTTTATTCTGTTCAATATTTGCTACCACTGTATTTTATTTTTAGTGTAAGAAAATTTCTTTAGGCCTTTTCTATCGCATTAGGTATACCTGTAATGATAGAATAAGTTAATGAAATAAATAAATAAAATAAATAAATTTTAGTAAATTAAAGTATGTATTGTCACTTTCTGTCATATTCAAATGTCAAAATGACAAAAGTCAAAGGATATAAACATACTTTAGTTATTGTGTGTTTATGAATAATCGCCTGTTTCACAATCGTCGAGTAAAACATATTTGACAGATAAATTAAGCCATTTCCCTTGCAAATAGACAAGGAGCGGGCTAACTTTATGTGGCAAATAAATTTACTTGTCGATTGTGAAACTGGCCCTAAGAGTAATAAGATTTTTTCATTGGCCGATATTGTGTAGGTGCAACGGGACACAGTTATGGGTTAGAGAAAGATAGAAATACATCGAGCTCGTTCCAACGCCTCCAACCCATAACTGTGTCCCGCTGCATCGACACGACATCGGTCAATGTAGAAACGGCCTAAGTCTCAATAGAATCTGATTTCAAACAAAAAACCCGGTCAAGTGTGAATCGGACTCGCGTATCGAGGTATTCGTTTTTACAGTTTTTAAGATATAAAACTAGAACTTGGTTTGTGGCAATGTTTAAAGATTTTATTAACTTTATTTCGTAAGCAAAAATGTCTATTTTGACTTGCCTACATTTTTAAAAGATTTTTGATAGTTTTTAGGGTTCCGTACCCAAAGGGTGCAAACGGAACCTACGCTGGCCATCCGTCCGTCCGTCCGTCAGCGGGCTGTAGGTATCTCATGAACCATAATAGGTAGACGGTTGAAATTTTCAGAGTGTGGATTTATATTGCCGCTTTAAAAACAAATAATAAAAATTAAATTATTAAAAAATTAAGGGGGCCCCGTACAAGAAACGTGATTTTTTCGGCGTTATTTGCTCGACCTTAACAAGCGCTGTATCTTTTGTCTTGTATACGTGACCAACGTTTAACACGAAATAAATCCTTTTACGATTGAATTTAATTAGTTATCGTTTATTTATTTATTTATCAGGATATTGTCTTCTCTATTTAAGATATATTCACACACATTCACAGCACACACACAGCAGCACACAGCAGCACACAGCACACATTCGCAGCACATTCTAGCAACCATCATTAAATTTACATTGATAGAATTTAAAAATAGACAAGCATATAAATGTGTAATATTTTTCATAGCCCACTACGTGAGTGTCATGATAGGATGACTGCTAGTGAAGTGACTGCTTTGTGCAGAACTACGAGTACGATACGAGGTTGATACAAAGAAACGGTACAGAGACAAAGCTTCATACAACCGCGCTATAATAGGGACACTCCCAAGTAGCACAAAAGCTGTATAGCTGTGTAGAGCTTATACAGCCATTAGTTTTCAGCATTTTAAGGGCTGTGTAAGCTACTATACAGCTTGTGTGCTACTTGTGCTACTACGTTGCGTACGGACCGAAACCGGTACCGCTAGTTTCCGTCGTGAAGCTGCGAGTGCTCAATAATGTCTGACTACGAACTACGCTTACCAAATTGAGAACAACGGGAATCCACATCGCGTGCCATCCAACGCCGTTCATAACGTTTGCCCCAACTACTGTTATCAATCCCAACAATAACAACGCTACATGAAAATTCAATGAATTCATTTTAATTTTAGTGGCAAGTGTTGCTATTTCTGTACTTAAATGTGTTTTTCGAACCGCGTGTAGTAAAACTGTGCCAGCGCCTGAAATTAATATATTATGATAATGGAAATCTTAATAAAGTTTTTGTGACGATCGACAAATATGACCAGGAAAAATGGGAAATACAAATTATACCCTCCAATATTATGACTAACAATCTTTATGACTAAAACGTTATGGACTCTTATAAACGAAACTAAAACTTTATGAAAAACAATATAGACCCCTCCCAGGTAAGAGTACTATCATTTGAATAGTGACATTATTGCAATTAAAAATAATCAACTTTTGAATGTTTTATTTTTAATATAGTACGAGTATCACTAACGGAATTACGTGTTGTTAGATTTTCCGATATATTGATGGTGGCTTTATACAGAATAACGTCACTAATTTGAAAAAAACTTGTATCTGGTTTTTCCATTTTTTCGTTTATTTACGCATTAAACTAATAAAAATACACCTCGTATGCTGCACAAACTCCAACGTCGATAAATCGACATTTTATAGTAAGTAATCGTTAGTTCAAAAATATCGTATCTAAACAAATTATCGTCTCTACTTTGAAGAAAACTCGTAACCGATTTATTTTTCATAAAGTATGGGTATTAGTTATTTGGTACTGGTTAAATAATTTTCAAATATTTAAAAAATAATGGTGACTTGTCATGTAAACAATAGACATGTATATATTGTTTTCTTCTTGCATTATTGATTATTTATTATATCAGGTAAATCATGTGCCAGATAAGTCTATACCATCTATTATCTACAGTGATGGTTGTACAGCCCAGAATAGAAATGTAATTCTATCAAATACGCTACAGGACTTTTGTAATTCTAATAATTGTACTGTTTATAAAAAATATCTTATTAAGGGCAACACACAGATGAAATGTGACACTGTGCTTTCTCATATAGAGAAAAGTAAAAATAAAACAGAGAACTTTATGTGCCTGCCGATTTTCAAAAGTAAGAACAGAGGCATCTTTGACTAAAAAGTACGATGTAAAATACGTATTTACACTGGAGTTTTTTTCAAAAACTATGCTACACTTAAGCACTATACATCTAAACCAGGCAGGCTAGGCAGGTCTAAACCTGGAAAGAGAGCAGGTGACCCATGTGTGGTAGATTTGAGGACTTTATATACACCTCACAGTCCGATTGACTTTAAACTTCGCTTTGATGACATCTGGACTATTCTACCTCAAAGATTCAATGATAGTTTCTGAACTATCAAGCGATTCCTCAGCTATATTCTGGACCCGTCCCTATTAAAAAACAAAAGTACGATGATTTGCAAACTCTAAAGCCGATTTTGCCAAAAGACTTCCATGCATTTTACGATAGTTTATTGCATGTATAGTTGAGAAAAAATTATTCGTGCCGATCTTTATTTTACGGAGACACGTTGTTATTAAGTTCGTATACTGTTACTCTAACATAGTCTACTTAGTTAATTTAATAAACATAAAAACATACATTTCGTTTCATTTTGTACCATTAAATTTAAAGCAAAATTATCGTAACTTAACAACTTTCAGTCAATACTACCTAAAACAAAAATCTTGTATATTACGAATAACTGTAAATTTAATAAAAAGTGTTTGTGTGAGTTATTCGAATATTTGTAAAATTAATCACTGGCTATCAAAGTATATCTCATGAAACTAACATGAACTTATTTGATCAATCACAATAATTTACAGGACGTTTATTGTTCATCCTAGAAAATTGATGATTTTCAGATACGAGTTTTTTTCAAAGTGGTGACGATGAGCTTTTCCAAGGAGACCGGTGATGTTGAATGCCTTTTAGGGCCGATTTTTCAATCGTCAGATACAGTGTCTAATATGTCCCTTTTTATTTTAATAATAACAATGAAAAAGAAAAGGAAAGTAATTAACTGTCAGATAATTTTATTCGGGATAGGAAAAAGCAGCTTAGTGCGTCGTTAAGGTGGTTTTTGTGTAAAAAAAAATACAAACCTACTATGAAAAACAAGGAGTATTCAGTATTCTTATCGATTAATTTCCAAAACAGTAAACCTGATTCCTGTTTGGGCGGTTTTAGATCTTTGTTCACTGTGAAAGTAATAAAATATTGTTTTAATTAAGATAATAATGGCTTAGTCTATTTGATTATTATAATCTATACTTTTATAGGTATCTATATACTAAAATCAATTGCCGTGCGTTAGCCTCGCAAAAACTCGAGAATGGCTCGACAGATTTTGATGAAATTTTTTGTGTGTTTAAGTTGGATGGTTTAGATTCACAATTAGATACGGTAGGTGGCGCTGCGAAGCCAACATTCGGGCAGGACGACGTTTGTCGGATCAACTAATTTAATAATAAAATAAGGAACAGTTTTATAATAGTCTAGAACATTTAATTGATTAGAACAATATTTTTTTAAAGCACTTACTTTTTGCAGACATCGATGTTATGAATTTTAAAGACTTTGGAAGTAGATGTAATATGAATGCAAAGATGGCAGCTGTGGTAGCATCTTTTATTCTGCAAACATAACAAAAAGAAATAATTATTAATATACCACTTGGAGAAAAAAGACATACTTTTGGTCACTGAAAATTCAAGTCTCAGATTTTATCCACAACGAAGTTATAGGGGGCCGAACGAAAGTGCTCTGAATGGCTTTGAGAAAATGATGGTACGGCTGTGCTCTGTTTACGCGACTTGGCGGGGACACTGCTGTGCCCCCAGATAAAATCTAGATTTAGTCTTAAGTACAGTTTAGTTGTATCAAATTATATGGCAATGTCAGTCTTAAATCTAGATTTCATGCTAAATCTCGGTTTCACTTCTTCGTGCAAGTGGCCGGCCCTTAAGCCAATTGCACTCGTGACCTAAAATTGGATTCCGGATAGGATCCCCCGGCCGCACGCACGACAAGTATACGCAAAGTGTCGGGAGTTGTGCCCGCGTGCGACACGCCTCGCTAAACAAGGCGGTGCTGCTTAACCTTTTCAACGCCATTGACGGATATATCCGCACCACTGGTTCAACGCCAACGACGGATATATCCGTCACGGTTGACAGCGAAAAATAGACCCAAGTGTCTATGACGTAAGGTTGAAATTAGCTCTGGTTTTCAGCTGTCATTGGCGTGTGAGTGACAACTTTTGTATTTGACATGGCGTTGAAAAGGTTGAACCTCATTTTAACATTGTTTTTAAAAAGGTGCTACATAATTGGGTGCTGGGGAAATCAAAAACAACCATGTTACTCGTACCTACGCTTAGCGCAATCTTTAAAACGCATAATCGGCCGGCGACGGCGGTGTGTATGTATGTATGTGTGTATGTGCGTGCGTGCGTGTGTGCGTGTGTGCGTGTGTGCGTGTGTGTGTGTGTGTGTATGTGCGTGGAATGGAGATAGCTTATCATCATCATCATCATATCAGCCGAAAGACGTCCACTGCTGAACATAGACCTTCCCCAAGGATATCCACGACGACCGGTTTTGTGCTACTCGCAGCCATCGGCTAGCTAGCTAGCTAACCTGCTATATAGCTTATACCCTCGACTAACACATTAGACTACTTTTTACTACGGACGGAGTCGCGGGCAGAAGCTAGTTTTATATTATTGTCATATTGGGACAGTACTTGGGACGTACGACGACGAAAATGCTTCCTCTTGTATGGGGGACAGGTAAACTCTTTGCTTCTGTTGCTATATATAAAATAAAAAAATGTTTATACATTTAAAAGTTAAAAACTAAATAAATGACTCACATAGGTACTTCTGGAGAAGATACGCTTTTATTGAAACCCGCCCAACCCATGTTCATCCACTTGGACCAACGAGTAAGAAAGCAGGCCATTATCAAGATGAAGAAGAATACTGACATCTAGAAGCAAAAAAATCAAAGGCCAATAATAATTCATCAATAAAAAAAAATTATATCTCAATAACCGCCTGTTTCACAAACGACAAGAAAAGCATATCTGTCAAATAAATTAAGCCCTTTCCCTTTCTTACACTTGAAAATAGACAAGGAGAGGGCTATCTTTATTTGACGGATGAATTTACTTGTCGATTGTGAAACAGATCCTAAGAATAATAACATTTGTTTACTTAATTTTGTATGTATAAGCAAATGTAACACGTACGAGTAGTATGGGTGGGTATGGCCGCGAAAGGTTTCAGCCGCTCCACTTTTGCACGACTATTTACCAAAAAAATATAGTGTATAGTAATAAATAGCATTTACTTTCCAGGTATCATGTTAGAGCACAAATACCTAAATTCATTGAAAGAAAATGTTCTTTGTTACTTGTTACGTTACTAATGATTTTTGGTAGCGCAAAAGTGACGCAAAAGATAGTTTAAAATGGATTACTCGCAGTAGTTCCTTTGAAAATAGTAGTCATGTTTTCTTCGAAAGGTACTGTCAAAGGAACAATTGCGAGTAATCCGTTAAAATCAAGGGACATTGACAAATACAAAATACTCGCAACTTATATTTGAACCGCGGATTGCAACCATCAAGATAAAATTTTACACATAAAAATAACCATCTCTTCGCGATTTAAATATTGGCCACGACCATTTTATTTACATATTAACTAAATATTTAGGTAAATAAATAATTAATAATAATTTACTTATGATTTCTATAAACTTGGTAGTTATATAATTAAAAATAAAAAGCTATGACCAAATAATGCGTGAACCACAACGCAGTTTAAACAAAATTAAATACGTACATATTGGTGGATATCCCAAGCTTGAACACTATTTTTTGTTTTTTTGGAGGAGTTTTTTATAGCCCGCATGCAAGAGTCCGGTATTTTTAATCTATAAATAAAATGTTCTTATCTACTACCCAATATTTCTATAACGAGTTACGAGTATATGGGGTGTGGCACGAATGTTGCTCGTGCCTCACCCTATAGAGTAATAATATATTATAGCAGTTGGGGTGTAGCAAGATAAACCTAAAGGTTACATTGCTATTGTTTGTTTGTCGCCGGATTGGATATATTTCATGTATGATTCATGCAGATATATAGAGATTACCGGTTTATTATAATGCTTATTGGTGTGTTATTTAAAGCGGTTTTATTCTTTGAATTTTATTGATATCATATTTTGAACGAAAGAAAGAAAATAAAAACATTTATCCGTGACAAATATCAAAAAAGGACAGATAAATACACACAAAAAGAATGTAGTCACGAAATGGTCCCAACTCAGCGTAATGCCGGCATTAAATTCAGCGCTGCGCTGGTCTTCCGTTGGACAAAAGCATTTATTAGCCTTGGGTGGGAATGTTCTAATTCTCGTAGTAGGTATTAAGACCTTGCCTTTGTCTCGGCCAATACACCCTACTCGTCCGGCAGCAGCTTGCTTGATAAGTAAATGATGCTACGTAGGTACTATAATTACGTTTTTGTTGAATGGACAAGCGATCGAAGCGATAGCAACGATACCTATTATGTATTTAACGATATTACGCTTCTTAACTTACCCTTTAAGTAAAATCATATGGTATCCAAAATTTAAAATAAACATAACAATAAATGTTGGAAATGCAAAAGCACTGTATTGTAAGTAATTAAATATGTCAGGATATTCCCAATTTAATTCTGGGGCACTCCTATAAATCAAACAAAGTACTATTAAGCGTTAATTATACATGTCATAACATAACGGAAAACCAAAATCAGAACCTGTGACAAGTGGACAGTTTCCAAATAGCATTGAGCTATACTACTACGTATAGAGAAGACAGCGCGAAAATCACTTGTGCTCCATTTAATTGGGGCCGGCCGGCCGCAGTTCGCTCAAGAGCGAGCAAGCGACTGAGTGAACTGCGGCCGGCCGGCCGCAATTGAATGGAGCACAAGTGATGTTCGCGCTGTCTTCTCTATACGTAGTAGTATAGCTCCATGCCAAATAGTGACATAATTTTTTACAGGTTGGGATTACCCAACAAATAGGAATTTAACCTCGGGAAAAATGATCCATCCGTCCATTGAAATTTAAAATGTATTTCTTTACTGTTTAAAATACTTACTCTGCGAAATATGCTTTGAATTGTAAAGTAATTATATTATTGTGAATGACGCAAAGACTGCCTGCAAACAAAAAAATATATAATTTATATTTGAAAGTTTGCATGCTCGTTAATTAAACGTATACCAGCTGAACTGACTTTGATACAAAGCGGTCATAAAAAAATACTCTTAATTATTATTACGAGTATTTTTTTTATGGCCTATTGGCCAGCATTCTAGCCTTTGGGTGCGCATACAAGACCTTATACTTTAATGGGTCATCTCACGAGCGTTTCAGCCGCCGTCACGACCGTGGTCGCATTATTGACGGCTTCGGGCTTCCCTGTAGATTCGAATGTCATTTGCGGCTATTCTGTAGAATGCAGGGCCGCCGCTTACAATTCTTATCAATAGCTTTTCCTTCGAAAATCGTCAATTTTGTAGCCACGGCTGTGACGGGCGGTTAAAACGATATGAGAATTACCCTTATACCTTTATACCTTTGAAAATTAGTTTTTAAATAAAAGTCCCAGCCTCCTAGCGCTTTTTCCCCGTTCTTTGTTGGGGTACGCTTGACCATGATCCAGATTCGGCCAGTCTGGTAATTACTATCCGCAGTTTGAATATGGGGACGGACATAAGATATCTTCGTGAAGGACACTGATGGCTCGTGTCAATGCCCTTACGCCGCAAAATAACTATGAATGGAAAATTAGCTCGTATTTATAGTTTTTGGAGAATATTTTTTGTATTTGTAGTAATGGTGACATACCTACACTGAGCATGGCCCAGTTTTTTTTAATTATCGCCCAAAGTGCATTAATTATGAAATTCTCTATACTAACCTTTGCTCAGTGACCAGACTATAATAGTAGGGGAGCCCAAGATAAGATTTTAGGATTTACTCAAGCGGGGCAGTTTAACATAAGTATGGGGGGGATTGCACCCTGTTGGATACCCCTACCATATTTAAGCCCTCTATATAACGCCACGCGCGTTTTTACCGTTTTAACTTTTTTTTCTTTATACTTACACAGTTTTGAAGTAATGTGGCTGTTTACGAAGTGTACCTTGTGGGTAATTATGTTCAGTAAATAAATAAATAAACTATCTAATCTTCAAAATCCAATAGGTCCCCACGACGCCCGAGTACGAACATTACAATACAATACAAATACGCATTATTTTTTATAATTTAAAATTATTTCAAAGAGTAGTATACTTACCAAGAGTGGAAGATACTGCTATAGCATTAGAAATAACTCCTTTAAACGAATTGTAGTTAAAGCCAGGGCCCGATGGAGGGGGCTAAAATAAAAAAAAAACAACAATCAATAAATATTTGCTATTTATCAATAAATAATGAATTGACGACATTTCATTTTTCTATTTTATTTCACGTGTATGTGTACGTACGTGTGAAAGAGCATTAAAAATAATAGAACACGTAATTTCTTGTTTTCCAAAAATATATTGATTTGTTACAAAAATATCGGGGGACAATCTCACACAAATTGACATAGTCCCAAACTAAAATCAAGGCTTATGCTATAGGAACTTATATAGAGAAATACATACATAAATATGTAGAAAACATCGCGCTCATCACACAATTTTTTTTTCCATATCGGGATTTGAACCGGGGACCGCTACGCCGCTCGTAGGCAGGGTCACTACCGACTAGGCGAACCGCGTTGTCATTTGGAGTAAAAGTCATTCTAAAAGAGCGTATGTGACATGATATCCCTGAAGGATTGTCAACCTTTGCCTATGTTTTGTACCAGTCATAAAAAATACATTTTGATAGAACCAATAAGAGCGCTATTCCCGAGTTATATGTTTGATGTTATGTTACTCCGGTCCCCTTCTTTCAATTACGTATTGTCTGTAGAAAGGTACAAAGGTTGACTATTCTTACAACCTCAGTGGCTTGCTCAGTGACTCCCTCAATGGCTCCTTTCTTCCGGTCTGCACGTATTACTATGTCCTAATATTTACTAAACTACTGAATATAAAAAAGAACTAAAAATATTTATGGAATCCCATTATCCATTATTGGGGTAATCCCGAAAGGTTTTCGATTTAGCGTCAGTAACAATTTTATGATGTTTTCAATTAGGATACATAACAGTAGCAGTAAAACAGTAGCTCCTAAAACTTCAAAATTTCTCGTACCCTTTTTAGGGTGTCGTACCCAAAGGATGTCCCTACATACATTACTAGGAGGACCCTATTACATCCATTACTAAACCTAGCTACGATATATGAAAAAATATCAAATCCCATGAAACTTTATCTATAAAATTATTTACCATCATAGATTCAAGCGGTCCTATGATCATATTTATTAAAAGAGGCGCAATTAAAAGTCTATTACTAATCATCGAAAGGAAAAACGCTGTCACCATCGTCTTTGCAAGCATCCTGAAAATTGAAAAAATGGTAAACATGTGGTTCGCAACTATTATAACCTTTTAAATCTAGTAAATAAATAGTACCTAAGTATAATACCTAAATATAAATAGTATCTAAGTGTCTGGAGTCAAATATGTTAATCGAGAGTGTTCTTAGCTAGTTTGAATCCGTTTAGCCATTTAAGATCGGAGTTCACCAACAGTTAAACAGGCGATTAGAGGTCTGACGGCTGTCAAAATGTATTGACTAACAGCCAATTAGGATTTAACAGTGCGTTAAATTGGTTGGTGAACTCCGACATAAGAGTTATGAGCTCTGAAAGTAGAGGTCCGGATTTTGTCGGGGGTTTTTTAACTTGTTAGGTTATTATTTGACAGGTTCCCCGTCCCATGATTCACATATCAGCAGTTTTGCTCCTGGTCTGATACGTTCATGAATTATATGTGATAAAATTTGTATATAACTTTGCATATTAGGAGAGTACTTGGACGTTAAGACAATGAAAATGCACTCTTGTATGGGAACAGGGAACCTGTTAAAGTACCTAGTGACACTCACGATGCTATCACTGACACATTGTTTGTCGATATCGGGACATTCGTTCAGCCTCTACGCGGGAACAAAGGACCATACAAACATACATACAGGTCAAAAACAATACCCTCCTTCTTCAGCAGTCAATTAAAAACATTACCCTCCTGCGGCAGGCACTGACACGGGCTATATTCAATTAATAATACTGGGTGTTTTTTTATTCATCTTGAACATTTTGGAGGTTAAATCAGTAAGTCATACTGAACAACTTTCACTATGGGACCAACACCGAAATCGCGAAAAAAAAATTGACCATCCCATACATTTTGGCTAGTCAGCTGACGATGTTTTGTATGGGATGGTCAAATTTTTTTTCGTGATTTCGGGGTTGGTCCCATAGTGAAAGTTGGTCAATATGACTTACTGAATTAACCCCCAAAATGTTTAAGACGAATAAAAAAACACCCAGTATATTTGATAATTCAATATTCGGTTTTCGGTCCACCTTCTACAAACAATACCCAAATTTCTAAAGTAGGTAACACATTTCGTTTCGGGCTAGAAGAGACCCCTTGACACATTGACAGACGGACGGACAACAGAGTGCCTGGTGCGCATGTCCCACGAGTCTCTAGTTTATATAACGGTCGTTGATATTTGTTTAAACCCGCAAACTTATTTCTAAATTTCCAATAGCAACAGTTATATAAATATACTACTTAAACCAATGAATTTGGCGCAAGCCGACCTTAACCCACTTATTAGTGAAACTTTATGTTTCGGGTTGTATGCACTGATTTCATATTTAAATTTTTTAAACAACTAACACATAAATACTGTGGGTAATTCTAACGCTTAATTTGCGGCGTTATAAAGGTCGGTAGTAACAAGCGGGTTAATTATAATTTTAAGATAATTTATAAATCATGATGGAATACTTAGTAGATGTACAGGAATCATCAAAGCTCATGAAATAGCTCGCAATTCGCTTATCGATTCCAGAACAATTAAATAGCATTAATATCCAATTTCCAATGAACATTAAAACAACATGTTCCTGAAAAAAAAAAGTTTAATTTAAAATATATACTTTAATACGTACAGTACCACAAAGAAAATGAAGAACACTTTACAATCTTATTAATGAAATTCAAACTGAACACACTCGTAGATTAACAATTACGATTTGGTCAATGGCATTTATAATATAGGTTCTAAGTTCTAAATTGCTCAAAATTTCTTTTTTCTGATAGTAACTATTGGACTGGGGAAAGAGTAGCTAATCATCGTACTTAATGACTCTGTTCCACGTATACGAATACGTTAACAGTAAGGTACCTACTCTGTTGACCAAACAATTTTTAAAAAACACAAAGAAACGATAATGTTTTTACTAACCGACTTCAACAAAGAAGGAGGTTCTATGTTTGGCTGTTAGTTTTTTTTATGTATGTTCACCCATTTCTCCGTCAGTTGTGGACCGATTTTTAAAATTATTTTTGTTTGTAATGGATAAACTCTTGAGGTGGTCCCATTGTCACCAAATTAAAATTTGATGATGGAATCCATGAGGAATTACGGGAACTCCTCTAAAGTTATGCACACATGCAGCGATTTTGGTATTTCCTATTAGTTAGACCTTAAAAATTTACATTTTAAAAGCACCTCTTAATGAAGAGGAACTGATGATGAAGACCACAGATGACCACCGGAAATTTTTTGTCGTGGTAATCTCTGGTCTTTTTCATCAGTTCCACTGTCGAAATGATGCTTTTGGAATGCAAATGCTCAAGTTGCTACAGAAAACATGAAAATCTCTGCACACATACCTATAATTTTTGTAGAGTTCCATCATTATTTCCCTAAGATTCCGTCACCAGATCCTGACATGGTGACTATGGGACTACCTCTGAAGTGTACAGCCAAGGACAAAAAGATGTTAACACTTTTTCTCCTTATTCCATTGTAATAAGGTTCAAAAGTGTATACATTTTTCTGTCCTCGAGTGTACCATTTCAAACAAAAAAATAATGTTCAAAATCTGTTCACAATTGGCGCAGACGTGTCAGGTAACGTAAACACACAAAAAAACAGCCGAATTGAACCTTCCTACTTTTTTGAAGTCGGTTGAAAATAATCTACAGCCTACTATTGTATTATTCTACTTGAATTGTTGCAATCATATTTTTTTTTCAAATCTAGATCACAGTTTTTTAACAGGTCAACTTTTTATATATAATTATTAGCTAAACGTTCAATTTTGAATTTTTACATTTCATGAACTGTAACAAAAGTCCGAGATCATAACACCCCAGGCACTCTACTAGGACTTCTTTCGCCAGATACGATCACTATACTTCACTATACAATACGGGGCCTGTCGTTCACCAAATAAAGCGACCGTGGTATCTGTCGCTACCGTCCTGACCGTACCATCACCCAATCGCTTATGATGACCGGTTTACTGCAATTGTGCCATTAGGCCATTACAGTTAACAATAAAAGAAGTAAATTTCGAAAACGAGTAAATTTTGGCTGTTATGTTAAGTTTGTAATTATTTAATATCTGCTAGTATTATTTTTAAATACATGTTTACTTACATTAAACAGTGGGGGGCATGTTTCGGCACTTGAAAGAATACCCAACATAGGAAAAGCAAATATGACTATGATGCCTGTTGCTTGTATAGAGACAGGCTGCCAAATGACGAACCAAAACATCGTTAACCATACTGCCAAAACAGTTTTGTAAAGCTGTAATTAAAAATTACATTTATTAGTACATTTCTCGAAGGAGGAAAAAAAGTTGTTATTGTAGAAAATCTCAAACCGCCTTATTCGCCCTACTGAATGAGATCCGCTGGAATCGCGGATGGATGCGCCGATGGATACGCATGATCTCATGACTTCAGTGCAACACAATGACCAAATAGCAAATCATCCATAAATCAGACGGTGTAAAAAGAACTGACTACGTGTCATGGAATAACCAAGACAGTGTTCAGCTGTGTGGTCGACATTCGGTAAATAACGTTTTGGACGTATTGCTATTTACGTGTTCAGTTTTTGGAGTTTGTAAATATTTGACATTTAACATACTTGTTATCTAGCCGTGTCGCTTTATGGACTATGCTAATTGTGTATTTTGCGATTTAGGCATCTTCACAATCGCTTCTTGGTCAATTTGCGTCACTGGACATTTGGCTACATAGACGATTCGGTACTGAACGAATAAAACTTATTTTTACTATTTATTTTATAAAATGCCCCGACTCGTTGCGTCCGAATATTTATACTTTTATATTACCAAACATTCCAAATTGGGAAATAGTTTTGATGCGATCATTTTTGCATATTTCCCGATTTTTAGGACCCTATAACTTCCAAAAGCTTCCTAGTTGATGTGTAAGAAATGGATATTTGGGTCAACCACAGTCACAGAAACAAAAGTTATCTCTTCTGTTCCAGAAAGTTCAGGACTTTGAAACCAAATTTTTCGGGTTAGGATATATCCGCGTAATGGAGGTCTGGTTTAGTTTTGGCGTGTATCGAAATTATATGAGTTAAAATCTCCCATGTCGTTTACTTTTAGGAACAGAAGGGACAATGTTGAACCTAACTCTGTGTACTATGACCTATTTATCTTCTGTAGGTATAGGTCTACCTACACCACGATACATGTCTTAAAAGCTAGTTCTATACTACACTATTTTAGCCCTGGGACGTCGCTCTAAAATATTAGTGTGCATACCGACACATACATGTAATTTTGGTTTACCTACTGATGAAAATGAATTACCTATTTACGTTGGATGTACTTTGTGACAAACAAAAATACTACCATCTTTGCGATCTGGCATTGAAAATGAGGTTATTTAACTTACCTTGACTCTATCAAAAGGTCGTCCAAAAATACCAAAAATAATTATGAATCCAAGAAAACTAATTAATCCTCTGAAATGGTTATTGCCAATATTTAAAATTTTTGAGCCGCAGGTTGCCGGCGTTTGTCTTTTTTTATCACTGTAAGGAATAACCAGAAATGTCAATTGAAAACCCTTTATCAGATATTATACGAAAAGCGAAATTAATTTCCAAAAAGTCCAATGCGCCGTTGATCAAACTACGGTTAGGTATACCAATATATTAATTTATATACGTACAGCGACGTGGGTAAGCTCAATAACCATAGTAAAGCGCAATACTTCATGAGTAAGGTTTATCAATTTGGCGGCTAATGCCCGTTCTCAATTCAAACTGCAGATAATTTGTTTAAAAATGTCAAGTTTTTAAATTTGCATTTATACTTACAACCATCCTGAGATCCTGTAAGGGAACAAAAATATTACAAGTAGTTTTAACATAAGCCAACATTAGCAATATGCACGAGTAGGTTACTAGGCGTGGTCTATTAGAAATAAGTTTCTGTCAAAAATGTCATTTTCAAGACAAACTTTTGTTGCCGACTTTTTTGTAAGTCATCATCTGCTTATCGAGACCGACGTAATGAATCCCAATTCTGTGGGTCTACGTTAAGTACCAGCCAAGATCCTTTTGCCTTAGACCAAAGCAAAAAGGGGAAGACATGTTTGTCGCCGTACAAAACACTAAATACAAAATAATACATGCCGCGACACCTACATTCGCAAACACTCCGCACAGCTGTAACGGAATGGCATAACATGCACTAAGGAGCAATAGAGATAAATTAATGGACTAACATCGTTGCGCAAGTGAGACGGCAACATGTCTCACAATAACGACGCGAAGCGCTTACTTTATATTACGCTATCTCGCTCGCTCAAACATGGAGGTCAAAAATAGAAATAATTACGTATAATTAACCTTTTCAACGCCATGTCAAATACAAAATTAGTCACGCACACGCCAAATGACAGCTGAAAACCAGAGCTAATTTAAACCTTACGTCATAGACAGTCGGGTCTATTTTTCGCTGTCAACCGTGACGGATATATAGTGGTTAAGGTTAAGAAAAATTTTTTTTTGTTTGTATGGACCTGAAACCTGGACGTCGTACGCATGGCAGGAACGTCGTCTTAATTCATTCCACATGCGCTGCATTCGTAACATCCTTCACATCACCTCGCAAGACAAAGTCACAAACGAGCGTGTTCTTGAAATTGCTAAGCTTTCCAGTTCCACCGCCTTGCTTAAACAAAGGCGGCTGCGACATGTGCTCAGGATGAAACACTCTCGTTTGCCGCGAAGCATCCTCCTTAGCGCTGTTTCATACATACTAGCTAGGGTATGCCTGCGCAGTTTTGCCAGTACTTTGCCTGTACCTTGAACTGCACAGGTAAAAAGGAGCGTATGTGGCATTCGACTGTGCAGCATTCAGTGTTAGTTTTTCTGTGCATTTCAACTGTACAGACAAAACTGCGCAGGCATACCCTAGTGTGTATGGCCAGCTTAATGCAACGAGAGGCGTCAGGAGGCCGATGTTGCGCTTCAAAGACTGTGCAAAGCGTGACATGGCTGCTTCGTTTGCTCATTTTGATACTTAGAGAGCAAAACGACACGGTAAAGATGGCGTTCCACCTTCCTACCTACAATTGGGAATATGCATAAAAAAATATCGCATTTCGTAACAAAATATGAAAATACCGTCAAAGAGATGGCAAAAAGTGAAATTAAAATTAAAATCGGCCAAAAAATACGGATAATATAAAACTATTTAAAACTACTAATTAGACAGAGAGATCCAACATGTACTGTGACGCCAGCAGGCAGTATACTGCCATATAAACTCAATGTTAAATTCTGTTTTGCTAGAAAGAGATAGAAACAAATTTTAAATGGTATATCTTGGTTTATTTTTATAGTTATTCAAGAAATATTTTTTCTCTTCTGTTTGTTACATGAATTACTTTTTAATAAAGCAAAAAAAAATCATGCATATATATATTCAGCCATCAAAGAAAGCGCCAGGCTCACTGCTTAAACCATCTGGAAAAGACGAATGAGGCCTATGATGACCTACTTACGAATGAAATGTGATTCCATGTGATTTAGCTTTATGTTTTAAGCTGAAGCATTTCAAAAACGCGCAACACTTGCGCAGCACGGCATGTTTTTAGCTGTATTCGATATTACACTGTATGTTGACAAGATGTTGACTATCGGTGACAGCGGACAACTGACTCGGGATAGGTCCTCGGAACGTATATTGAGGTGCTCGAGAAACCGCGTGCGCCTTCTCTTCTCCTTATCTTTCTCTTTTTGCTTTCATCTAAGTTTTGCTACCTTCCAGATACCAAAATATTGCATTTCCCTCTAGTTTACTTATCGATACCTCGGGCGCGGATCAATTGGCGTAAAAGCTATTTCGCTAAAATAGCTTTTACGCCCATTGATCCCAGAGGTATTGTTATGTATTCCAAAATTAGGGTCTACAAGGAAGGGTGGTTCAAAATTGCCTTGAAAGATTTAAACTACAAAAACAGACAGAATGATGCAAGTTAAATAAAAGCTCATAAAAAGGATGAGGGAAAGTGCAGGCCTGAAGATATATGCGATAAATAAGATAAAGACGATACCTAAGTCTAGGGTATTGTATGATTTTTGTAAAGTCACGTGCATCAGTATGTATAGGTACTTACATCACAAAGTCCCAAAAATATGTATACAAACCTCATAGCAATGACAATAAAGTTGAATTATACATGTTTTTGCACCTTTTTCCGAATATTCCCTATATTGACTGTACTTAAGAAGTTACAAAAAAAATTACCATCACCATAGTCACAATATACAGCCCAATACTTACAAATTTCCCATTTTCCCAACTTATGTTTTTTTGCTAAAACTAGAAAGCTTTTCACAGCAATTAAATATGAATATCTTTCTTTATGCTTATCACAGCAAAAGTTCATTCCAATGATATGTCACAAATGTCAACAAGTGTTTTCTTCTTTTTCCTTCAATCAGCAACATTAACAATGAGCGTAAATTACAGTTTGAATTCAGAACGCATATTCCACAGACTACTTAGGGATACTACGATAGGCATATTCACTTACTTTTCATCAATATTAAGCTGCGCTTTCACTTCGTGTTCTGAACAGTTCTGAGCGAGCAATCCTTTGTCTTTGCGGTAGATGAAAACACTTGAGCGAGCGAATGTGTTTGTTCAGTGATGTTCGTCTGGACCCGGTGAACGATTTCCCGCTTACTCATTCATTCAGTGAAAACGACACGTCACAGGCAAGCGAGCTGTTGCTCTGTGCATTCGTTCGGCGTTGTTCGTGCTCGGTGGGTCTCCGGTCTTTGTTCTGAATTTATTCACGATGGAATGAAATCAAGAAAAAACGTTGCAACTTATTGAAAATTATTTTAAATTTAAATTATTGATTCGGGGCGGCTGCCGCCGTCTGAATAGACTGATGGTTAGAGCGTTGGCCTACTACGCAGACTGCGGGTTAGGACCCCAGCTATGGATCGGTTTTTTTTTTGATGACAATACGGTTTCGACACGAACGAAGACGCTTAGGCCTCGCAGGTACCTACTATAACTTAAATTTTGGAAAAGGTATTGCAAGGCAAGCAGGTATTAAATTATATAGGGCTTGTTTTTAGCTTTTCAGTTGATATTTTTTTTAAAAAGGACTTCTTGCGGCGGTAGCTTGCAGCACGCTTATTATTATAAATTTGAAAAGAAAAAATAAATAAATAGACGAATATGGATGCCAGCGTACCTAGCAAGAAGGCACAATCTTCATTATGTTATCAATTAGACAATTTCTTGTTTAAAAAAATAACTAGAATGTCCCAAAGTGACTTTGAATCACTTTTAAAACGCCATATTCTCACACCAAAACAAACCAGAGATTGCAGCTCGAAGCGGACGGCCGGTGGCGGCGCCAGTTCAACTACTCCCTGCACGACCGCGCTTACCCGTCGGAGTAAGGGACGGCAATTAATTGTCAGCGATATATATTATTTATATGGAGAAATTATAAAAATAGTTGCCGAAATAACAGGGAATGTGCATGCATTTTTTTCATCGCAATTCTTCACAAAATATGAAAATACCGTAAAAGAGATGTCAGAAAATTAAATTAGAAATTGTTTGTTACATGAACGAATTTTATTAAAGCAAAAAAAAGAAAATCAAGCATATTACCTATTGACGCAATTTTTGAAGATTGATCCAGATTGCTCCACTCACTAATCGCTCCATTACGTTTGGCGATTGTCGCCAGGCAATACTTGTTTAAATATTAATCGCTCGTGTAACTGCACCTTAAGCGATTTTATCCGGTATTGCTAGAGTAATGAAATAAATTGTTCAAATCTATTAAGAGCCTGTCCACACTAGCGCTTTTAACCGGGGTTCTATAGGTTCAAAAAACAGGATCTAAGCTGAGCGTGATATTTATTTATTGTAGAAACTTTTTATTCGTGCTGTCGCTTTGATCTTGTAACAAACCCTCTAGTTTCAGAATACGGTGCCCTAAACGTAATCATCCAGGTTGACTATTATGGTTTATACTCTTATACTTGTTTGCTTCTATTATACTTAATATGATTATGTATAAAAAAGCAAAAATACACATCTGGCAGTGTTTATTTCAGGAAATAACAATGAAAATATAACTAATAACAAAACGCTATTCACGTACGCTCATAAATTCGAAAATCACCATTCTTAATTAACTTGCACATCATGTGCGATATAGGTAAACTGACTTAAACAGTATTACGCAAATAGTCACTTATCACTCAAAGATATGCTTGGAGTAGGGCAGGTGTGGGATCAGACAGGCGTGGTGCGGCGGTAGGGGTCGGTGCCGACGGCGCGGTCGTGGCGCGGCGCCGGCCCCGCCGCGTCGCCGGCGCACGCCCTGGCTCCAGCTCCAAATGTCACCAGCTCTTCTTCGCGTGACGGCGGCGGTTCTACAGCGGACGTATCAAGAAATCTGCCACTTGCAACTGACGCCTGCGATTGGAATATTGACGCACTCCTTAAACCGCTCAACGTATTTGCGCTCTGAGGAACCTCTTTGAACTCTTCAAAGTAATTATCGCACGCCGTCGGCCTCGGCGCAGCTGGAAAACCGTACAATGTTGAAGTAGACAGATCTTTTAACGATGCTGAACTTAAATTTACTCTTCTATTTTTGTGTATTGAACAGTGCGGAATATCATCTCCGTCGAAAATGAAGCGCCGACGCTCGCGCGGTGTCGCGGCGGATGATCCGCTGGGAGGATAGGTATCCCGTTTCATCATTCTTCGCTCTAATAGTGAGGAATCACGTTCTCTAAAATCTGAGAATGCGTATTCGCGATCCCACGCCCTACCATCAGCCTTGGCTTTTTCCGTGAGTTCAGTTATCCAGTCTTTTTGGTACCATTGCAGAAATAGGAATATTGCGGAGGTTCCCGCTAGTTCGACGGCAATGAAGCCACTGATGTACAGGCCAAAAGAATACCCGTAACTGTAAGACATCCGCGGCGTGGCGAAGATTGTCATGTAGTGCAGCTTGTGGTTCACTTGGGACTTGAACACTGATATGTACATGACGATTCCGGTCAGCATAATCAGGCCTGAAATAATACACAAAAATAGTTATAATCATAATTAGGGATAAACTTATCGCTCGATTAGGAATAGACAATTTCCGACGACATTAAATTTAGATTATACCGATCCAATAGATTGTTGGATGCTTGAGTAATCCGGATGGTTATTGTATCTATGGGTTTATTTTATATAAGAGAGTGTATCTTCTTTCTCATAGCTGTTGGTGAAAGGTGAAATATAAGAACGGCTAACAAACTTAACGTTTTTTGAAACTTACTTATTGGAAACGGTACTGCCCGCGCTGTATCTTAAATGTAACGAAAAAGTTATTTACTTACAATCAATAGAAATGGCCAAAGATGCCAACAAATTAGTACTGTTTGACACATAACCTCAAAATTTCATGAAGCGTGCTTTTATTTAATAGTTGTTTAATCTAAAAATTAACATGAAAGTAATATTCATGCGTATAAATAATTCCAAAGATCTTTCTCGATCTTGTAAAGTATATGAATATGGAGTAATAATGGTAAATTGGTTAATTTCGTTTTGTTTAAATTTTTGGCCATTTCTATGTTATGGTCTAACTCTTTTTAACTGGACAATAACATTGGTCGCATCGTTAACATTACGATGACAAATGATTTAAGACAATATGGTTTAATGGTCAAATAGCGCTATTTGAAATCCTGGTACACTAGTTATATTTTTTAGGGTTCCGTACCAAAATTGTAAAAAAGTGAAACTTCGTTGTCTGTCTGTCCGTCCGTCCGTCTGTAAGTCACAGCAGTTTTTCTCAACAACGCTATCAACTTGAAATTTGGCATAATTGTATAACTTGCTTGCCCACATCTCTTTTTAGTATAAAAAAATAATTTTATATTTAATTATAATTTACATTGATCAGTATCATATTAAATACATTGGGAAAATTATTCTGTGATAAAATAAACAAATATGACGTACTTATAGAATAAAAAATGCATAAAATAAATATAATACATTATAGAATTAAGTATATACATACAAAAATAAATATGACAGATTAATAATTCAAAGTAAATGGGACATAATTTAAATTTTAATAAATGTGCAATATAATCAATAAATATATACATATACCTAAGAGTACAAGCCCTCTTCTCTACTAATGTTGCTGTGCCCAACGGGTCCATAATTAAGTTATAATAAATGATTACTGTATAAACTTAAGTTAGCCGTACATCTGTAATAGTAGTTTATGTGACTGCTGCATAATGAGAGGCATTAAATCACGAGTGTGTGTTTATGAAACGAGCCGACAGGCGAGTTTCACAATAGCATCACACGAGTGTTTTAATGCCTAATTATGTACAGTTACATACACTATTTTATCTACATACATATTATAAGCTCTCTATGATGTGTTCAGGAACCGCATGTTACGACCGGCATAGCCGTCAATGATCAATTATTAGAACGTCGAAAATGGCGGCAACCGTAGTTTATTTTTAATTCAGAGACAATCTAGAGTCGGCCTCTACTATCATATCGTTCGATATTAAATTATCAAGTAACATACGAGATTTGTCAAAATTGTATGCAATTGACATTTCATTTCGGATTAAATGTCATCTCGAGTGATAGTAGAATTGAGGTCAAATAAAATTGTTTTGTTTTTCAAAGATGTTCGAAATTTGAAACTCATAACTTTATCAAATCTTATATCGTTATAAGAACATTATGTTACTGCTACAGATAAGAAAATTATCATAGTAAAATTGATTGTTGTAATGCTGGTCATTGCCTACGGATTCTGAACGCAATATAGAGGACTTATGATATGTTTGTAGATAAACCAACATTATGGAATGCAATAAACGTTTGAGTATTGAATATCTAAAAAAAATATTGAAACGGGGTCTAGAATGGGGGGTTGAATAGTGAAAGTAATTGGATTATATCAAATGGGGTGTCATATGAAAGGGTTTAATCTACACATTTTAAAACATTTTTTTTTATAATTTTCCATGTCGTACTTTTTGATTTATAGCTAAAAATGTACAAAAAATTACCGTCCTCCCCTTTATCTCCGAAGTTTATGTTATGAACCAAAAAACTGAAAAATTCTTAACGTATAGCTAATTATTTATATTTTAGAGGAAATTAAATAAAGTGTTCAAAAATCAGTTTTTGAGAAATAACTATAAAAACTTTAAAAATTTATGTTAAATTTTGGCAACTCAAAATAGTCTTTATTGCATATGAATTAATGTACCTACATAAAAAGGTATATTTTTGAAGTAAATACGGAACCCTCGGTGCACGATTCCGACTCGCACTTGACCGGTATTTTTTTCATTAGCTCTGCTCGCGATTTTATTTTAGTAAAAATCACGAAACAACATTACAGCATTAAGCATTCCAGGGTTTTCAATTCCAAAGCTCGTAAGGAGAAAAATATTCTGTACCTACCTATTGATAAAGTTTTGAAGTCAGCGGTCTTCGCTGGCGGTGTCAGGTTTTGCGTAGACATTTTCTATGGGAAGATCCAGAGAATATACTATGATAGATCCCCTTATTTTGAACGTATTTGAAGTACAAATAAGCGTGTCAACTTCAGACATTTTTTTTTTCTAATTAATAGGAATGAGGTGAACTACGTATTTATGATATAAAAAAACAGAGATATATTAATATTTTACAATAATATTAACGTACAAAAATACATTAAATTATCAACTCGTAGTCAATAAAAATAATAAATTTAAAATTGAATTTAGTTAAAGTTAAAGCTGGTTTCATACCAATTTTTTTCTGATTCTAATTGTCGCTGGATAAATTAGTAAAAAAAGCCGTGGTAGCCTAATGGTTTGACCTGCCAACTCTTGACTTAAGCAGAGGGTCGTGGGTTCGAACTCGGGCTCGCACCTCTAAGTTTTTCGGAATTTATGTGCGAAATATAATTTGTAAATTTACCATGAGCTTTTCGGTGAAGGAAAACATCGTGAGGAAACCTGCACTTACCTGCAATAGCAATTTGACGATGTGTGCGAAGTTCCCAATCCGCACTGGGCCCGTGTGGGAACTAAGTAAAGCCCAAACCCTCTCATGTGAGTGGAGGCCTGTGCCCCGCAGTGGGACGTATATTATAGGCTGGATTATTATTATTATTAAATTAGTTTCAACAAACAATATTTGTATGTGTTTACCGGATATAATAAACAAGACCCCCGCTATGAAGGTGCAGAGCCGCCGGCCCTTGACGCAGTGGCCCAACACGCAGCAAAGAGCGGCGAACGCCTGAGTCAGAACCGCCAGCAGCAGCGGGGCGGCCGAGCGGGTAACGACATCTGAAATTGCATAAAACGAGTAAATTATGTAACAATAAGGCATAAAACGGAAGGTAAGCGTGCAGCCGGGCTACCTGATGGTAAGCGGACACCGTCGCCCATAAACGTCAGTTGTACAGCCGAGGACAGAAAGATGTTTACACTTTTTCACTTTATTCCATTGTAATAAGGTCCAAAAGTGTATACATACTTCTGTCCTCGACTGTACCAGGGCCACAGCTAAGTCACTGATTTTAGTAACAAAAAATACACTTTTCAAACCGCCTAAGGAGAACATATTAATGTTGTAAGGTTGAGTTTAATGTCATAGTGCTGAGGAAACTAAATAATGACCGACGACGCGGATAGCCAGTTGGTAGTGACCCTGCCTACGAATCTAGCGGACCCGGGTTTGATTCCAGGTAGGGGCAAATATTTGTGTGAAGTGAATGCGAGTATTTTTCTAGGCCTTGGATGTTTTCTATGAGATTTTTATTCTTATATTGAGAATACATACTTAATAGGCACATATTTAAATATGTATTCTCAATATAAGTAGGTATGTTTATCGCTGCCTTGTACCCATAGTACATGCCTAAAGTTTAGTTTGGGACTGATCAATTTGTGTGCGATTGTCTCGTAATAATTATATAACAATACAACAATAATGGATAATATTACAAGTTAATTGGTTTTCAGGTCTACTAATAAATATAGTACTTGTCGCCCATAACTTTTATGCCTCCCAACATTTAGTCCAGGGTTCAATAAAGACAAATAGGACAGTTTCACACTACCTACTCATTATTTATTTATTACATGGGTAATAAACACTGAGGATTTATACCGCTTATAGTTATCACTGTTATCAGCTAAGAACGTCTCGGAATTGAAACTTACTTACGTAAAATAAGTTGTCTAGCAAAATGAAACATAGCAGCACGTTTTGACTAGATACTTTACTGTCCGTAATCCTTAAATAGGAATAAACTTAAAAAAATAACTGCAGTTTATATTCAAAATAAACCATTTTAAGTAGAAAATACTTGTTTTTTTTTTCAAGCCTTTTATTTATTTTTCCAGGACTGGCCTGTCCAGCGGTTCACCTCGACTCTGCTTCTAGCTACTTACTAGCTTGAAATTTAATGATTATGGCTAAGAATACATGGACTACTGCACCCCGATTTGGCAATTCATAATATTAAGATGATAAATATCACGTTGATTTAAGTAAACAAGTTTTATAATCAGCGGGCTTAGCATGCATGGACGAGATAAAGTTTGGCAGGTGCGTGGGAAATAAATACATCTATTCCATATACTAACGTAAGACTTAACGCTTAAGGTTTAAAATAAAAATGTCCCGTCTTAATAAAATCGCTATAGTCGCTTAATAATAAATAATAAAACTCAGGACGAGACACTTTTATTTTAAACCTTAAGCGTTAACATTGAAAAAAATCCAATCTAATCAAGTGCCATTTTAACCTGTTTAAAGAAATGTGTTGATATGCAAATAAAAAGTAAGAACAACTGTTACTTACAAGGTATTGCGTTTGTTGAGTCAACAGGATCTGGTGCGTACCGCGACAAGGGGAAGTAAGGGATGTCCACGCATCTGTAAACTGTGCTACCGGCTAAAATGAAAAAAAATGCATTTGTTAGACCTCTCGCATTTTCGTAGGCCTTAGGGTCAGTTCACACCAAGACGCGACGCGACGCGACGAGGCGCGTACTTTTTTAGATAGCGTTACCATTCATAACATTAAGGTACACATATTACTCGTATTGAGAGAATTCGAAAATGCCCCAAGGCGTTTATAAATAATTATAAACGCCTTGCGTTCGCCTTGCGTGGAATTGGGTAGGTAAAGTTTTTGGAAGACGTGTAATTTATATATTTTTTTGATAGTCGTCATCCTAAAGATCAAGGAACTGCGGCTCTTTTATTTTTATTTCCTCTAATATTTTTGAAATATTTTTTTAGTTATTAATTTGAAATTTGTAAACTTTAATGACCGACAAGCTTGTTGCCTTCGTACTTAATGAAAAAGAAAGAAAAAACTGTCATTAAAGTTTACAAATGTCAACTTAAGTAATAACTAAAAAAAATATTTCTAAAATATTAGAGGAAATAAAAATAAAAGAGCCGCAGTTCCTTGATCTTTAGGATGACGACTATCGAAAAAAAATATAATTTACACCTCTTCCAAAAACTTTACCTACCCAATTGTTGTCACGCTGCGCCTCGAGACGCCTCGCAGCGTAGCGCGAAGCAGCACGACTCAGCGTTATCATTGTTAGAAAATTTTGCGTGGCTCCACGATGCACCTCACGGTGTCGCGATGCAATTTGCGACGTCGTACTGCGCATCGTGGAACAACTGGCCGCTTCAAGCAGGCGTCGCGTCACGGTGTGAACTAACCCTTAGGTAGGCCGCGTCTTGCAAATAAAGTCAGTATGTACGTTCAACAACTTTAATTGTTGAGAAATTTTCAGTCAAATTATTAAAACCTGGTTTTTAAGTAATAAAACAATGTGTATTAAGTATATGACATTACAAACAAGAATCTAATTTAATTCGGAAGCCGAAGGCTAAAATACAAACTACTAACACAATGTTAGTGAATAATAAAGTTTTTTTGAAATCCCAGCTGCTTTTGTATAATGCGGATGGTGACACTCTAGCATCAGCCTTGCAGTTAGAACTTGAAATTTAGTGTAAACGTGTTGGTTTGATATGATCTACGGTTAGGTAGGCAGCATCTCGACGCAATACACATATACATCGTTCCTAGGCAATCGAGTAAAAATTTTGTGGACGAGTCAGTCTCTGTGCAAGCATGAGTATTGGAAATATTAAAGAGAAAATAATTCATGAACGCTGGGACAGCTAACGGACGCATCGGCGGACTTTGCAAATGGAATGGAAGTGGGACGGCGCGGTGTATGGGGCGCTACACAATGCATTTTCCGCGACGGAAACGGTGACGCATTGTAACCGAGGCGCGGAAGTTGCGGCGGCCATTCTAAATATGTACACCGCGCTGCGGTATGACTTTGGAAACAAACCATGATACGCTTAGTTCATAGATACGTGTAAACAAATGTATTCAAAGTAAACGACATCTTTTGTAATGTTGAATTTGCTTGGTAGTTAGTTTGGCGTCACATGAAATATGTGGTATTACGATATGGAGAGTAGACCTCTTCAACATTTAAACAGTGGTCTGAGAGCTGTCAAAAAGTATTTTTCAATTAAGAACGTTTTGCTCAATTGGTTGGTGAAATTTGTCACAAGACTGGAAAATAATTTTACGATTAAGTAAATGGTTTCAGTATACCATAAAATATGTTTTACATTTTACAGCTAAACACAGACAAACAAAGAAGACGTGTGTGTAACAAACACGCGAATGACACTGTTAAACAAACATTAAATAAACATAGGTAACCATTCTGATGCCATAGCAATGTTATAGCAAACCAGCTTTTACTCTCAACATCTAATAAGTTAAAATGACTTACGATCTGTATGGCATATCCTCCACAAGCCCGAAACAGTGTGTTTGGCAACAAGATTGTGGTGTCCGGTGCCGTTGTACGCTGGGTTCAGCATGTTCTCCTCGGTGTGGAGCCAGTTGTTGGTAGACACGGCGACCAGGATGGCGATGACTGCCGTGCCAGCTGACAGTGGCGTCAGGAGCCACAGGCACGCCACCGAAGAATCGACCTGCGCCACCAGCGTCGGTGAAGGGGGGATTGGTCTGGAATGTTTTACCATGCTCTTTGATGAGGATGCTTAAATTTAAAAGGTACTAGGTAATATGTTACAGTTATATTTCAGCACCTCTAAGTTTTTCGGAATTTATATGCGAAATATAATTCGTAAATTTACCATGAGCTTTTCGGTGAAGGAAAACATCGTGAGGAAACCTGCACATACCTGCAAAGTAAATTGACGGTGTGTGTGAAGTTCCCAATCCGCACTGGGCCCGCGTGGGAACTATAGCCCAAACCCTCTCATTGTGAGTGGAGGCTTCTGTGCCCAGCAGTGGGACGTATTTAGGCAGATTTTTTTCATTTTTTTATATTTCAGCCAGACGGAGCGCGCCTGGACCGTTTTTACTAGCTATTATTTAACTTCACGTGTTATGGTGTTTTTTATTGGAAAAGGCTAACATTTTGAATTTATATGTAAACTCGATTACAATGTAATTTATTATTATGGTATCTATGAGCTGATCTGATAATGGAGTCGAAAGGTACCATTATATATCCGCTATGCTTAACGTAGACCCGTCGAGTTGGGACTCGTTAGTTTAGTATTGATAAGCAAATGAAGCTAAAGGTACAATCGACCACAAAAGCTTGTCCCAAAATTGTATCTTTGGCAGGTACTTATTAAAGGGTAACTTACACGTCATAGAAAAACAAAATGTTGGAGTTAAAGTAGTTACCTGGGCGGGCGGCGGCTGGCAATGGCACCGCTGAGCGTGGGCGCGGGCTGGCGCGCGGCGCGCGGCAGAGTTGCGTGCACGCACTGCGCGCCCCCCCCGCTCCACATACCTTTCCCGCCTCTCACTGGAATTATAATTTAAATATGTTAATTATTGTAAGTATAATATAAAAACTATGTATCAATACTTAGTTTCTTTAATTATGGGGACAATCTTATACGAATCAATCTACTTTCAAATTAAACTCTAGACTTGTGTATGTGTGTGCTTGTGTGTGAATGACGCGGAAAAAATCATTTTTTACAAACTATGTAAAAATGTATAAAGACAAAACACGATCATCCGACAGAACTTTTACAGACAGGAGGGGCTCTAATTGAAAAATAGTATAGTAAACGGAAATAACCAGCCCGATGAGGTCTCTAATTGGAAATTAATTACTTACGCTCTATTCATTACAGCTATAAAGGAAATTATCTCTTAAATTATTTATAGGCTTATAAGCCTGGCTTATGTATTGCCCGTATTAAATATATTACAGTATATCGACGGTTCTCTGACTCAACCTAGTATATGAAATTTTACGAAATCCGAATATCCACTTTAGGTACACGTCCTAAAGTAGATATTCCAATTTCATACATTTTCATATACGAGGTTGAGTCAGAGACCCGTCGATATTATACTAGTTAAGTATACAAACTCAACGTGGGCGCGATTGACGTGACAATCAACGACCGCAGCACCAATATGTTAATGGCGGCCATGGCGGGTGGTCAACGCGTGACGTGCGCACAGAATCTATCTGGCAATTAATTAGCTAACAGCTTCATAAATAATAACTTGACGTAGCTGCAGATGAACTGCGAGTTTCAGAGTTATGCAATCCAATACTATTATACGAGCAATAATTAAAATGTTGTATATCACATCAAAAACATAAGTAGGTAGGTATTAAATAACGGCCTAGTTCTCATGTGCCACCAAAAGTAGTGATATCTAAAAAGTTAAACTAGTTAAGTTTGGCACTTGATTGTTGAAAATAAAACTAATTAATTGGTACTGTTATACACAAAAACTGGCTAAGGCAATCACTTCAAAAAACAATCAAAATAGACCTCTACGAAATTAATTGTTCGATCCGTCGGAATATATTTGCAGTTCCAGGAACTCCACACTTGACCGTATCTATAAATTCCGCACGATATCTACTAAAACTCGATCGATTAGTTAAATCAAAGGGGTGGAAGGATCCGCAATTAAGGAATAATGGCACAGTTTGCCTTAATAGTCTGACCCTGTGAAAGCCAACAAACCCTTAATTTTTTGTTATAGGGACAATTTAGCATGATACAAAGCATTTGAAATAGTATAAAATTACTATTTTATTCAAGAAGTAGGTACCCGTTGTTTTGGCTACAGCCAAATCATGGTCGAAGTATTATTTTTTACTAAACACATAAAAGTATAATAGGTAGTACTTCAATTCGAGAGCTTGTAACATAACATGTAACCCCTTATACTCTGGGCCGTCCTTTAAAAAAAGGGGATAATATTTGATAACTTAGTAATAAAATTAATCAATTACTTCTTGATATCATAAAAAAAATTAGTTTAGTTTTAGAGTAATACAGGTTAGCATACACTTATCCAGCATGTTTTTAGAAAACTGTTTATATTAAGCACTTTTAAACTATATCTAGCGTGTCCCCTCGTTTTGCGCAGACACTCATTTCATCGATGTGTCGTTTCACCGAATTTCATTTCATCGGAAGCCAATTTCTGCTGAAACCTTATTGTTTTCAGGTTTTCTTAACCATGGAATACTTAGGTTAGGTTAGGTTAGACCTGTGACCACCAAAAAATTATAAGTCCTGCAAGTGGAAATGCCTGTCGATGAAATTAAAATTCGGCGAAGTAAAACGTTCTATGCAATGAGAGTCTGTGATTCAAGGTTAAAACATAGGGTGACGTACCTATTAATAATGCGGTATAATTTAAAGTCGGTATACGTTAGGTAAACCTTTAGATACTAATGAATGTACGTGAATAAAGATTGATTTAGTAAAGAGAATTTATCGATACTTTAGGGTGAATCCGTGTCCTTTTGTCGGGGCTCCTACAAAATTCCGTTCAAAGCAGGTGGACATTGATATTCAGCCACCGCGTCCCCGGGTTAGCGGCGAATTTTCTCAGCAACGCAACGTAAGCTTCATTTCTTTGTAAACTTACCATTTTCACGACCCTGGACCCGCAATGTAATAATGTGAAGGACGTCGATAGTAAAATTCAATTATTTCCTCCCTGTCCAGGCTTTTGTCAACATTACGGATCACTCGCATTTTTTATTAGATACAATAAAGAAGTTTTTTTGGCTTGTCTTTGTAGCTAACTCGATAAATGTTATAGAATGAATTTATCTATATTTGTGTCTGAAAATTCGCCGTAGCTCAACTAAGTTATTGATTGACAAATACTCGCACGGTATACCAATGTAGTTCACTGATATTTAAATAGTGTTTTTAAAACATACGAAGACGACTCCTAAACATACAACAGCATCAAAACCACACTTCTGTTTTTACGTCCCAGAGTAATAAAGTATTTCAACAAAATTTGTCTTAACCTTAGCGTTAGCTATAATTTAAGCTTTATAGCTCTAATTACACAACGCGTTACAATTTAGCGGTTATAGCGAAACCTCGTTGGCGAAAATTATTCGCAATATCCAGCAAGCGGCGAACACGCTCGGTCGAAAGAGAAACACAAAGTTTCTAATAGTAATGACGGCGATAAACGGTGACATTAAACATAATTACGTGAACGCCGCGCTAAAGACAAGTCGAAGCCATCTCATCAAAGACGCTCGTTGTAGGAGGCTTGGAAGGCTGCACGGAAAAATTAGACATTTGAAAAATTAAGTTGGGTACTTTAACGAAACATGAAATGAATTAGGCACTTGAGGGTGTCGCGGTGTTTGACCGTTGTGGAAATTAAATGATTCAGAAAACAATAGGCACTTATGGAAAGTTGAGAGTTACATTGCAATATTTTTTTGATTCGGTTAAAGTCAGACGTATGAGAGCGAATGAAAAAGAAGTACTAATCCGAAGGTAGTTATAAGGTAAAAACACACTTATCCCACGTACGCAACGTATGCGATGCATTATGATATTCTGGACTATTGAATTTGTATGATTAGAAACACACTTGTCATACGCAACGCCACGTATGATAAGTGTGTTTCTAATTATACAAGAGTCCAGAATATCATAATGCATTGCATACGTTGCGTACGTGGGATAAGTGTGTCTCTACCTTAAAGAGCCACTGCACTGGTGTTGCATTGCTTTAATAATGATATTGGCAATCATTAATTAATAGCTCAAATCTATTGAAATAAGGTGCAAATATTAAGATTAATCTTTGATATTGACTGTACTATTTCAGTTAGTTGTGCCGCATACTGTTCACATGTAACGCAGAAGTAGAAGAAGTATTTTTGTTCATAATCGGCACCTGTGTAGTGACTTTTATAATATAGTTCACCTGCAGCTTCCTACTATTATACATGCAACAATGTGTATATTTGTTTATTCCGTATTCAAGGCCTCAACCGATCGATGTATAATTTGGTACAAACATAGTTAATAGCCCAGAGACGGAGAAGGGGTCCTTTTTATCCCGAAAAATTAGATAACTTCCGAAGGGGAAAATCGATAAACAACTCCTACGCGAACGTTTTTTATAAGATCCACTCCCAGCACGCCTCCGTCGCTCTTTATGTGATCGTCTGTCATGTTGAGCTTAAAATTGAATGAACACGCCTCAAATGTGGTTTCCGTTATTGTTTTTATTTTTGTCTACGAGTAGCATGTGCTATGATGATAATTATCATTGCGTTTTTATTTTTAAATTTATTCTAACCAAGCAATAACCTTTATTCCTTTTGTTAGATTTCGTAGTAGACGGTTGTTGAACAAAATCATTCCGCGCAGCTGCCCACGTGCCATTTTTCCGCTATGAAAAGATAATATGAAAATCGATTCCTAACACCATGAAATGGAGGGTAATTGGAAATAACGAATCTCGCGCCTAAAAAATTGCACGTAACCTGGTTACCGTTACAATTCTATGGGAAAGTAAATTGTTTTCAGCACTTTTCTATTTTAACAATGAACTGAAAAATGGCTGTATCTCTCGAAAAGAAGGCAGAGGAAAATTTAAACCCTCTAGGATACACGTTTATATTATCTCTCTTACCGCCGAGGCAAACAAATTGCTTGTCACGACTAGAGAGAAAATATAGCCATCAAACATAATTCACGTACTCGTACAACAAATGAGTTGCGGCTCTGAAATTAATAAAAAGGTAAGCAATAGAAAATACCTAGACGGAATATTAATAGGTAGATTCGAAACTGTAATAATCGAAATATTAACTTAAGAAACATCAAAGTATTTCTTGTTAGACTAGAGATAGAGACTCAGTTTGACGTAACTAGTTAATGTAATTTTTGTGTAGTGATTGATTTTATTGTGTTTTCTAATAAACTAAGGTATTTTTTAGAAATTGAAATGCATGACTCGATGTATTATTTAAAGCCTTAAATTCCTTTATCCTTTAATATACTTAATAGTATTATATCATGTAGGAATAAGACCAAAGTTCATGTGACATATTCATATTATTCATATATTCATATTCTGTCGGGCCACTTTATATTGTAAATAAAATATGTTAACTGTGTGGTACGAGTTTGTGTGTTTTTTTAATTTCACAAATATTTGTTGAATCTGAAAAGGCAATTAATTTCTAAAGGAAAAGAGGGCACGTAACACACGTATCCGCCATATTGTACGTTGTGCATGTGTGTGACGTTTCCGCCAGCTGTGTGCATTCAGTGGTCTCGCCGTAAACTGTTATATTTTCTTTTTACTTTTTCTAAAAACGTGCAAACGTGACTTAACAAAAAGTATGCCAGTATTGTAGCAGGGGATTTACGTGTAAAAATTTACTACAGGAATCAGAATGTTTGGTAATTTTTTCTTCACTCTTCCAAAAATGTGCATGTTGAAAGTACTGGCTTGATTATTTTTTGCGTTTAGAGTTTTGTAACTGGGCTGCATATATCCACAAAGAGTAAGCAAACTAAATAAAACCATTACTTTACAAAAGACTGTTTCGTACTTATCGTATTAACAAGTATACCCTGACCGTGAAAAAATAAAAATAAATTCCTGCAATGCAAAAGAAATAGGGATTACTAATTTTTCTAATTAATTTCTCAAATATTAAAAACATTACATCAAATGAAACATTATAAATAATACATATAAAAAGCTACAATCAAATTTACTAACACGCTACAATCATATTATGTAACTGTTTCTAAATAAAAACGTATACGAATCTAGAAATCCCTTTTTACCAGACTACGGCGAAGCAAAAATGAGGGTTATGATTAAACAGCTGACTGTTGCAATGGTCTGAATTTTAGCATAAGTACCTAATGAAAATACAACGATAATTATGCTAAGCCTATAAAATAAAGAAAATCTCTGCTACAATAGCAACGATATTTTTGGGTATGTGTGAATCCATGCTTCAAGATGCGTAGCCACGAAGTCAGTCAGCAGATGTCGCGCGGCAGGCGCCTGCAATTTATTTAATGTGGCCCCGCCTACGTTTTATGACGTTTTTTTTTCGCTGCTGCGATGATACCTCCTCGTCTTATTGAGCCGTTTGCTTCGCTTCCCTCGGGAGAACTTTTATTAAGTGACGGTACTTTACAGCTTCCCTAGAACGTTTATTATACGCGAATTTTCGGAAGTCATTTTGTAAAAGAGAAGAGGTGTTTAATCGTTAACTTACGTCATATATATATATGGAATATCAGAATATCATTGAAAATATATAAATAATATAAAGACGAAAATTATACTGGAGACTATTCGAGAAATATGTAACTTTTGTAGGGCTTATAATTAAAAGTTCATGATAAAGCGCGTCACACACTAGCTAGCTAGGAGCTATAATATATATTAATATAAATTATAGCTGCGTGTGTGAACTCTGTCAACTAGTACGAAAAATATACCTAAACTATACGAAAATATATCGTAAGATGCCTTGCTATAATATATATTAATATATCAAAATATATATTATAGCTCCGTGTGTGACGCGCTACTCACGCGCTTAAGACTTCGTTAAGATCAAGTAAGTACCTACCTTTTAAAAGCTACAACATTTACATTCGTTACTGTTTGAAACTAGTGCATAACCTAATATTTAAATGATTTTTATTTCTTAGTTACTCGTTTTCATAACTACTTCCATCTAGCAAAAAATTCGTAAAGTAATGTCATATACGTATCGATTGTTACCCACTCGTCGCAGTAGCACACTGCCGCTAAATTCCGTCACCTTCATATTGTTTTGGTTTGCGTGTATGTCCTTGCATAACTTCGTTAAAATATAAACCAATTTTAGTGATAGCTTAGGCCTGGCCTTCCCGTCTCAGTCCTTTCAAATTCAGAATGAGTGCCCAGAAATGCAATTCATGAGTTCACATATTAATACTATTATAATTACTTTATCTATCCAAACATTGTCACCTTGTTCTCTGTAATCCTAGATTTTTTTTCTAAGATTAAATAGGTTATTCGAAACGTAGTTAATATATACCTGTACATGCCCAGGTTGACCCTTTGCATTAATCTATTTAAATATTACACGTTTCGAATTCCTATCTATTTATTTCAAACTTAAAAGAATGTTCATATACTTTGCAACTCTTGATAATGAGAAAGACATTTTTCAGAGTGGCGGTCTGAGCTGTTTGTGGTTTTTGCCCAGCCTTGACTAAGTGCACTCACTATATAGTCTACTGAAGGATTCCCGACTAGTTTATCAGCTTCACGGGCGAGCCTGAAGCCATTTTTCACTTGTTTTATAAAGAGTAATAATAGTTTTCAGAGTTTACACGCAAATAATGAAAAAGGAAATATATTTAACCCACATGGGTACGTTTTGATTTATTGAAAGTTATTTCGCTCAGAGCCCCGGGCGCGGTTATTTGCCGAGGTCCGAGCATCAACCTCTTTATTATATAACCCCGATAATACCGTACCTTGGATCTTGGTATAACCGTTATTTATAATAAACTTTGTCTGTGATTTTAATCCGGAACCCTGCTAATGTTTGCGGCCGTACCCGAAATTAATTACTTTAATCGCATTGCTTTACATTGGTGTAAGCTAACCTGCAATAGATAATGCTTACTTAGAAGGCTGTAATACAGTTTACTTATTTAAGTTAAATAATACATACGCATTTTATCTATCTTGTACACTCCCCCTCAGTTATTGTTATGAGCAGCAGGTTCAGGTTTCCTCTGATGTGTTTGTATTACCGTAAGAACATCGGGTAATGTACTTAAGTTAGAAAAAAAACTTACTGATACATGGCATCAGCTGGGGTTCAAACTAGTTGGCACTATAAGCCACTAAGCCATGCACCAAGACTCTCATATAAATGCATCGGTACAACGAAAATATATTAGCAATGAAAAGCGTTTTTGTACGTTGCTTTTTACTTTTACATATTTACTGGTCATTAAAACTATCAATGGCTGTATAGAAATAAAAAGTTGAGGAAACTATGCATTTGTATTGATATGGCGTGTAACTTCACACAGTATTAATTAATAAAATATATTTTGAGAACAAATTCAACTCTTGTTTTGAATATGATCATGTTAGACTCGTTATGTCCGATGTTTGATAAAGGTCGTCTTTTATTAAACAATTATTCCCGGTAAATAAATGTAGCATACTTTGATGGTCCTTACAAAGCGACCGTCCTAAACGAGCAACAGATTGTATGTTATTTATTTGAATGTTTCCGAAAACAAGTTTGCTCGGTCTCCAGGCTACTAAAAACAAAACTCCCAAGTATCGAATGCGCCTAAAGGGCTGTTATAACAAATTAATAATTGACGTAATAATAATGTACCATCGATCACTCCGGATGACACATTACCTACCTGGTTTCTGGCGACGGGTGTAATCTGCCGCGATGCTCGATCATGCTACACCTATTATCGGCATCTTACAAACCGCCCCATTTAAGGGTATCGATAAAAACGAGGTTCATACCTACCCACAAATGAAAAAAAGATTATTGTTATAAAACGTTATTACTAAGTGAACCTAGTGAGATCATGTGGAGTACAACTAACGGCGTGCGCACAGGTTTAAAAAAGAAGAGGCTAACGAGTGCTCCAACGACAAATGGCAAAGCTTATAAAAAAAAATAAAGAGGTAGGTATAGAAAGAGAAAAAGGGAAATGGAGTTCGAGAGTTTTATTCGTAGTTAAAATTATACTGGGTGTTTTTTTATTCGCCGAAAAAAATTTGGGGGTTAAATCAGTAAGTCATACTGATCAAATTTCACTATGGGACCAACCCCGAAATCGCGAAAAAAAAATTGACCATCCCATACATTTTGGCTAGTCAGCTGACGATGTTTTGTATGGGAGGGTCAAATTTTTTTTCGCGATTTCGGTGTTGGTCCCATAGTGAAAGTTGGTCAGTATGACTTACAGATTTAACCCCCAAAATTTTTTCGATGAATAAAAAAACACCCAGTATTTGGCGAGTAAAAATACTTACTGTTTGTGTGCTAGTTAAAGGTATTAAATATGCGTGATCACGTAATGTTAATAATATCCAAGTAATATGGCAGGCAGACGTCTTTTGTTCTAGATTTTAGCATTCCACAAAATTCTGGCGAAAATCCAACTGTGTCCTATTCGACTAGGTACTCTTTTTATTATTTTAGTTTTATTTTGTATAAAATACACCTGGTAAACGTAAAATATGTCACTTGTTATCAAATAGTCCTACCTTAAGGTATTTGCATTAGAAATTTATAAAAAAAAAACATTATTCTTAAATTTTCTGGATATTAACGGTTTCTGTGATAAACTTTCCGTGTCTCAGTTTAACATTTTATAGCAACTTCAACTATTGCGGCGTTACGTCACTAGCCACGGAGACGCCAGAAGTTAATGTCCTCGGCATAACAACGCAATTGGATACAAATGATAGCTATGTTCTCATGGCTCTCAGCAAAAATAATAGATGGCGAGGCATCCGAGCGAGGAGCAATCAATCAAGGAGCGTATTCCGTCCCTGTCTAGTTAGCTCGCTACGTACGTGTGCGAATTAGACTCTCAGATTGATCATACCTCGAGTTTGCATTCATACACACGACTTCATTATGGCGTATTATGATTAGACATTGCCATGTTCATTACATGCTAGTATCAATCATTCCGCTGTGCGCTTATGAAAGCGTTTGTGTTTATTTAGTAAAAATAGCACAAATAAAGATGTTTATTCTACAACTAGGCACGCTTCACTCAATCCGTTAGCAACTAATTTACTACACACACCTATGAACTAATGAACAAAAAGCTCCCTCCGCGACCTTCGTCGCAGTTAAATGGAGCCTACCTCCGAAACTCGTAGTAATCGCTCGAAAGATGAACTTCCTGATAACTTTGCCGGAAGATAAACTTTGCCTCTTTATATTAAATTATTCCGAAACTTCCTGGGTACGAACGAGAAAGATTTCAGAAAGTGCTAATTGATTGATATTTCATTTTGAAAAGTTAATTTCAGCGCTCGTTTTCCCTCGGTCTAATTTGTAACGGAGTCTTTGTTGTATTTAATCGAAGCGACGTACAAGATGCGTAGTAGCGTTGTCCATCGTAACGGGTAGGTCACAGTCGAACGGGCGCACGAGCGAGCGATCAAAGAAGCAGCACATGCGAGAAAATTAACAAGGAAAATTCACAATTTACTGGCTTAGCTCCCTAACGCTGTGAAAGCCACCAGCAACATACAAAGTATCTGATAGCATATAGATGGATAGTCAATGTGCAATGATATTACAAAATATGCGAGCATGAACATCAAAACATTATTGACATAACAAATTGTTTTGACTTTAAAAAGTATAAAATTGTCTTTATAAATGTTTCTTGAAGATAACTGTTAATAACTTGGGTAGGTACTTATTCGAGCAGCTCCATGTTATCATATGTAACTATCTTGTATTTTCCTTTTATTTTTATCCCCGAGATTTTATTTAGGAAGATAGAATTTAGACATCAAAGTCGCATAAAGTAAATCGTTTTTATCGTATAACTTGGAAACAACCTTGGCTGAACTTGAGGAAGTATTATATTTAAGGCGATTACTTTGCCCACTTTGATGGATGTCACATCCCGGCTTACCGACAACTTGACCCATTTGCAGTGTTATGTAGTCGCGGCTTTTTGATGCTCGGTAAGCACTTTGTATTTTATATGTAATTACTTACCTACCTACAAGTTAGTTTAAAAGGGAGGCCAGTGATAGGTACAGGTACAAATTTTTCGTACAAGTTGTAAGTTGACGGAAATCACATATTTTTCTTTTTACTAACCCTTTTATTGCCGATCGTCACATACGTAATGTGCCGCGATGCCACCGCTTCCCCAAGCATGATGACTAGCGGCCTTTGCGGCGTCGAGCTAAACTTAATGTGACGTCGATAGGCATCAGCGGCATCCGAGAAGGAGAAGAAACCTTAATAATATAAAAAATGTAGGTTTTCTAAACCGTACAGCGAAAAGTTATCGTTAAAAACGGGAGATTTTCGAAAGTATCCGTTAAATCGATAGGTTAGAATGTGACGCGTCCACGGCATTGTATTAAGGTCACAATAAATATACTAGATTAATGGATTTAATGTAGGCAGGGACTGCTCGTGACTTCCTATCGGTTTGTCACTTAATTTACTATCAATAATCCGTCAAGGTGATTTTCTGCGGTAGCTACCTTGGCCATTTACTTAGGTGTCCAGTCAACCTCAAAAGTTAGTGATCAAAATCAAAATGTGATCAAAATCATGTTAGAACATGTATCTAGCATGACGCCCCATCAGCAACTTTTATTGAAACGTCAAAACGATCCGGTAGTATGAAGTTAGTATGAAAATAGTAACCTGTGACGTCACAATTTTCAGTGTTTGTTTATAAAGTTTTTGTTCAATTAAAAATCGTTTAAATTCCAAAAATAATTTCCGTGTTATTTCCGAAAGTTTGATTTAATGGTAGTGTAAAAATAATTTATTTTGACATTAGTCAAATAGCCTATTAGTTGACTTTGGATGAAATCACTCTGTTGTCAAGTTGACCATGCTCTCAGGATAGCCAACGGTTAATATTGTATGTAATTTTGTTCTTCTATTATACGACGACGTGTGACTTTCCTTGTCTGGATATATGAGTATAACCGACTAAACCCGATTTGCATTACACGGCTTAGTCAGTCAAGTAACCCGTATTCAGGTACATAATTATGATAGTTTGGTAGTCTTACAAACTATTGGTATTTTAGAAAATCAGTTTAATTTGAAATACTTAATGGCTTTAACTGTTTGAATGGCATGTCACTTAGTTTTCAAGTTTCGAAATGAACGTGATCACTTACATGACACGTTGTAATACTACACAATGTATACGATTCAAATAAATAAATAAATAAATATACTATTTTGAGACCCTATTTGATCAGTTTCTTTTGCTGTTGACTGTACGAGTAATATGCCTCTAAAATGATTTTGGTAAAGTTTTTAATTTCGAATGCTGAATTACAATTTTATATCGCCTACAAACTGTTTAGCAGTTTGGCGAAGTTGTTTTATTGTAAAACCCTGTGTACTTTAATTATGAAATAAATAAATAATAAAGAAATATAAATATACATGTATTCATTCTCTTTCCGCGTACAACTGCTTTATGCCCACGCATTGCGCAAGTAATTATTATGAAAGACCGCTCCTAGCCTACATCAAAGAACTCTGATACATTTTACGGGATTATTTTAATGAGTTTCAAAAGTTTGGTAATTTCGCTCAGTAACGGGCATGTTTCACTGACCAGCAATTTTTTCAAACAATGTAACGTATGATCAATAAAATTTAGATTGCTTCCTTTTTAGTCGTATTCCTGATTCGATATATTCTTGTTTTGACGCATTCTTGTTTCGTCGCTTTCCGTTTTCGACATATTCTTGTTTGGACATAGTGGAACTACCTAGTTATACTATACAATGCCTATGACTTTGCTTGTATAACTACTTAACTGATAAAAATGTATACCTATTAGTGACAAACTCACTTTATTACATATATGTATGTAATAATTTATGTCAAAAACGGAATGTGTCCAAACAAGAATAAGGAAGAAGGAAGAAAAAGGAAGCAAATTTAGAATTATGCAAAAAAGGAACGAAAACACCAAAAAAGATTTTCTGCCTCTTCCTTCTTTAGTAGTGTGATTTGGTTCACACATTAAATTACTTAATTCAATGCCAGTAAAAGCGGGCATTACATAGGAACCAGGATTTGCAAGTTTACTAATTACAGCGTTAATCATACGCGACATAATACATTAATTGTTATAAATAAATTGCTGGTCAGTGAAACATGCCCGTTACTTAGCCAAATGACCAAACTTCTGAAAATCATTAAAATAATCTCGTAAAATGTATCAGTGCTGTAATTAGTAAACTTGCAAATCCTGGTTCCTATGTAATGCTCGCTTTTACTGGCATTGAATTTAATGTGCAAACCAAATTACACTACTGTAACGGAACTAGCTTCATCTAAGCTATTTCGTCACTTCACAAAATAATTTGTAGGCGGAAAAAAGTTAATAATAAATAATACTAAAAATAAATTATAATTTTAGAAGCAAATAAATCAATACTATGAAGGGGCTTTGTAATTATTATAATCAAACTTAATCCATTTATAATGTATGTAAGCTAAGTTAAAAAAGGGCAATATTCAGTAACAATTACTTAAAAATAAAATTAAATAAATAAAGTTTTAGAACCAGTATAAAACTTGAATCAGTATAAATGCTTAAAATTCTTGGGAAGGAATGAATAAATTATTGTTGCTAAGCGAAATTTAAATTAAAAGAAATTGAGTCCTATTTGTTAGACATTACGATATGTTTGACAATACAGTTAGAAAAAGGGACGCCATCTTAACGTTAGACGCATCTATAATACGGAATAAACAAATGTCTAAATAGAAAATCAACTTTAAACTAAAGGCCATAATGTCGGAATTGGAACCGATGTAAGACTTGTAGCAGGGCCGCCATTCTTGTACGTCGGCGCCAGGTGCCCAGATGTCTAGACATCATCAGAGTTCTGTCTAGATAGAAAGTGAACTTTAAACTAAGGGACATAATGTTGGAATTTGAAGCGATGTAAGACTTGTAAGAGTTGGAATTGGGCCGCCATGTTTCTGCACCGCGCCGGGAGAGCGGACGTCTAGATAGAAAATGAACTTTAAATTTAAGGGAATAATGTCGGAATTTGAAGCGATGTAAGACTTGTAAGAGGGCCGCCATTTTTTGTACGCCGCACCGGGAGGGCGAATGGTTACTCGTAGATAGAAAATGAACTGTAAACTGAAGGTCATTATGCTGGAATTTGAAGCGATGTAAGACTTGTAAAAGTGGTCGGGGTCGAGAAGGCATAAATAGATGTGAATAAGGGTGATCTTGACTTTTGCTTGGCGGTCGTCGGAGGAGTAAGTTGTAGCCGAAAACTGGGAGGAGATTTTTATTATATTGTACTTATGTATTTGTACATATTATTTAAATGGGGTAATTTAGTATATAAATATTTGACTTTTGCTTGGCGGTCGTCGGAGGAGTAAGTTGTAGCCGAAAACTGGGAGGAGATTTTTATTATATTGTACTTATGTATTTGTACATATTATTTAAATGGGGTAATTTAGTATATAAATATTTGGCTTTTTGTTGGCGGGCTTCGGAGGAGTAAGTTGTAGCTGAAAAATGGGAGCAGATTTTTATTATATTGTAGTTATGTATTCGTACATATTTTTTAACTGGGTTAATTTAGGATATTAATATTTGGGTTTATAACAATCGTCGGTTGGGTGAATTGTTGTTGCCACTGGGAGGTTGGAGTTAATACTTATTTCTTGGGTATTTGTGGACATCATTTAATTGGGTTAATTTAGAATTTAATTATGGGGTTTTGATGATGCATCTCGATGGGATATAATGGATTCACAGCTTGAAATTTGGGGTATATTATTTAATTGTGTTAGTTTAAGGTTTAATATTTGTGTTCCAGGTATTTAACTTATAGTGAATGTTTTGCTTGGTGTTAATTTTGGTTTTAATTCCAGGTCTCCGCTTTGTTCGACTTACTTGGTAGTCGTTGGGCTGAGATCCAGGCAGACGTTGATAACAATTATAAAACTTCACTTACATTTTGGTTAAGGGATATTTGAATATCAGATCTTATCTTTTAACCAAGTAAGTTAAGGGTTTTCGCGTACGGCTCTGACGGCTGTTAACTCGCGTTTCGTCAGATATCACTAGCAATATTCTGTAAATTTGCTCTTCAGGTACCGTAACTGGAACCGATGCTTTGGCAGTGGGGACGGTATGCAGAATATGTATTAGTGATAGTCCCTTATTTATATATTTATATATCGACCACCTTAGGTATTTATCCGACTCGGATGCCAACTTAAGGCTTTCATTAGCCGGCGGAACAGTCTTAGGATTACACACAGGAATTCTAGTTCCGAAGTTTTTGTCATGATAGGTTTAGCTGGTCTAGCAGGGTATCTTTACACCGAGATATTCTGACACTACACATCTACACGATTAATTGTAAATGTAAGAGTTACGTGACTCTTTAGTTTGGTTCAAAACAGTAGAATTTTAGGGTTTGTTAGGTAGTTAGAAGTTTCCTCATTACACCGTGAGGAGCTTTAATACACATAATTGTGCTTTAGCTAGGCAAGAAATCGTCGGATCACGTAAAACAACAAAATAACGATAAAAGTTGAAGTATCTACATAACTAAATAAATTATAACGATTATAGTAAAATGAACTATATTTCAAATAATAAGAATTTAAATATTATGCGAATAAATTCAATAAGTTAAAAGCCAAGGCAAATATTGTGTGAAGTCAATTCATAAGATGAATGACACTTCACGACTAACTAGACTGTGGTAGAGAGGGCGCTTAAAACGTCAAACTGATGTATTGGTAGAAAGCGTCGAGAATGATTTCGAGCCGGGTTTGGATGATTTAAAGCAGAAAAATGACTGTTTTCAAGTTAAATTAAGCTGCAGTCTTACTTCGAGAAACATAAAAGTGATATAACGTCGGCCAAGTCAAATCAGTGATTGAAAAGTGATCAAATAGATCAAATAGTTAATCAATAATACTCCAGCCAGATTGATTCATAGCTAGCATTATGAAACTGGAGGATTCTAAGTATGAACCTCATAAAACCAGTCTGGGCTTATTACGGGCAGAAGTCCCGAAGCGTTACTTCCCGTAGAGTGGAAAACAAGTGCACTTCATACAAGATAGGACTAGATTGTTTTAGAATGAAAACAAATTTCCAGATAGAATCAATACCAGTTATTTTACCTTTTAAACTGAATCAATCAAGCTATGAGTTTTAAATATAAAACAAGTAGTGGGTAAAGAGCCCAAATTACCATCCTTATTATGTTTCTTGAGGTTAAGATTAACCTAGGGATATTGGTTTCAATTATTAGGAGAACAAACCTAAGTAAAAACCTAGCTAGCATGCTAATTCTGCATCTCTAAGTAAGAAGCACTACTTATATGTATTGAAATGGTCAAATTTACCGTTAAAGTAAAATTCAAATAAAAGGCTAGAAAGTCTTACATAAATTATTTTGATTGTTGATAACAAATAGATAGTATGTGGAGCAATATACAGTCTGGGACGTATTGTACAGCTTCCTGCGGCGGAATGGGGCAGGAAGCCTTCCCCTAAATTAGGGGGGGCCCTCATAAGCCATTTCATTATATATATTTAGCGTCACCGAGAACCATACAACTCATTTTAATCGACATTAGATTTTATTACTTGAAAGCGATGAAGTAAAACCACCTTCTAATTCTGCTACTCAGTTGCCTTAATATGTCAGGGTTAGGTATGGTTATTCTAGACTTGTATCTGATACTAGGAATCTAGGTCCCCTGATAAAACTATAAATTTGGGCCGGAGATACAATATTAACTCTCTATATTGGTTGATTGCATCTGTTTACCATATTCAAATCCAATAAGTACCTATTAATAGAATAAACAGGGATTGGAAATTAATGTTATAATTATTATAGAAAAATTAGAATAACAATTCTTCAGATATAACATTTTTAATACAGATAATAATGAAAATTAGGCCTAGTTTCAAACTAAGCTCTGACTGTACTGTGGGTGCTAGACAATGACATGCATACTTGTAAGGGGAAAGACATGCTTAAATGTATAGTAAACATTCATGACTCAGGGACAAGGTGGGTTTTTATTTCACAAATATTTGCCTGCGTCAGGTTTCGAACCTGGGACTGCTAGCTTTGTGGGCTGGGTCATTACCAACCGGCTAACATTCATTAATATGTCAATATAAAAGTCATATGAGTTAATATACTATAATAGTAGAGCAAATATAAATTTAATTAATATTTTAGGTTGTATTCAAATCGATTAAAGTCATTAAAGTATAAGAATCTGATAACATTTATTATTACTGAAAATATTGCTGGATTTTCAAATAATGGGGTAAAACAAGTTGTTAGGGTATTTCTGTTTCAATGCATAAAGTAAATCATAAGTATATATCCATTTTATAAGTTGACTATTAAGTATTAATTAGGTTCATTAGGTAAGTTAGGAAAGTAAACTATAAGTCTTAATTAGTTTGAAAAGAACTTGGTTGCTACTGTCATAACTAGGAGTACTACCACTATGATGATCACATTCTATAACAAAGGCCAAAATATAAATAAAACTAGCTTCATAAATTTAGGGTTCCTTATCACATCATTTCTGATATGAACACTCAACAATTCTAAATTAACAACTAAATATTTTACCAATGGGTTTAACTCCTTAATTCTTATTATTACAATTATTAGGAGGTTAAGTGGTCTTTTACAGTTTGGAGACCGTGACCAAGGATGTATGACTTATTTACAATATGGTAAACCATAACCAGAATATTTAAATAAATATGGGATTGAGTGCTATAATATTAGTCGGTGACTAAATTAGTAGGCACTTTTACTTTTAACATCAATGAAATATTGTAATCAGTTTGCAATACTGTAGTGAATTGTTGGTTTTTCATATCTGAATGATTATTACTTGTATTTAGCCAAGTTAGTAGTGATCGCTTGTAGCGATCACAATTTGTTGACGTGGTGGATTAGAACATTTAAGACTTATAGTTGACTGTAAATGGGTGATCATTAATTTAAAGATCAATAGGGGTTCGCAATAACATTAACAGAAACATAACATTGAACTAACTTACAAAGTAACCTACAAGGCATCTATATTATATGAGAAATAAAACACAGATAGTATAAACATTATCGGTTGTAATCTTAACTTTACATGAAGTTTATGTTATCATAAAAATTCTTCATTTCCTTTTAAATTTTCTGCATTTCCATGTAATGTCGGCGTAGTGAAGTGGCATTGTCTTTTACGTTCCGTGGGTGTCGTAAGGAGCGATTATTTTAGAGCAGATTATTAGGTTGGACTGTCAAGCTTTTGCAGCAACGTTACTCGACGTTGCTTCTTGAATTCACAAATTTGTTGAAGTAGCATTGAGGCTTCATGTACTCTGCCTAAGTTGAAATGCGGGCGAGAAGTTGAACTTCATGTTAATAAACTCTTAACGGTATTCAATTCATTATTTCAAGCAACAAGTCGGGTCTCTTCCATTTATCGGGAGCACTAAAGATTAGTTCACTTTTCTATTAGTAAACAATTGAAAATCCGGATATAGGTGATCAAATTTCCTAGCTATATAAGCGCAATATTTTCTCACTAATTGCTTGTGGATGTGCTATTGTCTATCCAAATACGATTGTAATAATTAATGGGTCGTCGCGGTCGATACCTTGATCGATATTATTCTGTAATAGTCACAGATAATAATATGATGGCAATTATTTGGCAACGTTTGACGTTAGCCTACGCAGTTGTTAAGGGTGTTTGAGACACGTAAATAAACGCGCGTGGGGTATTTAAAGGATAAGAAAAGAGGATGTTTAATAATAACACAATATAATATTACATAAAAGTTGGCGGGTTACTTTACTAAAGGTCAACTTGTTTAATTATATGTCTGGTTAAATTGGTAATCGTTGAAGTAGTCTGTTATCTCCACTATGATGCAATAATAAAACGATTTGTTATGCGGTGAGCTGATTCTTGAGGGAATAGCGTAGTCGGCTGGAATCGCCATTAATAACACTTTTAGAGGCTACTAGATGAAGTATCTAGTCATGAACATTTATTCATTAAAAAGTATATCAATTTATACATGGTGGGTTACACTGAGACAAGCAATATGCGTTTATGTAGCAGTAAACTATTACGTTACTGTTAGACACTTAAAGGGCTAATCATCATACTATAAAGGCATTATTGATTAAATTAAATTCAGCAAGTTGATAGTTATCTATTTACTTTAGCATAAAGGTAATTGCGGGTCCCATTGCCAAACCCTCCTTTATAGTTTGTTCTGGAAATAAGTTATAAAAAAAACCACATATTAACAATAATAACATTTTATTTTATAAAGCTTTTATACCATACAAAGGGTTAAGTAAGTTACCTTGACTACAGTGAAGTGACCTATTAACAAAAAAAAAAATAGTTTATTAAATAGAACTATGTATTACAAATTTAATATTTTTAAATAAAAATTTTATTTACATGTTTGTTCTTTTTAGTCAAATTATTGGCTAGATAGAATAAACGAGTGCATTTTGTTTAGTGGAAGTTAGTGAGTGTTAGTGCGCATAAAAGATAATATAAAAGGGAAAGATAATTAAAACTCAGAACAATTAGGGGGCGTCAATCTGACTTTAAAGATGATAATGAGAACGGTGAACACCTTATCTATTAAATTAAACAAAATAAGCGAAGAAATTCAAAATTCAAAACAAAAAAAAATGAGATAGGAACATAGCAAGTATATTATTATTATTAAACAATTATAAGGTTATCAAAATATGGAGAAAACATAATTATTGAAATTCACTAAAGGAAATCAAAATAATTTACAACTATTGTGGGGTCGGTATTGGATACCTTAGAATTTTTAAAGTTGGGCTTTGTTTTATAATACAAAGAAAATACTTGTAGAAGCAAATTAATAAATCCAAAATGATAAACAGTAAATACAAAAATAGCTACTTGTTATTTTCTTCCTCTAAAACGCGCTTGAAAGTTAGTGATTGACCGTCTTAACTTACTGTCGGAGATAAGGATGTTAGACAAGTTATTATATTTCATTAACAGGAGTTGGCGACTAAATAGGGTTGAGAACTAAGAAGGGGGCGCAATTAAATTAGGCAGTCACAACTAGCAAATATGATATAGGGAATAATTTTGTTTTTCACACCGGGTTCTAACTGAGTACTCATTCTAGTAATATTGAAGGATGAAAATTATTGAACAGTTTTATTTGTAATGGGACACCAGGGGGCGTTTTAAGGTGATTAAACATATAAGAGATAAATTCAATTAGATATATAACGGAACAATTAAAACAATTGCTTATGTCATGTCATATTTGTCAAAATTACATTATATGAACATAGTTAAGGTCCTCGGTTACTCTCAAAAATCAAAGGGTTTATTCAACGAGTTCAAAACACTTGTGCCCGTTCCTGTCTTGGCGTTCCATTGTAGGTTCATGTCACACTTCACTTTAATAAACGCCACTTTCTTAAAATTCTACATAGACGCAAGCCTCATCTGGCATGTCTCCTCTTGGGGTAGCTAAACACCAGGCCTCAACATATCTCTTCGGGAAAATTGTCTTTCGTAAGCCACGGGGTTCATGGCAATGAGGGTCACCATTGTTGTCCATCAACATACGTTAACTGCTTTTCGTGAGTTTCAAATATGTAGCGACAAAGTGTTGAAAAAAAAAAAATCCGTCCCACCGCTCAGGAATCTGAAATGTAAACATAATTTAAAGCTCAAGGCTCAAAAGGTAGAGAAAATTTCAGAAATGACACTAATTGCGTCTATTTGGTTCGTTACATACCTGCGTTTGCGCCTCACAGGAGCATGATGTTACTTGCTGTTTGTACATCTCATTGACTTTGCAAAATGTAATTTGGGGTTTCAATCGGGTTTTCTCGGTCTTTGATTTACTTTTGTTGCGAATAGTGTAATGTAAATAATGTATTTGTTAACTTATCATAGATAAATTCTTTTTCTTTAAAGTCACAGACTGTATAAATTTGTGTAAAGCGGAGTTTGCACGGCATGACATGTTTTAAGCCGGCCTTACACGGTCTATGTCGGATTGTGGGTTCGTGGTTTGAGTTCATGTTATTAATTCAGGAAGCACGGGATTGCATATAATTTAACTAGCATATAATAATATAACTACAATCTGGACTTTTTCGGATTATGAATTCTCATATTGATCTGACAGATTAATCTGACATACGTTATGAATTCTGAACGCACCCATTTTCATACATTATTTATGGTCGAACACACATTCTCGAGTTTCAGATTATGAATTTAGTTGACATTGCAATAATAAGTATAGATACCTACTGACGTTCATGACATAACTGATTAATCGGAAAACTTAAGACAGAATGAGGCAAGGCACCGGGATTTGTATTATGAATTCGGAGTCTTGAATCGGATTGTGTATGACCGGCCTTATCTAATTCTTTTTGGTTTTAATAGTGAGTAAGGAAATGTAGTGTGTATTAGTAAAGTTGAAAGATTTAACAAATAAGGACAGTCTTGTTTATATAGCTTCTGAGTGGAAAGGGAGAGGCCTGTCCATGATTATTTACTAAGAGGACATTAAATACTAGAAGTTGGAAAGTTAGATGGGTTAGTGAATTTGAATGAAATCCTTGGAAGTTATTAATCATAGATAGAGGGGTGAGTTGGCGGCCTTTCGTTAGGTAGGTTAAGGAAAATTTATACTAACAGTAAATTATTTAAAATTTTAAAAATATATATATAAAAAAAAAAATATTAGAGCGAAAGTAACTAGAGGCGTCTAGGATGGTTGGTCAGGATAAAGTCTTTGGAAAAAAAAATAGAAGGGGGTTATATATAAACTTATAAAAAAAAAATTAGATCTTTTTGAAAAAAAAAAGGGGGATTCAAGGGGTTTTGCAACCAAATATATAATAGTTGAAGAAAAAAAAAAACAAAATTAAATTAAATTAAGAAAAATTTTAAATTAAAAAGTAAAATCTAATGGTGGGAAGTAAAATTTCGATACCGCAATTAATATTTAAAGAAAAAAAAAAAACGGAATGGTTTCTCTCTGGATTTATATCACTGAAGTTAAGTGACAGATGTTTGTCTTATCAATTTTTAGTTGTTTTTGCTAATTTGATTTGTCGGTTAGTTAGAATTATAAATAGGAAGAATATATCATAATACCACGATAAAAAATAAAACTAAATTAATTTAGTGTCACATTCGAACAGCGCAGTGGAATGTCTAGTGGAGTGAATCAGAGATTGAGGAAGGAAGACGACTATATATTTTTTAATTAGGGACAGACAAGACATTTATTTGCAACAGACAGTAAATAATGGAATTGGACTTACCAAGGTAAGAGGCTATGCATTTCAATGTTCTGCGAATAGTGATACGGGTTTTACTGTTATTTAACCGGAGACATAAAACTTATACAACAGATCTCTTTGTGAGGGAGTGGTAGGTAAGTCGATATGTTCGACAATTCCAAAGTTAATTTTGGCCACAGGGAGATCTTTCCTATACAGTGCCCGGGAGGCGTTTGATATTCACTCTACTCATACCCCATTGAGTTTATGAGAATAGTTATGGATAATTATTCTTGATAGAGTTGTGGTAAATGTTAAGATATGACTGGTAGAAACTATAAGTAATGGAGTTTGTATAGAGGGATATATAAAGGCTTTTTAACACAAATAGCCAGATGTGCAACATTTTGTGACAAAATGTCAATATCTTTATATATTGCTATTAGAGCTGAAACTGCCTGAGAAACAGTTTTCCTTCATATGAACTAAATGCGCTTGGTTCCAGAGATATTATTAGACATAACCACAGTTCGAAGTTAAGAATAAGAGTTATTTCTATGAACATAAGCTAAATGGTATAAAAACACATATACATCATATTTCAGGATGGTTTTAATAAATGACAGTAAAATTTGTTGAGATTATTTTGTGAATTAGTGGTTAGAATATTTTCTTCCTGTTGAGTAGAGAGGAATAGTAAGTGGAAAGTTAAAATGGTGATTGGAGACAGAAAGAAACATATTCTAAAGGGGGCGGATGTAACGGAACTAGCTTCATCTAAGCTATTTCGTCACTTCACAAAATAATTTGTAGGCGGAAAAAAGTTAATAATAAATAATACTAAAAATAAATTATAATTTTAGAAGCAAATAAATCAATACTATGAAGGGGCTTTGTAATTATTATAATCAAACTTAATCCATTTATAATGTATGTAAGCTAAGTTAAAAAAGGGCAATATTCAGTAACAATTACTTAAAAATAAAATTAAATAAATAAAGTTTTAGAACCAGTATAAAACTTGAATCAGTATAAATGCTTAAAATTCTTGGGAAGGAATGAATAAATTATTGTTGCTAAGCGAAATTTAAATTAAAAGAAATTGAGTCCTATTTGTTAGACATTACGATATGTTTGACAATACAGTTAGAAAAAGGGACGCCATCTTAACGTTAGACGCATCTATAATACGGAATAAACAAATGTCTAAATAGAAAATCAACTTTAAACTAAAGGCCATAATGTCGGAATTGGAACCGATGTAAGACTTGTAGCAGGGCCGCCATTCTTGTACGTCGGCGCCAGGTGCCCAGATGTCTAGACATCATCAGAGTTCTGTCTAGATAGAAAGTGAACTTTAAACTAAGGGACATAATGTTGGAATTTGAAGCGATGTAAGACTTGTAAGAGTTGGAATTGGGCCGCCATGTTTCTGCACCGCGCCGGGAGAGCGGACGTCTAGATAGAAAATGAACTTTAAATTTAAGGGAATAATGTCGGAATTTGAAGCGATGTAAGACTTGTAAGAGGGCCGCCATTTTTTGTACGCCGCACCGGGAGGGCGAATGGTTACTCGTAGATAGAAAATGAACTGTAAACTGAAGGTCATTATGCTGGAATTTGAAGCGATGTAAGACTTGTAAAAGTGGTCGGGGTCGAGAAGGCATAAATAGATGTGAATAAGGGTGATCTTGACTTTTGCTTGGCGGTCGTCGGAGGAGTAAGTTGTAGCCGAAAACTGGGAGGAGATTTTTATTATATTGTACTTATGTATTTGTACATATTATTTAAATGGGGTAATTTAGTATATAAATATTTGACTTTTGCTTGGCGGTCGTCGGAGGAGTAAGTTGTAGCCGAAAACTGGGAGGAGATTTTTATTATATTGTACTTATGTATTTGTACATATTATTTAAATGGGGTAATTTAGTATATAAATATTTGGCTTTTTGTTGGCGGGCTTCGGAGGAGTAAGTTGTAGCTGAAAAATGGGAGCAGATTTTTATTATATTGTAGTTATGTATTCGTACATATTTTTTAACTGGGTTAATTTAGGATATTAATATTTGGGTTTATAACAATCGTCGGTTGGGTGAATTGTTGTTGCCACTGGGAGGTTGGAGTTAATACTTATTTCTTGGGTATTTGTGGACATCATTTAATTGGGTTAATTTAGAATTTAATTATGGGGTTTTGATGATGCATCTCGATGGGATATAATGGATTCACAGCTTGAAATTTGGGGTATATTATTTAATTGTGTTAGTTTAAGGTTTAATATTTGTGTTCCAGGTATTTAACTTATAGTGAATGTTTTGCTTGGTGTTAATTTTGGTTTTAATTCCAGGTCTCCGCTTTGTTCGACTTACTTGGTAGTCGTTGGGCTGAGATCCAGGCAGACGTTGATAACAATTATAAAACTTCACTTACATTTTGGTTAAGGGATATTTGAATATCAGATCTTATCTTTTAACCAAGTAAGTTAAGGGTTTTCGCGTACGGCTCTGACGGCTGTTAACTCGCGTTTCGTCAGATATCACTAGCAATATTCTGTAAATTTGCTCTTCAGGTACCGTAACTGGAACCGATGCTTTGGCAGTGGGGACGGTATGCAGAATATGTATTAGTGATAGTCCCTTATTTATATATTTATATATCGACCACCTTAGGTATTTATCCGACTCGGATGCCAACTTAAGGCTTTCATTAGCCGGCGGAACAGTCTTAGGATTACACACAGGAATTCTAGTTCCGAAGTTTTTGTCATGATAGGTTTAGCTGGTCTAGCAGGGTATCTTTACACCGAGATATTCTGACACTACACATCTACACGATTAATTGTAAATGTAAGAGTTACGTGACTCTTTAGTTTGGTTCAAAACAGTAGAATTTTAGGGTTTGTTAGGTAGTTAGAAGTTTCCTCATTACACCGTGAGGAGCTTTAATACACATAATTGTGCTTTAGCTAGGCAAGAAATCGTCGGATCACGTAAAACAACAAAATAACGATAAAAGTTGAAGTATCTACATAACTAAATAAATTATAACGATTATAGTAAAATGAACTATATTTCAAATAATAAGAATTTAAATATTATGCGAATAAATTCAATAAGTTAAAAGCCAAGGCAAATATTGTGTGAAGTCAATTCATAAGATGAATGACACTTCACGACTAACTAGACTGTGGTAGAGAGGGCGCTTAAAACGTCAAACTGATGTATTGGTAGAAAGCGTCGAGAATGATTTCGAGCCGGGTTTGGATGATTTAAAGCAGAAAAATGACTGTTTTCAAGTTAAATTAAGCTGCAGTCTTACTTCGAGAAACATAAAAGTGATATAACGTCGGCCAAGTCAAATCAGTGATTGAAAAGTGATCAAATAGATCAAATAGTTAATCAATAATACTCCAGCCAGATTGATTCATAGCTAGCATTATGAAACTGGAGGATTCTAAGTATGAACCTCATAAAACCAGTCTGGGCTTATTACGGGCAGAAGTCCCGAAGCGTTACTTCCCGTAGAGTGGAAAACAAGTGCACTTCATACAAGATAGGACTAGATTGTTTTAGAATGAAAACAAATTTCCAGATAGAATCAATACCAGTTATTTTACCTTTTAAACTGAATCAATCAAGCTATGAGTTTTAAATATAAAACAAGTAGTGGGTAAAGAGCCCAAATTACCATCCTTATTATGTTTCTTGAGGTTAAGATTAACCTAGGGATATTGGTTTCAATTATTAGGAGAACAAACCTAAGTAAAAACCTAGCTAGCATGCTAATTCTGCATCTCTAAGTAAGAAGCACTACTTATATGTATTGAAATGGTCAAATTTACCGTTAAAGTAAAATTCAAATAAAAGGCTAGAAAGTCTTACATAAATTATTTTGATTGTTGATAACAAATAGATAGTATGTGGAGCAATATACAGTCTGGGACGTATTGTACAGCTTCCTGCGGCGGAATGGGGCAGGAAGCCTTCCCCTAAATTAGGGGGGGCCCTCATAAGCCATTTCATTATATATATTTAGCGTCACCGAGAACCATACAACTCATTTTAATCGACATTAGATTTTATTACTTGAAAGCGATGAAGTAAAACCACCTTCTAATTCTGCTACTCAGTTGCCTTAATATGTCAGGGTTAGGTATGGTTATTCTAGACTTGTATCTGATACTAGGAATCTAGGTCCCCTGATAAAACTATAAATTTGGGCCGGAGATACAATATTAACTCTCTATATTGGTTGATTGCATCTGTTTACCATATTCAAATCCAATAAGTACCTATTAATAGAATAAACAGGGATTGGAAATTAATGTTATAATTATTATAGAAAAATTAGAATAACAATTCTTCAGATATAACATTTTTAATACAGATAATAATGAAAATTAGGCCTAGTTTCAAACTAAGCTCTGACTGTACTGTGGGTGCTAGACAATGACATGCATACTTGTAAGGGGAAAGACATGCTTAAATGTATAGTAAACATTCATGACTCAGGGACAAGGTGGGTTTTTATTTCACAAATATTTGCCTGCGTCAGGTTTCGAACCTGGGACTGCTAGCTTTGTGGGCTGGGTCATTACCAACCGGCTAACATTCATTAATATGTCAATATAAAAGTCATATGAGTTAATATACTATAATAGTAGAGCAAATATAAATTTAATTAATATTTTAGGTTGTATTCAAATCGATTAAAGTCATTAAAGTATAAGAATCTGATAACATTTATTATTACTGAAAATATTGCTGGATTTTCAAATAATGGGGTAAAACAAGTTGTTAGGGTATTTCTGTTTCAATGCATAAAGTAAATCATAAGTATATATCCATTTTATAAGTTGACTATTAAGTATTAATTAGGTTCATTAGGTAAGTTAGGAAAGTAAACTATAAGTCTTAATTAGTTTGAAAAGAACTTGGTTGCTACTGTCATAACTAGGAGTACTACCACTATGATGATCACATTCTATAACAAAGGCCAAAATATAAATAAAACTAGCTTCATAAATTTAGGGTTCCTTATCACATCATTTCTGATATGAACACTCAACAATTCTAAATTAACAACTAAATATTTTACCAATGGGTTTAACTCCTTAATTGTTATTATTACAAGTAGGGTTAAAAGGTTGCCACAATTTAATATCTTAAATATCTCATAAATTTTAATTATCTTGTTAGGTAGGTACAATTTGGTTGCACGTTTTAATTATGGTTACTGACTAATATAGCACATTAAATAGCTAATATTTATAATACTATCCCATACTGTAAAGCTACATTTTGTTAATTAATTAATTTAATTTAGGTTAGGTAGGTCCATTTATTGTAATTCATATTATTAATCAGTACGGGTCTTTTACAAATTAGTGTGGCCGTGACCAAGATTGATATGTTAAGGGGTCTTTTTACACTACTAAAGTAAAAAGAGGCAGAAATTATTTTTTGATGTTTTCGTTACTTTTTTTGCACAATTCTAAATTTTTTGAATATTGTATTGATTTAGTTGTAGAAATATTAAACCCAACTTGTGTATGACTACAACAGTTAACATGATAAACCAGGACAAATTATAAAATTAAACATTCATGAAAAGCAATCAAAGCTTCTGCGGCGGGTCGTCGGCATAGTTAAACATCCCAAAACATTCCGCAACAAATCATCTAATATATCCGCCGTGAGCATATGCATTTTTCCGGGCCTTCCCTTTCAATTTGGCTAAGTAATTTCGAACGACTACAATCTGTTTAGTGGGGTGAAATAAAAAAGGAGATTAAAAAGGCAGGCCCAGAAGGCGCCTTAGCTCCGTTTCAGTGAGATTAACAGCTATAATCAAGCAATTGGGTGGCGGATTACAGCGATTTTTATGTCACCCGAGACGCCCGCGCGACGCATCAATCACCGCACTTGAAACTCCGGTAATAACAGTGATGAGCCGAAATCTCGGAGAGTGCGTGAGCGATATCACAATGATAGCGCTGTTCGCGAATTTCACACTTTTAAACAGATGGCCATTACGGTAAGGCCCTGCTGCGTGTTTTTCAACGGCAGTATTTTATGAGCGGCATAATAAAACGTTTTTTTTTTTTAAGTAATCTGTTTGTTTGTTTACAATTTAAGTGTTTAATTTATTTATTACTATAAATATTAAAAAAAAGCCATTTTCTAAATATGTCACATGATTAATCAAGTAACTATTAAACAAAACTACCTACTCCACTATTCAAGGCCCATGTTGCATTTTTAATCAATCACCCATTCTCTGAAGGTAAACTATTTACTCGCTCTGCGCCTAAAGCACGTCACATACAGATATAGTATATAATAATATATTATTACACTGCGCTATATGTCATATGTACTTTCTATGCATAATATACATTATAGTTGAATATTTTAATCATTAATTTTTTAATATATATATTCGGTTTAGTAACAAAATGTTACTATAAAAGGTTTTGTAACACATTGGTAAAACAAGTTTATGTAACTCATACAAACAATCGCACACAGCACTCAAAAACTACTTTAAAAAGTGTAGAAAAAATATATAAATTAAGGTATCTTCATATTATGTAATATTATAATTATAGCTGTCTGTGGTAGGATTTAGTTTTAACTACCGACATGAAGAAAAAACAAGCTTGTAAAATCATGAAAACAAGTACCAGAAACCGTATTTTTGATTCGCTGCGGTTTTGCGGTGTGACGAATGCTTAACCGCGGACGTAGACTTAGGGATTGCTGTGCACTTGTGAAGGTTCTCGAATATCCTTAAGAGGCTTTTCGAATCATCTTATGTCACGCCGAGGCGGCGGATACGATAAGTCCCTTAACATAATAATAGGTCCGCGTTTTGAGTATTAAGTAAATAAGACCCCTCTCTGACGCTACGCGCTGAAAGTTTGGCTAATGTAACCTTGGACTTGACTTTCATGATTTATGTTGAAATCTATAGATAGATGTTTTCAATTAGTGCATTTATTTTATTTACTTTGTAATAAAAAGCCAAGAATATTTTTTTCTATATTTTTATAAGCCGTGGTAACCTGCCGACTCTTAAGCAGAGGGTCGTGGGTTCGAACCCGGGCTCGCACCTCTTAAGTTTTTCGGAATTTATGTACGAAACATAATTTGTAAATTTACCATTAGGTTTTCGGTGAAGGAAAACATCGTGAGGAAACCTGCACACACCTGCAAAGCAATTTGACGGTGTGTGCGAAGTTCCCAATCCGCACTGGGCCCGCGTGGGAACTATAGCCCAAACCCTCTCATTGTGAGTGGAGGCCTGTGCCCAGCAGTGGGACGTATACGACGTATATAATAGGCTGGATTATTATTATTATTAAATTTTTGGGTCTATAAACGCTGAAAATATTATCTATCTAGTCTACTGTTAACGAATAAAAAATATTACTTCCGGCGATTTTGTAAAAACTACCCCTAAGAGAATGAAACGGGGGGTGAAAGTTTATATTCTTTCACAGTTTTGTAAATAGTTTCACATAATATAAAACTTTCATTTAGTCGCACCTAAATATAATTGAGACGAAGGACCAAACTTTGCTTGTATTTAACCTGACACTCGATCACCGAAACTCCTATCGACATGGAACTCATTTTAACCTCGGCCCCTCTTTAAGTTGTAAAGGCGAACACTTTTGGTTAAATTGAGATGGAGCTATTTGACGCTAGGCACTTGATCTTTCTTTGGTTTGTTTTGATCGACCGCGCTAGCTTCCTGTTTGCAAGAGAACACCAAAAGATGGCGCCACAGTACTGAAACTTCGTAGATTTTTTCATAAAGATAAGACAGATATTAAAAATATTATTAATTATCATAATATAATTATATATTACACCATATTTTGTAACATTGTAGAGAAACTTCACTAATATTATAAAAAGGTAAAGTTTGTAAGTAAAGTTTTGAAGTTTGGATGTTTCTCATCCGATTTCAAAAAAATATTTTATTAATATTTAGAATAGACTTTCAGAGTGGACATAAGCTATATTTTAACTTATGTTAACCTAAGCCTAAGCGAGGCGAGAGACAAATGAAAGAGTGGATTTAAAATACTTCGCCATTCGATCAAAAAGAAACCCTATCCTATTTACCTTAAACGTGACCCCGAGATGGTGCTAAAGACTTTTACTGCTGCACTGATATTTCTGATAACCTTAGTGTTTTATCCCCGTTAAAAACTTCAGATTCAGGGTTTCACGGAGATGAGGTTCGCCGGTAAAGCGCAGTTTATCTGATGTTTATCTCAATGATTGGGCATGACGCGGCCTTTCTCTCCGGCGCTCCTCGAACCACCAAGCTTCTCGTTTTATATTATCAGTGTTTAACTGGCTGACCGGAATGGTGTATTTTTATAACCGAAAACTGAATCTAAAGACAGACTCAACAATAATTTAATTCTTTTCGTCATCTATTATAAGCCAAGAAAGGAAAATATTACTTATCAATGTAGAAAACGTACGGAAATATATTGTTTACATAATACTCGTGTTATAGAACTCGAAAGATACGAACTTACTCGGTATACATATTTTACAGGCATTTAAAACAAACGATACGTTCTAATAAAAAAATGATGAAGTAGTAGGTATGTCCGCACATCGTCGAATAAGGTGCATTTCAGGATGTGTGTTCCCTTTAATATATATACACTAGCTTTTGCCCGCGACTTCGTCCGCGTAGAAGTCGTTTATCACTGCTCTCTCGGGAACTGTTCAATTTTCTGAGATAAAAAGTAGCCTATGTCCTTCCTCGAAACTCAGGCTATATCCATACCAAATTTCATCGAAATCGGTTCAGCGAATTAGCAGGGAAAGCTTTACAGACAGACAGACGCAAAAGTATGTCTACTTTCGTGTTTATATAATATCAAGTATAGCAACCCGCCCTCGCTTAGCTTCGGTTATAAGTTAAAATATAGCCTATGTCCACCCTGAAACCTCATTCTGAATATCACTGAAAGAATTTTAGAAATCGGATGGGTAGTTTCGGAGATTACCCCCTACATCCAAACTTATTAAGTACCTCTTTCTCCTCTTCTTAAGTAAGTCGTTTATCGTTTTTACCCTGGACACTATCAAATTGTCTGGGATAAAAAAAGGGGCCAACCCAGGATAACAACTACCTGTGTGACAATTTCATCCGAATCCGTTCAACTATTTAGGCGTAACTGAAAAAACATCCCAACATCCATATAAACTTTATTTAGCGTCGTCGCTGGGGTCGCAACCGATTTTTCATCGTATTTCTATACAAAAACAAAAAAAACGGTCCATAGCTGGGGTTCGAACCCGCAGTCTTTGCGTAGTAGGCCAACGCTCTAACCATCAGCCTATTCAGATGGAAGCAGCCGCCCCGTAATTACGAACCATTGCGCGAGAATTCTTTTTGCGTGAAAACACGGGGAAAACGAATTTTCCCAGACATGAGACCTAGCTAGATCGAATTTTCGCCCCCGTAAACCCTCATGTCGCAATCTTTATCAAACTCGTTGGAGCCGTTTTCGAGAACGTGAACTGAGTACAAATATATATATATATACGCAATCCTTCCACCCGCGACTTTGTCTGCGAAGAGTCCAGTACCTTTGTTAAAAAGTACAGATAAAGTTTTCATTATCGTACGTATCATGCATGATGGGATAGAAACAAATTTAAACCATACGATTTTTTAACCCTTTTCACCTTGCCTAGGGGTATAAATTGAAATTGAAATTAAAATTATTTATTTTGCGAGAACATACACAGGTGTTATTAAAGGTATATGCTCTGCCAGAATTTCCAAAAACGCGAAAAGTCATATTTTATATAATAAGTAGTCTACAAACGTATTTCCAAAATAACCAAACTCTAACAAATCTACACTACACCCTAAATTTTACCCCCTTACGGTAGTATTTCCAACATCATCGAACGTAATTAGTTTGTAAGCAGTAGCCAAAATAAATTTTCACGTTCCTAACTTCAAAATTGACCAAATATTACCCCCATTTCATCCCCTTAGGGGTAGTTATCCAAAATCACGGAAAATTGTATTACTTTATTTGTTAACAGTAGCCTATATACCTATTTCCACGTTTCTAACTTCAAAACGAAAATAGTGTTTTTTATTTATTAACAGTAAGTAGCCTATATACCTATTTCCACGTTTCTAAATTAAAAAATGACCAAACGCCCCTACAAACTTTCACCCTTCCCGTTTCTCCCCCTTAGGTGTAGTTTTTCTAAAATCACCTAAAGTGGTATTTTTTATTTGTTAATTTAGACTATACACAAATTTCCATGTTTCTAACTTCAAAAAGGACCAACCTCCTTCCCATACAAACTTTAGTAGTTATTCAAAATCACCGAAAATAGTATTTTTTATTTATTAACAGTAGTCAATATACATATTTACATATTTCCACGTTTCTAACTTCAAAAATGACCAAACTGCCATGCAAACTACCACTCCCCATTTAATCTCCTTGTTGTTTTAAAACTTCAAAATTGACCAAACTCCTATACACACTTTCATCTCCCCTTTTCATCCCCATACGGGTAGTTTTTTAAAAATCGCCTAAAGTAGTATTTTTTATTTGTTAACAGTAGCCTGTACACAAATTTCCATGTTTCTAACTTCAAAAATGACCAAACTGCTATACAAACTACCACCCCCAATTTCATTTCCTTAGGGGTAGTTATCCGAAATCACTGTAAGTTGTTTTTTTTTGTTAACAGTAGTCTTTATAACAATTTTCACGTTTCTAACTTCAAAATTGACCAAACTCCCATACACACATTTCCCCCCCCCGTTTCATCGCCATAGGAGTAGTTTTTCCAAAATCGCCAAAGTAGTCTTTTTTATTTGTTAATAGTAGCCTGTACACAAATTTCCATGTTTCTAACTTCAAAATTGACCGCACTTCCATACACACATTCTCCCCCCCCCTTACATTCCCATAGGGGTAGTTTTTCCAAATTCGCCTAAAGTAGTCTTTTTTATTTGTTTACAGTATCCTGTATACAAATTTCCATGTTTCTAACTTCAAAAACTCCCAACTCCCTTGCAAACTACCACCCCCTATTTCATTCCCTTAGGGGTAGTTATCCAAAATCACCGGAAGTTGTTTTAATCTGTTAAAAGTAGTCTTTTTAACAGTTTTCACGTTTCTTACTTCAAAATTGACCAAACTCCTATACACACTTTCACCTCCCCTTTTCATCCCCATAGGGGTAGTTTTTCAAAATCGCCTAAAGTAGTATTTTTTATTTGTTTACAGTATCCTGTACACAAATTTCCATGTTTCTAACTTCAAAAATGACCAAACTCCCGTGCAAACTACCACCCCTAATTTCATTACCTTAGGGGTAGTTATCCGAAATCACCAAAAGTTGTTTTTTATTTGTTAACAGTAGTCTCTTTATAATAATTTCCGCGTTTCTAACTTCAAAATTGACCAAACTCTCATACACACTTTCACCCATCCGTTTCATTCCTTTAGGGCTAGTTTTTTTCAAAATCGCCTGAAGTAGAATTTTTTATTTGTTGACAGTATCCTATACACAAATTTCCATGTTTCTAACTTCAAAAATGACCTCACTCCCATGCAAACTACCACCCCCCATTTCATTCCCTTAGGGGTAGTTATCCAAAATTGCCTTAAGTCGTTTTTTATTTGTTAACAGTATTCTTTATAGCAATTTTGAAGTTTCGAACTTCAAAAAGGACCAACCACTACTCCAAAAGGAACTACCACCCCCCCCCCCCCCTTTCATTCCTTTAGGGGTAGTTTTTCCAAAATTGCCGGTAGTTATTTTTTTTTTGTAAACAGTAGCCTATAAACCAATTTTCACGTTCCTAACTTCAAAAATCTCCAAACCCCTATACAAACTTTAACCCCCCATTTTAACCCCTTAGGGGTAGTTTATCCAAAATCGCTGAAGGTAGTATTTTTCATTTGTAAATAGTAGCCTTTATACCAATTTCCACGTTTCTATCTTTAAAAATGGATGACTTTCATACAAACTTCCAACCCCCTTTTTACCCCCTTAGGGGATGAATTTTGTAAAATCCTTTCTTAGTGCACCCCTAGACCTCATAAGGAACTTACGTGTCAAATTTGGAATCTCTAGGCCCAGCGGTTTGGGCTGTGCGTTGATATGTCAGTCAGTCAGTCAGTCAGTTTCTTCTTTTATATATTTAGATAGTTACTCATTAACGAGAGTGTCATACATAGACAAATCTAATATTAAACGGAAGTTATTGTGTGGTTTAAGCTCTACGAGTAAATAAACTAGCGTTCAACAAAATCTCTGAAATGGAAAATGTATATTACTTACCTACATAAGTAATATTTCATTTATGACGATATGGAAAATTAATAAATAGTTTTAGCTTTATACAGTAGTTAAAAGAAAATTAATAAATAGCTGAATTCATTAATTTTAGGTAAGTGCTTACTCACTTTGTAAATTGACCAACTCTACGAGCAAATTGAGCGTCTCCGTTTCAGCTTGGGCAAAAATGCTTTCGTTTGTCCGGCTGTCCGACTCTGCAGGTAGCATGTCTCAACCGATTCTCGTGAAATTTTGTGAGTAGGTTCGATAATTATATGGATTTTTTTTATTCAGTTTTTCGAAATCTTTATTAAAGGCGGAGATATGGGGGTTATTGCGATTACCAACTTATTTGCGGTCTTGGTGAACTAATTGGTAACAGTTATCCAACGGCAAAGTTAAGTTTGTCGCGAGGTCTACAGTTCACGGAGCAATCGGGGTGAACACAAATATTTACTCCCGAGTCGTTGTGTATTGTTTGTTTTAATTTTTATTTATTTAGTAAGAATACGTTTATTTGTATATTATCCCGTGATGTAATAACCTAAAATCCGAAAAATGTAATTTAAATCTTAGACAACAAAAGCAATGAAAATGCTACTAGGTAATATCAAATAATTGTAGTAATCTAAACTGAATGTATTTTTCATTATATACCTAGGTAATATTGCTTGTTAACATTTCAAATAAAACGAACTGTTATTTCGCGTTAACTTAAGAAAACATAACACGTTGCTTTCATAATATAATTTCTACCCTTCCCCAGAATACAAGAAGACTTTTTCATATGAAGTGAAAGTTTTTGTTTACACGATTAACCGCGTAAACTGTTGTCTGTTTAGTATTCATAGTGTCGGACTCGTTGCGTATTCAAGAAGCGGACGAAAATGAAATATGGACTATTCTCTGCGCATTCAGAACAAAAGGTGACTAGGAGTCAGGGATCTCGCACCACTTTGGCCGTATTCTTTTTAGTTTGCCAAGCTCCCAGAGCGCGCCTTTGTATTGGCGTTTCGAAAGGGTCTAGCCGATTTACCATGTATTGCCCCAGGCTGGAAATGTAGGTTTGTTACGTGTGTTTATTTATCTTATTACAAGATATAATTTCTCGAAATTTAAACCTAGCATGCTCTTGGTTTTGTAGAAAATAAAAAAAAATTTTTTTTTTTTTTTAAGCTAAACTTATCATTTGATATCTTTGTAATTTGGATAAATTATGTATCTAATAATAAACTATTGTCAAAAAAATACCAAGGTTCAAACTCATTAATGAAGGGTTAAAAATCGACTTTACCTTTTTAATTTTTTGAATACTTACGAGACAGGGACAATTTTATGTTGAATCAAATATTGCGTAAGTAACATATATGTTTCCAAAAATATATTTGGGCAACAGGGTAAAAATATCTTACTATAATGCATATGTGCAACATCATCCATTTATATTAATATCACAGTGGGCGAGATTTTATGAAATGAAATGAACAAACAAAACATCAGAATTTTTTTTCTTCAAAATCAAGAGCATTCTAAGGCTTCAAATTTCGTAAAATTATATCTTGCGATAACGTACACATTTAATAAGAAACCTAAATTTTCAGGCAGGGACAATTTTACATGGTAAATCGGCTAGACCCATTGCAATGCTTTCTAAAATTTACTAAAAGAAAACAATAGAGAAGCGTTTGTAAAAGCTATCATCTTTTATAAAATACGACAAGATTGAAAATATCAATAACACGTTTTTATAATTAATAACGCTACACTGAAGAAAACTTATTTTGTTTACAAAATGTATTTCATCTCAGAAACATCTCAGGAACATCATTCTGTCGAAGCCTAGAACTCTCCGTCATCGCGCCGATTGCGCCATGTCCCGCACTTCCCAGGTTTTTTCTCTATTGAAAACAAAGCATAGACACCTCAACCTAACTCAATTCACTACTACCGTTTGAATCTTCTTAATGCGAGCGCTTCAAACGGGAATTGTTTTCTCGCGCAAAAGCATCAAATACCGAACGAGGCGAGACCTCTACAACCGAGTAATAGACTATAGACTCGGAAAAACTGTGAGGATACGATATATGTCTCCATCGCATTTCCATACATTACGGATCGGAAAGTTTTGTCGCTCAAACTCTCTGAGCGGGAATGGATATGTTTCAGTATTGATGCGTGACGCTGAAATATCTTCATTCACGCCTCCCGACGAGGTGAATGGGAGTTATGGGAGATATTTCGGTAGACTCGCAAAATTATTATACCTTTGTGTGGTGTTTGTGACGGCCTATTTGCTTAAAGAATAAGATTGGGACAGTAAATAAGAAGAGGTAGCCATAAATATCTCTCGCTATAGGAAGTAACTGAGTTTGTCAGCTCAAAAAATTAAATACAATTTAAAGAGTGCAAGTAGGTAATCTTATAAACTCAATGTACCTAAATATCACGGTATAGCAAGATATAAGTTTTGTAAGTTATAAAATAAACAACGCAAAAGTGAAAATTCTCACTTATCTTATCATGCATTTAATGGGTGTACTCGTATGAGTTGTTTTATTCAAAGTTGTTTTCATGACCTGAACTTTCTAAAGCAAATTTGCTGACGCGCGTGGGTGGGTTTGTATATATGTTATAATATGTACCTATAACGGCAAGGACGGGATATTATTTTTTAACACAGTTGCTCAAAAAGTGGTACTTTTCGTAGCTGTATATCGTGCGGAAAGTTGGTTTTCGCGAACTAGTGCTTTTTACTTTTCAAATTTGTTTAAATTTAAACTTGTTCCAATTCATGCTACTTATTGATGAGTGTTAATATTAGTTTCCTTCAAATATCGTAATCAACATAAAAACCTACTGTTAATGTAGGAATACGAAAAATATACATATTTCATATTTTATTACTTACCTTTTCATCATTATAACGCGTTTATTTTTTAATATTGAATATTGAAAAACCGTTCTTAATAAGTTGTCTGAATGGAATGGAATAGCTGCCGAAACGCCTGTCAAAATTTTTGACATTATGAAGAGGCGTTTTTTTTTTTTTAATGATTATGGCCTGGATGCTAAGTCGTTTAAGCCATGCGTTTTTTCTTACTGCAAGCATTTTTTAAGTTTCCAAAGGCAACATTCGATATTGTTTTTATAAATATACGATACACAAATAATCGTAAATAACAATAGGTACTTAGGTAATAATAGTACAATGTTTTATATTAACAATTGTTTACGTCTTATAGAACATGCATTTGAAAAAAATACTTTCATTGAAGTGGGTTCAATAATAATAACAAAATCTATTCTAGTCGAATAAAAGCTAAAAAAAAAACACCTCTTCATAATGTCAAAAATGTTCACTGCGAATGATCAAACTTACAACGAATTTGTTTACCAATCTTAAGTTTTCAAAAAGTTGCTTATAAAATGAGTGAATCAGAGTTTGAAATTGATTTATTTTTTCGCAACTGTGTTAAAAAACGTCGTTCGATACACGTGCGGAAATGTCATTCTTCACTCGTCCCGAGTCTTGCCACTCGCCTGCGGCTCGTGGCAAGATATCTCGGTACTCGTGAAGTAATGACATACTTTCCGCACTAGCATCGAAATGTACTATTGTGTCAAATAGAATGTCAATGTCAATAATATCACACTGTGCTCAACTATCTGTATTTTTATTGTTACTTTTAATTAAATCCAAATTGATATAAAATAAAAAGAAATAGTAAAAGTCGGTCGTACCCGTAGTAACATTCTCGGTACAATCATCAATTTATGTTGTAGCTTTCAATTGTGTTGACGGATTGAAGGGTTTGAATAACGTTAAAATTATTTTATCTTTTGTTTATATATCTTACAAAAACCAAAATAACTGTATTTTTATCTTTTATGCTGCGGTACCTAAATTCTAGAATTCAAAAATCGCAAAACTATCAAATCCAAAAATAAAGTGTTCTGTCATAGTCAGCATATCATATATACCTAAAGGAGCGTCCTCTCGGAGAGCATTCTTACCCGAGCGTTTGTAAACGAGCAATCATTTCAATAATTTTTAAGCTTTGTACGCTCGTCTCAACGTCCACACTACTCGAATATTCGACACCGAATGCTCATTACACGCGAATGCTCTCAGTGGGGACGCTCCTTAACATGAATGTTATATTCACTCTTCAATTCTGATCGATGAAAATTTTCTTGCGATAGATTGTGATTGATGTTTGCAGGATTTGTATTCTACCCTTTTTAACGGAAAAAATTCATCATAGTTTCATAAAGGTATGAGAGTACAATGAAAAGATGACTCCGTACTTTTTGAGTTTTGAAAGCTACTTATGCTTGATAAATATTTAGAACAACAACGTTATAAACTTTATAACATCTAAGATGAAACTGCATGACATGTTTCAATGGGAACAACCTCCATCCAAGCTCGTTTATCTGTGATATTATGGTCAGTCAAGTGTGCGCCAAATTATTTTATGCTCGATAACTGTACGCATTACCGAAATTATGCGGAGAGGGGAATAGTGACGTGAAATATTACACTGTGTTACTTTGTGTGTTATTTTTCACAGGCTTTTGTCTCTCTCCCCTTTATTGGCTAAATTCCCAGTTTCGTTTTCAGGGATATTTCTGTTGCGACTCACTTTGAAGAATGTCTTGCGACAATGTTCTTTGTTTTGTGGAAGAAAAGCATGTACGGTCGATTATTCAAGTTTTAATAATCAGTTGCCCTTATTAAAAAACGTAGAGTAACCGTGTAGTTTTTTTTCCGTTATTATGGCTTCTTGCTACAAAGCACTTTGCCAACGTGGAGTGTTTAAGCTATGCTTTATCTTTGTCTGTCACTGTGACATTTTAATTCGACAGATAAGGACAAAGCAGGGCTTAACTTCTCCACGGTTATTCCGCGTTTATTAATAAGGGCAAGTATGTTTACAGACTTGTTTAACACAAAACTCTTTCACTGAGATAATTGTACTGCTTCGCTATACACGTAGTACCTACTACCATTATTTTTAAGACCTAGACATGAAACACAGCGTGATCAAATCTGAATAAATTGTGACTACCTACTTAGTCAAATTTATAATCACTTGCCAAAACAATTTAGGATTTGCCCATTTTTACGGCTATCCGGATCAACTCGGACGAACGCAGTAAGCTTTATGGCTGAATGATATGAAAGCATTCAAATCGATTCAGGGCCTCCTAAGGTACCTGCGAAATATCTGTTTTTTTTCTAACAACTTATCTTTGATTTGAACTATCACGCTCATTTTTAATAAAATTGAAGACTTTTTTTACTAGACGTCCGTTTGACAAAAGTTTTATAATCCGATAACTGTGTCCAGACGGCTCTTCTAATAGAAAGTTTAAATAAGGAAGTCTTTTGTTAAATACTTTCAAGATTTGAGAGGACAAAACAAAGAAAAATTGTCTCGCTGTTCAAGATGTATTGCTTTGAACAAAATACTTTACTCTTACTACATAGTTGTGGTGTACCAGAAATATTTTTTAAAACACAAATTACTTCTACATTTTGAACAGTCAGTGTAACGTATTTACGATTATGAATTTGGTTACCTTAATAATCTTCATGAGCGTTTAATCAAATTTGAGGAGATTGCCGCGGGTCTTTTTCTTTACAAATGACAAGATGAAATACGGTCGGTACCAAATTAATTAACCACAAAAAGTGGAGTAAAGCATCTTGGAGTTTCGATCGATGCCAGGGGCGATGCTGACTCGCTCTTGGATCAGAAGGATCATGGTTTTAAAGAGCGAAGTTACCTCGGTGACTTATAAGCTCGGTCGTAGTTCACTCCCGATCGTGCCGAGCAATGTTATCAGTGGATCAGTCCCGGCGAGCCGGGCTAGCAAATTAAGAAGACTGTCAACCAAAATAAAAAAGAGGAAGTTTTACCTTGTTTCCACTTCTTAACAACATGTGTTCAATCTCAACGAAGGAAAAATATACTAAAAGGAGATCAATTGTTTAACAAAAGTGTATGTTAAATCACGTTTATTTCGAAATGTAGCTTTCCTTCTGTAACAAAGGAGATTGTTGCTTAAGACTTAAATTAGTGTTTGAGCCACTTGTATCTTTGAATAAATTTGGAGAAAGTATCGCTAAAATGAAAACCTTTAAATAAATGTTTTAAAATTTTAGGTTAGTAAAGATAATTTATATTTTGTATTCAATCTTCTGAGTGAACTCAGTAGGGTTGCGGGAATATTTTCGAACAAATATTTCCTACACTGCTGCCGTGATGGTCTTCTCTAATATAGTCTAAAATACGACTTTTTTATATCTCTTTTTACTTCTTATTGAATTTTACTTTGGTGTAAAATTTACATTACATAATATCTTCTAGATTTTATCTAGATATAGAAATAAGAAGCGAAATATCAAACTGAGCATCTATTCACAAACATTACAAAAGCGTTATATGCCTATTTTCCATAATCATCACATTCAATACTAACATATTAATAGAATCTGTTTATTCACTTGGTTAAAACAGTAAGAATACCTATAACATTTTAAACATCAACAAAATTTGTAGTGTAGTGGTTGCGTTTCGAACTTCCCTACCTCTTTCGCAGAGGATCTCGTATGTGTTTCCAAAGTCGTAAAACAAAGATGAGTTTGCGAACAAAATATTGAATACGTAATAGATGAGGTGTATTATTATGGCTCAGGGGTCAATAGGAGGCTTCGCGGGTCAGGGTAGCCGTCCAATAAAACGGATGAGGGAGCGATGACTATCCTCCGCGTCATACCCCGAGGGTTTCGATTGTGCGATTCAAGTTATTCACTCTCTACGTAAACATTATTTTCGTGCTGATAGAAATCGCGTGTAGATGTTTGTGTTATTGTGATGGATTGTAATATAACTTTTGCCGTGGCATTTCTGTTATTTAGACCAAGATCTGACGTTTAAAATATCATTACTTGACGCTTCTTAACGCATTACTTAATTGACGATAAAAAAAGTTTCATCATAAACTCAATTATTGCCACATTATTTTTATTTAATAAAATGTCACGTCATTGAAATGCAGATGCATGAAGAAAAATTGTTTGTTCCATTAATGTGCTTTCGTTTTGCGCCAGACTACCTCTTAAATTATGTAACAAAATGACCTAAACTAGACAGCGAGACCAGCTCATAACATCCCCGTATGTTGGTAAGGCCCGCGTTAATTTCGCTGCCCTTTACCCTAGTATAATGTAATGTACTACCGCACAGTAACCTCCCACGACTACGTTGATGAGTGCCTCACGAAAATGGATGCCTCCTACCGATTTACATACTCTACCGACCTACTTTGACGCACGGGAGTGTGCAGAAACTTTTATTCCCAACCCGAAATGCCACCTTCATTAACTCTTTCTCAAGAACGTGAGTTGCAATTTCAATTTAATTTCCTGTTTAGGGGGTTGTCAACCGATAGCTTTTACGTGACGGAAATTTTCTTGAACTACACTGAGATTTTTATACCTAATACAATATTTATAGCGAAATATTCACTTATAGGTATAAAAGGTTTCTTGAAACTTAAAATTAATTTGGTTTTTGCGTAAAGACTTAGGTTATTTCGTTTAGGTAAATTAAGATAAAATGGTTAAAATTATGGTGTTAACTTCAAAAGTGGTTCTCTTTGGTAACGTAAATTTTAAGTTTTTTAGTCTGTGTTAGATTTTTGTACTTTTTTGTCAAACTTTGCGCGGGCGGAAAACTAAACAGAAACAAAAAAGGTAAAACCACTAGTTGCGATTTTATAATGTCCCTTGTAAGTAGTTAGAAAACAGTACAGTTGTATTTGTTTGTATGATTATTAAACTCATTAATTTAAACGTATCGTGTCATCCTCAACTAAAGAACGGTTTAATCATGGTTTGGCCTTACCTATCGTTGTGAGATTTCAATTTGGCAGAAAGTGACAAGCAAATCTTTGTCGAATAGGATATGGCCGATCGAAAGATGGCCGTCTTTTAAATCATTATTTATTTTCTTTGTTACTTTCACTCACTAGACATTGGGAAAACTCTACCACCGGGGTTGTCATTTGATTAATAAAGAAGAAGAAGAAAGCATACTTTTACAAAAATAGGTTTATAGTTAGTGCGTTAATGAATAAGAGGGTATGTTTGCACAGTGCCAAAGCCAAAGAACAAAATTTCTGATAGAAATAAAAAATATTGCTATGATATTTACATGTTTACTGCAATTTTTTTCATATTCCTTAATTTAACAATTTAGGAGCTAAATGCTGCAAAAATGGTACCCACTCAACTGAGTGCACCTATAGGGAGTACGCCGCTGGTGTTCTGTGTACCCATGGACTAGTTCAGTTAGACAGCTTGCATTGTATTGTATTGGCTTGTTCATTCTAATTAAACAAACAAAAGCAAATAAAAGTATATATTCATCAACAATCGGCGAACATATTGTAAGATCTCGGGCGAATATCTTCCCGTTTTAAGTATACATTAACAATCCATCATATTATTATGTGCCGACTGGCAGCACAGCTTATGATAATCAATCTTGCCAATTAACGTGACGTAGCGGCAGAACAGCCTCGGTACATAAGTGCCGCGTGGGTGACAAATTTTGCATAAACTTGTAACAGGACTGGGATAATTTTGGATTAATAAAGAGCATTGGATGAAACCAAAAACTTTTGTTACTTGAATTTGTCTGGGTGCTCTATCAACGTAATTCAACTTATATTACTCTACCTACCTATCCCACAAATATTATACCGATACGTGAAGGTTTGTAAGGATGTTAGAGCTACAATCACGCCTAAACGGCTGAACGGATTTAGATAAAATTTGGCATACAATTACATTTTGGTTTGACACATAGAGTACTTTTTATCCCGTTTAAGTTGTCAGTTCCCGAGGGAAAAGCGTTAGACGAACTCTACGCGCGAGCAAAAGCTAGTTGATAATATTTGCTATTTTATCGCATGTAAAGATTCGATGATACTTAAAATGAAACTGAACTGGTTTTTACCTTCAAAATTAAGTCAGACCGCCCAGGCTGTCAGTTTTAAGGTTGCACATTCATGTTAAACGTTAAGTTTGCGTTAAAGCCCCCGAAAAAGGTAAAATTTTCTTTAAGTAAGATGAGTTTGTTTTAACTCATCTTATTATTCGAAATCACATCGCTGTTTTACGATAAGGTAGTTAAAGTTATCGATATAAAACTTTTTATCTGCTTTAAGATATAACAATATTTATGATGATAGTTCACCATAAATATTACTATGATGATAGCAAAATCAGTAATTGTTTTTATTTAAAAAAAAAGACCAAGTGAAATACAGGCTGATGTTTTATCTAACAAGAATGTTCCTAAAAAAGGTTTCATTTCCAAACTCCCAGCGTGAAGTGGTATCCATGGACACTCCGTCAGAAAACGAACGTCAGGCACGCTTTGTTAAAATTAGTTTGCGTGTAGTTCCCTGTAGGTATTGAAATATTTTAGATTTTTCCGTGAGCGCGGACCGTTCGTTCCGTCCGTCTGCCTCGTTTCCTGTTGCTTTGTGCTTAAACAAACGCATATTTTGCGGATATTACAACCGTGGTTCACTATACGCAGATATATCTAAATATTCTGGATAGCTTTCGGCACAATACTATAAATCGCAGGCGAGGCGTCGATGTAAATTGCGACGCGATGACAAAGAAGCTGAAGATTGCTTTTTGAGCCCTAAAAGCAGGCTAACGGGCTCATACTAAAAATATATTATTAAGAACGAGGGGGGCGAAAAATAAATTTACTTGTACAAATACTATATACAGAATTACAAACGCTGCAACAAATTTACGAGCGTACGTGTTTTCAATAGCTTTTACCCGACAGCGCGAGTAACAAGAAGGGTAATGTGGTTAATAGTCTATGTATGTATGTGACCGAAAATCGGATGTTCCACTCTAGCTACTAAACTATTGGACCAATTTTAATAAATGGGGTGTCATATGAATTGTCAAAAAAGAGTGTCATAGGCTATAAAAAAGTTGTAAGGGTGCGTCATACTAGCCGCCAGTCTGGTTCTAGTTTTTGAGGTTAGGTTATATAGGAAACTACTAGATCCGGTTTCGTTTCCATTCACATAGAAATTTCAATTTTGGAAATTTTTTTTTTATTAGTCTTTGTGCAGAATACCTATCTGTGAGCCAAATTTAACACAAGTCTATCAATAGGTACTTACAATCCACTGAGTCACGCATCAATACTTAATTTTACGTAGACTGACGCTACCGAGCAAGGTCGGGGCGCGACTTCGTGGGTTAAAACACTATAGCTTATGCGTAATTAAAGACCAAAGATCCATCCTCACTTTCCATTCATTAAGGATATAAAGATAGAATTAAAAATTATTATTGAGACTAAGCGGAGGTTGAATATGGTAGAGTGCTTTAAAAACTGCCTAATATAAAAAGTGTACTACAATTAAAGAACGACCGGATCTGGTAATCAATATTATAACAGTAATACATGCGGAATCAAAATTATTTCTTCATTAGTTTTTTTATATTTTTGGTATCACTATTAAAAGTATACTTCTCTACTAGACAGGATTAAAAACAGCAGCTGTGACACCTAAACTATACTGTTTAAGTTAGTATGAATAAAATAAAAGATTAAATCAGTAAGTAGACCGCACGGGCATTTTACACATCAAAAATTAACAGCGCTTCCCAATAGGAAACCACTGCTGAGAAGAAGCGCCGCAAGAAACTCAACAGTTAGTCATTTTGTTTTAATATAGTAAACTTAAATGCCGTTAAAAATACAGCCTGTTTAAAAAAAATGCAAAACGTGCTAATTAAAAAACCTGCTTTTGGTATTATAGTATTAAACAGAACAAGTTGATAACACTGTTGCGAATGATCAAAATTTCAATCAATTAATGAACCTAATGATGAAAAAATAAATGAAACCTAAGAGGTGATTTTCTTATTAACATTTCATTTTGCTGCTCTTAGTAGCCTAAAGTCACCCTGTATAATTGTTGAACACAATAACTAAGTACCTAATGCGTCAGTCAATGCTAACCACATAGTGTTAATAATTTAGTAGAGGACCATTTAATTTCCTGTTTGTGATAGCGTAATAGAAATTCATAAACTACAAATAGCCAGGAGTTATTAAGTTCATGTTTTAGTATACTTAACAATAAAATTGATATTTGCACTACTTTGGTCTGAGAAAAAATACATGAAGTTTTACGCTTGTCAAGTGGCAATTAACGTCTTTAAAGCACCATTTCTGGTTTAAATAAAAACTTTTTTCTCATTTAATTGTTCACTCATATATCGGTGGTTCACAATATTATAAACAAAATAACAAAATGTTAACCATACCATTCCAGTTTTGTATCCTTTATATATTAAGCTTACATTATTTTGTCTACCAATGTCAAGAAAACTGCGCGCCCTTTACAACTAAAGGGCGACAAAACTACACGGGTTGGCATGTGTCACTGGAACTCAACAAGAGATGGAACTGTTACGTCGGTCACAAAAAGTTTCGTTGGCTGTCATAATAGTAAAAATACAAACAAAAGGGCTATAAACTTAATTGAAATTTTATGCCGCAATTTGTTTAAAAAAATATACTGCTCACCATAAAATTCCGGTAAAATTTTCAAAAAGCACCTGTACAATCCTTAAAACTGTTTAACACACTGTCATTGCGCACATTTCGTTAACACTTACGCGAAAAACTCAAAAAGATTTATCTTCAGTTCAGTCTCAGGATTACGTCTACGCCGTACCTCGTTACGACCCTACGCCGTAGACGCGTGCGGTTCTCGTAGCGGCGTAGACACACTGGAGTGGAACCGCTACGAGATAATGTTCCGAAGTTTCCCGAGCGCCCCCGAATGCTCCCGAGACTTTGTAAGCTGTGATTGATATCAAATGAATGTGAGGAATGAGTAGTTCTAGGGAACTCTTTGTTTTGAGGATTTCATTTTTCCTCAACGCCGCCATGACTGTATAGGTTTGAAATAAAGAAGCACTTTATTAAATTGTAGGCAATGTTGTAGGATATAATAAAACTCCGTACGAAATTGGTTCTATTCATTAAGGCGTTAACAATCTGAAAGTTTAGAAAGTTAACATAATGTTATAGAATGTTGTGTAATGCAATGAAGAGCATCAGTTGTTATAAAAATAAACTAGTACTTACTATTACGTACATGCAATTTGAGCTGCGTGCAAAACATTATTGAATTATGTTATTGCTAATTATCCGTCGGTGTATCGGAAAATCTATTAGTTACAATTCAAATCTGCGTGAACATAACAATAAATGGAATAACATTCTGGTCATTGTTTACATTGCACTGACGTTTACACTATTTACACTCTGGGAAAAATTTAGAGAAAAAACAAGTTAACTATAATATTATTAATTATTACGTTACCCTGTATGATGCACAAGTCAGATATTAATGCCATGCCATGACCCATGAAGCTGGTGCCGTTTAATCAAAGGAAATATTATTGTTTAAAATGGATAATGATTTTGATTGTTTTCTGACACTTCATTCGTTTTTTCCTTTCGTTTTATGAAATAAACGATTTAGAAAATAAACAAACAAATATTATCACAGAAATCAACGTCAATAATCCATCAAATAATACAGCATGTTTAATTACCAATCTATTTTATTTTACTCAAACGATATTAAATAATCTCTTGAATTAATTAAACAACACCATAAATTAAAAAAAAAATTGTACATAAAATGGTTTCTTTTTCATTTCCTCTACATTTGCCCCTGAGTGTACGTTCATTTATTTAGGAGATAGCAGAGAGCACACGAACAGTTGTAGAGTGTGACATTCCTAATATCGACTATGGAAGTATCGGTTATGGTAAAATACACTACCGCCCCCGTCCTTTACATTGATTGATACTTCCACAGTCTATATTATAAATTCGATAGCCTTTTTGTGTATCTTGTTAAAGATAATCTAATATACACAAACTAAACTAATAGACACAAACGTTAACGTTATATTTAATTTAGTAGTTATACAACCACTTTGAACAATTCCCCTGAAATATGTTATTTCCAAATAATCTTAAAAACATTCATGGATAAAGTAGGGGTACCTAAATGAAGCCATCGGATTAACCAAACGTTTGAATCAATTATTTACGATGGTTCCCGCGGCTGGGCGTCGGCGAGGATCACGGTCGGGGCCAAGAGCTCCAAACCCGGTCATTTTTACATGAGTTATGTCTGTATGTAAAATAACAATGATGTATGGAAGTTTTAGAATATTTTTTTACTATTACTATTAACATATCTACATTTATAATAAGTAGTACTCGCAGTATAAAACCTATTAAAAAGCGAATAAACCGACAAAGTTGCTATTGCTATATATATATATATATATATATATATATATATATATATATATATATATGTCGGGGACAGGGTGCGGTGGCTGCGAGGCGGCTGGGGCTGGATGTGTCAGGAATCTTCAAGATATGGCCAGGCATCTTGGTTGGTCTCTAGTTGAGTAAGGGTCGAAGCAAAGAGAGAACACAAAATAGAAGAAGGTAGGTTTATTTCCTTGACGGCCATTAAACTCGATACATTTGATCTTCATTGACTTTAATTAACAGTAACACGTCAAGTATAACGTAAAAACAGTGTAGCCCTACCAGTCCCACCACCAACCCATGGTTCTTCCTGCCTCGTGGCATAACAGACCGAATCTCGGGAGATGCGCGCAATACTTGCTTAGGCTCTTTCTCACGCGCACTTTCTTCACTCCCTACAAACGTAACTTGAAAACAAAGAGCAGTTCCATCCAGAGGTGTTTACTGGACGGTTTCCCAAGTAGAAGTGTTTCTTGGATGGTTCCAAAGCAGACGTCCTCACTCGACGGACTCTTAAGTAGCAGTGTGCTGCCGTCGCACTGGAGCGACCACCCAGGCTCTGTTGAGCGCGCCAAAAAGGTTGAAGAGGGCGTTGGTGTCGCCTTCCGGTGGCACAGTTGTTCCGTTGAGCTCCTATACTAATGTCAATCTCCGACATATATATATATATATATATATATATATATATATATATATATATATATATATATATATATATATATATATATATATATATATATATATATATATATATATATATATATATATATATATATATATATATATATAATAGCAACTTTGTTGGTTTCGCTAATTTTTTTTTATATTCCTTGAAGTCCATGGAAGGCTGTTATGAAGAGAAAAATCTGATATTTCAACTTTAAGGGAAATGGGAGGGGGATTTTTAACCGAAGCGAAGCGAGGGTGGGTCGCTAGTAAATTATAAAAAAATATACAATGTGGCGTGTTTGTGTCAATTTTGTTTGAATCAGTGTTATGGTAGCTTTACTACTATTACACCCAAAGACAGACCGCGACCAAAGTATAAACAGACAAGTAACACAACGCCGGCTTTTTAGGAGATCGAGTTAGGCACCTACTCACACGCAGGCAGCGCAGCGTCGACTAAACTCATGATTATCAGTACTTATTAGCTAACGCCCCGCCACCTACTTACGCGTACGTGCAAGGCGCGCACACATAGCTACAAACCGAACGATGTACCTTTATTCGAAGGTTTTCTACTGATCTGTTTATACTGTGCTGTGACCCTCAAGCGATTTCCCTTTATGCTAGTCACGAACCTACACTTTTCTTCGTAGTAGATATTACAAATATAGCAAATTGTGTTATCGCTAAGAACCCCATGATTTGCGGGTATTGAATTATTATTGGCAAGAGATCCCTCTCAAAAGGGTTTTGGCGATTAAGCCCTTAGTAAAGGTTCCTTCGCTTAAATTATTTGAGGAATGCTGGGAATGTCTTTGTACCTATGTATGGCCACTGCAAGATGTCTCAGGTGTCTTACTATATGCGTCTTTTAACCCCACTCTAGTTAATTGAGTAGGTACAAAGTATTAACAAAGGTGTTAAGGTTCGGTTATCTGTGGTTTTTAGATTAAATAATGGCATACTCGTAGATTTTTTATGTACTTAATTATAACCAGCTTCTAAGATATCTTTTGTTTAGATAATTTATAAAAAAGTAACATAATGGTCACTAAGTAGCATCCGATCAAAAAAACTTTAATGTTGAAATCTAATAGCATCTGGTAGGTATATAAAAAACCGTGAGGGTAAAAAATAAAACATTAAAATAAGCGCTGAAGCCTAGCTACTGCACTGTCACGTAAAAATGTAATGACTTGCATCACTGCGTTAATTACATAATTATCTTAATTACAATTCGCTTAATACTTACTATTGGCATATTTTGTTAGTCGTAGCTATTCTCATAACTGCTTTTTGCTTAGCGCTTATTTTATCTGATGTTTATTTATTAATTTGTAAAATGATTTCATTTATTATATAATTTACTTAATGTTTTATACTTAAATTATTGTTATGTTATATTGACGTTAAGTCAATGAAGCCAATTTTGATAAAGATGGCGTCGCTCGAACGCTGCGAGACGCTGCGACACTCGGCAAAGCATTAAATTTCACACATAATTTACGTTGAATAGAGAAGCAATTAAGTTAACACTGGGGGCGTCTCATTATTGAACTGCCGCTTTTTGCGGACGGGAGAGACGTGATGAGGATTTCTATTAAAGATCTTAAAACTAACGTTATCAAATCTAACCAAAAATTGTATAAACAAAATATTTATCAGCAAAAGGGGACAATCTGAGAGCGTATATAAATGAACTTCTGTTCGATTATCCCTCCGCGTAGAACTTGTTTATAGTTTTTCGCTCGGATATTATTAAATTTCCCGAGACAGAAGATATCTGATGTTCTGAATGGGAACTATATATTATGTAATGAATGTTATCAAAATGTTTAGCCATTCATACGTGATTTAAAACATTCAAACATCTAAACATCCTAAAGAACCTTTACATTCGTAGGAAGTAGCAAAAAGATTTCTTGCTTAAAATTAAACTCCAAATTCTACCTACTTGTAAGTACAATATCAGAATACGTAACCACATATTTCATAGTTTTAACTCACATTTTCCAAATCGCTAAAGTTTTCGGTGCAGCGCGATGACTAGCATTGCCCGCGTTCATTTTGCTGCTAGATTTTACTGTTAGTACAGTAGTAATACAATATCGCCGTGGCTGAGCATTATTAAAGTATTTAGCATAGAGCTTCCAGGTCATTTGTGCCCATTAGGGTGTCCACTAATGGTAACAGCCTTGGTCCAGCGGAATGCTCATGAAAATGGTTTTACGTAATGCAACTCGATGACCATTGCAAGTGTTTTGCGTGAATAGTCCACTTTAAAAATAATGGTGATCGTTTTACATCAGTTTGTGATGGTAATTTTTTTTAATGGTGCTTAATAATGTAATTTTTACATAACATATTATAACACGTATAACAAGTATAGGATCATAATATTATACAAATTCTTCTGCCGCATAAATCAATCGTAGAAAGCCGATGGATGGGAATCATAAAACCGACCGACGTCGTGGAGATCTTTGGAGAAGGCCTGTGTCCAGCAGTGGGCGTCTTTCAGCTGATTTTTTAATTGCGCATGCTATGTAGTGAGTTAACTGATACATACTCATATCACTGTACGTAAAAATGTGCTCCATAACTACAAAAATAATTTTATTTGGATTTTGACAAGTTATAGCTTCAGAGTAAAGAAAAAATATAAATGTAATATTTCATTCATTATATAATTGTCACCTAGCTGTCGCATAGCGGCACATTTTAGTAACGAAACACATTCAGTACGTCGGCAAACCTTGCGAGTTCCAAGAATTCCAACATACTTAATAGCAATTCATTCGAACGGGCGCGGCGCCTAGCATAGACCTGCGAAGTGGGCTACAGATAGTAGGAACAGTTATGGCCGCCCGAATAGCTGAGGTATCCGTACTCTCCATGAATTACCCGTTTTATTGCTTTCAATTTTATTTTATACCCCTTCATATTCCTATTGACCGAACAGAAAGATTACCTTCAATTCTAAAAGTGCTTTAAAATCTTATTCTCTGGGTTTCTTTGAATTTGAAACATTCGTTACATCGCTTTTCTCGAAGACTGAAAAGGATTTTGTCTAAGCAATAAAAATATTATTACATCCCAGAGGCACTTTGTTCTTGAGCAGAAGCTGCGTTCGTTGCATGTTTATTTATTTATATTTTTAGAATTCTGTTTAATGCTTGCTTTTTCTGTTTAATATCGCTTGTATCAACTACGTTTTAATATATTATTTCATTTTTAACTACATAACAAACCCTTTATAATTATTTCAGTTTTTTTACGGGTGCTTTTTGACTGCTTTTAACTTCTATATTGCGTCGTAACTTTATTATTAGTAACGAAATTAAGTAACAAAAGCCGTTTTATCTGCTCTGTCCTCGGCAAACTCTAGCTGACTTTTTTGAGTGAATTATTTCCCAAAATCGAGATGAGCCTGGCGGCCAATGTTTGCTATTCGTCTTATCTGCCAAACAAAATGTAACAAGCGCACTTAACACTCCCGTTATAAATCCTCTTGGTCTGGTTTGCGGGAAAAGCTTTAAGAGTTATTTTATTTCATGTAATAACCTTCTACTACTCCGGATGAAATAGGATTATTTGTGATCGATATTGATCTGTATTTTTGGGAATTCTTTAATTGAACCAAAAAACTACCTATCTACATTCGGAAAACTTGCATTTCGCAAAACGTTTTGATATGTTACCCTTACATATAAAAAAGGTTACATACTCTTCATACCTTGGTTAGGTTAGACTTGACACCATAAAAAATGCTTCGGCGGGAAGTACCTTTCTGAAATAAAATTATGTCAAACGCCAAATGATAGTTTGTGAAACATAAGTAAACTATATTTTTAGTGGTTATTTCGTAGCGATTTTAATCAAGTTTTGATGAATTCTATAGAATAAAATATTACGACTGGCAAAAAATAAAACAAAACTGGACCGATACTTTGATCAATCCTCTTTTGACATGAGCCTTAAATCTCCCGGTTTGTAGACAATGGGCAACTTATACAAAGAATTCCGAGTTTGTCGCAGTAAAAGGCATTAGGTGCGAGATAAGATTCCCATCGGCAAGCGTTTCAGCCCCTGTAAGCAGTTAATTTTGAGATTTTCTACCTTTTCCACTTACACAATGGATTGCAAGACAAAAATGTCACTTTGCAAAAAAAAGGACAATTTTGAAGTGATAAACTCTTGTTTGGTCGGTCGTAATTTTGATATGTAAACAAAAGGCAAGCAATTCGTACGATATTAAACCCAAAAATAAGGTAATAATTTTGATTAGTTATTAAACAAAAAACACAGCCTGTTTTTGATTTTTTGATCAATAAAAAATACAAGTCCTTAGTATAAAATATATGCCCATACATTTATTGAATTCAATATAGTATATTTCTCTCTCTCTTTATTTAAGAGCCAAGCTCTTGTCGGTGGAGTAATCGCCAACGGTTCCGGTCTTCTGTCAACTGCTTGACTTTCTGGTACGATACGACTTTAACCTTCTCTTTTATTTGCTCAAAGTAATTTAATTTTGTGTAATTATTAGTAGTATTTTTCGTTTTGATACCAAGTAACGACTTGATGGTGATTTTTTTGCATAACTCCGAAGTTGGAGAGATCCCGTGGGAATTTTGATTAACTGGCAAAATCTTGAACTTACATAAATTAAAAAAATATTTAGATTGGGCCGATATACGCGTTTCTGTAGAGGCCGGAATATAAATAAATGAAAAAAAGAATTCATGGCAGACAGCTACAAAGAATAAAGCGTAAATGTATGCATAGGTACCAAAAATAATAAAACATTTCCAGTAAGGTCAAAATTTGCAATGTTGGTACTCAATTTCGTCATAAAAGCTCTCAACGAATGAATTCGCTTTTGTTTACGATTTAATAGTGCACTGAGTGAAACATAACAGTGCTTGATGGCTGTTGTGCCCTTAAGCTGAGTCTACACTGGCGGCAGCGCAATTAGCCACAGCCGTTCAAATGAAATTCATATATAATAGAAAGCGCCCAACAAAATACTTACGTATCGTATAAATTAATATAGGCTAGCGATTGAACACACAACATAATGCTTTAGGTATATTTCTATAATCGTTAACTCCCTATAAAATGCAACTTGTTTATCGATACATGAAATTTGAAAACATCACGCGGGCCGCTGTACCTATATATACCTATCTGTATAGAGAAGATATTCCTCGTTTACCTTAAGGGATTTTTTGAAATTCAGCCCTTAACAGGAAGAAACAAATGAGAGAAATAACATGACCCTAATTCTAAGAGCACGAGATCTTGGGCGTCCTCTTGTGGAACATGCGGTCAAGGGCTACAATGACGCGCACGGCAACGACTGGCATTTACCTTGGGAAAGAAACCAGTTTCGTATTCTGTGTTTATATAATACCCCGGGATTACTGCAGGGATTACAATTACCACCTCGCGTTGTGCCTGCCATTGCTTCGCCGCGTAATGAATGGCGTTTACTCGCAAATTGCGTCGCAGCTCTCAGTGTAGCCTTCTCCTAGCCATCCACTTAACACACTCGGCGTCGCTTTGTTAATGTATCGCCCGAATCAACTGTTGCTACAGTTCAATTCATACGATTGTGACCTTTATTCGCTATGTACAAAAAGTGGCTCTTCAATTATCTAGATTTAACAATTAGGTGCTATTATACGACACTTGGAGAATGTCATGTGAATAAATTATTGAGTAAAGTACAGTCAACCAATTTGATTCCTTTGACTAGAGAACTATTTATAGTAAATTGACGTTATAAAATACAACTTTAAAAAGTCTCTTGCGATTTGAATGATTACGTCATTTTGCTTTAATTCCATAGTGGCAATCAATTTGTTTGACTGTACGTTTTGGAGGCGTCTACCTGAAGATGCAAAAACGCATTAAGATATAAGACGAAAATTTCTTAAATACTTGTATTAATAGGTATTGTTAGGCTTTCAGGTTCAGATAACATTTCAATTTGTAAAGCATTGATTACTAAACATAAAATAACTGTTAAACATTGACTCGGTACTCGCAGAATAATCACACTGATATAAAAGGGAAAGTTTGTGTGTTTGTTACTTATTCACGCTTAAACGGCTAGACAGATTTGGATTGGATGGATTAAAATGGTGAAAGCTCATACCCTAGAAAAATACATTGACTACCTTTTATCCCGAAAAAAGAACATTGTTCCTGCGGTATGAAAAATCACTGATTCTATACGCAGAATAATTATCAATGTTGCGTGCGTTCATCAGCAGAAAATTGCACTGCGCATTACATATCCGAACGAAATTAAAGGCTGTACTTATCCATATTATTTTCACAAATGCTGGACTATTATAATGTTGATTCAACGTTGAATTATTTATTCATTTCAATAATGTATTAAACATTAAAATTTGGAAAAAAGGTGATAAATGTTTTACTTTTATTATTGTCTATGCTAGCTGGAAGCTTATTTTATTGAGAATAGAATGTAGCCAAAGCTACCATATAAACAGTAACCGCCACCGTTTTGCATATTACGAGTATCATATATAGGTACGTACTCGTTGTTATCATTCTATAGCTATCCGCAGTATGACATGAACGCACATAGAATGTAATAGAGCCGTATGCAGGAAAGCCAGACAACGCAGATTCTTACCAACATTTCCAGTCTCCTCAAATCCCCAGTAAAGGAAAATTTCGTCTTTTCCCTCCATATTTGCTTTTGAAGAAATCTAAGTTGACATCGTCGCTAGCGGAAGTTTGAAGCCGTGTTCGTGCAATTTTAATTAAGCCAATGCCTAAGTTTCCGTATGAAAGCATTATTTTAATTTTATATAATTACATTGTTCATATTAGTGCTAAATTTATATGATCGGCTTATCCTAACATTAATTGAAAATATACTCCATATAAAATAATTTTTTAAAAAGCACAAAATACAATTTATTTATAAATCAACAATAGAAATAAAATCTTAGGAAAATTATTTAATTTTAAACTAGTTAAGTACCTACCTACCTATATAAGTAAAATAAAACTCAATAAAAAAAATTGAAATAGAAATGCAAAAACCACAGAGTGGCCTCTTGAACTGTGTGAGCATAAAGAGAAAAATCTAACTGTCTTAAGTGTTCTTTTTATTGATTTAAAACTTGATTGCTGGCTCTGTGGCTTTTACCGCAATTCCGTCGATGCTTACGATGCGACTTTGCCTTGGCGGTAAATTTATTAGAAGCTGCCAAACTATAGTTTCTGCTTCAATAAACGACCAGAAATTGTTTTTATAATACACTGCTGCTCATTGGATGTATCGGTTTGAGCCATCACAGAGCACTACAGATCAAATTTAATATGCTCAACCACCGTTGCACTCGGATCAACTAGCATATCAGATACATTACCATATTTCAAAATTTGTGACCACTGTGAAAGACAAATCCCGATTTAAACAAATGGCATAGGTAGGTAGTATACTTACCATGAAACTATACTTAATTAATACTCTTACCTTAATGAGTCTACATTTTTCTATGGCAGAACCCGATAGCTCTTCTTATTTAATTTAACATCTAATATACCATGCATCTAACATCACTACACATGTATTTAAACATAATTCCAAATTTTATTTTAATAATTTGCTAACTAATCCCTCACTGATCAACCACATCTAACTATTTATGATAAGTGTCTTTTTTTTACCATACGTAGAGATTACCACCCGTGCGCCGGAAAACCGACTCAACGCGACGGGCTCTATGTACTTAGTCTAACATACTAAATTGCATGTTAAAACCTCCAGCTTGAGTTAGATGCAGCTTTAACGTAACTCTAAAAGCTAGAATAACGCGTCTGTCAATTTCCTCATGTTCCCAGAGCTCTCTCGCTTTGAACGATTTCGTTTACACCCTGAACATGCTATTTGGTGAACCGTTAACTGTATGTGTTTGATGAGGCTGATGTGTTTTACTGTTATTATACCAATTCCAATCTTCATAACGACGAAACCTTTTTGGTTTAGAACATATTTACATAGGATATTGATGGTTTCCGACGGTGAGCTATGTTATCGATTTAGATACTACTTTACAATTTGTATTTTTTTTTGTGTTCCTATGTTTACCGTACATAGATTTTAATTGGTCCACCTACCAAATATATTCAGAGCCAAGAGGTTGACTCCGGCTTTGGCATGTAAATCAGTGAACTTATTGCTGGACGTGCTACCTATACCTATATTCAGATTATATTCGAATACACATAATCTTTAGACCATCGAGTTCGTGAACCGATTATTAATGTAATCTTCGCCAGGCAATCCCTTAACGAGATAATTAATGAAAATGTTGTGATAATTTCACGCTCATCAATATCGCTAATTAATCACGATTTGTTTACACTTCAAGTAAGTAATTAATAATTTTATTATTTAAAAAAATATGCATTATAGTCCTCCAGAGTGAGAAAATATTAATACACTAGCAGTTGCGAGTGCAACAGTGATATAACTATAGCAATATGACTGTATTTTTTTCTGTGTATTTTACTTGTCTTCTCCAATTGTGAACCGATTTTGAAATATATTTTTTATTCTTTGAAAGTGTCCACTTCCGACGTAGTTCCACTGTCATCAAGTCAGGATTTGATAATGGGATCTCAGGAAAATTGACGGACCCCTTCAAAAATTTAAGATACAAGGGTTTTCATATTTTCTGTAGGAACTTAAGCATTTACATTACAAAAGAAACATTTGGTAAAGTAGAGCTGATGAGCCTGATGATGAAGATCTGAGATGACCACCGGAACTCCTTAATAACAAGTATCTCACAACAAGCTATTTTTCTCATCATGGTGAAGTACCTACCTAGAGAACTCTATAACGATTAATGTCCCTGCATATTGGATTTTGATATGTGGAAAGGGGACCGGAAGACTGCGGCCATTTTCGAAGTTAGAACCCTGAAAGTTAGTGTTTACGCTTTTACATTAAACAAAATAATTATTTCAGCGTATTTGGAAAACATACACACCAATATCAAACTTATAATAAAATACAAAATACAAATGTTTTTATTTTATTGCACATAGTGGCAAAATTACAATCAATATTAATAACTAGTTATGATAACACACCCAATTCAAGGATTAAAAACATAAATTGTCGCTTGAGACATAGCTGCCAAAGACTAAGTAATATCACAGAGCTACATTTTAAACTAGCTAGCACTATTACAAATGTAATAAAATATGAAAAGCACCGTACAGCTTTTGCATTCAAATAACACTACAGACTGAACTTTTGCGCAGATTTTATCCTTGAGCAACACCGCCAGGAAATTATCAACCGAGCGAGAAATTAAAGTAGCCGTGAACGGCATGAAATTAACTAAGTCTCTTCCCGAGCTCCCAGTCTCAGTGTTAAGGTCTTAAGGTGGCGGATTTAGCTCACACTCGCTAACTTGCCTCATTCGCGGAGTTGGATTTGCACAATTAAATAATGAGTTTATTATACCCATTAATTCATTTCGGTCGCCATTTTGCCGCTTGCTTTCACTGTGGATTTGACATTCGTGTGCGAATCGAGTCAAACGCGCTTTGTTACTTAATTTCGTATAATCAGATTTTGTTTAATGTTGTTCTTGTAAGAAAATAAAACTTGAGAAACAAAAACTGCCCCGACTTCAAATTGAAACCGCAGTGTGATTCTGTTGAAACACGGCTCGTCGACGAGTTATCAAATTGATTCGTCCCAGTGAATCACGTCCGTCGCGTCGTCTTGCCCTTGATGTGTCATGGTATTCACATTAGACATTTCACGGTCGGTCGGTCTCAAGGACGGACTAAGGCTTGTGGCACATTACTCTAATTCTGGCCCTATTTTTCTATCTTTCAGGGCTTTATAAAATTCCTTATGCAGCTTTTTACGGTACAATAAGTGTAAAATTGACTCAAACACAACGATTTTACCTTTTTGCAGTTCTTAACCTTTTTATAATAATCTAACCGATTATTTAGAATGTTATGGCAAACAACTGTACCTAAGCTGAGTGGAGATCACGAGCTAACCCATTGCGAATGTAAAATAAAACTGTAGTTATTGCTAATTAAAGTAATTGAGTGAATATCGATTGCCCACGAAATTAATAAAACTAATAATGATCTGTCATTCGAAATACCTATCATTTCCCATAAATAAATAATTGAAGACGAGGGCGCCGGTTAAGTACTCCTTTCAAGTACAATATCTTGAATTTTTGTAGAAACGCTTCATTTTAATAACCTAGACATTAGAAATAAAGTGAAGAAAGAAAACGTATTATCACGTGTTGCATTTGTTTAAGTTTCAAGTTATGTTTTGAGTACATAGACAGTTTGTGATTTCCGAATTATACCTACTGTTTCAAATTGTTTTTTTTTTTTGCAATATACTTTTTGATAAATTAAAAGCACAGCCTACCTACCTTAACGCCTGCCTTCTCCGCTATAATTTTACACATTTTGGCTTTTAGCTCACGGACAAGGAAGTTCGTTACTTCTATTTATGCTAAAAAATTACTTTTTAAAATAATTGTGGTTTGTGTTGTGGAAGATCAAACGGGGTTTAGATAAAACAGAAATGTTTTTATAAAACCTGCATCTTACCTTTTCTTGATTTTGATTCAGCTTTCAATTTATATTTAGAACTAGAAGTGTGGCAGGAGCTGGTATGATGGTTAAACATTTTTCGCACACAAATATTCTACAGCAACTTCTAAAACTGACCACAAAATAAAGACCGCGCGGGACTCGTCAAAAATCACAGTATATATTCATTTTTGCATTTATACCGCAAATTGTTCAATACAGCGGCAGTGTCGTGTAAAACGAATTTGTACCGAAACTAAAATTCGTGACGCTCGCGTCCCAGATGCGTTATTTTTGTTCACCACGCTCCTGCTGCGTTCATTCAATTTTATTAACAACATTATTTACTTTGAACACGCTTCGTTACTTTGTACGGTTATGTTTTTCTCGGGCTCCCAGGGATATGTAAATAATGCAAATTTTGTCCGTCACTGTATTCAACTGTGAACATCAACGATCCCAAAAAAGTGTTAAAAGTGCGCTGTATAAATTGTACGAAAATTTAATTGTGTGTTCTACCTATTCCACTTTTGATCATTATAAAATGGATTTTGAATTACCGTAAATACGTCAATTTTTACTATATACAAATCAAATTTAAGACTATATATTTTTAATAAACTTTTTAATTATGGATTCTAGATCATAATATGGCATCTTGAATCCATAACTGAAAAGCTTAAATGCAAAATTTATCCCGAAATGGTTCTTCAATTACAATACATTATAAAAAAACGTGAAGGTAAGTATGTGATCACCTAACGATTATGAAATATTGAAATCGTTAAATATTTACACAGCAAAATAAACAATAAGATTCGTATTCTATTGGATGTTACAATTAATCAAAACGTAAATCTTACAAGAGAGCAATTATTTACTGTTACAATTTAAAGACCAAACATCAGAAATAAGAAGCCCATTAATGTTGTTTAATTGAAATTTAATTCTCTTTTATTATAAGATGCCATTATTTCGCGAATTATAGTCTTACAAAAGTAAGGCAGGGTCAATCAATTTAGGTTACTATGTTTTGATTTTAATAAAACTTGACTAGAAATAACTTAATTTTAAGGTCAGGAGGAAGAGGTCGTGGAGTTTTTTTTGTCCAAATTCAAATAAGTAATAAAAAGTAAATCGAAATCGAAAGAAGGAGAAAGATACCTCGGTGTTCAGGTATATGCGACAAACCTTAGTTACACCCTTTGCGTCAAATGTCAGAGAATGTCGTGAAGCATGACAGGCGAACTGGGTCGTCCATCAGTTGTTAAGATCGTCTATTTATTAACGCTGCAAGTAAATCATATTATCTTTATCACATATTTTTAAAATTTGGCGAAATCTTTTCTTATTACATTCGTTTTTATTGTACTTACTAAAGTTCGTGGTGATGCGTTTTTGTCCTCTTATTCCATGAAACTAAATTAGTTAATGTACATTTAAAGTAAGTTCCATAGCATTCAACCTCAACAATCATTGTAACATAATAATATTTCGGGTCCAGTTTCACGAGTTCAATGAAAACCAAAGTCCGAAAGTTAGGAGAATGTTTGACGCTCAACGACGCGTTACCTCGAACACGCTGTTAGGTATGCTGATAGCTAGTTAGAATAACTGAGTTTACTTTTTTACCTAATATTGATTGTATTTTGTAATCATATTGTTTACGCTCCTTATACATTAAAAATATCACCACAATGTCAACAATGTGAAGTAGAAGCAAGATAGGTACGCTAAAACAAATTGAGCCAGAAGCTATTGTCATTCCAGAAATGTATTTTTAAAAATTAAAAGCATCGCAAACATAGATACTTGACAACACTCGTTTTAAAATTGTTTTGTTATTATTACAGAGAGATGCATCTTGCTTGGAATTGTCCAACTTATATGAGGGCATTTACTTACTGGCGTCCTGAGTGAAGGAAGTTTGTATTATGATAGCTCTTACAACTTTAACCACGCAGCACATTCGGGAGTAGCGCAATACCGCGTACCTAAACAGCAAATAAAGGTGGAATACTTAGCAAAGTTCTCCTTTTTGCACCATATTGAAATTGTTAGTTACGCGGTATTACACTATCGCCGATATGCTATTTGGGAACTTGTTCATTCGATGTTATGAGAATTTACGTATTGTGTCCATGGCCAGAAATTAAACGTCTGCTATTGAGTGTAGGTATCCGGGTTACGCACTGCTGCATGCACTTGACAGCATAATTAATTACAGATAGGCCTGCTGCGCCGCGGGCAATATCACGGATAAAGTTATTGCTTAGAACGGAATGATCCATGCCCACGCTGGCCAGACTGCTAGGCTTTTGCGCTGGGTTAGCTTGGCTTAAGTGTTTTTTTTTTACCTTAAGTTGTCTCAAATGGCCACCGCCTGCAGCAGCAGAATTTTGGTAAAATTGGATCATGTTTTTTTATTGCTAAGCTGCATATACTACTCTGTCAAGAAAGTACCGGGAAAAGATCAATAATACACAAACTGTTTGTTAATCATCCAAATTTATTTTATCACCTTCAAAGTATGCTCCTTCAGAAACGATACACTTACGCCAACGAATAATCCAATCATCAAAACATTTTTTAAACGCTGTTTCCGGAATTGAATTCAGTTCTCGGCGCGAATTCTCCTTTATGTCTTCTACCGATTGAAAACGGGTGCCACGAAGTGGTAATTTGAGTTTAGGAAAAAGAAAGAAGTCGGCAGGAGCCATATCTGGTGAATATGGTGGTTGCTCGATGGTATTTGTTGAGTGTTTGGTCAAAAATTCTTTCACAATGATGGCCTTGTGCGAAGGCGCATTATCGTGGTGCAAAATCCAAGAATTTTCATTCCACAAATCTGGCCTTTTTCGTCGAATTTGCTCTCTTAAATGCCGCATAACGCTCAAATAATATTCTTTATTTACCGTTTGACCTTCCGGCAAGAATTCCGAGTGCACAACACCGCGATAGTCAAAGAAAACAGTCAACATGACTTTGACTTTTGATCGACTTTGGCGTGGTTTCTTCGGTTTCGGTTCAGTTGGAAGGCGCCACTCCGAAGCTTGTTGACTAGTTTGCATGTCAAACTCGTAAACCCACGTCTCGTCACCAGTAACAATGCGTTTCATGAATGTTGGGTCGGAATTGACTCGTTCTAGCATGTCCTCAGCGACTCTCATGCGATTGAGTTTTTGGAGAAAATTCAGGTCTTTTGGGACTAGCCGAGCGGTAACATGTTTCATACCCAAATGATTAGTTAAAATAGTACGGATCGACTCGTGAGATACAGAAAGTTCGGCGGCTATCTCTCTCAAAGTTGAATGAGGATTTTCAGTCACTATTTCCTTCACTTTTGCGATGTTAACTTCAGTTGCAGACGTTGATGGCCTACCAGAGCGAGGCAAATCTTCCATCACATCTCGACCGCTTTTGAACGCTTTGTACCACTCATAAACACGTGTTTTTGATAAAGTCGAATCACCGTAAGCCTTCTGTAACATTTTCAGTGACTCCGAACACGAAATTCCATTGGCGATGCAAAATTTAAGACAAACTCTTTGTTCAATGTTTTTGTCCATTATGAAATTCGCAATACACACTAGATATGATATAACTAAAAACAGCACTGTATTTAATATAAATAACAGATGCAACTCAAACTCCGCGCCAAAATAGAAAACAGTTGTGCCAATCTAACAACAACAAAAAAAACAAAAATTTGAATTTGGAACCATAAACAAATCATCCATTCCCGATACTTTGTTGACTGAATGTATACTATGCCTGTGAGCGCAATTTTGCCCGCTAATAATATTGCTTACAGTAACCATAATAATCTTACTTATTGTATTGTTTGGTATGTATTGTTCGTGTTTTAATCACGCTTAGACGGCTAAATGGATTTTAATCGTTAATAAACTTCACGAAATACAATCATGACACGATGTTTTTTCCCCAACTATACTTTTATTGCACACTTACTTTTCAGCTGCTTAACGAGCTAATCTATAGTCGAAACTCCGTGGGTTGACGGTTCACTCTATACAATAGCTTTTGAATTCTTATGTCGCTATAGGTAGGTACAACCCATAGTACAGTGGTTCGAAATTGACTTACAAGATTTTAACTAGCTAAATAAATATACTTTCATAGAAATCAAGATGCGAATTAAACAATAAAGCTTAAAATATACATGGCATGGCATGCATGACATGGGGGTAATTTAAACATGCAGTATTTGGATTTTTATATAATAAACACACTATTTTTTTTTATAATAGATATTGTTTTATTCGAAGAACTCAATAATAAATGTCCTAAATCTTCCCCGCCCCGTCCCACATGGAGGCTGACCGAGACCCTATGATAAGAATAAACCGGTGCCCATATATATATTCGATAATATCTCTTACTAATGGTCAAAACCGTATGAAAATCCATACAGTAGTTTCTGAGATTAGCCAGAACAAACACAACCTCAGCGCGGTGGTACTTTAATAAAATTAACCCCCAACACAAAAAGAGATGATGAAAATTATCATAATGATAATGATGATTATGTAGTTATACCTAGACTTTGCCCCCAAACCCGCGCAGAAGATTTTATCGCTATTCCCTCGGAAACTGATAATTATTTTATTCATAAATATTCACCCTTCTGTCTTCCGGACTATAAACTATCTCTGTAGGTACCTACGAAGACCATCGATTGGTCGAGACGTTGAACCGTGAAGACAGAAGAAACAAACTTTCGCATTAATAATACGAGTAAGAAGGTTATTATGGATTATATAAAATAGTACAAAAACCACTTAACCCTTTTTAGTTTTAAAAAAGGAATCAAAAAAAAGGTCCAAGTTATTGAACAAAAAATCTGTAATTCAACCTTCGTAAACGTCACAAATTTCATCTGGATTGACATTTTTTATGGACGTGATCCTTCGTGCGTTTGCGATATCAGTCAGCACTTTTTGGATCAAAATATTTTTATCCTTCCATGAGACGTGGTTACGAGCAAAACTTCTAATGTATAAATGCGTAATTTTTACCCGCTCATTAAAGTAGGTATTTTATTGAGTTTTCAATGAAAGTAATTTTTTTGGTAATAAATAAAACTTCATTCAGCAGTGAATGACTGATTTAAGGCTAAATAATAAATAATGAAACCTTTCTACCGACTCACCGGATAATAATAACAGATTATTAACAACATTACAGCGGATGGAACAAACGATTTGCTTTCAATAAATAATTAATAAACATTTTGTACGGCCAAGAAAAGAACATAATTAAACAATTTAATGTTTATATTATTATTTATTTGATTTGATTCGAAATAAACGTGTAGTGGATTAATTTCATGGTTAATTGCGACCATGACTTTTTAAAGTCCAACATGAACCCTGCTAGAGCACAGTAATCTTAAAAATACAATCAATGTCGTCATTAATCTATTTAATTATTGAAGATATCTTCAATTCTAGAAACATAATAGATATATTAAAAAAATCCATTCATTCCGTTATATCATCTTGATAATTCGAAAACCTTTCTATTATTCAATACCTATTTATTTCAAATTAAAAGACAGCACTAGAACATGGAATGCTGCTTTATGGCAAATTAATTAAATGTTCTATTACCCTAAGAGTACTTACCTCTAGAATCAAGTACCTACACTCAAAAGCAATGAAAACTTGTCGCTTTGTACGTCAATTTGTACGTACAGTGGCCCGTTTTCATTGCTCTGTGAGTGTCAATGCAGTGTGAAAACAAACACTCAATATACGCTTCTGACGTCCCAGGTGAATCCACTTAAGTGTACTCTTGATATGCATAAAGTTACCCTGTTCTTAAGTTGTTTTGTTTCTGAATACCTAAAATACAGCGTATTATTCTAAGGTTGCAAACAAAGATACATTTTAGTGGTCGTTGATCTCATAACGCGGCCTTTCTGTATAATTGGTAAAAGCTCATAAAGCACCAATATAATAAAAAAGCCGGTCAAGTGCGAGTCGGACTCGCGCACCGAGGGTTCCGCACAAAATTGTAGGCATGTAAATAGTTCATAAATCACGGGAATACCATATAAAACAAGTCCAGTATAAACTGATACGCAATCAGTATGCACTTTTATACTTAGTGAGTGTCCGTTTATATTGGTCTATTTTTTATGTGATGTAACTACAAATTAACGGTTTTCGGACTTTTTCCTTTACTTGTACTGTAAGTCATTGCTTCTTGCCAAATTTCATGATTCTACGTCAACGGGAAGTACCCTATTGGTTTTGATTCCCTTGAGATTCCCTTCAATATGCGGCATAAACGGCCGTATCTTTTGATTGCGTTGAATTAGATGTTTGATTTTTTCACTGATCCAAGGGATTGCAGACCTAAGTATTTGATATTAATTTCAGCTTGATACCTTTACGTGTTCCTGAGAAAAAGGGTCTTGACAGACACACAGACAGACAGACAGACAGACAGACAGACAGATAGACAGACAGACAGACAGACAAACGGACAACAAAGTGATCCAATAAGGGTTCCGTTTTTTCCATTTGAGGTACGGAACCCTAAAAATAAAACGAAACGTTTTTATTCACTAAACATTATGTCAACCAAAACGTACCTATTTATGTAGGTACCTACTTAATGGATTTATTGATTTTTCCCAAGAACTTAATTATTATGGTAGTTTATCTTACAAAATTTAATAATGATAAGTACATCTATAGTAATGTTACAAAAAGATAAAAATGTGTGTTTGTTTGAATATTGGGGATAATATCTGGAACTACTACTCAAAAGATTTTAAAAATTCTTTCACTAATAGGAAGCTACATTAATAATCCCTGACTAAATATATAGGTTGTTTTAATAATGGGTTTAAAGTGCGTACTGAACAATCGGAGCGCGAGTGCAACTCGCACTTGGCGAGTTTTACTAATATTTTTACAGTATTTTATGAATATCACTGTAACGGTTAATTTAAATTTCTAACTTTGTTGGCTATTCCCCAGCTGGTAAACGAACTATCGATAATTTCAACTTGATTTACAACTCCATACTCTTGAAAGTTAAATTATGTACAAAATGAGTTACTGTATTTCAACGCTGGAAACTTCAATACACCGGTAAAGCTCGCAAGTTGCTTGTTTACGAAGTTCAATTTCCTAAAATTGCTTTTTAATTTATCATAATACGCCTGTTACGAGTTTTTGGTAAAGATCGTGACTAATTAGTATTAAGTAGGTCAAGTTGTACCTTAAATTTAAAATGAAATATCTTTTTTGAGAACAGAAAATAATTCTTTTGGGGTAATTTGAAGAAAGGAACAGGAAAACCTTTTAAATAATGAGGGCTATCATTTTTTAACCCACGTGTAAATCGGCCTTAAAGAAAAAACCGGCCAAGTGCGTGTCGGACTTCGCTCATTTAGGGTTCCGTACCAAATTATCAATATATTGGTATTTGTTACTAAAATATACATAATAATAAACATTATCCCCAACTTTCGGAGTACATTGATAAATTAAACGCATGCATGTTTCTTTGCTTGCTAAACACTCTGTTTGGCGTCATTCTGACAATGCCAGGACGAAAATATTGTGCAGTTCTGTGCGGACTCAATACTATTGGGAATTTTCCGTGAGACATCTCTGCAGCAACCTTCCAAATTGACTGTGAATCCGTAAATTTCAAAGACGTCTTTGTCCTATACACGTCGCACTACGTAAATTGACATACAATTCGTTCTGTTCATGCAAAGGGAGAAATGCTAGTAGAGTACAATAATGGATATACATTTAAAACAAATCATGCATATTTTTAAAAATAATGAAAATCGCTTGTAAAAAAACCACATAGTAAAAAAAAAAAACAATTTAAAAAAGTCGTGGATGATTTTTTTACTGTTCAAGTGTCTCAACTGTAAAAGTATAACATTTTAGCCCCATTAGCACATCATAAACTTGCTAATTACAGTTAACATAGTCCGCTCCAGTTAAACGCGCGAGTCGTACAACGCGGCCGACGGGTAACCCTATTAATAGTTAATAGTCACCGAGCAAAGTGAAAGCTAGGGGTGCGAAAGGGGTCACCACAGTCGGACGATCATAATTTTTCATCTCATTACACCGCAGAGGTGTCCTCGCGTGTCCTGGATGAGCAGCCAGCGGTAACCCTACAAATATTCACTCACCTGTGGCGTACGTGCTATTTATATTAACGGTTCATAACGGTTGTGAGGCAAAAACAGGTAAAAATATAGTCGTTTATAAAACGATTTTAGTAATTCACTTGGTTTATAATCAAAATTGTAAATAATTTCCTTTATTACTTCGTGCTAAGTGTTTAATTTTTTTTTACTTTGTTCGCTTGCTTTGTCAGCTCTATATTTCAAGGCGATATTCAAAGCTCTATATTTTAACGATTCGTTGTAGCTAAAACATGCCTAATGTCGAATCATTACCTGAATCGTGTGCGAGGGAACGCTTTTTCCTTAACACCAGCGGTAACTTCTGACAGTAAGCTTATTTAACGACCTACCGAAATAAAACTTGTTTTGATACGTTTCCGTCAAAATATATTTAACAAACAAACCTATAAAACTTATGTATTGCCAAAATGTGCAGATAATGTATTGCTGTTTTTTTTTTAATTTGCCCTATTTATTTGTGTATAGTATAACTTATTTAGTTCCCGAAATGGATATAACCCCGTTCTATAAAAATCACTAAATGAGGGATATCAAAAATGCAGTTATGTAAGTCACATTCCGTTAAGTCACATTAATACAATTATTATTGCTGTATAATCTGAAATATCATATTAACCCAAACCCAACCCAAGCCCTTCTGGTATTTTTAATTTCTTTGAATGATTTTGTAGACTAAAAATAATTTTATGGTTATGAGGAAATAATTCACATCGCATTGCATACCTATGTAATTTTGATTGTGAGCCGAAGGCGTGCGGTATGGCACTAATTAAATTATTCGGAATTTCTAAATGTTAACCACACCAAGCAGCCTATACATATCTTTACCTAAATATAACAAAGCGACCACTGGCATTACAAAATGCAATGGCGACCTCATTACGTCAGGTGGTTTATGACACGTCGAATTAAATGAAACACAATGTCTGATGCGAACTAGCCTTTAAAGTTTAACCTTTGAAGTACTGCGGATGTAATAAAACGTTATCGTCCGTCTTTTACATGCGTGAATTTGTATTCAATAGCCGTGCAAGCCCGTCGTGTTATTGCTTTTTGCCTCTACAGGAAATCAAAATTTATGAGTGCAATAGCTTTTTAACGGTATAAATCAAGATACATTCCATATGGCATATTTTCTATCTCGGGGCGGTCATAGGCGGCGATTGGAAAATAACGAGCCAGTAGATCACCCCGCCTGGATATTGATTTTGATTGGTTCCCGTAGAATAAATATTAGAGCGCACAGTGTCGGTGGCTAGATGGATGCCCGTATGGACGCGCTTCGTGCAACTCAATGCGCGGCTGTCGGCATGCATTGACAGCGGGAGTCCAATTTAGGAGGCCTATGAGGGTGTTATTTAGAGAGGCATCACACCACGGTGCATAAAAGAGCGATTTCGAGCTAGAGCGTTTTTGTATTACAATGCGTGCCAGAATGGGCAAATTCAAATTCGGATTTATACGTTTATTCTTACTGGCCGAAAAAAATGCAATAGTCACCCGAGTTCCTGTATTTAATGTCGATTATGTGATTATGTGTCGATTGTGTGTTCGTTATTATTATGTGAAGGTGGTACTATTCTGGCGGAGCCGGAGCCTTTAGGACACCTAATTTTCATTTCGCATTTATAAGATTAGTGTGCTAAGAGTGATAGAAAGTGGATGAAAAAGAAAACAAATATGACAATAAAATAATCGTGTATTGTTACTCTATTATTCTAAAAAAATGTATAAAGCATATGTAATCTACGTAATATTTATGCTATATGCATGTAGGCTATTCCAAAGTGACCAACGCTTCAGTAACGTTAATCTATGATCGATTGCTTTTTATTCCTGGATTGTTCCTGGATAATTCTTCTGCCTTTTAACCGCCGCCATTGTTGTATTTGCGTATTATTCCAGATAATTACTAACCACTACTGTTTCTATTTATATCAACATTTTCTCGTAGTTATCATTATATTCGTCAATATATTAGAAACAAAGGGCACTCACTTGACATGCACCTCATCTGCTTGTCTGTGGGCGGCTTCCACCAAAGATGCCACTGTAGCATCTTTTCGACCTATTATTTTCCGCGCGCTAATAACATTATCTACCTCTTTTATATAATATTACAATATAATTGACAGTCACGCGTTTTACAAAGCTCTTAAGGGTAAGATAAATATCTAATTAAGCACACCCCGATAAACCCACTTTCTCGATGTTACTAATGTATTGCTTATGTAATTATACGCATTGTTTCCCGCGTTTCAACATCTGTGACCGGCGGATATCTCCGCTTCGGATACCTACTTACTTATGGAAACAACAAACAAATATTATTGAAAATTATTTAGATTTCTGTTTTTATGGCTTCGTTTATTTCTGTATTTGAATAACTAATTTGTATTCTAATTTAACTATAGTTTAAATAATCGTTTAACCTAAAGCGATCACATTTTGAATTATTTATGATTACCGTGTTATATAACAACATTCTCCAAACTGTAAATAATTGTAATTATAGAATTGACATAAGCCTTCATGCATAAGCAATCCCATATCAATCCAAAAAATTTAAACAAATTACAGATCGTAAAATGCATGTTAACCATATTTGAAAAATCTAAATAAGAGTATGAATTAGCAGAATAATTAAAACAAATGATAGCTATGAGAGACTAGCGATTCATTAGCACAAATACCCTACTGTCCTTTTCTAGAAACTTCTATAGCGTCGACACTCCTTTCATGTAAGACTAATGACAAATCGATAAAAAACGACTGATCGCTTGATCGCTTGATGCGACGGCAGGTACGCCGCGGTTTTAAACATTAGCCGCGGCCGATTCGTAAGGCGTCCCAATCGTAAACAAAAAATTGTCGGTGTATAAAAGGCAGTGAGTGAAAAGAGTAATTTTCTCCTCCATAAAAACAGTTACGCAGTTATTTATGGTGATACCGCAATCTATACAAGGGATTTTGCTCGGGGCAGAGTATTAACGATTATCCGGGTTTTTCTTACAAAGAAATATTACTTTGACAAATAAATTCTGTGTATTTCTTTTCACGCTCAACGGAATCTTAGTAGGTATCGTTCTCGACACTAATATGAAATAATATTTTCTACTCAATTACATTTTCTTTCTCAAGTCGGCGTTCTTTCCGTGTTTAAGCTCAAGGGAGCCACTATAGTAGACGGGAGCTGTAGAATAAAACAAAAACGTTCCTTCTTTTGTTTTAGATAATACGGTTATGGATTATGGAGCATCCTGATGTTTGCAGTTATTGGTTCTTAAAGCGTGCTTTTTAGTGTAATCGTCTGAAAGATAACTGTTATTTGACGCATACATTATTATCATATAAGGAAATAAAGTACACGTTACATCCCACAATAATATTATAAATATGAAAGTTTGTATGGATGGTTGTGTTTCAATCATGCTTGAACGGCTGAATGAAATTTAACCCACAGGTCTTAATCCTGGATTGAGACATAGGATTCTACGTATATCGGAATTTTTGATAGTTCCCGAGGAAATAGCAACTTCTACGCGGACGGAGTCGAGGGCAGAAGCTAGTTTACTATTATATTTCCAAACGTGTCACTCAATCTACCTCTGAATTTTATCACATTATTCAAACATCACATCACGTACTTTAAACCAGTGGATAAAAAGTTACAATACGTGTTTTTCCCTGGGCGCGAATGAACGGTGGCATTTTTACAAATGCAATAAAACAATATGTTTTAAATCGTCGCTGAAGCAAAAAGGAATCGGAGCTGAAAAGAGTCGACGACGTGACGTTATCGCACGCGTTTTGCTGCGGCCGCAGTGCACACGGAACAGTACTGGAACTAGCTTTTATAGCTGCCGTCCTCCAATTCATTAAAAGTTGGCTAAATCTAACTGTATCGTTCAAAGAGCGTCAGTAGTTTAGTAGCTTCAGGAATCGCAAGGAAGGCAGTTCGAGTCCCAGTTGCGGCCAAATCACTGGGAAATGATACCAGACGAGCAGTCATCTAATAATTTGATAACTGATCTTAATAAAACGTTTGTTTCTAATAGTATATGACCAAATTAAATTAAAATTGTACCCTTAATAATAGTTTCCGTGACAAAGTAGACGAAGCTCTTCGGGCTTGGCACAATACTCACCTACTATACGGGTCTCTTTTTCTTATTGTAATAGAGCAAATATTGAAGTGAAGTCAACCCGATAGCCAGCCATGGTGGTACTTACAAAAATAAAGATGTTATTTAGTGTAGTAGCGGAGAAATGCCGCGACGCCCTACGGCGTAGCGCTGACACTGAGCTACACTAGGCAGTGAATGTGGTGAAGGTTCTGCGTACTATATTGTATTGCGGATTCGCGCGCACGCGTTCGCGCATCCACCCACACGCGTGATTAGCATTCAGATTGTTTTAGATATCCATTAAGATATCTTTAAAAATCCCGCAGAAATAACTTTATCTGCAACGAAATCATGGTAAGTATCTAATTAAATGATTTTTTCTCCGTCAATCGTGTATCGTTCACAAATTTACGTCAAATACCTGATTTAGATTTACTTTTTAATTACTTGTACTATTTGTCGGTCCAGTAATTGCCACTTCACTCGAACGCGGCATTTAACTTTACTCTTTTTTCTCTTTTTGTCAAACCTAAGTCAAAATAAGTACATGATTTATCATTTCTCTGAATGATACAGTTTTATTTTCATTTCATAAATAATTTTTTAATTTCATAATAATTTTGACAGTGGTCATGAATTTGGAAGGTCAAGATATATACAATACAGCAATAAAGCAATTTCTATTCAACCTCCAAGCTCAGCTACCCTTGAAATAGGGGACAACAACTAGGTTAATCTGTTCATGTTTACGCCATCAGTTAGGGAAGGACGGACAAGACGGATGGGTCAGGCTGAACGAATTGATTCTAATTCCATCAATTATCATTACAAAAAGAGATTATGACTGCAATACGCTTAAATCTTTCGCATGTTTTTTTTTATTTGCTATGTCAAAGCTGCTAATGCGTTACCAACCCTGAGGAACTGAGCGTTTACGAATAAGGAGGTTAGATAACACCAACAGATTCTTATTATTATTAGATACTTGGAGGCTTAAATGTTGATACATTTTCTTGTACCACGTTGTCATATGGTTACGTCCGCTGGACAACTCTTTAAAACCATGATTTTCTATACGTTTTCTATGGTTAAAATTCATCAAACGTACATTTTTGTCGTAGTTGCCCATTATTTTATGGACTATTTCTTAAGCACATTAGTACCATATATTATAACAGTTTTTTTGAGAAACTCCGTCACTTTTGTCTCTTGGACAACGGGACAGAATAACAAACAAGAAAAAGTTGATCGACCCACTTGGTACCAAATACTCGAGCTATAGGTAATCACACAAATATTTGCCGTTACCTGGGGTAGAACCCGGGACCGCTAACTTCGTAGGCAGGGTCACTACCATCTGAGCTAACATGCCGTCATCATAAATTAATTGCATCAGCTCATAAATAAATAAGTGTATGTGTAGGTACTGGATCATTGTCTCACCTGCACCCCTTCTTAACTCTACATCTTTTTGTGATGAACAGCGATAAGGCAAAGTCAAAACCAATCAATAAATTCAAAATAATTAAGTATTCGTAGGTTTTTTCATCCTTACACTAAACACGTGCCTAACATACACGTGTAGTAGAACTCACCTTGAAAGAAAATGTTCAAAAATATTCAATTACCTTAACTTTATGCCCTTAAACAGAATTTCCGAGAAAACATAACTTACACGTCGTACTCAAAAAACTTCCCTTACAACGTCATTAGGTAATTATTAAAGCTCTCTCGATTTTACGGTGAACGTACATGTTTATTAATCAGCGCTGTCATGCCTAAACTAGGACGTCGGCAAACAATAAGCCAGCTATTGGAATTTATCCGCCTATTGTACTTCATTAGCCTTAATAACAAGCGCCAGCGCACCGTGCTTTAACACACCATAATATTTAATATAGCTATCCTTATTTTTCGTACTATGTGTGACTAAGACAGCTCTACTTATGTGTGCGCCAGAATGTTCTGTTAATACGGACTAAACCAAAGCCGAAATCACTCGCGGTGTACAATTACCGCAAGATGCTTGGTAAATAATTAGAGTTATGACGCTGAGAGTTTTGGGCATTTCTTACATGTTTTGGTCATAGTATTTATTAATAAAAGTGGCCTTAGCGTTCCATACAAGTCAAACGATTTACTAATAATCTAGGTATATAGGTAAGGGACGCGAACGCCTTGAAGCAAAACGAGAAAATTATATTTGTAAATGTATGGTAACGATATCAAACTAAACAACAATAAGAAGTACCATTAAAATTCCTCATCCTTACTATTATTTTAAAATCGAAATTATTTGTTTGATCGTTTTTTTTTCCCGTTTTCACGGCTCAACGCCTCAACAGGTTGACGTGTTTGCGAAATAGTTGTTACTGTCGGCGAAACGAAAATTTGGCGAAATAAAACGTAACAAATCTGTATATACCAATGTTTCCTTTAAGGTGGTACAACATGTAAAGACATATAGATTTTTAAGTAATAAAAATATTATTACGTTAATAAATGACAAATTATACATGTTTTCTTCTGACATTTTTATCAACCTTTTGTTTTTACCAGCGCGCATGACCAGTTCCAAACCATAACTTCAACGAAGGAAAAATAAACCTTTTTGTTGGATCCGAACATGCTGGGGGCGCAAATAAACTAAACAATGTTCTACAGTAAAATAAACGGCACAAACAAGTAAAATTGAACATAATAGAATCTAATAATAAACTACAAGACTACCACATACGCCTTTGTTATAACTGGATTTCTTATTCTAGTTTGTTTTACATAAAAAGGTCCAGCATAATCTGTGCCAACTATTTGAAATGGCCGCGTCATATTTACACGATCAAGAGGCAATGATCCCATTAACTGAGATGCACTTTTTGCCTTTAACTTAAAACATATAATACATTTATGTAGCACGGATTTTATTTCCCTATTGATATTAATAACCCAGTAAAATTCATTTAAACTGCCCCGAACCAATGTATGCCCTGCATGCTTTAATCTCAAGTGCTCTCTTAGAATAATTAACTTGGTTATATGAGAACCCTTGGGCAAAATTATAGGATGTTTCTGTGTGTAACTTATTGCAGCATTATGCAACCTTCCACCGACTTTTAGCAATCCAACAGAGTCAATAAAAGGGTTTAAACTGCTCAAACCAGACTTTAACGGAACATTAGACTTTATTTTTTTTATATCTTCGTCAAAATGATAACTCTGATCTAATTTTATTATTGCATGAAATGCAGCATTTAATTCGTCAGGACATAAATTGTTTCACTTTTTGGCAAAATTTACTTTTTTACAATTATATACAAATCTTAGTACGTAAGACATAATTCTAGTCGCTTTATCCATGCTTGAATATTTTAATATACAATTATAAACTGAGTTTATTTCACTACACGAATTACATGCTTTAGGCTGAGCTTTTATCTCGGGTAAGTTACTCGTTAAAATTTTACATTTTGCATTTGAATGTAAATAATCAATGCTTTGCAAGAAATGTGGCCCTGTCCACCATAAATCACATTTTGCTAACGCTTGGGGTTCGACACCTCGAGACAAGACGTCAGCAGGATTATCAACAGTATTAACATAGTGCCATTCGAATTCTGAAGTCAATTTCCTAATTTGTTCAACCCTATTACCTACATACATATTAAGCTTTAGAGGTTGAGTGTCTAGCCAAGACAGCACGATCAAAGAATCAGTGTAGAGATGAGTTTTCACTGTATATTTTAGTGACAAGTTGGAGTGAACCTTCCTAGCGAGCATCGCTAACAACAATGCTCCGTTTAATTCCAGCCTCGGAATGGTAAGAATTTTATTTTTAGGATTGATACGTGATTTTGAACAAAGTAAACGAATAGATACGCCATTTTGCGTATCAATTACTCGTATATACAAGCAACAACCATGTGCCATATTGGAAGTATCACTAAATCCTATGAGCTCTATAAATTTAGCACCTTGCGTGTTAATATTTCTAGGTATGGCAATGCAAGGCATCTCGACTAAACTTTTAGCAAAACTAAGCCACTTAGTATTAAGAGAATCGGGTAAATAATCATCCCATCTTATATTCTCAAACCACACTTGTTGCATCAAGATCTTTGCCTGGACTAGTATACGACCGACAAGACCTAACGGATCAAAAAATTTACTAATAAAACTTAGCATTTCCCTTTTAGTATATCGGTCTTGCACATGAGTTTCAGGACACTGAACATTCAACGTATCAGCCACTACGTCATACGTCAAACCAAGCGTTTTAACATATTCATTGGTTTTGTCAAATCTTTTATCACCTAGTTGATGCAATTCTAATGGTACATCATTTAAAATATCCTTGTCATTCGAACACCACTTATGTAAAGAGAAACTGGCTAATTCTATAAGCTCAATTAGTTCCTTTTTCATCGCAATTAACTCAGAAAGCTCATTGGAACCGCACTGAATATCGTCGACATAACTCGTGTGAAGCAATGCAAATGAAGCTAAGGGATATTTATCTTTATATTTTCGTGCGAGCTCCACCAAACACCTAGTAGCTAAAAAGGCAGAGCTTTTCAAGCCATACGTAACCGTCTGCAATTGAACGCATTTTACAGACTCGTTTGGCGAATCACGCCATAATATATTTTGCAAGCTACGATATTTATCTTCAATAAGCACTTGTCGATACATTGACTTTACATCGCACAACAGTACGTATTTGAAAGTACGGAATAAAACCAAAATGTCAAAAAGATCATTTTGAACAACAGGTCCGTTAAGTAAAACGTCATTTAAGGATATATTACTTTTGGTAATCGCACCACCGTCAAAAACAGCACGAACAGGCGTTGTTTTGCTGTTCGGATTAGTCACGGGATGATGCGGTAAAAAATGAACTATGCCAGACTGCAAATCATAATTGGCAATATCATAATATTTTGCGTGACCCTGATCTATGTAATCATGTATAAACTTTTTATACTTTTGATACAGAGAGTCATCTTTAACGAAACGCTTTTCCAAATTAAAAAACCTTTTGAGTGCAGAGTCAAACGAATTCCCTAAATTAAACTTTTCTAACTCAACTTTTAAAGGCAAACCAACTGTAAACCTTTTGTCTTCTAATTTAACAGATTCCTGAAACACCTGCTCAGCTAATTGGTGTTCAGTGCTAGACTCCTTAATAAGGTCAGGAACCTTTTCACATTCCCAAAACTTAGAAATGGTATTTTCGATGCCCAAACTACGAACAACGACATCATCATCAAACATTTGCGACGACTGTACTCCGCCATTCGACAAATTAAAATTAATAGGGTTACCTTCAGCCATGATGCAAAAATTACAAGCTGAAATTTTGCCAGAGGAAACTGGCAGCGTCCCGGCAACAATGTATCCAAAATTGGTGCTAACCAGGAACGGACCAGAGGGAGTCAATGGCAAAGATTCTCGCTGGAGTACCTGGAAGAATATGTCGCATCCAAGTAATAATGATATTTCATCCGTTTGGTTAAAGCATTCGTCTGCCAGCTTGACATAAGAGGGTATATTAAAACCTGTTTTGTCAAATGTTTGCTGAGGGAGTGGACAGGTTATGTTTTTTGTGACACAGCACGAAACTTGTAACTGAAAATCATTTACAGAAGACTTAACAATAAAATCAGCCTTTTTTGAAATACTGTTAGTGCCTTCGCAAACTCCAGACACTAATTCATCAGCTTTATATACATTGCATTCAATTTTATTAATTAATTTCTCTGTCACAAAAGACACTTGGCTTCCCGAGTCCAACAAAGCTTTGGCGAAGGTGTAAGTACCATCTTTATTCAATAATTTTACCATAGCAGTAGGTAACAAAACGCTTTGGGATTGCAAAGCGTGTGGCATTGCAATATGGTTAGAAGATTTTTCTACTAAACTACTAGTATTTACACTACTTGAAGCAATATTTACATTTTGACTAGAAACGCCAATTGTGCTAACATTAGACACCTCGCTACTAGCTGGCATGTGCATAATCGTATTATGCTCTTGGTGGCATGTTGCACACTTCAGTTTTAAAAAACATTTACCATTATGAGCATTCAAGCATAGCTTGCAAAGACGATTGCTATTAACAAAATCATCTTTTTCTTTATATAGAAGCATTTTAAACTTTGCACACTGGAACAACTTATGAGGTTCTTTACAAAACTTACACACTGCCTGAGCGGTAGCTGCACCACTGACAGAAGGCTTCACCGGTCTTGGCAGCTTGTCCTCCGCAGTAGTTGCCTCCAACACTGTCGCCCGTTTTTCCAAAAAGGTGAGAAATTCGTGTAAAGTAGGCACCTCCCTCATGTCACGCTCAAGATGAAAGCCTCGACACGTGTACGCATCAATCTTTTTGGTCAAAATACTCACCACAAGCGTACCCCAGTGTTCAACAGTTTCACCTAAATTCTTGAGCGCGGCCAAGTGCATGTTTACATTACATACCATCGAGCGCAAACCTTGCGCGATGCACTTGGTCAAAACTGGCAAATCAAGTATGCTATTTACATGAAAATTTACAATTTTTGGTTTATTGTTATATCTTTTCTCCAATAAATCCAGTGCAACACTATAGTTTGCTTCAGTAAGCATCAGGTGCTTGATTAAATCCAAGGCTTCCCCCCCCAAAAATGAACGGAGATAGTAAAACTTTTCGCACGAACCTAACTTTTTATCGGAATTTATTACCGCGTTAAACATGTTTATAAACGGAAAATAATCAACCATACTTTTTCCGTCAAAACTCTTTATATTGATAGAAGGTAACTTTTTAAACTCACTTGGAGCAGATGCTGACTTGGAAGGTTCACCAGCATCCATGTTTTTTAATTTCTTGTTAATAGCCTCCATACACTGATCGTAACAATCCTCAACTAAAGCGTAATCCTCGGGATCTGAGGAGCTCAAAGTTAAAATCGTTTTGTTACACTTTTCGTAATCATGGAAAGCATCAAAAAGCCTAGTCTTTTTCTCCCTAAGCATTTCTGCCGAAGCAGATTTGAATTTTTCTACATCTGTACAAAATTTATAAATACGAGTAATTGACCCTTTTAAATAGCCTCTATTGGCGACAATTTCTTTCAAATCCATTGCTTACAAATTACACACATACAACTATACATATAAATCAAAACGATAAACCAAAAGTACTTCCTTTAGTAAAGACGACGCAGACTTCCTTTGGCTATGACGACACCGAATCTGGTAGGTAGTGTAGGTACATACGCAGGCAATCCGCTATTGGTTGGTTATTGGTATTCCGCTTGAAAGGCTTGTTGTTATGTGCGCTCCTTAACTCAGGAAAGCTTTATACTTCACTCATGCAATATAATTATAATCCGTAAGAATATTATTCTCTTGGCTCGAAAGCTTATATAATGAGAAATTATCCTCTTCTTCGATAGCCTCAATATGTAGGCATGTTTATCCTGAAGGACCAAATTTACATGTATATACCAATGTTTCCTTTAAGGTGGTACAACATGTAAAGACATATAGATTTTTAAATTATTTTTATTACGTTAATAAATTACAAATTATACATGTTTTCTTCTGACATTTTTATCAACCTTTTGTTTTTACCAGCGCGCATGACCAGTTCCAAACCATAACTTCAACGAAGGAAAAATAAACCTTTTTGTTGGATCCGAACAAAATCGATAGGATGACGAAATTAGTCCATAAATAGTTTATAGTCATCAGAAAATAGGGTACTTTTTATTCTGAAAATCTTAACAGTTTCCAATTCTGCAGAGTCGGGGAAAAAATGTATAAAATATTATAAAACGGTATATGAAAAGACAAGAACGCTTACAAAATAAAGAGAACTTAGCCAAAATTAAGTTAAAGATATGAAAAGTGTTTTACTTGAGAAGTCATTCCAGGACGAGATGCCAACCTAATTATTAAGATAGAAACCTTAAATAAATTTAATTAAGAGTTCATCATTTAATAAAAACCAAAAAGTTTTCACAAAAGCGATAGAAGCAGAACCTTCTTTGTTTAAAATGAAAAATGTTTATAGTGCTTCGTTCTGCGTGCTTAATGTGACATGCATGACAATAATTTAAATATTAAAGAAGGCACGAGTATTATAATCCCTAAAAATTCGACATCTATTTAATACAATACTTGAATGTGCTCTTTTCCAATAAGGGCTACCATAACGTTAATAATATGATAACGATGTGGTTTATGATAAATTAGAATAGAGGTTATAAAGGCTCAGTTGTGAGCTCAGTTACCCTTTAGTCAAGAAAGGGTTAATAAAATTATTATTTACCGTTGAGATAATTTGATAGCACTTGTAATGTGAAACCGTGGCGGCCATAATGAAGCCCTCCAAGGTATCCTTAGCGGATTAATTGTTGCAAATTATTAGTATCAGTAATAACAAGAAGGGAACTTTAGCGGCTAATTTAGGCTCGTAGCAAACGGAATACATAGTTGATACCGTACTTAGTGGGAATTTGATAATAGTAAAAACTTGAGTCTGGTGTAGCAATGAGCTCAGCTTGTTGATGCTGGTCTCTAAGTTATTGTTAAAATTTGAAATATAACATGTTATAACGAGCTAGAAATAATAATATTACAAAACTTTGCAACATTCAAATTCTTTATTGCAATATAAAAATGCTCTTAAATGAAGTAGTTGATTTGTTGACTTAAGTCGTAGTAAACGTTAGCTTTAACTAAAATATCTAACTATTTTTAAAGTAAAATTTCTAGCAAGAACTTCTAAAACGTGCCTGTTTAGTATTGAGGCTACGAGACTAGAGTGGAATGCACCTCGATTGCAGGCATAATGCAACCCTGTCCAGTTCATTTGGCGTGTCTCTCCTTATTCGCCGCCTTGCTGGGCTGTTGTGAACAGAATCCAAATTATTAGAAAATTTCTTAGTGAAACGGGAGCACCTAGATCTTGGCACTCTTGCTTAAATAAATTGCATTACCATGGTAAACAAAATTTAAACCACTTACAAAATATCATTGAAGCTCTATGGCTCAAACAAGTCACAAAAAGCAAGCATTCAAAACTTTAATGCCTGTGTATTGCTAATGCATAATTCATATTAACATCAAACAACATCAAGCAATTCTGTGTAACTAATTCAACATGTTTAAAAATAAGAACTGTCATAAGTCACGTTATTGCACCATATTTGATTTTTAACCGACTTAACATAATTAGGTAGGTAAGTGGTGACTATTGCTTTTTTCCTGACTTTGTGACAATGGCTGAATTACCTCATGTCCCTACTTACCTTTATAACTTCTTAATCGCCAGTTGTAATGAAAGTTAGAGTAAGCTAACAGCTGCATTTGAATGATTACTCTGGACTCTTATTTCAACTTAATCTGGCTAAACGCCCTTTTTCATAATAAGAGGATATGTGCATTGTGTGTACCATAGTTCCAATGCTCAGTAGGCGTCGAGAACTATAATATATTTACACATCGTTGGGTTGCTTTGCGAGTGTACTTGTATAGACAATAGTGAGAAAGTGGCTTCCTTTTAAAATTAGGTTTCTTGAAAAATATTTTTATTTCATTATTTTGTTATTCTGAATTCAAACAATTCACAAAACAATATTCCCCAGAAATTAAACATTCGAGAAGCTATAGAGATAAAATATACTTAAAAAGTTAAAACGTGGTTAAAACTGGCAAGTTTGAACCAACCAATTTAAATATTTCATGCGTGAGTAAGCTCCACTTAGTTTTATTTTGAACTGAAAAGTCTGTTATCAGATATTGGTATTACATTTCAACTTTTTTATGTCCTAATATTAATTAAATTAAAAATAGCAAAACAATGTAGCAATCTTGCACCTCAATCCGATTTTGATTGATTTTATTTGGATTTTCGAGTTGCCGGAAATAGGTATAGTGTATCTTAATCCAACTAATTGACATTTTGTTTAAGTGCGTGTATAAAAAATAAAGAGGCGTGGGTCACATAAACGAATAATATTTTATGACTGCTCGAAATATTTGTGACACGTTTTTTGTCGGCTGTTATGTACTAGTATCTCTAATAAGATTACTTCTAATGTAGGTATCTGCTCGTTGATAACATTATTATTGTGTTTCCATCCAAAATATTTGCAAAGTTTAAAATCTAAACAACAATTATGTGAAAGATAAAAAAGTTAATTACATGTAAGTGAACCTTAGATAAACTGTATTAAAAGTACCTACATGATAACTAAATTAATTGTTTTTCGGATTCATCGTCATCATTTGAGCCGCAAGGCGTCCAGACTGCTGGGCATAGCTCTTTTTTAAGGTTTTGAAACGGATGATTATTGGATTCGAATGATTTTTAACGAAATTATTCCACAAACAAAAGAAGTTGCACATTTCAACGACTTTAAAGCCAAAATAAAATGTATAGAACTGTTTAAAACCTTATTTAGTAACCAGTTCTTTTACATTGTGATCAAAGTGTAAAATTACAGTCGCAGATTTCCAGAAAGCCGTACTTTTATTACAGGTTATTTTATTAGGTCTGTTGAATACGTATTTTAATACAAAACTCGGCTCAAAACAAACAAATTTATAGCTCTATCAAAAGTTTTGCGCTTCCATAAAGTGAAAACAAAACTTGTTAAATCATTAGAGTTTTGTGTAAAGATAACTTCTTTTCTTTCGTACTCGTGATAGCAAGTTCTGCCCATATTATATTAAAAGGACGAGAGCGATCGGGGGTCACAAAAACTTGCCTTCTTCCGGAATAGTTTGCGATACGATCAAGATGACAAACCTTGTGCAAACGGTTCACTACTCGGTCAAGTTTCATTAGTTTTTCCAACACTTTAGTAAGAGGAGGAAGTGAGATTGGGAGCGCGAAAGGAGGCGAAAAAGGGAGAGATGGGGGGCGTCTAAGGTTACAGCTACGCCGTGTAATCTCAAGTTAGCGAGCAATTTGGTGTTTGCTTTCCGCGGCGCTGCAGCTTTGACTATCGGATTGTCTTCACATTTTGACGCAAATTCTTGTTATTTCTATCGCTAATGTAGAAATAAATGCAGAACCGCTCCCCGAGGGAATACTTTGTAATCCCTCTGTAGCGAACAACCACAATAAATCCGCTCAGTTTTATACGGCATTCGATTTATGTGCGCTCAACCGTAACGCTCCTTAACTTGACCTCCCGACTTATTTTACGTTTCCCCAGTTTATTAGCCCAATTCTTGGAAGCTGCGACATTTTACGTTATTTGCCAGACTTTTAGTAATATTTCTTACAGTTGATATTTTTAACGGAATCCTATTAAATTCTAGTTTTTAGTGTTCCGTTATCATACTAGGAACCGTTATAATTCCACCACGTCCGTCTGTTTGTCTGTCTCTATGTCACAGTGAGTTTTTCATGATTGTATTAAGAAGTAACATGCTCTTGACTGGTTTTTAAATGAAACCTTCGGTTTTCATTTGAATATAGAACAGGATGAGATAATCGTAAAATGTTATAATTTTATTTGTGTAAAGTTTTCCAGCATACCTACTTAAAGAAATTTTTACAATGAATGAAAAGTTAAAACCATTTTGAGCGATGAGCTTCAAACACTTTATTGTTTGAGCAGCTGTATATAGTTAGAATTGAGGCATGTAAAACTAGAATATTCTCCAGTGGCCACTTGGCTACCACCAAAAATGGATCATGCTGCTAATTATACCAAGAGCAGCGCCCGCATTTTCTTTTAGCGAAGCTATAATTTAATAATATGGCCTAAGCATATAGATTTTTAAGGCTTACACGGTTCTATTCTTGCCTAGACTGTTGTTGAAACCTTTGAAGCACTTACTACTTGTTCCATATGGATGGGTTTAGTAGGACTCAATTCACTCACATCGGCAAGTAGCGTCGTAAAAAAGAGAATAACTTGAACAGACACGAAGCCCGTGTATGTATTTTCCTTTTATATTTATACTTATCTGAGTTAAGGTAAACATGTATTTTTGTTATTTGTAGTTTCTAATCTGTTATGAAAACAGCGACTATTTATATTTCTTAGTATTTTTCAGTAGGTTTACAAACGGATTTTTTTACAGAAATACATACATAATATTATAGTAAGAGAACACAATTGACACACCAATTATATGTACGTGTACTGTGCCACGAGAAAAAACCCTCAATACACAATCAAATATTATAATTATTACATGCCTATTCAAAGTGTGTTTAGTTAATTTGCCTGTTGTTTGCATAAAACTTCATTGAGACAACATTTATTTCGGACAGTCCCATACCCACCAGCGTGGTATCATCATTTAATCTCCCACATCTCAAAGTGCACCCGGCGTGCACTAAATACAAGGATCCCGGATGTCCACGTTTTGCTCAACTTTAACTGCATGCTTCAAAGTGAATGGCCCATTATTGCGCTCGTAATTCTGGGGTCGTTGCTCCAAAATTTGTTTGTCCGCGAAAATGTCTATAGTTTAATTCCGCAACTTTGTGTCAGACTTTGTATTTTAATATATTTTTAATACCGGTGCCCAAATTGTATCTACTAAAAACGAAATTTTTAGGTTGGGTTATTTAAATATGCAATAATGCATATATAATGCAATTAAACGTTTGAATATTGAGTACTTAAGGGTATGGCCGTTTTTTCTTGCCTTACTTGTACCTAATTAAGCAGTTTAACACGTGTGTTACGTCAATCAGCCATATACATGGACAATATTCGTAACACACGTGAAGTGATTAAAATGTAGACGAGTTAAACGGCTTCATTAGGTACAAGAAAAAACGGCCATACCCTTAAAATAACCTAACCTACAAATTCATTTCTATTAACACGCTTATGTTGCCGACCGTACTTCTAACATTGATTATAAACTCGTTATAAAAGGCAAGTAAAACGAGTCCAAATTCGACGGATACTATTAGCCATTGAGGAGGTTCTACAGCCACCTTCCGTCTCCATCATCATACCAGCTCGACGGTACCATATTTTTCTTGTCATCGGAATTACTTAAGTATGCAAAATTTCAAGTCAATCCGATAAATTAGAAATAGGTTAAAAACGACTTCTGAGATTTTATTACATTTTTGTTTGTTTGTTTGTTAGTTATTTAGTTTACTATAAGTGTTATAAAAACAGGGTCTCTACTTTACATTTCATCATGCTTTTGGAATCATTTTCCTTTTTGACGATGCGGCCGCCTTTACTGTCAAGCAAATATGAACTACTTTAACGTAAAAAATATGATTACGATAGAGTCGTCTAATCTAAATAACTTAATCTATTGCTAAACACGAAACGCATAATATACAAAATTAAATAGTAACAAAACTGTAGGTTATTTTTACTGCCTTAGTTTCGGGTTTATTTTGCTTTTGCCCACAAAAAAATGTTTAATAAAAGAATATAGAATCTATAAATAAATAGTCGAATAATGTGAAAAACCTTAATGTATGCCAAACGGCCCCTTTTAGCGCCTCGGGGTACGCTGTTATTGACCCGGGATTTATATTCTGCCTACTTTTCGGATCCTGTCAACCGCGCGTATTTATTCACCGTACGTATGCCGTATATTCTCGATTTATACACACAAACCTTGGCCATGCATTTTCACTATACATATTTCCCTTTTCCAATAAGTAGTATGTTCCCTGGTGTGACTCGGAATGTTAACCCTGAGATGAAATTGACATTACTTGAACATTAACTAGACGTCAAAACAAGAGAGCGAACAGGGTTTATAGGTACTCCCCTTCTGCACTGCTCTATTGTTATTCGTGTCGGTTTAGAACGTTCATAGTATAATCTTTATTCAAATCACCTAGTAACCTTTAAAGAGAAGGTGTTAGTTTACTATTTATCATCACTATACACTCTATTTTTTAATCCACAGTTAGTGCTCTTGAAATTCTTCGCTTCGTACCATCTTGCTATCACAACCTTTTGTTTGTAATACAAAAAGCCAAGGTAAAGGCGGCTAACCGAGGCAGGGGCGTCTGGGATATAATCAGCCGTGAAATGGACCCGTCCTCGCCGTGTCCGAAGATTGTTTCACACTCACGTTACCTGAGACTCCCGGTAAACGTGCTTCGTCATACGTCTTATGAGTTATCTTATTATTTTGAGTTACAATTTGGTATAAAAACCTACTTTGTTACTGCAAGCTGGATTGTCGTTATATACATTGATGAAAAATTTGGGAAAAAACATTATTTGAATCTAATTAAAAAGGTACTTACCTACTTAAAAATCGCACATACAAATGCACATACGCACAAATGATAAGGAAAACGCGTTGCCAATAGTAAATTCGTTAAAAAGCAAATAGGAAAATCCATTGAAAAAGAAAAAGCAATTTATTTACAAGTATCCACTTACTTAAAATACCTTATGAGCAAAGTTTTCTATACGCACCGAAAGATATTGTTCTGAAATTTCATCTTTAAGATTTTCCTCAAACTGAGTCGGATATTTTTTCAATTTAAAACTTTTCATTTGAAAAGCTCTCTGATGTTAATTTTGATTTGAACTTTATTCAGCTAGCAAAACGGTATTTTGTTTTGGTAACACATTTGTGTTGTGAATAAATGATTTCTCTTTGTCTGGCAAAATAAATTTAAATCGTAGTCGGACAGGCCGACCAAAGGCTGTAGCAATTAACGCTCCGATTAAATTCTGAATTATTTATAAACGGTTTATGATCAAACGTTTATTTATTACTTTCATTCGTTTTGTTATTGAATGGATCATTGTTTAAATTAATGTTACATTCGACACTCATTCATAATGCGTAATAACACAATTTAAATATATCGCCAGCATTCGATCAGGATTAACTGCTGCAACTCAGCCAGTGTTTTACTTAACGGTCTGACATTGTCTACCTTTATGGAAAAGACAGCACCCAGTGCTTCGATCATCATCATACACAGAAGAAAATGGTAACAACGAGTAATAACGCGTTCTTGCCTATGTAAGCCATTTTCTCTAACTTGGACAATAATTATTGAAAGATATCCAACTCACATACCTTTACACCTTTGAAAGTAACCGACTGGCTTAAACCAACTTTATAAAACTCGCGGTTTTGATTCTGCGCCAGAGATAAACTAATATCAGTGTCTTTATCGTAGTACTTATCTTCTTTTAGTTTTAACTAAAACTAAACTAAACAGACCCGTTTTTTGGTAATCTTTAAAACGATATCCTAACTCCCCTATATTCTCCCTTATCTCGTTGTCTAGTCATATTTTGTATAAATTTACCCGACAAAGGCAAAATACAGAATAATCTCATAATAATTTACAGCAGTCCGCAGTGTTTACACGAGGACCTCATTGGAACCGGTTATTGCAGTGTAATAAAGCGAAAAAGTACAAGAGTAAGTTGGATTATTTCCAATTTCGATTTCCCCTGGAGCCAGCCTCATTTGGAGTTGCACTTTATTTATTGCCCTCCATTGCTTGCTGTGAATTGAATCCAAATTACTGGAAAAATTCCTTGCAAGCTAGCGCAGAAATTCCTCCCCTTTTACCTCTGCAGCAAGCGAGAATTTCATATTTCACATCATTAGAGCCGACCAAAATGTTTTAATCTAGTCCGCACGTTTTTCGAAATCATAATTTTGAGCTATTTTTGTATGATTTATAGAAAGTACATTTTTCGACAAACTGAATTTGTAATTGACCGCTTTTTGTGATAATGCCATAACGTGGTTTGTGAGCTTAACAAAGGCCCACCACACCGCCGCGTCTAATTCATATTCGGAAAATTCCTACATGTGTTTGTAATTCGAAGTATTTAACCCATTTGACAGTATTTAAGAAAGCGGCGATGTTAATTTTCTACACGGATCTATGTTATAAATGCAAATGTGTGTTTGTTTGTTTTTTCTATCTTCACAGTAAAACACCTCAAACCAAACGATTGATGTGAAATTTGCTACAGAGTTAGTTAATAAATAGACTGAAAACGGGCATAAGATACTTTTTAGTCCGACAACAATTCTCGAGGGAATAGCGGTAAAACACTTTTAAGCAAACAAATAAATTAATGGGCAGAAGTTAGTAGTACAATAACGTATAGGCTAATGCTCGACCCACACGGTCAGTTAAACTGATCAGTTTAACTGTCCGTGTGGGTCGAGCATAAGAAAGAAAGCACTGCCATTTTCTAGATATCTTTTCTAAAACTTTTGCGCTTTCTGGCAAAGGAAACACGTAAACCCGGTTTATCCCTACTCATTTTATGTAGGTAGTTTGATAGATTTTCAACTCCTGCAAGTTTTATAAAAAGTTATAGTGATAAATTAGCTTTAAAATAAATGTAAAGTTTTGAAAACAGTTTAGTACTAAAGACGACTAAGATTAGCAACTTATACCCAAACATCATTGCTAAATATTTCATTCTTAACACACTATTTATTTAATAGTGCAACGCGACTATTTTATTATGTTACTTGCCTCTTAGAGTAAAACAACAAAATGATTCCTCGTGAGTTGACTCGAATGACCATGGTTTGGAGGAAATGGTACCATTGCTGAATACAGCCGAATGTTGGGCGCGGGTGAAGTGAACAGCTCTCAAGGTGGACGCGCGGCGCTGTGGTTGGTCAGCTAACTTTCTTGGGTTCGGGCCAAGAAAGTAACCGTCATGTACTAGGTATCACACTTGTTAAGGAAAAAAGCAATATTCGGGTGCAAGTTGAACGACTGAAAGTCAACTTTTCCGAACAGTGTCTACAAAATTGGTCAATTGGCGGAGAAATCGGTGAACATACATAAAAAAAGAAAAAATCACATACATACAGCCGAACATAGAACCTCCTCCTTTTATAAGTGGGTTAAATATTTGGCGACTGACTGGAATAAATTTGTAAATTTTGCTTTGCTTTTACAGCAACTAGGTATGTTTTTACATTTGAAACTTGTTCCAAATCGAAAACAATTTAATATTTTAAATAGATACCTACCTACCCAAAGATTACAAAAATTTAGACTTTTAGGTCAGTCAAGTACTATTTAGACCTTATATAATTTAACCTAAATTAAACACTTCTCATAATATTTAACTATAATCGTGTGGTGATCATCGACATTATTAAAATGTACGAATTTCTTGGGAAATAAACATTTTTTTTAATAGCACTGTTGCTGTGAGTTCCTAGTAAAGTAATTCACTGGGAATGTCCTTGGATCAATGGAATAAAAAACATATTCGGGCCATGTTTTCCCCTCCTCCTCATTCAGGTAAAATACTGGTAGCGAGACTTAATCGCAAAGCGCTATTGTGTACCCTTTTCGACCCACATCAAGGGTATGGAGCACTTTGACAGTAACGTTATTAGCACATGGCATATGACCCAGCGTGTTTTCTACAACTACTGGGTAATAAAAAATCCGGTCTACTCATTACGGGATAACATCTAACAGTGACAAATGGTTTATAGTATTTCTAAGCCCAAGTACCTACCTATACCTAGTAGTACTTAAATGCGAAATATTTTTCATTTGGAATTATAAACAAAGCTAACACACTTAAAATTATGTTTATCTAAACACTGAGCTACCTCTGGTTTCCAATCCTCATACCCTTCGCTTCTTACGGTAGAAGGTTTAAAATACAGCTGTGACAGTTGAATGGATAACAAAAGTTTTACCAAAAAGGTTTCTTTTGTAAAAAGGTAAATGCAATATTTAGGCGCTGCTGCTGCGCGCCGCTTGATCTTTCCCGGTTATATTTTTAAATACCTACTTTTTATATTATAAGGTATTAATCTGTAAACGGTTAAACATTTATATTAGATAGGCGAATAATAATACGATCCTGTTGGCACCTTAGCAAACGTTAAAAAACTCCCTATATCGGGCTACACCGACTATGTGTGTAAACCTCATGATTTAACTTCAGCGAATTTCTCAAAACGGCAGCGCAGCGGCTAAAAGAAATTATCGGTGGCGAAGTGCGGTCGCTGATGCGAGCGGCTATTTGGCGCGAGGCCAGCGCGATCTTGTAATTTACTCATGCGGAATGAGATTAACACGACATCTGCGTCGTATTTAGCGAGTCCACACTTGCTCTATGAATCGTGTGTTAATCAGTACGGTTTTGAACATGCTACAGTATTGTGTCGTCTAGTGCTAGATATACAATACATATGTCGCCCTCAAGGCATGAAAGTCTCACGCTGCTGCATAATTCGAAAGAAACGTTTAATATTAAGGCGTTTAAGAATTTTCGGGCAGTTCCTCTGTTTGATTGTCTATCATAATCGATTATATTTGCGATAATAAATTAATTCCCGTACCTAGTAAATTTCATATCAGATAATGCGGTCATCATCTTGCGTACTTTGAATTCGACTTTTAATCACTGTTGTTCATTTTTAGTTCAGTTAAATAAAAAAATGCTTAGGTATACGGTTGATTGTTACGATAAATTGTAAAATGAAAACCAAGTTCAATTTACTTAATACAATATCATATTCTTGCTCTTATTCTCATCTGGGCTTAAATTTCAACAGCATGAAAACGATGTCGTCGTCGCACATGAGATCTCAGAGAACGTGACTCGTGTATCTAACTTGGATAATATTTATACTACTTAGCGCATCTTAGCTGAAATAATAGCACTTCTGAAACTATTACCATACCAACTAGGAAATTATTTCGTATCACGCCAAAGTAAAGCGTGAAATTATGATATTTAGTTATTTTTCTGCTACATAGATTTTATCCAAAAATATTTACCCAAGTTTAGTCTAAATATACCAAAATTAAGCACTCTGTAAATACCAATAACGGTGCATACTTGAATTACCTTCTCTTTTAAGTCTTCCTAGCAGGTGTGTTTGTGTTTTATTAGAGCAAGATTAACCTCACGTGTTTATTTAGCCCACGTGTCGTGGGAGCCCGCGTAGTGGCGCGGCACCGCAGAATGCACAATATGTCGAAATAATTTAATGGAGCTAGCTGGCGCTGACTGCAATCTGGGTCGAATTTATTCACACCGGAAAATCGAGCACGAGGCCTGAAGTACGAGAAAAAAGTATTTAATTGCTCCCAAGGAACGGGGAGAATGGTGAAAATTCGGGTAGCGAATTTATAGGAGCTATTTGGATGCAAATGATGAGCTCGGTGCGGCCTCCGCCAGTGACGGTATAACCCCGAAAGAATAAGTGAGAAACGTCTTACGAGAAAAAGGGGTCGCGATGCTGCTCAGTATTCAAACACATACAAGCTTTTACACCGCGGTTTGCTCGAAAACACCCAAGATTTTCAGCCCGAACGCTCGCAGCTAGACGTGTTGTTCTGCATTTTAATTTTAAGTCGTCACAAACCGCTGTTGCAAGCCGCCGCTGTGCAAGATTTTGTATGTTATTAGCAAAGTTTACGAGTGAATTAATATAGTATTGCAGTAGCCTAGTAAACAATAGTAGATTCTTAACCAAGGCATGAAATATTAAGGCACTTCTTTACACGAGATATTTTGGCGCTCGCGCATAGCGAGAGCCCCATTATTTCGAGTGTAAAATAAATAGTAATTTTTACCCGAGTCAAACACTCTACTTTTCATTTCGATTATGACGATATTCCGACGAATTGAGAATTTCCACTTATTTTCACGCGCAATGACGATACTGCACAGGATTCCACAGACATAGTTCTATTTTCAAATAACTTGATATGCATTTTAGAGTACCTAGTACGAGACATGAAAATTTCATTTTAATCCGATGTAGTCCTGAGACAGCAATGAAAACGTAAAATGTCGAGTTTATGCTCCTCCCCATTGCGACAAAAAGACAACCAAGTCTACAAGCTAAATTGATACTCGGGGTATCTATTGAACACTTTGAGTTTTTTCTTCGACAACCAACGGACTTTTCCGGGCTATCTCTATATTGCTTTTTTTACATCCCAAAGTGAAATGAAAAAACTCCGTTTACAAGGTAATTTTATTTCCCTGTCTAATATCGTCGTTTACTTAAGATAATGTAGACACAAATTAGGTTGATTGAGCCAGACATTACTGTTACTTTATACATACAACCCTCGGTAAATCGATGACCTGTTAATTGGGAGGTAGTTTATGAGTTTAATCTAGAGCACGTTGAGTTAATAACACTTTTAAAGTTTTTATGGATTACATTGTAGAAAAATAAACGGCACATCTCCGGGTTGAGAGAGGCCGGATGCTGCGCTGCGGTCGGCTCCGGTCTGTCACTACCGGTTCCACCCCGGTCTTATACTGGAACTTTTCAAAAGTGCTGCCACAAAGGATTGAGTATCGAAGTTGTTCACTCAAAGTTTTATACGTATAAGACTAAACAGAGAATGTGTTTTTGCCGCGGACAATACGCTTATCTCACGAAAATGTAGTACGTTTGAGATAAAGCATATTGCTCTGAGCATAACTATAAGATTGCTATTTTAGAGTACAAATATTACAATAACGACATAGTAAACGCTTGCCATGTACTAAACTACTACGTTAGTAAACCTAGCTACTAGATGGAGTTGTAAATTTAGTAGTCCTGCCCAGTATTTACTGCATTTTGTGTATGATCAAAGGCGGACATGTTTGCAGTGTTCCTGCTATGTGTACAGAGATTAATTGCTACCCAGATTAGGCTAACGGCAGTAAAGCTTTCTGCAAAGTTATGCTTTGTTGTTAACGAGCGACCGACCGTAGGCATAAAGGCATATCCAACTAAAGTGCTTATTGATAAAAACTATTTGGGGTGCATAGGATAGTTATCATATTTATTTAGAGTAAGTACTTAATCATTTTTTTATTTATACACGCTTTACTGCAACTGAGACCATCCTCTTACAGAAAATTAACGTCAAGGTATTCATTTGTTTATTGCATTTCACTCCACCTTCCATTTTTTATTGGTACATTTTATTTGAAGTCCTTGCTCCAATCATAATGTTACAAAATCGACCTGAAGCTTAAGTTATGTTATGATATTCGCCACAAAAAAAAAAAACTTTCGAAGTGAATAAATACATTTTGACCAACCATGACAACTTGCACACTAACTCTACAGAACCTTAGAGATACTACGTGATTGACCTATTTTTATCCGACTACGGCGAAGCAAAAAGAAGGGTTATGATTTTTTATTATTCACTTTAAAGTATGAATGTAGACTATGTCTCTTTATTGAACATCAAGAAATCATACAGAGTATACTCGAAGATATTTATGTACAAGAAAGTCTTAGTAAAGGCGGGCTTTGAGGGATCTCTTCCAGCTAGTCTGTATCTCAAAGAAAAAAAGCATTACCTTATTCAACAATTTAATTTTGCAATCTAGGGTCATTTCCGGAAGAAGATTTGTCTGCATACTGGCAGAATGCAACCCCTGGGTAATTATTTTTTTTAGCCTATCTGGGTGTCCCGCTTTTGGCCTCCCCTTTTTTCCGCCACTCGCTTTAAAATGCGTCCAAGTCATCCCGCCATCTCCTTGGTTCCTTTTCGGTTTCTGGTCATCTTGCGGGGTCCATTCGGTGACAACCTTGGGCCACTGTTCCGGATGCATTCGGCAGACGCCTCCAGCCCAGTATCACTTAATAGCATTTTATAAAAAAATCGTAATACATTATTTGGGTCTAAGATCAGGCGCTAGCACGATTCAATCAGAAGGCTCGTGCAGCGGTAAAAGCGGCGGGAAGCGACCGCGCATCCGGCACTCGCGCCGCCGGAGATGGCCCATTCATCCCGCTATCGACGCGTCTGATGCCCGCAACTATTCAAACTCATACATTTTGTCTGTAGATACAGAAAAGAACGGAAATTGAACAAGATACGTTTGTTGGAGCACGATTAATCGGACAACTAGAGCTTGAGATTTTGTGCGGTGAATCTAAGTAGGTATCTATTCTCATCATTAACTTGGAGGTCCACAGACAGAGAGGAAGCATGATACTATATAGTCTCAACTAATCTCTGCTTGTTCTGTGGATGGGTGCTTAAACATCACAAGGGTTTTAAATTGGGTATAGAGCTCAGGACCACTAGCTTCGTAGACAGAGTATGTCCTTTAAGGAAAAGTGCCTTGTCTAACTCACCATTTTTATTATCTCGTATACATTTAGAAAAATAACAGCCCTGAAATGATAATAATAACTTACATTCGGCAGATGAAAATCAACTCTTTTGTAAAGATTTTATTGAAGCAATCAAAATAAATTAAACAATGCTCAATTTTTTCACGATACAATTCTCCGGCGTTAAAAAATGAATGGATTCATTTATCAAAACGTCATGATTTATGGTCAGAAACTCTTTTGGTAAATACAAATGAGAGTGAAGTAAGGACGTTGGGTCATTGCCAAAGTGAAGCCTGATTAATGATTTTAGAGGCGCACCGGAATGTTTCGGGAAAAATAAATTCCAACTTGTTTGTGGGTCCCCCGACAGCAGGATTGGTTAATTGTTAGAGTTGTTGCTAATGCGTGTTCTCTTGCAAGAAGCGCTACGAAAAGAAAGTTGTATATACACATGATCTGCCGTGTAGAACCTTTTCATACGCTGAGGCCGCAATATGAGGTTTTAGATAAAACCTGCCAAGTCCGAATCAGTGAAATGGATAGAGCTATATATTAGGGGGCATGCCTGGAACTTGTCAAGTAAGCCTCTGCAGATATTCGAAAAAGATTAATCATGTTCATGTTTCAATTAAGTTTATTTATTACACGTTTTAAAAACTAGCTGTTACATAATGTGTTTCTGCAAACACAATGTACAAAACACGGAATGTAGCCTCTGAAAAAATATCAACAAAAACGCAATGGGAACCAACAAGAATTATATTAGTCCGCACACGAAAAGCGCTGGAAGTTGTAATGGCAGTGCTAGAGTTGTTGCAGCTTGTTAGCTCTAATTCCATCGAGTTCGTTTACTGTTTTTGTACGTAAAGTTAACACCACTTGCGCCTCGCCTTTCGTTAGATTTGCACTGATTAAAACGCTTCAAATAGCTGTAAGTGTAGACGGGTTGTAATTACCCGCGTCTGCGTTTTGTTAACTTTATCTTTTAAAAGCCTAGGATTAGGATTTTAGGATTAGATTACATAAAGAATTTTGGTTTTAAAAACCCTGGGATTCTACTAATAATATTATGAAAGTGATTATTTGTATGTTTGTGTTTGAATCATGCCTAAACAGCTACACGAATTTCGATGACATTTTGCATAGTTCTTATCCTGGACCATAGTTAATAACTATGGTCTAGGATACTTACATTAGTTGCAGTGAATTTATGTTGACAGTTTTAGAGAGTATCGTCCTTACTTCTATGAAAATATAACAGTATAATATTTAATACCTACTGAGGCCATACACGCATGACTATGAATAAAGATAACTACTTATTGTTTTTCTCATGAGGATTAGATAATATCTTCAGGTTTTTTTTTTAAGTTTTAGAAAGAGAAAAGCAAAGTAATAAATTCAATGCAACATTTTGTTTTCAAACTCACATTTCAAGATGATGGAATGATTGCCGATTACTGCTACGTGTAACAATATTGTAGTCGCAGAAGTTACGTTCAAATGTTAGACGTACACGTATGAAGACATTTATGAAGGATCAAGGCAGTCAAACACAAACATAAACCCATAACATTTGTAATTAGCTTTTTGTATCTACTTTATGTGATGTGCCCTTGTTTTGCAGACATTATTTTTGAATCGAATCGAATCGAATGTGTCGTTTCACCGAATTTCATTTCATCGAAAGCTAATTTCTGCTGAAACCTTATTTTTTCAGGCTTATCTTAAGCATGGGTTACGTGGGTTAGGTTAGGTTAGACCTGTGATCACCAAACAATTAAAATCCTGCACGTGGATACGACAGGTCGATGAAATAAAACTCGGCGAAGTAAAACATTCTATCAAATGAGTGTCGGTGATTCAAGGGTAAACCACTTTAGGTTTATGATCTGTTTTTAAGTTGTTGGTTTTTCATAAATAAATAACATTACTTTCACATTGCAACACAACAGACATCCCTACTAATATTATAACTGCGAAAGTAACTCTGTCTGACTGTCTGTCTGTTACCTCTTCACGCTTAAACCGCTGAATAAATTTAGATGAACTTTAGTATGGAGATAGTTTTTATCCCGAAAAATTTGACAGTTCCCGTGGGATACACGATATACGACTTCTACGCGGACGGAGTCGCCAGCAAAAGCTAGTAGTTCAATAAAGCAAGATTTTAGCGTAAGATGAATTTCGCGAACGCATTATTCAGTTGCAGCAAATTTTAGAGTCGCATTTTTTAGCGAATCAATATTTCATGTTGAATATATTTTGCGAACGCCTTATTTAGTTGCAGCGGATTTTAGGATCGCATTATTTAAGCGTAAAAAATGTTCACGGTTTAAGTCTAAATTAACTGTAAGAGGCTGAATTTGCAGTTCAAAACACACACATGGTTAGGTTAGGTTCGTTATGTAGCTTATTAAGTTAGGGCTCCGCCAACTTATTATGGTTGCGAACTTAGACCACTTGCTACAATAGGCCAGCTGCGTTTTAGACCACTTATCAACGCAGAAAAATACGATCATCAAATTTTACATATAAAAAATTATGAAAACATAAAATAAAGCTTTCGCTAAAAAATGCTAATCTGAAACTCACTGCAACTAAAAAAGGAGGTCGCGAAATTCATCTAATAAATAAAGCTTTCTCTAAAAAAATGCGACCCTGAAATCCACTGCAACGGAATAATGCGTTCCCGAAATTCTTCTAACAAATCATTCTCATTTAAAAACCCGGAAAAAGTTAAATTGCTCGTGATTGGGGATCAAATGATTTTGAATCCGATATTTCCGCTCCAATAAGTTAAGCCGAAAGATCTCAAATGGCCTCAATTTAACAATAAAATTTGTTTTAATCCTACACTCCTTTTACCTCATAATTATGCCCCCAATTTGACTAAGGGCTTTTACTTGGAAAATGTAAGGGAATAGAAAACGGCTTGCAAGTTAAAACAGCGTAATTAAATCCTATTTCATATTTAAATACAAAAATAACCGATCCAGTTGAGCGTTCCGTACCTATTTAAATGTACTCCAGATAAAAGTGGTCTTAATAAGGTACCTATTCAGGTCTATTTGGACTTTAGCAAATTTTAATAAGTATTAAAATAATAAATATCAGGGGACAACCTCACACCAATTGAACTAATCCAAAAGCCCTAGTCTTAGACCATAGTTTTGCTATGGGTACTAGACAACGATAAACATAAATGGACTTATATAGAATAATAGTTAAATACCTACTTATATACAAAGAAAACCTCCAAGGCTCAGGAACAGATACTCACGCTGATCACATAAACATTTGCCCTTACCGGAGAAATCTATAACTCGACTATACAAAGACATATTTAAACATATCTCTTTTATTTAATTTGCCTCCAAGAAAAATATATTCCACGTAAATTAATTCGCGGTAACAATATTTGATACACCTATATCACCCGGCCCTGTCGGCACCAAGAGGCCCTTTGTTTAAGAATTTAATAATTTGTTATTTCGTTTACTTAAGGTTAAATGAGCACAATAAAATTTTCTTGAAACCGAGCTTTTTGATTATCGTAGCCAATATTGTTTGAGTAAGTAAGGCGGCCGCGCCATGGCACTTGGAAGGGGAGCAAAAACAATGTTTTAGCAAAATAACAATAACCCCCACCTATTACCTTCAGACATCATAATATTACCCAAGGCGCTTTACAACTTTGGTAAACAGGTACACGAGATAAACTTCTTACCGAGAAATAAAATCGAGCCAACAATGTATTTAAAAAAGAAATAAATATATCACAAACTTTGAAGTTACAATACCTACTCGTATACAATACCTTAAGTAGATTCTAATCGAGCATACGCAACAACTTATATGTTTCTATACAAAACAACCCTTGTCCTTGTCGGAACACTGACGTATCAGAGCAGAACAAGTTGTGAATAAGACCCTCCCGCGGCCATAATAGGCAACTCGGAACTTTTGCGTCAAATACTTGTATAATGGCTGTTGGCACCGTTAAGTTGGCTGACATTCTTTGCTTTGCTTTGCTGAGATTTATAGTTTCGGTAGGATAAATGGTTAAGAAACAACAGATAAACCTACTTGGTTATAAAATATACTTCCCCGATTTGTTTAGTATATTTTACATTTAGCCGGGACTTTGTCATGCGGTAACAAACCGTTTATTTATTTTTTAATAAATTCCAGTTCATCAAAGCGCAGTATTACCCTGGCTTATAACAGAGGCTATTTGCGGATACGATCAGGTATCCATAATAAATAATTACAAAATCAAAGTGAGTTTCTACTCACAGCTATAACCAATCTCGAACTCTAGAAAGAAAGAAAGAAAGAAAGAAAGAAAAACATTTATTCGTGACCAATACCAGCAAAGGACAAAAAAATACACACAGTAAGAATGTAGTCACGAAATGGTCCCAACTCAGCGTAATGCCGGCATTAAAGTCGGCGCTGGTCTTCCGTTGGAACCATGCAACTCTACACCAAATGTTGCACAATCAGCACAATAGAAGATATTTATGCAAGAAAATTACACCTAGAGCAGACAGAGAACAGCACTGCAGAGATTTTGTGGTTGGCCCGGTTGGTCCTTCCAAGCCGACACTGGCACATTAACGGCTGATCTAGGACATTTGCCTTATAGCGCGTCGCACATATTCATAGACATTACACCGTGTGTCTGCGACAGCTCAGGATTACGTAGTCAACGCAGGTATACAATGTATTACTCGCTCCGTAGCAAGCTACGTCAAATAACGTTGTTCACAAGTCCTAAACGAGGGGCCATGTCTAAATAACAACTGATATATTGTTGAGCACCTAGTTTAATTATAGCCGAAAACAACAAAGTTGTACCAACGCTGCGAATGATTTATATTGGTCGGGTTAAACCGCAGGGAACGATAGTGTGGCATGTTAACTTATCCCAATGGATGTCGGCGCGAAGTTTAAGGTGCCCTGCTATTAGTGATAATAATAATAGGCATAATTCCAAATTTGCTGCGGTTGGAGTGATTTAATACCACGAAACTTCTGTCAGCAAAATATTTAAGAATGAAACACAACACAAAGAAATGTACTCGGCAGTGGTAACAATTCTAAACAAAATATCGTGTTTATCTCCAAATATACGAGGAGGAACATTGTTCGCTACGTTTTTTCCGTACTAAAATGCGTTGAGGTTTAGTCATAATTCTTTTTATCTTCCACAATGTCCAAAAACTTTATCGCATACTGTGTGCGAAAAAGACTTATTTTTTTCGCCGTGTAACAAAATTTCAGAAGCCAAATAACTTAACTTCAGGGATGACGATAACAGGACGTTGGTGCTTCACACACTCGGGCAGAACTTGTGATTTATTACAAATATTATACTTATACGGGACCCTTCGAGGATTTATTGTTTGAAATGTCTTTGGTTTTGTTTGAGAAGACGCAAAAAGTCTTATTTCATCCATCGGAGCTATTCCCTTTTTCAATGAATGAACCTTATTGAAATAAATATCATAAAAGTGTAATTGATAGGGAGGTCAATAACTTAAATGTAAGCTTTTTTAGACGTAAAAATCTTACTCATTACTTTATTTATTTGCTGAAGTACTCATACTATACTTATATACTTATATTGACCAACATATACTTACTCCATACCTACTATTCCCATTTAGGAGATCCCACCTAACAATGACTTAAGCTTTCAAATTAACGACTAGTACAAGGTGGGCCAAAAGAAGTCATCCGATGTTGTTTGACTCTCTTTTTTTTTCTAAATGAAAAACTTGGATTCTGTTTTTTTATTATATTAATTTAAACCTTTAGAATTTTATTGGTCAAGTCGAGAAGATTATATCGGCCAAATGGGCGCCGTCACAATTGATTGTCATACGGGCTCGTTTTATGGCATTTTTCATCACTTCGGCGAGAACTTCGGGCGACAGATTCTCGCACTCGTGTCGAATGTTGTCCTTGAGGGCTTCCAGAGTCTCGGGCTTGTTCACGTAAACACGGGACTTCAAAAAACCCCACAAAAAAAAGTCTGGAACGCTTAAATCGGGTGATCTTGCGGGCCAGTGCAAATCGCCAAAACGAGAGATGAGGCGACCCGGGAACGCCGCCTTCAGAATATCGGTTGTGGCTCGCGCAGTGTGTGCCGTTGCTCCGTCCTGTTGGAACCACATGTCGTTCGGTCCTAATTCGTCCAATTGCGGCAGAAAAAACTCGGTCAACATGGCCCTATAGCGCGCACCGTCCACTGTTGTCGTATGGCCAGCGGCATTCTCGAAAAAAAATGGCCCAATGACTCCTCCAGCGTGAACAGCGCACCATGCAGTCACTTTGAGCGGGTGTAATGGCTCCTCGTGCATCACTCGTGGATTTTCGGTGCCCCAGAAGCGATAGTTTTGCTTGTTCACGTACCCGCTGAGGTGGAAATGAGCCTCATCGCTCATTATGATTTTGGTCGAAAAATCGTCCACTTCTTCCTCGAGATTGAGAATGGCTTGGGCGTAGGTTACGCGCGTTTGGCGGTCGGCAGGCAGCTGCTGATGCACGGACTGGACTTTGTATGGGAACATGCGCAGGTCTTTGACCAAAATTCGCCTTAGGGACGTCCGTCTGATGGCTAATTGCGTGGCACGGCGTCTGGTTGATGTTTCCGCCGACAGCTCGACATCCTCGGCAACAGCGGCGATATTCTCGGCAGAACGGGCGCTCCGGGGCCGGCCACTCTTGGCAACGTCTCGTGTGGTCCCATACTCTTCAAGGTTGGTGGCCAAACGGCGCAGTGTTTGCGCAGTCGGTGTCTGACGGCCGGGGAATCGGCGACGGAATTCGCGCTGCGCCAACACCACAGACGAATTGTTACGCAAAAAAATAGACACGATTATTCCGCGTTCTTGGGGAGTGTATCGCTCCATGGCTTGTTCACTTGTATTTTGCATCTGTCAAGTCCACAAATGTCAAAACAGATTTGACATTGGCGACCATTTGCAAAAATGAGAGCATCTTCCAATAGGGTGATTTCTTTTGGCCCACCTTGTATTATCAAATGGTAAGGGAGGCCACACACCGCGACTTTTTGTAGCGATTCAGTAGCGATGCAATCGCGATACAGTATTGATACAGTCGGGATGCAGTCGCTGGTCGTATACCCTAACACACGTAAACACGATTCCGCGTCGCTACTATATATTGCGATACAGCATCGATACAGCCGCGATATAGTATAGATATAGTCGCGATGCAGAATTGATTCAGACGCGATGCAGCATCGATGCAGTTGCGCGCTGTAGAATGTCATTGGACGCTACTGGGAGGTCGCACACTTTTTGTAGTGATGCAGTCGCGCGTTTGTTTCGATACAAAGTGACTGTATCGCTTCTGCATCGCTTCTGTTGCGCGGTGCAAATGCGACAAGCGGCCACATGTCGCGATGCAGTCGCGCGTTCATGAATCGTGCTACTGCATCGGTACAAAAAGTCGCGATGTGCGACCTCCCTAAAAGCGTGTAAAAATTTAATACTTAAAGAGAGTGTATAAACTACTCCCGTTAATCCCTGTACCATACAGACAAGCTGCCGAAAACAGCGTACACATAGTTCGCGCCCGTCACATAAGTCAGCTGTAGGCGTAAAGGGTCCTAAATATCTCAAACAAGCATTCCAGGCGAGTCCGGCGATTTGAAAATACGGCCGAAGGAAATTCTGTAGCATTTTATTGTCAGTGAGCCAGGGCGATTCGTTCGGTTTAATAGCCAAGTAAAGTCGCGTTTTCACTAGAATAGCGAATGAAGGAATTTCTCCGGACTTTTGTTCGTTTAGCCAATCACCAAACGCGACGACTATTGTGCAGGTCGTGCCCTGCCTCCGGCCTTAGTATTCCATACCGATTTTGACAACAACGGAATCGTGCGATTAGGTTTTCAGTTTTAAAATCAATTTGAACCGGTCTGGAATATTCAGAGTTGACAAAAGGCGCCAATTTATGAGAGACGCTTTGTTGAACCATTCCTTTCGTGACCAAGGAGAGAATTTCAGTGCGATGCAAATAGTTTTAATGTGATAAGTCTCTAGTATAAAAGCAGAACTTCCTATCACGTTTGTAATCGTTAACGCATGAACAGTACGTCGCACTAGTTTGCAATATATTAGCTTTCGTGTAATGTAGGAGTGTAACACATTGTATAAATTAAACATTCAAATCGAATCGAATCGATAGAAGATCGTTTATTGTAGATGGGGAGATATATCTCCTATGTATTGATTGTAGGATATCCTATATAGAAGATATAAACGATCTTCATGTGCATTAAAGAATTTACATGAAAAAAGGTAACCGAATAAAAAAGTAAGCTACATTTGCAATTACACTGAAAGAAAATGTAACTGGAGTTTTTTCAGCTGTAGTAGCTTAATGGTTCTGAAGCAAAGATGGGTTCAAAAACCCGACTCACATCTTCGGATATTTCGTAATGTACGTATATGTGCGAAATACAAATGATTACCAGGGCCAGAGCCACGTTTGCACAAAAAGCTCGACGAATAGTTACAGAAGTACAGCATAGTATATTCAATTCAGTATAGTATAGCATAGTAGGTGTAGTATAGCATCTATAGTATATTAAGTGTAGTAGGTATTGATTCATATTTCTCTATTTCGTAAATAAAATAAAAAAAATCCCCCTCTATCTGATATTTAATATAATGGCGTATATTATTTAACCTTTTGATGTAAAGTACCATCCTCGTGAAGCTTTAATACCTATTTATCTCTAAATTAAACATTTAGACCGATCGGACAATATTGAGTAAAGTTAAACGAACATAACAGCGCCACAAAGCGAGAGCTCAAATGAAAGATTGATATTGGATCTTTTTTTGAGTACTTTTTTTAATTAATCGCTTTTGTGAAACCCGAAACTTCAAAGCAAAGGGTATCGGACTATCTCGACACGGTTTGATGTATCAAAACAAAACAAGCAACGCTCGCTTGGGTATGTTTATTAAGCCTTGCGTGTGATAGGCGTTATATGTATGTACAATATAAATAAGTACGATTTCAATCCATAGAAAAGGCAAAACATGTAAACACGAAAACCAATTTACCATTATAATTCCGCAATTACGTAATTCTGAAGTTTGAGTACAGATATTACATAGTGCACAAATAAACATCGTTTTTTGTCGAAAAAGTATTCATCTTGCTTTCTAAATTAGCTTGTCGATGGATAATGAAGCTGACAGAGAAAAGAAAAAAATACAAGCTTTTCCGACCAAATAAAATATCGTATTATTATTCACTACAGTTGTATCCCTGGCTACTTTTACCACCAGGTGGCCTGCTTGCTCGTCTGCCCCTTTTTTTATAAAATGTCGGAAGAAGCGTTTGGTGTCTAATTGGGACTAGTAGGATAAAAAAAATAACAAAAAAAACCGTCTTCAAAATCCCATTTTGTAAAAAAAAAATTTTTCGCTTTTTATTGATGTACCTAATACATCGTACGTATTAAGAAACAATAGCCTAATACCAATTAACGAAATGTCGCTGTCGCCAGCGTCACGAGCACTCTTATTTTTGTTTCTCTGTTAATTTTAATTTAGCTGTAAGGTAGGCTAGAGCACAGATAATAGCTATAGATTATAACCTATGAACGTAATTTTGTCCAGGTCTTCATATTTAGGTTTTAATCAATTGTTCAGTTCATTAGTAGTTGTGTGTTACTGTATTTTAGTTGTTTTTTGACAAATTTGTGCTATATTATTCTAGAATTATTTATCAGGTATCTTACAGAAATAAATCCAAAATTAAAAATTGTGTCGCTTATTTAATCTGTGATAGTACCTTATATAAAAACAGACGCCAATCCAATAGGCACGACGAAAGGCGCGCGAATCTCCCGCAATGTTACACAAACAATGCATTGTTACGGGACAAATATGATTTCTGTGCACTCGTGTTTTGACAAATCCCTTTTCCCTTGGAAAATTTCCGCTGAAAGTTTCTACAAAATATGTTTTTTTTTTTATCATAACCTTAAAAGTCGTGACTATAACCAATAAAATAGTAAACTGTAAAGAAAGAATTTAAAAAATAACTCCGGTATTACACCAATTTTAGGTTTCCCGCTAGTAAGAATGAATAAATAGACAAAATATCTATGGAGAATCTCACATAATTTGACCTAGTTCCAAACTAAGGTCTAGGCTAGTGCCTCGCATACTTAATATAAAAAATGGATAAGTACTTAATACATAGAAAACCTCCAAAACTCAGGAACAAATACTTAATCGCGCTCATCACACATATATTAACCCTTACCGCGGGAATCGAACTCGGGATCCCTAGCTTCGTAGGCAGGGTCACTACCAACTATACTTACTAACCGCGTCACACACAAGTCGTCGTTAGTATACAAAATGTAAGGTATTCAAATTCAAATTCAAATTCAAATTCAAATATTTATTCAGTAAATTGGCCACATACGGGCTCTTTTACACGTCAGTAATATAGAGTGAATCTACCAGCGCTTCGGACAAGACCATCATTGCGGAGAAGAAGCGCCGCAAGAAACTCCAGCAGAAGGTCATTTTTTCCAATATAAAATACAATAATACTTAAAAGTAAGTTACATTACAAGGTAATAAAGTAACAAATATTAATTATTAGAACTAGCACAAATGAAAACATTACAAATGTAAGGTCAAATACGTTACACTAATTGTAATGACTAGGAGAACAACACGACGAGGTCTCTTCGTCAAAAGCCATAACTGGAATAATTACCTGAACAAGTCCTTGCAGACGTGACGTTTAACGTTGTATATTTGGCGAGGCTGATCGCGGCGCCTGGCCACAGCCAGCCCGTGTTGGAATTGCTACCTAACCCGAACACAATTTAAAATCTATTCTCGGCGAACACAGCCACATTTCAAATTATTCTCGGATCTCAGAATATAAACGCTAAATCAATTTACGAGGCTACATTTTTCCAGATAACAAGGGCTTATCTTCAATTTCGTTTTGTAGAAAAAAGCTAAACATTAAAATTGACGGTCTCTGAATATAAATTTAGATATTTCGATTGCTAGAAATGATTACTTTTCTCCTTTGGGGGTCCAACGAGTGGCGAGTACGTGACACCGGAAGATTGTGATATTGTTATTCTGGCCGTGTTGAAGAGCTGTCTTGAATTACGAAAATTGTTTCGCGGATAAAATATATGCGATTTACCAAAACCAAGGCGAAATTATTATGTCGGCGGATCCACTTGCTTGCAGACGTTGCTCGCGCGGTAAATTGAAAATGAGTCATGTAATCGTTTATACTTTATATCTGTCAAATAAAGATGATTTCTCGTGAAGTATTACACAAGAATACTTAGTCTCACTGGACAGTGAATGAAAACATAATTTACCATATGTGTGTGTTATAATCTGATTTACATTCATATATTTAAATGCCATGCGAGTCAGAGTCATTCCATATACTTAGTTATTAAAATGTCTCATGTATGGGCGATTGTACGTGTCCGTATTCTGCTTTCCCTTCAAAATATCAATGGCAAGTGCGGGTTCTACAGGGTTAAATTAAATTCAGTAACAAAGTTTTGGAGATTAAATCAGTAAGTCATACTGACCAACTTTTACTACGGGACCAACCCCGAAATCGCGGAAAAAAAATCGACAATCCCTTACATTTTGGCTAGTCAGCTGACGATGTTTTGTCTCTCTCTTATCTCCAAAATTTTGTTACTTAATTTAATTTAACGCTGTAGTTACTTTAGTCATAGGAACATTACTTATGTGTAGTAAAACAATGACTAAAGCATTGCAATATTTAAACTCGATTCATTAATTTGTATGAAGTTGTTTTTGAGTCTGAAATTGAATAGTTCAATTAGCATTAGATGAGTATAGCTTAATAACTCTTAATCACTATATTAATTAACGTAGAAGCGTAGTCCAAATACAAACATCTGTATTAAATAGGTGTTATAGTAAATCATGGATAACGTGGATACGAATACACCCTTACAAGCAAAGGCAAACAAAGTCAAATATAAAAGTAAACTTTTTGAAAGAACGCTTATCGAGTTCTCGTGGGAACCAAGAATAAATAACCCTTCTTGCTTTGGCTATAATAATGTAAAGAAAATACCATTCCCGGTATTTTATAAGGGAAATATTTCAAGGACTACACAGCTTTAATACGGCATAATTATAATAACCCTTGGCTCCTGACTTTTATAATACTTCTGCAGAGCAGTGATATTAACACACCTAATTTGGTATCCGCTGTTATTAGGTTCGTAATAAAGCAAGCGACGAAACTTGATGGAATTCCACTACGGGGGCTTAACTTGAGTTTTCAAACTGATATAGCAGCAAACTCTATCGTGACAGTATATCGTGTAAACTTGTCGTATATACCAGTCGCATCGCTAAAGTAACAGCAAATCTAAGACAAATTATCCAAAAACATTAAAGGCACTGAAGATACCAAAAATTTAAAATTATAAGGACGTGTTTATGTTATGCTTCGGTAGGTAGGTAGTTAACATAGTTACATTTTACAGCTACGAGTAGTAATTATTTTGGAAGGCGGACTAGTATGTCTCCTTTAGTGCGTGTGTAAGGTGTGTGTGGATGGGTGTTCTGTCAAACAAGTCACGCTATTTTGCTCTATCCATTCTTCTCTATGAACATGAATATACACTCATTGAAGACTACAAATTCGGATACCTATGTAATAAATACATATATCTAATGACGAAGTAGATCCATACAACTAGACGAACTCATGCAGTTAGAAACAACCAAGTCCCAAATCCCCTCACTGCACACCTGGAAGTTTCATAACAAACAACATTGCAGCAAGTCCAGTCCACCTTTATAATAAACTACTCAAATACGGCAGCACATGGCGACAATGTGCTAACTTAGGATATAAATCAAACCCTTTAATGTTCAGGCACTATCGGTTACGCTTGGGTCAAGTAGGTAAAAGTGATTTACAGGGTCCATAAAGACAGCTACCAACTGGCTACGTCGGCTTGTCAGCATCCCCTCATCGCCCTAGCACGGGCCGGCCGGGTCGTGATGAAGTGTGCGTAACCCGTGTATTACACGTGAAGTTTGCGATAGGTTGGAAACCAATAACGTAGTCGTAAGTAGGTCATAAGGGCTTTGGGTTCAAGGGGCCTGATTTGTTAGTCAACTGCTGACATAAATGACTAAAAATACTTACGATTCAGAGTCTGTATCCACAACAGTTAAAAATGAGTTTAAAGCACGCGGCACCGATCAAGGACCGTTTGGTACGCACTTTGAATGCGCTGCGGGCAGTGGGTGTTCGTATTTATTAAAAATTGGATCAGGGAATTAAGGATGCAGTATCTAATGATTACTATGTACCTTTAGGTACTTGTAGCCTGAAAAAGTTATTGGGAAAATAAGTATGTTTTATGATAATGCAATTTAATTAGCCTACCATCTGTTTTCCTGACCCACAGAAAAGTAGGCATGAAGCAATAACTGATTTCCTTTGACACAATAACCTAACCTCAAAAAATAAAATCCGACGGGCGACTAGTGCTAGCATGACGCACCCTTATACTTTTTATATAGTATATGACATATGACACTCGCACGATTTTTAATGGATCAAGACAAAGCCATTTATTAAAATCGGTGGAATAGTTTGGGAGCTAGAGTGGAACATCCGAATTTCGGTTACATATTATACATTACATACATCGAGGGTTGCGTGGTAAAACCCGATAAGTTGAGATAATGAACCATGCAAAATTGAAGCTTCTTAAAACGCCTTCGAAATTTAATATTCTAAAACAAATTATGTATACTTATCGGGTTTTACCTCGCAACCCTCGACATGCATAGACTGTCAACCTCATTATCCTTCTTTTTGCTTCGCGCAGTCGGGTAAAGATGTAATAATAATTTTTCGTTTCTATACAAATATTATGTATGTCTAGATATTTACGACAATAGCTAAATTGATATCGTAAACATCATTGTGTCAGAACACGCGTTATAAAAATTCATAAATATGAAGGAGACATCCCCTTCTCTTCAACTTTCTGTCGCAAAAAGCAATAAGAGTTGGTAAAGTTTTGTTTAAGGGTAAAGGTAATTCTCCGAGGGGTTGTACAGTTCGTTTATTTAGTATTAGAGCCGTTTGTTTAGGCCAGCCTAGCCAACACTAGACATAACGCAATATATATAGAGAAGCTAATCAAATTTTAGTTCCCGGTATCACACCGAAAAAATCCGTTTATTCTTGATGGATCTTAGAAGGGCCTAAAATATACTAATGGGATAGTAAAACAGGTACGTTTTGTTTAATTTTGTGAATCCTTATGACATTATATATATTCTTTATTTTACTAATAGTAGTAAGCTCGAAAGATGCATAACGTTATGAAATCACTCGCGAGAATATGTTTAAATTTTGAAAAATGTACCTATGCAGTTGACATTTTCTTCTCGAATGAAGCTACACCCCAATTGGGACGAGAAGTAGCTTATCAGTTGTTTATCTATTTATTTAACCTTTATTGCACTAAAATAATATACTTAAACCTAAAAGGTAGGTAGGTACTTAACGCCGCGCGCCGTAAGGCAAGTTGTTTTCAAACGAAATAAAGGTGGACATTCACGGTCAGTTAAACTGATCAGTTGAACTGACGTACATCCAAAAACTGACCGTGAATGTGAAATCTTAAGTTGAAATTATACGAACTCAAGGTCAGCTTCTGGATGTACGTCAGTTAACTGATCAGTTTAACTGACCGTGAATGTCCACCTTAAGACATATGGCCGCACTCTGAGACGTCAATTAACTTTAAGTTTGATTAAAGTTGCTGCTGTCACTTTCTTTGCTATAGCAATAGAATAACACGCAGCAACTTTAATGAGACTTGAAAAATAATTGACGTCTGTGAGTGCGGCAGATATACATTTGAATTGAAACAGTTGAGTTTCCATTAATTACTAAACGCCTTAACGCATGATACGTCGAAATGTAATATTCCATCATTATTTAACCGTAAAGAAACTTTCGTACAACTATATCAATATTGGGCTTAAATGTATTTGAGTATTAAACATTAAATTTTGACCAAAGCCCAATGCTGTGAAATACCCGAAATTGGCAAACTTTGGTACGAGTTGGGAAGGAACTTAAATTTAACATCTTGGATGGATTGTTATCTTTTGTCTATAGCTTTTATTAAAACGGAAAATTCTAAATTAGTAGGTAGATGTTATTAGACAAAATAATTTCACTTTTTGGAGTTAAACAGCTTACATAAAATTTTGACTAAATTTGATTGAACTCAAATAATTTTCTCGCTCTTGTTCTGATTATTATTTGAATGGTAGGAAAAGGTGTACCTATTCTTCATTGCATTGTAAGATAAGTATTTATTGTACATATTCTTTTTGTATTCTTACTTTCCTCTTCTGAGCAAAGCAAGGTTAAGACTAATATTACTTAAACAATGTCGAATATTGGCCAATTTTAATAAATAAATATTAGTTAGTTTGCATCGCCTGCCGATTTTTGATGTTTATTTTTAATCTTCTCTTCTTTGCAAGGCTGTCTGGAAGAGATCGCTATTTAGCGATAAGAATGCCTGTTGACTCACTATGTAACCCATTCTCTTTCTTGTTGTATTTCTTGTCCTTGCTGTATGTGGTATTCAATAAAGAGTTATTGTATTATATTGTACTCGAAATTTAATTGACAATAGTTATCTTAGCCGTGTCCGTAGTATCCAGGCCTTAGTGTTTTTATAAAAAAAATCTGACCTAATATGTAAGATAATCTACAACAATAAGAAATAGAATAAACTCTTAAGTAGGTATATTCGACGACGCGGCGACGACGGACGACGCGGTTAGCCTAGTTGGTAGTGACCCTGCTTACGAAGCTAGCGGTCCCGTGTTCAAATCCCGGTATGGGCAAATATTTGTGTGATGAGCGCGAGTATTTATTCCTGAGTCATGGGTGTTTTCTTTATATTTAAGTATGTATTTCTCTATATAAGTATATATATCGTTGCCTGGGACCCATAATACAAGCCTAGAGTTTAGTTTGGGACTAAGTCAATTAGTGTGAGATTGTCCCTGATATTTATTTATTTATTTATATTAGAAATGTGAAAATTGTTTGTCCCGTCTTCATGGTTCAACGCTTTAACCGATCAATATTTACTTTTATAACAGACATGATTTATGGCCTAGAGACGAACAAACGGTGCTTTATATCCAACGAAAATCTATCAGATCGCAGGGAATAGCGATAAACAATTTCAACGCAGACGGGTTCGCGGGCGAAATTTAAGTTATTTAAATTTAAATGTTAAAATTTTCCCTGCATCAACCTGCTTCGTGATGTCCACTGAAATCACGATCACCTGGCGTGATTCTCCGAGTATAAACTTCATTCATTATTTATTGTACCTGGGTAGACCTACTACTACTATATCAGCGGACATCACATCTGCTTTTGATGAATGAAAACGCAAATAAATGATATTGTGATAAACAGTGTACCGAATGGTGTGAAATTAGCCTTTTGTTCTTATTTCGCAAGTTTCGTTTTAAATATTCGCAAGTAAATTAGGATAAAATTGTATTCTTATACACAATTTGGCGTGCGGATACAATATTTGAAAAATAAAGATGGCTTTACAATTAGCAATAAAATTCACTGTCTTAAAATGAAAAATAAATAAAATATAGACTTTTTTATTTATTTCACACCATTCGTACAATGTTTATCACAATATTATCATTTATTTGCGTCATCATTCCTCGGATATAAGTGAGTAAAATTCTAAACGACTAAAGTTGAAATGTAAAATGAAAAGTTAGATTACAAAACTTAGCAATTTCATCAGTGCAAATGAAGTTTGAAATTTGTATCGTTAATTACATTGTGCGGACTCGCTTGTTTAATTAAGGTAACAAATCATTCATTATGAAACCAAATGATATTATGATGGAAACATTAAAGATTACCAGCCAATTGGTTATTATAAATAAATTGACACTTGAATGATTTTAGATTGAGAGCTCTGCTGCCACCCGTGCTAACTGCGATGTCGTTATAAATGTTATCATAATTGTTAATTTTATGACAGCTCTTATTCATTTGACAGTAAGAGCTGCCATAACAACAACAACATGATTAAGAAGCAAGATGGACTAAAACAAAGTAGAATAGGGGCCCAGAGCCAACATTATGGAATGCAATAAACGTTTGAGTACTGAGTATTTAATTGAGAGGGACTACCTAGTACAACATGCCCACGACTTGTTTGTCGCTCGGGTATCCCTTTCTAACTAGTCTGTTATGATAGAGACGCACTGAGCGACAAGAGAGAAACATACGAGAAGTAGTGTCACTTTAGCTTTTTATGCGGTAGGAAACTAAGGTGACAGCTAGCGTCGGACATCAAAATTTCTTCGACCAATACCAAGACCCCGTAACGCTAAAAGGATGATCTCGAAACGATAAAAATGGCAAAGGAAATGTCGTTCTCGCACTCCGAGATTTTCGTTCTTATGAAAATTTCAGCTAATCGAACATTATCTAAATTTTCCAAAACTTCACAGATAAGTTGGATATGTAACTTTTTTTGGTATTTCTGTTGCGATCAAAAACTAAATATTAATTTTACGATCAACGACAATATTTGCATTTAAAGTGGATAAAATTGAACACTATTGCAATTTTTATATTAATAGCATGGATAGTCGCTAAAATAAACCCGTATGAAAGAAAGACGAAATACTTCCATGAATCGGTCATAACTTAAAAACTATATGAATTAAACATTACTTTTATAGAATGCATAAAACCTTTTACCGCGTTTCTCTCAATTTTCCAGATCCCTGCCACTTGACTGCTGTAAGGTGCTTGAAATATGTACAATCCGACCATACCATACTTGCGGTAAATAGAAGAGTGGTAAGAATTTATATTATATTAAAATATTTAAAGGTAAACGCTTTTCACAACGAGAGGTTTCCAAATTTGTCCATTTGCCCCGAAGTATAAAAGGAAAACGTCTATTGAAAGCCAGATTAAATTTACCAATACAAAATGCTCCCTTTACCAAAATTGGAATTTGCTAATAGGATGTAATAACCAATTAGGAAATTTTACTTACCCCCGAATCGACGAATATCCCCAGGCACTCAAGTTGTGCCAGGGATTCACACACTCACATGTCGGGTATCTCACCAAGCAGAAACTTTGATGAACTCAAATTTAAATTTCAAATTGCTCCGAATAAATTTGCAATGTAATATATACTTATACCCTTTCTTGTCTTACAAGTTTTTTACCTTTTATTTCTTTTGAGCTATCTGGGAGAGCTTTTTGGTCTCGCTGTGAGCCTTCATTAACTTTAGTTAACTAGATGATGGAACTTTTTACTTAATGGATTTCCGTTCACTTTAAGTTTAGTGTATCCCGATTTGCGTTTCACTTACATTTTTAATCACTAATTACCTATTTTCTTCTCTAATTGTTAATACTTTCTTGATCTTACAAAGTCATGACGCTCCCGACCTTCAACTTGGCTCGAATTTTAAACTTGAATATGTCAACAACATTGCCAAGAAATACAATTTTAATTTGTACAAGTCTAATAACTATGAATGATTTAATATTATTATTAAACTAACTTGTTATTAGTTAGCTAATCTTCAACAATTGAGTGTTCGACATGACGGGCGTCGCGGGTAAATGTTAATTACACAAGTAAATTAATTGCAAGTTTTAGTTCGTGTAATAACAACTACCTAACTATTAGCCAAATATCTAATTTTAGTGGTTTAAAATATAAATTTATTTTAACTTGTTGGAATTGAAACTTTATTTACTGACATTATACTTTTGAAAAATGTTTTGCTGACACTATTTTACTTCTGATAAAACTCATGTAAGATTGTTACTAAGAATAGAAACCACAAGTTGCGATTAATTAATGCCAAGAAGATGGAGGGAGAAACGTGGAAAAAATATAAATATTACTTAAGCTTTTCAACCTTATAGATAAAAGTTGGCCATTTATGTAAAAATAAATTAAAATTTTAACTATTTTATATGAAATATTTTTAATGGGGTGTAGTAAAAATAAATTTCTAAAGCAGTAAGTATTAATAAAATGATTTGATTTTTTTTTTCAAAATAAATTAAGTTTGAGCAGTTTTACTCAATCTATTAGCATATTTATGTTTTATATTAACTTTTACCTGCGACTCTGGATTTAGGGATTCTTCCTTTATTGTTGTCACATTAGTCTAGTCACTGAGCTACGGCTAGTGTGGGAATAAGAAATAGTTACATCTTCGGCGTAAAGGTGCTTTAATCAAGTACAATCAACTCAACTACTGTGTTAAAGAATGTAAGGCCCACAGGGTGAGTCTTGGTAAAGTTTACATATTGAAATGAGGGACATTAAATTAAATTTTGTCGACGAAAACATGTTTTTATTTTTTATAACTCTTGAAAAAAAATTATTTCGCAACTGTGCACCACATGTAGACACAAAAAAAAAAAAAAAAAAAAACATATTTTTCGCCGATATAATTTTATTTAATGTCCCTCATTTGAATATGTGCACTTTACCAAGACTCGCCTTGTATTTATAGCACCATTTTTATGTAAATCATGGTAAGTGATGATAAGTAGGTACCTACGCTTGTTCATTTTCGCTTAAATTATTTAGTATTGCACGTATCTCTGACATAAAGAACGCCTTGTATATTTACTTATTTTACTTTCAACATTTCAGACTCATTTAGCAATTACTAAGTCTAGTTTGCTTCACAAACGAAACACGTACCAAGCAGCCGCCTGGCTGGCGTGGAACCAGAAAATGTGATCCTATCAGTAGAGCGATCTTTAAAGTACCTACACTTTATAATTAGAGTAAATTAACTAACTTTATGAGAAAAAATAAATATTGTTCTTTGATACATATTTAAACACATCAATTAAGATAGCTTAGCAAACAAAGCAAATGCTAAACTGTGTCAAAAAAGGGTGCCACTCAGTGTAATGCCATGGCTAGCCACGGCGCTGATTTTCAGTAGCCCCCTATATTTCAGGACTTTTGATATCAGGCTACAGCTAAACCGTTCCTTTATTGACTGACAGTTTTTAAGAATTTACAATATATAACAAATAGTCGTGCTCATCTCACAACATATTAAGAGAATTGTCAGGTAACGGCTTTCCATACAAACGGCGATAACGTTTTCCACCCCCTAAATGTTAACCGATTTTGACCAATTTCTGATACGGTGTCAGTCGGAACAAAAACTATGTCCATACGTTTCGTTTTTTTTTCAATATTATTAATAAATTTCGATTTATTCCCGTTTTATTGTTTTCATACAAAAGTAAGTTAAGCCATAATCTCTTTATAACTAACCAATATTTTAAAAAACGAAACGTATGGACATAGTTTTTGTTCCGACTGACCACATATCAAAAATTGGTCGAATTCGGTTAACGTTTAGGGGTTGGAAAACGTTATCGCCGTTTGTATGAAAAGGCTAGATTTTGCAGTTGATTCACAGTCCTCTTAACATAGCCAGGAATCGAATCCGAGTCCGCTAGGTTTGAAGGCCGGGTGTAACCCACTACGTTTTTGGTTTATAATATAATAATAAACCAAAAACGTAGCTTTGGCTGCATATTTGAACAAAGTCATTATTTTAATAAACTTTAAATAAATACATCATTAAGTCGTTATAATATTATGTTTAACCGATATTTTTTATATCACAGACGAACAAAATCATAATGACATGTCAAAGGCTATGGAGGGGTGTTAAATTTGCATTAATCAAATAGTAGGTAACCAATATGATGCCGTAACGAAGTTAAACCGCGGAGGACTGAACGTCGAGGTACCTTCCACAGAGAGGGCCTGTGATAGGAGGGAACATGGAGTTAATAGCAGTTGATGTAATTACTAGGGGTCTGAATTAAATAACCTACTATTAGCTCTATCGCTTGCGTCTTAGAAGATGGTATTGAACGTCAAATTGGCAATATAGCGAACTTTTAGCATATTCTATAGCACATTAATGTATGTTTCTTTTAATATTCAAAATTAATGCAAGATTAACGATATATAGTATGACATTTTTCTAAGACCAGACGAAATAGGTATCAAAACGTATTTTTAAGTAGGAACACACAGATAGTAAGAAAAAATCAAACGTTCGTAAAAACGCAACGGTAGCTTTATTCGTACTATATAATAATAATTTACATATATATCTCAGAAACAAAAAAACTTATGGTTTTGTTTCACTTATGTCGATAACAATATCTTTAATGTACCTTTTTGTTGAAAGACGCTTTTTTTATGTCGTCTTCACAGATTAGGTATACTGGAGTCAATAAAAAGTAACGAACAAAAAGTAGAAGCTTCAAAAAGTCAGTTCTTTTAAAATATCCTTTGAGAATTTCTCAACGAAATTCCACCCGATTTGTTCATTAAAAAATTGCTAATTGCGCTCAACATTTTGATGCACTAGCATCTGCTGAAAACACGAACAGCTCCTAAAATACTTTACGTGCATATTCTGCAAGCACCTGTAAATTCGAGTACCACCGTGATAAAAGCCGTTTTCACCAACACTTAGACCATAAATCGAGAAAGATCTAGAGTCTTGCTGTAAATACAATGAAAGTTCTTCCGTGCGAAACTGGTGCGAGTGGCTTGTAAAAATAAAGTGAGGCATTTCATCTGAAAAAATCCGAAAAGCGAAGCATAACTCGATAGTCGGCGTGTCTACATAGAGGTGCACCATTTGCCTTTGTGTTACAAATTGAATCATGACGCGGAGAGGTACATTGAGTAGGTAGATATAACAAATTAGGTCCTGCCTCCCTTTTAGAGCTCCGTTCGTGACGTGCTCTTTGTAATATAATTTTATTTCCTTAATTATCGCTCGCAATTCCCTTTAATAAGTAATAATATGGCACAATTCGAAATTACACGGTTTGCGAGTTGCTTGACGAATAAAACGGCTACTTAATTATGAACTTCATTATGGTCATTGAAATATCGTTAATCAATTAAAATGTGATTTAACATGATAATTGACGAAAGTATATTATAGTCAATGTGGGTTTCCGTCTGCGGGGCAAGACCGTACACAGTGCCGGATTAAGCCAGAGCGCGGGGCCTGTAGCAAATTCTTTAAAGGGGCCCTTGGATTGCTTTAGGTTATCTCAAGTTTATGGTTTTAAATAGAACCTTGATTGATCGAAAAAATCGATCTAAATAGATACTTTTTTACGGTCAGAAAACGTTGGTGCGCGGAGCCCCCTAATGCGCGGGGCCCGAAGCATTTGCTACTCTTGCTACATGGCTAATCCGCCGCTGTCGTAAACAGCCGTATGTACCCATTCTAAGAACGGCACACCGTTGTTAACTCTGTCGATAAAGCAGCGGAAATTTTTAGTTCTATTTTTTTAAAACAGATGGCGTGACGCCATTACGAATGGGCACAAACGCCTATATACGGCCTTGCCCCGCAGATGAAATTACCCACATTGACTATTATATACAAGAACAAATTTATGATGGTTAAGACGCTTGCGTATCAAAAATGATATCGATCACCACCACAATTATTCGTATATTTATTAATAATTTTACATTCAAGTAAAACTCCTGAGTTTCGCTACTAAAACAAACTATAGAGAGAAAGTAGTTAAGTACCAACAAGAAGAAAAGTGATATAAAGTATAAGTAAATAAGTAGTGTTCCAACACGCGAGTCATATTGCAATTATTTTCCAGGTTAAGCTAAGTTTTCCCGTGGATTGATTGATTGACCACAACTTAGCTTTGTAATTCAGTAATCGATTACTGAAACTTCTGTGTGAGTACTTGTGTTGAAATTATAATATTAATGTGCTACAAATACTAAAAGCTAAAATTTTATTTTTTATACCCATTTATAAAAGTATAGGTAAAAGGAAAAAGATGAACAACAACATAAGTACATCTCGCATAAGTGTAAGCAATTTTCTAAGACGACTGGTATTGACGAGGATGACTTTATACATTTATTAATAAAAATATATGTAAGTAAATAAACTAGTGACCTACCTTCAGTCAACAAAGTATCGGGAATGGATGATTTGTTTATGGTTCCAAATTCAAATTTTTGTTTTTTTTGTTGTTGTTAGATTGGCACAACTGTTTTCTATTTTGGCGCGGAGTTTGAGTTGCATCTGTTATTTATATTAAATACAGTGCTGTTTTTAGTTATATCATATCTAGTGTGTATTGCGAATTTCATAATGGACAAAAACATTGAACAAAGAGTTTGTCTTAATTTTTTGAAAGAATTTTTGACCAAACACTCAACAAATACCATCGAGCAACCACCATATTCACCAGATATGGCTCCTGCCGACTTCTTTCTTTTTCCTAAACTCAAATTACCACTTCGTGGCACCCGTTTTCAATCGGTAGAAGACATAAAGGAGAATTCGCGCCGAGAACTGAATTCAATTCCGGAAACAGCGTTTAAAAAATGTTTTGATGATTGGATTATTCGTTGGCGTAAGTGTATCGTTTCTGAAGGAGCATACTTTGAAGGTGATAAAATAAATTTGGATGATTAACAAACAGTTTGTGTATTATTGATCTTTTCCCGGTACTTTCTTGACAGAGTAGTATTTGGTTTGTAACTGTCTTGCCCTATTGTCTTTAAATCTAGTATAAAGCTAAATAAAACATATGAAACACGGTAGGTAAACATTTAGAAAGCAGACGCACTTTATTATAGCAATTCATGACGGGCTGACCGCAGCTCCTCTGAATCTCCCCGGATTATATGGTCACTATATCTCCAGAACTGCTCCCAAGTAATGTTGCTACATCTCTAAGACATTTATGTTGTAAGACTTGTTGAATTGCCCTGTTTAAATACAACCGTTAAATGAGATTGAATATATGGACTACGGGTATTTTTATTAGGTGCTATAAACATTTCCGTCTTAGAAAATGGTTTAGTATTTATATTTAAACAAAGAATAATTGCTGGACGTAGATTTCTATTGGTATTTTCACCATACAATGTTAAATGTTAATCGACTGTTAGTTCATACATTTTGACAGCTGTTAACGCTCTAATCGTCCGTTAAGTGGTTGGTGAAATCCGACATTAGCCCTTGGCAGTACGCGAGTGGGTGGATAACTTTGTCTATGGTCTGGTCCATGCTTGTTTGAGCCCAGACGTTTGAAAACCACGCTAATAGTCATAGAAGCTGAGTCATAGCGTACTGAGTTCCTTTATAATGATTTCAGCAATGACAAGTTGTTTAGCCTCCGCTAATACTTTGTAAATCCTACGACATGTATGTTTTTTAACTTCATATGAAACAATCAAAATTAGAACCCTAATAAAATCATTATTGTTGTATTTTAGTTGTGCGAAATGTCCCGTGACCAACGACAAACCAAAACTACATTTGACTACCCAGTAAGTACTCTTTTCTTATCTGCCAACAGCCCAAACAATTAAAATAGTTTGGGCGTTAATTACAGCGGAGATCCTGAGACCATTTCCATCATCAAATCAATGATAGGTACCAATTGTCATTAGATTAACACGTGTCATTTTGTACCAAATTCCATCTCGATTCTAAAATCGGATGTGCGTTAAAATTCGATTACAAAGTTCAAAGCTAAGGAAACACGGAGTGAGTACTTGCTTGATAAAATAATGCCGGGTATTTCATGAAATCTCTTGCATTTTATATCATAGAACTAAATATTCTCTTTATATTGTTCACTAAATCACTTCGCTTCTAAAATCATGATACCCTGGAGCCCGTTTGTATAAAATATTTCCAAATTACAAAAATGACAAAAGCTTCAAATGCGACAAAACTCATTATTTTTATCGAGGATGTACGACGATGTTCGTAGTTATTCAGATTAGGAGCAAACAGACAATACAAAATACCAGTACAATAAAGATAACGGGTAAACTTGGCCTGCACCTAACTCACATCTCTACTAAGTGTATTCTAAAGTTGAATTGTATTCCCAAGTTGTGAGGTGTAATTTGAAGTTCTTTCGAGCAACGTAGATAGCAGAGTAATTGCGTTTAAAAGCGAAACTTTGCCAACTATGAAAATTGTTGCCAGAATTGAGTTTAACTCCCATCGCCTACTTAAAGCTCGGAGTGTCGACTAACTCTCTATTTAATTTATGGCTACGAAATTGGAAAGCAAATCTCTCTAATGGACAAGGTCTATGTCTATATTGTCCAAGGCTTTGGACAATTTATGTTTGGACCTTTCATGCACGGTAGTAAATATAATGCTAATCGTTGTACCAATGTAATTTTTGGGTTTCCGTACTAAAATGATAAAAAGGATCCCGGATCGGATATCCGCGTATCCCTTTGTCTGTCTGTATGACAAAAATTGGCACATAAGTAGAACAGTAGTGCCTTGAAAAATATGAAAACATCTTTGGTTTAATAGAAAAAAGGGCTAGAAAATAACGTCTAAATTTAAAAGTAATGTAACACATTTAGTCAAATGTGGTATACTTTAAAATTTAAAGACCCTTTTTACGGTATAAGCTTATAATTATTTGTTCCTTTAGTATAGAAGTGGTATTTTATTTTTATTAAATAAATGCACTTTAAAATAGAGATAACAAAAGTAATGGAAACTTAAACAAACGCTGAAATAAGAATAATATTTAAGCAGTTGTGTAAATACAATAAGTAGAAATATAAATCAACCATTCCAAATTCTTATTGGATTAAAATGCAAAAAACGCACCTCTTTCGAATGGATAGCCAGCGAATGCATTTAACTCGGCTCTGTTATTTTTTCCTACACTTACAGGTTTATTTTCATCATATTCCGTTTGCATTTCCATTAAAACCGATGATAGGTTGCCTTCTCGATTTATTATCTTTTATATTTCATCAAAAACTCCCAGTGGTCTAGAAAATGGTAATGTGGACTTGCTCCTTACAAGTAAGTACATTAGTTAGGTATAAGTATTGTTTTTAGTCCTCTTCCGAGTCAAATTGCGTCAATGTATGAAAAATGTAGTTGTTGGGGTGCCGTGGGTGGGAGGGACGTTGTGGACGAAATAAGCGTTTAACTTGGTACAGGTTGACGTTGTGAATAAAGCTGCTGCATTTGGGTCAACATTTAATAATAATCCGATTTTTTCCAAATTACAGAAGAATATGAGAGGTCGCCGCATGTACCGAGTTTATATTACTTGAGCACATTTGGTGCAGAAAAAACAAGAGCAGACCTGTATTTCCAAGTCAGTTGGTATATTTCCCTAGTCACAAGGTTGCCACTGTTGCCAGTCACTCCGTCGTAATAACAAGCCAATAGGATCAGTTATGGTCATGACGGAACCCAAGAAATAGAGAAACGTGCGCGAAAATACGATGATTTCATCAAATGAAAATGATTCAATAATATTTTTTCCTGTAGCTTCACAAATGCGGAAAAATCGTGATGTTACTTTTCAGGAAAAATTCATCCAACATACATATAAAAAAATGGTAGGTACTAGATTATTAAAAACAAGGCGAACGAACTATTATGTTTTGTACACATGACATTTTCAAGAAACATAATTAAAGAACCGTGCTCAGTATGGTTCCATTGCCATTACTACTAATACAAAAAACAATCTGGAAAACCCATAAATATTAACTAATTTAGCCGATTTTCGGTAGGTATAAACATTTTAGTCGTCTGTACCTAACTCAAGAACAAATGAAGTCTACCTAGTCATGATAGTTTTCCTTTTAAATTCGTTATATGTACTTTCATGAAAGATATTTTTCAGATTTTGAGCACCTGCAGTTTTGGCTGTAGGGGGTGGGGACACGCAACTCTAGCGAAAATGACACTTTTCCAGTTCAATATTTCCTAAACGGTCCCTCTAATCTAAAAATTTATAATTACCTACATATAATGTTTTTAAAGAACTATACTTATCCAATGACACCTCATTCGATATTATATTATAAGGTAAAAATATTGTTGCCTTTGCTTTACATGTATGGGAGGTACCCTAAAATATTTTTTCTTACAAATTTTATTATTGATCTTTGTGCGCGAAAAAAATTTCTATACGTATACAAAATTTCAACTTTGTGACACTTAAAGCTTCTAAAAAAAATGAGTGTGACTTACAGACAGACGGATGAATATGGAGAAACTATAAGGGCCCCTAGTTTGACTACGGAACCCTAAATAGGACATTTTTCAAAAACATTTCTACACGACAAGAGGTCGTGTAAAGACAGATTCCTATTTTGTTCATGTAATTTTCCGCGTGGGAACTATAGCCCAAAACCCTCTCATTATAAGGGGAGGCATGTGCCCAGCAGTGGGACGTGTATAGGCTGGATTATTATTATTTATTATTAATTTTCTACCTCCGTGAACTTTGTCGGATTAGACAATGACTAGCCCTGTAGACAAATGTCTAAAAATGTACAGGAAGCTCCTGAAAACCAACTTTTAATTTTATTTATAGGAAGATACAGGATATAGATAGATTACGTCATAATCTGTGAAGAATTGAAAATTGCTACTAACTAGGTACTTGAAGAAAATAGGACAGGCGGACAGCAGCGTGGGCTTAGTAATAACAACAGACGGGTGCAAAGTCTCCTAAATCGTTAAATTATTGTGCACGGACAGTCAAAGGCCTCCCGCCTACAAAACGATTGTTTATTTACCTATGCAGTGTTGTAATTTAAAAATGCGCTAGAAGCGGACGTTTTAACAATTAAATATTTCAGAATTCTAGTCAGAGTTTTAAGTTTGCCTGAAAGGGAAAGACTTCTTTGTTGTATATATAATAATAAAAGAAAGTATTTTAATTATTGTAACAATGCACAAGCGTTGTCATATGTGATCGTATTTTGTCGGATAACTTCGTATTTTGTCTTGTCTTCTCAATTATGTACCATTGATAAGATGGGTACTAAAGCTGACTGAGAAACCAAGATAAAATCGAGCTTTTCCGATCAAACATTACGTCATTATATTTATTCATTACGTCTGTAACATCATACTTTTGCATTCAAGGTCATGGGTAATGGGTATTTAAGTATTCCTAACCTGTACTTAGCCTTGAACGCGTCACCTAAAATAACAAAAACGCATCAAGGCATTCAGGGCAATTCAAGAGAATCAATCGGCTGCAATTCATTGACAGATTTCTGTCCGTTATTTATTGAATTTAATGTACATATACATTTAAACTTCAAATATGATGTCAATATTTACTTCAAAATATTATTATAATATACATTATAATAATGGGTTTGTTCTAAATATATTTACGCGGCCGTTTTATCCACAAATAGCAAAACATGTTCATGAAATACAGACCGTCATTCTACGTTATGTAGACAGGAACAACTAGTTTTTCTGTTGACATAAATCCTGCCCCTTTGGGAATAGGAAACGATGTGGAAGCGCTTCGCAGAAGGTTCTCATGGGCGGCGTAATTTATAACCTATCCACTACGGCACTATACGTCCATTACGACTATTCAAACGTACTACATGATACATCTATCCCCTTTCTATACTACAAGACCAATCGAGACAAATACACGTTACCATAATGTCGTTGAATGTAAGGGGCTTGTTTGTACCGGGAACATGATCGGGTTCATACACAAACTAAATAGGCAGGTTAAACAGCCTTGAATAGTTTAAAGAGTCATGTTTGTCCTTCGAGGTTGTTTTGTGAAGAGCATTTACTTATCCCTTTATAAGTGGCTCGGTCCCATAAGGCTTTAGCAATAGCCGGGATTTTGTCACGGATGGTTTAGCGTTTGAGGGCGTTCTATTTATAAAAAAACACTTTATTAAAGTGTGAATGAAAAAGGATTTATTTAAAGGTTTTTTTATTAAAACTAACTAAATAAGTCATTGATTGTAGCTCATAAGGTAAGTTTAATTTATCCCTGAAAAGAGCATCAGAAAGAAGTTAAAATTTACATAAAAATCAGGAGCAGGGGACAACCCCACACGAACGATTTACTAACTAACAAGTAAGTAAACGATGCAAGAATTTAAAAAATAATCTTGTTCCTTTATGTTTGTAAAGCATTCTAAATCAAATATGTCCGTATCCCAAGCAAGCCATCCATCTATTTTGTTTCTATCCCATTGGGAGGACGATACGTGACCATAGCCTTGATTGCACACAGAATGTAGAGCATCTTATGTTTTACACATAGATCACGCACGCATGTACCTCTATGGCTAGATATAATAGTTTACTTTGACAGGAGTTCTGAGCTAGAAGATATATCTTAGTTGCTTTTAGATTGATGATTCCCAGTAGAGAGATGCATTCCTCTCTGCGAACCTCCGTAATATAATAAGCACATATTTGTGATATTTTATCAAAGTTGAAATCAATGAAGTGCTATTTAACTATTGAGGAGATATTTCTTTAACTATCTAAGGAACTTACTACTCAGCAAATTTTGGAGTGGGTTTCTGTTGGTTCTATATTAGATGAAGGGGATATAGTGGCCAATGATGTGTTTTTTCTAATATTATTGTGATATGTTTTTTATGCCTTCTGCACCCGTGACACCATATACAAAATTTGTGAAGTTATACTTTGTAAAACTGCAATTTTTTTTTTTATTTACATAAATCAAATGGCTCACAAATGAGAATGAACCGCATTATCCATTTTAGTAACCGACTTCAAAAAAAGGAGGAGGTTATCTATTTGATCGTATATTTTAAATGTTATAAAGAGTTTAGCACTTTTTAGGGTTCCGTACCAAAATGGTAAAAAGGAACCCTTATGGTAAGACTTCATTGTCTGTCTGTCACAGCAGTTTTTCTCAGCAACTACACAAGCTATCAACTTGATATTTGGCATAGTTGTATAACTTGCTTGTCCGCATCTGTTTTTAGTAAAAAATAATAAATTTTATAATTTTCCGTGACGTACCTTTTGTTTTATAAGCAAAAATTTTCAAAAAATGACCGTTCTCCCCCTTATCTCCGAAGTTTATGAACCAAAAAGTCTGAAAAATTCCTAACTTATAGATAATTGCTTATATTATAATGTTGAAGTGTTCAATATTTATCGTTTTCAAGAAATTGACAAAAAAAATATGGAAATTTGTGTAATTTAGACAACTCAAAATAGACCTTATTGTATACGAATTAAATTACATATAATTATAAAAAAAAAATCCCCCGGCACAAAAATAAAACTCAAAAAAGTAAATAAATAATATGGCCCTTAAAGCTTAATGCCAGTATCTAGTAATATTTTGATTCAAGTGTCGTTACGTCCGACAAAGACCTAAACGGGCTCCGAGCACGTAGTATGTACGTCACATGACGGACTTCATCACTCATTCAAAACTCCCGACAAAATTGCTTTCAGAGCTCATAACTTTTAAACGGCTTATCAGATTTTCATCAAACCAAGCTAAGAACACTTGATTAAGTCCCTTTCTAACAAAAAAAAAAGAACTAAATCAAAATCGGTCCATCCGTTTAGGAGGTACGATTTTTGCGTCTGGGGTTAAAAAGGTATATTTTTGAAGTACGGACTTAAATACGGAACTCTCGGTGCGCGAGTCCGACTCACACTTAACCGCTTTTTTTATTAAATGTCGACTCTTTGATGGGTCAATTTTGCCAAGGCCTAGAGAGTATTATGCAATTTAGACGGTGTAATCATAGCTAGTGTAATAATAGCTAAACTAGTGTAATCATTTTGTGCTCCGTTAATGTTCAATGTTTTAAACATGCAGTGCATTAACTTTATGTGGACTAAATTATTTTTAGTCGTAATATCCACCTGCGTCTTATTTCAGTCAACAAAAGTTAAAAGTCATTTTGACAATTGTCCTTTATGTGGGACTTTAGGCCTCAGGAGGATATAAATAGAACATTAGAAAAAACACAAATGAAAAGCCAGACGATCGCTTTAACCAATATTTTAATATAAACATAACACGTCTATTCAATGCATTTTAAACAAAATATTAACCAACACCACACGTCGCGCGTCATAAATAAAAACGACATAAAAGAAGATGCACACTTGCCCTTTTTGTTAATCAAATATTTCGCTCACAAAAGCCGTGCGGGCGGCCGCGCCGAGGTCGTGGAGTAGTTTATGCGTTCGTAAGGCAAATCTCCTTCCCTATTTATCTTTTCTTTTCACTTGTCCTTCCGCAAAAATGAAAATTTATTGTCTGTGTAACCGGAGCGTCTCGGCTGACCACTAATGAAATGTTATATAGCTCTGCTAGGAGACCGCCATGCTGGAGCGACGAGATTTATTTTTTGCGCCACGGGAATCTTAGCATCTTTTAACTTGAAAGATAGTTTATATTACGTAAGTTTGTTGTGTGTTTGTCATGAAGGGTTTTGTTATGATGCCTTCGGTCAATGACCTGGGATTAAGTCGCATCACGTAAGGTCTGAGTGGAAATAGGAGCTACTCTGTAAGACACTGGAATTCATTCAGATGTTACAGCATCCCACTTTTTGTAAGCTACATTGTAAATTTTATACATATTTTATCACTATCCCACTTTCTTTTTTTGGCAAAAATATATGTAAGGATTAAAACCGGCAGGTTACAAAATTGCCTAAAACCATAAAAAGCTAAAACAGGTTTTTTTAGTTATAGGTACTTTACAAGTATCTCCATATTCACTTTAGCTGTTCAATTGCGTGTAAAAAAACTCAAATAAGAAAGTTGAGTGCGTAAGCGTCATCATATGTCAAAAAAAAACTTTTTTTCATAAAGATAACCTTCATCAGAATCGCGCAATCAATATTTATGAGTGGTGTAAGACTCCAGGGCCGGCGCAAACTTTCAAGTCGAGTTTTCACATCATTCATAAGGCTCTAGGGGAGGACTGAAGGCTCATTACACTCCGAACTTCCCCAAATCGTTAGAAATCTCAACTTCATCTAATGAAAATGCAAAAAGTTTTCGTGGAGGCGCTAAAACGAATGTGTCAAAAACATTTGTCGGTTCTGTTTTGGCTTTTAACGATTATTGTTTGAATCAAAGATAGATGAGCTTTATCGCATCAAATCCCAAAGAGAAGACTGTGTTAATAATGTACTTGTAACGGTTGGTTGAATGCTTGAAACATTAGTTCAACACAAAGGCCGGCCTGAACAAATAAATTACAATCGCAACTAAGTATCGAGTTTTTTTTCTATAATGAGTACCTTTAGAACTTTTTTGTGAATCCAGTCCGTGTAGCAATATTTTCAACACATTACGACATTCTACATCCTGTTATAAAAGCAAAAACCTCGCTATATTGCGGAATTATTGTGGACTATTTTTCCAACACAACTCACATAAAAACAGATTAAAAGTCTTGATGAACACTATTGTATTTTATCAAAATTAAAATTGAGTTTAAGTATTTAATCCATAAGTTACTTATATTATTTTTGGAGATGGGAGGATGAGTCTATTCAAATATTTAAGGGCTGGCTTCGGGGCAATGATCACTGTACACTACCTAAACTTGATGCATGTTCATTCGATAATGTATTCTCTCTCATCTCACTTACCTACGCATGAATGAAGATGCGTCAAGTATAGGTAAACAACCGCTATCTATTCCGACCTCTGCTTATCTCCCATTGCGTGGTGACAGTATTGCACTGCCTTAGCCTGCGTCAAACTGTCTTAGACAAGTAGGCTACCAGCTAATCCTTCCCAACTCTATTCCACTAATCTCTGCTCCTGGCAACGGCAACGCAACTTACTTGGGACTTGTTTCTTGTTTCCGATAGCTAAGGCGCCGCGGGAACGTTAATCCTCATAAGATTTTCTCTTTTGAGAGCGTTGATTATAAAGTAAAAGTAGCTTGCAGTAAATCCTGAATTTTAAAACAATGCGTGGAAGCTACCAGTTAATAATTAAAATACTCAGTGTTTCATAGAAGAACCGGCTTTTAATATTATTTGCGTTTGTGACAAGTCTTAACAGACAGACATGATCTAAAACTAGATGATATTTTTTTATCTATTCTTTACAATAGAAAAAAAATATGTAATATCGAACAAGCACAAGCCTAATTTATTTCACTTTGCCTTAATCCATATTCGTGTCGTTATAATTTTGGTAACGGTAACGTTATATTAGGTTTTAGTCATTTTATTAATAAGGGAACGGTTGCGTAAATAACCGGTCAAGTGCGAGTCGGACTAGCGTACTGAGGGTTCCGTACACATTTGGCCGGTTTTTAGTATTGTTGTTTTTCTGTAGGGTTTGTTGTATGATCATACCAAATTTGACGATTGTACTATGTATTTTTGTACGATTTAACAAATACAAAAAAGAGTAAAAAAAAAAGTTTCTTGTATGGTTTATTATTTTACTTTTTGACTTTTTTATTATTTGTTAGGAAAGTCGCCGTTTATCACATTTTCTACAAAAAAAATATTGTACGGTTCAAAGGATACAGCTCTTTAAATTTAGGATGGACGAACGGAAAGCTTAGGCTTATTAATAGGATCCCGTTAGGCACCCTTCGGGTACGGAATCCTAAAAAGCAGATTTCGAAAACAAGATGGTTGAAAAGCGTCGGTGGCCTAGTGGCTTAGGGTCAAAACGTACTCATACATAATGTACCGAGTTTGAACCCCGGACGGTGGTGGCCATGTACCAATAAGTTTTTCTAACTTAACCACTTACATTACACGATGCTCTTAAGATGAAGGGAAACATCGTTAGGAACCCTGCACATTAGAGGGTAAATTTCAGGGCGTTTCAACCGTCGTCATTAGTGTCACCAAATATATTTACGAAATCAATGACACTACTGTTGATAGAAACTACATCCCCGGTTCTGCTTCTGTTTACATTAGGAGTTGCTGGTAGGTGTCATTGATTTCGTCAATACATTTGGTAATGAGGCCGGTTGAAACGCCCGGAAATTTACCCTAGAACGACTGAGTGTGTAAGAAAAGTACAAATAAGATAAACAAAAAAATATGGTTTAAAACATAATGGAACAGAAGCCCGGGCAGGACTAAAAACCATTTTGTATAAAGCAATAGGTACAGCAAACAATCGATTCCTCAATCATTATTGTATTGTCCCTATTTCCCTTCCTTTTATGAGAAAAGGAAGCCATTCATGTCAAATAAGACATAGACACCGAACCGGGTTTTGTTTCATTATTTGCTCATATAACCTCCATTAAAGGGTCAGTATAAAGACTGGACGTTTTCATTCATTATTATCAGAAATACGATTGTATAAATAACTAAAGCAAAGTTGCGGTGTCACCATGAAGCACAATTACTAAACAAGCTGGCTTTAAGAACAAAGAACGTATTTCGCATAGTTATTCGCGTCTAATTATGAGCTTTATTCATTGTCGTCGGTAAGGGTTGCTCTTTGACCTTTGTTTTATTACGATTCGTTATAGAACATCCGGACCGGACAGTAACAAAGGGTGTCTTTTGCGGACTTTGAAACTGATGCCTAATTGATGTGTATGTTATATATTAATGGGATAATCATAGCGTTAAATTGCCTGTTACTGATTTACTGATAACAATGAAGTCGGTTAAAACTGATCGTTTAGTGCGTGATTTATAGTTATGTTCAAGCATTATTTTTAGATTTTATTAATAGCACTGAATAAATAATAGTATAGTAGTAATAGTGTAGATAGTAGTATAGTATAGTTAGTTGTTAGTTTGACAATTACTATTTCTAATAATTTTCAGCTTTTTAAATGTGACCTTAAACCCCTGTTGGGTCTACATTAATGATTGAAACCGTGGCGTTTCAATCAGGGGTAGAGCTGTAAATTTGCGTTATTTAATTGCGATTGCAAACGGTACTATTACGTCCAATGAATGAGCTTTACTGCCCAGCAAATTACAATCACGCACTAATAAATGCAAACCCGTGTATTGCTATGCAGAATGGCTTCATTGGAGTCAGTGCGGTCGTGGCAGCGTTAAATCTAAAATCTATCTACAATAGTTTTTCGAATCATTTTTTTACCTATAAGTAGGTACCAAAAAAAACATAAAAGAACACTGGTTTGGTTTGGTTAGAATTAGCATGGATATTTAGTATTGTATGGCTAATAAATAATATGTCTAAATGTTGTATGCGGGCGAATATTGAGTGAGGGAGGTTAACGTCCAGCCGTGAACCAACCAAATTGGTTGAAATAATAATGATCCCATCAAAAACAAAAAATGTACAAAAATGACAAGCCTCGTCTCATGTAAAGCCAAGCCTATGTGTAAACCCAAGACAATCGCCAATGCCCCTAGCATGAATTTATTCACGATCTATGACTAACCTCCGGTCGATTTCATAGGCGTTTTCTGTTCGCTTGGTGATAAATTATTCAACGGCGTCAATGCAACGCCGCTATGATATCGGTGCAGGTCCATATTTCACGAGACACTGCCGTACGACGTAATTAATGTGAACGGACAGTGAGTCGGTTGGAGACAGTTCTGGATGCTACTAACTTGTATAATAACATTATCTTACAAAAGACAGTGCATCACGCAATTAGCGTGTGTCGGGTTGTAACTATATGTATTAGAGAACACCACTAAAGAGCTCTTATCAGCTAGTCTAAGGGCCGTATTAATAAACTGATCTTGTGTGAGATGCCCTTCACAAGATGCGACCAAAATAACAGTTTTCTATGGATTGACGTTTACGTTGACGTATCTTGAGACGGGGATTACAGTTGAGACGAGTTTATTAATACGGCCCTTAATCTGAATGAAAAAACAAACATTGTAAGCAGGTTCAGTTCGAACTTCCCTATCGCCGCCTCGTAGATGGTTAGGTCCGCAGCCACACTGAACATGTCGTGATCCTATGTTTGATTGATTAAGTACCTAGTTGACTGCCATAGCCCATATCGATTAATCCTCAACGTCTGTACACTTGTTCATACACTTTTGGGCTTATCATGACATAGCGTTGAGTTGTTGATATTGACAAATTATTTTTCTTCAGAACAATCATAGTAAAAAAAAAATGAGTAAAAATATTCATAAAATAATCGGGCGCTTACTCCTGATACCACACAACCACGGAAAATCAGATAAAGTAATAAAAGATAACTAATTAAATCGCGATGGTAAAAATTCGCGCTTTTCCCTCTTCTGCAACTTATCCATTATTTTTCTGATTTTGCTTGTGTTGCGTTTACAGATCGAATTTAAGTTCGGTGTCACGTTCAATAATAATATATTATTTAAATTTTAAGTGATATATGACAAGGCATTAGTTTAGCACTTAGGCAGCGTCGATTTAAGGCCTTTAATTCAATTGCTTATACAATGAAGCCGTTTAAAAATATTTGAAAAAGAAACAAATAACAACATCATTTCAATGCAAAAACGTTGTTTGCACAGTTCATGGAAATTGTTATGGTTCTTACCTCTAATCTAGACCGTAAATAGCTAGTAATAACATTAAGAAACTGCCGCCCTCTGATAAGCTCTCACACTGTGTTTATGAATGATAAATCTGTTGTCACAACACTAAGTATAACCATCTCATATTTAATAAAAGGAATAAAGACAACAACACGTCCGGGCCATATTTCGCTGGCTTTCTTCGTCCGAAATAATGTGGCACATTAGCCGCAGTTACAGTGATTAAGCGACTGGCTAGTGTGAGAGGAAGTAATAATGTGTTACACTCACAAAACCATAAATATTCCCGCATATATACGTGTCTGCGTTATTTGTTTAATTTAATCAAGTTACTGCTTAATGCGGTCACTTTACTTTATTGCTTTAATGTGCCCTTCATTCACAGGGTGAGGGCGTTTGTATTCAAGTATGCTAGCTAGCAACGAAACACGCTTTTGAAATTTATTTTCATATCTCATGCTCATAAAGCTTGGCTTATGCGTTGTAGTATCAACATATCTTATTATCTTATATTGCTTAAGCTGAAACATGTTTCTCAAACTCAAAAAAATATACATGTTATAAAATTAACTGAAAGTATTTTGTGTATTTGTTTGTTTTTTATATATATTTTTGTTGAATATAAATTCCTCGTTTATTTTTATTCAAACTAACGCTGAATATGCAAATGTATTATAAAGAATGAATACGTAAAATATAGTTTTACACAAATGTTATTAGTTATCACTGTAATTGTGTTAGCAGAAGCGTTTGATTTTATTATGATATGTGTAAGAATTAACTTACAGATAAATTACATATAAACTGACATTTATCTTACAGAGTCACATGTGTAAACCGAATTACGTTTTCCTATTATGCATGTCAAGTTCGCTTTTGAAGGTAAGTAGATAATTTTTAAAAATAATTTATTTTTCTTTCGTACAATAAAGTATTTACATAGGTAGGAGGGTACAATTTTACTCGTGATATAATTTTTTGTTAGTTTGTAAGAAGGCTTTGGGCGTGAATCTTAACCAAAGTACTTTTTGCATAACTGCTATTACGCTTGCTTATATGTTATGCGCTACGTATTTTTTACTTGAATTAGCTGTTCACCGAATCTTTTTAGTATACCTTTGGTTTTTTTTTACTTCAAACTTGTAATAAATATCTTAAGAACATAAATCACTACAAAGCTACAGCTACTTATCGCGAAAAATGTAAGATGTATTGCCCCCGGGGTAATAGTGGTCGTTTGCCGGGTCACTTGCCTTGGGACATCGCTTTTCTTGCTTTGATTGTAAGGTTTACTTAGATTGCAAGGTTTATTTTCTTACAGTCTCGGCTACTTAAATTGCATAAGCATAATCAGAAGTCAAACGCAGATGATATTCTTCTTACGAGCTTTTAAAATTTTGAATCACTCTGTACCTTCAGTATTAAACTTTAGAGCTAAAATTAAAAAAGAAATCTTCCCATAAATGAGTTTTTATATATCAGTTGTAGATATATATATATTTTTTTATATCAGTGTAGATACGTGACCTTGCACACCTACTCGTAATTTGGCAAAAGCACTCGCCTTGCATATAGTTCTAAATACACACTAGTGTTTTAATGCCTATCGTTATAAAACAGTAACAGTCACATGAAATTTACGAATAGAGTGCCTAATAAAATATTGTTTTACTACGCTTGTGCTCGTATAATTCAAATCGCTAGAAAACTTCGAGCACTTTCACAATTAGAAACACTACGTTACATTATACTGATTTTACTTGCTACGAAAATCTCTGTAATTTGAATACAGATAAAAGCCAAAGCAAGCCTAGCAGAGGCCGCAAATAAACATCTACTTTGTTTTACATAGGAAACCTTTTCCCGTCTCTGAATCTTATTTTAGTTTTTTCGTTCATTCGAACATCTGTCACGTCCAAGGGAGCTTGAAACAAATTACCATTGTCTGGTTGTCTTTTTGAGAATGTATCGTATCGAGTGTGTACTGCAGAATTGTCTATCCGAAATATTGCTTATAAATAATACTATATGCTATGCTGGCGGACGAGCAAATTTGCGTAGCATACGCAACCGGTATCCGAAGCATTTTACAATATTGCAGAGCTCGGGCAGTTTGCTCTGCTGCAAACAGCCAATTAGGTAGGTAACTGACAGTTTTATTGTACTCCTACACAGCTCCACTTGGATGTCAATCAATTTTGAATCCACAAAGGCACTTTTCAGCCCCCGTGGTCAGCAGTCCGCTTCAGCCGCCGCTTAATAACCAGTGCTGACATTTTAGAAAAGGGTCACTAATTTATCTCGACAGAGTTCCGTAGGCAGCTTTGCCTTAATTATAGTTTAACTTTATTCCCGTCACAGCTGGCCTTTGTATCCTGCAAACAATTTGCTACATGATATTGCTTACGGTCTCGTTGAAATATGACTCTTATGGCATAGATGTTAGGTACACGAGTAGCCTTTGTAATTGTAAACTATACATTACCTACCCACTCATCCACGTCGTAATTAGTGATGTTTACTAAATCAACAAGGCCCGGATGTTATAAATGAGTTTATTTTGCCGTTTTACTAATTTACATTGCTTACCTACCGATACTTTTAAGTTATATTCCAACTAATATTATTAACGCAATGCGACGATATATTTATCCTTTATTCACGTATATAGTAATTAAAGTAAATGGAGTTTTGCTTTTGTATGTATAGTTTAAGGAAAATTATACATAATTATATAGGCTAATTTAGAGTTAGCTTTTATGACAATTTCTGAGGTTTTTAACCGACTTCAAAAAAAAAGGAGGTTCTCAGTTTGACCTGTATGTTTGTATGTTTGTATGTATGTATGTATGTATGTATGTATGTATGTATGTATGTATGTTTGTCCACGATTATCTCGCGTTTGGCTGAACCGATTTAGATGCGGTTTTCAGCAAAGTATTTGTTACATTCTGGAGAAGGTTTTGGTATACAAGAATAATGGATACCACGTGACGTCATCCGCATGAATCCGTTATTAAGCGATATATTAGTTCAACTCGACCGATTTTGTGTTGACGCGATTTTTTTAGTGATAGTTATACTCGTATCACTAAAAAGCGAAAAACAATGTAATAAAAAAAGACGAAAAAATTTTTTTAATAAAAAATAGAACCGTCTTCAAAAAAAAACCCACTAAACAAGACTAAATAATGACCGGCTTCCTAGGAATTGCCTATTTGATGGGTGCCTAATAGGTACATGGAATATATCGAAGTCGGTGGCAAGAATCATGTGACATTGCTATTGTGTAAACCTACTTGACACCGGCTTAGATATATTCCATGTACCTATTAGGCACCCATCAAATAGGCAATTCCTAGGAAGCCGGTCATTATTTAGTCTTGTTTAGTGGGTTTTTTTTTGAAGACGGTTCTATTTTTTATTAAAAATTTTTTTTAAATAAACGAACATGTGTTACGTTTACGTTTACATTACGTTTGTGTAAAAAGCCGTGGTAGCCTAATGGTTTGACCTGCCGACTCTCAAGCAGAGGGTCGTGGGTTCGAACCCGGGCTCGCACCTCTAAGTTTTTCGGAATTTATGTGCGAAATATAATTTGTAATTTACCATGAGCTTTTCGGTGAAGGAAAACATCGTGAGGAAACCTGCACACACCTGCAAAGCAATTTGACGGTGTGTGCGAAGTTCCCAATCCGCACTGGGCCCGCGTGGGAACTATAGCCCAAACCCTCTCATTGTGAGTGGAGGCCTGTGCCCAGCAGTGGGACGTATATAGGCTGGATTTATTATTATATTTATTTTATTAAACGAACATGTGTAAATATGTCATTTATAATAACTAGGAGATGTCAATAATTGGTCAAATAATAAGTAGTTTAGTCTACCTTTACTTATTGTTTAAGCTTAGAGGACCATTACTTATTGCTTAAGCTGAAACATGATGACATTAAAATAATAGAGAATAACGAATTGATTTAACATCCGAATAAATTCAATGACATCTTTGAGAACGAATTAGACCTCCAATTGATAAAAGGAAACTTATCAGATTTTCAATAGAGTATAGGCAGTATCAGCGAATCAATACGATTGAGAATGAGGCCATTAACCCAATTTGAATTTACACCTCCATTTAGACATTTTAGGGCGATTCGCAAGAAACCCTCCCCATTATGGAAGATTCCGCGAGTGCGCGGGCCCCCGGGGGCAATCAGCTGAGGGACAACCCACCTGAGTACCCGCGGTAATCACAAAAATGTGCTAAGAACTTGACAATCCGATAATCCTGGCTTTGTGCCTATTGATTGATTCGAAGGGAAATTTCGCTGAAATTAATTCTGATTAAATATCTCATTCATCTACTTTTTTATTATATTCATGCGGTTATCTGCAAACTTTTTAACTTTTATTCGATTTATGTTATTATTTCCAAGTTTAAAAATTAAAAATGAATGAACTGAACTACAGGCAACCGAACGGATACAAACTTTTCCTTTTTACCCGACTGCCCGACGAAAAGGAGGGTAATGTGTTTATCAGTCTGTGTATATAAATGTATATATTTATGTATGTTTTAATACCTTTTTAGTACGGAATTGTAAAAAGCGGTCCTACAACACAATTTAAAACCAGCCTAATCTACTTACATTACGTTTGTAGGTATGTATGTTTACGTAGAAAATTAATTACAATTTGAAAGGCCCGAGAGATAACTCATATAATCATGCTACATATTTTAATTGCTGTCGTAATATAGCAGCCCCTTTTATTTACCGCCGCGCCGAGCGGTCAGGCGTTTCTAGTTAAATAAACAAAACAAATTACACAGGCTCACATTAGGCAAATAATTACAACTGCTTTTGTATTGTTAGACAAGGAATTGAGGGCAGATATGGCTGAGTTCATGCTGAAAGGGTTTAATGCAGCGAAACCGCAGACAATTGTCCTCTAGGGACCAAAGCTGGATTTTCTGAATCAAATCGCACAGCCCAAGCCGACTAGCCCTTTTAAACGCTCTGCACAGAGCAAGGTAGGAATAAATAATTTTGATTGCAGCTGCTCTCTCAACTTGTGCTGAAATGGCAAAACGGCCTGGAGGTGAGCCCTCTCAGTTGAAGGTATCTGATATTTCACACTCTAAAATTATCTTTGGAAAATGAAACTGTTTAACTGACTTCACAAAAAAGGAGTTTCTGTGTTGTGTTGAACCAGTGCGTATGTATGTTTGTATGTACGTTTGTATGTATGTTTGTATCTTTGCGATTATCTCAAAAACTACTGGACCAATTTACAGAATTCTTTCAGGGATATAATCCTAGTACTTCTGAGATGGTCCTTAGATATAATACACTATTACTTTTACGCGTTTACAAAACATCCTAAAGTCAGCGTAATTCTGCTTCGCGATTATCTCAATAAGTACGTTACCAATAATAATCATTCCTTCCACAATAATAATCTTAACACTTTTGGGATAGTTTTAGTTAACAATAAACTATAGATTTAAACATCCTAAATTCCGCGTGATTTCGCTTATCTTCGCGATTATGATCACTAAAAAGTATGAAATAAAAATTAAATAATACAAAAATCAATGAACAGACTCCAAAACTCCTGGTTTTTTAAATACGAGTAGTATATCAATGCTGGAGTAAGTAAAAATTAATGTTTTAAAAAAAACAATGAACCGACCCCAAAAAAAGTAAAAAATAACACCTTCTCAAATATTTAATCATCCTAGGCCAGTCAAACTGAGTCGGTTTTTGGTTTAAAATATTGTTGGACGCCGACTTCATCACTGACAAGGTCTTTAAAAAAAATGTTTTAATATTACCTTTTGCCCGTGACTCCGTCCGTATACAAGTTGTCTATCGCTTTTCCCTCCAGAACTATCAACAGATAATAAAAAGTATCGTATATACAGGTGATCAATCCAAATGGGTCAGTATGGAGAAAGCAGAAACTATGAGAGATAGCGAAATCTGTTCTTAGAAATCATGGCGTCGATTTTAGATTTAATAAAAATAGCATTTTTTTTTTAATCATACTTATATGCCCAGAGACACCTCTATCACGCGATTTGTAACATGACTACTTGCTTTATTAGTTTACCACAGCATCGACATTTTGTGGTACAACAACTGATTTTGGGCGACCGTCTTTATATTCGTCCGTGAGTATACAACGCCCACGATTAAACTCACTAAATAGTGATACACGGTGGTTTTCGATGGTGCTTCATCGCCAAAAGTCAAAATGAGTTGATCGAAGCATTGTTGTTGTGTTAATCCACGCCGAATATCGTAATAAATCTTTGCTCGCAAATTTTCACGAGTGAGCTCCATTTTTGCAGTGACAAGAAATTTCAAACTCACCAAAAACCAAAAAAAAACGTATCTTTGACAAAAAAATATTATTATGGATTACGGCCAGTGTTAAAGAATGTAAAATTTTACTATGCAGGTCAGATATAGCGTTTAAAAACGCTAGTTCTGCCAATTCCGGATTCATATCCTCTCTTCCTGTATTACTTGCAGTGCAAATTAGGTATTTACTAACTATCACAATATACTAGGCATTTACTAACTATCACAAACTTAACCCTACTAAAAGCTCCGTAAAATCAATCACAGCAATCAATCTTGTACTGACGAAACTTTCCGCAATAATAACGTGCTCCGAGTTCTCACTTGGCACCGCGAAACTTCCACTCCGACCGAAATTTGCTAATTTCGGTACTAACTCACGATCGAACTCATTATCGGTTGCTTTTATACAAAGTATATTAGATTCTTCAAATATTTTAGGTTGTCAATTAAAACTTTTAACAAGACTCTTTGATAATCACAGTTTGTTATTTATCGTGATGTACCTACCAATACTTGAGAAATTACGCATGAAGTAATTAAGAACTTCATGCTACGTATTTTAAGTACTTAGGGTTATTTTTTATTAAGTATAAGTTTTAACATATTCCTATTAGAAGATAACCCAAGGTCGAATTCAAATGCATATTTAAATCAGTAATTTAGTGAATTGGGCACATGGAATAAATCTATACTAGCGCTTCGGACACCATAATTGCAGAGAAGAAGCACCGAAATTTGACATAGCAAATTTTTTTTTTAATACAATAATAGGAAGGTAGGCTATTTTACAAGAAAGTAACAGCACGTGGCAATAAAGTAATTAATAATCATTATTAACATTAATACAAAATAAAATCATAACAAATAAAAGGTCTGCTGAAGTATCAACAGGTTTGTCAGTACAAAGAAAAGTTAATTAGTTCTTATTGATCGGGCACAGGAATAATTACTTATATTTGGTATAGTTTATGCCGTCCGTGTAAAAGTAGTTATTGGCGAGAACGAGAATTAAATACATACCTATATCACTTGATTGAGTATTGTACATATTATCAACATCTATTAAGTACAGTGCGAGTACAGTGCAAGGGGTTTTAAAATTCTTTCGGGTTTGGGTAATGTCGGTTATATACGAGCATAAGAGCGTATGAGAGCGAGTGAGAGATAAGTACAAATCCAAAGGTGGTTTTATCTGCTATTGCACTGTATCCTTTTCTGAGGCCGTACCTGTTATGAACTTTTAAAACTTGCCAAGTTCCACGCAGTGCGAAGGACAAAGTTATGTGACTACCTACTAGGTTTTAAGAGTTTATAATACAGCCTCTGTTATCCAATACCCCGTCTCCTACTTGGCATTTATATAAAGCAATGTACAGTGATCGTAAGGTATCTTAATAAGTAAAAAAAATAAAAGAATCGTTAGAAAAAAATACGGACTCCATGTTTAAAAGAGATAAAAAAAAAATCTGTGGAATTCTGCTGTGTGATAACTATTTTTTAAGCAGTCGAAAAAGCGCCCCACTGGTTAATAATAACGTAGTTAGTAGGAGACGCGTCTTCGTGAATTGAAAACTCTGTACTTACGTTTAATTAAGCTAAGTTTAATGACTGTTACTGTAGGTAATAAACTAAGTATTTCCGTATAACGACCTTTGTTAAGTTAATATATAAGTATGTATTGTCATAAAATTACTCCAGTGTCATAGTCCGTCTAGGTGAGTAAATTTGTGCGATGACGTGTACGAGAAGATGAAAAGACGACGAAGTAAGTGGCCCTTTGAACATGGACCCTGCCCGTTGAAGCAAACCCAACTCAAAGGGACGCCCTACCTAATGGCTTGTTCTGACGCCTACAGCGACACACACTTATGTAAAAACACTTTGTAACTGTTATATTTTAGTTATTTATGCAACTGGCACATAATGAAGTCTCTAAAGGTACGAGTGCCGAGGTTAGGGCGAGAGCGACAGCGGAGTGAGCGCTCTAATGACAGGCACGAGTATCTTTAGGGCCCTATTTCACCGGGACACCACGGTCGCGCCGGTCGCTGTCCACTTGGTTGCGCAACCAAGTGGACACCAGGGCCCTTAGCCCAGATGCCCATCGCTAACTAGCGTTTCTATCCGTTTTGTTTTTAAACCAATCGCGTCATTGGTAGATCACGTCATACGTAGAGTCACGTGATCTACCAGTGACGCGATTGGTTTAAAAACTAAACGAATAGAAACGCTAGTTAGCGATGGACATCTTGGCTAAGGGCTCAGGTGAGATACCCTCCATAGACCTGTATACGTTTTCTTGGTGGCGGCGACCGGGTGGTGCGACCATGGTGTCCCGGTGAAATAGGGCACTTAGGGCCGTATTAATAAACTCATCTCAACTCTGATCCCCGTCACAAGATGCGTCAAAAATGACAGTTTTCTATGGATTGGCGTTTACTTTGACGTATCTTGAGACGGGGATCAGAGTTGAGATAAGTTTATTAATACGGCCCTTAGAGCTATTGGCTATTTAAATGACTTGTCAAATAAGCAACTTTTATTGAAACGTCAAAACGATCCGGTAGTATGAAGTTAAGTAGTATGAAAATAGTAAAACGTCAGTAATAAAACGTAGTGTGACGTCACAATTTTCAGTGTTCCTTTATAAAGTTTTTAATGAATTAAAAATCTTTTAAATTACAAAAATAAACGATAGCTCGGTTTTTCCGTGTTATTTTCGAAAGCTTGTGTGAAAATAATTTATTTTGTCATTAGTAAAATAGCCAATTATGTACCGATGCATAGATACGTTTTTCTACAGGCTTAAAATGATAATGTCAAAAATAAACAATGGCTAACTTTTCTTGTATAATTTCCTTGATTTTTCTGCTAAAAATGTCTTGTCAGCAAAGTCATTTTCATTATTTTGATTGGCATTAATAGTTTTGTTTACTTTCATGCCAAAAGTTACTAAAACAAAAAATAAAAATAAAATTAAAATTATTTATTCAGTAACTTAATTTTATAACAGTAGCTGTGCCTCTTTTTAAATATACAATGATACATACTTGTGTTAAAAGAACACCGCTCTTCCACCAGTTGTATAATATATTATCTGTCACAATTTAGTTGTGACGATAGTCACTTTTACGCTACAATAATGAACACAAATTTTAACTTTACAATTATAACGTTAAATCATCACAATATCTTCGGTATGTTTTGATTGTCAGTTGTCAATGTCACTTCTGGCGTGCTATTTGAGCTATGCTAACAAAAGCTGATATTAGTTCAATAATGACGTATGTTAGCTACCTTTTCTCGAAAGATGGCGTTACTATCGTCAATCTTTCTTTTCAATTATTTTATTCTAAATTTTAATAAATAACCTTAATATTGTTCAATAAATTTATATTAAACATAATAATGTCATTTTAATAAATTAATATTGCTTTAATCAACTTTTTGGACGCAGTTAAATTATATCGAGTAATTGTCGGGTAGATATAAATAATAAATATCAGGGACAATGTCACACAAATTGACCTAGTCCCAAACTAAGCTCTAGGCTTGTACTATGGGTACTAGGCAACGATATACTTACTTATATAGAGAAATACATACTTAAATATATAGAAAATATCCATGACTCAGGAACAAATACACGCGCTCATCGCACAAATATTTGCCCGTACCGGGATTCGAACCCGGGACCGCTAGCTTCGTAGGCAGGGTCACTACCAACTAGGCTAACCGCGTCGTCAAATGATGACACTCGCGTTGTGAATTTTAACGGGGGTATGTGAGATCACGTATTCACATTCGCGATTGTAACGGTTCAGGCTGCAAAGCTTATAAAAGGGCCGGGACATCACAGTCCTGCCTTCTTTGTTCGCTGTCTGTCTACTACCTAGAACCAGGTGCCTAAACACTTGCTTTGTTCTACGGTACATTTCCCCAAATCGGGTAAGTGCTAGTGCAACGAATTAATATTCTCTTTTCTTGTGTAGATTGCTGTGCTATGTTAAAATCTTTCTTGTTTTTCTTATTAGTTATTTTAAATATTATTTCAGTTAGCTTCTATAGCTAATAAGATACTTCCTTCGTTCTCAGTATTGGAGCGGTAGACTTTATACCCGCCAACAAAAGGCACTAACGGTTATTTCCGTCACTTGTATCTTAAAATTATTATCTTAATTGTAGTTTCTTCCAAATTCGTATTTTAACATATTTAGTAAATTGTCTTTAGTTAACTTTCTTACTTTCTTTGCTTCCTTGTTTAAATGTAACCCCGTTTCGATAGTTCTTGCCACCGCCAACTATTATTCTACTTTCCTCGGAGCTTCACTTCACTACGGCGGTTGGCATGGATTATCCGGACCTGGAGGCACTACTGACCCGTCCAATGCTCGGCGGTTACAGGGAGCATCGTTGGGAGCTGAACTCTGTTTGGACTACAACCTTGTTGGGTCTTCAACCTCGCTGGGAGCTGAACTTGGCTGAGAGTACTTCCACTGCTGGGAGTACGACTGCTGGACTACCTACCTCCGGATTCCGGCGCCGCGACCCATCGCTGCGTGTTACCGAGGGAAGCCCCACGCGTATACGAAAGCAGACCATGTCTACCTACCCACTCTAAATTTCTTATTGTTTGAGCCACCGGGAGATACGTGATTATACGTCTTTAACTTTCGACTTGTTTCTTTTAACTACCCTGGTAGGTTGCGACATATCTTACAATAAAATTATAGGTATAGATGTAGGTACATAGTGACTTTCGACAACAGAGCTTGTATAAATAACAATATGAATATGGTTATAACCGTCATGGGTTGGCAACCGTCTCTGATAACAATTTTCTATCGAGACCACACAGATCACCATAATATATAGATTTTGAAAGCAATCGGTAGAATAACTAAAAAGTTCAAGATGGCGGCTACTTTTCCTTATTCTGTGAACGTATTTGTTGTCGGAGACCACACAAATCACCAGATATCGATTTTGGAATCAATCAGTCGAATAACTAAAAACTTCAATATGGCGGCTACTTTTCCTTATTCTGTTAACGGATTCGTTGTCGGAGACCACACAGATCCCCAGTTATCGATTTTGGAATCAATCAGTCGAATAACTAAAAAGTTCAAGATGGCGCCTTTTTCTCAATCTGATAACGGAAACGTTGTCGGAGACCACACAGATCCCCAAATATCGATTTTGTTAGCAATCGGTAGAATAACTAAAACGTTCAAGATGGCGGCTACTTTTTCTCAATCTGTTAACGGATTCGTTGTCGGAGACCACACAGATCCCCAGATATCGATTTTGAACTAACTTACATTAAACAAAAACCTGTTTAGATTTTACAAAAATGAAGAGGACAGCCCTAACGCTCAATTGGAGTACTCTCCAAATACCTACTGTTTTTTTTGCAAATAAAATTAATGTTGTGTGCAAAATTGTAATTTATTTCCTATCCTACCATTTTGTAAATCAAAAACATTCTGCTTAACTTGACTTAACCCATAAAAGTTAACCATTTCAATTCGATTTTATATCTTATAAAATCGAATTGAAATGGTTAACTATTTACTTTCTAGAACTTTCACAACACTAGTAAACCTTAACATGATCAGTTTGGTATCAGAGTTATTCGTTTCATTCGTTTTTGTTCAATTCTTATTACGTCTCATTCTGTATTCGTCACTCATTCTTAATTCGTCATGTTCGCTATCTGTCCCTATCTTCATAAGTCCAACTCAGTAACTTGTCTCATTCTTAATAAGTCTTATTCGTTTTTCGTCACGGTCTTCCTTGGACTCATTCTTCATTCTTCCCATTCGATTTTTGACAGATTAATATATTTGCCTCAATTTTTTCGATACGTTCGATGCTGGTCACATTCGTAATTAGTCACTTTTGTTTTCAGTCCAATTCTAAGTTCGTCTCATTCGTTTTTCGTTCAATTCTTATTTCGTCTCATTATTTATTCGTCTTGTGTGGATGTGTAAACATTAAAAAGAAAATTCACCAAGTAGGTATACTCTGGCAACATACGAGTACATTCATGTCTAGATTTATAACTGTATGAGTAACTAGCTTTTGCCCGTGACTCCGTCCGCGAAGATTCTGTTTCATACAACTCATAAACCGAAGCAAAGCAAGGGCGGGTCGCCAGTCTAGTAATAAATATAGTCTTATGTTACTCAGGGATAATGTAGCATTCTAATGGTGAAATAAATTGTTGTTAATTGTTTATTAACTATGAATAGCCGATTCGGTCAAAAAAGATATGAACACTCACTCGTAGCGAAAAGACGTACCTCGAACGGGACGAGTAGCGAAAGTGCCTAAAGAAGAAAGAGACGAGTTGCCAATAACGCCAAAAATAGAAAGAGACCAATAACGAATTTGACTAAAGACAAAGTGCGAATGATACTAAAAACGAGAGAGACAAACAAAAACATAGCCCTAGGAAGACCGTGACTAAAAACGAATAAGACTTATTAAAAATGAGACAAGTTACTGAGTTGGACTTAGGAAGATAGGGATAGATAGCGAACAAGACGAATTGCACGAAAAACAAACGTGACGAATAACTCTGATACCATCAGTTTTACCAATGAAATGGGAAATATGTCTTTAGCTAGGGTCCATATTGGCTCATATAAAATTCTTATTCCTATTTATTTTTTGTTTTACTACCGATTTGTATTCCTAATAATGACTCTTCATAATTTTTTTCCTCATACTTTTTTTGTTCATACATTCTTATTACTACCAACGGAGCAGGGACTTAGAAATAGAAGGGTGATTCTTCGCTCATCGTCTACTATATGTAAGTATTAGTTAAAAATATGTTCATTTCTGGCGCTGTAGGGTCGTACCTAACACTCCTCGCCTCGCTCGTCGTCGTACCTAACAGAGACCCTTAGTTATGAATTAGAATGATTAGGAGTTTCGATCGTTAGTATCAGAAAATATATGAAAACAAATATTAGTATAAACAAGGTGTATAATTTTAGTAATATTATGAAATCTGATGATTATGAGTTTCGATCGTTAGTAATATTTTTTTTTATGTACAATGATCATAAGTTGTAATATTGTATGAGATACATTTTCGGAGTTCCAATAATCTAATTTGCAATTTTATATGAACTTTGGCGCACCCGGCACGTGCAGATAGCGCGAGCCGAGGTAGGCTCGTGTTTCAATTTTGTCTAAACGGCTGAACGGATTTAAATAAAATTTAGCAAACAGATAGTTCTGACCCTGAACTATCTGTGTGCCAAATTTTATGTAAATCCGTTTAGCTGTTTAGACGAGATTGAAATATGACCCTGCCTCGGCTCGCGCTATCACGCGTCGTTTAAACCCACCTTAAGGTTGAATTAAGGTTGCACGTCATAAAACAATAAGGGTCCATAAGATGAGCCTGTCAACTTTAAGGTTCGACTTAAGTGATATTTTTATTACATAAGAAGTTGTCTTTGAAACACTCCTTATTTTGGTCGACTTTACGTCAAATTAAATAGTGGATCGAAAACACTTTAGAGCCACTATTCACAAGGGGACAAAATGTCCCGCGATAAGTGTCGGTGGCATGTCAGGCGAAGTCCAACGACTTTACTTGACATATCTGGCGACATCGCGCGACACATGTCTGCAGCGACAACAATGATGCCAGACACTTCGAGCGAAGTCCGCGGCGTAGCGGCACTTCGCTCGACGTCGCGGGCGATACGTGTCGGGGGACATTTGTCCCCTAGTGAATCTCTGGCTTAATTTTCCTTGTTATAAAACGTAATAAGTACGACATATTAGTAATATAGCTTCCTAGCCACTTTCAAATTCTGTTGTATCTACTACTAATACAGCAAGCAATGCGGCGGAAACGGCTGAGAATAAAATTCTAATACCAGGGTCTTTATTCACACCAACGTTGCATTCGTGTATTCGAGACCCTCAATTCATGGATTTTAGACCAAGCTCATCAAGGGCTTTATTGACTCAACAGAGAAGGTGAACGAAAACTGGAGTTTCCTCGCTTAGGGATTTAGTGTAGCAATTTAGCAGGAAAATGCTGCCAGCATTTTTGACACAAAATGACACGTTTATTTTAGACGCGTTTTTAAGTCTCTCGACACATTTTTTTTGTTTAAAATACATATTATTTATGAATAATATTTTACTTTTTGTAATTTTTGCATGTTTATTGTATTTTACATTAAAAACATGCAATCGAATTAAGAACCTCCTATTTTTTGAAGTTGGTTGAAAAATACATCTAATTTAAATTACCAATACATACTCGTATGTATGTCTTTAATGATATATGATATGTGGTAAATGTGTATATGATTATGATCATATTTATGTGCAGTTCTATCGATCTGCAATTAATTAAATATATATAAAAAAGGAATCAGCAGCACAATAAAAATGTCAACTCTAAAAATGTACCCCTAAAATGAAAGGCTCTAGGGAAAATTCGATCAAGGTAGTAAAAATAATTACCGCCAACTAAGCTTAATGGTTCTGGGAATAGGGGACCTTTTAGCCTGACATCTAAATTTGTTACCTCTATAGACCGCTGTTCTAATCCACGATTACTTCAAATTGTTTAAACCAGCGAGAATACCGCTGATGTTTTAATGCCTTTTTTGGTGGAAAACACTAGCGCAACAATTAACCTTCTTACCGTTCTTAGGGTACTGTACCCCCAACTGGAAAACGGAACCCTCGGAACATCTTGTAAATCACATTATTGTTTGTGCCTGTCTGCCAAAGACCCTTTATACAAACCGGCTTGATTTATCAGGCTGATAAAAAATATAAGTACCTATTCTTATTTTTATCAGCCTGCTAACTCAAGTTGTTTAAACTTATTGAACTATTTATGCAATACAGGAAAAAAATAAAAATAAAAGTTTGGCTTTAGAATATTTCGCCAGTCTATTTATAATAATTATATATTCCTGACGCTCTACTAGTCGCCTGTTTATTCTATTATTTATCTGAATTTTTCCTTCGCCATGCGCAATTCGTGTAAAATTTTCTACTCATTGATCACCCGTCTCGTTCATTCAACGTACAAATAACGTTCGCATGTTCAAATTTGTAATCATAAGATACCATAGATTTGAAACAAAGAGGAAACGGTTCATAATCGTCGCAGTACCTACCAACCTACCAGCGTTAATTGATAACAGCGGGGTCACAGTGTGACAAGCTCATAACTCACGGCAACGCTCATATTTCACTGCTGGGGAACTTTCATTAAGCACTCATTAAAACGGTGTACAGGTGAATTCACTCATTTGGGAGCGCTCCGCTGGTTACATATATGTATAAATATGTAGAAGGGAGAATGATTAGAGAATCTTTAGGTAAGAGTTATTCTTGATACATCACGTAAGGTTTTGTGCTATTAGCGGTAAAACGAGAGGTCAATTGTGATAGGGTGCCTTATAAGTTACAGTGCCATATACTTATCTGTAAATGTGGCGGCGTCGCTTTCTTCGACTTAAATGTATTAGACATGACGTTTGTTTGTACGGTGTCGGCATTACCTTCAGTTATGACCACAGAACCTTTATAACAGTGCATATCATTTATTTATTTAAACTTAATTGCACAATACACAAAGTACAAATGGCGGACTTAATGCCTTAAGGCGTTCTCTACCAGTCAACCAATGGGCTTCGTTTCATTCTTAGAAATAATGGAAAAAGACAAGTCTTTTTATAATAAAGCAAGATAATATAAATCAACATTTAGAACACAACAGAAATGTTTTGTTAGCTCCTTCTCGCTCCCCGTGCAGAGCTGCTCAGTTTGCAGACGGGAGATTGGGCGCGAAAGATCAACAACTATCTACTAAATACTTCAGCGCTTGTCACAAGTTTCCGAGGTTGTCCCGGAATGTATGTGCCCGAATATTAAACCCAAATCCCGACACCCCTCAGACACCACGCTTAAACGGTATTTAATTAATTGCCATGATGAGCGAACGTAATACGCACATGGCTTAAGCCGTGAATTAGGAAATGATTTGGATAAGGAATAGCGTGATTGGCGCTTTCATCAGACATCGTTATAATGCTTAGTATATTTTTGGGCCTTAAAATTGTGAAATGGTGCAACGACACCGAAGTTAATTTTTGTTTAGCAACATTTTGCAACATGATTCGAAATAAAATTAAATAAAAACAAAACGTCATATGAGAAGGAAAATATCCTAAACCATTTTTAAAGCACAATTTTCTTCTTATAGTTATGACATTTTGTTTTTTTAAGTAACTTCGGGGTGGGTACGGGTGAAGATTCGTTTGCTTTGCCTCATATATAAAGTGTGCCGGTCGTCACGTATTGTTGTTAATTAATCAAATTCAGGATAAGAATTATCCGTACGTGTTAGACGTGTTCTATGTTATCTACATAAGTCATGCATAAGGTTTGTTAATGTTGTACTTCTGCTTTATTGTAATTAAACTGGATTGTAACTGACTGATAAAGTGGTTCCCTTCTCACCCACCAACATGGTCCTCTCATCCGGTAAATAAAGTATTTTTGAAAACGCATACAAGATTATGAATTTACCGCCCCCCATTCTGCAACATATGTATAGGTAACGTAGGTACCTACTGCTTGCACTTTGGCAGCAACCTTGAGGACCTCATTATTCATTACTTTATGCGGGTAGGTATGCTATAATTGCCTTTTTGTAGCTTTTTTTATCCTGTACTTAGTCAACGTATTATTTTTATTTAGTTAACTTGAATTAAAAATAATATATAATATGCATAAACCATTATATATTATATGACTTGAATAGTTCATAATTGAAATAAATACTTCAATAATTCAAAAATAATTTTGTTATCAAAGTCTAAAAGAACTGTTGGTAAAACGGGTCAGTTTTAATTAAGAAGGGGATTCGATGACCTTGTTGATGATATAGGATTTTTGGGGAATTAAATTGGTGTTGAAAATCTGTCTGGGACAAGACAAAGTGTCCCCATAATTAAATGAGCAATGTGAGAGCAAAGGCGGGGAGAGAAGAGATATTGAATAAGTATTAAAAAAAAAACTATCCGCTGGTTATTAGATGTCCGATTGCTAGAATACCGCATCAAGCTTTTCAGTATGTTTCTGACAGAAACATTTTTGAAGCCTATTTTTTTCCAGTATAGATAATCAAAAACGCATTTAATTCAAAGAAAATGAAACGAAAACATGGCAACGCTGAAATAACCTAACTACCTATTTGACGAATTGAACCAAATTGAGTTTTCATTTTGGCAAATACAAACCATATAATTCTGCGGTCATTGATAAAGACAAGGCTTTCAATCCAATGTACGTGTTATCGCGTTTCAGAATCCTGGGGATAGCTCCCCTTGAAAATCGAAGTTCGAAGCTACGTTAGCTCCTTTCCTTTTTCAAGATATAATTACTGACGAGTAAAAGAGATGGTGCATCCGAAAGTTCGAAAAGAGTGTTTCGTGCTGCCTGGTGTTTTCGCCTGCCATTCACACAAAATGAAGACAAACGCAGAGCCTTAAGGACGGCCTTTGGAGTATTTCTTCCTTTCATCATTTTGGCTAGCGTCAGATTCGATGTCAACCCTTGTCAGGAAGACAGACTTCAATTAATTTTATTTTAATGTTGACAATTTTGGAAAAAAAACGATATAACCCGTTTTGTGACAGCCGGAATTTAATTATGCAGCTAATTTACCTTCGTCTTGATCGTTACAAAAGTTTTTTTAGACAATTTACACTATCACAGGTGCTTTTAACAATTTACCAACGTACGAATAATTAATTTTACTTGATTTATTTGATTCTACGTTTTTAGGTAAGTACTAAGTTTTTTTATGACACATTGACGGCGATTACTTTTTATTATGAGTTACCGTCAACAGCAGGGGGCTTACTATAAAAATTGATGTTTGACGTTAGCACCATCCGTTTCGCGCGATTTAATCTTGAATGAAGAATGAAACTTCCTAATGAAGATCACCCAGTAATGGAGCACATAGCTACGACGGATCCGATATTCCGACGCAGTTGCATGTGGCATGATGACTGTAGGCTGTCTACATGTCAAACGCCTGCAAAAAACATGTAAAGTGGATTCTGTTTTATTATTCATTCAGCCTTTGGCTTTGTTATGGAAGTATATGTGCTTAAATTTCTTGGGCCTGCAATAATTTTTATAAATCTGTACAATCGCACAATTCTCTCACGCATGGACTTCGTAACAATATGGTAGCAGGGCCATTAATTAACAATAACAAGCATCCTCTTTTCATTAAATTATGAGACAGCTTTTCTGTAATAAAATTTATTTTTCCTGGAAACTGAAAAACACGAACAGATTATGAAAATGATAAGTGGGAATGTCTAGTATTTGCTTTATAATCGTCGACTCATGTTTTACATTGCTCGCAGACAAGACGCATAGTGATAAATATGAACTATTAGATGGCCCTAGTCTGTGTTGAGTATACGCCGAAGTTTACTGCAACCCTTTTTTCAGCGGCTGGCAAAGGCAGTTAACTAGTTATCAAAAGAGAGGTTGGCCAACGAACGCCGCGAAGCGCGGTGTGAAAAGCTATCACAAATAATCAGATTACCGACTGCACGAGAGGGTGAACTTGTTTTTATCGTTTCGCGAGATACGGTGGGTAAATTTTAAAACTCAATTTTGCCGCCAGAAAATTGAGTCACACTTTGAAAGGTCTTGGCCTGTCTTAGCAATAATATAGAGTCGCGATCATCGCGTTTGTTTAATAGCAACGTTACGCTAAATAAAAACTATGGATTGACGTGATGTGCTCACCGAGACTTGACCCACGTAAGGGGTAACTTTGTGACCTTTGTGTGATAAGGACTATAAATTGAAATAATTACAGCTCCCAAATACTTAAGGTTCAAAACGTTTTCTGCTAGCTGAAGATTTTGGAAGCTAATAATAAAGGCCAACTTTCTATGCAAATGTGATTCGGTTCTCTATCTTTTCGTACACTGAAACAATAATAATAATAAAAGCACTTGCCCTATTTTGAGGCACTATAGAAAAAGCAGCAAAATACACAGTTCCCATATTTTAAGGAACCTGAAAGTAGAATTTAAGATTTTATACTCCTTAATATTTTTTCTAAATTATTATTTAACTAGCGACCCGCCTCGGCTTCTCAAGAGTAGCACTAAATTAATAAATAATAGCCTATAGCCCTATATCCTTGTACTTAATAGTGAAATCCGTATGAAAATCCATACAGTATTTGGGAAATTAGCCCGAAAAAACACAAACTCAGTTCGGCGGTGGGCACGGGGATTATGTATAACACTAAATTTAGTCATTTAACACTAAGTTTAGTTTAGTTGAAAATATGTTCAACCGCTTGAGGGTTGAGAGTGGTGGAAATGTTCAGTTATTTTTTAGAGGATTTTATTAATTAATACTCTTAACTTAACGCACTTATGCAGCACTGAATATTACTCGTATTCGTAAAAAAACAAAGTCTCTCGCAATAAAAAATGAGACTATCAAGAATAACCTTTTACTTAGTAAAGGCCTTTGTAGATAAAATTCCTTACCTTTAATAAAGGCCAGCGCTGTCTCAAAGTAAATTGAATCGACGTGCCAATAGTCGGAAGTCCCTCATTTCCTTGCATTTGTTGTCACCCCCACCGTAGGCATTAAATTTTCTTCTATGTCCCATCGCACGCCCGTTTCCGGCACGATGGTGTCCGGCCCTTCGCTGCTCTACCCGGGACAAAAGTAAATTAAGATTGTCCTCCAGTTTTATTTCATTTACCCTTTGTATTGACTACTCGTGTTGAACTCGGAACTAAAATACAATAATTCCAAAAACGAGAAGCCTCCTATGTTTTATAAAGATATAACATTGATTGCTTTCCTAGTACCAAAAAAGCAGTTGGAACGTAAAATTGCTCATAAAAAAATCAGTCTTGGCTTCAATTTTGTTACAATTAAATAAGAAAGCTGTTATTTCAATGTTTATGTAGAGAAACTTTTTATAACAAAAATAGAAACCCAAAAACAAAAGCTCTGACGGTATTCAAATATATTATGTAAAGGAGAGGCAAGTAGTGGCGAGGTGTGGCGTCCCGCGGTGTCAATAATCTAAAGGCGGCTCAAACTAGGCTCGCGGGATTGTGATAACGTTGAAAACGGTTTATAACACTCTTAAATAAAGTTAATAGCTCCCCGGAAGTTTTTCGTTGTACCCCCTTGGGCCATTACGCAGCGTAACGATACGATTTATTCCGCGTTTATAGACTTAGGCCGGGACCAGGATTTCGCCTTATAATGTATTTTGACGGCAACTAAACTTGTACGAGGTGGATTTACTGATGCGATAGAATCTTTTTCGAGACCAGGGAAATGTGATTTTCTTTGAATTACGGCGAATTAGACAACTGACCTTGTATAAAGGATTTTCGTCTCCGGTAACTTCAGTCGGACACGCTCAACTGAGCGTATTATTCGACATGATCTAAGCGATGTATCGCTATGCTGTTTTTCTTTATTCCCTTTCTTTTAACGATGGTACAAGATAAAACAAAACACAACAGTATAACCGATCGCTTGACTACAATATCGACAACCCCATGATGAGTGTTCGCCGTCGTAATATTTTAAGAGATATTCGGCGTGAAGCTAGAACACGCAACACACGTATGTATTTCGGTTTATTCTATTCTATCGTTCGCATCACCAATCCGTGAGTCCTCAATTTTCCGGCCAATAACCGGCGCCCACCGTAATCCATTGAAAGTACCTAATTAATTGTACAACATTTGTTTCCCGGATCACGTAGATTCTCCAGGTGACATCATGATAAATAAACGATCGTATATAAAAGGGAATGCGTGCAGACGATGCCCCAACGTTGAGTTTTTATAGCCCGGGTCCTATTAATTACCGTATGAGGGCTCTGCCGACGACAAATAAAGAGTGAATAGCTTTACCCGACTCACAAAGGCTTTTCAGCAACAAAATCGCTGTAAAAGGTACCGCTGTCTCTTTCAAGCCCATTGCTAGAGTGAACGAGATAGCGCTATTCAAACATTCAAATCTGTTAGGAATGTTTAATTTCTGTATAATCCTGAACACAAGTGGCACTCGTTACTACAAACGCTTCACTGCGTCATCATATTCTTGAAAATTTGCGTGAGCGGCTTCAATTTTATACGGAAAGTTGTTAATTTGAACATGTTTATTTCCCTGCTTCACAGAGATGAAACATCAATCTATGTCAGAGTACATGAGTCATGCTGTCAAAACTTTGAAGTTTTATGCAGAATCGTGTAATAAAATAGCGAGGAAATTCAACGTCAACGATTTTTCCCAAAGTTGAAGTCGACACTCGCATTCGTAACGAGCCTTTGTCAGTTCATTTCTCACATTCTGATTGAGACGAAACGTCATGCATAAATCTCGTGCTTTTACTTAGATTTGAAATTAAAATGTGGAAAGATGGGAGGTAGCTGCAAATGCTTTCAAGATTAACATTTTGTTATTTGGACATTTCGGTTTCTGTGTATTAATTTTATTTTAAGTCTAATACCAAATCATTCGTTTGCTCGTGGCTGAATTTCTGATCCTCAAACTTTGTCGTGATTATGACTTGCGGGTAAACAGCAAAGTTTTAACTTCGTCCTTTACCGCAAAGCCATCTAATACTCAATATTAAAGTTTCCCGTCTTAAGGAAGCGTGAGGGTTCCTTGCAATATTGAGGTGTAAAGTCTGAATAAGAGAATAAAACTGTTCATAAACTTTACCGCATTATGTGTGCAACATTTTTCACGGAGCGAGACCTCTAAAGGCTTTCAAAGAGCCCCTAAGACTGTAAGTCCCGCCGCCCGGTAAGCTTACTAGTTCATCCGCTCGACCTGACGATCGACCGGTGATCACACCTGTAAGGCGGCTGTTTCTATCCAACTGCGATACTGAAAACGAAGTGAAACGAGTATATTTTACTTGTACATTTTGTATTATTTGTATTATTTTAGGAAATTACTCCAGAAGTATGAAGTCCCCGATTGTTTTATTTAGGTGGGAGTTTGGAGTACTCAATTGTTATACTATTTGGTTACTACAATTAGTCTGATTTGGATTGATTTGGTTTTATTTTACCAAGCCGTAACCCATGTCCCAGTATCTTCATTTTGGTGGAAATTGGGCGCTTATCTTACTGGATATTACAAAAATAAATATAATTAAAAGGGATGGTTACCAATCCCGTGAAAAGTTGTACATTTTAATTTATGCGGGTCGAGGAAGAATATTTTATATTATGCGGGATCCGTAAGCTAAGTCTGCAGGTTTCAACTAAGTATGTCGACTTGTTTATACTTAGCAATACTGTTTAGATCAAAGTAATGTAAAATAGTAAACAGGTCACTTAAATTACGGACGCGGGAAAACTACCCTATTGTTGGTACCACGAACTTTAAATATCTTAAGAGGCGATAATTCTACAATCAATAGAACCAATAACTGGTATATTGGATGGAAATCATTGTATGTTTTACGCTATTTAAATTAAGTTTTAATGATATAATATTTAAATTAGAGTCATGATAGAGGCTAAGCTCAAATGGAGGGGGATTAATGTATTATTTATGTATGCGTTTTCTTAATTTCATAGAATGAACACACATAACAACAGAGAAATAAACTCTTCTTCATGTAACAAAATGTTAGTTTTCGTATTCCACACCACACTAACGATTCAATGGCTTCCTCAGCAAAATATATTCTTTTGTCATGATTCAACAGAATTTCAATTTTCAACATTGACTCAGCCTCGTGATAAATTTGTGTTAAACGAATATGCTGACGGGACACAAACACCGATAAATTATAGCCGCAGCAAGTTTGCATACAGTAAATAATTGTTATTTCATTAAATTATCTGCGCCGAGGTTTGCAGCAGTCGTGCATCTTCGCTGAAAATTAATTGCAAGCCTTTTTACTATAGAGCACAATCACGTTATGAAACTATTCTGCCAAAACCAGCCAACTGTACCACAACCTGGTAAAGTTTAGGGGGTTTTTAACGTACATATATGTGTGTACCTACTACGACTTCTTAATAGACTCCGGCTAACCATCATTGCTACCACACTTACTCGCTGCGAGTGCATGTGACTCCTATCTGACATTATATCTATTTTATCACTCGTATAGAAACACGATGAAAGCCAAAGCTACTAAGCATATACTATAGAAACAACTCTACGCAAGTTGCACTTTTAAACATGTTGGTATCGAGGCTTTTGATTGGAAAAATATAGTTTAGGTTACTTAAATTCCATAAGATCAAAGTAACAACGTTTGGCTCAATACATCTTCCCTTAGTCGATAAGGTTTTTTTACACTTTATCATCACCCTAAGCGGCATACATATATTGTTTAATCTCCCTTGTCGTTCATGCCACCTCTATCGTTACAGAATAGTTAGAAAGGAATATCCGAGCGAGAAACAAACCACATACAAATTGTGCTTGCCGTCCTAGTCTAGATAATTTGAATATCACTTTCCTTCGAGTTTATATTCATATATAAAATCGGAGGAACTTCGGAGGATGAAGGTGACTTTGGCTAGGTACTTTGTAAGAAGCATTGATTTGCATGCATTACCGCTATGACCGTAAATAGATATTTGACTTATTTTACGACTGATAGAAATATTCCGTTGATCCCTTTATTTTGAGGAACCTAATATTAAAAATCCCATCAGAATTTTGAGATAATTCAAGCAAAATAAAAGAATAAGTACTGAATAGCAATGAATTGAATATTTATATCTCGACGGCGATCTGAAGTTTCATTGGCGAACACATTCATTTCCTTAATGCTCCGTCCGTCTCTGCTCTGCTCTATCTACTGATTAGACATTAACCCGAGCATTCCGCTTCAAACGCCAAGAGTAGGTTTCTTTTTATCTCAGCTTGGCTGAATAGCTATGCGGATAAAGGTCAAAGCCTCGGAAGTTAAACTTGAACTCCATTCAGCGGCTGGTGAAATGATGCAGAACTTGGCAACTATTCTTCTAAACTAAATTGAATAATAAATACTGTTATAAATAAATAATACTAACATACTCTTTTTATACTTTCTTTTGAGATTAAACCCGGATTACCTTTTTTCTTTATACAAACACTCTGGCTTGATTACTCACCGTACACATTTGGCCGGTTTCTAGTATTTGTTGTTTTTCTATAGGGTTTGTTCTAAAATCATGCCAAATTTGACGCTGTTTTTCCACCAGAGATGTGCTAAGCTGCGTTGCTTAGGATGTGTATAATATCCACCAATTAGGATTGTTTCTTTTCATAGCATAGCTTACCTTCCCCGTTTCCACCAGCGCTACATCAGCGCTATATCAACACATCCTTAGCTATTAAGCAGCTTAGCACATCTCTGGTGGAATGACAATCTGACGCTTGTTTGTATTACCGTTTTACTATAGAACAAATACAAAAATAAATTAAAAAAAAAAGTTTCTTGTATGGGGACTCACCTTATTTTACTTTTTGTTTTTTTTTTTTTTGTTAGGTAAACCGCCGTTACATATTCAGCAAAAAAATCAACGGACTATCTTTTACAGTTCAAAAGACAGCTCTTTAAAGTTAGGACAGACGGACGGATGGACAGCGTAGGCTTACGAAAGAGAATCCCGTTAGGCACTCTTCCGGTACGAAACCCTCAAAACACGCACTTTGTGTACTCTTTTTCCTTTTTTTTCATTTTGTAAAAGGACATGTTTTCGAAGTTTTTTAGAGCGACATCAAATTTGTACATTCAAATTCAACATTCCTAATCAGTATCTCCACTCACATTTAAAATCACTATTCTTAAAAACAATAACTCCTATCGACAGGTATAGCGTACATAAAATACAGATCACTGCAAATATCTCACCGGAATACATTCTCTTAAGCCACTCTAGTAACCAGAAACCTCGCAGTCACATTTTATGGGCCCATAAATTTGAGAATATCGTAAGCGCATAGAAAAACATTACTCCATAAAGCAAATGGTGTGCATGAAAGGAAAGATATGTATTTCTGATTGGCGGAGTATTATCCGGCTAAAGGCGTTGAAAGGAAGTAAAATTTCAAGTATTATACACGATATTTTCTTGTCAATACAATGTAAGTACCCATTTATTTATTGAACATTTACTGCCTAATGAAGAAAAGTGCATATTTAGTGAAGATATTTAGATAATAAAGAATAAATTTACAAAAAGATTTCATCTTTAAAATACAATCACTGTAGTTGAAATATTTGTTCTAAACGTATTATATTAAGCGTGAACTGTAACGTAATTAACGTATATGTAGTCTTTGAATCTGTTTTCGTTCGGAAACTTTTTCAAACAAAGTACGTAATTAATTACGTATGAAACCTTTCAAAGGTTTATTATGTTCTGTGCTGAAAAATTTGTTGAGGAAACCAAACAAGTAGCCGCTTCATCATGGAGGAAACTTGTCTTATTTCCTCTAGAGTTCATTTGTATAACCGTTTACTAGTTTTGCGTTTGGTTTTTTACTTATAATAATATATTTTTTTGGGTTCACTAATGATTCGCAACCGCATGTTTCCCAAACTGTTTCATTTCCCAACCGTTTCATTTGGCCAAACGCTTGTTTTTCGGGAACTGTAAATATTTCAGAATTTTTATAAAACTAACCTAACCTATAGGGTTCTACACGATGGTCCTGAAATAAATCCTGAAATATTTACAGTTTCGGAAAAAAATCGTTTGGCCGAATGAAACGGTTGGGAAATGAAACAGTTTGGGAAACGTTTTTCGCCCAAATGAAAGAATACCATTTTTTTGTTGATATTAAATTAAAAGTAGAAACGATTACTTATACTTTACACGTTTGAAACATTTATGAAACAATATAAGAATTAGGTAATGTTAGATTAGAATGGTCGTAGTTGTGTTTCACATTATATTACAGGGAATCCACTTATGAGGATTATCTTTCTTTGTTATCTGTAGATTTGTGTTTTCAGTGCGCGACTTCCTGCTATGATATTCTGTTGACACATCGTCGTTCAGTTCTACTCAGTCGATGAATAGCCGGCGAATTTACGTCGTCCGTCAAGGTGGGTAAATGTCATTCAACTGCCTGCACATTAATTTAGTCGCTGGTTTCACAGACGACCAGCTGTGAAACCAGCGACTAAAGGAATGTGCAGGCAGTTGAATGTCATTTACCCACCATGACAGACGACGTAAATTCGCCGGCTATTCATTGACTGAGTAGAACTGAACGACGATGCATTAACAGAATAACATAGCTTCCACTATTTAATTTATCATACATCGACGGAACCGTGCAACGTCAACTTGATTGGCGGGGCGTGCCGCCGTTAATTGAAAACGCTATAGGTATGTATATATAATCAGTAACTTTTTTACTGTGATTTAATTATAGAATTGTTATCAGATTTTTTTTCTCGTGTTCGTCTGTTTCGCAAGTTTGTCAAAACGATCACTATGAAATAAATTAGGTATTTCAAAAAACCGTTCTGAATCGCATCACGATTTTCCGTAGTCAACAAGTAACCCTTTTAGTTTCGCCATGTCCATCTGTCCGTCCGTCCGTCCGTCCGTCTGTCTGGCCAAGGTTTAACTCAGGGACTCTTGGTACTACAAAGACAAAGCTGTAATTTGGTTTAGTTTTACAATTAATTTACGCCGACAAAGTTGTTAAATAAAATATTGAAAAAAAGATATCATTGGATAGCTCTTAAAAAATAATATTATGGATATGTCATTATAAATAAATATCAGCGGACAATCTCACACAAATTAACCTAGTCCCAAACTAAGCTCTAGGCTTGTACTATGGGTATCAGGCAACGATATACATACTTATATAGAGGAACAAATACTCGCGTTCATCACACAGATATTTGCCCATACCGGGATTCGAACCCGGGACCGCTAGCTTCGTAGGCAGGGTACTACCAACAAGGCTAACCACGTCAATTATTATGAATTTTTAGGTTTGTGGGATCGTTTAGGAAATATTGAACTCGAAAAGTGTCATCACGTTCCCCCCCCCGTTCCCCCTACAGCTAAAAAACTACAAGTAATAAAAATCTGAAATATATCTTAAATGAGAGCACATATAACGAATTTAAAAGGAAAACTATCACGACTAAGTAGACTTTATTGGTTCCTGAGTTAAAGACGATTAAAATGTTTAGTCCTACCGAAAATCAGCATGTGTTTTTGCAGATTGTTGTTTGTGTTTGTAAGAATAGCGATGGAACCCTACATTGAGCGTGGTCCGACATGCTCTTGCTCGGTTTTTTTGTTTACTTATTTAATGCCGTGCTACTTCGTAGCCTATTACAAACACAATATTCACACTGAGAAAAAAAATTGTTTAATTGAAACCGAACTTCGTCTACCTGTAGCTTAAAAAAGTGACTACATAACTAAGGCAATTTTTTACCTTATTTATTTATTCGTGTGGCATGGACAATCACAAATTACTAATCGAAATATACACAATATGTCACAAATTGATATCCAAATTACTTAGCCATTCAGCCGCGTCATCAGTAAGGGAGATCAGGTTATTATCAGATAATTTTTTAACTTTACTTTTACCTAAACTGTTTTATACCTTACAGATAAACAGTTTGCTAAATCAAACAAACTTTAGTAACCTCATAAAAATCATGTAAACGCTGTATCTTGTCTAGGGGACACGGTTTATGTAGGAAGACATGTCAAAACTGTTTTGTGTGATATATATATATATAAATTTTCTCGTAGTCATTCTGACATGTTTTCCTGCAAAACTACGCAGATATTTAATATTATTTTTACAGTTTTATATAATGCTAGAATAAGTAGTGACATTGTTATATTTTTTATTAAAAAAATGACTAACTGTTGAGTTTCTTGCGGCGCTTCTTCTCAGCAGTGGTCTCCTCTTGGGAAGCGCTGGTAGATTTTGACGTGTAAAAGTGCCCGTGCGGCCTACTTACTGAATCTTTTATCTTTTTTTTTTATCTAACGCCTTATCAAATTATGGTTATTTCTAAATTAACCGAAGTAGTTTGGTTAAATATTTTTTTCAGTGCACATTCCTTAGGCGACAAGTTAAAGAATCAAGACGGCAACTTTAACAAAAAGCCCGCAAACGACTACTAAAAGTTAGTCTGCAAAATAAGAAGGGCCCAGTATCCGGCCGACCCAAGTGTTAGCCACAGCGCGATAAAGAACGCAATTTCCTAAATAGGCCTTGTGAGGATTTCCCTAATGTCGGCCGAAAAATGGATGGGTTATTTGCGATTGCCACTTGCAATAGTAACAATCCCCGCAACGCCGTGGAGTCGCCGCGGCTTATTGATGCTGAAATAGGTCGGGTGGAGTAATAAATACAATTCAGACAGTTCAATCGTTAGGTATCCTAATAAAACAAAGCTTACCCCATTTTCATCACTTCCTGCAGTTTTTAGCTCTATATCACTAGGACGATTCTTTAATTTGCCTATAATTTGAAGCTTGTTTATAATTTGTATATAGGGAACCATCGGAAACGTACTACGAGTAGAACACCCCCAAGTAACACACAAGCTGTATAAGAGCTTATACAGCCCTTAAAATGCTGAAACTAGAGTTATAATGGCTGGATATATAAAAGCTGTATATGAGCTTACTCTTATACAGCTTTTGTGCTACTTGGGCCTGCTGTGCCCGCGGGTGCAAAATATTATAGCCAGATAAATATTCCCATCAACATCTTTATAGTACTTCCGTGAAAACTACAGACAGAGAATCAATCGTAATTCACTAAAGAGGTTCGTATGTTTCGATACGCAAGTCAAAGAACAAAAACCAGAACATTCATTTTCAGGACCATAATTTAAGCATTATTAAGCTACGCTATTCACCATGCTGAGGGCAGCGGACAAATCCAGTGCCGGTGACACGACTAGCATGTTTAAATAACACGCCGTTGCCAGTTGGCGGCACCGGACGCGTTAAGCTGTGATTAACCGGCACGGTAGGACGTTCTGTCTGCTGGCACATCAGTGTAACGTTCAATAACTTTTCAATTTACTGCCTCCGCTATTTTCGGTGATCGACCTCGATGTCAAGCCGATGATTGCGGTATGAAATGAAATATGCACCTACGGTTTCAAAAGGAATATGAATTTCATACATTAGTTTGCGTGTCATAGTTGTATAATACGTCGCTAGCTACAAGATACAAGTATTTATGTATAACCATCGATTCTATAACCGTCAGAAATAAGTCATGAAATAAATAAGATATGTATAAGCTATATGAAAGGGTTTGTCGTGCAACTTCCACGAATTTGTAATTTCTGTATACCAAAACACTTACCTTTAATTTGTAACCTTACCTTAACTTTGGAACGTTCTGTTTAGCAAAAAGTCACGCCGACTTGGTTTCATCGCACTCAACTTGTAGACGATGGATCGGAAACTAGCACCCGGTTTATTTATTTCAAGTGTTGATGGAACTCTTTTTGATAGGCGTCTCGGAGATAACACAGAAAGGGGAATGTTCCTGTTGCGAGCCCCTCGGCTGAAGGCGTACGTACTCGTGTACGGCTCGAGCACGTTCAATAGGATTGAAACGGCGGCTACGCGAAGTGCTGGCGACCGAAGGGTCCGTAATAATAGTAACATTTATACTGAAGGCCGCCCTATACAAAAATTGTTTTGCTCCGACCCAATGTTTCATTACCATTATATTGATTGAATTGCGATATGTTATGTTATGACCGATCACAGTACCTATATTAGATTCGTTTAATAAGAGTTACGATATTCTTTAAGACAAATCTTCGAGCGATTGTATGTATAAAGTACAATTTAATAAAAAAATAGGAAAAGTGTTAATTTACTGTCAGATGTTACGTAAGTACCTACCTAGAAGAAATTAAGAACGTCAACTTTTGAAAAATTGGACTGAAGTTCGGTAAACGCAATTGAAAAATAAGGCTTTTTGAAACTACTTGAAGGTTAAGTAATAGTTGATTTTTTTTCACCAATTTTTATATCTACCTTTCCATTACTTTGCAGAAGCCTACATAGAGCTGAGCTTTGTGTCAAATTAAACTCAAGCAAGTCTCAAAGAAATGTTTATACCAAAAGCATCTACGGATGATACCGTGAATTAAGATTTACGTAACCAAAAAGTTCTTGAATACACAATTACAGAAGTTTTATCTCGGAGCTGTAAGCGCAGTAATCACATTGGTCGGCGAAGTTGCACGGAGAAAATTGTCTCTGGTGGTGTAATGAGGTCGGGCTGCGACCCTTACCACAGGCCCGGCGCAACAGACACAAAGGTGGCTAGTGTCTGAAACTGCCACCACGCCATAGACTAGACTCTTCAAACTAAAACTCCCATTGCTACAAACAATCTAACAATATCACACGTCTAACCAAAATATTTTCCGTTTCTTTGTTATTTCCCTTCTAACCATTTTTCAAACTATTTTGTCAAACTAGGAATCTTTATAGTTTCGGTATGTCGGTCCGTCTGTCTGTCTGTCTGCCTGTCTGTCTGTATGTCACACTTACTTTTTCTCAGAAACTATAAGTGTCACAAAACTGTAATTCTGAATACGTATAGATATTTTTAACAAGCACAAAGATAATTAATAAAATATATTTTTTTTTTTTTTTTACTTTATCTATAACATCGAATGAGGTATCATTGGGTAGAAAAATCATAATTTCCAGATTAGAAACCTTTTCAGAAATATTGAACTGGAAAATATCTTAAATGAATGCACATAGGTAATGAATTTAAAAGGAAAACTATCACGACTAGGTAGATTTTATTGGTCCTTGATTCGAGTTAAAGGCGACTACGGCTGAAATACCGAAAATCTAAATATATAATATATCAAAATATATAAAGTTATTTGACATAAGTTCTAAACTCATAAGATTTGAATGCATAATGGTGCAGTTACAATTCATAATTGTTCTACACCCGTCCCGATCCGTGGTACATCTGCTATGTTCAACTGGCCAATAATTTATATTTGAATATCAACTTTAACTGAGTCGACGGAGCTCCTGTTTCTGTGTTTTGGCCGGTTGAAATAGCTTTCACTGGAATGGACTGGATGGATGCATGTTATGTGAGCACATAACGTATAAATTTTAAACATATGCATTTAGTCAGTATATATTTAGTCAGGTATTTCGACCATTATGGACAACCATTATGAATTTTGATTGTTATACGTTCCAACTATTATATTTTCTGATTTTATATATTTTGAACGTATACATTGTAGACTTATATATTTTGATTTTATGCATTACGTACCCCACCCCCATACCCCACCATACGTACCCATACAAAACCCGACCATACGTACCCATACGTTTCCAACCGGTGTTAATGTATGTCTCACATAAATCGCTCCGTCAATGAAGTGTTAACCGGCTAACTAGAGTTGACAAACGCGCTCGCAGGCGCAGGTACAGCAGGGACGTAAAGCAGAGTTACATTACACCTAACGTTTTGGTATTTTCGTCGACCAAACCTGCAACCACATTAAAAATATACACGCAGACGCACTAAAATGTTAATAATACTCTTACACTGAACAACTTGCCTTCAACGGTTCATAATTCGTTGGCGAATTGAGGAGTGAGTTTTTTAAGAGAATTATCTAACTGATAGAAAGTTATCACCCCCACCCCCGGACTTTACTTGTTTGTATCTTCGCGTTTCACAGCTGACAATTGATTATCACCTATTTCTATTGATTGATTTTAAAAAATCATTTATAATCAGTTTAATTCGATGTCGGTATTTGTTTTAAATATTCGAGGAGGAAGACTTAAAGACGTTCCGTAGTAAGGCCCGTGATGTTAAAAGCCACTCACCTGCAATTCTGGACTACCGTTCGAGTTAATTTAACGCGCGCCTTTTAATATCAATTAGGAAGACGTTTGATTTTATTAGCATGAGTTGTGGTATACGTGTATTAGTCGTATATATCAGGTGAAGGGGTACGGCTTCAGGGTGGCGTAACAGGGGAATCTTGTCGACCACTAAGTTATGTTACGTAAAAGCGATGAATTGGTTTTTAAAAGAAAATTTCATATTAAAAAAAATATCCTGGTCACCCCGATGACTTCATCCTTTTTACCCCCGACGCCGCCAAATGGCTAAGAAACTTGGATATTTGCCTATGACATCTATTTTGCTACATTGTGTACATAATAATGGCCATACGAATAAGTAAATAAATTAAAAAAAACCGGTCAAGTGCGAGTCGGACTCGCACATCAAGGGTTCCGTATTTAAGTCCATATTTCAAAAATATATCGTTCTATGTAGGGACCTACTTTAATTGAATGCAAATAGGTAAGGTCCATTTTGACTTGCCTATATAAATTTTAGTACAGATCATTAAAGTTTTTGGTCAATTACTCGAAAACTATAAATTTTGAACACTTCGTTGTATTTTTACCGTAAAATATAAGTAAGTAATTATCTATAAGTCACGAAATTTTTTGATTTTTCGGTTCATAAACTTCGGAGATAAGAGGGGGGGGACCGGTAACTTTGTGAAAATTTTGGTTATAAATCAACGTACGTAAAATGACGTACTGTCACGGAAAATTATATGAGCAGATTGAGCCCTTTCATATGACACCCCAATTACTTATTTATAAAATTAATTTCATATTTTTTTTACTAAAAACAGATGCAACAGAGGGCAAGTAATTTGCTTTACAACTATGCTAAATTTCAAATTGTTAGCTGGTGTAGTTGCTGAGAAAAACTGCTGTGACATACAGACAGACAAACAGACAACGAAGTCTCATCATAAGGGTTCTTTTTGACCATTTTGGTACGGAACCCTAAAAATGGGTTAAGATGTAAGTTTCTTTCCTAACTATGCAAAAATAAACTAATTTCTCAGTGTCTCCCACGTAGTTAGTTTCACAATGCTAACGACGTGGTAGTGACGAACAAGATATTTTCATAGAATGTTTCCAATACATATTGGAATAAATAACAGCGTCGCAGAACTTATTAAGGTTTTCATCATTCTGACTCCGGTTTCAAACGGGATAAACACATGAACTTACTTACAAGAGTTGTTGCAGGCAACATTCATTTATATATATATTTTTTTTAATAATACGGCGTGTTCGTTGATAGGTACATTGTTAAACTGGTAAACTACCTATCTCGTGATGTCACCTGAACTTACCTTGGTAATATGACTTTTATTTTGCCTAGCATGTTGATTGAGCAGTAAGCCGATGAACTGTGGGGTATTATTTTAAGCAACTCGCTTCCGAATTCTTCGATGAATCATTAACCGCTGAGCTCTAGTTGCTGTAAGTTATATAATGTGGTCTGCCACCCTTAAGTTGAATTCTGTTTGCACGCCAATAGCTCGTGGGTATGAGATAATAAGGCCGACAACATACGTCTGTCAATGCAAGGGATCGACTTTACCGAGTGACATTTTCATTTTAAAGGAAGTTGTGTCAACATTGACCACAAAGACCTCTTCATTTGGCCGACTGTGCCTATCACATTTAGCCGAGCTGCTTCGTCAGCTATACCTGCGACTTAGGCACGTAACCGACTTGTATTTATGTTATGATCAACGCCCTGACACTATCTTATTCATGCATAGAGCTCGCATATCCGCGGCAATATCTCTTGCTGCGCGTCAACTGCATGTACAATTGTTCTGCGAACGTCTCGCGTGGAATTGGCTATCGGCATTCCAAGAAATATGTTGCTACTTGCTTGGTCCTTTGAAACATCCGATCGCTCTTCGTTTAGTCTAAATATAGTCTACTACAATTCCTATTTTTATTTGGTTTGAGAAACTAAATAAATGGGATTAAAGATGAAGATACCACTGGAATATATGAAAGTTTTGTATTCAGTAGTAAAAGCTAAAAAATATTTTTTGCAACAATTCAAGCTCAGGTAAGGTAAGTTAAGATTATTAGCCAAGTATGTAACATATAGAATATCCGAAATGTATGTGATTACACTAACTGCCGCACTCAGAGACGTCAATTATTTTTTTAATTTCATTAAAGTTGCTGCGTTTTATTCTTTTGCTATAGCTAAGGAAGTGACAGCAGCAACTTTAATGAAACTTAAAAGTTAATTGACGTCTGGGTGCGGCCGTAAAAGTTTAATACAAAGATCTCACAATGTGTATGAGAATGTCAGTGGACATTCTCATACACACTTTAATAACCATAAAATAACTTTCACTTGCCTTTATCTAAAACATAAAGTTCTATGAAACTGCGTTAAATTAGTCCTGTGACATAAATAACCGAAACCCTATTTCCTTTGGGGATACTTAGGATGAGCGAATCAGTGAACATTGGGACCAGCAAATCAGTATTTAACGATAAATTAACTGAGTCAAAATCAACAAACATCAAATTAGTAAAAATGTCACCACATTTGAGATTAATTATTTATTACTGTTTTTAGAATCCTCATTTAATTTTTAACTTGAATATTTCCTTGCTATTTCCTAAACTTATTCATTAAATAAATTATGCATGCAACTAATAGTACGGTGGAAACACAAACGTTAAACCCAACTATTTCCATCCTATTTTTCCTTATTAAGCAACACAAACAAAGTTCCAGTTTTCATTAAAAACATGCAAAATTAAAAGTGTAGTGAAGCTGAATATTTACCCGTGCGTTTATCCGGGAACAAGTAACTAAGTAAAAGATTGCGGACGGTGAACAAAGTAGACAGTGGGTACGTTCCGCCCTCGTAACACCCTCTGTATCGTTCCAACTAAGACCCGTCACGTGGTCGTCGCAACCGATCGCTCGACGTCATAGATGACGTCACTGTTCGCGACCACATCGCGCCCACTTCACCCACAAAATATTGGTGGGTCAGAGTGGGCTCACAGCGCTCAACATGTGAGTTCCGCCTATAACATTCGCCTACAACGCCCGCGGCGTTTTTACGTTAGTGGAACGGCAATTTCAGCGGTCGTGGTCGATGGCGTTGCGGGCATTTAGTGGAACGTACCCAGTGAGTGGGCGGGAACTGCCCCTGCCACACGGGGCTCGACCAGCCTGCCAGTCATAATAGTCTAGGTGTGGCTGGGGACATTCTCGGGTAGCAACGCTCTGTATGTCACAAATCAGTTTTCAAATGGGAGATATTTCTTGAACGCGCAATCGAATTACCTTTTTAGGGTTCCATACCAAAACGGTAAAAAAGGAACCCTTATGGTGAGACTTCGTTGTCTGCCTGTCTGTATGTCATAGCAGTTTTTCTAAGCAACTATCAACATGAAATTTGGCATAGTGTATAAATTGTTTGCCCGCATCTGCTTTTAGTAAAAAAAAGATTAAATGATGTTATAAATATTTGAAATGAGGTTTAGAATGAGGCGGTGAAAAATTAATTTGATTATAGCAAGTGGGGTGTCATATGAAAGGGCTCAATCTGAAAATTTCAAAACTAGTTTTTTTATAATTTTTCGTGAGGTACTTTTTGTATTTATAACCAAAAATGTTCAAAAGTTACCGTTCCCCCCTTATCTCCGAAGTTTATGAACCGAAAAATCTGAAAAATTCCTACTAACTTATAGATAATTACTTGAATTTTACGGGAAAAATATAACAAAGTGTTCAAAATTTATAGTTTTTGAGAAATTGACAAACAACTTTAAAGATCTATACTAAAATTTAGGCAAGTCAAAATTAACCTTATTGCATACAATTAAAGTACCTACCTACATAAAAAGGTATATTTTTCAAGTACGGAACCCTCGGTGCGCGAGTCCGACTTGCACTTGACCGGTTTTTTTACGTATTTAATAAAGGGCAAGTGGGAAGCGAATCACGCCATACTTAGTAAACTCCTCCTAAACACCTGCAACACCAGAGGAATCTAAGGCCTTTAAGGAATCAGTGACAGAAATGGTCGGAGAGTGGAAAAGGGTAGACGCGAAGACGGAATTTCTCATTGACCGAACGATCCGCAAAAGTTTTGGTACATTTCTTTCTGCGAGGCTGTCTCTAACCCCGTTAGCACCTCCGCCGCGAAACCGCGAAACTGTTTTGGAATTGCGATATTTAATACGAATTTGAACTTTATTTCGTTGCCAGTGTCGCTACTGTTTCGCGGAGGTGTGCTACAGCTGTAAAGCTTTTTATCCAAATATTGTATTACTAAGCTTACTTTCTACTGGTTTCCTATGTATGTATTACGTTTATATATGAAGTGTAACAACGTGTATTGTTACTGTAAAACAATGGTAGCCGTACAGGTTCAAAAGCATATTTGTGACAACAAAAGATAGGAGAATAAAGACCCGTGCCTGTCACACTGTATTAAATGTGTAGTAAGATCCAGAGCAGGTCGGTTAGTTTTATGTGTGTACATATACCTATAACAACGATTTTAAATAACCTAACCTAACCACAAAAACGAAAACCCTTCATTTTTGATTTGCCTATGACACTCTCACGTTTTTGACGAATCATAATGACACCTCATTTATTAAAATCGGTCCAATAGTTTCGGAGCTAGAGTGGAATATCCTATTTTCAGTCACATACATACATACATACATACATATATACATACAAACATACATACATACATACATACATACATACATAGATGTTAACTACATTACCCTTCTTTATGTTTCGCGCAGTCGGGTAAAAATATACGTACATACTATCCAAAAACATATAACGAGTACAAGTGTTACGTGCATTGCATGCAGATTATAAAGCAAAGCAAAATGATAGCATCGTTGTGACAAATTTAAAAGACCACATTTTTGGCCGACTGTACGGACCTACGCTTCTCTTATTTTAAACTTATCCAGTTCGAAGTTTACATTAGGTGGCTTATACGGAGTTATTGGTTATTGCAACCATTCCCGTTAAGAGTTTATAGTAGAGATCATTTGCAAGAATTTTGACCCTATAATGCATTATGCAAAAGTAAACCATTTTCGAGATAACAAGGTATATTCATTATTTTTTTTTGCTGTAATAAAAAGTAATTCATGTAACAAACAGTAGAGAAAAATAATTTTTCGAAAAACTATAAAAGTAACCAAGATATAAGCCATTAAAGATTTGTTTTTATCTCTTTTTAGCAAAACAGAATTTTACATGAAGTTTATATGGCCGTAGTGCACTCTGACGTCACAGTTCATGTCGGATCTCTGTCTTTTTAAATGCTTATATTATCCGTATTTTTTGGCCGAATTTAATTTTAATTTCACTTTTGCAGTAGTTTAATATTTTGTTAAGAGATGTGATAAAAAAAAATCATGCATATTCCCTATTCTCTTTAAAGTTTAACTTTTAAGCTTGTTTGACTAACTTAAAAGAGAATTATCTCGAAAATGGTTCACTTTTGCATAATGCATTAAAGGGTCAAAATGATTGCAAATGAACTCTATTTTAACATCTTAACGGGAATGGATGCAGTAACCAATAACCCTGTATAAATATATTAGTTGGCACGTATTAGCGATTTTTTGCATGAAAATGTGAATTTCATTTCTATTTTTGTTGTCTATTTCATGTGTCTTGCAATATATTTGTGTTGTACTTAATAACTAAGAGGGCAGCGATTAGCTCTTTACTTTATAAACGTATTGGCCTGATTTGACACTTGGACTTGCAAGCAACTAATTACACGTTCAGAGAGCGATTGCTCGCGTAGCAGGTACGACTCATTACGGGTTGTTTACGAGCTTAAGAATTAATTTAAGCTGGTAAGTTATTGGGCTCGCCGATGAACTCGATTTTGCTGTAGTAGAAATAACACCACAGCATTAAAAGTAAGCAACGAATTTAATCAGTCTCTACCTAAAATAATAAAGCTTACGCTTCTCGGAAAGTTAAATTTAATTTTACACACTTATAGAAGCGCGTTTAACCAAATTTCACTGATTAGGTTTGGTTATTTATTTAAACATTTTATTTTTACCTTCTTTTAATTAAATAAATGAAATTCAGGTTTTCCTATCCCATTGTTTTAGTAAATTTTGTGGCTTCCAAAGTCAAACTAGGAACCTTTATAGTTTTGCCATGTCCGTTTGCCTGTCTGTGCGTACCTATGTCGCTTGTCACTGTTTATTGCACTATCAATGTTAATAAAGCAGAAATTGTGTACCTACAATTGTGTGTGTGTGTATAGATATTTATTAATACCGCCGCTCAATAATTGAATAGCAAAGAAAATATTTTTTGGGCACTTCTCACACAAGAATGAAATATAAGGATGAATATTGTTTTATTTATACCTATTAAGTACGTCGCATAACGTCAGGGTTACACTATGCCCACGCCGCGTGTCGCCACGTGCTGGGTTTATACATTTAGCCGTCACGCGGGGCGGGAGCAATAATAATCAATCCTATACTAAATGTATTGAACCGACTGCCTAGCGTAATACTGATTGTCCCGAAGTCTTCAGTCCTATTTTTTTTCTCAGTAAACTGGTGTAATTTCCGCCTTCTTTGCACTTTATGCATTCCATCTCTTGAATACGCTCCCACTCCACATATAATAAGTCTCTACTTAGTTGGCTTTCAAGCAAATGCTTCGTAAGCATTTGCTAGAACAAGATCTCGAGTAGGTTACAACCATCGTCGCATATGAATAATAGTGAATGTGTGCGTATGAAAATCGTGTGTTGTAATTTGTATAAAATATGATGTAATTTAAACATGTAATTTAAATGCAATAAAGTTGAAACATAGTAGTGTAGTTGAGTTATTTTGTTTTAAAGTTGAAATAGATTACCCTGATCGAGCCGGCTATTCGTGGTAAAACCAGCAACTGATTCCATTTATTTACTTGCTGTGTCACTAGGTGTATACAAATTCATACATTTTAGAATCAAAATTTATTTTGGTCGTTGTTTAAAAAAGGAGTTATGTAGACTTGTATTATTTTGTTGTGATCGGCAAAAAATATATAAAAAGCGTTATTTTCTTATATTGACTGCAGCGCAAGCATAAACTTTGCATGAAAATCTAACGTCAACATACTTAGCGTCTGTCCCTGGAAATCTACTTTCAGACGTCAGGCATATCAATACCGGGGAGTTTATTGAAAATTCAAGTCGAGCTCAATATTCATCTCCTGCACAAACAGCTCCGCGGGTGTAATAGGTAGCGCGCAAGTTACTTTGGAGCGGGGTTCATTCGGATTCAGGCGGTGCCCGGGCGCAGTAACGTAATATGCCGTCGCCGGCGCTCTGTTTTACCACCGCGACAACGTGCACTTGATACTGATACGATATGCAACTATTCTCTAATGGCAGTTTGCCGTTGGCTGAAGTTAACGCTTTGTATTCAGTAGCGATGTATGAAATATATGGCGTGATATTTTAACCTAATAAATAAGGGTTTAAAATTACATTTACTGCCGCACTCAGAAACGTCAATTAAGTTTTAAGTTTCATTAAAGTTGCTGCGTCTTATTCTATTGCGATAGCAAAGAAAGTGACAGCAGCTACTTTAATGCAACTTAAAACTTAATTGACGACTCTGAGTGCGGCCGTAAGGTTTTTAAGTATGGGGCAGTTCAGCTAGCTTTCAGAATTGTGTTCTCAATTCACGTTTTAGGCCACGTTTTAGGAATTATAATTAAAGCTGATTTGAGCCATTTTTTTGGTTTTCTAAGGAATTAACGCAGCGTTTGGATTTTTTTTGAGTTGATTTAAAAACAGAAAATGTAGAAACATTTATGTTAATTCTAACTTACAACGCATTAGTACAAATACAACCTAGTAATTCCAATCAAGACAAAAAAAAGTATGACTTTCAAATTTAAAAAATCGCTCACTTTTATATATTTTCTTTATTTAACTGACTTAGTTTCAAAATTGGATAACACAATTATTTATTACAAAAAACTTAGACACGCCTTAGACAAGTCTAAAATGACAGTTTTCTGTGAAATTACATTTATTTTATTAATCAAGTGTTCAACGGTTATTTAAGTTTTTGTAATAAATGTTTTCAGTTGCGCAAAAACAACAGCTCAAACGCCACAGGCTAAATAATTAGTCGCTTCCGAAGACAACGGCAACGGAAATTGGACCCGCGCGTATGTCTGCCTGCCTTCTGCCAAGTGCATCGCTACAAGCGTCGGATTACAACTAAGGCTTATCACTAGACCCTTTGAAGCAGATTGTTTACTCGTTTAGGCCTTAAAAAAAGGACACAATCCTGTGGTTCAATTTTTTTTATGATTATGAATTCTTAAACATTTTAGAAATCAGGCCTTTCATATTTTCCACAGGTATTCGGTTAAACAGAGTAGTTAGTACTAATGAACTACCAATTCCATATTATGAATGAAAGATTTATTAAAATCGGCCAGTACTTAGGCTATTTGACTAATGTCAAAATAAATAATTTTTACACTACCACTAAATCAAGCTTTCGAAAATAACACGGAAAAACCTAGCTATAGCTTATTTTTGGAATTTAAACAATTTTTAAATCAACAAAAACTTTATAAAGGAACACTGAATATTGTGCCGTCACAGGTTCATACTTCATACTAACTTCAGACTACCGGATTGTATTGACGTTTCAATAGAAGTTGCTGATGTTACCAGCAGTCAAATAGCCTATTACGTTTGGCGCGGCGTTTAAAAATGCATTAATTACCTACTTACTTATTCTCTTACATCGCGCAAGAGAAGTCGTTATTTTATGTTCAGTGACAAAGAGTATAAAATAAGAGTTTAATAATTAATTATTGTTATGTAAATACTCCATGCTAGGCTATTTAAATTATTTTAATCTACGAAAACAGAATGCTCATTCGCTGCCTGTTTTCAGAATCTACATACCGCGCCTAAAAAAATACTGCGGTGTTTGTTCCTTTTTTTCAACCTAAATAAATACCAGTAGCTATCCGCGGCTGCGGCGCGCTTACATAGATAGAAAAACATTATCGCCCCTTCCATATTACGGTCTAATAAAATTAGGTAAGCTAAGAGCTCGAAGGAAGCCACTTGTTACTTTTTTGCGGTATCGCTGACAAAATTATAAGTCACAATTTAACAAAGATGTTGGTTTAATGTTCCTAACATGTGAGCCCGCCGTAGACACTGCATTAAAGTAATGTTTATTTTGGTAATGGCCGCGGTTTCACCCTTCGGCGTCGGTGGCCTTATCTTTTTTACCCCTTTCAGGCTTGCAATTCAATTTCACGTGCAGAGTCCCGGGTGCGCTTCACCGACGACTCAGCGATTTTATACCCTTTCTCGCTCGTTCGACGATCAACTCGAATAGCAATCATAAGTTGGCCTTTGCACCCGTAGGTATTGTGTTGCTGTAGGTATCTAACCTTGGCAAAACAGATTCTGGGTATGACCAGGATCAAGACACATACTTAAACATACCTAGTTCCAACGCGCTCACGCGGTCGCTCTTGGCTGTGAGGAGTTTGTCGAAGATGTGTTACTCAAAAGAGCCTACTCCTGAGGTAGTTGTTTATTTTACAACCGAGTAATCTGACGCAGGCACTTACGTCCACAAAGGGCTTAACATACGATCGACGGACATACATAAAGGAAATTCCTTTTATTTATTACTTTTCACACACTTATCAGTAAATTTAATAGGTGCTTCGTAGTTTTTCAAACTACAGTGTGTCGTAACAAAAGCTATTTGTAGGGTCACTGACCCCTAGTACGATGCAAAAGAAAAACTTTACAATCGAAAAAAAATTGTTTTGTATAGAGTCAGGTTTGCAAGAATATCTTTTCACCATACGAAGTTTTTTTTTAAATTAGTTTTTCTGCTTGCATTGTGCTATGGTCAGTGACCCTTCATACAGTTTCTTTTATTACATCATTGTTTTATTACAACCTGGTATACCTGCCAATGTAAGTCATGCTCGCATTAAAAGAGCTTATTACATTATTCAATTCGTAGGAATGTAAGAAGAATTGTATTTTGTAAGATTCAAATTAATGTTGTCAAGTTTAGATTAAATACCCAAATCTACTACTCTGTCAAGAAAGTACCGGGAAAAGATCAATAATACACAAACTGTTTGTTAATCATCCAAATTTATTTTATCACCTTCAAAGTATGCTCCTTCAGAAACGATACACTTACGCCAACGAATAATCCAATCATCAAAACATTTTTTAAACGCTGTTTCCGGAATTGAATTCAGTTCTCGGCGCGAATTCTCCTTTATGTCTTCTACCGATTGAAAACGGGTGCCACGAAGTGGTAATTTGAGTTTAGGAAAAAGAAAGAAGTCGGCAGGAGCCATATCTGGTGAATATGGTGGTTGCTCGATGGTATTTGTTGAGTGTTTGGTCAAAAATTCTTTCACAATGATGGCCTTGTGCGAAGGCGCATTATCGTGGTGCAAAATCCAAGAATTTTCATTCCACAAATCTGGCCTTTTTCGTCGAATTTGCTCTCTTAAATGCCGCATAACGCTCAAATAATATTCTTTATTTACCGTTTGACCTTCCGGCAAGAATTCCGAGTGCACAAATGAGGATTTTCAGTCACTATTTCCTTCACTTTTGCGATGTTAACTTCAGTTGCAGACGTTGATGGCCTACCAGAGCGAGGCAAATCTTCCATCACATCTCGACCGCTTTTGAACGCTTTGTACCACTCATAAACACGTGTTTTTGATAAAGTCGAATCACCGTAAGCCTTCTGTAACATTTTCAGTGACTCCGAACACGAAATTCCATTGGCGATGCAAAATTTAAGACAAACTCTTTGTTCAATGTTTTTGTCCATTATGAAATTCGCAATACACACTAGATATGATATAACTAAAAACAGCACTGTATTTAATATAAATAACAGATGCAACTCAAACTCCGCGCCAAAATAGAAAACAGTTGTGCCAATCTAACAACAACAAAAAAAACAAAAATTTGAATTTGGAACCATAAACAAATCATCCATTCCCGATACTTTGTTGACTGAAGGTATATATTAATAAACTCTAATTCAACATTTGACGAATACATCGCAATACAAATGACTTCTATTGCTATTTAAATAGCCAATGCGGCGTGTAACAGTTTTAGTGACGCAACTAAATTTCAAATATTTGCACAATTATGCTCCCAAAAAAAAGTAAGCACCCCGTAAACTCTTTTACGTACCCAGCCTGAACTTATCTTTAACGATGCTTCCCTGTAGCCAAAAGATTCGTCGAGATTAGTTCAATGAACCGGCAACGTCGGATGCGGCCTGTGGCTTGCATACATGCTAGTGGCACTTGAATTAGCATGCAATTTTCCATACTTTGAACACATTTTAGTCCCAATTACTTCCGTTGCGGTGGCTCTAAGTTTCTGAATCGTAGAATTGACGTTGGCTGCGCTATTTCGTATTGCGGCTTTACATGTGCAACTAGGTTAATTAATTTGTAATTCGCGCTTTCATGCACCTTTTGCTCGAAACTATTTGTAAAGCGGGTTTTTTAGCTTTTTGTTATAGTCTTGTATTCAAATATGGTTCGTAATTTCGATGCGATCGTCGCTGTCTGAATAGAATGATGGTTAGAGCGTTAGAGTACTACGCAGAGACTGCGGGTTTGAAGCCCAGCTATGGATCGTTTTTTTTTTGTTTTCTTTTTGTTTTTTTTTTGTTTTTGTATAGAAAATCGATGTAAATTCGGTTTTGACCCGATCGATGACGCTCAGCCTTCCAGGTATTATTCGATATATCAGGAAAAAAACTAAGATACTTATTTAACTATCACGGAATCACAGTAGCCACAACTTCTGAATATTAAACATATTTTACCTTCTAAACAGAATTAGACTTAGTTAACAGACTTAGTTGACAGTGCGCAGAATTTATAAAATCATAAAAAGCTTGTTTATATAATTTTCTGTACAAAATTATTGCAATCCAACCTAAAACGCCGCTTAAAATGCATACCCTTAGTTTTTACTTCTAAGGAGACTGAAAAATTACGAAACGACCACCATAATGACACCGCATTATACGAAGACGTGCTCTGGAAGTGAATTTTTTATCAGGAATTTTGTCATTTGTACAAAAAGTTTGACTCGTAACGGCAGTTATCTTTCACCGATCACGATACCATCATTATCATTGTGTCGAGGAATAAACGTTAATTTTGCTTAAGACTATAACAATAACCACTTGAAGAAATGGAAAGCCCAAGCGCTAACAATGCCAAGATATGAATTACTTTTAATATCATTTAATTGACCTAAAATTAAATGTTATAAGACGAGTCTCTCAGGTACCTATTACAACTAATTGTAATTAAGCTAATAGACAAAGCGATTGTTTTAGTCCTAAGTGTATCAATAGATTTTATAGGTGATTATGAAAAAAAATTACGTAGTTAAGGCCTCAATTAAGAAGCGTTGATTTTCTTCCATTACCTTATATAACCCTTATAAAACACTAACATCGTAGACGTAATATGTAATAAGTAAACACCTTCAAGTAACCACAGAGTTATTATGCTTAAAACACTTAAAATAATTGATTTGAAGAATGGTAAAAACTAATCAGATGTTAAATAGGCTAGGTGACTATCAGGTCAAGTCAGCTACCTTTAACGAAGTGTCAAGATGATGGCTACAGTACTATGGAGTTTTGTACAAAATGTGACGTGCCGTGACGTCACGTCTGAATTCTGTTAAATCTCATACTCTTTAGTTTTATTTAATTTCAAAGGACAGTCTGTTCCAATCCGTCTATATTCCGGCGAATTTAATTAAATTTTTGGAGAAGAAAATTATCTTGACTACAGTCATCTACTTAAGTACTCACGTACTTTAAAAAAATAAGTTCCTGTTAAAATGTCGACTTTTATACACGCAATTTTAATTATTAACCCATTCAGTGACATAATAGGTGATTTTGTACATAAAGACTTAATATAAGTCCTGTGTTGAATGTTTTAGAAAAATCCATCCATTAATTTCGAACAGGCCTCTCTCCTAAAGCTAATCGTCAAGGTCAGATGATAACTATCGAGCGTAGCGATACATTACAGACCATCCCGAAAGCACAGGACAAAGGAACCGGGTCAACGGCGCGATTATCGACACGCGGAGGACAATGGCCAAAGCTAATTATTCAATTTGTACCCCTTACCGCCCTGACCCGCAAATAAAATAACGCCCATTTAACTTTCCTGCCCTTTGTGAACCCCCTCATTATTCGCCATCATTCACCTTTGATTGTTCAACTCTGTAAAACAGTCTCTACCTTGTTTAGGTAAATACTCGTACTTACAGAACTAAAAACAAGCTGAAGTCAAGTAATTCTAGATATCCAGAAACCTAAATGTCTACATGTGTAATATAATGTGTATTTAAAGGTAGTCGCAACATGACAAATAACAGATCCCAAATTATTCAATTTGAATAAAGATCTTAGTAAGTCATCTCCACACCATTACCGCAAAATGGAGCTAAAAGCAGTAGCGAGCCGAAAACTCAAACGAATCCTCACATATACGCTTTAACGTTATCATACCATTACGGGGAAACACGTCACCAGAAACAAGGAAAAGCCAAAATCATGACAAATCCGTGTACAAATTGTAAGAGCCACAGAAAAAGAGAAACCCACTGAAGATTAATGTGAGCGAGTAAGGAAGCTTGGTTTCGTTTGCATTTCATTACCAGCGGCTGAGATAGCATCAATCGTTAGCTCCCCACATTGCCGTGACAACATCATAAACAGAGAGGCAATCAATTTACCAGGCATCCATTACCTACGTGAATCGTGCAGTTCCTGTGCAATACCAAGACACGCCAGAGACACTGCTCCTTTGTGTACTCCCACTTATGTAAATATAAATTACAATTAATCGTACAAGTTAATTTGATTCATCTTAGAGAGAAAACCAAGTGGCTGCCACCGCAAGGACCACTTTTTGCTATAAATTGTACGGCCACGCAAGGAATAAAACCTAAAAAGAAGCTGACACATAAATTACGGGACCTCTGCAAATTGAATTTTATCGTATGTTTTCTTTATGTGAGTAGATACGAGAGTATTTCGAGACCAATCGGTATTGTACGCAATGGAATCGGCCAGTCTCTTCTGAAGTACCTATCTATATAAGGTCTTTCTTCACTTATTACTTAGATATATTTTTGTTATTGACCGCCTGTCGTAACCCAATTATGAGTGAGTGACTATTAATCATCTGACATATTACTTATTGAATGCACACATAATTTAGACGCGATATACATTGCTATGATGAACGGCGGAATTAATGGCAGACACTATGCACACAAATGTAACTTAAGCAGCCACATGCTTGGATTCATCTCTAAGTGGACATTTGACATTATCGTTCACACGTCAGCCATCAGACATGTTCACAGGGCCAGAAGAAAACAGTACGCTAGCTTTGTGGCATTTAAAACAACGAATACTTTTGATAACTTAAGGACAGGTCACCAACGACTTACAGGCACCAAATTCTATCTAATATCAGAACAAGTGAAGCATAGACAGACTTGACAATCAAATACTACTATTCTTAATATTATTATAGTCTTCGCAACTGTAATGAAACTGTGCTGAAACTGTTTTTAAGCGTAAACACATCACGCACGTAATAATATTAAAGTGAAAAGATACAAACAGCAATACTGTTATATGGGCTTTACTATATCAAAGCCTCGTGTTAGTTAGCATTTAGGATCTCAGGTACATTGCTGATGAATTATTAATAGAATATACGGTGTTTCAGGAACGTTATGAACGCGTAGCATCAAGGACTACTATGTTTTGAGACTAGGTTTACTCAGGAGTTATCGCTGTATCAAACAAACTTCCGATGTCAATGTATTATTTACTTATACTTTTTGTGCAATAAAGAGTTTACTTACATACATACATACATACTTCCTCAATGTTTTGTGTGTAAAAATATTTTCATGTTCTTTTGAATTCAACATGCTTCTTACCTTCTTATATTAAGTGGAACGGTCCTATAAGATGAACACTTCGATCCTGTGGTTTTTTTGTGCAATTGCCCTTTAACTTATCACTCACTCATTGTGACTTAAATTTTAGAATAAAGTTATTTCAATTTAATTTCAAATACTGCCAGTTATCCTACACAACAAACAAATACATCAATATAAAATCTACCCGAAAGAAAATGCGTTTAAAACGTTTTAACGATCGAGTAGCGCCATCTTTCATCCACAATAATATTTATGAACTTGTTACATATAAAACTCTTACTGTTGGCCGGGTGACACGAATGCATTTATATGGGGATGTCCTAATCTTAATTTATTTTCAATGCGTTTCAACTGCTAAAGAATCATAAAACGAGCTTTCATCTCTGTCACACTAGCGTGTTAGAACAGGGCGAAGATGCAATATTCCCTCTGGCGAGGAATAGAGTGGACACGGCCACATATGGCGAGTGACTTTTATGCGCTCTTGGCGGACACTTGAAGTCGTTCGTTTAAGGACATGACCTATGTAACGTTCGCTGGGAAACATCGGGTTATTGAAATTCTCTAGGAGACGCGCTAGACATGCCGGAATAATAGTAGAAAATATTCGACACTTCCTTATTGTACAAAGCGTTTGACTCTATAACATAAAGCAATATGGTCAGCTCTTCAGAATTAGGGTGTTTCGGACAAATACATGAGACTTATCGAGCGTGTATGTGAGCAGCTTAGAGAGTAAAGGGGACGACATTACATCCGCAGAGGGGTACACCAAGGAGACCTACTGTCACCCAAATTCTCTGTCACTAAGCTAGAAAACATAACAACGAATGTAAATAGATTGAAATGGCAATGGAGAGGTCATAATTATGCTAAGGAGAAAAGAAAACTGGAGTCAAATCATCACCCTATGGTACCCAAGAAATAGCAAGCGCAAACATGGTCGGCCTCGCAGAATATGAGAAGCCGACTTTGTGAAATTAGTAGGTAAAACATGGGCCAGAATGGCTCAAAATAGAGAAGAGTGGAAAAGATGGAAGAGGCTTTTGTCAAAGAACAAACAAACAGAGAAATATACATAAATAAAATGTATCAAAGTTCTAAACATGTTAAACTGTTTGAAGTAAAGGCTTATATTATTATTATTATTATATGTATGTACAAAGATAAGGCAATAAATCTGGGCCATTATTCTATTTTTGATACTTTCGTTATCGACATCAAATTGTTGACGTAATGACAGCTCTTATTCACTTTTCGTGCAAAAATAAAGCTTAGTTTTACGTAAATATTTTTTAAATAACGTAACAGACGAGTAAAATAACTCACATATAAAAAGTTTGCTTCTCTTGTGTAGTCTGTACGAACATAAAGCAAAGTAGGCTTCCCAAATTGAATCTATCGGGTCACTTAGTTCAGGAGAGGTAGTTGAGCGATCGATCGGGATCCCACTAGACGCTGCACATAACTTAGGCTGCCGGGTCCTAGGACACTCGAATTGGAAATGTGCTGATAGTGATAATGTCGAATACATTATACCTTGCAAGTAAAATAATGATTTACTGTGTTAAAAAGATGGCCATCATTTTTAATCCTATTCGAGGACGAACATTTTAACTTTGTCGATTAGTTATCTGTGGTTTACACATACACAGAGGTAAGAATAGGTTGGTTTTAGTAGAAGCTGTTTAGGAAATAAGTGCATATTTCAAATATTTAAATTTTTTTTTATGCTTGTTCCCGTTGATTCTCAAATAAACAGGAAGACAAATCATACATTTAACCGATTTTATAGAAGAAAACACATTTAGATTCAAACTAAATTGACATGCACGCATAAAACACATATAGCTATTTCATGGTATGCCAATCCGAACCCAATGGACCTTAATAAAATGGAATCATATTTACAAATCCGATTTGGTCGCGTCTAATACCCGACCGAATCGGATTTATTTATTTATGACAGCTGTCGTGAATATTATTAGTATTTGATGTTACTAACGATAATTTTTTGTACCTACTTAGCGTTGGAAATTCTATGCTGTTCTTAAGCAACCTCAGAGAGTTTATTACCTACTTTACATCTAAACCTATGTCTAGTTCAACGTCGTACAATTTTGAAAATGAAACGCTGACCCATCATAGAACTATGTCACTGTGACATTATTAAATAATTTGTTTGACACTTCTAACGATTTGATTTATAAGGTCACCGTGACACTGTTGTATGTCGGTATACCAATCAAGGTTCCATATTGCTGATATCACATACTAAACTAATATGACCATTTGACACACGAGGAGGGGTACCTAGCGACATAAACACTGGTATAAGACCAATTGCGCTAAGTTACCGACACTGAAAATTTAAAACTTAACTATAGCTATGTCAAAAAATAAAAAGACACATGGAACCAATACGATTCTTCTCAAAGAGTTATATTCCTCATCGTTGGTGGTAATAAAATGTTCGTGTTAAGGAAAACACTTGTCCACCGTTGATTATTTCTCCCTTATCGAATTAGGGAGGAGTTCCGAGGAATTACATTAACAACAAAGAGGGCGAGGGCATTCCGGCTTAATGGGCGGCGTCGACGTCCCCGGCCGTCACTTAGCCCGTCGCCGCGCCAATAAAGTGGACGATGCACTCGGTATGGACTTCAAAACAAATGCTTTTTCAAAGCCAGAACAACCTTGTTCAACGCCTTTGCCTTAAAACAAATGAGGAAACTTACACTTTATCATATTTTTAACTAAAGTATAATCGTCATAATATAAAAACATTCTGCGATTGATTAATATCACACCCGCTAGTCAAACAGTTTTTTTACCATATGCGCTGCGCAGTTGCGCTGAAAATAGCGAATTGTTTGACTATGTATGTATGTAACAAGGATTGGAAGTTTTTTTAAGGAAGCTGTTGAACTATTTTTAATAAATGGGACATTATTTATTATTCAAGCCTTGCGTAGAGAACACATAGGCCTTTACACCAATGGCACGCATCTTTATAATTCTTATATTTTCTCAAACATGCTCAGAAAGGATGGCATTTCTTTTGAAAAACGAAGACGCGAAGGGCCTCATTTTCTTCCTAGGAGTAAAATAAACGTATGAAAACCCATTTTTGTCCGCTGCGATATTTTTTTTAAAGTGCTGTCCAATGCATACAGAATAGAAAGGACCAAGAAATAAATCTCATACAGCCAAGGCAACTGCTCGTTTTCGTAGCACAGTGCGTGTGTTTTCTTCTTTTTAATTTTCTTTAAAATTGTCTATGGTTAGAAAAAAAATTAACCACCACCCTACCACAAGCCCGAAATATCAACATCTCAAATTCAACAGATAAACATAAATGTTCCTGGAAAACCCATAACAATTTCGTTTACAAATTGTCCTAATATGACTAACATCACTTTTAATATTAATTTTACTTTTACAAATATATTTGTATCATTTCCTCACATGTTTGAGAAAAGCATTATATATGCCTCGGCGGAAACGGGGGGATTGCCTGACTCGTATTTTAGCAGGCCTCGCTATTGCTCGGCCTGCTAACCACCTCGTCAGGCAATCCCTTACTTTCCGCGCCTAGGCAATAATGAACTATTATTAAACAAATCGCAAGTTAACTATAACAACGAACTTACACTTTAAATGATCTTATAGAAATTCAGGCCAAAAACCTGTAACTAAACTATAAAGCTTTTTTGTGTGCAATAAAACTTTATATTTTCTTCCTACTCAGGTATCCATTGTAGTGCAGAAGAGCAAAAAATGACGAATAAGATTTCTTAATATTATTACCATACAAAATTATAAATAAACACAATATGTCACTTACACGTTTTGGTATATTTTTATTGTCTGTATCACAGCGACATCAATCCGCATGCCTACACCTTTGAGGCAGCTACATAATCAGTTCGTAGCTTTGCTACGGCGGCGTAGCGATCCCGTAGCATTTCATTGCATTGGAAATGCATAGAGATCAAGGTATTGCGTTGCATCTGTGACATACGTGAGATATCGTAATTGAATTTCATACGTGTTGAGTATACTTTCTGCATATTCTCTTTAACATTCTGAGAATGTTATTGCATGAATTACGCGCCGCAAAATCTTACCCATCTTTGCTGACCGCGAAATAGTTTTGAGAACCACATAATAAACTTGAACATCCTAAGGAAACTGAAATTAAGATCATAAATTAGGTATTGTAACGGAACTAGCTTCATCTAAGCTATTTCGTCACTTCACAAAATAATTTGTAGGCGGAAAAAAGTTAATAATAAATAATACTAAAAATAAATTAAAATTTTAGAAGCAAATAAATCAATACTATGAAGGGGCTTTGTAATTATTATAATCAAACTTAATCCATTTATAATGTATGTAAGCTAAGTTAAAAAAGGGCAATATTCAGTAACAATTACTTAAAAATAAAATTAAATAAATAAAGTTTTAGAACCAGTATAAAACTTGAATCAGTATAAATGCTTAAAATTCTTGGAAAGGAATGAATAAATTATTGTTGCTAAGCGAAATTTAAATTAAAAGAAATTGAGTCCTATTTGTTAGACATTACGATATGTTTGACAATACAGTTAGAAAAAGGGACGCCATCTTTACGTTAGACGCATCTATAATACGGAATAAACAAATGTCTAAATAGAAAATCAACTTTAAATTAAGGGCCATAATGTCGGAATTGGAACCGATGTAAGACTTGTAGCAGGGCCGCCATTCTTGTACGTCGGCGCCAGGTGCCCAGATGTCTAGACATCATTAAAGTTCTGTCTAGATAGAAAGTGAACTTTAAACTAAGGGACATAATGTTGGAATTTGAAGCGATGTAAGACTTGTAAGAGTTGGAATTGGGCCGCCATGTTTCTGCACCGCGCCGGGAGAGCGGACGTCTAGATAGAAAATGAACTTTAAATTTAAGGGAATAATGTCGGAATTTGAAGCGATGTAAGACTTGTAAGAGGGCCGCCATTTTTTGTACGCCGCACCGGGAGGGCGAATGGTTATTCGTAGATAGAAAATGAACTGTAAACTGAAGGTCATTATGCTGGAATTTGAAGCGATGTAAGACTTGTAAAAGTTGTCGGGGTCGAGAAGGCATAAATAGATGTGAATAAGGGTGATCTTGACTTTTGCTTGGCGGTCGTCAGAGGAGTAAGTTGTAGCCGAAAACTGGGAGCAGATTTTTATTATATTGTACTTATGTATTTGTACATATTATTTAACTGGGGTAATTTAGTATATAAATATTTGGCTTTTTGTTGGCGGGCTTCGGAGGAGTAAGTTGTAGCCGAAAACTGGGAGCAGATTTTTATTATATTGTACTTATGTATTTGTACATATTTTTTTAACTGGGTTAATTTAGGATATTAATATTTGGGTTTATAACAATCGTCGGTTGGGTGAATTGTTGCTGCCACTGGGAGGTTGGAGTTAATACTTATTTCTTGGGTATTTGTGGACATCATTTAAATGGGTTAATTTAGAATTTAATTATGGGGTTTTGATGATGCATCTCGATGAGATATAATGGATTCACAGCCTGAAATTTGGGGTATATTATTTAATTGTGTTAGTTTAAGGTTTAATATTTGTGTTCCAGGTATTTAACTTATAGTGAATGTTTTGCTTGGTGTTAATTTTGTTTTTAATTCCAGGTCTCCGCTTTGTTCGACTTACTTGGTAGTCGTTGGGCTGAGATCCAGGCAGACGTTGATAACAATTATAAAACTTCACTTACATTTTGGTTAAGGGATATTTGAATATCAGATCTTATCTTTTAACCAAGTAAGTCAAGGGTTTTCGCGTACGGCTCTGACGGCTGTTAACTCGCGTTTCGTCAGATATCACTAGCAATATTCTGTAAATTTGCTCTTCAGGTACCGTAACTGGAACCGATGCTTTGGCAGTGGGGACGGTATGCAGAATATGTATTAGTGATAGTCCCTTATTTATATATTTATATATCGACCACCTTAGGTATTTATCCGACTCGGATGCCAACTTAAGGCTTTCATTAGCCGGCGGAACAGTCTTAGGATTACACACAGGAATTCTAGTTCCGAAGTTTTTGTCATGATAGGTTTAGCTGGTCTAGCAGGGTATCTTTACACCGAGATATTCTGACACTACACATCTACACGATTAATTGTAAATGTAAGAGTTACGTGACTCTTTAGTTTGATTCAAAACAGTAGAATTTTAGGGTTTGTTAGGTAGTTAGAAGTTTCCTCATTACACCGTGAGGAGCTTTAATACACATAATTGTGCTTTAGCTAGGCAAGAAATCGTCGAATCACGTTAAAAAACAAAATCACAATAAAAGCTAAAATATCCATATAATTAAATAAATTATAACGATTATAGTAAAATGAACTATATTTCAAATAATAAGAATTTAAATATTATGCGAATAAATTCAATAAGTTAAAAGCTAAGGCAAATATTGTGTGAAGTCAATTCATAAGATGAATGACACTTCACGACTAACTAGTCTGTGGTAGAGAGGGCGCTGAAAACGTCAAACTGATGTATTGGTAGAAAGCGTTGAGAATGATTTCGAGCCGGTTTTGGATGATTTAAAGCAGAAAAATGTTTGTTCACAAGTTAAATTAAGCTGCAGTCTTACTTCGAGAAACATAAAAGTGATATAACGTTGAGTCCAAGTCAAACCAGTGATTGAAAAGTGATCAAATAGATCAAATAGTTAATCAATAATACTCCAGCTGGGTTGATTCATAGTTAGCATTATGAAACTGGAGGATTCTAAGTATGAACCTCATAAAACCAGTCTGGGCTTATTACGGGCAGAAGTCCCGAAGCGTTACTTCCCGTAGAGTGGAAAACAAGTGCACTTCATACAAGATAGGACTAGATTGTTTTAGAATGAAAACAAATTTCCAGATAGAATCAATACCAGTTATTTTACCTTTTAAACTGAATCAATCAAGCTATGAGTTTAAATATAAAACAAATAGTGGGTAAAGAGCCCAAATTACCAATCTTATTATGTTTCTTGAGGTTGAAATTAACCTTTTGATATTGGGTTTCAATTATTAGGAGAGCAAACCTAAGTAAAAACCTAGCTAACATGCTAATTCTGCATCTCTAAGTAAGAAACACTACTTATATGTATTGAAATGGTCAAATTAGACGTTAAAGTAAAATTCTAATAAAAGGCTAGAATGTCTTACCTGATTTTCTTTGATTGTTGATGACAAATAGATAGTATGTGGAGCAATAGACAGTCTGGGACGTATTGCACAGTTTCCTGCGGCGGTGTGGGCAGGAAGCCTTCCCCTAAATTAGGGGGGGCCCTCATAAGCCATTTCATTATATATATTTAGCGTCACCGAGAACCATAAAACTCATTTTAATCGACATTAGATTTTATTACTTGAAAGCGATGAAGTAAAACCACTTTCTAATTCTGCTACTCAGTTGCCTTAACATGTCAGGGTTAGGTATGGTTATTCTAGGCTTGTATCTGATACTAGGAATCTAGGTCCCCTGATAAAACTATAAATTTGGGCCGGAGATACAATATTAACTCCCTATGTTGGTTGATTGTATCTGTATACCATATTCAAATCCAATAAGTACCTAATAATTGAATAAACAGGGTATGGAAATAAATGCTATAATTATTATAGAAAAATTAGAATTACAATTCTGCAGATATAAAATTTCTAATACAAATAATAATGAAAATTAGGTCTAGTTTCAATCTAAGCTCTGGTTGTACTATGGGAGCTAAACAATGATATGCATACTTGTAAAGGAGAATACTCACTTGAAAGTAAAGTAAACATCCATGACTCAGGGACAAAGTAATTATTACACAAATATTTGCCTGCGTCAGGTTTCGAACCTGGGACTGCTAGCTTTGTGGGCAGGGTCGTTACCAACTGGCTAACATTCATTAATATGTCAATATAAAAGTTATATGAGTTAGTATACTATAATAGTAGAGCAAATATAAATTTAATTAATATTTTAGGTTGTATTCAAATCGATTAAAGTCATTAAAGTATAAGAATCTGATAACATTTATTATTACTGAAAATATTGCTGAATTTTCAAATAATGGGGTAAAACAAGTTGTTAGGGTATTTCTGTTTCAATGCATAAAGTAAATCATAAGTATATATCCATTTTATAAGTTGACTATTAAGTATTAATTAGGTTCATTAGGTAAGTTAGGAAAGTAAACTATAAGTCTTAATTAGTTTGAAAAGAACTTGGTCGCTACTGTCATAACTAGGAGTACTACCACTATGATGATCACATTCTATAACAAAGGCCAAAATATAAATAAAACTAGCTTCATAAATTTAGGGTTCCTTATCACATCATTTCTGATATGAACACTCAACAATTCCAAATTAACAACTAAATATTTTACCAATGGGTTTAACTCCTTAATTGTTATTATTACAAGTAGGGTTAAAAGGTTGCCACAATTTAATATCTTAAATATCTCATAAATTTTAATTATCTTGTTAGGTAGGTACTGTAACGGAACTAGCTTCATCTAAGCTATTTCGTCACTTCACAAAATAATTTGTAGGCGGAAAAAAGTTAATAATAAATAATACTAAAAATAAATTATAATTTTAGAAGCAAATAAATCAATACTATGAAGGGGCTTTGTAATTATTATAATCAAACTTAATCCATTTATAATGTATGTAAGCTAAGTTTAAAAAAGGGCAATATTCAGTAACAGTTACTTAGAAATAAAATTAAATAAAGAAAGTTTTAGAACCAGTATAAAACTTGATAAATGCTTAAAATTCTTGGAAAGGAATTAATAAATTATTATTGGTAAGCGAAATTTTAATTAAAAGAAACTGAGTCCTATTTGTTAGACATTACGATATGTTTGACAATACAGTTAGAAAAAAGGGACGCCATCTTTACGTTAGACGCATCTATAATACGGAATAAACAAATGTCTAAATAGAAAATCAACTTTAAACTAAGGGCCATAATGTCGGAGTTGGAACCGATGTAAGACTTGTAGCAGGGCCGCCATTCTTGTACGTCGGCGCCAGGTGCCCAGATGTCTAGACATCATCAGAGTTCTGTCTAGATAGAAAGTGAATTTTAAACTAAGGGACATAATGTTGGAATTTGAAGCGATGTAAGACTTGTAAGAGTTGGAATTGGGCCGCCATGTTTCTGCACCGCGCCGGGAGAGCGGACGTCTAGATAGAAAATGAACTTTAAATTTAAGGGAATAATGTCGGAATTTGAAGCGATGTAAGACTTGTAAGAGGGCCGCCATTTTTTGTACGCCGCACCGGGAGGGCGAATGGTTACTCGTAGATAGAAAATGAACTGTAAACTGAAGGTCATTATGCTGGAATTTGAAGCGATGTAAGACTTGTAAAAGTTGTCGGGGTCGAGAAGGCATAAATAGATGTGAATAAGGGTGATCTTGACTTTTGCTTGGCGGTCGTCGGAGGAGTAAGTTGTAGCCGAAAACTGGGAGGAGATTTTTATTATATTGTACTTATGCATTTGTACATATTATTTAATTGGGGTAATTTAGTATATAAATATTTGACTTTTGCTTGGCGGTCGTCAGAGGAGTAAGTTGTAGCCGAAAAACTGGGAGCAGATTTTTATTATATTGTACTTATGTATTTGTACATATTATTTAACTGGGGTAATTTAGTATATAAATATTTGGCTTTTTGTTGGCGGGCTTCGGAGGAGTAAGTTGTAGCCGAAAACTGGGAGCAGATCTTTATTATATTGTACTTATGTATTTGTACATATTTTTTTAACTGGGTTAATTTAGGATATTAATATTTGGGTTTATAACAATCGTCGGTTGGGTGAATTGTTGCTGCCACTGGGAGGTTGGAGTTAATACTTATTTCTTGGGTATTTGTGGACATCATTTAAATGGGTTAATTTAGAATTTAATTATGGGGTTTTGATGATGCATCTCGATGAGATATAATGGATTCACAGCCTGAAATTTGGGGTATATTATTTAATTGTGTTAGTTTAAGGTTTAATATTTGTGTTCCAGGTATTTAACTTATAGTGAATGTTTTGCTTGGTGTTAATTTTGTTTTTAATTCCAGGTCTCCGCTTTGTTCGACTTACTTGGTAGTCGTTGGGCTGAGATCCAGGCAGACGTTGATAACAATTATAAAACTTCACTTACATTTTGGTTAAGGGATATTTGAATATCAGATCTTATCTTTTAACCAAGTAAGTTAAGGGTTTTCGCGTACGGCTCTGACGGCTGTTAACTCGCGTTTCGTCAGATATCACTAGCAATATTCTGTAAATTTGCTCTTCAGGTACCGTAACTGGAACCGATGCTTTGGCAGTGGGGTCGGTATGCAGAATATGTATTAGTGATAGTCCCTTATTTATATATTTATATATCGACCACCTTAGGTATTTATCCGACTCGGATGCCAACTTAAGGCTTTCATTAGCCGGCGGAACAGTCTTAGGATTACACACAGGAATTCTAGTTCCGAAGTTTTTGTCATGATAGGTTTAGCTGGTCTAGCAGGGTATCTTTACACCGAGATATTCTGACACTACACATCTACACGATTAATTGTAAATGTAAGAGTTACGTGACTCTTTAGTTTGATTCAAAACAGTAGAATTTTAGGGTTTGTTAGGTAGTTAGAAGTTTCCTCATTACACCGTGAGGGGCTTTAATACACATAATTGTGCTTTAGCTAGGCAAGAAATCGTCGAATCACGTTAAACAACAAAATAACAATAAAAATTAAAATATCCATATAACTAAATAAATTATAACGATTATAGTAAAATTAACTATATTTAAAATAATAAGAATTTAAATATTATGCGAATAAATTCAATAAGTTAAAAGCCAAGGCAAATATTGTGTGAAGTCAATTCATAAGATGAATGACACTTCACGACTAACTAGACTGTGGTAGAGAGGGCGCTTAAAACGTCAAACTGATGTATTGGTAGAAAGCGTCGAGAATGATTTCGAGCCGGGTTTGGATGATTTAAAGCAGAAAAATGACTGTTTTCAAGTTAAATTAAGCTGCAGTCTTACTTCGAGAAACATAAAAGTGATATAACGTCGGCCAAGTCAAATCAGTGATTGAAAAGTGATCAAATAGATCAAATAGTTAATCAATAATACTCCAGCCAGATTGATTCATAGCTAGCATTATGAAACTGGAGGATTCTAAGTATGAACCTCATAAAACCAGTCTGGGCTTATTACGGGCAGAAGTCCCGAAGCGTTACTTCCCGTAGAGTGGAAAACAAGTGCACTTCATACAAGATAGGACTAGATTGTTTTAGAATGAAAACAAATTTCCAGATAGAATCAATACCAGTTATTTTACCTTTTAAACTGAATCAATCAAGCTATGAGTTTTAAATATAAAACAAGTAGTGGGTAAAGAGCCCAAATTACCAACCTTATTATGTTTCTTGAGGTTAAGATTAACCTAGGGATATTGGTTTCATTTGTCAGGAGAGCAAACCTAAGTAGAAACCTAGATAACACACTAATTCTGCATCTCTAAGTAAGAAGCACTACTTATATATATTGAAATGGTCAAGTTTACCGTTAAAGTAAAATTCTAATAAAAGGCTAGAATGTCTTACATAATTTACCTTGTTTGTTGATAACAAATAGATAGTATGTGGAGCAATAGACAGTCTGGGACGTATTGCACAGATCCCTGCGGTCCGGAGGGGCAGGAATCCTCCCCCTAAATTAGGGGGGGCCCTCATAAGCCATTTCATTATATATATTTAGCGTCACCGAGAACCATAAAACTCATTTTAATCGACATTAGATTTTATTACTTGAAAGCGATGAAGTAAAACCACCTTCTAATTCTGCTACTCAGTTGCCTTAACATGTCAGAGTTAGGTATGGTTATTCTAGGCTTGTATCTGATACTAGGAATCTAGGTCCCCTGATAAAACTATAAATTTGGGCCGGAGATACAATATTAACTCCCTATGTTGGTTGATTGTATCTGTATACCATATTCAAATCCAATAAGTACCTAATAATTGAATAAACAGGGTATGGAAATAAATGCTATAATTATTATAGAAAAATTAGAATTACAATTCTGCAGATATAAAATTTCTAATACAAATAATAATGAAAATTAGGTCTAGTTTCAATCTAAGCTCTGGTTGTACTATGGGAGCTAAACAATGATATGCATACTTGTAAAGGAGAATACTCACTTGAAAGTAAAGTAAACATCCATGACTCAGGGACAAAGTAATTATTACACAAATATTTGCCTGCGTCAGGTTTCGAACCTGGGACTGCTAGCTTTGTGGGCAGGGTCGTTACCAACGGGCTAACATTCATTAATATGTCAATATAAAAGTCATATGAGTTAATATACTATAATAGTAGAGCAAATATAAATTTAATTAATATTTTAGGTTGTACTACAAATCAAATAAAGTCATTAAAGTATGAGAATCTGATAACATTTATTATTACTGAAAATATTGCTGGATTTTCAAATAATGGGGTAAAACGAGTTGTTAGGGTATTTCTGTTTCAATGCATAAAGTAAATCATAAGTATATCTCCATTTTATAAGTTGACTATTAAGTATTAATTAGGTTCATTAGGTAAGTTAGGAAAAGTAAACTATAAGTCTTAATTCGTTTGAAAAGAACTTGGTTGCTACTGTCATAACTAGGAGTAATACCACTATGTTGATCACATTCTATAACAAAGGCCAAAATATAAATAAAACTAGCTTCATAAATTTAGGGTTCCTTATCACATCATTTCTGATATGAATACCAACAATTCCAAATTAACATCTAAATATTTTACAAATGGGTTTAGCTTATTAATTGTTATTATTACAAGTAGGGTTAAAAGGTTGCCATAATTTAATATCTTAAATATCTCATAAATTTTAATTATCTTGTTAGGTAGGTACAATTTGGTTGCACGTTTTAATTATGGTTACTGACTAATATAGCACATTAAATAGCTAATATTTATAATACTATCCCATACTGTAAAGCTACATTTTGTTAATTAATTAATTTAATTTAGGTTAGGTAGGTCCATTAATTGTAATTCTTATTATTACAATTATTAGGAGGTTAACCGGTCTTTTTACAATTTGGTGCCGTGACCAGGATTGATATGTGTAAGGTATAATATGGGGAGACCATGACCAAGGATGTATGACTTATTTACAATATGGTACACCAAAACCAGAATATTTAAATAAATATGGGATTGAGTGCTATAATATTAGTTGGTGACTAAATTAGTAGGCACTTTTACTATTAACATCAATGAAATATTGTAATCAGTTTGCAATACTGTAGTGAATTGTTGGGTTTTCATATCTGAATGAGTATTACTTGTATTTAGCTAAGTTAGTAGTGATCGCTTGTAGCGATCACAATTTGTTGACGTGGTGGATTAGAACATTTAAGACTTATAGTTGACTGTAAATGGGTGATCATTAATTTAAAGCTCAATAGGGGTTCGCAATAACATTAACAGAAACATAACATTGAACTAACTTACAAAGTAACCTACAAAGCATCTATATTATATGAGAAATAAAACACAGATAGTATAAACATTATCGGTTGTAATCTTAACTTTACATGAAGTTTATGTTATCATAATTCTTCATTTCCTCTTAAATTTTCTGCATTTCCATGTAATGTCAGCGTAGTGAAGTGGCATTGTCTTTTACGTTCCGTGGGTGTCGTAAGGAGCGATTATTTTAGAGCAGATTATTAGGTTGGACTGTCAAGCTTTTGCAGCAATGTTACTCGATGTTGCTTCTTGAATTCACAAATTTGTTGAAGTAGCATTGAGGCTTCATGTAATCTGCCTAAGTTGAAATGCGGGCGAGAGGTTGAGCTTCATGTTAATAAACCCTTGACGTTATTCAATTCATTATTTCAAACACCAAGTCGGGTCTCTTCTATTTATCGGGAGCACTAAAGATTAGTTCACTTTTCTATTAGTAAACAACAAAATTGAAGCGCGAACGGAGATCCTTGCAGCTATACAAGAGCAATATTTTCTCACTAATTGCTTGTGGATGTGCTATTGTCTATCCAAATACGATTGTAATAATTAATGGGTCGTCGCGGTCGATACCTTGATCGATATTATTCTGTAATAGTCACAGATAATAATATGATGGAAATTATTTGGCAACGTTTGACGTTAGCCTACGCAGTTGTTAAGGGTGTTTGAGACACGTAAATAAACGCGCGTGGGGTATTTAAAGGATAAGAAAAGAGGATGTTTAATAATAACACAATATAATATTACATAAAAGTTGGCGGGTTACTTTACTAAAGGTCAACTTGTTTAATTATATATCTGGTTAAATTGGTAATCGTTGAAGTAGTCTGTTATCTCCACTATGATGCAATAATAAAACGATTTGGTATGCGTTGGGCTAGTTCTTGAGGGAATAGCGTGGTCGGCTGGAATCGCCATTAATAACACTTTTAGAGGCTACTAGATGAAGTACCTAGTCATGAACATTTATTCATTAATAAGTGTATCTATTTATACATGTTGGGTTGCACTGAGATAAGCAATATGCGTTTATGTAGCAGTAAACTATTACGTTACTGTTAGACACTTAAAGGGCTAATCATCATACTATAAAGGCATTATTGATTAAATTAAATTCAGCAAGTTGATAGTTATCTATTTACTTTAGCATAAAGGTAATTGCGGGTTCCATTGCGACAAACCCTCCTTTATAGTTTGTTCTGGAAATAAGTTATAAAAAAAAAAATTAAAATAAAAAAACCCACATATTTAAAATAATAATATTTTATTTTATAAAGCTTTTATACCATACATATGGTTAAGTAAGTTACCTTGACTACAGTAGAGCGACCTATTAACATGAAAATAGTTTATATAAAAAATAGTATATAAACTATAACAAAATTTAATATTTTTAAACAAAATTTCATTTACATGTTTGTTCTTTTTAGTCAAATTATTGGCTAGATAGAATAAACAAGTGAATTTTGTTTAATGGAAGTGAGTGAGTGTTAGTGCACATAAAAGATAATATAAAAAGGGAAAGATAATTAAAACTCAGAAGAATTAGGGGGCGTCAATCTGACTTTAAAGATGATAATGAGAACGGTGAACACCTTATCTATTAAATTAAACAAAATAAGCGAAGAAATTCAAAACAAAAAAAAAAAAAAAATGAGATAGGAACATAGCAAGTATATTATTATTATTAAACAATTATAAGGTTATCAAATATGGAGAAAACATAATTATTGAAATTCACTAAAGGAAATCAAAATAATTTACAACTATTGTGGGGTCGGTATTGGATACCTTAAGATTTTTTAAAGTTGGGCTTTGTTTTATAATACAAAGAAAATACTTGTAGAAGCAAATTAATAAATCCAAAATGATAAACAGTAAATACAAAAATAGCTACTTGTTATTTTCTTCCTCTAAAACGCGCTTGAAAGTTAGTGATTGACCGTCTTAACTTACTGTCGGAGATAAGGATGCTAGACAAGTTATTATATTTCATTAACAGGAGTTGGCGACTAAATAGGGTTGAGAACTAAGAAGGGGGCGCAATTAAATTAGGCAGTCACAACTAGCAAATATGATATAGGGAATAATTTTGTTTTTCACACCGGGTTCTAACTGAGTACTCATCCTAGTAATATTGAAAGATGAAATTATTGAACAGTTTTATTTGTAATGGGACACCAGGGGGCGTTTTAAGGTGATTAAACATATAAGAGATAAATTCAATTAGATATATCACGAAACAATTAAAACAATTGCTTATGTCATGTCATATCTGTCAAAATTAAATTATAAGAACATAGTTAAGGTCCGCGGTTACTCTCAAAAAATCAAAGGGTTTATTCAACGAGTTCAAAACACTTGTGCCCGTTCCTGTCTTGGCGTTCCATTGTAGGTTCATGTCACACTTCACTTTAATAAACGCCACTTTCTTAAAATTCTACATAGACGCAAGCCTCATCTGGCATGTCTCCTCTTGGGGTAGCTAAACACCAGGCCTCAACATATCTCTTCGGGAAAATTGTCTTTCGTAAGCCACGGGGTTCATGGCAATGAGGGTCACCATTGTTGTCCATCAACATACGTTAACTGCTTTTCGTGAGTTTCAAATATGTAGCGACAAAGTGTTGAAAAAAAAATCCGTCCCACCGCTCAGGAATCTGAAATGTAAACATAATTTAAAGCTCAAGGCTCAAAAGGTCGAGAAAATTTTAGAAATGACACTAATTGCGTCTATTAGGTTCGTTACATACCTGCGTTTGCGCCTCACAAGAGCATGATGTTACTTGCTGTTTGTACATCTCATTTGACTTTGCAAAATGTAATTTGTGGTTTCAATCGGGTTTCTCGGTCTTTGATTTAATTTTGTTGCGAATAATGTAATAATGAAATTGTTTAGTTATCATAGATAAGACCTAGGTTATTTATATTCTTTTTCTTTAAAGTCACAGACTATCTAAATTTGTGCAAAGCGAAGTTTGCACGACGGCATTATTAAGTTGCATTACATGTTTTAAGCCGGCCTTACACGGTCTAAGTCAGATTGTGGGTTCGTGTTCATGTTATTAATTAAGGAAGCACGAATTTGCATATAATTTAACTATCACATAATAATATAACTATAATCTGAACTTTTTCTGATTATGAATTTCTCATATTGATCTGACAGATTAATCTGACATACGTTATGAATTCTGAACGCACCCATTTTCATACATTATTTATGGTCGAACACACATCCTCGAATTTCAGATTATGAATTTAGTTGACATTGCAATAATAAGTATAGATACCTACTGACGTTCATGACATAACTGATTAATCGGAAAACTTAAGACAGAATGAGGCAAGTCACCGGGATTTGTATTATGAATTCGGAGTCTTGAATCGGATTATGTATGACCGGCCTTATCTAGTTCTTTTTGGTTTTAATAGTGAGTAAGGAAATGTAGTGTGTATTAGTTGAAAGGTTTAACAAATAAGGACAGTCTTGTTTATATAGCTTCTGAGTGGAAAGGGAGAGGCCTGTCCATGATTATTTACTGAAAGGACATTAAATACTAGAAGTTGGAAAGTTAGATGGGTTAGTGAATTTGAATGAAATCCTTGGAAGTTATTAATCATAGATAGAGGGGTGAGTCGGCGGCCTTTCGTTATGTAGGTTAAGGAAAATTTATACTAACAGTTAATTTTTTAAAATTTAAAAAAATATATATATAAAAAAAAAAATTAGAGCGAAAGTAACTAGAGGCGTCTAGGATGGTTGGTCAGGATAAAGTCTTTGGAAAAAAAAAATAGAAGGGGGTTATATATAAACTTATAAGAAAAAAATTAGATCTTTTTGAAAAAAAAAAGGGGATTCAAGGGGTTTTGCAACCAAATATATAATAGATGAAGAAAAAAAAAAAAACAAAATTAAATTAAATTAAGAAAAATTTTAAATTAAAAAGTAAAATCTAATGGTGGGAAGTAAAATTTGGATACCGCAATTAATATTTAAAGAAAAAAAACGGAATGGTTTCTCTCTGGATTTATATCACTGAAGTTAAGTGACAGATGTTTGTCTTATCAATTTTTAGTTGTTTTTGCTAATTTGATTTGTCGGTTAGTTAGAATTATAAATAGGAAGAATATATCATAATACCACGATAAAAAATAAAACTAAATTAATTTAGTGTCACATTCGAACAGTGCAGTGGAATGTCTAGTGGAGTGAATCAGAGATTGAGGAAGGAAGACGACTATATATTTTTTAATTAGGGACAGACAAGACATTTATTTGCAACAGACAGTAAATAATGGAATTGGACTTACCTAGGTAAGAGGCTATGTATTTCAATGTTCTGCGAATAGTGATACGGGTTTTACTGTTATTTAACCGGAGACATAAAACTTATACAACAGATCTCTTTGTGAGGGAGTGGTAGGTAAGTCGATATGTTCGGCAATTCCAAAGTTAATTTTGGCCACAGGGAGATCTTTCCTATACAGTGCCCGGGAGGCGTTTGATATTCACTCTACTCATACCCCATTGAGTTTATGAGAATAGTTATGGATAATTATTCTTGATAGAGTTGTGGTAAATGTTAAGATATGATTGGTAGAAACTATAAGTAATGGAGTTTGTATAGAGGGATATATAAAGGCTTTTTACCACAAATAGCCAGATGTGCAACATTTTGTGATAAAATGTCAATATCTTTATATATTGCTATTAGAGCTGAAACTGCCTGAGAAACAGTTTTCCTTCATATGAACTAAATGCGCTTGGTTCCAGAGATATTATTAGACATAACCACAGTTCGAAGTTAAGAATAAGAGTTATTTCTATGAACATAAGCTAAATGGTATAAAAACACATATACATCATATTTCAGGATGGTTTTAATAAATGACAGTAAAATTTTTTGAGATTATTTTGTGAATTAGTGGTTAGAATATTTTCTTCCTGTTGAGTAGAGAGGAATAGTAAGTGGAAAGTTAAAATGGTGATTGGAGACAGAAAGAAACATATTCTAAAGGGGGCGGATGTAACGGAACTAGCTTCATCTAAGCTATTTCGTCACTTCACAAAATAATTTGTAGGCGGAAAAAAGTTAATAATAAATAATACTAAAAATAAATTATAATTTTAGAAGCAAATAAATCAATACTATGAAGGGGCTTTGTAATTATTATAATCAAACTTAATCCATTTATAATGTATGTAAGCTAAGTTTAAAAAAGGGCAATATTCAGTAACAGTTACTTAGAAATAAAATTAAATAAAGAAAGTTTTAGAACCAGTATAAAACTTGATAAATGCTTAAAATTCTTGGAAAGGAATTAATAAATTATTATTGGTAAGCGAAATTTTAATTAAAAGAAACTGAGTCCTATTTGTTAGACATTACGATATGTTTGACAATACAGTTAGAAAAAAGGGACGCCATCTTTACGTTAGACGCATCTATAATACGGAATAAACAAATGTCTAAATAGAAAATCAACTTTAAACTAAGGGCCATAATGTCGGAATTGGAACCGATGTAAGACTTGTAGCAGGGCCGCCATTCTTGTACGTCGGCGCCAGGTGCCCAGATGTCTAGACATCATCAGAGTTCTGTCTAGATAGAAAGTGAATTTTAAACTAAGGGACATAATGTTGGAATTTGAAGCGATGTAAGACTTGTAAGAGTTGGAATTGGGCCGCCATGTTTCTGCACCGCGCCGGGAGAGCGGACGTCTAGATAGAAAATGAACTTTAAATTTAAGGGAATAATGTCGGAATTTGAAGCGATGTAAGACTTGTAAGAGGGCCGCCATTTTTTGTACGCCGCACCGGGAGGGCGAATGGTTACTCGTAGATAGAAAATGAACTGTAAACTGAAGGTCATTATGCTGGAATTTGAAGCGATGTAAGACTTGTAAAAGTTGTCGGGGTCGAGAAGGCATAAATAGATGTGAATAAGGGTGATCTTGACTTTTGCTTGGCGGTCGTCGGAGGAGTAAGTTGTAGCCGAAAACTGGGAGGAGATTTTTATTATATTGTACTTATGCATTTGTACATATTATTTAATTGGGGTAATTTAGTATATAAATATTTGACTTTTGCTTGGCGGTCGTCAGAGGAGTAAGTTGTAGCCGAAAAACTGGGAGCAGATTTTTATTATATTGTACTTATGTATTTGTACATATTATTTAACTGGGGTAATTTAGTATATAAATATTTGGCTTTTTGTTGGCGGGCTTCGGAGGAGTAAGTTGTAGCCGAAAACTGGGAGCAGATCTTTATTATATTGTACTTATGTATTTGTACATATTTTTTTAACTGGGTTAATTTAGGATATTAATATTTGGGTTTATAACAATCGTCGGTTGGGTGAATTGTTGCTGCCACTGGGAGGTTGGAGTTAATACTTATTTCTTGGGTATTTGTGGACATCATTTAAATGGGTTAATTTAGAATTTAATTATGGGGTTTTGATGATGCATCTCGATGAGATATAATGGATTCACAGCCTGAAATTTGGGGTATATTATTTAATTGTGTTAGTTTAAGGTTTAATATTTGTGTTCCAGGTATTTAACTTATAGTGAATGTTTTGCTTGGTGTTAATTTTGTTTTTAATTCCAGGTCTCCGCTTTGTTCGACTTACTTGGTAGTCGTTGGGCTGAGATCCAGGCAGACGTTGATAACAATTATAAAACTTCACTTACATTTTGGTTAAGGGATATTTGAATATCAGATCTTATCTTTTAACCAAGTAAGTTAAGGGTTTTCGCGTACGGCTCTGACGGCTGTTAACTCGCGTTTCGTCAGATATCACTAGCAATATTCTGTAAATTTGCTCTTCAGGTACCGTAACTGGAACCGATGCTTTGGCAGTGGGGTCGGTATGCAGAATATGTATTAGTGATAGTCCCTTATTTATATATTTATATATCGACCACCTTAGGTATTTATCCGACTCGGATGCCAACTTAAGGCTTTCATTAGCCGGCGGAACAGTCTTAGGATTACACACAGGAATTCTAGTTCCGAAGTTTTTGTCATGATAGGTTTAGCTGGTCTAGCAGGGTATCTTTACACCGAGATATTCTGACACTACACATCTACACGATTAATTGTAAATGTAAGAGTTACGTGACTCTTTAGTTTGATTCAAAACAGTAGAATTTTAGGGTTTGTTAGGTAGTTAGAAGTTTCCTCATTACACCGTGAGGGGCTTTAATACACATAATTGTGCTTTAGCTAGGCAAGAAATCGTCGAATCACGTTAAACAACAAAATAACAATAAAAATTAAAATATCCATATAACTAAATAAATTATAACGATTATAGTAAAATTAACTATATTTAAAATAATAAGAATTTAAATATTATGCGAATAAATTCAATAAGTTAAAAGCCAAGGCAAATATTGTGTGAAGTCAATTCATAAGATGAATGACACTTCACGACTAACTAGACTGTGGTAGAGAGGGCGCTTAAAACGTCAAACTGATGTATTGGTAGAAAGCGTCGAGAATGATTTCGAGCCGGGTTTGGATGATTTAAAGCAGAAAAATGACTGTTTTCAAGTTAAATTAAGCTGCAGTCTTACTTCGAGAAACATAAAAGTGATATAACGTCGGCCAAGTCAAATCAGTGATTGAAAAGTGATCAAATAGATCAAATAGTTAATCAATAATACTCCAGCCAGATTGATTCATAGCTAGCATTATGAAACTGGAGGATTCTAAGTATGAACCTCATAAAACCAGTCTGGGCTTATTACGGGCAGAAGTCCCGAAGCGTTACTTCCCGTAGAGTGGAAAACAAGTGCACTTCATACAAGATAGGACTAGATTGTTTTAGAATGAAAACAAATTTCCAGATAGAATCAATACCAGTTATTTTACCTTTTAAACTGAATCAATCAAGCTATGAGTTTTAAATATAAAACAAGTAGTGGGTAAAGAGCCCAAATTACCAACCTTATTATGTTTCTTGAGGTTAAGATTAACCTAGGGATATTGGTTTCATTTGTCAGGAGAGCAAACCTAAGTAGAAACCTAGATAACACACTAATTCTGCATCTCTAAGTAAGAAGCACTACTTATATATATTGAAATGGTCAAGTTTACCGTTAAAGTAAAATTCTAATAAAAGGCTAGAATGTCTTACATAATTTACCTTGTTTGTTGATAACAAATAGATAGTATGTGGAGCAATAGACAGTCTGGGACGTATTGCACAGATCCCTGCGGTCCGGAGGGGCAGGAATCCTCCCCCTAAATTAGGGGGGGCCCTCATAAGCCATTTCATTATATATATTTAGCGTCACCGAGAACCATAAAACTCATTTTAATCGACATTAGATTTTATTACTTGAAAGCGATGAAGTAAAACCACCTTCTAATTCTGCTACTCAGTTGCCTTAACATGTCAGAGTTAGGTATGGTTATTCTAGGCTTGTATCTGATACTAGGAATCTAGGTCCCCTGATAAAACTATAAATTTGGGCCGGAGATACAATATTAACTCCCTATGTTGGTTGATTGTATCTGTATACCATATTCAAATCCAATAAGTACCTAATAATTGAATAAACAGGGTATGGAAATAAATGCTATAATTATTATAGAAAAATTAGAATTACAATTCTGCAGATATAAAATTTCTAATACAAATAATAATGAAAATTAGGTCTAGTTTCAATCTAAGCTCTGGTTGTACTATGGGAGCTAAACAATGATATGCATACTTGTAAAGGAGAATACTCACTTGAAAGTAAAGTAAACATCCATGACTCAGGGACAAAGTAATTATTACACAAATATTTGCCTGCGTCAGGTTTCGAACCTGGGACTGCTAGCTTTGTGGGCAGGGTCGTTACCAACGGGCTAACATTCATTAATATGTCAATATAAAAGTCATATGAGTTAATATACTATAATAGTAGAGCAAATATAAATTTAATTAATATTTTAGGTTGTACTACAAATCAAATAAAGTCATTAAAGTATGAGAATCTGATAACATTTATTATTACTGAAAATATTGCTGGATTTTCAAATAATGGGGTAAAACGAGTTGTTAGGGTATTTCTGTTTCAATGCATAAAGTAAATCATAAGTATATCTCCATTTTATAAGTTGACTATTAAGTATTAATTAGGTTCATTAGGTAAGTTAGGAAAAGTAAACTATAAGTCTTAATTCGTTTGAAAAGAACTTGGTTGCTACTGTCATAACTAGGAGTAATACCACTATGTTGATCACATTCTATAACAAAGGCCAAAATATAAATAAAACTAGCTTCATAAATTTAGGGTTCCTTATCACATCATTTCTGATATGAATACCAACAATTCCAAATTAACATCTAAATATTTTACAAATGGGTTTAGCTTATTAATTGTTATTATTACAAGTAGGGTTAAAAGGTTGCCATAATTTAATATCTTAAATATCTCATAAATTTTAATTATCTTGTTAGGTAGGTACAATTTGGTTGCACGTTTTAATTATGGTTACTGACTAATATAGCACATTAAATAGCTAATATTTATAATACTATCCCATACTGTAAAGCTACATTTTGTTAATTAATTAATTTAATTTAGGTTAGGTAGGTCCATTAATTGTAATTCTTATTATTACAATTATTAGGAGGTTAACCGGTCTTTTTACAGTACAATTTGGTTGCACGTTTTAATTATGGTTACTGACTAATATAGCACTTTAAATAGCTAATATTTATAATACTATCCCATACTGTAAAGCTACATTTAATTAATTAATTTAATTTAGGTTAGGTAGGTCTATTTATTGTAATTCTTATTATTACAATTATTAGGAGGTTAACTGGTCTTTTACAGTTTGGAGACCGTGACCAAGGATGTATGACTTATTTACAATATGGTAAACCATAACCAGAATATTTAAATAAATATGGGATTGAGTGCTATAATATTAGTCGGTGACTAAATTAGTAGGCACTTTTACTTTTAACATCAATGAAATATTGTAATCAGTTTGCAATACTGTAGTGAATTGTTGGTTGTTCATATGAACAGATATCTGAAGTGATAATTACTTGTATTTAGCTAAGTTAGTAGTGATCGCTTGTAGTGATCACAATTTGTTGACGTGGTGGATTAGAACATTTAAGACTTATAGTTGACTGTAAATGGGTGATCATTAATTTAAAGCTCAATAGGGGTTCGCAATAACATTAACAGAAACATAACATTGAACTAACTTACAAAGTAACCTACAAAGCATCTATATTATATGAGAAATAAAACACAGATAGTATAAACATTATCGGTTGTAATCTTAATTTTACATGAAGGTTATGTTATCATAATTCTTCATTTCCTCTTAAATTTTCTGCATTTCCATGTAATGTCGGCGTAGTGAAGTGGCATTGTCTTTTACGTTCCGTGGGTGTCGTAAGGAGCGATTATTTTAGAGCAGATTATTAGGTTGGACTGTCAAGCTTTTGCAGCAACGTTACTCGACGTTGCTTCTTGAATTCACAAATTTGTTGAAGTAGCATTGAGGCTTCATGTACTCTGCCTAAGTTGAAATGCGGGCGAGAGGTTGAGCTTCATGTTAATAAACCTTTGACGTTATTCAATTCATTATTTCAAACACCAAGTCGGGTCTCTTCCATTTACCGGGAGCACTAAAGATTAGTTCACTTTTCTATTAGTAAACAATTGAAAATCCGGGGATAGGTCATCGAATTTCCCAGCTATATAAGCTCAATATTTTCTCACTAATTGCTTGTGGATGTGCTATTGTCTATCCAAATACGATTGTAATAATTAATGGGTCGTCGCGGTCGATACCTTGATCGATATTATTCTGTAATAGTCACAGATAATAATATGATGGCAATTATTTGGCAACGTTTGACGTTAGCCAGTTGTTAAGGGTGTTTGAGACACGTAAATAAACGCGCGTGGGGTATTTAAAGGATAAGAAAAGAGGATGTTTAATAATAACACAATATAATATTACATAAAAATTGGCGGGTTACTTTACTAAAGGTCAACTTGTTTAATTTATATATCTGGTTAAATTGGTAATCGTTGAAGTAGTCTGTTATCTCCACTATGATGCATTAATAAAACGATTTGTTATGCGGTGAGCTGGTTCTTGAGGGAATAGCGTAGCCGGCTGGAATCGCCATTAATAACACTTTTAGAGGCTACTAGATGAAGTTCCTAGCCATGAACATTTATTCATTAAAAAGTATATCTATATTTATACATGTTGCACTGAGATAAGCAATATGCGTTTATGTAGCAGTAGACTATTACATTACTGTTAGACACTTAAAGTAGTCAATCGTCATACTATAAAGTCATTATTGATTAAATTAAATTCAGCAATTTGTTAGTTATCTATTTACTTTAGCATAAAGGTAATTGCGGGTTCCATTGCCAAACCCTCCTTTATAGTTTGTTTTGGAAACAAGTTATAAAAAATAAAATAAAATAAAAACCACATATTAACAATAATAATATTTTATTTTATAAAGCTTTTATACCATACAAAGGGTTAAGTAAGTTACCTTGACGACAGTGAAGTGAACTATTAAAAAAAAAAAAAAAAAATAGTTTATTAAATAGAACTATGTATTACAAATTTAATATTTTTAAATAAAAATTTTATTTACATGTTTGTTCTGTTTAGTCAAATTATTGGCTAGATAGAATAAACGAGTGCATTTTGTTTAGTGGAAGTTAGTGAGTGTTAGTGCGCATAAAAGATAATATAAAAAGGGAAAGATAATTAAAACTCAGAAGAATTAGGGGGCGTCAATCTGACTTTAAAGATGATAATGAGAACGGTGAACACCTTATCTATTAAATTAAACAAAATAAGCGAAGAAATTCAAAATTCAAAACAAAAAAAAAATGAGATAGGAACATAGCAAGTATATTATTATTATTAAACAATTATAAGGTTATCAAAATATGGAGAAAACATAATTATTGAAATTCACTAAAGGAAATCAAAATAATTTACAACTATTGTGGGGTCGGTATTGGATACCTTAGAATTTTTAAAGTTGGGCTCTGGGTTATAATACAAAGAAAATACTTGTAGAAGCGAATTAATCAATCCAAAATGATAAACAGTAAAAACAAAAATAGCTACTTGTTATTTTCTTCCTCTAAAATGCGCTTGAAAGTTAGTGATTGACCGTCTTAACTTACTGTCGGAGATAAGGATGCTAGACAAATTATTATATTTCATTAACAGGAGTTGGCGGCTAAATAGGGCTGGGAACTAAGAAGGGGGCGCAATTAAATTAGGCAGTCACAACTAGCAAATATGATATAGGGAACAATGTTGGTTTTCGCACCGGGTTCTAACTGAGTACTCATTCTAGCAATATTGAAAGATGAAATTATTGAACAGTTTTATTTGTAATGGGACACCAGGGGGCGTTTTAAAGTGATTAAACATATAAGAGATAGATTCCATTACATATATCACGAAACAATTAAAACAAATACTTATGTCATGTCATAATTATTGTCAAAATTAAGTTATATGAACATAGTTATGATCCGCGGCTACTTTCAAGATCAAAGGACTTATTAAACGAGTTCAAAACACTTGTGCCCGTTCCTGTCTTGGCGTTCCATTGTAGGTTCATGTCACACTTCACTTTAATAAACGCCACCTTCTTAAAATTCTACATAGACGCAAGCCTCATCTGGCATGTCTCCTCTTGGGGTAGCTAAACACCAGGCCTCAACATATCTCTTCGGGAAAATTGTCTTTCGTAAGCCACGGGGTTCATGGCTATGAGGGTCACCATTGTTGTCCATCAACATACGTTAACTGCTTTTCGTGAGTTTCAAATATGTAGCGACAAAGTGTTGAAAAAAAAATCCGTCCCACCGCTCAGGAATCTGAAATGTAAACATAATTTAAAGTTCAAGGCTCAAAAGGTCGAGAAAATTTCAGAAATGACACTAATTGCGTCTATCTGGTTCGTTACATACCTGCGTTTGCGCCTCACAGGAGCATGATGTTACTTGCTGTTTGTACATCTCATTGACTTTGCAAAATGTAATTTGGGGTTTCAATCGGGTTTTCTCGGTCTTTGATTTACCTTTTTGCGAATAATGTAATGTAAATAATGTATTTGTTAACTTATCATAGATAAGACATTGTTTATATTATTTTTCTTTAAAGTCACAGACTGTATAAATTTGTGTAAAGCGGAGTTTGCACGGCATGACATGTTTTAAGCCGGCCTTACACGGTCTAAGTCAGATTGTGGGTTCGTGGTTTGAGTTCATGTTATTAATTCAGGAAGCACGGGATTGCATATAATTTAACTAGCATATAATAATATAACTACAATCTGGACTTTTTCGGATTATGAATTCTCATATTGATCTGACAGATTAATCTGACATACGTTATGAATTCTGAACGCACCCATTTTCATACATTATTTATGGTCGAACACACATTCTCGAGTTTCAGATTATGAATTTAGTTGACATTGCAATAATAAGTATAGATACCTACTGACGTTCATGACATAACTGATTAATCGGAAAACTTAAGACAGAATGAGGCAAGTCACCGGGATTTGTATTATGAATTCGGAGTCTTGAATCGGATTGTGTATGACCGGCCTTATCTAATTCTTTTTGGTTTTAATAGTGAGTAAGGAAAGGTAGTGTGTATTAGTTGAAAGATTTAACAAATAAGGACAGTCTTGTTTATATAGCTTCAGAGTGGAAAGGGAGAGGCCTGTCCATGATTATTTACTAAGAGGACATTAAATACTAGAAGTTGGAAAGTTAGATGGGTTAGTGAATTTGAATGAAATCCTTGGAAGTTATTAATCATAGATAGAGGGGTGAGTTGGCGGCCTTTCGTTAGGTAGGTTAAGGAAAATTTATACTAACAGTAAATTATTTAAAATTTTAAAAATATATATATATAAAAAAAATATTAGAGCGAAAGTAACTAGAGGCGTCTAGGATGGTTGGTCAGGATAAAGTCTTTGGAAAAAAAAATAGAAGGGGGTTATATATAAACTTATAAAAAAAAATTAGATCTTTTTGAAAAAAAAAGGGGATTCAAGGGGTTTTGCAACCAAATATATAATAGTTGAAGAAAAAAAAAAAACAAAATTAAATTAAATTAAGAAAAATTTTAAATTAAAAAGTAAAATCTAATGGTGGGAAGTAAAATTTGGATACCGCAATTAATATTTAAAGAAAAAAAACGGAATGGTTTCTCTCTGGATTTATATCACTGAAGTTAAGTGACAGATGTTTGTCTTATCAATTTTTAGTTGTTTTTGCTAATTTGATTTGTCGGTTAGTTAGAATTATAAATAGGAAGAATATATCATAATACCACGATAAAAAATAAAACTAAATTAATTTAGTGTCACATTCGAACAGTGCAGTGGAATGTCTAGTGGAGTGAATCAGAGATTGAGGAAGGAAGACGACTATATATTTTTTAATTAGGGACAGACAAGACATTTATTTGCAACAGACAGTAAATAATGGAATTGGACTTACCTAGGTAAGAGGCTATGTATTTCAATGTTCTGCGAATAGTGATACGGGTTTTACTGTTATTTAACCGGAGACATAAAACTTATACAACAGATCTCTTTGTGAGGGAGTGGTAGGTAAGTCGATATGTTCGGCAATTCCAAAGTTAATTTTGGCCACAGGGAGATCTTTCCTATACAGTGCCCGGGAGGCATTTGATATTCACTCTACTCATACCCCATTGAGTTTATGAGAATAGTTATGGATAATTATTCTTGATAGAGTTGTGGTAAATGTTAAGATATGATTGGTAGAAACTATAAGTAATGGAGTTTGTATAGAGGATATATAAAGGCTTTTTACCACAAATAGCCAGATGTGCAACATTTTGTGATAAAATGTCAATATCTTTATATATTGCTATTAGAGCTGAAACTGCCTGAGAAACAGTTTTCCTTCATATGAACTAAATGCGCTTGGTTCCAGAGATATTATTAGACATAACCACAGTTCGAAGTTAAGAATAAGAGTTATTTCTATGAACATAAGCTAAATGGTATAAAAACACATATACATCATATTTCAGGATGGTTTTAATAAATGACAGTAAAATTTGTTGAGATTATTTTGTGAATTAGTGGTTAGAATATTTTCTTCCTGTTGAGTAGAGAGGAATAGTAAGTGGAAAGTTAAAATGGTGATTGGAGACAGAAAGAAACATATTCTAAAGGGGGCGGATGTAACGGAACTAGCTTCATCTAAGCTATTTCGTCACTTCACAAAATAATTTGTAGGCGGAAAAAAGTTAATAATAAATAATACTAAAAATAAATTAAAATTTTAGAAGCAAATAAATCAATACTATGAAGGGGCTTTGTAATTATTATAATCAAACTTAATCCATTTATAATGTATGTAAGCTAAGTTAAAAAAGGGCAATATTCAGTAACAATTACTTAAAAATAAAATTAAATAAATAAAGTTTTAGAACCAGTATAAAACTTGAATCAGTATAAATGCTTAAAATTCTTGGAAAGGAATGAATAAATTATTGTTGCTAAGCGAAATTTAAATTAAAAGAAATTGAGTCCTATTTGTTAGACATTACGATATGTTTGACAATACAGTTAGAAAAAGGGACGCCATCTTTACGTTAGACGCATCTATAATACGGAATAAACAAATGTCTAAATAGAAAATCAACTTTAAATTAAGGGCCATAATGTCGGAATTGGAACCGATGTAAGACTTGTAGCAGGGCCGCCATTCTTGTACGTCGGCGCCAGGTGCCCAGATGTCTAGACATCATTAAAGTTCTGTCTAGATAGAAAGTGAACTTTAAACTAAGGGACATAATGTTGGAATTTGAAGCGATGTAAGACTTGTAAGAGTTGGAATTGGGCCGCCATGTTTCTGCACCGCGCCGGGAGAGCGGACGTCTAGATAGAAAATGAACTTTAAATTTAAGGGAATAATGTCGGAATTTGAAGCGATGTAAGACTTGTAAGAGGGCCGCCATTTTTTGTACGCCGCACCGGGAGGGCGAATGGTTATTCGTAGATAGAAAATGAACTGTAAACTGAAGGTCATTATGCTGGAATTTGAAGCGATGTAAGACTTGTAAAAGTTGTCGGGGTCGAGAAGGCATAAATAGATGTGAATAAGGGTGATCTTGACTTTTGCTTGGCGGTCGTCAGAGGAGTAAGTTGTAGCCGAAAACTGGGAGCAGATTTTTATTATATTGTACTTATGTATTTGTACATATTATTTAACTGGGGTAATTTAGTATATAAATATTTGGCTTTTTGTTGGCGGGCTTCGGAGGAGTAAGTTGTAGCCGAAAACTGGGAGCAGATTTTTATTATATTGTACTTATGTATTTGTACATATTTTTTTAACTGGGTTAATTTAGGATATTAATATTTGGGTTTATAACAATCGTCGGTTGGGTGAATTGTTGCTGCCACTGGGAGGTTGGAGTTAATACTTATTTCTTGGGTATTTGTGGACATCATTTAAATGGGTTAATTTAGAATTTAATTATGGGGTTTTGATGATGCATCTCGATGAGATATAATGGATTCACAGCCTGAAATTTGGGGTATATTATTTAATTGTGTTAGTTTAAGGTTTAATATTTGTGTTCCAGGTATTTAACTTATAGTGAATGTTTTGCTTGGTGTTAATTTTGTTTTTAATTCCAGGTCTCCGCTTTGTTCGACTTACTTGGTAGTCGTTGGGCTGAGATCCAGGCAGACGTTGATAACAATTATAAAACTTCACTTACATTTTGGTTAAGGGATATTTGAATATCAGATCTTATCTTTTAACCAAGTAAGTCAAGGGTTTTCGCGTACGGCTCTGACGGCTGTTAACTCGCGTTTCGTCAGATATCACTAGCAATATTCTGTAAATTTGCTCTTCAGGTACCGTAACTGGAACCGATGCTTTGGCAGTGGGGACGGTATGCAGAATATGTATTAGTGATAGTCCCTTATTTATATATTTATATATCGACCACCTTAGGTATTTATCCGACTCGGATGCCAACTTAAGGCTTTCATTAGCCGGCGGAACAGTCTTAGGATTACACACAGGAATTCTAGTTCCGAAGTTTTTGTCATGATAGGTTTAGCTGGTCTAGCAGGGTATCTTTACACCGAGATATTCTGACACTACACATCTACACGATTAATTGTAAATGTAAGAGTTACGTGACTCTTTAGTTTGATTCAAAACAGTAGAATTTTAGGGTTTGTTAGGTAGTTAGAAGTTTCCTCATTACACCGTGAGGAGCTTTAATACACATAATTGTGCTTTAGCTAGGCAAGAAATCGTCGAATCACGTTAAAAAACAAAATCACAATAAAAGCTAAAATATCCATATAATTAAATAAATTATAACGATTATAGTAAAATGAACTATATTTCAAATAATAAGAATTTAAATATTATGCGAATAAATTCAATAAGTTAAAAGCTAAGGCAAATATTGTGTGAAGTCAATTCATAAGATGAATGACACTTCACGACTAACTAGTCTGTGGTAGAGAGGGCGCTGAAAACGTCAAACTGATGTATTGGTAGAAAGCGTTGAGAATGATTTCGAGCCGGTTTTGGATGATTTAAAGCAGAAAAATGTTTGTTCACAAGTTAAATTAAGCTGCAGTCTTACTTCGAGAAACATAAAAGTGATATAACGTTGAGTCCAAGTCAAACCAGTGATTGAAAAGTGATCAAATAGATCAAATAGTTAATCAATAATACTCCAGCTGGGTTGATTCATAGTTAGCATTATGAAACTGGAGGATTCTAAGTATGAACCTCATAAAACCAGTCTGGGCTTATTACGGGCAGAAGTCCCGAAGCGTTACTTCCCGTAGAGTGGAAAACAAGTGCACTTCATACAAGATAGGACTAGATTGTTTTAGAATGAAAACAAATTTCCAGATAGAATCAATACCAGTTATTTTACCTTTTAAACTGAATCAATCAAGCTATGAGTTTAAATATAAAACAAATAGTGGGTAAAGAGCCCAAATTACCAATCTTATTATGTTTCTTGAGGTTGAAATTAACCTTTTGATATTGGGTTTCAATTATTAGGAGAGCAAACCTAAGTAAAAACCTAGCTAACATGCTAATTCTGCATCTCTAAGTAAGAAACACTACTTATATGTATTGAAATGGTCAAATTAGACGTTAAAGTAAAATTCTAATAAAAGGCTAGAATGTCTTACCTGATTTTCTTTGATTGTTGATGACAAATAGATAGTATGTGGAGCAATAGACAGTCTGGGACGTATTGCACAGTTTCCTGCGGCGGTGTGGGCAGGAAGCCTTCCCCTAAATTAGGGGGGGCCCTCATAAGCCATTTCATTATATATATTTAGCGTCACCGAGAACCATAAAACTCATTTTAATCGACATTAGATTTTATTACTTGAAAGCGATGAAGTAAAACCACTTTCTAATTCTGCTACTCAGTTGCCTTAACATGTCAGGGTTAGGTATGGTTATTCTAGGCTTGTATCTGATACTAGGAATCTAGGTCCCCTGATAAAACTATAAATTTGGGCCGGAGATACAATATTAACTCCCTATGTTGGTTGATTGTATCTGTATACCATATTCAAATCCAATAAGTACCTAATAATTGAATAAACAGGGTATGGAAATAAATGCTATAATTATTATAGAAAAATTAGAATTACAATTCTGCAGATATAAAATTTCTAATACAAATAATAATGAAAATTAGGTCTAGTTTCAATCTAAGCTCTGGTTGTACTATGGGAGCTAAACAATGATATGCATACTTGTAAAGGAGAATACTCACTTGAAAGTAAAGTAAACATCCATGACTCAGGGACAAAGTAATTATTACACAAATATTTGCCTGCGTCAGGTTTCGAACCTGGGACTGCTAGCTTTGTGGGCAGGGTCGTTACCAACTGGCTAACATTCATTAATATGTCAATATAAAAGTTATATGAGTTAGTATACTATAATAGTAGAGCAAATATAAATTTAATTAATATTTTAGGTTGTATTCAAATCGATTAAAGTCATTAAAGTATAAGAATCTGATAACATTTATTATTACTGAAAATATTGCTGAATTTTCAAATAATGGGGTAAAACAAGTTGTTAGGGTATTTCTGTTTCAATGCATAAAGTAAATCATAAGTATATATCCATTTTATAAGTTGACTATTAAGTATTAATTAGGTTCATTAGGTAAGTTAGGAAAGTAAACTATAAGTCTTAATTAGTTTGAAAAGAACTTGGTCGCTACTGTCATAACTAGGAGTACTACCACTATGATGATCACATTCTATAACAAAGGCCAAAATATAAATAAAACTAGCTTCATAAATTTAGGGTTCCTTATCACATCATTTCTGATATGAACACTCAACAATTCCAAATTAACAACTAAATATTTTACCAATGGGTTTAACTCCTTAATTGTTATTATTACAAGTAGGGTTAAAAGGTTGCCACAATTTAATATCTTAAATATCTCATAAATTTTAATTATCTTGTTAGGTAGGTACAATTTGGTTGCACGTTTTAATTATGGTTACTGACTAATATAGCACTTTAAATAGCTAATATTTATAATACTATCCCATACTGTAAAGCTACATTTAATTAATTAATTTAATTTAGGTTAGGTAGGTCTATTTATTGTAATTCTTATTATTACAATTATTAGGAGGTTAACTGGTCTTTTACAGTATGCTAGGTTTTCAGCTTGTGCCCGTCTAGCTTGGCTATTACAAGTAACCGAGCCATTACAGTTTAAATTGTTACCTGGGAGCACGATTTAATTAAGTCCATCCTCGCCACTTAACAGTCTATTTGGATGGACTACTTTGTCAAGGCGAAAGTTTAGCTATAATTGCTGCCCTAATCCAATAATCACAAGTCAGTTATCTTCAGGTGGGCAAAACATAGTTTGCCGAGAGTAGTTTCACTGGGAACGTTAAAACTTAGTTATCTGGGGAATCGCTTTACTCAAAGACAAGAAACGTTTGCAGTTTAAATATCGTTACTTCGTTTATCGCTTTTTAATTTCTCTAATAATTGATGTTTTTATTTTCATTAGTTTTACCCACGGCTTTGTTTGTCTGCATAGGATTAGTTTATCATTCCTCAGAAACTAGCCACTTCTCCTGTGTAAAAACTGTATCAAGTACCTATTTATCCATCAGTTAGTTTGGCTACAACATAGACATATCCAACATCGATTTGTTAATACATCGCCGAGAAAAACATCTGCCTAATCTAATTACTTTGACATTGATACAGCTTTTATTCAAATACTACTCTGTCAAGAAAGTACCGGGAAAAGATCAATAATACACAAACTGTTTGTTAATCATCCAAATTTATTTTATCACCTTCAAAGTATGCTCCTTCAGAAACGATACACTTACGCCAACGAATAATCCAATCATCAAAACATTTTTTAAACGCTGTTTCCGGAATTGAATTCAGTTCTCGGCGCGAATTCTCCTTTATGTCTTCTACCGATTGAAAACGGGTGCCACGAAGTGGTAATTTGAGTTTAGGAAAAAGAAAGAAGTCGGCAGGAGCCATATCTGGTGAATATGGTGGTTGCTCGATGGTATTTGTTGAGTGTTTGGTCAAAAATTCTTTCACAATGATGGCCTTGTGCGAAGGCGCATTATCGTGGTGCAAAATCCAAGAATTTTCATTCCACAAATCTGGCCTTTTTCGTCGAATTTGCTCTCTTAAATGCCGCATAACGCTCAAATAATATTCTTTATTTACCGTTTGACCTTCCGGCAAGAATTCCGAGTGCACAACACCGCGATAGTCAAAGAAAACAGTCAACATGACTTTGACTTTTGATCGACTTTGGCGTGGTTTCTTCGGTTTCGGTTCAGTTGGAAGGCGCCACTCCGAAGCTTGTTGACTAGTTTGCATGTCAAACTCGTAAACCCACGTCTCGTCACCAGTAACAATGCGTTTCATGAATGTTGGGTCGGAATTGACTCGTTCTAGCATGTCCTCAGCGACTCTCATGCGATTGAGTTTTTGGAGAAAATTCAGGTCTTTTGGGACTAGCCGAGCGGTAACATGTTTCATACCCAAATGATTAGTTAAAATAGTACGGATCGACTCGTGAGATACAGAAAGTTCGGCGGCTATCTCTCTCAAAGTTGAATGAGGATTTTCAGTCACTATTTCCTTCACTTTTGCGATGTTAACTTCAGTTGCAGACGTTGATGGCCTACCAGAGCGAGGCAAATCTTCCATCACATCTCGACCGCTTTTGAACGCTTTGTACCACTCATAAACACGTGTTTTTGATAAAGTCGAATCACCGTAAGCCTTCTGTAACATTTTCAGTGACTCCGAACACGAAATTCCATTGGCGATGCAAAATTTAAGACAAACTCTTTGTTCAATGTTTTTGTCCATTATGAAATTCGCAATACACACTAGATATGATATAACTAAAAACAGCACTGTATTTAATATAAATAACAGATGCAACTCAAACTCCGCGCCAAAATAGAAAACAGTTGTGCCAATCTAACAACAACAAAAAAAACAAAAATTTGAATTTGGAACCATAAACAAATCATCCATTCCCGATACTTTGTTGACTGAATGTATACACTTTAATAGTCATAATTACCTAGGTTATTTCGTTAGCCTATACAACCAAAGTGTTAAGTACTGCAAACAACTATAACATGATCTAAAGTATAACATAATAAGATAATATTATGTGTTAGCCGGCAATGGCCGAGGGCTCGCAAATCAGAATCCCATCAAAAACAACCCAGAAAACAACAACATTGGGGAACTATGTTCGGAGAACCGATCGGGAACGCGATTATGGAGCAGAAAGCTTGAATATTCATTGTGCAGATGTTCGGGTCCATCAGATAGGCATGTGCGTCCGGGCCGTATCAGGCCCTAGCGTATTCGAAACCAATCAAGTCGGTAGCGGCACCTTACCCTCCACTCCACGTGTTTATCGGAACAATGCCGGCAGGACGTGCGATGCGTCACTTCGTCAACACAATTTAAGTACAAAATGACATTACATGCTTGCCAAAACAGAGCGTTGTTTTCACATTTACGCTGCTACTTGTCGAATGAAAAGTGAGTCAACCGAGATAACGTGTTTACACAGTACGTTTATTTATGATGCTGAAGCATTAGGGAATACGCATTCATTTTCATTTAAGAGCAAAAGCACTGGTTATAAACAAAACTGTGTAAGCGAGTCATTCTTGTAATGTTTACTCGTGTTTCATTCAATACGAAGCTGTGAAAATGCGTCACTGACATTGACATTGATTGTACATGATGCTTGGTTTATTAGTAAAATAGAGTAATCGAGTAAAATAATAGTACATTTCGATGCTAATGCGAAAAGTATGTCATTACTTCACGAGTACCGAGATATCTTGCCGCGAGCCGTAGGCGAGTGGCAAGACTCGGGACAAGTGAAGAAGTTTTCTTTTCAAATGCCTGTTCTATAAGACATAAACAATTGTAAATATAAAACATTGTACTATTATTACCTAAGTATTGTTATTAACAATTATTTGTATTTATAAAAACAATATCGAATGTTGCCTTTGGAAACTTAAAAAATGCTTGCAGTAAGAAAAAACGCCTCTTCATATTGTCAAAAATTTTGACAGGTGTTTCGGCGGCGGTTCCGTTCCATTCAGACAACATATTAAGAACGGTTTTTCAATATTTAATATTAAAAAATAAACGTGTTATAATGATGGAGAGGTAAGTAATACAATATGAAATATGTATATTTTTCGTATTCTTACATTAACAGTAGGTTTTTATGTTGATTACGATGTTTAAAGGAAACTAATATCAACACTCATCAATAAGTAGTCATGAATTGGAACAAGTATAAATTTAAAAAAATTGGAAAAGTAAAAAGCACTAGTTCGCGAAAACCAACTTTCCGCACGATATATACAGCTACGAAAAGTATCACTTTTTGAGCAACTGTGTTAAAAAAATCATTATGATCTCGACCGTGCAATGACTCCGAGCCGATAGTCATTGTCAATGTTCGTTCAAAATCATGAATATTCGCCAGTACGGAAATACGTTGGCGATCGCTTGGACCTACTCGTACCTATCTTGAATAGGTTCATTCATAACTTGTATAATTTGGATTTAGAGTAAGTATGCTCTAGTTATAACCGATTTAACTACCCGTCATTGTCGAAAGTTAATTAAATCCTGCGTTATTTCCATGGGATTCGCTAACTCGAGTTTAGATTTCTTTATCAACATTACAATTACTTTTCGATATTATATTCTAATTACAAATAGTGTGTACGCCTTTGAAATACCTACACATCAGATCCAATTATTGTTATTTAATTTAATGTACCTAATTGTGTTACTACGAGTAATAAGTAATTTTGTCATTGGTGTACTTTATCTTATCAATAAAATGAACTTTTTTGGATAAAAAAAAAGCCCCCAATTCTCCCTCGACCACGTTTTATTATGACTGTCGTCAACACCCCTATCATCTAATTCAGGTGATAGCCGTGAGGGAAAACATTTTCTTTTACAATGACAATATAATAATATAAAAGTGCAATTTATGAAATACGTGCTTCAAAAAAGATTTATAAAGAACGTTCCTAGGGTGTCGTAATTCACAAAGACTACAGCGTTCCACGCGGCCCGGAAATTCTCATATTATTTTGTTAAGAGGCACTATCAAATATAGAGGAGGAGTAGTGTACTTGCATTTATTGGCTACGGTTATATGAAATTCCTAAATAAAATTGCTCGAGTCTCGTATATAGATAAAAATAATTGAAAGAGAAGTAAGATTATCCAAACAAAAATAATTTAGGAGTCGCTAGTACTCTTGTGACTCGTAGTTACTAGGGTCGTCTGAAAAGTTTCTGGCCTCACTATGAAATAAAAACTTTTTTTTAAAAACCTCTTTGGCTTTATAATAAGACTTTTTTCAGGAGTTATATGTCAAAATTGCCGCCATTTTTGACGGCTACTTTTTCCTTAACGGCTGATTTTGCAAACCAGTGCCTGTGTTCTTTGAAAAATGGATAAAATTGAGTGTCGAGCTGTGATGTAGTTTAAACGGCTTATCAGATAGCTATAATTGAACTGAAAGTTTACCGTTTTAGGTAAAGAGATTAACCAAATTTTGGTTGATGTTTAAGTATCACATGAACAACAATTAAAGATTCAGATATTACAGCAATTATGCGCTTTTCAAACAAAACTAAAAATCACTGTATTTATCATCGTATGAAACTCATTGTTTCTTCTTGAAATATATAATTTTCGACGTTGATGTGTCATTCCCTTATCTTATAATACTAAAAAACCTCTTTAATTTCATTTCATTTCATTTATTTAGCGTAAACAAAAAATGCCAGTACACAATGTAACAAAAGAAATACAATATGAATTTGAGATACAGTTTAAAAGTTAAACGTTTTACTACGTTTGCCCGGGTTAACGCGAGCGCGCTGGCGACTCTTCACCCTAGCCCACTAATATTATGATATAAATGAAAAAGTTTGTACGTATGTTTGGATGTTTGTGTTTCAATCACGCCTACACAGCTTAACGGATTTGGATGAACTTTGGCACGCATATACTCCTTATCCTAGATCACGTGGTACTTTTCGTCCTGGAAATCTTAATAGTTCCCATGGGAAAAGCGCGGCGATGAAATACTTATACGCAGACGGAGTTGCGAGCAAAGCTAGTATATTATGAGACCAATATTATGAGATTTATGAGATTGAATTAGAATAAAACTGAATTCTTGCTTGTCAACGTGAGAGCTGAAAGGAGCATAAATTTTCACTATTTTACTTTCGGCTGGTACCGGCGATAGTAGACGGAAAAGAAAATATCTAGAAAAGAAAATATCTAGAAAAGAAAATATCTAGAAAAGAGAGTAAGGTGTTTGTCCCACACTTAACTGAGAATAAATGTTTCCGTCTTGGAGGCTGAATAGCTGGGTTAATATTGAAGTTTGTGCACAACTTAGGAAAGACAATAAATACTCATGAAGAAAAAACAAGTTCAAGTTCATCAGTATTTGAAAATCGTTAAATTATCGTTATGCATTTTGTCTAATGCCCCGGTAACAGAAATCCATTAAAAAAATATAAAACAGTCAATGTTAAAAAATAATATTCACACACAGTTAAGTATAAGTATGTCTACATCAAATGAATTGCCGTAGAAATAAATGCGGTCTGAATACATAGTTTTAAGACTTGTGTTCTGCTAGAGCCTTTCACTGCTTCCAATATTATCACAATATTTGGGAGTTTTAATGGAAATTGAAGGGATCTTTTTATCATTCTTACGTTGTATTTCACCAAGGAATTTGGCAGACTGTTATAATGCTAATCGACTCAGCACCATTAGTCAATGCATTTTGACAGCTGTTGAACCTTTAATCGTCTGTCAAGTTGTTTGTGTAACTTTGTTACCCGTATTTAAACGGTTTAGAGTTCGACTTTCAAGCTCGAGAATTTAAGATACTTAACCCACTTGCTGTCTCACGAAATTGGTTGTAACAAAAAAGATAGCAGTAAGTTTTATGTTTTTGAACCCCTCGTGACTCTATTGCTTATTTTATTGCAATGTGTTTCAGGTTCTCTATTCTACATTATAGTAGCCCAACTTGCTTCTATATCGTTATCAAAACAAGATGGTCTAAACCAAAGTAGAATAGCCCAGTAGTAGTCAAGTAGATAGTACCAAGTTAACCAGTCAGTCGTTAGTTTACAATTATTTGAGGTAAATATAGAGGCATTTATTACATGTTTTAATACATCACATTATGTTACATATATACCACTCGCACTAGAATATATTTATCCTCAGTGTTTTGTCTCTACGGTTTAATAAAACCTTATAGACTGTATAAGTATCACTTACCCGTATGACTGTACTTTAAGCAGCTAACTAAAAGCTATCACTACTACTAGGAGAACTAATTCTACTTAGTTAATTTTAGTCAAGTTATGCAGAACTCGCACCGAACCTGCTGTGAGCGGAGCTTCCAACAAATCCGGAAATAATTAGTTGTGATAAGAACGTTCATTAAAGATAATCTCAGTCACTAGGTAGTTTTTCTGATACTTTATTTCTAAGTAGGTATTTTCCGCGACTTCGTGGAACATGTTCATCCTTTCAATAAAATCCAGCTCGAAAATTATCTTACGTTCTTATTTCTTAATAAGAATGGATTGTGTATCTTGGACTAAAGCGAATCCTAACTAATAATATTATATATATGAAAGTGTTTGTTTTTTGTTTAAACGCCTCAACCGAATGACGTGAAATTTAGTACAATGATGGATTACTTTTTGCCTCAGGAAATTGGACAGTTTCCAGAGGAATAAACGACTGCAATGCGAATGGAGCCGCGGCTAAATCTGCTAAACCATTTATGCGTGATCCAGTCACTTACATGCAAATACCTTAACCTGAATCATAAACTGTCACAATTATGAATTAAAATATAAAGTTGATATGAGTCACCAAAAAATGTAACATAATAATTTGAAAATATACGCAAACAAGACATTTTCTGTCAGCCATTCATTTCGGACTTGCAAAGTAACGTTAAATGAGTTTCGAATAAAACAACAAAGCTAAACTTTAAATATTCCCCGGTTGATGTTTATTTACTTAGTGTTTCTCTACTGCTTTCAGCAGAAATCGAATAAAGTTAAACCAAACTACTTATAACTTTGGAAAACTACATCGATCGGGCTTAAATACTAGCATGCATGCACGAGATAAAATTTGACAGGCACTATTTGATAGGTGCTATAAATAACACATTATTAGAAATGTTACCCGCAACTCAACTGGTGTAAAAGTTATACTGAGGTACATCGAAGGTTCAGCATACCAAATTCCAGCTTTTCAAACAGGAGCATCCTAGAAAAATAAGACAGCGAGTATTGAGATCTAAATAAAAGAGTTGGAGGGTAAGGTTATTTTTATCGGCATAACTCGAAGTTCGCGTTACAAATTGCGCTTCTCGCAGTAATTGGTAACGCCTAATTGGTAGTCCCTGCAGAAAAATTACTTTCATCAACGAGCGAAGAGTTTCATAATTACTGCAATTAGGACCATTGCGGCGTTTGGTTCAAACGAGACGCAGGGGAAGGACGTGTCGTGTGTACAAAAATGCTTTTTTTACATTAAAATTCATGAGGTGCCTATCTATCGCTGTTAGCGGGTGCGGGATATTGATACATCAAGATAGTAGATTTAGTTAGATCGCTTCTGTCCTGCGCATAAGCATAAGTATAAGCATGTACAGTCGCATTTGACAATAGAGTCGAGGTCAGATAAGTATGATCATTTTACATGTTTTGACATATACTTATTTAATGGTAAATGTACTATTAATTTAAAAAAATGTAAAAAATACCAAATGTTTTTTATATTAATTTGTTATACGGATTTGGCAAATAGCAAACAGATGGGCCCTTTTAAACATAGATAGTATCTTTTTTGCAATTACTTAGGCTGAGGTTCGAACCCGGTACCTTACGATCACGAGGACGACCCGCCACTAGACCACCGACGCTCTTTTATTACTCATCATAAGTTATCATCACCGAAAGTTTCACCCCGGCGAACAAAAGCAACGTTCCGCAGTCCAAAATTCTTTTCAAGTAAATTAAGATGCACACCAACAAAATATCAACATAAATTCCATTTTCAACAAGGATGAAAGGAACCATACGTCACACCACAATGAAGAAGCACGAGTGTTGTTTAAATTTAAAAAAGTGGGTCCAAGTTCATGAATAAGATGTAAAGTGGTATTTATCTTAGTGCGTGCTCGCTCTTGCTGGCGAGATTAGATCTTCTCTAGCCGGCATCATTTACTCATTTTAAGTTAGCGAAGAGCGCCAACGTCATGAAATATGGAAGCACAGTGAATAATAAATACGTCCTATATTGGATCCCGTAAACTGTCATCGCCGTGCCTCGGCTGTAAGTGGATCGCGGGGGCTGAATACAAAAGGGAGATCCCCTGATAATGGTTTTTAGAATCTTATTTCATTCGGCTCTTACAGCAGATCGATTAGTAATTTCGATACGTGGTTATCAGTTGCCTAGAGGAGAATTGAGGAGCCAATTTTATCTTTTAAGTTTGTTCAAAGCCGTACTTTTATAAATTGAAACTTGAACCGATTTTTAACTGTAACGAAATATAGCATTGTTTTAAATAATTATTATCATCGTTTCAGTCGGAAGACGTCCACTGCTGGACATAGGGCTCTCTCCAAAAAAATTACCAATAATAAAACATTATTTTAATGGTCGCCTATTAAAAATTACAAAGAAAATAATCATTGCAAACAATATAAGAATGATCATTATAAGCACTCCAATTTATAGTTAGCCACCCTACGGTAAAATTAATATGTTTGCAATCCCGAGGGCATATTTTGCCATACCGGCAATATTTTATATACTGGTCCTTTGTGTAATGCATTTTTTATGAACAGTTCGTTACTGTTAACACGGCGCAGCGTGTCCAGCGGCTAGCAAAGTAACCATCACATTCAATTTACATCTGCCCCATGTTCATACATTCTGAATATTTTTCTCGCAATATCTGTGCATTTTCCTGGTATGAAAGGCAAATGGATTAGTGGCTTTTAACGTAGCGGCCGACGGGCGCACGCAGATGCAAGCAAGATGGATCAAAATGCAGCTGCAACTGCAGCGCAGCAGTCATTTACAGAAAAATAGTTTCAGCTTATAGAGCTATGAGCTTTGAGCTAGCGTACTCGGATCGTAATGTAATAAGGAAAATTTTAAATATGTTTATTCAGCAAATAGCACATGTTGTATTTTCTCGCAATAGTCGCTCAGTGCGGCTCTATCGTTACAGTTTAGTTAGAAAGGGATATCCGTGTAACAAACAAGTCAACAAGGTAGCTATAGGTAGTATGTGAAAATGTCCTCTTGACATAGAGGATAGAAAAGCGCTAGCGTCAAAATGTGCCTCATGTATTACGATTAATATGTTGGGTACAGTGCCAAAAACTCTAATTGTATATTTCAATTAAAAGTCCGACGTGGCACGTAATAAAAAATATTTAAATTTAAAATTTTGCTTAAAAAAATACTAATTGACTCGTCGGATCTATAATTGAATTATACCTACACTCCTAATTTGTTTAGATCAGTTTGATATAACAGAGCCGGACCCATAACATTTTGAAATACAAATCTATGTATTTACATATTAATTTATCCGAAATACATTTAAATTAATATTTTTGCCTGTTATACTTTTAGTCGGGTAAAATGGCTTTTATTCCGTAAACAGCAATTTACATAAAAAAAATGTTAAGGACGTTTGTTTCTGATGAATAATGTATGCATGAGTCTGTCAGCATTTTAATGTATGAGAACGTATTTATTAATTTGAATAAAGCGTTATAGCTGAAAGTATTAAAGGATATCTTTCACTTAGAAAAAGTTCTAGATGCCTTGCTTTATACGCTATATACGCTTCAACAACATGTTTAATATAAATTTAGAAAATATACATTCCTGGTAGGTTTCTTCCAATATTTGAGTAGAATCCAGCGTTATGCTTTTATAATATGTACATGGATTCTCATATTAGATTAATACGAATCAAACTGTGTCAAAAATTTCATATTATGAAAAGATAGTAGGGTACTGGGAAATCTACCTCCTATTTTAAAAGTAGATTACTAACTATACTACTTTACATTGTTATACATGTAAGTAAATAAAAGCTAGTATTTTAACTAACTATTTAGGTACGCCAAAAACGTTGCTAACGAATAGTTAGCTTCAGCTCATTACCAAGGCAACAACATTAACTCACTAAAGCTGTACTACATTATTATTCTGAATAGTGAGTTTTCTTTAACATTTATAAGAGTGAAAACAATTTTAATGAGTTCTTTAGTCAGCGGAACCAGATACAATACAGCCAACATTGTACGAACGAGACCTGATATTTTTAATCATTACTTCGCAGGAAAATCTCTATTTTCTGGAGCAAAAATATACGTAAGGAACGCAGATTCAGCGTCGCAACAGGAAGCCGCCGGCACACTATCCAAACAACGATAAAAAAATACGAAAACATCAGCGAATACCTCCACGTAAACAAACACCGTTTTAACATGTGTGGCTTTACGTTTCTCTATTTGTTACAAACAAATCGTGTTGTATAACTAAATTACAAGGCAGACTATTGAACAGGGCTAGATCCCTGATAGGTACGTGCTTTTTATTATTTATCTAATAATTGTTTTTGTAAGTAACAGCAGTTCTTGCTCTTTTGGAGCAGTTATGAAAAATAAAGAGCTTTAATTACATAGATAGATACAATTACAACTAATAACAAATACTTTTCTGAAATCCGCATCAAAATCGGTTCAGCCAAGCGCAAGATAATCGCGGACAAACATACATACATACAAAGATACGGGTCAAACTGAGAACCACCTTTTTTTAAGTCGGATAAATACAGTGCAGTAGCCCATAAAACAACCTCCGCCTTCGTACTTCTCTCTCACTCACTCTGATACGGTCTTAAACTAGTCTAACTAATAATCAATATCTATTAAATAGATAAAAACCACCGGTATAAACGCGACCCCTTGCGACTTTTAGAGCTGATGACTTAAACTCCCCAAACGATTTTCATCCAATCTAGCTTAGGACCATTCTAGTTAAACTAGGTTTCTTAAAAAAAAACACGTTAAAATCGGTCCAACCGTTTTGGAACTACGATTCCACAGACAGACACACAGACAGTCGTCGATCTTACAAAACCCCTCTTCTTGCGTCAGGGGTTAAATATACATAAATTTAATCAAATTACTCGTACCTTAAAAGGGACGCAAACTGCTTTTAAGCAAATCAAACATCAATAAATTAAAATAACACAACAACGAACACTTAGCCCGAGAATGTTCTGGCCCGCATAGTTCGCGGTTCCCAGTCTTAAACAATAACATGGCATGCATCTCACAATCAAGCTAGAAGGCTACAATTTGCGTGGAGGTGGGTGCATAAGGCACTTCGCCCCCTTCACCGTGTCTCCCGACGTAGACAAGTTTCTACTACGAACAAGCAGCTAACTAGCAAGGCTATGTAACTAAGGATAATGTACTCAATTCGTCTAGTGTTCAAGCTCGTTGAAATCGGAGATTTTAGTTCGCGTCCGTTGATTTTGCAGTTTGAGTTGGCGAAGGCAAAGATTGGATCTTGTTAGTCTTTTTATTTAAGACTTATGTTGAACATTGTTTGTTTGGCGAAAATGTCATCGGTCCAAATCATTGGTTTTTATTTCAAATTATATAATAACAGCTGTCGTAAAGTTTATTTAAGTGTAAAATTAGTAGATCCGTGTGTTGTTTCGCGGCTCAAATGATCGACGTGAAATTTGGTACAAAGGCAGTTTATAGTCCTGGAAAGTTAATAAAATTAGTTAATTATATTTCATAAAAGTTAATTAGGTTAGGTTATTGTACCTACGCAGGTTTACAATCCACTGCCGTAAAATAAGAGAGCGTCCGTCCTTTATATTACTGCATAAACTTATATACTTACCTACCTAGTTACAACATAGCGTATTTATTGCCTATAAAAAATATCATAAGTCAACTAATTAAGTAGCTACTGTAAACCAAGTTTAAAGTGTACGAGATTTGTAAAAAACATTCGAAATTGTTCCTCTAATATGCTTGAATTATGAACTCCCGACTACAAATGCACGAGAAAAGTATCGTAGGTGAAAAGCTCGAAGGTAGGAGAGGCTTAAACCATCTTACTAAAACAACGCGAGACAGCTCCAAAGACCTCGGTGAGTAAGTGAAGTCATCGCTTCCAGCACTCGGGAGCAAAGTCCCGTCCATTGATAGATATTACTTCCTCCTCCGCTCGAGGTAAAGACCTAGTGGCTTCCAAGTACACCGTTCGACGGGGCAAACTGAATTAGGGACGTTTTTCTCCATTTTATATCTCTCGCCCTCTTAGAGCGACGAAGTGGTGAATTATTGGACTTACTTTATTTTATAAAACGATTTCGTCTCGAAGAGATTTCTGTTTACTTTGCCACAAAACGCTTTTCACGTTCCAGTCATATTAAATTGATATAAATTGATAGAGAAATCGATTTCCGTTCATTGGCTTTTATTGCCGTATTCGTATCACAGCATTACTTAATAAGGTTAATGCTTTTTGATGTTATACGTAGGTACATTATATAATTTTCCAAGTCCCGTGTTATTTGTGCGGGATAAAGTTGGTGTATTTTCTTGCGTGTGTAATTTTGCGGTGTTTCCTTTTCATTAACTTTCCACGCACAATATTGCAGGCTGGTCATAAACTCGGACGAAGGTGCTCCCTTCCAGCGAGCGGTGTAGTTTCCCGCGTGGACCGCGACGTAATGAGACTTGCGGAAATATTACACTTTTAATGAAATGAGACAACTTGCGGACAGGCAATTAGCCAACTAATATTAGGTAGAAAAGGTAGAATACAGGGTGTCCCGCGATAAAGTGCACAAACGAATAAGGGAGAAACTACATGTGACTTTATTACGGAAAAAGATTAAAAATATATATATTTTTTTTTAATTTTCATGTATCAAAAAAAAATGTATGGGTTTCCAATTATAATTATTGTAATCTCACAAAAAATATTATTGGAAACCCCATACATTTTTTTTAATCTTTTTCCGTGAAATCACATGTAGGTAGTTTCACCCTTATTAGTTTGTGGACTTTATTGCGAGACACCCTGTATATCCCGGGCATTCTAGCTATTACTTACTATTTTTAATAAGACGTGAAAAGACTTAATTTGGACCCGCTTTACCGTTCTTTTGTTCCTCTCACGATTTCATTTAAGTTTACAAGCTGTGAATTCGCATGAAGTAACTAGGTAGGTACCTAGTTACAGCAAATATATTAAGAACCCTTCTGTAACATAGCTTTAAATTTTTTATCACTTTGTACTTGATATGCAAATATGTTCAATTGACGACTGACGAGGCGAGGTAGAAAACTACAAAATTAAGAGGTATGGTATAAAAACGAACTTTACAACTCCGAATATAAACCAGTGAAACTTGTCCTAAAAGTATGCACGCTAAATTTTATACAAAAGTTGCCCGCATGGTTTCAACGCATTTTATGCCAAATATAGCGAAAATAATGAACCGCGCCGCGCGGGCGTCGAATGAATTAAAACTAATGGAACAGTTAATTTCTCATGAGAATAAAGCGAAGCTGCGCCAAACTCCGAGCGGGTTCTGTTGCGTCCTCGCAACCCGCACACTCCTACGCTTTTCATTGCCTTTTTTAGCCCACAGCACTAAACCACGCCGCGCCACAAATACAGATGCAATCGCTGTAAAGCCAGCAATCTTGCTTTGTTACCTACAAATTATTTTATTTCCTTCGTGAACGGGATAAGTAGACGTTGCTCGTAGAATTACGAGGGATACTTGATGGTTTTACCATACTTGTACAAATATTTTTTGCAATGGCATTTAATGCTATAAAAGTATGTAGTAGGTCCACACACACTTGCCTTCGCCTCATAGTACATTTTATATGGCCTACAGATAATGTCTTCGTGTATTCGTAAGACACTAATGTCGGATTTCACCAACCATTTAGCAGACGATTAGAGTGTTAACAGCTGTCAAAATGTATGAACTAACAGTCGATTAACATTTAACATTGTATCGTTTGGTGAAATTTGTACTTACTACCCTTTGTTCCAAATGACATTAGTTAACATACGGTAACTAACTTAATCGACGCTTCTAAGTACCGCTATAAATCAAATGGAATGACGTGCAAAACAAACGATTGCTTTAGCACCCCTCAAATCACAAATCACGGCATTTTGATCTTTAAGTTAAGGCAATAAAGCGTAGGTATTTTACACGTGTTTTTATTACTTTACAAAGTTGAAACCTAAACTTGAGACGTAGACTTTGTCCTTCATGAACGCAATAGAAAAGAGCAGGACAACAAAGGTTTTCCTCATCACAATGGGAGTTAGGAATAAACATTGATCGTGTTTTATGTAGAGGTATAGTTAAATCACTCTGACCTTGCGTTTGTACTAGTTTATGTAAGCATGTTCGCTATAACAATCGTAACTAAAATTATGTATTAAGAACAACAGACTAAATAAAAATTGTATACCTATATGAAATCGATGAACTGACAGACCGAGAAGATCGGCCGACGGACTGTTAGTCTGTGTTGTCCTTTACACACGCAACATGCCATGTGTGTGCCAATTTTGTTCTAAAGCGTTGCTGTGTTGGCTTTACCACTACGGACAATGATCGCATCCTTCAGTTTACTTATCTTTGGGTTACAAAGGCAGATCTGCTATCTGCACGCTTTGACAGCTCGGTGCGGTGTGCGGTTTGTATCATACATAAAATACAATAGGATCTAACAGGCGCGGTTCTACACGTATATGCCAGCAAGTGGCTTCTATAGTTGACGAGCTTATTCAAATTTTTAGTTTATTAAGTCTTTTAGTATCAACTAGTTTTAATTTTTTAAACTAGTAAAAAAATCTAAAAACAATAATTATAAAAACGGTTAGGTACATAGGTACTCACCCGAAATTATATTCCGACCCAAAAAATATAACTCGAAAAAAGTTACAAAGATTTTAAGTTATGTTTAAAAACTTGAAACTACCTGTAGGTAAATTTTGTCCTATAAAATTTTGTTCTTCTTTACAAATTGGACATGTTTATTGACATTGGACAAGTTGAAATTTCCAAGGAGGCATTCGAAAATTAAAACGATATAAAGTACGTTATTAAATAGCGACTCTTAAAGGTGGGACTTTGGTAGCCGTATGTCCGGCAGTAAGTACGTCACCACCTAATTTTGTCAGCAACTAGTTACTCATGCTATATACAAGAAACATTTTATACATCATCATCGGCATCAACTAAAAAAGTATGGTCATTATATTTCAATCAAAAATGTGGTTTTAGCAAAAATACACACCCGTACCTATTAAAATATTATTCAAGCCAAAGAACATAAGGCTCGCGTCACATAAGGCTTCGTGTTAATGGTCCAGTAGTTCCGGATATTACTCCATTCTAGGCAGACAAGACGACGGACGCTTCCTGTCGCATATGAGATGATAAATTATGTATGATGCGGATCTTGGACCTTCGTTGCTTCGTGGACTTAGTAATATACAAAAATCTTAATAAAAAGCCGTATATTTTTAAAGCACGATAACGAACGAGCTCTTCAATTCCGTGGAAAGGGCATAAATACCCTTCTAGAACGCAACTCGAAAGATGATGGTAAAACTGCATCAAAATGTTTTGCGTAAAGAAATAGACCGAGTCACCGATTTTGTTGCAGACTGATTAGGGAAAATTAAAAGGTGATACAACCGGTACGGTGAAACTCACCGCGTTCGTGATCCTAATAAAATATAATAATAATAATCCAGTCTATATACGTCCCACTGCGCTGGGCACAGGCCCCCACTCACGATGAGAGCGTTTGGGCTATAGATTCGCACGCGGGCCCAGTGCGGATTGGGAACTTCACACACACCGTAAAATTGCTTTGCAGGTGTGTGCAGGTTTCCTCACGATGATTTTCTTCACCGAAAAGCTCATGGTACATTTACAAATTGTATTTCACACATAAATTCCGAAAAACTTTGAGGTGCGAGCCCAGATTCGAACCCATGACCCTCTGCTTAAGAGTCGGCAGGTCAAACTATTAGGCTACCACGGCTTTTTCCACGGCTTGATCCTTATATTAACTAGTATTGTAATAGCAAAAGAGCGTTTATTTGTTTGATATTATTCAAACACAGCAACAGAACTTACGGACTACGTAATTTTTGCAGAGTATACATAGAGGTAGGGGTATAATCCACCGGTAGTGATTTCCACAAACTTAGTATAGGTACCTAAGCTGAAAACTTTTTTCTTCTAAAGAAAAAAAAAGAAAATTGCTTCACTTTATTATTTTTAAACCTGTCGCAGGCGTCCCTGCAATATCCTAGATATTTCGTCAAACGTCAACTTCGCTCCCTGAAAGTTATTTCTTTGAAAGTTACGACCTAAGTTAAGAGAAAATTAGATGGGCAATATCTTGTAGCAGTCACCCTGTATTAAATAATATTAAGGTAGCTTGCAAATAAATAGTTGTATGAGAGTTAGGTAATATAGAATAGCTGTAGTAAGTAGGTAATGAACTTATGAAAGTAAAAGTAGGTATATTGTACTTTAAAAGCCCGAATATTGGGAATATTTGGTTTTACTTGTAAAATTTTGAGTTCTCCCACCTACATGAGTTGATAAATGTAAAATTAAATTAATAATATTTTAGAATATTACCGTTTACAATTTGACTCATGCTACGTTTTACCGCTACTGACGGCATGAAGATTGTTTGAGTGTCTCTTGAAATAAAACCTAAGATTCTAAAAAATATGCTAGTTAAATTTTGAACTAGGTACTAATTTATTAATGCACTTTGTACGCGTTATAAATATCTTATACTGCACAAAATGTCAGATTTACCTACGGCCTTTTTGAGTTTTTAAGAAAAGTGACTGCGACAATACTTAGGTACAGATAGGCGGACGTGGCAAAAATGGGTTCTTATTTTGACTACAGAACCCTAAAAAGTAAATTCATCTATCGAATGAAGTTTAAAGAGGCTGCAGGTAACAAAAATGCTTCTATTTTGTGAACATGCATAAATCTCATTTCTTACGAAAGTTCTGTTACCGAAAAAACGTTTTTGTTAGTACAATTATTACAATAACACTTGATGTAAGTATCGATTTGGTCTTAAGACGAGACGTTAATGATCATAATCAGCATTCCCCTCGTATTCCCTATTTTCATTTGCCGCGAACGATCCTGAAAGAATTAATACAATTGCGCCGATAGGCCCGGACGTGATACTGTAACTTGACACCGATACTAACACGTTAATAAGGGCCCGGCGAAAGTCAGCAACAATTATTCCGAGTCAAAATCAATCCTCGATATTAATTCCCCCCTCATAAGGCCCGCTAGAGCAGACAAATAACTCCGAAACTAGTGCAATATTCTGCTCACGTCCCGCCCCACGACTATGGATAACTGAGGCTGATACAAAGTGAAACTACGCAACTAGGTTCTAAACTTATTTTCTTTTGCTTGTCGGTTTTTGAAAACGTACATGTATAGCGGCTGCCGTGAGTCAAGACGCCTTTGAGTGGGTAAACAAGTTAGGCCGCGTTGCAAAGTTCTATGTTATGTCAAGTGAAGCGACGAATTTAAATTTATCGTACCTTTGCCGACTGCTACTGGAGAGCTCAGTTTGCAACACGTATGTATAAATGATTGAAAGGCAGCCTGAAATAAATCCACTTCGATCGTCTCATCCATCTTTCTCGACTTTTACCTGTTAAGTTAAACGAAGTTTAAGTTACCTACTCTCTTCATGTCTTATGTAAATTTACAATATCCAATTGCTTGAGAATTTAAATGAACTGCCTCAAAAACGCGCGCGACGCGGTTAGCCTAGTTGGTAGTGACCCTGCCTAGCGGTCCCGGGTTCGAATCCCGGTATGGACAAATATGTGTGTGATGAGCGCGAGTATTTGTTCCTGAGTCATGGATGTTTTCTATGTATTTAAGTATGTATTTCTCTATATAAGTATGTTTATCGTTGTCTAGTACCCATAGTACAAGCCTAGAGCATAGTTTGGGACTAGGTCAATTTGTGTGAGATTGTCCCCTTATATTTATTTATTATTTATTTATTATTATTAAAAAAGTGATGATAATATTAAATATATAACAAACATATTTTATTTATTTTACTGTTTTGATTTCTCATTGGCCTAAAAAGCTGAGCGGCAGTCAACTAGTTGGTTCTTAATATTTAAGTAGGAATATGCATGATCTGAACGCTTGGTAAAACGTAATAAACCCCCTTCGGGCAGTGTCGGGTAAAAACGTCACTTATATACTGTCGGAACGGAACTGCCAATCCTACTCATCCCAACTGCAAAAAGCCTCCCTCGGGCTCAAGCCACGACGGCATTTGACGGCAACCTGCAGATTCTTAACCTCCTCTAACCAAAAGAGATGGGAAAGAAATATTTAGATTTTCTATTTTTGAACAAAATCTCTCGAATCGAAATTGAATCGACTCGAATTTATTTGTATCTTCTCATAGTCGGAGTCCTATACGGTTCTTTGTTAAAAGTTATATTCCGTAAAATTAAACTTCTGCAAGACTTCGCAATTAAATCGGAATCAACGGCCTACTCACGGTAATCACTCAGAAACGGCCCGACATGTTTCAAACTCGTTAGGAGACCTTCGTGAGAGGAGCGTTATCGCAGGCGCGGACCCCGGATGCTTTGTTGATTTGTAGCACGTTCGACAAAAATTAATAACTCCATAACCATACATAAAATTAAAGATTTGAGAAAAAAGAAGTAACTTACGTTTTAAATCGCAGTTAACCTACGAAATGGCTTTTGGTAAATCGCAAAAACACCTTTTATTGCGTCCTCTTAAAATGTTTGCTGGCGTGAACAGGCTGATAACATAGTTAATCTAGGTTGTAAAAGATTGATTGACCTGACAGTTCGTCCTAATTGGCGAGCAGCGGAGGAAAGGCTTGGAACGTGCCGCCTTTGCACTCCTTTAGAAATGTCTCGCCCGGGCACCTCGCCCCTTTCCACGAGAAGAATATGTCACTGATTTAGCCTTACCTAACTAATAAGAGAATAGGGTTGACACTGCACTGTAACGTATCGCCGCTAGTATCGGTATTAAGTACTTAGGTAGGTACTTACTTACGTTAATTTAGTTGGTAGGTAGTCAAATTACTTATGTGTTATTTATTTATTATCAAACCATTTTTTTTTTCATTACACTTAAATATTTTTCTTTTTAAAGGTCATCACAAACACATACAGGATGAAAACAAAACAGTTTCCAAAGTAATGGCAAAGAAAAATAAAATGGACGTGTCACGACCATAGTTACAATAATAATTACGAGTACCAAAATAATTAATCCGGACACTCGGTTGATACGGCCGTTATATAATGCCAAAACTTATACATATTTAAAGAAATATACAATGAAATAGATAACCTCTTCCTTTTTGATGTCAGTTAATAAAACATACTTATAAGTACATACACAAGTAACATTCTACAAAAGTAAAATGTTGCAGAAAACTTGAAAGGACATGGAATTTACATAACCTAACGATTAAAGTTAGACGCAATATTATTGTTTTTTTTTATGATTCATGAAAAACATCTACATGTTTCGCCATAAGGGTGTTACCACACCAATCGATTGATCATCGATCGATGCCATCGATCGATAGTAGAATGGTCGACGTCGATCGATAGTTTCTACTACACTAATCGATTAGTCAAACCTACCACACCAATCGATCGATATCGATCGATGGTATCGATTGACGATCGATCGATTGGTGTGGTAACACTCTAAAAGGGATTATTGCGTCAAGGCACTTGTTGTCGTTGTCCTATTGGCTTTACGCTCACGATCGTCCGGATTTTCTAGATTTTTTCCGGATACGTCACAGTTCGTCCGCAATGATGGTCTTGTCCGAAGCGCTGGTAGATTCACTCTATATTACTGACGTGTAAAAGAGCCCGTATGTGGCCAATTTACTGAATAAATATTTGACTTTGACTTGACTTTGACTTTATCCCAACACTCCTCGTCGCTTCGCTCGACGTCGTACCTAACTCGTCGCTTTCACAATATAATAGTAATTTAGGTTTAGTTTAGATTTTCTATGATCTACATCAGTCATAATTACATATTAGTTATAATACTAATGTTATTGTAGTACTTAAATAATTTAAGCACTTCATTCACTTGTATATTTCAAACACAATCCTGTATTGTTCATGAAATAAATAAATAAAATAAAATAAACCTAACTACGAGTAGTTTCGTATTTTCCCGAAAATCCTGGATTCAATCCGGGCGATCGCGTAAAGTAATTGCCTTGACGCGATAATTCATTTCCCCGCGAAGAAACGGCTTTTCCGCGAAGATACGGATTACGCTACCGTCCGGCGACATAATAAACCTTTTTTGATTTCTCAAGGCGTTAACTTTTGTAGAATGTACCTTGTCTACCTAACTACCTCTACTGCCACTGAACACGCGACGCGACGTAAAACAAAAAATTACGCATCTTTTAAAAGCAAAATTCATTACTTTTTTTTAACTAATTTTAATTTCCAACAATTTAAGCCCAACCACAGCTCTATAAACCCTATGTAGGGACCAAGCAATGGCCCTGTGAAGATTGTCAATTTTTCCTGAAAATTGTCAATTTTAAGTTTGGTATGATAAAAGTCATTAAGAATAAAGTTACAGTACATTATTTTAATTTGCTTTCATTAAAGCACAGAACGAAGTCTGTGAGACTAACCGTTCACTCACAATCTCGAAAAAACTAAAAGAAGTACCTACAGTAGAGTACTTTTTTCATTCTTTTGCATCTTATCGCATTAGGTACATTAAGTGCAAACATGTGTATTGTATACATTATCTTTGTACTCGACTGAATCAAAGGAAAAGGCATAAAATCATGTAAAAAGGATAATTACTTTTTAATTTGCAGGCTAGGTTAATTAACGAAAGTATAGAATAGTATTAGTACCTAGTAACAGAAATGTCTAAATCAAACGTTCATGTGTGCGAAATTTCACCTTAATTAGGTCGCTTGGAGCAAAAGTAACTCTCACTTTATTTTTGTCCAAATAAAGTAGTTCTTGTTGCACAATTTTGAAATGTTGATTAACTGCATCAACTTATGAAATAACATGCTACCTTAGTCTAGAGCATTTTTTTTTCAAGACGGGTCAAATTTGTTGGATGTAAAACGTTCTGCTTCAGTGGCTTCTAAATTATGAATTTATTTCAAAAGTGCTCATGTTTTCGAATTATGGTGTGATTCAATACATTGCAACGTTATTGATGATCCGATGTCGTTTTAGAACCACTTATTATAGCTAGTTTAAGACAAGGGAGCCAAAAGTGTACCGCAAGGTAGTGTTATTTACCAGTGTCATTAAAACCTTAATAACACCTTAACCAATGGACACATTGAAACGTTAAAGTTATATTCTGAATGGATTAAAAGGGGCTTTTTATACAGTATATTTACGTCAAGTTCTGGGTCACCTTAATTTTAATTCTAAGCGCAAATGTTAGGTAATTTTACCTTCCTCCTATCCTGAGTCCCCACCTGCAATACCTTTTCCAACATTTAAGTTATATTCTTTAGATTATGTAGTTTCACCCTTATTCGTTTGTGCACTTTATCGCGGGACACGCTGTATAATAAAAAAATTGCCATCCGAAAAACGCGGGCCGTTTTCACACTAGCGTATTTAAAAAAAAATGTATATGATTTTACATTTATTATATTTTTTCAAATTAAAGCTGAGCCTGTGACGCGCTTTATTATGCTTAATGAGTATTGATGGAGCATATTACATTCTCAATATTATCACGATATTGTGATAATATTGATGGTAAAAAAAATAATTAAACTGCATGAGGTGTTTACCTGTAATAGATAGTGCATTTAGACGAAAACTTACTCATTGTAATATACATGAGAAATAATGTAACAATTGTTGGTAAACCTCATAAATAAAATAAAAATAAAATAAAATAAAAAAATAAAAAAAATTGTGTAATAGACCATATCATATATTGATATGTAATATGCCCCTATGGCGATACAGTATCGCGATACTAGGATCATGATAGTGTGTTCATAGCTCTTTTCCGCCATATTATATTCAGAACGCGAATAGACTTCATACTTTGCTGGGGTTTAAATTTGACGCTATCCACATATAAAATGTGTCAAATTTTAACTTAAAGTAATGAAACCTAACCGCGTTATTAATGAGTATGAAAATAAGCTAGTTCTAATTTTAACTATAGAAAAACGAATCGTATTGCTTACCGCCCACAAAACTACGTTTTGAACGCTAGTCATAAACGTCATGTGCGCTTCAATCGTCATGTTGACATTGACAATTACAGCTGGTGTCGGATGTTCTGTGTTGCGCGGTTCACGTATTTAATGGCATTTAAAATAGACCTTGTATTGCGTGAGTAATCAAAGCGTTCATTCTTTGTTTGTGTGACGAGAAAAAATTATCAGTTATTTACATCCTAGTAGTGAAATAAGGAGGAAGAACAAGACGCAAGGTCGATTAAGGTAAGTGATTCTTGGGTGATCAGTATTGGTTTTAAATTTAAAGTTACACCTTCCTATTCTAGGAGAAAGTTAGTCGATATTGTTTAGCAAATCAGAAACATGGTTTTAAATCAGGTTCATCGTTAACCTTACTCATTCCTGGCGTATGTCGCAGTACTGTAGATAATTAATCAACTTGCAATTTTTTCCTCATTTCATTCTAAATACTTTACGTTTACCTATTGACTTGCATGTAGTGGTACCTAGGTATTTTTTACATGAACAATCATTAACACAAAGTATGTATTAACTTATGATTTAAATTATTAAAACAGAAATATCTATTAATTATCTATTTTTAATAAACAAGTAGTTACTGCACTGAACACATTATTCTTATCTTAGAGGATATTGGATGCTCTTTGACCCTCAATGGATCTTTTGTGCACAGATGAAGATAACAATTATTAATAGTGCCAATGTTTACAAAAACCCCTTTTAATATGGACATACTTATAGACATTTTTATGCCTCGAACATATTACAAATGTCTATAAGTATGTTATATGTTAAAAATACTTGTTAGAACCATTGATTTATTATTCCTATCAATTCTAACTTTTTGGTCACTTGTCAAAGAAATTCTATAGCCAAGGTCAAATATTCAAAGGCAATATACATCTAACATTACTGTTATATGGAAGCTGTGATTGTTTGATTTGAAAGAATGCTAAGACCATATTTTTACTCTAGGCAATTTGCCCATGACTTCACCCACATAGCAATTATTTATTGCTATACCTGCAAAATGCATTTTATTTCCTAGGATTTTTTTAAGCTGTATCACTTTCGGCCCCTTCAGGTATCTATGTGCTAATAATCATATTGATCCTTGGCTCCATTCTGTGTTAAGGTAGGATAAACCAACAGACTCACTTTATCTATAATATTAGTAGGTAAAGTTAGGGATTTCATCTTAAATATCCTGATTCTGATTCATCATTGGATGTTGTTAAAAAAAAAGGATTACTTAGTATTGAGTGAGGAAAAATTATAGATATTGCAGTGTTATTCAGTTTATTTAATGATCTTTCACTGCCGGGTACAAATATGAATTGCTTTATTTTTGACTCAGTTACTATGGGAGTAAAATAGTGTGTATAGTATACATTCACCACAAATAATATCTAATAAGCCATCATACTGTGCTCTTGTGATAGGACAGCCATTAAAGCCTCCAGTAATATGTATGTGTCACATATTTTGAGCCCAATGTTGCCAATATCTAAGATACTATTGGTGGTACAATAATTATATTATTGCGCTTTTATGATATTATATAAGTGCTTAATAAGTAATATTTGGTACAGACTTGCACAACATGTTTTGCACAACATACAGTTTGGTACAACATTTTAAGGAAAGTTACACTTATTCTGTGACTACTTAAGGCAATGATAAGTAGATAATTTAAGTAACTAAACAGCTTTGGGTGGGCAAAAAACTTATTATAAGAATATTACCTGCAACACTCAGGCAACTATAACCATAAACATCTTAGACTGCGTACCAGCAAGCATGACACTTAAAAATGGCTCAAACTTACATTAGTTAATATAATTATTACCTATAAGTGATTAGGAAACAAATTTTATTACATGCTTTACTACCATTCAGATCTATTATTACCAGACATAGGAATCCACGGGGCAAAATTTTATTACAGATAGGGTGTTCATATATCCATAAACTCTATTATCGATGCTTGTTCCATATACTAGTGTTCGCCTCCAGCATTGTGTGTATTTTTATGTAAGTATTGTTCTGGTGGTGAGTATGAAGTTCACAGAAAGCATATTTTAAATTATATATTTATTTAATAAGGTACACCAACATCAAACATATGTTTGCTATGTAGGTTATAGCTAGGGTGTAACATTGCACTATGAAATAGTTAATATTATCTCTTTATCAAACCTCTTTAGATAGTTAGATAGTTAGTAGCTTACCTACTAAGACACTCAAAAATCGTTTTGAAAAAAGAATAAGAGAATTACGTTATTATTTTGTTTAATTTTTACACTTTTAATAAAAACATATTTTTACAAACAAAGCTGAGTGATCACTAGTATATTATGTAACAAGCAGCGATAATTGAGTTTATCAATATAGGAACTCCCTACCTCTCATAAAATTTTGCCCCATGGATTCCTATGTCTGATTATTACAAATTTAATAATGCTTCTTCCTCATTAATATGGCTGCAATGCGTATGTGGGTAGTTAAGTATACATAAAGACATTATCCTTCTGTATGCTAAACGACTCAGACATGGCCATTGCAACATAGCCAATTTGAAGCTCAATTGAAATTGATGTATCCTGTTTTGATGACAATGAATGCTCTATATCTATTCTTTAGTACTTATAGAAAAGAAACTGCTTTTGCTCGCAACCTTGTCTAAGTAGTATCCAAAAAAAAATTTGGGTATACGAAATCCTGGATGCTTGTGTTCAACTCACTGATACATTGGAACTTTCAATGAACCAACTATCTTAATTTGTGAGATTAGTCAGTCTTAGCAAATTGTTAAGTATACAAGTGACGTCCTATAAAATTTTGAGTATGCTACCAGGATTACATAAAATGTGTTCATATTTCACGGATGAAATACAACGCCATAAAAGCGTCGGATTTCGTGAAGGAACACTTCCTTTCGATTCTGCTAACCTAGTACAGACGACGCAATTATGGCGGCTCGCCAGCGAACCCGCTAATATCTGTGCAGAGTCAAACGGGTATAAGTCACGTCGCACCAAAATGCCCAAATCCGGTGCAATATTCCAAAATATAACTGCAAACGATAGCAACTGCGGAAGTTTATGCTTTATGACAACAACGTTGGTGCTTGGGGCTATCATGTCGTACACGGTATTTGCGTGCGCGTCATATTGCATCTTCTGGCTTGTGTAGGTACTCGAACTTGATTGCGAACTCGAGTAAAATTTTGATTTTTATCATCGTTAGGCATCGTCGGGCGTTAGGTTAGGTTAGATTTATTGACCCTTCTGCAAGTAATAATCTCTAGGTACTAACATTATAATTATTATTAACATTAGTTTGTTAGTTTGTCTTTCTTTCACGCAGAAATGGAGAAACGAATCGACGTAAAGATAGCAACTGGAAAGCCAGAGTGTAACATAGGCTACCTGCATTAAATTTTATCCCAAGAAATTACACAGCTCCTGCTGGAATAACGACTTGTACCCGGACGGAGTCTGGGGCAAAAGCTAGTTACCTAGTTAGTAGGTACAGGTTTTCATTACTCTCTTGGGAACACTCAATTTCTCTGGACAAAAAAATCCATTTGAGTTAATCCAGGCAGGAGATGTTATCAGTGTGCCTAAAATTTAATTATTTATCTTTCGGAAACAATGTAATGATATTTTATAAATAATCCCTATCGTAATATGTCCACACTTTAGTTTCCACTAAAATTACTTCACTCCGGACCGGTCGTTGAAGACAACTACGTACCTGTCTCCTTGACTTTATAGATTTGACATTGCAGATAAGTTTTCGTTGAGCTGAGCTGAGACGCAGACCGCATTATTCAGTGTATTTAAGTACTCGTACGTAGCGAATATATTACCTGCTTACATATTTTAACTTTAGTTGGGCTTGTGTAGAAGTTATTACTTAGTAATCTGTTTTTTAAAGCAAAGAGTGACAATAATTAAAGGAGGCGGCTCATAATAGAGTCAGAGTAGCCTGGAACTCAAATTTGTTTAAAGTCTTGAAACAGTTGATAAAGGCATTCCTCGACCGGCTGACCCAGCAGTTAAACTGACTACTACTAAACCAGAGGCCACTGGTTCGAACTAGTTTATGCTTTTATGATTTCTACTTGAAACTGGTAGTCAGTCAATATTTGTGTCACTCGCAAACCCACAATTTATTTTCTCTATAAGTATGTTCCTTATAATGACATTTTATTTTACCGAACTTTATTATCCCCCCATCCACCTCTTTCTTATCAAGCCATTTCAATTAAATTGTAGTAATAAATGTTCAATGTGATTGTCTGAAATGTAACAAACAGGCCCACATACGTGATCATTCAAAGTTTTGTTTACGGAATCCTTACTCGTGAAGTGTGACTAAATTCCATCTTAACACCTATGATACAATTGATATTTTACACTAACAACTGTACTACTACTTTATAATGAGATTTATCAAGTAGAAACTACTTGGAATGAAACTATACGTAGGTATGTAAGCAATGGATAAGGTTTTCCGAATCGGGCGTTACACACTACAAAGACCCGCCGCGAATGATAGCACAACCACGCTTTATCTCGGAGTCCTAATGAACGGTCTCAAGGATGTTTACATCATTCTATAAACAACCGGTCTATTCGCATGCCATGAGAAATAAAAACGAGTTAAATTAAAATGAAATGTGTTTAGTTCCACGTACAGTTTTGTGTTAGGCAGCGGTTTGGGTAATTATTATAGCTTAATATATTTTAGTATAGAGAATACTTTTAAATTCATTTATGTCATAATGATGCCCTTTACAGGACATTATTTGTTTTCCTGCTTGAGTCTTTTGTTTGTACAGTAAGGTTTCCCGAATGATATTTAATAGACTGAGTTCAAGTAACAAGAATTGCTTTTGCTACTGTAGTGAGTAATTTTATGATCTCATCAAAATATACAAATTGCCCAGTAAACAATGTTATCAGGTCAGCCAGCTCCAATTCATAAACAATGTGTGAATATTTAGTCGCCAGTAGCGGTTATCACAGTTTTTGTGCGTAGGTAGGTACTTAATTCAGTCGTGATTTGACCGTCGTCAGTCGTGGTGCGACAATTTATCATTTCCTGCTAAGGACCAATCCGCGCCCGTCGTCGTAGACTCGTAGATGTAAGTTTAAACATTTTTCTTGCGTGATACCTACAACATTGCGTAGCAGGTACATTGTTCTTTGGAGTCTAGCTGCAATATTTTTCATATCTAGGCAAAGGCATATCTATCTTTAAATCCGTACTCCGCCTTACGTATTATGTATATGTACCTAGTTACCTACATGTGCTTCGGTGTTGAAAATCTGTGCAAAGCGCACCGACTCTACCTAGAGCGCATTTTATCTGGCGTCACCGTCCCAGGGGCATGAAGTGTGAACACGCCGGATATTTCCACCGATATAAATCCCTGTAAGCGACACCCTCACTAACACCCGCGGCGTCCTCCGTACAATCCCTGAATTTGTAGAGACCGGCTGCGATGCATCGCGTCTAGAATTTGAACGCTCTAAATCCCGCTCTGCCGACCGCAGTATGGGCCGCGCTTGTCACGTTCTCGGATTTGATTCTACGTTATATCACTACTGTGTTTGAAAGCGACGATTTAGTTAGCAGCATGCTTATTTACGTTCCTACTGAATCAAGATGAAAAAAGATCTGAAACAAGCAAAAGGAATCAACAAACTTTTACGGGGATAGACGATAGATGAAGGTACGATTATAGGTATGGCAGTGGCCGGCCGGTGAAGTGCGGAGGTGACAGGCGAGCCGTTAACGCCACCGTTACAGGCTCAAGTGATATATGAGCTGCGAAGTGGCTCGGTGCCGCTGTCACTTCGCGTTCCGCCGCGCCACGCCGCACCCGCAAAAAGATAAAAAGGATTCCGAAATACGATTCACAAGTGGGCTGCCGGAAATGGGTAGAAAGTTACCGAGCAGGGCTTTATGTCGGGCAATATATCTCCCATATCGCTTCACATCCAATTTCTGCTGTATGGCATGTAATATCCCCGGGGGTCCTTTTAATTTTTAGTCTGACGTCCTTTTTAATCAGCACGGAACCATTAATTCTAATAGCGGAGCCACTAATCATGCCCGAGCCAGCGACTCGCTGAAGCAAATGGAAAAAAATGGTGTGAAATCTTTAGTTCCTCGTGTAGGTAAAGTGGAGTGGTCGCGTGACGACCCTCGCCGTGACCCCCGACCGCTTGGAGCGACGTAAGGGCACGCCCTTCGCCTCACGTTGCTTTTCATCACCGACAAACTCATTCACATCGATCGTTTTTGCTTTAGTCATGTGGAAAACTTCGATTTACTTAAGAATTTTCAGTCCAACAATAAACTAGACAACGACAAAATGTTTCAATCAGGTGGAATACTCAACCGAATGTTCGCAAAGCGTTTGCTGACTGCGGCTGCCGCAGTAGTTCGTAACGAGCTTATGTGAAACAGTTTCGGGTGAAATTGTTCGAGGAATGTAGCCAGGTGTCATAAAGTTGGTACTGACGGACAGCCGTGTACATTGCTGCTGAGCGCTGTGCACAGAGCCTGAAAACTTCACAGATGAAAGCAATTTATCATAACACTGAAGTTGTTGCGGTGTCCAGTTTAATTTTTAATATTTTAAATAAATCTAAAAAGTAATTAAATAATTTGATGAAATAAAATGAATGCCTAATCAGTTTGAAATCATATACGTTCATACACATTGTATATGAGAATTTTATTTTTGTCTGATATGGCACGTGTCTGACACGCTCGTTGTCTGTAGATATGAAAGGATCCTGAATTGTATAACCAGACTATAGATTAACTTAACTGTTGACGAGAAAAGATAATCTGTAACAGCAAACATGTCTTCATGACGGTATCGCGGAGAAAACTTTCAATAACTATACGTATCTGTCTGTACTAATATTATAAATGCTAAATTGAGTTTGTTTGTTCCGTAAGATTCAACTAGATTACTTTTTGTTACGGAATGTCGGAGAGTTCCCGAGGGAATAACGATAACAACTTTTTCTTGGACAAAGTCGCGGGCAAAAGCAAATATTTTTATGCGGCGTTCTCACGAGGCGATTCAGTCGGTCAACTTTTAATTGATCAAGAAAAATCGAACAGTCGGGCAGTTGCACCACCACGGAATGAAATCATTTTGGACTTGAATGAACTGTTCTCACCTTCGACAAGTTGCAACTCGCACGGTGACATAAAATTGAACCGACTCGCACACCAAAGAATCAACTTTTTGTTGTTCAATAAAAACTGATTAACCTTTATTGAACAACAAAACCTCCGCCGCGAAACCGAAAAACTGTGGCGGAACCGTGATATTTAATACGAAATCGAACTTTATTTCGTTGCCAGTGTTTCGCTTCTACAGTTCCGCGGCGGAGGTGTGCTACCAACTAATTTAAGTTTATAAACTAAAATCGCCTCGTGAGAACGCCGCTTAACCGTTCAGGGTTAGAGCATTTTTTCATTACCGATCCGATATCGGTGCACACGGGTCAAAGAATAGGTGAGAGCAAGCTCGATGTATGTACTTCTATCTTACCCTAACTCAACTGCGTTCGTTGCACCGATATCGTTTCGGTCTATGTATAACCTAACCTAACCGAGCTAAAGAAAACCCCAACAAAATCGGGACCTATATTTCAGAGCTCATAACTCTTAAATGGCGTAACGGAGTTTCATCAAACCAAGCTAAAGAACGCGTTCGATTAACAAAAAAAACTAAATCAAAATGGGTCCATCCGTTTAGGAACAACGATGCCACAGACATAATATAGGGTGAGTGCTCCGGTCCCAAACCAGTTAAGGAGAAATGTTGACTTTAAAGTATTGTTCCGCAAAATAGTATCGACCTATATTACCAGTTTATTTTTTATCTGTTACATTATGTAATTAAAAGTAATGGTACAAAAGGAAATCACTTAATTCTTAATAGTTTATTTTTTATTTATTTTTTAAGTTTAAATTCTGGAATGTACCCTAGATTGACCAGCCGGCCCCAGTTGTTGTTAAGGTTTGTACCAAAAGTTGACCACGTTTCAAAACGACAGATAAAAATAAGGAATAAGACAATAAAAGGTTTTTTTATATAATCATCTTTATTAAAAACTAAGAAAACTTCTAAGACTAACTGAGATCAATCAAAGTTTCATATCAGTCATTAAATAACCAGCACCGGCATGATTTTACCAGATGCAGCGAACGTTCCTAAAATAGTTATGCTTTCTTTTTCTTTGTCTATAATTTCATAAAGGTTTTCCATGCCCCTATTGGGATATAATGCCTGACGTAGGAGATACCTAAAAACCAGATTCGTCACCATTTAAAATCCTATCAGGATCGTCTAGTATGTCCTCTGCATTTTCATTATTTAAAAACTCCTTTAATTCTGAATGTCATTTTCTTATTCCTTCCTCTGTTACTCTACTTCTTGCTGAGTTTATAGCTTCTGCATGTCGCTGTGCAATTTCGGGGTTTCTCTTCATGAAATTGTCGAACCATTTCCTTCCTGGTATACCTTCTTTGAACGGCGTCGGCCGATTGTCTGTTGTAATTATTTTTGTTACTGTCTCTACTAACTGCTCTTTTTTAATAGGGATTCCCTTTTTCGCCATTGCATTTATCCATCTGCATAGCAATCGTTCCTCCTCAGGTGTTAAAATTGTTAGCGGTCCCATTTTTCGTTGTACTGGATATCTCATTTTAATTTTATTAATAATTGTAGAATCTGGGATGTTGTATTTACGACATGTTTCTCTAATTTTGCATCCCGACTGTATTTCATCAAGTGCTTTATATACATCTTCTTCTTTATATTTGAAAAATACTTTATTTGGCGGCATAGTTAATCTACAACAAGTGGAACAGAAATGATTTTTAACGGGTTTGGTCAATCTTAGGAAAATCTTTTTTGTATGCAGTACCAATGTCAACCCACTGGTCAATTACTGAAAACTAGGCAATATCAACCATAAACTAGTGAGTGGGGTATCTAAACATGTCATAGCTATGATAAAAGCAATTAAAACAAAAAAGAAAATAGAGTTGTACAAAGAGCCAATAGTTGACCAACTGGTCAACCTTAGGAAATCCATACAAATGATGTACCTATAGTTAACCAGCCTTAAAAAATTGAAATATAATAATATACATTTGAAATTACATTAAAGTCGTTAAATACAACCATTAAATAACTTCGAAAACAAACAATTACAACTAAATTTATACAAAAACACGTGAATTCAATTAAAATAGTCTTACCTGTCGAAGCACGTTCCTTACTGCAATGGCGGTTGATGCACAACTGACAGCGACAAGTAAAAGTAAAACGAAGTTATTGGCTAATCTGTGGATATTTTTCTAGCGGTTGATGTGATTGGTTGATTCGATATAGCTGTCAAAACCTATAGCCAACATTAAAAATAACGGCTAACGGCGGTAAATCTTATTATTGACAATCAAAGTCACAAGTGGTCAACAACCGGTGCATGGTCAACTATAGGGTCAACCATCCTAGGTACATAAATAAAAACGTTAAACTTATAACAACCCTCTTTTTGCGTTGGGGGTTAAAAACGTTCTTAAAAGCCAATAATCAACTCTATGTATTTCGTATCAAGTATTTACGAGCAGAGGTAAACCCAGTTCCAGCACAGATAGCAACGGTTTTATTTACCTACCCTGTGATGCGGTTTTAATTTGGGTTAGTTAATCTTGAAGAGCGAACGCAAGTTTTGTTGTTAATGAATTCTGGTACATTGTGTGCGCAAGGATGATGAGTTCATGTATAAATTATCATGGAGCTTGAGTGAATTCTAAGATCTCGAAGCCTTAGTAATGTTTTACGCATTTCCCTAGGAATTTGTAACGCGGTCCGACCTATACCAACCTACCGCGATACCTACAAACATTTAGTAAGTGGGATAATTTAAAAAATTAAGTATCATTAAATGGATATGTATGTTTGGCATTAAAAAATTAAAATTCTCTCATCGGTGTGTTTTGCACACTAGTTTATAGAGGCATTGCAGAACACTTGATTATAATTTCGCCATTCAAAAATCAAAAACTAAGTTTAGAGTCAAAATTCGATTTGTTTTTCAAATTCAAATTCAAAACGTTTATTGCGATCTTGTTGTATAAAAGGTCTTATGTTATACTAGAAGGTTCAACAAGAACCCTGCTAGGGCACAGCAATCTTAAAAATAATGTAGTACACTTATATATTATAATTTTATCTTACAATCTCAACTTTTTATTGAAGACAGCGTGTGTGAAGGCATTGTGCGTGGCAGAAATAAGAACAAATGAAAATATCTAAATTCTAATTAAAAAAAACTTTCTTAACCAAATCAACGAAAGACATAATAGGAGTAACTATGACAGTAGATTTTTAACGGTATGTTATTTTTTCCAGGGTGACAATGAAAACTTTAATTAGGTAGGTAATTAATTCTGCGAATATTTTCGGGAAAACTTTTAATTAATTTTATTCGTAGCAAAAATAACATAAAATAATTTAAACCAGAAAAATCGCCGATGTCAGATTTATTGTAGATTTTTCCCGCAACATAAACTGAGTTGCTCGGGCTATACATAATAGATAAAGATATAGAGAAATTAAATCTTCGTGTCTAATCGCTGAGCCGGAACCGTTTTGCGTCATCTGGCATTAGTGCAGTTTTTATTACTTTTGTCCATTTGTTTATTTATGTTCTGTACTTTTGTTAGATGTATGTAAATAAACGTTTTTTCTTTCTTTCTAATTTATTAAAGGAGCCAAAGATAAAAGACGTTTTTTTTCATGTGGGCCAACATAATAATTCGTATAATAATTTTAGAAACAGCTTAGGCGTAGTGGGGCGGATTTGTTTACCTAGGCCTAGAAAGCTCTCATTTAACTAAATTAATTAAGTATACGTGCCCGGGAGGATTTTAACAGCAAATTCCTGAGGTCAGAATTAAAAAAAATTATATGAACATAGGTCCAATTCGGTTTCAATAAATCAATTATTTTCCCTTCTCTAGGAAATAATGCTTTAGGACGAGCTGGCAACGCTTTTTACTGCATTTCTTGCGTATTATGGGAATTCCCCTTGACATAATTAATGTTATTTTATCCCCTTTTCTAACCAGTAATGTTAGAAAAGTCAAGTGGGAGAAAGAGACAAACCCATGTCATGAAAAGGAAGATATTTGCGTAATAGACATAAATAAAAATAAATAAATAAATAAATATCAGGGACAGTCTCACACAAATTGACCTAGTCCCAAACTAAGCTCTAGGCTTGTACTATGGGTACCAGGCAACGATATACATACTTATATAGAGAAACACACACTTATAGATTAGGTATTACCAAGTAGAATCTATTCACTTTTATTCATAAATCCTTTTTAAGGCGTGTCCCTTAAGCAACGGTTGCCTGTTTTTCAGAAAAGAGTTTTATTATTACAAAATTAAATAAATGATGCGTGGATTGTGAGGCCTGCTTAAGGCTGACTGAACCCTAGGGTAGTTAATGAGAAAAGGTCAGGAAAGTGACAGAAGGTGGCCTAATGTGCCACTAGACAGTTTAGTAGTGCAATTATATATTTAATCGATTTCACAAAAGAAGGATTCTGTATGTATGTTAATTAATTACCACCATAAACTTCCAATTCTGCCGATAGAAGGGAAAGTTGGAAGATGTTCTAAACTACAAAGTATTATAGCCACGTTAAGATCCAACTTAATTTAATAAGAATGTATTATTATTATTAATGTTGGGCATGCAATTTACCTCAAACCAAATAATGAGCCAATTATGGCCTTGGCGTGTAGACTTCTCGAAAGAATAAAAAAGGTAAAAATCTAGCGTGTCCACTTTCCGTGATAAAAGAAGTCCTGCATGTTAGTATCCTGGAATATCTCACTTCTAGACACAGGCTTCGCTCCCTTTTTTTTTTTTACCACGTAGCCAGAATGATCTTCGATAATTTTCCACCAGTCTTAATCGAAAGTACCAAGTTCATTCTGATAACGTCACCTTGGTTGGCTGCGACGCCGGCTGTGCAGGACTTATTTCGTATCCACTTTGGCCCACAACACAATTCCTTCGGCATGGTTAATTAAATTAAAATAATAAATAATTTACGTCCAGTCTAGGCACAATTCTTTGTTGTATTTAATCCACTTCAGTTACTGTCGTTTTTTTTTACTAATATCCGTAACGGAAACTATTGTTGTCTGAGGGTTAAGTGGACAAGTTACCGATATGATGCAAACGACGCGTAGATGCCTTGATTGTACAGAAATCTTGCATTTTTGCATTTTCTGAGAATATGAATTTTCCCAAATCGAATGACATGTAAACAATTACAATGACACAAACGTATACTTGTCAATCTTGTAATATTCATTCATTCTCATAAGTGTCATATCAAAGGTAACTAAATCCAGGGCATGGCGTAGACAAATATAAACTGTATTTTGTAAAGATAATAGATACATTTTACGTGCGGTCTTCCGTAGATTCAGTTGCTTTTGATATGATTTTATTTGGCGTAACTTGAATGTAAGAGCGCGGCAACGTTACAATAATAAGGGTTTGTTGCACCTAAGTTTTCAAAAAACTTTATTTTTACAAAAATTGATATATCTCAAAAACTAGACCGAGTCGAGCCTGCTTTATACGACATTTTTAAATCCAAATTAACTCAAGAACACGCTGTTAAAATCCTTCGGGTACCTCCCGGGCACGGTGTATAATGATTATGTCTTGTTTCAGATTAATTATGGATTGGAGAACAGGCTTACTGACCTTAGCGTTGGTGTACTTCGCTGACGGTTTTTCAAGTAAGTTTGCATAACCAAGTCTTACTTTTATTTGAATACCTTTTAAATTTCTGGTTAAATTTAAAACAAGGTCAACTAGGCCAACGGACTCAAAGGAATACCTAATTAATTTTTAAGCTGATCTTAACTACCGCTAACTTTGGGTAACATGTTTGTCTTCTGTAAAGACATGCTTAAATTTCTTAATTTTATTTTCATGTTTTTTAAGCAATATTCTAAGCCCGTTCCTGCAATTGCTTAGGTATCTAAGTACTTCCTGTTCTCGAGCGTGTCGCGAACGTGGCCTTTGCAATTTGAACCGATAAAATCAGGCGGGCGTGCTAGCACGTCATACTCTCGGAGTAATTATTCTTTAATCTATGTTAGCGATAGTAGTTGATGACCTGCGACGTAGCTCCGCGGCAGCCGCCAGTGTCGCCCGCAGGCACGCGCCCGGCTTGCCGTAAGATATGGCTCGAATCCATTACCTAATGCACACATAAAACCAGCAACCCGCCCGCCTTGAGAGTAGCAAAACAATGAGTTATGATCCGACCTTATGATGCTCTTTTTATTTGTTTTTATTGCCTCTAAAGTCGCACTTGCCGAGTCGCAAATTCCTTGCCACCAAAGAATTCTTCACATTTCTCGCTCTTAGCTTAAAATGTTTTCGGCGTCGAGTTTTTTCTCCCGCTTTTGTGTTGTTCGGTTGAATACGTTTTATTACTTTTACAATTCACAATGACGTAATTTTTATTCGAAATACATTTCGGTTTCAGTGCCATTATGCTACAAATAATTTTATTGGGTTGCGGGATCAGTTGTTGTGAACTCCCTGGCCTTTTCAAATTCTCGTCTTTTCAATTACGGACTTGGAAGCTTATAAGTCGAAAATCCATGCTTATGTCAGGTCCTAACAATTTAAAATTTAATTACTTTAAACATTTTTAAGGTGTTTTTTAGCCATACATTCCAGTATGAAATTCGTTTCCCGTGTATTTAGGTAATCTGCTTTCTTGTACATTTAACAGATAAATTGTAGATACTTTTATCGGTGCGGTGGCCATTTATTATTGGAAGGAGGAAAACTCCCCTTTTCTATTTTCGATAGGTACTTGCACCGTTCATGGTGCGTTGACCAGAAATTGAGGAAATTAAGCGCAATATTTTGCGACCTACGATTTATCATAATAAAACCTATTATTGATTGTTATTAACCACCATTACTCGCTAAATCATTTGATTTTGAGAGAAGCTTAATAAATAAATAATTTTAATATGATGTTTAAATATGTAATGTAGTAGGTACACTTATTAAATATTATATGGAATGGGAAAATCTCAAACAAATTGATCTTTTCCCATATTAAGCTGTAGTTTGTATTACGGTACTAGGCAACGATAAACATACCTACTTATATTTAATAGAGAAATACAGGAACAAATTCGCGCTTATCACACAAATATTTGCCTATACATACCGGGAGTCAAACCCAGGACCGCTTCTGTTCTCTATTTTTATGATTGTGTTATCATAAAAATAGAGAACAATTTCTATAGCAAATTTGACAATATGATTGATAATACAATAGATAGTTTTGTCATAAATACGGCTGATTCGGACTCTTCTAACGAATCATTTTCTTCTGATACAGACGACGTTGACTAGAATAGGGCTTTTAAAATTTGTAGGTATATAATTTCTTTAAAAAAAATGTTTGGAACTCCTGAAAGCGTGTTTACATTCTTTATCTCATCTCGTTGGCATTACTTTAAGGCCTAGTTGCTAGACTAACTGCGTCGTCACTTCTCGTATTGCGTTGTTGTCTTACCGTCGAAAATTACAAGGGTAGTTTTTATCCCAAAATTTTTACATAATGTAACCGAATACGGCGTGCCGTGGACAAAATAGGCTTAAGTAATTAGTTACATAATATGCTTTATGAAATACTTCAATGCCTAGTTAATAATGACTTGCTTACAAAACTAGCGGGCTGATTCTTCGAGCGTTTCAACCGCCCTTATTCCCGTGACCGCATTAATGTCGAAATTCCTGTAACTTTTGATGCTATTTTCGGTTATCTTGTAGAGTGCCCTGACTTCTACAAAATTTAACTGAAAATGCTTCCAAAGCAACAGGAATTTCGACATTAATGCAGCCACGGGAATGAGGGCAGTTGGAACGCTCGAAGAATCCTGCGGTCGCGGATCGTAGGCCTAATAGTTGTATGATGCTCTAATATTTATTCGTAAGTCTTGAATGTTTTCTATATGTATGTTTAAGTATTTATTTATCCAAATTCCCTTTGTTTATCGTTGTGTTATTCCCATTGTTTAGGATTAAGTGACTAGGTCATAAATTTTCTTATTCCTAAAAATAAACGAAAGTTTCTTTTTAATAAAAGTTATCTTCAATATCTAGGGTACTTCTTCTCCAGGTTTGACTCACCCTGTATTCTTAGGTACCTAGTACCTAAGTATACAGGACTTAGGTACTTTAAATTGTAAATCAAATTCGTTTACTTTCAGAATATGGGCGCACTTGTAAAGACATAGGATGTCTGAATAGCGAAGTGTGCGTGTTAGCCGATGACCCGTGCTCCTTCGGCCACTCGACGAACTGCGGCACCTACCCGACATGCAAGAAGAAGACCGCAGTAGAAGGTATTTTATTTATCTCTATAGTGATTATTAAGTTAGAGGAACGTATATGTCCGATATATTAATTCTTTATAGCCTCGGCAAATATATAAGAGGAAAATGGTTTCCCTAGTTTTCCAATTCCGTTTCCGTACTTTTGCATACATCAATGTGTGCAGAACAAACAAAATAAAACATGAAAAATAAGGAAAATTTGTATTTTTGCTAGATCGTATTTCTGCTTCTATTTTGATAACTAGTATAAATGCGAAAGTGAGTTTGTTTGTTAAGCCTTCACTCAAGCTAAACCGCTGAACCGATTTCGATGACGTTTGGTTTGAGTCCCGGGGAAGGGCATAGGACAGGTAGGTACTTTTTATCCCGAAAAATTTGACAGTTCCCGAGGGAGCAGCGATAAACGACTTCTACGCGGACGATGTCGTTGACAAAGGCTAGTAATAAAATAAAATAAAAAAATCTATTCTGAGAAAATAAGTGAATGAACTTCTCCTGGCGAAAATTACTATCTTATACAACTTAACATCTCTGATTCAGCGACATAAGTAGATAAAATAATGTGTTACGAATCTTCGTTAAAGTCTGTCAAGCGAGTCGTGTCCCTTGCAAAAGGCGGTATTTTCAAAAATCTTTTAGATGTCAACACTGATAGTACGCTGAAAACCATGATTGATACTTGAATTTATGCAGCTATTTTTTTTATTACTTTGATTGAAACAATGTGTTAAAAGCCAAGAAATGACTGGTGCTCACAAACTAAGGTAGGCTTTACCTACCAATTTTTGTGGAATTAGGACTAAAATGTATATTCCTTGTGGAATAAATTAAAAAAGTATATTTCAAATTAAGTATTTATTAACCAGAATCAGTACCAAAATCAGAATCTAAAAATTCAATACCTTCATAAGAGAAGTCACTGTCAGTATCATCATTACGCACAGAAATTATAAATGGTTCCAATTCCGTTTCTGTTATCTTGTCCCGAACTTTATACTTATTTTCTACATTAATAGTATGATCTGTGCATTTTTTCCAATCGTTGGCTGTGACACTATCAAAACATTCTTTTATTAGGTTCTCCATTTCTTCGCCTGGAATTCCTATGTTCTTGCTAGCAATTTTTCGTTTCGCCAAACTCCATATAAGTTCGATTGCATTCAAGTCACAATGATATGGTGGTAGTCTCAACACCTCATGACCATGCTCTTTTAAAATTTCTTCCGCTTCATATATCGGAGTTGTTATATTTTCATTGACAAGGCACAAAAGCTCAGCCTTCGTGAAGTATGGTTCAAAATGAACTCTATTTTCAGTAAGCCATTTCTGAATTTCAGCCTTTAAATTATTACTATTTGGTGGCTTATTGATTTGTGTTACATGATAGCTAGCATTGTCCATGACAATGACACTGGGCTGGGTTAGGTTAGGTATTAATTTTTCACGTAACCATTTCATGAAATTATTTCTGTTCATATCGTCATGGTAATCGGCCATTTTAGATTTGGTACTGAATACTAACAATGCATTGGGAACGAAACCCTTTTCAGTACCAGCATGAACAACAATATGCCTTTTTCCTGAAGATATTTTATCAATGACTCCGCTTGTGGATGGCCCTTGCCATGATTTTTTAACTTTATAATTTTGGTGTACATATGTTTCATCAAGGTAAACTATTAATTTTCCTTGGTTCCGCTTCTTATCAATTGTTCTAAGATATCTATGTCGCCAAGCAGACAATTCAAACTTTTCAATAAGAACTTTTCTCTCATTTTGGTTCTTTTTGAACTCAAATCCATTATTGAGTAATAATTGTCTCAATGTTTCATGACTTCCAGTAAATCCAATTGATTCTCTTAAATCTGCAAGCAAACTTCGTAGAGTTGGAACTTGTTTTTTTACACAGTAAAATTCGTTGATTTTATTGCGTATTACTGATAAATCAAAATCATCAAGGTTGGCTACAGTTGGCTGTCGTGGACGCTTTTTGCCTGGCGTGTTCCACTCACCTTGGTTTATTATCCCTTCTTTTTTTATTCTTCGTAATGTTTTAACGCTTACATCTGAAAGTTAAATTCATAAGTTCAGTATCAAACACATTCATAAATTCAAAACACTTTATAAGGAGAACATAATCTACATATAAAATATAGGAATGTAAATGAGAAAATAACTACTAACCTGTCATAGCAGATATTCTTGTCAGGTAGTCTGTTTCAGTTTTAATTTTTTTATCATCTTCTATGGCTATGAGTTGCTTAACTAAATTATTAATTGTATTTTTTATTTCATCATCCAAGGTACCTGAAAACAATATAGGTTACGTTACGTTATTAAAAATTCAGAAAAACATTAACAGTTTTAGTTCAAACAGAGAATAATATCATAAAGTGACTGCCAATATTAAGTGCTGGAGTAAGATGCAACCTCATCACTACTTAAAAGCTAAATAAAAATATAAATTATGATAATTGAGCCTAAACTATCAAAATGTTCTAGACGACCTACCTGATGTTAACACGATCTCATCCAAAAGTCGTCGCTTTTCATGTATCACGTCATCTAAGTCACTCTTCACATGATTATATTTATTGATCATAGTATATAACATACTTCTAACACTCCCTTTGATAGGTTTTGCCATTGTAGACTCAAAATATACGACCAAATTAAACAAAAACCGTCACGTTACGAGGTTATAATAAAAATTATGACCTGATGTTTGACAGTTAAATAGTGTTGCCATATAAAGAAATCAGATAAATAGTCATGGACACGACTCGCTTGACAGACTCTAACGTGTCGGTCTCTCGTATCGGATAATAGAAGACTAAGAAATGTAACTCTTCACTCTTTTTGTAACTGTTCTCTCAGAGCCTCGATGTTTTATTAACCTCTAAAAAATATTCCAGGATCGCATGCCGAACCACAACCGTCTGTGCCTAAACCAACGCCAGCAAGGCCACAAACTCCAACTAGAGATGAATCTGCCCCCAACTACCCCCCTCCGGCACCGCCTGCTGGTGGCTCCTCAATTGGAGGGAACACTTACGGGGGAGGCAGCAATTATCCTGGAGGCAGCAATTATCCTGGAGGATCTAATTACGGCGGCGGCTCACCGTACAGTGGACAACCGTCTTACGGTGGACAACCTCCTTACGGTGGACAATCACCTTACGGTGGACAATCACCTTACGGTGGACAATCATCTTACGGTGGACAATCACCTTACGGTGGACAATCACCTTACGGTGGACAATCACCTTACGGAACCAATAGTAACGGCGGAGGTTCGCCTTATAGTGGCGGGTCGTCACAAGGCGGCTCACCCTATAACAACAACAGAGGAGGTAATTCGCCACAAGGTGGCTCCAGCTTAGGAGGTTTCGGCTCTTCAGGCGGTAAAAGTCCATTAGACAGCATCCTAAATTCGCTTAGTAAATACGCCGGCGGTGGCCAAGGATCAGGTGGAAGTGGCAGCAACAGCGGCGGTAGCCTCTCGGGTATCTTTGGCAGCCTTCTCGGTGATCTTAACAAAAGCGGAGGCATTGGCGGCTTGTTTAACACCCGACCAATACAGGCAAATCCTAGCTATGCCACTCCAAATTCGAATTCCAGAAGTTCTAATACGCAGCATTATCCTTCAGGATACACGAACTATAATCAACCGCCCGCTCAGAGCAGGAACCAAGGTCAGAGCCATGCGCGGCCGAATGCCGCCTCGACTTACAAGCCGGCGACCTATGGTTGGAATGTCGGGTAATTAACAAAATCAATATACCTAATTGATTAGTTATGGTGTGGCTTAACACAACTAATCTGCAATACTTGGCTTTTTTTCACACTTTTATTTACTTAGACCCAATTATGCACTGACAAAGTGATTGCACACATTATTGGCACACCCAAGAATAGGTACAGGATATATTTTTAAAGTTTGAACCTGCCTTGAATACGACCAGCGGGACATCACACATTACGCCTACCCGCTTGCAATAACGACGACTTTTTTAATAAAAATCAAACTGGCTTATGCGGCACGCACCAATTCTGGACCACTATATAGCGATGTTGTGATTTATAACTTTATGTGATTTAATGATGTGACGTGGCCACAACACAGTTCTATAGTAGCCTAGAAGCAGAAGATTGCTTATATTTATTATAATCTTTTGTATCCAGTTTTCGTACCAAAAATGTCACAATATTAGTATTTAAGAATTAACGATTTATAAGCTTTTATTGACTTCGTCATTATGGTTGTGGTAGTTAATACCATTAGAACAAATCTTGCGAGTTTCTTCACCCACTTTCCCATCACCCTAACAAACGTAACACCTACATCATAACATTGAAAACTAAATTGGCATAGTCGAATTTTTTCGTTTATCTGTCATATTTAAATAAGGTTGAGATAAATTTTCATACTTAATTTAATTACCCTGTGCGTCTAGGCTATTAGACTAATGTCAAAATAAATTAATTTTACACTACCACTAAATCAAGCTTTCGAGAATAACACTGAAAAACCTAGCTATCGCTTATTTTTGGAATTTAAACGATTTATAATTCAACAAAAACTTTATAAAGGAACACTGAAAATTGTGACATCACAGGTTACTATTTTCATACTAACTTCATACTACCGGATAGAAGTTTCAATTAAAGTTGCTGATTTGACCAGCAGTCAAATAGCCTATTGTTTTTCTAACACCAAGTGTTTTCCTCGCTACGTTGTGTTTCGCACGGCAGCAAAGTTATTTGGGTCTCGGGCCTTGAATCCCGCGTTACGCTCAGGATTCAATACTGGCTCTCGCGCCAAATAACAACTTTGCACCCTTGCATCACAAATAACTATATATTATATAATAGGGTACCTATAAACTTCAAAGCATCCGCATTCCCATCCCCATTCCCATTTTACGTTTTACCCTGGTGGACTGTTAATCTGTGTTGCCCGTAATACTAGTTCTTAAGTGTAAGTTAATAAGGGTTCAACTCTTTATTTACCTATCATTTCAGATTGTAGATGTAGGGACTCCCAGGTTGATTTATACACATTTATTATTTATTGCAATGAAAATCAAGATTGTATCATTTTATTTTCCATGCTATAAGGTAAAAGCACCAATTATGGACAGTGCTCCAGTTATGAACAATCCAATAAATATAAGCTTCCGAGATGTATATGTTAGCGTTAAAATTAGATTACATTGAAATTATAATGAAATTTTCGGTATTGCCAAGTTTTCTATAAAAAAAATGTTATTGTTCATCACTGGAGCCTTGTCCATAATAGGTGACTTCACCTTATTTACTGTTTTCCTTTTGATTTGCGATATATATTAGCTGTATGTACCTAGTGCCTTTTTATTATAAGCTTTTACACATTCGTAGATTTTTAACGACACTTGTAATAAGAACCTAAATCTAATTAGAATGTGCTTTCTGTAAAATTATAAATAAGGATAATTTTTGAACAAGTTCGCTGTGATAAGAAGACTTGAAACGTGATACAGTATGATGCTATTTTGTGACCAATACTCAGATTTACTAGCTTTTAGTGACATGTTAATATGTGATTTATTTGTCTTATTTCAGCGTGACAATGCTCTTGACTTGCCTGGTACACCAATACACCCGGAACTTGGTGTGGGCTTGAACGTCACCCATGTTTTTGTTGTTCTAATACTTACTAAGGTTTATTTTGTAACTGAATCTAATGCTAAACGAATGAGTTTGTGCAAGATTGTGTTGACGCGTTGCAGTCATTGATATACAGTGTGTAAATTGAATACAATCAAATATTTTAACGACGGTTAATAGGCGTCCTAATTAACATTAAAACATGTACTATATCGTTAACATAAGTTGTATTTCTTTTTTTCATGCTCAATTAACTTGCAATGATAATTCGATTCGTTTCAACATACATTGCTGCTCGATGAATGCTTTAAAAATTAATTACGCTCTATGTTGTTTACGAAATTCCTTCTTTATATTATTTGTAGAGCGCTAACCTACATCTAATTTAAATGTTTGCTTGTATTCCATTTACACACTGTATATATTTTATTGCATGTGTTGCTCCTATTCTTTGAAATAGATAGGATGTCGATTTCCTTTAATAATGCTTTATTGCGTTCGTGCAGTGTATTAAGACATGACAGACTTATCATTATCTCAGAAAATCCGACCAATTATCATTAAACCACCCTGAGCTTGTTTCGTGTGATAAAAAAGAAGTTTTACTTCCTGGATGTAAAATCTTATATAGCAACGCGTCAGAAATGTTGAAATAATGGTTATAGTGTTATAAACAGACACTGTTTAATAGATTCATTTTTCTATTGTCGCTTATTTACATATACATTGTGACCCTTCAGTGATTTTTATAATGATTTAAATTTCATGTGGTTGACGTTTTACACGTACAGAAGAGTGATCTTTGAATAAGTTACCACGCTAATGTAATACTGGTGCATTTTTACGGTGGTTACTTCTAGTTCATAAGCATATTAAAGAAAACTACAATGGCAACAGCAGTTTATTGTACCTGCAAACCAATATAATGTTAATGAAATAAAGATATTATTATAAATTATTTATTTTGTCATGAATAGCTCTACAACACATCGAATTTTTTTTAACAACATTTAATTATATTTTCTCACATTGCAATAAATGTACAAAAAAGTTGACACAAGTTTTATATTTGCGGTGACATGTCTATAAACTCAAAACCCACCTGACCTCATCACACGTTACGGCAATGAAGATCTGTGATACTTAACTAAATGCCTCGCCCTTCCGTTTTTTTGTCAATTCAACATTAAAGTAAAAATGTTACAGAGCGCATGAAAGGTATTTTATTATAATTGAAGTTTTTGAATACATTTAAATTAGTATGTATTTATCTCTATAAGAATGTTTTATCGTTGCCTAGCAAGATGTTACGAATCCTGCCTGCTCCTCTCCCCTACGTCTATCGTTTCCCTATCCATACTAAAAGCCTAGAGCTTAGTTTGGGACTAGGTCAATTTGTGTAAGATTATCCCCTGATATTATTTTTATTTCTTTTAATTAATTTATTAATAAATATCAGGGGACAATCTCGCACAAATTTTGACCTAGTCCCAAACAAAGCTTTAGGCTTGTACTATGGATAGGGAAACGATAGACAGGGATGTATAGAGAAATACATAGAAAACATCCATGACTCAGGAACAAAGTACGCGCGCTCATCACACTAACATTTGGTCTATTCCCACTAGTTCTATTGACACTATTGACAGTTCCATTGATAGAACTAGTGGGAATAGACTAATATTTGCCCATACCGAGATACGAACCCGGGACCGCTAGCTTCGTAGGCAGGATCACTACCAAACCAACTAGTCTTACCGCTGATGAAATAAGATTATTTAAATAAGGTAATTTAAATGAGTAACTTATGACAGAATTATCAGGGAACATTCTATTGTTTAACTCTAATACCCGAATAATTATTGTTCTGCTTATTTCATTAGTGACGCTATATTTACGTATTATTTTATTTACAACACGCCTGTTATCAATTAAGACATGTGTGGAAATCATAACAATAACATAATATAGATACGTTTAACAAGTATTACCTATAGCATAATAAAATTATAAACTTTTGCTCCGGTTGGTCTGTTCAGCCGTGCATGTGTAACATATAGACACAAACACACTGTTTGCATTACAATATAAACCATATAATAAACGACTTTAATGAAATATAATAAAGTCGTGTCTGTAGTCGTAGTCGTATTTATGATGCTTGTTTACACATTTTAACAAACAGTTAAAAATATTATCTGTGAACATAACATTACATGTGATAGATAATCATAATAATTATTGTCCATCCTAATGAGATAACAGGGTACTGAAATTAACACAATGAAATTATATTTTCATGTGACTTTTTGCATTAAAAAAAACTTTTAGAAATATTTTATTGAGCAAACCCTTAAAAACCTACTTCACCAGCAACTAATCCAACCACCAACCAGAACTTACAACAATAAACCTAAACACACATTGGTTTAAAATATCGATCTGCCAAAAAACATTTCATCTATATTACAGTCTACTTTACTTTTATTTCATCAGACTTTACATTATCAACTTTTTCGTCAACTTTGTTAGGTGGACTTCCTTTGTGAAATTGCTTCAACACAAGTCCCAGTAAGAGCATGGCGAGCCACACTCCGTACCAATAGTGGTATACCGAGGAGTAGTAAATCCAGATGCGGTCAAATGTCAGGAGTAGGAAGGCAGCTGCCTGGTAAGACTTGGTATGTAAACGTAAGAACCACATAACGAAGCCCACTACCTTCTTTTTCTGTAAAAAAATATAACAATTACCTTTAGCTCTATTTGCGTTACAATAATAGTAGGTCAACACAAATTCAACGTTCAGAAAAGAAGCGTCACGCGCGACGGAATAATGTGCATATCGCACGCTTGAAAAGGTAACTAGGCGGTAGGTGAATATCTAAGGGCCAAAAGCTGCCCAAAAAGCGTAGAGGCAGACCACATGAGTTATAGTGGGTAATCCACTAAATACGAGGCTAACCCTACATAACCCGACTCCTCTATAGAAAAGATTTATAACATTTCTCTTTCGAAAAAAATATGCGATGCTAATAGTGTAAGTGAAATTAAAGAAGTACTTACCAATCCTGTGGCTTCTTTATAATACAGTTTGTAGTAAATGTCTTCAGCTAATAGATAAAACGGACACGCGTAGATGCAAAAGAAATATCCTGCGTGGAACCCGTGCCATATTACTGACACAAATAAAGCTGCGTGAATCCTAAAAAAATTAAGAAAAGCAGTTACATTAAGACTGTCGTCATAAGTGCCATGTGGAATTTACAAAACCCAATATCATTATCCGTAAACTTAGTAACGTTTGCAACATTGTATGCAATTTCTGTAGCTAGTTACTACCTATATAAGTTTACATTACTTACGAATAGGTAATGGCTTAGATGAAAGCAAAAAGAGGAAGATATAATATGTGACCAGGCGCGCGCGGTTGAGCACCTGGATATAGGTTCCGAGCACCTATCCCAAGTCAGCTGTTGTCCGGCCCGCCACCGCTCAGTCAACACAGTACCTACTTGTCTAAAAGATGCCATGTTGCGAGATTTTAAACTGCTTCAATAGTTTAACGGCCGCACTCAGAGACGTCAATTAAGTTATAAGTTTCATTAAAGTAGCTGCTGTCACTTTCTTTGCTATAGCAATAGAATAAGACGCAGCAACTTTAATGAAACTTAAAAATTAATTGACGTCTCTGAGTGCGGCAGTAAGCCATAAAAATAAGTCACATTTCATTAATAAGTACAATTAAACATAAAAAAAAACATTTTTTTAAGCAAATTACGTCATTATTAAAAATATTGTCCTCCATGTTTGAACGAACGAGATAGCGTAATATAAAGTTAAGCGCTTCGCGTCGTTATTGCGAGACATATTGCCGTCTCACTAGCGCAACGATGTTTTAGGTACTTAACGTTTATAAAAAAAAGACTTCAAAACGAATATTCGCCGAATGCCGCATGTATGGAGTGTTTGCGAATATAGGTGTCGCGGCACGTATTATTTTAGTGTTTTGTACGGCGACAACATGTCTTCCCCTTTTTGCTTTAGTCTAAGGGTAATGGTAAGGTAATTTACCCGAGGCATTTTTTATTGATCAGAAAGCCGCTAGGTATCTCCTTCTACATGGAGTTTTGATGTTCTGATGAAATGAAGACATACATCAGTAACCCCTTACAAAAACTTATATTGATTACCTACAGAAACTCACCTAAATTTTTTAACAGGGAATCTCTTGTACACAACCATGGCAACCCAGTACTGCACAGCCATGTTCCAAACCTTCATGGATTCTCGAAGGGTCACGACGGTCTCACAGCCCCAAACGTCCATAGACTGCATAGTCTTGAAATCGTATTGTGCTTTCTTTGCATCTTCTTCGGACCTGGCAATTTTCAATATAAAAGAAACTATGCACATTTTCACAGACAGCAAAATATTCAGTTAAATAGTTATATGGAATAATTATATCATGATATTTATGAATGTCCCTTGACATTTAGATAATGAATACTCAAAATGTAATGAAAAAAGTAGAAAATAGCCACAATGTAGAAAATGTAGTAGAAAATGGCAACATTTTATCTCAACTCAGGGCAATATCACAAAAACACTTGTCACATTGTAGATAAATAGTTCGAGGGTTAAAGAGGCTAAGTACTTTTTTGCAACAGATACTATATATCTAACATTCAATTAAATTAAAAAGTAACTTTACATTTGCTTTATTTTCATATATCCAACAGTAGGACCATGGCCAGTTCTATTTTTGCCTTCAACTGGATATGCCCCAACTCCTGACGATGTACAAACACTCTCAGCTAAAGTCATACCAGCATAAATGCGCTGTCTAAATGCAGAGAACACCACCCATGGGTACATTACTCGGTATAGGAAGTTTCTGTTATTATGCTCCTCACTCAGAATGTACTGAAAAAGAAAACATGTAACATATTGGTAATAGCGCATGATAAACCGGGTGCAGGGTGATGGGGTTTTAATATTCTACTTATTATAAAATTATTCACGCATTCATGCAAGTGTCCAAATAAAACGAAACTGAAATTGTCTGACAAAAAACAACCCTTAAAAGGTCAAACACCATTGTGCAAGTTTAATTACATCAGACTAAAATAAAGTGAATTTGTGAGGATGTTTTGATTATTAGATATTTATCTTTTCAATTTGCATAAGTAAACAAATTATTTGGATGGTATGTATACAGCAGAGCTCTATTAAAAATAAATTAATAGTAACTATGTACAAAAATTTTAAAATATTTCATACCTCTAAAGGCCAAATATTGGACAGAGCCAAGTAGACACAGATATACGCAGGCACCATTTTCAGTGTGTTGATTGTACTGTTCCAACAATCTGCATACTTACTAAATGGCAGGTGGAAATAGTCATCAAATGTCCTGTATCTGTAGTAAGGCCCTGCAATATCAAATGCCTCACTGCTGAAGATGTATGCCGAGTAGGCTGTGCATGCTCTGAAAGTCTTTTTGACACTTTGGATGCCATGAGCATCACCAGCATGATCAAAATTCTTATTATAAAAGAAATACCTAAGATTAAAATAAAAGTAAACTGCCATGATCTTTTTCTATGAAATTACAAAAACAGAACACTTTGATAAGCTAATGGAGTCTGAAAAAGATGATGTTTTAAAAATAATTTAAATTTAAGCCTTATTTAGGCAGGTACTTTTAGTACTAACACTTTACAATATCAATCCTAGTGCTTTAAATTAAGATTCAAAGCTAAAGTTTGTAACAATATTAACTTGAAAGTTATGGTACATTACATAATAAATAAATATCATGGGCCAACCTCTCACAAATTATTCTAGTCAACAAAGAGTAACCATATGGATCTAGAAGGATTAAAATGTTAATTTGCTATTAGTATTTCTGAACAATGATTTTTTTATGATAAATGGATGGATAATTAATAAGCAAGACCCAAAAATTTACCTGTGAGCAAACCCACATAATTGAATGCATAATGAAACAAATCTTCGAGGCTAGGGTTAATAAGTTCCAAAAACTCATAATCTTTATCAGTTTCTCTCTTTACTTCTGTAGCTTTTTCATCTTTGGTTTTCTTCAATTTTGCCACTGCCAACCAAGAACCATTTTTTTCAAAAGCTACTCCTACAACCCGGAGAACAATTATCATTTCAATAAGATTGGTTTGGCCAGAAGGAAGCGTTAACCCAACCTTGTCTGCCAGCCGAAAGAAAAATAAGTAGCCAAACATAAGGAAAAATGTCACTATGTGACAATATCTGAAACAACAAAATGTAACAAAAAATCAACAATTAGCCTAGTTATAAACATACACCAATATCATTAGAGCAAATCTATTGAAAACACAAGGGTTGGCACAACACATATTTATAATTTTTAAGGCTAAAAAACCTTTTAATCCGTTTTTAGGGTTCCATACCCACAGGGTGCCTAATGGGACCCTATTACTAAGCCTTTGCTGTCTGTCTGTCCATTCATCTGTCCTAACTTTTAAGAGTTGTACCTCTTGAACCGTAAAAGATAGCATGTTGATTGTTTTATTAGAATAAGTGATATAACGGCGGATTCCCTTACAAATTGTGAAAATATCAAAAAGTTTAATGATATAAGAGGAGACCCCATACAAGAAATGTTTTTTTTTTTTGTATTTGCTTTATTGTAAAAATGATAATACATACAAGCGTCAAATTTGGTGTGATTATAGAACAACCCTATAGAAAAACAACAAATACTAAAAACCGGCCAAATGTGTATAGAACACTTAGTGCACGAGTCCCTAATAAATTAAAATGCATAATAGTAATTTACTTCTCCATAATGATTAATGTCATTTTATTCATGTTACAAAATGAAAATATATACTTATTTACAGTAAGTGATCATTGAAATAAGAAAGTTTGATGAACTTTTATAATTTCATGTAATTCATTTTAAATAACTAAATTAAATACTTACTTTACTGTCATAAACTTAATGGTTATTATTCCCAGGCAAGCCGAAAGAATAGGATGAACAGCATTGTACCCCGAAACAATAACAATCAAAAGCAGGCCAAGAAGAGATCCAGCCCATTTCCGTGCACTTATTGAATTAATGGACCTGTAAAACTGTCCTACAGCTACACTGAATAATAGAAGCGACATATATATAATATCATTTTTGTTTTTATCAATAAAAGCCCACATTTTAGGCTAAGAATTGGAAATGGAAATCGTTTATTCGTTTAAAATAATTTCTGAGTTTGTAGAATATTGTTATGATTTGACACAAAGAGAATATAAACACTTCGTTTTGACACAGATTACGGGCGTTTTTTCAGTAACCGTTTTTATCAAAAAAACGAAATTACAAGAACTAAAATAAAATCATTGTTTAAAAAACGATACGTAAATGATGCCACAGAATGACACTTCACCTAATCGCAGGGGGGCACACTTAGAATGGTTCCCATTTTCATGGACGGCAGCGAGCTCTGGAGTTTTGATGAAAATACAAAACGTCAACTGTCAAACATGTGTCAGTCCAATGTCAGTCAGTCAAGCGTTGTCTTGTCTGTGCGGAAAATGCGTTTCTCTGAGTTCTCTCATTATTAAAATGTATTGCTGAATACTTTGTTATTGTGCCACCATAGAACCGCGTCATAATAAAGTGACATACTGAGAGGCGCAAAATGGATGTCACTTTATTATGAAATGGTTCTATGGAGAGTCGCAATATAATGTTTCGGTGATAAACTGTACGACACATGCCTAGGTACGTATATATTGTATAGCTTTAGTTCAACCACAGCTCTCTAGGTGGCAGCAATTGTCATACACGCAAGTTTGACCATAGAGTTGCCACTCTTTTCCTCTATAGTTACTTTACTCTTTGCCTAATCTACACCACAGAATAAGTACCTGCATAGAAACCGGACAATAGCTATGTCTACACCTGTGCGCTTTCGCGTTCATCTTGCGATTTCCTCTGACGCATGCCTCTGCGACCACAGCGCCTGCAATAACGAATGCGCTCAAACTGGTTTGATAGCAGCGCATACCCGTAGCGCACGCTGATCCGTCACCGTTGGGTTGACGTGCAACATTTTGCAAATAAAATGGCGGAAGATAAAGTCAAAACATTGGATTTTATTGAAGATTCAGTGTCACCCTCGTATTGCATGCGCTTGACGCAAGACGAAATGAGAGTTGAAATCGCAAGATGAACTTGAAAGCGCATTGGTGAGGACATAGTTTATTAGCTAAAAGAGCAGAACTATACGAAAGATTACCTATAAAAGGACATCTCTTTCTAACTTGTTATGAATACGATAAATAGAAAAAGGTCAAATATACGACTTTTGCTCTTTCTTATAGTCTGGTTTCTATGCAGGTACTTATTCTGTGGCATTGACCTTTTTTTTGTCATGATGTAAATCCAGAACCTTTGAACGCACTGTTAAAGATTGAGACACGTGTAAAACCGTCGAAAGAGTTCGAGTGCTAGTTTTAAAAGTTTGACATTTAAGTAAACGTCACTTTCAGACTCATGACATGAGCTTTCATGTAGGTAGGTATTGATCGAGTTGATTAATATTATATCAATATTTATTATGACCTGAAAATGAAATTTAAATTTTTTTACAATGAATGAACAAGATAAGCAAGAAATTATTCAAAGTTTTAATATTAAACTTGGGGATGATATTAACAACTTGCCACTTGTATATGAATTAGAAAATGAAATCGTGGCAAAACGCGATGCTTTACGAAACTGCGTAAGTTTAATTCACCTTATTTGAATGAATAACTCTCATATTGTTACTTTTACATATCCAAAACAATTTGCTTTTTTTATACAACAATATATTGACCTTTTATCTAAGATAATTTTTAACATACCTATTTTTAGAGAAATGTGGCTAGTACTGAAGTGCCAACAATAGTATCGGCTTCTATTAATAAAGCAAAGAAAAACTCTACCCAAATAGCAGAGCTCACAACAAAGTGCGAGGACTTACAAAAGAAGGTTGATAAGTTTTTGGTAAAAACAGAACCTCTGCGCAATGAACTCCACAACAGATTTGCAGCCGTTTACAAACTGGAGAAAGTGTTGTGCTACTTGAAGTCATATGAAGATGTTGATAACTTGTGGTAAGAATTTTCAAAAGTTTATTTGGGATCTTTGCCAGACCTCAAAATGAAAACTATAACCATTAATGTGTCTTGTTTCTCACATATAAAGAATTCATAAAGTGTAATATGAGACAAAATCCAATTGATTTACTAGCAGAGATAATTATTTGACACTTTTATAATATTTTTATTCCAACATTTCACACATTTGTAACACATGCATAAGTTGCTATGAATTCACTAGCTAGATATTTTTATTTTGAAAAATATTCAAATTAGCATTGTCAATTAGTCTTTTGTACATGTCTATGAGTGATCAAACTGATCAAAATAATTATATTTTACAGTTTTCTTTCAACATAAATTTAAGTATAGATTCTTTTTCTTTTCAGCCGACAGTTAAGCTCCTGCAATGAAGATGAGCTCAGTGTCCAACTGTATGGAGAGCTAAAGGAACTATGTCTGAAGTATAATGAAGGACATAGGGGCACATATGTCAAAGACTACACCCACTACTGGCATAATATCCTGAAGGATAAATTGACCAAGTATGATTCTAGTTTATGTTACTCTATGGCTGAACACTGAGGGCAAAATGTGACAAAGGTTTATGAACCCAAAGTGCCAGTTTAAACAGGTTCCTTATGTGCAACTATCTCTATACCAAATTTCATCTAAATTGTTTCATCAGTTTAAGCATGAAGAGAACAGAAAGACAGACAGTTACTTTCTCATTTATAATATTAGTAGGGATTAGTAGGGATTTGTTCTTGGAGGTGATAGAATATGTCATGCTGAATAGACTATAGAAGAAAATAAAGTGGGCAGAGTTACATGTCTATTGGTACTGTAAATAATGTAACAATAGGAGTTGAATTTGAATTTGATCTTTGGACTTATTTATTACACACAGGACCTTACTATGATTTGGTATTATACTAACTATTATATTCTCAATTTATTGAATTCCTTTTCAGACAATATGAAGATGTTTTGAAATTGTTAAAGTGGCCAGTAGTTATAACTGCAGACAGCTCTCCTCTGCCTAAAGATATCATGACAAAGTTTCACAGCCTCACCAAGTTCTTGTTCCTCATCGAGGAGCCTGATGATGAACAGGCCAGAATTCTGTCCGGGGATTTTAGCTTAGGTAGTTATCATTTAAGCTAATTTTTTTTTATTAATTTAAACATTGGTGGTATGAAGGATAAATTTATAATGTTTACTGAAACTTGCACACTTTGTAACTATTTATGTTATTTTTTTAGCAGATCTTGCCATACTAATAAATTTCTGGACGGCTAGCACAAGTGGTCCACGACTTGTTTGTCACTCAGATCTCCCTTTCTAACTAGTCTATAACAATGGAGAAATACTGAACGACAAGCGAGAAAATACGCAATAGAATTTAAAAAGATTGGTTTTCCTTTTTTTCCTTGTTTTTGTTATTTTTTACTTATTTACAAGCAAAACTAATATTTTTCAAATATTCCAGTACCATCTGTAAACGACGATGTATGCCTTTTTTCAGCAGAAAATCCTTGCTTGCCAGTGAAAATATTGCTAAAAGCTTTTAAGAAAAGGTTTGCTTTCCATTTCACGGGCCCGAGGCAGACAGCCCGATTGGATCGCCCGGAGTGGTTCTTGACACAAACCTTGACTTGGATCAAAGATCATCAGGGATTTGTTAAGACTAATGTCCAGCCGGTAGCTGATAAACTGAACATGAGGCACATCCGAACCGTGGTATGTTTTGTAATAAAAATAAAAAGCCTAGAGCAGTTTTAGATTTGAATCAATTTGTGTAAGATTATATAATTATTAAAACAAATTGTTATTTGAGTGTTCAAACGAGACAATCTAAAAAATATGTTTAAATTCCAAATAATATGTTACTTTTTTTCAAATTCAAATATGTTACTTTGTCAGTTGCGAGATAATGTATCACAGCCATTTTAACGTGTTGTTCTCAGGATGAATTTAACGCCGGTCTCATATCATTCGCCGCGGAAAGACTACATACTGTTTTAGGGATCTATAATGCACACGGAGCGAGTGAGAAAAACGCTGATATGGATGCGGCCTTTGCCCACGCCGTGGACGAGGCTTTAGGGTTCCACAAGGAGTTGGTTCTGATCACCGGCCATGATGTTAGCAGTGTGCTTTCTGTGCTGACAAAAGCAGAGATATTTGTGAGGTGGCTCGCGGTGGAGAAGAAATGTGAGTTAGATTTTTGTAATACATGATTTTATTACCATGATAATATACGTGGGTTTCAAATTGAAATGAGTTTCTGATGTTTTTAAATATCGCCATTTGATTATTTTCTTTCTGAGATTTTCATTAATAGAGACAGACACACCATTTAATAGAGACGATGACACAGCCCGACAAGTTTGTGCGCGATCGTCCCGCGGACACGTCCCAGATCTCACTTGTTCATTGTCTTGAGCGTCAGAATCCAGCTCGTTTCATTCTCAAACGTATTCCTATTGCAGATGCCCTCGCTAAGATGGATGAGACCCTGGACAACGAGCAATGGAAGGAGCCAATAGCCGGCGGCGAAGGCCCAACCGTGGGTAAAGTATTGTGGGTGCCGCGCGGCGCTGATTGGTTCGTGGCTCTTCTAAAGACTATCGAAGACCGGTACGCGGTGCTGCCACAGCCTGGACACCGGTCAGTAATAGTTGGACCCCACCCATCTTTAATGCACAGAAATCAATTGCTCAATAAACTGTTTTATCTTAGCGAATATGACCAGCAAAAATATGAAAACCTTTTAACTTCTCTTCTCTCAGGCGGTCAACCTTCCCAGGTCATACCGATCTACCTTCTCACACATCAAAAACCACGGAATATTTGTTGGCAGTTTGCAATTCCTGGAGCTGCAATTAGAGCTAGTGGAAGAGTGGCGCGTGCGACTAACGCAAATAATGCGCGCGGCGGCGGGCGCGCTGGAAGCCGCGTCGTTCCTGTCGAGCGCCGCGCCCGACCCGCTCAGCGCCGTCGTCAACGCCGCGCACCACACGCGCTGCGCGCTGCTGCAGGCGGCGCACTCGCTGGTAACTCTACCTAAAGATATAGGACCCTGGATTGTGGAATGTGGAGAATGTAGAAAACAAAATATAGTGTGCATAAAACCTGTCGAGAAAACGACAAGAAACTCGGCCAGAGATTCCTCCGATTCCTTCCATCCACTTGTGTGTTAACATTCTTTGAGTAATGTTTCGGAGCACCTGCAGGGTGAAGACTTGGATTGTAGTTAATATGAACGAAAACAGGTCTCCGGAACTAGGTGACGGGACGCAACGCTACTATTAGAGATAAATAAATAATTATGAATTAATTACTTTATGTTGATGATTAATTAGTGTTACTTTCTACCCCTAAAACTTATTGACTTCATATACCTACGATGAATTCACATACAACTGAACGTCAATTTCCTCCCCAGCACTACCTGCAGCTGCACTACTACCGGCGCCAGTTCCAGCACTTCACGCAGCGGCAGCACCGCGACGACTCTGACCCGACGAGCAGCGACCCGGACACGGACTATGACGAGTTCCAGGAGAAGCAGCTGTCAGGTATGTTGGCCAACACCTGCGGCTATCTGCAGCTGCATTACTACCGGTGCTAGTTCCAGCACTTCACACAGCGGCAGCCCCGCGACGACTCCGACCCGACGAGCAGCGACCCGGACACGGACTATGACGAGTTCCAGGACAAGCAGCTGTCAGGTATGTTGGCCAACACCTGCGGCTATCTGCAGCTGCATTACTACCGGTGCTAGTTCCAGCACTTCACACAGCGGCAGCCCCGCGACGACTCCGACCCGACGAGCAGCGACCCGGACACGGACTATGACGATTTCCAGGACAAGCAGCTGTCAGGTATGTTGGCCAACACCTGCGGCTATCTGCAGCTGCATTACTACCGGTGCTAGTTCCAGCACTTCACGCAGCGGCAGCACCGCGACGACTCCGACCCGACGAGCAGCGACCCGGACACGGACTATGACGATTTCCAGGACAAGCAGCTGTCAGGTATGTTGGCCAACACCTGCGGCTATCTGCAGCTGCATTACTACCGGTGCTAGTTCCAGCACTTCACGCAGCGGCAGCACCGCGACGACTCCGACCCGAGGAGCCGCGACCCGGACACGAACCACGACGACTTCCGGGACAAACAGCTATCAGGTACGTTAGCCAACACCTGGGACTACCTGCAGCTTCACAACACATCACGTAGGGAAATTCTGGCTCTGCGACTCAAATTGCTCTGATAACCTATTGAAGAAGTGTACGATGTGACACAATTTTAATATAAAATGCCGAATGATGGCTGTCTGCGTTAAGTTTTTGTACAAGTATTGCATTTTGTCATATAAAACAATTAATAATATTTTTAACGACATAACTTCTACTAACTTCAAGTTCTCTTTGATTTTTATAATGAGAAAGTTCAATGTTGTAATTCTGCTGACGTTTTGTGTAGATGCCGATGACAATAAAGCTTTATCGCTGCGGGACGTGGAGCAGAAAGCCAAGGCTTTAGCCCTCAATGAAGTGTCGCGGCGCTCGTCTGCGATGCCAGAAGGCCAGATGGATATAGTAAGTCACTAGTTATATCGATGTCATTATAACAGCAACTTACCAGTACAAATTGTCGCACCAATTAGATTGAGTTTATAACCAATTAGAATGTATAGTATGTTTATTTATAATTTACTTATTTATTTATGTTATCAACTCGACCGTCGAATGATTAATGATGACAAATCCAAGAGCTAATTACAAATCAATAATTTTTTGAATTACTTGATTTATTTAATTTAATTTTTACATTCATAATCTTTATTACAAAGATGTCTTTCTAACCTTAAACAATAACCTCACTTTTTGACTTATATTTTTTAAATCCAATTTAAAAATGTTAATCGATCGAATATTGCTGGAAAATGTGATGAAATATCAAGTTGAAACCTTCGAAATACATGTGTATAATTATGTTTCTAATTCAATGAAGTGAATGATTGTGTTGGAATATTAACAAAATTGGTTTGTTTACATTATTAACAAATTGGGTTGAAACAGACCTTAGTTTATCTTTTAATTAGCGATCCGCCTCGGCTTTGCCCGGCTAGCACTAATTATAAAGTTCATAAATTATAACGTATAATATTCCTAGATAATCCCTCTTTCTACTCGTATTAGTGAAAACCGTATGAAAATCTGTGCAGAAGTTTCTGAGATTCGCTAGGACAAACACAAACACAGCGCGGCGGGACTTCAATTTATAAAACCTAGTTATGTAGTGATGTGTTGTTAGTTGGGTGCCCGAATGTTACTCACTAATAATGAATGAATGAATGAATGAATAATTTTATTTCAGACTGAGGTCCATAAATGAGTTAGTAACATTGGCATCTTAAATAACTACGAGTTAGTATATTACAACAAAAACAATGAAAATGAAAATTAGATAACGTAAATTAGGTAATAATAAGTCGCGGGCAAAAGCTTTATAGCTTAGAGCCATTGTGCAATATATTTGAATAAAAAAAACCGTCTTCAAAAACCCATTGAAAAAGGTTAAATAAAGAGCGGCCTCCTAGGAGTCCTAGGAATTGCCTATTTAGTACCTAATAAGTACATTAAATATATCTAAGTAGAAGTAGGTATACACAATAGCAATGACACATGATTCTTGCCACCTACCACCAACCACACCACAGAAACCACAACACCACAGCCACAACCACATAAAAGAGTTCGAATTGTTCTCCTACATAAATCGTGTCCCCTAGACAAGATACAGCGTTTACATGACTTTTATGAGTTGTTTTTGAGGTAGTAAGCTCTTAGTTAATGTTCAATTTTTCTGGTTTAGGCCAACCATGTTTGTCCGTTATGCTAGGTTTACACGAGCTTAGTAACTAATGCTTAGCACTTTCACTTACACTAATACCCAATGCGTAAACATGCTGATTAGTGCTTAGTATTAGTGTTTGTGTACAGTGCAAGTGAATAGAGTTCGATCCTTTTACTTAGCGACAAATCGATACCCCCACCACAATTTACTAAGCACTTGTCGCTTGCTGACCGTGTATTAACAGCTACGACAAGTGCTTAGTCGTTCGAATGTCTGATCATTAATACTTTTCTACTAATTCCAACGTGTAAACGGTTGTCACTATGCAAATTAGTACTAAGCGATTAGTACTAATGACAAACACTAAGCCCGTGTAAACGTAACATTAGATAGTCCTCGACCCTATAGTACGCTTTAGACATCAACGACTTCTTCAAGTAATTTTTAAGTGCTGGAAAGGGTAACTCTAAAACTACGTCGGGTAATTTATTATAAAAATGAATGCATTGACCTACAAATGATTTATATACTTTACGGACACGAAATTTTTTTATGACAATTTTATTTTTATTCCTAGTATTTATATTATGTATGTCAGAATTCTTAACGAAAGAGTCTAGGTTCTTAATAACATACATAATATTTTCATAAATCTATTGAGATGCTACTGTTAAAATATTAATTTGTTTAAAAAGTTTTCTTAAGGAATCACGGGAATTTAAGTTATATATAAAGCGAAGCGAATGACTCTTTTTTGTAACACAAATATAGTCTGTATGTCAGCTGCTTTACCTCAAACCAGAATACCGTACGATATAACACTATGAAAATAACTATGATAAACTAAGCAAGCTGTCTCAACATTGGTAAGTTTCCCAACGGCGTAAGCTGCTGAACTTAATTTGCCTGCTAGCACTGCGATTGGGGAATCCTTTGCAAATTCTTGTCTATAGTTATGCCTAAGAATACATATATATTATTTCCGTCCAACTTATCCCCTCCATTCTCCAACACCACATATCAAAAGCCTCTAATCTCTCTCTATCTCTTTGTATCAGCGTCCACGTTTCACTAGCGTATAAGGCTATGCAAAAATGTAATAGATATTGTAAAGAGGTATTGTTAACTGTCAGACGTCGCTGAAAGCGTCCGTGTGGGGGGCGGAGGGCGACGACGAGGCGGGCGTGTTCGCGGAGGCGCCGGCGCTGCTGGCGCGGCTGCGCGACGCGGGGCTGGCCGCGCTCGCCGACCACGCGCTGCTCGAGTTCAAGGCCGCCATGCGCGACTACCGCCGGCAGAAGTAACTATGACCCGCACCGCTCATTCCCGAAGTCTTCTACTCTACGCAACACTTCTACATTTCAGTAGCTTCCGACATGTTGCGACTATCGTCCTAGCCATTTCAGAGCGCACTCAATAACCGCTCCAATACTACCAACCTACACTATTCTAGTTTTCAATGCACGAACTACTTAATTTACTACTTAATTTTACGTACGTTGACGCAACCGGACGACGCAATTAGAGTGGCGGGACACGCCTTCCTGAATTGAAATCACTATATAAACTGTGATGAGAATAGGTATTTCTCATTCACCTAATCTTGAAGCATGCTCAAACGGCATATTAATAAGTGAGATAGGAATTACCAATATGTTTTTTTCCTTGTACCTACTTGACCAATTGTGATAACGCCCATACATGAACTTATCGTAGGTACATTTAACGCAAGCGCGCTACGTCTGCTACCCCGCAAGACCGCGCACAAACTTGTCGTACCTACTTCTAGCTTTTGCTTGCGACACCTCCGCATAGGAACGTTGATCCCTAATCCCGTAGAAACTAGCAATTTTCCCGGGATAAAAATATTGTGTGTGTGTTAATCCAGGATGATAACTATTTGTGTGCCTAATTTCATCCAAATCCGTTCAGTAGATTTTCTGTGAAAGAGCAACAAACATCCATCCATCCTCACATACTTTCGCATTTATAATATTAGTGTGAAGTGTTATGTGAAGCGTGATAAGATAGGATAATCTCAGAATTCATGCTTACTAACCAAAACCTAATTCTCCAGATGGCACGCCATGCTGGTGGTGGAAGAGATCGCTTTGTGCGTGTCGGCGCCGCTCTGCCGGCCGCTGTCGGCGCTGTGCGCGCGGCTCGGCGCCGCCGCGGCGAGGCTCGCGCCGCCGCTCGCCGTCCGGCTCAGGGGCTGTCTGGCGGACAACGTCGACGAGTACATATTCGAGGTAACACTCACTCCATCCATCCGTCAGCCCACATTAACCCACAGTACGGAATAAACCTACTCTCCATTGCTCCAAGCAATATACAGCCTAGAAAAAACAAATGCCACATGAACGGAAATTAACTTGAACAACCTTTAATAGTCAAAGAAGACGATTATTTTTCGACAATTGGCTACAAGCTTGTTGCCTTCGTACTTAATGAAAAAGAAAAAAAACTGTCACATCTATGTCTGTCATTGTCATGTCAAATCAAAGTAAACAAACGATTCAATACTAATTCATTATCCAAGTCCAAATATAGTGCAAAGGTCGTAGAGCAAGCGGCAAAATCTAAAGTCCGGAGTTCGTTAAAAATATTTCTAAAAACACTGATCACATGAAACGCAAGCAAACCGAAAAGAGCCGTTGAATTGAATCGTTTTTTTACTTTGATTTGACAATGACAGATATAGAAGTGACAGTTTTTTTTTTCTTTTTCATAAGTACGAAGGCAACAAGCTTGTCGGTCATTAAAGTTTACAAATTTAATAACTAAAAAATGTAATAACTAAAGTTAATAACTAAAAAAAATGTTTCTAAAATATTAGGGGAAATAAAAATAAAAGAGCCGCAGTTCCTTGATCTTTACGATGAGGACTATCGAAAAAAAATATAATTTACATCCCTTCGAAAAACTTTACTTAGCCAATTATATATGAGAGGGCTAACTTTAAGTGGCAGATAAATTAACTTGGCGATTGTGAGATATTCCCTACAACTACATCATGATCATACAAGCACATGTTTCGTCCCGAGCTACTGATCCAAGGTAGTATTGGCTGCAGGAGGTGGTGCTGGAGAGCTGGTTCAACGCGGGCGGCACGCTGCAGTTCACGCACGACGTCAGGCGCAACCTCGTGCCGGCGTTCGCGCCGCCCAACAAAAGCGCTTCGCAGTATAACCAGCTCACTAAGTAAGTTTGCCATATTTCTCATTAACAGATATGGAAGTTTTAGTAGCACGAATTAAATTTACCTAGGGACGCCCCCACGATATAGATTTATCGATAAATTGTATTTACTTATAAGTTATAATATACAAATGCAAGATGTAACAGGAACCAGTTAATTTCACGTTGTTATTTTGAATATATTATAAAAGTTAATAATTAGAACTGTTTGTAAAATTTTACCAAATAGTGTTTTGTTAAAAAATTAAAAACCTCGAAAAGGTACTGTAATATTTTAGATAACATCGATAGTGAATACTGCTGAATTCCTATTTGATATGATGATCTCAATGTTGATTCTGAATGTCACTTGGGTGTATATAGTAGCTATCGATAAATTTAATATTGGCAGGAAGGCTCTAGTTAATTGACATCTTTGCTATTAAAACTTCTATGTCTGCTCATCATCACATTGGAGAAGTGGATGTATTTTATTAGCATTCCATGCCAGTGCAAGCAGGGTTTTGTCCGGTTCATCAGCAAATAAATTAAAATACGTGTTTAATCCGATATTCTAGACTGCTTGAATCCTGCAAGCTCCTCAACATGGAATACGACGAAGCCAACAGCCTCCGCAATTTAATAAAAAAAAACCCTTCGGTCGCCGCCGAGAATCTGCTCAGCCGCGGGGTGCGGGCGGTCACTCCGGCCGAGGCGCTGCGAATCCTCAGCCAACGGACGGACCTCAATGACGGAGGGACCGGGGGGTCGGTCATGGACCTATTCTGAGATTACGAAGGGGGAGGCCTATAAATTGCTAGCTGTCGGTATTGGAATTGTGATACCGCTTTCGGATTTTGATGACTTTATTTATTTAGTAACCAGTGCAAATTGCAGAACTTAAGCCGCAAACGCACAGAGACGACAGGGGCGTAGCGCGGCGCGTTATTCTTGTCAATTAAAGGGGTCGCACTGGGCAAGGAGTGACGGCCGCAGTTTAAGTATGGAAACGTATACCTTTATAAGGGGCCATTCAAGTTTAAATGAAGCGCCCCTCCACCGATAACTTCATAAAAACTTCATTGGCGTATAAATTGTGGTGGAGGGGCGCGTCATTTGAATATACACGAGCTCTGCATGTCTATTGGATTATTTAATACGCGTCGGGTTTTATTGTAAACTAAACTTCGGTTTCAAGAATTAGTTACTAATGGACATTCCAATTAAGTTCCTTAAAATAATGTTCACATAGTGTTTTGGGTAAAATGGTATTAGTTATAAGAAAACTGAACAAAAGCTGAGAGACGCAGTCGTTCGGCGGCTGATAAAAACTCATTCGCATTTTGAAACAACACTGAGGCTACAAGCTTGTGCTTAAATTTTAAACCCAAAAGTCAAATTAAATGTGATTCGATAGTGCATAGCGGTATAACCGCTATAATAATATGGCGATAAAGTTGAAAATAAAAAGTAATTTGGTGCGCTAGGCCTAATTTCATAAATTCCAATGCCGCTGCTGGAACATAATTGGGCATAATTTATAGCCAAGGCAAAATATATTGGAAAGTTTTAATATATTTTTGCTACTGAATTTTTATACAAACATACTTAACTATAACGAAGTTTTACATATTTGCTATTTATTTTTCTTTGTTATATGAATTGTTGAATGAAGAATTGGAATGTTTTGTTATTGCTCGAAAAATGTGGGAATATGTAGCCTCCCTCTCCGTTTAATTTAAGAATACAATTAATATATTGAAGAATAATAAGTGTCTTATCAATTTAATGCTATGGATAATTAAATAAAATATATTCATGTCGTGTACAATTAGTAGGTATATTCCGTGGATATTGAAGACATGCTCCGTAAACAAGCCCTCAGTAAATCTATTTGTGTTAAAATAAGTTTTGTTCTTTTATTTCACATTTATCGCTGTTTTAAAAGAATAGAACACTTTTAATTTATATTATATCTATTCAGCATTTATTCAAATATAATGAATATAGTATTAAAAACATCTTTGATGTCGTGTAACTATGTATTTATGTTGTAAATTTTATTATTTATTTTATAATGTTGGTGTTATCTAATAAAACTTCAAATATATAAACATTATTTTTATTTAACAACATAATTATTATATTGTACTTGATTGTTATTAACTAGATTCTTATTTCCTTTCGTCCACATCACATGTTCACACAAAATATCTAATAAAATATAAAATAAAATGGCACAAATGCACTTTTAGGCGCAGCTAGAGATGTACCGCTCTCGAAAAATTTATAATACTCTTCTATTATTGCAGTAGTGTGTTTGTCAAATGAAAACCGTAAAGCCAGGTCCAGACGGGTGTAACGTGTAATAATCCGTCGTGTAATGTATCACGAATTCTGCGTGTGGACGGCACTACGAGCTGTACATGTTACATGCGTGTTACGATGGATTACATTACACGTTACACCCGTCTGAACCCGGCTTAAGTTTGAGTTTTACGGCCGCACTCAGAGACGTCAACTAACTTTTAAGTTTGGTTAAAGTTGCTGCTGTCACTTTCTTTGCTATAGCAATAGAATAAGATGCAGAAACTTTAATCAAACTTAAAAATTAATTGACGTCTCAGAGTGCGGCAGTTAGATTCTTGAGAATATTCGAAAATGCCACATGAGCCACATCTCTAGGCGTAGCAATACAAAATAGTGAAAAAATAATCTGTTCACAGCCTTTCTTGTTTGATTCTCATAATTTTAATAATGTGAACAAAAATGTATTCGAAAGTGCCTTTGTTAATTTTCACTAATTCGGAAGTCAATCTTACAGTTCTTATAAGTTACTTATTAGAGATTAATTTACAATACTTGTCAATAATCTTACTTAATGTAGTAATTTACAAATAGTTTTTACTAGATAATAATTATACAAAACTCATGCGTGATACCAACTTTACATAACAAGGTACAGCTCTGTTCTAAACCCTAATGTTATGTTCACTCAAATAATTCTTAAAATATGGATGACATGCATACACTTTCAATAAACCTTTTCTTATTATCAACTTATACAATGAAGGACTTTGCTCATATCTTTATGTTTAAGACAGTGTTTAATTGACTTCTAAGGAGCTATTTCAGCTGATATACCTATACGCTGAAGATTCACTTCGCTCCCAAAAAGTATCTACTATTTTCACAGCGGTAAACAAATAACTATCGTCTTCTATCGATCAAGAACTTTTACACTTAACTACTGATCTGTTATAAATACGAATGGTATTTGTTCCATGTTGATAAAAGAACAATTCTTTGATATTGTAGCTGAACTGTCATAAAAGCAGCCATCCCAATGATTTGCTCACGGAAAAGGGAAATTTATCGTGTGATTTATTCAAATTTTTTGTTTAGAGTCCACATTTTATTATGTATAAGGAATCAATAATTAATTTAACTTAAATAAATATGATTTCACACAATAACCATCATTCCGAACTTTCTGCTATTTTAAATTACTATCACACTACACTGGATGTGGCTTGATTAAAAAATAAACCAATGAATTTTGTACTTTTTCACGCTTCTGTCATAACTGTTTATCTATAAATTTGATAGTAGAAAATCTTTCTATTAAATTCATATTAAGTCTTATTATACCCCCAAGGACCAGTTCTGTTGTCGGCCATTTGAAATGTTGGCTCTCTATTAAGTACATGACTCTACAAGTAAATTGTAAACGTAAATAAAACTTGACCCTGTAACTTGTAATTTTGTATCACTATAAGAATAAGTACCTAAGTTTGATCGACGACTATGGTACAAAATCGAGTAGAGTAACTCACAAATGGATTACTACTGGTCCCCCGTGGGTTATATCCTTACGCTAAAATTCTTAGTTCGTCACATGTGTTTATTTCCTATCCGTAATCTAACTAGATAATTAAACTGCACATTAGAGGTTACGTCCATGCTAAGATGACCTAAAACCATCTTGTTATAAGTATGCCCTTTCGTCAACGCCTGAAGTTATTTCTGCGTACTGAAACTTAGCACATATGCGATTCTATGTGATACCGCGGGTGATATGTGTCGCGCGTATCCACTGATCATCAGGTAACCCGCTTGCTCGTCTGTCCCAATTTTCCGTACAACTACACCTTGACCTCGGCGTTGAGTGATCGCGTGGTGTTAGCCTCGGCTTCCTGCTGTTTCTGAGGGTCCCGATTTGTGGTGTTCCACCATTGCTCGTCTCCTGAGGCCCACGCCACGAACACGAGGTTTGTGACGATGAATACCGCCAGTGTGATCCAGAATACGAGGCGCCATTGCACTAATGTGCTCTGTAATTATAATGGGTGATTGTTAGTCATGACATTTGAGAACGAAAATAATTATTGCATATGTGAGGGTACTCTTGCGTTAGTTTTCTCTTCAATAGAGTAGGGCCGTGAATATTTTTCAGATTTTGGTCGCTACTGTATTTTTGCTCTTGACGTAGATATTTATATTTAATTCGGTGTTTAGCTAATGAAACATCGTTATAAAAAAGTTGGTTAACTGATGTTTCCCAACCGCACATTTCCCAAACTGTTTCATCTCTCAACCGTTTCATTTGGCCAAACGCTTTTTTATCTGAAACTGTATATATTTCAGGATTTTTATAAAACTAACCTAATCTAACCTATCCTATAGGGTTCTACACGATGGTCCTGAAATAAATCCTGAAATATTTACAGTTTCGGAAAAAAATCGTTTGGCCGAATGAAACAGTTTGGGAAACGTTTGTCGCCCAAATGAAAGGACACCGAAAAAGTTATCACAAGCACGTAGATAGCGTTACATAGATGCTTGATGGAGAAAAATAATTGGTCGATAGAAACTAGTCTGCATTGTTTTGTATTTTTAATAATTACTCAACAATGTTTTAATTCTTCACCTTGTTACTCTTTGTTACATTTACAGATCTTTGCGATTGGATAGATTGTACCTATTACAAGATTATGAGGTACGGTACGCTGCTTGCCTCACGCACAACGCTATGAGCACGAGTAACAAAGGCGGGTTGTAAGTAAATAAACACTTACATCAGGAGTCAACAACCCCACTAAATATGGCGCAATGATGCCTGTGATCGCGCCGATTCCGTTCACAATCGCCATTATGGTCCCAGCGTAGTTGCAGCTCAGGTCCAAAGCGTTGACTTTCATCCCCGGGTAGAAAGCCCCCATGAGAGCCATGGCCGTGGTGAACAGGGCCACTACGGTGGTCGTGTCACACCCGGAGTATGAGGCCAGGATCATGCAGATCCCCGGACCCACCGACGCTGTACAGGAATGATTACTTTGACGTGAGAAAAATCCTTTTTGGTTACATTTTGGGCACCTGCATCATGTTTATTGCACATAATGTAGTTCCTAATATAAAAACATTCGGTTAAGTACGAGTAAATTATGAAACAAGAAAAATAAGATCAGTTCAACATCAACATATGTAGGTGTTTTGTGTTTTAACCGGTTTGCTTTGCTTATTTTCTCTGCTTGCGTGACATGAGTTTTAGGGTGGGCTAATTAATTCTACAAATAAAGCAATCCTTACCAATAGTAGTAAACGTCTTCCTCGCGTTTGTGACCGTCATCCACTGCCTCTTGACGATCTTGTCGCACAGCCATCCAAAGATGATGGAGCATATCCACATGACGGCATAAGGTAGCGCCGCCAGCGTCCCCGTTCGGTGGATGTCAAACTTTAGCACCCCCGTCATGTATTTAGGCAGGTCTGTTACCATTGTGAAGTACCCATAATCATGGCCGATCTGAGGAAAAAGTTTTAAAGTATGACGCATACATACTTACAGTTAAATAAACTTACACCCACCTTATACCTTAGCGAAATACAAGTAGGTTAAGTATCTAACGTACGTTAGTAGGTACATTATACCTCATTGCCCCCGCAATTTGTCTATGTGAAGTTGAATTTATTTTTAACGAAGAACAGCTACAAATTTGCTGCGTGAGGAGAAATTTAAGGTGATGCTTCTTCTTTAGTGAAATACGCATATGCTGTGGCATATGCCACTGTTAGTTATGTTTTCAGTTCCTTTTAAGTTAAATTACAACATCGTAGGACTATGGTGTTTACTAGACATGTATAGAACAACATTAGGTTGTTGACATAACATCGCGCATCGACCACCTACCGTGAGAACTCGTAGGTAGAGATTTCAAGTCGAAAACGAATAACTTTTCTTAGAATTAACTACCTATAGCTATCATTATAAAATAAGCCTGCATTTCAAAATTTGAATTAACCTCACATACTTATTTGTTTGTTTTTTTGTTTGTTTGTGAGGAAATTTGGTTCAAATATTGCAAGTCGATTTTAAACTAGTTATCTTGATCAGAACGAGCGGGAATTTGTAATACATATAAAACTCGATGACAACCCTATCTTACGAGGACTAACGGCCACACTCAGAGACGTCAATTAATTTTTAAGTTCTAATTAAAGTTGCTGCGTCTTATTCTATTGGCTATAGCAAAGAAAGTGACAGCAGCAACTTTACTTAAAAGTCAATTGACGTCTCTGAGTGCGGTCGTAAGAGCTAAAGTCGAAAGATGACCAACACTTCTTAGATTGGCTCGATAAGCGGCTGATGACTGTGCAAATACAAGTTAGTATCTACATTTGATAAAAAAACAACAATTTTGACTGAAACTTATTTTAGAACTTACCTAAGTGAAATTGTGGTCAAATAAAAAAAATATGAACCTGAGCACAGACGAGCGCCCAAAGCGGCACGGACATGAAGATTGCCTTCCACGGGATGGCTGAATGCTGGTTGCCACGGTTGTTCCCCAGGGCTTCCTCCAAGAACTTCTTCTCTTTGTCCGAAATAAAGGGGTGAGACTCGGGATCATTGTAACAGAGCAACGACTGCAAAACATAACATTAAACTTACCGCCTGTTTCACAATCGTCAAGTAAAGCATATCTGTCAAATAAATTAAGCCCTTTCCCTTTCTTACACTTGAAAATAGACAAGGAGAGGGCTCTCTTTATTTGACAGATTAATTTACTTGTCGATTGTGAAACAGGCCCTTAATATAATAATTTCATTTATTTATTTATTTAACATTTATTGCACAAAAATAAGTACAAATGGCGGAATTAATGCTTAATGTTTTTTTAACATGTGTTTAATATTTGTACAGACACTTAGTTAGTTTGACGTGGACGATAATTTTAAAAGCATCTATATTTTTATGACTTACGGTCGCACTCAGAAACTTCAATTAATTTTTAAGTTTGATTAAAGTTGCTGCTGTCACTTTCTTTGCTATAGCAATAGAATAATACAACACGTCACTTTGACAAACATTAAGTGACGTCTTTGAATGCGAACCTTAGATGGTTAATGTTACGCAAACGAAAATAAGTTGATTATTTAAAGGAACTTACATCCTAAATATTTTCTGCTCATTCCCCAACTCTCCATTTCCACCTTTCACATGTCCTGTACTCACCCACAAAATGAACCACAGGATACCGAGAGCCCCGAAGAGATAGAACACCGACTGCCAGTCACCCGTCTCCTTCATGACGAGGCCGGAGAGGTAGGTGCCGGCGATGTTGCCGATCTGAGCGCCGCCGAACACCAGGGAGCCCATCCGGCCCCGCTCGGTGACCGGCGCCCAGCGAGCCAGCATCGCGTTTAGCGCCGGGAATGTTGTGCCCTGGAACGAATTCAAATCACATTAATTACAGTAGGTATAGTCGGGGTAAAAAAAGGTTCGTCACTTTTGGACCTTAACTGTATCGAAATAGAGTTGAAAAGTGACGAACCTTTTTTTACCCCGACTATACATAACATATCTCGGGAGCGGTAACGTATTTGCAGTCTCGCGTTTGCCAATATCTGGTCTCAAGGCCCACTTACCACCAGCGGGCTTAACATGCATGCATGAAATTTGACAGTTGCTAGGGAAATGAATACAACCATTCCATATTCTAACGTAAGACTTAACGCTTAAGGTTTAAAATTAAAGTGTCCCGTCCCGACTTTAATTACCTCTTATTACTAAGCGACTACAGCGATTTTCACTTTTTATAGCGATTTTATCAAGACGGGACACTTATTTTAAACCTTAGCGTTAATTAAGTCTTACGTTAAAATATGGAATATCATGTAATGTATGCATGCTAAGCCCGCAGATAGCCTTGTTCGCATACTCCTAGCAATACAAAAAATAACAACAATAGACGACAATGGATGAAATTTAAGCGATAAAGGGGTTCTAGCTCATTATGGAGATGGAGAACTAAGTAATAATAGTAGATTGTACAACAAGTGCCTAAAACGCACCATTTTACGCGAGACGTTTATCCATCCAAGCGAGCTTGCGAGCGAGGATGGATATAAAGTCGAGTGTTAAATGGGTTTTATGGACGAGTTGTACACTCTACTTTTCACTTCGATTGCGAGGAAATGAAACAGCAACATGATAACAATAATAATAAATGCGACGAAATAAAAATTATAAGTTTATTTCATGAAGCTTTATTGTGTACTTTGGCTGTTGGTATCCTTGCCTTGGTCTTAGAATACTAACAAAACGAAATAAAATAAAACCCCTTCTAGACGGTCGGGTGGTTGGGCCAACCGAGAAGGACGCAGCTATCTGTCAGAATGAGATAGTAATATTTACATCTCGTTCCTACAAATAGCTGCATCCCTCTCGGTTGGCCCAACCACCCGACCGTCTAGAAGGGGTATAAAGAGGTTATTCTATGAAGTTAAAGTTGTTCGTGTAGCTGTTGGACCGATTGCCTAGGTCTTCGACGAAGATTTTACTTTATGCACTAGAGCATAAGAACCGACTTTATGTCGCCTACGCACGACATAAAGACGAACTTTTAAAGCATGAGAAGTGAAAAATTGTTTTTACTTTAGGTATAGTATAGTATACCCAACAGCCATTGTTACTTCAATGGTGATGATGACGACAATAAATGGCATATATGTAAGGTATATATATATTGCGAAACATAAGAGTTACAAACTTTGCATAGATTTTTATTTTTGTTCGCAGTGACATTCAATAAGATATTCAATAAACAATTATTAAATTGTTATTTAATTTATATAACTACGGTACGCGTACAACTAAGCACACAAACCTTGTTTTCTTACGGAATAACTGCGAAAGTAAATAACAAAATTTGAAATAAAACAACGTGGTAAATGTCATTGCTTTGGTGTATTAACTTACCTACATCGCTGCATATAAATGTGGGCAGAGAGAGCTGTATATTTTGACCGATTCTGTAAGTCCTTAAGGCCCTTTCCTAAATACAACTTCTTCCCGTTTTTTAACCAGTGAAGCAGTAAATTGGCTCTAGTCCTAGACCCTTACCTCCCCTAGGCCTTCCAGCACCCTGAGTATGATGAGGCCGGTGGCGCCGCCCGCGGCGACCGCCCACGGCGTCAGCAGCGTGAACACCGCCGTGCTCAGCACCCCGAAGCCCAGCGAGTACTTGCCGCCGAATCGCTCGGCCAGCATTCCCCCTGGCAGATGCGTCACTATGTACCCGTAGTAGAACGCGCTGAGAATTATGCCCTGGGTTTCTTCGTCCCAATCGAAGCCGGATAAATCCTAGAAAAACAAATCTTAACTTTAAACAACTAACTTAATCGATATCAATTTAATCGGAGCAGCGATTTTTAGATATTTTTCAGTGTTTTGTTATCTCATTATGATGTAGATAAGTACTCATGAATACTCATACTAATAAATAAGTGACCATATAGTAGGGCTGAACCTATCTAAATGTTATTTGTGTTTCGCTGCCATATTTCTGTTTGTACACCAACATCACATGTAAAAATACCTACAGCCTTGACAGTAGAGACGCTACGAGGTTGTCTTGTTTGGTTATGGTTCTATTTCCTTTTACCTCACGACTGGCAAATATGTGTGTATGATCCCAATGAACTCCAAAACGGCAGGACCGATTTTGATGAAATTTTCAGGCAATCTTCAGATTAGCCCAGCGATCGGACTAACCCGAGCGAAGCCGGGGCGGGTCGCTAGTTTAGAATACAGTTACTGCTTTGCCATCGAGGTGTAAAATAAATCTGAAACCATCACAAGAATATATAAGAACATTCTATAACTCACGTTAGGATCTGCTGTTGTTTGCTCAACCTCTGCTGGGCAGGAGCCCTGATCGTACTCCGTAGATGAGGGTCGCCGCCTCACCATCTGTGTGATGGCAATGTTCAGGCACACCCGCATCGTGTAGGCGTTCGCCACCGCCAGAAAACCCATGATTGCCATCACCCATCTTTGAGGCACGAAGAAAACTGGCGAAGAAGAAATATTGCTCTTACTTAATGGCCTGGTCCCGACTTTGACCGGCAGCGGCTGCAGCGTTGACGAGCAGCGCCGCAACAGGACGGCTAGCACAAGTTGCCCGCGACTTGTTTGTCGCTCGGTAGTCCCTCTCTAGTCCTTAACGAAAGGGACGCACTGAGTGACAAGCGACAAAATACAACTTCTGCTACCCGTACTGACTAATGCATAATCGAGATGTATAAAGCAAACCACGAGACGCAGCCGCGTGGGCGATGAGCCGATCTCTAAGCATTTTCATCGTCTGCGCCCGCCGCTGACCGCCGCCGCCGCCACCGCCGCCGCCCAAAAGTATAGCACAGAATAACTGATAGTACCTACTAACGTAGTTGTAGCCAGGCGCAGGTTATAAGGAAGCTATGGCTTTATGTTCGTTTGTTTTGAATAGTATATGATGCTAAGTAAACCTTATGAAAATAATAATTTACCTAACATACGATCTGTACTGATTGTACCGCAAAATAAATAAAATAGGAAGTAAGATTTATTTCCTTATTTTCTTTAATAAAATAAATAAATGTTAAAATTTTGGCTTTTCCAACCCGGCCTACTTACTAACAAAACCTACTTTGAATGGTTTCGACACAAACACGATAGATGATACGACACATTTTCTTCAATTCGAGGAGAGTTTAGTTTTAATTAGAGGTTTTTTAGATTTATCTGGGTTAATGCGAGAGAAGGCCAATTAAGACGTTATCGTGTCGTTCCACCGGCGGCGCTATGGAGTGGAGTTATCTCATTATGTACTTATGACGTTTGTATTATTAAAATTATTATAATGTATGGTATCAGAAGGATGTTTTAAATACTAACTATGAATAAGTACTTAGGTTCTAACGCTTGTACGATTAGTAGCGTATTTGTGTTACTTGATCACTTTCCAGTTGGAAGCAAAATAAAAATAAATCTACTAACTAATACGTGCCTGTACATACTATGGCCGATATGTAAAGGACTAGTGATTTAAAACAAATTAAAGGCTTGCTTACCCCGTAAGACTTGACTTACATTAACCTAGTATGCAACTATTTAGAGTAACCTAGTGTTCAGTGGCTCAAGGATCGTTTTTATTAGGGTTCCGTAGTCAACAATTCCTTAAGGAACCCTGATTCGTTTATAATTCATTCGATAACATTATTTATATTTATATCCTTCCCGTAAATGAATGTGTAATAATTTACATAGCAACAAGTACCTACTATAGCTTATTCATAATTTCAACCGAAAAAAAATACAATGTCTTGACAATATTCAAATGTAAAATTGCATTTTACCTAGGTACTTACTAAAGAGGAATCTTATTTGACTCTTGAAACTTGATCGGGTTTATTAAATTAAATCTTATTAGCTGTGACGTACCTAAGGGTTATACCCTAGTACTTATTTGCAAATCCTTGCAAATATTTTGAATAGGTATCATACCACGTCTTGACTACGTTAAAGTTCTAGACTAGTTCATTTCGCAAGCGTAATAAGCATAATTACTAGAAAGTGTCCGCTGCAATAACCAACGAGAACAAGACGTCATTAGTTTAATAACCCCATAATCAAATCAGCTGTGTTTGACCACGTGATTGCATAATTTAGACCAAACCGCGACCTTGTAATAACTACACTTCCTATTCCTCTTCCTGATTTAAAATATAATGATATAATATAATAATTATGATAGGTAATTACATTAGTCCAAGTCCTAAACTACTCCATTACCTACTCGTACTTCATAAGTTGTTGCTAAGACAAAAATATCTTTTCACACTAATAAATCTGTTATTAAACTCACATGGTTCAATACACTGATCACCTGACTTTGAAACTTTCAATAAACAGCAGCTTCCGTATGACGTTAGGCTAGTTCCACACGACTACAAAAGAGTTATTTGTGTCATGCCCTTATCGTCACTATCGTAATGACTCAAACAAGAATGCATTTAGCAAACATTTGGTCAAGTGCGCTGTATTTAGAATGAGTCGGGTATAGGAACTCTGTGACACTTCAGGAAGAAATGAATAATAACTATAGGTATTTTATTAAAGCTGGCGTTTTCTTAGTACAAAGAAGCACTGTTGTTCAATATGGCAACGCTGCCAGTATTTTGGGAACGATGCTATATTTATTTTTTACATATTTTTTTTTTCATTTTGTATGGGGTTTACAATAATAAATATTGTGAACTCTATGCAAAATAAAAATAAAAAACATATTTAATTTTTATTTTTTTCCGTGATAAAATCACACGTAGTTTTACCCTTATTCGTTTGTGCAGTTTATCGCGGGACACCCTGTATATACCTCAGCTTCGGTAGGTATGTTTATCCGCAAGGAGTCATAGTCTACGAGGACATAGCAATCTCGTGAAATCCTACATGTTTTGGTTAATAGACATTAATTCTAGGAGTTTTAAGCAAATAATTCGCATGAAATTACGAGTATCTTTTAAATTTAAATAAGTACCTACAAATAAAATAACGAAACCAATTTCAGTGTGTTAATATTTGTAATATGCGTGGTAATTTTGCGCAGTTAAAATGAAGTTTAGTGCCTTTGTGCTATGCATTAGCGACCGAAAAGGCCGTATACGTCGGTCAGTAGCCTCCGCGCAGCTAGTAACGCATCCGATTTGTTAGCAATATGTTTTTCCGGGCCATAAATAATAACTATGTAATCAACTTGATACATATCAACAAATTAATTTAATTTATTTTTATTCTAATCATAACCATAATATCTCGCCAATATAAAGATTTTCTACTAGGATAAATTATATTTGTAAGCTTCATGAAAATCTATGTTTCGGTTGGGATGATTGTTTGCAATTGAAGGCTAGGATCTATCTTATTTCATGCATATTATCTTTTGGTTTTGTAAGAAACTGGAGAAAAATGGTTTACTAAGGAGTTTACTTGCCGTTTGCGCATACGCAGTCTTCACGTGCGCAAAGCCGTGCGTGCTTTGTTTTGTAGGTATACAAGAAGCGAGCTCACGCACGATATACTATTATTATTTACTATATTATGTTGAATATATCCGTGCAAATAAGGGTAGAATATTTCATTCCATCTGCCCCAAAGTGTATTTCATGAATGAACAACTTGAAATAATAAGTTTGGGGCTTGATTTGTGATCGCTCACTTTATATAATAATTATTTCAAAATACAGAAGAACTGCTAACGGCCGCACTCAGAGACGTCAATTAACTTTTAAGTTTCATTAAAATTGCTGCTGTCACTTTCTTTGCTATAGCAATAGAATAAGACGCAGGAACTTTAATGAAACTTAAAAATTAATTAATTAATTAACGAGTGCGGCAGTATGTAGGTGTTCTAGAAGTTGCACAGTCAAGTTGCACACATACATCGGTAATTCGGTACCTACGCACGTCCTTAATCTTACGATATTTTTCTCCGATGCGATGCGTAAATGTGTATAATCCGAAGTAAATCCTCCTTTCACTAATTACACCGTTACTCTTGTTAAACAGCCGCTTCGTTAACTCCCATACAACAAACGCAACAATGACTAAATTAATAACATCATATGTTATTCCAATGACGACACCGGCGTGTAATGTTGTCACGTTTTTTCAGTAGCCTATTTACTCGTCTCGTGTGTCAACGAATAAGTGCACCCGAGACTGCTTAAACACACTGATTCATTCAGTAACAATAGCTACGGAAATGTGGAGTCAAAGGATGTCTGAGTAATTGTTGTCATTCCTCTAGCTCGGGGCCTGGCCGCGGCGAGGCGTGACGGGAGCGCGGGCCTGCAATTACTGGGTTGAAGTTGAACACTAAATGAAGCCTGCATTCGACACCAGTCTAGGTTTTGTAGAAAATATTTTTTTGTTGTAAGTAGAGATCAAACACATGATGGCAAGGGAATGAATGAGAAAATAGAAAGGATGCCAGTAATTGATAGCTAGATACCTATAATGTTTTTATAATGTATGGTCATACGAAAACCGTTTTACCCTTAAATTGGCAAGAATGAAAAAAGTCGGGTGTTAAAACCTCAAAAAAAAAAGCATAAAAAATTTGTCACAAAAAAAATACAAAAAGTGAATGTTATGTTATGTGCATTATTATGCACGTTGCCAATTTAAGGGTAAGGAATTAGGTTTACTAACGCACATTAAATCGACATATACGTATACATTTCGACTTTTAATTGAACTTTAAGTTTTTTATACAAAAGACATCCGACACAAGCGTCAAATAAAAAAATATTCTGAAAATGGTGAAAACGAGGCTCTATCGCGGCTTATCACCTACATTTTTGAGGAGAAGCTCCCGTCTCGAAGTCCATCCTTAAAAAAATATTTAATTTTAGTAAATTGTAAACCTTTTCATCACCACGGTTGACCGCAACTTTAAGTTCCCCAGATTACACGTCGCCACGTGCCGATACAAAATCTAAAGGGTGTGGATCAATATACTGACAATCGGTCAACCACAGCACAAAAATCGTCTGTCGTGTAACGCCGGTAGTACACCTCCACCGCGCGAAACTGTAGTAGCGAAACTCTGGCAACGAAATAAAGTTCAATTTCCTATTAAATATCACGATTCCGCCACAGTTTTGCAGCGGAGGTGTGCTACCGGCATAAAGGTTCAAAAAGTTAGATTGTCAAAAAAAATCGATTGGTGAATGTGTCTTTATACATTAACGAATCGTCCATAAATAAAAGTCCCGGTAGTCGCTTCTCAAAATCATGAAACAGCATTTTCTGCAGCATCTTAATAAACAACTGCATCAAGAAATCGCGAGCGTACGAGTCTTAAGGGCCACTTAAGTAATTATCGGCTCATGTTAACTCAGTGTTTCTATTGACACACTAATTGTTAATCGCGGCTTAACGAGACTTGAATAAACTTACGTACGTAACTCTGACATGCACTTTCCAACTCGCTGCATTATTTTATTTAACAAAGAGTTTCGAAAACTGCCTTCCTATTGAAATATTGCTGTGTTAACTTGACACGCTACAATAGACGTCAAGTTATCATATCTACTCAGTTTTATTATTTCCGTTCATACATAGGTAGAGACAGACAGAATACAAATTTTAAGCGCGCACCTGACCCGTTTGTAGTATAGGTAACGTTCGTCTACTTGGCCCAAATTATGGCGACAGCAAATAAAATAACCACGAATCGATTTGGTCATCTACAGTTAGGGACAAGTTATAAGTATCTAACGGACCTCACCGAATAGTACCGGCGTTTTTGTACCTATATATGTACATAATCAACTTATTGTACCTATTACCTAATAGCTGACGGTATCCGTCCGGGTTTTCCCGGATTCGTCCTAGTTTGGAGCGTCCGGATGGGATCCTTCCAATTTATATTGGCATGGAGAAGGCAAACAAGCAGACAGGCCATCTGATGGTAAGAGGACTCTCGGCTACTGGAGATTTTTATTTGTGTTGGTAAAACCCGGACGCTGAAAAGATTCAGGGTGGTTCACTAATGTTTTACCAAAAAACGTCTCACAATCTGTTTCATTTCACAAACATCATTTGGTGAACTGCTTTTTATTCTGAAACTAAGGATTTCAGGATTTTTATAAAACTAACCTAACCTAACCTATAGGGTTCTACACGATGGTCGCTAAATAAATCCTTAAATATTTACAGTTTCGGAAAAAAACGCAGTTTGCCATACCTAGGTTTGTGAAATGAATCAGTTTGTGAAACGTTTTTTGGTAAAATTAAAGGATATCTACCATTCAGGGTCGAGATCAGAGGGGTTATTGCCTAACGAAATTTTGACAATTGGTATCCGAATCAACTGTCATAGCCCATACAAAATCATGACACTTGATTCTGATTCCGAGCGTCAAACGCGTTAGGCAATAAGGGGGCAGATTGCTTGTTATTTTTAAACGCGTTTGGTGAAATATATTCTTTTAATCATCCGCGATTTAGATGACTCGGATTATCAAACGTAGGTATGTGATCTACTGCAAAAACTAACATTTACATTTAAACAGAAATAGAGCTAAAAAGACAAAGCATTAAGTGGAGGGAGATTTTCTGCTACAATAAATATTGGCCGTCGTAAACGTCAAAACCAATATGATTTAATTTGGCATGTCCACATCATTAGTATTACTACACCGTGCAAAAACCAGCACCATAAAACGGCACGTTCCTGTCGAGTCGAGTTCCGAAATTGGAATTGGAATTGAGAAACTCGTTAGAAGTCAGATTTTGCCGCGATCCTCTGATTTCTATTTAGCGTACATTCCCGCGTCGTACGAGCCCGTCGGCCAATGGCAGAGCTGAACCAGTTCTCGCCGGCAGACAGGCTGGCGCGGGCAGCTATACACGAAGTCTCATCGAAAAAGAAGTGCACTTAAGCATCCTCTGGACCATTAATCACATTGTAAATAGAACATTATAGAAGCTAAATTAAAGTTTAGTTCACCTGACCTTGTCTATATAGATTCTCGTGACAGAAACTGCTTTGGTCTAAGGTACCTACTGGTAGGTTATGCGGTTAGCACGCAGTTTGAGTTATTTCATTACTAGGCGCTTTAAGTGTTTAGTTAATAATGCTTCCTTATCTTGAACAATCAGGCGATATAACAAACACGAGGTTCATCTACTTTAGTTCACTTGGAGATACGTGTGCTCTATTAAACAAAAATATTAACTACCTTTACTAATTTTACGTTGTACGAGTAAATATTGCATTTAAATCATTATAATCCTTGCGATACAACACATTTCTGCTCTTTGGTTTTAAGGAGTTGGAGTATGCAAGCGTTTCAGCTTGCTGAGCTTCATTCTAGGTCTAGATTACCATTTTTAAATTAATATTTAAAAATAGCGCGAACAATTGGACGGTTCTACTCGTATGTACGGTGTGCTTTAAAATCAGCTCAATATTATAAACATTTAAATTAGGTAACCAAAACTAAAAACAATATGAGGGAAGGCGCGTGCCATAACTATTAAACGCTGCAAAATATACGTATAATTATGCAAGGTGAAAAAAAAACAAGCAATAATCTACATGGTGGGTACTATATACCTTAAAATACTAGGTGAGTATTTTAAGGTATTAAGGGATATTTTCCTCATAGTAGAACTGCAATCGCGGATTTCCGAAATTTCGTCTTCCTTAACCTTTCATTACCTTTTTCAATACAAAATAGACTTGTTTTTGTTTTGGCCGTTGATAACGTCAAGACCAAAATTCTTTTAATTTGGCACGTCCGCATATCATTAGTATTATAGTATTACTCCGTACAAAAACCAGCACCATGAAGAGATCCTTGGGGAATGCCTACTATGTCCAGCCGTGGACGTTCTTCGGCTGAAATGATGAATCAGGAATCGAACTAGCCAAGAGTAGGTCCTACCTACTGTATAATTGTAATGTAGAAGTAATGGTGTAATATTTCTCTTATTACCACAATTTTTCTATATTCTGCGGTTATAGTTACAGTTACACCTCACTTGCATTTAGTTGCAGCGGCTTCGCTGCAAACTGGAATATATTAAACGCTTGTAGAACTACAGGAGAGTCGTCAAGCCAGCTGCGGGTCCCTTTCACCGCACTATAAATCAACACTGCAGTGTTTATGTTCATTAATATCTAGACATAGTGCATCCAGGAAAATTCACGGACGTATATTTCTCTATGGTATCTAAAGACCCAGAACACTTTATTGTAAGTTGTAATTTTTTTAATGTGCGGGATCTAATTGTACCACCCTAACATACTCGTATATATAAGCAACTATGTAATTTTGATAAAAACAAATATCAGAATAGATGGAACTCTCGATTATATTTTTAAGATTATTAATATCTAAGTACTTACCTACATAATAGTCATTTTTGATAATAAGTTATAAAGCCGCTCTCAAGTGGATCCGTACCCTCTTACTAAGCTTCCACTCTCCGTCCGTCCGTCCGGCTATCAGCAGGCTGATCTCATGAACCGTAATAGGTAGGTAGATAGTTGATATTTTCACAGAGTGTGTACTTATTTCTATTGCCGTTATGACAACAAATAATAAAAATAAAGTAAAATTAAAAATTTAAAGGGGCCCCCATACAAGAAACGTGATTTTTTTCGGCGTTTTTTGCTCGGCCTTAACAATCGCTGTACTTATGTCTAGCCTAGTACTAGAGTAGTACGTAACACTTCGTGTGCGAGTCGTCGCACTTAGCCGGTTTTTAATATTTTTTAAGATTAAACCAGACCGAAACACGGTTAAAGAACCAGAAAAATGTCCATCATGTCCCGATTTTATTGCCCTTGATATTCGGACATCCTTTTCAACGTCCTAGGAACTCAGTTTTCACAGCGTCTTTAAAATAGTCCAAATATTTTTAGGTTGTCCTTGATCTTGACATGGATTTCCAATCGCAATCAAGTTTTAAATGGACTTTTAAGTTTTTCTTCTATCTATCTTATTTCTAACCTTTTGTAATCGATTAACAAATTTATATCCGTTGACCGTGTCAACTCATTTCACACTTGGGAAATCAAATCGAAAATAACGAGCTACCCGAGTAGTAATTGAGTCAAATAAGTACCTATTTAATTAAATTCATTCATCACACGTTTATTTCCGTTTTACATTAGGTTTTAAGGTTAATTAAGTGTGAAATTTAACCGAAAATAGCTTACTTGGAAGAAAAGCAGCTATGCAATGAGTTTTTTTTTTAATAAAACCGTCTTTAAAAACCCACTGATAAGCGTTTAGTAATTGCCGTCCTCCTAGGAATTGCTTATTTGGTGCCTGATAGGTACATGCATGGACAAATATAAAATTTAGTACGTTTGTTTGGAAGCCCTAATAGATAATTATATTGTAGTGAATATATTGCAGTTCCAATAACATTACATACATACGTTTCAAATTGATAATCTCCTTTTTTTAAGTCGGTTCAAAATAGTATTTGTTCGGTTAAAAATTAGATTTCATTGTACTGTTAAATCAATATAACTTGCCACATTGGTGTAATGAGGTTTTTCAGTGCGAACAGTTGAAGAGTCAAAAGATTTATTTCGATTTAGTTTTATAGTAGTCTATATTAAAAAAAAAGATATAGTTTAATGAAAAAATAGATAAATGATACGTGATTTCCGTTTCATTGTTTGATTGATTGACATTGATTTACGTTTCAGTGATTTTCAGTAAAGGAACCCAGATGTGTAAATACAAGTGCGTAGTGTATTTTTACGTTGGGTTATGGAACATCATTTACATAACCAAACATTTATCTAGTATCCCACGTATCCCATAGGGTGCTTTAACCACATTCGTATTATCATGTTATGGTGTCCATGGTGGTGTATCATGAACAACCTTGATACAAACTGGGACATGATGCAACTGATGTCTGGTGACAATGCTTACAATGCAACAAACCGGCATTGTGGCTTTCAGTCCATTAAATTCCTACGAATCAAATCTAGATGTTGTGATGCGACTCATATTGATAAACATAAGTCACTATATGGCATAATATAGGCATTTTATAGATTGCGTCTAATACAATGCTACGATTGTTTAATCTACATATATATAAAGTAAATATTGTACTATTCTTGAACTACCACAAGCTTTGACGAATGTTTATAATATTTACTTAAGATATAAACGTTAAAAACAACTCAAACAGGACAAAAAAGGAAACTTCAAACTTGGCGATCAGTGGTTAGTTGCGTACTTTGCCCAGAGGGTTTGTACACAGAAATAGAAGCCCCGCAAAGTTGGGCACTTTAAAACGGAAGATAACGCACATTACCCACACGGGAAAACGTACAAACCATAAATATTTATATATTCATTTTCTAAAGTAGGAGTAGTAAGGTAAGATGGTCTCAAAAAGCACTGACAACTATTAAAAAGTACAGTCAGCAAAAGCAGCTTGTCTTAAAATAATAGTAATATTTTCGGCAAAACTTATTTCGATCACGCGCACATTGGTCTTAAAATTGTACGAGTATTAAATTTACTTATTATACTTTTTTGCACAAAATAAAACAAATTTGGGCAAAGTGAGTAATTAATTAGTGAAGCTATTGTTGATCAACCAGCCTTGCGAGGCCGTCGGTAATTATAATAACATTTTAAGTATTTTTTTAATACGCAACTACAGTAACAAGTCTTGCTAATGCCTATTGTTATGATGCTAACTTTCTCTGATTAATGGTTACCTAATGTTGATGCAGATTATAACTGTGTTTCAGTTCAAGCAAGAATTAAAATACTATTTAATTGAAATGCTATACGAGGGTGAAGCAAATTCATGAATTTAGAAATAAATAGAACACCACTCAAAAGTTTCGTGAGTTTTGTTAATTATAATAAAATAATGAAACTAAATCTAGCTTTATTAATATTTTAGCTGTCTACCAACAGTCGAAAAACTTTAATTGGGGTAATTTTTTCAGAAGTTATTTACGTTAATATTTATGATATATCTTTATTTGTTTATTTTAACAACAAATAAATCACGTGTACAGGGTGTATCTAGTTTTCACTCTGTTGCTGTTGTTAATTCACTTAGTTGTGACAATAACTACAAAAAGAATAACTGAATAAATAAATTATAAAATAGTGTTTGCGTTATGTGAAATAAAAATATTATTTTGGTACTTAACTACCTACTTATTTCCTATGTATAACGGCGAATTAGCAAAATTTGTTTTACGATATTTCACTCTAAAAATTCGTAGTTTCCGACGGAATTACAATAAGTTTCCCCATTCGCAATCGAAAGCGGAAAAGTCTTTATGATGGATCTTTCTATGCCATCAATGAGTGAGACTCGTTAGACGCGTAAATCTAGCGAAGAATAAAAGGCTCGTGGAGTGTAGTCTGTGTAATAAATAGTTGTATGACGAAGAGTTCATACAGTTCACAGTAACAGGACTACCGTATTGAAATACTGCTCAGCTAACCCCAACGGTCGTATTATAGTGACTTAACCTGTGATTATTGATACAACGCAGCACATCCAATCCAACATTTATACAAGTACTTAGCATTCGTTAAAGGCGCATCGTTTGTTAATTAAGTAACTGTACTGTGAATTATACCTACGTACAATACCATAATACAATCCGGACTCGTAGTATCACTTGCCATAATTTATTGCTCATGGGTTTAGTAAATTAGTTTATAACTATGTACTTAGGTACTTATACTCAATAGCATAGAGACAAAATTTTGAGATTGTTTGCTTGTTGGAAAGTTCACTAATAGGAAGCTACATTATCTGTGGCTAATATAGGCTATAATTTGTTTTGTTTAAAAGAAGTTTTCAGTTAAAATCTCAAACTTGAATAAACCAAAGTGAAGTGAGGGTGCACTCACCAGATTTAAATATGTAAACAGAATATTAATTTTGTCGAAAGGGGAATATTCTAATTTTGACGAACAACTTAATAGTTAATTTAAAATATAACAGTAGCTAAGTGTATACACTAACGTTTGCTTATAAGTATTTTTAGTGAAATTCTGTATTAATAAAATCTTCTATCACTTACACTTCGACAAAATCAACTGCCAACCAATCAACATTTTGAATGTTCAATTGCAATAAATAGAACCACTATAAAGTTCACTTGAAAATGTTTTCACGTTACTGTCCATTCACTGTTTGGAACTTTAATATTCAAATTTGAAAAACGAACTTCGCTATTGGCGCGGCGCGCGAGTTGGTCGGACGTTCAGCCGTCATGCGCGCGGTCGACTTCGTTTGCAATTAGGCGCTCGCGCAGATGTTTCGCCGCTATATACCACTGCTGTTGATTGCTGCTTGGACATAAAACTCGCTGTATGGCTAGTTCACACGTATTTAGTAGGTAAATAAATTTTTACTTGAAATTTACAAAATAAAAATACTTACCTACTCAAATACTTAATTGAATTTGATGTAGTTACATTTTTTAATTTTATTTAAGTATAATGTGGTTAATTTAATTTGACTTAATTTAATGTAATTAAGTTAATGTATTAATCATCGTTACTTGAAATAAAGATACCTATAAGATAATATTTAATAATAAACACATACATTCATGCACGCACACGTACATGGGTACATACATAATAACATACGGGTAAAACACAGAAGATCCTTTCTGTGCTTGTTATACAAGGTTTCATAATGTTATAATCATAACGATCAGAGCGACATAAACCACTTTTGCACTAAACTAAATTTATGCCCGTCCACACGTGTTTACAAAAGGCCACGCCCACCTACTAAACCGAAAAATTGAATACGTTCAATTTTATGGTTTAAATACATTTTTAGTGGCTTACTAAATTTTAACCTACCACTTAGGTATCTAAGCTGTCCGTCCACACGTCAAAATTTACTTAAATTTAAGTTGAAGTTTAGTTACCAACTAAAGGGTGTGAACTATTTAGCCGTAATATCGGTGACTTGCCGACCGACGATTGCATGGGCTAGAAGAATTCTAGGGTTTATTATTAGGCGAGACCTGAGTATGTAATCCACTTATTGATAAGTGAATTGAATTGGTTTGAACCGCCTACGGCCGTTGAGCAGGTTTCCTGAAAGTCTTTTCTGTTCCTTAACCGTTTAAAGCTTTTTTTTTTCATTGCTATGATATTCTAAACTAAATACTCCAAAATTTGTGCACTGATTAAAAAATTACCCTGCATATCAACCTAGTTATTAAAAATCAATTTAAATCATAAGCTTAGTTAAAGGTAAAAAAACGTAAACAGATAACATTATCGTTGTAGAAATTATTGCAGATTTTTTTTATTTCTTTATTGTACTAACATCGTTAGTTTTTAGGGTTCCGTACCCAAAGAATGTCAAACGGGACCCTAATACTAAGCCTACGCTGACCTTCCGTCCGTCCGTCCGTCTGTCCTAACTATAAAGAGCTGTATCTTTTGAACCGTAACACATAGCGGGTTGATTTTTTTTTTTCAGAATGTGTGTTATTACGGCGTAAAAACGGTAAAACATGCAAGAGTAAAATTTGGTATGACTATAGACACAAACCCTATAGAATAATAACAAATACTAAAAACCAGCCAAATATGTAAGGAACCCTCAGTGCGTGAGTCCGACTCGCACTTGTCCGGTTTTAGTCATTTAAAGATTCGAAAGATCAGATGTTGGCTAATTAACTCCATAAGTTAAGTTGGTTTAAAATAAGACTAACTGCCGCACTCGGAGACGTCAATTAAGTTTTAAGTTTCATTAATGTTGCTGCATCTTATTCTATTACTATAGCAAAGAAAGTGACAGCAGCTACTTTAATGAAACTTAAAACTTAATTGACGTCTCTGAGTGCGGCCGTAAGTTTCAGTTTTTTACAAACTAAACAATTCGCAATTATAACAATATTAGGAGCAATATTTTGGTTTATTATTCAATATAATATGGTACTAATAAATAATGTACGTAAACCGTAACGTAGAAAAAAGGACAAATATAACCGGATTTATCTATGATATTTATGGTCTATTAAGGCTGTTGTAGTCGACTTAAGTCGTTAACATGTATAGTTAATTACCCTTCCTTTGCTTCGCCGTAGTCGGGTAAAAAATAAGTCAATATTGTCTATAATAATTTGCTTCTGGTTCAGGTGGAATAGCTGAGTTTAAAATTAATCGCGTGAACTTTCGTGACCTTTCCGGTCAAGTTTAGCATAAAGGTCCCTACTCATTGGGCTAACTGGAGCGCACTTTACTTTCACTGCTGCAATATATTCCTAAAAAACTAAATTTGGGTAAGTATAAAACACACTGTCAAATGTATACCTTACAATATTGTTTTATTAATGTCAGCATTCATTGGAGCTATCTGTGGACTAACGACGTCTCCATATACATACCTCTTGACGTCTCGTGTCCTTTAAAAAGTATATAAAATTCTATAAATATAACTCCTTAATTATCTATTTGACATCTGGTAGTTAGGAGGGTAGAAATTACAGCTTGCAAAGACATTTAACATTTAAATCATATGTGGACTATGTAGTAGAAACCTCATATTTATTTTGAACGGCATACAACTCGGAGTGCGTATTTTATTTAATAAATTTGCATAGATGTATTGTTGAGCGTTGCAGCAGTCTGTCCTCTGCGTCATCGATCTTCATTAAAATGTTTTATGTACCTAAGATAAAACATTATTGTTAAAACTTTAATAATAACGATACAATTATTTAAAATAACTATTATTGTTTTGAATTTTTGAACTGGCGTCTATTTGTCTTTGAATAAATTGAGCCGGAAGACAACACTAGACGTTTTGTTGTTGCTATAGTCTTCCGATTGCCTCTCATCTTCAGTGATCGGAATATTCATGCATGAGTGCGATGGGAACACATTATTGAATGAACATGCATCAAGTCGTATACGGAATTTAACAAAGTTAATCATTATACCTACTAGCATTTCTCCTTGATTTTCCTAGGCGGACTCTGTGGTTACAGGCCGCACGGGCACTTTTACATGGCTGAGTTTACCAACACGCTTCCCAACAAGACCCCTGATGAGAAGAAGCTTCGCAAGAAACTCAATAGTCACTCTGTCAACCAAATCACTTATTATAAATTATATGGATAAAATTTAATAACCAAGTATTAATTTAAAAAAAATCGTAAGTTATTCAGTTACTTATACCATTCGTACTCCTGCAAGAAACATGTCATAGTCTTTACAAATAGTAAAAAGATTTCGCCCGTGCATTTTCTCGTTATTTTTATATAAATATCCATAAATATTTATATCCTCACCGATTAATTTAAAAATCCCACATGAGCTTGTTTGAGATTTGATAAAGCTTAATTGGCTCAACGGATTGTTCACATAAAAAGGATCAGTTTTTGTTATTCCTAATTTAAACTTGAAAAATATTTCTAAAATAAGTACAAACAGCAATTAAACTAGAAACTGGTCGAGTTTTTATGTTACTTTTATTATAGAAAACACAGGGCGTGCAAATCATTTGAATATCCATGGAATACTACTCGTATATAAAATAACCTGCTATTTAGTTATAGACGTTCTGTAAACTTGATTAACTGCTTCGCGGTAGTCAATTACGCAGTTTAGATAATCTCATAACAAACGTAGTAAAAATATAGCTTGAAATATTTACAAACGTAGGTAGGTACTTAGTTGAAGAACTATCTTCACAAGATAACTTTTACCAATATGCAAGTCACACTCTTTATTTGGCAATGTATATCACAATAAACATACCATAACATTCAATTTTAAGGGTTCCGTACCCAAAATGGCAAAAACGAAACCCTTATAGTTTTGTCATGTCCGTTCGTCCGTCTGTCAATAATTAATTATTATAATTTGTGGTAATATATAAATATAGTATATTACTATACATATTATATCATATCCCTGGAAGGATACTCAGTCGTGCTAAATGTATCCAAAGTATTCTTTGGATATTCCATCCCACTTCATCCACTTCATCTATGACCACGTTGAGAGTAACAGCTATTGGTACCTAGTGCTACCGTAATTTCCAATTTGACGTATGGACTAGCGTCTCTGACACATCCTCTTGCCAAAGGTACTTCTATGCTTCTGGATAGATAACCAAGTAGGTATTGCCCGTTGAATACACATCGGATAAATTAAACAGCGCAGGTGTTTGTAGTGAAATCTTACGCGCAGCGCGGACGCGCGGAAACTTCCACCTGTTTGCGGACCTCACACACTAACAACTGGAACACGCACACATTACCAATACACAAATAACACATTGTAGAATTTATTTACGATATTATCGTTATTCGGCGAGTGTGACGTTTATTTTTTGCCACTATTTGTAAAAGGAATCGCATAAGTATATAAAAGCGAGAAATGTTTGTCCGTGTAGTAAAACTAATTTGCCTACCATAATTTAAATGTAAGTAATGAACTAATGAACTTAATTTCTATAAAAATTGCATGTAAAAAATCCAAAGTCTTTCCAAATAATAGTTTCAATATTAAAATTATAAATATATTACTTCTTATATTTAATAATTGAGCGAGAACCGGGCATTGGATCAGCAGCATTACGGACTATCAACGGACATATTCACGGACATCTGTCTCTCCATAAGCGTTGTTAGAGTTAGGTTCCGCACAAACTTAACGATGAGCAGAAAAAACGTCGTGTGGAGTGGTGCAAATTTATGATTGATAAATTCGATGCTGCTGGTGAGAAAAATAACGTTTATGATATACTGACCGGTGACGAAACTTGGTTATATAACTATGACCCTGAAACAAAGCGACAGTCCACGGTATGGTGCTTTGAAGGTGAGCCGACTCCACCGAAATGTCGTCGTGCACGAAGCAAACAGAAACAAATGGTCGCTTCATTTTTGTACAAGACGGGACACATTACTACTGTAGTAATAGAGGATCAAAGGACAGTCAACTCTGAATGGTATGTAACAGTGTGTGCCCCAAAAGTGTTGTCAGCGGCCAGTCAGGAATCCGGCACCTCCTTTGACATCACAACAACGCCGCACCGCACACTTCTGCAAGAACACTCGACTATTTCCATTCAAAAAAGGTGTCTATCCTGCCTCATCCGCCATATTCTCCTGACTTAGCACCGTGTGATTTTTACCTCTTTCCAAAAATTAAATAAGAAATGAAAGGGCAAGCGGTTTGTAGATAAGTAAAGAAGATGCCCTGGCAGCTTACAATTTTGATATTTCTGAGGTGTCTAAAGAAGAATGGTCATTGGTATTTTCCAAGTGGTTTAGACGGATAAATTTTGTAATTTTTGAGAATCTAATTTCTTTTGGCATGACCCTCGTATACCTAATAATAATAGAAACCAAATTAACTAAGTAGGTACATTTACACTAAATAACACAAAAAATAACTATTATAAGAAATCCGGTCAATGCCTTTTACAAAGAGTTGATTGTATTTCCATTTTCATACAAAACACTTTGAGTGAACCTAAAATAAATATTAGTGATTGGTATTTCAGAGAAATCGCCACCTAAATCCAAAACATTTACGTCCAAGAAATGGATCTTATGTAAATGAACAGGTTTTATTATCCTTCGGCGACATGTTTTGAGAGTCCATTGACTCTTGGACACTATGAATAAATGTTATGTTACAGATATAAAGGGGTTGCATTCCTTTCCCTTCTTTTACCAGACAATGAGTTGTGATACTTAATAAAAGAAGTGAATAGAAAAAAACATTCATTTAACACACAATTTTTAAGTAATATTTATTTGAAAACAAATAACATCAATTAATTAACGTACACACATAATAATATCCACAATCAAACAAAATAAAACAAATCAAATTTAATAAATCAATGTCAAATATGATTACGTTTTGCCGAACTGGATCGTTGGGCCAGTTCGGTTTTGGAGTGGAGACCACGCACGGGCAAACGCACTGTATAGACAGGTATAGATAGGCCATCCACGTAGCTCTGGGATGAACGGACGACACGTGAGGGTTGCTGGGAGCGGTGGATGAGGGAGGCCCAGGATGAAGCCTGTTGGCGAGCCTTGTTAGAGGCCTATGTCCAGCAGTGGACTGCTATAGGCTGATGATAATGATGAAGTTTTATAAATATAATTTGACGATACACAAACTCGGTCCACTGTATTCGTCAAGCATTAAATACTATGTAGAGTTGAATATTTAAAAGTTAAAATAAAGTGTAAAAGCAAATCATGCAAAATTGAATGTCATTAGCATAAATCACCGTGTTAGTCATTTCATTACACACAGTATTAACTAATCCGGAACCTTGACCAAAACCTCCAAAGGCTTTCACTCGGCGATTATACAGTAGGTACATCCTTGCTTCCATGTTTCCATGTGTCCATGCTTCCTTTTAGATATTACTATATTTATGTAGGTAACTGGGCTCAGTGCTCAACAATTAAAATCCGTCACGGTAAAATAGGCCGGCAGTTGGCTAAATCTCAAAATAACTGATTCAAACCTGTTTGATCAAATCGTAGAGGAAATTACATTTTATAGAATAGTTCGAATAGAAATCAATGTTTTGGTAATCTGCCGAGCAGGGCAGGGTCAATGCAGCGGCCTCGAGGTAATCGCAGAAAGGAAATCGAGAGACAATGCGATGCCGTGGCTGTACCGGTCGCTATTGTTGTTCTGTTGTGACACTAGTGTTGCAAAATCTGTCCCTGCCTAATTGCCTTAGTGCAAACTGCAGGTGGTAATCGAATTAGAATATTGAATGCGTTTTTATGTTATTCGTTTTAGAGTATGAACGTTCATTAGGTACCTACATGAGGTGTGAAAATACGTATTGGCCATCAGCAAATAAAAAAATTGTATTTTTTAGGTATACATATGGTATTAGGTCCAAGTAAAGTAATAATAAATAAGCGAATAATAGTAGATATTAGCGACAACCTTACAAAAATTGACCTAGTCCCAAAACAACCTCTAGGCTCGTACGATGGGTAGTAGACAACGATAATTATAGAGAAATTACATAGAAAACATCCAAGTCTGAGTAATTCACAAATATTTACCTTTACCGGCGGTCGAACCCGGGAGCCCTAACTTCGTTGGCAGGGTCATTATTCCAACTAACTACGCAGAATTATAATGTTGCAACAAATCCCTGACTGACTGGTTTTTGTTATTTATTTTACCCCACTTTCTATGTTTCTAATGGGCACAATAAAAACAACCAGTGAAAGGAGGTAACCGCAATATAAAAGGTATATACTTATGTCCATTGTCTGATTTTTTTCGCGCGTAATTCGCTTGCTTCTATGACAAACTTAAGTCAATAAGCAGAATGTTTACTGATGATTGAATAACTCGTGAACTGCCAAAAATTCAACTAAATAAACTGCAAAACCTAACTCTAAATCGCAAAGTAATGAAAACCTAAATATAATTCGCAATGTTTAGGATATTATTTTACTGTGGTGCTATTTCCCTTAACAATCGTCATATCACCATGAGCACCCACGAGGGTCCAGGTTCGTCTTCCTAACGCAGCATTAGATAATAACATGAACTCCCTACAAGTACCTACTTAACTATCAACATAGTAATAGACATGAGGGTGCATTCATGTCTATTACTATGTTATGCAACTTCGTTGTCGTGAAAGTCATAAATCAACGGTTTGTCACAATCACACGCAGCCCAGGGTTCCATTGGCAAGAATCTTCACATTGGCTCTCTAATTTTTCCCATAACTTTTGTAACCCTAATTTCCTAAATCCCGGTGAGTTAAAAGATCATCTCATGAACGATACGCGAAGGATTTAATGATAAGTAACACCTAGGTACCTACAATATAATTATATATTGCTGTGTTTTTTTGTGAACACAATAAACTGTTTGTCGTTCGTTGAAATTCGTGGTAAAATCTTAATATTCTTAATTAGTAAGAATAGGAGTTGGTGGCAATTTTTGTACATGACTTCTTGATTCGTTGACTTCGTGATTATTAAAATGGGGAAAGCGTGTTACTCTATTTCCTGTAAAATTATAGCTACACACGATGACATACAATTTACATAATTTCCAGATTTGGACTTGAAACAAGTTTTTTTCAGAATCCTTGAACGGAAGCGGTCAGGTGCGCAGGATATATTAAGGTGCACAACTGTACGCGCAAAACACAGGTGCACATACTCATCCTTGCCCTTCTGACCCCAGTGGAACGGAAACCGCTACGATCGGAGATGAGTTTGGACAGCTAGAACAGTATGGACATGTGAGCAGGATACAAAGTGATCAAAGTGATGAAGATACAAAATTCAGCGAGACCAAACACGACGGAGTTATGTTGTTTAGGCAATTGGGCATAGTTGAGATGTTATTGCCACCTAGAAGCTCTACCATCAGACTACTAAATTTTATTAAATTGTCACCAAAGTTACAATACGGTGCCAAAAAATAATCGTGCCAATATCGTATCGTAATAATAAATAAATATCGTACCAACATTTAGTTAAAAGATTTTTCTTCAGTTAAAATAACTTAGACTGTGTGGCTCGTTTTAAAAAGTACTTAATTCCTTTCGTAAGAGTTTGCATAGAATTTTAGGGTAAATAAGTAGATTTCTAACTTTATCTTTAACAAAATACCCTTAAATTTTATAGCTTAAACCAATGCACGAGCTCCTAAACCATAAGTCATACCTTTTGTTTCAATATTGCGGTTAGTGATATTTAACATAGCAATAGGTAATAGACAGTCGAGAGCTTATTAGTGCACGCGTCAACATTGACTTTTCAAAGAATTAGAAAAAAAAAAAAAAAAACACTGGAATCGACAAGCGTAGTTTAGTAAAATAATTTTCTTTGATCACTTCAAGACCCAGATTACCTACTCCACCAGTTGCCTCTCCGATAAAAATTCAAGTGTTGAATCATAGTTTTTCATCCGAAAAGCTAGATTGATCGCTGTCATCGCAGAATTGCATTTGCATCTCAGGACATTTTTCCCCGCAGTAAACCTTAGTTAACTGCCTTTCTGGTGTTAGAGCAAATTAAACATCGAGATTGCAGTTGGGTACATACACGTAATGCGCCTTTCACTAACCGCTAGAGTGCGCCACCCGCGATGTCACTAAACGAGTTTGCTTGAGCTAGTGTCTTCGATTTTCATATTTAGGTAATAATTTCCCCTAAAAGTTTGTGCAATGCACTCACCGCTCCTAGTTTATAAATAAAGTCCAGGGACGTAAGAAAGAACCAAACTGTCATTTGAACATTACTAATATATTTAATCCCAGTCCCACATTAAAGAAATTAGTTCGAGTACCTACTTACATGTTCCCACACAGAACTGCCACCTTGGAATTTTCTTTTTAGAATATCCTTTTTCTTTTAATAAGCTATATTTTAAACTTGTATTTATTTCTATGTTTTGTGGATGTAGGTATATTGATTTCTCAGTTTTTTTATGCTTTTGACGTGTAAACGTCTTTCAATTCGGTCAGTATAGGGGTCACTTGCAAAAAAACAAATGTAACGAAATATGTTATGGCGAGATCGCGTATAACTTTACAAGTATAGTACCTACCGGCGATATTTTATTACCATTATTTAGAGTAAAGAAGCCATTACTCGGTAGTGCATATGTCGCTGGCGTACCTAAATGGCGCTGTAATCGCACACGATACGGCGTATTATGAACTAAATTTACCATCACGCGCTGTGATTATTTAGTGATTACTCAGCAGTACATTGATCGATTCGAGCAGGAGTGGTTGCGTTTGACAGAACTCACGACGTTTTATTAGGTGTGATACATAAAACTCATACTTGTGACTATTAGAAGTTGTCGAGTTCAAAAAGGTGTGGTTTTTTGCGGAAATTTGACGACTGCCCTAGGGGTGCCACCGCGTACGATACACATCTACAAAACTGGCGTGCAAGAGCTCGGGTAGGAAGAGAGAGAGAGATTCCGAACCTCGACGACCAGATTGTCGAGCACGCACTAGACGTTTGACGTACTCTACTGCGGCTGCGTCCCTGATACAGCCTACCCGATTTTTTGTTTTCTGAAAACATTTTACATCCCATAATAATTTTATCCTTTGCTTCTCGCTATCTGAAATTAGAAATGCAACTGGCTGTATGTGGCTGATGTTTTTTTTAAGGAAATTGAAAGTATTTTTACTGTACGGTAGAAACAAAATTCACATCAGTAAGCCTATGCATTGCTTCACGCCCTAAAAACATAAGAAGTGAAAATATGAAATAGGTTCTAAAATAAATACATGAGATTCCATATTCGCTATAATTGACAGAATACTACATTTCTTGGTGTATTCCTTCGAAGACGGTAACGGAGTAGCGCTAAGAACCTGCGTGGATATAATTGATTGGCCTGTAATTTAAGGTTTAGCTACAACGCTGCGGTAATGGCGTAGGCGCGGCAGACTGCCTGGCTGCCTCACTTGCTTTACATACCTACTGTAACACAGCGTTATATATGTTATAGGGTTAATAACACACACATTTACAGCTCTCACGAGTACAGGTACAAACTGTTGTAACAGTGCAGGTACCAGACAGACCTATGACGTGTGTTATCACATCATCCCGAGAAATTAGGAAATAGAAATAGGAACTAGAATAGGAAATAGAAAAAATACGAAATCAATAAATTTGTTTGATTTTTACTTAAGGAGCACCTACATCATGCGGATGCGCGTAACGTGACAAATAGATAAGAGTCGGACATTTTTCAGAAATGTTTTCATTACAAAAGGGCTTCCAAATGACGCTATATGGCTACGGGCGCTCGAGACTCCAAAAATATTCTAAGGATTACATCTTCGAAAAGTGTCATTAAAGTACCTCTAAAGAAAGTAGACAACTTGCTTTATTACCCGACGTCGATCGACGGTACTTCCCGTTATGAAATAAAGAACTAGAATTGTAAAAAAGAACACGATTTATTAAAGGCTTTGTGACTGGTAGCGACGACTTCTGAAAAACCTATTTCCTTGTTCTATATTTATCTTAACGTCAGCGTCCTTGACAGCGTTAAGAGAAAAAATTAATTACTAAATCAACAGCTTTTTTTATTACCGCAAATATTTAAAACACAGCCAGTTCCTCTTATTTGCGTACCAACATTTATTTATTGGAGTTCGATACTTGAGTTCGAATAGAATGTTTGTAAAAGCGCCTTTTAGGTACCTACTTGCTTTACATGTGAAGTTTTTTCCGGGTGCGTTGAAGGAGAAGTAAATTCCTGAGAGAATTCGAAATTGATTTGGTAATTCTATACAAACTTTCTTGATGTGGGGTCCATTTTGGGATTTGGTTTGGTTAAAATTCAATATTATTTAATTGGACCTTACTAAAAACCAAACAAATTCGATTGTTTTTTACAATTTAATCTGAAGAGAACTATCGCACAGTAAGCTCGACCTGCGCCAGAAATAATACAGGGTAATAAATAAAACATTTAAAACATTTCCTCTTCATTATTTGCGCATGTAAAGAATAAATATTAACTTTTACGACAATTATTAAACAATTTTATTTATGTACTTACTCTAACATATTTTTTCAGCAGGGGGATAAATGTTAAAATCGTGAGTTTTAATAATCGTAACTACCTACATTATAACGCGTGGGTCATGGTTACAATATAGGTAGTAAATATGACCAAAAACTGGGTCGTGTTGAAAGTAGCGAAATTGGCTGCGAGGTATAATTGATTTTTCCTGTCATGTGCCTTCATCAAACGAATTGATTGACTTCGCTTGATCGCGTTCAGCCCTCAGGAAACAGGTTTAATATAAACACACTAGTCTTTGCCCGCGGCTTCGTCTGCGGTGAACTGACTTTTAATGTTTTTCCTTGAGAACTATCGAATCATCCAGTACAAAAAGTATCCTATTCAGGACATGGACTAGGTATTTGTATGTAGCAGAAATCAAAAGTATAATAAAGTAAAGGTGATAAATTGCACTGCGAGATATTTAGGCTGCACGAGTGCCGGCGAATAATGAAAACATTCATTTTTGTACAGTAAATTTGAATTTTACTAGAAGCCACTGAATATGAGCCTAACATTATGTTTTCGCCGCTTAGGTAGGTATCCTTTGAAACATTATTAAAGAAAAATGTTAATGCGAAACGAAAGAAATGAATATAATTATTAACAACAGTAAAATATAGAGTTCTTTTATTTTACCAACTTCCCAGAAGAAAAGTACTTAATATTTTACTTTAATTTATACAGCGAAACAATAACTCCGAAATGTCATACGGTACATTGACTGAATTCCCTCGATAAAGATGTCATTTGCTCTTTAAAAACGCTATCAACAAAGTGTTTGCTGCTAAATTAATTAACGTACTCGTAGTACTACATGTTATGTTAAAATTATTAGAATAATCTTATACACGCCTGCGCCTCAAGTTCTACCATCGTCATTTAAAAAAGTAACAGTTTTTTATGCTTCGTAAAAACCCAGTTGCTTAATTTTTAGTTGCTCGATAGCAATGAAAATTGTACTCTACCGACGGCAAAGCAATCCTTACAAAGTAACGTTTACTGAGGAAATTTGGTAAACAAACTACCAACTTAGACTGATACCATTTACCTGGTGGGGTCTTTAATCTTGTTAAATGAGTATCTATGTATGTCGCTGCAAACTTACGAAAACATCCACCAATCTACTTGTGTAAACCTGATTTTTTTGTTTCTAAAGGCCTATGAAAGCGTTTAGCGTTTTTATCTAGAAAATCATATTTTGTTATGTCAAATCGATTGAGACTTTTAATAAAGGACAAGAAGACAAAAGTCTTGAATTTTTTCTTGGCGCATTTATCTTCTAATTGAATCTACCACAATTAATTTGAAATATTTGCCTTAAATTCAGATATTTTTGAGCGCCTTACGTCTTGTTCATACAGTAGAAGTAGATGCACAGTATCGACTATACATAGATGTTTCGCATGCAGTTCCAGTGTTCCCAGTTCGCATAGTTCGGAACCGAGTTCCGTAGACTTTCAACTTAGTCATTGGAAAGTTCCGCACAAGCGTATATTGTTGTCCGTGATAACTCTTCGATAAGATAGTTAAGAAAATGATTGCACTATAAATACTGGTTCTGATCTAGGGCCAGATTTGCCGGAGAGTGCGACAGAGCCGATTGACAGACAGGTTTAGTTACTATGGTTACTATTCATACCAACTAATTTAACTATCATACAAAATATTTATATAAAATAATTTTTCTTTCAACATCGTCTTTACATTATGCACATATTTGCTAAATTTTAAGAATAATAATATTTTTTTTTTTTTACATAAAACTGAACAGTGATTGACCCCGATCTCACCTGATGGAAAGTGCAGATGAGGCCAAAGATGTAGCTCACTGGTTCAGTAACAGCCGATTCACTCTAGCCTAAATACAATTAATAAACATAAGGTAATAAAGTTTGTTTCAAGAAATTCGCTTTATCAGTACCGACGACACTTATTATTTAAGTGGAAGACAATGACGCGAGGTTACTTCGATAGTGCAAGTCAATCAACTGTGCAAATAGCTTATTTCAAGTCTATGCGTCAGATCAGACATCATCTATGTTTGCTAAAGCTATGCTGTGGGGCAATATTTTTCAGTGACACTCAATGTTTAACCAAACTTTGTCTAAGTACTTACCAGGTACTTACCATTTATCGTCACTCTACGGATTTTTGATGCGGAAAAAGCGAGCAAACACAAATTAGTTGAGGTTGCATATTTACCTAAGTCAGATTCCGGACAAGTGTCTATCAAAGCAACCTGCTAAACTTCGGTTCAAAACGTCGCAGTAACTCTTATTTAATCTGTGACGTCGCGTAGCGCTACCACGGGTGCCAAAATTGGCTATCAAATAAACATAACATTACTGCCGCACTCAGAGACGTCAATTAACTTTTAAGTTTCATTAAAGTAGCTGCTATCACTTTCTTTGCTATTATAGCAATAGAGTAAGACGCAGCAACTTTAATGAAACTTGAAAAATAATTGATGTCACTGAGTGCGGCAGTTAGCCTATATATATCCTGTGTTGCCTGCTCTCATTAAGGATTGAGAACTTCACACACATCGTTTGTTTTTCAGATGTGTGCGGGATTCCTAATCTTTTTTTCCCGAAAAGCCTATTGTAAATTACGAATCTAATTCCGGGAGCAAATTTTGATAATCCCAAAGACACGAGTCAGATTGACTGCTTGAGAAGCACCCGCCTAAATCATAGCTACTTAATATAGGTACGCCGTCCGTAACGTGTATACTATTTTATAAGGGTATTGGGTTAGCGCTTAGTTGAATGGGCTGTTTACTTGCTTCGAACGGGACGCAAGGTAACGTGTGTTCTATGAAGTCTACAAAAGGTCTAAAATTGCGTATACACTAGTCACCTTTTTTATTGGGTTTAGTAAGGGTGGTTAGCGCTTAATATAATGGGCAATCGTTTGCAAATAGCGCTTTAAAAGCACATTTAAAGGGTTTTGACGGGCAGATGGTTTGGTAAGTAAATCCTTACGAAAAACCCATACAAAACCCATTGAAAGGGATAGCGGGCCGGTCCCTGCTTATTTACGGTAGGAAATTACGTCACAGGTATTCAATGTTATGACATGCAATAGATCTATGAAACAGCCAAGCCTTACTTTTTAAACCTTGGGAGGGTAAAAGTTACAGAGTTCTTAATTTTTATGTTCTTTGTATATAAATCCTAGGCTCCATACCATATTTCAGCTTTCTAGGACATCGGAAAGTACCGTAGTTTTACTAGTTTTGTATACAGACCTGCACTCCCCTTTATAGGGATGCAAGGGTGAAAGTTACAGATTTCTCAATTTTTGTTTTCTTTATATGTAAATCCTAGGCTCCATTCCAAGTTTCAGCTTTCTAGGATATCGGGAAGCACCCTAGAGGTTTTGATGAGTGAGTGAGTGAGTGAGTGAGTGGCCAAATCATCGTATTTTAGGTATGAATAAAATCTAAAGTATAAAAGCTAGATCAATGAAACTTTAGTGTTTTTCATATGTTCCCTAATGACATAATTTTCTGTAAATTTGGGCTCTCTGGTGTTATCTGCGACGAAGCTAAGAGGGTTTGAAAATGAGACGAAACGGTTCGAGAAAAGGTAGGTAGTGCCCCGCCTTCTTTTTTGTTTGTCTTGGCGTGAGAACTACCGTCCCCCAGATTATATCGACATATAGTCGCAACGCGGTCAGCGGGCCTAATATGGTCGCGTTTATCGCGTGACAAAACGTGGATAAAGCATCCGTCACTTTCTGACACGTATATAAGCGCGAGAGTGACGGATGCTTTATCCACGCTTTGTCACGCGATAAACACGGCCATATTAGGCCCGCAGGTCAGTGGAAGTTTTCGCACGGCCGCACTTACTAGAGTGGAAGTCAGCCGTTTATCAGTCTCCTGGAATGTTGTCATAACTAGTCATAAGCACATCTACGAGTTCGTGCGTGCATACAAACAATAATTATATAAGTACTTGACAAGTTTGAAATTCGAATAAACGCTTTGAATAAATACTTACGAAAGCGATCTTTGCCTAAATAAATGGTTAAAAAGTGAGTTTCATTCGTTTTCAAAAGTTTACGGTTCAACTGATGTTCATGATCAATGCTCATGCTCCATAAACCCAACCATAAATTAGCATTAATTTCATATTATATTCGCTACTGTCTACAATCTAATAGATTGGTATAATTATAATGTATGTGTTATCTACTAACAAACTATGGATTATGTCCGAAATAAATGTTTTTGAATTTGAATTTAAACAAGGACTTAAATTGTTAGGCCGGTATACAACTTTATCGCAGGTAATTAATTCAGTTTGACGTTATAATTTCCTGGAATTTGGTAATACGTATAACAACCGACTGGGTTCTATTATTATTCTACAAGTCCGTGATGAGACTTAGAACCCATACAATTCTCACGAACGTTTTACTGTACAGCACTAATAGATACACAAAGGAACCTCAAAGCTAGTTAACCTTAAAATAAAACCGTTAGATACCTTTATCAGAAAGTGTGGCACCCCAAGACCTCGGTAACAATGGAGTCCATTCGGATGCAGATCCTTCTTGTTTTTCAACAGACACTGAACTCATTCCATTGCCGGCCAGTACCTTTGCGAACACATTCATAACTTTCTCTTAAGTAATTTGCATTATTTGGTTACATTAATGACATTAAAAATTAGGGAAAAATTGGTCCTTCGCGGTGAGAGAGCAAACATCAAGGACGCTCGAGCTATACTGACTAGGATACTCAAACCGATAAACGAAGAGTGCTACTGGGATTGTAATGTATGTACTTACCTATGCAATAACAATAATTGCTACTACTAATGAAAATTAATAGTGATTACATTGTTTTTAAACAAACCGATGGAGATAAGTAATATACACCGGTTTATAATTATAATGTCTGTAAATAATATCAGAGTACCAACATAAAATATACTAAAATATTTTAATTAATTAAAATTGAAGACTACTGAGATCAGTTATACTGACCATGGGGTAAACGGTTCAATTGCAACGCTAAAACTATTTGAACCCTTAATCGGTGGGACTCATTATATTCCACCTCGTAGGCTATTTAGAAGTCAATCTTATGTGGAACTAAAATTACCAGTAAGTATTTTATTTTTAATTTATCCGCTTCTCTAAATTCTAATAACGGTACCTAGCTTATCTTTTTCCATGCATTATCTACCTACTGATATGTACATAACATAAACATAAACAATATGTATGAGTTGTGATAAATTATAGGTTCTCGATAAATATTACGAAAGTAATTATTTAGCGAGGACGAGTCTTAAGCGAATTCCCATAAAACACTGTTGGAAATTGTATTTAACATAGTGCCGCACAGATGGCAATAGCGGTCTAAACTTACTTACCTGCATTAGATATGTATGTAAGCATTTGTTAACTATGTATTTCGTTTATGGTAAATACATTTCATTTCATGTAAAATTAGTTGTTATAAGTGCACTTTTTTTTCGAAGCAAGTACAACTTGAGCTTTTTTACTTTTGTCGTTGAAGCCTTCTCCGTATTAAATAAATTATGCAAACTGCAGCACTGTACACCTATTGACCCGCAAAATGATGTCCCAATAAATACGAAACGACGACAATTTGACAAAGTGCACTTGAATAATATAAAGGTAAATGCTACGCTTTTTTAGCCATTTCTAGTTATTCTCGTGGTTTGTATATAAGGTTGGGACTCCGAGGTCTTGCGTCAGATCGTTGTTAAATTGATAGTCATGATGTTCAGTGTGGTGGTGCTGTTATTTTGTTTTTCAGGCAGTTGTCGAGCGGAAGATGAAGCCAAGCCGGCGATGGTGGCCGACGTAATCCGCGCTATGCGGAGGCCAACGGCCGTGATCGCCATGCTTTGCTGGTCTTCTCGTAAGAACTTTATTAAAACTTAAAATAGATCATCATAAAAAGTATAGGGTTGCAAAAAGAGAACATAAACATAATGTATTTTTAAACCGAATGAAAAATAAGATCATAATATTATTAGTTACTACGAGTATAATTAAACAAACCACACGTATTTAGTCCCTTTTGGTAACACGGCAAATCATTGTGATAATTAACCTTTTATGAAATGAAAAGAGGCAGGGAGATGTCTGAACGCCTGATGAATCCAAACATACGAAACGATTTTATATTCCGAGGAAGTTGCACTTAGTAAAAATATTGTAACATGGACAAAGTCGCAAGTAACAGCACCTACGTGATGTACTGTAAATCTTCTGTAACCGTACTCACACATTACCCGTGTATGCCGTCTTAACCTTGAAAATGTTCGTCTTTGCAGATTTGAAGATACAACTGTATTCGGCCCTCGAGGGTGAAAACATCACAGACATCACCATGATGCGGTTTCTGAAAATTGGCACAACTCCTGAACATCATGCACAGGATCAACACATGGTGTTCCTAGTAGACTTGGACTGTCCAGGCGTGTCGAAATACTTAGAAATGGTCTGACACATCTCGTCTTTAGTCTTGATAATGCGAACCTAATTTTGCTCCTTTCAGATTAACATATAGCGGAGCGGAACGTTAATATATAGCGTTAACAAATGTGACCAGACTTTTTGTCGAAAAAATACACCACTAAAAACAACGCTTAAATTATTTCTATAGTATTAAAAATAAAATAAATAAATATCAGGGGACAATCTCTTCAAATTGACCTAGTCCCAAACTAAGCTCTAGGCTCTAGGTGCTAGGTAACGATATACATACTCGTACAGAGAAATACATACTTAAATATATAGAAAACATCCATGACTGATCAAATACTCGCGCTCATCACACAAATATTTGCCCATACCGGGATTCGAACCCGGGACCGATAGCTTCGTTGACGGGGTAACTAGGCTAACCACATCGTCTTTTAATTTGCAATATACTACGTAGGTAGTTATACTCTTGCTTGAATATTCATTTTGTTACAGAACAGTTCCAAAAAGCATTTTCGGTCGCCTTTCCGTTGGCTACTAGTTGGCACCAGCTACAACAATACCTTAGATGATGGAAACATTGTGCCTGAAGCCATAGCTGGCGTAGATATTTTTCCGGATTCTGAAGTCATACTTGCCCATCACTTGGGGGATGTATCATACGAATTACATCTCAGTAAGCATTTATATAAAATCCTAAAATCTTGTAAATTTGGCTTATTTTAAAGATTTTTTTTACAAGCTCTAAAGGAAGTGTTTTTTTTTTTTAGTTTATAAAGTAGGCGTCAACACGACGTGGAAAAAGGAGTCATACGGCACTTGGGACAAAAGTCGAAGGCTTCAAAAGGATGTCAACGAAGGCGAAATTGTTCTACGGAGACTGAATTTAGACAACTACGAAATCTCTATCTGTTACGTTTTGACGGATAATGACAGCATTAACCATTTGTTTGATAATGTGTAAGAATAACCCATTGGCCCCATTGCACAATAAACGATTTAATATTAACCGGCCAGTTAGTGTAACCGGTAAAAACGAATATTCTTTACTTTCTGATATATTATTTGGTGAAATCTGAGATTAAACAATGAAATGGACTGTTAAATCTAAATAGTCAAAATATCATTTTGACATTAAGTCTAGCCACTTTTTTTTCGAAAACGAAGTAAAGTCGAGGCTCTGTTAGTTCTTTTGGAGGGCCCAAACTTGTACAGTTCGCCATCAAATATATCTGTACATATCAGAGTGGTCAAAAATATCTGAACATGCACTCTAACGCCTTGACAATAGAGTCGTGTTCTGATATTTGTGAGCACCTTGTTTGCTGCAATATATATGATGGCGACTGTACGTGTTGATGGTGACATTCAACTATTGTGACAGGTTCCATCCGATTGTGCAAAAATGTATAAATTTATCCCCGATACTCAACTTTCAACGCAATTCATCTCGTATTGCATCTTGTATTTTATAATTATCAAGACAATTAAAAACAAGTGTTTAAAAATGTTTATTGCTCTTCAGTGTAATGGAATAGAAAATTTATCTTGCCCTATGAATGAAGAGATGAATATTGCTGTGCGGTTGATTTAATCGCGAACTCAACTGTTCTAGGATGTAAAGCCACCTAATACCATATTATTACTCTCCATTGTTTCAGAAACGACCACATAGACACTATAACTAAAGTAAATTTCCCCACAACCAACCATTTGCTTGATTTTCTAAACGCGAGCAGGAAATACATATTTGCGAACACGTGGGGCTATCGGGTTAATGGAACGTGGAATGGGATGACTGGATACTTGGTCAGGGAAGAAGTGGAAGTCGGAGGTGATGACAGACAGGCAGACGCCCTTATTTTTGTGAAGGCTTAAAAAAGTTTTATCGAATCAGTACCCAGTTACAAACACAGCATAAATAAGCTTCTTAATAAAATCGGCCTTAAATTAATGCCTGACCAGAAATACGAGTATTATGAGGAAAATTTTGTTCCAATGAAATTCTGCAATATGGCCGCACCTCATATATTTTTGATCAGTTTTTAATATTTTATTGGTGATTGCTTCTGTTTTTCAGGATCGCCGATGTTCTTCACTACAGAACGCATATCCATAGTTGATTATATATCAAGCCCCACTCCGACCAGATCCAAGTTCGTGTTCCAGCAACCGAAGCTGTCTTACGAGAATAATCTATTCCTCCTCTCCTTCAAAGCGGCTGTGTGGTACAGTACCATAGCGCTGCTCATATTGTTAGTCCTAGCCTTGTTTATAGTCGCATTTTGGGAATGGAAGAAGTCTCACGGACATGAAAACGCAAAGGTAGGTACTTCCTTTAAAAGATCTTACAGTGCTTAAGAATATTAAGGGTCACATAATTAGAAGTAACCCCAATTGTTTTTTAATGATAGGAAGTCACCTATTTTTTCAGTTTAAACTACACTGGCGAACATAAATAACGGGTGACTTATAAATAATTAGAGTACAATGAGGTCGCCCCTTTATTTTTGGTCGTGATTATTAGGTAAAATACTGCGCGTTAAGAATCACATATATAGTTTGGCTTGTATCAAAATTGCTGTCACATCTGTACCTAAGTAACAGTTATAGTAAAACAGACTTGAACCTAGAATACATGTTAAAAGTAAATAATATTTAAATATTTTTTTCTTTATTTTAGAGGGAATCTGATTCTAGCGTTCTGAGAGCAAGTGTGATAGACGTTGTCCTTCTTATATTTGGGGCTGCTTGTCAGCAAGGAAGCCCTGTAGAATTGAAAGGTAGGTGAAACTTCAACTAAGTGTGCAAATAAAAGGCTAACTTCATTGCTTAAATTTTACCTTCGTTGCTTGCAAAGTTGGCTGATTCAAGAATGAGATTGTCACACTTGGTTTCCCCACTAAGAGTTCTTATACACGGGCGGGACGCCGTCAACGACAGAGGTAACTGCAGCCATCGCCACCCGTCGGCGGCAGCCGTCTGCAGTTGGTGGCGTACCGCCCTTGTATAAGAACCCTAACCCTAAGACAGCAACCCTCACGTAATTTACCTACAATTCCAGGTTCCCTAGGTCGTGTGGTGATGCTGGTGTTGTTTCTGGCGCTAATGTTCCTGTACACTTCGTATTCGGCGAACATCGTGGCGCTGCTTCAGTCCAGTTCTTCTCAAATAAAAACTCTGGACGACCTTCTACATTCCAGGATCAAATTCGGTGTCCACGACACAGTGTTCAATAAATACTACTTTTCTGTAATTCCTATTTTTTAGCTTAGAATGATTTAAATAGTTACGTAGAGATTTGTTTGAATGAGGTGACGATTATCTGAATAGAATGACAAGTAGGTGGTCATTAGCGGGTAAAATGTGTTAGTTGTTACCTATTGACTAAACAATAAATATTTTAACATTTTTTGCAGACAGCCACGGAACCTGTCCGAAAGGCCATTTACGAAACAAAGGTTGCTCCTCGCGGCTCAACACCACGGTTCATGTCGATGGAGGACGGCGTCAAGAAAATGCAAAAGGTTAAAACAAAGGGTCATTATGACACTAATTGCTACTTTAAAGTTGTATACCATGACACAAATTTGTAGCAACACGTTCTCGCCATTGAATTTCATAAAAGAAAGGAGAAAACTGTAGAAAGTAGCATTATTTCCTTTTTCAGGGTTTATTCGCATTTCACATGGAGACAGGTGTGGGGTATAAATTTGTTGGCAAGTATTTCCAGGAAAGTGAAAAATGTGGGCTGAAGGAAATACAATATTTACAAGTAATCGATCCGTGGTTGGCGGTTAGGAAAAATACACCTTTCAAGGAAATGTTTAAAATAGGGTAAGCTTACTATATTTGCAACATAACTGCGTCTCCATTGTTTTCATGTATTTAAACAAAAACTCTATTGTCACCTCGTGAATCCTTAAACATCATTATTATGATGGTACTTAACTCCGTATTGGGTGAAATTATAAAATAAAATTAGTAAATATGGGAATTGCAAGTAAACATTGCTGAAATTAGCTCATTGGTACTTAATTAGTGACTCCAAAAATGTACCGGTTGTTATTTAATCGATGGTAAATAGTTGGGCGTGCTAACACACGCAATTAAATTTTCTCTGAAACGTTCCATTCGCTACGTTTTGAACTCTACCCAAATACAACGTCAAAAATTAGAGCGTTTTAATTAATAACAATATTGCATAATAATGATGGCTAACAAGAAAATGATGATTTTGGGAAATTCGGATTAGTTTTAATGTTTGGCTCTGTTTCAGAATGAAACGACTTCAGGAGCACGGACTGCAGAGCAGGGAGAATCGGTTGTTATACGAAAATCGACCTAAATGTTCGGGGAGAGAGGGCAGGTTCGTGTCGGTCAGCATGGTGGATTGTTACCCAGCCTTATTGGTACTGTCATATGGAGCTGTTTTTGCTATTGCTCTACTCTTCATAGAAATCTTGATTGCGAGAAGAAACGAAGTATTGAGAAAAATTCGTCGCACGTCTGAAACACGCTTTTAACTAAGTAGGTACTTAAATTACTCGTATTTATCGCATCAATAGGATTTCTATTTTTAGGTACTATCATATTATTGGCAACCTAATAGGAAGTGCAACTTAAGTATTAATTATTTATTTGGCTGTGTTTCATATTGAATAAAAATAAAATAATTAGTTAACTTGCACAATGTAGAGGTTTTGCCCTGCCGACTACACTGCAAAGGTAATTTAAAAGAGAACACGGTAGCTATTTATCATAGTATTGCCAATAAACATTAGCGTAGGGAGTTAATTACTCTTAAGCACTTGTAAATAAATAAACGATACCAAAAAACCACTTGTTTATGGATATTTCGTCGTTTATAAGTGTGATGCAAACACTTGACAAACCCTTATTACACTCGTAACATCTAACCTTACCTTGTTTCTAGTAACATCTAAACTAACGTGAGGTATAATCAAATATAACATAACGGATAAACGGTTAAAACTCACGATTATAAGCCAGAACGATCTGACATGTTTTGGACTCCTTTGTGTTCCTTCATCAGAGGATGATGCAACGGCGTCGTGAACGCACTCGTCCCCTGATGAAGGACTCCTAACGAGTCCGAAACATGTCGGATCGTTCCGGCTTATAACCGTGAGTTTTAAGCCTGGGCCACACCGGATGCGTAGCGTAGACGTGCACGTGCGCGTTCGCGTTCCACTGCGTTGTATAGATGCGTCCTCATATGAGGATTCATACTATACAACGTAGTGGAACGCGAACGCGCACGTGCACGTCTACGCAACGCATCTGGTGTGGCCCAGGCATTAACCGTTAATCCGTTGTATTTTTACCTTGTTCCTCGTTATTATCCTACTATCCTTTTCTACTTATCTATACTACTTACTTACTCCTACTAGTGAAATGACCCCTACTACCCAAGCAGCACGCAAGCTGTATAAGAGCTTATACAGCCATTATAACTCTAGTTTTAGCTGCATAAGGCATGTATAAGCTCTTATAAAGCTTGCGTGCTGCTTGGGTAGTTATGAATGTGAAAGTTTATTATGGCTTGTGTTTCAATCACGCCTAAACGGCTGAATGTATTTATTTTTGTTTATTTTATCCTCGATTGAGACATAGGATACTTTTTGTCCCGAAATTGTTTACTGACTTCTACGCGAACAGAGCTAACCTCTTTTAAATGTGACAGAATATTCGATCATTTTTCTAGCATTATAAAGTTGGGCAATCAAATATATTGGACCACCCCACCTTTGGGTATCAGCTAGAAAACCACCCTTAACGTCTTGACGTGCTCTTTTTAACCAAAACGGCGGATTTGTTTAATATTACCCCACCTTTAAGCATTCTAGGCTATCATTATTGTCTTCTTGACAACAGCCCACTGACTCGTCGTTTTTAACCCACCTTTGGCTTATAATTGCCTTGTATCTCACTCGTCTGATTTATTGGACGGGTACTTGACAAGTCAGCGTTAACCAAACGGGTCACCAACCCGATGTTTAAGATAATTGCATGTGTGAACCTCACCGAGGCTTCGAACGAGAGATCGATCCTCTCGCAAATTGCCTGCGGAGTAACGGCAACAAAATTGCAACATGATAGTTTAAATACCTTCGGAACCTCTCACCTTGTTAATGTCAAGAAACTTCTTTACTGGCTGGGTTATCCTGCAGCTACGAGTACCTACATTGAATCTGTGGAGTGTGAATAGGTAAGTTTTGTATACGAGTATATTAGCGATTTATGCTTTCGTTGGCTCGGAAACTAAGAGGACGACACGGTTTCCTGATTACTTATAACTAGTTACTATAAGTACTATGACCCATAAATACTAGCAAGACCAGAGGAATCGTAATTACCTACGTTTCTGGTCTAAATAAATATTTAATATTCAATATTTATGTAGGAGTAGGTACCTAATCATTCTGTAATCGGATTATAAGTATATTTTGGTGCAATTAAGATTAAATTAAATCAACCAATTAGTACCAATCTCACCATACGATGTTAAATGTTAATCTACTGTTAGTTCATACATTTTGACAGCTGTTAATACTCTAATCGTCTGTTAAGTGGTTGGTGAAATCCGACATGCTATCGTTGACTTTATTTGTTAACCAACCGAAGAACCCTGTCACAATAGACTGACGTCAGTCACCAGAAACAAGTTTGATAAAATATCGTTATTGACTTTCTGCGACAAGGTTCTTAGCTGAATCAATAAATTAAAACCCGCGACGTGACCGTGTGTAGATACGTTGTATATTTTTGATGATTAGACAATAAGCCTTCCGGCTGAGATTTTATTGTTAATTTACTTATACATATACCTAATCGGTAGATAGCGGGGAATATTTTGATAATCATTGAAAAGCATCGATTATGAAGATAACAGGCAATTATTTTCAGTATCATAGTACCTGTTGGACAAATACAATGTATATACGAGTGATTTTGTTATTTATTTGTGCTCTTATCGGGAATTCTGCAGGTGAGACAGCAACCAGAAAGTAGTTAAGTGTAGGTCTTCTCTACTCGACTCGACTCCAAGTATTATTTCCTACAAATAATGTATGTGCATCACCACACAACATCTAAATATAACAAACGAATGACGTAAATAGAGATTCTTTGTATTTTTACCCCTTTACGATGGTAGGTAGCAAGTGAAAGACCCCTATATATCCGTCTGCCCCTGATAAAATGATCCTTTTAGTTTAGCCATGGGTGGTGTTTTAGACGCGGTTTATATATACTGGGTGTTTTTTTATTCGTCTACAAAATTTTGGGACTTAAATCAGTAAGTCATACTGACCAACTTTCACTACGGGACCAACACCGAAATCGCGAAAAAAAATTTGACCCTCCCATACAAAACATCGTCAGCTGACTAGCCAAAATATATGGGATGGTCAATTTTTTTTCGCAATTTCGGGGTTGGTCCTATAGTGAAAGTTGATCAGTATAACTTAACCCCCAAAATTTTGTAGACGAATAAAAAAACACCCAGTATATAGCATCTATTGAAGTGATTAGAGATTTAAAGCTCTGAAGTCAGCTCCTATTCAGTTGTCTCAATCACCCAATTTTCTCACTTTCAGTCATCGTGATGGTTTTTATGATTTTATTTTTGAAGAAATATGCATGTCACCATTTGTCAGCTATGTCAACCAATTTTATTTCTGGACATATGGCCTCCCGGGCCCCAATTTACCTTAGGGGCGCACAGCTGAAAACATGACAACTAAAAGCTGATACTTGAAAGTTCACTCGTGGCTAGTACCTTTCTCACGCTGGAGAGAATCCTGGGACTGCAAACTTGTTGTCGACCGCATCGGACCGGCACTTCCTCTACCTACTTTCTTTTCCATCTCGTATCTATGTCAATAAAGCTCCCTCTCTTGTATTTATGTAGAAGACTCATTTCTGACAACTCACGTATCATGATATCATGTACCATATCAGGTATCATGATGGTATTGTATAAATATGAAATATTCCTTGATAAAAAATGATTCCATGTTCTAATCCGGAATATGAACGGATGTGTATCAAATTTATGCCAAATCCGTAAAGCCGTAATGAATAAACTAAATACGAGTATGTACCGGTTCCTATCATTATGTTAAATAATAATATTTCTTTTGTTAATATCTCTTTCAACGGAACTACTAACTCTACGCAAACGGGGTGGTGAAAAAGCTGATAAATATTTGTATAACGTCAGTCTGTACACTGGGTCTTAGATTAGGTGCCAATTCTAAGCAGCAGATGTGCACTGTTTCTAGTAACATCTATTTAGTGAGTTAAATCTTCAAGTTAAGGAACAGCTATAAAAAAAACTGAAACACGATGCGAATTCAGACGACGCAGTTAGCCTAGTTGGTAGTGACCCTGCCCACGAAGCTAGCGGTCCTGGGTTCGAATCCCGGTATGGACAAATATTTGTGTGATGAGCGCGAGTATTTGTTCCTGAGTCATGGATGTTTTCTATATATTTAAGTATGTATTTCTCTATATAAGTATGTTTATCGTTGTCTAGTACCCATAGTACAAGCCTAGAGCTTAGTTTGGGACTAGGTCAATTGGTGTGAGATTGTCCACTTTAAAAAAAAAAAAAATCTAAATTTCAGTATGTTGCTATGTATGTTACCTCTAAAATCGTAACACTTTTACTAGACAAGCAGAGATGGGCATTTCGTAATCGGTTACAGATTACACGATTACTTGATTTTACTTTTGTAATCCACTACAGGTTGTCAGATTACATGTAATGTAATCAAGTGAAACGGTGATTAGTGACAAGTAACGTTAACGTCACTAGGTACTACATGTGATATAGGTGCGTGACCAAAGGCTGATTTTGTCTATACTCTACACAGGTTGATTATGGACGAACGAACATAGTTTTTGTTCCGACTGACCACATATCAAAAATTGGTCGAATTCGGTTAACGTTTAGGGGGTGGAAAACGTTATCGCCGTTTGTATGGAAAGCCACAATCCTCTTAAAGTAAGAAACGCAAAACAAGAATGTTTGCCGAATCTCGTAGACGTGGCCCCGTAAATGCTGAAAACACACATAACAAACATACAAATACACACACAAACTTAACCGCGAGGCCGTAGTAGGTAGACGCGACGGCCCGGCCCATGTCGCCCACGCCTTACGCCGTCTCTGCGCCTATGCAAGCGCATGGTTAAAGTGATCCAGCGATTGATATATTTTACTGTATTCAGTAAATATGACTTTTTCAGGTAATATAAGATGCTACGCCTGCACGTTTTCGTCGGTGGACACTGACCGCTCATGTCTGACAGTCACAGATGACACGCTTTCAGTTGACTGCTCCTACCAATACTGTACCATCATGCGGCAGGAGTTTGTGGTAAGCGAAAGAGAAGCGGTTGCTATGAATTATTTGTAGGCGTTTTTCATGCTATTACAGTTAAAAGCCATTAATTCCATTGATCCAGCGTAGCATTACGCATTCGTTTTTATTATTATTATTTATCAGGCAAGCAGTTGTGAGAACTGATAGACGCCTGTATCCAGCTATTCTTTGTACTTCTAATGCGTTGGTCTAGTCGGTTTTTAAACTGATTGACATTCAGTGCTGGCACTAGGTACTTGTTCCGGTAGTTTGTTCCATGGTTTGGTCACTCTGTTACATACAAAATGTCTGCGAGGATTGTTGTGGGAAAGCTCATTTAGAAGTCGTCGTTTTAGGACGATAAGTATAATTAATTAACACTGCACGAAATCTTAAAACTACCTTCGCTTTTGTACTTATTTAACTTCTCTTTTGCAAGCTGTCTCGGTCACGTTTATTTGAGTGCAGCTTAGCATGCACGAGACGACATTTCCCAAACATTGATTGGTTGGGTACATTTCTTTCATTTGCTAATGCTCACTCAGCACTTTACTCAATTATGCCGTATTGCTAGCAGTTCTTTGACAATTGTACTTAATGAATTATTGTGTATTATTTAGTATATTCTGTAATCTTTAATGTATTCCATAATTTCGAATCTTCTCAATTTGACGACTTTTCTTGTTGGCATGTATTGTTTCTGTTATATGTAATAATTTATCGAGTAAGTGTTTAAGTGTTATTTTATGCTGTAAACTTGCATTGTATTTAAATGAATAAATGAATGAATAGGCATTGGCGTATTTATAGGCTATTTTCCAGGGGGGGCCTCGCCCCCAATGAAATGCGATGGCCGATGAAGCCGAGTCGACGCCCAATGTAGTCAGTGAGCACCCTGGGGAGAATGAGCAGCCTAGAATTTCGAATCTGTAACCCAAAATCCTGGGATGGGCACCAGTCCCCTCTGGGGTGGGTACGGAACCCTCTTATATACCCCTATGGTCATAGGTAACAAAATGAAAGAGATGCAACGAAAATTGACAAATAATAGCCAAGTGAAGTGCCACCATAACGTTTTATGATAGAGCGAGAACGTCGTCGACGATTTATTGGTGGATTCACGATACAAAACTTCTTGATACGAAACGAGGATATGATACCAAGCGATTGCAAAACACGTATCCATCCTTAGCGGCACAGATTACCAAAATAATAGGTAATTAGTGTAATAGTTAGAGCATTACTTACTTAAGTTTAATTTTTTTTTTGTTGCCCAGGACCCTATAGGAGAGGTGGCAAGTTTTACAAGAGGATGCGAAGATACTCCGGATTACCTTAACCACGATATTACCGACACTACATTCAGGACTTATTATCGAGCTTGCACTAACGATCTTTGCAACATAGGTAAGGTATTCTCGTACCTGTACCATAGCTGTAAATGTTACAAGTAAATAATTTAATTGTGAAATTAGGTAGTTTAACGACACGCGGACAGTTATACTCTTATTTTATCTGTTAGGCGGGCATTTTTAGAAAGTAAATAGTTAGTGTTCCATTTTGTAATTGTTTGCAAGTCATTACCATATCAACGTAAACAAACTGTGGGACCGTGTAGTAAATAGGTATAGGCGTCTTGTCAGTGTGACAGGGTTCTTCGGTGGTACACGCGAAACCATTTTGTATACCGTACAAGTAAAAAAACAATCCTTTTTTTATTAGCTATAAAAGTTATGGTTAGACGATGGTATCTACGTATGTAAATAGACACTGCATTCAGAAATGCCCGCACGCCGCACTTTTAAGTTTACATTTTAATCTTATCATAACAACATTCTTGTGTTAACCTTTAGTATCTAAATGTAATGTGTATGACAACATTGCCAACCCGACCGAATTAAGAATGTTAGCAAGTGGCTCAACAATCCCGTGGTGTCACTGTACCTACATACCTATTTTATTTACAGGTGACGGTATTCAGTCCGTTGTGGGAGGATCCCTGTCTCCCACTCCTGAGTACGTTGGGGATAACCTACTCGTGCCCGGGACCGGCGGAGGCGTTACTGTAAAGATCAGCTTAATTCTACTCTTGTCAATGATTACAATAAATGTACTGAATTATTAATGGTTTTTTTTTTGTGGTGGTGTTTCTTTCTTCCTGGGGATGTGGCCTCGGTATCAATGTGGACATTATTGGCACAGTAGGAAAGGAAAATAAGTTTGTAATATACCTACTTATAGTAAGCGCGCGATCTAAGTGCAGTCGGGGTATGAGGTGGGGCGTCCCCCCGCCGTCGACACACCTCCTCTCGCTCGCCCTGTATTGTACGACTGTGCTGACCTTGATGTTTCTCGCTCGCATTCCTCAGAGCTGCACTCAAATCGCGCGCGTATTATATATAAGTAATATCAATTAAACCCCGAGTTCACAAATGAAATCATAAATTAGAAAAAAAAAAAAAAAGAGAAAAATATTTATTTACAACAACAACACACTGAAATAGATAAAAAAATAAAAATAACACAAAAACGAAAAAGATAACAGATACAATAGTTCAATAGGCAAATTGAATTTCTGTTGCATTCCAATTCAGAACGCTAGTTAGAAAATCAAAGTAAGTATGTTTCTGAATTGTGACAGTTTTGTACCTATTTAAGCAGCGAGTAGTGAAGCCAAACCATGTGAAACGGACCCATCTCAGCATGTGCTGGCTGTGAAGCCAACGTCTCGGTCTTCCGTTGAGACCGCTCAGTGAAAAGATAACACGAAAATTATACGAAACTTATCTGTGGCCCGTTTCACGAAGCTACAAGTTACAAATTACAAGCGGAAGTCTCTTTTTAACTCCTTTTGCTAGAAAGAGAGTTCCGGTTGTAATTTGTAACTTGTAGTGGGCCTACCACACGCGCAAGCTTCACCACAGTTTTACCTGCGCAAGCCAAAACTGAACACTTCGTGTCTATAGAGTTTTACCAACCACACGCTCCGTGTTCCGTGTACAAACCGGCCTGCGCAGGCAAAACTGTGGTGAAGCTTGCGCGTGTGGTAGCCGCGTAGCTTCGTGAAACGGGCCACTGGAAAATCTGGGCTATGATAATCAAATCGCATTCATCCAGAGCGATACATACAATGGTTTCCATAACGACTGCTAATGAATGATGCACAAAACATTATTCATGCATGAACAATAATTTACCTACGATAGTTTTGGTGTAGTGTGAATAACATGTTTAATAATATAGTAATATAATTTTAGTCAAGTGAATTAGCATGGTTTATCTCGACTGTCTTCGGAACGTATCACGAGATTCTGACAGATTCTTTAGCGCAAAATGTCATCTGTGGATGATGTAGGTTATGTTGTCTTTATTTTATAAAAAATGTAATAAGTAACATAAATTTGTTGTTTTATTGGCGTACAATATGACAACTTCACCAACCAAAACTAAACACAAATTGTCATTGCGGAAGCGGTTGTTCGTTAAGAAGTCACCCAAAGTTGGGTGCTATGTCGACACAGATTCCAATGATGAGTACGCTCCGTCGTCTCGGCCGATGTCTCCTGCCGACCCTTTCTTAGCACACAGCGCGCACGCGACCGAGGCCAGTCCGCAGGATGCCGCCGACGGGCACAAGAGTCCGCAGCAGCATTGCAACAACTCCGGCCAGAGCAGCGACCACTCGCTGAGGGACGACGACAACCGTCAACAATGCTGCAAGACCTTCTTCAGGCGCTCCCGACCTAGAAGCCTAGGAGAGAGTCACCCGCCCAAGTCCGATATCAACTCCAGACAAACCAGCCCAGTTAATTCTAATAGTTATAGTGAAAACTCAATGTCTCAAACCAAATCTGATGAAATACCTAAGGCTACTGTCATATTTCCAAGAGGTGATGATCCTCGAAAGTATTTAGAGCATTCAGGATCATTTGAGGGTAACAAACCAAAGAGCAAATTATTTGTGAAAAGATTATCAGCTGATCATTTAATATCTGAGAGCAAGCCTCTATTCCATCCATCTTCACCTGAAAGTCGGAGCAGTTCCTTGGATCGAAAAAGAAAGTAAGAGCAATATTTTTATGTTAACAAATTCTATTACCTATTAGTAATTACTACTTCCAATAAGTACATATGTACTTACTGAAATAAATATAAATAGCTTTTAAATTCACTGATCTTCCTTATGGTAAATTATAAAATTAGGTAAAGTAATAAAAATCACTTTAAATGTGACAGGATCAGGTTGTCCTTCAACTCCTCTAGTTTTTCCATTAGTCTCTACTTGGCCTTCTGGTGCCATCCTTTGGGGTAATCACCTTTCAACCTCTTACCATCCCTGAGACACCAGACTAAAATTGCCTACTACCATTTTAGTAGGTCCTGTCCATCTCAATTTCACTTGTTTTTATTTTCTTGTGACATGTATGTATGTGACTGTTATCTTTGTGGCTTGTTTGATTGTTGTATATCTATTTGAGTGGGGCTCAAAAAGTTGGGCATGGTAACTCACGCAATTACAATTTCTATGAAACTTTCCATTGTACAGCCGAGGACAGAAATATGTTTACACTTTTTCACCTTATTCCATTGTAATAAGGTCTAAAAGTGTATACATCTTTCTGTCCTCGACTGTACAACAGAAATTTGGCATACATTTGTAAGGATACTTTTTGTTGCACAACTGAACTTTTTCGCGTTCATTATTTACTATGGTTAACAATGCTTAACTATTAGCTAATTGGCTCCAACTTTTTGAACTCTACCTATGTGTCTCGTAGCTTGATGTGTAAAATATTTATTTAGATCCTGTGTTGCCACACTTTTTGGTAGATATTATGAGAGGATTATAAGTAGCTTTTTTTAAATGTTGTAGAAGTTTTAGAAATCCAGGTTTGTTTAAAAAAAAATCAAATCTAGTTTCAGGTGTAAGTAAACAAATTAGACTCAAATTCATGTGTAGACAACATAACTGTCCAAAACATACTATACAATACTTATGGTCAGCTTGACGCACTTCACTATCCTCATTAATATTAGATTTAAATATTGTTTGTAATTAAAATCAGTTTGTCAATCATTTTGATTTAGTAATTTTAAAGATTTTAGTCATTTTAAAGGTTGACGATGGTAACATTAAATTACATGCCTTGTTGCATTTGTAAAGTGTACATACTTATTTAGTAACTTTCCATACAGGTCAAAATCAACGATAACAAGATCTCATTCCCGTGCTGGCAGTACTGACAGCTTGGCTCGTAACTCACTCCTTGCTGCACAGGTGCTTCGGCTCATTCCCACCCAGGAGGCTCGGGAGAGGTTGTTCATTATTTATGTCCTGCTTTTGCTCATAATTATGTGCTTTTAATCTCATCTCTCCATTGGTTACTGGTTAATTCATACTTCATGTTTATGTATGTTTATTATAAACTATAAAATATTTCAGTCAGCAATAATATTTAATCATTTTGTTATTTAAATTTACAATTTTATTTTCATAATTCCATCTTGGTCCTCAGGGTTTGCAACACTTTTGCAGCTTCACAGGATTATTATTAGACTGAAATGTCTGTGGGTCTTAAATCCCACTTCCCATCAGCGGGCCATTATGGTCGTGTTTATCATGTGGAAAAAATATCTGTCATTTTCTGACCAGTATGTAAGTGCAAGAGTGACGGGTGCATTATCGACACTTATCCACTGCGATAAAGACGACCGTAGTAGGAGTTACATTTTGAACCATCAATGTGACACCTCGGCAGTAAAAATACTGATAAAACTATAACATTACAAATATAATGTTATTTACATAATACAATGTAATATAATAAAAATGGCAAATAAAACGAAATTTTATATTTCTGGAAAAAATACCGTAATATATTATATAAATAAATAAATATCAGGGACAGTCTCACACAAATTGACCTAGTCCCAAACTAAGCTCTAGGCTTGTAATATGAGTACCAGGCAACGATATACATACTTATATAGAGAAATACATACTTAAATATATAGAAAACATCCATGACTCAGGAACAAATACTCGCGCTCATCACACAAACATTTGCCCATACCGGGATTCGAACCCGCGACCGCTAGCTTCGTAGGCAGGGTCACTACCAACTAGGCTAACCGCGTCGTCAATAATAATAATTAATAATATTATTATAATAATATTTTATCTTTCAGAAACTATCTTTATGGGAGACTAGCCTCCCACTCCCTTCTTGGAGCTGCTGAGTTAGAACACGTGTTTCCTGATAGAGAAGTAAAAATATTTGTCGGCACATGGAACATGAATGGACAAGCTCCACCTAAGTATGTTCTATAGGAAAATATTATATGTAACAATTTTTACATAAAACATATTGTAAACTTACAAAATTCAAAATCGTTTTCTTTCAAATTATAAGATGAGTCTTATTCTAATCAAATTATTTTCAGGGAACTGGCTGACTTTATTTTTCCAAATCAGGTGAAGCATGTGCCTGATATATTTGCCATTGGCACGCAGGAGTCCTATTCAGAGCGTACGGAATGGGAGATTACGATACAAGAACTATTGGGACCATCTCATTTATTACTCCACTCTTATTACTTAGGTAAGTCAATATTTTGTCACATTTCACGACTTTCAAAAAAGGTACTAATATTTGTTGTACGAGTAATGTCAGATATTTTCACTGAGGGGTAAAACTATCTCTTGGTACTGATTTCAGCCAAGCACAGAAAGTTTGATGTGTATTACATGCATGTCGTGCCGATATTGGCGTATAAATTTTAGATATCATAACTTGATCAGTTTTAATTATCTATCAATTCATAATTAATAAGTTTCGGTAAGTACTTATATTAGATATACGAAAGTACAATAGGTACATCAAAAAAGTACACCTCCATTGTCTTTAGATTTACGGCATCACTGATAAAAAATGCTCACTGATAAAAAACTCGAGAGAGCTGTGAATGAACAAATGATTTCTTCAATTTAGATGTTTACCGTTAATGCAGCCTTTAATTAAACGAAGTTGCGTATAGTGTCGTAAATATTATAGTCAAATGAAGGGAGGAAATCAATATGAGACCTTGATTGGTACTTTGCTAAAGCACATCCTAGTTAGATTGTAAAGTCAGTAGAAGAGTCACTGAGTCACATGAGACAATTTTGAATGGCGGAAGGAGAGTTGTCCTTAATTATCCATACTACGAAAAAGATCTTAACGACACAATAGAAGTTTTAACGTATGACGTCATTAAGGAATTAAAGAAACATAAAAATGGCAGCGCAACTGATAAGGGTCTCTATGTCCTTCAAATAAGCACGGTAAGGACAAAGGCTCGGGTGACAATGCGTGATTACTTTAGATAAAACGTGTAATGTATACTGAGACTTTCCATTGTACCTAATGACGTTCTAACGACACAGATGGCAGTCAAAACGTGGCAAGCTGAATAAGATAAAAATCTTGATTAACATTATAGATACTTACCCAGTAGGGTAGGTAGTAAGATGATCATTATCAGAGTCATGGGATAATACGAGTATCTAGAATTAATAAGCCTGTCTGATCTGAAGTGAAGACAATAATTATCTCTTAAAGATAGATTTACTAAAACAGGCAATAGGCCATTAGGCAGTTTGGACCACAAGTTATTTTAATCTCACTGATGATTAGTATGTATTAACGAACACTAAGTCACGTGGTGATCTCGTTTACGAGTTTTACTTGCAAAGCAGTAAAGACCGAACGTTTTTTTTACAGGAACTATTCACCTAACAGTATTCATAAGAAGAGATCTCATATGGTTTTGCTCGCTACCCGAAGACGCAAGTCTGTCAGTGAGGCCCGGGACTGCGTTCCGCACGAAGGGCGCCGTCGCGATATCCTTTGCCCTCTTTGGCTCCACTTTTCTGTTTGTAACTGCACATTTGACTGCCCACCAGGAGAAAGTGAAGGAACGGGTGTCCGATATCAAGAGGATAATAAGAGCCATTGATCTGCCGAAAAACCTACCATGCAGGCATAAGAGCAAAGGTAAAACACATTACACTTAGTGTTTAGTCATAATCAGTATAAAAAGTGACTCGGCCATAAAATATGCTTGATTGGCTCTAGTATTCGATTTGTTCTAGCGGTTTGTTTCGACTACCTACACTACAACAACTGTTATCAGTTACGAACAATGTTTAAATGAAGTACTTTCGAGAAATTGAGAAATTATGTGGTCTTGGTAGTTAGAATTAGCCATTGCATTGAGTATATATACACCAGGAGATGACTAAAAAGGCTTATTTCACCTTAAATTTAGTCACTAACGAGAGGGACGCCGCAATACATTGAATGAGATGGAGATATCTCCATACGTATGTAACGTATTGCGGCGTCCCTGTCGTTAGTGACTTTAGGAAGGTGTAATAAGCCTTTTACGCGCAATTTCCTAACACACAAGTCTGTCGTTTTTTGGGGCAGGCGAGGTAACACACATTATTATAAACCGCTAACACACAAATGCAAAAATTTATCTTATTCCTACGCACTTACACCACTAAGAAACAAACACTAAATTGAAATCACACACGCAAACAAAAAGATAAGTAATCAACACGTGAAGTGCGTACACGAATTACAATTACACATGCAAAAAATAGCAACCGAAGACATATGTTTGACCTTTTCTTATTTATGGCTTTAATAATGAGTTAAAAAGAGATGTGCACAAAGGATATCTTTAAAGGTCTACAGATTATGTACAATTTACCTAGCTATTTTACGCAAGCCGTTTATAAATCAATCAGGGAATCGATATATTGGTGTGCAAGAAATAATACACAAAAAAAACTTGAAATTGATCAAAATTCATGGTTAAAAATCATAAAATATATGTTACGCCATCTTTCTTCGAATTTGATGCGTTTTGAATTTTGCTGCACGCTAACATAGCAACAAACAAGAAGGTATTTTCTTAGAGCTTCTTAACTCTCCGAAGACGATTTGGATAATGCGAAATAAGCGACTAAATGGGTAGTTTTTATAAACGTGCAAGATCATTTGATTTTATACCTCGACAGAGGGGAAAGTTTGGCTAAGACCCGTCCGTATTTAATCAATCACATATTGCAATGTAACGTCTGCTTCTATAATTTAATTTATTTTTATTTCAGACGTTACAAATAATTTCGATTATGTCTTCTGGTGTGGAGATTTGAATTTCCGTTTGGGTGAGCCAAGAGCTGCGGTGTTGCGGTGGATCGAACAAACAGAAGTAATTAGTTTGTTATTTTTTTAAATAGTAGAAAAAAAATAGTGTAAATCATCATCATCATCATAAATATATAGTATTAATGGGATGCAAGGCCCCTGATAAAAAAAAAAACTAAGAAAAGGTTGACTGTCATCTTCCGTAGAACCAGTGGTTTTCCTAATTTGTAGTTTCGCTGAGTCTGATAAATAATTGTTTGCCAGTTCCCGCTACCACCGTACCTGCCGCACGGGTTGTTGCACGCCGATCAGCTGACGGCCGTGCTCGAGGACGGAGCTGCCTTCAGGGACTTCCGCGAGGCACCCATCACCTTCCCACCTACCTACAAGGTACAGTTGCACTGCTACATTGCGATTGAGTACTTTGATATATTGTAGTAAACAGAGAAAACGGGACAACATGACTTTAGGTATCATTTCACGATTAGCCTCAACGCAGCGCCGCACACACTAATATCGACCTCAATCAAATAATATATACATTCTAAAGTAAATACTGACGTTGTATCTCTTGTCCTTGCTGTATGTGGTGTTCAATAAAGAGTTATTGTATTGTAAATGGCGTTATTTAGTGGTACCTGCAGTAGCGTTGATGACGTTACGAGCTTGGCATCGTGTCGCTTCCGTTTACCTCTCATTTCATACGATCTTCACGAGCCCCAGAGCTTACGGCAACAACGATGATCCTTGGAGCCTGCAGGGCTGCAGTCGCTACAGTGAAGTTATTTCATAGAAACCCGTACAAACCAATAGTCCTGCTGCGGAGTCGCCTGCAGCGGCTGAGCATTCAATTAATGATACATTATAAAGGTAAGGTAGTTTTTTCCGTGTCCCCTTGTTTTGCAGAGACTCATTTCATCGAATGTGTCGTTTCACCGAAATTCATTCCGGCGAAAGATAACTTCTGCTGAAACCTTATTGTTTTCAGGTTGTCTTAAGCATGGGTTACGTAGGTTAGGTTAGGTTAGACCTGTGACCACCAAAAAATTATAACTCCTTCACGTGGAAATGCGTGTCGATGAAATGGAAATTCGGCGAAGTAAAACATTCTATGAAATGAGTGTCGGTGATTCAAGGGTAAACCAGTTTTTTCATTAGGTGGCATGGAAAGTATAATTCGGAATGAAAAGGTTTACCAAAGTCCAACTCTATTTTAATGCTTTTAAGGCCAAAAAGTGACGAACCCTTTCGTACCGCGACTAATACATGTCTCAAAAAGTAAAAGTCGTCATTATTATTTTTTCCAGTATGATCCAGGAAGCCAACAGTTTGACACGTCAAGCAAGCAAAGGGCGCCTGCGTACACCGACCGAATTCTATATAAAGCCAGAAACATGGCCGCGACCTCGTCGTCGTTTTCAGGTGACCTTAGTTGCAGTTGTTAAATAGATATGGGAAGATAATGCGTTTGTCAATTATTTTCATAATTATTGCAATTTATTGAAGTATTGCTAATGAACTTTTCACTTCTCATGCTCCAAAAGTTCGTCTTTATGTCATGCGTAGGCGACATAAAGTCGCTTCTTATACTCTAGTGTATCAAGTAAAATCTTCGTCGAAGACCTAGGCAATCGGTCCAACAGCCACACGAACAACTTTAACTTCATAGAATAAATAACCTCTTTATTTTATTTCGTTTCGTTAGTATTCTAAGACCGAGGCAAGGATACCAATAGCCAAAGTACACAATAAAGCTTCATGAAATAAACTTATAATTTTTATTTCGTCGCATTTTTTTTTTTTTTTTTTATCATGTTGCAGTTTAATTTCCTCGCAATCGAAATGAAAAGTAGAGTGTACAACTCGTTCATAAAACCCATTTAACACTCGACTTTATATCCATCCTCGCTCTCAAGCTCGCTTGTATCCGTCTCGCGTAAAATGGTGCGTTTTATGCACTTGTTGTACAATCTTAATAATCTAGTATTATTTGGCGGGCAGTCCGGTCAGGGCTGGCGGGGCTGCGGCGCGTGAGCAGCGCGGCGGCGCCGGGGCTGGCGTGCGCGGCGTACAACTCCGTGCAGTCCATCCTCACCAGCGACCACAAGCCCGTGTGGGGGCTGTTCTCGGCCGCGCTGCGCCCCGGGACCGACGTGTACGTTGCGTTACTTCTTTTTTCCATTCACGAACGATGCTATATCATTAACGGTTCTAGAATGTTTCCTAGTGTAATTGTTGTCATGGTGATAACAATTCCGTAATGTTATATAAAACAATTTCAGCATGGGTACTCGGTATGCCTCGTGTCCTTATTTCAACACTCGTATCACAATATGTGTTGTTTTGTATGTTCTATTTAATATGTTATTGAATTATGCGATAGTTGCATAAATAATTATCTTAACCAAACCAAACGGTACGCACGCCGTGCGTTCATTACATTGCGCGAACCATTTGGAACCACTTTACACTACCCTGAATCTCATAATTTATAGCAGCAATGATGATATAGTTTTATTGTGCTGTGCAGGGTTCCGTTGGCGGCTGGCCTGTTCAACCGGGAAGTGTACCTCGAAGGAATCAAGCGGCGCCGCGCACTACTCGACCACGCGCCCGGCACCTCCGCCATTTGCTCCATACAATAACCAAACACCATAATTGCTTTACTAAAATAGTAGCCCGACACAAGTCAAACAGTTTAACTCAGCCGCAGATTAAATCGGGTTCAACTATGACTTGTAATTTCGGACGCTATTTTAATAGTGCAATTATTTCGACACTGATATGGCTACACTACACATTCGTGCGTGATCAGTGATCGTGACGGACGTTGTCATATATTGGGTTGAAAAAGGTGTACATTTCACTCTAACACATAACTTCGTCCTCGCGTTCGCCAGTATTCGTTGATGATGTGTAGGGCCCATAAGACGTTTTTCTAAACGATTTAAATTTTTTAGGTGATCGGGAATTATGAAATTATCCGTGAATTATTTAATTATTCATCTTTTTATTCTTACGTGTTGGGGCCGTTCGATCAGGGGTAAAGTGATAATTTTTTTTTTTTGTTTTTTTTTTTTTTTTAGTTAAGAGTAAGCCGTTTTGGTGTAATTGTCAGAGTATATAAACTAGTGAGGTTTAAGTATTTTTGAAATACCGGTGCATAATATTGCAATAGTACAAAATGTGCTTATATAAGTTCGTGATGTTTTTATTTATTTATGGTGACTTGAATGATTAGTACAAAGTTTATTTTTGAACTCTGCTACTTAGGTATACCTACTTATGTGTTGTTTTATTTTATATAAAAAATTAAGTATTTAACGCAAAAAAAAATTACGGTGATTATTTTTTTACACTTTGTTAATGTTTTTAAGTTTTACAATTTTTTTTCTAAATGTTACTATGTGATAGGTGCTCAATGTTGTGTTTTATTTAAAGATATGAAAAAAGACATTGAGATTATGTTATATTTACTTGTTGCTGTGCGGGCAATTAGCATCATTATATAAACGTATCTGTTGCTACATTTAAGCAAACATTGATTTCTTATTTTGAGGAGATGAAATGGATGCTGGCGGTACTTATAAGACGTCTAGTCATTGAAGCCAACAGCAAAAAGTATTATTAATTATTGCATATAGACATGTAATTAATACTATTAATTTATGCTTAATATGCTTGAGTGGTTGTTGAGAGTTGCTATTAATATTGTCTGCTTAGATTTGATAGCTGGTTACAAATTAATCCTTACACAGGATATATACAAATTCGTGCGTACATGCTGCGAGAGTAAAAAATCATTACTTAAATTAAATATGTGTGACCGGAAGATGACCATTATCTATTTTGTGCCTTTAAGGCTTTCAAAAATTCTTTAACGGATATTAAAGGGGCAAATGTGTCATTTAAGTTGTTGAAGGTCAAACTCAAAGGTCATGCCCTTGAAATTGTAGAATGGGATTTACCGATATTTCCGCTATTTCCGATATTTTTATTTACCGCTTTCCGTGATGAATAACTTTTTTTTAAATAACGTTAGGAGAATAAGGGTCCATTCATAACTAAATATTGATATCCATGTAAAACCGATAAAATACCTTTACCCGTCCAGATAATGTAGGTATGGGGGTAGATTTTAAATCTGGGCATATAAAACATTGGCCCTCGACCATGTTGGATTCTATAAACTTTTACAACTGCAAAAGTCTTTGTCGGTAAACGGATATATCGCAATAGCGTTTATAAGGTCAAACTGACTTCACACAACAATATGTACATGCGTATATTATCTATTAAGTGATAGCTATCATAAAATGTTATTTGTTAGCAAGGTGCGGAGTTCTTATACCAAAAATCGGTGAATATATCATAGAGTTAAGACATGTATTAGCTCTTAAAATGATTGATGTTTTCATGTCCGAACACGTGTGTGCAGACACGATCCCGTATATACGACTCGCCATGAGTAAAGAAGTTTAGTCCAATGTAATAGCTCCTGAAGGAAATAACAAATTTAAACAAATGTAATGTGTAATGGTAGCACTCCGTTACATTTTAAAAATTACTTACATTTAATCAGTGGTTGTTCTAAAATGTCGTTTGAGGAGGGTGGGGATGTTCCTTAGAGTTTATATACCTAACAGTGGTTTGAAACGAACGCCTTTATACCAAGGGCGTTTGAACGTCATGTTTGGTTTAAAACCACTGTGTACGCGGTTTCAAAGCACCAAGGTCACTTGGTTTAAAACCATAGTTTCAAACCATGTAGCACGCGCTTAACACTACATTGTGATCCGACCTTAGGTCTGTCAAAGAGGCGGGTAAGCATGGCAATGGAACCGCCGTTATTTAAAGGCCTAATAGACTACGCGATATGCAGGCAGTCTAAATGGAGAGGGGAGTCTCACTCTTTGAAGCGAGAGGCATTAACTCCCCTCTTAATTTAGACTGTCTGAATATCGCGTAGTCTAATAGGCCCTTTACCATTTAGATGCGCCGTAGTGTGCGTGTCTACGCATTACAACTACAAGTATGGCTCACCCGCGCTCGTGAGGTAAAACAACTGTACTGAACGTTTCCTATTGTTTGTATATTTATTCATGTTTAATAGGCGGGTTATACCCCTTCTATACGGTCGGGCGGTTGGGCCAACCGAGAAGGACTGCAGCTATCTGTCAGAATGAGATAGTAATATTTACATCTCGTTCCTACAAATAGCTGCATCCCTCTAGTTTGACCCAACCGCCCGACCGTATAGAAGGGGTATTAGGCGACATGAATGAGCTTTTTATTGTAGGTATAGATTGTGATGTTTGTGAAACTGTAGCGGGGCTCTGCGCACCAGCCATATTGTTATGCCGCATTCACATCTGTCTGACGTGTTGTGACGTGATGCGTCAGAACAGAATCGGTTTTATACATTTATTATGATTGCGATCACATTTGTCTGACGCAGTGTGTTGTGATGGCTTGTGTTGTGTCGCATCACAAGCGAACCCGGTCTGCGTCACGACACGACACGATACAAAAATGTGCACGCTCGCCATCACGACACAACACATCAGACAAGATTGAATGCGGCTTAACATATTGTTAACCATCTGATTTAAATGATATTGTATGAGTGATATTAATAAACATTGTAGTTAAAACTTAACTTGCTACAGTCTTATATGTGGGTTGCATAATGCTGATGACGGCCTGGTTATCCCAGTAGTCACTGTGTTTGACTACGACGCTAGAAACTAGATTCAGAGATGTATAAGAAGATTAATCACTTAAGGAATGCATATTTTAGTGTATTGGTGTACCTAGTCCGTACACCTATTCGGAACAAATGCAATGGATGGATGGATCATAAGTTTATGTACTTACATATTTGTTAATTGTTTTGTGCAATAAAGAGTTAACATACATACCGTTGGAGCCGTCGTGTTCTTGAGTGGAGACCGCGTCTGGGCAAACGTCGTGTGGGCCGCCCTGTGGCAAGATGGAGCGACGATATGCGCAGATTGGCCGGTGTAGGTTGGATGAGAGAAGCTGAAGATCGGGAGCAGTGGCGTGCAGTGTGAGAGGCCTTTGTCCAGCAGTAGACTAGTATGGGCTGATAATGATGATACATAAGTACATCGAACATAATATATATATATATAGTCCTCCTCATCGATTTCGATGACGGCGACCCCTTGCCAGAAACCATGGACTAAAATGGACTTTGCCTATTATGGGCTCGAATGTGACTAGCGAAGCCAAATTTACCTTTGAAAACCCTCAGACACGTGTGGCAGCAGAGTTGGCCAGAGGCATTGTAAGTATACGACATACGTGTAGGAGGGCTTGGGTCTTTCTTTGCGTAGCTGGCGTTTGACGTCTAATGTTGTGAGACGGTTTTCCTCAAACGATTGGACACGGTCAAAGATGGTAGATCGCCAAGATGACCTGTTTGCAGCAAGGAACATAAAAACATGTAACGATGCTTATAGGAGACGGATTGTCAGACGCAATAATCGTCTTCACGTACAATAAGCCAACGAAGATGTTAAACACTGTTTCTTAAACGTGCAAACTTTTTGGAGTCTAACCTTATAGAAAAACTAAGGTGATTATTTATTAAATGGCACTGGATCCATAAGAACAGTTTATTTCTTTCACTTCTTCACTTGTAAAAAAAATAACAATACATTAAGTTTTAACTACAACCTTTTTGTTTGTGTGTGTAATTAGTAAACGCAGTGACTATTAGTTTTCCTAAAGATAACCACTATAATGTAGGTACTAATCTGTAAATTATTTAGGAGTGGCTGGCCTGTGCAGAGCCTATAAACATTCTCTGCCTTATAATATAACTGTGTTAACATAACCGTCTGGCGAAATGTTATGAACGTTTCAGATTAATAATGTGCTGTGATTTACTCTGGTTTCTAGTCTGTTGTCCATTCCAAAGATCATAGCCATGTTATTAACACTCTCTATGTTTAGTAAAGCTTATTAACCCTTTAGTTGTCAAGAAACTAAATTCTGGTAAGAGATATTAATATTTTGAGCTTGATTGGGATACATGTAAATAAATTAACCCGTTTTTTTATCATATTTTTTATTAATACGAATTACTTGTCAAAAAAAATCGTTTTATTGACTCGCTTTTTTGTCCGTCTGTTAAGCACGCATTAAAATTAGGCATTCGATTTTAACTCCTCGATGAGCTAAAGACTGGAAATTTTAAACATACCTACCTATCTCAAAACTGAATGACGATGCAATAAGACGGTTTCAATATTAATTTATTATTTATATATTTTTTAATCATTGAAATAGTTTTTAATGACCATACATTGTTAAAATATATGTAATGTATCCCAATTGCAGTTAAAAGTCTAAATTTCAACTGTCCCTGTAGTATCTTAGGCAGACGAAAGGTAAAGCTATTATTTTCGTGCTCGACACGTTACAATTAATACAATTAATTGTGAAGTCAATTTCGAGTGATCAAAGTAGTATCTACACAATGTTATGGGGGCTACTCAAATCTTAGTAATATATAAGTGTATTTTATATATTGAATAAAATCGCTTATTCTACATATACCAGTATTTTAATTAAAAAAAGGTACCAGATTGACAATATATAGAATGCTGGTATTTTAAAGTTCTGGTATATAGGTCCTAAGCGAATAGTATAACCATTAATCCAGACTTAAAGTTCAACAAGACTTAAAAAAGCTTTCGAGTTTGTACAGCTTAGCTCTTGAGCACTCGAGATTCGAGTCTAACCTATTTTACCCGAACCAGAAAGTTTTCTAAAGACTGTTGTACTGTTCTAAATTTCGTTTCAATGCTAGTCTAAAGGTGCTTCAAATCGAGACACGTTTTCTACAGTTTATAGCCGGCAACAATACCTAGCTGTCGTACTCTAACTTCGTATGTTAGGACAAGATGCCCCATATATTTCCAACTATCATTTGCAGAAAACGCCCGTTTCGTAGCTCTTTACTTGTAAGACAGATTAATGTAGATATTTGCATACTGTATATGTCAGAGTAGCACAGTGTAACGTTGAAGATAAAGAAAGATACAAAAAGATACTAGAAAATGGAAATCTTTGATCTAAGCGAATCCACCTGTCTTCCATATCTTGTACTGAATTGAATGTTCAAATATGATCATAATACCTAGTAAAGAAAACCCTTTGTTGCACAAATGTTAGAACAATATTTAAATACCCCGAGACTAGTCTAAATGAAGTAATTATTTTTATTAAGCACACTAATCTTACGCTCTAAGTATATTTTTGGCTTGATTTTTCATATTATTGTTATACATAAGTATAAATGTAGCTTCGACCCGACAACTACGCGGCACAACTGACCAAAATTAGTGTCATAAATATGAGATAGGTTTAGGCTATGTTAGATCTCCTGCTGGCCCGAAGGGCAAAAACAATCAGAAATAGGAGCTCCGCCATAGGGAGCTCTCGACTCTGTTAAATTTGATTTTTAAATAGAAATCATTGGTCAGTTGTGCCGCATAGTTGTGCCGTGGGTCAGAAAGGGCATATTTTAGGGGTTGATCGCACATTATCAGTATTTTATATTACACTAGTAGTTCGATGTAGATACTTAGGTAAGTGTATTAAAGGCAAATTAAAAGGGATAAAAACGAGGCTAGTTCGTACTCAGTATCCTGTTTTATTTAAAATGAACTTGAACAACGTAATGTACCAAATTGGTTTGTAGTGATACCACGTACAGTCAAATACCAAATGTCCCGCCGTAGAACCGAACCACAGTGACGTTATAAATCAAATCGTTGGAAGTGTCAAACAAATTCTTTTATAATGTGATTTTGACACAGTTCTATGGTGGGTCAGGATTACATTTTGGATTGTATAGTCGCGGTATGAAAAGGTTCGTCACTTTTAGACCTTAACAGCATTAAAATAGTCTGAAAGTGACGAAGGTTTTCTTACCGTGACTGTACACACTACACGGTGCGGTACACGCGTTATTAACAAAAAATAGGGTCGTCTGGAGTTTTTTTTTAATTTGTTCGTTCCCTTATATTTCTATCATTGACAGTACTTATAGTACTTATATTCAGTTTTATATTTTTTTTATAATGTTACCAACATGGGCTAAGGTAACTTAAAAGTAATTTAATCGTGGGATGTTGTTTCTCTACATATAAGCTAGGGCCTATATTATATGTAGCCCAAGTTCGTGGCTTGCTTTTGTTTGGTGTGGTGCTGTCCAACTATATTACCTATTATAAAAGAGACGACCGAGTTGCGGCCACGTGAAAGCTTTAATTTGAAAGTGTGCGAGAATAACCAAAATGAATGGAAAATGAATCGCTTCTTTAAGAAAAGTTAATAGACTAGTTTCGCTATGCCGATCTGTTTTCACTTATTCGTTAGGGATAAAAGCTTGGTTGAACAAACGTAGCAAGAGTAAAAAAAGCGATAGGTAGTTGTCTGCCACGCACTACATACCGTAAAAAGTTGATCGTTTACCAGCCCCTTAAGAAAACAGTTTTTGTAGTACAGAACCCTACACTAAACTTGGCCCGAAGTACTATTAACCGATTTTTTTCATCATCATTATGATTTATTATTTCATTCCTACTCAATATTTACATTGAAAATATGGTACTTAAAGGGTTATAGTTGCATAGACTTTGTTGACAGTCTGATAAATCTGATAATTTATTACAAGTATTAGATACTAAAGCGACATTTTGCTAGTCCATATTTATAGAAATAATTTTAAGTGTTTCTCTGTGAAAAAAAAATGTTAACTAAGATTCATATAATTAAAGGAATCCTCGCTAGTATCGTATTTTATTTAATGCATTTCGTTTAACCCAGGTAATAGAAGTTAAATCTTATTGTAATCTTATCTAAAGGCTGTATTAAAACTGATCTTGAATACCATCTCAACATTCGTCGAAGTAAATGTCAGGTAATGCAGAACTGTCGTTCCTGACATGTCTTAAAACAGACATCTCTGCTAACATCAGATTATAAATCGGCCCTAAGTGTGTATCTTCTTTGTCATAGCTTTAGAGGGAGGGGTGCGCCAAAGTTAATATAAAATTGCAAATTAGATTATTGGAACTCCGAAAATGTATCTCATACAATTTTACAACCTAATGATCATTGTACATAATTTTTTTTATTACTAACGATCGAAACTCATAATCATCAGATTTCATAATATCACTAATTATACACCTTGTTTATACTAATATTTTTTTTCATATATTTTCTGATACTAACGATCGAAACTCCTAATCATTCTAATTCATAACGAAGGTCTCCGTTAGGTACGACGACGAGCGAAGCGAGGAGGAGTGTTAGGTAGAATCGCGACCCAACAGCGCGCGAGCCGAGCGAGCGAAGCGAGCGTGCCGCGGTAGCGGCCGGCGAAGCGCCAGAAATGAACATATTTTTAACTAATACTTACATATAGTAGACGATGAGCGAAGAATCACCCTTCTATTTCTAAGTCCCTGCTCCGTTGGTAGTAATAAAAATGTATGAACAAAAAAAGTATAAGGAAAAAAATTATGAAGAGTGATTATTATGAATACAAATGAGTATTAATAAAAAAAATATGCTAACTGTCTGTTATGAGTTCCGTTGGTAGTAATAATAAATTATGAACAAAAAAAGTATGAGGAAAAAATTATGAAGAGTGATTATTAGGAATACAAAACGGTAGTAAAACAAAAAATCGGTATAAGAATTTTGTACGAGCCAATATGGACCCTAGAGGGAGTGAAATCTAAAAGTGGATAACAAATTTAACATTATCTGAAAGCGAAAAACAATATTTCTATTGCAATATTCCCGTAGATACCCCGGGCGGGTCATACCCATACTTACTCTAATGAAACAAATATTTGATTGTCATGTTTTATTTTAGCTTACGCATAATTATCAAATTCTAGGCTCTGTCAGGAATAAAGCTGAATTAATTTGGATGTGTCTTTGGTTGTAGTGGCGTAGAGAGTAAAAAGTAGTAAGTAAACATTTTTACTATTCAGAACAAAGAGTCACATGCGTCCGTGTGTGGTGTATGAACAAAAGAAAAACAGTTGTATTTGTCATATACTTGTAGTTATATGCTCACGCAGTGTTTAAACTATATTCTAGGATTATATGTTTTTTGGCCCAGCTAACTCTTATATTATATCGCAATGATATTGTTGACGTTACAGTAGCCCTTACTTGCTTGTTAGGTATTATCAAGTGACCATAAAGTCAACAATACCATTACGATATATAAGCAATATGCGCTGCAACAAAGTGGAATAGAGACCCTGCCGTCCTAAGTATCGAGAAACATATTAAATCCTTTAAGATTATCAATAAGGTCGGAGAAGTACTAAATACGTCCTTTTTGCAAAGACCGACAATCCAACGGCAGCTCCAAAGTATTGAAACCGAGTGCTCCAAGCTTTGACTGCGGATTACCTGTGCGACTGCTCGAGCGTTCCTCTGTATGCCGAACAAGAGAAGATTTCAATAGTTCTACACTGCGTGTATTAGAGTCTGGCAAACGAAAGTTAAACCTCGTAGTTATTTGATTGGCAACACTTTGTCTCTATGTGTGTCTATCTGAGGTGTCATGTCATATGTCAAATTTAAAGTTCTCTGAGAAAATTGCCGCTGTGTGAGTGACCCTGTGTTACCTTGTCATGATTTTTTGAAATTGCCGCGTTCATCCTGGTTCAGCTTTCGTTGGCCAGACTCTACCGGCCTAGAGAGGGCAGCAGAAGGTCTAGCGCCTCGTATTGTTGTAATGCCACTCAACACAAGCCCAGCCCTTAACATCATTTACTTCCACTGACGACCAGCGCTCGTAGAACTTAGCCTCCCTGTCCTTGCCGATGAAGAACGAATCTTCGTTGTTCACTTTCACCTTAACGGCGTATACATCTCGGCCTGAAAGTATAAATAAAATCAACGTTGTTTCTATGAAGTCTGATTTAAATTCTAGAAATTGAAACTCTGGTCGACTTAAGTAAGATGCAACTTAAGATGACTTAAATCGACGATATGTTTTAAAAATACCGTACGAGTATAAGTGCGTCCTAAAAATTATCAGCAAGTGGACACTATAGTACTTTGTCGTGTTAAACTCATTTGAACTATCAGTCGAACTTGTTAAAGGCGTTCTAAAGCGAAAAGCTATACTAAGGTACTAAATAAAATAGAAGCTGGTAATTAATGTATAACTTGGCAAGAAAACAGGTGGAACTACAATACATATTCTCAAGTGGATGGTTGAGAGTATTGTAGTTCCACCACCATTCATTCCGAATACTAACTAAATGAGGGCTCATTTTTTCAACTCTTTTTTGACATGAGAATCCCGTGTTGTAAACTAAGATGTAAAATTATTTTACCGGCTTTAAAAGTGAATCCATAGTCTCGAGGCAGTATTTGATTCTCCCCGTGCTGGTACAGAATAAAGTCGCTCGATTTTACAGGATATATTCTTTGATCGGCTTTGCGGCACACGTAGCCAATGGTGAGACTGAAACGGGAACACTTATTAGTACGTATTTACTTATTGTTCGAGATGTAGAAGACAAACGAGTGCGCAGGCTGGCTGGCACCGTGGTAAGTAGGAGCTGGCTGGAGCCCATAGACATTTACAATCTCAAGACTGCTTTCCCAACCCCGAGGACAATGATGGAATACCTCACACCGGAAAACAACGGTATGTTTAAAGGGTAAGTCGGTGGTGCGATCCTGACGTACCCTACACTAGGTTCTACCACCACTAAGGGCTCTCAACTGTGATGCCCGTCTCAAGACACGTCAAAGTAAACGTCGATCCATATAAAACTCATTTCTGACGCATCTTGTGACGGGCATCTCAGCCAAGATCAGTTAATTAATACGGCCCTAAGTACCTAAGCGAAATTAATTTCAAAAAACGGCACGGAAAAACCAAACAGGTCTATCTCATCATGATCGCACATTCGTTGCCAACTCTAAGGCTACTTAAACCTAGGAACTCTAAAAAAGACAGCTACGTTTCTCTTGGTATTGTGAGGGTGTGCTCTCTGTTTCTGTTAATCTTTTTTGCTATACAAACGAGCTAGATTCCATTGGTACTGGTATGCTCGGATGTCTTTGCTGCATACACTGGGCCTTACAAGGTAGATAGACTTACTGTGACAGAACAACGGGCTGAGAAACGCCACCCACTGCGATGCAGTCCCCGTTTTCAAGGAATATGTAGTGCAGGACATATCTATGAAAATTACGCCATTCCCTGAAGTTTCCTGGGAGAATAAAAACACTAATTTAGTTCCAAGTAGGTTACATAGTTCTGCATCACAGCGCCAGAACAAGGGTTGGGTAAGTATCTATTTATTATACGAGTAATTAGCTCTAGTCAAAATAGGTCTTAATTATTTTTTAGAAAAACGGTATATTTTGACTCCATTCTTCCAATCTTTGATTGGATGTAGCTACTCGGTAGAAGCATATTTCGACTTTTGTCGACTATTTGATATTCAGATATTTCAAAAAGCTTCGAAGATAAGGAGGAATGTTAATTTTTCACGTTGCTATAAAGAAAAGCTATTTTACAATGTGCAAATTAGACCTTTTATATGATATGCCTGACTGTGAAATTTTGCCGCCCCATTTGCATGAAATTATGATCAGATGATGATGATGATTAGAAATTATTTAAATATGCCGTGCTGTGACAGACGAACAGAGAGACGGGCGAAATCGCACTATAGGGGAGTCGATCTTCTGTATACCTTTTCCGTACAGAACGCTCAAAGTAGCCAACCTTTCTGTTTTTGCAGTCCTATATCTACTGTTCTAAATACAGTCAGAAAATCAGCTTTTACGCTTTCTATTTATTGTGACGCATACCTACTTATCGTTTGACTTACCGAAACTGTGGTCTCTGACACATGGCATGCTTATGTTTTGTGTTTTGCCGTCAATGGTCACAGTGCCCTCGATATAACCCATTTGCTCGTAATGAGTCTGGTGATATCTGAAATATCAAATAAGTATATGGAATCACACGATGGCTATACAATATTGTTAAAGCGCTGATCTGATGATGAAGCCGGAGGGTAGCAACGGATTCTTCCCTGTAGGTACTTTTACGTAGACCCACGGAGTTTGAACTTTTGAGTTTGAATGCATAAAATTATTATTATTATATTATTATTTAGCTCATCTCAAAATTTGAGACTTGAGAGTTTCGTTTCAGTAAATAATCTGGACATTACTAACTTTTTAATTAGTTTGAAGAAGTCTAGTGACCAAGGTTCCCTGGCCATGTCCCTCGCCACGCTAAGAGGTGACATCTGTGTATCGTAGTTGAAATGACTGAAATGAGCACTCCATACAACAGATACTTCAACTTTCTTCTTGTCATCCCCTTTGGTTCTGCAAAAGAACGAAAATGTTGAATGTAATATATTCGCACAATCCGCATTTATAATGTTAGTATGGATTTTATTTAATTTATTATAGCATCAACATTGCCACGCATTATTCTTATGTATTTTTTGGTAGGGTTCCGAGACTACCGAGGATAGGTTTCTTTAGTTGTATCCTGTAGTTGCTCACTGCTCATAATACCAAGGAGTTCTAATATCTTACTTCATCTCGCCATTGTATGTGAGCTCCCAAGTCCTCATGGGTATGACGTTGGTGATAGCTATACCCTGCGATTTGTATTCCCCTGATTCCACTGCAGTCTGCTCCAGGCGAGTGTCGGGGAGATGCGGCGTCAGCAATAGTTCTTCTCCGTCTACCTTAAATTACAAATTTAGGTGTTTATTGTAAAAGTTTTAAAAGATACTTAGTTCTTTATTACAAGCAATATAAAAAATGCTGCTTAATATTATGAACACGTTAGTTTTAATAAATTTTGATGAAATTTGGTATGGAGATAATTTACAGTGAAGGAAAATCATCGCGAGGAAACCTGCACATTCCGCTAACTGAGGAGTAAAAATGTATATTGTCATTTACTGTGGCATTTACAATAATATAAAATGCATTACGTCAATTTAAAAGTTTTATTTCTTGTAATGAGCATGCATGTGCATATTAGGACACGACCTGGCCACACCTGGCCGTATCTGCACTGCCTAATTAAGCTTCCGCGGTGCCCTAAGCATTTCGCTTGTAGGCCCATGTGTCTGTTTGTCAATTTGTTGTGACATTTTTGATCTGTGATTTTGGTGCCCCCTCAGGTGCCCCCCGACCCGCGGTGCCCTAATCGCAGCTGCAATACTTCTTCTAATGACTAATCGGCACTGTGTGCCCGATTCTTCTTTACTTACCTTCAGATACATGAAGGAGTCGACGTTGTTGTTCGCTCTGCGCGCGACGCCGCATACCAGCGCGGCTCCGGTCTTACTCATCCCGTTGTAATATACTGCATCAACGGCCTAAAATGTGCAAATAACGTGGTTTGTTAATTAAAAGAGAACAGAAGTCTTAAAAGCCGATTTTTCAATCTCCGGATAACACTATCTGTCAAAAAATTTAGCTCTGTAATTTTCTATAATATGGCAAGAATAGGAAAGTGATAACTTTAACTGTCAGATAATTTTATAAACGTACGGTCACAGTTTTTGTTCCGAGTGATCACATATCAAAAATTGGTCGAAATCGGTTAACATTTAGGGGATGGACAACGTTATCGCCGTTTGTATGGAAAGCCGTCAACTCACAATGCTCTTAAATGCCGATTTGATGCGATAAGGTTTTTTTTTACTGGAATTTGAATCAATGGGCCATGAAATAAACGTTTACCGTCAATTGTTAAAACATTCCACTTTTAATTTTGAAACAGGGGGAAACGAACCTTATTCACATTGAAAAATCTTTAAATTATATTGCTTTGATTATGTTATAACCTACCTACTTTTTATTGTACAAGGAGTCGCAAGAGGTAATAAAAATCTGTGTAAAGTGGGTTACCAATGGGTAATCTCCTAGTCTGTGCTGATTTTCCAACGGTTCATCTAGCTCGTGCATCTGGATGGTGCCGTCGTCGCTGCGACCGACGTCCACGGCGCGCAGTCTCCGTAGGTGCAATATCAACTACAAGTAATAGCAATTATTAGGCATAAAGTACTTTTTGTTTTGTACCCTATAGGTACAGTCGCCATCATATATATTGCAGCAAACAAGGTGGTCCTTGGTGAAGGCCTTTGTCCAGCAGTGGACGTCTTGCGGCTGATGATGATGATGAAACAAGGTGGTCACAAATATCTGAACACGACTCTATTGCCAAGGCGTTAGAGTGCATGTTCAGATATTTTTGACCACTCTGATATGTACAGATATATTTGATGGCGTACTGTACAGTCAAGGTCATAAATATGTGTACATTTTATTACCTTGTCTATTCAACGTCATGTTTAAACTGCCATATATGAATGTCACAGCGATTAAAGTGACATGGTACTAAAGTGTACACATATTTTATGACCTTGACTATACTCGTAGTCTACTTAGATACTTCCTACTAATACCCATTACAAATGGAAAACGTTTGTATATGGATGTTTGATTTTCAATCACGCTTAAATGGCTGAACAGATTTGAATGATATTTGATAGATATGGTACTTACTTATACGTAGTTTCCGGGCGGGCATAAGCTAGTATGTCATATTACCCGTTTAAAAAATACCTCTATCCGTAGAATGAGACAAGTGATATACTCGTACAGCGTGTAAAAGAAATACAAGCAAATATTTTAACGACGGTTAATGCATCCTAATTAACATGAAAACATGCGTATCGTTAACATACGTTGTATTTTTTTAAACTAATTAATTCGGCACGCAATGTATCACAAATAGCTCAATTATCTTGCAATTCATAACTGAGACTTCGTTTCAACATACATTGCTGCTGATGGGTTAAAAATTAATTGCGCTCTATATTATTACTTGTTCCTTCCTTCGAAACTCCTTCTTTATGTGATCCGTCCGTAAAAGCCGTCCGACACGTTGAATCAGTACGTTAGGGCGCGGCTTGTGTATGAGATAATCTATAATTACCTTATTACTTACGTAAACAGTAACCCCCTTACTAATAAACGTTGAGTAACGGCTGAGTAGTTATACAATGCTTTGTCCTTATCTGTCATTGTGACATTTGAATTCGACAGATAAGGACAAAGCATTGTATAACTACTCAGCCGTTACTCAACGTTTATTAGTAAGGGGGTAAGAACTTATCTATGTAGGTAAGAATAACTTACCTGTCTGGCTCGTAAATATAAGTACATGACGATAAACTTAGCAAAATAACTGCGGTTTCTTTGCTGGTAAACACCAAATAATGGAGGCTTGCGTTGTGCATTTACAAATTTGAATATCAGCACTAAACTAAGAGGAATTAATAAGGACACGATTAACGTTAACATCTTTAAATACGAATACTAAATTAAATTCTTAATGACTATCCGTGACGACTGTTTGTCGCCAAATAATTACAAATCCATGTAATATCTTATCACTCGTATCAGATTGATAGTAGGTAGGTACCTACCTATAATCAGTAAATTAACGCAATTGTCGATTAAATAGAGGTTAAGTTAATCTTAAACCTATCACGATGCAAGAGACTTTAGTCAGGACAATATAAAAGCTGCAGATAATAATTCTTAATCGTATATGGATAAGGTTCAAAAAGTTGACCCAATTAGGAAAGAGTTAACCTTTTAACTATATCTTATCTAGTTAACTATACAAACAACGAAGGCGAAAAAAGTTCCGTTGTGCGACGAAGATAATCATTACAATTGTATGACTAATCATTTTCGTCGCACAACGGAAAGTTTTATAGAAAATTTCATTGCGTGACCTACTTTTTGAACCTTACCCATATGAGACTAATCACCACTGTCAACACGTAGTGTTTATAATATAAACACATTATCTTTACCTCGTAGTACCTGGGAAACCGAGCGTCGTCCCTCGGGTCGAAACCGAATTTGCAACGATTTGTATAATATATATATATTTATCGAAATCTTTAGAGCCGTTTTCGAGAATGTGAGTACAAATATTTACAAACAACACACAAACACAAATACAAATGTTTCTCGTTTTAATAAGTAGGATAGGATACAAGGTATACTTACTTTAAGTCGTTATCTCATGAGACATACATATTATGAGAAAACTAGTTATTTTTTGGACGACCACAACACAAACACTATCAAATGGGTAATGTATACAAATAAATACTTCTGTGAATATTAATTCATGTTTTTATTTATTAGCTAAACTTACAGCAGTTAGATTAGTGTTCTTCTGTTCCAGTATCTCATTTCATATTGTTAAAATTTAAGTGTTTTACATTGATAGAGAAAAAATACAAATTATATGGTAATTTTGAACTAGGTATATAACAATTAAAAATGCATATACAATCTGTTTGAACATGGTTTGTCAAGTAAAGAACAGTCTTAGTAGTCCTAGTTTAGGAGCCATACGTTAATGTTACTGGGCCGATATACGCCGTCAGTTACTCTACGGCGGGAGCGAGAAGATGCTTATGCACGCACTCTTCTTTGTTAATGAGATGCGTCGTCTTGTTCACGAGTTGCATCAGCGTGTTAAGATTGTTGGACCACTCGTTCAGCCGGTCAGATGCGTCCATGTTCAAGCTGGAAACAAGACATTATTTTAACCTTATGAACGCCACGCTCGACTGCAAGATTACGTGCCACAGACGCCAGGACGTCAGATGTTGACGCAAAAGTGACAGACAGTTGGTCGGCCGCGGCTTGAAAATCCGTTTAAGTGACTTGCCGACTGTGGCAATCATAAGTAAATTATGCAACTGTTACATAATGAAGGCATTTACGAGAAGACACGAGTGGCGAAGTCAGACTAATAGACGTAACAGACACGAATGTGGAGCCGTTACCTGAAGTGCACGACGCCGGCGGGCCGGTCGATCTTGGCCTTGACAACTGCGCCGACGACGAGCTGGCTGAGCGCCTCCTCCGTCTCCGGCTCGCTTAGCCCCAGCAGCTCGCTCATGCGCCGCACAGACAGTCGCGTGTAGTACATCGACATTATGCGTATATTCTGTAAGAGATACATTACGCAGGTGACCTTTGAGATTCACTTTACGTTACCTGATTTGCCAGATTGGGTTATTAAATATAAAAAAAAAAACCTGATAATACTGAAAACTATCTTCATCAAATTACCATCTTCTTTGTCTTAATTTAAGTCAGTAAATAGAAATTATTTGTTGAGCATTATTAAAGATACGTCGTATGAACATAACTATGGCTTCCAAGTTTATGGCATGAACTTACATGTTCAACCACTCTGTTTTTAAGATCGTTCCAGCGCTCTTGTCCCTTCTCGTCGCTCGAGTCGAAGTAGGGCGTCGTTCGCAATACCTTCTCGTAATGCTGGCAAAGGCTGTTCCATTTTATGATTTCTGGATTAATGAACAAACCCAGTAGTTGCCTAGAAATTAAAACAATAAATAATATTAGGTTTTGATTGAAATCCAATTACCAAACAACTGGCATGGCAGTGACACCAATGGCAAAACCTATAAGGTAAGGTGGGGTAAGACTATTACTGGGGGAAGACTACCACATTCCAATAACTCGATATACACAACTTCCTTCTCTGATTTGCTATGTCGGCAAAGCAGCAAACACTCCCAAACAGTTCGCGGACCATAACACAGATGTCGCTACTTATGTAAACACGGTGAACATGACGACATAAAAAATTACATTTGAAGAAACAAAACACGAAGTCATCGGTTAGTTGTTTTTTATAAAATGTTGGTGAAAAAAGTGGTAAATTTGAAATGTTATAAACGTAAGTAGTATTTCAATAGTTTTAGCTGTTAATTAATTGTATCGGTCCATCGTAAAACCATTTCATTTATAAACTACTAATCGAAACAAATACATTACCTCGAAATTACAAGGTGGGGTAAGGCTATCATTATATCTGGGGCTAGACAAACACATGGTAGTCTTACCCCGAATCAGATGTAATGAACTTTTTTTTGTAGATTTATTATCTACAGTACTTATTCTTCTTAAACCTTTCGCCTTAATTAAAAAAGTCTGATCAAAGTATTACTAATGTAATATTAAGTAAAGTATAAGTCAACTTATGTTCCGTTTATTAAAAAAAACTGTTTTTTTTTTCTAATTTTTTACAAGACTGCCGTGGTTCTACAACCCTGATTTCAATCATAATATGTTAGTCTTCCCCCAAATTAATAAAAACACGCATGAATGCGAAATGGAACCATATTCCGCTTAGCATTAAGTTTGAAATATAAATGGTTACATTAAATGTAACGGCTTTTCTGTCAGAACGTAAAAACGTATGCTTGTTAAGATAATAAAAGGCACTGTTAGTCTTACCTTACCCCGTTACTAGGGCAAGACTAACAGTTTGAAAATTCTGTAGTTTTCCCTAAATATATCTTTATTGAGTAAACTTGCGTAAAAATCACTACAATTTTGTAAAAGTTTGAATAACAAATTGAACTAACTTAAGAGTTCAATTATTCATTTAAAAGTAACACGTAAAATGTCGTCATAAGAACCGTTCTTTAATTCTAACAATAAACTATGTTAGTTTTACCCCCACCTTACCTTAGTCATTGTTTGATGAATTTAACAAGATATGTTAAAAGACTCACTTGTATTCAGGCAGCTTGTCTAGATCTTTGTCCTCATTAACCCTGTGCGTGAGGTCAGCCTGCTCGTTGTCATATGGAGCCAGGATGAGGAACACAATGCTGCCAGTAAGTGCATCAGCACTACCAGCAGTGCCCAGTGCACGAAAATGTCTGCAGACGGAGAGGTACGCACTATTGTGCTGATCTACAGCTATCATCAGGCGGTAGAACTTTTCTTTTAATTCCTGCAATAAAACAATTGAAAAATTTGTTCCAATAATGCAGATGGCTGTTGAGAAAGCTAAAGATTACAGTCTAAAATATTACAATTTAGAACATAACTTAAATGCAAATTAATTAAACTTAAAAGAAATTAGAAAAGTCACCTGAGTATTTTCCTCTTCAAAGAACTTAGTGTTGATTTTCTTGGATATAATTTGTGTGCGGACATAATCCTTGATGGCTAGGCATAGCCTCATTTGTTCCAGAATCAGTTCCACTTTTTCACGCTTGTCCATTGAACCATAAGTTTCCACCTGCAACTCCTGGATGATTTTGGCAGCCTCAGCTACATTTCCGTCTTCCTCACGTATTTTCGCCAGGATATGGGTAAGTCTAGCTCTCTCCACTTCAACATAGATTTTGCCTTCAGTAATGGTTCGCAGGGTTTCAATGAGTTTTATTTTTGTTTCCTTATCTGGTGTCTTGTCAACATAGGTGCAACACTCTTGAACCATTTTGACTACCGCTTGCTTGAGTTGAGATCTGGAAATTGTGAGATATTTTTAATCTTAAGTTTGACCACTACATCTTCAGGTTATAATTGTAAGTAATTTTACCTTCTCTTAGACAAGAGAACAATTTGATCATTGAGTGCAGTCCAGTTTTTAGCCTCAAAACAAATTTGCACTAAAGCCACTAAAATCCTGGCAGTTGAAGGCATATCAGCACCCTGAAAATGAATTAAACACTCAACTAACAAGGAAAGGTACCCAACTGTCCGGCTCCAATTTATTTTGATATATGTTAGTGAGTAGTCAAAAAAAAAACACACATATTTTTTAGCTGCCCAATCTCAACCTATTGTGAGAACTTGTTTTCCAAAGTACTGAAAAATGACTAAACCCTCTAAATTCTGTAGAGAGTTTTGTTCAAGCAAATTGCTAGTTAATACTGGTTTGATTATATGTTTGAGAACATGTAAAAGAAATGAGCATATGTTTTGTTATATCAGCTCGAATTTTGAAGGGGTTTTGTAGGAAAATATGAGTTTAAGCCGATATAACAAAATATGTGCTCATTATTTTTTCATATTCTCAAACATATAATCAAACCAGTATTAACTAGCAATTTGCTTGAACAAAACTCTACATAACTTAGAGGATTTAGTCACCTTTCAGTTTGGAGGACAAATTCTCCCAATAGCTTGAGATTGGGCAGTTAAAAAAAAATATGTCTGGAGCTCGACAGTTTCCTTTCCTTGTAAGTAACATTATACACAAATCATGCATTGAATGAATAAACTGATACCTTACTATCAACATGTACACTAATTTTTATATGACACACTAAATTGCTTAATACTTCAAAAACACTACTATAGAAGTCATTTTTAGGGTCCAAAAGTAGATAGGATAGTTCACAAAGTCCCAGATGTCTCATAGTTTTTAATCATAGGATACACAATTAAAGCTTGGACATGGAATGTCACAATTGTATTTTGTTTATGGTTGTCCTTCAAATACAGGAACTTTATACTTTCGCATGAATGTTTTTCATAAAGTCAATTACCATGTGCTTCATGTGCCTTTACTGTTTTTTTTTTGTTACAAAGTAATGCACTATCCCAGATAATTTAAAAAAATATTACAAATCAGTTTATTTACTGTTCTTGTCTGCTTCTCGAGGGCTAAAAGCTGGTCAATAGCCTCCTGAACTCTGCCTTTTGAAGCCCATGACTTCCATAAAGGAATCTTCTCATCACAACTGGTACTGTAGTCCACCTGAAATTTAAGACAACTCCATAAGTATTATTTATTATACACACTATCTATATTTTTACTTTTTTATTTTACTTTGTTAAAATCTTTTGGGCTCGACATTACATCAGAATATTGTCTAATATATTTTAAAATTGGCCATAAAATAAGCAAACAAAGACAAAAGGGATAAAAAAAGGGATTTATTTTTCTTTATACAAAACAGTGTACATTTTCATTTAATCCAGATGGTGCTATTCAAATTCGAGGATAAAAGGCAACTGACTATCTCAACTACATCTGGACAACCAATAATTTTGATATCTTGTTTGAATTTCTCATTTTGAAATTATTAGTCGTAAAAATGCTCTTAAAAATGTAAGGGCGTCTAAAATATAGAAACCACCCTAACAAAGAAACAAAGTACACATTCACGACACAATTGTATCTATCAGATTTTGATGTCCATTTACCAAAACTGAATTCAAAGACCGTTACCTATACGCTTTGAAGCTAATCCTAACCTTTAACCAGAAAACAATACATAAAGATGCATTACTTAAGACTAACCTCCATTTTAACAATCTTTCCACCGGCATCGAGACTAGTAAGATCATCGTTTGAAGTCATTTTCACGGGAATAGGAACTGAAATGCATAAGATACAACGAATTCAAAGATTTACACAAAACAGAAATAAGATAAATGATTAAGTGATGCGAAATACAGCTTACGTTGATTAATACGTCGGAAACCCTTATAGCTATGACACTCTTGTATTTAGCTATGGGATTATAAAGAATAATAAACCGAAAAGCAAAAAATGACTTGCAATCTCTTCTTGACAAGACAAACCAAAATTTGACAATTCAATTCAGATTCACGCACATAGGTGTCGTAGGTACCTACCATAGAGTAAGTCCATTATATAGGAGGATAGAGATATCACTCTATTCAACGGCACAACGCCATCTAACGCAAATTCCCGTAACTACTATTAGGAGCATCTATTACCATACCTATAATATCAAGGACCAATAACCCCACGTATCAATACCAGCCCTGCTGTGCCACTGCCCATGGGCCACTGCCACAGCTTTTTTGAAACTAGAATTTAAAGTTGTTTTCATCCATTATAGCCTTTCTAAATATTGCCATCTAGAGCAAATTAACGGAACTAAAAATTCCATACAAAACGGATTGTTGGAAGTGAAAGCATCGTGCTACTAGCTTTCAAGTACGTTGACTTTTTTTTTTTAAACAGTGTAATTTTACTGTATAGTGTGCAGATGCAAATAGATCGTCTCAGACCTTTTTTTTGCGATAAAAAAAAACCTCCATCAGTAGAAAGAAAGCTCAAAGCTAAATATTCAATAAGGAACGTCTATGCTATAATAGGAATTAGTGTTATGGCACATACATTATCAATATTATCACGATAATACTGATGCCATAATAAAATACTGTGTCAAGGCATAATACATTATCAATATTACCGTGATGCTCGAGTATCGCGTGATAATATTGATAGTGTAATATTCCCAGTCACAAAATATACCCAACTTTCAACAGAAAGATCACAAAAAACATCTAAAAAAAGGAATATTCACAAGTGACAACGACCACATTAATCAAGTCATTAATTATTAATACGTTGGCAAAATTTTGATTATATTTATAATTTCACTCCAAACAGCGCCCTCGTTTTCTCCTAACTCTTTTGCCTGCCTATACCACCTATACGTACTATCGTATACACACCCAGCGTGCTAGATGTAATCGAGTGAATTCACAAACGCACGTATGTATTTCTGTGAACAAAGAAAAGTTAAAAGTTTTGAATTAAAACAAAACGACAAGATTAAAATGGCGAATCTACAGCAAGTCTATAAGTATACGATCTAGCATGAACGATGCAAGACCACTATGAAGTACGTAAAGACGCATTATAGAGCCGCGTTGCACTGTTCATTGTACATTTGCATGACTTGTATGCTGGTGGCGAGACTAGCTGGACGGAAAATGCGTAACCATTTATAATAATTACTGATGTAAGTCAGGCATATTCTTCCTTTGTCGTGTATTGTATTTATATGGCCTTGAAATAAGGTGCAAAAGTGTGTAACCCATTTTGCTGTACACAACACATACCGCCATTGCTCATTGCCCGCCCATTCATCCAATTTTAACCTTAGATTGGGGCATATTACATTATCAATATTATCACAATATTGTGATAATATTGATAATGTAATTTGCCCCATAAATATTAACCTTTTTTTTTTCAACGTACTTTTATTTTTGTTGTAACGTAAAAACGGTAAAACATGCAAGCGTCAAATTTGGTATGATTTTAGATCAAACCCTATAGAATAACAACAAACCAAATGTGGTATTGTGATAATATTGACAATACAATATTGTGATAATATTGATAATGTAATTTGCCCCATAAATTTTAACCATTCACCTTCACTGACTGACCTAATTAATTAATTTCATTCACTCACTCAAATCTCTCGTTTCGTTCGTTCAGTTGTGAATATGGCGTAAGGATGTATTGGTTTTTATTTTTACGTTTTGTGTATATTTGTTTCTTAAACACAAATTTCGTGATCTAAGTATTTCGTGTGTTCAGCAATGTGTACGTACATTAAGTGTATGAACTGTTTGTGATCTTTTATGCGCTACATTGGTAGTCTAATTTTGCTTTGTTGAGCATATGCTGAATGAGAGATAAAGTTTTTGTATTTGTCACGTAGAAAATTACGTATGATGAATTTGACGAGGCATTTCGAAGGTTGCAGTAGTAGAGGAGCGAGAAGTCATTCTGCTCAAGGTTTAGCTAGTAATTGTACGTCTAGTCCAGCCATGAAAATACCATTACCACCTCGGCTGTGGATAACAGGTGCGTATATTACACAAAGGTTTTTTTTCGTTAGGTAACAGTCGATATCATGGTACCATACAAAAGTAAAAATAACCATTTATTTCTAAACAAGGCTTCAAATTATTGCATGGCTTAGGTTTTGTGGTTTAGACAAGTTTCCATTAATATCAACTTTCACATGGAACAGAATACTCTTGTTTACAATTAAATTGTCGATTTATGCCACAAGGTACTTTATGTCATTTAACAAACACGAGTTTATTATTGTAATTTGTATCACATTATCACCTATTTGACCTGTCCCACTTTCAGCAACAGTACACACCAAACTTCCTCAATGTTTACTGAAATGTTTATTTGGTTACATTTGTAGATGTATCTGACGATGAGTCTTCGGAAGAGACTGAGAGTTGTGTTAAGGATGAAGGAGTATTTCCTGACCGGATCCGTGTGAGGTCCCGGTTTCGACATCATAAGCAGAGGTCTAATGTTAATGTGCCTCTGGGAATATTTTGGGACATTGAAAATTGCCAGGTGAGTAAATTTGAAACTTTATGCATTTCAGTTAGTACTGCAAATTGTTGAACCACTTGTTTAAAGTGAATGCTAGTGTTTATTTTATTTTATTTTCATAATCATACTTATCTGTTTGTTCCCTTTTGACTATTCAATGCCTCAAACAAACAATGTGAAATTTGGTACGCAGATAGCTCTAGTCCAGCCAGAGATAGACATAGAAACTGGAAAATCATGCAGTTCAAATAGTGATAAACAGTTTCAATTTAGATGGAGTTTTGGGCAAATGCTAGTATCCCTGTAATATTGATAACATGGTTGTTTACTTTGTCATCATACTTACCTATCATTGTTATTTTCATTAGACACTGCAAGCATCTTATAAGTAGTCATAATAAACTTATATCAGTTAAAATTTATCAGTAAGCAATGATGAATGACCTCATTTTTTGTACTAATATCTTAGATAACCTTAGTAGGCTTAAATTTAATGAGCTCAATGATTTACTGAAATCTGTGTTATTCTTTAGTGTTTTTAATCCACAAAATCCTGCCCCACTACATAATTTAACATTAATTAGAATAAAAAAAAATAATTATACTTTAGGAAATCAAATGAAAGATTGATATTAACAGTTTATGTATGGGTAAGGTTCAAAAATTGGACCCAATTAGAAAATAGTTAAGCATAGTTAACCATACAAACATCAAAGGCAAAAAAAATTCATGGTCATGAGATGAAAAGTATCCTTGCAATTTTTTGTATGGCTAATTTACATCTCACAACAGAAAGTTTCATAGAAAATTTGATTGTGTGAGTTAGCATGCCCAACTTTTTGAACTCCTTATTATTGTCTTGCTAGTACATCATATTATTATCATTATCTTGTAACACTTTCTCCTTCTTTCATATCACATCAATGTAGTAACTATTTTACTTTTACAATACATGTATAGTAGACATTACTGTGATATTAGCTGGTGTTAAGTTGATGATTTCATTTGTAGGTCCCTCGTGGTTGCTCAGCCATAAATGTTGTGGCGGCAATCCGTGCCAAATTTTTGACAGGGAGACGAGAGGCTGACTTTGTAGTTGTTTGTGATGTAAGGAAGGAGTCGCCACTGAGGCTACAGGAACTGAATGACGCCCAAGTAAGCAGTCCTTATCAATCTTCTATTTTATAAGTCTGCTTCCATTTTTTTCATAAATTATGAAAGTGGTATGACTTCTAATGAATATTAGTAAAAAAATATTATAATATTGCTTAATAAATTCATTTTGCAAATTAAATATTTAGTTTTTTATTTGATAAATCTCATAGTATAAAATAGAAAACATGTGGCAAAAAATTACAAATAAATTTGTCATGTTCAGTCTAAAAAAAATGTTGATTTTTTTAATATTCTTTAGTCTTTTACTTGAATGCATTGTATGACTGCACTTGTTTACATAGATCATGCTTAAGTTTAATTTACACCCTAACAGGTAAGCTTAATTCATGTATGTGGCACCCAAAAGAATGCAGCTGATGAGAAGTTAAGGCAATGCATGAGGAGGTTTGGGGAGCTCCACTCAGCTCCTGCAGCATTGCTTCTTATATCAGGAGATATAAATTTTGCTGCTGACTTAAGTGATTTTAGACATAGGTATGAAAGAAACTGTAGATAGTTTAATTATTGGCTTTTGTCATTTAATTGATTATATTGGTACTGTCTAGTTTTTTAATAGGTATCAATTTCTAATGGTTTGCAATTTACCTTCAATTATTTAATTATCATAGTCTATACCTATACCTATTGAAAACAATTGGATAATATTGATTAATGCCCAATGAAACAAATGAAATGACTTGTATGATTTATTAGTATTTTTGTAACAGGAAAAACATGGAAGTGATATTGGTGCATAAACAGAACACTTCAACTGCACTTATTACATGTGCATCATCTCATTACTGTTTTAATGAACTGACTGCCCATCTGCCTAGAAATCCAAAGGTAAGTGTTGCAATTATCACTAAACAACGCTCCCTAGTCAGTAGTAATGGTCTATTTATCTTTCCTATGCCTAGTTTTTGTAGTCGTAAAACATTTTGAAGGTGCGATTTAACAAAGCAAAGATTCCTAATGACAATAGTTTAAGCAGGTTGTTTGATTTTGTTTAGACCTTAAGCCAAACAGAAGAGGAAGAGGACCCGATTTGCGAGATTGAAGTGGTGAATCTGCCTGTGGACCAGCCTCCGGACCGAGTGTCGAGGCGGCTGCGGCGGCTGGCGGACAACTGCGGAGGGAAGGTGGTGCGGGTGGTGGCTTCGACGGCCATGTTGAAGTTCTCTACCCCGGACCATGCTGCTAGGTAAGAGTCAAGTGCAAAACCATTGCTTAGGTTAACTGATCGACACCACATAAGTTGATCTAGCAAGTCCTGTCGTGGAGAACAATACACTCTACACGCGAAGGTTGTCAATTGGAACCTTTTTTGATTATAATCAAGTATTCTAATATATATGAATGCTAATCCTTGTGTTCTTATAACATTCTGTAATTTAAATAATTAATTTTAGTAGTGGGATCACTAGTGTTTGACTTCTTATAACATTGATTTAGTATATACTAGATACACAATAAGCAGGAAAAAGTGGCACGACTCTTAGTCTTGTTCTGACTGTAGACAGTGGCCAGTTGTCAATAATGGTTAAATGTTTGATAAAAAAATGCGTAAATAACAGCAATAAAAAAGAAAAATAGGATGGATGGTCTTATTTTACGTTCGTTCTATTTATAATTAAACAAATTCTAGTAAAACTTATCTCTTACGCCAAGTCGAGCAAAATAGTCACGGCCGTTCCATCCTTTTCCCGAAGCCATTCGGGCCATTTTCGACCCCCCTGTAACTTCGTTGTGGAAAAAACTAGAAGCCTAAATTTTCAGTGACCAAGAAGGCATTACATAGCTAGATATATTTCCAAATTACATTAAAGTTTGAACCAGTAGTTTAATAATCCCACGGCAACATAGGTAATAACTTATATTTCTTTCTTTGGCCTATTTGAGTGTCCCACTGCTGGCTGTGCTGCTGGGCACTAAATTATAGACCAAATATAAATTAATTAGCGATTTGAATAGGTATTTCCACGCAGCAGCGCTTTATTTGTGCTGTGTGATTGCCAAGTCACTATACTTATTATGGAAATAAAGATGTCTAATATTAATACATTCACTAAATGTAGGTTTGGCTTTACATAAGCTCTTACAACTTTTTACAGTGGAAGCATTGCAAGACTTGACATTTTTTACATTTTATGTTTTTGACGGGATAATGCTTTCTAGATTTTTAGTAATTTATTTTGTACGTTTAAATTATGAATTGTAGTTCTCTTTTGACGTAAAGCATTGGTAAATATTACGACAATGACCACTTAACTAAAAAGTATTGATATATTGAAATAAGTTAGCAAATTTGACACCTGACGTTTAGTATATTGAGTTGTATTTTGCATGAAAAATTGTTCGCATTACAAGGTAATAAAATAAAACCGTGTAAGTGCGAGGTGGACTCGCGCACTGAGGGTTCCGTACATATTTGTCTGGTTTTTAGTATTTGTTGTTGTTCTATTTTTGTTTGTTCTGTTCTGTAGGGCTGTTTTGACGCTTGTATGTTTTACCGTTTTAACGATACAACAAAAATAAAAATACCTTGAAAAAAAAAACGTTTTTTGTATGGGGACCCCCTTTATTATTTCACTTTTTTTATTTCTTAGTAAACCCGCCGTAATAACACATATTCTGAAAACCCGCTATCTATTACGATTCAAAAAAATATTTATTTATTTATTTAGCTCTTTATAGTTAGGACAGACATACGGACGGACGGACAGCGTAGGCATATTAATAGGGTCCCGTTGGGCACTTTTGGGTACGTAACCCTAAAAATTAGCGGTATTATCACGTATCTGAATATACCTGTCAATGTAATTTTCATCCAGTTTGTAAAAGATTTTTGTTCGGGATTGTGTATCTCTATACTGCAATTGTTTAGGTAATTAACTAAATGTAAACAAACCAAACCACGTGACTGCGTTAAATAGCCAATCAAAACTGTTTTGCTGAGCTTTGACGTGTCAGCGCTCTGCTCCTATTGGCTGACGAAATATATCACGTGACTGTTTTGTTTACATTTAGTTAATTACCTAAACAATTGCAGTAAAGTATATACTAAATTAATGACTTAAGATTTTTTTTTGCTCGAATGTTCCAGAATTTTTAGGATGAAAATTATTGTCTTAGTTATTTTAATATAATGTGGTCTTCGCGTATGCGTAATTCAAACAGCCGGCTTAGCTCGGCGCAACAGTAGCGTGGTGCGTTCTTGTTAATTTCCACAAGGAGTTTTAGGTATGAAGGCCGTCACACATAGTCACGCCGCGCTTGTCGCGGTCGCGCCGCGCCCGGCGTGGCGTGATTTTCACGTTGTATTTGTTTACAAATTTACAGTGTATTTGTGACCATGGATGTAAAATTATAGATTGTGTTAGAAAACGTAGATTTCTATATGATTTGGACCATAATAGCTACAAAATGTGTTAACTTGGATCGTGATTGCGAGAGAACACGTCGCTCGCGACTCGACGTTTTGCTGCAGTGTGACTGCCGCGCCGCGCCGCGCTGGGTTTTTGACGATACCTTTAGTCTCACATGGATTCATTCTAACACCTAGGCACCTTACCAAATTTTCACATTTCTAAATTATATGGGGGCTTTTTTTTAAAAGTACACTAATTTATTATCTAAGTGTGAAATCTAGTTGTTTTGATAGCTGAATCTGGTTTGCTTGTTTTTATAAGTTTTATTGCACAAGGAAAACAACTTATCTGAATGGCTGAATGATTTACAAGGCAATCACGACAAAAAAAGATGAGTTCGTTACGGTTTCATGATAGCGACTTTTTTAAATTAACATTTAAGTGCTGACAATACATTTTTTTAGTGGAAATCCACTATCATGATCGCATCTTTTTGTAAAGTAGGTGGGTACGTTTCCCTTTTTACAATTTTTCTAGTAGCAAATATTTATACACCCTCAATATTGGGCTCGTGTAACCAAGTCGGCAGTTTCACGTCTAAACGTTCATTGCATCGCCAGACACAAGCCGGAAACAGTGATTTTTACTATACATCTAAATTCAAAAATATAACGGCTACCAGTAACGATTTATAGTGTTTAGTTGTTAAAGTTTTATTTTATAGGCGTTAAACGCCTAATTGTTAATAATTTATTACTTACTAATTAAATTAGTGAATCATGCTAGTCTCAGGGTAAGAATTCAATTTGTTTGTTTTTTTACTTTCTAATTAAGATTGTAGGAGCGAGACCGTTTTAGTTCTTTAAAATTAGCTTGAATATTGCATTTATTTGGTTTATTACTGCTGATAATGTCAGACAAACAACGGGACTATTCAACGACCTTAACGGGTTGCAAATATTAACAGGTCAACGCGACTTTCGCTTTCAATCAATGGTTTTCCCGCTATTCTATCTGGAACTGTTCAATATTTCGAAATAAGAGCCATCCTACGTCCCACTCTCCCATATTCGCTAAATAATTATTTTACCTACGTATCGATTCCATTCTTTGAGAAAAATAAAAATGACAAAACAATACAGAATTAGAATTTGTATTTGTTTATTCCCAAAAATTATGTATTTTGCCGTATCAACTTCGAATTCTTGCAGTCCTTTGTGTGTCATATATTTTACATTTTTTTATGGATTTCCTGTGGTGTTTATAAGTGTTTCATAGTTTTTAGGGTTCCGTACTCGAAGGGTGCCCACGGAACCATATTACTAAGCCTACTCTGTCCGTCCGTCCGTCCGTCCTAACTTTAAAGAGCTGAATCTTTTGAACCGTAAAAGATAGCCCGTTGATTTTTTTGCAGAATATGTGATACTAGCTTTCACCCACGTGGAAAATTAGATGCTGTGCAAATTTCGAAAAATCCCATCTTATTCCTTATGAACCTCTGTGCAAAATTTCAGCTTTCTAGGTCCAAAGGTTTAGGCCGGGCGTTGATGAGTCACCCAGTCAGGCCTTCTCTTTTTATATATATAGATATAACGGCGGATTTACAAAGAAATAATAAAAAAGTCAAAAAGTAAAATAATAAGGGGAGTCCAATAAGGGGAGTTTTACCAACGTTTTTTTGTATTTTTTCTATAGTAATAACGGTAATACATACAAGCGTTAAATTTGGTATGATTATAGATCAAACCCTATTGAAAAACAACACGTACTAAAAACCGGTCAAATGTGTACCTACGGAATTCTTAGTGCGCGAGTCCGACTCTCACTTGACCGGTTTTTAATTGTGTAGTTTACAAATAACACTTTCTTTCATAAATTGCGGGAAAAATTCAAGATGGTTGCTCATCTACAGCTGATTGTTGGCGGGTAAACGGTTCGTAACGTATGAGATTTAAATTTGTGGTCGTTGAACTTTGTTAACCGTTGGAATGGAATGTCTTATTTACTATTTTTTACTAAATTTTTAGCTATCACGCACCTGATCCTGTGCTCATTTCGTCATCATACCGATGATTATAAGGATATATTTTTTATGAAACCTTGCTGAAAATTGGCTATTGTTTCATGATCACTCGTAAAAAAAGGCATAGTTCCTGAACGCATCATTTACGATCGCACGATCGTGCTAGTATAAAATAAAGTCTTGAAGAGCAGACTCATAGCAAACTAAAATTTGTTTATCTTTGGCGGTGAAGAATGATGGCGACTTGCTTCAACCGTAATGCAATATTACTCGTAGGTATAGTATTTACATCCATGAATGGGCGCCCCACCACTCAAATAGACTGTGTTCGGGCTCGGTTGCGTCAATATACATAAAATTTAATAGTGGGGTGCGACTTTGTGGATTGAAAACTATTGTTTTTACTTAAATTTTACAGAGTGATTTGTATTCTCTTGCTTCCCGATTCTCGTGCTAATAGAGATGAGATATACAATGTACATAACGAAAAAAAACCGTACATAAGTACGCCGTTTAGTACCTAATGTAAACTATAGCTTGACAAAAAAAGAGTGCAATGAAAATGAGTCCGCTGCTCTTCAGAGTAACATTGGCAACATGTTCAATTTTTTTTTCCCAAAAACTGCTGCTTTATGTGGTGGTTGTCATTTGAGAATATTAGCAGTCTATATAAACCCTTCCGTACAGTCGTCTTACGAACACGTCCGCGCGGAGAGAAAGGGGCGGTAGCGAGCCCAAGCTGCATAGCACTCGCTTGGGCGTTGTCCCACTGGTATAACTTTTTACGCTGTGATATTAGTTTCACCGGTTACCACGTTAAACTCTTTTTGGCCGAACGATGCTATAATATGGAATATTAGTGTTAATTTTATTGTTTTCTCAGGGCACTTAAACGTATGGACGGTGAAGATGTCTTCGGCCGTAAGATAAGCACCCGTTACTCAAGGGGGCTTCAGCCCTCCATCCACGCGTACTCTAGCGACGAGGGATACAGCACCGCGTCGTTGCCGTCGGCGCCCGAACCGCCGCGCACGTTCCTGCCGCCTCCACCTTTACAGGTCAGTTATATTGTTTGTTTATGTCCTTTCAGCCACAATTCAACGATATCCTGTGAGACCCCTACCACGGCTGTCTCTTTTCGTCGGAGTAAAGTTTTTTTGCGAGATCCTGTTTTTATTTGGGCGGAGTTAAAAAAAGTTAGGCATGCTTATTCACGTGCTTTTTCATGAAACTTTTCGTCGCACAACGGATTTTTTTTCGCCTTCGTTGTTTGTATGGTTAACTTCGCTTAACTATTTGCTTTGGGTGTAAATTTTTGAACCTTACCTATTTATACTTATAAAACTGTTTCGTTACTGACTGAGTAGATGACTGTCGTGGAAACTCAAATAAGATAATGAATATGGATATAGTTAGGTATAATTAATAGATGGAGGTCGCACAAGGTCGTTTTTGCTTTTGTGTTGATCATGCGACCCTTATTTTAAAATTGGAACATTATGGTCTATCAAATAATGCTCTAAGACTTATGTCTTCTTACCTCAGTGATAGAACACAAACGGTTGTTGTAAACAATACGCAGTCTGCTGGCGCTGCAGTTAAATTAGGTGTGCCCCAGGGCTCTATATTAGGTCCTTTCTTATTTTTGGTTTATATAAATTACTTACCACCCATAGTAGATACACTTTGTGATATTTTGACCGAAAATCCGTCGACTACAGTAGGATAAACGCCGCGCTTGTTAAAGTACTTAATTGGTTTACGAGTAACAACTTACTACTCAATGCTAAGAAAACTAAATGTGTTAGGTTCGTTTTGCCTAATGTTAAACCGGTATATTCTAGTATTTTTCTTAATGGCGAGTGTTTAGAAATGGTAATGGAAATAAGGCACTTTTCTTAGGCATAACTATAGACAATAATTTGCAATGGAGTCCCCATATAGCAGTTCTAGCAGGCAAATTAAGTAAGGTTTACGCCGTTAGGAAAATTAGACAACTTACCAATGTTGAGACAGCTTGCTTAGTTTATCATAGTTATTTTCATAGTGTTATGTCATACGGTATTCTGGTTTGGGGAAAAGCAGCTGACATACAAACTATATTTGTGTTACAAAAAAGGGCCATTCGTTCTATATATAACTTAAATTCCCGTGATTCATTAAGAGAACTTTTTAAACAAATTAATATTTTAACAGTAGCATCCCAATATATTTATGAAAATATTATGTATGTTATTAAGAACCTAGACTCCTTCGTTAAAAATTCTGATATACATAATATAAATACTAGGAATAAAAATAAAATTGCCATAAAAAAGTTTCGTGTCCGTAAAGTATATAAATCATTTGTAGGTCAATGCATTCATTTTTATAATAAATTACCCGACGTAGTTTTAGAGTTACCCCTTCCAGCACTTAAAAATTACTTGAAAAAGTCGTTGATGTCAAAGGCGTACTATAGGGTCGAGGACTATCTAACGGACAAAAATGCTTGGCCTAAACCAGAAAATTAACTAATGTTTAATGTTCAATAGCTTACCTACTACTCGTACATACCTCATAAAAATCATGTAAACGCTGTATCTTGTCTAGGGGACACGGTTTATGTAGGAAGACATGTCAAAACTGTTTTGTGTGATATATACATATAAATTTTCTCGTAGTCATTCTGACATGTTTTCCTGCAAAACTACGCAGATATTTAATATTATTTTTACAGTTTTATATAATGTTAGAATAAGTAGTGACATTGTTGTATTTTTATTTAAAAAAATGACTAACTGTTGAGTTTCTTGCGGCGCTTCTTCTCAGCAGTGGTCTCCTCTTGGGAAGCGCTGGTAGATTTTGATGTGTAAAAGTGCCCGTGCGGCCTACTTACTGAATAAATATATTTTATCTTTTTTATCTTTAATATGGCAGATAGGTATGAATTTTTTAAAACAGTTTTCATTCATGGGACTCATTTTATAAATTGATTTTGAATGTTAATATGGTGGATATTAATAAAAAATTACCAAAAAGGCTTTTTTAAAACAGTAGGTATCATTGTTATTTTGCGCGTATCTATTCTACCGATTTTTTTTTACGTGAACACCGTGTCAATCCTATGAGAATATGTATACATATTTCACGTTGTGAAAGGCCTTGCTCTCTCTTATTTACTCATGTGCTAACACAAACTTAGCTTAGCATGCTACAATAATGATGATACAAGCGCAGTGGAACTTTTTGACCAATTAATTGACTATTAAGTGTTCCAGCGGCCTAAAAATAACCGTCTCGTTCGTGTTGTCAATTGGGCCCAGTGGCGATTCAGAATGATAACTTGTCTTGTAATTAATAAATTATACCTAGTTGCACATTGTAAACAAAAGAAGTGTGACTTTTGCTTTTTTTAAATATAATTCTCGCGCGGGTCTCTGCCATGAGAAGGAGCAAATGCACTTTAATAATATTACTTTAATCTCATCTTGATTCACCCATCCAAGAGTTGAGTGCACACAAAAATGTTGGCTACTGTATTGGCTTACGTACCCAGTCAGAGAAGTCAGACAGCTATTGTTGCCTAGAAATTGCAGAAAAATGTGGCCCGTTTATTTATAAGCTCCCTTATATCACTTTTAACATTTTAAATGCACTTGGAACTGCCTGATTTTCCAGGATTTTACGTCACGTCAGTAATGTACATATAATTATGTGCCACGTTGCCAGAAATAAAGATTTTGTTGTGGTTGTAGGTATACCTATTTCCTGCAGTAGAACTCTTTCATTTGATATGGATGATGATGAATGTTAGGTGTGTTGTGACTGTTGCTGTATGGCGCGTGTGTCCGCAGCAGCCAGCGGAGCCGGCGCACGCGCCGGTGGCCCCGGAGTGGGCGCTGGCGCTGCAACAGCTGCCGACGCCGACGCCGCCGCCGCTCGACTTCTGCCCGCCGCCCGCGCCTCGCCCGCGCCGTATACGCGGCATGCACGGTATTTTATTCTTTTCTGGTTTGTCGCTCGGTGCTTCTCTAAAAACTAGGTAAATGGTGATAACAGAGCGAGCGACAAATCAGTTGCCTAGAGGCGCTGACGCCACCTATTTTTTATTTTTTATAATTAAAAACACTGATGCAATTACATTGTCACTATCGCCCTAAACCCAATATTTCGATTGTAGCGTTTCTTTCAAGTCATAAAGCAAGTTATCTAATAAGCATAACTATCCTTCCGCAGGTTCTGCAAACTTAGACCGTTCTGGTTGTTCGTCGAGCAACAGCGGCGACAACCCGAGCCGCGCGCTCTCTCCCTGGAATTCTTCGGCTTCGTTTAGTGACCAGAACAGCGAGTGCGAAGAGCCGACGGCAGAACTCACAGTCACCAACCTGCCACCGTTCGACCCCGTCGTCATACAAAACATGCTCACCAAACTCTTCAACCAGTACGTGCCAGTAGTCAAAGTGCTGGTGTGGGTTTATAACGACGGCCCGATTGCTACTGTAGTACTACGTTCAGAATGGGACGCGCGGCTTGCTATCGCTCGCGTGCATAAGCGTCGTCTCGACAACCAGTGGACCGGTCGCCGGCTCGAGCTGGCTCTTGGGCGGCCGTCGCCCGCTCCCAACCAGGAAGTATTACGAGCGAGGCTGAGAGCAATTCTCCTAGATCAAGCCAACCACGCGCTACCTCTACTAAGACTGAGAGATGCGTACGCCAGTCGGCATTGCTGCGCGCTTACAACATCAGATATAGCGCGCTTGAAAGACACCGTAGTTATCCATGAGGGTTATGGCCGCCTGGTACAGCTGACTGATCTCACACCGGTGACAGAGTTGGATATGGAAGAGGCCCCGTGGAAGTGCCACGTTCATGGTGGTCTAGGAACGGGCCACGAGGATGGGAGCCGGATCCTGCAGCCGGTGTACATGCCGCTTGATTTGTTAGCTGCCAACACGCTCAAGCTGCTTGATTCTCATGGAGGGAAATTGCCATTGTTGAGGTAATTATCCGTCGTTTCTTTATTGCCAGCGCTCATCCATAGCTGATAGCTCATCATCATCACCTATGTATATTCTCTTAGCTTACTTTTTGAGTAAATTATCACTACATATTATAAAACAAAATTGCCCCGCCGCGTCTGTCTGTCTGGACGCGATAAACTCAAAAACTACTGAACGGATTTTCATACGGTTTTCACCAATGGACGGAGTGATTCATGAGGAAGGTTTAGGCGTATAATTCATTAGGTTTAGGTGCGTATATGCTGTGCTACCCGAGCGAAGCCGGGGCGGGTCGCTAATAATAATAAATAATTTCATTGAACTATTTTGTAATAAGACTTCCCAGGAAATAACACTTAACTATAATACTATCTGATAATAATATAACGGGTTTTAGTTATTACTTCCCCAGTTAGATAATTGAAAATAAACTTGTTCTATTAAACTTAATTGAAATTAATATATTTATAAATAACTATTTATTACCACTTACTATTATGATTACATAAGCATATTGTTTGATCTGTGCTTCCTTTGCTGTAAATCAGCACCAGCAACTGTAATTCATACTAATATTATAAATAGGAAAGTAACTCTGTCTGTCTGTCTCTTACCTCTTCACGCTTAAATCGCTGAACCGAACCGATTTATATGAAATTTGGTATGAATATAGTTTGAGTCCCGGGGAAGGACAAAGGATAGTTTTTTATCTCGGAAAATTTTATAGTTCCCTTGGATTACACGATAAACGACTTTTTTGTTGCTCAGTTTCGTGGAGTGCTACGAGGCCGAGTTCTCGTCGTTCGCGTACGACGCGCGGAACGGCGTGCCTCTAGAGCTGCTGCTGCATGGTGCCGCTGGCGTGGAGGTCCGCGACGCCCCGTCGCGCCACCTCGTACGCAGCGATGCGCCCCATGATCCTAGTGAGTATAAAGTTAGCAGAAATGTCTGTTAAGGAAACGTACATTTATATTAGAGCGAAACATTTTATGCGGTTCGAACAGCAGTTTTAATTTCCTTTAATCAATGAAAATAAGCATTATTTGTTTCGAACAGGATACAGTGATATATAGCACATAAAACCTCTTTTCGAGTTTCCACCGTCTCCCGCTCGCTCTTATGCTAGTCTAACCGAGTTTACCCGATCCCTCCTCCTTAAGACCTCTTGCACTGTACCTCCAGGGATAACGCCATCCGACACATCATTACGTAGGGAACGGGCGGTTCGAACGCACTGCACTGTTCCTTTTGATTGGTGACATAAAAGTGTCGTGTTTGTCGTATTTTGGGAGCTTGTTTATCCTCCTGAATCGGATCCCGGGTCCGGCCTCGCGTGTACCGTGTCGGTGTGAATGTTTGAGTGACGCTTGCGCAGGCGAGAGCGGGCGGGCGGGCGGCGAGCGCGCGCGCACGGCGCCGGCGCTGGAGCCCATGCTGGCGCTGTTCGAGCGCGAGCTGGTGGACCTGCTGCGCGCCGCGCCGCGCTGCTGCATCCCCTTCAGCAAGTCAGTATTACTCTATATATTTTTATCGAGGCAATTTTTTTGAAATACCCAGCAAAAAAACGCCGTGTTATGTGTGATTTTTATTATATAAAACTGGGCATGTTGAATGCTCCGGGTTCTCCATAAGACTGGCACCAGAGCCGAATCAAGAGAAGTACCTGTTGCTGTATCATTCGTGGCGCATGCCTCGCGATGTCTGTATGCAGCTTTACAAACGTACCGGTTCGGTTGGTCTTTCGAATGCGATGAAGTCCAATTTGCTGCAGGGACCGGATTAGAGGTGCTCGCTAGGTGCTCGTAGTTGGTTGATATCGCAGCATGAACAAGCACTGGTAGTACCAATTTGGTACCATGCCGGCCGTTTACAAACATGGCATCCAACGATCTATTTATTGTGACGTGTTCTTAAATTCGTTCATAAATTTATTCAGGTCCTTACCATTTTAAGATTTCTTAGAAAAACTGGTCTAACGGTTCTAAATATCACACGTAACAATTTAATTGGCAGACTATTACTTCGTATAAAGAGGATACACCCTGGTGTGATTCTTTCGCAACAGAATATCGGCGATGAAAATGTGCGTTTCTGTAAAATAATCATCAGAATAATCACATTGAATCATCATTTATGACGTTACGTTGTGACAATATAAGGGTATGTGTTAAGCGTATAAAATACATGATTGTTTTCAGACTCATCCCGGCTTTCCACCATCACTTCGGGCGCCAGTGCCGCGTGGCCGATTATGGCTTCACCAAATTGCCGGAACTGCTCAGTGCTCTCAGTAGCACCATTGTAGTAAGTTACTTCTACCTTTTTTATAATGATTATCATTGGCGTCTATTTACAGAACAATGACAATACGACAGTAATGCCGCCGCCAATTGCATTTAGCTTACAACGGTCACTTCAAAAGACTTGCTTGCGGTGGAAGCACATAAAGTCACCGTTGTAAGCTAAACGCAGTCCGTACGGAGTCCGCTCCGTTCGCAGTGGAACGCGGGCATAAAATGGGGTCCATATTGGGTTGCATACAGTTTTATGGCATACAGTTTTATGGCATACTGTTGATAGGCATAACTGTTTTAGTCATAACGATCTCTTCGCATAACTCAAGAGGCATAAATTAGTTCGCATATTATTTTTAATCATAATGTCTGAGAGCATAAATAACAATTGTCATACATTTATTGCGCATAAAAGTTTTAAACCTAATTATCAATCGCCATAAGTTTTGCGCATAAAGTTTTCACGTCATGTAAGACAATAATTTTTACTCCTTCGTATGAATAAAGTATTATAAACACGACTACACCGCAGACACTCGAAGACTGTATTGCGATGGGCTTCGAACAACATATTTTTAACAATATCAACTGCAGTACAACCAATACCGTTTTGTGTTAAAACCAGATGATGTACGACAAAGTCGACGGAGCTCTGAAATTGACCTAATTTATCAAATTAGTTTACGTACGCCTCAGTGATTATTTGCTAAATTAGGTCAATTTCAACTATATTTCTATTGTCATAATTTATGCATTGCAATTCTTATGACTAAAAACATTATGATCTTCAATATTATGACTAAACATTTTCTGATTATAAACATTATTAAAAAAATATGACAATGCGCAGGATTATTTATGACAAAAGACTTTTATGAGATACAACTATATGCGTAAAGTGGTATTCCAATCGAAATTATGCCAATAGTACGTATGCGACTAGAGGGAGACCCCGTAAAATGACTAAAAACATTCTGATCTTCAATATTATGACTAAACATTTTCTGATTATAAACATTATTAAAAAAATATGACAATGAAAGTATTATGCGCAGGATTATTTATGACAAAAGACTTTTATGAGATACAACTATATGCGTAAAGTGGTATTCCAATCGAAATTATGCCAATAGTACGTATGCGACTAGTGGGAGACCCCGTAAAATGACTTCATAAGGCATTCTCCACTTGGGACTTGAAATCTGTGGCTTAAATCAACCTAGTACTACTGAACGTTTTACAACAATTATTGTATATCCACAGGTATTAGGCTCGGGGTCATACCGCATCATCACCATCTCAGCAGCAGCTCAAGGCCGCCGCTGGACCGCTGACCTGCTAAAATTACTGAAAGCGGTCCCAGGGCGCACCGTTCATCCGAACGACATCGCAGCATTGTACCAGGAGACGTTCGGAAAGGCTTTCTCTCCAGCAGACTACGGAGTGTGCACAGTGGCGGAGCTGATGCGGCGCGTGGCCCCGGGGGCCGTGGTCGCGACGCCCGACGGGTCCGCGGCGCTGCCGCGGCGCGCGCCCACGCCTGAAGAGCGCACCCGTACGCTGCAGTTCGCGGTGCAAGCTGTTGAGCTGCTCTGCTATACGCCTAATTTGAGAGTGAGTTTTTATAAAATATATTTTTACAAGTTTTTATTTAACTCGCTTGTTTTTTTGGGTCAAGTCAATTTGCGTTTGCAATGGGCTGTGGAATGTATGTATGCAAACACGATAAAAATACAGTATTATGGTGTTTAATAGGTATCTGATCTGATGATGGAGTCGGAAGGTCAGGATCTCCACTGTAAATAACGTAAATCTACCAAGTTAGAACTTGTTCGTTTGGCCTAGATAAATTGATGGGGTGCCCTTCGCATCGTCTGATATTGAATATACTATTTTTTTTGGTTGAAATCGTTTCATATAATATCGATTGGTATATTTAATTTTTAGCGTAAAAATATTTTTGCATACATGTTTTTTGTTCTAAAGCACTTTTTGTCTAATTTTGCAACTTCTAATATATTTTCACATACATGTTTTACGTCTTAAAACACTTGGTCTAGTATCGCAACTTCTAATATATTTTTGCTTGCATGTTTTATGCCCTAAATCACTTTTGGTCTAATATACCAACTTCTGATAATTTTACATATTAAGGTTCGGTTAGGTTAGTATAGATTACATTAGGTTAGGTTATGATAGTATAGAACAATTTAGGTTATTTTAGTGTTGTGCATAAATACGTTCCTACCAAACTATCAAATATTGCTTTGTACATGTCGCAATTAAATACAACCGGCACTTTCGACGGGAAAGTTAAAATTCAATTTCTTGGAGACTCTATGAGATTTGGATGTTATTATTTATGGCTATAGAAATAAACAGTAGCAATCATCCGCCACAAAATTAAGTGCTAGTACGTTAACAATATAAATAAAGAAAATAAAAACGTAAAATGGGTTTTTCGTTAATTTGTTTGACTATTTCAACTATTAATGCTCGTTTAATAGCTCAAAAAACCCAAAATTTTATGCATTATCGCATGATAAATGAATGACATATAATAATTCCACAATAAAAGAAAATAAAAAAAAATTCCGTTTCAGTACCTACCGGAATTAGCCAACTTTACATTTTTTTGTCTAAATCTATAAAGAATTAACAGTGGGTCACTTCTAGACTTTTGATTAGAATATTAAACTACATCGATCTGCAGTCAAGATTTTGTTTTAAATCATAAGTGTGTTTGCGTTTGACCGGTTCCAAAAAACCCTGTATCGAAAATGTTTTTTTTTCTGACTTAAATTTATTAGGTAATGTTTTTACGTTTCAGTCGGAAAGTTTAATGCGCCAATACACGGTTAACAACCTCGCATACGTCTTCCTAAAGAGTAATTTTAATTTACTAAGTATCAATTGTAATTTCCAGATGGAATTCTCCCGTTTCGTGCCAGCGTATCACGCACACTTCGGCAGTCAATTACGCGTCGCGCACTACGGTTGCGTCAAGCTCGTGGATTTATTCGAAGTGATTCCCGACGCCGTCGCCGTGTACAGCGAACCGAGCGGGGAGAGGGGCGTGCGCCTAGCCGTCCGCGCCGCGCGCGCCGTCGTCGCACAAAGACTAAGGGCTTTAGGACCAGTTACTATAGAAACTCTACCGAACGCTTACGCCGCACAATTCGGCGCTACCCCGCAACCGGATATCTTAAACGCTGAAACTTTAGAAGAGTTAGTATACGCCGCTGGAGGTTGCATTGAGGCCGGTTTTGTCCGCGCTCCGGGCGACGCGCCGCAATGGGTGATGTCTTGCCTCGCCGCTTGCGCCGTGCTATCCGCCGACCGAAGCGTGGCCCGCGGTTCTACTGAAGAATACTTCGCGAGCGCTTTCCGCAAGCTCCGCGGCTGTGAGGCTGATGTGGGTCGGCTGGTGGCAGCGGGCGTGGTGACGTGCGTCAACCGCCGCCTGCAGCTGACGCCGGCGTGGCGCCTCGTGTGGCGCGTGGCGCAGATCCTTGCTGATAAACCCGAGCCGATGCTGGCGATGGCCGTTTTCGTCGAATACACTAGTAGATTCGAGCCGGTGTTCCCTTGCGCGGATTTAGGTGAGTTTCATTAATATTCATGTTTATTCCAATATTTTTATGTATATCGCTCATTCCCGACAGTATTTATTTATAGTATTTGTTCCCGAGTCATGGATGTTTTCTATATATTTAAATATGTATTTCTCTATAAGTACAAGGTGGGCCAAAAGAAATCACCCTATTGGAAGATGCTCTCATTTTTGCAAAGTCGCCAATGTCAAATCTGTTTTGACATTTGTGGACTTGACAGATGCAAAATACAAGTGAACAAGCCATGGAGCGATACACTCCCCAAGAACGCGGAATAATCGTGTCTATTTTTTTGCGTAACAATTCAAAAAAAGAGAGTCAAACAACATCGGATGACTTCTTTTGGCCCACCTTGTATGTATATCGTTGCATAGTACCCATAGTACAAGCCTAGAGCTTAGTTTGGGACTAGTTCGAATTGTGTGAGATTGTCCCTGATATTTATTATTTATTCATTTATTTATATACAGTTTGAAATAACAGATTCTTAATAGGTATACTATGATTTTTTTTGTTCGTTTTGAAACATCTCTTCTTTGGTAGGTTGTCCGGAAAAGATAGCTACTTAGTGATGTGATAATACCGCCTCTTGAATTTCTATGTACAGTCAGCTGCAGAGAAAAGTAACCCCCCCTGCTAAGTAAATTGTATGCAAGGGGGTTTACTTTTCTCTGCAGCTGACTGTACTATTTCTTTTGTATTTTCTTTCTTTGCTCTTATTGTATGTGGTGTTCAAGTAGTGTATATTGGAATCCCAAATTCTTAACATTCAGTTTAATGTATTGTTTATTATTTTTACTTATGAGCTATTGATTTGCTGAACGTAATCCTAAAAGGGAACGGCCTTAATTTTAATATGAAACGGTGGGAAAGAAAACTGAAGAAATACAACATTTGTATGATTGTTGGTCAGGGTTCGAAGGCGTGGTGGAGTTCCTCCGGCACTACCGCGAGGTGTTCAGCGGCGCGGGCGCGCGCTGGACGCTGGCGGCCGGCGTGGCGCTCCCGCGCACGCGCGACCGCCCGCGCCACGAGGACTACTCTCTGCACGACACGCCACCGGGGCAGAAGGTGAATTTACACGCGACTCCTTAGTTACCGTACATGGAACGGTTGTTGGTCAAGTTCCTGCATCATGACATGAACCTCTTAAAAAAAACAGCTTTCATTTTCCTAAAAGGCCGGTGACAGCCAAATGCAAACCCATTTCTGATTTAAAAAAAAAACCTTTATGAGTTGCCAGTGTTCATGGGCCACTGTGGTTACTTCCCATAAGGTAACCGGCAGGTTTGCATCTCTAATATTACGAGAATTATTTACTGCGCAACTACTACAGGTCAAAAAACATTACCTTTTTTCTCGAACAGTCGAGTCGGGTAAAAGAAGACATAACACGGTTGAGCTAATGAGCTACGACCAAATGCACTAGACCACTGACAAATTTTCCGGCGGTCTTATTTGAAAGTAAAGAACTGAAAATCATCAACCATTTTTTTCTTTTAATCGTCGGAGCGTAAAAGTTTACCCTATATACTTAATTTGGTTGCAGGGTTCCCGCGTGTTTGAATCTCCGAAGACGAATATCTGGTGCTCCCCGCCGGCGAGCGCGCTGCCCGCGCCCACGGCCCTGCTCGTGCAGGAGAGTAAACGTAAGTCTACATACACTTACACTACTCTCAGAGTTTTATTGAAGTACCCTCATAATTATCTAATACTAATATTATAATAATAATAATCCAGCCTATATACGTCCCACTGCTGGGAACAGGCCTCCACTCACAATGAGAGGGTTCGGACTATAGTTCCCACGCGGGCCCAGTGCGGATTGGGAACTTCGCACACACACAATATTATAAAGATAAAATATTCCTATGTTTGTAATTGATAAACTTTGATAAAACTAATACTAAACCGATTTTCTTTCTCCTTTAGAAAGCTACGTTATCCAGAAGTAACATGTGCTAATTTATTTTTCATGGGCTATATTTTAACTTATTTTACCGGAGCGAAGCGAGAGCGGGTCGCTAGTTAAAAATATAATTGGTTCATTCTTCTTTTTTACCGATAATGGCGAAAATTGTTCAAAATCATAGTAACAGCACAGTCTATATAAACCTTCCATAAAGTCTTCCAACGGACACGTCTAGACAGAGTAATCGTGCGGGGTTCGCGGGGTGAGAGAGGGGCGATAGCGAGCCCAAGCTGCCATGCACTCGCTTGGGACACGCCGTTCAGGAGTGTCACATTTTAGTGACGCATCTTATCAAGTGTTTCGTTAGAGTTATAATTGGTTCATATTACTAGCGTTGTGAGAGACTGTACTATGTAAACTTATTACTGATACCCTACATACAAGTACTCTACCAATAAACAAATATGGATATGGAACAGACTAAGTAAATATAAATAAATATGTGACAACCCTGCGGCAATAACGAAAGGCGGCATTTCGCGAGACTTCAAAGGCGTTGTCTCACTGTAACTTTTTACGCTGTGGTAACAGAGTGGTCAAACAGTGTAACAGAGTTGTATACTTTTAAGTGTTGTGTATATTTTTCGCAATAATTACGTTTAAATAAATATAAATAACAAAATAATTCAATGGTAACTTGACAACAGTGAAGTCATTTTTAATCAAAGTATTCACAAACAATTATTTAACAAGTTTCTTTCGCGGAGAGAAGTCATTATCGGTAAAAAGTAGAACGACCCAATTACACAAATTTAAATTCTATTGACACTTGGCACTTGGCAGGTTTTATTTTCAATTATTTTGTTTTACGGTTCAAACACTTCTATACTCTATACTATACGTTAGCGCTTTTTTTTTATTGGTGTTGTGTTTTATATTTATGTGGTGGTGGGTTCCGTATTTTGTAAGTGAATGTATGTTTGTCCGCAGGCCGCATTCGCCTGGCAGCGCAATTTGACGCGATTCAATAGCTGCATTCCCACCTACACTACATCGAGACGATACATTCCTTCCAATTTTTATTTGTCTTCAAAGTAAAAATTGTGTCTGATCCAATGTCATCTCGACTATTAAGGATTGTATCCAGGGTCGCAACGAATTTTATCACCTAGACTTATAAAAGTGTCCTATGAAATGTGATGTCTATAACAATAATGTTCTAGATTGTATATTTTTGTGTGTTTATTTAGGTTAAGAAATGCCGCGCAATCGGAAAATGTTATTAAATAATTGAATGTCGTATGATGCTTGTGAGTGCAGTTTGAGTATTATCTCGAATATTATGTTGAAAATGATTATAGAATTGTTACTCCCTATTTTACTTTATTGACAGAAAGTATTTCTCATTTATATTTTAAGAATTCTTCGAGTATCTTCTATTCTTATTCGTTTTCTATGCTAAGTGCCGTTAAGTATGAGGGTTAGGATTAATTAATCGTGATATTTCAATCATTGTTAATGTTGAGTATTTTAGTCCCCTCTTTTTATCATTTGACATTTGAGTGTAATTTATATGTATTTTAGTACTAATAATTGCCATGGAAAGCTATAACATATGTCTAAAGTTGGATATTTCATGGATTTTAATGTTCAGGAATCCTCGATCTCAACGAGCAATCGCGTACAGCTTTACTAGTGACTTAGCAGACCGCACAAACATTATTCATTTCATTAATTTCCTCGGAATATCAACAATTCGTGCCTTAACCCTTCGTATGCATAAGGCACGATCCGTGCTCAAAATTTGGATATCTTTTTGTATTTATTGACTATATCTTAATCTGAAGAGACTTACTTGGAATTTTTTTCACCTCCCGCATACGAGGGGTTAAAGGTTGAAGCTCAAAATATTAGTTTGGTATAGGATTGAACTCTAAGTAATTTATCTTATACAACGTGCAAATAACATTTTCCGAATGCCCATATAAGAGTACAATATTATTCATACTATATGTTTGTTTTGTCATAAGAATTGTCCTTTACAAATGATCTCCATCAAGTCGCTGTAATATAAGCATTACTTGTTTTGTTGTGTTGAAATGTATTGATAATTGTTACTTGTACAGTCTTAATTGTTTTACTTCGTCGGTTATAGAAAATATCACTGTTTCAAATTGCTGTAATTTTATAGAACATTTATATCAAATTCTTGGATAGAGATTTTACATTATAAAACGCCAGGTTAACATTTGGAAAAGGTCTTTATGACCTACTTTTTGTCGTTTTAGCCGCAAGATAGTCAATTAATAGTCCAAAATTTTTACGATTTTTGTATAGTTTAGTGATATCAATAAAAATAGTGTCAAGATCATACTGGCTTGTTTTACAGAGTACAATCACAGATCGTCGTCTGGTTTTTTTTTAAATTATGAATCATAGGCTTAATCATGACAATCAAACTAAATATAATATAAGCCGTTTGATAATCTCGCAGTGACTGTTTTGTGTATCATTTCCGACTTGGTAGAATATTTAGGTGCTTGTGTCTAGTGCAGTTTTTATTTCTGATTTTGTTTTCAGCTTGTCGTTGTTCCACATTAAAAATAAGAGGGTGGCTAGATTGCTGGGTGTTCCAATCTTACTTAATAAGATTTTTTTAAATAAAATAATGCTGGATAACTTCCGCGGCAGTCCGATATTTGCTAAAGAGGTCTGCCATGGAATGATGCATTTAAGTATTAGTTTTTTAACCATGAGTTTATTTAAATGGTTAGCATCGCGAATCGGGCCGCTTTACGTAGGTACTTAATCACTTATTTTATAATCATGTAAGTATGGATGTAGTATTAGTTTTGTAAATAGTGTAACAATTGTGCAAGACTTGCTACTGTGATATTCATTACTGATGTACCAAGGAACTATGAAGGTATCAAAATTAGTTCTCTCATTTTAGTACATAAAATATTCTTTAAAAATGAAGAGCTGAGTATTGCTAAGTGAACTCAATTTATTTATGTATATAGTGTACATATTGTTAATCACACGCGCAAAAATTGGTACAAAGTAAGTGTAGCATAATTTTGGAGGCTCCTCTTAGTCTTGAGGTGGAACGACGACGCAGGCCCGGGCCCGCGGCGAGGCGGGCCCTGCTGCGAGTGATGTACAGCGGAGCTGCAATACTGTTGTTCATAGATACACCACTGCCAGTCAGCATTTTAAGTAAAATTGTATTCTGTCCTCGTTTAATTATAAATTTTGGAATATTGTTTCATAGATGTTTTTATTTTGAATTTACTTAAGACTGTAGCGGATACTTTAAGTACTTTTTAAGATAATGTTGTTTATACTCTTATGTGACCAATATCAAAGTTTTACAATTATAACACTAAGATAGATTTAAGTATTTGAAAGTACATTAAAAGGGTAATTAATAAGATATAATTATCTATCTTCATACTTCTGTGATCTTAATTTTCTTTGTGTAGTGAACACTAATTGTAATCTCCCAACATTGATTTGTTACTAATAGTGAAAAATCAATGTTTGGATGTAGTATGTTGTTAGTAATGCATGGAAAAAACGGATGTAGTGTTGGAAAATAAACGATATTTTTTATAATAACTAATGTTTTTTTTTTCAAGTCTATTTAGATGCCAAAGAACCTTGTCACTCATTACAGTAGATTTAATTCCTGTCAGGCGCTCTCATTATCGTAAAATGAGGAGCCACAGCATGGTATAGTAAACTCGTCGAATTCTGTGACTCGCTCAATTCCGTGGTAGCAGTTCTATAATCCGCTATAGAACCCTGCAGGTCGAATCTGGGACCTAAAATACACCCTTTATTTACTTGCCTTAGCCTATTTTAAAAGTCCAAGGTCGTATTTCAGTTCCTAGATCTATTAGCAGGGTTCTATGGCGGATTATAGAACTACTACCACGGGCTTGAGCGAGTCACGAAAATCTTTGCCTTGCTTTAGCCCGCATCTGTTTTTAGTAAAAAAAATGAAATTAATTTTATAAATAATTGAAAAGGAGTCTAGAATGGGGGGTTGAAAAATGAAAGTGATTTTATTATAGCAAATGGGGTGTCATGTGAAACATAGCATCTACAGAACTATTGTATTGGTTTGTAATGGCAAGCACAGATGTAAATTGACTGAGAGGAGTATCAACGACTTATCTTGGCAGATGGGCTTACCTTGGATAGCCTTCGACCGTATATATTCTTTTGTTGGCTAATCACCACTATAAGCAAATAATGTTTAGTTGCCATCAAATATATTGGAGCGTTATATTGGGTGCTGAAAAAGTGCTGCTGATACCCATTTTACAATAATTAAAACTACATAACTAAATACTAAAATTGATTTATTGCGATTGCAAACACTTCTGCCTATATAATTAATGTGTACAGGAAACTATTCAGCACCACACTTGTTGCTTTATTCTTTTTGCTTAGTTTGATCGGATAGTGGGCCGTGGTCTCTCTCCCAAACCATACGGTGTTTCTGCTTCATGAAGCATTTTCTAGCATCGGCGTATGCTCCGAGATCACCATCTTAAACAAAATTACATAATTAGATGAGTTATTCTTGCACAATTGTTTTCATGTCAAGGTGCATGCCAAAATGGTTAGTATTAAATACATATTGTAAAATTTCATAACATTATGAAGGCCAAGGCAGTGGAGACGTTTATATACCTAATCTAGTTTATAACATATTGGAAACTGGACTGGCTATCTCCTAACTTGTTTGAAAATGTTGATGCATTTATTCAACGGGTTTTTATTATTCACGGGCCTGTTTCACAATCGACAAGTAAATTCATCTGTCAAATAAAGATAGCCCTCTCCTTGTCTATTTTCAAGTGTAAGAAATGGAAAGGGCTAAATTTATTTGACAGATATGCTTTACTTGACGATTGTGAAACAGGCGGTAAACATAATATCAAGAGGATATTAACCGTAATTTCCTCCCAAATAAACGTATAGTGCCCGATATTTCAGCACAGTTAGACTGAAGAAATTATGTATAAAATATCTGGAGCTCAATACTAACTGTAAACTCTAAAGGTTATTGCGGTCAATATCCCATTGATATTACTAAATTGATTAATACAAATGTACAAATATTAACAGTCAGTTAATATAAAAAAAACAGTCTTATGTTTTTTGGGCAAATAGCTCTTTGAGAACATAACTCAATATTATAAAACAACACTTACATTTAATGAACCAGGCTTCCTCAGCATCCTTATACTTCTCCCAAAGCGGTTTGCAAACAGTCAGGTGATCAGGGGCTTCATACAGCATGCAATCTTCAAAACGCTGACGAAGGATGTTCAGGATTTCCGAGTCTACAGCCCTGGAGTAGAATAATTATTATTACTTTATTTACTCTGCTGCTGAGTATGATCATTTTAATATTAACTACCAGTGATGTCAAATACTACCAGTGATGTCACCGTGTTCATTACAATTCTTCTGTTCCATCACAGTGCAATTCTTGCGTAAGTAAATTGTAAAGGTAAATTGTACTGAGATAAGTAACACAAGTCAGAGTTATGTTAGTTTGATTAATAGTGGGAAGAATTAATAATCTCAACTAAATGCAAGTTTTCTTGTATGTGTAGTATTCAGAGAATCATAGTCAAGGACACAACCAGTGAGAATGCTATTCAAAACAATTTTCCCATACAGCCAGAACAATGCCATCATTTTAAGCCCGTTATATGATTGGCATACAATGATGGCAGATCATAAAACTGACATTGTCACATCAAACTAACAAACATAATTTATGAATTTGTATGTTTTTGACAATTCCAAGGTCGTTTAGCTGACTCTTGGAATAGCTGTAAAAGTAGTTTTAACATCATAATTATAATAGGTAAAAGTTAGTTACACAATGCATAAAAATCTGTAAATATGAGCCTCTTGGAAATCTTGTTTAAAATAAAGATCCCTTATTCGTTTTTTATAGCACTATCTTACTAGCTACATAATATAAACAACCGCTAAGTAAGAAAAACTATATAACTGACACTGGTAGACATTGTATTTACTCACTAGGACTAACAGGCTTACTACATAAACATTTTTAAGGAAAAACCAATCAATATTTGTAAAACAAGATTATTTTGAATTATTCTTAATAAAAAAATATATTTAGGTCTCCACTTTTTTCTCAGGAAGGTATAAGCTAAGTTGGGTCCCTCTTTTCTTCACCCAACTTTTAGGGGGAGCTTAATTCACACAGACTCTGAAACTAGCAAGCCATTAGTCAGAATTGACAAATATTGATTTTAAAATATTTGATGAGTGTGGCATGATAAGTGATATTGTGGGAATTCTGCAGATTGGACATCGTAATTCAACTAAGTACTACTTTACATAGTAAATTATAAGTTTAGAGGTTTTACAGTATCACCAATAGAATACTCAGTAAAAAACAACATACACTGCACACCTTTCAGGAGAATGCAAACAATTAGCAAGCTTCAAGAACAATATTTTTTCTTAATTTCAATAGTTATAATATTGGTGGCCTCATCATTTGTGCATGCACATCCTGGTGAGAGAAACAAAAGACATAAATAGATATTGTTGATTTTTCAGCAAGCTGGTGCAAGATGCACAAAAACCTATGCTAGATTATAGAGGTAACAAAAACATAAGCGCCTTCTACAAGAAAAAATTGGAAGAGGATTGTCAGTGCTTTTATAAATAAAAACTAACCTATCACGTTTGAACTGCGAGTTCGCCTCGAAATCGCAAACAACGTCGTCATCATAGCACTCGTCAATGGTCGGCACGCGACGGTACGTGCGGTGGTACCACGGGTACTTCTTCTGGTTCGGTTCCACAATCGACTCTGAACAAAACAAAACCTTTATCAACCAAATACTTACATAACTCACGCGTTTGTATACGATACTCACCTCTGAACCAAGTTACGGGCGCATCCACCGTTCTGTAAAGGGCTTCCATAAATGCTTTGAACACATTATCCTGGCCTGGCACCTGCGGGTCTCCATGGCCCATTTTCGGAGTTATTTTATCAAAATTTATGGGCTGCTAACGAAAAGGGGTTTTTAAGAATTATTTTGACATTGACGTACCTTTTGACAGCTGTTGCGTTCCGATTCACGCTAACTTGGGTTGGTTGGTAGCTTCTTACGGTGGTTTTTAAATCGAAAAAGACGTCGTTCGGCTCGACTCGGCGCGATTCGGCTAGCCGAGCCGAACGACATCTCTTTCGCTCTTACTGCCTCGACATAAAGGTTTTTCAAGCCGATTCCATGTCGATAGATGTGGGGAGACCCTAAATTCCTCAGATTAATAAGGACAAATTATTCAAAGGCTGTGGTCACAGGCACCAGGTGTCGTATCGCACTCGCAAAGAGGATCGATTACCATCCAAAACAATTAAATGCTCATATAATATATCCGTATTTTTTGGCCGATTTTATTTTAATTTCACTTTTTGCCATCTCTTTTACGGTATTTTCATATTTTGTTAAGAAATGCGATAAAAAAAAATGCAAATTTCCTTTTCTACAGAAAGAGAGTACCACTTTACTAATGTAACCTATTGGGGCACCGATTTTTGTAGTTGGTCCTTGGTCCTAGTTGTAGACGTGTTGTAGACATTGACATCCATATTCGTTGTACATACAATTTATTACCCACAATTTATTTTTTGAATTATTACATACAGGTACCTAATTTCATGCATAATCGTTCGCACAAACCTTGTAACAGCCACAAAGGGCTGAAGACAAGGGCACGGGGCTTTTAGCAAAAGGAAACAAGAGGATCAGAATTAGCATCGCCGCCGACACCGCGCCGAGACGCGCGCTCGTAGCATTTGACGCAAACAAAATGGTCCCATTGCATCTGCTACCTCTTGCTACGTGATTAATCCAGGGAACCAATTAAGAAAGCCAATAATGGCTTTCTTAATTGGTTTCTATAAAGAAAGAGTGAAATAAAGTGGCCAAGGAAAGAGAAAAAAAGAAAAGGAAGAGGTTTTTCCACTCTAAAGTGTTTCACGTGGTCCTGCAAAGCTCTCTTGAGATTACTTCTTTCCCAAGATACCAAATCGCCTTCGTGCCTTTCAGGTATTATGACTAGTAAGGGTGTAAACTTTTTTCCGTGATTAGGTATGTCTTTATGGAATTTGTTTTAAGCTGGCCATACACACTAGGGTATGCCTGCGCAGTTTTGCCTGTACAGTGGAATTGCACAGGTAAACCGGTGCGTGTATGTGACACAAGTTGCCTGTACAGGCGTGGAAACTTGCACAGTTGTGTTGTGTCACATACACGCTCCGGTTTACCTGTGCAGTAGGTACAACTGTACAGTACAGACAAAACTGCGCAGGCATACCCTAGTGTGTATGGCCAGCTTTATAGTCACTGTCTTATTTTGCGGGATATAATGCAGCGAATATCACTCTGCGGCAATTCATATTCATCTCTGCTAAAGATGACGTCAACATGATGTTTTCTTTTGATGTGGGACAAAGTTAAAAAAAAGGTTTACTGTTTCTAAATAAACCTCACCGCAGCTCAAAGTCGTGGCCAGGCTGTAATGCACTATTATCATATCACTATCACTAGGTATATACATATTATTCAACAAAGTCCCCCCGCCGTGTCTGTCTGTCTATAATATGTCTCAACGCGATAAACTCAAAAACTACTGAACGGATTTCACATACCTACGATTTTCACCAATGGACCGAGTGATTCATGAGGAAGGTTAAGTGTTTAATTTATTATGGTTTAGGTGCGTATATGCTGTGCTACCCGTGCGAAGCCGGGGTGGGTCGCTAGTAGTATCTATATTATAATCCATGCATTACGGCCTTGCCACGACTTTGGGCGGCAGCGGCGGCGGCGAGCGAAATCTTTATTCATTGCAAGGTCGAGAATCGCACCGCACAGCGGTTAATTGGCATCAAGCAATGGCTATCACTCGTGTCTTTTATTATTCTTACTAAGAGTTTGATTTTTGATTTTTGGATTTAGCTTTAACCCTTTAAAGACAATCCAGATACATAAATGTAGAATACCCAGTTAGCGAAGTCAATTCAGTTAGAAGACATGCAAGCAGAATAGTTAGTTAGCAGACGGTAAATTCAGCAGGAAGATAAGAAAGCAGAATGGGCATGTAGCAAAACGTCTGAAAATGTAAATAGTCCATAATATTAGAATACCTACCTAGTTATCCGAATGTCATACCGAGTAGTTTACGTGACGGCTGCGTAATGCCAATTACGCACAGTCGCGTACAATAGGTTCTTTATATACACTCGTATTGTAAATCCTCTGTGATAAAAAAATATATACCTACTTAATTATAATATACCTACTTGAGTTTTTTTTTCCTTCTTACACTTAGGTAATTTACATTTAATGTTGATTGATGCTCGAGTGACGTGAGAAATTGTCGCCGAATCAAATTGTATCGTGATTCGAATAAATTTGATAATCGAAAACCATAACTTTATCGACAGCGAACACGTAAAGTGAACGTTAACTTTACAACCACTAGGTAAGATTTGACACCGCGACAACAACACCACTGACTGACGTAAACCTAGTTGTAACCTACCAGTTTCTGAACGCGTTGTAGAGGTTTTACGATATGGGTGTAGATAAAATAAATTACATGACATCGCAAAATGAGTTAGTAGCGAAACGTCTGGAAATGTTAATCTATACATACCTATCTTTTCATTCGCAAAATGTATCTACCATTCACAGCGACATAATAACTTCTCTTTCTTTCTCTAGCCCACATGAGTGTCCCACTGCTGGGCAATAACTTATCTACCTAATATAAAATTAGCGATTTGAAAAGGTATTTCCACGCAGCAGCGCTTTATTTGTGCTGTCCGATTGCAAAGTTACTATACTCATTATAGAAAGTACCTGGGAGACCGAGCGTCGACGCTTGGGTCGAAACCGATATTCTTCGATTTCTATACAAAAACAAAAAAATCAATAACAAAAAATTTACCTAACAAAAGAACACAAAAAGATAACAAAAAAAAGCCAGTCCGAAGCTCAACGCTCTATCAGTCCATTCAGACGGCGGCAGCCGCGCCGAAATTACGAACCATTGCGCTGGAAATCTTTTTGAGTGAAAATACGGGAAAACAAATTTTCCCAGATATGATACCTAGCTAGATCGCTTTTTCGCCCCCGAACACCGCTAGACTGCAAATTTCATCGAAATCGTTAGAGCCGTTTTCGAGAACGTGAGTACAAACTATCAGTATATACAAATGTTTCTCGTTTAATAAGTAGGATAAAGATGTCTTATATATTCGCTAAATTAGGTAGGTAACAAATTAGGAAACGATTGATGACAAAGTTTTTGAACAGTAAAATTACCTTTACTTACCTTTACATGAGATCTCACAATTTTTTACGGTGGCAGCATTACAACGCGAGACTTGTCATTTTTGCACATTTTATGTTTTTTAATGGGCCATATTTGCTCAGAATAAAATGCGCACGGGCACTTTTACACATTAAACGCCGCGCCATTACTGAAAATAAAAAAATATTATTATTATTATTACTAAAATCAGTGATAAGCATAACCGGTCACTGCATAACTGTTATTGTTATTACATTGCCAACGCTGGCAAGGCTTCGGTTACACTATGCAGGTGGGCGGCATTTTAACGATAGCAAAATTATAGCTCGCGACTGCGTGATAGTTTCTACCTATAATATAATCTTTACTTTATATTATAAACGCAAAAGTGAGTTGGTTTGTTTTGTTACGCAAGTCCGGTTCGAAGGACCAAAATGATGTACGGGCTGCTGGTGCCACATTACACCATTCAATAGAAGATGTCGAGATGACTGTAATGAATAATAAATCACTGTATACGTAGTTCCGAAATATTATTGCCACTTAAACAATAAATATTAAAGGTAATCTATTTATATATAAACCGGGCAAGAGCATGTCGGGCCATGCTCAGTGTAGGATTCCGTCGCCATTACTACAAATACAAAAAAAATTCACCAGCAAAAGAGCCTATCTTCATGGCACTTACGTCCTTTTCTTGAGAAGCGCAGTTTCTCGGCAATAACTCAAAAACGGGATTATATCCGATCATGTTGAAAATAACTTTGGTTGAAAGTATTTATTACGCCATTTTGACTACGGAACCCTAAAAATGCATCCCTATTTCCCTTGGTCACGCCATAACTTGAGAACGGCTTGGCCAATTCAATTTTTTTTCAAATATTCCTTGAAGTCCGAGGAAGGTTCTTATGAAGAGAAAAATTGTATATTTCAACTTTAAGGGGGGAAGTGCGAGTTGAACTCGTGCATCGAGGGTTCCGTATTTAAGTCCTTATTTAATATGGTTCACATCAAAACTATTTCCCAATGTTGAGTGTTTAGTAATATACTTATAATTAATATTTCGGTGCAACAAGTCGGGGCCGAGGCAGTAGTCATTTATAAAATTAAAAAAAAGTTTTATTTAGGTGTTAAGGTCTATTTTAGGTTGCCAAAATTTTAACAGTAATTTTCAAAGAATTTTGTTTATATGTCGAATATTTTTGATTTTCATAACTTCGTTTTATTTTTCCTATAAAATTAAATGTCTATATAATTCATTGTTTCAGATTTTTCGGCCCGTAAATTTCGGAGATAAGGGGGGAACGGTGATTTTTTTGTAAATCTTTAGTCATAAATACGAAACTAAATGACTGAGCAGTGCAATTGTCGAACTACCTATTAACGCCACGCAATGGCTCTACTGATATATTTCTAACGGAAAACGGAGTTAGACCAGTACAAATTTCTACTAATTATAGGTATTATAAATGCGAAACTGAGATTGTCTGTCTGACGGTCTGTTTTTTACGCGTTCACGGCTAAACCGTTAAACCAAATTGATGAAATTTGGTAGAATACAGCCATGTCATGCGAAGGACATAATTACCTACATCCTGGAAAATTCGGAAGTTTTCGAAGGAAAAGTGAAGAACAAATTCTACGAAGACGAAACCACGGGAAAAATATAGTTATCCACTAAACGTTATAAATAAGTAGGTACTTTATGTTATTTTTTATTACATTCCTTCAAGCTTTGAAGTTTAAAATAACAAAGTTCTAAGTAACCGTTTTCATATCCTACATTTACGCGTGTATTGGATATAAATCCTAAAGTTACTTTATTATAAATTATCAAGTAGGTACACTCAGTTCCTTACTAAACCACATTTACAAGACAAACTAAATGGCCACAAGATTAATGCGTTTACGCGCTGAACCGAGGAAGCCCGGACTGGACTCTATTAGAACTAGAATTTGAAGATAACGTCCGTCTACGTCTGCTTAGTATCGGGGCGGGTGCCTCGCCACCCATCCTACGATATTAGTGTTTACCTCGAATATTATCCGTCTGTCCCTTTCGAACAATACTTCTAAAATGTGACAGATGCTGTAAGCACAAACAAACGCTTTGTTGTTGGCAAACAAATGAAAATTAGTTATCGTCCCATAAAAACCGGGAAGAGCTACCTGTGTAGCTACTTATATCTGTATTGGTCGCATTACCTCGTCATAGTAATAATGGCATTCCGCATATTGTGGAGGAGCGTGAAGCTACTGAAAGCTCGGCGTCGAGTCATTGAGCGGGCGGGCGGGCGCAGGCGCGCGCCGGCGTCACGCCGGGGGTTGCCCGCGTCGCCCTAAACACAACATTCTTTAGGTTTTTATCATAAGTGAAAGTGGATTTACGGATTTAGGTATGTTTAAATTTTTATTCACATACATTTTTTGGATATAAGTACTTACAAGTTTTTTAAATACGGGCTTTATAACCACATAGTTTTATTTAAGTAGTGTATTTGTTACAATTAGCAAAATGAATCCATAGCGATTCTGAACTTTGAAAACCTTGGACGGAACTTCAACCAATGCGAAGAGCCGAAATTCCATAGCGCTCTACTTGTTTAGATAATTAACACATTCCCGAACTAACCACTCGTCATATCTACAGTTAGCTCGATAAATAGATCGGTCACGAATGTGTGCATTGCTTAGAAAAACCACTTGCTATTAAATTGACTAACGTCTGTTGTAATTGTAATAAAAAATTGCATTACGCCAAATTGTAGCTTGCAACCCGAGGCGGCAGTGGAGTCCTGTCAGTCAGTGCGCGTCAGAGCGTCGTGCAGCACGGAGCGGGCGTGAGAGTATGCGCGGCAGCGAGCCGACGGTCCCGATGTGACCGCGACACTGGACCTCGCTCAGCGCCCATGCGATTAGCGCTAGCATGCGGTGGAGGCGCGCGGCGCCCTCGCGCGCCAAGGAGCGCGCCCACATCAGCTTCTTCTTCTTCATCATATTCTTCGCGGTCTTCGGGCTGATCGTCCTCACAGAGCTGCTGCTGCTCGAGAGGCCGCCAGCCTCCACCGCCAACCGTCGCTACAATGAAGACCTGCAGGTCAGCATCATGTTACACGAATGTTTACAAATCTACCAGTTACTTTTAATAGAAAGAGCGGGATTCTCGTTGTTTGTTAACAGGACCATTATTTTTTTTACGTTGATTTTGTTTTTTAACAGTAAGCTAATTTGGTCCTGATAAGCATCGTCCTCCCGATAAAGCGCGAATTAATGGTTTTAATCCAGATAACAGAATTTGGCTGCAAGGAAGATAAACTTAGTGAGCACTATGCAATTCACTCGTTCTACGAGTAGATAAGAGACACGTTTCCGTCGGTTTAGTTAGAACGTTTTTCGATGTATTTATTTAATCTACCTAAATTTGCATTTCTTTAATAAATAGGTAGTTATAATTGTAAAATTTATAATGCAGCTCTACTTTGACCACCTTTCTTTATCGGTATAAGTTATCATTGTTTTCGACGTTTGCGGTTTCTGGAAATAACACTGTTATCACGTTCCGGTTTTCAGCTGGTAACTAAATTAAACTTTATGCATATCAAAAAAAAACTAATCCGACTCCTGACTTATTAAATATTTGTAAATAATCCCTGAAAAATGCCTGACAAAAAATTGATAAGTGTAACTTATTTCAGTTTTTTATAAAAATATAATTATACAATTTATCGGTGAAAAAATAATTGTTAAAAATACATAGTTGTGAAAAAATTAATCGATCATTAATGTGCTAAGTACCAATTTCACCATACGATGTTAAATGTTAATCGACTGTTAGGTCATACATTCAACTGTCAAAATGTATGAACTAACAGTCGATTAACATTTAACATCGATTGGTGAAACTGGTACTAAGTCTATAACCTGCACCGGTCCCGATTAGGTCTTCCTTCCCCTTCAGATAATTAGTCCAAGTAAGCGATTTCAAGTAATGATACTGTCACTTCACATATCGCTTTGTTTATCACCTAAGTTGCTGCTGTCACTTTTGTTGCTATGGCAATAGAATAAGAGGCAGCAACTTTAATCAAACTTAAAAAATAATTGACGTCTCTGAGTGCGGCAGTTAGAGGAGTAATTTTACGTTGGTATTCCAATAGTTGATCCACGGGCAAATAGGTACTGAGTGACTGACTACCAATTAACAGAGCAAACCATGAGACGAGGGGAATAGACACATGTAAATTCGCAAATACATCGAATTGTTTGCTATTTCATGGAGTAAAAGTAAATAAGTAAAGATTTACGGCGGTTTGATTTCTACTTGTTGCTTACACTGGTAGGTACCAATACACGTATCGATTTAAGATCAATTCATTGATTTGCTGGTGAAATGAAGTAAGGAGTTAATCGAGATCGAATGTCTTATTAGTATGGTCGAGCCTTACGATAATTTTGATATTATTTAGTATTGTTTGTTTCCATATCACTCAAAAATAAACTTATAAGTATATAAACTTTCAAGAAGCCTCTCCGCTTTAAGTAAATATGGTGCTCTCTGCCTAACTTTAATAAGATAACTTTGTAGACGAGTGTAACATACTTATCTACAACAGGTAGGTATCAAGGGACGTCTCATTCCGTAAATAAGCGCTTTGTTCAAACAAATATCGATGTTTTCTGATATTTAAAAGATGGTCTTCTAAATGGATGTCTTTGTTTGGAGCGTATTTTCCTTATTCGTGCTTGAGAAGGAGAACACAATAGATCGGCTGCTTTATACGAAAATATGGTGGTAAATAAAGTTAGTACACACCAAACAAGAAGGAAAGTCGTTTGAGCAGTACTCTATTCTGGCTATTCCTTCCATTTCACTCCTTTAGAGATTGATTGACGAATAAATACGGAATCACATGATGCAGAATTTCATATTTATATATTTAGTAGTCACTTTATGTTACCTGCTAGCCAGTGAAAGAACAAAGAACAGTTTACCTACTTGTCGTGTAGAACAACAGTTCCCGATTGAAACGGACCAAACTGAAATTGGTCTGGGCGACTTTGTGCTTGTGGACAAAGGGCCGCCATCGCCTAAATTACGAACGAACACCGGACAAAGACATCGAAAACCCCGGATAGCTGGTAATCGGGGTTTTCTATAAGTTTTCTTGAATTGAAAAAAAATACAAAATATGTATTTAATAATTATATAACAAAAAAATACATGCCAAAAACGTAAATCAAACGCGGTTGATTATTGGAATGCCTGGACTCGAGCGACTTAAGGATTCAGAGACGTCGCACCGGAGAGCGAGCGCGTCAAACAAAGTCAGCTTTCCTTTTGTCGCAATACGATATTTTTCTTCCGATTCCACGCGACGCTATCCTCTTTTCCTTGAAAAGGGAAACCTGATGCGATTAGTTAATAATCTGTAGATACCATTTAAAACCTAGGTTTATATACATTAACAATTATATTTCACGTCTCGTAGACTTATAATTCTTATAAATTAAAGGGTTTATTGAGAGTTTGAATTACTTTTTAACGTGGTTCGAAAGGGGCACATTAAATCTTGAAATCAAATTAAAGTTGGTCTCATGAGAAGTAGGTAATGAGGTCGCAACCTTCAAAGTCAGATTGTGATTGCGTTGAAGTTCTAATGGTTCAATGCGTACTTGTATGGGCTGTGACTAGGGTCGCCGCCTTTTTTTTCTTAAAATATAGTATTTGTTGGTTTAAAATGTTTAAATTAACAAAAAACAAAGTAAGTATTTTATATTATTTGTAGTTACAACTTAATTTTTTAATTTTTTAATTGATGTCGAAAATAAAGTATTTTAGCGTACTTTTTTTGCTTTGTAAATTGTAAAGTACAAACAGCCATAATATAACACAAAATACCTCATCGCCGCTCGCCACATCGTATTACTATAAAGTACGGGTGGCAACCCTGACTGCTGCGAGCCACTAGAGGTTTTATTTTTAATAGAAATATATAAAAACACTTTTGTCCTCGGAATGCCCACCGAAAAATGGTAATAAGTAGATACTTGAATAGGAACCTTTTACCTATGCACCTTGCATTGGGGTAATTTTTCGTCTGTGCAGCAAATCCGTAAACATGCGTTTGTGCCCATTCATAACAGCGTCACGTCGCCATCGCTTTTAAAAACATAGAACTAAAAAGTTCCCCTGCTTTATCGACAGAGTTAACACCGGTGTGCCGTTCTAGAATGGGCACAAACGCGTGTTTACGGAATTGCCCCGCATACGGAATTACCCCAATGCACTATGTACGTAATTTTATAGTTCACAAGGATTTTGACAGATTGCCTTTGAGCATAGGATAGTGAATGTTATTTGTATGTGTTATATGTTTCTTGGCTATAAATGGACTCTCTCGGATCAAGCAGAGATTCATGATGCGGTTTCCTCACTTTTTATTTTTCCTTCCCCGTAGGAGAAGTTTACGTCAGCACTTGTGTAGTGGAAAGGCACCCTAAAATGTGAAGTAATCATATCTGTTTGCGGATGGTATATAAAAAAGGAAATTAGTAGTTTAAAGTAAATAAGTGACAATCCAAGCTTTTACTATAGTTACCTTATCGCCATTCCCTGTTTAATTTTCTGGGTTAAAAATACCTTATATCCGTGTCCGGGATAGACAATCACTTTAGCAAATTTCACATCGATCGGTTAACTCGTTACACTGTGAAGACTCAACAAACAAACATACACACATTTTCGCAATTGTAATCTAATTATTTTACACTCCAATTATTTTTATTATTGTCAGAATTGATTTCCGGTAACGTTAATTTATTAGTTCACTCATATTTACATTTCGCTAAACTGCTCTATCTTTATGACATAGCACAGCTAAGGGTGAAGCCACACGAGCGTAATTTTGTGAGTTGTGAGTTGCGTAAATATCGAAATTCAGTATACTGTCGTGTTTGATACTGTTGATTGAACCGGACTTTTGTATGGAATTTCGATATTTACGCGACTCACAACTCACAAAATTACGCTCGTGTGGCTTCACCCTAAATTGGTCAAATCAATTTCAGTTAATACGCAGTAGATACAATGCTACAGTTTCCCTAAAATATACTTTCCTTATACCAACCTTTCATACTTGGATGGTGCATGAAACATTATATCTGCCAGGCAGTTTCCACGCACTGGTGGCTGTTACGCAGAGTATTAGCTCCGGTCGCGTTATCGGTGACCCAGTGTTAGTTACCACTCTTAGTTACAGCCGGTTTATGGACCAGCAACAACTGCTAGCTACTTTTCTTTTTGATTGCAATCAAACCGTAATGAAATCGTATCAAGTGAAATAAGTGTGATGCCAATCATAAAATGCTTATATGAACAGACCTTGAGCTATAAATTAAAATTATTATTTGGGTGGATTTAAAAAAAAAAAACGTAGTTAAGAACTTAATTAAAAAACACTAACTTTTGCCATTTCATTAGTCATTTCGTTTCATTTCGTTAGTTACGTTCATATGGTTAATTTTCGTTAAGAAATAAAAATAGTTAGCGTTTTTTAATTGAGTCCTTAACTACGTACAATCTTTTTGAAAGCCAATGATTTAATGTACTTATTAACACCGTCAAAAGTTAAGTTAGTTAAGCACTCATTTATAAACACCGTGAATTTCACTAAGAAAAGTACTCGTATAGTTGGGAAATAGTAGATTGTTAACCTAGAAATAAAAGTGATCATTTGCATCCCGAGACATTTAGGCTGCCCGGACATCAATGTATGTACCACGTAAAATTAAGTACCTACGAGTAGTTAATAATAGTTACTGGTACATAAAGTAGTTATTGACACGAGTTAAAATATAGCTCTAAATAATACGAATCGATGACCTTTACGGAGAGGGGCGTTCGTTCACACCGTAATTCTCATACCGGCTTATTTCACACTTCGTCGCTAATATGGGTAATTTACCACACCTAAGTGCTAAAGGGGAAATAGTACTCATAGGAAGAGATTTACTCGACTCTACGACTAGAAAAAAAACTCATGAGCACCTATTTGGACATTCTTATTATGTGCAAGCAGGTATTTTGGAATACAGTTTCAATTACGGTTTAACTGTGGTAGTGAAGGATAGTTGTCACGAGTTAGTTTCGAAATTTCTATCAAGCTTGTTATTAAATAAAACGAGATGCAAGTGTATACAGAGTTTGACGTTCGCTCGGGCTAGACGAAGATAACGAATGAAGTTGAAGTCTTGCGAAAAGCTTGGTCAGTCGCTGCAGTGACATAAGAAGCGTGGGTGAGGGTGAGGGAGGCTTTTGCTCAGCAATGGGACAGTGTAGGTCAATACTAATCCTTCTAATTTTATAAATGTGAAGGTTTGTGTGGATAATTGTTTTTTTTAATACTTATTGGGCAGTCATGTAATTACTAAAATATTAAAAATGATAGATGAGAAACCAATTTCACCATACGATGTTAAATGTTAATCGACTGTTAATTCATACATTTTGACAGCTGTTAACACTCTTAGGGCCGTATTAATAAACTCGTCTCAACTGTGATCCCCGTCTCAAGATACGTCAAAGTAAACGTCAATCCACAGAAAACTGTCATTTTTGACGCATCTTGTGAAGGGAATCTCACACAAGATCAGTTTATTAATACGGCCCTAATTGTCTGTTAAGTGGTTGGTGAAATTCGACTTAGGCTTATTGCATAAATTGAAATAATTATTGGTAAAAAAATATTACAGGTCATTATACTATTAGGTACTAAATTGTTATAATATATTTGTAAAGATAATGATAATTAAATTTAGGTACTAATTGTTACAATGTCGTATGTCATAATTATTCAAGACAGTCATTTGATCATTATTTAGATATTTATTAATATTATTGCTACTACTACCTACTCACCACCAACTGCCGATATTTATGTTGTTGAAAAATGTTTCCATACCTTTTTTTTATTTTATTTAAATAAACTCACAATGTCCAAATTATTGTGTAATGAATGCGGGTTCGATTCCCGGTATGGGTAAATATTAGTGTGATGAGCGCAAGTATTTGTTTCTGAGTCATGGTTGTTTTCTATGTATTTCTTCTTCTATCGTTGTCTAGTACCCATAGTACAAACCTAGAGCTTAGTTTGAGACTAGGTCAATTTGTGTGAGATTGTCCCCTGATATTTATTTTATTTAGGTATTTTATTTAATTTTTCGTAGATTTCCTAGACTATTAGAACATTCAATTTTTCCCGGAATAAATAAAAAATCCCGACCGAGTGTAAAGTGTTAACAAGTAAACAATAAACGAGTCTTACACGGACGACGAAGAAGAAAGTATTCCATAAGGTATATCCACCACATACTACTACTCACAGCATACCTATCGTGGGTTGAAAGCAAAAACTCACTAAGTACACTTAAAGGAAAATGTTATTTGTTATGCAAGGCTGCACATTTGTAATTTGGCGCGAGAACCAGTATTGAATCCCGAGTTAGTAAAGGATTCTAAAATTGAACCACGAACCTAGTGAGTTCAAAAATAGAATCCTCAGCGTAACGAGGGATTCAAGGCCTCGAGACCCAAATAACTTTAAGTGCGGATCACACAATTTTTCACCTCACCGAGGCGACGCGAGGAAAACAGTTGGTGTTGGAAAAACAATTGCACGAGCGTCACATCAGTTGTGGCCGTTCTCGCGCAGCACCACCATTACTTTCTACGCTAGCGGTTAAAGTTGATTTTTGCGCGCAGATTTTGACCGACAAAGAAAGCCTTTCCGAGCTGGTGAGGTGAAAATTACATTTGTTCACTACTTAAAAAGCAAAGTTTAAATCGTCAAACAGGCTTTTTCATCTCAACCAACGATAGGTCTGCATAGTGGTCCAAGATGGTCGGGGTTTTTGTTAGTTAGTAGCTAGTAATCATAAGACAGCGAGCAAGCGGTCAAAAATGTAATGACGGCGACACAATGGTGTTTACATGACTATTTGGAACTACGCTACCAGCCCATTTGGACACATGAAAGAAACACTAGCAGGCGACATCATCCTAGTACTCTAATTGACTGAAATGTTTTTATTTTAATTAACATGACAGTTACCGAACATATTTTTATCCTGATACAGAACTATTTGCCTTAGAATCTATAAATAATGCCGAATTATCCTTATTAAATATGATCTTATCGTGAAACATAATATTAATTTTCTTCATTATTAGAATAGAACGAAATCATTTTCCCTGACGCCTACAAGGTCGTAAAATACCTTTTAGCTGTATTGTTATTAAAATAAACGTAGGCAAACTAATACCCGATCTATTTAGGTTCTAGGGAAACTGTATGAAACCTACTAAGTGATTCTCTTAAACTCCAAAGACGCTGATCGCTCCTACCTGTGGCGGGGGACTGCGCAGGGTAACTTTCAGCTTTTATAAATTAACGAAGGTCTTGCCGTGTCGCGGGCTCTTGCTCTATTTTGCTTGTCTTACCAAAAAAAGTTGAATACTTGAGTTGTTTTTTGTAAAGGTTGTTCACATTTATTTGGCATAATATGGACATCATTGTTCCGCAAAGGACATTGGCCTTACCCAAGGATGCCCACGAGACGGTCGGTCTTGTGCTACTTGCACCCTTTGGCTTCCATATTTATTGATAAAACTTGGGGTTGATTTTTATCAACACATATCCCGTGTTATGGGGACTTATGTACTGGAACATTTTTATATTTTATTAACGATGTCTTTTCTATAAAAAAATCTGAAAGTCAAAATCTGATATTTTTTCATATTTGTGACAATGTTTTAAAAGATAAATATTTCCCCGTGTCGGGTAATTAAATAACTACTCGTATTGTGAAGTTATTCATGAAATCGTGACTATATTTTAAATAACTGTTCGGGTTGAAAATAAGACGACGACTTGACATATTATTTGTTGACTCGAAATATGCGTGTTCCGTTACTTTCCTAAAAATAATGTTCAGTATATATTAAAAAAAAAAAACATTTTTATGCTCATTTAATTATTGGTTTTCAAATTGCGCACTTAAAGGAGACACTGTCATATTTTCAGCATTTCGGTTAGACAATCTAATATAACCACTGTAATCTAGAGGTTAAGAGGAACAAATCATCTCAAATCAAATCAATCACTTTTCATTAATATACTCTGCAATCTGTGTGGTGGCCTATTCCCCATACAACAAAAAATTGCTCCTTTATAATCTAAATGTAAAAAACCCATCAGGTGCCCTACTGTTGGACAAACACCCCCCTCATTCCTCATTCATTATAAGTTACGCAAAATCGTTACGAGAGAAATGCTGGCAATAAGACGGCGGGAATAATTTTAGTGAACCATGATTTTTAAATTCGTATAAAAGACTACATTCCAGGAACAGTTTCATTTCAAGTTTTAAGTATGAAGCTTCCTGTGGATTTCACTTTATCACGTTTCAAGAAGTAAAGTCCATAATATTATTTAAATGAATGCTGTTAGAGACATGGAAGTGGGCCTTCACTTGGAAGGCATATCCAGTACCTAATTGCTTCCGTGATGGAGCACAATGTTAGAGTTTGCAACTCACTTAATAAGTTAGCGGAGATGTCGTGTTCTTGAAATAATTGACATTTCGTATTTGTTTTATTTGCTTTAAATAGAAAATTGTCTTTTGCGGCACTAAAACTTTCCTGCAATGGTGACTTATGATTAATAATAACTAATGAATATTAAAATCAGACCTTCAAACAGATCCCACATGTAAGACACCTCAAATATTTCTTAATTTTCGAAAAACCCTGGTAACTCAGGAGAAAATGCACATTTTTCATATAAAACCTGGGGACAATAATAATATCATCCCCTGCGTTATCAAATATAATATTATTTCAAATTGTACTATTTTAGAACAACATTTTTTAAATGTTAGCCTACTTATTTGTCTGATTTTATAAATGTGTAAGCCACGACGTGAGCAAATAAATAGTAAAAAAAAAATTGTGAAATATTTCGAAAAATGGGGAGTACCTTAAAAGTTGATTCACCCCTGTAACTCAAGAACCAATAAAGTCTACCTAGTCATGATAGATTTCCTTTTAAGTTCGTTATATGTTTTTTTTTGCGACTTAAAGGGTTAAGGGTTAACAATATTTTTAACTTTGCTTTACATGTATACCTACCCTAAAATATTTTATTCTTAGAAATGTTATTATTGATCTTTGTGCGCGGTAAAACTTTCTATAGGTACATATACAACATTTCAACTTTAAGAAGCTTATAGTTTCTGAGAAAAAGTGAATGTGACAGACAGACGAACATGGCGAAACTATAAGGTTTCCTAGTGTAACTACGGAACCCTAAAAAAGGCCACCCCATATAAATTTGTCCTTAGTAAGAAAAAATATTTTGAGATTTTTTTTGCTATATTTTACGAAAATATCGAGTGTTTCACCCAAACGCCAACGAATCAAACATGACTCCAACAGAAGCAGATGTCATTTTGCTGATTATAGATCGGGATTAAATGTCAAAGTCAAGTTTGGGCAATCAATCTTGACAGTATTTAGAATAAATTGACGTCATTTTCCATTTTAAATGCGTACCTCTAAAAATGGCTTCACAGATTCACTACTAATTAGGCTAACCGCGTGATTGTGACTGGGCGGATTTTCACGATGAACAGTATTTGCACTAAGGTATATACCGAAAACATATTAGGGATGTGGGCCAGGTTCGAATTCACGGGCGCGTGCACAAACTAGGTACTTCGCTACCATGGTTTTTGTTAATTAAACATGTTTTGTTATTAGTCATAGAATAACACGTGTTTAGGTATAACACAAACGCCCAAAAACGTTCCTTGACAGCATGTCTCTTAGCGTTGCGATTGTCGGCGTGGGAAACAACGTTTTGTAAAAAAAACTTTTCACGATATTTTGGATTAATGTAATAAAGAACATTCGGTTTAAAATGAAGGGAAATACGGAATTAAAATAATGGGATTGCAAAGTTGAAAAGGTTGCTTCAGTAAATGTTTGTAGCCATTACACGATCCGCTCGTTTAGAGTAGAATCTTCTTGAGACTGGACTCCTGAGAATCTCAGAGTGGTCACAGTAACTTGATACTTGTATAGTATCGGTGTTCTCTTTCACAGGGGTTACAGGTGATGCCTCTTTGAACAAAAAGCCAGAGGTCACAGATTACAGATGAGAAATAGTATTTCGTTCGTTTCGTTATCATCGTTGTAAAATAAAATATATACCTATCCAGTTTCTCTAGTTCCAATTGGTGATTTGGAGATACCTAAACATTATTATTGTAAATATTTTCAATGTTTCTGTACAAATACTCATGTTAATATTTTATGATAAGAGATTATTATGCGTATTATTAGCACTTATTAGTTCTTTCGTCAAGCCTTTTAGCATTTCTTTGTTTCCCAATCTCTGATAGATAAACAATTGACTCAGTACCTTACCTGTATTTATTTGTAACATTTTGAATTACTTTTTTGTTAATTTATTCGTATTTCATGTATTTTTGTTTTACCATTCACTTTGTAATACGGATGGCATCAACGCGTCGGCATAACCGGTCAAGTGCGAGTCGGACTCACGCACAGAGGGTTCCGTATTTAAGTCCGTACTTCAAAAATATACCTTATAATGTACTTTAATTCGTATGCAAGAAGGTCTATTTTGAGTTGCCTAAATTTAACACAAATTTTCAACTTTTTTTAGATATTTCTCAAGAACTTTAAATTTTGAACACTTTATTTTATTTTTTCCGTAAAATATAAATAATTAGCTATACTTACGTCAGGAAGTTTTCAGATTTTTTGGTTCATAAACAGAGATAAGTGGAAGTCATTTTTTGTACATTTTTGGCTATAAATAAAAAGTACGTCATGGAAAACTATTTTTTTTTTTGCAATATGTAGATTAAGCCCTTTCATATGACACTCCATTTGTTATAATCTTTAAATTTTTAACCCCTCATTCTGGACCCCTTTTTCAATTATTTATGAAATTAATATATTTTTTTTACCGAAAACAGATGCAGGCAAGCAAGTTATACAACTATGCCAATTTCAAGTTGATAGCATTTGTAGTAGCTGAGAACAACTGCTGTGACATACAGACGGACGGACGGACGGACGGACAGACAGACAACGAAGTCGCACCATAAGGGTTCCTTTTCACCATTTTGGTACGGAACCCTGAAAACGATGAAATTATTTTCATAAAATGATCTATCATCCCAATGAAGTATTTCCTTAAACCGTTGGTTAATCTCAACTTAATTATAAGCCACAGTCAGAATAACTCTCACGCTAGTTCGCAAAGCGTGGATTGTTCAACCGCCTAACTAATTCGTGTCTGATTGGGCTGTTGTTTTAATGCGGTTTAGAGTTAGGTTTGCGAGGGAATAAAATGTAGGCCCGTTTCCCGTAAGCCGGGCCGACAGCGGCGTGAATAAGCGGCCCGGATTCCAGCGCCGTACCGTAAAGCCCCGGGAACGAATAAAAATTCCTCGCGTCCATCCTTTCTATCAAAAGGGATGAAACTAGACTCTGTTTCTATTAAGCTAATGTTGTTGGCGTGGTTGCAATAAATAATGTGAAGAATTTAATAATAAATAGTTATTTTTGTAAACAGCGATGATTGCAATGTTTAATAGTATCGATACCATCAATACATTTTATTGTTAAAATAAAATAGTTAGTCATCTAGAAAAAAAACGTTTTTTTTTGTCGTTGAAATGTGTAGATATAACCCACAATATTTAAAGGAAAAACAAGTTAAAAAAGTTAATTGACTCAACATTGAAACACGTATCGCAAGGTCAGCATTAATGCTATCGATAAAAATCTAACCATTTTACCGTTTGTTAGATCATGTTAATGATACGCAGAACATTAACAACTTACTATTTAATGTGGAGGTATTTTATGGTAGGCAGGTGTAACACAGAGTGATACGATACAATGTAATAACTTAATTTGACGCGTAGCAAGCAATTAGAGAGTTGTAATGTAATATTCTACACCAAATGATTGTCACATCCATATTATGCGGATAATATGTACATAATTCAGAGAAGAGCTTCGCGGTCACTGCACAGACGCAAGTTTTTTAAACCATGCCACGTCTCCAACTAAATAATTATTAACTTGTTATTCGTTTGGCCTTTTGTGTGTGCTTGGGGTCGATTTTTCCAATCCCCAGATAAAATTATCTGACAATTAAAGTAATCACTTTGCTTTTCTTTGTCATATGATAGAGAAGTACATACCAAAATTTATCTGACTGTGGGCTTAACATGCGCACGAGATAAAATTTGACAGGTGCTAGGGAAATGAATACATCTATTCTATATTCTAGCGATAGTGTTAACTGGAAATTATTTATGAATTATGTCTAATAGAAATTGTTTTGAAAGAGCGATGCTGGGTATCTCCTTGCGAGATTGAATCAGTAATGAGGAGATCCGCAGGAGAACTAAAGTAACTGATATAGCTCATCGAATTGCAAAACTTAAATGGCAGATCTGATAAAGGTCGCGGGAAACCGCTGGATGACAGCAGCAGAGGACCGATCGTTGTGGAAAACCTTGGGAAGGCCTTTGTCCAGCAGTAGACGTCTTGCGGCTGATGATGATGATGATGATATTCTGTAGGTATTACCAAGTTTTCAATAAAAAAAAACGTTTTTGTTCATCACTGAAACATTGTACATAATAAGTAGGTGCTTTTACATTACACTGGCAATTAAAATAGGCTTAAAATATATTTCAAGGACCCGCACCGACTTCGTACAGGTAGCACTGAATTAATGAATTATAGCCGATAAAATTTATAGATAATTCTTCTTTCTATTGGTGAAAACCGTATGAAAATCCGTACTGTAGTTTCTGAGATGAGCAGGAACAAACACGGAACAAGCGCGGCGGGATTTTAATTTATAATAACTAGGTATGTATTGATGACAACCATACATATAACGTTCATTTAGCACAGGAGTATTTTTACTAATGAATATTAACTTAATTAACGTGAGGTACATTTGATTTTATCTGTTGTCAAATGTAATGTCTATCGTACGACAACAAATTAGTGTAAATCACAATTTTCAGTCACGATTAATCAATTTAGTGTTTTCAATTATCGTGACCAACATCAACGTGATTAAAACGTTACATTCCGAGTTTTAGGTATTTTAACTTTTTGGTAATAAGTGTCACTGTTGTTTGCGGGCGAGTTGTTTTCAGGATAGTAATTCAACATTTTCACTGAATACGTTAGACTAATCTAGGTAACGGGTAAGTTCGCCTTTGTACACACAATCATCTTCATAAGAATGCGTATCTATATTTAAAAATAAATCTCTTTGTGCAATATAGATATACTTATTAACTAGTGATTTATAAAAAAAAAAACACCTGCTAAGAATACTGCCGATGAAAAGAATAAACCCAAGCATATTTGTGTAAAACTTGAGTAATGGCGAACGTTTGGTTTGTCTTGACCGTTGCGGCCGGAAAGGCTTATAGCAAGTTATGGGTGTCAATCGGGTGACCTGGTGGTGACGGATGTCCTTATTGTTACAGGGGTGGGAGGGGAAGACGGAGAGCCCGGACGGCGGGGAGCCGCCGGCGCCGGCGCACGCGGCGCTCGACGCCGTCTGGCAGCCTGTTGCTGGGACCAGGTAACCTTTATACTATCATTATATATACCTGTACATAAGTATGGTGTCAATATCGACGTGCTCAGGTAAAAATGCAGAGAGATGATTAGTTTATAGATCAGTGGGCAGAAGACCTTTTTGGGCAGAGTGGTGTGACAATGAAGTAGCCTTTACCACAAAGAATGGATTTGGGCAAAAACTATATGATGATGACTAAGAAAAGGATTGGAGCACTATTATAACTTTTTTATATACCATGTTGTACTAGGGCGACGAGTTCGAAATCGACATCAGCGTTGACTTGATTCTACTTGCTAATACGCTGGTTTAGTATAGAATTTTTGTTTTTGGTTGGCCGTATTTTCTTAAGGAGAACAATGGGATTTCAGTCAATCAAAAACATAAATACTATAGCAGACACAGGTTGCTCTAGTTATGAACAATCCAATAAATATAAGCTTCCGAGATTGATATGATACTCGTATTAGCGTCGCGGTAATCCCGGATTACCACGTTTTCAATAAAAAAAAGTTATTGTTAATCACTGGAACATTGTCCATGACAGGTGCTTTTACCTTACCTAATGAGTGTTTAGATGTAGAATCGGTCTGCGAACTCTTATTCGCTACGGGAGGGAAAGTCACCAAGTGGGAATAACGATTTAGCCGGAATGAATACTTGCCTGCATATTTAAAACATACGAGTAAGGCGTGGTGACGCAATGTTCACAAGTTTTTATGTAACAAGTCGCAGATACAATACTGCATAGTAGTAATTATAATCAATATGTTGTTTAACGGGATATGTTTGGTACGATACCACGAAAATAGAAATTCGACAAAGTGTAGGTATCTCCAACATTCCTCCTAATGGACTGAAAATGAAAGGCAGACGTTTACGTTTGCAGTGGTCGAATCCATTTGAAAGGTACAGGGGAAGAACATGTCGATGGCCTTGTTATTCTAATGTACTTAAACATGTTCTTTCCCTGTACCTTTCATTTGTTACTGACAAAGTGTACGACTCACTGTTCATTGATCACTGTGAGTCATTCGGTCATATCATTATATAGTTATTAATCGGAACTGAGTCACTAAAGAAGATTAGATTAAATTAGAAAAAGAAGCTATTATTGCACTAAAATACACATAAACATTACCCTTCTTCTTAAACAGTAATAAATAATTAGGTGTTGCGGTGACGAACTGTTTCTACTGTGATTGTTATTTTTATTTACGTTCTTTAGTTTATGAATAAGATTAAAATTTATTTTAAAAACTTTACAAATATTTACACTGGAATTTGCTCTTTGAACGCAGGCCAAGAATTGGATAATCTCTTTAAATAATATCATGAAACGCCCTTTGTGTATATATCAAAGGAGATCAAGGAGAGTCTTGTCATCGCTGTCAGCGAAGTGAAAATCCTCAATTAATTGAGGATTGTATGGGTCTCAAAATTCGGGGTCTACTGGCTTTATCTGTGTCAAAGGAATCCATTGAATTGGTATGGCATAGAGATTAAACGTCGGACCAGGTAGCAAGGCTCTAAGGATTTTATGTTAATCCTACCACTTTAGACTACGTCTAAGTTAGGAAAACTACAACTATGAATACATAGTTCTTGTTTTTTTTTAATGATGATACTATCAAATGAAATTGTAATAGGAATAAAGAGCCCATGGCTATAAATAATACGTTTTTCACAACACTGCTCGAAAATATTACCAAAGGTGGTTTGGTTCGGGTCCACAAAACATAACATATACGAGTATGAACAGCATATATATATGTAAAAATATTCTTGGCTTGTTTCAAATAAGTGACTCTACTAATTGATCCTTTTAGTACCTAAATAGTGTTGTTTTATTTCCTCGCGGTAGTTGTCAAAAGCACTTCGCCTCGGCAGAAAGGGCAATAGATGGACTCGTATACTTTCTCTCTCTACCTAACTCGTCCATCAATTGCATATTTTCTTGCCTCTGCAACAAAGTACCTATTTTGTCAAAAAAAAAACTAAAGACTAGCTTTTGTTGCCCACTCTACTTTTTTAACTATAATAATAGAATAGTATTTTATTGAATTTAGACTTTGACATTTTTGCAAGTAGTATTAATTCGATTAGGAATAAAATAGTTCAATACTTTATGAACAATCTTAATGTAAGATAACTTCTTTCGGGTGCGGGCGGGTTTGGGTGCTGGGTGGGGTCGGTATTTAATGTCTACTATTATTTGGTGGCCTATTTATTGTTAATTACTGACCCTGTATAATCGTTGTAAGTTAGGGTTTTTCTTTTTTACTTAGTTGCTAAATGTGAGAACCTATAATTGGCTATTTGTGGTTAGCTAAGTTATCTAAATTTGTATGAAGCTGTTGGTTTTCCATGGATTAATAAATAAATAAATAAATAAATAATAATGTTTATTAAGACCAATTTATTTATAATCATAATAATCTGTGCGTGTATCAAGCAAGACCAAACTAACTAGGTCAAGCTCTGAGGGTCTACCATATGTACAGCAAAGATCTTGTTGCCACCGTCTGATTCCATCATCAGATCGTTTCTTAGACACTATAATATTGTAGTGTTTGGTGTTATGTATGTTGTGTGATTATCTAAAATAAAAAAATAAATAATTTTGTAGCTGTTCAATTCTTATCCTTAGGTACTATTATTATAAAGTTGAAAGTGTCTTGGTTTGTTCGTTCCATTTTCACGGTCCAACGCCTCAACTGATTGGCTACTTTTTATCCCAGAAATTGGACAGTTCCCGAGGAAAAATCCATGGTCAACTTTTATAACCACTTATGGACTAAAATACCGTCTACAAACGACTCCTACCCAGACGGAGTAGCGGAAAAAGCAAGTAAATAAATAAAAGCTTGTAAAAATACATACTGAAAGTGTGCGAAAAAGGTTTTCGGGATTTAATCCAGTCATTTTACTGTGTTTACGGTTTTTAAAACATTAATTTATAATAGCCTGATTTATTTTACTCCATTTTTATAAGATATTCTAAGACACTATATGCATGAATCTATATGAACTTTCCACCAGGAAGTAGGTATATAAATATACTGTCAAATAAATGCCTTTTTTTTATTAAAAATCGTAATTGTAATTTTTGTGCCTAAGCATTATAATATTTTTGTCTATAATGAGTAAAAGGTGAAATCTAACAAAATATTTACACGGAAAACCACTAAATCAGCAAAATACATGGCTCCGGTTATATACCCTTAAAAGATAGAAAAAGTTAGTAATAAGTAGTGCTTTGATAAAAATGACAAAACTATTTATAAGTGTTAAAATACACTAATCCATTTGTATTTTTTTTATAAGGAATTATTATTTACCACCATAAAATCCACCTTCCCGTATAATTTTGTGTAAGATTTGCTTGCAACGTTTATATTTATTGTAATCAACAAGGAATGAAGAAAGCTATAGCCAATTACGACTTTTAAATACGGAAATATGCAAAATGAAAACAATATTCTAGCTAATTGAGTATAAATGAAACATCCTTAATTATTTTTTGTGTGATTCACCTTGAATATTATAAATCAAATATTAAGTAAGCAATATGAAAAAAAATGTTTATAACTAATTAAAAAAAAACAGGATTTTTTTTATTTTTTTTTGACTTAATGACTCATATTTAGTTGGATTATGTTTTTACCTAATTACTAGAATTATAATATATCCAATACATAAGAAAAAACAGCTATTATGAGTTATTTCCGTTTCACCATACTAGCGTCCGTAAATTTCCTGGAGTAATTAGTTTCTATAAGGCTGATTAAGACCACATTAGTACGATAGGTAAAGTAACGGTAAATAAAAATAAAAGCTTAAAAGATCATCCTAGCTCAGCCCACGTTTTTCAGCAATATAAAACGAAGCAATAATTAAGGTTTTTGTCTTTTATAATAATTATTCAACCAAATGCCCGCCGGGTTAGTTCAAGTAGGTATTCTAGATAAAAATTTGGCAAATTTAAAGGAGGCTTTTTCTCAATTGGGATTTGTCCGTCCGTACTAGGGTGAAGTTAAAATTTATCAAATTAGATTAAAATGATAAATATCTCCGAAACTAGTAAAAATCGCTGAACATGCATAGGGGTTAAATCGATATCTTTTTAGCTGCTCTATCAGCCCTTAACGGTTTGACGTTGGTTTATGAGACACCCTGTATGTAAACGTCTTTTTTTTACTTTGCTATGCTATTTAAAAAAAAAAACGCGTTTCGAGATATGTTTAGGGCGCTGGGGGTGACATTTACCCTGGGGAGTGGGGGGAGAGTTGATAATTTTCAACTTCGATCTAGTACGGACATATCCCAATTGAGAAAAGAACTCCTTAAAATTTGCCCAATATGCTATACCCATAATCTAATTTTCTTGAGCTAGGTATGCCAATCGGGCAACATTCAGTCGAGGCGTCGTAAATATTTTCCAGATCCCAGCACAACGAATGGCATAATAAGGATAATAAAACACCAGACAGATGCCTTCACTAACAGGGTGTAGCTGGGGTAAAATTTGGACACAAAACTCATTGTGTTATTATTCTGTTTTACCGTTTTTTAGTAGATTGTGTTTATACATTATATTATACGTATGGCTACTTAGCTGTTCAGTTAGTACGCTAATTAAAAATGTTTAAATGATCCATAATTCCATAATTCAGACAAAGAAATATTTTATTACTAGTTTTCGACCTTAATAGTGTTTTTCCATCGACGCTTTTGTTTTCGTCGCAGTGTTAAACACTCTTAAGGAACTTTATAGTTAGTTTATCATCCTCATTATTAAAATCCTTTTAACTCGACTACGGCGAAGCGAAAAAGAGAGTTATAGATATATTAATAACACTCCTTTTCATACAAATATATTTACACAATTAATTGTATGATATTGTATATGTATTTTAGAGAAGATAAACTACGAACTGATGAGAGCAAGTTGCCCGAAAATGGGACCCGCAGGGATCTTGTTATAACTTTATGTCCACATTAAAAAGCGAAATGATTTGGCAAGGGTGTCATAGAGGCAGCTGAAGAGACGTAAATGGCTGACGTTGTAACCCGTAAATTAAATGTTGTGTTTGGTTTAATGTTGTATGCTAATGCGGGACTGTCAGCAATATTGCTGTGGCAACGGATAGAGCTTTTGATATTGACTAACTAACTGAAAATCTATAGGGTATTTCTCGATGACCTAGAGCCTTGAAATTTGGCATCATGCGCCTTACAGCACAAGTAAAGGGATAAAGTTGAAATGTACAAATATAACACCCAACATGCAGATTACGTAATTTTGTTTTGTTTTGCGTAATTTTGTATAGAAAACTGCCAGCCCTACGCAAGCCCTACTCAAAGGTAGTCGCAAAAAATCAATTATCAATGATCCGATACTGAAAATTTATTCACTAATAAAAAGATCGAGTGCTTAAGACATCAACGCAGATAAAGTCACGCGGCAAAAGCTAGTAATCTATACAAGTATAAAACAGGGAACGATCGCTGAAGGTGATTTAGGCTTAACGAGATGAAAATGCTCCCGCGGAGACCATTACCCTCAGCTGCCCTCGAAGAACTCTCCCATTTGTTTCTGTTTATAGATGGTTTGGACATTACCTCAGGCCGCTCGCATTGATAAACAATAGTGCGGCACATTTGGCGTTGCACCCTAATAAATAGGTTGTTAAAAAAAATTGTAGCGGAGTTATAGGTTCCGTTGCCAAATAGGAATTATTTGATTATGATGCATTTTTGCTCAATATTCAAGGCACTTGTACTTGAAATTTCATCGGAGAGGCAACCGGATGGCGAGTGGTAATCTGGGTCTTGAAGTGATACCGAACCCCCCCCCCCCCCCCAACCGGCCGAATGTCCAAAATCTCCAAATAGGCGGGGGCGTAGATATGTGGGGACGAGGCGGATAAAACGTAAAATTTTTTGAAGAGGCAACCGGATGGGGATGCAGTTGCTTTGAAGTTTATACCCTATTTATATCATTTTTTTCCCATCCGAAACACGCGGGGCGTTTTCACACTAGAAATTGGCGAGCTTATTTATTGGTACCATATGTTGTTAAAAAATGCCATCCAATCCGGCTGGGCAGTTTCTAAGAAACAACTCTTCAATGTCACCAAAAAACCCTTATTTTCGAATTTTTGAAGGGTTGTTTCTCAGAAACGCCTTTTAACTTTTTTTTCAATCGTCTAGAGCCAAAACGGCCCGCGTGTTTCAGATGGGAAAATATAACGAGCAACGATTACAGTATTTAGAACAGCAAGATTTATAGTATTTAACTAAGTGACATTTAACAGGCAAATGTTAACTATAAATAACTAAAACTAACCTCTTTAGCTAGTCACAGGTTATATTATAATTTATTTAAAAAGTTTTAACTGTTTCTTATGACGATAAGTATCACAAACTTTTTGAAGTTATTTTTGAGCTGCTAAAATAACAACAAACTATATATGTAAAAGCGCTAGACGTCATTTTACTTCTGATAATAAACGATATGGTCACCAAAAAGTTAGTAGCATAAAATAGTTTTAACATAAGTATTCCAGATTTGTATTCAGTTTTGATTGCGGAAGAACTTTTTTTTTTGTTAAAAGTTGTTCTTGTGGCACAGTTTTAGGTCGCTGAATTATTTCCAGTGCCAGTTTCAAACTCTCCTAGCTCCACTACATGCGGAAGTTGAATACATTATAAAGTAATTTTCGGGACTGCTCCGAAGTTCGTATCGCTCATAAAAAAGAAACTTACATTAGAGAGGTTTTTAGGGCGCCGTAGTTAAATGAAAGTTACGTCAGCTACTTAACCCGAGAAACTAAAATTAGAGGTGTTAAGTATGTGTTTTGACCTTATTGTGTTCGTCTGTAGGTAAGTCTATTGTCACTGATTCACTATTGTTTGACCAACTCATCATTTGGAAAAATATTCATTTCCCAATAAGGTATTTTCCGCCTGAGCAGTAGTTTTTTGGCAGTGGTCACAATAACCCTATCTATCCCTTGTTATATAGAAACGGTTTAAACCAACGGTAGCACAAACACAATTACGTTTTTGTGAAATGAAAGTTTGTAAAGTGATTCGTTTGTTAAACGTCATCATCATCAGCCGCAAGACGTCCACTGCTGGACAAAGGCCTTCCCCAAGGTTTTCCGCAACGATCGGTCCTCTGCTGCCCTGTTTCCCTGCTACCCTGCTGGTCATCCAGCAGTTTCCCGCCCAGTTGTTAAACGTACTTGTGCTAAAATGAACGGACACCGTCGTCGTCACCTGGACTCGGACGGGTGGACCGATTAGACTGAGGTGGTTCTTAGAGCTGGCCATACACACTAGGGTATGCCTGCGCAGTTTTGCCTACATAGTTGAACTGCACAGGTAAACCGGAGCGTGTATGTGACACAAGTTGCCTGTACAGGCGTGGAAACCTGCACAGTTGTGTCACATACACGCTCCGGTTTACCTGTGCAGTTCAACTGTACAGGCAAAACTGTGCAGGCATACCCTAGTGTGTATGGCCAGCTTAGCTTTGTTTAATGAATCTGTTGGATCAATTAAGAGTTAGAGCTCTGAAACGAGCTTACATGAGCTCAAATTCATACGTTGGAGGTGTTTTTAATTATTGTTATACTCAAAGAATATTAAGAACCACTTGCACTATCTGCGTTAAATAAGTATGTTTAAGTCTTAAACATATTTAGTTTGTTTATTACCTAGTTATATTATACGTGGAAAACCCTTTTCCCTGACAGTGTTAACGAATTAGCCTAGCGGAGAAACAACCGGAGCAAACGGGAGGGAGCATTATCACTACGTTGGGGTATAACAACGTTATATGTTTTCGCATCAAACGTTGGGGGTTGTCCAAATATAGTTCTTACGCTATAATTATCCGCGGGTGAAGTAGGAAACTTGTAAAGCTAATCAGACCTCGAGTACATTTAAAATGCCAAAGTTGTGATAAAGTTTAAGGTTAACTGCTAATTGCAATTAGTGGCGTGGTCGTGTATACCTAATGCAACCTACTCTACTAAGCTTCATTCGCTCTACTAAGCTTATCTACAGATTATAATAATATCATTATTTGTAACATTTTACTGGTTAAACGTAAATTATAATGAAACAACATGTTATTACTAAAACATTTTATTGTAAAGAATAAAACAGTACATAATGCTTCTAACAAAACAGAACCCTATATTCGGCAAAATAAATTATTTTATGTTAACATGTAACTCTGTATGCTTCCGTTTGTAGGTCTGTTTGAACATTGAAAATAAAAATATGTCGTAGAGTTTGAATGAATTTAGACCTTCTCAATTAATGAATAAGGGAGATATAAAATCACCATTCTCAGGGCCTACATATCTGCTATTACCCGACAACGCCACTGCATTTTTGCAGATTAGTACTTCTCGCGTTCGTTTTGACGTATACATTCTGTGCTATTTCACGACTGAGTACAAATACTGGGTTATTTCCGACTTAGTTTAAATGCTGGGTAATTTCACGTCGAATTGCATTATATCTCGGAAGCTCTAGAGTTACCATCTCATAAGCCCTTAAGTGTTTTAAGCGGGTAACTTTAATAAAACTATTAAAACTGTCGGCCCGCCGGCTGGCGCGCTGCCAGCGGGTCGTCACTGAAAATATTACCTTCGTTATTTACCCCTATGGTCAAATATTATATACATTTTTCAAAGTTGTTTTTTAATTTAAGTTTTCTAATTATGTATAAAATAATTAATGAAGTATTTTCAAATAAGAATGATAATGCGCGTGCTACACGGTTTGAAACCACGGTTTTAATAGTGCTAATGGCTTTGGCTTACATATTCATACAACACTTTGAGCGTATGTATAAAACCATAACAATATTTTGTATGTGCATGAACCCAACTGTAAGGATTCGTAATTAAAAAAAATACAATAAAATGGATTCGTATACTACCTTAAAACCTCCTCACCTCATTGCGACTACGTTCTACGGTGGTAAACGAATAAATGTTTCTGACTGTACATTCTTTTTTCAAAAAGTCTAATGCCTTATTGAGTATGCAGGCTGTTTTACGAATAGTATATGTATATTTAATGTAGATGTAGTTACAATATGTTTTCTCCTTTGTTTATAGAAGTATATACTCGTGCTTATATGCCTCTAAAACTTCATTATACTTTTCTACAGCCGAAATATCATTAAAAGTAAGTACCCTGTTAGAGATAGTAACCGTAGATCTCTCTGATGTAATAATAATATTATGAAGAGCGACTTATCCTTTTCCTCTTTTATCATTCCCATTCGAGTTCCTTATCCGGATCTTAATGTTCCATCCGTTGCTGCCAAAATGAATCCAAAGTTGTAGTTTTTATAAGGAGCGATGATAATATTACATTGTAGGAGGTATTATGATTATGGAAACTCAAAACGATAACGATATATCTTTAAAATATAAACAAGTCACAAGATTTCCTATTTCTGTGAAGTGAGAGTTTTTTTATATTTAGAGATATTTATAATTATAGACATGGAATATTCAGTCTTTAAAGACCATTAAAACCTTTAGCCATTCAAATTTACCGTCGTTGATTTACTTAACTCTGTTGATTTCCCCACAGACGCACTAGATAATATAATAAGCGAGAAAAACCAAATTGTGCTAGACGTACAAATTTACCTAAAATAGTATAGTATAGAAAAACCTTTATTTCAAGCTACGAGGACCATATTCACAAAAACCGTACTGAATAACATACATTACAATATAAAACTTATAACTAATACAAAACTAGGTAAAAACACTTTCGCAGCTAGCCGAACGGCACAAAGCAAACAAATAACTACCTACTCGTAGAAGGTAACACATAAATCAGCGACTCTTTGCGTTGATAAATATGTAAAATATGCCACCCATGGGGTCCTGGTGTAAGGAACATTATACTTTATGACACTCCCCCGGCGAAGCGGATCCTTAATAACACAAACACAGAAATATCAATCTGAACCAAGTTTCATGCATTGTAATCTGTTGTATGCAGCGCACGCATTGAACAGCGCGACGGAACTCAACAAAACAGTAATTATGCATCTGTACAGCACAGTCTGATTGCAGAGCAAATTCGAGCAATTCACGCGCCAACTTAATTGTACAACCGCATCTTAATGAAGCCCTGATTGACGTACTCGTAACACGAGTCAATAAGCGAGGGGAGATGCAAAGTGTTTTTCTTTTGGTGCCCCGCAAAAGCAATTGCCGGCGGGTTGAATGGCTTCGATGAGTATCATCAGGCTTTGGAGGGTCCTTGACGCGACACAGGGCTCTCCTCGTTGAACTTTTACACATGCATGCGATTCGGGTCGGTAACTCTTTCTTCTACGCATGGAATGCTCCAACAATGACTTCGTTGTTTCTATTAGGTACTTTTTGATGTCCCAAGTTTGATAAAAATATGGTACTCGTATGATATGCAAACTTCAGGACAAACGCATCGTGATGGAAGTTTAAATGATTTTTGTACTTTGAGTTGGCGCCTTTTACCATATTTTGGTATTTTGGAAAGTGACTTGATTAAGTCGGTAAAGTGCCTTTATGTTCTTTTTAATTCAGCGCTTTTCTTGGCGGCGCACACTTGCCGATGCTGCATTTTCGGGGTAAAACATTTACGTACGTGGCTTTTAGATTGTTTCCACAGGTGACAGTGCTACGACGGGAATAGTCTCTGTCTTCTCCGGGCGGTTTAAAAACGCATGCTCAGAACTTTGGTCTTTTTTTATTGAACTGGGATATCAATGTCAATCTTAACGATAATCAAGTACGTAATGTATGCTAATAGTAGTTTACGTGACGGCTGCGAATGAGAAGGTTTCATATAATACTGTTAAGATACACATTCGTTGATAGGCTTTTGGCGATCAACCATATATATATAGAATATGAATGGTTCGTGTTAATAGTTTACTGGCTCGTTGTAATTTCAGCATTCAACTCCAGATTTAAATAGTTTCAAAATAAATTGAATCGTTTAATCTGCTGTATGCGTTAATAGCTGGCACTGGTATTCCGGAAGGGGTATAAATCCGCAGCGAGCCTGCCGACGACGCTGTAATGCATATCAATTTGGTTCTGCGCAGCCCGGCCCTGCTGTACTCAACCTCTACTATTTACATATTACTTGTTACCTGTATTACTGAATATTTAACATTATATTGGCCTCGCTGTTTGGCCTCAATGTTCAAGTATTTAACCGTGAATCGACACTCAAAAAGTTATATCATTATATTATAAATTATCGATGATAGTGATCTAAATAATAAAAAGATAATTGTCAAGTCTGTAATCCAACCGCCAGAATTTGCCATTTTGTATTTTGATATAAGCTGATTTTGGCCTTTCTTTGTAATTAACTTACAATTTACTGAAATTTGACATGAGTATTCTTTAACTTTTTTTTAAGTCATGAGAATAGAAAGTGGTTAAGAGTACATATCTTAACGCGGTCTTTATAAAGTGCATGAGCCATTATGAGTCAGTAAGGTAAGTATCCCCGAGCAATAAAGGCTGAAAGGCGCCATTCGAGCTAATAACGCCCTCGACGTAATGCTATAGCACCTATCAGCTCGCGCCGAGCTTGCCCATTGTGTCCCCAGACTAGAGAGCACACACCTACTCTGCCGAGGTACTGAAGAAATAATTATTCAGGCCAATGGAATTCACACCAGTGACCAGAGATTACAAAGTATTTTTTTATTTTAATTATCAGAATTGAAACGTAATGTATTTATATGTAATAAAAAATAATATTTCATTTAGACACCATAGTATTGATACTTCTACATATAGTTGGAAAAGGACAAAGTACTTACGTACGTAGTAGTTTACCTTATGTTCTGTTCGCACACTATCCAATTCTGTAGCTGCTACCTGTACTAAAATGCAGGGTGCATTAGGGGTATAGAAAAATGAAACGAATTGCGCAACTTATAAGCCTTGAAATACTTACTCGATTAAAAATGCAGTGTTGGTGATATCGTGCTATTTGTGCGAGTCAAGACTAGCTATTCTTGCATTACATATTGATCGCCAGAAGGCTCTTTGTTCCTAAATGTTAATACTTAATAGTTACGTCACAACCAGGTAAGTACTTTCACATTATAAATAGGAGCGAATAATGCCCCAATTACAGTCTAGATGCACGACTGAAATTGGATCATGAGCTGATGAAAATTTCGTTTACGGATTCTTTTAAACATTTTGCAGCTAACGCATCTGGTCGAATTTATCATTGCATGATTAGCATTACAATTTGTTGTTGACACACATTACGAGACATTATAATATTTTAGATATATAATAATATTTAGACGAATTGAGAACCTCCTCCTTTTTTGAAGTCGGTTAAAAAGTCACCTTGTGTTTATCTTTTCAAGTAATTAAGCAACACGTGCTTACGAGTAATTAGCTTTACGAACTTGGACTTCTACTTGCCTTCTACATACAGATTCATTTGGAGGAATTTAATTAGTGTCTCAGAATTCGTGTGAATTAAACTTCTTGATGAGGGCTTTGCTTACGTTAGCCGTTGACGAGAAATTGCCGGTTTCATGGCTTCGAAATTAATACCGCGCCAAGTTTCACGCTCCGCGGTATTTATTTGACACCGGATTGATGGCTTTCCTTGATAACGCGCTATATTTTATTTTTCAATTCGCCCGCCGCCAAATTGTTGTGATTTAGAGACGTTGCTCCGATAACTTTATCAGTGTTTATGTGCGTTGAGTCAAGCGGAACGACGTTCGTTTCGTTATCGAAAATGACGAATTTTCTTGTATAACCAATTACCTTAAACAATGTTCGGGTTTTCTGTTTTATTTATGAAGAAGATTCCCAATTGGATACAACGTTATATTATAATATAATAATAACAGGTATAATAGGTAGTACCTACTCAAGTCGTTTTATGGATGTCAACATAACTGGCTGAATGCTCGTATTTCGCAGAGTTTTAATTTTGTCAAACTCAATTTGTAATTTATTAAAGGGGACATCAACAAAGTACAATTTTGACCTCGCAAGGAATATCTATTGTTTAAGAGCTACTTCAACGTGTATCCCAATAATATTTTGTATTTTGCGGGGAGATGAAATACTGTGAAACAAAAATCGGTAAATTGTTTTTCGGCCTATTTAGTATTTTGGTTACCTAGTGGTAACAATTTATAGCAATAAATAGCAATCGTTAGAGGCCCCCAAAAATCGTAAGTAAAGAATTGCCGATTTTTTCGTTTTTCTTATTGTTTTATCTTTTTATACATGTGCAGTGAGGCCAGTGAGCAAAGGTTGAATCGCCTGCTTGTTAAAAGTTGCCTGAAACAATGTTGATACACGAACACGCTAAAAGTGGTCGGCATTACAATGTTGTAGGTATTTGTAAGTAAAATAAAAGTAAATAAACTGTAATTATAAAACACGAACAACCCCATATGTCGTGATATTTAGGCTCTGTTTTAGTTTATTCTAGTTAATATCGCTGTGCGGAAATACGTTATTAAAGGTAAGCACCATTATAACTATTATAAGGCGTATTGTAGAACATAATACCAGTACGTCAACATCAAAAGTAGATACACACTTTTGTATTGTTGCGTTACAGCCACGTTAGCAATGTCAAACAAGATTGTCAAACAAGATTGTCAAATATGTTAATACGGTAAAGTACAAAAGTGAGTATCTACTTTTGACGTTGACTATACGTTATGTCACAGGTATGGTACCTACTTACATCATTTTGCAAAATTAATAGATATTTGCTAAAATGTATGATGCAATATTTATGATTTCCATTTTTGGGTCATTGCTGCGATCAACACAGGTTGACAGAGTGGCAGAGAGATGGACAGATACGGACCAAATCGTAGGTGATAGTTCTAAATGTTTCATTTGGATACAGAACCTCAAACTTAAATACATTTTTAGCATCATCTAAATGTAAAATTTTCTCAAGTAAATCTTACCCTTTACCTGCAAAATTTACTTCATTTGTCTACTTTCCAATAAGCCAATCGGGTGCCATTAACATAAACTAAGCTAAATTGCGCAAGCCTGCACATCTCCCCGCGGCGCGCGTCCTACCCTCCAGCTGCAGGCAACTACATGCCTTTGTACTTTGGCACTAAATGTCTCGGGAATGCGCGATTTCCTTTCATGTTATAGTAAAAATAACAAACGATGATTATGGTAGTTGATAAGGTCCCAGCGTGATAAAAAATGGAGAGATGGGAACTTTCCAATCTAGTGCAATAGCGAACTGCCGCCGGGGCCGGCACTATCAAATATTGACAGACCCTTGCCGATACCACGCGACCCAGATTGCACTAGCTTCAGGTATTTATAGCGTGCTTCCGCTTGCTTTACTAAACATTTGCACAAATTCGCTTCAGTTTGGACTAAAGTAAAATGTGAACTGTTTTAATCGCAGGTTTTAAAGGTCCATTACAGAACGTGTATGGTAAAAAAATATCGCAGAATTTATAAAATAAAACCGGGCAAGAGCATGTCAGACCATACTTAGTGTAGGGTTCCGTCACCATTACAACAAACACAAATAACAATCTCCAAAAAAAAACATAATGTTAGCTAATTTTCTATTCAAACTTATCTTAGCTGATTTTCGGTAGGTATAAACATTTTAATCGTCTGTAACTCGAGAACCAAAGTTGTCTACTTAGTCGTGATAGTTTTCCTTTAAAATTCGTTATATGTGCTTTAATTTAAGATATTTTTCAGATTTTTAGTAAGTTAAAAAAAATATTCTTGGACCCCCTTTATTATCAAACTTTCTTAATTTTTTTAACCCCCGACGCAAAAAAGAGGCTATAAGTTTGACGTGTGTAAAGCTAGTATAGTAGCTCGACGTTGATGAGACGTTGCAAAAGAAAAGAGTACTAGATCTAGGTACTTTAGTAGTAGTAACTAGGCAGCTAGAAATAAACTATGCCACATAGGTACATAATTAATACCCAGCCGCTAAGGCAATGTCGTATGTGCCGTTCCAGCCCCGAGCCTTTTGGCATTCAAGGTATTAAGCCAAGAATTTACTTTACCCGCTAGCTCTTCGGCACCCTTACCCGTTCTTTGAGTTCATAACATAAATTTACAAGCTTAATTTTGTGGGTAATCTGCTACAAGTTGACAAAAGGCGAGCAAGTCGTTTAAAGCGGATAACTTTATTCAATCAATTAAACCGATTTCCGGTCATTCTCGCGCGCAATAACGGGTAAATACTTACTTTAGGTATTTCCTCCTTTGAATTTCAATTATTAAAGACACAGTTAAGTACCTCTCTAAGTACGATTTGCAATTCATGCCCTAAATTTCGACGTGATGTTAATTTATTTTGCTTTGTTAAGACTAATTGGTAGTAAAGCGATTGATCCTGATTGATTACGTAACTGTATATTCGTTGATTGAAGATAGTCTGTGATACTCCCTTGATTAATTTTACTCCTACAGTAAACATTTTATCGTAGTTATTTGTTCTGTCGTTTTCGTGTTGAGTCAGTTGTTTTCTCTTTGGTCTTTATAAATAAATGGTTAAGCAGATACTTAAACAATTATCTTAACATGTCACTTGTACGTACAGTCAGCATCAAATACACAGAGCAGCGAAAGCGGCCAAATATATCGCAACATATCTTTATTACTATAGGAATATGGATGTGTTGCGATATATTTGACAATTTTGGCTGCTCTTATCTATTTGATGCTGAATGTACACTCGTTTTATAAATCCAAATAGTCCACTGAATATGTCCTTTTCTTATGGTGGTCACTAATGTGCCGTTTATATTTTGAGAATAGGTAGAACAAGATAAACACATTTTACGTAAAATTACAGTTAAGGAGAATCTCAACTCAATAACAAAAAAAAAACACCGCAGAACAAAACCTAACGCTCTAGTTACTATTCAGGCCTTACATGCTTGGTTATGTTCGAGAACTGAAAATTCCATTGCATTTAATGTGTTTACACAGCAAGCAAGTGAGCTCTGCATTACATTCAGTTAGAATGGACTATGTGTGCAAGACACAGATTGTCGTCCGCATTGTATGCGCTCTGAATAGGAAATGACGTGAGCAGATCCGCCGTGATTTATACGGGAGAGGCAAATGAGGCTTGTTTGCGAGTTCTGGGCACGTCGGAAACAACCTGAAACTCGTTTGGGACTGTCACCTGCCGCTAATATAGCACTCCTCACGGCATTACACACGCACGGCGGACGGTTTGGAAAAACGACTCAAACTGATTTGTTACTTTTATTGGATACATCAATTTGATTAATGTTTTCCTAAATATGTTTTTTTGAGTTAAAGCTTTAAGGACTATATGGTTAATATATCCATCAAAAGATGCTTACATTCGTTTATGCTGTTACCAATATATTTACTACACAACGTGACCCTTGCTCGCAGCGGAAACCCATCCATCACGCGATAACAAACGCCTGTTCATACTTCCTGCGGCAGGATGTTGTCGTATACCATAAGATTACATTTCCTGTCGAATGAAATTTCTTATAGGAACAGGTGGGAGTCGATCAATACATCTAAATGCACTAAAGCACATCCTCTATGTGCTTCAGAATAAAAACAAGACATCACTTTAATCTCCCTGTATTTTCAAGAAATCGATTATTGATCACTTTGATCAGTTATAAAGTTAAGTTTAAATAATGCTGGCGTAACTAAGTTATATTATCCTGGTGGCATTATTTTGCGTACCTCGAAAGAATAAAAAGCATCAATTTTTTTTAATAAGCTTTTAACTTTGACTGTAAAATCAGCACCCGTTTCTGAAATGAGCTAAAGTTTCTGAAATTATTGTACCTAAGTATACATACGTCTAAGGCTTATGACAATGTAATATTATGGTGTTTTATAAGAGCTGACCTGGTGATGGAGTTGGAAGGAGACAACAGGAGCTCCGCTTTATTAACATAGACCTACAGAGTCACCGGATTAATACAAATTATACTTAATTTGTAGAGGGATTTCGTTTGATCCCTCGAATCATTTATTTTTTCACCCTCTTTCGTTGTCTTATTATTTTTTTATTGGTATAATTATATTTTTTACATGAATATGCGACTAAATGAGTTTAATTTTATTTCCTACTAGGTACTGTAAATAGCTACTCAAGATTGACATTGCTCTTTTGTAACTTTGATATTATAGTAAATACAAACATACTTTTTATGTAAACTATACCCAAAGCTTACACCAAATGATACTAATATTAAAATCCTCTTCATTCTCTGATGCGAGGGTCCTTTTACTAAACTAGCGGCAAGGCAACCATTATTACGCGGCTCCCCTTTCATATCGCACGGCTGCAAGCATTCAAAGCTTACCACATAACAAAATGAGATTTTACAGTCCGCTGCTTCTAATAACCGAGAGAAAAAAGTATTATCTAAGAGGAAAATAAGAGAGGCGCTCGAATTATACGTATTCTGCTACAGGTTTGAGTCATTCATATTTTACGAATGCAAAATACCTTTTGTTGTTGTTTTTATATTTATGTTTTCAACCTTCTCGTTTTTTTTTTTGATGGAAGACTGTGGAGCTATTAAGATTAAAAACCGGGCAAGAGCATGTTGCCATGCTCAGAGTCGGGTTCCGTCACCATTCTTACAAACACAAACTACAATCTCCAAAAAAACACAAATATTAGCAAATTTCCTACTTAGCTGATATTCGGTAGGTATAAACATTTTAATCTTTTCACTTTTTTTTAATTCGGATGGGAATATTTTTTTTCACCACCCGGAAAGGCTTTCTTTGTCGGTCAAAATCTGCGTGCAAAAGTCCACTTTAACCGCTAGCGTGGAAAATAATGTTGGTGCGGAGGAGGCGCTCCGCGACGTCGGCCACAACTTTTGTTATTATTTTTCCAACACCAAGTGTTATCCTCGCTACATTGAGGTAAAAATTTGTGTGTTTCGCACGGCAGCAAAGTTATTTGGGTCTCGAGGCCTTAATGCTCAGAATTATATTTTTGATCCACGCGCTAGGCTCGTGGTTCAATTTTAGAATCCTTCGCTAACTCGGGATTCAATACTGGCTTTCGCGCCAAATAACAAGTTTGCAGCCTTGCATAACAAATAACTATTATTACATAAATTGGGTATAAACTTCAAAGCAACCGCAGGGGTTCGGAATCACTTCAAGACCCAGATTACCACTCGCCATCTCCTACCACTTGCCTCCCCGATGAAATTTCAAGTGCCATTGCCTTGAATATAATGTCGTGCCTCTCCCGACAAATCTTCAATTTGATAAAAAGCTAAGTTTAATTAAAGTATTTAGATCAATGTTGAACTGCCCCGGCTATTTCTTGCTTAGACATTTTAATTTGATTTTCAATAAGAACATGGAGACCGAAGTCCTTTTGTTGACACGCGACAGAGGTTATTTATTATACATAAATCGTCGTAGTTTGGGATTTGTCATTGAGTGTTACGAATATAATGTAACCAATACATACTTTATTAAACTAAATGAGTTTTTTTTACTGCCTAGAGCTCTAAAAATGCCCACACATGTACGCATACACGTGCGGAATATTAAGCAAATACGTAAAATGTGGTTACTTTGATCAATTTCGAAAATTAATCTCCTATATCTCCTGTATTTATTCGCATAATAAAATATATAAAATATTGTATTGGTGACTACTGATTTGAAGCAATTTAAAGCAGAAAGTGTGTGACGATAGAAAAAAAAGCATTATGTAGGTTAAAATCTCAATTCTTAAATTGGGGTTAGTTTGATTATCCCTGTGTTTATAATATAATACAATACCAAAGACACCCCTGAAGCGCGTCAAAAATGAGTGGTTTTAGATTTGAAGTTTTTATGTCCTAATTTTCTGAAAATATTTACACTACTTATAGTTTGCACTCTCATATGAAACAAATAAAAGTTCAGTCGCGGAATAGCTAATTAATATAATAACTGACACATAGTACACAATCAATGATTAAAAAATATCAAAGTCGCCCCGTTGTTTTAAAGTCACCCCATACCAATCGTTTACGTAGTCAATGCGTTATGTAGAGTACAAAGTCATAATAAGAAATAGTTATTATTTTTATCCCGTAGCTACGCCGTTTTGAAAGTTGTATTAATTTTCCATAAAAAAAAGTTTACTTACTAACATACATTAATATGACATAACGGCGTTTCATGACAAGATGTTAAAATCCGATATGAGAGGAGTTGAAAAATGTTTATTTCACGCAAGATTGCTGCAATGGCAGATATTTACACGCGTTCAATCTCCGTAATCGGCTCTTACTTAAATCAATTTTTCGCACGGTATACCACATTTATGGAAGCGCTCTATGGGAGCCCTCTGTAAAATTCATCTGCGAGATGTGAACGAGTGACGGCGATATTCAATGCGGGGATACGTGCTTGATTAAAGCTGTCGGGCCGTGACAGTATTCCATGTATTGTGAATCATTGAGGATGGAAGGCTTCTGCTTTTAGATTCGTTCTATGGCAAAAAGTGTAAAAGTGATTTGAAGTTCAGAAGGGAAAGGAACCGCGTGGGGATAATGGCCCGGTCCTTTCCCATCATGCTGATATGAGGGCCGTTTACTTAAGTAGGTACGTATCTAGTTACGATATTAGGTTGCTAACTAAGAACTTAAGGAAATATACTGCAATATACGCTGCTGCATAATAAAATAAAAATATTTGTATTTGCCATTTATTTAAGTCTGCTCGTGACCACGATCGTTGCAATAAGATCCAAACATCGAGCTAATAAAAATATTCACTTTTATTTTCCGCGATTAAATCCCGTTTTCACTACAAATATGTAATACTAGTATACCTTGGACTCAAAAATATCTGACACTTCTCCGTTACTACATTACTGTTACTGGTAAATGCTTTACGGTCAACGTCAAAAATATGTTTACATTTTTGCACCTTAGATGGATTAAAGTGAAAAAAGGTAAACATATCTTTAACGTCGACCGTTCTAAGCTAATCTGCGCACCTGACACGACTTTTTGAACAAGGCCGAGTCTAACGGCAAGAACGTAATTATTGAAAGGAGTGACATTTACACGTCCGAACCTCTTTTTCCATTTTCGCCACCTGTTCCTTATAAATAGAGATCGGATAATCGGGAGCCAATTTTGCTTAACTTCCGTGTTGTCGGTGATGTTCAGATATAGTGAAGCGAACTTTGAATTTGATTTATTAATGTTGGAGCAATTTAGCCATATACATTACATGATTCCTTACTTAAGGTTAAATTAATACCTCATGGTCTGTAGCAATCTTTACGAGATTTTATTTACTTCGTAGCAACTGATGCCTATCTACGTACACCGCCGCTTGAAAACATGTTAAAACATCTTAACAATTTTGGGTTAAATGCATGTTCGTTTTACTTAATTGTAAAAATGAATTGAATAATAGAAATTGTGTTTATGTGATATGCTATAAAGTTTTTTGAATTTGAATTTTACGAAGCCACATCCATATTTACCTAGTTAGTTTTCTCGAGATTACACGAACAAGGAAAATTAGCTACCGAATATCCGATTTCTATTTGTAGAGCTAGGTTCTAGGACGAGGCGGCGGCAGTCGTGGGCACCGCTAAGGAATTGCTTAACGTTATGTATTTAGCGCGTGATCCCGAAATAGGACAGGGTCTAATTCCTTGCCTGCCTAATCAATATTGTTTCCGATTGTTATCTACAACACAATGTTTTGTCCTACTCTTGCTTTGCAAAGATAACGGTATAGCAAAAAGGGACAATAATATTGTAATTTTTTTTGTAAGAATGTTTATCTTTCAGTAACGCATTTTGGATGAAATGTGGCTTATAAGTAGGTAGTTCATGTGATTAATAAGAACATTATTCCAGAAAGTTTAATTATTTTCCGTATAAATAATAATAAACGAGGTCTACGCGGGCAAAACCTAATAGCATCGAAAAGGCTTATAGTTGCGGTCTGTTGTGGAGATAGACAATATGCATTTTGTGCCTGACAGCCAATCAATGAAAATGTTTAGGATTCACGTAAGCTGTATGTAATTCTCTATACATATAAGTATGTTTTTCGTTATACAGTACAATATTAGTACACGCGATTAAGTCCTGTTTTAATGTATTACAGTATTTGTGAACATCGCGAAAGTTTAAAACAAACAGTTTAAGTTTAGTTTGTGATGAGCAGTGGTCGGAATAGGCAGAGCTAATTTACCTAAGCTTGACGCATGTTCATTAAATGCATGAGTGAGGTACGTTTAGGTAAATTAGATCTCCCCCTTTTCCGACCACTGGTGGTGAGGACAAGTGTGAGCATCCTCGATATTTTTAATATAATTTTTAAACAATTGGACATATTTCTACAGTTAAAATACAATTTGTCTAGGTCCGATGAGCTATTTATTATCTTACTTAATGATTCAAGTTCGTAGGCGAGGTCTTACTGCTACGCCGTAGCGCGCGGGGGAAACAGCGTAGCCGACACGAATTTACCCATTTAATTTTACCTGAGTTCCTAGCGCGCGTAGCGGTCAAATTAGAACATACTTAGCGCTGGAATCTCATTTAAATGGCAACGAACGAATACTTAAGGGCAACATAGACTAACATTTCACCGGCTGATATTTAATTTTGTCAGTCACTTTATAGTATCAGACTATTAGTTTCTCTTACGATTTCAAGCATTTTCATAGCTTTTGGCGGGCAGGCCACCTGACATACTTGGGACTGCCGGACAGTTAACTAGTCTCTTTTGCCCTATATGTTTCAAATGGACGACGAGCTCGACGCCGGCGGAACGTGAGCAGAGCTCGATGTTAGTTCGATGTAAGCGTGGTAGGACGGTCATACAGACAGCGTTGCGCCATCATATTATATAGATGTCCCTTTGAAAAGGCAGTTTAAGTCAATCGCGTTCTGCCCTATATTTTGTCTAAGCATGACGTCGCTCGACGTGAGCGGAGCGCGACGCCTTCTCGACCGCTCTCACTACTTGCGTATAGTATGGCGCAAAAGTTCGCGCACGGCTCGCGTCACGCCGTCGTCACGCTCGCAGTGTGTCTGAAACTTTGAAGTTGTGTATCATGTTTTCAGATTCAAATTCTTCGTGTATTCAGCGTACGTCGAGCGGCGCACGGTGGAGGCGGTGCGCGTCATCGCCGCGACCAAGACGCGCGGCGCCGACACCGTCGTCTGCCGGCTGTGGCTGCTCGACAACCGCACGCTCACCGTCAAGGCTAAGGTCAAGGTAGGTTGGATCTTTGAACAATAACAGCTGTTTACTACTTTCTGCTACTACTAACAGGCGCTCAATAAAGTTTTTTTTTTAAAGTCGTAATATGCACCGCTAAATTACGATTTCTTGGATTTAAAATATGTTTCAGTGTAGGTACTATATTACAGAAACAAAACTACTATAGTAGCTTATTCAACAAGGGACTGAAGTAAGCCATTATGACACAATATATTTATCTACCCGAGCAAAGCGAGGGTGGATGAAGTTCGAGTGTCATTATCGCTTTTTAGTCTCGAGTTAAGCACTCTACTTTTCACTTCGATTGCGAGATAAAAACTTAACTAAACTTAATTAAACTTAAAATAGGGTACCTATTAACAATTTTAAGATAGACACGTCAATAATTCCAACTTAATAGCGCTATCTTTTTTACTCTCAACCCGTCACTGTTATGCAGAAAAAGACAACAACAATGTTGATTTTGGGGTGAGAACATAACAAATAGTCCATTGACAACATTTCCGAAACAAAGACTGGGGCGGTGGAGGTTGTATGCCCAGGCCGCTCTCCACCGTGAAATCCGACGACAAGGGCATCATCATCAAATGGCAACATGTATCTGGCTGTTTGTGGTTTTCCAAGGAGTTTTTTATAAGGAAATTAAAAGAAAAACTACTTTTTTATTGATTGTAAATAGGGACTATAAAAACACCTAATATTTTCAGAAATGAATTTTGCTTCCTGATTGGTAGATTTTAATATAGCTGTATTCTGGTTGGTTGATGCCAAATACCAAGTTTTTTTTGTAAAGAGTTTATATTAGTTAAACAGTATGTTTACCAAATAAGAACCCAACGTTCCGATTGACTGTCGATGCCAAATTAAAATGTTTTTCACTTCGACTGTGTGGTAAAAAAATCTTTAATGAAAAATATTTTATGATAATTTAAATTACAATTCGAACAATTCTTAATATTCAAAGATATTGTTTTTCCCGGTAAATTAATTTGGGTTTTAAGTCAAACACGTAAAAAAATCCAACTTAATAACGCTACCTTTTTTACTCTCAACCCGTGTTTGTGGTTTTTCAAGGCTTTTATAATTAAGGAAATTAAAAATAATAAGTGCTTTAGTCCCTAGGGAGTAAAGTGTCACTTTAGTCCCTAGGGAGTGAAGTGTCACTTTAGTCCCTAGATATTAAATGTATCACTTTAGTCCGCCTATACATGGCTATCAAGAGTCATTTTATAGCATGAAAAGTGAAAAATTAGGTACTTAACGTTTTCTTTGTTATGATTTAGTAGGTGAGATACATTTTTTCCGAGACACAAATTCTTTTAAAAAATTACCTATAGTCGTGACCTGAAATGCTTTTTTTTGTACGACTGGGAGTTGGGACGACAACGGCGATGACAACAAGTAATCTTTAATACCTTCTTAAATTTCCATAATCCCGAAGCATACTCTCTTGGAGTTAAATGAAATTATTTTTAATTTTATTTTTCAGCCCATCCGAGAAAACTGGAACCTGAAGTACAGCGCGTCATACGTCCTGTGTAACCTGCGCGACACGGACGTGCGCGCGCAGGACATGGCCGGCGGGGCCGTGGCCGTGCTAGCCAGCTCGGCCACGCACCGCCCCCCCACCAACCTGCTCAGCGTGCTCGACACCGCGCCTCAGAGCGGGATCGAGGTATACACACAGTAAATGAAAATGTTGAACACTTTGTGTCTTGTCGTAATGACCTTTAAACCGAGAATCAAATGACAAGCATGGTAATGACAAGCATGGTAATGACAATGATAGTCACAGTGACAAGGTTCTAAGTATGCTCAACATTTTTATTGGGTGACCGTACATTCATACTGTACGAGTCTTCGCTGCGCGTGCTCGATAGCGCGCATAAGAGAAAGAGAGGGATCGAGGCGTACGAGTACAGTCAGCATCAAATAAATAGGAGCAGCAAAAGTGGCCAAATATATCGCACTCATCTTTATAAGAATAAGAATGTGTTGCGATATATTTGGCCATTTTGGCTGCTCCTATCTATTTGATGTTGACTGTACCTACATGCAGGCATGAGTGGAAAGTTGAAAGTTGCACCTAGTGAAACCCTTGCCGCCGCCTAAAAATAATTTCAGGAAACCATCGCTAACTTTTTAAGTTATGTCATTTAACGCCGCTTGCACCATCTGCCTTAAGCCTTAAATCAGTTTAAGTTGTGTCAAAATGTATAGAAATGTCAAGTCGTTAAATATGTTTAAGACTTAAACATATTTAACGCAAACGGTGCAAGCGGCCCGCGACCCTATCATTGCTATCATTGTCATTGTCACGTGGTGGCGAGGGTTCCAATAAAAATGGATTATTATAATGTATTTTTGTGAATTATACTGTGATACGTTTTATTTAATATCTGACATAATTATTTCTGAAATGCTATACAGCACCGAATAAAAGTATCTGGAAGCGATTACTTATTCTTTACCATATCGATTTCAGGAGACCCTTCACATATGCGTAAAGCCGTTCCACTACTCGTACGCCCGCGACGACTGGCTGGTGGAGTGGTTCGAGCTGAACCGTCTCCTGGGGGCCAGCCACTTCTACATGTACAACGAGTCGTTGAGCGCGCCCGTGGGCTGCGTCCTCGACCACTACCGAAAGCAAGGGCTCGTCACGCTGCTGCCGTGGAAGCTGCCGATCGTCTCCAAAGTAGAGATCAGGTAAGAAGTAGGGTTGAACATGTCATTATGGCACAGTATTTATTAACCACGCGTTAAGTTGTTCAATGTAGGCGTTTTCTGTTTGCTAAGGTGTATGTGTGTGTAATGTACTTGCGTGTTGTTTAATGAGTGATGGTTTTATGTCATAACTTTAGTCTAGAGGCTGGATTCGAGTTAGTTGAATGCAAAGATCTTTATATACTTATATGCGATACGATGTCACAAAATTTGGTTTGGCGTACGGAACGATAGCGCTAGAATCTATGTACGTTAATTGAATTTTATAATTAACATTAACGAAGGTATAGTCGCTATAAAATATGTGTGCTCAATAATATAACTCTTACGCCTTGACAAATAGAGTTGAAGTCAGTTTTTCTTTTAAATATGCTTTCACATCTGCCAATTGCGAGCGAGATGTATTTTGCCAGTGTCAGAGTAGACTTCGGTCGCGTCCGAAGAATGTTGGGTAAAAATTTTGACAATTTGTAGGAGGACCGGTCAGATATTTTTATTGATCACCTGGTCTGATCCGATATGTTTGTTGGCGACTGTCATATCAACGTTGATTTACCAACTATTATTGACTTGTCTTTCCAGGACGGAGGGCCAGTTCGCGGCGTTCAACGACTGCCTGTACCGGTCGATGGCCACGGCCGGCTGGCTGCTGCCCATGGACGTGGACGAGGTGGTGCTGCCGCGGCGCGAGCGCACGCTGCCCGCGCTGCTCACGGCGCTGCGGGCGTCCTACAACCCGCCCAACAAGGCGCCCTCGGCCTTCCTGTTTCGGAACGCCTTCTTTTATTTAAGATGGGAGGTAAGGATTAACGAAGATAAAACCGAATTATTTACCCTGTAAATTGGTCAATTGGCTCTTCACATCAGATAAATATGAAGTGAATCTACTAGCATTTTGGACAAGTTCAGCGCTGAGTAGTGCTGCAAGAAACTAGCAAAAGGTATTTAAAAAACATTAAAATATATAATATTTAAAAAGTTAATTAGGTAAATCACAAAAAAATAAGTTACCGTCAGCATTCCTGTTAATAATAAAACACTGAGCTGTTGTATTTATTTATACCACGGGGTATAAACGCGACGACCGCGCGGTTAGTCTAGTTGGTAGTGACCCTATACCTACGAAGCTAGCGGTTCCGGGTTCGAATCCCGGTATGGGCCAATATTTGTATGATGAGCGCGAGTATTTGTTCCTGAGTCATGGTTGTTTTCTATATCCCCTGATATTTATTTATTTTTATACCCCTATTGTTCTTATTTTGAAATTCGTTAAACAAGGATGACGCGGAAGCGCCGACGCCGCTGCTAACGTCGCGTAAAACGCGCCGCTGGGCTGCTCCGCACGCGCTGAAGAACCGCAGCAAGTACGCCGTGCGCCCGCGCGCCGCCGTCGAGCTCGGCAACCACTTCGTGTGGGAGCTCGCGCCCGGCGCCAGCGCTGACGGCGTGCCCATCGATCGGGCGCTATTGCACCACTACCGGGTTAGTCCGTTATTTAAGGCATGGAGAAGGCAAACGACCACTCAAGTCACCTGATGGTAATTGGGATCTGAGGCCTTAGATATCTGCAATCCTAAGACTGTAATCTGAAGACGGATAATACGAAGGATTAGATACATAGAATGCTTCTATGCTTTTCGAACAGCTTAAAGGGAGGTTAAAGGGTAAATACTCGCACATATCATCATCAGCTAAACACATTCACTGAGAGCCTTTCAACCAGAGTCGCGGTACGTCCCGACAAGCGACCGAAAGGTGGCGAGGCGAGCATCTACTTGAGTCGACGAGTCCTTGATCCGGCAACTGAAACATAGCGCTATTAAAGCCGCGTATCGACTGCGCGCTCCAAACCCTCGAACATTGGCGCGCGCAGTCGATACGCGGCTTAACACGCCGCACTCGCTCGAAAACCCCAGCAAATACGCCGTACGTAATGTCGGAGTAGCAAGCTCCTAGTTTCACGAGTTGGAAGCTGTGGTACTCGATAACAAGGGCGTTTTTAACCCTAATGTCATAATAGGTAGTCATGGAGGAGGGTACTGAAGCCCAATGATGCAATACTGTTGCTGTTGTAGATCATGCACTTTATCTTTTTGCTGACAAGATGATGATATTCGTTACAGATGGCGTGCGAGTTCGGTGGCATGCAGTGTATCATGGTGCCCTCGACGGTGGACCGCACCGCCCACCGCTGGGCCGAGCAGCTCGCGCAGCGCGTGGCGGCGGAGAAACAGCTGATTGCCCGCGCCTGCCCCGCGTAACCGTCAGGGATCAAAAACTTTTAAACAAGTTTGGTCAGTAAACACATTTTTGAGACAAGATTTATGAAGTACAGTACTTAAATTACAAAAACCGGCGTTGTAGCCTTACGTACTACAACCCGCTGAGCGGGACTATTAGGGCTCAAGGCGATATCACACTGGTGATTTGTAAACGTGTTTTAAGCGTGTATAAAAGCGTTCATTTGGACGCAAAACGCGATGCGCAACGCGACGTTTCGTTATAAATGGGCACTTATTGTTATCACATTAGGTATACAAATTTTAATATTAGGTTAAGTTATTCTGTTTTTTTTTTTCTATTATTTTATTTTATATCGTTAATGTTGATGCAGTTGAGTAATCAATTAAATTTTTTCTCTCTTTCTTTCTTATTTTCATTGTATGCATTGTCAAACTACTCGATCCAACGAGCCCAAATATACTCCAAGAATGTGTATGCACGCACAAGTAAAAATAAAAACGAGTCATAATTGATGCAATAAAACTGCTGTCCAAGATCGTGTTTAATAGACACAGCAGAAAACTAACAAAACAGAAGGGACGTGATGGATGCGTGTATTTAGAACGCAAAGCATCGTCAACATTCACAACAATGAATAGAGAATATGTTATCCTAACCCTAAGAGTTATTGTAATTTTACCTCAAATGAGAAGAATTACGCATTTAAACGCATAATTGAACACAAAATACCTATACAGAAACGCGCATCGAGATGATCTGGTAGTGCCCTTCTATACGGTTACTGGTCAAAACACCCTACGATATACATAATGCTGCAAAGGTGGCAGTGCAATCTTGCTCTTCACTCTTAAACAGTATTTATTATAATTTAAAAGAGATACTTAACCTACTATTGATAATAAAAAAATAATGATTATTAAGTATCATTATTATATACACGGTGAATTTGTACGATGCGGTGTGTACTGTGTAGGTACTTACAGTATACAGGAGCAATTTTTTCTTACCCGGTAATCGATGGCAATTACATTTAAATTAGAGTTAAAGCGTCAACATTACCTGTTCGTTCGGACGTGTCTTGACCTTGGTGGATCTTTGACACTGCGTCAGTGAATTATTTAATTGAATAACCTACGGGTGCCACCTGACTCGGGCCGGCATTGCTCACCTGTACAACCATTCTGATCGAGCGACGGTAATTCTAGTCACATGTTGTCCGTCTAGAACTACAATTAGAAATTATCGAGCGGTTGGAATAAAACGTTCGATATTCTATCGAACTTGGCCAAATGAGGATGTCAAGTGAGAACGATAAGAAAATAATCAAGAATGTAATCATAATACATCTTTAGTAAGTGAATGACTTGATATTCTAGTCTGTCGTGTAAATTGTACCTTTTATTGTCAAATGTTATTAGATAAGCAAACAAAATGGTCGTATATCCCATTTTTATAGGCAGTTGATGTTACAGGCTTATTAAAATAAGTTCTAGCAACATTAACGTGTACAACATTCTTGATTAACCTGAAAGAGTATATTCCTTCTGTGCCTGGTTTAACTGCGCACTTTGTGTTGAGCATAACCTCGAGGTTATCGAATTCGTAGTTTTATGGAACAAATGAGATATACCTACTTAAAAACCATATAATACAATAATATAAGGTCTTTGTACTTTTTAAAACGTATGTGTAATTAGTTATAAAATTGTAAGGCCTCTTAATAAGTAAGTTAAGGAATAATGTCCCAAATTAGTTCGTTTACGCTAGTTATAAAATCATTACAATAATCTATTGAAGAGGACCAGTTCTTTTGATAAATTACTTACATGCATCAAGGTACAACTTGTTCGGTAATTGCTGATATAGGCCTGTTTTACACGGTTCTAGTATTTTATGCCGTGAATGCTAACAATTATATTGACGCAATAAATATTTTGTACCGACAATACAAGATATGTAGCCGTTTAAATACGCAAGATAATTGATTGTTTTTAATATTATTGTAAGCAATAGGCAAGAAATTAGCACACAAGCTGTATAAGAGCTTATACAGCCCTTAAAATGTTGAAACTGGAGTTATAAATAGTTATATAACCTCTTATACAGCTTTTGTGCTACTTGGGAAAGGACAGTGAAACCCGCGTCATAGAGTTCTACACGGTCTTGGTATAGGTCCGTCGGCAATCTCTCAATCTGCCGTGGCGGCGGCGGCGGTGAAAAAGAACCCATACAGAACGGTGCTTTTTGTTACTGGCTCAATGCGTTGAATTTGTTTATTGTAAACTATGGGCCGTATTAATAGACTCGTCTTGGGTGATACACCCTTTACAAGATGGGTCACAAGACTGAGCTTTGATTAATAAACCAATCTCAACCCCATAATCCTGATCCTCGTTTCACTTGATACGAGAATCTCATCTCCATTGATTATGGTTATTTGGTGACTTGAGTCCGACTCACCTTTTAAAAAATGGCGGATGCACTGCCATAAATCGATCATCTGGGTGCGTTTTCACAAATAAATCGGTTCAGAAAATAAGAAAATCCTATTTTGCATCGTGTATTAAGCAAAAAATAATATCTCAATCGTATTTAAATAAGAACATTACCTAAATTGTACTTTTGCCGCTGCATACAACTGCCTAAAAATGGTGTGCTTTGTGTCGTGTTTATGTGAAATTATAATGAGAGCTAGATACTTTTCTATTAATAGTAAAAGTACGAGGTATCGACCAAGCGACGGCCAAATAATAGCTCATACCCATGTGTACCTATAACAAACCAATGCTTCCGTGCGCCGGCCGCCGGGTTGGCCCTAAAGGCGCGAAACTAATTTCATTCAATTCAATTTCAAGTAAGTACCTACATACAATTTACTTTTTATACTTATTACTGATCCGTAATATAAATAGCATTATATCATAATAACAGCCAAATACTAGGCCAATGCTTACATTTATTAGTTATGTTAAATATTTACTTTTAAAGTAAAAATTATGCGACGTTTTATTGGTAGGTTACTCATCCAACCCGATATGCATCGATACCTCAATCAATAGGTACCTATGTTTTATTATACTGGTGTTTAGAAAACCAACAAAATCTTATTAGCTATTTTGTTAATTAATTGTGTAGGTTCCTACCTATTATAATGTTTCTAAACGTAAACGTAAAACGGGTCGCTATAAGTAGAGGAGAGGGATTTGACAATACGTATTGACTTGACATAAACATGAACGCATGCCGATGCGTACATCTACTTTATTATTGTTTGATAAATAAAAAGTGCCTGATTTGTTTGAAAACTTGTACTAACTGTTGCAACAATCAACTAGTAATAACTGTGAGATATATACAGTTTCGTGTCCTAACATAAATGTGGTGTAAAAAGTGTAGGTACCTATGTGTGAAATGAACGAAACCAAAGAATCTGCATTTTCTATCATTTATAGTGCTTAGATATTGTGTTTAACTTAAATTCGTTTTGTAGGTTGTCGTCAGTGCAATAATGGAAAACTTGGATAACAGGCAAGGTTGGCCGGAAACAATTAGGACTCCAAAAAAGGTACATCATATATTTGGAGGAGACAGTGTTCACAAACTTCAACGCCGACAGCAAGCAGTTGACGACAATGGCTAATCGTTTGCCAATTGACAAATAAACATGAATTTTACTTGTCTAAATAAAAATAAAAGGGCTTTTTTACAATGATGATCAAGTTCCAGGCCAGGTAAATTCAGTTTATAATGTACCTATTACATGACCTTTCAAGATAAAACAATTAACTTATATTGTTTTTAAATAAAATACCTAACTTTAGATGTAACTCAGGCGCTAGGGTACCCAATGTTTGTCAACTGCATTATTTAAAAGATAATATCATGTAAGATTATTATAGGTTAGAAATATCTATTTCTAATTAAAAGAGGTAAGTATAGGAGTTGTAAAGATCAGTGTTAATTAGTTCTATGGTACTGCACATAAAATATAAAAAACATTTGACTAATTTTAGTATTAGCTTTTCAGAGAGCGCTGATGCAGGAAGTTTTACAGTTTCATCTGTTCAATATTTAATTAAAATTTTGTTTGTATTGTATCATCAAGTGATACATAATTCATAGAGTAGATAAAACAAGATAAAGACAGATTTAAAGAATACATACATACATACATACCTACATATCATGGACAATCTCACACAAATTGACCTAGTCCCAAACTAAGCTCTAGGCTTGTACTAAGGGTACCAGGCAACAATATACATACTTATATAGAGAAATACATGCTAAAATATATAGAAAACATCCATTACTCAGGAACAAATATGCTTATCACACAAATATTTGCCTATACCGGGATTCAAACCCAGGAGCGCTAGCTTCTTAGGCAGGGTCACTACCAACTAGGCTAACTGTGTCGTCATAGAATATTAGTTAAATGTTTAAAATACTGCTTGTAGGAAATACAATATAGGTAAGTATTTATTTCAAGTTACCAATGTTACCTACTTACTTATACTCTCACTGCCTTTATTTATTACCAAGTGACAGGTTAAAAAAATCATTAGGTATTTTATAGAAATAGAATAGTTGGGAAAAAATGGATGACCTTAGTACAAGACTGGGCAAGGTAGGGTGAAAATTAAGAGGCCTTTAACCTGCAGCCTGCAGTGCATCGATGTGGGCTGAAATTATGATATTTATTTCACTTACCGCCTGTTTCACAATCGTCAAATACAGCATATCTGTCACATAAATTAAGCCCTTTCCCTTTCTTACACTTGAAACTGGACAAGGAGAGTGCAATCTTTATTTGACAGATGAATTTACTTGTAGATTGTGAAACAGGCCCTTATTTAATCTAAATTTATTTATATAATTATACCTTTTACATCTTTGAAACAGGTGAGTATTCCGGTCAGGTTGGTTAATAGTTAGATACCTAGGCTAGCTGTGAATCAGTTAAAAATAATCTGAAGTATATTTTGATTTTAAAACATATGAATGTGTAAAAATTAAGTATTTTTCTTTTATATAATAAACTGACCGCATTCTTAATAGTAGTTTTATTTATTGGTGAAGACATATTCAGGGTCTGTTATAAAGTTTCATTTTATTTATTGTTTTGAAGTTTTAAATATAATATTTAACTTAGTTCCTGTTCCACTATTGACAAGTAAATTTATCTGCCAGTTAAAGTTAGCCCTCTCTTTGTTTATTTTCAAGTGTATGAAGGGGAAAGGGCTAAATCTACCTGTTGGATATCTTGATTTTCTTGACAATTGTGAAACAGGTGGTTAGTGTGATGAAAGTAATTAATTAGGTTGGTCCTAATCATTCAGAATTTGAGAGGCATATTAAGAGGCATATTAAGAGAGGAGGAAATGAAATAAAAGTCTACTAATCTCTTGACTTTAGAGAGCCTTCACTGAATGTCTTAGTAGGTACAATAAAACAATGTAGTGTGGTTCTCATAGTAATGAATTAAATAGACACAAAACCATCAAGCTACTGTTGAAGTTGTATTGGCTCTTGGTGATTCAGTGCTTATATTGTATACATATAATAATGATAACTTTTAAACGTTAATACTTTGACATGAAGTTTCCGTTAGGTTTTCCCCTTATAGACCTAGATACTAATTGTTTTTTATTGAATGGATTGATTATGGAACTCGTATGCCTTTCTTTTTTAGGGTTCCGTTCCCGAAGGGTGCCCAACGGGACCCTATTAATATGCCTACGCTGTCCGTCCGTCCGTCCATCTGTCTGTCTGTCTGTCTGCCTGTCGGTCTGTCTGACCTAACTATAAAGAGCTGCAACTTTTGAACCGTAATAGATAGCGGGTTGATTTTTTTATTCTGAATATGTGTTATTACGGCGGATTTACTGAAAAATAAAAAAATAATAATAAATTGAAATAATCAACGTTTACCCCATACAAGAAACGTTTCTTTTTCAATGTATTTTTATTTTTGTTGTATCGTAAAAACGGTTTAACATACAAGCGTTAAGTTTTCGTTTTTTTCATACAAATGAAAATAGTTTATTTCAAATAAATATGTGTCTTTACACAAATCGACGCAAAACATTGTAACGGCGGCGTGGTTCGACATCTACTGTGTTTTTTTATAGTAATCAGCCAGAGACGAAAGGATTGATGTAAATTAAACACGATGTATTAGCCAGCAGTATTAGCGAAAAAGTGAAATTAAATGCCAAAAAAGTTCATACATAAAAAGGGAAAGGGCCAATGAACAATGAGCCATTCAGCGAACAGTACAGTCAAGGTCATAAATATGTATACACTTTAGTGCCTTGTCTCTTTAATGTCATGTTTAGGTCGGAGTTCAATAACCAATTTAACGGGCTTTTAAATCCTAATCGGCTGTTAGTCAATACATTTTGACAGCCGTCAGACTTCTAATCGCTTGTTTAACTGTTGGTGAACTCCGACCTTAAACTGCCATATATGGATGTCACAGCGATTAAAGTGACAAGGTACTGAAGTGTATACATATTTATGACCTTGACTGTACCTACGACACTCAGTACACGATATCACGTCATTTATACGCATTCTTATTGGATGACAGTTTCGGTTGGTAGTTATTAGTTCAGGATCTATCCGTAGAGACTAGAGGGTGGCTCCTTCGGTGATGCTTTAATAGGCTATGATCCCAAACACATTATTGAATTAATTAAATGACAACTCAGTGATCACACACTTAAATATTAAAGCGTTGTGGGCAAAGTCGTTAATGGTGCCGCGTTTGTATCCGCCTAAGCCGCCTAATGTTACCGCGTGATACGCGGCATACGAACGAACAGCAATGACTGATGACCGTTGGTGATATAAGTAGGTGTTCCTATTCTTAGGAACACGTCCTAATAGAACGCGAATGCGCGAACTTGCGATGATCGCACATTCGCGTTCTGACGACGCCTTAAGGTGTCGGTTGGTAGCCGACTGCAAGCAGCAGCAGCAGACAGCACGTGCCGCCGCGGCACTACTGATCTGCAGTCGGGCGTAAAGATCAGTAGTGCCGCGGCGGCACGTGCTGTCTGCTGCTGCTGCGTGCAGTCGGCTATCAACCGACAACTTCGCCCGACTGCAGACCAGTAGTGCCGCGGCGGCACGTGCTGTCTACTACCAACCGACACCTTTATGCAGTTATAACGAGTTCGCGTGAAGATCTAGCCTCATTTGTTCTGCTCCCACTAAATACGCATTAAGATTAGAGGAACTTGCTCCATCCGAGTTGGAAAGCCCGTGCCGTGTTCCAGGGTAGGTACCTAGTAATGGGCTAGCAGAGGCCTCCGTTTGAAAGCGAGCCCGCAGTGCAGCAAAGTATTTGGGGGCTATCTGCCGCACTCAGAGAAGTGAATTAATTTTTAAGTTTGATTAAAGTTGCTGCGTCTTATTCTATTGCCATAGCAAAGAAAGTGACAGACACAACTTTAAATGAAACTTAAAAGTTAATTGACGCGTCTCTGAGTGCCGCCGAAAGTCTCGACATTGCCTGAACAACATTGTTTCAGATTGTCTTATAGCAACAGTAATAAATAATTATGATCGGAAACCTTGTTAAACCATCATATCTTCCCATTGCCTTTATATAATTTAGGGTCGGCGCAGCATGGTTTTATTCTTCTACACATCTACTTATCAGCCATCACTATAGAGGCATGCTGGTCCGGGTCGGGGGCCCTCGGTCTCCGAGGGCCCCCTGTGTTTTGAGGGCCCCGGTGCACGGCACCGCCTACCTAGCCCTCCGATAGCTACGCCGCCACTGCTTATAGCCCTCCGCATTTAGCCTTATTATTTTGTTTCTATATCACCGCCGCTAATTTCAATGCTCTCCTTACAAATTCAAATAATTTATTCAGTAATTTGGTCACATCAGGCTGTTTTACTGTCGGTTTTACAGGCGCTTCGGACAAGACCAACATTTGATTGCTGAGAAGAAGCGTCGCAAGAAACTCGAGCATAAGGTTTTATACACTCATCATCATCATCATTTCAGCCGAAAGACGTCCACTGCTGGACATAGGCCTCCCTCAAGGTTTGCCAAAAGGACCGGTCTTGCGCCGTTTGCATCCATCGGTTTCCTGCAATTTTAAGCACGTCGACTGTCCACCTTGTTGGAAGTCTGCCCACGCTGCGTCTTCCTGTACGCGGACGCCACTCGAGAACTCTTCGGCCCCAACGGCCATCTGTTCTGCGAGCGATGTGCCCCGCCCACTGCCACTTAAATCTAGCAATTCTTAGGGCTATGTTGGTGACTTTGGTTCTCGTGCGGATCTCCTCATTCCTGATTCGATCACGCAGAGATACCTATTCCGAGAGCCCTCTCCATTGCCCTTTGAGTGACCTTGAGCTTTCTTATGACGCCCATCACCAGCGCCCACGTCTCAGTACCGTAAGTCATCACTGGCAACACACACTGGTCGAAGACTTTCGACTTGAGACATTGCGGTAGGTATATTAGACGAGAAGATATCGCGTTGCTTCCCGAAAGCTGCCCAACCGAGTCGGATTCGACCATTAACCTCTTTCTCGAAGTTGGACCTACCTAACTGGACAGTATGTCCCAGGTAAACATAATCGTCAACAACTTCGAGTGCCGAGCCTCAGATTACCACGGGAGTTGGTATTACATGGGTGTTCGACATGACCTTTGTCTTGTCCATGTTCATCCTCAGACCAACTTGATCAGAGGCTCTGCTGAGGTCATCGAGCATTGCGTTTAGGTCTGCCATGGTCTCACCCATGACTACTATGTCATCGGCAAACCGAAGGTGGGTGATGTACTCGCCGTTTGTACACGTCCTTCCCAGTCCAGAATCTTGATCACATCTTCCAGCGCAGCGGTGAACAGCTTCAGAGAGATTACATCTCCTTGTCTGACTCCCCGCTGCAGCGGAATACGCTCCGAGTCCCGGTCCTGAAGTCGGACTGACATGGTGGCATTTTCGTACAAACACTTTAACACCTCGATGTACCTGTAGTCGATTTGGCACCGTTGTAGAGACTGCAGCACAGCCCATGTCTCGATCGAATTGAAAGCTTTCTCGTAGTCCACAAATGCTAGTCTATACAGTAACCTATACGAAACTATATTTCCTATCAGGACGAGTCGTGTGCCATACTTTCTTCATTTCTACCTATGTAGGTAGTTTTTATTGTCGCTCGCCACTCGATATTTGAGAAAATCTATTATTGGAGGTCTTTATTAACGCAATAGAACCCAAAACAATGATTTTTAGAATTTTTGTGAGTTTGTGCGCGCTAATCTCAGAAACGACTTAACCGATTTGGATTAAATTTGGCCAACATTGTTTATCACCTGGATTAACACATGGGATACTTTTATCCCGGACTTTTACGCGGACGGAGTCATGCGGAGTCGCGGGCATGCTATATTATGAAATAAATAAAAATCTTAATGGGAACAATAAAGGCATTAAGTCTGCCATTTGTACCTACATTGTGTAATAAATATGCAAGTTCAATAAAACATTAGATTTGTAGGTGAAACTTTATTAAACTATCTTTATTAGATTGCTAAACAAACACCTGGCCTGGCTCGGGACCTAGAATGTGGATCTATAGTTATCTTTTTAGTTATGTATATTTGAAATGTTTATGTAAATGCACCATACGATTAAATAATTAGGTTGCTTGTTTAATTACATATAGGTATATGCCAATAAACCATGCCATGTGGCATAAACATTCATTAAATTTAGTGTTACCTCAAGTTCCTTGTTGTCACTTTATAGTGTACCTTAGCAAATTAAAAAGTGACAGTTGTTCTTATGGGATATTAGTGGAACATGGATGAAATGCTGTTGATAGTGTGCATAGTAGGTGCAATGACAGAAATATGGTTAAATTTGCAGGATCAATAGCACAAGTTGCCCATGACTTCTTTGTCGCTTGGTAGCTCCTCTCTACCTAAGTTTAAATCAAGAGATAAATACCTATCAGAGGGACAGGGATCCACTGAGTGACAAGTAAGAAAATACAACTTGTGTTAACCATACTGTTATAATAAAACATTAAGGTAAATTACAGCTGAATTTTAATAGAAAAACAATTATTTAACATGGATAATGAAAACATGCTTTACTCCTATCTTCCAGGGTGGCAGTACGAGATGATCATCTGAAAATAAAAAAACAACAAGTATATTATAATATACACCAACCTGTTAAATACAGTTTGGTTTCATAATTGTGTTAGGTAGTTTAATCTTTTAATGAACATTCACTAAACATGCATAAATCTATAATAATAATATTACTCCTCATGTAAATTGCCTGGCTGTGTTAAAAGTATCTCTGATAACATTATTTAAATAAGGATTGGCCCATTACAACCCTAATAGCCTTATATATTATGTTTAACCAAGACTGTCTGAGACAAGAGGACTGATTTATATTATACTAGTATTACCTTAAACTCATACAACTATATTCCTAGCTTGCAATATTAGTCCAAGTTTCTTCATACATTTATTGAAAAAAATATTCAGTTATGAACATTAGTTTTTACTTTTCTATTACATTATATCAAACTATTAATAAAATTACATGTATTGATAATGTGTTAGTAGGAAAATTGGACTACCTACTCTTGCAAGCAAGGCGCATAGTTCTACGAGTTTACCTGGTGTGATTATCCTAGCTAACTAGGTACCTTCTTATGTTTAAATAAATAAATTAACACTACATTTTACCTTCTTTAACCCGTAGTGTCCTGTCTACAGGACCTCTATATGGAAATTTTCCGTAGAAACTGCTGCAGACTACGTCAGTCTATTTTGTTATTTTTCATCTCAAGCAGATGGAACTGCAGCTCCCTGGTAGAAGTCCGTCTTTCTTCAGGACTCGTTTCATTGATTTAATCAAATCCAGTTACGTCAGCGCTGTTGTGGATTCGAGACGCTGCACTTTTTCACCTTTATCAATAGATAAAAACCTCATGTATTTCACTTTATGAACAAAGACGGCGAAAAGAACTTATAACCTGTACTGTACCTATAGGAATTCCATTCCATTCCCGGCTCCCAGTATGCGCGTTTCGTTTTTACGATTTCACAGGGTTTTTGAAAATGTGTTATATTTACATAATGACCTTATAATAAAAGCTAGTAAAACAATTTTAAATAAATGATCTAAAAATAATGACTTGCATTTCCACTTTACATCGAAATATTCATTTTTGATGGTTCATAATCTGTGTCAAGTCTAAACGCAAAAACATTTTCTTGCAGAATCAAAACGTTACACCGTTTCGTTCATGATCATCTGTTGCCCATTCGTAAAAAATGTCATCTGCTTAAGCTAATGGCCTAGAAGCCAAAGCTCAAAATAATAATTAAAAAAAATCAAGGATCAAGGTTGGGATGCGTTTCTCGAGTCCGACTCAGGTGATATTAGTTTATTAATAAGCGGCAATCCTAATCCTAGGATCACGTATTGAGTCGGTCTCGTAAAAGAGCGTATCAACGATGGGGTTGAGATGAGTCTATTAATACGGCCCTATATATTTGATAAGAAAATACATTTTATTGTGGATTAATCAACTTATTTTTTATAAGAGTTATGTATTTTTTTAAAGTCTATTACACAATAATCAAAGTACAAATGGCGCGCTTAATGCCTTAAGACGTTGTCTACTAGTCAACCGTTTGATATACCGAGGCCAGTAAAGTTAAGGAAAGCATCAAGAAGCATTTAACTTAAAGCCTGTGTCGTCACAATTGGCCAATCACTACAGTAGTTTCATAGTGTGAAAATTCATTTTAAGCTAGCTGAACCAACAAAGTGTCCTGTAAATTTTTTTATCGGTCAACTATTCTAATTTTTCTTTCGTGAAAAAACCAATTTGGTCTATTGCGAACATTAGATGGTCGCTGTTCTCAAATGATAAACTTACCAATGAACAGTATTAATTTTTATTTATATAGATTTTATTGAAAGGCTATAATGTTTTATTTAGTGATGGGTCATAGAGCCAATATTTTAATTTTAAAAGAGGCTTTGTAATAAGAAAATATGTATTTAAATACAGTATTGCTTTAACATCTGAGTCAAAACACTCCATTGGATGGAACTCTTCTAAATTATTGCTGTCTTTCCAATTCGAACCTCGTGCTGCATTGTTAATGCCTTAAAATTTTCAAAAATTACTAAAACTTGGACGCTACAATTTGTAAGGGACGGTCTCCTCTTTACCGCCTTTCTCGTCAAATTTGAGCGGCTAGCTTTCATGTATTTCCTCGCTTGTCGCTCAGTGCATCTCTATCATAACAGGCTACTTAGAAAGGGATATCCGAACGACAAACAAGCCGCGGGCAAGTTGTACTAGCCCCACTGCTGTCATACTGTTGTACCTACGAACTAATCCTATTGTTGACGTTAAGATGATGAGTTTTTAAATGTTCTTTAATTTTCAGAAGTTTAATTAGGTATGTAAGTAATAGTTATAAGATCACTAAAGGTCGAATACTTCATTATCAGTCTAATATTTCATTATCAGTGTTGTGAAGTAGCTGTATCTGCTTAACCACCGAAAAGTAACTGTAAATATGAGAAGTCGTGGTTCCGGAAAAAAACCATTAAAAAAATGTTTTGTAAATATCGTACTTAACCGTCGACATAAAGTAGATGCACAGGTTTTAAGTATCGTACTTATAAGAACCGATAATAAAATGCTATGAAATGTTGTTTAGCTATCGCTGCTATTCAAAGAGAACGTACACGTCTTATGTATAGGTACTTGCTTTTATGTACAGGTTTTTTTTTTATAAAGTTAGACATTTTGCGCACCGTATCTGTAACCTATTGTCTAAGGTATAACATTGTAGTCATCGATTAAGCGTCTGTGATGCAGAAAGCAAACATGAACATGGCGAAACAGTTGGCGTGTCAGCTTAGGTCGTGGACGAAACCTCAAATCGCGAAAATAATATTAACCAGCTTGTACGGAACTTACCTATTTGTGCGAGATTGACTTGCATTTTTTCAAAATTTATTTTATCTTTCTTTTGCGAGATGTATGCTAATTCGAAATATGGTGTACGTGTGTGCCAACTTTCATATACCTACATAAATCCGCGCCGAATTTAATGCGTAACTAAGTACCGCCATGCCAATGTGCCGTATCTTTGCTTGGACTTCTTGGATTCTTATTTAGAAAGCATAATAATATAGATATCATTATGGGTATTGATTGGTGATTAACATTTGGAAGTAGTTTCTAAAAATCTGTCATGAGTCCAAAATCACCGATTTTTTCAGAATACGGTCAGTTAAAGTTAGATGAAAGTTACTAGGTAGGTAAGGTTCATCTTTAGAAACGTTATGTTCAATATTAGTGCAAGTGTGCTTTATTCTCCCATTTTGGTTTAAACAGTAGGTATTATATTGGCGCTACTCAACTTGATTGTGGTTGAACGCCATCGCAAACATTAGGAATTTCACCTTGCCGGACTTTCTGTAAACCATTCCATTCCATCTAAAATAGCCCAACCACCAATTATGATAAAATCCACGGTCAGCGATTTTACTTTAGGTGTACACGTTTTGCTCAAAGAGTTAGTAGAGGCTGTATTTTTAAGACATATCATACAATTATCATACAAGTAACACGTTGTTATATTCCCATCTTGTTATTTTAATCTGAAAGTAATTTGTTGTAATTATTAGCGGTATATTGTTTGATAATCATGCAACATTAAAATTACAAATTATGTATTATGTATCAGTATGATAAACAAAACATAATTTTGATATTTAATTATTTATTTCTTTTGCTTATGTCATCCGTCGAAAAGCTAAACAGCGTTTTATACATAGCAAGCGACAACTTACGGCCGCACTCAGAGACGTCAATTAACTTTTAAGTTTGATTAAAGTTGTTGCTGTCACTTTCTCTGCTATAGCAATAGAATAAGACGCAGCAACATAAATCAAACTTATTGACGTCTCCGAGTGCGGCATTTAGTGACAAAGATATTGTCCACCTGTCTGTATATTTTTATCTGTGATGTCTATTATAGAGAAGGTTGTACCTATTCGATTCAAAGAATAACGGATTTGTTAGTCATATATTTATAAGGATCTTTTTTTAAATAAAGAAGAATATTGACTTGTGTAACTTATATTATTTATATCCCCTAGGAAAAAAGGGTATCGTACAAGAACGCTATTCTGTGCGCTGTTTCTGTTTCACTCGGTTAAGCGAACATGAAGTATGCTGACCTCCATCGCCCGCTGGCAAATCTTGAGTGGGGCTCTTGGGCTTCAGTAAGTGACCGAGCCTGAAGTATGTAGGTAGTGGGAATAGACTCCTCAAGATGACTACCAGAACAGAGACTAAAAAGGAGATAGCGTGGCGGGACGGATGGAGCATGCACTAATTATAAATAGGGAATAATGGCGAAAAGGAGGGGAGGCCTTTGCCGCAGAGGGACAATGACCAACACTAGCATGGCGTGTTTTTAGTTACCTATTTATGTCCGATTTCACTAACCACTTAACAGACGATTAGAGCGTTAACAGCTGTCAAAAACAATTTAACATTGTATGGTGAAATAGGTACTTAATCAATTAAAGATCTATATGTACGAGTATATAATTATTATATTGTATATTGGTATTGACGACGCGGCTAGCCTAGTTGGTAGTGACACTAGTGACCCTGTCTGCGAAGCTAGCAGTCCCGGGTTCGAATCCCGGTATGGGCAAATATTTCTTTGATGAGTATTTGAGCGCGAGTATTTGTTTCTCTCTAGAGGTTAGTTTGGGATTAGGACAATTTGTGTATGATTGTCCCATAATATTTATATTTATTATTAATATTTTTTATATTATATACGTATAAACTCGCGGGTAACCTTTACTATCTATTAGGCCACAACTACCTGCTACCCTATTCATGAAACGAACTGCTTTCCTTCTATTTCAGTAGAGGTCGATGTAACATAATACCTGTCGGGTCGCGTAACCAGTGAAAGTAATGAAAGCGACATCTAAAGTCATTCTCTGGCATCTTACGGAAACGTTGTAGTGTGTAGGACTGTCTTTGTTTTCGTACGAGTTCATTAATATTACAATAGGTGGCAGCACTTTGATGTTTTTTTTAACTACCTTTGTTTTACAGGCCGGAAACTACGAAAAACTACTTCGAATATTTAAGTTGTTTACTAAAATATTTTTTTTCTAATTGGAACCATGCGTTCTTTTTTACCCGACTGAGCGAAGCAAAAAGAAGGGTAATATGGTTAATACAGTCTTAAGTATCTATGTAGGTATGTATGTAACTATGTCATGTGACCGAAAATCGGATGTTCCACTTTAGCTCCTAAACTATTGAACCGATTTTAATAAATGGGGTGTCATATGATTCGTAAAAAACGTGCGAGTGTCATAGGCTATAAAAAAATTACATATAAGGGTGCGTCATACTATTCGCCAGTCGGGTTTTAGTTTTTAGAAATAGAAACATTTATTCGACGATTACAAGAAAAAAAAAACAAAACAAAGATTACAGATTACAGATTATAAAAGAATGGCAACACACAGATACCAAAATTAAACAGTAACGGTGCAGTTACACGGGTTTTTGAGGTAAGGTTAGGTTATTCAGAAGTTTTTTTCTCGAAAACTATGTAACGTAGACGGGATCCATTTGAAACGCATAAAATTTGTTTATCGAATGATTCTTTGGTGTAAAATATTTTCACCTGACACCCTTTTAGTCTGATATTACAGGATTAAATAAATAAAAGTTTAAGATCTATTGAGTTCTACTTATTCTGAAAAAAAAAATCCATCCTATTGAAAAAAACCGTTTTCGACTAAACGATTTTCAATCAAACATACAGATATAGACCTAACAAAAACATTTAAAATTGAGCAAAGTGGCTTTGATATTATATCTGCAGAGCAATTAACAAGTGGAATAAAAAGCAAGATTTACCGCCTGTTTCTTAATCGTCAAGTAAAGCATATCTGTCAAATAAATTAAGCCCTTTCCCTTTATTACACTTGAAAATAAGACAAGGAGAGGGCTATCTTTATTTGATAGATGAATTTACTGGTCGATTGTGGAACAGGCCCTTAACAAGATAAAGTTATAATACTAATACCCGACTACGAAATAAATATTATTATGTCACCCCTCCTGATGTTTCCATCTGTCACAAAGTAATGCTTAATTTTTCATTTATAAGTAATACTTTTTTTTTATCTACGCCCTGACAGCTGTAAGTATTACCTACCGTTTAACAAAAACTTAAATAACCATTCGAACAGTAACCAATCAATGAACATATTATACGAGTTTATACAGGTCAAATTAACCATGTGATATGTTTGTATAAATTTATTCTTACTCTTAAATTAATAGGTCTTGACATCCTCTTTCAACCTGCTATGTATGATCTACTTTACCCCTCGAGTTCTTGTACGTAGTTACTTTGAAATCTTCAAATTCACAAAAAAACGTTATGTCCCTTTTGTTCCATGGAACTACGAAATTTGTATTGAGCTATGAAGTAATTGTTCAGTACAAGATTCGTAGTTCCATAGAACAAAATGGGATATACCCGAAAAAACTAGGACTCCTGACCACTCCGATTTTGATGTGATGTTTCTGTAAGAGGATGGTTTTGTTAACCTTTTCATTGCGGTAAGTATAGCTCTGACGTCTGTTATTATAAGGGCAAAATTAGCGCAGAATTAAACCGTCACTCAAAAAAGCCCGCCCGGAATACAAATGCAAAGCAAACCTTATTCTGTGTTTGAACACTACACGACCAATCTAAGTAGAAACATTCTTTTTAAACTGACCAGGGAACAAAGTTCATTATTAGACTTTCTTAAAAATTAAAACTTTAATAAAATTAGAAAACATATTTTGGCAGTCTAAATTTACCGCCGCAGCATTTTTTCTTAAAAAGCATGATCCTATATATTCTGAATAACAAAGGCCCTTGTTGACCTGACCCCTACCATATTTGTAGAGTTGTAATTTATAATTAACCCTGGAGCAAGCACTTGAGTCTCAGCGATACTACAAATCACGGCGATAAGGGCCGGCGCCGGCGCGTGGAAGCCACTGTCTGCGGACCCACGTATGACTAATGCGCTCAATTAACTGGAGGACCGGCCGGACGCGGCTCTGTTTACTTTTTCACCGAGTTGGATTATATACAAACAGCGCGGGTCGCTGCCAAAGCTATTTGCAGCTGAACTATACAAACATTTGGTTAGGCAAAGATTTGGTGCTAACTACCCAGGAATAATATCAGAAAATTGCTCGGTTTATCGCGCTTTTTGATTACTTTCATTCACACACAACATGGAGCAAAAATAGCTTGCACGAAAAGCTTTCAATCGACTACTTATAGAACCTATTAATAAATCCACTGCAATCAGTTTTCGAACTGGCTTTACTTTGTAGAGTACTTGGCTAATTATGTAAACAGGGAGGGCTTTTATCGTCTAAGTAAACCGTGTTATTCGATTGCATGTGTAATGTAATTAATAAGATGCTGAATTATATTATAAACATGGATGTCTGTCGCTTAACTTTGATTCAGGGAGTGGGCGAGTAGTCGCGTGCGGAGGACGCGGCGCTGACGAGCAAACTTCGCTCGCTGAAGTAGCAATAATAAATACACTCTAATTTAACTTCGCAACAAATGAAGGCAATTAGGTTGAACATAACAGTTTTATTTATCTAGTGGCAAGCTCGGCGGAGATTTGTACGTCTAATTTGTATGCTGTTTGTTGTACACGATGGCTACCTTACAAATTGCGTTTGTTTTGCGAGCTTATATTTTGGTGCTACATTGGGTGATTTAAGTTTAATAATATGTAATGCTTGAGCAGGTAGAGTCAAAGACTATGGACAAATTTGCAAAAAGTACCTAACTAAAAAGCATTTTCACTTTAATGTGCAAAGTATGTAAATACGAGTATTAGTTAGTGAGCAATAAAAAAGAGATGTTCCGCTATTTTAATACATGGGTGGCATATAATTTGAAAAACTTGCGAGTATCACAACGGTACTTGTACGACAATTGAATACTTATTTAAAGGAGAAGTGACAAATATAAAGTTTTATTTCAATTTAAACACAAATCAAACAGCAAGTAAGAAACCTATAAGCTTGTACATACCTACCTATGTACCTATTTATACGTAAAGTACCTGCCCAAAATAATCGCGTACTATTTATTCCTGTTTATTCAGTAGTTATAAGATGCTATTTATTCAGTTACATTTTGGTCTTCCTAATAATTTTGTAATTTTTTTTTTAAATAGGACCACTATTGTAAACATAACGTTTTATGGGCCCATTCAATGGTTTTCTAGTTACGAAATACCCGCTGCAACCGAAAGCGCAAACTGAGAAGACCCAAAAATTAAAATGTAATGTAGGTACTGTTCTTGGCGAGTGAAAATAAAGGGCGGAGTTATAACGAGAGAGAATTGTAACAACCGCGGGAGCAATAAGCGGGCGAGTTGCGGCCGGTGGCGTCCATGAAACTTCGACCATAACGGAGGCCTTGCACGATTAAAGTAATTTCCTCCTCTAGACAAGTTCGCAGTGCACCCGCTCCCGCTGCGCTAGTAATGTGTACTAGATTCCTTGTGAACTACTTGCAAAGTGTCGCCCGGTGAGATACAATGCCACAGCGCTTGAACGTAAGGCCGGTTTAGTTTTTCATCCTATTTATATGGTTACAGAGCCGGTGCTACTTTCCATGAAACCATTACTCGCGAGTAACCACTTTTTAGCTCCGCTTCGGTTAGATATATTACAGCCTCGGTCGTAGTGAATTCACAATAAACTAGCTACTTAAATGATTTCCTGTTACTTCACAATGTAGCTAATGTAAATATTTATGTAGAGCCTAACGACTGCGAAAGTAACTTTCTTATTTCAAAGTCGCTATTTCTTATCCAAATCCTGGAACCCTTCGTTTCATTCTGTTGTTTACCACCAATTTCGGATTCGCAGTCAAACAAAGCGACAAGAAACAATTAAATGTTTTAATGAGGTTCTGTAAACAAGTCGGAGTACAGCAGCCACCGTCATATACACGCGTGCGTGCCGCGTAAAATACAACGCAATTTGACAACACGAGCAGTTTCATTCGAAAACGCTCAAACATGCGGAACGGGTAAAATGTTGCCAATAAAAAAGGTCAAACGGATAGCCTCGGGCCCGATTTTCAATATCTCACGACAGTCGCAGGTAGAGGGTGTATTTTTAGGTGAGACCTGTCGAATAGATCCTCATTTTGTCCATCAATCGCATTTTTCTTTGGCGCACATGTGAAGCAATATACCTACTCGTAGTTAGCCTATATAGTTCTCTATATTTAAATGTAAGTTTTCTTTGCACGTTTACGTAGAGAGTTAATTTAAACTTCAGGGAAAACTTATCATGCTTATGTCCTTGGTGCGCGCCGGTTTTGTAAGAACTTGGCTTCGTAAAGTAAATGCAATTCTTTTCGTACTGTTTCACATTTGCATGTGTACTGCAGAAGCCTGGTAGCCAGCTATCTGCGCGACGGGTCCTGCATGCATGGATTTGGCAATAACCATTTCATTGTCGATCGAATGGTCTCTCCGAACGCTAGATAGCTGTCGGCTGCATTGCTTGGTCGATATGTAGATAGTCCTTATGTAGATTTTACCATGAATGCAATGACGCGAGACGATTGGAGCTGAAGTATGAATATGTAGGTATAGGATTATTGTAATAAAGAGGTGTAAATAGCTTAAACTAACTAATTTAATCTATTAAAATAGCTACTACCCAATAATTTTGGACCATTATTATAATAAGACTATTAATAATATCGGAATAAAAGAAACAAACAAGAATTATAATGGTTTTGTTAGTTAATAATATTTAAGCCAAATTAATATATTTATTAATGTTTTATCAAATCAAAATATCAAAACTTAAAATCTGTCTGAAAATACCAGTATTCAGGATACAAATAAGTAAATTAAACAAGTACAAGTTTATGATTTCTTGCTTACCATATACGTCATGCCCAAAAACATGCTTAGAAGAAAAATCAAAATATAGAGAGCAAGCAGACAATATCTATTAAATTCATATCTATTAAATTTTTGATTATAATAAGTAAAATTTAATTTATAATTATCTCCCCTATCCTCCCATAGCGAGAATATAGTTTTGATACTAGTAAACTCTGTTTACAAATAATTAAATAACTATTAATTGCCGTACGTTAATAAACACGACATTAAATAAATGTGACGTTCAATATAAAGGGACCTTATGGACGAAGGAAGTTACGCTCTTCTTATTCTTGTAACCATACGAATAATATGGTAACAGTTCTAAAAACGGCGTAATCGCCTGACTCAGATTGTACGAGTATAACATGTCTGAGGACATTTAATTGTAATTGTATTCTATTCTATTCGATAATAAACGGTTCTATTTCTGTATTAGTTATTGGTGTTTAATTTAATAACACGCTTTTCGTTGTAATGTTATGTCGAACGCAATGTGGAAATTGTCATACGATTTATAATAATTGAGTTTAAACTAAGGGATCACAAAGGGATATTCTGATTTAAGCCTGCAGTGTGTGAAAAAGCTGTGATGTGACAAAGTGCTGTGGATTATCGATTTCTTACGCAAACTATTGAATCCAAATACCTGTACAGTCGAACTCATAAGTAGCTTTACATTTTAGTACCATGTACGTAGTATAAAGTTATAATATAGGTGTCAATAGCTTGAATTTAGTATTTCAATACTGCGACAAGGTACTAAAATGTACAGCTACTTATGAGTTCGACTGTACGTATACGGTGAAATGGTTCTGAACTCTAAATAGCTTCTTGAATTATTCCTATTTCACGTTGCGAGCTCAGAAACTAATCCAGTTGGAGCACGTCGAGATGCCAGTCGGTATTGAAGTCCGTCGGATTCATCGCGGCCGGCGCTCCGAGATGCGAGAATAGGCGCGGACGGAGACCTTCCTCAAACTGCAATGCCGTTAGTAGTTTATTTATGTATTTACCTACATGTAGTCATATAGTTTTCTGAGGCAAATCAAAAACTAGATTCAGGCCAATCTTGCCAATCTTGTAGATGACAACGTAGATCTTGATAGTGTATAAAGGGCAACATACGGTTTATAGTTCAACATTCGGTTACGTGAATAGCTTCATGTGTGTTCGCCTCGCAGTAATAGCGGTACGTAAAAGGGTGCCATACGGGTTTTCCAACAGATACACGCATTACGACGCTGGGAAACTCTTTACACGTATGAATAACGACGTCGCTTTACCTGCACTTTATTGAAAATCCGGCACCGATCCGTTTTACCTTTTTTATTATCGGAACGTTTCACTTGTTCCGCATTGTTGACTCCCGCGTTGACTCATTTATATTTCTCGGAATTGAATGACATATTTATCAAAGTGAATTGTTGATAAAATATTTTGATACGCGGGAGCTCGTTATAGACCGGGTGTATCGATTCACGATGTTATTGTGAGCTATGAACAAGTCGGCGCGGCTAATGGCGATCTATTCTGGCCAGCGCGGCTCGAGTTCGGCTGCGATTAGCCCTCCATTTAAATAAATAGCGCTTATTTGATCGGGCTCAACGAGCGCCGCAGGAAGGAAGAGACAGCGACGTGAAAGCGAGGAAGGGACGCGCTTTGTCGGCGCGTATAAAAGAAGCAGGTGCGCAAGGGTAAATTTCCGCCAACGAGAAAAATTCCTTACGTGAGACGTGAAAGGAAAAGGTATTTTCTAATAAACACAAACCGAGGTAGGCTTTTCTCGATCTCTTATAGATATTTAGCTATGTGATACATTCTCTTGCAGGGTTTGATTGCTTTGGAATTAAAAATGTTGCGAGGTTAATTAAGTATCCTTGCAGTTTGTTTATTGGAGTCATTAACGGGTAGACGGGTAAGCTTTTAGCGCACCATGGCGCTAACTAGAGCGGCGGCCCAGGTAGCGGCGCGGCCCGAGGTAGGTGGTAGTAATTGCGCCGGAGCAGTGGAGTGCGACATCAGTAATTGCTGGCGGGGGACAGTGACAGTCGCCTGATGAATGGCACCGGTGGAAAATTCACTCCGCGGAAAAAACTCCAGACATTTCTGTAAATTAAAACTGTAGCAGGAGTCTGATCTTGTTATCTGCCTAGTCGCTCCACGCTTGATCCGTTTGCTTTATTTCGATGCTTTAATTGCGCTTTTAGTTGCTCCAGAAACATACACAGCATAAACTGTCAGCTGTAAAGCAGAACCATAAAATAATGCGGACATGCCAAAACTGGGAAATAAAAAAAAAATACCTTATCAAGGTTTATTATTTCTCCAAATAGTTATTCGTCTAACTTAATTGAGTTCGAATTACAAATGAACAAATTTCAAATATCAATGACATTACTTACCTAATTAAAGGGTTTACCTAATTTTATGATCAGAAGGCCTATTTCCCCAAATGGTTTTAGATTACTAATTCTAATGCCCGTTACCTAATACCTAATTGAATATTATAACATAGTTATTCATCATCATCATCATCATATCAGCCGATACGTTCACCTCGTGGACATAAGCCTTCCCTAAAGATCTTCGTGGAGTTATTTATAATTCGATGAAAATGTCACCTGCTTTTGTTATTCCCGGTAAAGCTATTTTAGTTTGGGCGGCTTCGAGCCGAGTAGAATCTTTTACAAAATATTCAACGTAGTGATAATCGGGTTCACGCTCTATATTATAAAGTTTCGAAAGGTTGTACATTGCATAACAAATAATTGTTAGTATTCACGAGGGATTAGTAAAAGGTAGGGATGTGGCTAGTTGTATAGGAAATTTAGTATGCAATACATCCAGCGTAGTGCGATCTCTTGAAGGTTATAGATTGTGCGTTCTTTGTTCGGTTCGGGGGGGTGCGCGCGGGGCGCGGGAGGCCCGGAGGAGTAGTTCACTCTAAAACAGAGCGATACCGCCCACACCCGATACATTAACTTCCAATGCCTCCGAGCTTAACCACGCTAAGGGTCCACATGTAATAATTTATTACGCTGCCGCGGCAAGAGCTCTCGCGCGGTGTTGCTTTGGGCGGCCGGCGCTGGAATTAGACCTCTACCTGCCTGCCTGATATCGACCGGTGATAAAAATACAACAGAAACGAAGCGAGAATAAACGAGTATTAAGCGATTTCATAAAACGGTTATGACCATACTTTAAATAAAACTGGAGGGGAGTGATTTCGGTAATGATCTCACTCTCAGCGAGATTAAAATATACATTCTTTCAGCATTACTGCACGTGGATTCTGGTTATTTGTTGAGCAAGTTACTTTATTCTTTATAAGTAGCCTACACCCACGCAACAAAAAGTTGATACAAAGTAACAAGGGAACCTCAGAAAGTACTAACATTTTGTGATACCGTGGTAAATATTATTATAACGAGTTAAATATAGCCACTCTCCCTGGTTTTGCACGAATGAAATAACAATGTTTTTGCATATAAATCTTTTTTTTCTAATTCTTTTTTTTGAAAATTGATATGATGTTCACAATCATCACATCGAGGTTTTTTAAACTGCATCAAAACTTATTGCCTACACGGAGAAAAAAAATATTTTACCATATTTCCAGATTGTATTATAGTTATGATTCTGGTGTAGGAAGACAGATTTCAACTATGGTTAACAGATTTTTTTTATGACAACAAGTCATATTTTTGTTAATACTAGAATATTCTACTTAAAATCTAATCTAGTACACGAAAACTTTGATATTGTGTTAGTTACCATCTAATAGTTACAGAGTAAAATATGCATATTTAGCATACAACAGGTTTTGTATTCTACACAAAATTTGTTTCCTGCGATACTAGGTAAATCGTAATAGATACTAGAAATTATGTTGTGCAGAAGTAGAATTTTCTATTAATGTGTAAAAAACGTATAGTTGTCACATATAATACAATAAAATCAAGTAGAATTTACAATATTCTGTTAAAGGTAACTAGATTTTTTCTTCCGTGTATTTAAAAAGAACTCAGCGCACAGTCAGACAGAAATAATGACATTAATTTATACTATTTAGATAACCCATGATGCTTGGCCAAAATCTGAAGCAAGTAATAATGAAATAATACGTCGTTATTGTTATGTAGGTAAGAACAGTCGCAGTACGAAAAGATCCGTCACTCTGTTTTAATGCTGTTTTAAGGTCCAAAAGTGGCGAATTTATTTACACTGCAACTATTAACAAGGTAATTTAATAAAAAAATCACATAACTTCAAAATGTTACTTGCCGTAATCCCCTTCTACATAAAGTGCCATGGCGTCCTCGTGCCGCACCCGGCCCGCTCGCCCGCCTCATTACTGATTGGTTCTAAATTAAACTCGATCATCTATACACGGTAACGTGCCACGAGCGACATTTCGAACATTTAAATTGCACTTTGTCTCCTTTTACTGCGGCAAAATGCCAGCCACTCGTTATTCTCTCCAAGTGGATACTTGGAGCAAAAATGTATTCTAGATAAATTATTCCTGAACGTTTTGAATTTTCCGTATTTACATCTCGAGGTAAAACAGGCTTTGGTTGGTTTGGGAAATTGCGAAACGGTTTGTCGAAAACGTATCAGTGTCTTAGAGAAATGTTTGGGTTGCTTATGGAATTTTTAATTATGAGATTGTAGAATATTTAAATAAAGTAAGATTTTCCGACAGAAAAGTAATTTAAAGCTATCAAATAGTTATAATTAACACGGTTTGGGAGTGTTTAATCTGATTAAGGCACTAATTTTCTCGTCAAGGGTTGTATTTAAATTTCGCAAATATTTTTATTTATACCCCACAAATGGGTTCCGAATATCAAAAAACTCAGTCAGTATGACGTCTATTAAATTACTCGTTTCCCTAATTTTCTCACTGACAAGGAATGTGGTGGTAAAAAAAGTTCGCTGCTGCAGTAACGTCTATAAAGTTACAAATAAAGGAAAGAATTAACAATTTTTAAAAGATGCAAAAAAAAAAGTTACATTAGCGACGAGAGTCAGCGCCATGATTCATGGTGTGCCTGAGAGACTGCCTGATTTCCTTACAAAATTAACCTGATATCGAGTTATTAGCAATGAATGTGTTAATTAATATTTAATTATCTTGAACGCAGCGTTTCGAGAAGCTAAAATGTGTGTTGGTGCCGGCGGCAGTCCGACTGGCATGCCACTAGAGATGGCCGCGTCATCGGTCAACAATATGGCCCGCCTCTTATCGCTGCTGTTCCTGTTCTACCAAGTATGTGTTTTGATTTCGTTAATTCTTTTTAATGTGATTATTTTTAACGTGAAAGCTATACTTGTGTGACTAATTAAATGTTATAACAACTATTAAGTTAAGGACAACGCAGGTGTACTCGTATATCAAGGCAGTCTGCCTTTATTAAGGTTTACTTTCATATGGTATGCCGTTTGCGACGCAGCACAACTTGACTTGGCCTTCAACTCGTGTTGATCTTAAAATATTAACAACACAACTTACTTACTAAATTCAAGTTTACTAAACTTAAAGTTTGCAGAGTGTACTGTGTTAAATGGTGTGATACTTAATGAAACTTCCTTCTTTTTATTTATTTTAATATGACTGAATTTAAAATGTTTAATCTAACATTCTGTAAGCAGCTTTGTATACTTATTATTTGACAACGAACATATTTTTATATTTAATAAGATTAGTTAATTAATTAATAAAATTTTCGGGTACCTCCCATACACGTAAAACGGGGATATTTTTTTTTACTTGTCAATTTCATTGTGTAGGGTGTCATGGCATAGGTTTTTCAAAAATAGTGTGGGTACGTAAAATCATTTTTCGATTCAGGGATCCGTTTGCGAAATATTAAGCTTTAAAGTGGTAATTTTTGTTCGACTAGAGTGTCGTGTCTCCTACAGCTAAAACAACAAATTAATAAAAAATCTGGAAAATATCTTAAATGAAAGCACATACTTATAACGAATTTAAAAGGAAAACTATCACGACTAAGTAGATTTTATTGGTTCTTGATTTACAGACGACTAAAATGTTTATACCAACGAAGATCGGCTAAGATAACTTTGAATAAAAAAATCAGCTAATATTTATGGTTTTTGGAGATTGTTTTTTTTTATTTGTGACGAAACCCTACGGTGAGCATGGTGCGACATGTTATTGCCCGGTTTTGAATGTATAATATTCGGATGACTTCCGTACGCCACGTTCGTAGTAAAGCCTCGTGTATAACCACGCGGCTTGTGGCAAGAGCCCTGGCGGTCCGGCGTGCAGCGAGAAGCTCTTACATTAAATCAGTGCTCTTGTTTGTAGCCTAGGATCGTGTAATTGTGTATCGGCCGGTGCGGCACATTAATCGCGCGTTGGAATTGCGCCTGACAGGTTTTTTTCGCCCATTCAGCGTTTTTTGCCATCGTGCTTAAAAAACAAATTACGGATCAGGTACATAAATTTTAATTTAATGAGTACTGCATACAGGGTGTTCATATTTTATGGTTTTCACTGTGTGGAATATGTTGATAATGATGGCTATGAATGGCTATTTGAACCAATCAGTGAATAAACGCGGGTCTTCTCGGTACTATTATTACCCTGTATTAAATTATTGTTATTAAAAATCTTGTTTTGTTTACATTGGTTGAAAATTGTAATTTCCCCAGTTATTGTTTCTCATTTGGCAAAGTTTTGATTTTCCTTTTATTACTTTCCAGGTAAGCGGCGAGCAATCATTAAAATACAAATTAAACGACGGAAATGAAATACCGGCTGTAGCCCTGGGCACGAGCTTGGGACATTTAGCAGATGTAAGTGGTTACAAAATAAAAACCATAAAGGTATTTTAGCACCGAGATTTGACTTAACACCTAGAGCGAATTATTTTAGCAAATGAGAGATAATTATTGTACGGATAGTGGTAAGTACAAAGTGTTATGATTTTATTTTTGTATCCTACTTATTTACAAATCTCCTAACCACCTTAAATTAAGTGCAGAGATCGTCTAAAGTTTTCAACTAACTATTAGTATTTTAATAACGTTTCATAGCATTTGTCCAACGTTTACACGGCAGCACAACCCCAAGCAAGAAGCACACCATAAGTCTAATGCTACATACCGACCGTCTCGTGTAAGGCAGTAGCAGTGTGGCGTTGTTAGCAAATGTGTTGTGAGCCGACATGTCCGGGCTTGTTCTCGCCAGGGGGCGCGCGTGCTGCCGGTCAATGAGTCCCTGGCGACGGCGGTACAATGGGCGCTGGAAGCCGGCTACAGACACGTCGACACCGCGGCCCTGTACCGGACCGAGGCCGAGGTCGGCCTGGGGACCCGCCGCTTCCTCGGACATGGCAACCGCTCCGATGTTTACATCACCACTAAAGTCAGTATGCGATCTTGTAAACGTTTTATTTCTATGTCGCTATGTGTTGTTTATTTCTGTCCTTTCAGTTTCGAAAAAATATAAGGATAATACGGCGATACAGATAGAAATTGTTGCTTTAGGGTTCTTTTCCACCAAAGATATGCGAGGCTGTTAAGTTGTGCGCGAACCACCAATAAGATACCATAAGATAGATAGATAACCCCGACATAATTAGGACTCCTACTATCAGAGCTCATATCTCTTAAATGGGCCAACAGATTTTCACCAAACTAAATTAAGAACACTCTTGATCAAGTCACCTTTTAAACAAAAACAAATTAAATCAAATCGGTTCATCCGTTTGGAAGTTACGACGCCGCAGACAGATACACAGATACTCACGATAAACTTATACGACCCCTCGGTTTTTGTGTCAGGGGTTAAAAAAACAGTCGAAGAGGCCCTATAAACTTATCTTTAGGCAAGTCGCACATATTACAATTACTAGTCGACTTAAGCAAATTAGCAGTCCTCGTAGTGTTTATTAGCAAAATGTTATTGGGTGCAATTTATTCAAAAACATTCCAACTTCTTCCGGATTATATTTTGTCACGCCAAATTCGTCTCACTACCTCGTTAAACCTCTATATTTTACTATAATTAGGTAGACATTCGTTAAACTGGCGAAAACTGCCGGAGTAACACGCTATCTTTCATGTCTTTTGGTCTAATAACGTTTCTTTGTCGTGGCAAAACATTAAATGAGTTTATTTTCCTCCGTCGTAGTTATGGAACGATGCTCACGAAAGAAACGAAGTGATTCCAGCTCTGAAGAAGTCGTTAGAATTGTTACAAATGGACTACATCGATCTCTACCTCGTTCACTATCCAATGGCGTATAAGGTACAGTCTCGACTCTTTTGTTTTAGTTTGAAAAATAAGGAAAAGCTACGTTCACGTTGAAGGTAACTCGATGTAGAAGTGTGTTTTGAGTTTAATTTCTATGGATCATTTGATTTAGCCGACTCGTGCTCGTTTGCATAGATTTGGATTCAAAGAATAAGAATTTATCATATAACCTTGATCGTCTAGACATAGAAAGGCACTATCTCGTTTAAAATAATATTATGTAATAAAGTACAGACCTACTCTCGTTTAGTAACTTCGACGGTGTCAGCACAAACTTTGTAGGCAGGACTACTCCAGACTTTAAAAGTAATTCGCTGTGTTTTTATTTAAAAATTGTTAGACGCTTATTAACTCGCTACAAGTTTTCAACAGAAAGTAGTTTCAAGAGTTACGTCGACGTTTTTTTTAATTGCCAATTTCAAGCTCACGACGCAGTTGTCATAATAAAAAAGATCTGCTAAGTAAGTATATTACTTTGCAATCTTATAAGAATTTATTTGAAGTTTATACGTACGAATGTAGGGATAAAAAGACAGTTATAGTTACAAATGTACCTAATATGTAATCATGTACCTAATTAATTAATAAAGATTGTACGATTTAATCGTTATCAAAATCATATTTATAAATAACTCAAAATAATAATAATTTGATGTTTAACGATGTATTAAATAATATTGATTATTAGCAGTCATTGCTCTTCCAAACATTAAGTCGAACATAGCGAACGCTGAAATTTTTAATCATATATTTAATTTGGTTTGCCTTCTGGCTGACTCAAAAATATACGACGCATGAGTTATGTCATGTGACACACATGAGGTCATAAAATACAGACGTTGCGGTCATAAACTGAAGATATTGCACTATATCAAGTTTCTACATAAATACCAATATGATTGATTATACAGGTTGTTTGGCACATGGTTGGACATTTTGGACAAACGAAAACAGCGAGTAGGTGGGGCCATATGCTATTTACTTAGCCCTATAAATCTGGCCTAGGCCAAGGTTTAAGAAAAAAATAAAATGAACAAAGTGCGAATATGGTAGTAAAATTTAAATTTATTTAGAGCAATTGACAAAAGGAATAAAAAAATACCAGTTAATTAATTTTACCATTTATTAATTATGTAGCATATGACCCCATCTCTTCGCTGTTTTCGCTTGTCCGACCAAATGCCAAACACCCTGTATAATAAATTTCCACCCACTTCCTCCTTAATTATATTAGCGGGCTTAAATTTGACAGGTGCTAGAGAAATAAATACATCTATTCCATATTGTAACGAAAGACTTAACGCTTAAGCTTGGGCCACACCGGATGTGTTGCGTAGACGTGCACGTACGCGTTCGCGTTCCACTGCGTTGTATAGCTGCGCCCTCATGTGAGGATTCATACTATACAACGCAGTGGAACGCGAATGCGCACGTGCACGTCTACGCAACGCATCTGGTGTGGCCCAGGCATTCAAGTTTAAAATAAAAGTGTCTCGTCTTGACTTTTATTACCTTTTATTACTAAGCGACTATTGCGATTTTCACATTATTATAGCGATTTTATCAAGACGGGACACTTTTGTTTTAAACCCTAGCGTTAAGTATTACGTTAGAATACGGAATATGTATATTTATTTCCTTAACACCTGTCAACTTTTTTCATTTGTATGCATATTAGGAGGCCTGTACATAATTAACAAATAATTATAATTTTAGCGTAATTGTTTCATAGAAAGACGGAAGCATCAGTGACACAGATTACTTAGAGACGTGGAAAGGAATGGAAGATGCAAAGGAACTTAACCTGACAAGGTCAATAGGCGTGTCTAATTTCAACTTGACCCAAATGCAGAGGCTTTGGGATAACTCTCGAATAAAGCCATCAGTTTTACAAATTGAGGTGAGATAAGGGCCGTTTTTTTATATTGAATTGTAATTTAAGTAAATCTCATTTAAAGTTACTGTTTATTGTTTTTATTTATTTAATATTTACGAATAAATTCATCGGTGAACCCATGCTTAGGTGAACCCGACGATAACCCAGTCGGAGCTGATAGCGTGGTGCGCGGCGCGCGGCGTGGTCGTGATGGCCTACAGCCCGTTCGGCGCCGTCCTCGGCCGCAAGCCGAGCGCGCCGCCGCCGAGGGCCGACCACCCCACCCTGCTGCGCTTAGCCGACAAATACAACAAGACTGTACCGCAAATCCTCATCCGGTATTTAGTAAGTCTCGTTTTGGTAGCTCGCGTATTTTCAAAAGTTTAACTACTGTGCACATATCAGTCGTTACAATATACCTATTTACTATAGAGTACATTAATGGTTGCCTCATGCAATATAAAATAGATGCAAACACAAACTGTGTGCAAAATGTGTTTGATTATAAAAGCAATTAAATCTTGATCAAGTAAGGCACACGAAATATTTGAGTTACATTGTTTGAACTTGATGTATAACTTGTATTACTTATCCCAAATTGAGCCGATAAATTCAAAGCCGATATCGTTCTTTGATGGGGTCGACCCGGCCTCACAATATTTGTGACATTTCGGTCTGAGCCCCGCATGTTTACAGTAACATATTGTTCAAAACTATATCAAAGGAGTAATTGTCAATCTCTGCTCCCGAAATAACCGGTATCGGTGTAGACTTGAGTTCCGATACTATTGACTAAAAACAAATATTTGGGAGCCGGGCGTTCGGAAATTTATCCCTCGGTGTTTCAGGCTCTCTGCGCCCAGGGACTTACAGAGCAAACGTACATGTCTCAAGCTGCGAAAATGTTTCATATTCGGGAAACCTCCAGAGGAACTAGTCAATATCGAAATTTAGTATTTATTAGCTGTCGTTCGAAAACGTGACTTGACTATATTTCGCGTATTCATTGTAAGTTTACGACACATGCATTGATTTTATCTCTACATCCATTTCAGATTGACCGCGGCTTAGTAGCAATACCGCGCTCGACCAACAAAGATCGCATTCGGCAGAACATCGACGTATTCGACTTCCGGCTCAGCCCTCAGGAGGTTTCGGAGTTATCAGCTTTTAACCGAGGCTATAGGCTCAGAACTCCGGCTAAGTGGTATCCGCATCCGCAATTCCCCTTCGAGAAACAAAACCTTACTGCCGCTGAAATACAGTACATTATCGAACACAGCAAGGAAGATTGAATAATAAATACTGCATTGTAATATTTCCCAGTATTTATTGCATTTCACGAATGTGACTTGCAAACACTACGACCATTACAGCAAAATAATCTCGCGATTGGACCGCGAGAGATGGTTTTCTCGTGTTCTGTATAATATACCGTACAATACTCGTACCATATAGCAATATGTAATGGTTTTTGTTTATTGTGATACTGTTTTGGCAACTTTAAAAAAAGAAATAATGAACAAATATAAAGTTAATGTTAACATCGCCACGGTTTGTTTATCCGTGAGTTTGTTGGGGCCCTTTGTTTTTTTTTCGGTGAGGCCCAGCTAATCTCAAAAAGTATACGCATTATTCGGGCTTCTCTCCATGACCGGCTGATTCCGTTCCCGTCGCAGCAAATCTACCGTAATAAGCCATTATTTTATATACGCCCGTGTCTATAATACTGGGATTTACTTCTTGTTTCGTTCTTATTCACTTTCAGATAACCACGGCCCGGAGCGCCCTGTGGCCGACATAAATAAGTTATTTAATGATTTCGTTGGTAAATAATGTTTTGTCATCGTTGTTGGTTACTCTGTAAAGCTTAATTATTTTATATATGTCAACAATTTTTAATAACAACAAACACCCTTATGAATAGCAGAGTTTGATGTTGTACGTATGTAAGTATATACTCGTAATTATAAAACAATAAAAAAAATGTGAAAAAAGGGTCTTGATAGACAGGCAGACGGATAACGAAGTGATCCTTCGATTCCAAAAGGGTTCCTGTTTTCCTTTTGAGGTACAAAACCCTAAAAAGTCAAATCTGGTTTCAAGACCAACTAAGACTAAGTACTTAAATGAGGGACTGCATGTTAACATAAGGTGTTTTAAGGATTAGCTTCTACAAACAACTTCGTCTTTTTCGAAATATTTTTAAGATTTATGAGATTTTCTTGTAAAATATATTGATTCTGAACATTTTCACATTTGAAGTAGATTTTTGTTAGGTATTCAATTTTGATATTCGGAATGATCGTGACGCTAATATATGGGATTCCTATATTTTTATTTTATATATCTAGTTGTCATAGGCGTATTATATTTACAGGTCGATTCACAAGAGCTGGCACGAATGGTTCGAACGACTCAATGAAAGTTTGAAGTCCGAACAACGTTTAAAGCGACGGCACTCACACAATCATATCACACAATATCTATAGATGACATTGGTTTCATTCATTCCATTCGTGCCAGCTCTTGTGAATCGACCTGTACGTCGCTTAATGCTAAAAAGCTCTTGTGAGCAAGTCAACTCAGTCCCACTTGTTCGGTTGGACACAAACCTCCCGACTACGTGAACCCGTATGGGGAAGCTGGGCTATTTTTATTTCCGAAGCGAAGAGCGGCGGCGCCCACCGATCCCCTGCACCACTTGCCTAGGTTGCTAGTTATGCAATGAAATATAAGAGCTCTTTTATAGTTCTTGACATTATAACCCTGAGCTCTAATAATAATTTTTATATATTTTATTATTAAAGATAAAAGATAAAAGATATTTATTCAGTAAGTAGGCCGCACGGGCACTTTTACACGTCAAAATCTACCAGCGCTTCCCAAGAGGAGACCACTGCTGAGAAGAAGCGCCGCAAGAAACTCAACAGTTAGTCATTTTTTAATAAAATTGTTTTAGATATCAATTTCTTTTAATTTATTTTCCTCTAAATATTTTTTTATATTTATTTTGTTTAAATAATAATACACTACAATTATACACTTACCAGAAATAAATAGAAAAACAGGCGACACATTAATGTGTAAGCGTGATCATATTACGATATTCGAAAGACATTTTCATATTTTTTCTGTAGAAACCTGCTCCAATTTTGTTATGTTACAATTTAAACACAACGTATAACGCCGTATAAATGGAATCCGCAGTGATATTTGTATACGGGGGCTGTCGAAATTGTGGAAATGATATAACAGACCGCCGGAAAAACGGCAAGGAACCGTTTAGATTTGTGAAACCGCCGGGATCGAGCCGACTTTACCTGTCACGGGGAATCCACGCCGACAAAGCAATTAGGTCGCCTTTCACAATCAGATCATTTTGATAGCCGCAAAACCGGAATATTCGATAAAGCCCTGTGGTTATTTATTTTCTTGCTCGCTCTTTCGACAATCGACTCAACCATTTCTCTGACTCGTGCGTCCGTAAGAATAATACGGTGACTCGTGATTCACTTGTAAAACAAGCATAAAATTACTTTTTAAAGACTCAAGCGTTTCTTGAGCGTCAGTTATTCCTTTTTTCATCGTCCACTCTATCTTTGCCTCTTTTTCTTGTTGGCTTATCCTTGTAGATATACTACTAGGAATGCTGGGGAAGTAACCTAATTTTACCATTTTTATATACAGATTCGCCCCCCCTCCTCCCCGTTATGGGGGTGGGAGGGTAAAAGTTACACATTTCTTAATTTTTCTGTTCTTTATATTTATATTCTCCGGAAAGTACCCTAGAGGTTTTGATGAGTGAGTGAGTGAGTGACCAAATCGTCGTATTTTAGGTGTCAATAAAATCTAAAGTTTAAAAACTAGACAGAAACTTACTGTATTTCATACGTTCCGAAACTAAATCTCATCCTGTGAATTTGGTCTTTCTGGTATTATCTGGGACGAAGCTATGAGGGTTTGAAAATGAGACGAAACGGCGAGAGAAAAGGTAGGTAGTGCCCCGCCTTCTTTTTGTTCGCCTTGGCGGGGGGGCACTACCGTGCCCCCAGATTCCTCTAAATGGTTTTTGAATTACCATAATATATTGCAAGAATCATGACACGTGCTGTCCGATTCGTGGAAGGAAAATATGAACAAAATGTAGCGATATGGAAACTGTGTTGAGAATATCCGTTGGACAATATCGAATACAGGCTCAGTTAGATCTAGAGTGCTCACTTGTAATAGAGCGCCACTGACAGACAAAGCAGTATGTTGGTTTTGATATCACGACTGAGTACAGTTAATTATTCAAAGAGTAATAGAGTTCATTAATGAACTGATAATATGCAGCGGCGTAAAGGTTTTAGAGTGTCGACCGCCAGAGGTCCCTAGAATGGCCTTATACTGGTAGGCCTTTCATAAGTTCCATAAGGTGGACTAACGATCTGGCAAGAGCCGCGAAAAACGCCCATTCTCGAAAGGCCATAATTAAATAGTAATAGTAGATTCACAGTACGATATGGGGTGACTTTAAAACAACGGAGCAACTTTGATATTTTTTAATCATTGATATTGTGCTGTGTCAGTTATTTAATGAGCTATTTTGCGATTTAACTTTTATTTGTTTCATATGCGAGTGCAAAATATAAGTAGTTTAAATATTTTCAGTAAAGTAGAACATAAAAACTTCAAATCGAAAACCACTCATTTGTGACATGCTTCAGGGGATGACATAGTATTGTACATATTATAAACACAGGGATAAACAAACTAACCCCAATTTAAGAATCGAGATTTTTTACTACGTAATGATTTGATTTTTTCTCCTGAGCCATCTATCCTAGTTCACACCTTCCTTACTGCTTTAAATCACTCCAAATCAGTAGTCGCTAATACATTATTTTACATATTTTATTATGCGAATAAATACAGGAGAAGCAGGAGATTTATTTTCAAACACAACATTCAAATTAAGGTATTGATTTTTATTACCCAATATTTCTGTAGTAATATATTTTGAAATTCTGTTATTTTGGGAATTTGTAGAGAAACAACTGGATGCGAGTAGCCTATGCCCAACAATGACGAGTATCGGTTTACATGGTGTTGAGGTATATGTTTTATGACTGCAAATAAAGAGTTTCAGTTAACTTCGTAAAAACATAACAATAGAATAAGATATGTTTAAAAAAAACATAATCATTATTTGCAACTAGATATGCAATAATTGTTTTGAATTATGTGCTGAAGTTAAAATTTCTGAATACGTGAAAAGAAAAGCAATAATAAATATTTATTTAACACCGGTATAACAAAAAAATAGCAAGACGAGATAGAAACAAAAAGAACAGGTACCTATCTACAGAGTGTTAAAAAGGGCCCCTCTCAGCACTCTACAGGCAGGAGCTCTTCTTAAAATTATAATTAAAATTATAATTAATACAATGATGAGCATGATTACAAAAGGCCTAAAAATATTTCCAACAGTCAAATTATAAAACAAAAGGCACGTGTAATGAAATTACTGTTAAAATGATTTGGACGATATTCAATAACGGCGTTGTTTTCCTTTCATCTCAGTTTGTTGTAGCCACTTTAATTAAGCACCATCAGCCTGTCAAAATTTGCACGCAGGATTCATTTGAGCGTTCCTGGAACAAACAAGTCAGTGCCAAAATATTGTGCTACCGCGGAAAAGGTATAATATATGTAAATCACTTCAGAGTTAAGGTCTTCGGGTGTAGTGGTAAAACCAACGCAATAATGATTCACAACTGAAACGAGCTTCACACGTCAAGGTTGTGTAAGATTCAATGAGATATTATTGTCATCTATTCGTATACACACGTTTACACACGTAGGCAACTGCAAAGCTAAATCGATTTAGCTGTACGTATTGTATGTTTATATGTATATGTAAAGATTTACAAATGAAGGTCCAACATCGAGAAACTATTAAACGTAAAACAAATTTACTCAATAGTCAATCAGCCGTCAAAATTTGAATTAACTTTAGCTTCTCACTCAAAACGCGTTCCCTCCATAGCCGAGTTAGAGACGTTTACTCCCCGATTAGCAGTAAAAGGTTGATTACAAATTATTCCCCATCACCAATCTCCAGATTATAGATTTAATAAAGTGAAATTAATTTTGTGTTGTCGAGTGGAGTACTAAAACTTCAAATTAACCGGGAATACCCCGGAGGGGGTGAACACGTTTCCAATAATTAAATACCTACCTACCCACCTTACCACAAAGGAGTTGTGTTAGCCTTTTTAATCTTCTTAGTATTATGTAATTGAATTCTTTTGCCCGCGGGTATAAAGGAAATGCCTTGGCTTTTATCTGGGCCTGCGGCTTTCGGATCACCTAATTGATTCGGGAGCCGTTGATATTGTATGGGGGGTAATGACCCGCCGTAATGAGATACTAGTTAGTCAGCTGTTTACGCCGCCCATTGACGGACGGATTTTAGGCGCGATCATGGGTACTAATTAATTGGCAGCTTTTTTCCGAGCCTGTAACTGCTGTTTCACTTAATTAACAACACGAATTTTCAACAAGGCGATACCAATGCAGATATTTTAAATGATAAGCAGCAAATATTTAATGTTTACTTGCTTTTTGCTTGCTATACTGATATACAGATACTAATATTAAGTAACTGCGAAATACTTTGATTAAAATACAGGTAGCTTTATATTTGTTGTTTTTCTATTTTATAGCAAAGTTAAATTTGTGAGGAGCGAACTTTGTTGGTAGAATACAAACGAAATGAAATTCCTCGTCTGTTCAGTTGGATTGTGTTTTTACATACAAACATACATACCTTCATGCCTGTCTCCCAAGGGGCGGGCAGAGACTACGGAGCGCCAGGTGCCGGAACCATCCAAACATACTAAAAAAAAACAAAAAAAAAAACAAATAAATAGTTATAGGTACGAATGTCCATGTTGACCTTTATTGACTGTAATCCACTACTTAAGTGATACGGTGTTCAGTTTTATTCAAAAACACTAGCGACCCGCTCTCGCTTCGCTTCGGTCGAATAAGTTAAAATATTGCTTATGAAGTAGAATATAGCTTTTGCCCGCGACTTCGTCCGCGTTAAAGTCGTTTATCGCTGCTCCCTCGGGAACTACAAACAAACAAACTCACTTTCGCATTTATAATATTAGTAAGGTAACGTATATCCCTGGATAATGTAACTTTATAATTGTGACAAACAAACGAACAAATCTTTCCTCTCTATAATGTTAGTATACCTACAAGTATATTTGGTTTTCATTGTTTTAAGTTTAGATGAACTTTCATACAGTTAATTTATATGAAAAGTTAGTCGGGGGTTTCGCCAGGCCGTATTATAAATTATGACCCGCGACATGAACTAATCGCCGTCATTATGAGCGAAAGATAACACGACAAAAGCCCACTCGCCCTCTCGTCCCGGTCACTGGGAAGTATGTCAACAATCTTGTGACAGCTGTGACACTTTCGACATAATAGATGTAGGTAATATAATAAATAATACATCAGCTTGACCGGTAAATAACAGAACTGCTTACCTATCTTGCTGTATAGTAACATGTTTATTAAGTTATTAGTTTCGAGGTTTACCTAATGAAAACGCCGGTGGCCTAAGGTGTGTGGTATCGAGTGCAATTCCCGGAAGCCACCGTGCACCAATGAGTTTTACACAGTAAATGAGAGCGTTCTGAGGTAACCGACACTCTTACAGTGAAAGAAAAATGTCGCGAGGAAACCTGAATTTAGGGTGGAAGTGTACGCGATAGGATTCGACAGTAAACAGTAGGATTCTAAGATAAAGTAAGAAACCTTAAGCTTTTGCCCAATAGTCTTTAAATTTAAAATTAAAGACTATTGGGCAAAAGCTTAAGGTTTCTTAAGCTTAAGGTCGATAACATTAACAAAATAATTTTTATCGTATTTTAGTAAAGTGTTCATCTATTTTGCGCAAGTCCAGGAAACGATGCAATTAAATTAACTGGAGCTTAAATGGCTGAGAGCGTTAAATATGTTCGGCCGGGCAAGGAGGGTGCAGTCGAGGGCCCTCCGCGCGGACTAGACCGCTCCCGAGCACGATGGAATCAGACCTGATGTTTCACTCTTGAAATGTTCGCGTGAGACAAATAAATTGAATTATCTCTGGTACACTTATTTCTACATTTAGAGGTATATTTCGAATTTATAACACGGCAAAAAAGTTTGGAAAAACATGAGACCGCTTTTTCGAGTGAAAATTGACAACATGATCCAGTTGATACCTATCACGTTGTTTAACGTTGTGGTTGCCGCCTGAGGATATTGTGGTTCCACTCGCCACCACGTTATCTACATCCATGCAAATTTAAATTAAAAGTAACACTTACCTCGAGGTATTAATAAATCCGTCTCATTTTTTTACGGTATTGAAAAAAAAAACATAAACGGAATAGTATAATTATGTACTTACTTGTTAGCTTACAGGAGTTCTAAATCTACTCTACTAATAATATTAAAAAGTTTGTAAATTTGTTTTTTTTTTTTTGTTTGTAGGGGGTAATCTCCGGACCTACTCATCCGATTTCAAAAATGATTTCACCAACATTTAGAATGGACTTTCAGGATGGATATAGGCTATATTTTAACTTACGAAAGTACTGACTCTGCGCAGACAAAGTCGCGTTAGTAGTCGCGTAGTCAAAATAAAATGAAAATTATTCGTTGCTTCTCTTCTATGTACACAGCATTTATTTTGGCGTATATACCAACAGTATACCAATTCATACCCATTCCGAGCTCTTCGTATACCTATACCTATATCTATATCTATACCTAATTTTAAAAATAGAGAAGGCAGGTAAAATGTAAGTTTCGTGATTTTGAGAGAGAGTTTTTCTAGACTATGAATATAAAAGTCTGGCAGCCAAGAAACACAAGTCACCACGCGATCTAAGACCCATATAAATCTATCTTCTCAAGGTTGCAAATGATTTGCCCAACGCTAAGAATTAAGATGGAATGCTTCTATGCTCGACAATTCACCGGTTAACATACGGGTATCATATCAATTCCCATACCGTAACACAAAAATGCGAGCATTGTTGCTATAAGTAAGTATTATACAAATAAATTTACTGAATCAAAAATGAATTAAATTGTATTTAAGGCTTGGCGGAATCAACATTAAATGGATTTTATTTATTTTATATTATCATAACTAAGTCTTAAAATATCAATAATTTTTTGGGATAATAAGGCCCCATCGATCAGTGCGATGATTCCGCCAATGTCGAGTTTGGATAAGACACTGCCAGTTGACCTTTGGTCTTGTACGTTAGAGGGTCTTAAACATATCACAAATAAATTAATAAATAAATACAATAAATATATCATTTGAAACGTGACGTCTCGGGGCCGACACGTCGGCTTAAACTGCTGTAATCCTATTTGTAAGGCAAGAATTACTCGTCTTTCATTTACCTACTAATAAGGTACCTACCGTTTTCGAAGAGCAATTTCTCCGTTTTACTTTTTCAACATTTCCCAACAATTATGAATACTTTGATGTCAAGATTTTGTTTAATGGAGAAGAAACGTTTTCGTAAGGCAGTTGAATAAATTTTATTTAATGATGTTCTTAAAAAGTTCCTTAAGTATTCCACGATGGGTTAATCGAAAAGTTATTTTTGAGCAAAAATACTGGTGCCACAAAAATATTCGACATCATTTATATAAGTCTTGGAATATGGTCGAAACTTAGGAGATTTGAAACTACAGTTAAAAAGTAATATTAATATTTCCTCTCACGTAAGCAATTTGCCTTTCAAGAACAGTCACTATTACAGAATGACTGCATAAATATTAAATTTCTAGAATTTACCCATCTAGAACTAAACTATTTCGACTCCTCGATCGTTAATATTAGCACTGGTTGATGGACTATCTTAACCAAAATAATATATGCAAATATTACTATTGACCTATGTGTAATGAAGAATAGGTAAGTTACGCATTATACATATATAATTTCAATAACAATGTCAAATTAAAAAAAAAAAACGTTTCTGCATATTATAAGAAGGTTATACAGTTTAGAGATGGCTATTGAAATATCTATATTAAACAATCGAAGTAGAACATGGTATAAGTCACATCAAAACGCTCTCAACTGATAAAATCTGATGATTTTACAAGCAATATAAAATATAAACCATCTTAGTTGATCTTCATTGCGTCTGCGTGCTCTGCTTTAATGACAGGACAATACTTTTATGGATTTTTTGATTTTTTTATGCTTACGCATTCATGCTTTTAAAAGAAAATAAATGAATAAATATTGTAACTTTTTTGGATTTATTTAGTTTCGATTGTTTGTACAGCGAGTCCCGACAAATAATAGCCTGCAGTTGTGACGGTGAGCCATACTAATGGCCCGCCCGGCGCCCGCGCCGGACAAATGAGGAGCTCAGCGGCAGACCGCACCGCTAAACAGGCGCGAGCGGCGCACTAACTAATTACACACGCGATCTAATCTACTGCTGAAAAACCTCGCTAGCGAGACGAGTCATAACCGCAGGACGGTCGGTGAATGTGCCGTCGACGGCGGCATCGATTAATGTTACTATTTGCTGGGATGTTTGTTACTTGATCTGGCTTTAAAAGTAGAAGGGAGTAGTTGTACCCTTACTTAGTTGTTCTTTTCCTAATATGTTTGAGATTGGTAGAGACAGAGAGACATTAAATTATCATTTACTTGCACTGGTGAATCCAATATTATGTATTAAGGGCCCTGAAAAGCTTCTTTTTAAAAACTATGTTATGTTATTGTAGAAGAGAAAAAAAATCCTGATTTTCCAAAGGTACTCGTACTACAACACGCATTACCATTAGCTCTAGCTTTTTAATACTGGGTGTTTTTTTATTCGTCAACACAATTTTGGGGCTTAAATCAGTAAGTCATATTGACCAACTTTCACTATGAGACCAACCCCGAAATCGCGAAAAAAAAATTGACCCTCCCATACAAAACATCGTCAGCTGACTAGCCAAAATGTATGGGATGGTCAATTTTTTTTTCGCGATTTCGGGGTTGTCCCATAGTGAAAGTTGATCAGTATGGCTTACTGATTTAACCCCCAAAATTTTTTCGACGAATAAAAAAACACCCAGTAAGTATATCGATACCAATATCGAATCTTATATTTAACAGTGAACGCGGTAGCTACCCACCGAACGGTGGCGGGTGTAACCTAAAAGATATATCTTTAAATCCATCCCACATCCGCTATTAGCAAGATTTAGCACTGGGAGGTGATCGGTAAAAATATAATATTTACGTAGAGATGTATGAAGCACTGCGACTTTTGTCAAGACAATTGCTGCAAAGTCAGAAAAAAACAAGGCCCAGAGCCGTGTAAACAGCAGCGGCAACCTGACGAACAATATTCTTGGAACGGTTTTACAGCGGATAAGCGACGCCGCTTCTCTAAACTACAGTAGTACGTGACATGGATGTCACTCCGCCCGCCGACTCCGTACCAGATCGTCGAGTGTTATACAGCCAGATCATATCTATGGGTATACATAAATATCGAAAAACAATCCTATTTCACAACAATGACGTCTAGCAGTTTCAATGTTAGCATCAAATTCCTACTAAGATTTGCTGATGAAGTTTCGAGCCGTCCTCGGTGTATGACAAGTCAGCCACTCAAAATTCAGAAAGCCTTTTGTTGTTGTAGCCGTCCATTCAAGATTCACAAGACAGTGGATCCAGTGTTGTCAGTTGGAATATTAACAAGGGACGACGTCGGCCGGGAGACAATCCTTTAAACATCCCTGTGCAGCTGATGCCGCCGGCACTGCCGCCCGGCGACTCGCTGTCCCGGAATACTAACTTACATAGTGTACCGAACACTTGACACGTAAATGTATCGAGTCGCCTTCCGTACCCTCTTATCTACTTCTATTCACGTAGGTTACCTTTACAAAACTCTCGGAGTCTTTGGCAGAGTTGCTACAGGCGCTACAACCTTCAGGCACCAACTCACGTGATGTAAGCGGTTGCATGCAATTAAATTCAGGGTATAAATTAAAAACAAATTGTATTTGAACTAATGAAAAGCAAATCACCATAAAAAGGCGAACATAAATAAGTTATAAATTTGGCCAAAAAAATTGATGCCGTTCGAGTACGTCGTATCATACTCATAGCTTTAATTATTATTCTTTCACCTTTCTTAGCTCACTTTAATAACATGTTTTTACAAAATCGGAAAGAGTTTAAAAATATGTTATACAGGTTAAACTAGTAAGTACCTATCACAAGCTCACAAAACAAACAACTGAACCCCGATGACGAACTCTAAAAGTGGTTACTGAATTAGGTGTTTCCGCTGATTACATTTTCCGAAATTTGTTCGTTATGATTAACTTGCTCGCAAAGTTTGCGCAAGATTTTAAGTTAACGAAAGTTTAATTTCGTTCCACATATGTTGTTTACTGTGCAAGCACGTGGCTTGGAATACATTACAGCAGAAATGTCAGCGTGAGTTTCATTGGAATAGTTGAGTGCAATTTCGGCTTTTAAAGTTGCTTTATTTTAGCCAGAGACTCGTGGGTTTCTCTAATTAATTTCATAGGGCTTAATGAAAAGAAAACTTATAAACGAGCGCTAAGCAGTTAACAATGCACTAATTGTGGGTTTATAAACGGTTCATCAACGATTCATCAACAGTCAATAAAGCAATAAGATTTAGAATTTCCGTTTTCGTATATAAAGCAACAAAACTTAAATATTTCACGTTGGAAATGTCCCAGAAGCAAACATCGCTCCGCATTTTCTTATCGCATCGAAAAGTTTCGTAGACGAGCAATCCTCTCGTCGATAATGTTTTATTGCCTGGATCCTGCTTTTGTTGTTTGTATTGTTACATTGTATTGGTTTATTATACTATTTATATTATTATTATAGATCACCCTAGCCGGTCCTAGAAAAAGAACTAATAATATTATAAAAACATAAAAGTAGATTTTTTCAATATAATGATAACTTTACAAAAAATAAAAACATTTTTATAAATGTATTATGACTCGTATCCCAAAACTGGTACAACAACATCTGAAGCTTGCACTACCTAAACATGTGCAAAGAAGGAAAATTCATGTCCATAAACCTACCAGTAAAAGTTTACCCCTTAGACAAGAAATATACCAAGTAAGGTGCTATTTCTTGTGCCTAACCTGGGGTTCTAATGTAAGTATTTTTAATTAAATACACAGCGTCGACGTAAGAACGTTCAAAAATATAAAAAAATGCTTAGAATGTTTGTGTTCTTGTACACTTTTGACGCATGTAGGTAGATCGCTTCAAGTGCCGGCTGCGCGCAGGAAGCAGTGTAACGCCACACATGACAAAAGTTTCAATAACTTTGTTTTAGATTTAGATGGCTGTCTCAACGTACGCCCGACAGCAAACATTTGTGGAACGTGATTCAACTCAAAAGGACGGATCGAGCTATCGAAATTAAGTAGCTTCTAGTTATCTGCCGAAGAGGTCCTGTTGCAAACTTAGCAGCCTCGGGGGCACTTATCGACGTAAAAATCGTCATTGTTTATATTTTATTAAATTTTTTGATCAAACATAATTATACAGTTCACTAAACGGACGAATCGACGACCCATGTATAATGTCTCATAATTATCCGAATCAAACCAATCCCAAATACATGTATACCGACTCATCGTATTTTCAGATAGTTATCGATAATATAACTGTTAATTATGTCCAATATACCGAAAATCCATTAGTTAAATATGATTGACTTAGGGGTAGATAATCTCTTCCATTACTAGAGCCGTTATTAATCCTTGATGTTTACATCTAAGCTAGTTAATGAGGATTTTAATTATTGTGTGCAAATGCCGTTGTTTGGTGGTCTATACGAGTACAGCAGGATTCACATACCCATTTGGGTGTTAAGCGCGAGCGTGAATTGGCGTGTATCGCCTGCGCCGGGTAGCTACGGTGCAACGTGTGAACTGCAACCGAACTATGCGATATTGCTGCTTCGTTATGCAGCCAATTATGTTTGCAGCATAATGGATACAATTAATTAACAACAAAATTATATAAATTCTGCTGAAATCCAGCCGCAACTTATTTTATTCATCCTATTTTCCCTACTTAATCCATCTATGTTTTTCTGTTTCATACACCTATACAGGGTGACCTCGAATTGGTAATACAAATTCAAAGTACTACAGAGAGCTTCCCTAAACCAATCGCTTCTACGAGGTCTCACGCTTAATTTTAAAACATAAGTACTTTTTTTTAAGTTTTCTAATTATCCCATTTTTTTTTGCTTAAATTGGTTACCCTACCATTACCTTTAAAATGAAAGAGGTTTAAAGTATTTCAAATGAACACTTTCCTCTTTGGTTCGTTATCTGACACATCATTTATGATAATAGCGTATCTTGATTAGTAAATTGTCACTTGTCTTGTCAAAGAAAGTAAGAATTTTCGTATTTAATTAAGAGGTTCTGTGACAAGAGTGTTGGTTGCTGCACGTGTCGATTACTTTGTCGCGTTTTTTAGTGCCTCAGTGGTGTTGAAGAGCTCGGTGGAGTGGTCAGCGCGAGCGGCGGCCGACACTCTTGCCTCTGATCTCGGAGAATATAACACTCTAAATGTTTTAATAACATTTTCAAGAACCGATCATATGTAACCTCAAACTTTGACATTGGCAGAATTGTACTCATGGACAGACGCCATTTTAACAAAAAATTGAATTGAATTGAATTGTATTTAATTAAGATAGTAATTAAACAAAATGCCCCGAGCTTATCCTTATACGAATATTCAGCGAATGGATATGTTATCTTTTTATTTTACGTCACGAAGTACCGTACGAACTCAAGCATTGTTTCATGAACGACACCCTGACTGCCCAACTCCTACTCGTGTTCTAATAAACTCCATTGTCCAAAACTTAAGAGATTTTGGACAGTTTACTGTCCCAGTGCACGCTCAAGCTCCGGGCCGGCGGCCGCGGTACTCGCAGACGTTTCGGAGACGAGTTCTCGATTATTTTAGCCACCACCCAGAGGCGAGCTCAAGGGACGCTGCCGCAAGATTCGGAACGAGCCAATGGTTTATTTGGCGATTACTGAATGCTGAAGGAAAGTATCCGTTTAAATTCCAAAGGGTGCAGGATATCATATTAGCCGATTATCCTAGAAGAGTGCAATTTTGTCGTTGGCTGCTGCAAAATCTACACTTGAACATTTTATGGACCGACGAGGCAACATTTACAAGAGTAGGCATGTTCAACGTTCACAATGAACACTGGTGGTCTGATCGTGAAGCAAATCCTCACGTAACTCGCAGGGACTCCTACCAGACACGTTTCTCGGTAAATGTTTGGGCAGGAATACTGAACGACTGTTTGATTGGTCCTCATTTCATTGACGGAAATTTAAATGGACCGAAATATGAAGAATTCCTGAGAAATGTGTTACCGGTATTGCTACGAGAGGTGCCGCAGCAAAATTTGGAGGCTCTGTATTACCAGCAGGATGGGGCACCAGCTCATTTTTCCCTGCGTGTGCGAAGCTACTTGGACCAAGAGTTCCCTGGGAGATGGATTGGACGCTGTGGCCCAGTCGCTTGGGCTCCTAGAAGCCCTGATCTCACACCTCTCGACTTCTTTTTGTGGGGCGAAATAAAAAGGAGAGTGTACGCACGGGAAACAGATACTGTGGGTGAACTTCGCCAAAAGATAGTTGAGGCATTTAATAATGTAAAAACCAATGAATTTGTTCTCCACAGATTGAAAGACAATCATAGGCGACGGGCAGAGTTATGTATCCAAGAAGGCGGGGGTCATTTTGAGCACATTTTAAAAGTTGTTTAAGTTTTACAATTTTGTATTTTGTACTGTACGTTATTCAACAATAAATTATTTTTATTCACTCATTATTCAGTTATTCACTTTATCAGATAATTTATTAGGGTACCTACTTAAAACTAAAGGGTTGGATGGATATCAGCACCTAGTTTATTAATAACATCGAGTGATAGATACAGGAATGGAAATTGAGACACATTTTGTTCCTTGTCGCTTTGGGTGGCAGTGCGTCACGTTGAATGTCCACTGTCATTATCTCCGTCGTTGTTGTGACAGAGTACAAAATGGTGCGAGAATCAATTTCCTTGTCTGTACGACAGATATGCATGACGTCATGTAGGTTAACCACACTTGGGATTTTAAATTATTTTTATTATTTTGTTTTGTTAGAAAATTAACGATAATTAAGGAAAGCTAACTTTAACAACTGAGTTAATGCAATACACTATTAGTGATTAACTGAATCATAATCAAGTATTTTGTATTACCAATTCGAGGTCACCCTGTATAATAATAATAAAAACACTACATCTATGAGCAAATTTTGATGAAATGTATTCATATAAATGGAAAATTTGATGAAGTCGCGAACTAAAGATTGTCTATTAATATACCTTCAATTACTATAGCCATCATGACGAGCTACTTGTTATTACCTACAATAAAACAACTGTGTACCGGTGGATGTACCACCACAGCGAGTAACACGCGATTAATCTCTCTCGAGTTGATCATTTTAACACGGATGAGTACTTGCTCATAATCGGATAGGAAGGTCTGTCACACGGATGTTACGACATTACGAGTACATTGGGGAAATAATTAAGTATGTATTAGTTATAAAACAGTTATGAATAATAGGTATTATGTACCCACTATTTTAAATGACAAAGCAATAAGAACCGGGAACAGGATCACGTCACGCGAAATACGACTTCCCGCTCCTTCACTACTAGCTTATATTCCATTGTTTTTAATTAATTTTGGGTCGAAGCTTGAACAGAATATTTTTATTTTCAAGGGATAGAACTTTTTACCTAAAGTATACCAATTATTAAAAAAAATAGTTACCGAACCGATAACGAGCTTCTTTATGATAATGCCAAGTTCCTGCATTAACCGTTTAAGCCACGGTTAAACCCAGCATATTGAGCTAGATTAAACTTCAAACTTACTTTGTAAGTAGAATAATCTGGTTTCACGCGATAGTGATGCAAAAATAAAAATATAAGAAACGAACTTAGCCGGCACTTTTAGAAGAACGAGCTTTCAACATTATTGGGGAATTTCCGCCTGGAAACAATATTTTATTCCATGAAAAAGCCTTCGTGATCTAAGCGCATAACTGGGATATCAGGGAAAATACAACAGCATACTTAAAAAGCATTTACAATTCGAGTGGGTTGCGGAAACGTCGAGAAAAACAATTTTTCGTTAACTAATGCGGGTAAAAAAGCCGGGAAGTTCCGCTGTGCGGTTGGTAAAAAACGTATGATGCAAGCGTAGACAGCACTTAGGGCATAGCGGGATCTTGTGTTGTGTAAATAGCGGGGCAGTGCGGCGGAGCGCGGGCGCCGAGCGTGAACAAAACGTCAATCGGTGCGGGCTGACTGCGGCGCGCGGCGCGCGGCGCTTTGCGCTCTGTGGCGCGCGCGCCTCCCTGGGCGCCGCCGCACAATTCGATGGCTGAATATGCACTTTTACATTATCCACAGCTTTACTTGCTAACGCCGGTCTAGGTCGACATTCAATGTCCCGATGAACTGAAATGAAAGTGCTGAACGGGGTAACTTACGGAATACTGGATGGTTATGACAGTATCTTATATTTAAAAAAAACCGGTTAAGTAGGTACGAGTCGGATTCGCGCACCGAGGGTTCCGCATTTAATATGGTTCGCATCAAAACGATTTCCCAATTTTAAGTGTTTAGTAATAAGTATTAATATTCCGACGCAACGAGTCAGGGCCACTAATAAAATTAAGAGTAAAGTAACTTTTATTTAATTTCAACAATCATTTTCAAAGAATTTTGTTAATATCTCAAAAACTATTTATTTTCATAACTTCTTTTTATTGTTTTTGTAAAATATAAATGGGTAAAAACGTCTATAAGTTTTAATTATTTCATATTTTTCCGCTGGTATTCTTTGTAAATAAAAGGACTAAAAACAATAAAAAAAATAGTTTTGAAATGTGCAAATCAATCCCTTTCATATGATACTGAGGTATTTGCTATAATAGCTTTACTTCAATTTGTAAACCCCCCTTTTAGACCCCATTTCCAATTACTATAAAACTTTTTAATAAATTATAATAATGAGGCCTTGTGAGGACCACTAAGTACTACATCCGTTCCAAATTTCAGCCAGATTGCTTCAGCCATTCCTGAGAAAAAGGGTATTGACAGACCGACAGACAGACGGACTGACGGACAGACGGACAACAAAGTCATCTTATAAGGGTTCCATTTTAAAGTATTTGGTACGGAATCCTAAGAACATAATTATTTAACTGAAACGTTAACCAAAAATGTCAAGGGGGAAATCATCATAAAAATCGTCATACTATTAAAAAGCACTAACACAATTAGTGTAAATATTTATAAGACAAGTGTATTAGCATGCATAGCCGGGCCCACCTCTCGTTTAATTAAATGGATTTCGTGGTTTAGCTCTCTTACTCGCTAACACGGTCAGTGATAGGTATCACTATTCATCAGTGGCTGATATCAGATATTATATTATTGAGTAACGATGTCACTTTATCTGATAATTATCAGATATGATATTTTATTCTGACATCAAACCAAAATCTAATTTAAACTATATCTTTAACCATAAACAAAGTTTTATTGTATAATTCACAATGGTATTGGTCGACATCAAATCTGAATCCGGTTTGCAAAGCATAATATTATGCTTTAACGCTTCTCGAATGTGAAGTCGGCTAGTCGCAGTGCGCCGTGTTTATTCATGCCGAAAATGCATAATATACAAATGTGCAGTACGACTGAAAGTATCGGCGATGGCTGTAGAGTTTTATCGAGGGCCGTCTGCTCGCAGTTACGCGACGACGTTCCGCTAGAATGGTGCTTTGTGCTCCTTCCTACGGAATTCCGCGCGGTACATGCATTTCTTCACGCTCGATCAACTTTCAGGCCTTTTGGCACTGTGACAAATGTTTTAATGGACATTTTTTGCTACGTTTTTTGTATTGCAGGAACATTTGTCATGATTACATTTGTACTTATCAATCCAAAATGTTAGTAAACGAGATCATAGTGATGTAGCAAATTGCTTTATCGCAACTTTTACAGCATTTAATGAAGGTCTTAATCTCTCTAGCTTACCCTTTAGATTTCTGCCCCTTAATTCTCAATAGAGATAAAATGTTACTAGTGGTATAATGTATACTGCACTGTTTCCCAAGCCATTTCATCTCGTCTAACTTAAAAATAGTGCCATGGTAAATACCATGTCACTATTTTTAAGTTAGACGAGATGAGAGATGATGAGATTTTATATTTGACTATTTAGTCAAAAAATACTAGCTACAAATACAACTAAAATTACAAATACAACAAAAAAGAATTAGCCAAATAAGTGTAGCCGTTCTGACGTTATGCGCGAATATACATTTCTTCAATTCATTTTTATTTATACTATAGATGTATTTGCGGTAAGAAAATATGAATATCGTTAACTTTTTTTCAGTGGTTCAGCGGTTTTGACATGAAGGTGGAACAAACATACACATTATCACATTTATAATATTAGTAGGGATCAAAATGATGTCGGAAATATTTAGCACCCAGATTATTAGGTGCAATCGCGAAGAGTGCTCGCAAACCGCGCTGGGGCTATTCCATAGTACAAGAAGCAAATGGAAATTGTAACCGACGCGTTTACATTGCTCGTCGTTACTTGCTTGTTTTACGAGAGCAAGAAACAAGACAGGAGCGATAGTAACACTCAATGCAGATTAAAAGTGTATTCGTTTTATGATCGTTTAGTTTTCTGAATGGCCCCCGGGCCACACGCCGCGGCCGCGAACGCTATCGCTGTATTAGCTCGCTTGCCTCTGAAAACTTTTAACTTCCCGTTTCACGATAACGCCAAAGAATTCGTAGAGCTCGTGAAAACATTTTCAAAGATAAAATTCTATAAGATTAATTGAAGGAACGAAAACGTTTCTCTGCTGATCTTTCTTTTCAACCTATTTTTTCCGTAATGTTGGTAGTGTCGTTAATCTTAATACTTTTGTAAATCAGGCGGATTTGACTTTAGGACCAAATACGGCGTTGTTAGGAAGTGATAATGCCTGTGCTTAATTCTCAGAACCGCAGGTGTGATTATGCAAAGCTAATTTAATTCATTACGTTTACGAGTCAAGTTGACGAGGTTTAACGACAAAAAATTCGTGACACATTCTTTGTGGCGCTATAATTGGAGCAAACATTAATTACGCAGAGCGCCCGGCGCGGCGCCGCCTGCGCGCCGGATTGTCCGAACTGCGGACTGAATTATAAAGTTTTCTATCTCCCTGGATATGCGCCACTCCGGCGCTGAAATAATAAGATAGCAAGAGAAATATTACCGGAATTTTGAGGAATAACGCCATCAAAGTGAGCCGTAAAGGGTATATTAAACCGGCATCTGCATGTCGAGTACGTGGTCCGAAATAATCCCACTAAAATATTAATGCGAAGGCCAGTTCTCCATTAAACAAATTTAAAATGATTCAATTATTAAAAATGCAAGTCATGATATATCAGCATGAAAATATTTTACTAACTGGCCACGTAAGGTTTTAATTACGTTAATTATTTGAATACGACAGCGTTGCATGAGTTGCAATATATTCTATTATCTTTTTACAAAAGTTTGTTTATTTAAACACATTTAGCTACTACAAATATTGTTTAATTTTCACCCAAGTTTCATGTTATTCAGGCACCTTTATCTACAATTGTATTATAAGGTACGTCGGAAGCTATGAGATAATTCAATAGACTGGAGTTTCAATCGAATTGAATTCGGATCTATCCCTTTGGTTATGAGGGGCGTGAGAAGGATTACGTCGGTGATGAGGAGCGGGTCGGCGGAGTCACCTGTGGCGGCGGCGCCATTATCAGCCGCCGGCAGCTGTGGGAGTGTTAAGTAGGCGTAAGAACTGTTATTGTAACGCCCGCACACACCGCGGAGCCACTACCAACGACATTTGAGCCTTCATTTGCATAAGTCAACTAAATGCATGCGCAATTCGTCACGATAAGCACGGCGACACTTTAGAAACAAAATATTGTAAAGTATACATTTTAATCTGGATTTGGATCGTAATTGCATGTTGACTTAAATGCTTTTGTGCTTCTAAAACATGTGGATGGGATTAAATCCAGGAATGCGAAGTAAGTTAACTCGATTATTATACTTAGAGTTTTGTAGAAGATAGCTGGAACTGGTATTGAGTGGAGGCGATTTGTGAGCTCCAATCGAAGACCCGAGGTAGCGGCGAGAGGCTTAACAACCACGTCGTTGTCGCGCCATGAATATGCATCAAACGCGGTCTCATTCTAACCGCCAATAGTTAATCTTCTGTTCGGCCATTTAATAGCCGTTTTTAATTCCAAAAGCCCTCGGTCATCCCCGCCCGACTTGTTAAAAAGCGATGAACAATAATAACTCGGTTAAAGAAAAGTCTTTATTTTAAACAAACTCTGAGATAGAATTTGAAATATTCATTGAAAAGCCTCTCCCGTTATTGCCTCGTGCAAGCACGCCTGGCTCTTCTGTTTGAAGTATAACTTATTTAACTTTGTGTACCCTAACACACGTCCTCTGTTTCCCTCGCTGTAGATAGAAGCAGGTGATACGTACGTCATTTGATATAAAACATTTTACATTTTCTAGTTTCTTGTAGCGTTTCGCCCCTGTACAGCCAATTTACTGAATAAACGATAGATTTCGGAACGGTAAATCTTCACCTCGAATAACTAAGTTTGTCTGTAGACAACAGAGTCGTGACTTGAATTTTATCAGTTAATCAAATAACAAATACAATTATATTTTACTCCATCTACACAAATAACACATACAATATTCAATGTAACGATTCATTAGATAGGTACTTAAAGATATACTGAACAATGAAGTTCATGGTATCGCTGTGCGAAGTAACAAAGTTTGTCCACGTGGTAGAGCAGTTGTTATGAACGCTGTTATGTGTTCTCGGCGAGACCGGTATAATGCGCGTATGTGCAGCTGTCGCTTGGGAATAAAAGGAATAACTCCCCTCACTCGTGTGTCCTCGTCACAAGGGTGTTTACGCTTTCTCATTAGTTAGCCACATAGTCTGAGCTATTATTTTGCATCAGGATCCAAAACTACTACATTCTCAAGATGGCATTAATGGATTTTATCTGTATAAATTTATGAGGCTCCAATCCTCGAAAAGTAAAAATAAAGCCGTATAGGTGAGATTACCTTGCTCATACTGTATATGTATAGTATGAATAACTGCAAAATAGTCTCCAGGTTTAAAAAACGTGTCGGTTGCCTATAATATTAATAGTATATGGCTTAGGGAGTCTACTCGTTCAACACCCTAAGGTACTGAGTCATAAGTGATCAGACCTCCACCTCAATCACCTTGTACCAATGAGTTTTCCAACGCGAGTGTTAAGGTAACCGACACTTTTACGGTGAAGTACAAACAACTTGACGAAACCTGCACACTCGGACTATGCTCAAAAAACACACAGGGTTTAAACTCTTTACTTATTACAGATATTCGACTACTCTCCATAATGATGAGATAAGGTAAAATCGTAACTTTAAAAACTGCGCAGTTCAATTTAGTAGTTTGTGTCAAAGACCCTGACGTTACCGTACATATTAACCAACTATAGACGTAGCAGTTATATTCCTAGTGTACCTACATTAACGCTGGGTTCTCATGCGAAGTGCGGTTGATAAACAAAGCTGCACACCTAGTATTTCAAGGAGGTGTGACATTATGCAATTGAATATTGCATGTGACAAGAGGCGAGATTGCTCCGAGAACGCGCCGGCTTTGTGGCCGCGGCCCCCGAGACGTTCTGCCACGCTCTAACTTATATTCGATTTCGTAATGGAATAAAAACGGTAACTTACAAACAGCGTTCCGCTCTCGTATGTCATGCAGATAAAGTTTATTAAAAAAAAACAGATTAAAAAAGAACAAATTTTAATATTTTATAAAATAAAATACTTTATAGAATGATACATATAATTCACATAGATTATCCTCTTGCCGATATTTTTTTGTAACCCAGTAAAAGCATCGCGGGACGACCTCCTCGTACTACACAAATCCTAAACAATGTTGTTAAGATTGTGTGAAGTTAAATTACTGTTGTTTGTTTATATTCGAAGCAGAGTGCCGGCGACTGCGGGTTTATTATTAAATCGCGTGTTTGCAATTCAGGTAGGTAATTGGCTGGTGCAGTAATTAACCACTAAACAGTAGAGATAGCGTGCGCTCCTGCAAGACGCCGCGTCGCACGTCGGTATCGCGCAAATTGGATTCCTTCTGGCATTATACTGCCGTTACACACTCCGACTGCAGTCAGCATTGTAATGCATGGGATTACCGAATGTGCAAGCTATGTGTTTCTGAGATGATAGCCGGCCGCTCAGCCAATGTGCACCAACAATTAACTTGATGGAACAATAAGCTTACGGGCTGGCCGCATGATAGATTGCCTTTAAAGTTACGGTTGAAAATGTATTTATTGTGTGAATGCATGCGAAATAATGTAACTGTTTTTTCCTTGGCTTTTAATATTAGAATCGTAGGTGGCTGACATATTGGACATATTTGTGGTTATTAGCGTTAAATTTTAGCGTTTTTCATGTTAAAGCGATCATCAGTGCAACAATACAGCCTAATAATAACAATATTTAATTTTATAACATAATTTTCACCGCGTCTTTCTTTTCTTATTTATTTTTAACCATTAATGTAGCACTAAACATGTTGATGACGACTACGTACGGACGCTTCAGTTGTCCGCCATCATTGTACATTGCAGCAGCCCGGTACACAAACAAGGAGCTATTATAGTAATGGTCGTTTTAACCGCCCAGGCGCAGTTAAAGTTGCCTCATGAATATTGAGGACGCTCAGTCGCCACCCGATTCGCACCGCATTAAGCCCAGCACAATACTATTTTCACTCGAACTCGATTTGCTTAAGTTAAGAGCACGTTCGAAGTCGAATGTTGCGGTGGGACTAATTCAGTGATTTGAGTAAGAAGCTTGCGGATTATAATCCAATATTTCCGGGTGTCACTAATATAAAATATTTAAAATTACCTCAATAACACTATTGACTTTAATATACTGTACAGATTACTAGTAGCGTTGGGAAAATCCAAGACAGTTTGTTGCATGTTTCATAAGGATGTGTTATAACAGTTTCGAGGAAGCATCCGAGAGGATGAAAGCTGCTTCATCGCAGTCTCCGGACGGGGTCAAAAGGTCTGGAGTAACGATGTAGCATTTACACCCTTTTGATTACGCTGCCCGCAGCCGGTGGTTTATGAGGCCACATCACCTGGGAGCTTGTTAACCTCTGGGCGGGAGATTTCAATCCATAAAAATAGAGACTATAAACAAGCTGTAAAATTCAACATATGTTTCAGGTATTTTGAGTGTTTATTCTACTAGTAGTAGTAGGTAGTAGAAAAAATAAATTTACTTAAAATTACTCTAATATTAAATGTTGTTAACAGAGCTGTTTACCTGTACAATTAAAATGACTGATAAAGGTATATTCGGAGGTAAAATAAGAACAATTTTTGACATTAAAAACCGAGTAAACCGTACAGTCAGCATCAAATAGATAGGGGCAGCGAAAGTGGCTAAATATATCGCGAGTATCGCGACACATCTTTATAAGAATAAGAACGTGTTGCGATATACATATTTGGATATTTTTACTGCTCCTATCTATTTGATGCTGACTGTACATGAGATTTACATAAAAAAATGTTTTAGAAGTACTAGTCATTTAGGCCGTTCCATCATATTCTTTTATACCTACCTAAACTATATTGCACCTATATTTATAAATAGAAGAGTGATCACAGTCTTTTAGTATCTCGTCTCAATCACATTAGCACGCGCTCATCTCGAGAGTGTGGCCAAGTGGATGCCACTCCATCTCGGATGCACAAAGACTATTTTTAATATCGGGATGTGATCCCCGCACACGCGCGGTCTTATAAAATATTTAATAACCGCATTTCCGTGCAGCGCGCCACTAGAATATTTTTGTCCCTTGATGGCAAGCCTGATGATCCTATAACCTTTCAAAAATATTTTAAATTCCTCCCACCGTAATCTTAAATTGATTGGTTTTGCCAAAATATCGACTCCGCTTGGAGCGCTCAGTTACGCGACGATGCATGCTATTTATTTATGTGCAATCCCTCGCATATTGCTTAAGTGGATTTCACGAGGCGTAAACGAGATAACTTAAAATATTTTAAGCGAGGGATCGGTAATTGATCTTTACTCTATAGCATCAAAGTAACCGTGCGTAGAAGTAAAATCCTCAACAAGATATACCTATTACAGATGGAAATAAAAACTTGGCCCGTAAAAAATTTAAACTTTTTACATTCAGTAGTTTTGCGTGACTTGCTTAAATCGTTTCGTTTTATTGCCTTACTTAAGTCATAAAACACAATTTCGCTTGAGTGATTTCATGCGCCTTTTTCTTCGGAACCGTTCTGAATACTTAATGCACAAAAAGCAACAAGTACAAGAATAAACCTTTGGCAAACTCAACGTAAATAATCAGCTGAGTCAATTTATTCGCTAAATGATGACTACACAATGTAAATGTAAATCTGTTTGTTCAGCAAACAAAGCTTGTTCGAAACTTGCTCCTTTTATACAAAGTACTTTTCCAAAAAGAAGAATTAAGCAGTTTGGAAAAAATCTTCTTAAATTGTGCTTGAATGTTTTGAGGTCGCTAAAACACAAAACTTTGTTATCGTTTGAAAACTGTGACTGAAAAGTAACGCGCTTTAAACTTTTTATTCGCTGCAGTATTATTCAAGCAGTGACATTTTTATAACCACCCATTTCGTTTTGTGTTCTAAGTAGGTACTTCAGCACGCGCATATCCAACCGGGGAGGCCGGAATCCAGTAGGCGACAACTCACTTCCTTCACTAACTTTACATACCTACTAAATTATCATGGTTTTCAGTGCAGTAATTAAGGCATAGATCTGGCTAAATTGCTGAAAAATAGGCTGACACCCCTTTCACATGAATACGTGCCTCAACTCTTGAAGAGAGACAATCAAAATTTAACACGGGCCCTGCGTGGCTTTAGCGTAGGTACCTACTCAACTCACACGCATACTATCGAATTAAGTATTTCATTGACATGCTAAGAACTCAACTTCCACAAGCCAAAGAGATCTTAAAAAAGAACAATTTTAAATTTAAATCACCTTAAATATTAAAGAATTCAGATAAAGCAGGTAACATTAAATGTAAAGAACGTTAACAAAGAAGTATTATCGTCAAAAAGCTTTACAGGAGGTCAATTCGTTCGCGAATCAACTAAGCGGAGGAGGAAATTCGCTTACAATTTGTGTTCGACAGTAAGCACAATTTGCAATCAGCAAAGCCGGTTTCCTTCTCCGGGACATCGCTTAGTTTGGAGAATCATTAGGCGTATTATAATAATAATTGCCAAGCTTGCACCACAATGCACGGACCCGGAGCAAGGGCCCTCGTTGGTCCGACAGCTCCTGTTAATAAATGCTTTACACATTTAGTAGCTACTGAAAATCCTGATTCCCATACGAAGTAAACTCGATATCGAGTTTTTTTTTTTTGTAACTCGTTATACAACAATTTGTATAATTATAATTATGTATTTTATGGCAGGCTGGTTTCCGCAACTGGACTATACTTGCGCCTATCAACTTATTAATGCAGCTTTAAATCAAAAAAATAATGAAAATAAATAGATCCAATGATAATGAATTAATTAAAATGTGTAAAACGGTAATCCAACCTTACAAATGAAGCAACAGATGACAAATATTTTTTTCATATTTTCATTGCTGCGAGCAAGCTGAAAGTTTAATTTGGCGAGTCTATTATATTAGTGGCAAGCAACGAACTCAAACAAATGAGTCGTTAGTTATTCAGCGTGTTGCCCGGTGCCGGCATTGTCGGCGCGCCAGCAACATAAAACCACAGAAGCTGTAGTGCGCCCATGATTGCGGTAATCGCCGACTGCATCTGCCACAGCACTAGTATCTATGCTAATGACATTAACGGAACATACCTAGTGCGGACGGAGTCACGTTCAAGTAATTTCCTCGAAAGAAAATGCTTTAGGATTCGTATTTCCCTAAGAGAAAACTCCAGCTTCCGAGCTTAGAATCTAATTTAAAATGGAAATTTTGAGCTGTGAAACTAAATCCAGTCACATTGCGAATAAGTAATTTTAATGGTTATTTTTATCATTAATACGCTGCACAGCAAAATCCTTCTCGTCAGTTTAGCTTAACCAGCAACGAAAACGCTTCATACCGTAATAACATTATACAAAATATTTTGAACTCGCTCCGAGATTGTTTAATATTCGTGGAATCCTTTTGTTATGCATATTCATGACCAGAAATTGATAATTTCAGTTTATGGTAACTAACTTTCCAGTATTTTCAAAAACGATAATTTAATTGCTAATTCATATTCGAGTAAACACCCCGAGCCCTCTATTCCTGTCTGTAATGTGCGGACCCGCGGCGCCGGCGTGCGGCACTAGCGTATAATTAACCCATACAGGCGTTAATCGTTCCTAAAACCTGCTTGTAACTGGTATCTAGAAACTTTAGGTCATGCACGTACGCAAACAACAGATACGTAGATTAGATATGTTGGCTGTTTCAATTATTGTTAAATGGGTTTACGTGTTACCTTAACTAATTGCGGGACGGTTGGAAGTACGAGGCTCTGAGACAACGCCGACACGAGAATGTGTTTAAACGTTATTGTCCCAGTAACAGGTTTCCCAAATTAATCGGATTTACCACTATACATCACGGGCCCTTCCGCCCGCCGGGGCTGCCGCGCCTCTCCGGCTGTCACCCGGCGCCGCGGCTGCTTCGGTAATGCTCTTTGTTCATATTCACACTTGCATTATTATTATAAATCAATCAACTTTGCTTGATCGCCGTAAACTATGTTACGGACGGCCGCAGCTCGGAACTTCAGCTATCCATCTGAATTACTGCCGTGACTAATTGCTTTATGACGTATTTAACAAATGCGCCATTAAGACTTTACTAACATTGAATAATGAGAGCTAGTCATTTTTAATTCCAAAAATTAAAACTACCGAAAGTGCGTAACAAAGGTTTAAAAGAGTTCAAATCTTTTGCAACAGTTGAAACAAACAGGATGTTTTACAAACGAGCATTCACTTGTCGGCTATCTCCATAGACCGGTTGTTACACAATGTCATTTCCGCAGCACTTTCTTTTGCTGTTAGTATTCCATTAAAACTTAGTGAGAACTATCTTGCGTTGAACTAATCGGGTGGCGATTCCAGCGCGTTTCCTCTTCCGCTCCCGCCGAGGTTCTCCGGCGCGCTACACGGCTAATTAGCTCAAAAGTTAATAAGGAGCAATATTAATTGGACTTTTTTTAATCAAATTACTATCAGAAGTAAAATCGGATCATTTCAGGTTTTAATCAATGGTGATCCATCCAAATCAACAACTGGTACAAAGACAAGTAAATACGATGAAACTCTAGGTTTTTAGTTTTAGGAAAACAATAAACACCTAATAATGATCAAAAAGTGATAAGTATTTTATATTTTTGAATTGGGGTCGAGTACTAGCGCTACTCGTGTACGCAATTTATTTTACCTGAAACCGCCTTTGAAATATGAAAATTCATTAAGCTGTAAATTCAGCGTTCAATTCGGGTAAAGTTTTTAAAATATATCATGTATATTTCAAACGTTTGAAATACCTTTTGTATATTCAATTAACTGTATTTTTTTAAACAAATGGCGTTGCATCTAATTTACCTTTAGCATTAATATCAATAAACCCTCTTAAATAACTTAGTAGCATACCTACACGTAAATGTGCTTATTACAGGAATAGAATAGCGTGCGGCGCGCTGCAGACAACATGCAACGATGCTATTAGCATACACGACGCTGGGTTAAGTCGGTAAGAAGATGAATGTTTCCAGCCTAACACTCCTCAGTGCTGGGAAATACCCGGGCTTAACTATATTAAGTAAGTAGGCGAGTTTCAAAGATTTATGTTGTACTTACTATTTAGTTACCACGCCTAGCGTCAAACATATGTTTTCATACACCTAAACCAGGGCCCTTATTCTACATTGACTTCACCCCTGTTGTTATCGTATTATTAACGTTATGATAGCTCTTGTTATCTGACAGTAAAAGCGGCCAAGTCATAGGTACAGTCGAGGACAGAAAGATGTTTACACTTTTTCACCTTATTCCATTGTAATAAGATCCAAAAGTGTATACATCTTTCTGTCCTCGACTGTACACAATATGATAACAATAGGGGTAAAATCAATGTAGGATAAGAACCCAGTTTTATTAATCGATGTATAAAATTTATATGCAATACGAGTACGTAGTTATAAATGTGAAATATTTTATTTTTAAGAAAATTATATTAATAATTTTATAAAATGATCTGCCTAAAACAGCTCCAAATCTAAATCTTTGTAGCGACTTATTCAAAGTCACAAACACCTATTTATCACCAAAACTTTTTTAGCGCTGGCAATTTTTTCCGCCAATGTGTTTCCGAAGACGGGCCCTAGATCTATAACAGTACAATAAATTGTTAGTATTGGGCGCGCCGGGTGCATGTAATGTGCGTGAGACCGCAGCAAGTTTATGTCAACAGGGCGGAGGTGAAAAACGTCCGCGCCGTAACTCGAGAGGCAATAAGCAACGCGCCGTCCCGTAAAAACCTTTGTCACCGTCACCTAGCTACTTACACCTACAACGACGTGCTACATGTTTACACTTCCTGATATATTACGGTTGCGTTCTATTTTCAAACTTTTGGATAAGTAGTCGCTAATTGCTGGGTTCAGAGTCCTCTTACCATATGTACGTCTTTTAACTTGAACAATTTCGTTATCATGATGGTGTTGTTCCCTTAATAGTAAGATGTGCTTGCGGTAAAGAAGCAAATTGGATTTGAAAACAATATGGGTTAAGTATCCGACAAGAGCCAAATATAAGTACTTGGTTTAAAAGATTAATTTAAAAACATCTCTTAGAGGGAGGCTAGTACCTAAGGGAGGGTTCCCTTAGGTACTAGCCAGCTATTGTAGAATGTTCATAGCTACGAGTATATCTGTAGGAGATAATTTCTGAAATTTAATTGTATTTATTTAAAAGCAGAGTCTTTTTACTGTAACTTAACTGTTCTAACAGTTTTGCAGGGCTTCGTGTTGTTTGCTTTAGTAATAAATAAGTAACCTAAACAAAGTGGAATAGCCAGATGTCATGTGTGCTCGCTTGCGTGTCATAAAAAACTGAACATCCGTCAATTTACTTCTCAGTACAGGGCATTGACTTTTTCCCATGATAAACGGATTGGTTCACAAACAACGCATAATTACTTCACAGGTTTTCTGCCGTATGGTTTTAAAAACAACTCGATTTACGAGTCAGGTTCTAAGAAAGCGTAAACCACATGGCAACGAAAGTTATAATAAGTTTTTGGTTTGTATATATTATTCTATTTCATTACGTTTAATACCGAGATTAGACCACACAGTTAGTATTCAAATGCACGAGTGTACAAAGCAGACCTAATGAATATTGATGAACTAACAGACCTAGATTACCTTTAATGCTAATGAGTTTACAAAGCCTTTGATCACCTATTTAAAAACATTTTATTATCTTTAAAGATTAACTTTCTATAATTAGGAAGTTTCTTCTAAAACTTAATATATAGTCGTTAAATAAACAAACCGTTCATTTATTTGTAACAAGAAAAGTGCATTGTGGTATTCTGGCAATTTTTCTGTTTATAAGAGTTAATGGTGAATGATCCTTACCCTTAAAAATGCGGAAGTGTTTGTTTGTTCCATGCAACGCCTCAACCGATTGACGTAAAAGGAGCAATTTTTTTTATTTGTAGTAACATCACATAATAAAAGTCCAGTATAAACTGACACGCATTTAGAGTAGTGCAGTAGAGTGTCAGGTTATACTGGACTTTTTTTTATGTGATGTAACTACAAATTAACCGTTTTCGGATTTTTTCCTTTAAGTACTTGTGCTGTAGGACATTGCTATTAGCCAAATTTCATGATTCTAAGTCAACGAGAATTACCCTATAGGTTTTGATTCCCTTGAAATTCCCTTGAATATCCGGCATAAACGGATGTATCTTTTTACTGCGTTGACTTAGTAAGTTCGCATTTTTCACTCGAAAAAAGAGGGAAAAATCATCGCGACTCGATTCCCGTGATTTACGAACATACCTACAAGTTTGTGCGGGACCCTCGGTGCGCGAGTCTGACTCGCACTTGACCGGCTTTTTTTGTTGGATGGAGAATAGGCCCCAACACACAAATATAGCAGCGTATATTAATTAAACCTAATATGTCGATTTGTTCCTCTTAATCTCTAGATTACAGTTGATATATTAGATTAACAGTGTCTAACCGGAATACTGGAAAATAAAACAATTAAAATATTAATTTCAATATAAATATAAATAAACAAATAAATATAAGAGGGACAATATCACACAAATTGACCTAGTCCCAAACTAAGCTCTAGGCTTGTACTATGGGTACTAGACAACGATAAACATTACTTATATAGAGAAATACATACTTAAATACATAGAAAACATCCATGACTCAGGTACAAATACTCGCGCTCATCACACAAATATTTGCCCATACCGGGATTCAAACCGGGGACCGCTAGCTTCGTAGGCAGGGTCACTACCAACTAGGCTAAACGCGTCGTCAATAAACGATACGATACGATATGAATCAATAAACGTAACGGTTTCTAGAGGGCCCCAAAATATTGTCTCCTTTATCACAAATATAGTTTATAGCCCAAAGACGGACAAAGGGTAGACTTTTTTATCTCGAAAAATTTGCTAATTTTCGAGGGAAAAAACGATAAATGACTTACGCGGTCTGTCGCGGGAAAGGTCAGTATTTTGACTGAAATTGATTTGTTTGTTTGCCATGTTTTCATGTTTTAATCACAGTAACTGGAAGTCCGAGCGTCGCTCGGGTTGAAATCGATTTTATCCAAAAATTACGACTAACACAGCAGTTTCTGGAGTCGCTCGCTTAAAGTAATAAGATAGAAGAAGAGTAGCAAATAGTTCCACATAGATGAAGAATCAAATATTAGTGTATGAGTATAGTACATGTCATTTGCCATGTACCCTATTTGTATGGTGTATGCTACCCACGTACCTAATATCCATCAATCTTACACATCAGGAAGTCTCCAAAACTATAGAGTGTGCGCAAAGTTGAAATTATGTTTGAGCGTTGTTTTCGTACAGGTAATATAAGAGACAGAATCCCCTTGGAACTGGAACGCGTTTCCTTCGGCTCCAAATAATATTTAGTTTTAAGGAACAAGTTCGCATTGCCACATATTTCTTTATATAAGTACTTTAATGTGTTTATTTATGTTTAAATTTGTATGTATAATGACACCTACTTTTACACCTACTTTTTGATTTCTGAATTACTTACCTTAAGAGAATGCTTGTAGTTTTAAGTCCAACTTTAGTAATATTTTTTTTTTGTGCAATAAAATATTTACATAAATAATACAGGTTTATTAAGCTTCTTCATGACTGATAACTCAATATTATGTAGGTACTAGGAAAACTTTTGTGGTTACTAAATAAAGGATCGTTTGTTTAATAGTCGATTAATTTACTAAGCCTACTATCCCGTAGTATTTTACTTCAAAGTAATCCGTACACATCTATACATTTGTTGGATTTCGGTCTGTATTGAGGAGGTAAACGTCTAATACGCAGTAATCCGCTTGCGATGCCTCGGAATTACAGAGACAATGCAGTAATTCCGAGGCAACCAACCATACTGGATTAAATTCATTAAATTACAACTTACAAGGCTTAAACGCGCCACAAACAGCTATATGATATGTATATATTAATATGTCACAGTTTCTATGATTCATATACGTAAATATTATATAAAAGTGTCTATATATGACGCGGTAGGGTCGCCGCGGCCCCGACAGCGGCTGTTGAATGTGGATGTAGACACACCGAATGACTAGGCCGACCATTGGGCTGCTTATTCCCAATCTAACCAAACCTTGTTTTTGTGCGTTTAAAACCAATACTTTTTTTGGGATAGCGATATGGTTGTGTAAAGTGAGATACTCGTTGTTGTATATGAAGCCTCTCCAAGAGACTCCATAGCGACCCGTCTCACGCTGAACGCGATCAGTGGACTCCTGAAATCTTCACCAGAATATTAATCCACTCTGCTGCCCACGCTGCGCTTTCCGGGACGCGTCTGCCACTCCAGAACTCTTTGGCTCCGTCGGCCATCCGTAGCGATTTCCCAACATTTCGAGTTCAAAATTTCTTAAACGATCCCCCAAATCTAAAAAAATTTAATGTCATATCCGTAATTATTTTTTAAAAGCTATCCAATACCTCACAAAAAATTTACCTATGTATGGGGGGGATACCCGAAAAAAAATTATTCAAGATTTAATTCTACAACTTTGTCGGCGTAATTTCAAATGTATAACTATGCCAAATTTTAGCTTTGTCCAAGAGTCCCCGAGTTAAACCGCTGACAGACAGATAGACGGACGGACGGACAGACGGACATGGTGAAACTATAAGGGTTCCTTGTTGACTACGGAACCCTAAAAAAGGTTGCTCGCTAATATCTCAGCATAGAATTTGTTTACAGCTTCTGGGTCTTTAAAAAGTAACTGAGATCCCGGCAGCACAAAAGTAGGTCAATTGGAGCACTAGTTACACCGTAAAAACTGTATTGTCGACTAGATAAACTTGCAATTTTATTATCTTCTTCGACAAGATGAATTATGGTACTTTCGAAGTATGACGTCTTAGTTAGCTTGTATACCCACCTAAATTTAATTATTAAAATTATATTCCTTAATACATTTATTTTTATTATGAGAGTAACGAAAGTCATTAAAATATACGGCAATTTTATTATTGTAGTTAAAATCCAGGCAAAATATGTAGTAGACTTATTCACTCTCCGACTCTTCAGCCATTTGCTTAAAATCCATTACTGTGTTTTTTTATATAAAAAAAAGCAAAAAAGCCTTTATAATACCTATTCGGTAGTTGGATCAGGATAACTGTATTACTTTGCTCTTCATTCCCACACATGCATACAAAGTTTCGTCTTTTAGTAGAATTGGAAGCTTTGATCTTCAAATCATGAATAGAAAACATTATAAAAGCTTACCTAATAAAGTAAACTCTTATTTATTTAAAAAAATGTGGTATATATTTTTACAAGAATTATTACTGTGGTTTCGACTTTATACTTTCTAGGACCTAATCAATCCCCTGCCTTCAAGATATTGTGAGGATTTGTCGAAGCCGCTTCAATCAATTTTTCACGGCTTCACGGTTTCTCTGATAAATTTCAGCGAACAAATGAAATTGGATGCTTTGATGCGTAATGTAATGGTTATAGGTCAGATTTGTGCCAATAAGTGGTTTTTGGCTGTTTTGTGGTTGGGATTGTAAACTAAGATGAATGCTGAGTAATGGGTGAAGGTGTTTTTAGTTTGTACATTTATTTTATTTATTTGAGTTGGAGCACCAACAGCAATACAAATGTATTAAATTTAAAGGTTAATATTAACACATGTATGTCCAAACAATAAGGGCTATCGCGTGTGAATTCGCCGCTAGAGGCGCTGCTAGTCTAGCGTAAGGTCACTGAAATGTCAAATTTCACTGTTTGTGGGTGAGTTACGCGGGGATATTTCTAATTAGAATAATGTTGTGAATATTTTACAATATCTGAGATTAATTATGGCAAATATGAGTTACGGGTCAATGAATGTCAGTGCTTTAAAAGCGGAGCTAAGAAAACGAGGTGCAAAATTAAGCGGGCTGAAAGAAAAACTAATTCAGAAGTTGGTTTGTTTACTGTTTTAGGTATATATATAAGGTAGGTAGGTATATTTAAGGGATTAAATATGATTTAAATGTAAACCGTTTTCACGCCCGTAATAATTAACTTTGAAAGCTATATACCTACTTCAGGAGCTTACTCTACAGTGGCGCCAACTGGTGAGCACTAAAACGATAGCCCTCATTGTCCACAAACACAAACTAGTGGGGTAGTATCTACTATATACAGTTTATAGTCGTCACGGGAGAGACCAGACCTGGTAGTTTCCTCGCTCAACGTATTTAATACCACTATAGTAGTTTAGCAATTCCGCGATTAAATGCTGCCAGCATCTTCAGGACAATGCCAAATTATAAATTTAGCTTAGTTTTATATCCTAGGTTTAGTTATATTTTTAATTTTAATTTGTGGTAAATACGCGTGCGTAAGTGTGTGTGTGTGTGTGTGTGTGTGTGTGTGTGTGTGTGTTATGTAATATATTATGTAATACAAGCTTTTATTCAAATAATATGTACGGGACATCCGGCTGAGTGTTTTTAGTACGTGAAGTTAGATTGGTCTATAAATTCAAGTCTTTATGTTCCAAGAAAACACGTATTCCCATATAATATTTATTTAATCGCAATTCAATCCCTATGTCCTCGATAGTCATGCCAACCAACCGGATTCTTTTATTTGAGATTTTCTTACCGCTTTATTAATCAATCACATTCGTTTTTAATAAACATCACACCTCGAGGGTCTTATGATAAAATAAACTATGAATTAATGAAACCTTCAAGATGCATGGGCGTCGTCGTAGAATAAATACAGTTTCATATTCATTCTAATTAAGTATTGACCTCTTTCGAGGGTAACTCTTCCAGGCTTTATTAGCCTCACTGTCGTGTAATTTACCTTATTGTGACTTTGTTCGAGAGGTTCTGAGCAGTTCGAGATATAATTAAAAGGCTTGTTAAGTAGGTGAATACTACGTCGTCTAATATACATTCAGTATTGGAATTTACTCCTCCGTAAGAAGTTATCAGACATGCTTATTGGCCTATTCTTCGTATTTTGTACGTAATACGTAGCATTAAGAAATAATCGTAACTAATTGAAACGAAGCTATTTATCATTACTTATAGTTATTATTTTATTACGTATACCTAATAAATTTCTTCCAAATTTGCAAGACTTGCTCCATATTCATTTGACAAAGTTCGCTTCAACTAAACATCAATTACACTCTGTTTTTACAATTGCCCACCAAATCGTTAAACTTTTCAAGTTATAGAAATAAAGTTAAGAAACGTTAAATCATAATAATAATAAATTGTCTATCGAATGTCAACAAGTGAATTAGTCAGTGACTTTTAAATTAACAAATGTCTAAGCTAATAATAGGAATTGGTGAGTGGATATAAAGCAGTCTCAATCGGTTGTTTTAATTAAATCTAGACTGAAGAAGAACCGGTTCGACTCTTGTTTTTGAACGAAGACAATATTATGTCCCATCCAAATATATTTACTTTTTTGTTTATATTTTTTTCCTGTTTGTATAACCAATCGTTTTAGATACCGTGAGGCCGACTGTACCATCGCCAGCCAGTGGCGCCGAGTACATAGTTAGAGCATGGGAGAAGCGTGGATGAGTAATGGTCGGTCCTTATTGTTCCTGAAATATTCGTTTTAAGTCAGCTGCGGCGCCTAAACTCCGGCCACGTAAACGATTCGATTTGCCGATATATCACCCAACACACCTGAACAGTTATAACAAAAAAGCAATCGCAATTGTTTTACGCTCGTTTTATGGCCGCTTCATTGTAACATTGTTACTCCCATTTTGTCAGGAAACCATAACGTGTGCACGGAATATATTAAATGGCTTGGTGTTTACATAATGCTCCAACAGCACGATTTTAGTTTCGTTACACCAATTTGGGATTATTTTGACCTTCTCGGCCAAATTAAATCCAAGCAACTACAAAGAACTATGTTTTAGAAGTCGTGAAAACGTTCAAAGTTAGTTAGATTATCAAAAACTTGACAAAATTCTGTCAGAGCTGTGTTATACAAAAATACAAATTCAATTAATAACTTAACAAAGTTTAGAGAAATTTCAGACAATTCACTTACAGACTTCGTGAAGACGGACTTTGAACTTTCTTTTAGTAGTAATATTTGAAGTCTATCTAAATAGTATATCTTAAACAAAAGCGTGCCGTGTCGTCAGCTGCGGCACCGCCTGCGCATGCCGTGTTATCGTTCATGAATAACAACACTTGTTTATAGAATATTCATGCTATGCACACGCCTGGCGCGCATATCTTATCATCTCCTCGGCGCGAGGCGCGTAGCGAGCTACGAGACCGCTACGACGTAGCACGGTGCTACATTACATTCCTTTATCACGATTGAAGTTTAAAAGTGATAAAATAAAATATTGAGGCGATAAATAAAATATATTTTGTAGTGAAAAAAGATACTAAGTAGTTATAGTTGTAGTGGTAGGCTTCCGGAACGGTACCGACTGGCACGAGCGCCAAAGAAAGATGGCGCTCCAAATTAAATAAAAGAATTCTGTGAAATCAAGGCTGTGCCCTCAATTTTTTTAACAGTCAACAATCAGTGTTTTACCCTGACCGTGTTTATACATATTAATGCAATATTAAATTTCTCAAGCCTGTGGCCAGCAATGATTTACATGAGCTGAATATTATTGTAATGATTCAATTTCACCAACTGACAATTTTTAACCAAAGCGCGTATACATAACATAATAATGGCTTTTGATATTGATATAATATATATATTAAAAAAAAAACTTTTTTTGGGAAAACCGTGGTTGGTAATATTATATCAGCCTTAACTCTATGCAAAATCTATATTATAACATAAATATAACTTGGATCGTTGCCCTTACCACCGAATGTTTGCCGGTGGGTTCCCAGCAACAGGGGTTTAAGTATAACGTTGACCTACATTTGATATGATTTGAGCACATACGCAAACTCTCGGTCGACATTGTCTAAAAATATAATGGGATCAACTATTGTGTACCGGCTCAGCCGTCGAGATATCTAAGCCTATTTGTTTATATATACACGGAGAAAAAAATCTCGTTTCGTTTAACAGAATATTATATATTCTACTTGATTTTATTGTATTATATGTGACAACTATATGTTTTTTACACATTAATAGAAAATTCTACTTCTGTACAACATCATTTCTAGTACCTATTACCATTTACCTAGTATCGTAGGAAAAAATTTTGTGTAGTATACCAAACCTGTTGTATGCTAAATGCATATTTTACTATGTAACTATTAGATGGAAACCAAAACGATATCAAAGTTTTCGTGTAGGTACTTTAACTTTTCGTGTATTTTAACTAGAATATTCTAGTATTAACAAAAATATGACTTGTCATAAAAAAAATCTGTTTACCATAGCTGAAATCTGTTTTCCTACACCAGAATCATAACTACTGTACAATCTGGTAATATGGTAAAATATTTTTTTCTCCATGTACTTTTAACCATTAAACGCCAAGTAGGTATTTAGTGTAAGAGTACGCTTACGTTAAAAACGTCACCTCCCCTTGCAACGGCCGCTACCCAGCCTGCAAAGCCGATGATAGCAACCAAACAAGCCGTGGCTTAAAAATTCAGACTAGCCCGTTCTGAAATATGAAAATCCCATTTCAGTTTTAAAATAACCGCATTCCTACAATACCAAAGTTGTACACGACAATATTTGAAGTCATCTCAAAAACATAGAAATCCGGAAAGTAAAAGGTCCAGCCAAAAGAACTTGCTGTGTCATTGAAAATGATGTATGTACGAATCCACCAGATAAATATATACGTATTTATTTTAACGACTCCTTCAAACTGATGTTAATCAGTAAGCGAAAATATTATTTTGGTCCGAATGTAGGTTGTTTTAAGAGCTAATGAAAATTTCGTTTGGCGGGTACAGTATTGTGGTCAGGAAATTGAAAGGGCGGTCGGAAAACTTGATTTACAGCAAAGTGCCTGAGAAAGGGATGTTTTATTATGAAAATTATCTTCGAGGCTCGGAGGGTTTGGCCGTAGTGGCCGCTCGTATGTTATGATAATAATTTAGGAACGAGTAAGTGGCCGTGTAACAAATATTGTGCCACCGATCTAACGATCTCATGGCTGAATTGTTAAAGGGTTTGCTATTATTACTGCGGAACTATTCCCAACCACAAAACCGCGACGTTCCATTTGAAGTAGAGGTAAACTGGGTCTATTAATTACCAAACTGAAAGTAATTTTTCCAGTATTTTTTCGTTTATACAAGAGGCGTTTGCGATCTGAGCCCTTAGCCAAGATGCCCATCGCTAACTAGCGTTTCTGTTCGTTTAGTTTTTAAACCAATCGCGTCATTGGTAGATCACGTCACGGCTAAGGGCTCTGGGCCCTTTGCCATATTGATTTAATCCATATCGTTGCTGCATTATTTATGTCGGATTTCACCAACCGTGTTAACCGCTGTAAAAAATTATGAACTAACAGTCAATTAACATTTAACATCGTGTGGTAAAAGTGGTACTTATATTACCATAATGTTAACAATGCGATATAAATATTCAGATGTTATATATTTTTTGAAAAATCATATAAGCCCTTTGTTTTATTACCTCACACGACGATGTTTTTTTAGATACATTGTGGAATGGTATTTCATTATTTCACCCAGTGACACTTGTGGTGACAATGCGAATCTACTTTTAGTTAGTTCGTCATCCTCTACGAGATAATAAAGAACGATGCATGTAATAAAAACAAGCAAATTAAAACATTACCCTCCTTCTTGGATAGTCGAGTAAACAATTTACTCACTGAACTCAGTGAGGGTACTTCGTGAACTCATATAACATATAACACATATATAAATTAAGTTTGTTTAAAACCAACGCTCAATTAGCGGCTGTAATATCCGTTAGAAGTTAGAACTATGTTAATATTGAAACTTCCCACTCAGTTTTATTGTTGGCCAAGCAACCATTTGATCAATTACCGATATTAAAATTCGTTAGTTTTGTTACAGTGGCGACGAAAACTCTTGGAGTTATTTAGCGAGCTAAAACTCGCTCGCAGGAGGGCATTATTTTTCCCCTGTATAAATTAGCCGACAGCCCAAGGATGATTTTTGACATGTATGGGAGTACGAGTATGTATGCTGTGTCTAAACCTTACATGATACCATATAGTCAGCAAACCTGAAAATGTTGAGTGAGAAGTTTGAGTTTTTTAATCATATAAAAAGTATAAGTTCTCACCAAAACGAATAAAAGGGTTTCAACAAAAAACAATAGGACAACTAAATTGGTGATGTAAGACCGATCAAAGTTCAGTCAGATAATTCTTCATTTAATTGTAAGCCATGAAACCTACATACGGTACGAAGGGGAGGTGCAGACCGCAGAAGCTAGTTTGATAGTATATCAAGACTGATATACAAACAATGACGGATGGAGCAAACACGCTGCAGGCACTAACGGACACAAGCCTAGCCTAGCATTGCCTAGTAAGGGGCCGGTCAAGTTAATACTTGAACGGCACCTTACGAGGCAGAGCGCGTAAGCAGAATTTTAGTCATTTTTAAACCCCTCCTCCTCCTTTTCAGCAAAAATAAGCAAAGCTCTCACCCCCTCCCACGCTTACATAGGCATTAGTATATTTTTTACCCGTCTGAGCGAAGCAAAGAAAAGGGTAATATGATTAACAGTCTATGTACATATGTATGTAGTATACGCGGTTAGCCTAGTTGGTAGTGAACCTGCCTACGAAGCTAGCGGTCCCGGGTTCGAATCCCGGTATGGACAAATATTTGTGTGATGAGCGTGTTAGAATATATTAAAAAGACATGATTTGACCACGTGATTGATGACAACCTAAAAGTGCACTTCTTGTAGTTTAACTATCTTAATAAGATTTAAATATGAAACATGTAACGTAATTCATAAATAACTTAAATATTTTTACATTGTGATGATTTAGAATTATTTACATAATACAATAGTTATTGAATAAAAGTATTGATTTGATCACGTGGCATCAACACGGGCAATTTGTTATTCTTGCTTGTGATTGGTCAAGGAATTCTATTGGTGTTTAACGTCAGTCTTAATCCTGATTGGTTGACAAGCCTTTTGGCGCTTTATGCGGATCCACGTGGTGTTGTTGGCTATAAAAGGCTCCTTCAGAGCACAGCACGACACATTTTACTGGAGTCAGCCGAGCAGGAAGGTGCTAATCATAAGTTAAGTACTTTTATTATTTGTATATTAAAACTTTTTTCTTATTGATTATGATTTACTTGGAATTACTGGCAAATTATATGTGTGTTTCCCGTAATAAATACTTGTATGACAGAATCTTCATATATTGACATAAACTAATTACGCTTTAGAATATATTTATGTAGGTAAATATTAGATCAAGGAACTAACCTGACGATATTATAATTATGAATTATTCTTTTTATAAGACACGATAACCATAATAGTGATTAAATATTCACAGTGCTGATCTAAGCTTGTACGATCTGTGTTTGAATTGTTTTCAAAACAGTATTAAATTAAGGCAATGTAAATTAATATTAAGAATTAATATCATTTAGTGTAAAGTATTTGACCTTACATTTGTAATGTTTTCATTTGTGCTAGTTCTAATAATTAATATTTGTTACTTTATTACCTTGTAATGTATTATTGTATTTTATATTTTAAAAAATGACCTTCTGCTGGAGTTTCTTGCGGCGCTTCTTCTCCGCAATGATGGTCTTGTCCGAAGCGCTGGTAGATTCATTCTATATTACTGCCGTTTGAATATTATATATATTGTACTGTCGTCATAAGTACTGAAGGTTTTTATTTACTTTTCTGTCACTTTCTAACTGTTATCAAATATAGTTCCATGTTGCTCAAACTTGATAATTGCTTTATGTGACTTATTTCATATTTAGTACATTTAGCAAAAAAAATTATATTATTCAAAATATTATATTATTTTTATATACATTTTTCTAACAAGCGCGAGTATTTGTTCCTGAGTCATAGATGTTTTCTATGTATTTAAGTATGTATTTCTCTATATAAGTATGTTTATCGTTGCCTAGTACCCATAGTACAAACCCTAGCGCTTAGTTTGGGACTAGGTCAATTTGTGTGAGATTGTCCCCTGATATTTATTTATTTATTTATATATGACCGAAAATCGGAAGTTTCGCTCTAGCTCCTAAACTATTGGACCGATTTTAATAAATGGAGTGTCATATACTTCTTTAAAAACATGTGTGTATCATAGGGTGCGTGTAGCATATTATAAAAATTATAAGGGTGCGTCACACAAGTCGCCAGTTGGGTTTTAGTTTATGAGGTTAGGTTAGGTTAGGTTATTACAAAATCTGTTTAAGTTTCTTTATTCTTATTCATAAGCAAATACCTATCATAGTTATAACAAAAAGTTAACAAATAAATATTGCTGACGTAATCGCCATTGTGACCCCCCCTCTCCCATGTCTTCAAAAATAAGCAAAGCAAAGACCCCCTCCCCCCCTTCGATGCTTACGTAATACTTAAATGGCCCCTAAACGCATTATGTATGTATCTACCCGATATTCAGGTCCGAAATGTGCCAGTGCATGTTGTTTAAACTAGTTAGAAGAAAAACAACGCATGGCGTCCCTAACCAGTAAATCATGATTTAGGTTAGTTAAATGAAGGGGAGCATTTACGTAAGGTGGCTTTACCGCAACAAATACAGGATTTACCTCGGAAAATCGTAAATGAAATAATTGATACCTCACTAGCAAAAATAACGGAGTCGCATTGTACTGAAGCTGACCCGTTATTTATGCTCGCCACTGTAGTTGTGTAGGGTTGCGGCCTGAAAATCGTGCGCTTATAGTATTTGGTCACAGTAAATTTGAATAAAGAGCAACTATTTCGAAAGGACATTTCCACGAGGCAAACAGCCAAATCTCAAAAACTTAACTTCAGCATTGAGATAATGTTATTCAAACAACCAAATCCCACACTATTAAACTACGTTAGGCATTCGTCAAAACGGATCACAATTAATCACGTCAAGATGTTTACCCTCATCCTGCGTCTCCGCGCGAATTATCTCCGCGGAGATAAAGAGCGACGCTCCTGCCATTCAGTCTATTTTAATGGAGCCGTTTGAATCGCCTGAACGTAATAGGGTCAGAATAGACTAAACACTTAACTACTCAAACTAATCAATTTATAATCAATCGATCAATGCAAATTAGGGATCGGCTGATCGTTCGCACCGTTTGAAGAGGCTTCGAGCCTCTAGCCTCGGAGCGCTGGGTGTTTTCCCTGCGCTTTGTAATTCACAGCGTATGTGGCATTTCTTAAAGATTGCATAATTTGCACTGTCTGTAATATAATATAATATAATATAATATAATATAATATAATATAATATAATATAATATAATATAATATAATATAATATAATATAATATAATATAATATAATATAATATAATATAATATAATATAATATAATATAATATAATATAATATAATATAATATAATATAATATAATATAATATAATATAATATAATATAATATAATATAATATAATATAATATAATATAATATAATATAATATAATATAATATAATATAATATAATATAATATAATATAATATAATATAATATAATATAATATAATATAATATAATATAATATAATATAATATAATATAATATAATATAATATAATATAATATAATATAATATAGGATAGGTAGATCGAGTATTTATCGATGTGGCGTGTAAGAAAAGCACAAAAAGTGCCTTAAAATAATGTTAAATAGGACGATATATGTATATATATATATATATATATATATATATATATACATATGATGACGCGGTTAGCCTAGTTGGTAGTGACCCTGCCTACGAAGCTAGCGGTCCCAGGTTCGAATCCCGGTATGGGTAAATATTTGTGTGATGAGCGCGAGTATTTCGTCCTGAGTCATGGATGTTTTCTATATATTTAAGTATGTATCTCTCCATATAAGTATGTATATCGTTGCCTGGACAAACCTAGAGCTTAGTTTGGGACTAAGTAGGTAAATTTGTGTGAGATTGTCCCTGATATATATTTATTATTATTTATTTATATACACGAAATCATAGTAAAATAGTGCATCTTAAAAATTACATTTTGTAATAAACGATGAGTCGACTCCATAAAATGTAAAACATAACTCCTTTTCATATAGTCTTAGGTCAGTCAAACTGAAGTTGACGTTCTGCTTATTTTAAACCAAAACCCGACTTTAGTTTGAATGACTTTCAGTTACTTTGTCTTTTTATTTTTATTTCATAATTTTATAGTGATCATACATACCTACATACAAAATATTGTTAGGAGGTAACACCTCTCCAAGAACTAGCAACTCTAGGATATAGTATACCATAGAACCATCGCTGAAGTAAGAAAGATTCTCAGATCGCAAATATATTACCGGTTTTTTTTAATAATTATGTGATGAAATATTTTAAACAGCTATAAATATTTAATGGGTTTATTTCAGACATGTATTTATTAAACATTTACCAAACCAAATGTTTACGTGCCGCATACAGGGCCCATCAGTAACATCAACGGACGTAAAACGCGTGAGTACGCTACATTTTTTATTTAACACCTAAAAGGAATGGATGCTGAAAGAGAGTCGGCGCCATCTGAATTTCAGCTGATGGAAATCTCTAATGTTAACTACAATGACCTACATTAAAATACTTATTTTGATGTACTTTCTACACTTTACTCATGTGGTGCATATTAATGCATATTTCGATTACTATATCACTCCCTTCTAATGGCATATTTTATGGCCAACTATTCGGTAAAATAGCACCTATTATGTGTGATATTTGTGAAATAAAAGTATAGGAATTAATTGCTGACTAAGAACACTTGCACAGCTTTATCACAGCGTCCAATAAACTTTAGTGACACAAAATAAATTCATTTCTGAACAAAAATCGCGTTGGAATTATTTTGCTGGCAAAATGTGCAGCGTACCCACCTCAACCAGATATTGCAGATGCAAGCTGCTCCTGACGTGTATTGTGCTGTGGCGAACTCTGTAAATTGCTTTTCATGTCGAAAAATATTTTAATCTGATTGGTGGTCTGTAAACAATTAAATGTGGCTTTAACGTAATCCCGACAAATTAGTTTCAAAAGTGATTATCACGCGTCTATCTGCCTATATATATACAATTTCATCATTATAGGTGTATTCAATTTTGCATTATCCTGACACAATATAAAGCCGATAAAACACAGTCAATATTTCATACATTTAACGGCATGGTCTGTGAAAAATCTTTACTCTTTATCAGGAAAATGATTTAATTGCAGTCCGGCGGTGAATTTTAACTTCGGTCGGGTGTTCTTTGCGATTTTGTATTCAAACCGAACAACTCAGTGCGGTTTAGAATTGATTTACGAACCCTATTATGCTTAATACGTATTATTACTGTTCTATGTAAATGTAAAACCATTAGAATACAGCAATACCAAGCGGTCCCGCGAAATATAAATAGGTACATAATTGTGTTTTGGAACAAAACCGTGTTTCTCGAGAATCATTTGAAGAAAGTCCGCGGAAGCGGTGGCACTATAAACCAATGGTAAGTAAATACAGGAGTTGACGGCAAGGACTGCAACTCCAACAAGACGCTGCTCATTTAAAGAGTTGTGTAACTCGCTCGTGAAGTTTATCTTGCAGCGGTGCAGAAGGCGCGGCTGTGTGCTCGGCGCTTAAACTTTATAGTTTTGCTCAGAACCAGCGTTTAATTTCAACGGAGCTCCAATGGCCTCTTGAAATCTCTATTTTTTATAAGTGCTCCTCTTTATTAACTACTTTTACTCAGGGTACCCTTTGGGTAACTAAAGGTAAATAATCAAGTCGCAGGGGGATTAAGAATAAATATTTGTGACCGGCTTGTTAAGCAACCGGTTGTGGTCAAGATAAGGCACAGAGTTGTTTTTAGGATCAAGTTTTAATTTGCCGAGACTAATTGTTGCTTTAGCAGCATTTCGCGTGGAAAAAGATAAAGAAAATAAACAAAGGTCTTGTTATTTTCCAGTGAAAGCCTTTCGTGACGAGGGTCGCTCGGTGTTCAGCATTGAAATGAAATGGGAGATAAAACTAAATTAAATGCTAATTGGGAGATTCAGCAGCACGCGGAGGGCCTCCGCCTGCTGGCGCAACGGTTTTCGTGATCAATAAGTTGCAATGTTGCGTAAGCAATACCGTGTGAGTACCCGACAATATTTATCGAACATGTGATTTATGATCTCATTGAAATGGTATTAATTAATTACTACGATCCCGATGTTACGTGCGCCATCAAACTGGATAGTTAGGTATTATTTGGATCGTAAATAGGTAAGCACTGCTATAGCTGCAGGGCAAATACGACGCTGAGCCTTTCCGTTCGTGTAATAACGGGTAGCTGAGAGGAGTTTTTCCCGTTTATTGGGCCGTTAGGATATAATTTCATCTCGTGTTTATGACGTCATAAAAAGTTTGCAGCGCTGATACAACCACTGTCAATTACCGGCCCCTTCGTCTCCCTTGCGACTTTTTCATTTTGACATTTTACCTTTTCACTTAATGATGTTTCAATATAAGCTGCCGGTATTGATTTCGCATTTTCAGATCTGCTTTTTTGGTGGGAGAAAAAACGGAAAATTTTGATCAAAATGTTGTTTGTTGGAAAAAACTGTTTCAATTTGTTTTTTTTTTACGATTCTATCGAAGCTCACGCTAGTTTTATCAGGTGGTATTCAAAGTTTGAGCGGATATTGTTACAGAGAATGTGACCTGTCAGGTTCATACATAAACGATCGTGCCCGGCTCTCGCGCAGCGCGCGGGAGCCACCTGGGCCGATCAGTGATTGATGACCCGCGCCTTCTCATTATTATAAGCTTGTCGTTACATGTCATAACACGCCCTTTGTAAAACGTAGCCCATTATTATGAAATTCCGTTATCAAATAAATGTATAATATCATAATATACCGGGCTTTAGTTATCAACATCACATCTCATTTAATTGAGTTAATAACTTTCGAAAGCAGTCAAGCGTATACAATATCGGCAATTCAAACCGAAAAAGTATTTTTAATTGGAGAACCTCAAAGTTTAGTTGGTAGTGACCCTGCCTACGTAGCTACCGGTTCCAGATTCTATTCCCGCTATGGGCAAATACTTTTGTGATGAGCGCGAGTATTTGTTCCTGATACTTGGATGATTTCTATGTATGTTTATCGTTGTCTATTACCCATAGTTAGTACAAGCTTAGCTTAGTTTTGGACTAGGTGAATTTGTGTGAGTATAAATTAATTACTATTAATTATTATTATTATTATAATAGTATTTATAACTCAATCCAATGTTGGACGTGTATAGTATGAATAAGACACAGCATTCATTTAGGCAAAATACGAAGGGGCAATTTTCATTTGATCGAAAAAATAATATCCGCCATGATTTCGAAATTGAACGCGAAAGGAGTTTTGAAATAGGAAAATTCCAGTGAACCAGAGATTGGCCGGTTCGTATAAATTAATTTTGCCCTGACCCGTGTATTAATATTCAGAGCACTCTCGAAGTTCGCTCTAACTGCGAGCGGAAATACTCAAATTTATTAATTTTAGTAGCGGTTTCTCCCGCGGGGCCCGATTGTTTTACTAACATGTCATTCCTCTGAATATTACAGTTTTTTATTAAATCTATGCAAAATTTTATAATCTGGATCAACAATGCTTTTTTCTTCCTGTAAACACCGATAACATTAAATAAGCGGTACTTTCTCTGTTATCCGTTTTAAAATTTCAATCATTCAATCATTCATATACCCGCGTTATAGCCGCGAACAGTCGAGTTAAAGTTGTCTCTTGTTATTAAAAGTGCAAATAAATGTTTAAAGTGTTTACCCTATTAAGTGTTATACATCATTGTGTAGCTATTGATGTGAATCATAACGTGCCGTTTAGTTTGTAAAAAAAAAAATTGCAGTGATTTGGTAGTGATAGCGAATTTCTTTTTAAACATTTTTAGTCATACCGTCCAGTTACTGACCTACGACAACTCGCGCTGCGCAAGCGGTGCATGAGTCATACATACAGTACGGCGGCAGCGCGCTGATTACGCTCGGCGCATTACATTGCGGCATTAAAGTACATCGCAGCTATGGCTCCCGTCTGGGGTTGTTGTCAGAACGAGCCTAAAGACGGAAATTTTATTGATTGCGTTAAATGCAAACAATCGTATCATTTCACGTGTTTGTCTATCGCCAAAACAGGCGCTGGATCACTCAAACGAAGTGACTGGACATGCCCTGAGTGTTTGAATAGTGAGCCGAAATCATTAAAAAAGGATTCCACCCCGGTGCGCAGCGTTGCAAACGCGAGGAGCGGCAAGAGGCCGGCCTTAACATCGCCCCCCGCTGCTGCTCCAGCGACAAGTGATGATGTGCGCGTCATAGTACAGGATCTGTTAAAGTCGGAACTCAGTTCGCTCCTTAAAGAACTAAATCAGAACATTATTGGGATAGTTAACCGACAGTTAGAACCATTAAAACAAGGAATGACCGAGATTCAAGAGTCGATGAGTTTTATGAGCGCCAGGTTTGATGATATTGAATCGGCACAGTCGGCCGCGAAAGAGACAATGAAGGAGATGCAAGGTGAAAATTTACGGATGCAGACGACAATCACGGAGCTTAGCCAGCGAACTAATTATATAGAACAACAGTCTCGCTCAAATAATTTTGAGCTTCAATGTTTGCCGGAAAATAAACAGGAAAATCTCTATATGATTCTCGAAAATTTAGGCAAGGCGGTCGGTTGTGACCTGAGTCAAAGAAATATCCTGAACTGCACTCGCATTGCAAAACATAATAACCAAAGCACCCGACCTAGGTCTGTCATCGTCCAGCTGACCTCTCCTAGAATGCGCGATCACCTACTTGCTGCCACGGCCAAATTCAATAAGTCGAATCCCGGGGACAAATTAAACACCTCTCATGTTGGTATTCCCGGAGAAAAATCTCCCTTGTTTATCGTGGAACATTTGTCGCCGACCAATAAGGCTCTGCACGCAGCAGCCAGACTCAAGGCCAAAGAAAAGGGTTATAAATGTCTGGGTAAGAGGTGGACGAATTTACACGAGGAAAAGTGATGACTCAGATTACATATATATCAAGAGTATGGACAGTTTACAAAAAATAGTTTAACTTTTTGTCTACCATGTAACGCATATTTTTTAATTTTTTTTTAATTTATATATCTAAATTCAAACTAAAAATCTATTATCAGAACAGTCGAGGCTTAAGATCAAAAACACAAATATTCTATCGTAATCTATGTTGTAATAATTATGACGTCATAATATTGACAGAAACATGGCTTAATAGTTCTGTTCTAAGTAGCGAGTTGTTTGACGATAAGTATGTAGTTTATCGGAGAGACAGAGAACAATCTGATTTGTATTGTGGTAAAGAGGGGGGAGGAGTTCTTATTGCAATCAATAAAAAAATTAAATCTAAGCGTATCTGGCACTGGGAAAGTCGTAATGAAGACCTTTGGATAACATTGGATATTTCAACGTCTCGCCCAATTAGTCAGATTGTACTGTGCGCTGTTTACCTACCTCCACCTATAAGTCGCTCCTCACTGGAACTTTTTCTGAACCACTGTAATGGAGTCCTTGAAGATACCAACTTACCTATAGGCATCTGCGGTGACTTCAATCTTGGTAACATTGACTGGCAACTCTGGTATGATCAGAATTGTAATTATGTTGCACCAAGCATCTATAACTCATTCGTAGCTTTTATTAATTTTAATAAACTAATACAGTTTAACAAAATATCGAACAAATCTGGCCGTATACTTGATCTCTTTCTGTCCAATGTACCTTCGTGTGATGTCGCCGAATGTTTATCTCCTCTAAGCGTAGTCGACAAGTTGCACCCTCCCCTTGATATTAATATTGAAATTTCAACGGCCAATGAACACCGTTTACCCTATAATAATGTTAATCTAAAGCCCAATTTTTATAAAGCTCCTTATGGCCTCATTTGCAAATACTTGGGAGAATGTGACTGGGACAAACTGTTTCTGGACTCAAGGAATGTAGATGATATGCTCAGAGTTTTTAATGGAATCATTCAAACCGCCATAAATAATTACGTTCCAATGCGCAGAATGAAAGTGTCTCGCTTTCCACCGTGGTTCGATAGACAACTAAAAAAAGCCTTAAACGAAAAAAATAAAATTAGAGTTCGGTACAACAAATACAAGAACCCAAGAGATGCCCTTGAACTAAAATTATTAAGCAAGCGCTGCGACAGTCTGGCCACCTCTAATTACAATAAGTACATTAAGAAAGTAGAAGATGAAATTGTTGGGAATCCAAAAATATTTTGGTCGCACGTGAAAACTAAACGCGGTGGTACTAGTGCTTACCCACTCTCAATGTCAAATGGGTCAACTATTACTTCTGATTGTGTGGAGATTTGCGAGATGTTTGCTACTCATTTTTCTTCTGCTTATACCTCTGACGATGTAAATCACAGCGAGGAGTATAAATCTCAGTCGTTAAAATCCTTGGAAATAGACAGTCAAAGTTTAACATCTCCTGTTATCGAAAAAGAAGCTATATACAAAAAGCTGAAGGGTATCGATTGTACCAAGGGTGCTGGTCCGGACGGAATTTCACCTTTTTTTTTTATTGCATCTTGTGCATCAGAACTAGTGTATCCATTATGGATTATATTTAATAAGTCTCTGTCCTCAGGTGTTTTTCCGTCTGGCTGGAAGTTGGCAAAGGTGGTCCCCATACTCAAAACTGGTAAAGATGATATTGTGGGCAACTACAGGCCCATATCTATCTTGTCATCCTTCGCTAAAGTCTTTGAATCCCTAGTTTGCCCACTTATTCAAAATCATTTAAAGTTGCATTTGAGCGACTCCCAACATGGTTTTGTAACCTCGAGATCAACTTGCACCAACTTAATTTCTTTCAATGAGTATGTAATCAACTCTATGGACTCTGGTAAACAAACAGATGTGATTTATACAGACTTTAGTAAAGCATTTGATAAAGTTTCCCACGAGATATTATCGTATAAGTTATCAGCCTATGGTGTTTCTGGTTCCTTGCTGGGCTGGCTTTGTTCTTACTTAAATTCCAGAGATTTTTATGTTGTAGTTAACGGTTATCAATCATCACTACACCCAATCACATCCGGGGTGCCTCAGGGCTCGCACCTGGGCCCGATTCTTTTCAACTTTTTTATCAACGATATCCCAGACTGCTTTATCAATTCGGAAATTTTCATGTACGCGGATGATTTAAAATTTGCCCGTACCATTAATTCCCACGAGGATGTCACCCTATTGCAAAGTGACTTGAACAACTTAGTAAAATGGTGTAGCAACAATAAAATGTGTTTAAACCCTACGAAATGCTCGCATATAAAATTTTCTAGGCAACACAATCTTACACCTTCTAACTACCGCATAGGCTGTTACGATGTAAAGGAAGTAAACACAATACGTGACCTGGGTGTTTGGTATGATGGGAAACTCACATTTGTACCTCATATGGAAACCATTGTAAAAAAGGCCTCAAAAACGCTTGGGTTTGTGCTGCGAAACTGTAAGACCTTTCGCAACGCCAAAACGAAAATATTGCTCTACAACACCTATGTCCGAAGTACTTTAGAATACTGTAGCGTGGTCTGGCGCCCACATTTTGCCACACATTCCCTGCGGTTGGAACGTATCCAGAAACGTTTCATGCGGCATTTATCTTTCTGTAGTGGCGTTGCGAAGAGTATACCATCATACAAGCGCCGACTGCTGCATTTCAAAATGGATTCCTTGTCCGCGCGTAGAAGTACTCTTGACTTATTGTTTGCCTATAAACTAGTAAGAAACAAGATTTATTGCCCTCCGTTGTTAGGCCATTTGTGCTTTCGTGCGCCTTCGCGTGTACCCCGTTCTGCGATAACTCCTCTTTGCCCGCCCTTCAGAAGAACTGTTTTGGGATCAAACTCTCCTATCGCCAGACTTTGCAAGCTTGTAAATAGCTGTAGTGATGTCACTGATATTTACTTCGACCCAGTGGGTAAATTTTACAGGTCAATAAGAAACCGTGTACTACAATTAGATAGTGCGTAACACTTACATTTTTAATTTAATTACTTAGTTAAGTTTAATATTTAGATTCTACTTTTGTCATAAGTAAATAGTGCATGCAGTGTTTACCTTTAAGTAATTGTTGCATTTACCGAACTGAAGTAACTTAAGTAATCATAATGTTGTATTAATGTAAACAATTGTTGGTGAACCTTAATAAAATAAATAAATAAATAAATAAAACGAGTCGTAAGTTGAATTTAAAATGAATATGAAATATATTTCCATGACATGTTTTGCGTTTTGATCATCATCAAAGAGATTTATTATGTAGACTTAATGAATCTCTTTGAGGAACGGCACTAAGGAAATTATGTAATTTGTGATAATAATAATTCTAGGCATTTCCTAACTCTCTTAAGCGTTATCTTAAACATCATACATAGAGCAGTAATATATATTAATAGTCATATTTATTTATTGATTTATGTTGTACATGAGGTCTTAAAAATACAATAAGTAGTTTCAACATAAACCCTGCAAGGGCACTGCAACTAGACACTTAATGTATATTTAGGAACACATTAGTCCCTAAAATACTTATTCAATATTACGTATCATATTAAAAATAAAGCTTACATTTTCCCTCACTCTATTAATGTAAAAACTACTCTAAATTATAAAAACGTCTTGATATTAAAAAACTCTTTAACTTATAATATTTTTTTAATTTTTGATAGTGAGAGGAAACTTATTGTAAATTTTTACAGCAATATTATGTGTCCCGGTACTAAAAATGCTTAATAATTTCTTTCTTTTCCTGAGGTTAAACTGACAACAATTATCTCTTTCTTTGGCAAATAGATCTTTGTGATTTCTTACAAGTCCACATATTTCGTAAAGTTACATATGTATAGACACCAGTGTTAGGGCGTTTTTCAAAAAAAATGTACATCGTTAAGAAAAAAATTAAGAAATTTTAACTTTTTCCGGTTCGTCACGAAAATTAAAGATACTAATTTGCGTGACGCACTGGAAAATGTTAAAATTTCTTAATTTTTTCTTAGCGATAAACACTTTTTTTGAAAAATGCCCGTTAGGATCTTTAAACGTGTAAAATGGGGCCTGCATGTATCTGTTGCTTTAATATTAACTAGTATCCTGATACATTTTTTTTGTAGAGTGAAAAGTTTGCAAGCATGGATGCTGTTGCCCCACATGATCACTCCGTAACTAAGCCATCCACGTGCATTCACTACCTTGTTGCACTAGTGCAGTACCTAATGCTTTTGGCGTGTTCATTAAGCTTATTATAAACATGTTCATGGTTGAAACGGGGCAGTGGAGTATATTCAGCAAGTTTAATACATAAATATAAATGATGATTAATCATCATTTAGTCATTAATAAATATCAATTTCGTATATAATTAGTAGTTTTATAGCTTAATGATGATAAATAAAGGATACTTTTACATAACCTAAAAACATTAAAAAAGGTTTATATAATACAAATTAAAGTGTTACATTTCCGATTGTACGATTTTTGTTATATTAATGTTCTAAATAACTATTGTATTTCGATAATTCTACGATCAATACTGGTTCCAAAAATATCCATGCGTTGCATGCGTCCATGTACAATTTTATGTCCCAGACAGATAGGCATACCAACAATGTTTTTAGAGGTTCTGTATTTGCCTTACGGGATTTAACAAAATTCTGTAAACTTTAAAATGTGAAAATGATAACCTAACATGAAACTAATGGCGTAGTTATAATAGTGGTTTATGTAACTGGTACATAATGAAGCTTCTTAAGGTACGAGTGCCGATGTTGCGCGCCTTCTAATGACTGGCACGAGTACCTTAAGAGCTAATTATGTAGCATTGCATACATAACTTTTTCTACAACCTTAAAAAGAAAAGTACAAAATAAAATAAAGACTGCATATAGTATAGAATTAAAAATAATAAGTACTTCGAGCAATAAAGTATAGGAATTGGAATATCAATTTTATTCACCAAACGCCATTTCTGGTGCCGCCGTATTACAATATTGCAAAATAGCCGAACCAATTATATTATTGATATTTTCTTAATTATTATTTAGTATAATATAAAAACTGAGATGTCAGTTGATCACCAAACACCATCACTGACATGTTCATGCACGTCGCCATGGTATCACTAATAACAATGCTATAATAATTAAAAGAACTATTATTACAATGGCAACGTTACTACAATTCTGATACCGTTAACGATATCAATATTAGCGGTTTAGAGTACGCGAGTAGAAAATATATAATTAACGATTCACTTTTAGTTTGTAATCCCATATAATTTATGAACTTAGTACCTCGCTACCTCGTGCCAGACTTAATTGTACATGTAGGCGTACTATATTGTTATTAGGTATTGCGGGGGTCTGGTCTGGAGCGACTGGGCATACGAGGTGTAATTACATATTCGTAGAAATACTTGCGATTACCGAAGTTATGGGCACGCCACGTCGTCGGCGCGTCAAGTACTGCTAATATTCTTGTAAACTATTTCACCATCCAGATAGATATGAGAATCTTAGCTAATATTGCTGCTACATAGATTACCAACATGAATAAATGTTATAACAGATTAATTTTATAATTAAGTGAAATAATTTTTAGGAGAAATTATTAGGTAACTTCTGTACAAGATGCTGTAAATTGCTGAAATAAATATTTGTACAAGTCAGCACTATGCGAGACAAAAAACAAACAAAAAAGAAGATTAGTACTAATCTTCGTACAAAAATAACCCCCGAGCTAAAACCAGTGCAATAAATACATATAAATGAATATATCAGGGGACAATCTCATCTAGACAATCAGACCTAGTCCCAAACTAAACTCTAAGCTTATAGGTACTATGGGTACTAAGCAACGATAAACATACTTATATCTCTATTATATTTATCGTCGCTTAGTACCTTCCTTAGTAATATCTGTTTGATGTTTTCTATAAACTTAAGTATGTATTTCTCTAAATACATACTTAAATTCATCGAAAACATCACACAAATATTTGCCCATACGGGGATTTGAAACCGGGATCGCTAGCTTCGTATGCAGGGTCACTACCAACTAGACTAACCGCGTCGTCTCAAATATGTCTAACATAACTTAAACAATGACAATATAGACACAGATCTAGTATTACCAGGCATTTTATGTATAAGTTCGGCGGGTTACTCTAATAGACTACGTTTCCAATTAGTCAGTGAATAATTAACTGGCGAGCTTAAGTTGCCCCGCGCGCTCGTGGGCACGTAAGGCAGAGTTAGGTAAGTACCAACCATGTGGCTGAGCTGCTTAGACCAAAGTTAAAATACACGCTCTTAGATGTTATTAATACTCTCCGACGGGCAACTTAAGCTCACGAATTGAGAAGGTGGTGGTTAAAGAGAATCACCTTATAGCTCTTAATCTTATTTGAATCACTATTTGCGTCATTTATTAACAAAAATTACTTTAAGATTAACGTTTTCACTTAAATTAATATTAATTCACTGCAGGTACTGTGATTTTTTATAATTATTATGTTGAAAGCGAACGCTTTGTAAGTTAAAGGTCTTAGAGTAATATGGATGGCGCGGCCGCGCGGGCAGACGGCCGAGAGCGCCGTGTCCCGTGTCGACTGTCATAATAATATGGCCCCGGGGACGCCGGCCGCTACACCCACACACCACTAAACTTAAACAGTAGGGTACATAGACATTGTGTATCGGTGTCGATCGTTGACCTCATTTTATCTTTTCATTTGTTAAATAAATAACTCTAGGTAATAACTTTTTGTCAGCAATACACTGCACTTTAATAGTAATTTACGTGACGGCTGCGTAATGTCAGGCATTACAACACGAGTGTTGTAATGCCAATTACGCAGAGTCACGTACAATACTTTATCTACACTCATATTGTAAATCTTTTATGATAAACAAATATATACATAATTATAATATATAAGTAATTATGTTGTTGACATTTCATCTTGACTGATGCTTAATCTCGAGTGACATAAGATATCGTCACCGGATCAAATTGTATCGTGATTCATATAAATTGGAAATTCGAAAACCATAAAGTATCGGTAGCAAACACGTAAAGTGAACTTTACATTACAACCACTACTAGATAAGATTTGACACCGCGACAGCAACACCACTGACCGACGTAAAGCTAGTTATAACCTACAGTTTCTGAACGCGTTGTAGAGGTTTTACGATATGCGTGTAGATAAAAAACTAAATTTTACTCCAGGAAAGTTTATCAATGGCATAATTCACGCATATTTAACGACGATGACATTGAAAACAATTGCTAAATTATTATATACAAATTTCCTACCACAAACTTCTCTAAATCAGTACAAACAGAATTAAAATGGAAATCTGTTATAAAAGCGTCGGCGGCAGCAGACAAAATACAAATAAACAACATCTAAAACTTTATTAATCTCTTCTCGTAAAATCTGTATTGATTTAAACCTATCCTGCCCTTTTTCTAGGAAAGTATATACTGGCACTGCGTCTTCTTGATAGGTATACGACTGCTTTCAGGAAAACTGTTTCTATTTGGCGAGCATCAGGTGTCCTCCGCAATTCCATCGTCAACGGATTAGTCCATTTTACCTATCTATATAAATCTCCAAATTCTCTAAGGAAGGAGTAGTCGATATTGCTTATCTAAGACGTGTAAGGAAATACGGTGCAGTATTTGTCGATTGTTATTTATATTCTCAGTTAAATTAAAAGGTTATATTATATTTAACTATAAAAACGTAGTGTAGGTACTTAGACACTCTGTATTTACGTTTTATAATGTATGCGTGTGTCATTTTAAGACTTGAGTTATTTCTTGAGAAACAATTATGTACAATTTACACTGTTAGGCGGGTTTCTATATCATGGATAATAAATATTATAAAAGCACAGACTGACACTTCTTCATTAGTTTACCTTGATACGTTTCGATGTTATAGATCGATCTATCCAGTGTAATATATCTTCAATATGGTACAACTAGGATGTAGAGAACAGACGTCGTTAAATAATGATGGACGATCAAGATGATTCGAATAAATACGGCGCCGTACTAGAGGCGTCGAGATAATCCCATGATTGTTTATTACGCCGACTCCGCAATTATATTACTAGGTAGGTACGTAATTCGTATTATTAAGTTAGTGTTGGCAGATGTCGTTAGTAAATTATGTTCATCCGACAGGACACAGCTGTAGTGGGACGACACTTAATCCCTCTCGTGCGCGGCAGCAGACAACTTGGAGAATACTGTGTCAAAGAGGAATATGAGTAATGATAGTGGCTTACCGCAAGTCGCCTACGCAGCGACCTGCACAGGTGTCGGCGCGTCGACTCCGGCGAGCTTATTACCACGTACAGTCAACAACTGACATTCTTTGGCCATACAAAACTCTGTCATAATGCAGCGTCAAGTCGGGATCCCCTTGGATCGCATAATGTGTTTTAGACTAATATTTTTTCGTATAATTGTTTTCGTATAATTTGTATTGGCATAATTGTACTGTCGCATAATAATACTTTAGCATACTCCTTTTTTAGCATATTAGGCTATTAGCATAATTTTAGTTGGACTAATTTGTATTTGACTAATACACATTATGCATATTATTATTTGGGCTAATTGAACCTACAAAATTAACAACAAAATATTAGGTAAGGTTACGTTAGGTACATTAGGTTAGGTTAGGTTAGTATGATATCCAGGCGCGAAGCGCCCAAGCAACGCAGAATAGGAGGTCCGCGAAGCGGACCTCCGTCGACCTCGCCTTAGTTCCTAAATATATTTTTTTTATCACAATACTGTTAAGCATTTTGTAATGATGCCAATTTATTGTTATGACTTTTTGTATTTATGCTATTTGACGTTAGTCTTGATGACGATTATGCTTTCTGTATTTATGGTTTTTAATTTTATGCGTAAAAATATATGCGTAAAGATGATTATGCACATCGCTATTTCGGCTAAAAGCAATTATGCGTAACAATATAATTACAAATAATTTTATGCCATCCAATAGAGAACCCGTCAAGTCACAAGAAAGGAACTACTTATTTCGAAATGAATCATTGGCTTTCAGCGACAGTTTCTTGCGGCGCTTCTTCTCAGCAGTGGTCTCCTCTTGGGAAGCGCTGGTAGATTTTGACGTGTAAAAGTGCCCGTTCGGCCTACTTACTGAATAAATGTCTTGTGTCTTTTAGGGTTCGATAGTTGCTCAAAAAAATGAAGTTGTTGACTACACGCCGTTTATTTTAAATTTTTATGGTAAAAGTCAAAAGTCAAAAGTCAAAATATTTATTCAGTAAATTGGCCACATACGGTATTCAGGACAACAATACATATTTTAGAACTACACACTACATACGAGGAGGTACACTACTAGGGACTCGAGTTAAGAATTTTATAGCAGCCTTGATTTCTTTTGATTCATATCAAAATGAACATGTCTAAAAAATACTTAGACCTACATAAGGTAAACGTGATTGACCAAGAAAATTGTATGTGTCCTTTCCTTGTAGCTCCCGAGCATCGATTACGCGTCAAAGTTGAAATACGGCCCCTTAAATCATAGCTAATGGTGAATACGAGTATTCTACTTCAAAATTTATTGAATATTAGTGGAATATATCAAAAAGGTAGACTGCAAAAGTTACTTTAATAGTTCCTTTAAAAACGGCTCTTAAAGTTTGTGTAATAGTTCTTTTACAGGACTGAAGCTTATGTTTTAAACTTAAATGTAATAGTTGCAGCTAATAGCTTGAACAACAAGTTCGCTCTTCGATGTTATGTACCATAAAGAGTCTATTAGCGGAGCTTGTTATCAACTTCGTCGGAAGTTGATAATTACTAATAATATCTACTCCGCAGAGTGAGCGGCCGCCGTTGTGAGCAGTTCGCGATTAATTACCACCATTGTTGATTAAGCCCTAATCTAATTATACAGCACTAAACTCACTATTACCTCAGTGTTTTTCCAGAACAAATTAATAAAAAAAAAGCAATTTAGTAAATTAAGAATGTTGTTCATGGCACTTATTTATTTAGTTTATGTAAGAAGCCCCAGATAGAGAACAAGGAAATAGCAATTTTCCTCGCTAGTAATTTGTGTCTTGCACGCCATCTTTCCATTATCCAATATCAATATTGTTTTGTCTTCATCGCTCCAAAATAGAACATTGAAACTACACTAATGACATTATTGCATGGCTTAGTGGAAAAAAATGTTTTCAAAAGTAACATCTGCGGTTACGTCGGTTCGAGGCAAGCGTGCAAAACATACGTGTAGCCTCGAAAAACCCATTTTCTTTGTGTCATGTGAACCTAAATATATATTTATTATTATTCAACCCATGACGGAAGGTAACTGTTTGCATAAAGTAAATCCATAAGTATACCTTTCCATATAATCTCACTAGCTTCGCTGAGTGCCGCGACATGGCCGGCGGAGGCGCGGCAGGTCTGGCCCGCGGGGAATATAATAAACTGACGTCTATATTCAGATAACGTAGCCCTTTCCGACACTCGATAATGTTAATACGTCAGAGAGGGACGGAGCCTCTATTCGAGTTTTGTAAATTTATTATGGCTTTATCATGTTACTGTGAAACCACGCTCCAAGATTAATGCTAGCGTAATGAATCAGCGAGCGTGACAAATCAGTTTGTGATTATGAATAGAGCGAGCTGCTAAATACTGAGCGGGATTGTCGCGGCGTTAGCGGCGCGGCGGCGCTTGCCGGCCGGGCGCCGCGCGGGCGCGGTGACACCGTTCCGGGAACACTACACTTGCCGCGATTTCTTTGAAATCTCATCCTACGAATAAAAGGAAATACTACTTACTTTACTCTTTTCCTTCGTAGCGTATAAGTATAACATATAAAGGTATTGGGTAATTCTTCGAGCGTTTCAACCGCCGTCATTCCCGTGGCCGCATTGACGTCGAAATTCCTGTAGCTTTTATCTTGCGGTATCTAGCGGTTATCTTGTAGAGTGCCCTGACTTCTACAAAATTTAACTGAAAATGATTCCAAAGCTACAGGAATTTCGACATCAATGCGGTCACGGTAATGACGGCGGTTGAAACGCTCGAAGAATTACCCTATTCAGTATTTTAAGAGTCTTAGCTTATGCATACATACATTTATAATAACGTTTGAATAGACAACTAAGTATGTTTATAAGGTTTTTACAATATGCTATGTTATAGAGTCACCGTAACCCAAATAAATATTAATCGCTTAAACTAAGTGTCGATTTATTAGTAAGGTTTATGTTTAAAAGTTAAATGTGACAGTTACAGCTTGCAGTGTGAACAACAAGTTCGCTCTTTGATGCCACGTCCCATAAAGAGTGTATTATTTACAACTTGTAAATATAAGTCAAATGGAGCAGTACCTAAGTGGCGTATACAGGATACGTATGCGTCGTGATCAATTGTCTGTTTCCATTAGACAGGCTTAGCAAGCAGCCTCACTGCTGCCCAATAATCTGAATGCCCGCACGATTAAGCAAATCGTTTTATATGACACAATTCAACCTACGGTTAACTTAGGAGTATTGGTAGGTTTATGCCCATTCCTAGACATTTATAACATTACCTGCAGTTAACTATCAAGATTTGCGTCCATATAAAACTAGTATTAACTAGTATTATCATTAGATCTCTTTTGTAAAACTCAAAATAAAAATTACAGTAATTACCTGTCAAGTACAATTTTTTTTTCAAAACGTTTTCAGGAGAATATATTTTACGTTACACTTTCTTTTCATTGCGCTCAATAGGGTTTCCTTACGAAATTATGTTCTTGATGAAATGCCGTGAAAAAGGTTGATAGCTCTCGACAGGTGGGCGCATTCACGATCGAACCTCGAAGATGCCTTCGTAATTTGTCACGGCGCACGTCAGCCGGGTATTTTTAAGATTCACGGGTCATCTTCGAGCTCTTAAACCGTTTAATACCGGTTGAAAGGAGGGTTGTCGTGATTTTATTCACATTTGATAATGAAACCAACGAAATAAAGTGATACAATTAAAGCATTAAGTCTGGGGAGCTCGGTATTTTTAACGTTAATGACTTAATGAAATTTCAGCGTATCAGCTCCAGTAAATCCAAACCTTATTTGTGCCGAGGATACATTTACTTAATCGATTACTGATTCTGCCGAAGGAGCTTAACTAAGTTTGCCGGCTTGCAGTCGCAGTGTTAATTGTATCTTCAACCGCAAATGCTTAAGGAGCACACACAAAATAAGGTCAGTTAAGGTCAGTGTGTGTACGGGGAAAGGTACCTCGACTATCAATATATCTTACAACAATCTCTCTCTAAACGTTTCTTACGTCTGAAGAGCGTGATTACTGGACTTTTATAGAAAGTAGACTATATAGTAGAAAGACTAATTATAGAAAGGACGACTTACCTATTTCCATCGAGTTTTGTTAAATACTGGCCATCCGTACCACATCACAAGGATTGCTGCTCTTTCATCTCATTATATCTCGTCGAAGATCTGGGATCTGACATTCGATCTTTTCCTTTTGACATTTTTAACTATGACCATCACAACAATACGGTAGGTATTAATAAAACGCCTAACCACTGTTTCTAATCGCGTGTTTTTCAAATATAATTATTTGTGTTTGTTATAATTAACTGTGTTTAAATAATTACTTATAACTAACATGTACCCACGACTTTGATAAAATATGACGTAAAAAACCCGACTGCTTTAAAAAAGATCACTTGAAAAGCTAAAAAAAAGCCCTATAATCTAAAGAATAGGTATACCTTAAGTGTCATAAAAGGTATTGCAGGCGGGGTCAAGCGCAAATAGTCCAAGTGGTGCTTTTTAAGCGAAAATATTTAAAGTACAACAAAATATTTTTCAGACACTTAAGTTATATTCTTTATTATATTTATATATTTGGAATGGGTTATTTATTAGCTTCCATTTGATACCCATATTGTTATAATAAAAAAATATTTTTTTTTACTCCCCTCCATCTTTTTCGCGGCGCCAGTGGACGCCATATTGAAATTTTATATACTCTATGACACTCCGACAATTAAGACGAATCGAATGACACCTCATATGATAAAATCCGCCAAGCGGTTTAGGCTGCAGAGCGTGCCAAAGAAATAGACATACATACATACTCGTATGAATATACATACACTCGAAAAACATTACCTTACGAAAAACCTTAAAACAATTTCTAATAAATAAATGTTTTTACAATTTGAAAGAATTCTTTGATGCATACACATAAATTATAACCCTACACGACCGCAATTAGTTTAAGTAGTTTTAGGAAATAATTAGTAAATAGATATTTTGTATTGTATAGCTGCTCTCTATCTGATGTTGCTGTGCCTTGCAGGGCGTCACATGCAAACCTCCTATATTGTTCCACCTATAACTATGTTAATGTGACATGCAATAAAATATTTTGAATTTTGAATTTTGACATAACCCTCCTTCGGGCAGTCGGGTAAAAAGATCAAAGGCCGTCACCAAAATAAACGCTTATTATTATTAATACGAACTTAATAGAGCCATTAATGTGATTATTAAGATGTCTACTACTTTTGAAGCTGAATTCCGCTCTCCGATAACGATTTCAGCCGGACACTAGTGTTGAGTTTCGCAATATAATCAACGGAGCAGTTTCAGGTGTAGCAATCTGATGATCGGCCGAGGAAACTAAACCGGCGCTCGTGGAAATTTAATAATATTGGTTCAGGTTTGCCAGCGTTCTGATGCACAGCCACAGCGCGTCATCCGCTGTCAATGGAGCTGCCTGGCGGCGCCTCCGTTTAGTATTCACTACACAAAAAATGGACAGCGGTGAAATGAAAATCGTGATGGAAATCCGCAAATGTATCTTTAGCTACAAAAACTATACAACGAAAATTTATAATAAGTTATTTAGATATTTTTACTATACAACATTACCACAACGCGCAACGGAATCATCACTAAATTAAAACCATTATTAGCGGTTTCAAGTGTCATGCCATTGATATGCCACTTTTGTTTGGGTTAGTGCAGCAGTGACAACAAAAATAAACAACATTTTCGACCAATTTTCCGGGACAGGGATAAAATGTAGCCTGTGTCACTCTCCGGCCTTTCAGCTACGAGTACCTCAGGGCAAAAAATAACGTTGATCCGTTGCTCCGCTTTGACGTTGAGGAAAACTTTGAACAAACATATGGACTTTTTGGACTTATAATATTATGGCTTTTTAAACCAGAATCAAGAATATTAAATGGAATTCAATTAAATAATTTTTGTGAGTTTTATAAAAAACTCGGGAATCATTTTTATTTACCTTTAATGACCTTCATGCCCCTCGAGCCACGCGCGGGTAAATGCTGCCCTGGACACGCTGCAGCGGTATCTATTTGTTACGGTACTAAAATCAACGTCCGCCGGGACTGATGGATTCAATCAATAGCTAATCCCTGCGGGCAGCACGTGACGGTCCGGCGGCCGACGGAGGGTATTCATAAGCAACGTAACGTCAAAAACGTGTGTGCTCGAATATTCGCTTACATTTGTACCTTGAAAGATCAAAGAGTTGTCAGGAGGGCGCAGTGTGACACTAACTGGCGGCAACGTGCGCCAGAGACACGGCGGCAAACGCTCCACGGCGTTTTCATTTCTACTGTAACGTTATATTTCTTCCTATCACACGACGTTTCTTGTAACCCTTATATTTTATTACAAGCTTATCTAGCTAACCTAGTACAATGTGTACTTTAACGTGAATTGATAAAGTTTCAGATCAAACTTGGCAAGTTTTCAAGAGTCTCATTATAATGGCGCCCTGGCCTTAAACGGAGTTTTAGTCTCAATTTTTTAGCGTGCCTAAACCAGTTTGGTCTGAAAATATTAAAAAGTCTCACAATATCTGTTCTCCGCAAAACTTTGCAAAGTAGGTAGTAAGATTAATATTTTAACTAATTACAAGGGCCGAAAGGAAATTCTTACGTTAATATTTGATTTTCCCATGTTTGAACCGAGAATCATGTATGAAAAACGCATTACATTCGTACAAACCTTTACTGAGAAACGGCCCCAAAACATCAGATGTGCTGAAGACAAAAGCTTTTTGTTTAGAATATACCCGTCCCCAAGGTCTCTTTACATAGGACCCTGAACTCCGTAACTCGGCGGTACAGTAGCGAGGGCTCCGTTTTAAAAGCGACGCTGAATTCGTCATGACTTTTGCTCACAAAAAATATTAGCGGGATACCGTTTAAACCGCAGTAAAAAATATTCTGATTCAATACCAGCATCAATAGAGTTTATTGCGTCCCGTTTGCATTTTGCATTGTTTCTGCTTTATTTTCGGCGCTGACTGGAATAACGGCCTACGTAATTATCTTTTTTTGCTAACTGCGAGCTATTGTAAAATGTTTCAGAGTAGTTAACATGAAGTTTTTGCATGCCAATTTGCATATTATTCGTTCTTTACTTGGAAACTCTAGTCAGTAGTTAGGCCACGGCAAATAAAAAACCTTTTCAAGACGATTGTAGGTATATTTCGCCATGTTACTTATTCGATAATACTTTTGACCATAAAATATACAACATTGTCTAACACAATTCTCGAAACCCGCGGAAGTATTAGAATAAAATGCAAACGGTTCTTACTAACACCACCCGAGACCCTTCTTCCCATTTGAAGTGCTGAAAACACTCGACGCAACTTATTATACTTACTATTACACTCGTAGCATGTAGGTTGACTCTCTACATAATATTGATTGCTTTTAAGAATGGGATTGATAAATATAAGGACAATCTGAGCTCAAATGTTGGTTTATGTAAGACAATTTGCAGCGTTTTGGCGCAAATTCGATTAATATTTTTCATAATTATCTATACCGGTGATAAGGGACTTGGTTAATAGTTAAGTATTTAATTTAGTCTGTAAAGTATTTATCTTTGGGCCGAGTAGTCTAAAAAGAAAAGATTTTGATTTCGAATTTTAATTATTATTTAATTTTCAACCCCAATTCGATTGTTTTGTTGTAAGATAAAATATGATTCATATTTACAATATCAACTAGCTGTAATTTATTTCCTAATAATAACTACTTTATATAGGGAGTGAGCATAAAATATGTCAAACAATATTTTAAAGCAAAATATGGGAGCGATCTTCAATACACAATTTCCTGTGGCAGGTAATTCAAAACGAATTTCGTTGCTTTTTATTTTCCTCCTTCCGAGTTTCAACAAAAACAAGCGTTTGATACAAAAAGCGGTATTGGAGCTCTCGCACCTGCTCCCGGCAGTCGAAACCACCGGTATCTGGCCAAGCGTTAGAAAAGAAAAAGATTAAAAACTCCGAACCGAACTTTACTCAGGAGCGTTCGGTTACGCGTGCTAAATAATTATCTTATGGCTTCTTGTTGCTTTTAAAAACAGGTATTATCCATTAAATAAGCTCGTTTCGTTCCTAGATAACTACACGTTAAAAGCGGTAATGAAAATACGTTAAAGAAGGCACAATTTGCAAGCAGGGCATTGTTAACGAGCGGATAAAGCGGCGCACTATGGGCACGTTAATGAGAACGTAATAGGTGTTCGGCGGAACGGCGCGATCTGGAACACTGTTCCCTCCCTAGTTATATTAGCACACGTTTAACGTGCCGTGCGGATCCGCAGGGATTTGATTTGAATTCGACTCGTTTTAAACTTACAAACGCCTATTGGATATTACAATTTCCCCCGCGCGCAATCCCTTTGCACAAGGTAAGGGGTTAATAGCGGTCGGCGCTAGTTAATTGTAAAACCAACTTTGGGTTTAAATATAAAAATGTTAAAGTTTTAGCAAATAAAATACGCTTCGGTAACCACAAACCACCTCGTATGACAAGGTCTCAAAAGTAATAGTGCAATCTCCATCGTGTATTCACAAGAGAGCGCAGTTGTTTGACGCTGAGCTATCGCGCCGGCGAAGGCTCCGCTCTCTGATAAGTCCATTACAGCTCTGTGTCGTGAATTTCAAACGGATTTACGATTCGTTATATGAATACGATGAATATTTAAGACATGATTTATGGGATGCATCTCCCACGTCGATGTGTTACCTGTCGACTTGATGTATAATTGTGTATTATTTCATTTAAATGTCGGCAATCACAAGCACCTTAACGATCTGAGTACACGTGGCGTGTTACTATATTATTCGTACACACACGCTAATTACTCGCAACGTGTGTTTTATGTTTATGTCTGAATTATGTGCCTAAACATAAACATAATGACATTAGCGCTAAAGAGATTGTTATAGCGAGTTGCACGCGCTTACAATAACCGCTGCCATTGGATCGGGCGCCAAAAGCAATTAGTTGAGAGCAGGAGTACGCACGGCTAGTTTATAATTATCGCAATACTGACATGAAGAAGCTGGATTTGGTATTCTCGTCGCTAGGTAATGGACACGTTCTACACGTCGCAAAATCCATTTTGACTGCAGACTGCACCGATTTGAAATTAGTATGCTGCTCGAAATAGCATGCAGAGCTTGTTACGGCAAGTTACTTTAGCTCATAGCTCGATTTAAACATTAGCTTGTTAAGCAAAGGCCGAGCTGCCGGGTTGGATCCGATACCCTGTGATGTGTGAGATTGTTTAATAAATCGTAATATGAGGATATGAATAAAGGTGAACATAACTGAGCAGGATATAGTGCGGCAATCCCAGGAGAACACAATAAGGCTTTTGAAGGCGCGTGGCTCCTTTATTGACGCAAGTATACAAATAGTGATAGGCACGTGTGTTCTGGCTCGGAAATATTTCAATCGCGGATGTAACGAGATCCCAAGTGGAGTGCCTCCGGCACAGTGAAAAAATTGAAATCAGTGGGACAACTCAAACTCAAAGCGAGTGCAGGCTTTGTTGCATCAGCGGAGACACACGGAGTGTATTGAATCAGCCAGAACTCTCGTCAGCCTATAAATGTATTAGTGAGTTATTCTATTCTTGGTTTGATAGTTTTGTTGCGAGCAACAGAGAAGTGAAAATATAATACCGACGCAGAAGTAATTACAGTGGCTGACGAATTAAGTTTTACGGCTTTGGAATTGGTTTAGGTATTAAAGCGACGCAAACTTGTGCGAGGAATACCAAGAAACTGTCGTTCTGCTTACGAAGCGCTGTACCTGTCGATCGTACGATACGTCGATTAAGAAATAAATAATAAACTTAACATTCCGATGTAATTTTCTCTCCATTTGCAACTACATACTTTCTGATTTGTTTTCTTAATACATACAAGTAGGTATTTAATTTATTTTAATACTTAGCCACTTTTCGTCCAAGCCCAACAAAATACATCCGAGTTAGTTGCACAAAAGCAAGCAGGAACAAGTTACATAATTAAGTAATGGAATGGAAATAAACAGCTGTTCAAATAAAACGAAAATGTAACGCAACAATACTTTTTTTTTTACACTTTACACGAGTCAAGCTGCGGGCAAAAGCTAGTAATCCAAATTTGGATAAGGCCCCCTTTACATGATTGGATTATGTTTGTTTTGTGAATTTATTCTATTTCGGTTTTTTATTTGAGGTTCTGAAAACTCGTACTCCCACTGTATCCTACTCCTGTAAGAGTCAATAATGAGCTATCGTTTGAATTAAAACGTCTTGAAAGTATTCTTACACCTACTCAACTCAAATAACATGGCCGCGGTATTTTTGTTTAATGCTGAATAACAAAGGTTAGTTAAAGAGGATCCTATTTTAATAGTTATCTGATATCTATGGGAGCCTCTTGTTTCGGCGAAACATGTTTGGTCGAATGTATCATTTCCCAAATTTTCATTTCCCAAAAAGCTATTTGTATTATTTTTGTTTTATTCCCAGGATACCAAAAAAGCTATTTAGATCGGTTAGGTTAGGTTAGAGTTGTGAGCGTCGTAAAATGCTATTTTTCGCGGCGGGAAATACCTCTTTGGCAAATTTGGGAAATAATACATTTGACCAAACATATTTTGGCCAAACAGAGACCCGATATCTATACGTCATATAATAAAAGTGTAACTGATCACTGTCTGTACGTGGAAGATATTTGAGAAAAACTCTTATTGGAGGTCTGTATTAACGCAATAGAACCCAAAAACAATGATTTTTAAAAATTTTGTCTGTTTGTCGGTGTACAGATGTAGTGCAAAATGATTTTCCTTCATACTTTATCGGAAAAGTACAGCCGTAGGGGTAAGTCGCATCAACAGACCAATATATATGTATAGAGTGGCTAACACGCAATTCAAATATTCGCTACAGTTTTGATTATATTTACAGTTTACTTATAAAAAGGTTGTAGGTATTACCATGCCGAAACCTCGAAAACGGTTATTTTGCTGCATTTAACTTTAACGTAAGGAGAGTGTTTCGTTTACGAATGACAATAAAAGTACTACTTACCTATGAGTGTATTTCTAAGTTCCTTAAGGTGGTTTTAATATCTCTATACTGCCATATGCTGTCATTTTTCATTTTGACATTTGACACTAAACAATAAAGTTAAATATGAAAACGTCACTCATTTAATACAATAATTGAGTGACAGTTCGGGTGCAATCGTATTCCGATTGAGATCCAAGTTTTCCCGAAGGAAAATCATTTTGCACTACATCTGTAAGTCTGTTTGTCTGAGCGTTTGTGCGCCCTAAACTCAGAAATGGCTTAACCGATTTGGATGAAATTTGGCACACAGATAGTTTACTACCTGGATACATAGAATACTTTTTATATAGGAAAATTTGAGAGTTCCCGAGGGATACACGATTTATAAACAACTTTTACACGGACGGAGTCGTAGGCAAAATCTATCAAGAATAATTGTAGTGTTCAGGGGCCCGAACAAGGAACCGTCATTAAACATTTGGACGCTAGAAATAAGACCCTTCATTCACTGTTGTCACTTTAACACTCACGATAGTTAAGAAAAAAATCGTCCCAACTTAAGTATCGCGGTTGGTAAAATATACCTCCCGAAAACAGCAAAATTCACTACGATATCTATCCCAACCTTGACCCAAATTTCACTTGACTGGTTTTTGGGTAACTATTTTGGTTACCTATTTTAAGTTCGAAAAACATTTGCCCGAATTTCATTTGGTCGAAAACGTTTCGACAAATTTTGTTTGCCTTTTGTTTCATTTGTCTTTTCGAATTTTTACAATTGGTGCTTTCATAATTGCCTTTTTTGTTCGTTTGATAAATTGTTTGTTCTCCGGACATGATCTTATAGGCAAATGCCTATAAGATCATGTCCGTTGTAATGATTTGTTTTATTGGCTATTTACCTATTTTTGATTTGTCATTTTTGTGATGCATATTTTAAGTGTTTGGCAAAAATTCGCTCTAACCTAACCTAACTTAACCTATAAGGCGATATTGACCTAATTAAGCAAATTGGTTTACCTAACACCCCATATGGCAAGAAACTGTGTAAAAATTCTTGTAGCGTATCAAATGTCAAATGTATCGTAGGGTAAAGTGAAAAATTGACGAAACCTCTCATCGGATAAAACCAAACAATTCAAAAAGTTTTCGGACAAGTGAAATTTGGACAAAAGTTTTAGTGGTTAGGTTTACAATTATTTTACATACTCTAGAATAGAATTTTACATACTTTAGAATATACTCTTACTTGCCAAAATAATAAAAAAAATCTTAATCGATTTCACCTTTTTATAAAAAAATATTCAAACAATAAAAAATACAGATTAGTGGAAAGGTGAAATGTATATTTAATGATACACTGCCAAGTTGAAGTAAGAGACAAAAGTTGTATTACATACTTAGACTAATTGCAATGTTACTAATTAATAACGTTTTTTGTTTTTCTTGAAGTAATATCTGCTACATATTACAATAAGCCAACAAATCTCCAAGATATATCCTTACCAAGACAGTATAACAAGTGTTCAAAATAAATTGTAGATGAGAATAATTTTCCTGTTAGTAGGTAATGCTCAGTAGACGTCGTTGTCTAAATGCTGCGCTCGTATTTTTGCTTCCCTTTTTATAACGCAAAGTCGTCATAAAAGTGGGTACCTCGCGCAGATAAGGAAGTTATACGACGACGTCCTCGCGGCTCGAACGGGAGCAATCCATCTCACGTAATTGCATTAGGTAGGTATATTCGGCGCGCGTGGTGCGACTCCACGAAACGAATAATTTCTTTCCAATATCGACACTTCCAAATACTTTTATTAACTAGTGCCCTTCCCTATTTGTCAACTTTGTAACGTGACTTCCATTAGAAATTCAAATATCTGTTCGAATATTGGCTATGAATAGGTACTTAAAAAACTTTTGCAATATAAAAAAATTGGGTTGTCCTTCGTGATCAATATATTCAGGCTGAATTCATGATTGATTGGCATTGAAGTGAGAAAGAGATATTTTGAAGCATTATTATAAAATCTGAGATGTAAACACATTAAACTATTAAAATATCAGATAACTCTCTCGGTCGCCCTTTACATTTATCCAGCTACGTTTTGGTAAATAAAATAAAACCCAAACAAACACCCAACGGGTGATGGGCGCTACTTTAATTTACATTTTCTTTCGGAATGATTACACAGACTCATTTGTTACTCGGGTTTTCGTGACTGTATGTAATTCTATTTCCGCTTTTCGCATTCCTCCCATCATCACCCAGCTTGACGCGCGCGCGCGGCTGACAGGCGCCACAAGACAAGATTATTCAGTTTGTGATTCTGGTTCCACGGCTACCACGTCCTCGCTCTGGTTTGATATTCCGTGTCAGAAGCGATTCATTACAAGGCGTGTGTACGCCGCACGACTAACGCCGGCGCTAACACATCCCGGGACAATAGTAAACTCGTCACTTCGTTAACCACATATTGACAAACATTTTAGCGTGGGTCGGAACTCGATAGTCTAAAGACAAAAGGACAAGTTTGGGTTAATTAAATTCCAGTGTTGGGCTTTCAGAGCCCTGTGTCTCGAGGAGCTCGTCACGGCGTCTTGAACAAAGTAAAGTGTAAAAGCCTTATCACTGCGCCAGTGGCCTGCCCCCTCCACTTCCTACCCTCCGTTTGTTCACACCCCACCGAAGATTAATGCGCTTCTAATGAATCAGCTACCGTGACAAATCAGGACGCAGTAATGGATAAGGGCTTTCCGATCTTGTGGCCACAATAAATTAGACTATTGCTGATGTTTTGCTTTTGTGCGCACTCTTAGCGATTTATATTACAGCTGCAATGTATTTTATCACGTAACTGATGCGTTCGAGGAACGTCCCATTACTTATGAGTACGTAAAACGAAACAAAAAAAATCAAGATAAAATGTGTAAGTTTCCTCTTTAATTACGCAGCTAAATATATAAGTAATTGGGTAGCGCTCCGTCTTATTATGTCGTGTAGGTCGTTCTGCGCAAACATATTTGTTGAGCCATTAGCACGTCACATATGAGACCGGCCGGAATCACATTTGTTCAACGTTCCTTCCAGGGTCAGGGCGCCCGCCCCCGCAACGAATGTGTCGACGGAAGGTACTCAGAAACTGTGTGAAAGGGACATTGTGCGTATGTTACTGATACGTAAATTACTCCCTCAAATTAAAAAGGTAGTGGTTGAAAATCGTGGCAGAGGACGTGACGCTGTTGAAACGCGACCCAGACGCACAACTTGGATCGCTTTGCCCCCACGTACGTGTGACAGCCAATCACTCGGTTCGCCGCCTGAATAACATGACGCTCAACGCATTTCACATATACGGGAAAGTGTTCAATAAACTTTTTTTTACATGCCTTCATACGCATGTTAGGTTTGAACACACAATTTAACACAATGTAACGCTCGGAATTGATTTTGATTAGCATTGCATTTTTAGCGAGCTTTACTTTAAATTAAACACAGAAATGTACGTTGTAAATATTTTGAGAAAAAAAAATTTTTTTTTCAATGTATTTATTATATAAAATCACAATTTGTAGGTAAATACTTATTCATAAGGCACACCAGGATATCAGTATGCGGGTGAATTTCAGGGCGTTTCAACCGCCGTCATTAGTTGTTGAAACGCCCTGAAATTCACCCATGCCCATCAGCAGACTTTAAGGCTTTTAAGCCTCTGAGGTTTCATTTTAATGTTTTATTAGACTCGAGATTCTACGATTATTTTAAAGCCGTGTAGGTAGTATAATTCATCTAAGGCTATATAGTTACGCCCAACTGTGTAGCTCATGACATAATCGAACCATCAATCTAGGTCACCCTTTACAGTTAGTTAACATTGGGCTAGAATTAGAATATCCTTTGAATTCCTTTAGGCTCGTTTCGCCAGTTGGAGAGCGCGCTTTGACGAGCGCTGCCGCCGCTGAAGGCCGGGCCTCCTTCAAAGACACATATGCGAGTAATGTTCCTAAAAGCGTTTAAATGTTCTATGAAGCAATGCCGAGCGCGTCAGCGAATGTCACATTTTACTAAACATTAGCAGAGCGTCGCGAGTGGGATTTACACGTAGTGTTTTTTTTTACATTAGTGCAAATGGTGAGGATGCTTGCGTTTGTAGGTCGAACTTGACTCGGCACTTAGCGCACCGCTCCTTTAAATATTACGTTGTATTTCCCACTGATGTACCAAAGTAAATGCCATTAGTAAGCCCATTTTTGACTCTTAAAGGATGACTAAAATTAAATAAGGTGTAGTATGTATATAGGACTTCGGGACCCGACAATGTATCTTCTGAACTGGGTAAAAGCTAACGGTGGGGAGAATATAATGCTATAGTAGCGAGCTTTCAGGCTAACGGAACCCTAAAAATCACTGGCAAATGAAATTTAGTCCGTATTTAAAGAGATCATAATAAAGCTTGTTTGTAGGACTGAAGTAAAGCGCGGGCGCGTTTTAAATTCAATGGCCAGCTATAAAGAAAGCAGAATTCTGACCCCTTGTAATTACGATAACATTTTGTTTGGAATACAAATTATGTTCCCCGAGACCCTCGGTCCTTTTTATATGGCTGGAGATAAAAAGAATAAATACCTATTTAAAATGTTTCTCTTTATAACCTTCACTTTGTCACTTACCGTAATAATTCTCAGAAACACTCGGTGAGCAAATTAATAACAACACTTTTGATACCTATTAAAGGATAAACATATTTTAACTTCGTACCATTATATACATTTCATCATTATATACATATATATACAGCCGTCTGTTAAGTGGCTGGTATTGTAGAATGCCTCAATTACAAACAAACAAACAACTTGACCGACGTGACTATTACGTTATCTTTGTATGTGCTCTGGCGCGAAGCTAATGTTATTGATCTCCGGAGGTTGTAAGAAACTTAAAGAAACTCCAATCGACCCAAAAGTTTTGTCGTGTAACAACCTAATTAGCCCGCGGGAGTTAGCGGCCCATAACTTGTAACAAATTCTTTATCTCGCCTCACTTCATGTTCAAGCATTTAAGACAGATATTTTCACTTAAGCTTTATTAATATTTTAAATAATAAAAAATTGGAGAATGTAGCATATTTGTAGGTTTCAAAGAAGGTATTATAATAAATATCGTTAAATGTCGTGAAAAATATTTGACACTTCTTAAACCCCTTTCTTATTGATGGGCAGTCGGCCGTAAATTCAACGGCCGGATCAGGTTATTTGGTATGGGCATAGCAAGCACCCATAACTCTATAGTTTTATGTACGGTATAACTACTATAGCAAAAAATATGCTGTTTTTGATTCAATTTGCCATTGGGTTTGATATAGATATTTAAGCTCTCGTTAATACAATATGAACAAAAGTCTATAAAGATTAATAAAATTCCCTCTCGTCAGTTCTCATACTGGGTACCTACCTATTAGATTTAATGCAATTTCTGTTCCTATACGCGTAAAATAATTCCATCCAGTGCTTCAAAGGACAGGTGTTTTCGCCTCGAATTAGTAATAATTATGCATGAGACACATCTTGGGCGAGTTAATCTTGCAAGTTGTAAAGTTGGCGGAGCCGGGGCGGCGGCCGACGCCTGTTTATTTCGCAGATTGCGAGGGTGTAGCTGGAGTGTTTGCCGGCTTGAGGGCGCGCGCAAACACGGACGACTCCGCCGGCCCGACAGCCACCTCCAGCTCAACCTATACTACTAATAATGACTCCTTCAAAGTGTACATCATATTCTACAGATGCCATTTAGCTAACATTACACGTACCTCAAAATATTATATAAGTATACGTGAGAACGAAATTGTAATTTGTTGTTCTAATGTTGATTTATATTAGGCAAAAATACCACGTCTAATTAAACTATATCATAAGTAAAGCCCTGCAGAGTTTGTTTCACTAGCACAAACAAAGAACTAAGTAGTGACACACCACGCCGATCCCCAAGGGAGCACAGACAGCTATTTCTCAATTGCACGGTTATAAAAATAGTACTCGTATCAAGCATTTCGAAATACCGCTGGCAGAACAGAAACTCATATAAACAGCATGAAAGTACAAAACCCCATTCCGTCTTTGTATTGCGTAGTAAAAGTAAATTTTCAGACGTACGTCGCAACGTGCCACAGCTCTACAAACTGCCTCCATTTAGGAGCGCGTGAAACTGAATAATATTTACCTTTAATACTCTTTTATGTGAGGAATAATAGAATGTGAAACAGAACAGTTCGCCGACAATGGTTAGGCGGGAGTTTCGTTATCGCGCAACGAGTCGCAGTCGTGCCTCGCCTCGCTGCTCGCGCGATGTACGCCCTCTGACGGATATTCGGATAGTCGACAGTACGTTTTAAACTGAACACTTTCCTTACAAAGCGGAAAGTTTGCGTTCAACTAAATGCACACGGCCGGCCGTTTGTGCGCTCAACCAGGCTTCACATTTGTCAAGTTGGAAACTCCGCGCAACTAACCTACCTGCTGGGACTTCGGTTTCATTTGATTACACTGCCTTATGCACAGGCAGTTTCAAAGTGGAGCTTATAGTATCGTCGTATGATACATGCTACATGCTAGTACTTCCGACAAAACTATTCGATTGGATTAGTTAAGTTTCCATAGAGAGAACAGAAATAGCACATACCTACATAGGTATAATATTAACCGATACAATTTTAACTAAGTATTCGGTATCTTGATTTGGTCTCTTTTAGCCCTTTGTTAAAGCTTCCCTAAAGTATTATTCGTTTTTATAATCAGGTTAAACATTATCTTATACTAGAGCTGTCTGCTGACCTATTACCTAAGTCTCTGGAGGCTATGCATAAATAACTACAAATACATTGATTCACACGAATACAATTTAATCAGTCCTCTATAATAGTTTTTTGCGCCGAACTTACCTGCAGCAGGGGAGATGAATGGCTTTCTAATGAATCGGCTGCCAGAGCGCCAAGTTCGTTACGTAATGGATAACGTGAACTATTACTGCTACCTATTGCTCTCTCTTTCTACGCACCACGTAAAGTACCGTTTTTTTCAAGCAAAAGTTGTTTATTGAGGCAATATGTTTATGTCTGAAATATTTATAATTCTCAGCCCAAAAGTTTAATGACCTACGCTGAAATAATTTGACTAATGAAAGGACCTGTTTGCGGGCTGTGATTAGGGAAATGTTCTTCAAAATAAAACTTTAAATGACCCTCGATTTATTTATGGCGCAGCAATTCTTTTTAATGGTACTTTTGAGACAACAACCGTGTGGCAACCATGTTATTTTAACATATATCAAAGACATATTATTATTTTATATTAAGTACGGAGTTATTGAATGAAGCTCTGTTTATAATGCTGTATAATATTTTTTTTTTGTCAATGGGCTGAAATTATACATTTCAATGTAGTGATATATAGCTGTATGATCACTGATAAATCGGATAATCAGTAAATAAAGATAAGCACACGCCTAGAATGAAAATTACAAAACTGCGTTACAAAATGAATACATTATGGCATCCACTCAGCGGGTGGGTGGGTGAGCTTTTGGTGGAACTAGTAAAACAAGAAGCGCATTGTGCTAAAATCTTACCAAGGACTGAATATAGAATATAGTATAATAAGATTATTTAGATTTATCCCAAAGCAGCAACTGTTTCCAAAAAACTTGCAGAAAACTGTGTTACTTTGAACGTTAAGAATTAAACAATAACATAAACCGTATAACTTGCTCGGTCTGCTAACTCCCGGTGTATTTGTTCCGTGTAACTTTTTAATGCAACTGATGCTCGTTTCCACGTAGCGACACCCGCGATTGAGCTCAGTATCGCGCCGCAGTATTTCATATTTCACGAGCGAATAAGTAGCGGCGTATCTCGCGGGCGACAGGTGTCGCTCGCCTGGGCCTCCTAAATTCATCACTGCGCCACCAGGTGCACGCAAACGACGCTTCTAATCCGCCGGAGCCCGGCGTGTATGAACTGCGACCTGAATAATAGACCCGGCTCTCGCTGTCACCAGCGCAGAAAGTTCCATTTGTAACTAACATGTGCTTAGATATTTCGAGCGTGGAACAGATAGGGCGGACCCGTGCGCACTGTTGCGTGCAGCTCTTTACCTAAATTATCGCAAGTGACGGACCCTCTTGATAAGATATAATAAAATTACAATCGTTTTAACTATTTTCATGTTCAAATTGTTGCTAGGGTTTACATTTAGAAACTGTCATTCAATAACAAAAGGACGTCGGCTAATTCCAAAGCAAGCATTAAACAAAGTATATTATGTGTCTCTCAAATTCTACATATTTGCAGGATGGAGGCGCCGTTCTAGAGCTCTAGAACAATGATACCGGTTCCATTTGTACCTCGTTAGCCTCACCTGACACCTAATCCATCTTATTTGGATTATCCGTCAAGGAATTTCTCTTCATTCAACGCTCACTTAACGTTCGTTTACATAACAAAACAAAGGTCAATGTACCAAATTGGCCCTTTTAAATTACGCCATCAAACAGTTCTCGACAACAATGGGCGCTTCCTGATGAATTATCAATTTTCTCTTTGTCACACGCCAAACAAAAACTCGCTATCATCGTACCTGGGGAGCGCGTTATCTTGGCAGAGACGTATGACCATTATTTGTTCATGTGTGCTTGATGTGTCGTAGATGTGTGCGCCGATATCAATCAATCGTCGCCGACAGTAGCCCTCCACGGATTCTTTGTCAACACGAACCGAATTTTTATTGTCTACTCGTGAACTGGAATTACATATTATCATCGTCTTTGAACTTACCAAGTCATGAGCCATGCGTTAAGAGAAGGTAAGAACTTATTAGACGATAACATGAATAATACATGCATGTGTGAACTTCTCTTGTGTTCAGCTTAGGAGTCAAGTATTCTCGCTATTTGCGTAAATATTGATTTAGCTAGCAGGACAATGAGATTGCTCATTTTAGAATCCGGACATGGGTCCTTACAACAAGCTGCGAGAAAATAGCGCTGAGTCGGCTGCGGACTGTTCGATGCAAGAGTTGGAATTACATTCCATCTGGAGGAATTCCGACTAAGACACAATTTAAATTCAACTCTTTTAATAAATAATTAAAATAAATTGCTGCACTGTAAAGAAGAAAGTACCTATTATATTTTGGACTCTTTACAGCAAAAACTTAAGTTTTTTTTTTTAACAACTAATTAATAAAAAACACGGATTTTGGCATGAAATATGTGTGTCCAAACACGATTCTCTTTATTAAAAGGTATAAAGTGTTATGTGTTTAAAGCGTTGGTCAGTCTTTGTCTGTGTCTGTCTCTCTGTCATGGCTTAATTCCTAAAGGTGATTTTTATTCGCAATCACTTGAAGAATTGAAATGTGGTAACTAATGTTTTTATTAAACCTTAATTAAAATGTAAGTTTGTGTGACTCTTCAAGCAATTATAAGTGCTTTCTTATTACTAAGAGTAAAACAATTCAACAGACATCTCCATTAAGGAAGCATCACCCGCTATAGTCCCTAAGGAGTCCCTTAAGAAATTTAACCAAATGTAATCTGCTGAACGCGGCTCCGGTAAATGTGTTAATAACTTTAAACATTCCATCTTAATTTTCTTCGCTTATTTCCTTAGTCACATATTCCTACCGCATTCTAGGTTACTGTTATTGTTACTATCAAATAATAACTTACCATTACTTTTTTTGAGCTATTGTAAGACCCGCTACCACGTGATTGTTTTTGTGCATCTAGACGGACGAAGCCTCAATTCCACTAATGTTCTGTTATATATTGTTGACGTTATGACAACGTTTATTTACTAGACAGTAGGTAAGTAAGGGCTACTATAACGTCAAGGATATGCTAACGATATAAAATCATGATGATGATGATGGACTCATGCAAATAAAATAAATTCAAAATATCATTTATTATATAGGTAGCTTTGTCACATCTGGACGCTTTTACATTTTCATTTTTTCTTTATCACGACTTTCGCTGCCAGTGATTTGCTGGCTCCGCCCATAATCGTGGCTTTTAACACCTCTCTCTGCACGGTGCAAAACCTGTGACATGGAAAGGAAAAAGTTTAGTGTCCATACTACTCTGATTTAGGTGAGTAACCCGATATTATCTAACCAACCTTAATTAATAATATCAAAATAATAGCAATATACGCTGACGACTGAACGTAAGTCTATATTCCATTGTAGCTCTTGGAGCTATACATAAGAATAGGGCATCGGGTGATGACGGATTTTCAGTCGAGGTTCTGAAGGCTAGTGTTGTTCTAAGAATCAGTTCTCAGAGGCTATCAATTGTTTTCCAACTCGAAAAAATAACGCTACGAGCGAACAACAACCGTCGTAAAAAAAAGCATTCATTAGCGGTTTTCAAGCCAAAATGGGTTAAAATAAATACTAAAGGTACGCCAAAACTATAAAAATGGGCATAAATGGTATAAATTAGATAGCCTTAAATGGAAGTGGATTTAGGTTTAACAGCAACTCTATCTACTGTTATTCTCTTATATTATTTATATAACATAAGAATTAGTAACAAAATATGTCTATAGTTTTAAGAAAGATCAGGTCATATCAAGAAACACTTCCATTGTAAAATAATATATATTTACGATCACGATCGGATCAAGTATTGGTAATAATAATTACATAGACATAGGCTTATACTTTGTTTAAAATCAGTGCCACATTCATTTTCAACACCAAAGGCTTTACTAATAAATTACTTACTTTCGATTAAGGTAAGGTAAGTTAGGTACTTAAAACCGATACTTTTGTTTTTTACCTCACAGCGCTGCCATGCGTAGTTTTATTTGCAAAAAGTAGCTGTAATGCTTTATGAAATTGTTACACCTTTTTTGTAGCTCGAACTCGAAAAGAGACAATTAAACCTTGCCAGTAATGTAGCTTCGTACATTTTTATTTTTCCTTATTTAATTCAATAGGTAGTACATAATAGGTAGTAATATGCGGTCAAATAAAAAATCACATTTGTCACTGCCACACATACGAGTAGGTAGTAACCAAGATTTTTGTAATCGAGAGCCTGTCAGGGAACAATAACCCGTGTTCTAACTCAAGAGAGACTACTAAAATAGTTCATAGGCTATCTATACTAATATCATATGCTTCTCATTATTCCTTTCTCTCCAGTGCACGTGTATTTTCACACGACCCAATAACGAACAATGTCGCAGTGATACCTACTTAACCACCTGTCACTGTGGCGATACAGAAAAATTAAAAAAAAAGGGAAGTTTATAAAGCAGTATAATAATATACCTACGAATTCAATCCACATATTAAAAGTATCTGGGAATACAAAATATGTTTAACCAAAGTTGTTAGTTTAGACCACACTTAAGTAGTTATCGTTGATTCACCAATTTAACAATTGTCTATGGACATTTTTTAACAGTGTTTATTGTAACATTGGTGTCTAAACTATTATAGGTTTGACAGTTCAAAGGCATCAGAAAAAACACAACAATATACTTACATAGGTATTTATCTTTGCTTGTATAACTTAATTTCAGTCAAGAGTTCCGTCCAATGTACTCTATGGTTCCGTCCCTTCAGGGGTAAGTCTAGATCTCAAGGGAACAGACGTTTAAGTCCGTCTTTCCTTGATTCATCAATTTGTTTAAAAATAAATGTAATAAGCGTAAGTGCCTGCATTTTACGATAATTTATTTCTTCGTTTCACCATGTTCACCTGTCTGCTTATCATTCTGTACCATTACCATGAGTTTACAGTGACCGCACTCGCTAGCGACGGCGTAAACGATTTGTATGGAGAATTGTACAGCTCCTCTAGCGGTCACTTAAAGAACTAAAGATCGCTAGTATGAGTCCAACGGTAAATTACCTATCGAAATCTATTCGTTAGCGACTAACGTTTTGTAAACGTTGCCGTAGAACATCGGTACCATGAGTCGTAAATTTGACAAATGTCATCGAAAAATACCGTATCGACTGTAGTTAACTATTTCACTAGCAAATTGGTGCGTGAAAACTTAGAATTATTGTTTAATACGTTACTCCAATTATTTATCTATCCAAATAATGTCGGCAAGACATTATTTAGCGTGGAATATGTAGGCTTATGAAGACGAACGACGAAAACAAGGAGGATTTCAAGCTGATATGAGAAATATTACGTTAAGAAATCCACTTCAAAATTTAACTGAGAATAAATTTTATTAAAGGATATAGGCTCAGTAAGGAAGCTTTTGATAATTTGTGCGATTCGTTAACGTACTACACGGATTTGAAATCCACTCACAAATATAATGTTCCCGATCCTGATGACAAGGATATGTCTGAAGAAAGTCAAGGTATTTATAGTGAAAGATAATGATTATATATTAACTTTAATACTAAATATGTCCTTATCTTTATTATGTTTGTTGTAGGTACCTACTATTTTCAGAACTATTTGAGGGCCAGGAGTTAGTGTTGGAAAATGAAGGCACCAGTGATTTATTAATGGAGAGAGCACTGCGGGATCAATTAGTTAGAAGACTTGCATCAATGCATTATTTCCAAATACTTGTACCATGTTTTCTGTTTTTTGTTTAATATAAAAATAAAAAGTACTCATACATCACACATAATCTTTATTTATTACACAAAATCTTTATTTATTACACAAAATCTTTATTTATTTGCTAAAGTATCTACAATTATATTTCCTAATGCTAAAAATTTACCAAATAAATCGAACCATCGTTCTTGCATTCTAAACTCTGATTCCCTTAACCTATTCCTCTCCCGCTCCACTTCCTGTTTAAAAGTTCGCCATTCACTGTCAGCTCTGACAAAGGCTTGCCTTGCCAAATCTGACTGTCTGGGTGCGAGTCCTTCTGTAGACAGGAGATTAGTGGTTTTGCACCTGACGTCTTCGCCACTGACGCGGTGTGGGCGTTAAGAGCTTGGGGCTCTGCCACCTGGCATTAGCAGCTGTTAATGCTGTTCTTGTGACCGCAGGCTCACCACCGTGCGTTACTCCGGTCTCACTCCCGTCCACCTCGGGCAGGGCTGTAATGGATAAAAAAACGTTTACAGTACTATTTTGAATTCTTAATTAACTAATGAAACTTGATAGGTAGGTACATTTTACTCTAAAATGTGATAATAACAGCAAAATTTATTGGAACCTATTTCTTGAAGAGCTGATGGAAATTGACTGTCATTGCAGTCACTATACCTGGGCTGTTAACTATTTCGGGATACTCTCTGTCCACCAAGTCTTGTTCACTGCAAGTGCTGTTAGCCACAAGCAATGGTGGAAAAAAGGAAGGCTGAGCTGATGTCCCTGGTACAAGTGGTACAAGTAGATTCCAGTCTCCAACGCCTGCAGTGAAAAAAAACACATTGAAATAATCTTTCCTAGGACATGAATTAAATGAATTTTTATCTTAAATATATATAATAAATTGTTTATTTTATTTCAATAGTAACAATGATAGGAAAACTTACTGGAACAAGTTTGTTGAGCAAGTTATTCATTTAGCAGGAAAATTGATAGGCTGTCATTTGTTTCTAGTGCCACTTCAGTAACTTCTTCCTGTAAAGCATTTTTTTAAAAGAATGCCATGAGATATTAAATTAATGACTTATATGTAAGTATATTATAACTTTCGGCACATAAATAAATAAGTTTTTGTCTAATTTGACTATACACAGACGTATGAATGAACTGTCACATTGACAAAAAAAATCAAAACAAATTCAAGAATCACTTACACTTACATAGTAACACTGCTCTAGGGCACTTTTTTAAATTAGCAGGGTTATTTCTATATTTTTAAATGGATGACATGGATACTTATCTTTTAGCCCAATATCATCCTTACTCTGTCTTTTTATTGTAGTTAGAAAGAGATAACTTCGTTTGGTGTGAAATTAGGCACACGTAACGATAACTACACGAACTATCGAGTTAACGTTAGCGAGAATAGTAAACGTTTATGTGACTCATGGTACGAGTTTAATCAAAAACTATTCGAAGGACGTTTACTCGCTATCGACTGTAGAACGTAATACGAGTTTTCGATAGCAACTCATGGTAGAGGTACTGTACGTCATTTTTACCTAAAGATATGTAGATTACCGATATTTTAGATAATTTTGACCATTCAAAAACAATGTTAATATACTTTTTAATTTAGTATTTTCCCTTATATGCAACTAGAAGATTAACAAACAGCATTTAGCATAATTTTACTTTAAATGTTTTTGTTGAAAGAGAAATTAAAATTGTTTTGGATTTGCTTCGCAGTGTTTTGAAATAATGCCTAGTTTTTAAAGTATTTGCTTTTAAAGTGGCAGCTTTTGGTTAGGTTAGGTTAGGTTATTTGAGACTAAGTAAAAAAAAAACGGGCCAAGTGCAAGTCGGCCTCGCGCACCCAGGGTTCCGTACAAACTTGTAGGTATATGTAAATAGTTCGATTATATTGTTGTGATGTACTACAAAATTACGGTTTTCGGATTTTTTCCTTTAGTTGTGCTATAAGACATTGCTTCATGCCAACTTTCATAACTCTAGGTCACCCGGAAGTACCCTATAGGTTTTGATTCCCTTGCGAGTGTCAAAATATGCGGCGTAAACGGCCGTATCTTTTGATTGCGTTGACTTAGTTTGATTTTTTCAGCTCTAAAGGATTGCAGATCGGAGTTTTTAAAATATATTAATTTTAACTTGATTTCCACGTATTCCTGAAAAAAAGACAGACAGACAACGAAGTGAAAGGGTTCCTTTTTTCCTTTTGAGGTACGGAACCCTAAAAAGACTTTAAGAGGCCATAAATGAACGTCATATAAACAAAATATTAAATTATCATGGAGATTAAAAATTTCCACGGCGAGCGCCTCCTACCGCCTCTACTTAATTTATCGACAGCTAAATCGCGCTGCTCCGCCAACTCGAATGATAAGCGCGGTACAAACAAATTGTACACGAAATATTCCGCTATTTTCCTCGAGCCTCTAATTGGATTAGTGTGATTCCGATGAATCAAATCTTTGTGATAAATGGGTCCAAAGACGAAGGAGATTTCGTTTCACAGACATTGTGTCGGAGCTCCTTATTGATTGCAGTTTACACGCACGACTCGCGCGGGCCGCTGGCCGCCCACCTGTGCGCGGCATACGAAGGACCACATTACGAGTACATTACAATAGGTGCCATAATAACGATATGTGATGAATGGGGGCTATTTCTGAGTGCTTCTGAGACATGGGAGTGAAACCTACACAAACAACGTAAACGGCAATCACGTTTTTTGTCCTCTTGTCCACCTGTATCAAAAATATTACGTATATTCTCTTTTTCTTTGGGAGTCCTTATCAGGACTAAAATAATACCATACCCTTGTCTCCTGTCGGTCGGCGTGAATTGTACGTAGGTATAGTTTTTAGTATCGTAATTATATAACAACACGTGTCTTTCAAGGGTCGGGCATTAAATCCAGACACGTATCTTTGCGTTTATCGCAACTTAGGTTGGATAGTGATAAACTTGACGTTGTAACTTTACTGCGTAGTAAAGGAAACTCAGTACGCTTCAGCGAAGCACACTAAAGAATTACACTAATTAGTGTTCAAACCCGATCACCGCGGTGAGGAGATTATGGCACCGTCAGTGACATCATAAGCCATTTTAAACGTGTGTGAATAAAATATCAAACATATCGTATCGTACCACAATGAGCAGATGTACTTTTAGACAATAGTAAAACCGGCTTTGTTGTACTATTGTTGTTTCCCTAAGCACGTAGGGTTTACCGAGCGCCCGCCGCCGCGGCGCAGCCGGCCGGGTTGTTTGTGCGGCTCGCGACACACCCTGTGCCAACACACTAATGACGTTTGCCGCTCACAATCTTTTAGCCGTTACACCTGCGAAATCGATCATTTACATATGTATACAAGTACCTTACAACTATATGTGTGTGCCTATGTAATAAGAATAAATTATTGCAACTGCAAATGGGGATCAAATGCAAATGAAAATACTTATAGCTTTATTTTTGTCATATTATTTTATTTACGACATGGAGAAGGAAAACACCACACAAACCAACTAATGGTAGGGGAAGGTTGCGATCATTGGACCACATAACTATATTATGGCCTTATATATCTTTATGTTTCAGTAATATAATGAAACAAGTTTACTATTACAATACAATACAATAGGTACAATAACTCTTTATTGAACACCACATACAGCAAGAACAAGAAATACAACAAGAAAGAATACTACAACTGCTATTTTTACTCTTATGAACTTTATTATTCATAACCTTACCCACAAGTCAATCACAGTAACAGTCTTCGAAATAAATCGCGAAAAGGATTTCATCAGCAATTGCCTTCTTTGGAACACGGTCGCCTTGATTGAACCACTGAGTTGCCATCAATGGACTTTGAAAATTTATGCCTGTGGTTCAATCAAGGTGACCTATCACATTCAACAGTAATAAAACAATATTTTATATGATCTATATATCAGGGATAAGTTCGCCTTTGTACATTACTGTATTTCTGTTTGTGATTTGTTTTTAATTTTGTGTTTTATGTACAATAAAAAAATTAAATACCTACATACATACATAACATATTACACACATAAGTACTCTAGGATATAGGTATTGAGGTAGGTAACCTTAATTCCTATTTCCTAGAGTACCTAGGTACTAGTCAAATGTTTTTAAACCCAATAAATAAGTTTCCATGATTGGACCGGTCCGATGATAGCACATCTATGTGGACCAATGATGGCAACTAGATATTAAGTGACTAAAATAATAAGTAAAAAAAAACAAAACAGATAACCGAAACCTACTGTTATAAATTTGATCACAAATAAACTTCTTACTATTATATATTAGTACATTAAAACAAATGGTTATGTAATATTATGGTTATGGAATATTTGCACAAATACGTTTTACCAAAAATGAATAACTTTTGTGGAAAGCGTACATGGCAATATTTACTTCCAAATATATTAAATGGATTGTCGTCCGAAACACATAAACGAATCTGTAATAATCCACACCGTTGTAAGCGCATTATGAAAGCAGCCTTCCTATGCTGATGTGGAACTCGGCTGGGGTATTGGCATCGGCCTAGGGAACTGTGCTTTCTTTTATTTGTATATAAGATTATTGTTGTTTGTATTTAATTAGCGAGTGAACACAGCGGCAGATAAACCGTTGGTTTTGTCCGCTGTTGAAGATATTATAATATGTAATTTATTATCCGTAAATAAATTAAAAAAAAAAAAAAAAAACTTAAATGAGTTTTTCCGTTGCGTGTTTTTTATATCACCGCCGCCAAAAACAGACTTGTGCAGGTCACTCGTTGCCGAGAAGCGCAGAGCGACTGAGGTTGCGGTGGGGTTTTTGGGTGGCCCAAGGTCACTTTGTGCGCTATTTAGTATCTGACTAGCGTGCGCATTTTTTGAAATATTTAGGTGGTCCAATCAAAGCGCTGGTCCAATGATCGCAACCTTCCCCTAAGTAGGCTCTGAGCTCCACAGACATTGGCCATCTCAACTTAGTAACGTTAATTATAATCGGTGACCGCAACTTCAAAATTGAAATCTCAAGTAAAATTACATTCTTAAGTAAGAATGGGATATTTGGTGGTATAAATAAGCTTTTCAGTAACTAGTAGAACCTGTCGTTACTTTAATCAAAATTCTAACTTTGCACTATTAATAAACTTACATTTAATGCCAGCGGAGTCTACCTGTCCTCAGCTGTAATAACAATACACTGTACATCTTAGTCAAGACTGGAGTCCGGAAATGGCCAAACAAAGCCGAATTTAAAATTACAATACTTGCTAAACTTTTAGGTTGTTTGAAAGTAGCAGGCCGATGGTAACAGCGAGTCCCAATAAAAGCTTTCGTAAAGATTTATTTCGTTACTATTTTGAAGTAAATTACGAACAATGAAGTAGAGAAAATAAATTAGTTTAGCAGGTAGCAAGTAAAGTGGCTAGATGTTTTCCTCTTCAATACTACAAAGAATCAGAAGAAAGCGAAAGTCATCGGACGTTAATTTCAGTCTGTTTCCACGCCATCAGCTCCCGCTGGCGAGGAGCCCCGCACGGCGGACAGCTAATTCTCTGGACCGATCATTCTTAATTTTAGTATGTACCTACCTATTAGTGCGCTTTTTATTTATAACTGTGCATTTATGAAAAATGTCACAAATCTTTTAAATAAATCCTGACTTTTAACGAATATTCACAGCTTCTCATTACTTCAACATTAAAATTCTAACATTTATTCATTAAATATTGACGCAACATTCTGACCTTACAAGACCTTTCTGCTTTTTCAAATAAGTACTTATATCACAGGTTTTGCCTTAGATTAGGAAAAATTCTGAGCGTAACGGGATCCAAACATTACCTCAAAAACGTTTTACTTCACCTATGAGGAAAACTATATAAAAATCATAAGATATAATAAAACTAATCATTCTAACTTCTCACATGGAACAGAACTCGACTTTGGTTTCCTAATTTGATTTGATTTCATACATATTTGAAACAATTAACAATACATGATGATCTAATTTAGCTTTGCGGTCTGTTCCTTCACCCATTTTCGACAATTATCTACGCGATATTGTATGTATGGGGTTAATTTATATATTATCCTTTCATCCCATTCCTCCTTATGTGTATTGTACTACTCTGTCAAGAAAGTACCGGGAAAAGATCAATAATACACAAACTGTTTGTTAATCATCCAAATTTATTTTATCACCTTCAAAGTATGCTCCTTCAGAAACGATACACTTACGCCAACGAATAATCCAATCATCAAAACATTTTTTAAACGCTGTTTCCGGAATTGAATTCAGTTCTCGGCGCGAATTCTCCTTTATGTCTTCTACCGATTGAAAACGGGTGCCACGAAGTGGTAATTTGAGTTTAGGAAAAAGAAAGAAGTCGGCAGGAGCCATATCTGGTGAATATGGTGGTTGCTCGATGGTATTTGTTGAGTGTTTGGTCAAAAATTCTTTCACAATGATGGCCTTGTGCGAAGGCGCATTATCGTGGTGCAAAATCCAAGAATTTTCATTCCACAAATCTTGCCTTTTTCGTCGAATTTGCTCTCTTAAATGCCGCATAACGCTCAAATAATATTCTTTATTTACCGTTTGACCTTCCGGCAAGAATTCCGAGTGCACAACACCGCGATAGTCAAAGAAAACAGTCAACATGACTTTGACTTTTGATCGACTTTGGCGTGGTTTCTTCGGTTTCGGTTCAGTTGGAAGGCGCCACTCCGAAGCTTGTTGACTAGTTTGCATGTCAAACTCGTAAACCCACGTCTCGTCACCAGTAACAATGCGTTTCATGAATGTTGGGTCGGAATTGACTCGTTCTAGCATGTCCTCAGCGACTCTCATGCGATTGAGTTTTTGGAGAAAATTCAGGTCTTTTGGGACTAGCCGAGCGGTAACATGTTTCATACCCAAATGATTAGTTAAAATAGTACGGATCGACTCGTGAGATACAGAAAGTTCGGCGGCTATCTCTCTCAAAGTTGAATGAGGATTTTCAGTCACTATTTCCTTCACTTTTGCGATGTTAACTTCAGTTGCAGACGTTGATGGCCTACCAGAGCGAGGCAAATCTTCCATCACATCTCGACCGCTTTTGAACGCTTTGTACCACTCATAAACACGTGTTTTTGATAAAGTCGAATCACCGTAAGCCTTCTGTAACATTTTCAGTGACTCCGAACACGAAATTCCATTGGCGATGCAAAATTTAAGACAAACTCTTTGTTCAATGTTTTTGTCCATTATGAAATTCGCAATACACACTAGATATGATATAACTAAAAACAGCACTGTATTTAATATAAATAACAGATGCAACTCAAACTCCGCGCCAAAATAGAAAACAGTTGTGCCAATCTAACAACAACAAAAAAAACAAAAATTTGAATTTGGAACCATAAACAAATCATCCATTCCCGATACTTTGTTGACTGAATGTAAAGACATTATTAAGACTAAACAGTACTCGTACGTATATGCTAATATGTGATTTATAAGATGCGAAGTAGCTAGTTTTACTAGATATGAGGTCAAAGGAATGCATGCTTACTGAGAAGACTTTATGTAATGACATTCAGAAAGACTTGTATAAACTAACTGGGGCGACCAGTGGGTAAAGTATCTGTAGATGTATCAGATAAAGCGTTATAAGTAGTGACTTATGACCTACAAATACATTTAATTTGCCTAATAATAATAATAATTTTGCGAGTGATAGGATCTTGTGCAAGGTCCATTCCGATTGCTACCACCACCAAGCCTGCCGCCAAGTATTTGAACTTTTGTGTTCCGGTGTGGGGGAACACTGGCCGACTATTGGCTAGAATAGAGGCATTCCATTTTAGTCCTCAGAGTTGGCGACGACGCATTCGCAACCTTGAGGTAGCATAGACCTCCGTCCATCAGCGAGAGTCCTAATTTAATGTTTCTGACACATACTATTCAAACATTCGGCCGATTTATGGTAAGATTGCAATAGCCAGTTGCTTTTACAACTTTACAAATGAATAATCTTATTAAATGTATAATTAAGTTTACTTTCTTACTTACCTACGCATCTTATGAAAGAAAAGCTAAGAAGGTAAGCAAAACAAAAGACTCAACATGACGCTTTCTCGGCGAGATAAAATTATAATAAGCCATAAAACAAACGTAAATATTATTACTTATGTTATGTGTAGGCTTGTATTAACGGAGTCTGCGAACTCGTTGCCGCCAAGTTTATCTAAGTTTGCCCATTAACTAGGTGGGCCTGCTAATGAGCTCCTGAAATAATTATCTTTATTTGTGTCTTGTTACAAACTTATTTCCCCTAACGTATATCTTCCAAGGCAGAGTACGTCTGCTTCCTAGCAGCCACTTTATATTAATAGCCTCGTCTTCTATTTGTGTTGTCAGAAAACGGTGATTTCCGTCACGCATTCTGCTAATTGTCAGATACAATAAAAACCAAAAGCCAGCAGCAGGAAAAAATCTACGATCATATTTCACATCACGAAAAGATTTTTTTCTTTATGGCAATTTGCCTGTCCCAAAGTAAGTAGCATAATAAAATCCAGTTGTCAGAGAATAACATTAAGAAAATTGCAAGAAATCCTCGGAGGCAATAAGCAATAGAAATCGTTTGCTGTAAGTACGGACAATTACTTTCGGGCTCGGAGACGATCTTTCTTTCAATTCACATTTCTCTATTCGAGTCGAAACGATTGCAGTAGATTAAACGAGTAGTTCGATATTACTGGTGCCCTGTGCACCTCAGCACGGGATCAGGGAGATTGTTGTGTAAGCGTTTATGAATTTATGGCCCACGGGCGGTAATGCTCTCGCCCATAACCGTGCCGCTTCATTAGGCCGCAGCACGATTCGAACAATAACATTTAAATATCGGTTAGTAGTAATCTAGCATATCACCATAGTTTTATAATTTTAGTGTTACTTCGAAAAGCATTGTTGCTATTCATAACCATCATTGTCAAGTTATTGCTTCCCACAACAATAGCCTCCCTGATTTCCGACTTCGATATTCTACATTACCTTTCTACGATCCCAAATTGGATAGCAACCCAAATTTTATGATTCCTTATAAATAAAGCGCCTTTTCTTAGCAGCGATAAAAACGGCTATTGGTTTTGTTCGTTGTATTTGTTGATTTATTGTTGTTTTAAGTTTTTCCAGTATTCGCATTTTTATTACACACACTTGTTGAAACGGATCGCGTTTTTTTTAATTAGACGTTGGTTTACAAAAGTAGATTATTCAAATGACTATTTGAGTATACTACATGGTATAATGTGAACGACAATCAGTCCGCAGGGCAGTGCTACGTTGGCAATTCGAGCGGCGTATGTGGAGGTAATTGAAGCGTGCCAGCCGGGCATCGCCTCCGCCGGGACCGCCGCCTCAACACGCAACCGCAAAATGTGTGCTATGTGCCTATACACGTTACTTATTAATTTAACTACCCCCCTCATTACTGCCACACTTCGACACATTCCCTCGACTGTTAGTTCCAATGATATAGTATATATTTGGTTGTTTAATCAAGTGGGAGGTAGGTACCTGCAGCGCGACGCACTTCATGTTAATTTCCGCTGGTCCTGAATGAATGTCGTGAGGGCCGGGTTGCCCATTCCAGAACTGTAATTATGCTAAACAGAATTGCTCCGTAAATTCATTGCGAGTCGGCGTCCGATGAGATCTACAGCATATTACTTCATTCAAAGCGAAAATTAATTAATGTGTGTTGGTCGTCATTAAACTCGCATTCACATCGCAGCCACGACTGCACGCGTGAACTATCTAATCCCAGAACGCAAATAAAATATAATGGAACAGGTAGGGCGCAGAACTAAACACTCCAGTAACCTTAAAACCAAATAATACCGTAGATATTTGAGGAGTACGTATCAATTCGAAGCGAGCGAGTTTACGGGTCACCGCGCTCGGTTCTGTATGACAGTTGAAAGCTTTTCGCTCGAAGAAACTATACCCTGGTAACTTTCGCTCACCTGAAATGGTTGACTTTTCAAATTGCTATTTAAAATCGTAGTTATAGAGAAACAATAATTGTAATTACATTGTATTTCGATAAACGACAGAATTCCGGTACACTGTAGATGGTGATAAGTTTAGGTAAATGTAGATAGATGTATGAGATAGTTATTGAAAATGAAAGTTATTTTTGCAGTTCGTTTAAGTTGTCCCGGTACGTAAGTTAAAGTCGGGTTGGGTCATAAATTGTGCCGGAGCGTGAGGAGCGGCGCGCGGCTGCGGGCGGCGGCGGAATGCGCCGTGATTCAACCCGCGCGGCGTCACTCGAGCGAGATGTATCGCGCGCTCTAATTACTAATATCGCAGACGCTTCCCTAAATAATTACCTTAGGTGACGCTCATTTCAACAATTGATACTAATAAATAATAATTATTAATTCCATGATTAACCTTCCAACTCCACTTAACTTGTCCGTCATTTGCAGGCTCTCATTTTGGAATTAATTGGTCTTGGAATTAATCATAACGAATTGTTAAGAATGTTTGTGTGTAATTTTGTATGTATGCAAACTCTTTATTGCACAGATAATAGATTAACAATGAATACTCGAAAAATAAAATGTACAAAGTCGAGCTATACTACTAAATGCGTAATTAAATGCGTCCCTTCTTCTCAGATGTTCTCAAGGATGCGAACCAAGAGTTTCAAGCGCTAGGAAATTGTGTTCAAAACAAACAATAGAACTGTCAAACTGTACTATGAGTTTTGAGTTCGTAAGTTTTGAAATTCAAAACTTGCTACTATAAAGTTAGTATTACGTATAACATTAGGTACCTTTCTTCTGATCCGCAATCTAGAGAAAATGGCTAAGCTTTTATCCACGAAGCTTGCAGAGCAATTACTCTAAATAATCAACGAATGCTAGTTTTGGTAAATTTAACATTTAAAAACAAGTCTCACCCCATCCCATTTAGGGATAAGTTCGCCTTTGTACTTTAATTTTACGATGTCATTTTATTACTTACTTATACTTTTTGTGCGATAAAGAGTGTGCATACAATGCCTGAAATCAATATAATATGTTGCTTAAAAGCCTATTCAAGATCTCTTCGACCTAAGGACGTGGTTGCTAGTTGGTAGTGAGTTAGTGACTCTGTCGTCCAAGAAGCGAGCGGGCCGGGTTCGATCCCCGGTAAGGTCGTATTTGTGTAACGCGCGCAAGTAGGTTAGTTCAATTATTTAAACCCAACATACAACTTACTAATACGTTCGAAGCTATAAGCGAAGCTATAGCTATAATTCTCAAACGACCTTTTTAAACACGCAAATATTTTATTTCAGTGGCGTCTATTCACGCCACTGAAATAAAATATTAGTACCTATTCGTACTGTATCATTTAAACTAAATTTTGCAGTTTCTATGACAGTACACAAGGGGGGCAGGCTAATTGCGCGAGTTCGCAATGATTTATGCATCTTGTCGTGAGCCTACTAGCTACTAGTTGGCTGCTGAGCCCCACTAGCGATTATCTCCACGGGAGACTAGCGAGATTTATGGCGTTTCGAGTACCTATGTGCTAGATATATCTTCTTGTTAAAACTTTGCGTCAAAAATTAGTACGGTATTTTCATCGTTATGTTTCATTTTGTAGCTACTTACTTGAAGAATGATTGCTGTAATTTTATTATGGCCGGTTTATAATACAAAATGCAATATGTATAAATGTTGCGAGTTACATTGTCGGAATTTCATTGTAAGAGCTAGTACCGAAAGTCCCGAAAATCCAGATCCTAGCCTATAAATTTGGTTTCGGGCCTGCAAGCCCCACTTTTTTTTTATATTCGGGCCTTTACACAAACGCGTATATCGGCCCTACTTAGCTTCGTGAATTCGTTTTACAGTTCTATCAAATTTCCTTAGAACAGATTCCTAGTACTTACCCTAAACAGACACTTTGTTGTGACATATACGATAAACGGAATGAAGCATATTTTTGGTGTAACCTCAATGTACCTAAAGTCGGTCGGAATACATCGATCACTTTTATTGTTTCGCGAACCTGGAGAACAATTAATCACTTCGTAGCCTAAATCATATTTATGTAGGTCAATTTTACTTAATGATATATTCAGAAACTGTTCAATTTACATGTAGTTTCATCATTTTGATTTGCTTTCATTTTGTTATAAAGTTTTGTAATAAAATGGATATAAACATTTCAAACATATTCCATAAACCTTTCACAATATTATCTTAAAACATTATGCTACCCAGTCCGCCTTAGTACGCTTCCGTTTTCCTTTCTTGGGACTGGGAAGAGTAAGGTTCTAGAACAAAACGTTCTGGTTTATGAAGACAATTTTTGAGCCGAACCTAATCGAACACGAGCCATGGATGTTTTCTACGTGTTTAAGTATATATTTATCTATATAAGTATCCTTGAGTGTGTATCCTTGTCTAGTTACCATAGTACAAGCCTAGAACTTAGTTTGGGACTAGGCCAATCTGTATGAAATTGTCCCCTAAATAAGTATATAAATATCAGGGGACAATATATAAATATATGAGAATGACATAATTCACTATAAATAAATGATTGAATTGAAATGAAAACCTATTTAATTGCTACCTTGCTTGCTTGCTATCAAAACTTCCACCACAAACATTTCCCAACGCGCCCGATTACGAGTACCTACTACTACCTTACGACTTACGACTACCTACTTGACGGCTGCCATGTTTCATTGCTTAAAGCAGAACCGATTAAAAACTAATGGAACTAAATTAATTTGCCCTGTTCCATACAATACTTATAGATATCCAGAACATATTTCTACTTTGCAGAATCTGTGGGCTATATTTATTTTGACTCGGCTCGTGCTTAACACTGGCCTAGTTTAATCTAGACCAATTGAATCAGTTCCGACCAATTTAGCGGCACCGAAATAGGTGGTGAATCGATTCAGGAAATTAAATGTATATTCACTGCAGACATTTTGATTTATTCGCACCCACCCGCACCAGGCCACCCCTATTTTATTCGTTTCCTGCCTACCTGAGCCTTTATTATGTTTATTTGCTTCATATAAATTAACTGTTACTAGGTGATCACATTGTTACGCTTGTTTGCCACCCTCGTGGTATTAAAAAAAACTAGTAAAATGGTTTAGTAATATACAGTTATAAAAGACTGGTCAAGTGCGAGTCGGTCTTACGCAGTTAGCCTAGTTGGTAGTGACCCTGCCTACAAAGCTAGCGGTCCCGGGTTCGAATCCCGGTATGGGCAAATATTTGTGTGATGAGCGCAAGTATTTATTCCTGAGTCATGGATGTTTTCTATGTATTTAAGTATGTATTTCTCTATATAATTATGTTTATCGTTGCCTAGTACCCATATTACAAGGCTAGCTTATTTTGGGACTAGGTCAATTTGTGTGAGATTGTCTCCTGATATTTATTTATTTATACAAAAGCACGCCGAAAGGATCTAGCTGTTTAAGCATTTGAAAACTGCACTCGCGTCTGATGAAGGGTTCTTACCTGGTTTTTATTGTTTGCATCTAAAATAGCCATACACTGAATCTCACGCCCCCAGCCCCTATAGTAAGGGAATAATGGGGGTGAAAACCCTGAACGTAATTTTTTTTCTCAGTACCTATAGTAGATATCTTCATGAAATTGAAACTATACATGACTATCGATATACTAATTATTATATATATTTTTTAGAATTTTTGCAATATTAGATACTTACTGCGTAAAAAACGAGAAGTATATTTTTTGTGGGTGGTTTTTATACCTTGTATTAATAGCTTACTTGGTGGATTTGGAAGCATATTCAATATATTATTTTACCAATTAAAAATTATATCCATGATCTTGATCTATCATTAAATAAAAAATACAGAAACCAAGCCTAATGACAATATCGCTTGAATGACCTTTATAGCTAAATATTTTGAAGTTAGGTACCTATGTATTGTGTTAATTGTACCCATAGGGATGTGTCAATTAAAAGCCCAGGGTTGTTTAACTAATAAGTTCTGATTAATTTTGCTAAAATTTCAGATAAATCCGTTTTCATTTTTCAACATGTTGAAGAGCATATTGAGTGCTAAATAAATATTTCTTTTAATACTCGTATTTGTAGATCTTTTTATTTATTTAAAAATTAAGCCTGCAGCCGAAATAAATTGTTTACTTACTAAAAGCTGGTCACTAGAGCTCTTTATTAGTGTGGAATAAAGTCGCAGCAAAATCGACAGGAATAGAATAAAGCGAAGCAATTCGCTTTGAGCTCTTGCGCGCGGATTAAGCGACGCTCGGGGAAACGTCTGGGCTAAAATCACAATGAGAATCATAATATACAGTTGGAATCACAAAGCCCCACTTTAGCCAAACGGAGTTTTGTGAATTTATTAAGGAAGAAGTGATAAAACATTTTTGAAATTTTACGTCGCCTTTGTCGAATTACGTATTGACCTCCCCTGACGATAAGGAAAAACGGTGTATTTTGGAAAAATATTTACTCTGTACATATTTACAATTCCTAATATTACAAAGGTAAGTTTTAAAAAATCGTGATGACACCGAATATTTCCTAAATTATACGAAACACAGTTAGAGCTCTTTACAAATAGTGAATTTCAGAACTAAAATAATTGACTAGTAAATTACAATTCGTCCCAAAACAATATTAGTGCCATTCAAACATATTTTTTCTTAGGTATACATTCACAATAAATTAATTATTCTACATTGATTTTAACTTGAATATCTACATGACCTAAAATAACACCTAATTCGTATAATACGCTTACAAAATTGTAATTGAACTACGACTTTAAACTCGTGAAGATTTTCTATGTACATTATGTACAAGGTGGATGCATGGAGCATCACCTGAGGAGGAGGGTCGAGAGGAGCGCGAGGAGATATGCGCGGGTGTGTTGGGGGTGCGCGTGGCTGGAGAGCGCGGAGGCGTGGCACTCGGCCTCGTCGGCGCGCAGCTGCAGCAGCGGCACGCGGCGCCCGCGCGGGTCCTTGCAGGCGGCCCCGCGCAGCGTGCGCCGCAGCTCGGCGCCCGCGTCGTTCTCCTGCAGCCAGCGCCGCAGCCACGCGCCCAGCCACGCCAGCTCGCACTCACAGCGCAGCGGGTTGCCCGTTAAGATCAACCCACCTGCCAACAACAACACACTCGTATCTTCTCAAGGACATTAGCTTAAACTCAAGCCCTAGCAAGAGCGACACGAAAATTAAACTCATTTTCTTTATCAAACATTCCTTTTCTTTGATATATAATAGGTAATAGGTTCTGCCGTTTAGGCGTGATTGAAACACGAACAAATTTTCACATTTATAATTATTATAGATTTTGCCCGCGTCTCGGCCCGCGTAGAAGTTGTTTATCGCTGCTCCCTCGGGAACTGTCAATTTTTTCGGGATAAAAATATATTTTGTGTTATTTCAGACTATAATCCTCTCTCTCTGTGCCAAATTTCATCCAGATTTGTTTAGCCGCTCTGGCGTGATTGAGTAACAAACATCCATCCATCCATCCACCCAAACTTTCACATTTATAATATTAGTAAGATTAAGTACAATTCCCATCCACCAGGAATCGTGGGATCCTGGTAAGTTAACCCGTACAAGCTGGGACAGGGCCTGTACTTATGGTGCACTAGAGTACCTAATAAAATACTACATAACTACATAAAATATTTATAGTCCATACGTATTTAAATTTTTCCATTACTTGGATCAGTGAGTAAAAAAATAAATGTTTTTATCGGATTGTTGGGTGAAGTCGCTGTGAAAACAAGTCAATGCTTTTAGTGCGTATTAATTATTCAAGTCGTGAATGAATGGCTCTACCAATCGATCACTTTTAAATACATATGTACATATAGTAGTTACTAGCAACCGTCATCGTCTTAACTAATTTTATCTAAGGTTGTGGCGGTAATCATATTTGACGACGCGGTTAGCCTAGTTGGTAGTGACCCTGCCTACGAAGCTAGCGGTCCCGGGTTCGAATCCCGGTATGAACAAATATTTGTGTGATGAGCGCAAGTATTTGTTTGTTCCTGAGTCATGGATGTTTCCTATGTATTTAAGTATGTATTTCTCTATATAAGTATGTTTATCGTTGTCTAGTACCCATAGTACAAGCCTTGAGCTTAGTTTGGGACTAGGTCAATTTGTGTGAGATTGTCCCCTGATATTTATTTATTTATAATATGTTTACCGATTAAAATTTTATCATGAAGTCTCACGATCAAGATAATATTTTAATCGGTATACACCGGAAAAAATACCGAAAAGTTTTGGAAAAATTTGCCATAATTAAAGCAAATTTCGTTACTTTTGATCTAGTAGGTTTATCAAAATAACTTTATTTTGTTTATTACAAGCTGTTTATTGTAAGCTAGTGAAAATCGTTTTTAAATTATCATACTCCAACTTACATGATAAGTGATTAATTAAAGTTCAAATGACATCTTATTTAGAGTTGGTAATGGAAATAACTAAATACCTAATTAAATAATGTTAAATCATTTAACCTGGGCAAAGTCACCATTATTAATTGTACCCAAGCTTAAAAGTTATATTACTTAAGTTCCAAATGTTCATCTTTTACTATTTTTCAAATCTCTACGTAAATCGTTTGTACGGGCACGTGTCAAAGACCAAACTTAGATCGATTGAGCGAACTCTCTGCAAAAAATTTCGAGTTTTGCTCGATACAATGTTTTCTTTCCTTTATTTACAATTTCTTTTTTGAGATACGCTTCCATGAATCCTTTTTGCAGAAAAAGAATATTAGAATATTCAAATAATCTATTGCTCTCCAAGTTTAGTAAGCTCGATATTTAAATCGGAAATGTTTCTGTATAGGAAACCAGTGATATTATAAATATAAAATCCACGGCCTGAATTGCTCAATTTAAAACCAATTATTTGTTGTGTAAGTATATACAATATGTTTAGTATATACGATGTTTTGTTATTTCATATGACTTGATTTAAATGTTAACCTTACCTGATAGCAGTTTAGTAGCCACATGACTCCAGCTTGTAAAGTTGGGGTAGAAAATGGCCGGGTTGAGCGAGGTGAGCTGGTTGTAGCTAAGGTCGAGCCCCAGCTGCGGGACCTGCCCCAGGTGCCGCATCAGCGCCGTCGGCAGCTTCGCCAGCGACGTGCCTGTGATCCGCACGAACATCTCCTGGCTGCTCACAAAAGGCTCAAACGCATCATCAGATATTCTACGCAATTTCGACCCTCGGATTTCCAGGTAGCGAATATTTCTTGCATCAATTCCGTGCAACTGTTTATCCATCTCATCATCGGTCCAGTGTATAATCAACTTGTACAGAGAAGGAAGAGAGGATGTGATGTTGGCTATTCGGAATGTGGAATGGTTTATAGAGCTCCACGTCTGAATACTGAGAGACCGCAGCGATATCAAGGACAGGAAGGAATCTTGGTCGACTATATCTAAATATTTGAGACCGTTTAAATTTAAATGAGATAAGTTGTTCAACCATTTAAAACTATTTGGCGTGATTCTTATTATAGGGTTAAATGAAATATCTAGTATATTCAAATTGTTTAAGTGCAACCACATCTTTGGCACTAAAGAGGTAAGACGATTATGACTAAGGTCTAAGTGGCGCAGATTCACCAGCCGTTTGACATCGGACTCCTTGAAGCTGTTAATTGAATTTGAAGTTAAATTGAGGCTCGTTAAGTTTGTCAATGGTAAATAAGGCACTGATTTTAAACTTATGTTTGCAAGATTCAAATGCCGCAAGTTGGGGAGGTTGTGGAACAACTCTTTGAAGTTTGCTTTTATGGAGTTAAAGCTTAAGTCGAGCTGGCTCAACCCTCCGAGACAGGAAAAGGTGTTATCGGATAGAACTGTAAGTAAATTGTGACCTAAATTTAAACTTAAGAGAAACTGAGTATTCCGAAATATATTGCTATCTAAATACTCTATGCGGTTGTAAGATATGTCAAGATACCTGAGGGTAAAGCCAATCTGCGAAAGAGCAGTGCTCGGGAATAATGAGATCTCGTTGGCGGCGAGGTCCAGGTGCTCGATCATAGTGTTCTTAAATACGTCTCTAGGAAGTAACCTTAAATGATTGTGGTCCATTTTCAGGTATCTTAATCGATTTAAATTACTGAATTGTTCTACAGTCAATTGAGAAATCAAATTATAAGAAAGATCTAAAATCATCAATGAATTTAAATCAGTGAATGCCTTTCTTTTAATTATATTGATGTTGTTTTTGTGTAAATCTAGTATCTCTAAATTTACGGCCTGCCCGAACGCTTCGCTTGAAATATGCAAAATTTTATTGTGAGACAAAATAATTTGTCTTATAGTGGATTCTGTTACGACGAAGAAATTGTTTGGCACTTCATGCAGGTCGTTGTACGAACAGTCGAATATATTTACAGACAATCTAGAATCACCCTCTAAGTCTCTAATGTTGTTTCTACTTACGTTTAAAGTAAACGTGACATCATCATGAGAAACGTTATATAAAGAATTTAGTGAGAAAAAGGTAAAGTTATTACTTTGGAGTTCTAATATTTCTAGTTTCGGCAAATTAGCAAAAGACTCGGGTTCCATCGAGTCGATTAAGTTCCCGGCCAGAGATAAATATCTCAAGTTCGGTAAGTTCGTGAAACTGTGCTTAGTTAAGTTATTGATTCGGTTATAAGATAAATCTAAGTTTCTCAAGTCAGGCATATTAGTAAAGGTTCGTCCTCGAATCGAACTGATAAAATTATAAGCAATTCTTATACTGTTTAGTTCTAAGGAAATATTTTGATTATTCTCGTCAATGACTATGTCCACGATTCTATTGTTTTCTAGATTCAAGTATTTTAAATACGGCAATAATGAAATTTCAGATAACTTCAGAATATGAAAATCGTTGTTATCAAAAGAAAGCCAACTAAGGTTTTCTAAACCTTCGTCGATCTCAAATGGGAAATAACCGCTAAATAGTGTAGACGAGGATTCCAATACGTGCAAAGAGCTAGAAACGTTTGAGAACGATTGTGGATGCACGTAGTACAAGTCGTTAAAGCTCAGATTAATCTCTTTGACCGGCATGCTTGCTGGGAAAACGTTCTTATAAATCTGTGCAATCCTGTTTCCTCTTAAATTGACAGTAGCTAGAGAAATAGCCCAGTCTCGAAATTGGTTTGGCTTTAAATTAGATATCCTGTTGTAGCTCAGATCAAGGTAACGGATAGAGCCGGGCTCGAGGTGCTGGAGTGTGGAGGGCAAGTCGGTGAGGAAGTTGCCGGCGAGCGAGAGCGTCTGCAGGCGCGCGGGTAGCGGCGGCGCGCGCTCCAGCCGGTTGTAGGCCAGCGACAGGTGCCGCAGCCGCGCCGCCGCCGCCAGGCTCGCCGGCAGCTCCGACACCTCGTTGTGCTCTACCTCCAAGTGCTCCAACGAGCCTTTCAGAGACAGAAATACGTCTCTGAAAATGGTCTTCAATTTATTGTACGAGATTGACAATCTCTCTACTCTATTATTAAAGTAAACTAGTCTAGGAACTACTGTTAGTTCGTTGAGATCTAAAATAATTTGCCTAACTTGAATCTCTTGGAGAACAAGTAACTTGGAAGTGTCGTTCAATTTATTATTACTCAAGTCTAACTTGTCTATTCTTTTAGTTCTGTTACTAGAACAGGTGGTGTTGTGGTCGAATTTTATAAAATTATGTCGTAAATGTACACCTTGTAGCCTAGGGAGATTAAAAACTAAATCACAGGAGAACTGGTGCAGGAAGTTGTTGGATAGTTTGAGGAGGGTCAGGGAGGGCGGCAGGGAGTCCGGGGCGAGGTTGCGCAACAGGTTGCCGTCGAGGTCGAGCTGCAGCAGGCGGCGCAGCGCGGCCAGCGCGCGCGGACGCAGCCGCACCAGCTGGTTCCCGGCCAGCGAGAGGCTCGTCAGTGTCTCCTCCAGGTGGTGCCAGCGCGTCTCGCCATCCACTTGCGCTATATTATTACTAAAAAAAAACAACCAATAAAACCTAATCGAAACGACCCGTTCAACGGAAAAACTTAAATGGAATTTCTATTAAAATGTTTGTACTTACTTCTGCAGATTCAACCAATTTAAAACTTTTAAATCTTTCAAGCCTTGTTGCGGTATTTCAGTGAATTCGTTGTATCCGAGATCTAAAGAGGCGAGTGTAACAGCCATGGAACTGGAAAGAACGAGTTCACTTGTTAAAGTATCTTAAGTTTGCCTTTAGAATTCTTTTTTAAATAAATTGTTTCAATTTATCGTACCTAAATGCATGGAGTTCGATGTAATGTAATTTGTTGGCTACTAATACTAATGTTTGTAATCTTAGGCCGTCCAATGCGCTTTCTGACAGGATTTCCAGATTTGACATGCTTATGTCCAAATGCTGCAATTCTATCCGAGGCCATTCTGAAAAAAAACGTACTTTTAAATAAAGAGCATATTAATTTGTCCACATAATTATTAGGCAACATGTATTTCAGACAACATAACCTTGCCCTGAGGGGACGCATATGATGTCTATAATTTAATTATGTTGAGTTCCATGTCTGATGGCAGATTGACACTAATAGTCCCAACTGTCCACTTGCGCGTAATTATCCACATATATTCAAATTGGTCGAGCCATTCACCAGTTTTTGCAAGACTAACGCACGGCAATTGATAGATATGTATATAAATAGAAGATAGATATGTATTAACGTTAATGCAGTTAAGAATACACATATAAAAGATTTAGTCACACTTGTGTTTCGTAACTTCGGAAATATATCCTATTTTACCCATAAAATTAAATTCCCTCACGCTTATCTCCAATTATTCTCGAGAGTTGCATCAGTAGTGTAAGAAGCTTTTCCGTGCAACACCCCAATGATGCCGCGAGAAGCAAAGATCGCTTGGTATTAAGCATCTCACATTTCCATAGTAGGTATACACCAAACCGCGAACCGCAAGCCACAATGTTTGACGGTAAAAACTTTCTTGCGAGTCTTTACTATTGGTAAAAAGTAAATGTTATACAACTATCTGAAAATTCTTGCAGATGCCGTTTGATGGATCGCCCTGCTTGATTTTGATGTCCACTTGTACAAGTAATTCCCTTGAGGGTTGCGGCCTCTGAGTGTATTGGCAGAGGCAACGCATCAAATAACTCAGATCAAAATTAACGCATGACACACCACTGTGCTGCCGTGCTAGCGATATTAGCCGCTAGTATGTTCTAATTTAGACCGGCAGTGTGTTTATAAATATTACTTACTATATAGTAAGATTGATTGTCAGTTCCGACTGTCATCTACTTGTATACGCTTACTCACACGAAAACGCAAGGCGAAAATGAGTTAGCTATAAAGCATTTCCGGTTTTGGTTAACCGAATCCCTCATTGTTCTCCTTAAGAAGATGCGACCGACGAAAAACAGAAATACCCTCAGTAAATATCCTTAGTTATGCAATCATAATTTCGGATTCCTAGTGAAAACTTACGTAGCATAACAAAAAGGAGTGCAAATCATAAACAGAATATATTATGTACTAAACTTATACCCTTTTTCCACCACATAACTGATGTAGATTATTAAGCCTTATTATTATGTCATTTAAAATAGGTAATGTTTACGATGGGTAAACTAAATAGTTACCTACTTGAATAAATGCACGTATTTACTACTCCTTGGACTTCACCGATGTAGATTAAAAAGTTTCGGTGTATGCTATTTCCATATCTTGCGTTCCAATTGTTAGTCACCGAAAAACTGTAATAAATCCTTCTAAGGACTTCAGATACACCATAATAATGTAAATGTAATGGTCTATAAAAATAACGACAAGCAGGCTGACTGGCCCGTATTCAATTGGTAGGCATTTTAATATGATTTTCCCCATTGCCACATAAACCTTCTCTAGGTTTTGCATAGATGTGCTTGAAATAAGACTTTTGTATCTTAAAAGGAAAAGATACAAGTCTTATTTCAAGCCCATCTATATCGTCATTAAATAAAAGTGTACATATATTTTATGTGTATGTGATATTATGTGTTTAGACGTCAAGACCACAAAAGACGTCAGTCTCCGAACTAAGTTCGGTGTTTAACTTAGTCGTTAGTCATCGTTAAAATGCAAAATACGTAATAATGCAGTCATTTTACGGTTTTTAAAACATTAATTTATAATAGCCTGATTTTTTTTACTCCAATTTTATAAGATATTCTAAGACACTATATTAATGAATCCTACAAACTTTCCACCCGGAAGTAGATATATAAATATACTGTCAAATAAATGCCTTTTTTTTAAATAAAAATTGTAATTGTAAATTTTGTGTCTAAGCATAATAATATTTTTGTCTATAATGAGTAGAAGGTGAAATCTAACAAAATATTTACACGGAAAGCCACTAAATCAGCAAAATACATGGCTCTGGTTATATATACCCTTAAATGATAGAAAAAATTAGTAATAATTAAACATTCTTGATTATTTTTTGTGTGATTAATCTTGAATATTATAGATCAAATATTAAGTAAGCAATATGAAAACAAAATAGTTTATAATTTTTTTTAACAAAATTCTCAGGTTTTTTTTTTTTTAATAACTTATTGTCTCATGTTTAGTTGGATTATGTTTCTACCTAATTACTAGAATTATAATATATCCGATACACAAGAAAAATCAGCTATTGTAAATTATTTCCGTTTCACCATACTAGGGTCCGTAATATTTTACTATTTTTTTTATTTTTTTTTTATTTTAGTAATTACTAGAGTATAATTACTCCGTAAATTGATTCATAATAAATATTTTGTTTTGTAATTAACGAAGGGGATGTTTTGTTAGGTACATCTCAATAGAGAATATTCACGTTTTTTTTATCGCATTTCTTAACAAGATACGAAAATACCGTAAAGAGATGACAGCAAAAGTAATTAAAATTAAATTCGGCCGAAAAATACGTATGATATATAAGCATTTTAAACTTTAGATAGAGAGATCCGACATGAAATGTGACGTCAGCGTTCTCAACGGCCATATAAACTCCATGTTAAATTCTTTTTTGCTAGAAAGAGATAGAAACCAATTTTTGATTGCTTATCATCTTGGTTATTTTTATAGTTATTTGAATTTTTTTTCTCAACTGTTTGTTACATGAATGACTTTTGATTAAAACAAGTAAAATCGTGCATATTCTTATATCTATTAATAGAAAAGTAAGAAAGGGACAAAACTTAAAAACAGTTATCAAATGGATACAATGACAGCTAGATAATATAATATTCAATGCCAAAGTCTGCCTGCAGTGTACTAGGGTGATGGCGCCAGTAATGGATAATGGATATGAATGATGGATACATGATTCTTATACTGAAGAAGATAAGGGTTATTTATTTATTTTGAAACAATCGATTTATAACCCTATGATCTTTTAATTAAGAGTTAAGTGTCCATTAATTTGTACCTGTCAGCTAAAAGTGTCCAACACTGGTGCCGTCACCCTAGCCTCTTATAAGTTAAAGATGGCTTTCTCGCTTTAGAAACGAGAATTTACAGCAAGCGTTGAAAGGATTCTGATTAGTTATGGTAAGACCTTGTGCAGGTTAAGTCCGGATTGCACCAACCAACCTCCTGCCAAGCATCAGTGTTCGCAATGTTATGTTCCTGTGTGGAGGGGCAACATTACAGTCGGTAGTGCAGAGACTGTAGGTACCTGGGAACCTATGCAGAGGTACCGCGATGCAGGACATGTGCTGGGCGCGGCACGAACACAGCGGGCTGCCGGCGCAGGGCTCGGGGCGCGGCGCGGCCAGCGGGCCCGCCAGCAGGCACACCAGCAGCGTCGCGCGCTGCGCCCACCGCGCGCACGCATCCCCCACCACCATCACTGTGCAAACAATAAATAAATACATTTTAGGGAACATTCTTACACAAATTTTCTCATCCCCATACTAAGTTCTAGGCTTGTATAGTGTTTTCAATACACTAAGTATTTTAACACATCAACGTAACCGTGTCACGTTAATTTGAGTAGGTAGCGGAGCGCGCCTTGGTGGATTCAACACTAAAATACTCCTAGTATTGTTATGAAACCAGTTAACAAAATATGCCCTTACCGGGGTCATCGACCCCAGAGTTGCTAGAATTGTAGGCAGGGTCAAAACTCGGCTTACCACGTAAATAACGTCATTGTTTTATCTATTAATTAGCCACTAGGAACTATACAATAGTAGATTGTGTCACACACAAGCGAGCCAAATGGTGTATTTCCGGCGAGAGCGGTGAATTGAATCCAGGGCGAAAGGACTTATTTCTTAATATTCTGAGCATTAGGGAAGGACTCAACCAACACTGTCCAATATGAAAATAAGCTTGCTTGTTGTATATACATATATTAGTATCGTATTAAATATTGGTTAATTTACACTGTTTTATTCATCATCATCATCATCATCATCATCATCATCATCATCATCATCATCATCCGCATTTATTTAAACATTTATTTTTCGGAAACGACTATAAAAACTTTGATCAAAAAATAGCGCTCAGGGATGCGCTATTTTTGAGTCTAGAAATCGATATGTCAAGTTGTCATCTTCAGGAAATCTTATTTACAACCCGGGCTACGCTCGAGCTCGCAGGTACGTATGTATAACATTATTGCGTGGTGTGTTGATTTGAATAAATCATTAAAATGTCACGTTAATTTCCACTTTTATTAACGTTACCACGAAAACAGATATTTCAAATCAGATGCCGTATTTATCCATCTGCACGGTCCGATTATTTAATCTCATTACATGCAAGGAGAAACTCAAATTGAAATAAGGGCACCTCTTTGAGGGCTGCGATCTACGCGGTAGTCTATAGGCGAGCGGAGGATCGAGTCCTAGGCATAGTATCGTGTACCATATCATTTACGTTAAGGGTTTGTATTTGTCTCTATATATATTACAGTTGTACAGTTGTTATATTGGTCTATAAAACTACTTGAGTTCTCAAAGAAAAGCTTTCGGGACCCGTTAAAAGTTTACGAAAAAAGTAGCTGTTTTATATTTATATATTTAAGAGATGTTATATGTTTGTATATTTAAGAGAAACCCTGTGAAACTTTGTCAAACGGTTTGCGATATCAGAGGAACAATAATTAAGAGATAGTTCCCTATATTAATAAAATCTGCATTAAAACATTTTAGGGAGAAATCGATCGATAAAATAAATTTTACGTGTTTAATTTTGCGGTAACGTTGTTACCGCACCGTGTTGAACGGTGAAGACAGAACCTACATACTTTTGTATGTATAACTATAGTAGAAAACTAGTTTATGTAAATTACGTATTGATTGCGGTCTTCAGATACAGAAATACTATGATCTTCATACAGCCCACAGAAACGCAAAGTACCTACGTGCAGATTCAGACGCAACTAATGCTTTGACAAACCATTATATTTACAAGCTTTTGTAACTTCGCAACATACACATGTTTGCTTGTTTGTCAGTACTTCAGTTCAAATATTACAATTCAATTATAAACCATAGTTTCCCACCATAGTTTAGAAATTGACAATACTTACAAAATATGGACTATTAAGGTGTCTTCCAGGTGATCTGATGATGGAGTCGGGTGACATCAAGATCCTTTATGATATGATATTGTACTTGACGTAGACCACCAAGTTGACACGCTGACAGAACAATTTAATCTCGGCGGTTAATAATTCATTGAGAAATTGAGAGGAGTTTGCTTTCAAAATAACTAAAGTGAATGTATGGTGTGTATAATATTTCGCAAAGACTGGTGAAGGTGTTGTGGGAATTATCATAATTGTTTAGTAATACTACACTCAAAATATAATGGCTTCCGCCATGCATTATTGCGTATTAAACTACTCATTTTAGCCCCTTATTAAAGAACCTGACCCGTACTGTACTGAAGTAAATTTTCCTTAATAAAAACTAGGATTGTAATAGGCACATACAATACCTAAATAAGCCACCATGTACTTATCCGTAAAATAAAAACTGACTAACCATTCAACCCAAATACGAAGCTTCCTTTGAATGGTATCCTGAAAAAGTCTGAAATTGGCTCGCTCGCAGCTGGCAGAGCAGAAAGGTAACGATTCCCAGAAATTACATATTAAATTAAAAAATATTTTCTATGAACTTCAACTAGGATGTTTTCAGAGGTATAATGACTTTTACGCTAGAAGGCAATAGGGATGGTGACACTAAACAGCTCTATGCCATGTAATTATTTTAGATTACCTGCTATTTATTACGCCAATCTTTCCAATCTTTTCTGAGTGAATTTTCCTAATACATAGGTTAACGAACATCAAAGCAATGGCTTCATCAGTTGCGTGGGTTACTTTCGCAAGTCAAAAGTTTATTGAACTGAATGAGATGACAAATACCGATTTTATAAAATTTCAAATGGACATACTTTATACCCGGAGAAAGGCATAAGATACTTTAATTAGAGTAAAAGTCATATAAGTCGCGTTTAAAACCTACCTACTATAGTATGTATCTTATTTTGCAGATTAGACGCAGCTTTTAAATACAAAACAAGTGTTTAGAGTAGAATAATTCAATATATTGCTGACTACTTTTTTGCACAGTCATCATCTGCATATTAAGATCCAACTAATGAGTTTTAACGGGACTACAATACGTAGGTACAGCGTAAATTCTGTAACCACCTTCTGACGCTGCCAGATCAGCTCTTAAATAACGTAATATTGCATTGTCATCGGGTTTTCATAATGTATTCTGAATTTCAGACCAACGCATCCTAATAACATAAACTGATTCAATATTTACTTGCAAGATTTGTACAACTGACTGTCAATCATCTGTCAAACATGTGAAGTCAAGTAAAAGAGGTGAAAAGTATTATTTCCGATCCGTCTCGTGGAGCGACACGCTTATAACTCTGAATGCAAACATTTTTAACTCGCAGCTATTTTTAAATGCCCTCAGGTAAGATTATTACATTTTGCCATCTGCTCTCTGCGAACTCTAGACCGATTAAACCGCAAAATTAAGCGAAATATGGTAAGCGAAATAAAAAAGTGCCCGTGTAAAATATTTTCCAAGTTGAAATAAGTAGCGAAGCGTTTGATTCAAGGAGTGTGTAGCAACAAGATATAAACAGAGATAGAATTATGAGCGGCCAATTATATTTACACTTTAATCGTCGCATACGAATAAAAAGAAATCACAATAAATTAATAGAAACAAAGCAATACGTAGGTATCATTCATTGATTGCGTGAAATGTAAAATATTGACATAATTTTCTTTCACATGTAAATGTCGCTAAAGTCGCCACTTCGTAGATTTTATAGTTTTACTACGTAGAAACTAAATTCAACCTTAAGGTGGCAGATCACTTATTTGGCCGACGGTAGACTGTATATGTCGGATATGTATGTATTTATTGATTAAGTAAGTATGAATATTCTACATACACAGTCTACATCGGCATACATGCCTAAATGCATCACATAAAGACCAATGTCAAAAACAATTTCGGAAGTGTGTCAGCCAAAAGACGTCCACTACTTAGAACAGGTTGATAGAACGAGCATTAAATTGGTACTTAATACCCATCTCTCTTCTTTTCCGATTTCAATGATACTAGGCAAATACGTAAGGTCTTGTGTATAAATGCTTTATTTAGAAAAGCTTTAGTCCCTCAATTACGGATCCTACGCAAACGCGGATTCGTTGTTAAATGCTACGATAAACATGTTTAAGTGAGGGTTTGAAATACTGTATAAAAACACCAATTATTCCCATTTCATGTGGTTCATATGGTCTTAGTAGGATACAATTTTATATTTATATTATTCAGTACAATAACCGGTAATAATGACCGGTTTCCTTGGAATTGCCTATTTGGTGCCTAATACAAGAAATATATTCAAGCCAGTGTCAAGTACACAATACACTACACTAAGAAACAATCACCCTTAACAAAATGTCGCTGTCCTAGATACAGGGACGTTATTCGTTTAGTTCTTTCGGTGCGGTGCGTCACCATCAGTACGACTTAACCACATGCATTATGATGAGTAAAAGTAGCTTCATAATCTTAACAAATAAATCTCATCGCTGCCCTTGAAAGACTTATTATTAAGGAGTTCCGGTGACCGTCTCTGGTCTGCATCATCAGTTCCACTTTACCAAAAGGTGCATTTAGGATGAAAATGTTTAAGTTCTTACAGTAAATACCAAAATCGTTGTATGTGTACCTATAACTTTTGAGGAGTTCCCTTGATTTCTCATAAATTTTCACATCAGATCTTGCCAACTTTTCTATGGGACCACCCCTGAAGTATGATTTTCCTACCTAAAAAATAATTATCGAAATCTGTTCTGTAGGTAAAAAGTTATGCATGGATATGCATACTCACTGTATGCTACCGTGCAGCCTTTTTTAAAAGTGTGAAGTATTTAAAAGCTCCAGATAAGAAAATAAGTGTCGTTTTATGTACGAGTATATTATAGTATACTTTATGTTGAATTCTTCAAATAAATAACTAAGGCACTAAGTGGCTCAAATCCACTAAATTAGATATCTGGTTTGCTGTACCTACGTTTCTTTGTCATACGAATAAATAAGTAAATGGTGGTTCCAGGATTCGGTTCTGGGGGTAGGATTCACAGGATCCCAAAATAAAGTTTGATACTTTTGCTTTTAAACATACACATAAATTATTTAAAAAACTTGTTACAAGTTACCCAAGCCCCCTCCCACCCCTGGACCCGCCCTTGATGCACTTCAATTACTTATTCAATCGTCTACCATTTATACCTCCACTACACACAGCTAGATCACCTAATTACTACACACTAATACATAAACTAGAGTTTTTCTAGTTTTCATTTAACTAACTAGTTATAACTTGCTCCATTACTCGTTAGTGGGTTCACACCGAACACTAACCTTGTCGGCGGGTTGACGCAGCGTCCCGTTATTTTAAATTGCGTGAGATACCCTGGATTCGAGATAAAACAACATAATGTATTGTACTCTGATATTCTTGTGTTATTACGGGTTCGTTCCTTGGTTATAACACTTCCTTTGTTACGCATTTCTTTGATGTTATTTACTTCACAAACCAGAGGCAGTTTTATTTTGTGATACAAACGATCGTTACGTATACTTACTCGTATCTTCGTTTCATCATAAGTAATGTTCATTTCTGAAATACGAGTGTTTTTGGTTATTCTTTATCTTATCTCATTCAGATGAGCCCTTTCGGATTCACTTCGACCCGGAAGTGTCGGTATTTGGTTATGCTGCGGCATTCGTTCATATGTAAGTAAACGATATAAATTACACTGTTTGTTAAAAATGTATTTTAAACAGTAAAATGTATTTAGATTAATAGGTCGGGGCAAAAATATTTTCGTATTTGGACCGTATAAGTTGTAATCAAACCTCTTCGTCTATACTAAATGTACCTGGCTGGTTTTAATACCATTAAAAGTCAACATTCTGAAATACAATAAAATTTTTAAAAAAACTGGTCCCGGCATTTTTCAATTGTTTTTGAGCTATCAAAATGGACGTGAGTGATGAAGAAATTCGGTACATTTTAAAGTTTTATTACAAAAAAGGCAAAAATGCGACTAATGCCGCGAATAAAATTTGTGCGGTTTATGGACCTAATCAATAAGAGTAGCACAATTGTGGTTTAAGCGTTTTAAGTCTGGAAATTTTAGTGTGAAAGATGAGATTCGCTCTGGACGCCCTGTTACTGATAAAATCAATGCCATCTATGCCTAGCTATCTATATCTAGCAAGATCAACATATTAGTAGTTACGACATTGCTAAAGAACTGGATATTGATCACAAAACAGTGTTACGTCATTTACAAAAGTCCGGGTACAAGAAAAAGCTCGATATTTGGGTGCCACACGATTTCACTGAAAGAAACCTAATGCAACGTGTTTCAATTTGCGATTTATTGTTAAAACGAAATAAATCCGAACCATTTCTATAACGGCTGATTACGGGTGATGAAAAATGGATTACTTACGATAAGGACGTCCAATAAGATCGTAGTCGAAGCATGGACAAGCTCCACAGACAGTGGCAAAGCCCGGCTTAACTCGGAACAAAGTGATGCTGTGTGTATGGTGGGATTGGAAAGGAATGGTCCACTATGAGCTTTTGTCGCCGGGTAAAACTATCGATTCTGACCTCTACTGCCAGCAACTCATGAGATTAAAAGAAGCCGTTGAGAAAAACCGGCCGGAGTTAATAAACAGAAAGGGCGTAGTCTTTCATCATGATAACGCCAGACCGCACTCATCTATCCCACCCAGCAAAAATTGAGAGAGCTTGGCTGGGATGTGTTGATGCATCCACCGTATAGCCCCGACCTTGCTCCATCGGATTTCCACCTGTTTCGGTCACTTCAGAATTCTTTAGGAAGCATAAAGTTAATATCAAGAGAACACTGTCAAAACTACCTGTCAGATTTTTTTAATCAAAAATCTCAGAAATTCTACAGCAATGGAATCATGGCACTAACCACAAGATGGCAACAAGTCATCGATCAAAACGGCATGTACATATTATAAATAAATAAAAAAATATAACTTAAAAAACTGTTTTTCCTTTGTACGAAAAATACGAAAATACTTTTGCCCCGAACTAATATTTACATTGAAAAATATCCTTCTAATAAAGACCAATAATTAACCTCTGACAGAAAATGTAAATATTGAGCGTTTTAATGAGTATCTATACGTTGATGATGTTGTGACTTAACCAAAAATTAATCAGTGGTTGCTGTTAGAAAGTCAGAAGCTGGTTGAAAGAAGAATTAGAGACCTGAAGACGTGTACGGCGATGTTCGTTAAATTAAACATAATATTAAGGTTTATTTTAGAAATCTATTGACTATTAATATATCACTTGTTTGATAAGGGAGCACAATGATACAGTTATGTACATAATGTTGTTATAGCACTTACTTAGTTATTATAGAAGTCTTGGCGTGGCGACGAATTTAGGCAGTGTAAGGCAAAAATTGTTTTGGTACCTACCAAGAGACACCGACCGCTTTCCACTTAAATTTTGAGGAACATGCAAATGAACGTTAAACATTTTTAAAACAAGCCTTTCTAATCCACTTAATTATTAAGATAAAGATAAGATAAAAGATATTTATTCAGTAAGTAGGCCGCACGGGCACTTTTACACGTCAGAATCTACCAGCGCTTCCCAAGAGGAGGCCACTGCTGAGAAGAAGCGCCGCAAGAAACTCAACAGTTAGTCATTTTTTAAATGAAAATATAACAATGTCACTACTTATTCTAACATTATATAAAACTGTAAAAATAATATTAAATATCTGCGTAGTTTTGCAGGAAAACATGTCAGAATGACTACGAGAAAATTGATATATATATCACACAAAACAGTTTGACATGTCTTCCTACATAAACCGTGTCCCCTAGACAAGATACAGCGTTTACATGATTTTTATGAGGCATGTACGAGTAGTAGGTAAGCTATTGAATATTAAACATTAGTTAATTTTCTGGTTTAGGCCAAGCATTTTTGTCCGTTAGATAGTCCTCGACCCTATAGTACGCCTTTGACATCAACGACTTTTTCAAGTAATTTTTAAGTGCTGGAAGGGGTAACTCTAAAACTACGTCGGGTAAATTATTATAAAAATGAATGCACTGACCTACAAATGATTTATATACTTTACGGACACGAAACTTTTTTATGGCGATTTTATTTTTATTCCTAGTATTTATATTATGTATATCAGAATTTTTAACGAAAGAGTCTAGGTTCTTAATAACATACATAATATTTTCATAAATATATTGGGATGCTACTGTTAAAATATTAATTTGTTTAAAAAGTTCTCTTAATGAATCACGGGAATTTAAGTTATATATAGAGCGAATGGCCCTTTTTTGTAACACAAATATAGTTTGTATGTCAGCTGCTTTTCCCCAAACCAGAATACCGTATGACATAACACTATGAAAATAACTATGATAAACTAAGCGAGCTGTCTCAACATTGGTAAGTTGTCTAATTTTCCTAACGGCGTAAGCGGCCTTACTTAATTTGCCTGCTAGAACTGCTATATGGGGACTCCATTGCAAATTATTGTATTGTATTGATATTAAATTTCCCATTAAGAAATCAAACTTACTGATTCAACAACAATACAAAAATATTCAAGTTCACGATGTGTTTTTTCTAATACCCGTGAAGTGCAATAGTAAATTGGTAGTTATGGATGAAACGTATACTTAGGTCATACTGAAAGTTTCCGGATTCTGATAAATAAGACTAGATAAGATGTTTATGATTAATTTATTGTTTTTCAAAGTATATTCCCTCACTATTTACACATTTGTTCATTCGTTGGAACCATTGTGTGAAGCAGTGGGTCCAATCTTCGGTAGAGACCTTCTTGGAATGCATTCACTGCCGCTTCTGGGCTTGAGAATCGAAAACCTCTAAGTTTATCTTTTATTCTTGGGAATAAAAAGAAGTCGCAAGGTGCGAGGTCCGAACTGTACGGCGGATGCGTCATCAGTTCCACATTTAAAGCCTTCAAATACGCATTCGTTCTCTTAGCGGAATGTGCGGACGCGTTATCGTGGTGAAGGATGACATGACGGCGAGGACGCTTTTCACGAACTTTTTCTAAGACACTGGGCAAGCAATTGTTTACATACCAATCTGCAGTGACTGTTCTTTGATTTTCAAGCGACACTGTTACATAATGTCACTCTACGCGCAGTTGTTTCTGGTCTTCCGTTAAATCATGCGGTATCCATCGAGTGCAAACTTCCGAACGTTCAGTTGCTCATGCAAAATGTTTTGCACTTGACTCATTCCTATGCCTAATACAGTACGAATTTTCTGACAGGTAATTTTTTTGTCTGTTTCAATTAGTTGTCGTACGGTATCGACATCAATTTCAGTAACCGCAGTCACCGGCCGACCTTCACGTACATCGGGATGGAGATGATTTTGTCCACGTCTAAATTCTCCGAACCACGAATACACAGACCTACGAGATGGGGCTTCATCATTAAACGCCAGTTTAAGTCTCTGGCAACTCTCTTGTTGACTTAAGCCGCAGCGAAAATCGTAAAAAATCATTGAGCGAAAATTTTCACGAGTTAGTTCATTATAAATAGCGACACACGATTCTCTGAACCCCGCCAAATTGAAAAAACAAATGACAGTCTCGTAAATTGAAAAGTAATATGTTCATAGAGAGTTCAATTTTCAAATTCTGTTATTGCTTTTTTAATTTATTTATTGTAATTTATTTTTTGTTTGACAGTCATCTCAGCCAGCACGCACACATGTGTTGTGAATCTTGGTGACGCTTTATAAATACTTTCACAAATACATTCAACCGTTCTAAATTTTGGCGGGGCGGGCCATGTTATCGTAGTTTGTCTTTATATGTCTAAGATTCTTTATGCACGAGCAATTAATGAAAATTGGCTAAATGTATAACCAATTACTAATTTTCAAAGTCACTTTCTTCCTTGGGATAGTAATGCCATTTTCATATAATATGTTTAATATTGGTGGTCTAAATATAGCCAACAGCTTGTAATATTACAATAATTGCAAAACAAAAGGAAACAAAAACAGCAGATCGACAGACGATCAATAAATCTATATATTCCGATATACCTACGTGAGAGTCAAACCGATCGACCAGATTCAGATTCTTTGCCTCCACCCCCAAGTACTAGGTATGTAGAATTTATATTTAAAGAAACTCGGACACCCGCGTTAGAACGATATGAATGAAATCTCTATCGGTTATTCCTAATTTATAGAAAGTGTGTAAATATTGGTTACTTTCGGTTATAATACTTCCATATTTTGTAAGATCATTTAAATTTTAACTCGAAGTAGTCGTAGCAGAGGCACGAGAATAGTAGGTAGTAAGTAATGATAGGAAAGTGTTTATGTACGCCTGCCATTTCACAGAGTTTCTAAAAAACGATCGTGTGAATCAACTGAGGCAATGTAGCAAGCAACAAAAAAATACAAATATTTAAGCTTTTTAAACTATTATAAAATATAAATGTTATTCATTTATAATTTAAGATACATAAGCAAATACAATTTTAAAAGGATAAACTTTAACATTTTGCCTTAGTGTTCTAACTTATGTTAGTGTGAAATAAGGCGACTGATAGCTTCTTAAGACTTTGAAGTCCTAATATAACGATGAATAAATCACAGTGTCAATGTATGTTTTAATGTCAAATTTACCCTTGCAAGATAACTCTGACGTAGATGATATTTATTTAATACGAAACATGACGTCATTACTTGTAGTACCATTAATTTCAGTCATGAAAGGTTAATATGCCAGGATTCATAGAATATTGACAAGCAAGCCGAAACTTAGTGGAATATGTTTAAATTGGACACCTAGTGGAATAGTAAAGCATCTAGTTACATTATTAATGAGGGTCATTAATATAATACAGGGTGCGATGTTATCTTGTGAGGCACGTGCACGTGTTCTCGGCGTAAAGGTGGACATACACGGTCAGTTAAACTGATCAGTTGGACTGACGTACATCCAAAAACTGACCGTGAATGTGAAATCTTAAGTTGAAATTATACGAACTCAAGGTCAGCTTCTGGATGTACAGTCAGCTGCAGAGAAAAGTAACCCCCCCTGCATACAATTTACTTAGCAACTTACTTTTCTCTGCAGCTGACTGTACGTCAGCTAACTGATCAGTTTAACTGACCGTGAATGTCCACCTTTACTCGGAGCACCATCCGAGGACACCGGGCCGTAAAGGTCAGCATGTAATATTTACCAGCAACCTAAACTTAAAACAGTAGTTCGCCATCAGACTTAACTTATGCATAATCAACTATTTTGCTCAAAAGCATAAATTTTAATGAATTAAGCAGTTTCTACGTTCAACTTTAGCTCGGTTAATTATGGACTAATAATTCTTTGATAAGTGAACTTTGTCGGATTTAATTATAGGGCCGGATAAGCTTCCACTTTATGAACTTGCGAGTTGTTTTAGTATATATTAAGTTCAAAACAATAACTATAATATTAAATAACCATACAAGTCAATGCGATCTAAACTGGTCTGTTTCACAACAATCGGGGTCATAGGTTACAAAGAAGTAGTGAAAAATTCTGCCAAAAATTAAAGTACTAAATACTAATATTAAAAACCGGGCAAGAGCATGTTGGACCGTGCTCAGTGCAGGGTCCCGTAGCCATCACTACAAATTAAAAAAACTATCGCCAAAAACTATAAGTACACCTATAATTATTAACAAATTTTCTGTCTTAAGTTATCTCGGCTGATTTCCGGTAGGTATACACTTTTTACCCGACTGCGCGAAGGAGGGCTATTAGTTGCTTATAACACGAGAATAAAAGAAGTCTTCTTAGTCGTGGTAGTTTTTCTTCGTAGCTCATTTCTAGATTTTTAGTATTTTGTAGTTTTGGGTCCCCATTGACACGTAAGTCTAACGAATGTAATGGTAGTTTTAAAGTACAATATTTCCGTAATTGATAATATAATAAACATAATATTTTTCACTACCCAGCCATCATTCCTTTAATATTTTAAGATAAAAAATTATTTTACCCTTGCTTTACATGTACAACGAATTTTTCTTTTATTGGTCTTTGTGCGCGGTATATCGCCGTGCAAAATTTTAGCTTTGTATCTCTCATAGTTTTTGAGTAAAAGTGTCTGTGACATACAGGCAGCCAAAATACGGACTCACATGGGAAAATATAAGGATTCCCAGTTTGACTACAGGACCCTAAAAATGACGTTGTTGTTATTTTAAGGGTGTGCAGGTAATGAAGTTACATGGACCTATAATTTTGTGCGTACCTCTACATTTTGGATACAATATTTATTGTACTACCACTCCGCGGTATGCGAATGTACCGCGCGAAGTGGAAACGAGCACGTACCGAATCATCTCATAATTGTTCAAACAGCGCCAGCGCCGTGTCCGCCAACATGACACCCGTCGTTTTTATACAAATTAGACGACGAAAACAGAATTTATTTTCCACGCACGAGAAACCAAAAGGAATTCATTTGACAGTAAAAGTTGTTGCGTTATTTACGGTTCGTGAAGGTGCTTTATAGTAGTCGAGAAAATAAAGATTGGAGTGGAGCCAGAGGTTGGCGGCGGAAAAATGTGGCTGCATCCAAGTCGCGCTTTGAATTACGTTACGGCAGAGGCTATTGCGGCGCGCTGTTGCCGTCTTATTATACGAATGGAGATGAGAATTGAATCTACCTAACACTCTTAGCGAGGCTGGCGGCACCATCAACGCTACGCAAGCGTTGACAAATGGACCGCGTCAGAGCAGCTTCGACGAGTATGGCAGAAGTTATGGACTGGAAAAGCGCGCAAAAACAGGTAATGCATAGTGTTAACGCCAGCCATCGCCGTTGTTATTATTTAAACATACTTCGAGCCGGATCCTTCAGAGTCGACGAGAAATAATCGTCGGGTTAACCATTTGCGACAACGAGGGCGTGGCACACCACGCGCCCACGCCGTACGAGAAGAACCCAGCGACGATCGACAAGGAAGATAGAAACCGGACGGCTTCTTGGAGCTTTTATGGACGAATCTTCGATCCTACAACAAACGATCATCTCGAGCGACTGCACAATGTCTTACTAAGGAGATTTATACCACGTGGGGAGTGAGATTTTGGTGAGTTCGTTCCATTACGCAGTCCCTCTCTCCAATGTAAGCTCAAATTTAGTTCCAGGGCACCGCCATAGGTGTTTCGACAGCAAACATTTCTATATTACCTCGCCATAGAGGTCAAACATCTTTGAAAATACTTCAATGGCCACAGTGGCCTAACCTTACCTTTCTTTCATAAGGCACCTGCCATAGGGTCCCATTAATTTCTCACAGGTTTTCGCCATAGGAACCTATTACTTTGCTATTTCACATAATTTGTGCATATTTTTAACAGTCCTATTAAATTCCTAGTTACTTTTCAGTTGCCTAGGTTTCGTATATCGCTCTGTCTGCCCAACAATCTAGTCACACTCCTACCATCTGCTTTAAATTTTCGCATTTCTCCGCATTCCAGAACGTTCTATTCGACACTGCGGGCTCTCGCGCACTCCGCTGACGGGGTCAATGACCGCGCCGACGCGTCTTGATCGCTGTGCTTGAGTGCTGGTTTGCTTGCGTGATTTTCTGCCTGCATTCAAATTTAAGTATAACCTATTATTTCTTCTTGACTTTAACTTCATTGTTTTCGTTTCGTTGCACATTTCATCAGCTTTAATTTAAGAAATGGACATAAAGGCGTTGAGAAGATCGAGAGGCACGCTTAAATCTAAACTAACATTATTTAAACAGCATTTAGATACTCTGTCATCGTGTGACAAGCTAAGCAGTTTGCAGACTAGACAATTATCGTTACGCTTGGACCTAACAAAACCGATATATGACGAGTTTAATAATGTGCAGACTGATATAGAATCATTATGCCTAATTCCAGATGATGATACACGAGAACTGATGGAAAGGGGCAACTTTGAAGATGATTTCTGCTCTGCAATAGCTGTGGCAGAGGAGTTGCTGAGCAAAAATAAAATTCGGACTACATCTGAGGGCGACGACTCGTCTCAGGTGACAGGCTCTGGTACTGCTATCGCAAAAGGTGGGCCAACATTAAAATTACCAACTATACACTTACCGTCCTTTTCTGGACGCTATCATGATTGGTTGGGATTTCGAGATACATACACATCTCTTATACATGAAAATGAATCCATCCAAAAAATACACAAATTTCATTATTTACGTGCGTCACTTAAAGATAGTGCAGCCTTAATTATCCAGTCTCTGGACTTTTCTGCAGACAACTATGATATTGCTTGGCAATTGCTTTGTGATCGCTATCACAATGATCGTGTACTTATAAATAATCACATCCAAGCCTTATTTAACATTGAACCCTTGACACGAGAATCGGCAAGGTCATTAAGAAACATGATGGATACCTTTACTAAAAATCTTAGAGCTTTAAAAACCTTAAAGCTACCTACTGAACACTGGGATATTTTAATAATACACATGGTTACCAGCAAATTAGATCCCGTTACTGCTCGAGAATGGGAAGAAGAACGCAATAGAATTAAAACAATTCCCACTTTAGAAAATTTATACACTTTCATGAGAGATCGTGCTAATCTACTGGAAACCATGGCAGACTCACGACACCAACAACAGCCACAACACCCGCGCGGCCCATCGCGCAGATATAGTGACACTACACCAAATAATAATCGCCAAAAAACATTTATTGCGTCACCTACTACGTCGAAATACCTGTGTCTTTTATGCAAAGGCAACCATTCTATATATCAATGTTATAGGTTCAAATCATTTCCACTAGAGAGTAGATTAGAGAAAGCAAAGGAAATGAAGTTATGCCTTAACTGTTTGCGTAAGGGACATGACACAAGCGTATGCACACTAGGTCCGTGTCACATTTGTCATAAAAAACATAACTCGTTGCTTCATATGGAAGAAAACCATAAGCCTAAGGCAAGTGCATCGCTGCCGACGACTTCTAAATGTGTGGTTCTGCCTGCGTCAGAAAGTGTAATTCAATCAGAAACTCGCACGTCTACACAAGGAAACGTGACAATGTCATGTACACATCAATCAGCTGTCTTGCTGTCCACTGCTATTATAGGTGTCGCTGACGACAGTGGTAAAATTCATCAAGTACGTGCTTTACTCGACAATGGTAGCACTTCCAGTTTTATAACTGAAAACTTATATACAAAATTAAATATTCCTGCTCATAAAACACAAGTGTCAATACAAGGTCTTTATAACCAACATTCACAAATCACTAAACGTTGTAATGTGAATATTTCATCACTGACAAGAAGTGGATACAATAAGAGAATTGGTTGCTTTATTGTGCCTGCCATTACACAGTTGTTACCAACACATAAAATTGATCATACTATAATTAACATCCCTGATCACATCCAACTTGCAGATCCTACGTTCTATATGCCGTCGGAGGTGCAGATGTTATTGGGGAGCGACCTCTTTTGGGAGGTACTTCAGAATAACAGCATTTCCTTAGGGAAAAATAAACCAACTCTAACCGAAACAATGTTAGGCTGGTTAGTATCAGGTGCTGTACATTCGCCTTCGAATACTCGCACAAAATCAGTTAGTAATAAAAAACATTCATGCAATTTGCACAATTTGTGTGAGTGTTCAAGCGAAGTTACACAATCTTGTAATAATAATAATTACCAAAATACAGTCCATTGCCATTTCCTCAACTATTCGGATACTGAGCTACAAAATAAATTAGACAACTATTTTGAATGTGAATCGTTTAATGACCCGCGTCGTCTTTCCAAGGACGAACAGGAATGTGAAAAAATATTTAATGAGACCACTTTACGTCAACCTGACGGTAGATTTGTGGTTAATATTCCCCTGAAAGAATCTCCCAAGGTTCTAGGTAATTCATATGACATGGCGCTTGCTAGATTCTTTGCCTTAGAACGTAAATTTAGTCAAAATTCCATATTCAAACACAAATATATTGAATTTATGAACGAATATATAGATCTTGGCCACATGTCGGAAAACTTGACATTTGTCAACAACGAAGTATCTTACTTTTTGCCGCATCACGGCGTGTTACGAGACAATAGTTTAACCACTAAACTTCGCTCTGTTTTTGATGCCTCAATGGCTACCAGTTCGAGAGTATCACTTAATGACATACAGCTGGTTGGCCCAACTGTACAAGACGATCTTTTAAGTATATTGCTACGATTCAGACAGCATAAATTCGTTGTAACTGCTGATATAGAAAAAATGTACAGAATGATACTTATCAATTCTGATCAAAGGTCATTACAGCAAATATTGTGGCGCGATGACCCTACCGAAAAAATTAAAATTTACATGTTAAATACGGTTACTTACGGAACTGCCTCAGCACCATTCCTCGCAACAAGATGTCTTGCTCAGTTAGGACATGATTACATGAACACAGCCTCACCTCTTTTTGATGAACCTTTTAATTTCACAATGTCTACACACAATAATGACAAAACCATACATACATTGATTGGAAAGTCAATCTTGCATGACTTTTATGTCGACGACCTGGTGACAGGCCATGATGATAGGGAGGTATTAGTGGCCATTGGCAAAGGCATTAATCGTCAACTCAAGGGTGCTCATTTTAATCTAAGAAAATGGAGTTCAAATTACACAGACATTTTACATGACATACATGACGATGATGAGAGTAAACGTGATCCTTTACTAATGGTTAATAAGGAAACAAATTCAAAAATATTAGGTGTAAATTGGAACTGTCAAAACGATCATCTTTTATTTTCATCATCGGTATCAGATACAGTCACACATAATCAACCAACTAAGCGTTCAGTACTGTCTACTATCGCTCAAATATTTGATCCTCTCGGACTCATCAACCCATGTTTATTGCAAGCTAAGATAATACTCCAAAAACTATGGAAAAATAAATGTGCATGGGATGATGAACTCCCACAGGAACTTCAAATTTCATTTAACAAATTCCTTGAAACTTTGCCTTACCTGAATCACATTCAAATACCACGCCGAGTGTTATGTGATTTTCCTGTTAAGATAGAACTTCATACATTTAGTGATGCATCAAAACATGCATATTCGGCGTGCGTTTATGTGCGCAGCGTATCCATGCAAGGCAAAGTTCATGTACACCTACTTACTGGCAAGTCTCGAGTTGCACCCTTTAAAAAGAATATGACAATTCCCCGGTTAGAGTTAGAAGGGGCATTATTAGCCACTCGACTTGCAAAAAAGGTTAAAGCTTCACTAAGACTACAATTTCATTCTGAATATTACTGGTGTGACTCCACTATTGTATTAGGTTGGATAAGAATGTCAAAATCAAAATTGAAGCAGTATGTGTTTAATAGAGTCACTGAAATTACAGATTACACAAATTCATCCGCCTGGTACCATGTTCCCACGGACATGAATCCTGCTGACATAGGATCACGAGGATTAAACGCTCAGCAACTAAAAATCAGTTCATTGTGGTTTCAAGGTCCCAGTTTCCTTCAGCATACTGACATTATAATACCAACTCAACCAGATGGTAAAACATCATATAACAAACTACCTGAAACTAAAATACATTTTAATTTCCTGTTAGGTGACACAAAAAACAATGATGTTACTAACTTCTCTAATTATTCAAAATTGCTACGTGTTTATGCATACGTTCACAGATTCATACACAACTGCTGTCATGCATCTAGCAAACAAACTGGTCATCTGCAGATTTTGGAATTGAACAAGTCAGAAACAACTTTGTGTAAAATAATACAAGTTGAGATGTTCAACAAACAATACTCAATTCTCAAAAATAAAGATACGTTAAATTCCAAAGATCAGCTACTAAAACTTAATCCTTTTATGGATTCTAATTATCTCATTAGAGTAGGGGGAAGGCTTTCTAACTCTAATTACTCTTATGACGTAAAGCATCCCGTCATCATACACGCAAATCATCACATAACACGCCTGCTAGTTCAATATTATCATAAACTGTTACTTCATGCTGGTCCGCAGCTAATGCTAGCTACATTACGTCATAAGTATTGGATTGTCAGTGGACGTAATTTAGTTAGAAAAACTGCACGTAACTGTACCACTTGCTGCAGGTTCGCAAACAAAGGTATTCAACCAATCATGGGAAATCTACCTAAAGAGAGGCTCCATGCTGATTTTCCCTTTCAAAATACAGCCGTAGATTATGCCGGACCGATCATGATAGCGGATAAAAAAGGGCGAGGTTGCAAGCTACTAAAAGCTTACATATGTGTATTTGTTTGCCTGGCGGTACGGGCAGTCCACATAGAGCTTGTCACCGAGCTCAGTACTAACGGTTTTCTTGCTTGTTTAAACAGGTTCGTCGCCCGCAGAGGTAGGCCTGAGAACATATTTTCCGACAACGGAAAAAACTTTGTAGGAGCCTGTAACGAATTATCTAAATTTCTTAGATTGAACTCTGATGAAATGTCAAAATTTGCAGCAGAAAATCACATTAGCTTTAAATTCAGCCCAGCGTAAAGCCCTCACTTTAACGGTTTAGTAGAAGGGTCAGTTAAATCTGTTAAATTTCACTTGAAACGTGTTTTAGGTCTAGCTAATCTTACTTACGAGGAGATGACGACATTGTTGGTACAGATAGAGTCGATTTTGAATTCCAGGCCGCTCACTCCTCTTTCATCCGACCCTACAGATCTCATTGCTCTTACTCCTTCACATTTTTTAATGGGACGAACAACGCTCACTCCCCAGGTACTCGCCGTCGACGACAAGACACCAATTAACACTCTTACGAGATATAAGAGAGTCGAGTGTTTAAAGGCTCATTTCTGGAAAAGGTATTATACCGAGTACATTTCAGAGCTGCAGAAACGCACCAAGTGGCGCCAAAGCAGCGGAGACCTGCACCTGGATCAAATGGTGATCGTCAAGGACGACCGCCTCCCGCCCAACCGATGGATGCTTGGAAGAGTCACACACCTGTACCCCGGCACCGATGGAGTTGCACGAGTTGCCGACGTACTCACCAGTTCCGGGACGCTTCGGAGAGCCTTCAACAGACTATTACCATTGTTGGACCATGATGTTCCAAGGCCGGCAGCATGTTAACGCCAGCCACCAGAGGGCCGAAGATAGCCACGATTCACGCCGCTCGCGAGGCCGCGTCGCGCGGCTAACTTCACGGCCATTGCTATTAAGAACTCGTCATGGAGCGCACGCACGCTCCGTTCCCTTTCTCATATATTTAAGTACTAAGAAGCTGTATTGCATTATAATATCTTCAAGCCATCGCCGTTGTTATTATTTAAACACATAGATTTAATTACTTTTAAAGTACTGGTTTTTCGGTAAGCGCCAACGGGCTTAAATATACCTACGTGAATATACGAGCTTCAAATTTTAATTCTCCAAGCCTGAACTCACTGAAAATTTAATGTTAATCTTGTTAAGCTATATGTTGAACCAAATTAAAATAAAAAGTAACTTATTTGGTCAAAAGTTTATTAAAAACTTACGAATAAGTATTTTTGTTACTTGACCAAGCGAGCGCGAAGCGCGAGCGAATCGTCACCATTTCAGCTTGGGAAAAAATGCTTTAGTATGTTCTGCGGACGTCCAGCTGTTTTCCTTTTTTTTTCAAAATGGCTGGGATATGGGGATTTTTGCGATTACGAACTTATTTGTGGTGTTGCTAAACTGACCGCGACCTATGTCGATGTATGGGAATATCAGTTTTCCAACGGCAAAGTTAAGTTTGTCGCGAGGTCTACAGCTCACAGCGCCACTAGTATAATTTAGCTCCGGTTGGTTCTAGCTTGGTTTGACAAGCTATACTTCTTCCTGTTTGCCACAAATGAGCTGCTCCTGGCGTAAAACGGAATCCTAGTTTAGGCAGTAAAAAGGGCGACATATTAGAAACCGGTATATTTGTTCCTGGTTTCCATTTCTAAAAAGAATGACCGGACCGGGTAACGCGCCCTACACGTCGACCCTACACCTCAGACGGTTGAATGTCACATTCAGAAGGGATTCTGTCTTAGAACTTTACGCCTAAGTAGCAATTAGCAATATTATTCACCTTGTGCTGACACAGGCAAGGGTCCGCTTACATCTGTGTGTATAGCCTAACTAATATGTCTAGGTCGGTAACGGGCCTCAGCTTAACGATTTCTAGATCGGTATTTCAATAATTTAACTTTATACCCCGGCACTATTTCCAAAGAAAACTTGAACGCTTCCAGTCGTCGAAACACTTTAAGATAACTTTACGGTAATATCTTTAAGGTAATTTTCACAAAATAACCCCTTCGCCATTTCATATCATAAGCCATTTTTTTCCAATCAATAAAATTGGTTTCACTCTTCTATATTTCAATTTGCATTCATTTTATAAGTTTTTATGCTAAGTGACCACGCAGCAGCCATTTTTTTTCATCAATTGCTTTTAAGTTCGATCACTTTTTTTTCAAAATAAAGATTGCAGCTTTAACGTTGATTTACGAGAGATCTCGTATTAGCGCAACAAATGAGTTATTTAAATTATGGAAATTAAAAATATTCAATTGGCATTATCTCGAAAACCGTAAGACTTTTACTAGACCAATGTTAGGCTGTTTAGATTATTATTAGTAAAGGCTCGTAAATGAATAGGTTGATCATAGGCCTCTAAACAACAGGACACCCTGTATAATATGTATTTATATATGTAAAATGTCGCTATATTTGAGAATGTGACTACATAGACGTCAAGATAAACATCAAGATGACTAAACATCAAGATATGTCTATATAGAATCCGATTAACTTTTCCTCGTTTACGCATAAACTTGAAAATTTTAAACTGGTTAACTTCCTCGAGGAAGTTAACCAGTTTAAAATTTCACCTATTTATTTAAACACTTGAAGTTTCTGATTTTGTGAATTATTTACAGTATGTAATGTACGTGTTTAATTAGACGTAGTTATTTACTACAAACGTGATTAAGTACCTGCAAAATCACAGCAAATGCCAGTCCACTCTAAATTCAAATTTAAGTTCAAAACCTGGTTTGCAGACAACGATGCCTACACCTAATTACCACACCCCGTTAATAGTAGAAACCATAAGGGCTGGTACAACACAAAACATTTTAAATATGTAAAAATTTGTATACCAGTAATTTTTTTGTGTTTCAGTCCTAAAAACCTTTGAAATCCGTTTTTAAAATCCATAATAGGTACATGGTCATTTACTTGTCAATGATGAATAATCATCATCATCATCATTTCAGCCGAAAGACGTCCACTGCTGGACATATGCCTCCCCCAAGGTTTGCCACAAGGACCGGTCCTGCGCTTGCATCCATCGGTTTCCCGCAATCTTTATGATGATTCTTGTAATTTAATTCGTTTAATTATTATCCCCGTATGAATTATTTATCTGAATCTTACCGAATAGCTCATGGCTAAATTGGAAATAAAATAGTCCGACGAGGGAACGAAGGAATAGTTAATAGAGTGCGTAAAATAATAGACAACAAAATTTGACGCCAATATCAAAATGTATCGATATACATTTAAAAAATGTAACCAATTGAGGAAAAGTATCATAAATATGTTGTCTTCATTTGGTAAAAGATCTTCATAATCATGATTTTAAATGTACACGAAATAACTATAGTGCGATAACCCTATGACTTAGTTTCAATTAATCCGCTCTACTGATAATGGGGTATGCTCGCTAATTACATGTACCCTATGGACTAACCTGAGGGACTACCACACAAACCTCCTAATTTAAAAACTTATTCTGTTGACTTCATATAGATACAGAGGAGACTTAACAAAACAAAACAAAAAGTACTTGCCTACCCAATATTAAAACGGATACCCAGTACAATATACTTCGATTGTCAATATTCAATGGTAGTATGCAAGGTATTTTCAGGGTTTTATATTTAATTAAAGCTATTATTCAAATAAAAGGCTAAAACTAAGGAAACACTCGGCTGTAACGGCTATCAGGCAAGCCCGAATTTAAGTAACATCATAAATACTTCACTAACTTCAAACGAGAACGATAAGTTTAAAATTACAGCCTAAATGTTCGCTGTATTAAGCTCGCTGGGTTGGCTCCGAAGAGCTCTGCAAAAGTATTTAAATAAAAATAAATAAATGTCAGGGGACAATCTCACACAAATTGACCTAGCTAGTCCCAAACTAAGTTCTACGCTTGTACTATGGGTACTAGGCAACGATATTTACATACTTACGTAGAAAAATATATACGTAGATATATAGAAAACCTCCATTGACTCCTATTCCTGAACAAATACTCGCACTTGTCACACAAATATTTGCCCATACCCGGATTCGAACCCGAGACCGCTAGCTTCGTAGATGCGGTCACTACTCTATTTCTCGATAAAAGTAAGTTTATGGTTATCTAGTTCCCATAACATAAACCTAGAGCTTAAGTAGTTTGGGACTAGTTAAATTTTTGTTAGATCGTCCCCTAACATTAATTGATTTATAATCTGGGGACACGATAGTGCTCCCGGCCAAGACGAACAAAAAAAGGCGGGGCACTCCTACCTCGAAAGCGTTATTATGAGTCTTGGCCGCCAATTTTACATGAAATGTTTTTGGTGGGATTTAAAATTACATGTGCATATAATAAGAATTAAAAAAAAATACAACATAATATCTGGGGAAAATCTTAGACTGTTTGACTTAGATCCAAATAAGGCTCTAGGCTTGTACTACGGGTACTAGACAACGATAAACATACTCATATAGGTAAAACCTACTTAAATTCATATACATATTACTTATAACATCCAAGACTCCGGAACAAATTCGTGCAAACAGTAAAATATTGGCCCTTACAAAAGACAGTTTATAATACCTTTTTCAAATTTCTTTACAAAATATACACACATCACCAAGTCATCAAGCTTTGTAGACAGTATCGTTATTATGGTAACCTATGAACTCTCATACAACAGATATGATGCGTCTACGCAACAAAGCCTTGCATGTTGCAACAGCTTTGCCGTGCTCCACTAAATCTTGCAGCCGCTCTCAGCGCTCAAACGTCGCCGGCCGAAGCCCACTCGTGAACAAACGGAGCATCCTTTGAGAGAAGCCTGTAATGCACTACGAAGATTCTCTACACAAGCGTTCATTGACTTTAAGATTTAGCCTGGCCGCACATTGTACCAATTTGTCTGTTAGAAAATTTCTGACGCCCGCCGGAAGGCACTCTGCGCATATGTTTTGTTGTAGACCACGCATACTATTAGAATTCTGTTTTACGTCCGCTTCTGATGAGCGCCGGATGCACGTCGACCGGACGTCAGAAATTTGTCTGATCAGAACGTCTGAGGGCGCGCACTCTCTATATTATATATAAATATATACAAACGTTTTGCACTAGCCCCCGCACACCTATCAGTGCATCTGCGACTAGTGTTGTCAGGTCAGTTGCATTAAAAAATACATTTTCTCACTCTTAAAAGTTACATTTTTGGTTAAGAAGTTATGTTTTCTTTTTGTTTAATGACCTGTTTATATCTGCAATATTTTGTAGGAGAATTAAAACAGAAAAAACCGGGTAATAGCATGTCGGGCCATGCTCAGGGTAGGGTTCCGTCACCATTACTACAAATGGGTCGTTCTCTGACCAAGGGAGTTTTGCGTGACCTTCGGTGGCATAATTTTATTTTATGATTATGCGATTTTTTTTAATACATCGAAATCTACTTTTTATTTCAAACGTTTCGCAGAAGGAGGCATCATTTTAATCCTCATAGTTATCGAGAAAATTAATTTAAATTTTTCATATGCCACCGAAATCATAAAACTACTAATATTGGCAGTAAATTATTTTTATTGAAAAATATCACAATAATAACTTACGTTATTAATTGATGGATTTAAACTATATTTTTAGGAATGTTTCAGTATGTTAACTTATTGTTTATACTGGTATTGGTGATTTCGGTGTCTTAAATACGACCGAATTCACTCGAGTCACCGAATTCACCGCCACCGAATTCACGTGAGCAATTTAGTTTTTAACGAATTACTTCAAAACGATTAACAATAGAAACTTGAAGACTTAACACTTAAGGTTTAAAATAAAAGTGTTTCGTCCTGACTTTTATTACCTTTTATTACTATTGCGATTTTCGCCTTTTTATAGCGATTTTATCAAGACGGGACGCTTTTGTTTTAAACCTTAAACGTCGACGGTCCCTATGAACATAGTCGGATCTGCAAAGCAGTCGCTTAGCAGATCCGACTATGTTCATAGGGACAGCCGACGTTATGTCTTACGTTAGAATATGGAATAGTTGCATTTCCCTCGCACCTGTTAAATTATGTCTCGTGCTTGCATGCTAGGGAGCCTGGTATGTTCAGCAATTTTCATTTGTTTCGAAGCTTCAAATAACTTTGAAACAATTTCTGAATTTCAACAAAACTGTTTTCGGAATTGCTTTGTCATGTTGAATTCAACCTCCAAATACAAAAATAATAAATATTCGTTACTTCTTTCTTCTAATAAATATCTAAGCCAAACTAATAACACAAACTTGAATACTACATAATTAAAAAAGGTGCCAGGTATATTGATATATATAATTACATAACCAAGACTTTGAAAGTATCAAATCATAATTTTGCTATAGTTTTTATTTTTGAAAAATGTAATTGTAGCCGAAATTTCATAAAAATTACATTTTTGTTTAAATAAATGAAAATTGTTGAACGTAGGTACAATCAGGTTTTTTCAGGAATGTAAATAACTGAATATAATATGTTGGTGATTTAAGGTGACGCTATTTATCAGTGACTAAATGAAACGGTCTAATTTTTTCGATTACCTACTACAATAGTTACTAACTTGATCGAATGACGAACGAACAGACTAAGCTACTTAAGAAAGATACAAATTCACAACATGAATAAATTCAGTAATCGAGAAGTGACTATTCAAACTCAAGGAAGAGAAAATGTAATAAACCAATTCTCAATCAACAATACACAATAATCAACAATATTCATTCGTCGCCTAGATTTAGTCGGCATATCGATCATCACTGACTAAAATGAATAAAGCAACGCTGTTAGTCGAACGGACCATTTGAAAGCTGCAAATAAAAGCTTTTTTCGAGCGAAGAGCAAAATCCATTTATGTATGACAAACATAAAGATAATTTGATTACTACCGCGCGGCGCGCCCGCGCCGCGGCTATGCCTGTCTACTTGCTAAACATATTCCTGTTCTACTCAATTGCCTTCGGAGTGAGATAGTTACTGCATTTTATTTGCGGGGGTAATTGACGCATTAGGCACTGCCGACCGTAACGCTAAAAGAAAGGAAAAAAAATAAACGATCCGGAAAAAGAAATTAAAAGATGAATGAAACCGTAACGAAGTGCTCACGACGAGGAAAGTGAGAAATTATTTGAAAGCAACTGAGGCGGTGCCTAATAAGAGTTGCAAAACTTTGCGCAGATTTTCAGATTAAGACTTTTTATTTTTTAATGTTGTAATCCTGGGAGTATTTAGCGTCGTTTTAGCGATAGTGACTATTCGGAAGTCAAAAAGTCATTAATAATGAGACCAAACGTCAAACAGAGAACGTCTATTATAGGACGCTGAAAAGTGCATTTTCATGTTGTATACGTTACCACAACACTGCAACTATTAACTTGCAAATTTTGTGGCTGTTACCAAAACTAAGTTATTTAATTATAAAGTTATTAAAGTAACATTGTTTCATACGCTAACAACACAATCAAATTTTCGTTAACGGAATGATGTACTTATTTAAAATATTATTCAAGAATGTACCCTTTAAAGAACCTATTTTTCAACTAAACAATGTTGTTCATTTTTAGTGAGCAACCCACGTAATAAAACCGCGTATTGACTCTGAAGCGAGCTTCTTATTCGTATCTTATGATGTCATAAAGCATATCACCCCCAAGGAAGCGTGTTATTTGCTTCTGCAGCCACTTAGGCTGCATTTAAATAAGTAGTAAGAAGCGAAGGCGCCAGTCACCCGTATATAGTCCTCCGGTGCACATAAATAAGTAGTAAATTATGTTTGAAACCCGTTCTCTGTTCTTCGCTCCTAGTTTACTTTGTGTTGGATGTAGGGTGATATCATACACCCTTGACACACCTTGTGTAAACCCACGCCATGTTGTAAGCCCTATAGGATAATATAATTTCACGGTATAAAGTTCTATACAAATATCATTATAAATCTTTGTACAATTTAAAATGGTGAGGACTATCATCTAGAATAGAATGTATATTAAGAAGAGTTTTCTTAAAATTAGTGCAAAATAATACACCCAAAACGTCTTGGCTCGGAATCATAAAGAACTGGACTTAAGCGGAGCTTACTGCCAACCTCCAGTAGTGTAGAGGAATTTAAGGAAGAAGAAAAACAGTAAGCACCCCAATATCATATTTGCCTTTAAAAACCAAAGATATCAAACGTCTAAAAAGTTCAAATATCGGAACGAAAAATTCCCCTTGGCGTAGGATATCGACTCGTGGTCGTAAGGTACTAAGTAAGTTCGAACCCCCATATTATGTTTTGTGTTGAAGTAATTTACAAAAACCCACTAAAACTGCAATCGAAAAGCAAAGAACAAATTATGTTATTGTACAAAACGATGAATAATAACGTTATTATAAACTTAAAACCTAATGCAGTAAAAGTTGTTGGATAATAAAAAGGAACACCAAAAATGCTTCAATAAAAGATTTCGTGAGTACGAATAAGACAAAAATGTCGAAGTTGTTGAGAAATGCTTTTAATTTGGGAGTTACTCCGGACGTTGCCAGTTTGGAGGAGGCAGCGCTCTTAAAACATGTTGAGTGATGTGTTAGGTAGTGTATGAGTTGCATTTTAGATGGCTTCGGCTTTACACGACGTGGGTCGACTGACGAACAAAATAACAACTTTATTATTGTAGTTCATAAGCTATAGGAAGAAATTTGGGCAGTTTAGAAATAATTAATCCCAGTCTGCGCCCCTGTAGCACCGACAACAAATTAGGACTCCACGACGGTTCATGGCAATTTAGTGCGGTCCACTCGAATCATCATGCCTTGTTACGTCAATGTACAGTCACCACACGGGATTGTTGAGCCACTATAGAACCCTCTCACAGAAAGTCGACGGAAAATTTTGACGTAATTTCTTTTGAGTGACTTGGCGTTGTCATTATGACAGGGTTCTATGGTGGCTCAACAATCCCGTGTGGTGACTGTACCTCCCCGTTATTCTTTAGCCGAGTGGCGATTCCCGAAGCGAGAAAAAAATAAAGATTGCAAAATGTTTGCTCCACCTTCTTTGGGGAAGAGGGCAAACTGAACACGAGTGGAAACCAAAAATTTGATGTCGGGGTATCCGGCTCTGAATGCCAGTTTGTTGAAATTAAGGTCAAAATCCTCAGGCCCTGTGGTCCTTATTCCGTCGTCTCCTATCCTTTTACAGCGCTTCTCGTCGCAACGGGAGATAGAAGGGCTAGGAAGTTGCTCGTTCTATGGATAGCTCAGCAATACAACAGAGACACGCCGCCAATGTCTGTGATACCGTGCCACGGAGGCATTTTTCAGATTATATCTGGATATATTTTAACTAGATATTTTATTGAGCTTTAATATCAACAAGCTTGAGAAGAAATATGCGTAATGTCTACCATTCATTGTCAATTAAGCAGATGGTTAAATTCTAAATTATCAATTTAAATAATAGGTTCTTTGGTTTGGTAAATTGTCTTGTTCAATCCGACATGAGGTACCTATCTTCAATTTAGCCTTTTCAGATCAAAAATAAAATAGTATGAATCCTGAAAATATTTTATAAGATCAGAGTCGTCACAACGTTGCCGTTGCATTTTTAATATTTCTATTAAGAGGTCCATAAATCCGTTTCAGTCTATAAACTGAAACTGATTTCACATGCTTAATCCATAAATAATTTAATAGCATTTACAGATTTCTATTTAACTACAAATAATAAATTTAAACTTACGAATAGTCAGTAGTTAGTCACATTTCACAAACACCATAACTAAACGTTATATTTTCCAAATCCCAATTTCAACGTGTATATATTAGGGTAACGCTTAGAACCCATTAGTCACTTTTGTGGAGTGTGTTCGGCGAGTTGCCGGTCATGTTAAACTTGCGGTAGCGGGCGGGCGGCGCGCGCGGTGCGACTGCTCGCCGCGGGCGCTGGGTTCGGACTGGCGCGGAGACGGCACGCGGCGGCCGCGCGGCTTTCAGCTTCACCTTTTAGGTACCTAGCCTACTTGTCGCGCGACCACCTAATTTTTTGCCATCGCCCAATTACTACCCCAACGTTTAACAGCTCGACTGCGTACGCGTAAGTTGTTACCCGTAAACTTTTGCGTCTTTGCTCACCGTATTTGATGCTTGCCTTGCCGTAACCGTATTTAGTGATCGTATAAATATCGAATGGGGATGAATGGACACGCTTATCTACTTACCTAAGAATCGTATTAATATTATTAATGTGGAAGTTTATGATGGTACTTATTCAGCTGTTTGGCTGTATATGGCTGTGTATTTTATTATGGTTAACGGATTTAAATGAAATTGAACAGCACACAGATAGTTTATGTCATCAATTGACACATAGAATACTTTTTAATCCGAAAGAAATTATTGTAACTGAGGAATTAATGACGAACAGGTTCCACGTGGACTAAGTCGCGGAAAAAAATGTAAATTTTTAACTTATTGCAGTTTTTATACATGTTTTAATATCAAAATGAAAGAAAGATCTGACGAGTATTTTTTGTAAATCGACATATCAAAAACGGATCACTGTCCAAAAATCATACATATAATTTAAAATTGGAGGCTGATAACTTCTAGCAAAAGTTTTCTTTAAAAAACAATCGTTTCGGTGTAATCTTATTATATGATATTTTGTCTCCGATATATTAAAATATCAATAAAACACCAAATTTGCGCCCTCTTAAACAATAGTTGTTTGTGTGCAGGATTCCCACTAGTCACAATCCAAGAAATGTTCCCTAAATGTATGTGCTATGATACGATGTTTTTGGTGCAATATTTTATTTAATAATGTCTGTTCCCTAAATTAAAACGGCGGATAGATTTGATACTTCGGGTTAAAATTAATGTTGTACGTAGCAAATGTATTTTTTTTTTACCCGGGGTAACCTCAAATAGTCAAATCGTGGGTAGAAAACCCGCGGTTTGACTATTGGAATCAGATATTATCGATTGACAGATTATTCGAGTCAAATACTTATTTACTTACTTAAGGTTACTATAATTTCTTGCTTGGTGGCTACCGAGCAAATAATTATACGCTGATAACATTTTACAATTACTTCTTGATATATATCCAAACTGGCAAGCATGTTCATAAGCTTGGTATCTAAAACAATTTGCCAAGTTTAACGGTTTATATATGAAATACTTTACTTATCTAAGCATAAATTAATAAAATTATAATCACCCTTCCTTGTCAGCTTCTCCTAGGTAGGTAAAAAACGAAGTTCCATTTTATTGAAATCATATAGTGAATAATATAGTTTTTTTCCGACTTACGTCACTTTGGTTCTACGGCTGTTTATTCACCATAATATTCCCCAAGACGTAAAGTCGTGAATAAGCAGCCGACGCAGTGCGTGAATGCGTCTAGACGCATTGTGCCGGGCTAGGGTATAATGCTGAGTGTCGAATATAACTCGACTTTATACTCGCTCCTTAATGTGAAACGCTCTTGAGCCCGCTGCGGTTGAGTATGCACGCGTATACCTACTCGTACAAATACAAACTGCAAGTAAAAGCGAGGCAGTGTAGTATCTGAGGGTGAAGTAAATTGAGACTATCTGCAATTGTTTTAAAGTAATAAAGATGATTAATTTATTATAAACAAGCTTTTGCCCGCAACGCCGTCCGCGTGGAAGTCGTTTTTCGCTGCTCTTTTGGAACCGTCCAATTTTCCAGGATAAAAGTAGCCTATGTCCTTCCCCAGAACTCTGGCTATCTCCATACCAAATTTTATCGAAATCGGTTCAGCGGTTTAGTCGTGAAAGTGTTACACACAGACAGATACAGACAGACAGATCGACAAACAGACAGACAGTTACTTTCCCGTTTATAATATTAGCATGGATTAGTAGGGATGGTAAATATATCTCTATAACAATACTACCTCTATGTTTGTAGTTCTATAACAATAGAGCTACCTCTGAAACGGACTGAATCGATATTTCAGCCTGCTGAAAACGCTTCCAAAGCACCAAAAATCGCAATTGAAGTTAAACACCGCTAGAGGATGGCCTGAGACGGACTGAAAACATGTTTCAGGCGCCTGAAAACAATAGCAACATGGTCGAAATTTTGATAATCTGGTATGTGATAGAGCTACGGACTGAAACGATATTTCAGCCTGCTGAAAACGCTTCCGAAGCACCAAAAATTGCGATTGAAGTTAAACACTGGTAGAGGATGGTCTGAAACGGACTGAAACATGTTTCAGGCGTCTGAAAACAACGGCAACTTTGTCAAAATTTTGAAAACCTGGTATTTGATAGAGCTACCTCTGAAACGGACCGAAACGATATTTCAGCCTGCTGAAAACGCTGCCAAAGCACCGAAAATTGCGATAGACAGTAAAGATATTATTATTATTATTATTATTATTATTTTATATTATGTATCATAAAAGCTTTTGCCCGCGACTCCTTCCGCGTAGAAGTCGTTTATCGCTGCTCCCTATGTCCTTCCCCGGGACTCAAACTATCTCCATACTAAATTGTATATACCTTGCTTAAGAAATGATTGATTCCCCATACAAAGTTCCACCCCCCTTTTCACCCCCTAAAGGGATGATTTCCGGGATAAAAAGTATCATATGTCCTTTCCCGGCACTCAAACTATCTCCATACCAAATTTCATCTAAATCGGTTCAGCGGTTTAAACGTGAAAAGGTAACAGACAGACAGACAGACAGATTCTCATTTATAATATTAGTATAGAAGTATGGGTTGTTTATACTTAGTGAGATACCTTTATCTTACCTTAGGAGATAATAATATTATCTCCTAAGGTAAGATAAAGGTATATATACGAGTACGAGTTATATCTCTAAAAGAATTGGTCGGACGGTGGTCGTATATGAGTATATATATATTTTTTTTTTAGTTAGATTTCCTTGTCAGAAACTGTTACATGGACCAAAATTCAGTATCATTTCGGTTCAGTGTTATGTAGATATTTATTCAGGAAATTGGTCAGGGCCCTTTTACACTCCGCCGGTAATACTCTTGTTATCTACTAGCCCTTTGAGCAAAACCATTATTATTCTGGCAAGAATCAAACACAGTGGCCGCAGGCTTGGTAAAGTAAAGTTCACCCTTAATGTTATACAAAAATCCACTCCGTCCGAGTAGATGTTGTTTCTCGCTATTTCCAGGATAAAAAGTATTATATATATCAATCCAGGATAAGGAGTATCTGTGTGCCAAATTTCATCCAAATCCATTGAGCCGTTCAAGCGTGACAGAAACACAAACATCCCAACATCTATACAAACTTCTCTCTCTCTCTCTTTATTTAAGAGCCAAGCTCTTGTCGGTGGAGTAATCGCCAACCGTTCCGGTTTTCTGTCAACTGCTTGACTTTCTGGTACGACACGACTTTAACCTTCTCTTTTATTTGCTCAAAGTAATTTCTCCTTGGTCTTCCCCTGCCTCTTCTTCCTTCTATCTTTCCTTCTATGATGTTTTTAAGGAAAAGGTCGTATCGTAGCACGTGTCCTATCATGATTCCTCTTCTATCTTCTATTGTTGACAGCAAATTCCTCTTTTTTCTGTTCAGCACTTGTTCATTCGATATCCTTTCCGTCCAACTTATCCCCTCCATTTTTCTCCAGCACCACATTTCTATACATTCCTATACAAACTTTCCTATACAAACTTATGCATTTATAATATTCGTAGGATTACTTATTGCAAATGCTTTAAGGTATTTTACCAACAAGCAGAAATAATTAACAAACAAGCAGGTTTTATACACGGAACAGATGAAAAAAATAAAATAAAAGTTATGAAAACACTGAGTATAATTAACGAAAATAACATTCATACTCAGAGGTATATATTTTATTATATGCTCTTATTGTAAAGTTCTAGATGTTATGTGTTTTGAAGCTGACTTTAATGATGTAACTAAAACCGTCTAAAGCATATTTAAATAATTGATGCGAAATAGCTCTAAATACAAGTAAGTAAGTAGTACGTACTCAGGCGTACGTACCTACGTTGAATTTAAACGTAGTTAAATACTCGTAGGTACTGGCACTTTAGCCTATATTCGACATTGCCTAAACTACACAATTTTTTTGTGATAGCTAAATATAGTTGATTGACTTAAGTAAATCACCGTTGTATATAGCAGTGTACAAAACTTATATGTAACTTACGTTATTTTTCAAATTTGGGACGTCAAGACGTCTATTACAGACTCTTTACAACTACATACACAGATTATTTACTTTTTTCACCTATACCTAGATTATAATTATAATTAAATGTCTGAAAACAATAATGTTTACTAATGCATAGCCAAAATGATTTAAGTAGTGACATTAGTTTCAAAAGCGGTAAAAATTAAAGTGACATTTCCATTACCGCCGCATTTGATGGCCTTAACGTAGCACCGCAGTTGAAACGACGTTATCCCGCCGGAGGTAGTTTAGTTTACATTATGGAAACTGTTAAGCAACAAAGCCACCGGATACGCACAGTAATTACGCCGTAAGATGAGACGGTAAACTAGAAGCACCTTCAAATAAAGTGCACGTAATAGTCAAGGAGTAGTGCACAATTATTTCGCAATTATTTACTGGCGAGACATAGGGGAATGAGGGGGCTCGACCCGCCGAGGGCGCTCGCGGGCCGCGTCGAGAAGCATGTAAGAATTCATAAGCCTCGGCAGCGACATAGTCGCCTATGACGCTTGGAAGTGACTGTTCTCAAGGATGGAATAACTGGAATTCAGGCAGCTCAGCCATAATCAGAGGCCCGGCACCCAAGCGTGGAATACCAGCTCTCGCTTAGTTTACGAGTACATTATTACCTGGATGATTTTTTAAATAGCTTTGTTAACTATAGCGCTTTTATTTGCTATCTGCCTTGTGACAACCATACTGGGCCACGGTTGATCTAAGAGTGGGTTTGTCTGTATATCTGAATCTGAAGCCAAAATTTTGTTGCCGTATCTGAAGAAGGTACCTAGTATGTATATCAGTGGCTGCACACTAGATCAGAGATTTCGTACAGTCATCACTATACAAAATTACCGAATCGTATTGTTTTATCAAAATCGGAATTATTATTATCTAACTACTTAAGGGTCCAAAGTGGTGAGTTGGGTTGCTGTCGGAGTAATATTAAAGTATTTTTTTTAAATTGAAGAATAAAAGAAATGTGTTTTCCGTGAATATTTTCTTTATCAGCGCTCATGAATCCCGGGTGAAGTTCATTTATGTTAGTAAGATACTTTAATTCAGCCGGGGCGTAAACGCCGCGGCGGAAAGATAATGGTGGTTCTTAAAATGAAGCCTTTGTGACATTATTGTGAGCGCGGCGCTGCCTCGTTAACCATCGAAATTCATTAAAAATATACACAATATCAAAAGCAAACAGCTGTTATATTTGATAAGCGTACGTTTAATTAATTATCTTCACGTCAACTTTATATCATAAAAGTAAATCAAAGATGTTTTGTGTAATTTAAGACACATGATATTGTAAACACCTAACATTTGTAAATATATGTAGTATAGTCTTAGAATAGAATTCCCTTGATTATGGGTAATAGACAAAACGATACAAATACTTATTAATGGTTTAGAAATTGAAAATTTTAATTTAAATTAACTAAAATGTATGAATGAAGTATTTCAATGTGATTCATTACAAAGTATAGTCGGCGTGTAGGTAGTATTAATTCTAATAACATCTTCATACTTTAAGCGTTTTCTATGACTCGTGTATGATTTTAAACGCTGTTGCAAACAACGCGTTGCCAACATCATAGACACGAAATGAAGACGTGTTAAAATCAAATAAAAGAGTTTACAACGAAGAATGGGAGTATAAGAGAGCGGCGAGAGGTTAGCGGAACGAAGTTAGACTACCTACACACATGCGGGTAAAACGAACTCACAGAATGCATGATACATTGAGGAGTCGGCATTGTCGATTTAATTACATTGCTTTTATATGGGTTCGATGTATTTTAAACTAGGCAATGAGTTCCTGTGTCCCGTTAAGGCGGCACGACTGCGGCCTTATGTCTCGCTGTTCTTGAAATACCTCGCGGCTAGTGCGCGCTATTTGAGATGTGTCGCTGCTTGAATAATTTATAAGTCGCGCTCCTCTCCGAGTGCACTACACTCGGCTGCAAAGCTCTCGGCCCTTCCTGCGCCAACCGAATTAAATACCACTCGCCAAAATTAACTAAATACGAACCAAGCACGTTTCAGTCCTGTTTCCAGTCAACGTTAATCCCGGCTAAACGTACTAAAACATTTAAGTTTCAATTACAAACTCACCTAAGAGCTTTGAACAGCGAATCCGTCCTATATCAAGGTAGACGCGAGAGCTCTTAGTCAGAATATATACGGATTAGCCTCCGCTGACATAAATACAATAAAGTCGGCGTAAAATGTAGCAATAGGAAATGGTTTTACGGGGTTTACACATAAAGGAAAACAAAATTTCTTAGACGCATTTTTCCTCTCAGGATAAATACAATACAAGGAGGCGGCGAAGGTGGCAGGCGTCCGCCTCAGCGGGCGCAATTAGCTAGAGCTCCGCGGCGATTGTTTCTGCGTTATTTCACCGGCCTAGTTTGTGCGAGTGTTTAATCGGCCCGCGGAGGCACACGTGCTCCTCTGATAATTAGCCGTTTGCGTGACAGCCACAATTACCACTTCAGCGGCGACGCCGCGCCACACATGCCACCGCATGTTTACAGTAATTGTGCAATCATGTCCTAATGATGTAACAATGTAATTCGTAGCTTTCATAATATAATGATAAGTTCCCCGACATTCCTCATATAACATTCATGATGACCATTATGCTTTAATGGCGTTATCGGTGATGAGTTTTTTTAGTTTTTTATTAAGTACTTTGTTGTAGCGTAGCACTGCTACGGCGTAGAGTGCCTACGGCGTAGAGCCAGCGTTTTATTTTTTGCTTAATCCGGCACAGCTAAGCAGGGAGCGTAAATAAATAACTCGGTATTAGCCGCTTACAGTAACTACGATGCCCAGTGACATCAGACTTGCGTTCATTTGGACTCATATGAGAACAAAGCTTTTGTTGCGTTCTGTGGAAACACATTTCAGAAAACAACTAAGATTTCACGTTGTAACTTTTACTACATATTCATTTGAGAAATTACCTCTTTAAATATGAACTTTGCCATCGCGTATACATATTACTTTGCGGATAATAATTAAACTAACCAAATTTCACATTTCGGTTCACATGATATTATGTTATTAAATCATCTGGCCACATATTCAGCGCGCGGCTCAGATTTTTTATAAAATAATTATTTTTAATTATTCAAAGGGCCGCTCATTATGCATTCAAAGCGGCCAGTAAGCTGACGATCTCCTCCGAAGTATGGTCGGGAGCGTTTTATTTGCTTAAAAGCGGGATTACTGCCGCTGCAGCTCGCGACAATTTTTTCTAAGGACTAGGTATGTATTTCATAGCTTTGAAAACTTAACTTAATTTGTAGTATTTTAAAGCCGAGAACAGTCGAGGTCATAAATATTTATTGCTTTATTACTTTATTCTATTATATTAAGGTTGATACTTCTATCAACAATACTCAACTAGATACGGTTATCTAGCTTTGAGTATTGTTGACCGGTGTCACAGATCAAAAAACGTCCGAGCGAATAAGTCTTTACTTCAAAATGGGGTTTGAAACAAATTTAACCATAGCGTTAATGAGATATGATTTAAAATGTTTTAGTTTGACAATAATTCTACACAAGTATCTAAGTTTGTATAGGTCACATTTCTAGAGAATTTTGTATTAAACTCGGCCTATTGGTTGGTACGTCAATGGGTTGATAATTTTATACATATTTTATGAACCCGGCCGTACTAATTGATGTTAAATTATAGTGTTGGTGGCATTATAGGCACACAAAATACAGTATGTAACATAAAAACTCCATTGTTGTTTATGCATAATTTAATTTAGCTTCATTTCGGGGGTCTTCAGAATAATAAAGCCACAAAACTAGGTCATTTGCGCGGCGAATGTATAAGACCGCTAATCCACACAGAATGTGTCGAGAAATGCCGAGCCCTGCGTTTGCGTATTTATATTGAGATGCGGCTCACCTACACGGTGAAAACGCGAACCGAGTAACAGAAAGGTGTTAAATAAGTTTTAGACTCTTGGTTTAGCAAGCAGCTTGCGAAGGCGTTATTTAATACCCTTCCACTCGTTTGAAATATTGTTGTACCGAGCAACTGTGAGCCTGGGACTGATGGCGAAACCACACACTGCATTATCACGGAGGGTATCACTGTCGTAGATTGATGAGCCGCTCGGAATAACAATATGAAAAGGTATTTTTCTATTTAATTTAAAATAATACTAAGGTAACTATATTTATAGAGCCTTTAAAAAAAACAAAATAGTACTGTCACTGTTGCATCATTTGATTAAGCTACTGAACTCTTTGCCTTTCTTTCATACTACCCATCCTACCTCTTTCTATTTTCCTCACATTCGGTAAAGAACAAGGTATCATTAGCCACTTACCATGAACCGCACCATACTTCTTTACTTAGGATCGAAAAATATATAACAGCCCCAAATTTTACGTAAATGGATACGCTCGTATTAAACCGATATGGAGCCTCAAGTCAGCGTCTAAGATTGCGACTGCACACCTTGAAAACCGTCCGTGGAGGTTTGTATGTCCTCCTAACGCGGGTTCTTCTAAAGAGGCGTGACGTCTCCATCGTATATTTTCTCGCGAACATAAGCTGATAATGCATCGAGAAACGTGCGGAGCAATCGAATTGACATGGTTTTATCGGTCTGAGCCTTATTTGCTGATTTTGTTATTTGAAAATGCTTTCTGCCATTATATTCCCAACTTTTTCGCTAATGTCCCAATGGATTAAATGCGATTTGTACGTACTCCATTTTCCAAGTGTATGCTCCTTTCATAATTCTTGTTAGCATTTTTTTGTTCTGTAGGTATATATGGAAAGCTTACGTACAAATAAACACTTCAGCAAACTGGCAATTTAATGTTTCTTTTTACTAAAGAGCAATGTTTTTATAAAGGTTTTCGGTTAACGGATGAGCATTTCTAAGTAAACTAAGTTACCCTGCCCTGATCAAGTTTTCTTACAATTTTCCTTTCACCGCGTATTCACGAAATTGAAAAAAGGTAAAAAGCGCAGCTGTAAGAAAATTAAGGTTGTAAAGATTTGAAAATAGGCCGAGTCATTTTTAAAGGCCTAGGCATGAGTTTTTGAAATGTATTTTACGATTTCAAAAATACTGAATCCCGAAATTACTTTAAAAAGGCTTGAAGAAGGATTATCTTTATTGTATAGCTCGGTACTAGGGGTAGAGAGATGGTAAAAATGTTTATAAATACAAGCTAAATGTAAAAAAAAAACAAGCTTATAGCTACGGGCATAAACTTGTAGTACTCATTCGAGATTAAATAGATATATGTGCGTGTGCGTGTGCGTGTGCGTGTGCGTGTGCGTGTGCGTGTGCGTGTGCGTGTGCGTGTGCGTGTGCGTGTGCGTGTGCGTGTGCGTGTGCGTGTGCGCGTGCGCGTGCGCGTGCGCGTGCGTGTGTGCGTGTGTGTGTGTGTGTGTGTGGTGATTTAAGTCTTTAAAAACTTTTTTCTCTGAGCGAAGTAAATACTCAGATCCTAATAAAAAACAGTCTAAATCCAACCTTAATATTCCCGGAACTTTTAGAACTGGCGTGGGCAAATTGCGAGGTGCGATAAAGTTGTTTTTTAACAGTTTATTTTGAAAAGGTACTTTTTAATCACTTATAATTTCATCAGAGACGACGAGAAAACAGATGTTAATGTACATTTGAATTGCAGGGCGATAGAACAATATTGTCGTGTTTCCACGCGTGCAACGGTCTAGGAGGATAATACGCGCCCGCGAGTGCGCTGGCCGCCATTGTCGCCACTCGGCAGCTCCAGATGAGTTATTACAATCACGTTTTACTTGTATTTCCGTGTCGCTCATTCACGCTTACGGAACTGAAGTCTTATCGTAAATCGAGGAATATTCTATGCTTTGCTGAATAGTCGGGAAAATTCCTCTAAGTTTATTGAAGACGGTTGGGACGGAATGTTGAGACATTTTTTAAGCCCGTCTTTAATCTGTGGCAATATTTTTGAATTATTATTTTAGTTTTCTCTCCATATCAACATGTATTTCAATCAGCAAGCAGTCACACGTGACGACCGTGGTATCGATCCGTCCCATTAAATGTAACAACACTTACAACATTACAATTAAAATGACGGCAATTTGAGACAATCAATGATTCACGACACCATCAGCCGATGGTTCGGATTATATGATAAGGATCCCAGTTTGAATCACCAACAGTACATTTTAGGCGTGAACCACTTTTAATTTATTTATTTAGGAGATAACACATAAACATACATAGAGTGCAACATAATTTGCTAACTAACACTGTAGATACAGATGTTTTCCTGACACTGTCAACGCAACATATACTAGAAAAATAATTCAGCATGTAAGACTTATCAGAAAAATACAAAACAACATAAACCAAACAAATAACAGTAAAATATAATTGCTATTACAGTAAAATATCACAGAATATCCAAGCAACAAAGTCAAAATTGTATACGATTACAGATATTTTACCTTTTAAGCACCACAGTTGGCAGTCACGTCAACGCATATACCTACATGCCGGGAACGCCTGTGTGTGAGAGGCTTTACGCTCCATAGATTTTTGTCGGCATATGATTTCCTGGCGCTTGGGGCACGTAAAACAGCTGATGTCGAACTCCCTGATGGTAGGCTGCCTAGAAACCCACCTTTAACGCTAACCGGAGGCACTTGCGTTGAGCGTGTCCCAGTGTCCAGCGTCGCCGCCCGCACGCCCCACGCCCCCTGCCTTCTGTCGCTATTACTCCGCGATAAGCCAACCGAATTGCCCCACCATATTTAAATTTCCTAACTCAGTTTTTCTTGGTAATTAAATTCTCCAAGCTGTTTTTGCGATGTAAATGTTATTCACGCTACCTTTCCCGCTAATTGATTTAAAAATAGGTACCTAAGATAAATGAAATGTAGCTTTCGTGATTTGAAAAGTCTAAAGTTTCTTTTATGGCTCTGGTCCGGGTGGAGGCTTTTTTCCTCTCCATCTTTTTACTTAAGAGTAATAAAAACTTTTAACTAATTAAATTAATATTCGTGAACCGTTGATTAAGAAGCTCCGGAATGCTTTTAGCGTAAAGGTAGGTAGGAAGGTACCTGCGGCAAATTTGATAAATGAAATAATTTCTCAGAATAATTTGCGAAAACACTGCTCCAGTTTTGCTCTTTGGGAACATTTGAATTACGACAGTCGCTTGGGAATTATTAAAGCGGTTAGTAAAGCCGTAATCGAACGTCTCATCTTCGGGACGTAGGCGCTCAGACACGGCAGCTTGACGTGACTGCGATTACAGGTGTTTTACGTTAAGTTAAAGGCACTCGTAATCTGCCGGGGGATCTGCGGGTGCGACGTACATTTAGCTTATGGCACATTACAATATAATGTGGTACTTGATTCAAGGGATAGTTAAACTATTCTCACTATAACATGATAAACGTAACTGACGTCATTATAATATCTGACTTTATATTTAAACATCAATGCCCTTATTAATAATTTAATAAACGTGGAGTAATCGTGAGTAGTTAAGCCATGCTTTGTCCTTATATGTCGAATTCAAATGTCACGATGACAGATAAGGACAAAGCAAGGCTTAGCTACTCATTATTAATACGGCTGTAGGAGTACTTTATTCAAACCTTTCGTAAATTATTTATTAGAAAAAGAGGACTTCTATTTCACTTTTAAGATTTTATTCAGTTTTAAGATTTTTTCAGAAATAATATTGATTAATTAAATGTTATCACATTACTCAGTGCCCTTGGTCTCGGGCACTTCGTTATATTTTATGTTGTGCAAAAAGTTAAATAAATTAAATAATAAAATCACCATTTTGGTGGCCATTATCCTGTACGAAGCAAAAAGTCTAAATAAGTTTTTTTGGAAAAGTAGCTTACGAGTTTTACCGAGTGGCGAATATAACGAAGGAGCTTATTGGAAGCCTAAATGAACTCCAATTATCATAGTACCGAAAACATCTAATAAATATAATAATAATCCAGCCTATATACGTCCCACTGCTGGGCACAGGCCTCCACTCACAATGAAAGGGTTTGGGCTATAGTTCCCACGCGGGCCCAGTGCGGATTGGGAACTTCGCACACACCGTCAAATTGCTTTGCAGGTGTGTGCAGGTTTCCTCACGATGTTTTACTTCACCGAAAAGCTCATGGTAAATTTACAAATTATATTTCGCACATAAATTCCGAAAAACTAAGAGTCGGCAGGTCAAACCATTAGGCTACCACGGCTTTTTACACGCATGCACTAGATAAAATTTGACAGGTGCTAGGGAAATGAATACATTTATTCCATATTCTAACGTAAGACTTAAACCTTGACGCTTGAGGTTTTAAATAAAAGTGTCCCGTATTGATAAAATCGCTATAAAAATGTGGAAATCGCAATAGTCGCTTAGTAAAAAAAGGTAATAAAAGTAAGGATGAACCACTTCATGATTTTCTTAGGACTTGGACTTGGTGGAAAACACGTCTGTTTCCGCGACTTCGTCTGTTTAGAATGTACACTGTATGTGGTCAATTAGTGCGCCTAATTCAATCTAACTCCGTTTAATTGATAAAGCGTGATTGAACAAATAATGACATTATATTCTACACGCGGTGCCCTGCAATAAATTATAGCTACGTGATACATCAGGAAATTTGGCCCTACATTTCGTTGTGCCATTGTGATGGTCCATTATACGGGGATTCATTCAATTAAATTTGCTGTGGTAACTATAACGCGTTATGTTAACGAACTTCTAGGGTGTGGCGATCACGATTGTGTCACTACGTAATGCGCAGGGACCAAGTTACCAACTAGGACGGTATTGTATTTTTACTTTAACATTTTTACTTTAGCCTATGAAAGTGATACAGTTTTAGCACTTTCTAGTAGCCATTATCATTATAATAAACTGCGCAAGCTCGTTCCATGCGACTTGGTTTCCTTAAACGAGAGTTTCACGCACCAAGCCGCTTCGAAACGCGTTTCGATTCAAATTTAGCGGCGTACATTATCACGCGGTATCTTTTCACGCAGTTAAATGTGTTTATCGCGGATTTAATTGGGGGATATCGGCGTTATAGGCGCGTTAACGTTGTCTCGGATAGAGACGAGCTGAGGCGTGCAGACACAAACAGGCTCGTTACTGCACATTAGGGCGCGCTGGCCCGCGCCGCGGCATTAACGCAGCCATTCCAACTTCCCCGGCCGCGGCGCCCGGCCCGCACCCAGCCTCTGTGCTTAAGAGTCTAATTAGCCGTAAATTGCATTCCAAATTAGACTCTTGGCCGAGAATTGAGTTTTGAATGTCTAATTTTGTAGAATAAAGGAAAATTGTATTGTACCGCAATTTACGTGTCAATTTGTAGGTATTGTCATGAAAAAGGAAGCCGTGGCTTTTATTGGTGCTTGGGGGAGAATCTTGATAAGCACCCTATTCCGTATTACTCTTTCAAGCCCAATTACCTGAAACTCACATTACGTTTCGGCGTATTTTTATTGCCGCGATGTGTTAAAGAGAGTAGAAAATAATCGTGACGAAATAAAAAATCTAGCTAGCCGGATTCGCGCACCAAGGGTTCCTTATATAAATATACTCTATTCAAAATAGCTCTTATTCGCCACTTAATTAGTTATTTTCGCCGTGAAATCATTTTATAACTTTTTTTTTAATTATCGATCAAATTAAGTTTTGAAAAATAACCTACATTGCTTTTCTATGATACCCCACTCAAATTAGACCCATATCTAAAATTTTGGTTCCACAATTTGGTCCCTTTTGCAAAGAAAATAAAAATGTTTACAATAATAAGGTTGGGTAAATTTAAAGCTCTTCCAAATTCGCATGGATAGCAATAGTGCTATCACAATAGCTAATAAACAACTACTATAATGTACAGAACATTATATTCAAACCGCAGAAGTTTCTAGTTCCGTTAGTTCTCTTTTTTTTCAACCGTCGACAGTCTGTCCACGCGTGTTCTGTTTTTGACCCTCCTCGAAACTGTGACAGATAGACAGAGAGAAAGAAGTACGGAGGTAGAAGCACCATAGGGAATCGGTTTTGCCTTTTTGGTAATGAACTCTAAAAATAAAATTAGGTAAACACTGAACAAGTTGTTTTATTTATAATAATATGTTCATGTATATGTTATTACCCAAGCATGACGAAGTATATTCCATAATAAGTACTTAACTAAATAATCAAAACGGTGCCTATCTTGTCGGGTAGGTATTGAAAACGTTTTCAGAACTATCGATTCAGTCATAAAAAATCTAAACTTTTCCCTGGCTTTATTCAATTGAAAAAATGACCGTGGTAAAATCCCAACCAACTCCACCTATAAAAATCCTTTATAGCAACTCCTTTGGCGCGCAAGTTGATTATGTCTATTCCCTCGGGAATGGTAAAATTTTCCGGGACGGATTCGCGGGCAAAGGCTAGTAAATAAGTTACCGTAAGATTGTGAACACCGTTAAATTAGTTAGTTTATATCTATCTCGTTAGTAGTAGTGTATTTGCCAGTAGATTACAATCTCGCGGATTTTCTATAAACTAACGGTGTTTACTATCTTACGGTGGCATTTATATATAAAACAGACCACTATCCAATACCCGGATGACCTTTCAACCTTTAGCCTCACTGTCTATTAACCTTAAAACATATATCAGCAGGTATTTAAATATAAAAAATCTAAGCCGCACACCGCCCGCTCGCCAGCTTTCAGTTGGCGAAAGCGTAAATAAATAAAGAGGTCCGTTGTTGGGCAACACAAAATGGAATGATTACATGCGAGCGTCGGCCCTGAATATTAACGCGGCGCCGACTCCTTTACAATTACACGTTATAGACAGACTGGGAGATTAAAAGCAAATTGAGCCCAGATTTCTACAAGCCTTTGTTAAAAGGCAAGGACCCATGTCTTTTTGTCTGAGTTCAGCGACGGTGATTTTTTTTCCAAATAATCCCCACTAAGTAAAAAGCGTTTGCCTTTGATTTTAACGTTTTTCCGACCAGCATTTAATAAAGTCACTTTATTTATAAGTTAGCAATGGCAAACCGCTAACAAAAATTGATTAGAAAAAAAAAAGTTTTACTAATTTATTAAATATCAGTCGTCAAAAAACTTAGAGTGTGTTAATTTTGTTCAAAAACCTTATTTTTACACGTAGCATGTCTAAATTTCAGAAATAATATATTTGAAAGCTACAGAAAATATTATAAAAAAGTAATTAGAAAATAATGTACCAAAATAGTTACATCACCTCTCCTGAGACCATGGTTATGAAAAACAAATTAATTGAATTGAATTGAATTGAACACCACGTTTATTTACCGTTACTACTCAATGCCGAATATCAACTTCAAACGACTGACAGACATGCAATGACGGCAAATAAACGCAATAAACACGAGTATAAATAAATAGTGCAATTTTTCTGAATTCAATAGCGATATCTTAACATGGACTTGCTACTAAAGTGAAGTGCATTCAATGTTAATAAAACATGTATAGCCTTATTAATAAAAGTGGTAAAACCATGCATGAAGTAGTTAAGCCAAGCTTTTTCCTTATGTGTCATTGTGACATTCGAATTCGACAGATAAGGACAAAACATGGCTTGGCTCTACCAGAGTTGGGCAAAAATTATCTATTTACGAAAAACCGGGAAGATAACTAAATCATCTTTTATTTGAAGTAACTAAATAATCCGTCATTTGTTATTTTGAATTTATCTAGATCAGTTTCATTTTTATCTAGATAAATTAGTTGGGATTTTAAATAAAAGATGAATGTCAGTAAGTACAGTCAGTGTGACGGTTTGACCCGACGTGACATTCTGTATACATTTATTATTATAAGCTTACTTCAATAACAAACGAGGTCGGTTATCTTCATCTAGATAATTTATCTAAATAAAAAAGTTGTCAACGCACTATTTGTGATTGAATTTATCTTCGAATAAATTTATTTGAAATTATTTTATTTAAAATAATTATCTAGATAAGAAATTATCTAAATAACGCCCAACTCTGGGCTCTACGGTTGGTTACTCCACGTTTATTAGTAAGGGCACTTGTTTTTCGATTAGGAGGATTTATGTTTTAAATTAAAGGCTTCGTAAAACAGCCCGTGCGGCGCCGCGCGACGGCAGCGCGGCGCGGTAGTCACACTGCAGCAGCAGGCAGGAAAACGTCACGTGGGTAGAAAAATGGAAGTGTGCTCATATACAAGAGTCGAGGCGAAGGCGCCGCGCCGCCGCATCGACGCCCCCTCGACTTTCCAGTGAGCGCACTACCATGTAATGCCACAGAAAACGTAGAAGCGGCGCGCCTCGACGCCGCCTCGACTTTCCAGTGAGTGACACGCCTTAGCGTGGCTCGATTGTGTCAAGCGCGGCACTACAAATTTTCGGTTTTCGGATTTTTCCCTTTACTTGTACTTGTGAGATTTTGATTCCGAGTACCAAAATATGCGGGATAAACGACCGTATTTTATGATTGCGTTGATTTGGAAGTTTTATTTTTTACAGCTATTAATTTCAACTTGATACCGTCACGCGTTCCTGAGAAAAAGAATCTTGACAGACAGACGAATAACGAAGTGATCCTATAAGGGTTCCTTTTGAGGTTCGGAGCCCTAAATGTACCTACTATACCTATAATCTAAAATTTTATTCTACTATTTTAATGATTTCAATTAACTAAATTAAAAATAATAGACTAGTGCCAAAGACGCTGTTGACATTCAGTCATTCATTATGTCAGCATTCAGTCATTCATTATGTCAGAAGGACAGAAACTACCAGCGCTTCGGTTACATCGATACGAAATACTTAACGTAGAAGAAGTTTAACAAACAACGGAATCAAATCTGTGAAAAGATGTCAAGTATTGGTGGAATCCGATAATGTTGACAGAAGCTATACCTCTACAACAATTAAAGATCTACCTGATTTACACTTTTTAAAACCACTTAAAAATGTCCTACGTGTATGCCACGTTTACTTATTTTGCTGCCTTTACATCCCCACTTTTTTTATTAAACGGCAAGGATACCTAACACGCATCATAGCCGTTAAGCAATGAAGAGGAATTTGTAAGTAATCAGCAGTCAAATACTTACCTAAAAATACTAATCGTCTCTTCTACTAAAAGGCTCCTATATCGTTACTCGTCATTGCTTGTCTCTGGTCAAATAACGAAAAATATCGTCGTCTTTGCCGTTTTTCTTCACTTGCTTAAGTTTTCCAACAGTATATAAAATTGGCTAATAGATATTAATTTTCCACGAATGCGCTCCCAGATTGCTTGGCATTGTCGGAGGAACGTCAGAAGCACGCGTCCGACCGCGGAACTGCCACTTCCAACGATAATAAACGCAAAGGAAATTGTTTTCGTGTAACAGAAAGAAAGTAAAACGCTTGAAGTTGAGAGTTAATTTATTTCAAAGTTGTTTGTTAGTAATTTGTTGTGGCCGCGTCCTGGGGGAGGACCGCGGGCGCACTGTTGTTACACAAACTTTTTCTTGTTACAAAATTTGAGTCGGCTACTTGAGAGTCGCGAGGTGCTTACATCTGTCACAACTGCTTTTATTGCGACGCCACAAACGGATTTCAGTCAGCCCTTATAACCACCTGAAAAACTATTTGAAATGTACTACATGTATCAATGTACCTACGCCTTGTGTGTGACTAAGGAATGTGTCCCTGTATTAGAATTGGTACCTGCCTCACCGCGCCCCGTCCCATTCCCCGTACCACTTTGTCTCGTTTTGAGGCTGTAGTTAACTGAAGAAACGATATCGTATTCGTATACTCGTAGTATTACTCTGAAATAATTATTTCACAAATGTTTTAGTTAACCAAGCCAATTATTTTTTTTTTTTTTTTTATTTATTTTTTTACTTTATTTGCAAACGTTTTATTTGCTATGATCACACGGCATCACTTAATAACTGTTCATTTGGTATTTGGTTCAATTAACCGCCGGCTATCAGATCGATTCAAATAATAACTGAGACCAAATATCACCGCCACCCAAAATATTCTGATCTCATAGAAATAAAATATTTAGAGACAGTACCAGGCAAGCTGCCATGATTTATCGTTTAATAGCCGAGCCTTTGAACTAAAGACAACGAGACATTAGAATGTAACGTAGTGAATCTTTCAGATAAGTACTTACATTATAACCACAAGCAAATAGATTTATTCACAATACATAATAAACGTAACGTATATATATTTGTACTCACGTTCATGAAAACGGCTATAACGATTTCGATAAAAATTGCGACATGGGGGTTTACAGGGGCGAAAATTCGATCTAACTCTCATATATGGGAATAGTACATTATTGCCTAGGCGCGGAAAGTAAGGGATTGCCTGACGAGGTGGTTAGCAGGCCGAGCAATAGCGAGGCCTGCTAAAATACGAGTCAGGCAATCCCCCCGTTTCCGCCGAGGCATATATAATGCTTTTCTCAAACATGTGAGGAAAAGATACAAATATATATGTAAAAAGTAAAATTAATATTAAAAGTGATGTTAATCATATTAGGACAATTTGTAAACGAAATTGTTATGGGTTTTCCAGGAACATTTATGTTTGTCTGTTGAATTTGAGATGTTGATATTTCAGGGCTTGTGGTAGACAAATGGACGTAACTTAGGGAAAAGGATCCAATTCAACCATTTCACACTTGTAGAATTTGACATAATATTGACAGCAATAGAATTCAAATTTAATACCGTGAAGTGCCGAGGACTTGATGTTTGTAGCTTTTACACAACAACAGTAAGTTCTACGTTTAAATTTCAATAAGTTTTTGTTTTTAATTTTTTTTTCTAACCATAGACAATTTAAAAAGAAGAAAACACACGCACTGTGCTACGAAAACGAGCAGTTGCCTTGGCTGTATGAGATTTATTTCTTGGTCCTTTCTATTCTGTATGCATTTGACAGCACTTTAAAAAAAATATCTCAGCGGACAAAAATGGGTTTTCATACGTTTATTTTACTCCTAGGAAGAAAATGAGGCCCTTCGCGTCTTCGTTTTTCAAAAGAAATGCCATCCTTTCTGAGCATGTTTGAGAAAAAACTATTCTGTTACTGACTCTAAAATGGCAAAATGGAAACAAACGAAGTCGAAGTTGGGAACGACTGAGAAAAAATTACAAGTGCAGCTTTATCCCTCATACGTACGTACTTTAGTTTTCTCTACACTCAAGCGAGAGGTAAAATACACTGTTCATAAAATATTTATGCTCACGAGATACTTTTCCTTCTCTTTTTATTATTTGTAGCTACTTACCCTTTTCCTTGTTAGAAAATGTTCAGGGTCCATTTCACAGTAGGTACTTTATAGATTTATATCGATAAGCAAAACAACGTCAAACTTAATCTACTGAAATACTATACGTATAAACGTAATAATGATTATCAATAAACTACGAATTTACAATTTTGAAGTATTATTTAAATAAATATACAATTAATTATCCTACGGATGTCATGATCATTCATCACAGAGCGTTCATCTCTCTAACGCCGGTAGCACATCTCCGCCGCGGAAACTGTAGTAGCAAAACTCTGGCAACGAAATAAAGTTCAATTTCGTATTAAATATCACGATTCCGCCACAGTTTCGCGGTTTCGCGGCGGAGGTGTGCTACCGGCATAAAAGGCCGGCAACGTACCGACAACTCTTCTTGAGTTGCCGGTGTTCATGAGTTTGCCTCCCTGACTCTCTTATAAAAAAAAATTAACTAGATTAACCTTCAAAGGGCGAGTGCGACAACGACAAGCAACCGATAATTGTCAAAAGACTTCTGTACAGTAAATAATTTAAAATATTTTTATAAATATGTAATGTTTCTCGGCTACTTTTTGGCAAAGTAAAATTGTAATAAATATTTAATTTAGTTTATCCCTTTGAAGTGTTGGTCTGTCTAGGTCTGAAAAGAAACGATGAACCAATTTCAAAGTTTTTTTTTTATTATTTTGACTATTTTTTATGGCACAGAAAAGGCAAATAAGCACACAAGCCGCCTTGTATATAAGTATTGGGATTTGAGACCCGTAGACATTTGAAATCACAAGACTTCAATCCTAACACTGCAAATGCGTTGCCAACCCTTACAGCTAAAATGGAATGCCTCTATGCTATTTATTTTACAGGTTGTGTTTTCCTAACATCGGATCACAACAGTGAACACTGCTGAAGTGAACACTGCTGCTTGGTGGTAGGTCAAAAAATACGATGGTGGTAGCGATTCGGACGGATGTTGCACAACGTCCTACCACCACTTGTCACGACTGTTGTCAACCGCCTGACGACCACGTACCGACGACGTGGGGAGAAAGGATACGTCAATTGTCCATCATTCACCGGGTTTAAGACTGATTTCTGTTTATATTGTAAAAAATGGTTGTTCCCCATTTCAGGAAAATAAAAGTCCGCTAACTTCAACATGTTTCATCTTTGTAAATCTCGATAAAGATTAGACGTCTAACCGTCTAGACATCTGTTTTGCTCAAGGTACTATTATATACATGAACCTTTTGTGAAAAATTATCTATCTGATGGTGAAAACCGCATTAAAATCCGTTGCGTAGTTTGAAAGATCTAAGCGTACATACAAAGGGACAGACGGCGAGAAGCGACTTTGTTTTATACTATGTAGTGATATCAAACATCGCGTCCTACACGAACTGTAGTAGGTAATTACTTGCTCGTTATATTAAAAGGGTATTTATGCGCGCGACGCGATATTTGCAATTTTCCCCTCCAGCGTGTTCCCATCATCAGGGAGGAAGAATTTAAGAGAAATTTATATTCCTTATTTACCGGCTCAGCTCCCCGTGAACGCCTATCGTCGACTCGATTGAACTCATAATAAAATTCGATTCTCGTCCGACCGGCGCTGTATACTCGTATGTGCACGGCTAGGGCTCGCGAGGATCCACTCGTACGTTACCAAAGGACACGTGGATAGTTATTGTAATCGTTAATATTCATAAATACCCACACAATCAATCCATATATTCTTGAGTTCTACACGTCAATGTTCGTCTCGCAGATTTACGTATATTTGCAACCAGCATCTTCCCCTCAAGCACGTGAAGGAATAAGATATTTTGCTAAACAAGCGCGATTTATTTCCCGCCGCGGGCGCGCTCATTGATAAATATAACCAATAAAGGAAAACAAAATGTCCACAAGAGAAATTATTGCGGTCCCCGTAATTTACCTCTTTGTTTATTTTTCTCTACATTTACCGCCACATTTGGTATACAGGAAATACTTATAATGGTTACAGTTAGTTCGGATATACATAAATGTGTTTCTTTATTTATGAATAGGTACTATGTAATAGCGTGAGTCGGAACGACGATAACATCGAAAATTCCGAGATATAAACATTAAACGACACGTGATGGTAGCATATATATGACTACATAAGTAAATTACTATCTACATTAGTGCTTCGAAAATAATTGTTGTTTGTGACACGATAAGTTCACTTTCTTAATGTCAATTATAGGCGACACAAAATGGAACAATAAAGTAGTCCTTAATTGCATACACAGATAGATATATGGATCTTTTTCTACACTAGACCACTTTGTCTGTATCAGTGTGACGGGGTGTTTTATGAACTCAATTTATAAGCTAGGCATTAGACACAGGAAAATAATCACACCGGTGACAATATTCACCGCCATTCGCTTTTCCGTTTGGGCACAAATCGAACCACAAAATGGCTCGGCAGCTATTGTAAAATATCCCTATTCATGAATAATGTGACGCGCTTCCCTAGACGCCGGAGGTGGCCCCTACTCGTAAATATTCAGGGTCCGCCGACCGACGACGCTCTGCGATACATCAAAGTCGCATCGACTTCCATACACAAGCCACAATTTTGCAAAGTGACACGATCCCTCCGAATTTAAAGCGTGCTTAAGCTAAAACATTTTAAATTACGACTAGGCACTCTAAATTTATTCACATACGCTTCATGTAATGTATACGCCTGTGGTAGGTTTAAAATATTCCAGAAATAGGTACTTTATTTATATGTTAAACTCTCTTAAAGTAATATCACTTTAAACGTCAAATATATTTGGACAATTTCATGCTAGCTCTGCTTCTGTGTAACCTAGACCAATGTTAAAGGGGCTGGAACTTCTGTGGCGTAAGCATAGTAATAGAGAAATGTCAGGAACTTTATTCTATTTGCTTTACACCTATCGCAATCATATTGTTTTTTACTTGGCCACCTTTACCGTTACTTAATAAGAGTTACCATGAAGTTGACAATACGATAACAACAAAAAAAAATGTAGAATAAGGCCTCTGGTCAACAATACTCTGCCAGACTCCTGAAACAATGAATAATGATGGTATGACTTTCTGATGAGAGGGGTTCAATGCTCTATAAATTACACCCGTTTTTCTCTGGCCAGTTCTTAGACCATTATTGTAAGGCATAAGTACTTCATGTATTGACATATTTTCAACCCTTTATAGGGCAAAATTAAAAAAAAAAACTTTTATATTTCACTAGCCTACAGAAATGTCCCAATAATAGACAAAGGATTCTCCACTTGATTTTTTAATCCCGAAAATTCATAACCCAATTTAATAGAATGCAAAAATTCGAAAGTTATAAAAAACCGGCCAAGTGCGAGTTGGACTTGGATTTAGTGTAAAGAGGCATAGAGGTCATTTTTACTGCGGCGGGCTTAACATACATAAAAGATAAAAGATATTTATTCAGTAAGTAGGCCACACGGGCACTTATACACGTCAAAATCTACCAGCGCTTCCCAAGAGGAGACCACTGCTGAGAAGAAGCGCCGCAAGAAACTCAACAGTTAGTCATTTTTTTAATAGAATTCACTTATGACAATGATACTACTTATTCTAGCATTATATAAAACTATAAAAATAATATAAAATATCTGCGTAGTTCTGCAGGAAAACATGTCAGAATATATATATATATATATATATATATATATATATATATATATATATATATATATATATATATATATATATATATATATATATATATATATACATACACAGGTATATAAGTATACACATATGTAACCACCTAAGAGTTTCGACATGTCTTCTTACATAAACCGTGTCCCCTAGACAATATACAGTGTTTACAAGATTTTTGTGAGGTAGTAAGCAGCTATTAGTTAATTTTCAGTTAATTTTCTGGTTTAGGCCAAGCATTTTTGTCAAGCATATATGCACGAGATAACGCTTAAGGTTTAAAATAAAAGTGTATCGTCCTGACTTTTATTTTATTACCTTTTATTACTAAGCGACTATAGCGATTTTCACATTTTTATAGCGATTTAATCAAGATGGGACACGCAACGCCACGTAAGATAAGTGTGTTTCTAATCATACAAATTCAAGAGTCCAGAATATCATAATGCATTGCGTACGTTGCGTACGTGGGATAAGTGTGTCCCTACCTTTATTAAGTCTTACGTTAGAATATGGAATGTAAGTATTCATTTCCCTAGCATCCGCATCCTGGATCCGCAAGCACACGAATACTCTCCCGGACCAACCGTCCACCGCGGCTTCCTGAGGGTGATAACTTTCGACAGATTCAATCAAATCAGTTAAATGTAGCTGTAAATTGGGCAGTTCCACTTGAGTGATATTGAGTAATGGTCGCCGCGTCGATATTGATGGGCAGCCTGGGGACGCGCGCCGTATCTCTTCGCTGACGTGTTAATTTGTCAAAACCAACATCATAAAGAAAAAGTGAGGATACCGTGTATGCCGCTCGCAACTTCCCTTATGGCGATGGCCGCCTACTTCAGCGAACCTGTTCAAATATACTCGAGTGGTTTCAGTTTTTGATAGCGAGTTATCGTATTCGATTGTGGCGTGACTGAACGAGGCATTTGATTTCTATTTTACAAATAAATTAAATTGAACTAAAAATGGTTTTTCCTACTTTTAGCAATCGATTCGTGACAATTTCGGGGCCGCATGTGAAGTTGTCAAATCAGAGATAAAATAAAATTCCTAGACATTTGTTTGGCCGTGAGGTTCAATGTGAGTGATCTCGTGTGATGTCCGAAACAAAGATTGTGTTGCCTAAAGTAACATCAGAGCTTGAGATAACAGGTCACGCGCGCACGTCTGTCGTTACCCCTCGCCTCTTACATTTTATTACGTCGCATTACCTGGGATTAAGCCGGCATGCATCGCTCTGCGTTGCGCCGTGCGAGCCGCGCCCGCGCCGCACGCGTCGCCGGATCCCTCTAATGTCGCCCGTTACACGCAAACGCGTCGAGCTGATGTTATTAATGCATGCCCGCCCAGGTAAGCATGTGACCTTGTGAATTCATAAACTAAGCCAAACGTAAGCTTCAAAGAATCCATTACCATCTAATTAAGAGTGCGACATCAAAATGTCTTTAGCTCTTCTAGGAGTAACCTTTTGTTGTGTGTTATTTATATACCATTTGCAAATGGAATTTACCAGCGCTCCTGCGAGTTATTATGCTCTAGGGACGTAGGTAGATAATGAATAATGTATTAGGGAATCATACGCACGAAGTGTAATTGGCATTTCGATGGCTAGGTACCTACTAGCCGCGCCATCGCGTTGAGAGCCAAGTCAGCGAGGTGAGGGCGATTCGCTGATTCCGTAATCAAGGACGGGCCGTAATATAATTTCCTGGTCTGCGCTAATGAACGTGTATTTTGTTTCATCTGCCGCCGGCAACACGTAAAACGCGCGACGTAAAATCAACATTTCATTTGCCCCGAGTTCGCCGAGCGGACTTGGTTGCTCAGGCTTCAAATTTGTGTCAATTAATATTTTTTCACTTCGTTTCCGACGCTGCAAATAGAAATATCCTTTCGCGTAAGCTTAATAATTTATTTTTTCTATTACCGCCTCCTCTCCTTGACTTATTTATTTCACGGTGCATTTTGTACCTACCTAATTAAATGTACTTATCTGTGGTCTAAAGAGTTTGAGAGCAGGGCTCAGTTCTGGAAAGGTTAGTGTATTTTACGACCACTTAAAAAAGCCAACCGAATTTTATGTTTTTCCATTAAATGCAACAGAAACTTAACAAGTTTATTTGCAAATAGTCACAGAATACTTAGTTTTAAATTTGTATTAGGTAAACTAGACACTAATGATGCTTAAGTGCCTACAGAATTAGAATTTCCGACACAACAGCAGGGACGCGAAAACTACGAACGAGGACAAAGTCCCCAATAACAACTGAATCGATTATTTGAGAACCCCACAAGTCAGGTTTTTTGGCAAAATCAGTTTTTTTGCAGGAATGTGTTCTATGGAGTTAAATACACATCATTACAGAGATAAATCTCAGAAGTCAATGCGATAGGCACGAATATAACAAGTCTAAAGCTTATCCAGAGGGTCAAATTCCCATTAACAAAAAGAAAATGGAAGATTTACAAAAACTGAGAGAAGGAAATACAAGAGTTGAAAAAATATACTAGTGGCCGCTCACAGATCGTGTAACTGACGATGGGTTAACACAAGGAAATTTTAGGCTAAAACCCCTTAAGTCAATGACTTTCAGATAATATTTATATCATGAAAATGTCAATATTTACAAAAAAAGAGTTTCAATTAACATAGCTACCATTTAAAACAGATCCATGCCCGTACATTTTTTTTCACAGAAAGGATTTTTCATCTCCTGTAAAATTAAAGTTAGATGACTTATGGGGTTTCAGAAATAAACAATTTAACTGATCTCGTCTAATACCCTTTGGTCAAACTTTGACCTAAACAAAATTATTTCAGGAGAGAAGGAAAAGCTCAAAGCATAAGTATTAAAATAATAGCAAGTTTTAAACTTCATATGTCAGTACAATGCATAGTTTTATTTTCATGTTCAATAATGGCAAACCTCCGGTTTCAGTGAACGCTGACCGAAAATATTAAAATGGAGGTTGACATCCTGTTAATTATTCAAACAGAGGAAGATGTTAGTTTATAATTACGCCGAAAAAAGTTCGCAACCGAGGGTAATTTGACGAACTTTTTGGTTAGCTATTCTATGTCAAGGGGTTCATGGAGGTCCAAGGAATACCCATGGGAAATGATTCGGAATACATGGAAGTATAGATAAACCATGTTTTTTATTTTTTCGGTTGGTACTCTACTGTGTTCGACCGTATCTATGTGTGGAATTATAATACTATTGAGTCCACAGGTCATTAACGCTACATGTAAATACCTTAACGTGTATCGTAAAATCGCGAAGTATTTTCAACTTTTATACCGATTTATTGGCAGTATTTTCAAGGAAATCTGAAAAATCTAGCAGTTTCCTTTATTGAGATCACGTTTCTCTAATAATTGGCCATTCTATCGGAAACACGTAATACGTACGTACCGACACGATTCATTAAATCGTATTTCTGCCAATAAATAGACAATGTCGCAACAGTCTCGCACTCCCCTTCCTTCCCTGTTATTACCTATATATGTACCTATGCCTGCCAATTTTTGAGTATAGTAGAGGGCACATTTGAGAATGAAAATAATAATGTCAAAGCAATAGTTGTAAAACTTCGAGTGCAATAAACGAAGTCTATTTTACTGTGGTAAAAGTAGGTATGTCAAATAATCAAAACTCTTTATTGTAAATGGTCCGATAAAGTGAAAATTGGGCATTCCGTATAATTATTCAGCAATTAGGTATATATTCTAAAGGCTGGTTTAGATCTATCCCCTAAAATCATGTCCTAAGCCAGACTTGCGAACTTATTTAAATTTTTAAAACCGTAGCAACTACGCGGCTTAATAACGAAATAAGTCATACAGCATTGCTTGCCCGTCCGTGAGTCAATTTAAACTAGAACGACGTAGAGATTAGAAACTACCTTGCTTTTTCGCGTTAAAAAATAACACCACACAAAATAAAGTGGCAGGAACAAGCGTGTTGATATTCTGTAATTTATTTCTCGTGTCGGCAAGCTAAGGATGAACTCAAAAGAAATTATGAGTTCGCCGTTAATCTGTCTGCGGTCTCATTAAATCCGAAACGGCGTTATTTTGAGACGGGAACAGCATAATGAGATGAGTCACTTTTTCATTATACCCTCACGATTTAATTAAACTAGGTACGCGAATATTCTCCCGGAGACGAATAACTCCTCGAGACGATGGGCACAGGCACAACAAGCATGTACGGAAACTTGTTGATGCGATAAATCTTTTACTTTCTTAACCGCTCCCCGCTAAAGTAATCGTCAAATTTATGGGACCATTATATAGTAGGTTCCATCACAAAAAGAAAAGCCAGCTAAATAATATAAGTATAGAAAATTAATAAACTGATTAAAATTATATGTTTTTACTACGATAACTACATGTTTGAACTACATTATAATACAACTCATAAATCTGGCTCTTAAATGTTTGCTTGCATTAAATACTTTAAAAAAAAAGTAGTTATAACGACCATTTCAAACTTAAAGCGATGGTTACTACACTTAGATATTGATTGGAGTCACACAATTCGCCCCTAAAACAAGTCTAAGCGAAGTTGGGAGCCCCTGACAGTTAATCGATAACCTTATCTTTGTATAATCTTGAAACACACTTGAACAAACACTTATTCCGAGTGAAGGCTGTCGGAGGCAAACAGGTCATAGAATGGCCCGGCTTAATTGAGGGATTACCGTGGACTTACGCATATTCATCGTACTTTACCCAACTACTATATGGCTTATCCTTGCCGGCAACGAGATGGTTACAAGTTACAACTTTACACTTAGCACTTATCTAACTATATTGAACTAGTGAAAGTTTGGAAAGTGAATTTTATTCTTTAGTAAGTTTAATTTAAGTGATACAATAATATCTTGATTAGCATATTAATAGTGTAACGTGCAAGTAACTTATTAGTCTTATTTCTTCTTCTATCTATAACTTCTTTTATCAAAAAGGTTCAAATATAATATGTCAGCTAGCAAAATTTAACGGCTTAAAATGTTGGTTAAAAACTTATTACCAACTCATAATTTCCATCCAATCTCTGCCAATATGCGGGCCGATTGATAAATTAAGTTGTTAAACTGATTCAGTGTGATAATTATCCAACTATGTATTTCTTTGTATTTATTTGATTTGGTAATATATGCTATTTATTAATGATGTTGATGATGATGACTATCATCTCTGCACAATAAAATCACGTCACATTGGTATAACTTGTCCTCGCGTAGACAACCCTGGGATCCTAAATGTACGTGAAAAAGGGTATAAGTCTAGCGTACTCTGTATATGATTTATAGCCTTTTTTATTAAGAGTTACACCCCTTTTTCACTAGGACCCCAGTCGGTAATGATATTATTATGATTCCGAGTTCCGAGTCATATAAAAGTTTATTCCTTATTAATGATCAGGCATGAGTCCCCAGGATGCAAGCCAACTTGCGCTTAGCCGGACTTCCCGATTATGTATTTCTTAAAGCTGACCATTCGTAGGGTATTTTTAACAAAGATATTACATAACACAAGTATAAGACAATATAGTATTACTAAAATATAAATAACCGCACAGATACTTCGATGTAAATCCCTCTCACCCGATCATCGCTCGGTCACTTAGAAACATTGTTTAGCACTTCAGCAGCGTGTACGGCGTCTTATCTAATTTATAAAGCAAGGATTTATGAGGTCGTGAGAAGGGAAAATAGCCTCACGCAACATGTCCGCAGCGGTTCTATTGGTTACGTGCCCGTGATACATCGGACGATCCCGCAACACGTCGCGGGACGATTTATCTGGCGACTCGTCGGCTGTCCGGGCCTTGTTTACACCCAATAGAATAAATAATACATCTTATAAACGATACCACACGCTAGCTCTGACGTCTATAATTTGTAGCGTTCTAGTCAAACAAGTCTATTATTTGGAGAAATATGTAATAAGATATACGTCCGTTCCCAAACGGGACAACACGTATGTGATATTATTTATTCTGAGTTTGAAGTAACCCGTTATTTACCCGTTTGAATATTGGGAACGGACACTACATTTTCACGGCACTTACCATTTGTAAATTTGTGTTTAAAAAAAGTCACTAGCTTTGTAGAACCAGAGAGCTTTTAACACGACTGCCCAAAAAACGGAGTGTAATGTTCTCAGGGTTTATGTGTATGTATGTATGTTTTTTACGCTTTCAAGTTTAAAAAATCACCGCTGTTGATATTTTGTCGCTACGTGAACTCGTATTGATTAAAGCTAACGCACTACCGGCAATCCCGGTAAAGCTGATGGCGTTTGACTGTCGCTAAATAAAAAGGCGCGCTTTGAAACGTTTGTCAACGCTTTTTAAATGTTTATGATATAGTTTTCCAAATGGCTTTCGGTATTTTAGGTATTTTACAGGAGACTTTATGTGTATAATTTTTCAATTCTAAAGTGTTCCAACACGGATTTCAAACTATTAGCAACTTATCAACAATATCAACTCCGTAATTGCTTTTCGCGTGCAACGTATCAGTTTGCTTATTTATACGGCTTGGTCGTCAGCACCGTGTTCTTGCATAATCTCCTCAACCTTATTAATATTAATGTAATCAATTCAAAAATGTGTTTGTTTGTCTGTTCCGTCTCCTTGGTTCAATGCCATAACCGATCGATGTAAAATTTTATATATAAATATTTTATAATAGGGAACATGCATGATTTTTTTTGCTTTAATAAAAAGTATTTCATGTAACAAACAAAAAAAAAACAAACAAAAAATATTTTTCGAATAGCCATAAAAATAACCAAGATATACCGAATTTAACATGAATTTTATAATTATGGTCGTAGTGCACGCTGACGTCACAGTTCATGCCGGATCTATCCGTATTTTTTGGCCGATTTTAATTTTAATTTCAGTTTTTGCCATCGCATTTACGGTATTTTCATATTTTGTTAAGAAATGCGATAAAATAAATTCATGCATATTCCCTATTTGGAGACTTTAATATCGCAGAAAATCGCACAGTTCCCGAAGAATAGATTTGGTTACTTGAAGTAAAAAAAAAAAAAAATTTGAACTAGGTAGGTACTCAATTGTGTTTTGCATATTAAAGTATCAAATTTAAAGCCGCAGTAGTTATGCATATTATAAAATTGCAATAAATAAATAAACTGTTTTTCTTAATAAAGAAAACTAAATGAACGAAATGAAAAGTGGCAAATGTCAGGTTTTAACCTAAAGTAACCTGAACTAGCAGCATACGTGTGTTTATATCCACCAATACCTAGATACAAATACACTGAAAACACCAACTTTGTTGCACGGACGTAACTTAGACGATTAATAATTAATAGATTCAACGAGTGCACTGAACCAGCAGAGGGAAATCAACTTCATAGTGAAACTAAGAAGCAAGAATAACTAACTACTTAAGCTATGTATCATTTCATAGAGATTTAAAGATTGCCTTTTTCTTGACCCAAATAAATATGTCTGTATCGTCGCGATTATCTCATAATCACTGCGTGCGCTGAATTGCGAGGTTATTTCAAAAATTTGATGGTTTTGATACAGACAATAACACTTTCTGGGATGATTTTAGTGTAAATAATGTATACACTCGCCGCGTTGTAATTTTCTTGTTATATAAAGAAAGAAAGAAAGACATTTATTCACTACACAGAAGACACAAATATACAAAGATAAAATAAAGCAACAAAACAGGAAAAAAATAAACGCGGTGTCGTATATCGTTGTTTCTTAGGTGGCTTAGATCGTGATCAATTGAGTCGTGCAAAATAAACACATAAACACCAAAAACCAACTCCCGGAAGAAAAACATACACGGCATTTTAATATTTTAAACCAAAACCAGAGTTATGTCTGACCTAAGATGGCACTGGAATAGGAGGGACTTATTTTTTACTATTTTTAAGCGAGCCCCGAAGAGGCCTTAACGCGAGACGGACGACGTCCTTTATCCCGTCGTTAGACAATGAAAAGCTGTGTTTGCGAAACAACGTTATGTCGCAAAACTTGCATGTATCGTTTTTAAAAATAATTTATATACATACTCTTGCCCTTGACTTCACTCAGCATTAGTCTCAGGACCGGTCATCTTAGCGTAGCGTAGTTTTTAAGTTCCATTAAAACCGATAAAAAAAAAGACAAAAATATGTATTTTGATTGGTGATTGTCAGGATACCTAAACGCCATGTCGCTATTAGTTTCGTAATAGTAGACATAGATTCACGTACCTATGCGGTTCACTGTTACCATTTGGTAACATTTCTTTAATTTGACGTAACATTTTACTTCCTAATGTTACATGTAACTATAAATTTGTCGGCATATTTTGTAACATTTGGGGTATCTTCATTATAAAGGGTTGATACACCTCATACTCCTTCTAGCTAGAGACTACTTATTTGTTTATGGTTCCTGAAATCCAAAGGGTTTCCTTGGACTTATCTGTTTTTAACTTTTCAAATTGATTTTAAGAAATATCGCGGGAACTAAAAGTTACCGCGCTGCTCATGCTTTATACCTACGTTGCGAAACCATATCAGTTCAGACGCTGACTTCTTAATCTTAAAAATATTTTTTCATCGGTCCGAAAATCAAATTAAATTGTAAATTATTACATTTGAAGGGTTCAGGGAAAGAACAGGTCCATGTCCATGTTATTCTAATGCACTTAAACATATTCTTTCCCCTATATTATCCCTTCCCTATTAAATTTAGCCCTTACGCTTTCTTACACTTGAAAGTAGACAAGGAGAGGGCTATCTTTATTTGGCAGATGAATTTACTGGTCGATTGTGAAACAGGCCCTTAGTTAAATGAATTACGTCAAAGATAATTTATTGTGAACTACTAACGAAAGTAATCCGATGGATCCATGAGTAAAAGTGCTTTATCTTGTCTTTCATGGTTTTCCTTTCATTTAATTTACCATGTCTGTTAGATAGATTTGATCCTTATGATTGACCCTGTCGATTGACGCCATAAAAGTACCGGATGTGTTTTTTCAAATTTTAGCCGGTTCGATTCCTGGTTGTGGGAAGCGTATTTTTTAATATCTTTGAATGCAGTTTTGTCTCTTATCAAAAATAAATGAATGTTTCCTTTGAGTGAAATTTGCTATCTCTATTATTTAGAGTACTTTCCCTCCAGGTGGCATTTAAAAATTCCACCCTGTATATAAAAAGGACGTCATGAAAAATTATAAAAAAAAATGTTTTGAAATTTGCAGAATAAGTCCTTTCATATGACACCCCATTTGTGGTAATCAAATCACTTTCATTTTTCAACCCCAATTCCAGGCCCCTTTTAAATTGTTTATAAAATTAATTTCATTTTTTAAGCAAGTTATACAACTATGCCTAATTTCAAGTTGATAGCTTGCGTAGTTGCTGAGAAAAAATGCTGTGACATAGAGACGGACGGACGGACAGACAGACGACGAAGTCTCACCATAAGGGTTCCTTTTTTACCATTTTGGTACGGAACCCTAAAAAAGCAAAATGTCAGAATTATACACTTAAAAATGGGTATTGAAGCTTGCTTTTTAAAAGACGTGTTTAAAAGTCTTCTTGGTCCCATTCCTCTTAATAAAACGACACGGGCGGTACCATAAGGCTTTTTATTAATGAGTCACGAGACTCGCTTCACTATTTAACGAAATTTCTTATATCCGAGTAATGAGGTCCATACGGTTGTTGATTAATCATTTTGGTGGTAATAACGAGGCTTATTGGGACGGTGGGTTTTACGATTTCCCGGCGAGGCTCAGCTGTCAACGGCGTACGATGCTTATTGCAGGGCTTCAAGGTGCTAATGTGTTACCCAGGATGGGAATACTGATTCTAGGGTTTTGTCGGGTTGCTATAGATTATTATATATGTATGTCTATACTCACAAATAAGTTTTAGATAATTGATGTTTCATAACAAATCGATTTAAAATAGCCGATAATTTGTTATTGTACTTTTCTTTTTTTTTTAGTAACTTACAATAATCATCAAATGCACCAATAAAATTAGATACTGTAATTAGCTTTGATTTTAGATAATTAAGTGCACATAATCTCACACGCTTATCGTTACTTTGGGGTTGTTTGGCTGTGTAACCCCAAAAAGTGTTTTTATACCGTGAGTAGGTATGTTAATACAGGGATGATGTCGAGATAAACCGTGGCTGTAGCGGCCGCGGACAACACGCGCCGCACGCGGCACCCTTCATTATAAATATTTATGATTCAATATGCGAACGCCACTCATTAAAACCCCTTATATAATTTGACACATGTTTGACGCATATAATTTGACTCAAGCATTTGTTTACATTACTAATTAGTTACCAAAACGCTTCGATCAGAAACCTTACCCATTAAGCTGATTATAAACCAATATTTATTTATGTTAGGAGTGATTTGAGACATAAGTCGGAGGATTTATTTGTCGGTCATAGCTGTTTGTATGCAAACTGAATACCGCTAATCCAAGTAATATTAGAATCGCTTTACCAAATAGGAACAAATATGAAGCTGAAAAATTATTTATTTTCTTTTTTTTGAAGCTTTATGTCCTTTTAGGTAGAGTGGACTTTTACCAATTAAAAAATGGACTTAAAAGGCAGTATTTTAAGAGTAACTTTTCTGGAGTTCCGACTTCACTTAGAATTAATTATATCGCCGCCTTTTGTCCGGGCGTTGTTGTTGCTAACTTCATTCCGCTGTCGCGCCGACACTTTTTCCCGAAGCAATTACGATCGTTATTAAAAACTTGTTTCCGATCCGTGATTTAACATTTCACGTAACTTTTGCAATATTTCTCGCAGAAGGTAGACGTGAAACAAAATTTGCATACTCAGCAGTAAAATTTACGTGACAAACAATGCCCTATTAGGGCACAATGGGAATGTCTTTACATTGTTACGACGGGCAGCGAGCGAGCGCGGCGCGGGCGCGGCGCGGGCGCGGAGCGAGGCCGCGCGCGTCACGTCGAGAGTCAAAGGGCGGCCGTCGACGGTCGGAGCTGATTTACGGCGGGGACCTGTGGCTGCCCGTGTTTAAAATGAAAATTATACATGGCCCGCGCTGCGAGGGCGCGGCTTTCTCTCTAAACTAACTAATTTATGAACTCGCGATACTCCGGCGGAGCGCGGAGATGCCTGCGCACCGCTCTTGAAATTTTAACCACCGCCGCTGCTGTGAAGCTGCTGAATTTTTAATGTTTCGCTACACATCTTGACTTTCGGCTAAATCGATGCTTTTAGTTTTTAAAGTTTGCAACGACATCCGGAATATCCGCACCTGGGAGTAACAATGGATCGTGCGACCGAACTTGCCAAGTAGTTTGTTGTTAGGGTTCCGTATCAAAAGACGCGAAAGGAATCTTAATGTTGTCCTTTTGTGTTTGCTGGTCATGTGACCAACAAATTCAAAAGAACATGGAAGCTTACGACATATTCATGTGGATATAAAATTTCGCTTAGTTGCGGACACATTACACTTTTTGAAGATATGGGGACCCTAACCCCCTTATTAATAACAAACCTATTTTAGTAAAAGTATACTTTGTCACTTTCTGTCAGATTCGGGTAGGTATTGTTTCGTAGAAAATTAATAGCTCGATTTTCTTTTGCCCGAACACGATACTTCGATTCTCAGTAACGCGAATTTTTACTTCTTCGAATTTTCGTTTCTCCGAATTTCATTACTTCGATTATTAAATTTCCGATTTTTAATTGAAAATATATTCAAATCTACGAAGTTTTAATATCCCGAATGCACTTTTCACAGAATAGGTTTTCCCCGATTGTTCAGTTAAACGATTGTTTAATTTCCCGAATAAGTTTAAGTGTAAAGATTTTATGATTTCTTATTTATGTTTCGGGCGCTTCGCCGGCCGCTGCCGCGGCACGCTCGCTTCGCTCGCTCGGCTCGCGTGCTGTTGTGGTCACAGTTCTAACCTAACCCAACCTAGTGAGGGGGGGTATTTGTTTTTTTTATGGTGGGGGGCTTCGCCCCCCGAGCCCCCCTCCGCCTAGCTATCCCACTCCGCCTTCCTAAAGTGTGTCTAACATTCGAAGTCGAAACCCATTCAAAAAGTATTAATTAGGATTTCCAACTATCAGAATCAACCGTTTTCGGTGAAACATTTTCGAGAAACAGAAAATTTTGCCTATTCGATGTATTGAAAAAGCAGCAAGTGAAATTAGGAGAACTGTAGTTTCGGACAACAGATGACTTCGAGTAAATGAAATTACAAAGCAATGAAATTCTAACTATCGTGATTCGAACAACTGAAAATTCTGACAAACGTGGTCGGAGAACCGAAATTCGAGGTATTGACTTTCTACGAAACGATAGGCACCCGTCAGATTCATATGTCACAATGAAATATAAGGTCACAGCGTACTTCAAGCATACTTTATTTATTGTGCGATTATGAATAAAAGGGTTAATCTATTTTAAAGAAATACGTGTACACAATGTTAGCGCATAGGAGTGGTGATTCATAACTATTCATATGTGTAAGTAAATAAATAATTATCAGGAGACATCTAACACGAATGGCCTAGGCCCAATTTAAGCTCTTGTACTTGTAAAAAAATAAAAACATAGATATATCTAAAATTAAAAGTCATGATTAATTACCCATGCCTAGTATAGCATTATATTATCTGTGCCCATGCTCACAAAACAAATATTTGACCTGGAATCACTAGCTTCTTAATCAGGGACACTACCAACTAGGCTAACTGCGTCATCAACGTCATGTAAAATTCCGTAAAGAAGAAAAACTGAAGTAGGTATTTTTTTATTGAAAAAGCTATGTATAAATTAAATAATTCTTTGTAAAATACAAAATCAGCGAAAACCACTGCAATTAATCCAGTGTCCCACAAAATGAGACGAATAAATTGATATAATAAAATAAATATACCTAAATACGACTAGTAACGACTTATTTATTATTTGCGGAAACAACGTCCGGGTCCCACTCCTGTACCCGTAGTACGAAACAATTTTAGGGGCCTGCGTATAGTGGTTCCGTTAATCGAGCACGGTTTAAAGCCAATAGCAGTCGATGGACGCAACCAGTTTACGCAGATGCGTTACTGCAGGTTCGCGCTTAGGGTACAGCTGACTCAAATCGCACTTATACAAAACACTTCATTAGGCCTTTCCCAATAAAACGATGATAAGTTGGTAACTCGGTTTAGCGTACGCCGAGCGGAGTACATTTAGTTTAAAGCAGGTAACCGTTATGCTACAGTAACGTATGTATTTGCTGAAACGCTCGTTGCAATGATAACATCAATCACACGCTACATTCAAAACATTCGTTTCAAAAACTCATTTAAATAGGATGAATACAAATCCTGTTTGGTTCACGGAGTAGGTTGGCCGTGCTGTGAACTAATTTCCAATCAAACCACACACAGAATCTATAATTAGATAACAACAGGCAGTGCAATTCAAATTCTGGGAATAAACTATAAGCATATATTTCCGTATTTATCTGCACATACAAATTTAGCTCAAAATGTAGTTAATTTTGGTAGAACATCATGATTTTGCATACAGTTATTTCAAACATTTATAAATTGTATTAGTTCGTATTAGTAAAGTCATTTCATATTAATTGAAAAGGGAAATAGAGAGAACGTTTTAAGACAGTTACGGCATTAATATCGCTTACCTACCCGATACCCGCACGTAAATTAACCGTGACACGCTTGAAACTCTTAGCGCTTACTTTAATATGCACTGTGCTGAAATTCTCTAAAACTAATAGCGTACGATTACTCTTGTATAAGTTAAACGACTGGTTTAATAGCGGTCCGACTCGGCGCGACTCGCACACCGAGGTGAGCGCACCTTCTCTCACTCGCCTGACCCGGAATTTTGATTAAGCGTTAACTAGATTACACTAAGGGTAAATTGAGACTGTTTCTTAAACTACTAAACAGTTAATAGTGTTTGCCTAAAACTTGCGAGTTTACTCATTGCTCGCTGACATCGGCTATGAGAGTTATAGCGCAAGTTTCGCTATACTGCCGTCGCGTAATCTGAGGCCCTAAGCTATGCAAATTGCGATACAAATCTGCGCCGCTACGGAATGTGCTCGGGGATAGTTTAATAAGTATGGTGATGGCTAAGTATGCATGTAGGTACAGTCGAGGACAGAAAGATGTATACACTTTTTCACCTTGTTCCATTGTAATAACGTCCAAAAGTGTATACATCTTTCTGTCCTCGACTGTACATAAAGTATCCGGAGTGAAACATATAATAGCCTAGCCTTTCACAATTTATTCAGAGTTTTTAGCTGATTAAACTGCTATGCAACTTATATTCTAATGAATAAGCTACAAATTAGAGTAATGTATAAATAACTAGCTACTGCCTGCGACTTTGTTCATTATACAATGAGTATTTTTCCATCCTACAGCCATCCTACAGAACAGAACAGTGTTTTCGGTATAAAAGGTAGCCAATGTGTTAATCCAGGTTATAAGCTAACTCCATCCCAAATTTCATCCAGTTCTGTCCAGCCGTATCAGTGTGAAGGAGTAACAAACATACTAACACACACTCACACACACAAACTTTCGCATTTATAATATTAATATTATGAATATCAAATCCAATACTAGTGTAATATTTTTTGCAGTTGCTTATGGATAACCCTCACAAATAAGTGCCGCATTTAAAACTTGCAGATCTATTAAAAAGCAAACTATACTCGTAACACTAATGTTAACCATGTAAAAATCGATATAGATACCTAGCTTTAAAAAAAAAAAAGATGTTTTTCTTAACGGTCCTATATCAAAACCTTACGAGACTCCAACGTAAAAATATATTTTCCTATTTTTTGGGTACAATGTCCCATATACCTACCTAATGATAGTTTGGTAGTAGCATAGTAGTAGTGAGACTCTTTTTAAAACGAGCTTTTTCACACCAAGTCCAATTTGAATAGATATGAATAGGAACCGAGAAGACACTTCGATTGAAAATATACCTACTCAAGAGCAAAATAACGAGGTAGGTAATGTTTATTTATTTATTTCTTTAAACTTAATTACACTATACATAATAAAGTAAAATGATCGTAATGATGTACTCGAACTCTTTCCTTTACTCTCGCTCGCCAGTGTAGTTCTACGGTCACTTTGAATACTGCTACCAAATTTGGATTTGAATCGATCACGGTGCGAAATCGCGGTAATGTTACCGCTCAGTCCACATAATTTAATGCTTTACAGTGTAAAGTTTACACTAAGATAATGTGTTAGAATACCAAACGAGACTAGGGACCTTGCTTGTTAGCGTATATACCTCATGAGAAATTTTACGCCGATACACACTTGGGTTATACTATATTAAAATTTTGTTTTATTCTTTTATTTTTATTTTTTGTAGCTATCTAAGTGGATAAAACTTAGAGTCATAATAAGAAAGATATTAAGACTCATTGTTAACAATATACATGGCCACATTGAACAAAATAATATCTGAGTACGGAATATACTTAGTTGAATAATAGATTGTTATCTTGATAATCCAGCGTTTGAACCTCATGCGGTAACGCCGGGCGCGCGAAGCTGGCTTTCAGAGATATTATCTACAGCTCGTGAGCTACACTCGACCCAGTTTGAAAAACACTTTGAAGTGAACTTTTGTTCTTAAATAACACCAAGGTAGAGCCAGAGACGGATGAGACAAAGTACTTGCGTCACATGTCTCGGCCCGAGACTCTCGGGTCGGGAACGAGGTCGTAAAAACGAGTTTAAACGGAGGTAGGCTGGCCGGGTACAGCCGGGTAAATCAGCGCAGTCGGCTGAGTGTCCGTAAACTGAATATTTATGACGCTGCGACTTTATGTACATTAAACGCGCCACCGAGACTTGCGTCAAAACAATTTTGCATATCTAAGTCTGGAACCTACTTAATATACTGCAAGTTGGACCCGCTATCACTTGTGGCATCCGGGTTATCTTTGCATACCTGCTTAAGTACGTGTATTACTAGACGAGCTGGTCGCTCATCTACAACTAATCCACTGTTGCCAAAAATATATATTTTCTTAATTAAAACCATGCATCTGCTTTCTATATTAACGCTTACACTTTTATTTTTCCAGAAATAAAAAGCGGTTAACTGCTTGCAGCGAGTTTATCTTAATTGTTCAGCTTAGCAAGCAAACTGAATTTTCACAGTTTTAAAATGTTTCTCAAGCAGTTTTATGAAATATGGGGAGTGACGACATTCAATTATATCTCGGCGTGTTTGTCTAGTCTGTGGTAAATGGGCCAAGTGCAGGTCGCTCTCGAGCGTTTCGAGGGTTATTCATACTATGGAATAACTGCGATATTCTTTTATTTTATTGAGTCTAGAACACAAGTAAATTCAAAACATATGTATAAATCCAGTATACTGACACATCGGCGCTTCACATGAGATTATAATTTCGTATGAGATACTTATTATTGTTCAATAAATATATTTTATCTTTATCTTTTATATGACTGTAGTTCGAATTCAAAATAAGTTTCGTGTATAATTTGTATTAATCTATTCAGACATTTTGAAACAGGAGAATTTAGGGTTTTTATGTGCTATATTATGACACTCTGTTGAAGCAAGAGAGGTTGAAAATGTATAGCCGCCTTAACTTAAACCTTCGAAAGAAAAAGGGCATTTGGTTGCTGTATGCACTTCCTGTAAGTGCACCTTTTAATAAATAAATAAACTACCCAGTCACAGATGCCACAACTTCCGTGGTAGATGACCACATCGTTTGTTATAAAAATAAGTTAAAAACAGGCTCTCAGGCTTCGTTCTGGATATAACTAAAACCAAATAAGAATTAAAAAGGCACAGTACTGCAGATGCTAGCAGCATTTCCTCGGTGAATTGCAATGCTGATGCGTCGCCCAAGGAAGCTGGCGGCTTTGCGGTATCCAGTAGTTCGATTAGTGTTAACAATTATAAATTCGAATCCGATTCAATATTCAATACAATTGTAAGGTAACTAAAGATTTTTTTATTGATTTTCAGCATTTTGTTTGTCTATTGTAGTTCGAGTTTGTAACAGGTCATTCGGTCGCTGTCCAGTTAATTCTTAAAGTTTAAATATTCTATTAATACCAAATGAAGATAGTAGAGTTTTAAATAAGTTAAAGCAAATCAAAGTTTTAAATAGGTTAAAATGAACTCATTATCAATTGGTCAAAAACCATAATAAAAAATATTGTTAACTAGGTAATAAACAGTGATCGGAATAGGTAGAGTATATTTACCTAAACTTGGTGCATGTTCATTCAATAATACATTCAGTCAACAAAGTATCGGGAATTGATGATTTGTTTATGGTTCCAAATTCAAATTTTTGTTTTTTTTGTTGTTGTTAGATTGGCACAACTGTTTTCTATTTTGGCGCGGAGTTTGAGTTGCATCTGTTATTTATATTAAATACAGTGCTGTTTTTAGTTATATCATATCTAGTGTGTATTGCGAATTTCATAATGGACAAAAACATTGAACAAAGAGTTTGTCTTAAATTTTGCATCGCCAATGGAATTTCGTGTTCGGAGTCACTGAAAATGTTACAGAAGGCTTACGGTGATTCGACTTTATCAAAAACACGTGTTTATGAGTGGTACAAAGCGTTCAAAAGCGGTCGAGATGTGATGGAAGATTTGCCTCGCTCTGGTAGGCCATCAACGTCTGCAACTGAAGTTAACATCGCAAAAGTGAAGGAAATAGTGACTGAAAATACTCATTCAACTTTGAGAGAGATAGCCGCCGAACTTTCTGTATCTCACGAGTCGATCCGTACTATTTTAACTAATCATTTGGGTATGAAACATGTTACCGCTCGGCTAGTCCCAAAAGACCTGAATTTTCTCCAAAAACTCAATCGCATGAGAGTCGCTGAGGACATGCTAGAACGAGTCAATTCCGACCCAACATTCATGAAACGCATTGTTACTGGTGACGAGACGTGGGTTTACGAGTTTGACATGCAAACTAGTCAACAAGCTTCGGAGTGGCGCCTTCCAACTGAACCGAAACCGAAGAAACCACGCCAAAGTCGATCAAAAGTCAAAGTCATGTTGACTGTTTTCTTTGACTATCGCGGTGTTGTGCACTCGGAATTCTTGCCGGAAGGTCAAACGGTAAATAAAGAATATTATTTGAGCGTTATGCGGCATTTAAGAGAGCAAATTCGACGAAAAAGGCCAGATTTGTGGAATGAAAATTCTTGGATTTTGCACCACGATAATGCGCCTTCGCACAAGGCCATCATTGTGAAAGAATTTTTGACCAAACACTCAACAAATACCATCGAGCAACCACCATATTCACCAGATATGGCTCCTGCCGACTTCTTTCTTTTTCCTAAACTCAAATTACCACTTCGTGGCACCCGTTTTCAATCGGTAGAAGACATAAAGGAGAATTCGCGCCGAGAACTGAATTCAATTCCGGAAACAGCGTTTAAAAAATGTTTTGATGATTGGATTATTCGTTGGCGTAAGTGTATCGTTTCTGAAGGAGCATACTTTGAAGGTGATAAAATAAATTTGGATGATTAACAAACAGTTTGTGTATTATTGATCTTTTCCCGGTACTTTCTTGACAGAGTAGTATGTTCCCATCTCACTCACGCATGAATGAACAAGCGTCAAGTTTAGGTAAATTTACTCTACCTATTCCGATCACTGGTAATAAACAAAAGAACTCAGAGGGAAATAAATTTTATACCTACTTACTTGATTCTTTAAGAAAACTAACATAAGTATAACAAATAGTAATGTCATACTTAATGTATAATTTAAAGTTGTTAAATGAATAAAGAAAATAATGAATAAACTACTACGTAAGCTTAAAAATTATTGCAGCGCGCAACTGCGCAAGTCAGAGAAGCCATAAAATTTGTAGAGACCAATGGGAGTAAAGAGTACGAGGCTGTTGAATGACAGTGAAGCAGGAAGGTTATAAATAGGAGAGGCGCGATGAGAGGGGATTCGTTCAGATTTCAGGGCCTTCGTAGGTGTAGGTCGCGTTCACGCTCGCATCGGTTGGGGTCATTATTTACGTAATGAATTATGCATTTCATTTTAACGTCGCGTTTTGTTTATCTATAGAGTCAACTTGAAACCTTTTTCTAAATTATTACTTAAAATTAAAGAGGTAATCTTAATTGACCGTCTTATCCTCGCCGCATTTGCATAGATTCTACCTTCAGATCAGCACGGACCGACTAATGGGAAATGGTTCCTGACCTATGCTCGCTTTAACCGACCTCGGAGGAAGGTCGAGTCTTAAATTGATAAATCGCAGTTTTGGTCTAATCGCACCCTCTGTAAATGCTGTACCTACCAATTAGTGGGTCGTGGTAATTGATGATTGTGCTCGAACAGGAATATCTATTTGCTGCCCAGAATTTATAGTTTCGCGATGATAGTAAAGGCTTTTTATGGGGCAAGCTATTAAGGTCACAACAATGGCCATGTGTTTACTGTTTATAAAATTATTTGACTTTAAGGTTTGCTATCTCGCACAGCTTAATAGATTTGAACGATTTATTACATTACTCTAGCAATACCGGATAAAATTCTCTCTCTCGCTTAGTAATAAAAGTCAAAACAAGACACTTTTATTTTAATCTTTAAGTACCTATACTTACACCGTTACACTTGTTATTTACACCGTGTCCAATAAGTTTGGATACAATATGTTTCGAACTATAAAATACATGAAGTTCCAAATAAATTGTTATATTTATAAAATTTCAACATATTATTATATTTACAGAAACAAAATAAAAGAGGAAATAAAAATAAAAGAGCCGCAGTTCCTTGATCTTTAGGATGACGACTATAGAAAAAAAATATAATTTACATCTCTTCTAAAAACTTTACCAAGCCAATTAGATTACCTTTTTTTGTTGTTTAACTCGTTAAATATATGACCTTAATGCATTTTTGTGTCTTTAACTAAGGATAATGTGAAAAATAATTCCGAACAAAGAATAAAGCAGTGTAAATGACGATGAGCGATGACAGTGTAATGTGTGGAGACTCAAAGGTCTCCAAATACGGTTAATGTGTGTTATGCGTGACCAACCTCGCTACGCATTACGTCACATCACGTCGTTTCTGTTGATTTGGAATCACGCCACGTTATCACGTCAAACATGTTAGGTCATTACAGTAAATGCCGGTTTAAAAATAAATTTATCATCCTTTGTTTACTGAATTGCGGTTCAATGGAAAGATTTAGGGTTGTTTTCTCAATCTCCAGAGCACACTATCTGACAGATAAATTTTAACTCTGTCCTTTACTTTCATACGACAAAGAAAAGAAAAGCCATAACTTTTAAGTGTCTTAATTTTATCTGGTGTTTAGAAAAATCGGCCATGAGTAAACTTTCAGTTCATAGTAAACTTTAACTGATAAAATATAATATTCATATTATTACCTCATGAGGTACCTAATGATAAAATTGCTTATCTACAAGCAAAGCACCAAATTTACTTACATTAATTACTTTCCTATATTTTATATCTTTTTTAAGTTGCTTAGAAACAAACAATGAATAATCCCAGAATCTGCAAATTCTAACTTAATATTCGGCTTCGGTGACATTCACGTCTTACTTTATTCCGGGAAATCGTTAATTTCTTTACTTCGTAATTCGTTTTAGCGTTTATATGGCACTCGCAGTTCCGAATTTAATAAATATTGTAAAAATCCCCACGAATCCTATCTGATTAGATCCACATTATAAATAAATTATATGTGACTGACAGTTTTTTATAATAGGTACTCTTTTTATTATTTTGGCAGAAATATTGGTTAGTAGAACACATTGCTCGCAGATCAAATGACCGAGGGAGTAGTGGATTTTCGAGTGGAGACCGCAGGTGAAAACAGACCCATTTCATTTAAAATGACGATAGTCGTGAAAAATTAAAACAATCGTGTTATTGCAAACGATGATATGTAGGCGAGATCTACGCGGAACCAGTTCATCACTATTTTATGCGCTAGGCATTCACCGATGATTTATGTCACTGGTTTACCGTAGTGCTCGGAAGAACGGCGTAGTAGACTAATCGCAATCATCGTGGTGAGTCCAAGGGGAACGCAACGGCGTCGTACCTAAATCCTCTATAAATGAATAAAGATAAAACAAGGGGAGGCTTATCTAGAAGTGAACATCACGATGTCAATAAGTAAGGTAGCCACTAATCAACTTTGTTACAGTATCAAACAATGTACCAACAAGGCGTATTGAGCAGTAGTGACATTTTTATTAGAGCCGTAAAAGGGCCTACGCCGCGCGCCATTATGCCCGCTCCGCCCCGCTGAGTGCTTAATGCACTTAATGGACTCTCTCACTAGGTATTAATTTTGCCGTTTTTGTTTTCGTAACAACCGTAACGAGCTTGTGCCATCTTATTATGATAGCATTACTTATAAAATGGAATTGCCTTAGAAAGATCGCCAACTGAAATAATAAGTCAGCAGCAGCAGCAGCTTTAATTAATACTATCTAGTAGAGTAGCATCAAATTACCAGATAAGTTACGCTATCATATTATCTGACCTCATCTCTATTATTGTAGATTGTTTCGTCTGCTACATTCTTAATATGTACTACATCTCATACGATCTGGTTTACAAAATACGGGCTGCGGTAACACTCTTGTCATAAAGACCAAAATCACGGTAAACTAAAAATAAAAAAAAAACAATAAGTACATATCGCACTCAGATATGTAGACGCTTTACTCCATCGCTTTATTCCCCAGTAGCATGAAAACAATAAATTTGGCAAAGTCAACACTGCGAAGGACGCCAATTTCCAAGAATAATAGAAGATCCTCCCTACCGAAGTTCGAAATGTAAATCGATCTTGGCTGGACTAAGGACAGCCGAGAGCAAACGTTCAACTGATAAAGGCTTTGATAGATGTTCCTCATAAGCTGACGACGCGGTTTAAGCTTAGTTGGTAGTGGATCTACGAAACTAGCGGTCCCGGGTTCTGTTCTCGGTAAGGGCATTTATTTTTGATGAGATACCTAGTTATGAAAAATATTTGTTCTTGTGTCTAGACGTTTTCTTTTTATTTAAGCAAATATATTTTTTTAGTTACATATATTATGCCGTCTAAATTGTATCCATATTACAAGCCTAGAATTTTGCTATTTGCTGTTTAATTTAAAAATATCTAATACATTTGTCGATTTTCAACGTTCAGTATCAAACATCAAACGTCAGAAAGCTGGTGCGCATTTTCGCCCGCTTAGTTTTTCACTACGTATACTAAGAATTAAATTGAAGCTAAGCATAAGCTAGCAAACAAAAACTAGTAAATTGCCTTAGACACATAATAATAAACGTAACTTTAATACGGGTCCCAGTCGGGCTGGATATAGTGGTTGTGATAAACAAATAGCTTTATGAACATGAGCATACTCAAATATTGGTTGAACGTGGCTTCAGGGATACCAGCCAAGATTTACTTCGTGTATCAGACATATTGATTCCTGGAAAATATGTGCCCTCGAGGAATGTTTGAATAGAAGTTTTCATTTTACTATTATTAATGTGAAAATGCGTTCGTTGGTTTATCCACGTTTCAAAGTCCTGTAGACAGTTAACATCAATTACGACAGAACCGAGGACACACTGAGTTCCCACTTTATTATCCTGAAATTCTACAGACAGAGATGACATTTCAGGATGCCCATTGTGACCCTTTATAGTAATATTAAGCGCGGGACCGTAATAAAGAAATACGATTAGCGAAATTAGTGGCGCGTATATTTGAATTGGTTATTTTTGTCTCAACGACACTTCCTTTTTGCCTACGACAAAACTAATTTTGTACTTCTTCTAAGAAACTGGGAAGTACCTACTTAGTTCATTTAGACATTTATATAACCAATGAATTCACATTCTACAACTTCGATAAACTAACTAGGTTTAATTTGGTATATGAAGGGCCTGTTTCACAATCGACAAGTAAATTTATTTGCCACATAAAGTTAGCCCTCTCCTTGTCTATTTGCAAGTGTAAGAAAGGGAAGGGGCGAAATTTATCTGTCAAAATATGCTTTACTTGACGATTGTGAAACAGGTGGTAAAAGTCCGGAACCGCTATTCTACTTTGTTTCCATCGGTTTTTGAGACCATTTATATAGTTTTTTTACAGTACGGCCGCGTGTACAGTCGAAGTCATAAATATGTTTATCTACACACATATCATAAGTCCTCCATAATGCGTTCAGAATCCGTAGGCAATGACCAGCATTACAACAATAAATTTTACTATGATAATTTTCTTATCTGTAGCAGTAACATAATGTTGTTATAACGATATAAGATTTGATAAAGTTATGAGTTTCAATTTCGAACATCTTTGAAAAACAAAACAATTTTATTTGACCTCAATTCTACTATCACTCGAGATGACATTTAATTCGAAATGAAATGTCAATTGCATACAATTTTGACAAATCTCGTATGTTACTTGATAATTTGATATCGAACGATATGATAGTAGAGGCCGACTCTAGATTGTCTCTGAATTAAAAAAAAACTACGGTTGCCGCCATTATGACGTTCTAATAATTGATCAATGCCGGCTATGCCGGTCGTAACATGCGGTTCCTGAACACATCATAGAGAGCTTATAATATGTATGTAGATAAAATAGTGTATGTAACTGTACATAATTAGGCATTAAAACACTCGTGTGATGCTATTATGAAACTCGCCTGTCGGCTCGTTTCATAAACACACACTCGTGTTTTAATGCCTCTCATTATGCAGCAGTCACATAAACTACTATTACACTTTAGTCTAATTCAGTAAATCTACAGGAAATTCGACATTAATGCGAACAGGGGAATGAGAGCGGTTGAAACGCTCGAAGAATTACACATTTGTTTTATAACTATATTTTTATAAAAACTAACAAGCTGAGATTACAGTCGCACAGCATGTCTTACTAACAACCTACTAAAACATAAATGTTAATGTTTAAGCTTAGTTCTCTCTACGTCTCTACATAGCCATGGAGCCATTTAGATCAGCTCAAGTAGATGTCAAGTTTACAAACATAGCTCTATTTTCCTGAATTGTATATTAAACCATCTGAATTACACTACAACTACAGTTAAATGTTATTATTTTAAAAAAAAGTGCCTATTAAAATCCACTCCATGGATACAGCAAGTTATTTTATTTACGCTAGTTCACACGAAAGAAATTAGGTACGTACGTAACTACCCTAAACAAGAGACATATTTTATTCTGATAATGATCTGACTTTATTCACTTTATAAACATGTCGTTTAGATCTTTTCGATAATCTAATCAATCAGTTGCATTTGCAACGGGTCACGGACTCTAGCTCGTACATAAAACGGGAAACGAAGTCAGCCAGTGGATGTAATCTCAATTCACAGGTATAATAAACGAGCCAAAATGACGTTTCGATTTAGCATTTCATTTCGGAAAGCTGCAGTTGCGAGGATCGTTCATATTGTGCGCGATTAGAGTACACGGCTGAAGGAGATATATCGCCGGCCGTACACGGCCGTGGCGCGATGGACTAACAAATTATTGTCGTCCAGGGAGCACGAAATATCGGGCCGAGCCGGCACGTCCGCCCGCGACCTACCAGAAATATATATCTGCTCTCGCCATCGGCAGGAAACTGGAAAACCGAGAGAATACTGAGCGGATCTCTGGCTGAAGCCACGGCTCCCCCCCTCCCTCTCCCCGCTGAATATCGCTGGTCTTACTCGCTAACTGTTAAATCGGTTTTGATCATCTTTGTCTCAAAGTTAAACACTGCGGATTGCAGCTTGTAGCTAAAATGCAATTGTTGACGTTCCATAAAACAGTTGAAAAGGCACAGTGAAATTCACAATTTGTAAACGAAATTAAAACTCAATATAAGTAAAACTTTATTTGACTCTACAACTCATTCGTCTTGAATAAAACTGATTATTTGTTTGAAATCTAAACAAATGGCACTTGCTCTAGATACCGAGTAGATAATTAAAGCATCCCAACAATATACATAAACTCAAATATCCGGGCTACTTAATTAATGGAGTACTATGAACTTGTAATGCATTTCAAATTAACCTACTACAATAAAACATTAACGACCTAATTTGATCCTGAAAGACGCCGCCATTAATAATAAAAAACCGATTTCAGTGCACCCCGCCGAGAATATAAACCATTCATTTTAGAGGATCGTTATAAAGCACTAACACGGAATGATTTGCCCGGCGCCTAGTTGTCAGGGAATTTAGTAGATTCCTGTATAGCTCTAGCAACTTACGAACTCGCGTAGATCAATTTAACTTTAACTATGATACTTAGTAAGAAGATATCTCACACGCGCGTTTGTGAAATAATTTAACTATACTTAATTGTAACTCTACTATATTTGTTATTTACTTATGAATTGTGCAAACTTTTGCGGAATGATGCGGAGGTAAATCCCACAATTGGCATTATAGGGGCTCATGCGCGGGCAAACACCGGTGTAATTCGCTTTCCCTGTTTAATTAGTGTCGTTCCCGTCAAAAGGAATATTGGTGTATAAATGGCGAAGGCTGGCTTTGTCACAGGCGCGGTATATCATCGGGTGCGGAAATTCAAAGGGCGCCGGAAGTACTTGATTTATGAGAGCGGGGCCCATGTACGAGCCAGTATTAAAAATTTCATAAAAATATTCTTTATGAATTGCTTGCATTGTGCTTGGTGGTAAATTGCGGATTCATTTCGCACGGCGACCTTGCTCGCCTTTGAAACGAAAAACTGGGCTACGGGCAGGCTTACTGGCATCAGGTAACTTCTGTTGTAGCGGTATCGTTTTACATCTAACAATAGAAGGGAGCTTATTAATACATTCTACACAATACGTAGGTAAGTAACTACTGAGTTTTGATATTAATTGGATGCTTTAACTTACACATACGTTCATATGAAGCAATAAGGACAGGCTGACAAAGGCCAAACACGTTAAATTGCTAATTGAATATAAACTTTGTTGGAACGACGCATCTCTCAGATCCCTGAATGCCTTGACTGAGCAGGGAGTTCCGGCAGTAGGTATTCAAAACATATCTCGACCATTTTATACTTGCGATAGAAACAGTTTTCCGCATGGTCAGTTGCGGGCGCTTACACGCGTAGTCGGTGAATAATTTGCATGAGGGGCCGCGGGCGCCGCCCGGCGGAGGGCACGGGGCCCGCGCAGCGCCCGGCGCGCCAGAAGAGACATTCGCATTTTGACGACTAATTGCAGCCTAATTGGTAGTTACCTAAGAAGCAAACAGCCCCGGGTTCGATTCCTGGTAAGGGAAAATATTTGTATGATGAGCGCGAGTATTTTTTTCTGAGTCTTGGATGTTTTCTGTGTATTTAAGTTTGATTAGAAGTATGTTTAGATTAAGATTAGATTAATTTGTATGAGATTGTTCTTCGATATATATTGTTAATTTATTTTCTCACGTAGCAAAGACGACTTTGTGAAAACGAGGAGATGCAAACCCCGCCTACAAACTCAAAAATGTCTGCTACGACTCCTATACTCGCTGCATTCAGTGCCTACAACCCGATAGGCGTAAACTGTTCGTAGCATATTTTCACTACATAGAGAAAAAATGCTGCTACAGCCTACATACTTGTACAGCATAGCACTCGTACCATAACTGGCACTGAATTTGCTGGGGCCATGCTTCTAATGCGCCGAGTGCTACGACGAACTAGCGTAGCTGACGAAACTTATAGCAAGGATTATTCTATTGTTTCATTTCTGCTCCGTTTTTCCCGCACCCTAGTATTTTGATTTGCTACAATGGCAAGAACTACATATTGGGACTTCCTAGTAAGTATGTAATACCTGCTGTGTAAGGAAGCCCCGCACCTCCATAACTACAAGTTAATGTACGAAGAAAATAATTTATGCAGTTAAACACTGCATAAATTATTTTCTTCGTACATTAAGGGCCTGCACAAACCGGCGGAGCGCAGAGCAGATCACTTTAAATTTATCAATGTATTTGCTTCCCTATTTTAATTACAATAAGGTATAAATTTAGAGCCGCAGCCGCAGAGTAGAAATCCCCCGTGATGCTCCGAGGTCGGTCTCAGAGCATTCAAATTTATACCTTATTGTAATTAAAATAGGGAAGAATATACATTGATAAATTTAAAGTGATCTGCTCTGCACTCCGCCGGTTTGCGCAGGCCCTAATTTGTAGTTTTGGAATAAGTCAATTTCCTACACGCTACTGCGGGCCGCGCGCTGTGTCCGGGATTTAATGGCGGACGGCGCACGGCCTGCCCGCTGGAGATATTCTCATCTCACCGGGATAACCGCCATTACTATTTACTGGCTTAACGAACTGCAGCCGTATGATTTACCACCTAAATCCTGGCGTAGTACTTTTACGTTAATTGACGGACAACAGTCTCTGGCGTACGTAATTAATTTTTTTAGGGTCTCGTACCAAGTCCTGAAAAGCGAAGCGATTTTGGCGGTTTTTTTCGAAGATACGTAAATTGGGACAATTTTAGTACCTACTAGGTACAACTGCTGAAGGTAACGAACATGAAATAATTTATAAAGAAATTGGGAGCTTAGTAAAACCATACGTAAGAAAATAATTCACCAAGTATGAAAAATAAATAAGTCCTCTTTTTATCTTGAAAACCACAAATAAATAAATAAAGTTGCAGTGTTACAAAAATATGATGAATATTTTAAATTCCTCGTAAATTAATGATCAACGTTCAAGTGAAAATATGAAACCAGTGGAAAATAAGTTTATATTTTCCGTTGCTAACCTACAATCTGTGTTGTCATTGCTCCCGGCATTTAAAAAAACAGATGTAGTCGCGGTTTCCATTAACATAAAACAAGTATGCGTTGTGTTTTTTTTATTCCTGGAGTTTGGAGGACATCTGACTGGTTAGTAGTGGTAGATGGTATCTGCGATGGAAATACGATTTCCTGTTTCTCCTTTATCTTGATCAGGTGACGCAACAAAACATGAAAGCCAAATTGTACATCTTTTTTCAGTTAACAAATCCGTCTTGACGAGGGTTTCTGTTTTTTCCGGAAAAGTAGAAATAAGAAGGATATAACTGCAAATCCTGCTAAATCACGTTCAGGATCTGTTTTTCGATTATTTTAACGAAAATCCGGACATTTTCACGAGCTCATGTATACATGCAGATGCGTAAAAAGGTGCGTCCTCGTGCCTTCCCTAATTAGCGAGGGAGCCGCGACCCATCTTATGTGGTCAAAAAGGCCATTCTCGCCAACACCTGTGTGCCTTGTTTGATTTAACCTCCACACCTCGAATATAATAACATTTTACGCAAACACAGCTCCTTACATAAAGCATCTTTATAGCTTTGTCGACGAGCAAACAGTGTGTTAAATAAATACAGCAATGCCCGATAATTTCAAGGTAAATGAAATGAAAAACCTCTAATAAAAATGTAAGGTCATTTGAAAACCTAATTGCGAGTGTGAAATTAAAGGCTTCTGAGGCGAACTTAACAAGATGGCCGACTGCTGGTGACTTCCTAATTCAAAACAAATTACAGGGTGTTTTGTTTACAAATCTCTTTTGACAAGGGTCCATGGTTCCAGCTTAAATGGACGAACAGAATCTTTTGTACACACGATCTTCGCTTTAGAGTCTCATTAAAATACACAGGGTGGGTGGGACGTATTTATTTGGACTGCCGTTTTTTCGCAGCCAGGTGATCTTTTTTTAAATTAAACCACACTACCTACCTACCTATTATTTCTTAAAGCGTCTTGTAGGTATACAAGGTATCCCGTCAATAGAGGTTCAAACGTAAAATTGAAATAAGTCAACCCCAGGGCTACCAAAAACACCCCCATGTATGATCAGCGATTTTTACTAGTTTCGGATAATATCATTTTAATCTGAATTTTTGTAATTTTCCCTTATGTCCATAGTCACCAAAAACCCTTAATTTCATGTTTTATTTCAGAAGTTTATCAGTGGTATCTTACATTATTAGATTCATTACGAATCAGCAAAGTTTTTAAAACCATTTGCCAGATTTTTTTTTTAATAAACTTTTTAAGTAATCACATAGTTTGTTTCTCCATACTAGGTATTCCCATTGTTTGTTTTTTATTTAGTACGGAAAAATCAACTTTATGCGATATACTAAACTAGTAAAAATCGCTGAACATACATATGGCTGTTTTTGGTAGCCCTGAGTTTGACCTATTTAATTTTTTCGTTTGAACCACTATTTACGGGACACCCTGTACATTTCAAATCTCTTGTCCTTTATTTGGGCTTTGCTACATATTAATGTTCGATTGTTTATTCAGGCATGTATTGGCTAATTAAATTAGATAATAGTCATTAATCTTGGTTATTAAAAAATAAATTCAGCCACACACAAATCACTGTTATAAGGACCAGAGGATCGACTGAGGCGAAAAATAATTACAACTACTAAATTATAGGAAAGAAAAGTGGTTTTCAGCGCGAAACTAAATCAACACATTCGGCGCCGGTGACACCTGGTGCAGCAAAATTACATACTTTTGGAGCTTAGGCGGCGGCGAATGCGTTAAATGGTCAGTCAATTTGATCGTCTACATGATCGAGTACCTACTCGATCGGTACCTACCTACTTAATGATAGATAAAGGTCGGTCACTGCTGGGTATAGGCTTCCCTGAACTGCTGAACGGATTTGGTTGAAATTTGGTACACAGGTTGGTACGGTAGGTAGGGTCGTAGATCTTATACTGGATTGACACAGGATACTTTATCTCGGAAAATTTAAAAGTTTATTTTTTTAATATATTTGGGACATCAATTGTATTACAGTACATTGAAAACTTAAAGCGGTAGGTAAACGAATTCTACGCGGACAAGCCGCGGACGGAGTCGCGGGAAAAAGCTAGTAAGTATATGATAAATGTACTTACATAGAAAATGTTGATACGTTTATCTGATAACGAGGAGACGGTTAAGGGGCAAACGGTTTCTTGCGACATGAACGGAGAATACGAGCGGCACAATATTTTGCGGCGCAGCCGTCATAAAGTTAGTCCGCGGCGATAAGAAGTAGCGAGTGCCCTCTCTGCCGTCGGCGATAAACTCGGGGTATCCATCATACTTAATTACCCACTCCTTTAACAGTTTAGAGGCCGAGAGAAGAATTAACGGCCAGTTGTCACACCGCTCCCGCTCTTGAAGATGTCGCCTTACAAGTATCAGTTCAACTTTGAATCTGGAAGCGCAATTGTTTAAATAGTACCTACCCTCTTTTGTTATTTAAATAGCAACGAGTTTCACTGACATAACGGTTCTGAATAAATTCTTGTGCGGTGTTTGTCTATTTGTAGTGCAGAAAAGGAAGGTATACTGGACCCTATCAGTAATTCCTTAGTCAGACGAGACTTTGAATGATAAAGAGTCATGCATTATAAATAGACGACGCGGTTAGCCTAGATGGTTGGTAGTGACCCTGCCTACGAAGCTAGCGGTCCCGGGTTCGAATCCCGGTATGGGCAAATATTTGAATGATGAGCGCGAGTATTTGTTCCTGACTCATGGATGTTTTATATATATTTAAATATGTAAATATTTCTCTTTATAAGTATGTATATCGTTGCCTGGTAACCATAGTATCAAGCCTAGAGCTTAGTTTGGGACTATGTCAATTTGTGTGAGATTATCGCTCATATTTATTATACTTCCGGTTTCGGTTTAAACTTATCAAAAAAACAACGCAACTCGTATGATAATTTTAACTGACTTGGACCAATACCAAAGATCCATGAAAGTCTTTACGTTTGGTACGGAGATCATTCAAAAAAACAGCGATAAGTATAATAAAAATAAAAGCATATTGGTACTTTTGAAAACTTCGTGCTATTAAAGTAAGTTACAGAAGTACTATATCAAATCATTGTAATTATCCAAAAAAAAAGCCGTGGTAGCCTAATGGTTTTGACCTGCCGACTCTTAAGCAGAGGGTCGTGGGTACGAACCTGGGCTCGCACCTCTAAATTTTTCGGAATTTATGTGCGAAATATAATTTGTAAATTTACCATGAGCTTTTCGGTGAAGGAAAACATCGTGAGGAAACCTGCACACACCTGCAGAGCAATTTGACGGTGTGTGCGAAGTTCCCAATCCGCACGGGGCCCGCGTGGGAACTATAACCCGAACCCTCTCATTGTTAGTGGAGGCCTGTGCCCAGCAGTGGGACGTATATAGGCTGGATTATTATTATTATGATTATCCAACTGACGAATACACGAAAACGTGTTTTTAATTACATTTCGTGACGTGATAGCTCGTTCACGACAGCACTAAAAACGAGGTGTCATGCGGTCGCCGCGTAGCTCAAAGCGTGATATCGTCGAAACTACCTCCTCGATGGATTTTAACGAAATAAACTGTACACGTAACAGGAAACTCGTAAATAAACGAAATAAAGACTAAAATGCACATTACAACGTCAAATTATTTTCCAAAATTCAAAAATGACTTTCAAACAGTAGAAAAAAATCGCTAAACAAACATGGAGTCTTGACGTCCTCTTTTGGCCCGCATCTATGATATATTTACTATCGATGCGTTGTACACTACGAAGGTATTTCCCAGCTTTGACTTTAATGCCAACCGATCACTCGTGACGAACGCGCGCGTCCCGTCTCGCAAAAAAAAAACAAATGAATCGTAAAACATGGCGTCCTATGTATAAACGATGTGGAAATTACACGGGCACGAGAAGGAACAACAGTCCAGTGTCATTTCATTCGTAAATACTGTGGCCATATTTCGCCATAAAATCATAGATTTCACGAAAAATACTAAAGGCCTGACTTCTACCTACCCTAAGTTTATCAATGTGCTTTAAGTAAGCATATCAAACCTTAAAAAACATCTCCATAACAAAATAATTGATTTTGGGTAAAAAAAAAAAAACAAACAGCATTGCAATAGATGTTACCGCAAGTAGATAGTAGGTACGACGAAATTTCATGGGTGCGTTAGAGATTCACACACACGAATAAAACATTGCTAGAGTACCTAGTTAAATATCATGCTTAGCTTAGAGCCTGTGCACACTAGCGTTCTTAGCCCTTAGACCCCCGGTCATAAACGCTAGGTGTGCACAGACTCTTAATAGATTTGAACGATTTATTTCATTACTCTAGCAATACCGGATAAAATCGCTTAGTAATAAAAGGCAATAAAAGTCTAGACGAGACACTAAAAAATAAAATATTTTAAACCTCAAGCGTTAGATCTTACGTTAGAATATGGAATAGATGTATTAATTTCCCTAGCACCTGTCAAATTTTTTCTCGTGCATGCATGCTAAGCCCGCAGGCATATGCCCAGAAGTGGGACTTATAGATATAGGCTGATTTTGTTATGCTCTTTTATTACCCAAAACAACTTTCTTCCCAATTTTGTTATTTGAAAAGCAGCAGCCGGAACACGCAAGATCGCAATATATTTAGTACTCTACCCCCCTTACTAATAAACGTTGAGTAACGGCTGAGTAGTTATACAATGCTTTGTCCTTATCTGTCGAATTCAAATGTCACAATGACAGATAAGGACAAAGCATTGTATAACTACTCAGCCGTTACTCAACGTTTATTAGTAAGGGGGTTTAAATTTATTTAACGTATGCAATAAATCCGCAATTCCGTAACTTTTCTTACCAAATAAGTAGACGAGTTACTTCAAGAAGTAATGTACCTAAACTACTATAAAACTTCATAGCATCATCTCGAAAACTTTGCTAGTTATGCGCGACCAAATTACCCACATCTAATAGTCACATAGACTAAAACTCACTTATCTTTCGAGTTTTTAGTCTGTTTGCATATTTTATATTCCTGGCTCAAGTATGCATCAACAATAAGGAGTTATATGAAACAAGTGCTAAAATGTGCTGCTAATCTTCACCCAAATAACGAATCGTAAACTGTTACATTACTCAATCTAATTAAAAATCCGATGTTAGCAACGAGTGCTGCCTACGCCTTGTACGTGACGTTCCAACCAGCTCAATTCATTGTACATTAGAGCGTAATAGAGGCTGAACTCCTCATGCGTTAATACTGGTGCTTCAATGTATTATGAGCAGGGTCAGTTTGAGCGTATATGCTGAGCCTTATGTCGAGGCATGAGCGGGTCCGTTAATCACGTTCGGCTGATATGCCTCAGGTAATCCCGGCAAGATGGATGACGCGTCGCGCGACAACTCCGGCCCAACTTATCGCGCCGCGCCGCCGTACCACCCAATTACATAATTTATACCGAAAATCCACTAGGATTAAAATATAAAGCTAATAAACCAGTGTATAAATATTTTAAGTGCTTCCTTAAAAACCCCTGTTTCTTCTGGGTTTATAAAAATATGCCCTGAATTTCTAGAAGAGACGGTAAAGTGCCCGACCAACAACACTACAAATTATAAATTAAAGTCTCCGCCGCGCTGAGTTTATGTTTGTCCGGGCTAATCTTAGAACTGTACGGATTTTTATACAGTTTTCTGCAATAATAGAAAGAGGGATTACCTAGGAAAATTATAGGTTATAATTTATTAATTAAATAAGTGCCTTATTAAATGTTACTGTAATTTAAACTCGTATCTAAGTTTAAAGTTTAAATATTATTATGAGCAATAGTTAAGCACGAAAGTTTAAAAATAAGTGTAATTTACCAGCGTAAATCCTAAAATATGAAAAAATATATATTACAATATTACCAGATTGTATTGTAGTTACGATTCTGGTGTAGGATAACAGACTTCAGCTATGGTTAACAGATTTTTTTTATGACAACAAGTCATATTTTTGTTAATACTAGAATATTCTAGTTAAAATATTCTAGTACATGAAAACTTTGATATCGTTTTGGTTACCATCTAATAGTTACAGAGTAAAATATGCATTTAGCATTCAACAAGATTTGTATACTACTTACACAAAATGTGTTTCCTACGATACTAGGTAAATGGTAATAGGTACTAGAAATGATGTTGTACAGAAGTAGAATTTTCTATTCATGTGTAAAAAACGTATAGTTGTCACATATAATACAATAAAATCAAGTAGAATTTACAATATTCTGTTAAAGCAAACTAGTTTTTTTTCCCCGTGTTTTGCCGGAATTACCTTGTTCTATTTTAATTGAAATATTGAATAACTTCTTTTGCCTATAGTATATAATGGACGTAAATAATTAAGTAATTATGCATTATTCTTTACTTAAGTAAGGAATTAATTGTTTAACTCTTACCGAATTTTAACAACAGTTGGTGAACCATGAATAAATATTTAAATAGTTTATACCTAAACGTCAATAGACTGAAAATTGTCATATTATATGACTCGACAACGTTATTATTACAAAAATATAAAATTTAAAAATAAATATAGGTAAAAGATAAGTAATTATCGTAGCCGATATCTCGTTCAAATACTAAATTGTAATGTGTATTATTATTTTTCATTAAAAAATGAAATGTCAGAAAAAGCACAGAAAGCACAGATCGGATCACGGAAGTTCAGCGATCCATCAAGCATAATTGCCGCAGTTCTCCAAGTGTCCAGCGCGCCTGTTATTCGATTATTACTTATCCCATTCCATCATCCAAACTTTCAAATCAAAAGTATTAATCATAAATCCCAACTTGATTATATTATAAAGTCTGAATACTCTTGCGACGTTTCAATTTATTCGAGGCAAAGACATCTCGAGTTTAACATCCTTTGTTAGAGAGGCAAATATCAAAAATTTGGCTTGGAAAGTCACAAATTTGGCATAGAGAAAATCAGGATGTTGGACATCCGTCAGGCGAGAGCACACAAACTTTGAACGGGAACTGTAACCGGATTCTCTAACGAGTCGCAGCGGCGCGCGCCCCTACCCGCGCTTTTCTATTTGCCCCATATTTCCTGTTTGATGTTTCATTTCCTTAATAACACAAATATTACGGAGAATTTTTATTAACACGTTTTTAAAGTTTGTGTTCGCAAATATTGTGCTTAGTAGCTACCATTTTTTGGTGCGGCTCATAAAATGTTCCAATTATTTATTTTAAAGCTCCGCTCTTCTACCTATAGATAATACCTCAAAAAAAAACGAAAATCGACCCGCAAATTCCTATTAAAAAAAATTCACGTATGAAATTTTTAGACCTAAGACGATAAGGGTGATGCTAATAATAAAAAAGACATTTTCCCGCATGTAATTTTGTTAACATTCGTTACGTGAAATTTACCCTCATTAGGCCGGATTCGTTACAGTAGGTACCTGAATAAAGTCATGTTACTTAGGTACATACCTTTCTATACTAGTATACTGCAAGGTTCGGGAGTTTGTAGCGTGTCAGCGAAAAGTCCGCGACCATAAAGCGCAGCAAGCATCATTATGCAGCAGAGAAGCGCGTGCAGCGGCCCCGCATAACCCAGTTAAATATTTGTCGAATCCTATTGGTTATCGGACGCACGCAGCGGTCGCGGTTTAGGACTTAACGAATTATCAGCCCCGCTGTCAGCCCGCTATAGAAGCCAATTGTGAATAATGGTCCGGGAATTATTAATCATGCCCTCATCCTATCGAGCAGGGTTGTCCACCGCTTGAAAGCCGTGGATAAAAGATCACGTGAAGCGAGTGATTTTGGTTTTACTAGGAAATCGGTAAGATGTCAGTGCAAGAAAGTCATTCCTATGTGGAAAGTAATGTAAAGAGACACAAGTTGTTGTTGAATTAAATTGACCACTATGGAACTATGTTAAAAGAACGTACAGTAAGTACGTTCTGTATAAATAATGAATAAAATCGTACTCACAGTGCTCTCACACCGTCCTTCGTGTTGTTGTGTCCTTCTCTGTCACTCGCTGTCATACGCTCTTTTGCTCGCCTCACCCAAACCCGAAAGGTTTTTAAGGGCAATTGCACTGTAAGAAGTGTATTACGATTTGGTTTAGGATAGAAACGTCACTTTGACACTAGGAATCCCAATTTGTTGATTGTACATCCATGACGCCTATTCTTCATGCTTGTAGGTTGAGGGCAAGGCGGTGATTTGGTCACAGGTACAGGGACCCCTCCTGCCTGTCTGTGGTGTTAACCTATACAGCAAAGGTCAATTCCCCGGTTTAAGTGGCCTAACAGAAACCATGCACGCACGAGTATTATGTGACAATTTGTGTCTATGACTTTGGTTTGTTGGTTTGACAAAGCAACGAAATAATCCTCCCTTTTACCGCAGAAGAGGATAAAATCACTAGGTACTTAGTGATTAAATTTCCGGGGAATTTTCATCGGCAAGGCAACTTTTTCTCGAATTCTGCTTCGTATTGTTATGGTCGATTGTTTGTAAACGCAGTCGCTCACCGCTTGGGGCCCGGCCGGCACAAAAGCACGCGAGCTTACTACCTACCATTGTTCCAAACTGGATTTTAATGCGAAATCTGAGGTTATGATAAAGTTTGTTTAATATTAATAGGCAAGGGTTTACCGATATTACAATTGGTTTGTTTAAATTTAGCACTCGTACGTATATGTGGATTGTCTTATTCATTGTTATTTCTTTGTGAGTAAATAATCACTAAAATATATAATGTCCTAGTTTCGAACTTAGAAAATCAGGTTTGACCCGAGTGACCTCCCAGGGGTGTTGGAACCCTATCCAGGTACGAGTAGAATGGGTCAAACACAACGCTTTTAAACTCGATCTGGTACATTAGTAATTTGTTTTAGTCTGGGACTACTCGCGAAGTAATATCCAGCGCTACCCTCAGGCTACGCCGTAGACCCTCCTACGCACCTTTGCGACTCTCATGTGTATACAACAGCTAATCTAATCACAACTACTTGGATACAGAACTACAAGGCAAATAATTATAGAATAGAGTAAGGACATAAATAAGTTTTTGTATTTCGAAATACAACTTTAGTTAGGTAGGTATCGATATCTGTCTATTTTTCGTAAATTTCCACTACTTACACCTAACAATAAGTCTACTTGCTATGTGCCAAACGAAAAAAAAAGCATTTTACCATACAATATTTTTTTTGCTTGATTTCAAAACAGATTTTGACAATACGTACAGTAACACTAAGTGAGCGTCGAGCCCTATAGTCTTAATTGGTACCTACGAGTACGTATTAGACTCATGACCTTGACCAATACAGGAACTTCTGACTCAAATTGGCGTTACAAGGTGAATAACAATTAAAATTACAAGCTGTTGGCTCTACATTGGTTTCACTATAACTATACTAAAATATTTGAATACCATTGCGGTACAAAATGTGCGTGATTTTGTTTCAAGTTACAAGCACGAGCGAAAACCTAGTGGCTATAAATGAGGAGCTAGGGCAGGTCACGTGCAGGTCGTCCCATTTATGCTTCAAGTGAACACTGGAGGAAGCTGCAATTACCTGTGATGGATAGTGAGAGTTAGACGCGCCCGTAAGGGTCGCGTCGTCCATATAACTTTCTTATCTACCTCCGAAGGGAAACTTTATGACATCTTTACGGGAATCGGAAAATATGGAGGACCCTTGACATTATAACGCCAGTCTCGTATCCGGTAGCACGCAATCCGGGTGGGCCTTGTGGGCACCAGCTCCTATACACAATAGCAATGACACCATGATTCTTGCCACCGAGTTCGAATATATTTAATGTAGGTACCTATTAGGCACTAAATAGGCAATTCCTAGGACCCCTAGGAGGCTGGTCTTTATTTAACCCTTTTTAGTGGGTTTTTGAAGACGGTTTTATTTATTTGTTAAACATTATTTTTTGTCACTTTTTAGTGATGCACCTAATATTATTATGTGATAAACTAAAAACTTATTATGTGTAAAGCCGTGGTAGCCTAATCGTTTGACATGTCGACTCTTAAGCAGAGGGTCGTGGGTTCGAATCCGGGCTCGCACCTCTAAGGTTTTCGGAATTGATGTGCGAAATATAATTTGTAAATTTACCATGAGCTTTTCGGAGAAGGAAAACATCGTGAGCAAACCTGCACACACCTGCAAAGCCATTTGACGGTGTGTGCGAAGTTCCCAATCTGCACTGGGCCCGCGTGGGAACTATAGCCCAAACCCTCTCATTGTGAGTGGAGGCCTGTGCCCAGCACTGCCGTCCTAAGCTAAAAGGCGATATCTCAAATTCAATAGCCAAAGCAGATTCAGTCATCTCCTGTTAGTAATGAGGTAGCAATTGCTATAGCAGTTTTGTCCGAGATATCGCATTTTAGCTTAGCAGGGCAGAGCAGTGGGACGTATATAGGCTGAATTATTGTTTTATTATTTTTTATAAACTAAAACACATAAACATCAGAATAAGAAACAATGGCCCAATACCAATATCTCATCACCCTTAACAAAATGTCGCTGTCCAAGATGCAGGGTTGTTAATCATTGAGGAGTTCTCTCGGTAATTCACCATCAGTTGCATTTCACCACATGCATTATAATGAGTATAAAAGTAGCTTCCTATTCTTAAGAAGAGCGGAATCTCCTGACACAGGTATATACAATACTTACTAGGAGGTCCCAACCTTTGCTACTGTTTAATCTCTGTGAAAACAAATAAACATTTCAAACATACGTTCATATTTTTAATAAAGAAATCTCATTGCTGGCGTCAGTCACTTACGACTAAGGAAATCCGGTGGTCATTTCTGGCCTTCATCATCAGTTCCTCTTCACTAAGAGGTGCTTTTGTAATGCAATTTCTTAAGGAATAAAAAAAATTTGTTAACATTAAAAAAAAAAAATATGTTGTATTATCACAGAAAATACAAAGGACAGGCCGCAGCTATCGATATTAGAAGAAGAAACCGTTCTTAGTCTAGGTTTATAACCGCGACCCCCACGATCCGCCTATCATTGCTGAATATGGAAAGGCCCTTAAAGAGATTTTTCAAAGGTAAACTCGTAGAATGGGGAGGAATAGCAATAAACGATTTCGCGGGTAGGCTCTATAATAAATATTGCAAGTACAGAAAAAAATACAGAAATAATTATTTTGCGGAGTCATCACAACAAGCGGCCTCTTCAGAAAGAATTTCAAAGAACCCTTAAAAAAACAAATAATAGACAAGTATGTAACAAGTTTTCACGTTAGAGTAACATAAAAGTAATAAATAACAAGTGTAGTACGTCGGTATGTGCGCCAAATGAAACGGCCCCCGAGGGATCGCGCTGTGATATACAATTTGCAAAATTACATTTCTTTTCAAGTTTCTCCATCTCAACGTCAGACAAAAATGTGTAATAGGATGGACTATTATGAAGATGGATTTACTTATAGCAAAGAAAACAATCTTTTTGCGGGTAGGCTCTGTGAGAGATTTAGAAATCATTATCATTTAAGGACTCCGAACTTACTCGGAACCACGCGTGTTAACAAACGTTCCCGGGCCAATATTAGATTTTAGACAAAGTAGGTAGATAATAATTGGGAGTTTCAAATCAAACTTTAAACTCCCAATTATTGATTCAAAATGCCCAATCTAGTATATTTGATTCGAAATGCTCCATCTGGTTCTTGGACATATTTGATTCGAAACACCCAATCGGGTTCTTGGATATATTTGATTCGAAACTATCCAAAGCTATCCATTAGTAAGATTTTAACACTATTTTTCTCTTGAAATGTTAAAGAAAGGGTAGGTAGTAGTTGTAGTTGTGTTAGATTAATTTATATACATAACCAAAGATCTTCATAAATCTTATGTATGAATATCTACTGGATATGTAATAAATTCTTCTCGACGACAGATAGCGCTGTCTTTTACCCTATTTATTATCCGTTAGATATCGCTGTTCAAACTAAAAAGGTCAAACGAAATTTCTATTTTTTATGTACGCTATAACTACACGGGCGAAGCCGCGGGCAAAAGATAGTATGAGACATGTATTACATCTTTTATTTAATAAAGCTTTACATGTAGCGATTTGTTTAGGACTTATATTTTAGATGTGGCGCCATCTCTTTGCGTTGGAATGAACTCGTGAGTAACGCGTGAGTTCTGTGAACGCGTAAAGGGCTTACCTTATTTGATGTGACCTAAATGGCAGTGATGTTCCTAATATAATATGATTTTGGACAGTTCAATCAAAGGTTTGACTAGTATCTTAAAATTATTTTATTACAATGGCAAATAATAAGTGTCGTTTATGGTACTGATAGTGAATCTTCTTCTCACAATGTGAAAATTAGGAATTTAGATAAATTTTGCTAGCACTATGAATTGGTACTAAATAGTGTAATTAATTACATTTAACCTCTGCGTTTCAACTGTGTTGCAACAGCCGTGGTTGTTTTTGTATTTTTCTTAATTTCAGGTCTTTCAGATCACCATTCACCTTAATATATCTGGTCCATATTATATTGTACCTATGGAATTCGGGGGCGAATATTTTTTATTATTATCACCATTACATATACAGTATGAAAATTAAGTGTATACAGAGAGGGTATAAGCATCAAAGATTTTTTATTGATATTGATGTGCAGCTTGGTTTTCTCCTTTAAAAGTAATTGCATAATTTACTACATTATATAAAATAAAAATGAAAAATTTAACCAATCACAGTGCCGGCTTTACCTATGGTGCAGGGTGTGCAGTGCACACGGGCGCAGGGTCTTAAGGGGTGCCGAGCGCCGCCGCTATTTTTATCGCGCGCCTACTAGAGGGCGCCAGGGAATTTATTGCACTGGATTACACACGGGCGCTACATGGGCTTGAGCCAGCCCTGGCCTAATATACTGGATAAAAAAATAACAGGTTCTATCTTTCAATTATGCTATTAATAACAAAATTGTAGTAAAAAAGCCGGCAAGTGCGAGTCGGACTAGCGCACCGAGGGTTCCGCACAAACTTGCAAGTTGTAGGTATGTTAATAGTTCGAAATCACGGGAATACAATATAATCGAAGACCAGTATAAATTGATACGCAATAAGTATGCACTTTAGTACTTAGTGTGTGTCAGTTTATACTGGACTAATTTTTTATGTGATGTAACTACAAATTAACGGTTTTTGGATTTTTTCCTTTACTTGTGCTATAAGACATTCCTTCTTGCCAAATTTCATGATTCTAAGTCAACGGGAAGTACCCTATAGGTTTTGATTCCCTTGAGAGTCCCTTAAATATGCGGCATAAACAGCCGTATCTTTTGATTGCGTTGACTTAGATGTTTGATTTTTTCACTGATCCAAGGGATTGCAGACCTAAGTATTTGATATTAATTTCAACTTGATACCATCACGCGTTTCTGAGAAAAAGGGTCTTGACAGACACACAGACAGAGACAGACAGACAGACAGACAGACAGACGGACAACAAAGTGATCCTATAAGGGTTCCGTTTTTTTCATTTGAGGTATGGAACCCTAAAAATTATAAAAAAGTGCTCAACAATTTGTTTCAGTTCCATCACTAGGCATACATAACTATTAAATAAACTTTCAGAGCTTATAACTCTTAAATGGCCTGACAGATTTTCACCAAAACTTAGTTAAGAACACAATTGATTAAGTCACCTTTCAAAAACAAAAACCTAAATCAAAATTGGTCCATCGATTTGGGAGCTAAGCTATGATGCCACAGACAAATACACAAATACACATGTTAAACTTATAACACCCATCTTTGTGCATTAGGGGTTAAAAAGGTTAACCTTTGGTTCTAATCACGATCTCAAGAAAGTTGATTAAATCAACTCATGAGCTAGTTAGGTAAGGAGGATTACACAGACAGTCAGGGCAGGTCTAAAAATTATTTGCATAATCATGAAAAGAGAAACATAAATACCTAAAGATTCAACATTTATTTAATTATAAATGAAAGCTAAACAACTATGACTTTAAATACACCTACAACTTAAACTAATGAATGGTGAGTAGTACTATCAGTCCTTTAAAAGTATCTTATCTGCAGCTCCTTCAGACAGCAGCTCTTGCTCGGCAGCTGCCCTTGATGCTGCTATCCTTGGCTTCACATACTTAAAGTACTTGTAAGCGTGGTCACCCAGAATAACAGTGCCATACAATGTCAGCCCAATGCACACTAACACTGCACCTCTATGAAGTTTATCATACAGTAAACTGCGTGCATACTTTTTCATGATTCCTGGTGAATAAAACGTATTAGCTACTAAGAAGACCAGTGTTAATTTCTATATAACATGAATATGATACAAATCTGAACTGAGAGGGAATAAGTAGGTACAGCATCATTTAATCATCAATATCATCATGTAAAAATTTCGTAAACTGACTTGACACATTGAAATTGTTATCACTTCATACTTACTTGAATTTAGTTTGGTTTTATTATAGACAGTACTAATAAACCGAGTGATTATTTGCAATTCGTATCAAATAGTAACATTAGTTGTTTCATGAAATATAATTCTAAATAAAGGCTAGTTTTGGGGTTATTCAAAAGTCAAAGTGACAGTCAGTGTTTTGACATTGACACTTTTGACAGCACAAACAACACACAGAATAAGTACTTGCATAGAAACCAGCCTATAAGAAACAACAAAAGACATATGTTTGACGTTTTTCAAAATCAAAATCAAAATCAAAATATGTTTACTGCCTCATTGTAGGTAACAAATATAAAATAAATTATACAGATGACAAACTATTTATGCGTGCACCACTACAATCTACCAAAATAAATAATAATTGCTACAAACCAATGTAGGTACAACAGTAACTTATATTAAACAAAACTTTCTTGTATTAAATACTAAATGAACTACAAAGTCTTTGTTTTTACAAATTGACGTCTAACACTTTCACAAATTGTTTATAAACATTAAAATACTGACGTAAAATTATTACTAAATGCTAACCTAATTATTTACAGACTTCCGCGGTTCTCAAAGAAATATAAATCATAAAATTGTTTTTTTAACAGGCATTTTTGTACACTATTCTTAAATTTAAACGATGCGTAAGATTTAAAACTATCTGGTATGTTGTTGAAGAGTTGGATAGACATATAGTAAAAACTTTTTGAATAAAGGGTGGTGCGGTGACTAGAATTGGCGAAGTAAAGTTTTTGGAAGAGATGTAAATTGGCTAGGTAAAGTTTTTGGAAGAGATGTAAATTATATATTTCTTTCGATAGTCCTCATCCTAAAGATCAAAGAAACTGCGGCTCTTTTATTTTTATTTCCTCTAATATTTTAGAAATATTTTTTTTACTTATTAAGTTGACATTTGTATACTTTAATGACCGACAAGCTTGTTGCCTTCGTACTTATTAAAAAGAAAAAAAAACTGTCACTTCTATCTGTCATTATCAAATCAAGTAAACATACGATTCAATTCAATACAACGTCAGCGCGAGCGGCGGCGGCCGACACTCTTGCCTCTGATCTCGGAGAATATAACACTCTAAATGTTTTAATAACATTTTCAAGAACCGATCACATGTAATCTCAAACTTTGACATTGGCAGAATTGTCCTCATGGACAGACGCCATTTTAACAAAAAATTGAATTTGATTCAATTCAACTACTCTTTTCTGTTTGCTTGCGTCATGTGATCAGTGTTTTTAGAAATATCTTTAACGAACTCCGGACTTTCGATTTTGCCGCTTGCTCTACGACCTTTGCACGATATTTGGACTTGAATACTGCCCTCATAAGAAGAAAAGGCACATGTGCAAACGAATTGGTATTGCACATGCGACCTTTATTAACCTACACAGGGTTTAATATGCTTCTGTCAATAATTCGCAGATGTGCCCTTTTTTCTTACAAGGGCAGAATAATGAACTAGGTATTGAATCAATTCAATTAAATTTTTTGTTAAAATGGCGTATGTCCAATGAATCGTTTGTTTACTTCGATTTGACTGACAATGACAGATATAGATGTGACAGTTTTTTTCTTTTTCATTAAGTACGAAGGCAACAAGCTTGTCGGTCATTAAAGTTTACAAATGTCAACTTAATAACTAAAAAAAAATATTTCTTAAATATTAGAGGAAATAAAAATAAAAGAGCCGCAGTTCCTTGATCTTTAGGATGACGACTATCGAAAAATTAATTATTGGTGTAAGTCGAAAAGATTACAAAAATTTATAACCTGAAAGTGAGTTTTTTGGACTTAATTTCAAATACTTTAATACTTTATTTTTATCCCCCCTATTTAAATAGGTTAAGTTTTGAAAAACATCACTTTCTCCGTAAGGTAAGCGACAAGCGAGTGCCTTCCTTATACCCCTGCTACACGATCGGGCGGTTGGGCCAACCGAGGGGAACGCAGCTATCTGTAGGAACGAGAATTAAATATTACTATCTCATTCTGACAGATAGCTGCGTTCCCCTCGGTTGGCCCAACCGCCCGATCGTGTGGAGTGGTTTTAAACTTGCTTGACATTGGCGAAATAAATCATAGTAGGTAGCAACACTGATGTAGCCACAAAACGAAGACAGATTATATTAGGTTATTATCACAGAGTAGTATATATATACTAGTAGATATAAATTATAATAACTATAACCTCTTCTTTATTCAAAAATAACTATTAAATTGATTGATTGTTTGTCTAATAATCTGCTACTTACACTACATATAAATTCGCTTAAATATGAAACATAGACTGTTACTAATAAGCTACAGCCTAAGCAAATCCATTACCTCGAAACTACCTCTAAGAACGTTTTCTTCTAGAGTCCCAATAACTCCGGCTAATACTTTGGAAAAACAGGAAAGCACCAAAGTTAATGTGGATAGTAAAACCATAGCGCTTTTGGAACGGCTGTCTTTAGTCAAATGTGACACAGCAGAAGGCGTGAAGGTGCTAGAAGACTCGATTGATTTTGCGAACAAAATAATTCATATAGATACTGGAAATGTAGAGCCTCTGTACTCGGTGTTAGAAGACCGGTGAGTATCATCAGCTAAAATATTTTGCAGGTCAAATCACGCAGTAATCGATCAAATCAAAGATTATATGAAACTTATTCTTATTTCAGAACCTTAAGTTTACGAGATGATATAATAACTCAAGGAAATTGCCAGAAGGATATTTGCAAGAACGCTGCTTTAATAGAGGAGGACTATTTTGTTGCACCTCCTGGCAACATACCACTACTTGATATAGAAATAGAGGAAAATACTGGGATGTGATTGAGACAAAATGATAACTAATTTACAAAAGATAATTAATATGAAAAGCTTCTTCAATGTCATTAGCTCTACTCAAAACCATATTACCTATAATTTCAAGATGCCCACCAACATTTTGCTACAGAACATTTATATAAATTGGCTTCAATCAACATGCTCTAAGAGCAGTAAACAATTTCCTATTTTTTTGTCAAATAACACCAAAGATATTCAGAAGGTTCCGTTTGGTGTGATTAACCCTTGCTCAGTGGATAACAGTGACAGTGTTCTGCATCACAGTTTGTCAAGTTATGCTCCAGACACAAAAACAGAACTGCGGTTGAATGTTTATGTCCCAACTCAAGATGTAATGCAGTGCTTCATTCAATGGCAAAGATACAGAAAATATTGGTGGAGTTCAGTTAGTATAATCAATTAATTGTAGAGTGTTTCATATTTAATAATAGCAATAGAAATCAGATTTAAATATTTGCACTGAGGATTAAATCATTTTCACATATCTATGTCTATATTATCAAAGCATAACTACTGTTCTTTTGAACCAGGGACCAGAACCGCTTACCATTAAAGGGGTTTTCGATAGGGTATTTGATAGACTTGTTTTTACAAACCCCGAGGATGTGCTAAGCCCATTGTCGACTTAGTCCAATAAAAGGGCAACCAAACAATACAGTTAATTCGACTAAGTGCTAACCCAATCCCAATACCCTATCATCTGTTGCCCTTTTTAAACTTAATTGAACAGTTTCAAGCTGTTTTAATCTCTATGTGCAAGTGTTTCGACTTATTATTGCACTACCCAACAATTGAATGGGTAGCGGCTAGACAGGATATTGCCCGAATGTGCAAACAAGAGAGAAGCAATCAATAGGGTAATACCCAGCTAATGCCAAATGCTTAAATATTAAACTACCAAAACCCTAATGAACTTGGTAAGCTCTATGGAAGTGGTGAACTAGTTCAAAGGGTTTCCCCTAACTTTAAGGTAACACTATCATAGGGTAACCACATCAATTTAGTAACCAAATGATCGGGTTACCCTATTGATAGGGTTAATCAAATGGTTTTCCAGTCCATGTTCTGAGCATGCAATCACGTACTTGTTATATACCACTTGATTACTTTAACAGACTGTTTTATGTTATTTGTAGAAGTCAGTGATATAATGTTCTCCCCAATCTGATGCAGATATTATGTACAAAAAAAAGTTCATGTACCTATTCAACAGTTTACCACAATGTTATTGTTCTAAAATTTACATTAGGTTGAGTGATGAGTTATGTATCTACCATGGCATTCACAACAAACTTAGCTACCGCCGTATCAGCCGTATCAAAGATGCGGGGCCCCCAAAAGTAAGCAAAAAGTCGCAGTTAGGTAGAAGGGCCCCCCAACAAATTTTGATACAGGGCCTGTCTAGGGCAAGCTACGCCACTGATTCACAAGATTAATAAAATGCATTTGTTTACCACAGATAACCACAACACCAAGTCTGTTTAGCATAAATGAGATTAAGTATGAGGTTGAGAAAAGTGGTGTAGTTGATATTGTAGCCCAGTTCCCCTGGGGCCAGGAGGTTGTGGAGACAGTGACATTAAACAATAGAGATAATGTGAGTAAATGTCTTTACACTCAACACTACATCCAATAAACACATTCACTACCAGCAATCATCCATCACTTGGAATTAGAACATCCCAGCCATGTCACTAGCACCAAATTTGTTACCTAACAGTGGTCAGAATAGACATCAACCAATTTCTAGACTGTAAGGTCATCAATTGCTATTAATTACCACTTGTTCATACCCTTTAGTTCACACTGCCAGTGAGAATTTTTTCCAAGTTGTCCGCACTGCAAACAGATTGGAAAATAAATTCCTACTAGTCCGGACCCCTTAGCAATGTGAATATAAGAATGTGGATCAGTAGGAATACTTGCAACCAACATTTTCATGTTGAAAATAGCAGTTTTTATTTTAAAAAGGGATTACATAACTAAGATTTTATATGAACTATCTCCTATCTAATATGGAAATCAGAGTTTTATCGTAAGGGAGGCGTAATAACCATTAATAAAAAAATATTTTCTAGGGAAGAGAGAACAGTTCATGCATCAGCTGCTCAACAGCTTTGGAAGGGGCTCTCTTTGTTCTGTTACTGGATGGGCTGAATAGCCACACCAAACATTACCTGAGATTCCATAAAAAAATGGCTCCTTATAAGATTTCATTTGCATTAGATTACAAAGGTACCTATTGTTCATTTGTAACTCTTATGTATATTTACCTACTACCTATTTAACAATTTTGCAGTGTCACAAACCAATAAATAATTAAGATGTGCATAATTTGATTTGATGAATCTAAAGTCTTTTTCTTTCGTCTTTACAGATTTAGACGTAAAAGAAACATTGAATGAATTAGCTATTTTGATTTACAACAACTTAGACACAAAACAAATATCAGCCTGGCTTCCAGATTTTAAGTTATCAATGGAATCACAGGTGAATTTTCAAATTACTTTTTAATTATTGTTTTATGTACCTCTTTATATCAGCCTACGTGAGTGCTTATTCTTGTTATAGATAAAGGAGAACTTACTTATGGGAGTGCCTTACACAGCAATAATCAGCGATAGCACTCTCTCTAAAGGAATCATCCATTTACTGAACAGCAATACGATGTTAGAGGTAAAATATAACGATTTTCAACTCATACCTATATCATATTTAATTTACTAAATGAATTTAATGCCGCACAGTGTTCCAGGAACCCTTGGGACCGGACATTTTTGGCTGACTCTGCAGATCGACGTAGTTCAATATTCTAATTAAAAGTCCAGATGTGACCCCCTGTCAATTCTTTATAGATTTACAGAAAAAAAAAAATCAATTTGGCCATTTCCGGTAGGCATTGAAACGGAAAAATTCCTTATTTTCTTTTATTGTGGATTTATTATTTTTGTCATTTATTTATCATGTGATAATGCATATAATTGTGCGTTTTTTGATCAATTAACCGATCGTCAATAGCTGATAGAGTCAAAGAAATTTACAAAAAACCGTTTTTATTTTTTTTATTTTTAGTCTTAATATTTTTGCACTTAATTTTTGTTGAGAATGATTGCTAGTGTTAATTTCTATCGCCATAAATAATATCAGTTGCAAATCTCATGGAGTATCCGAGATATTGAATTTTATCATCATCATTGTATCATCATCATCATTTCAGGTGAAAGACGTCCACTGCTGGACATAGGCCTCCCCCACTTGCCACAAAGACCCATGGCACTGCCTGCGAAGCTGTGGATAAATGATGATGATGATGATACAATGATGCCATTATAAATATCATTTCATTCTTGTTCATCCATTTATTTTGTTCGTCATTAGATGTTAGTGATCGTGATCCAAAAGAAGTTAGTTAATTCTCCATAATTCTATTGTTTTAAATGTCGACTTAAGCCGTTGCTTGTTTTTAAATAAGTTCCTATCAATCTATGAAATAGTACTTTCGATATTAGCTATTAATATAAATCAGGCTCTTCGACGGGAAAGTTAAAATTCAATATCTCGGATACTCCATAATATTTGCAACTAATATTATTTATGGCGATAGAAATAAACACTAGCAATCATTCTCAACAAAAATTAAGTGCAAAACCGTTAAGACTAAAAATAAAAACGTAAAAACGGTTTTTTGTAAATTTCTTTGACTCTATCAACTATTGACGATCGGTTAATTGATCAAAAAACGCACAATTATATGCATTATCACATGATAAATAAATGACAATTAATAAATCCACAATAAAAGAAAATAAGGAATTTTTCCGCTTCAATGCCTACCGGAAATGGCAAACTTGAATTTTTTTTCTGTAAATCTATAAAGAATTGACAGGGGGTCACTTCTGGACTTTTAATTAGAATATTGAACGACGTCGATCTGCAGAATCAGCCGAAAATGTCCGGTCCCAAGGGTTCCTGGAACACTGTGTGGCGGGTTGGTTTGGGGTATAGCATTATTAGCTCCTGTTATTGATAATTGTACTCACAATTAATATGGCTCGCGTCAAAGCCCTTACGCCGTTGACCAAGAGTCTATTATTGCTTAATCCGTGCGTCATATTATCGTGTCTTGCTATACTGTACAGGTGTACACTCCACGGCTCTACTGCCGGGTTTCGACTTAACACTATGAACCTGTATAATGGGTGATTCCACGATCGTTTCAACACCCGTCAGTCCCTTGATCGCATTAAAGTTGAAATTTCTGTAGCTTTGGATGTCATTTTCGGTTATTTTGTAGAAGTCAGGGCACTCTATAAAATAACCGAAAATGGCATCTAAGGCTACAGAAATTTCGAATTTAATGCGATCAAGGGCAGGCTACCACCACTCATAGAAAATGATAAAACCTACAATTTGAACTCTGTGAACAATTTGAACTGTTTGTTAATACGCGCTCGCGCTAAGTGTATCAATTGCGTCGTCACGATCAAATTAGGGTTGTCAACATTACAATAAAAATAAAATAAAATACTTTCGTGCGCACAAAGCGGCTAATAAAATAAGTTTTTTTTGGGGGGTATCTTCTATGCATATTCACATGTAAGTAAAACAACGTGGGTACGATAAAATGTGTGTAAAACGTCGTTGAATGTAAAACTATAGAATGAAAACATAGAAATCTATCTTAATAACCATGAAACCCTAAGTAAATATGTTGTACAAGCAATAATAAAACCTAAATCCAATTGATCTAATAGGTATATGCCTACCGCGTGGCTTAAGTCCACTCCACTTTGTATTACAAATGAATTATATCATTACATAGTATTAAACTCACCTTTCTTCGTTAGCTAGAAGTGTGAAAAATTATAGTTTTTGATTATTTTTCTTATTATTCATACATCCATTAACCGCACAGTACCTATGCATGATTCACCATTTTGAACTTAACTACTACTCTAACGCTAATACCTAATATACAACTTCAACTTTACGAATAAAATTAAACCAATATTAAATAACTTTGAGTAAGTAGTACGTCAATGGTCACAACACGTGCTAGCGACTGAATGAGCGCGCGGTCCGCGCGGCGCCAGCGCCACCTAGCGCCGTCACACTTGAATGCGTGCCGGCGCAGCGTGGCAACATCGCTGGCAGCCCGTTTCGATAAGTCCGTTCCACAGGTGTCCAAAGGTCAGAAAACGCTAGGCTAATACCGGATGTACTTTGCGGAGTGGTGTATCTGTTACGAAGTAAGGTAATCTGTGTCAAGTGACTGACGGCGGTTGAAACGCTTGTGGAATCACCCTAATATAAATAATTTTATCTATTAATTAATGTCCTTCGTCTATTATTTATATTCAAAATTGCCGAAACAAATTTGTCATTTGTCTAAATTGCCATGTTATTTTTCTACAATGACAATAAGTATTGTTTAGACAATATCAAATATACATACACTTACATAGGCCTCTAATTCTCGTGCCACCTGATGTGAAGCTTCATTTAGGATAAATTAAATTGCTCATTCCCAAAATACCAGATTGCATACATAGGTACAGATGTAGTGCAAAATGATTTTCCTTCGTACTTTATCGGAAAAGTTCGTATTTATCGTGCTCTCTCAATTAGCTTCAGTACCCATCATACCACAGGTCGCATTTAGCAGCCAATATATATATATATATAGAGTGGCTATTACGCAATTCAAATAATCGCTGTTGTTTTGGTTATATTTACGGTTTACGTATATAACTTTTTTATTATAATGCCGAAACCACAAAATAGAAGAAAACGCTTAGGTCCTCCAGTCCAGGCATATTTAACATACAGCTGTATTTTTTATCAGAAATAGCAAATTCGAAAATAGCAATGATTCTCAATATTTTGGCAAAGTTCAACAACGAATTTCAGATGCAAAGGGCATTTCTCGGCCAACAATAATAAAACTAATAAACAAGAAAGAAGATAACAAGAAAAATAAAAATTCAAATCCAAATGATGTTAAGTTAGGTAGAGAACGCAAAATTTTCTGTCTAGATCTTGATGACTTTCATTACGCATTAATACGACGTATGGTTTATAATTTCCATTTGATTTATAAACTAGTTCCTACGATCCAGGCCCTAAAGTCCAAATTGATGGAAACGATGAATTTTAAAGGCTGCGATTTTACATTAAGAAAAATACTTCGCCAAATGGGTTTTCGATTCAAGAAAATTACAAACAATAGAAGAATGCTGATGGAAAAGGATGACGTAAGACTAAAAAGAGTAAATTATCTGGACTTAATAACAAAGTATAGATCTGAAGGGACAGATATTGTGTACACGGACGAAACATATGTTCATACATCCCATTTAACAGGAAAATGCTGGGCGGATTTCACGGATAAAGGAGTGAAACAGTTAATTTCAAAAGGCCAACGTCTTATTATTGTACATGCAGGTAGTGCTAAAGGATTTGTTCCGGGTGCTCTGCTTATGTACAAGTCTACTGATAAGACCGGTGATTATCACGATGCCATGAATATTGTAAATTATGAAAAATTGTTTCAAAATCAATTTATTCCCAACTTGTCTCCAAATTCTGTATTAGTAGTGGATAATGCTGCTTATCACAATAAATATGTGGAACGCCCATCCAACTCTAATACAGCAAAGCCGCTAATGGTAAACTGGATATAAAAATATAATATTTCCTTTGATCCATCATTACCCAAGGTACAACTATATGAAATTATTTGTCGTCATAATAAACAACTGGCTGTGTAGAATAATCAATAGACAAGATTTTACATCAATATGGACACACAGTGTTAAGGTTACTGCCATACCATCCCGACTTCAACCCAATTGAAAACATAATATTATGGTCCCAGATAAAAGGTTACATATCAAAAATAGACATGAATATGACTACAGTAAAGAAATTGGTTGAAGAAAAAAATAATATGATTGGCCCGGATGAATTGAAGAAAATGCAAATGTGAAAATGAATATCGCTCACAAGAACACTCAATGGATGATCATATTGATAGTATTGTCATTCACGTCAATGAAAATACTGACGATGACACGTCTGAGTGTAACTCAGATTGTGAAATAGAAAATGTTGAAAATATTGATCCAAATATTCAAAAGGTAATATTAATATTTTAATAAGTAGGTAATGTTTTAAGTGCGTAGCGTCCTGAGTTTTATTATTGTAAATATTTCAAAATACGTATGCGTTATTTTGCTGCATTTTATGTTAACGTAAGGAGATAGTTTTTCGTTTTCGAATGAAAATAAAAGTACTACTTACCTATGAGTGTATTTGTAAGTGTCTTAGGGTGGTTATAACATCTCTATATTATTATTATTTTTATCATATATGGGTTAAAGTGCAATATGATGTAATTTTTTATTTTGACATTTGACACTAAACAATAAAGTTCCATATCAATAGATATGAAAACGTCACTCGTTTAATACAATCATTGATTGACAGTTCGGGTGCCATCGTATTCCGATTGAGATCCGAGTTTTCCCGAAGGAAAATCATTTGCACTACATCTGTACTGTGAAGTTCGCTACGCGAAGCGTGCTGGCTGCATCGAAAGCGGGCAATATTTGAATTTGAAATCTAATAAAGAAGAATGTCGAGTCGTAAATCAACCAGTTCGTTTTATTTTGTATATTTCCCGCACATATTATAGGAGTCAGGTAAAAAAAGTAATTTTAGAATAACACACCTTAGTAAAATCAACAATAAAATTTAAACTTGGGTAGCATATTTGATCGGACTCCAGTAAAGGTGGATTTAGATGGCGCATGACACAGATAGTCCTGATCCTGAACTAGCTGTGTGCCAAATTTTATCCAAATCCGTTCAGCCGTTAAGACGAGATTGAAACACGGCTCGTGCTAAATAGTTTCAAATAAATGAGGTGTGAACATTGAATGTGAACTACTGGGAATATACCTTTTGTTTTCAATCCACGACGCCCCCCCCCCCCCCCATTCATAAACGTTGCACGATTGGTAGTGGGGTAACACTTCGTAGCTTGAGACACTATCTAGAAATATAGTGCCTTTTTGTTTGAATAGATTTTTTTTTCTGTTCCAGGAGCAAATGCACGTTGCCGATATTAATAGTTATGCAGCGTTATTGTTTCCAAAGTAGATATATGAGTTATAAACTTAGTTACTAATTAATAAAACGTTTTAATTTTGTCGCCAGTCTTTATTGCCTTATCATATAGATAAAAAGACAAAAATCTGACTTTTTTAAATTTATTAAATACGATAATTTTGTCGTACGACGACACCTACATACAATAAGTTTAAGCAACAACCTCTATTACATGGAGTGCTATTCAAAAGATGAAAAATGTTCAAAGACGACACCGCCTTTGTTGTTCTTATACAAAAATAACGTAAGTGCCAATTTTAATATTTTGCTACACACACACAAAGTTTGAATTTGGACTTAAAAACGATATGGACAGTGTGTCGCGGAGATCGCGATATCTACCACACTCCTAGTAAAATTGCCTACTTTCAAGTGGCAACCCCAATAGAGAAAAAATAAAGTTTGACAAATGTGACAGTTGGTTTAAGCGGGAATTTTGGTAGCGGGAGCGACTGTGTTGGTGGACGTGAAAGGTAAAAATCACAAACATGTGAGTACAAATCAATGTTTCAGCTCCCCGGTGAGTTTATTATAACCTCCTTAATGTTATTATGCTGTGACGATACCATCTTATAATTACCATCATCCTATGTGTCGGATGGTGATCCTAAGACAATGACAGAGAAGTTATGGCAGCGTACAGAAGTGGTGTACTGTGACTGTAAAGTTGTAAAATTGTCATCTGTTGCGGGATCACTATCTGTCGTATTTATGTAATAATAAAGTAACCGGGGAGCTGAAACATCGACCTGTACTCGCTTGTTTGTTGTTACCTTTTCACGTCCGCTAACACTGTCGCCATTCCCGCTTAAACCCACTCACATCTGTCAAACTTTATTTTTTCTCTATTGGGATTGTCACGTGATAGTAGGCAATTTTACTATAAGTGTGGTAGATATCGCGGTCTACGCGTCACAGTAACCTTGTTGTAGAATAGCGCGTCCTAAAATAAATTCATTTAATCGATTGTTTTAGCTAACACAGAGTTGCAGAAAAAAAAACACTGGAATAAATCGCCTTACTTAGATCTGTTTATGCCGACAGCATTTAAACTCCAGGAAGAAAAGGTTACCACTTAATCGCTTGGGGTGAACAGTTACATACTATAGAACTACCAAGGAAGATTTTTTTAGAGAATATTAATCCACATCCATATACACAAAATTTTATATAAAATGCAGTCAAATTTAGATTATTTATCTGAGTTTACCTTTTATACAGTAACAATTAGCTTACTCATTTTAGATTGCAATGTACTTGGAAAATTTGGCAATTTGATGTCCCGAAACGCGGTTTTTTTTTTCCAGTTTCAAAGAAAACCGTACATGATACATGAAGTGTGTAGGAAAGAAATAATCCTTAAATCCTTGATATGAAGGAAACGATATCACCCTTTATTTTCGCTTAATCGGATACGGGATATGAACATAGTCATTTATCTTTTTTTTATAGCTTGGTTTTCTTGAAAATTACGCACATTGCGAATAAGGTGTGCGTTTCGGGACACGTTCGGCTCGCTGGGGGGTGACGCTCAGACTTCGCTACTCGGACGACACCTTTATTGTTTTCAATTTATCAAGAAGAATTATCTAGAAGGTTTTTTGAGCTAAATTGGAATAGGCAGGGTTAAACCTTACCTAATAATAAATTTTTTTAACATAAATACCGTAGATACATAACCTACCCATAAGGTTGTAATTTGTGCTACTTTTTAGCTGTCATTAGTATTGAAAAGAGTAAAACCCAACTGTCGAGTTTTAAGACTGGTAAAAATAACTGTCATATTTGCCTTAATTTTACCTTACCAACTATTTTCTTTTTTAATGCAACTCGGCATGAATATGAAGCACTAGTTCGCCATTGACTCCTTACAAGAACTTGCATTATAAGGTACTAGTTATATTGAGATACTAAATAATTGCATCCTACACTTATTGTTTGCCACCTAATTTGGAAACATCAGGAATAAATGTATAAATTTAACTACTTTTTCATAATGACGAACCTCATTAGCCATCAGATATAGCATGAGAAAGTAAACGCTCCTGAAGAGATCAAATGTAATGGAAACTAGTTCCTGTTTATACTTTTCATGCTAATAAATTATACCACTATAATCAATATTCTCTCCATCCACTAATAATGCTGGATATTGTCAAAGGAAAACTACTTCTATATTAAGAATACCTATGGTCCTTTTTTAATACCTTCCCTTTAATGCATTTAATTTCATATAAATAAATAAAAAATATACAGTGTGTTTATAGAATCCGGTCTTATACTTGCAAGTCCCATGTTTGGCTTCTTTTATAATGCCAAATCTTACTCAAGAAACCTATGGTCAATCAAAGTTCTGAAACCTTACTATGATTTGCTCCTGACCCGTCACCTTCCTAATTGGTCATCCTCATCATTGGTGATAAATTGGTGATGAAGGTGATAAATTTGGAATATGACCAATTAGGAAGATGACAAGTCAGGAGCAAACCTTTACTATAATAAAATAGAAGACAGCCATATGATATTATACATAAACATAATATTAGTAATACAATCCAGCTTAAGAACCAGTTCACAAAAGTATCAGTAAATTTTGATCAGTTTTAGTACATTTAATAACAAAAAATAAACGTTTTGCCACTGTCGATATATAGGCTAAAATATACAGCACATATTATTTTTGCTTTTAAGAGTAAGTAATAATAAGAATTGTTAAATGTATTAAGTATAAAATACCTCGCACATAATTAGCTTTAGTTATCAACATTTTCTCAACTATACTGACGATGGTTGTACAACTAGATCTTAGGTAAATTATTGGCTTATAAAAACACCTTCACACATTTCTATCCTGCATAAAGATTCAACTCAATTAAGCTGGCAATTGCAATTTCTTCCCTTTGAGAACTGTAAAAAAAGAAATTTTAATTAATGGCAAGTTGAATTACATTTGTTTGACAGATAAGAGTAATAATTACCTTTAGTGATGTAGAGGTAGAAAAAGTCACAGTACAGGACTGTTTGCACGACACCCGCCACAATTGCTATTATTTCATAGTGACTTTCAACAACATAACGGTAAACCTGGAAACATGAAACATGTGTCTTAAAACCAAGCTCCCATCTCATGACTTGTATATTACTGTAGTATTGCTTTTCACAGCTGTCTACACATTAAACAAAGAACATAGTGAATATTTTAATTTTTAAATAAATTTGGCTCAGAGACAACCATTTAAAAAAACATTACTTCTATAGAAAACATTCAATAAAAAAAAGCAAGAATGTCCTTGGTTATTTTTATTTACTAAAATTTGGAATAATCGATTAAATAACCCATACAATTGCTAACTTACTTAATGAAAGACCTTGAAACGTTGCCCCCTCTCTCTACACTTATTATAATACCTGGTTCACATTAATTCCAGTGAATGATTCCAGTAGAAGTACATTGACGAGCATGGTTTTCACGTTTAACGCGAGAGCTATTGTAACGACGCAATGTACTTCTACTGGGATTTGTTACTGGAATAATGTGAACCGGGCATAATACGTTATCACACTATCACAGTCACTCACTCGTCATTTGATCGAATATGCGTTCGCGTTCACGCGAGTCGCGCGGCGTTATCATTAAATGCCATTGAATCATAAAATTACGGGACAATATACTGTCCCATATTGGTTTTGCCAAATTACAGGACAAGGAAATATGCATGCCTGAAATATAGGACAACCCGTAAAATATGGGACATCTGGTCACCCTATCCGAGACCCAACATAGCTGAGTGTTAGGTAATTAAATAGGGTTTTGCATGTACTTTATTTTTCTACTATGGTGACCTCTTTACATTGGAGACTGCTTCTATTTATTTATGTTGAAAGTGAATTTTCAAAGTGCAACCCTATTCTTCCATACATAAAATTTAAGCTGTTAGATAAATTAGGGGCTTGCATTTGAATTGCAAGGCAACTGCAAATTATGATTTGTATAGTTTATGCACTGTCATCAAAACTGCATGCCAACTCAATCAAATTCCAGTTTCCAAAATTCTGCACTTAGAAAATAGCCCTAGGGAAACAAGATGAGATAGCATTTTGTAACATGCTATAGTAATTTGACCCTTACCCAGTTCAGAAGATAGAGGGCTCTGTATGATCCAAGAGCGAACAAATAGTGAGATGTGATGCTTTCTGCTTCTCCAGTCTTAGAAACCAAGAACAACTGTGGCAGGATGGCAACTGCTTCCAAATATATGGAAAATGTCCACATTACCTAGAATAAGCAATTCAATTTATTATTGGGATAAAACTAACATTTTTTATAAGTTTTTTTTACAAGCTTTTATTTAACTTTTCTTGTATGTTAGTTGTATATTTGCATCAAATCTTGCAAGTAAATTTTGAACTTTATTAAAACAGGCTGAAAATTGAAATATGTCAGTAAACCCAATGACCTGATGATAATCAGTAGATTGCAACATGATCTTTACTGTACTTAAAGTAAACCCCCAGTTTGGGCTTTAGTTTGGTCTCAATAAGCAGTGATGGTAGTAGTAGTAAAAAGTACAGATAGTAAAAATAATTCTCAAAAGTAATATAAAATAATAAAAAAAATTTGATACTTATTCTTTCATGACACTACTTTTGGTAAAAAGTATTCTTATTGGAATTGAATAGTACAAATTAAATATAAAATTTACTAATTGGTCCATTTGTTTGTGGGCAATAAACTAAATAAGTAATGTTTAAATATATATTTTATATATAGTTTGCCTCTGTACATTCTTTTTTCATGTACATCTTTGTAAACTTGTTTATATGTGCAATAAAGAGTTTACATACATACATATATTTAGTGGTTCAAAGTACTTCTGAATTAAATGTGTAGATTAACAATATTCATACCTCTAGCACAGTAAACTCATGGTGAATCAGCAGAGCTAACACCAGGCATGGGATTAACAAGAACTCGATTCTGAACGTGTCGTGGTTATGATCGTAGGTAGCTCGAAATTTGACGTAAATCAAATAAACAGTTGCGCAGGAGGCGACGATGAACACCAATTTCATAACAGTATTATAAGCAGAGACGTAAGTCGTCAACAAATCCAAATATCGCATCGTATACACTATGGCAAAAAGTATCTGCGACTTTCCAGATATGCCTGAAAACAGAGAAAAATCAAATATTACTAAACGATGCCCTTACTGACTACATCGGCAGGGAGAAATTAGTCTACATAACATAACAGACGCTGAGCATGCCGGTCATGATACAACCCTTAGAGAAACCTTATTGTACCTGCACATGATCTCGTTTTCCAAATTTTGAGTAATAAAATTATAATAGCTAGGAGGTGAGACAAATCACCAAGTAAACGGAATATATTCATGATTTAATAATATATAAGAACACAGCTTATCTTTACAACGCCGCGTATACTACCATCTATCAAGCGAAAATGACGTGGCTAAATGACAGCACAAGCACTGGATTTGACTAGATGTTGTTTGAGAAGACCAGAACCCAAAGTAAAACTTAAGTACGGAAAATATTTGAAGTAATCAGTAAAAAAAATATAATTATAGGATTCGAAATAAGTTGAGTTATCATATTTAATTTAAATTTATAAAAACAACAAAACAGCTAAATAAAGAGAAAGAGAAAAAACATACTTTGTAAGACGATCACGAGAGTGCTGCGTTGTGTTGTCATCCTTTATCTTTAGGCCGCATTTACACTTGTAAGTTACTTACATAAAATTTACGTAAGTAACTTACGTCTAAAAAATATGTTAAAAGTTGCCCTCACATCTAAATAATTGTTGTGCCTTACAGGGTCCATAATGATCCTACAACTATTAAGTTAGTTTAAATACCATCTGTATACACATTATGGAAAGCAATAAACGATTGAGTATTGAGTCTGTATTTACACATATAAGTAAACTTACTACTGTAAGTTTACTTTTAGCATTACTTACTAGTAATGCTTACGTAAGTTTTGTGAGTTTAATACGTAAAATATTACAAGCCCATTTACACATAACTTACTAAAATCAGAATCGAAAATGCCTTCTCATCGTCAAGTTCAAGCAGCTGTGGCATATATCATTTTAACAAGAAAGCATACAAAAACCCTTGGCTGGAAAACAGAATGCAAGAAAGAAAGGGCATCAAAATACCGCAAATTTGATACGTAATTTTCGTTAAGAAACGTTTTTTTTTTCCAACGTATTTTTATTTTTGTTGTATCGTAAAAACGGTAAAACATGCAAGCATCAAATTTGGTACAGTTATATAACAAGCCTTATAGAATAACAATAAGTACTAAAATACAGCCAAATATGTACGGAACCTTCAGTGCGCGAGTCCAACTCGCACTTGACCTTTTTTTTTATCTTTGCCACTTTGTGACTGAATTGTGCTTTCTAATTATGCAATTACCAAAATATTTCCTCTGGAGTTGTAGTAAACATTCCACTTATTTCATTATGAAGTTTTGTTTTCACGCGGTTTTTGTACTCTTTATTTCTGTAGTCCCAGGGAATGGGATGTGATTCAAAAACAGTAATTAAAGTTTCTACCTCAGCTGGTGACCAGTTTTTGGTTTGTTTGGCCATTTTTGGCGGCAACGTAAGTTCTCAAAACATCGGTTTGCTTCGGTAAGTTGTTAGACGATTGTGTAAGTAAACTCGAACGCGTTTAGACTTATAAATTTCCAACTTACGCAAGTACTAGTAGTAAGAAATTACAATAAGTTACTTACAAAGTGCGCTCTGTGGTTTACATTTGCAAATTTACGTAAGTCACTTACGTGAGTAAAACTTACAAGTGTAAGTGCGGCCTTATACCTATGCTTTATACCCATAAACCTGATAATAATTTTATAATCTATAGAAATTTAATTTGACATTTTCGTTTCGAATTACACAGAAAAACGTGACTTCACGAATCCACGTGCGATTTATTATACAGTTTTTAAGTAATTATAGTCAAAAAGTAGACATTGAACAAGTGAATTACTGCGCATAAGCGCTACTTATACTAAAAATGGTGCGCCATAATAATCAGCTGCCTAATAACCTAACACAATTGCAAAACTTGATCAAAAGGGACCCGGATTCGTATAAAGAAGAATTCCAACAACAATTGGCTCATTTTGAGACAACATTGGAAATATTCAACCTAAACCCAACGCAGTACAACAAGAAATTAGATGAGCAGGCTATGTTCCTTGCCCAGGTTGCACATTGCTACCTCGAAGAAATGGCTTTCTTTCCACAAAAAGTAATTGATATATTAAAAAACCATAATACAACTTTGCACAATGATATGCGTCTAGCTCTGTGTAAGTGTTTGATTTTACTGAGAAACAAAAATATCATAACACCATTTGATTTGTTAGAGTTATTTTTCATGTTATTGAAGTGCCAAGACAAACACTTAAGAGAGTTTCTAAAAACTCACATTATCACCGATATTAAGAACATGAACATCAAGCATAAAGATATGAAATTCAATTCAACTCTTCAAAATTTTATGTTCTCAATGCTGCGCAACTCGGATGCTAAAGCTGCTAAATTATCGTTGGATATTTTAATAGAGTTGTACCATAAAAATATATGGAATGATCAAAAAACCGTCAATATGATTGCTGATTTAGGATGCTTTTCTAAAATCACAAAGGTAATGGTTGCTTCTTTAAAGTTTTTCTTGGGCCGAGATGAAGCTGAAAAAGAAGAGAATTCAGACAGTGAGGATGAAGTTGATCCTAAAGACACCATGATTGCCAATAAATTCAACAAGAAAACCAGGAAAAGGGATAAAATGGTAGATAAAGCTAAGAAGGTTGCTAAAAAGATAAAAAAAAGAAAAGAAAAAGCTCCAATTTTCAATTTTTCAGCCCTGCACTTACTTAACAATCCTCAGGGTCTTGCTGAAAAACTGTTCAAACTCATGGAATCATCTAATGAAAGATTTGAGGTTAAACTTATGTGTCTAGATGTTATCTCAAGACTTATAGGTTTACACAACTTGTTTTTGTTCAATTACTACCCATTCATTGCAAGACTCCTTTTGCCGCATCAAAGAGAGGTAACAAGGATATTGCAATTTGCTGCCCAAGCCTCTCATGAGCTAGTGCCAGCTGAGGTTATTGAACCAGTCATGAGAGCAATTGCAAACAATTTTATCACAGAGAGAAATTCTACTGATGTTATGGCAGTTGGTTTAAATGCAGTAAGAGAGATTTGTGCCCGCTGTCCTCTTGCTATCACTGAGGATCTCCTCAGAGACCTAGTACAGTATAAAAATTACAAAGAAAAGTCAGTTATGATGGCAGCAAGATCACTTATACAATTGTATAGACAATCAATGCCTACTCTACTGCATAAGAAAGATAGAGGGAGACCAACTGAAGCTTCCATAGAGCTAAAAACGAAGAAATATGGGGATATGGACATAAAAGACTATGTGCCAGGCTCCGAAGTTTTGTTGGAAAAAAAGCTTGTAATAGATGATAAGCAGAAGAAAAATAAGGGCAAAAAGAAAAAGGCTAATGATTCTGACAGTGAGGACTGGGTAGATGTGAACTCATCAGAGTCTGAAATTGACATATCTGACAGTGATGAGAACAGTGATGATGAAAGTAATAATGAAATAGAAGAAGAAAGTAATGATGAAATAAATGAAGAAGAAGAACAAAATGATGGTGACGAATCAAAAGAAGAAAATGATAATAAGCTGGTGGCTGAAGAATCCAGTGCCAAAAAAGGAGAAGACCGCAAAATATTAAAAGCTAACAGAAAGCTAAATAAACAAGATATTAAAGAAAAAGTTGAAACTGCTAGAAACATTGCGATGGAAACTATATTTACTGATGAAGACTTTAAAAGGATCGATGCTGCACAAGTGAAGAAACATTTAAGTGGGGTGAAGAGAAACAAAAGTGTTGTAGATGAAGAGGAGGAGTCAGGAGAGCTAGTTCAGCTTTCTGCCATTGAAAACATCCATAAGAAAAGAAAGCATGATAAGAGCGCAAGGCTTGAATCAATTCACAAAGGGCGTGAGGAAAGAGACAAATATGGATACAAAGATAGAAGGAAGAATATACACTGTTCCAAAACTAATAGGGAAAAGAGGAAAACTAAGAACTACCAGATGGTGAAGCACAAAGCTAAAGGAAAAATAAAACGATCATTCAAGGACAAGCAGATAGCTTTTAGAAACTATTTGATTAAACAAAAGAAAATGAGGTAATTCCTCAAAATGTTGTTGACACTTAAAATAAAATATTATTATCATCAATACTAATTTGTTTCATTAAGCTCTCATTTAAACAGACTATTTTTCAACACACTTGTTTTAAATTTACTTCATTTTGGATTGATAATAATTCAAAAGTTGCAACTAGTATGACACACTGTAACAATTTTTATATAGCCTATAACACTTTTGACACTCGCATGGTTTTGGCGAATTTATTAAAACCGGTTCGATAGTTTAGGAGCTACAGAGGAACATCTGATTTTTGGTCACAGACAAACATTACATACCAAAATAAGAGTAATGATTTTAAAATCATTACTCTTATTTTGGCTTTGCGCAGTCAGGTAAAAAAGCGACGCATTAAAAAACTAACGTATCTGTCCTAACCCGACGTTAATTTTATATTTATATACATTTTTAAAGTTACATAGACTATAACCGTTATAGTTTCGCCATATCCGTCTACCTATACTCTGTAGATTTTTGCTTATTGACACCAATCTTGGTACGTGTCAGTAGGTCTACGTTAATCGCATTAGTCAGAGGTCCTGTTATTACCACCTCCCAATTTCAGTCATTAGGTATTTTATTTATATACATTTTTAAAGTTACATAGACTATAACCGTTATAGTTTCGCCATATCCGTCTACCTATACTCTGTAGATTTTTGCTTATTGACACCAATCTTGGTACGTGTCAGTAGGTCTACGTTAATCGCATTAGTCAGAGGTCCTGTTATTACCACCTCCCAATTTCAGTCATTAGGTATTTTATTTATACAAAGTCGATTTCTTAAAAATGTGCTAAGTATAAATATCTTGAATGTTTCAATTTTTTTTCGTTAACGGCAACATCTTTGTTTACATTTTTTCCGTAAGATTAAAAATTAGACTGTAGGTATGGAAATCCTTAGTAGGTAGGTACTCGGAGATATGAAAAAAAATTACTGAAAATTACGCTGTATGGGCTTTTAGATCTTTGTGCCTACCCAGGACAGGTTTATTATTTAAAAAAAAAACTATACTACTGTCACTGTCACCCATCAAATCGAGAAAGAAATTGAATTGAACGAGATGAGATTGGTAGCTACAAAACAAAGATAGATAGAGATGAAATTGAGAAATCGTAGTTGAGCACAGTTTCAGTTCTAGATTATCAAAACATCTAAATTTTGTTAAAGTTGATAACTAGAAGATAACGTACGTTAAGTGTGATTCGTTTGTGTGTTTTCTTCATTATGTTAAAACCAAAAGCATTAACGCAAGTTCTGAGTCAAGCAAATACAGGAGGAGTTGAAAATACTCTGTAAGATCTTTGAATTTGCTTTTTAACTCGGGTGGTTTTGTCTACTCTTATTTGTAACGATATTATTGATTATCAACTATATATAGTAACAATATTAATGCTACTGTTTGAATGAATTGTCTGCTAGTATTTTGCGGAGGCCGTTTTTTTCTGAAGCGCTCGTAGATTCACTCTTTATTACAGACCTGTAAAAGATCGCTAATGACTAGTGTTACTTATAAATGAGATGATTAGATTGTCACAACACTTCATACAAAATATCCCATCTCGTTGTTTTTGTCAAACCAAAGGAATAGAAGCAAAATAGATGAAGAGTTGCCTATGGAGTAACCCCAGATGTAAGCAGGACTGTATACATAACAATAGCTTACTTCATTTGAAGTAGACCATTGTTTCACCACATTTCAAATAAGTTACTTCTTCAAACTGATTTAAATGTTGTCCTGTCCAATACTAGTATAAATGTGGCTAATTTAATAAATAAATGATTATGTTATTTTAATTTGTTTACAGATTGCTGAACCACCAAGGGGCACTTCTAGCATACTCTGGTTACAATGACAAAGATGCCAGAGTAACAGCTGCTATTGCCAGTAATGTCTGGTCAGCATATGAGAAAAATGGACGGAATGTCTTTAAAGAGGATAGGCTGCACCTAATATTAGTCGATTGCAATAATGGTAAAATTGCAATAACAGAAGTGGCCAACTTGCTACTTTGTTTGTACGCCAAGGATTCTGTGGGTTTTGGAATACTCAAAGAGAAAATACATGCTATAGCACAGTATTTAGAAGGACCACTGAAACAAGTTGCTAGCTCTTAATTTAGCAATAAGTGTTTAATTATTACCTACCTTTATATAACAATTTTATACATGTAACTATTAAATATATATGAAAATATATGAAATGGTAGAATGAATGGTATCTATACATATATATCAAAGGCAATAACTCCCAATTGACTGACTGACTCATCAACACCCAGTATGCCAGCAGAAATCAACACTAAAAAAGGCTAAAATCGCATTTATTGGTATGTTGTATGCACCAGTTAGGGTAGTGTGAATCCCAATTTGCAACTTCGAAAAACTTGTGCTCGCTGCGCACCACTTGAAAAACTGCGAAGTTTTGGGACATTTTTCACTTTTTGTTCTAAAAGTCAAAAACTATGCATCTTAGAAAAACGAATTTGAGGTAAGTATTAAAGCTATTTAAATTTCCCACAAAATGGTATATAAATTTGTTTTATAGGAGCAACACAAATGGTAGAAAGGTTATAAAATCTGAAAAACTATGTTTAGTCCATTATCTATTGAAAACTATAAATTTTGAACACTTCGTTTTATTTTTCCCGTGAAATATAAGTAATTATCTAGAAGTTATGAGTTTTACATATTTTGGTTCATTTTTTGAACATCTTTGGTTATAAATCAAAAAGTACGTCATGGAAAATTATAAAAAAAATCGTTTTGAAATGTGCAAATTGAGCCCTTTCATATGACACCCCACTTGCTATAATCAAATCACTTTCATATTTCAACCCCCCATTCTAGACCCGTTTTTAATTATTTCATTTTTTTTTACTAAAAATAGATGCGGGCAATCAAGTTATACTAGTATGCCAAATTTCAAGTTGTTAGCTTGTGTAGTTGCTGAGAAAAACTGCTGTGACATACAGACAGACAGATAGACAGACAGACAACAAAGTCTCACCATAAGGGTTCCTTTTGTACCATTTAGGTACGGAACCCTAAAAACAACTTTCGGCGAATTTGGATAAACTACCCCTAAGGGGATGAAATGGGGGTGGAAGTTTGTATGAAATTGAAGTTATTTTTTAAAGTTGGAGACGCGAATATTGGTATAAAGGCTACTGTTAACAAATAAAAAATACAATTTGTATGAAAGTTTCTATATCCCTTCATGATACGTAATCTGCGGCTATTCCCAGCACCATTCGCACCCCTTTGTCCACACTGCGGACAATTGGGTAGGTAAAGTTTTTGGAAGAGGTGTAAATTATATTTTTTTTCGATAGTCGTCATCCTTAAGATCAAGAAACTGCAGCTCTTTTATTTTTATTTCCTCTAATATTTTAAAAATATTTTTTTAGTTATTAAGTTGACATTTGTAAACTTTAATGACCGACAAGCTTGTTGCCTTCGTACTTAATGAAAAAGAAAAAAAACTGTCACTTCTATAATATCTGTCATTGTCAAGTCAAGGCAGGGGGCACACTTAGAATGGTTCCCATTTTCATTGACGGTGGCGACCTCTGGAGTGTTGATGAAAATACAAAACGTCAACTGTCAAACATGTGTCCGTCCAATGTCAGTCAGTCAAGCGTTGTCTGTGCGGAAATGCGTTTCTCCGAGTTCTCTCATTATTAAATGTATTGCTGAATACTTTGTTATTGTGACACCATAGAACCGCGTCATAATAAAGTGACATACTGAGAGGCACAAAATAGACGTCACTTTATTATGAAACGGTTCTATGGAGAGTCGCAATATAATGTTTCGGTGGTAAACTGTACATGCCTAGGTACGTATATATAGTATAGCTTTAGTTCAACCACAACTCTCTAGGTGGCAGCACTTGTCATACATTAAAGTTTGACAGATATGGAAGTGAGTTTTTTTTTTTTTTCCTTAAGTACGAAGGCAACAAGCTTGTCGGTCATTAAAGTTTACAAATGTCAACTTAATAATTAAAAAAAAAAAACTAAAATATTAGAGGGAATAAAAATAAAAGAGCCGCAGTTCCTTGATCTTTAGGATGACGACTATCGAAAAAAAATATAAATTACACCTCTTCCAAAAACTTTACCTAGCCAATTCACGGCACACCTTTGTCCACAGTGTGGACAAAGGTGTGCCGTGCGGACAACTGGGAATAGCCCCCGATCTGTACTTTTTAAAGGAAAATACTGACTCTCCGCAGACGAAGTCGCGGATGGAAAGCCAGTTAAATATAAGTTTATTCATAATAATAATAATAATAATAATCCAGCCTATATACGTCCCACTGCTGGGCACAGGCCTCCACTCACAATGAGAGGGGTTTGGGCTATAGTTCCCACGCGGGCCCAGTGCGGATTGGGAACTTCGCACACACCGTCAAATTTCTTTGCAGGTGTATGCAGGTTTCCTCACGATGTTTTCCTTCACCGAAAAGCTCATGGTAAATTTACAAATTGTATTTCGCACATAAATAAGTTTATTCATATTCTTACCTAATAAATAAAAAGCTTGATTCAATATTAATCAGGTTTTAATATAAATGTTGTACATTCTAACAATAAAGGCTTCATCAAATGGCCGGCTTGGCGCGGCGAGTCTGTAGCGTGGCGCGTTCTTAGCATGGAAATTAACAGGTAATAATACTTAGCAGCTATGTGGCGAGGTGATTAAAGTGTGTACCTACATCACTTTGTTTGATTAACCCCTCGTAAGCATGGACCTGTGGTCAAATTTTTGATATCAGTTTGCATTTTTTTTAGTTTATTTTTTGGACTATATCATGATCCGAAGAGGCTAGAACTTAATATTTTTTTACAAGGAGTTAAACAAATATCCTAAGTACAGTATCAGTACTGAATGTAGTTTATTAATACGGACTTTCATATTCCGTCAATGTAGGACGATTCCGTTACTATATATACTCGCAAGCAAGGTATATAAAAAAAAGTTGATTAACCTGATTACTGAGCGTTGTTGCACGGTTTGTATCAATGTATTATTTATTGAAATTCTAAGAAACACGTGTCATGTCTGTTTATATGAGTTGTCACAGGGATCATCCTAGATCACCCAACTATAAAAATTTTTATAAAGGTACCAGTATAACGTTATAAAACTGCAGTGTGGGAGCACTAGGTATCGAGTCGAATTTTACGTATAAAAAACTTGTTTCTTAACCGTCGAAACTTTTAATTAGGTATTATTAATCTGACAGTAGGTTATAGGTAGGGTAGGTAATGGTGTTTATGTACAATATGCATCCAAAAACAAACGAACACACGAATTATCTGCGATGTCGCGCACAAGCCGATGACCGGGAACCAAGTTTTACACAATTTTATTATTCGGCTATCAGCATAATGTTGAGCACGCTGTAATCTCGTGGAGTTTGTTACCAACTTAACAAATTACACTGCTATATATAGATATATATCGCGGTGTCTTGAAAATGAACGCCGCGATCTCGCCCCGCCAAGTAATAGCCGGTCAGCGATAACACAGGCGAGTGTGTAAGGGCACTAATACAGTCGTACCTATAGCTTGGCAAAAAAGAGTTTCACGTGGTGACAGGTGGAATAACAATATTCTCGAGTAGCAACCACCAGATTTTGGATCGCCAATTGTATTCCGAACAGCGCTCCGCTCTTTTTTGCCAACCTCTCTGATACCTCGGGAATGTCACATTGCAGACGTCAAACAACAGGACTATACAAGACGAGACGTGTACAATGCCTCCAGTCCACTCAATCATTATCGTCATTGAGCACGACTTTGTACACTTCATTATATAACTTGTGCTTTTCCCTCTTGTGTACTTTTAATTCGTGGCTGAGCAACTTTCGCCTGAAAACATTAGGTATTCTTAGTAAGCAACACACAAGCAACGGGCACAACGCTGATTACGAGTGCTTTTTCAATGTTTAAATTTTGTTTTGCTTGCCATTTGTATTTGAGTTGTAAGTGTTGAATAAATAATTTCAATTCTATTCTATTCAATTTCAGCCCAATCCAATATCGTCAACTGTTTCGTCTGTTTCAAAATGGACTTGCAACATTTGCCAACTATACCTAAATTAAACATACCGACATACCAACGACCAGACACGTAAACCTAATTAATAGCTTGTGACAGTTGTAATGGAGGTCCATCACACAATTAAGATTGAGTCTTTCTAGGCATTCAATTAGGTAATTAAATACTGTATCAAGAATGAATTCCCGGCATTCATTTTTTAAATGTATCATTTACATACCTGGTCCAGAGATCCCGACCGCATATAGTACATCTGTACCTTACATTTAAATGAGCTGCCTCGTAATGTTCTTGCAATGATGTTCGTAAGCGGAATTGCTTTTTACATTTACTGCACTGTAAGAGAATTGACAATCCCAAGTATAATGCGTAGTAGGTAACAGTTATGTTTCGTCTTGAGTCGTAAATACAGTGAATGTGTTGTGTTACATGCCATAGAAACAACTCTGGTACAAATATCAGGGGTTCCCAAACTGTCACCATTGTACCATCAGGGTACTAAGTGTACACTCGCGTCATACAGGCTTCCTAAATTTGCAGGCCTTGCAGCAACATTATTCAGGGATTGGTATCTCATCTCAATGAAGGGCGTTGGTTACTTCCAACCAGCTAACAGTCATCTTTCAAAAAATTTTGGAAACCCCTGGTATAAATAGATAACTTTAAGCCTTGGAGCTATTAAAATGGGTACTAGTGAAAGGTGAAGTAGCTATAATATGATTGCAAAACAATACCTCAAACTTTTTATTGGAATGTGTAAGTTGATGTTTTCTTAAATTGCCGGGGTTAACGAACTTTAATGGACACTGAGAACACAGGTATGGTCTTTCCCCAGTGTGCACTCTCATGTGTAGAGTTAGGTATGCTTGCTGTTTCCCCTTGTATGGACACAAAGGACAAGAAAAATCGAATTTGTCAGAGTGTACTAATCTGAAAACAAAAAAAAATTACAATTTGCTTTGATTTAATAAACTAGTCAAAAAAAAACTAAAGTATGTTAAACATGGTTTTCAAACATGTCGAGGTCAAAGAAATACAGATGATTTTTTTTGAGCAATTCCTTAGAGTTATAATAAGTTGAGTATTTTCGTCACGGGACAGGAGGTTAGGGCAGGTGGTAGGTAGATGTCGGCAAGATAAAATTGGAGTCCTAATTCAATTCAGGTTAAATTTAGTAAATATCTAGTCCTAGTTTAACTTACAAGTGATTTCGCAATCCACCTGACGAGTAAGATATTTTTCCACAGATGTGGCATGTGTACTTCTCAGTCCTCAAATGTACTATTTTCGTGTGCCTCGCCAGGTTGGCAACTAGTTTCCCGCACAGGGGACACGGTGGAGAAATGCAATTTTGTTGGACGCGATGTTCAATCAGCAGTGCCTGTTGAATAATCATATTTACTATTAAGCTATGCATTGGTATGATAGGTTTCCAACGGGGGAGGTATCCCGGCGATTCTGGCGACGGCGTACATAGGCCCTTCCCTAATTGAAGTCCCGGGTCCGTCCTTGCCAGGAGGCAGCAGTGAGCGCTAAGGCTGCTTTTCCACCAGAGATGTGCTAAGCTGCGTAGTTAAGGATGTGTTGATATCCACCAATTAGGATCGACTATTTTCATAGGTTAGCTTTGGTGGAAACGGGAAGCTTTGACTTCACTCACCGTTTAGCTACCTCGCACATCTCTATAGTGGAATGGCACCCTAAAGCCGGGAGGCAGTAGAGGGGGGTCAGCAGGTTTACCTGTTCCGGTCCCAAGGCGATCAACAACATTCACAATAGTTAAAGTGCTTTGCTCCATATTTGGCCATAATTGTGCGCTGCGTGTTAAAAGCATGAAATTTCTACCATGGATAGGATGTTCCTCGATGATCATTTTCAGATGTGGAGGGAAGTATGATTCGTCCACCGGGGGAGAGGGGGGGTCAGTAGGTATCTGGATCATTGTTTTCATTATTTTTTTACTGTTCAGTTAACGCTACTAGGGCTTGTGTGGTATCGTTTTCGTATAAAATAGATACAAGGACATTATTAAAAAGTTGAAGCAATAGTTTTAACTTTTTCGGTAAAAATATTATTTTTTCGTATGGAATCATATCTTTTATGCAGTAAATATGAATTTCTTGTATCTGTTTTATGCGAAAATGATACCTACAACACAAGCCTTAGTAGCATTAACTGAACAGTAAAAAAATAATGAAAACAATGATCGAGATACCTACCTACGTACTTACCCCTCTCCCCCGATGGACGAATCAAACTTCCCTCCATATCAATGATCATCGAGGAACATCCTATCTACGGTGGAAATATCATGCTTTTAACTCGCAGCGCAAAATTTTGGTGCGAAGTACTTCTATTACAAAGGCTTCAAAGTTTCAAACACATATTTTTGTGATGTTTTCATCGGATAGGAATTAATCACTACCGTCTATAACACCGGCAACTCAAGGGTTGTTGATCCGTTGCCAGCCTTTTAGGGAAATTAAAGCTCTTTTCTTGAAGGCGCCCATGTTATAACTGGTCGAAATTATTCAATTTTGGCTTGATGTCGAGGGGAGTGCCCAGAGGAAGTAAAGGTTAAAGGGGAGTCCTTAAGGGAGGTATAAAGTCATGCAAGAAATATATTAACAATCCTTGTAACATTGAAGTTTTCCTTGCAGAGGGGGAGGTTGACTGGAAAAGATTGTGAACCAATCTGGTAGGTACTTCCTCAATCTTGGTTCTACAGGTGTCCCATAAGTCGCACGTCACAGTGACACCGGAGGTAGACCAGTCTAAGACGGACCGAGCCACCCTTTTTTTTTTAACGGGTCGGAAATGCGTTACGCATCATCCCCACACCTAGCACACCACAACTAGCCTAACGTTACTCCAGTAAAAATCACATGGTTTTCAAGATGTGCCAGTTTAAAGTTCTTTTCCAGTATAAACGTTAACTGGCATAGGTATCTTGAAAACCATGCGACTTTTACTGAGGTCATGTTAGGTTGGTTTGGTCCGTCTTAGGCTGGTCTACCTCCGGTGTCACTGTGGCGTGCGACTTATGGGACACTCTGAATAAATGGATCAGCAACATCTATAGTAACTAACGAAATAAAATTAATATTTATGTAAATGAGTTAATGGGTTTTGTTTCCTACCTCTAGCCCACTGAATTTAAAGTAGCAACCTTTTGGGATGTTACTGGCTTTCCTTCTACATGACTCATTTGCTTAAATAGTTTTTAAGTTCTAGTTATTTGAAACATTTACATGAGAAATAGGTATATGCTTACCAATATTTAATGTAGGAGTACTTTATTTATTTACTAGCTTTTGCCTGCGACTTCGTCCGCATTGATTTTAGAATTGGGTCCAAATATTTATTTATTGAGATCTATTAGGTTACATAAACGTAATAAAGTATGCTATATGGACTATGGTTCTAATCACTAAATAGTTGTTCAGTTCCAATGATGTATTTAGTTAAATCAGTTGTTATAATAAAACCATGACTTAAGATGAAATAATTTCTTATATCAAAGTTAACAAACCTTAGAATCAAATGTAAGTTCACATCTGCGACATTTTATGACTTTAAATGGATTGGGATCTCTTTCTATAATATTTGTGTCTTGATAATTTGATGAGCTCTGTTTTTTCTTCATATAAATCTTTCTATTTGTAATATTCTGATTAGAAAGTCTTCTCTCTTTCATTTGTTGAATAATGAGGGCAAAATCATGCTTGACCATTTCAGATGAACTAACACCTAAAAGTTTTAATTGTATTAAAAAACTCTAGGAAATTAAGTATAAACTGCGCTAATAAAAAATATATTCTAAAATGGTGGCCACTCTCACGCCATCACTCACACACCATAGTGCTACTATATTCACACAACCCCGGTATGATCTGCACAAAAAGACTATTGTAACAGTGATTCCAGATTTACTGATAAAGCAGTAGTAAGGTAGATACCTGATTTTGAGCAATCTACTGATCTACTGACTTATTTCTAACAATTCAAGAAATCTACCTACTTTTCTTATATGAATAAATAATACACGATAACTGTTTTACTGACAATACCATTATATCATTCATATTACAAGCCACCATTTTGGAATCTATTCTTTATTGGCACGGTTTATACATATTTGAAAGTTCATAATTCATAAAGACCGCATGCATATTTACCCCTTTCTGGTTGTGTTTGACGAAACAAATTGGCTGATGATTCGCATTTCTTTTTGAAGGATAGTGATACTTTCAATTCTTCTAAGCAATTATTACAAACATATTTTGGGTAAGAATCTGAGCTACTCACCTGCAAAAAGTAATTTTTTAAACTCTTACAGCAATATGTTTTAACCAGTCGTAAGCGGGAGATGAAAAAAATACCACGTTCTAGTCTCTTCAGATTATGATAAAGACCACAAAAATAATTAAAAAAAAAATATAAAAAGATATCCAAATTTTGAGCATGGATCCATGTCTTAAGCATATGATGGGTAAAATGTTTATCATTTTGAGTTTCAATATGTTTATATTATACCTAGACCATTATACAGGGTGGCCAGAACATTGACGTCCAAAAAAAAACTTAGGTACCTCGTGTCGTGGGGTATCCGAATCACCCCCATGTATGTTTCGCGATTTTTGATAGTTTTCGAGTTATGAATTTTTTTCTAATTTTTCGAGAATTTTCGACCTAAACAACTTATTTAAAAAAAATAAAAAAAATTAGAAGACTTTTCAAGACTATTTTTTTGCAAATAATTCTCCATGAGTTGTACTTTTATGCATAAAATAATCAGCTTCGTAACTTTATTGGAAGTTGTGAAAATTTTGGTGTAAAGGAAAAAATTTACGGTCGGCGAATTAGACTTACATTTTCAACTTTAAATTAAAAATCTAATCAGGTGATTAGACAGTTTCTAAGTGACTTTAAAAAATGCGCTAGACTATCAGCTTACATAATCAATAAAAAAAAAGTAGTGTTTAACTGGTACTTTGGCTAAAATTGGCCTTCAAAGACAACAAGGTGGAAAATTCTTAAAATTTTATTTATTTATTTATTTAATCTTTATTGCACAAAAACAAGTACAAATGGCGGACTTAATGCCTAATGGCATTCTCTACCAGTCAACCACGTGTCCAATCGGAAATGTATATAGGTAGTAGGTGCACAGTACAACAGAACTAAACTTACAACATAACATAATTACCTTATAACATATTATAAATAAATACATACACACACACACATATATATATATATATATATATATATATATATATATATATATATATATATATATATATATATATATATATATATATATATATATATATATATATATATATATATACCTTTTACTTAAGGTCTTGTTCGTGCAAATACTTACGAAGTATTCGCTTGAAAGAAAGCCTGCTAGGGGCTCGTCTAATATCGAGTGAGAGCGCATTCCAGAGACGGATTGCCTGAAGGGCGAAAGAATTTGACATGAAACCAGTACGGTGAAAAGGAATAGTGAGTTTAAGAGAGCGGGAGGAGCGTAGTTCACACCCTGGACGGGGAGTGTCGAAAGTAAATTTACGTTTAAGGTAAAGGGGGGTTGAGGGCTCAAAAAGGATCGAGAAGAGAGTGGACAGAATTCTAAGAGACCTACGATGACGAATGGGAAGCCAGTTAAGCTGACGCCGAAAAGAAGAAATGTGGTCATATTTACGAAGACCAAAAATAAAACGTATGCCACTGTTGAGGAGACGATCTAACCTGTTAAGGGACTCCTGGCTGAGGTTAGTGGTGCACACATCAGCATAATCGATAAGAGGCAGCACAAGCGCCTGAACAAGTAATTTCTTGGTACTTACTGGGAGAAAGTTCTTATACCGATATAGAGCGCGGAGAGTACCAGTCACCTTGCGACTCACCTCGGAGAGCTGTCCATCCCACGAGAGACAGGAGTCAACGATAAGGCCGAGATTCTTAACCTGCTTAGACAGTGAGATTACAGCACCATCAAAGGAGATCGGTGCAATAGCGTCACTATCCAACTTCACAAGCTGACGCGGACTTCCCACGATGATGGCCTGACACTTAGCAGGATTGACGGAAATACCGAATCTACGAGACCAGTCTGCAATTTGTTCCAGGTCATCATTAATAAGCGAGATTGCCGTAGAGAGGTTAGAAGTGTCAGCCTGGGCGTATACTTGTAGGTCGTCTGCATACAGATGGTAAGAGCTGCCAAGCTTGGCGGTAATATGATTTATAAATACAGAAAATAAAAGAGGGGAGAGGATTCCACCTTGTGGTACTCCTGTACTAAGGTCACACCAATCCGAAATCGTACGGCCGGCTCGCACTGCTTGAACACGACCAGAAAGGTAAGAGGAGAACCACTTGATCGCTTCCGAGGAAACCCCCAGATGAATGAGCGTTGCAAGAAGAAGGTCGTGATCTACGGCGTTAAAGGCATTTGAGAAGTCTATGAGCACCATGACAGTTACCTGCATCGACTCCATACCCTGTCTTATATCTTCGACAACGTTGAGTAGGGCAGTAGTCGTGCTGTGTCCTGGGCGAAAACCTGACTGATATGAAGATAGAAGCGAGTTTCGAAAAATGAATGAGGAAAATTGTCTATGAACAACAGCTTCTAAAACTTTAGAAAAAAATGGAAGAATGGAGATGGGCCTAAAGTGATTAAGAGAGCTGGGGTTAGAGACCTTGAGAAGCGGAATTACAAAAGCTTTGCGCCAAGAAGAAGGGAATACCCCAGTTAACAGAGAGAAGTTGATAATGTGAGTAATGATGGGCAGAATACAATCAAGTATTAGAATTATCATAACACGACCCACATCGTCATGGCCAACGGCTTTTGATTTAATGGAGAGAATGATCTTTCGGACTTCCTCATCAGCGACCGTGGAGAGATTGAAAGGTAAGGCGTTAGGAGAAGGTAGTGAAGCAATAAAAGATAGGGTGTTTGATTTAATCGCAGGATTTAAAGAGGAGGATCTAGAAAAATGAATGTTTAGGGTGTCTGGTGAAAAGGCTGAAAAATCAGGTTCCGTTTTCGGCTTAGGAACTAGGCCGAGAGACTTAAGAAATTTCCATGTGTCCGCTAGGGAAGAAGACAAAACATTCGTATGAATATAGCGTCGTTTGGCAGCTCTAACCATCTGGTTGCACCGATTTCTAGCAACTTTAAAGAGACGCCAGTTCTCGTCACACCGATCCCGCTTGTAAACCCGGAACGCCCTGTCACGCTTTGTCATTGCCATACGAACACCTCTCGTAATCCACGGAGCTGGCGGGCGCTTCAGCCTGACCGCGCGCACCGGTGCATGGACGTCAAACAATTTTAAAATGGTAGAATTAAATTGAGAAACTTTTTCATCAATTGTTGACGCACCAAGCGTGGGCCCCCAGTCGGCCGAGGAAGCATCTTGCTTCAGCTTTTCTTCATCCAGTCCCGCAAATCTACGGAGGTGCACTACAGTCCGTTTATGTTTAGGTGCCTTTATTTTGTAAGTCACAAAGATCATGTCGTGCCTCGAAAAGCCAGGTGCTAAGAATTGACCAGATTGGATGACGTTATCCGTGGAGGACGTGAGGATCAAATCCAACCACGAATCAGATGAGTCGGAGTTGCGGTGAGTAGCGTCAAGAGGAACGATTGAAAATTTGTTGGACTCTGTTACCGATTTCAGCTTTCTCGATCTTAGATTATCCCTCAGTAAGTCGGTGTTAAAGTCACCCATGATTATGTGATGTGTGCACTCTGTGCTAACGGTGGAGAGGAGGGCATCAAAGGCAGTAAAGTAATCACTAGTGGGGGGACAGTAAATTACCCCAAGGACCACCTTAGTCCCCCTCACCTTCGCCTCAACAACCAGGTGTTCCATCGAACCGGAATAACTACTCGCAGGAGACGAAGAATCAATTATTTTGAAAGAAATATCAGCCCGAAGATACATGGCACCGCCTCCACCGCGTTTTTCTGTGCGATCACTGCGCAATAAAACAAAACCGGGGAGGTTATAAGAAGAAGAACAGAGATTAGGTTTCAGCCAGCTCTCAGAAATGAGAATAACATGCACGTTGCATGAAGAAAATGTGTCTAACAAGTCAGTGTAATGACTTGGTAGGCTCTGGGCATTTATGTGGCATACGTTAAGGAATTGAGAGGTTTTCTGAAATGCGCGTCCTAATGACGTGGCAAGTGTCTCGATTGATTCATCAAGAGAGTGAAATGATGTAGACGAGTCACTAACAGAATAAAAAGAATCATCGGATTCTCCATCACACATAAGAAAGAAGAGAAATAATATAACAAATATAAATAAATATGAATAGAATTAATAAAAACAAAACAATTATTAAAAACAAATAAAATAGCAGGCTTTGTAAACCCGCCGGTCAACTGATCACAAACAACCAATGCAATCAACACAAAATAAAGCTAAAAACCACGCCTAGGTTGGCCAAAAAGAGCCATTAGAAATATAAATTCATGAGAGAAAAATATAAACATATGCAGTGGTGCCAAATATTGTCCAATGGTAGGACAAGATTTAGTTCCATCTGTTAAGATCCTTTTTGCCAAGCTACTCGTATATGCAAACTAAAACGATACAAACACATCAGATTCGACAAACGTAATATCTACAAAACGGAACGGACAGGCGACGGTTTCCGAACGTGAAAACGTCATGATGACGTTTGACGTTCGACAGACACGACAAAATGTCACCTTACCAGTTACAATCCACTTTAATTATGCATAATAAAATAACAATAGCGCGGTAGCACTAAAAGTGCAGAGTACCTGTGTGTACGTGAAGAAAAACCAAGATTTGAGTATACCGTCGCTCGCCGTTCTAACACTACATAAAATATTCACTATGGAAAATTATTGTCTAACTGCTACTAACGAGTAGCCTTTTGTTTAACGGTGTCCTGCACGTTCCTGGTCTTTCTTACGGCCCGCGCCGGTACGTCCGTCGCCTGTGCCGTCGACTGCGTCGTTGTTGCCCGCGGCACGGCATGCTTTACACTCTGCGCCGGCGCCGCAGCAGGAACAGCCGCGGCAGCGGCAGGATGATCGGCTACCAAATTTTTGAGCTGCTCCGATGTAGTGATGCGGCGGTTCCTACCGTTGGACAGTCTAACATAAATGTTGCCCTCAAATGTCCATACAGAGCGCATGCCGAAGTGCTTGCGGGCGCTTAGAAAGATGGCTGTCGCTGGCAGGTCAAGAACTCTGATAACACTATGGAGGAGCCCTTGAGAGAGGTCTTCTTTTTCCAAATTGCTGCTTTAAGCGCTGGGTCAACACACCTCACCAAAATTGGCCTGGTTCGGCTCTCAGTAGCACCCCCAAGTCTATGACAGACTGAGAAACTAGCCGAAGTTGTGTCAGCCAGTTTTAAATGATCGCGGCAGATGACAGCCACTGACTCTGCCATTTCACCCTCACTAGACTCCGGTACACCACCAAAAAGCAGATACTTGCGCCGATGACGCATCTCCAATGTGTCCACAGAATTGCTAACTGCTACAATCTGCTGCTTGAGAAGTCCCATCATGCTCATAACAAACTCTTTGAACTTGCGGAATTCATCACTTAGGGCAGCAATGGAGTCAGTTCGACACTCTGATACTGATGCTGATTGGAGTGCAGCATCAAATTCAGTGAGGCGCTGGAACACACTGGCTTCCAAGGATTGCTGGGTTTCCACTATAGAGTCCAGATTTGCCATTTCCGCTTCTTAATGCTTGGTGACAGTGCTATTGTGAATGTTGTGAAGTTGCCGGCAGGTGCTTTAAGTTAACTTTCTAGTTCCACATGAAAAGTTTTGCCCACACAGTATGTACTCTCCCTTGTTGTAAGAGTGTGTTTGCAAGCAATAATTTTTAAATTAGAGTGTAAATATTTATTTAAATTAAAGGAGTAATTTAAATGACTACTTTACTTTTTATGCACCTACCCTCATTTTTTTTGGTCTTATCAAACATTTTTTTTTGTCAATCTTACCATTCTTAAGGTTAATTTATTTCTTAATTAATTTATTAATTTATTTATTTTTATGTTAATTAATTTAAAATTTTTGATAAGACCAAAAAATTTTAAGAATTTTCCACCTCGCTGTCTTTGAAGGCCAATTTTAGGTAAAGTACCAGTTAAACACTACTTTTTTTTATTATTGATTATGTAAGCTGAGAGTCTAGCGCATTTTTTAAAGTCACTTAAAAACTGTCTTATCACCTGTTTAGATTTTTAATTTAAAGTTGAAAATGTAAGTGTAATTCGCCGACCGTAAAATTTTCTCTTTACACCAAAATTTTCACAACTTCCAATAAAGTTACGAAGCTGATTATTTTATGCATAAAAGTACAAGTAGTGGAGAATTAGTTGCAAAAAAAAATCTTCTAATTTTTTTATTTTTTTAAATAAGTTGATTAGGTCGAAAATTCTCGAAAAATTAGAAAAACTTCATAACTCGAAAACTATCAAAAATTGCGGAACATACATGGGGGTGATTCAGATACCCCACGACACGAGGGACCTAAATTTTTTTTTGGACGTCAATATTCGGGCCACCCTGTACAAATAGTGTACCGTAAAATGGGGTTACTTACAGTAAGTAGTTAAAGCTTAAGGGCTGCTGTGTTTACAACACATTATTCATATTAATTCCTGAAGCATGTCAAAAATTAGTTTTTTTTTTTGAGGTCTTTTTAAACAAATTTTGTGAAACTCTTAAACTTTGAATTGTGAAAGACCTCAATTAATAAATAATACGTTGCATAGAATTGATGATAAGAAAAAATATAAAAGTCACCTTGTGGTTCTAGACACTCCATTTTATTTTATGGTATATAAAAGTGAAACACCTATAACATGTCTATAACCGCATTACGCACACTTACCCAGATACAAGATACAGATCTTATTGCACTTAAAATGTCAATTCCATTGATTTTGTTAGTGATAGGAATATCAGCTGGACTCGTGCAAACTCTGCATATCATCTCATTTAAATGTACCATCTTCTCACTTAAAACAAACGAACTATTTTAGCATAGGTCAGTGAACTTTATCAGGTGCCTATCAGAAGCATATGCATACAATAGGTTTGTATTATACATATATAGTATCTACCTTCTTTGAGGAGAAAATAATCTTTCAATTGAGGATTTGTCTTCGTGTTTCTGTTTTATAGATTTCCATAAAACAAATTCAGCAAGCTGAATCGAACTCATTGTATTTGAAGTTCAACTCCTCTGAGATACTTCTAAATGCTACTAATAATAATATGCTTTAATAGAACGACAACAATACAAATAAATAAACACCTTATACGCACGAGCCTAACGCCTGCTTGTTTGTACCCAAACACGGTGCTTTCACTTCCAACAATCAGTTTTGTATGGACGCCATAGTTCCGTCAATTTGCATTAGATGGCGATATTTAGAAAGGCTATAATAGATGAAAACAACTTTAAATTCTAGTTTCAAAAAGCTGTGGCAGTGGCCCATGGGCAGTGGCACAGCAGGGCTGGTATTGGTACGTGTGATTATTGGTCCTTGATATTATAGGTATTCTTTTTTTAATTTTTTTATTTATTTAACGTTTACCAACGAATGTTTACACCAATACTTAGAAAAAGATTCTTACAACACAAAGTAAACCTAGTGTAACACCCACTTAAAGGTAAACACCGCGTGCAATTATAAATAGAGAAACAATAAATTAGGTATAGGTATGGTAATAGATGGTCCTAATAGTAGTTACGGAAATTTGCGTTAGATGGCGTTGTGCCGTTGAATAGAGTGATATCTCTATCCTCCTATAAGCTTGGTCCACACCAGTGCGCTTTCATGTTCATCTTGCGTTTTCCTCTGACACAAGCCTCTGCAACCATAGAGCACGCAATAACGCATGCGCTCAAACTGGTTTGACAGCAGCGCATGCCCGTAGCGCACACTGATCCTACAACGTTGGGTTGAAGTGCAACATTTTGTGCCTTTTAGCAAATAAAATGGCGGAAGATAAAGTTAAAACATTGGATTTTATTGAAGACTATCGAACATATCAAGTTTTGTGGGACCACAAGCCCAAAGATTACACAAATAAAATAAAACGAAACGACGCGTTGATTTCTCTGAGCCAATAACATAATTATGATGTAAAACGGTCCAGATTCTCCTTTTTGCGTTTTTTCCTTGCACTTAACACAAAATATGCCGCACTGATAGCTACTAGTTTCGCCGGTTTCGCGTCCATCTTGACGGCTAATCGAGGCGTGTGTGTACGCTGCATGCAACAAGCGCACAGGTGTAGACGGTAAGCTGCATTCATCTTAAAGGCAATCAATTTTACATGCGCTTGACGCAAGGCGAATGAAAGTTGAAGATGCAAGATGAACATGAAAGCGCACTGGTGGGGACATAGCTATAGCCTGGCAAAAAGTCGGGTCAGAAAATGAGGGCACTGTTCGGAAAGAAATTGGCAACATGATCCAAGGTTTACTCTAACAAGGGCGTTGCCATTTGAAAATATTGTAGTTCCAGTTGTCACCACTGGCTCGACTTTTTTGCGAGGCTGGTGGTTCGAACCAGTCATATTCGATCGTCTGTTAATACCTTAAGGCTTACTAAGTAATACCCCTTCTATACGGTCGGGTGGTTGGGCCAACTGAAAGGGATGCAGCTGTATATTTGTAGGAACGAGATGTAAATATTACTATCTCATTCTGACAGATAGCTGCGTCCTTCTTGGTTGGTCCAACCGCCCGACCGTATAGAAGGGGTATAAGATTCAATCATTTAAGCGCGTCACACACGGAGCTATAGCATATATTATAGCAAGGCATCTTACGATATATTTTCGTATAGTTTAGGTATATTTTTCGGACTTGTTGAGTCTAGTCTATCAACTAGTACGGAATATATATCGTAATATACATATACCGACCTATAATATATATTATAGCTCCGTGTGTCACGCGCTTTATAATAATTTATATTTTTTTATTTTAAATTAAAACACCTCATTCATTAAATTGTAAAAACACAACGAAAAATTAAATTTTAATGAAAATCTTGACGCTTCATTTTTTCTCAATATTACAAAAACGTCAAAAACGCATTCAATTCATAAAAACACAGAACAGACCAACCCAAGGAAAAACACATCTGATCGTGGGAAGGGAGATGTAGGTTGAATCCGTTTTTTCTTATTATTGTTTGTTGACTCCACTTTTAGGACCACCAGACTTGCTTAAAATCTTTGCAATGAATTTATCCGAAGATAATATCTTCGGAAACGGCCTTTTATACGTGGGATTCAATCAAGATCAAGGTAAGTAACCGCTCCGTGACGAAATTACAATAGGTATCTTGTCGGTTTTTACTGTTACAATTTAATAATGCTTTTTTTCGTTATTATTCAGGTTGTTTTGCTTGTGGGACCGAAAATGGGTTTCGTGTTTTCAACAGTGACCCTCTCAAGGAGAAAGAACGTCAAAACTTTGCTGAAGGCGGGCTATCTTACGTGGAAATGCTATTTAGGTGTAATTACATGGCCTTAGTTGGCGGGGGCAAGACGCCCATCCATCCCCCGAACAGAGTCATAATATGGGATGATTTGAAGAAAGACTCTGCAATATCTCTTGATTTCAACAGCCCCGTTAAAGCTGTCAAATTGAGAAGAGACAGAATTGTTGTTGTTTTGGGTGAGAAGTTTATCAGTTACCATTATCAGTGATTTAAATAACTCTTTCATTGTGTGAGTAAATAAATATAAATTATTTTTGCAGAAAATTTAATAAAAGTATATACTTTCACTGCACAGCCACAGATGCTTCATGTGTTTGAGACTTGTCAGAATCCAAGGGGCCTATGTGTTGTTTGTCCGAACAGCAATAATGCAGTGCTTGCTTATCCTAGTCGCAAAACAGGACATGTGCAAGTAAGTTGATTTCAGCATGGAAAGCATTTTTAGATGTAAACTTTAGCAAGATTTAAAAGTTATTTACTTAGATCATACTGAAAGTTTCTGGATTCTGATAAATAAGACTAGATAAGATGTTTATGATTAATTTATTGTTTTTCATGGTATATTCCCTCACTATTTACACATTTTTTCATTTGTTGGAACCATTGTGTGAAGCAGTGGGTCCAATCATCAGTAGAGACCTCTTCAACAGCTGCAATCATTCACTGCCGCTTCTGGGCTTGAGAATCTTAAACCTCTAAGTTTGTCTTTTATTCTTGGGAATAAAAAGAAGTTGCAAGGTGCGAGGTCCAGACTGTAAGGCAGATCCACATTTGAAGCATTCAAATACGCATTCGTTTTCTTAGCGGAATGTGCGGAAGTGTTATCGTGGTGAAGAATGACATGACTGCGAGGACGCTTTTCATGGAACTTTTTTAAGACACTGGGCAAGCAATTGTTTACATACCAATCTGCAGTGACTGTTTTTCTGACTGATTTTCTGTTACATAATGTCCAGTTTTTCCGAAGAAAGACGCAACCATTTTTTTGCCAGTGCTCTGACTCTTCTTTTGTTGGCAACTCTTCAAAAGGTAAGACCCATTCTGCTGACTGCCTTTTTATTTACGGTTCGAAACAATACACCCAGGTTTCGTCACCTGTGACAATATTATAGACAGCCAATGACTCTCTTCCATTAAACTTATGTATAATTTTTCGGCACCACTCTCTACACGCAGTCGTTTCTGGTCTTAATTAAATCATGCGGAATCCATCGAGTGCATAGCTTCCAAATCTTCAGTTGCTCATGCAAAATGTTTTGCACTTGACTCATTCCTATGCCTAATACAAATTTGCTGACAGGTAATTTTTTTTCCTGTCTCAATTATAGCGGGGCGTCCCCCCGCCGTCGACACACCTCGCCTCGCTAACCATGTAGTGTACTCTGTGCTGACCTTGATATCTCTCGCTCGCATTCCTCAGAGCTGCACTCAGATCGCGCGCGTATTATAGGTTGTCGTACGGTATCGACATTAGTTTCAGTAACCGCAGTCACCGGCCGACCTTCACGTACATCGGGATGGAGATGATCTCGTCCACGTCTAAATTCTCCGAACCACGAATACACAGAGCTACGAGATGGGGCTTCATCATTAAACGCCAGTTCAAGTCTCTGGCAACTCTCTTGTTGACTTAAGCCGCAGCGAAAATCGTAAAATATCATTGAGCGAAAATTTTCACGAGTTAGTTTCATTATAATAGCGACACACAATTCTCTGGACCCCGCCAAATTGAAAAAAACAAATGACAGTCTCATAAATTGAAAAGTAATATGTTCATAGAGAGTTCCATTTTCAAATTCTGTTATTGCTTTTTTAATTTATTTATTGTAAGTGGCCAGTTCCAGAAACTTTCAGTATGCCCCACGTATATGATAGAAAAAAGTTGAGACTTGAATAGAAGACATTAAAAAAAGTTACTAAAGATCATATTGGGGGACAGACTGTGCTCATATTCCAATTTATAACTTAACAAAAGAGATTGATGCGTTTCAGTTTGTGGAGTTGGTCAACTTGTGCCAGATTGTCCCCTGATTATTTATATTATGTATTCAAAGAAGGGGGTAAAATTGTAGCCACAAAAATGTCTAATCTGATTAACCCTTCATATGCTTAAGGCCAAAATCCATGCTCAAAATTTGGACCGGAGTTATGATTTTACTAAAAAAGTTGTAAACCAAAAACTATACAGTTCCGGCGGGGGGAGGATGAAGAAGGTATCCTCCCTTCCCCAACCCTTCAAAGATGTTCGATATCTATAGTTTAACCTCTGAAGAGACTAGAACTTATTATTTTCATCTCCCGCATATAAGTGGTCAATGGACCACTTCTTAGCTATGTCAAATCTAGGTATTTGAACTCTTTATCCTAACCTATTCTACTTATATTGCAAAAATAATGTGAGCCATCACATGCCTGAAAAAAAATATTGGTAAACAAATTTACAAACTTTAGGAAAACCAAAAAACAAATTTAAAAAATATATTAAAACAAATCCGTGGGTGTGGTAAGTACGTGTGTGTGTAATTTTTTTTGTATCCGCAGTTGGTAGAGTTAAGCAGTCACGCCAGCACAAGCAGCTCACCGGATGGACATCTTATTCCAGCCCACGAAGCTCCGCTGAGCTGCTTAGCACTCAATGTTGGAGGCACCCGTCTAGCCACTGCGTCCACCAAAGGAACCCTTATCAGAGTTTTTGATACGGCTACTGGGCAGAAGTTAGCAGAGCTAAGACGAGGTGCTCACCAGGTAAAACTTGTTCAGAATTTTATTACCAGTATGAGTATATGTGTTCATGTTAGCTTTATAATGGCTTACATTCTGTTTTGTACTCCTTATATACAGTTAGGTGCAAAACAGACCCAATATAAACCTTAGTAAAATGTTAATAAGTTGATGACAATCAAAGAAATTTTTACATGCTTTAAAGAATAGTACTCCTTGAAATTCGCTACATAACTGCCTTAAAATGTTTTACTTGTCATTTATAGATTTTTAGTAATCTTAAACCAAAAACTATTATTGCAGAATTTCAAGGAGTACTATTCGCATGTAGAAATACCTTTGATTGTCATCAACTTATTAACACTTTACTAAGGTGCTAATATTAGTTCAGTTTTGCACCTAACTGTAGTTGTCAAAAACAGTACCTATAATAATGGATAAATGTGTAGTTGTGGCTCTTAATATTTTTTGTATATCATTTGCCATATTTCCTTGCCTATGTAAGCAACTTACTATAAAATAGGTTAACTGCAACATATTAGGACATATTTATTTATTTATTTAGTTTTTATTGATAAAAAAAACAATCATACAGTATGTGTTACAATAAGAGTTACAACAAATGTTACTTTATGCATGGTCAACAACATTATCCACATATTACTATAACGAAGTTATGGCTGCCAAAAGTAATGCATATGTAGTTATGTGGACTGGTATTTTTGCTTTGGGAGTTGTTGAGTTGAGATTAGGAGAATTCTATTTCAGAAATGTGTCAAACACAATTTATTCCTCTTCATACTATATTCACAAAATATACCTACAAACCTAATGTAAAAAATCTGGGTTCCTTATCAATTATTACTAACATGGTAAAAAATAATTGTAAACAGTTTGAATATTGTAAATTGGGACACACCTAAAAAATACTGAATTTTATTTAAATAAATATTTATATTAAGGCGCGGAGTGATCAAACCACCCGCCGAGTGCCACGAGCGACGGACGCGGGCGTTTTGCCGTTACATTGGTTATAATACACGCATTCTCCGATAGGCCTTCTTACAAAGCGCGCAATGTAACGGCAATACCCCCGCGTCCGTCACCCGTCCCCCGCGGCGGGTGGTCAGAGAACCCCGCGGCTAAAGGATGATTCACGTTACACCGTGCCGGGGCCGCGCCGGGCCGGGGTCGGAGCACGGCCGTGGCACGGTCAAATAATCTAAGTATATTGACCGCGCTCCGGCCGTGTTCCGGTCATGCCGCGGCGGCATAGTTAAGCATGAATTACTAATGCAAATATACTAATAACTTACTTCATATTTTAAAACCGGTCAAGTGCGAGTCGGACTCGCGCAGAGAGTTCAGTACCGCCTTACTCGCATTTGGACAGTTTTTTACCCACGACGGAACGGAGACGGTATATGCGTTTGGGGTGAGAGGATGTTTGTGCAAACCAATGTTGCCATTTTTCTCAAAAACTACTAGTCCGATTTTGATGTGGTTTTCAGTGATGGGTTCGGGTTTGATTGGTGCATGTTCTTAGATAGGTGTTACGGTGACAACTCACCAGGGGGCGCTGCAGTAAATATTTATTTGTGCAAAATCACAACTACGAGTCTGATTTTGATGCCGTTTTTCAGTGATGAGTTCGGGTTTTTTTGTAATGGGTTTGTGGTTGATTAGTGAGGGTTCATAAATAGGTGTTACGGTAGGAACTCACTAGGGGGCACTGCAGTGATATAGTTTATATTAGCTACTAAATATTAAAGAAACTCGATAGAACTTTCTTCTAGGGGGCACTGCAGTGATACAGTTTATATTAGCTCCTAAATATTAAAGAAACTCGATAGAACTTTCTTGATAACATAACAGTGAGGCCTCACTTGTGCGCTGCGTCGCGTCGCGTCGTCGATTTTCCATACTTTTGACAGTGGCATGTCACTGTCAAATATTTGGAAAAAGTCGACGCGACGCAACGCAACGGACAAATGGGGCCTCCCCTTTAGTGAACCAAGTATTTATGTGGGGAAGGGAGCAAAAGACGATGCCTACTTTATGGCCTTTCTTCTATGTCCTCGGTTTGCGACCAGCGGCGTATAGTTTGTCTCAATCGCTCTAATTCTTCCAACGCTATGCTGTTATGTGGGCTGTTAAAAAGTTTTCTTTGATCTAGATCGGTAATTACTACGCCGTCTAAAGATCGTACTCTACTAAGCGCCACATAAGCTAGTCCTTTGGCGAATGTTTTTGGTCCAAGATATATAACTGCCTTATTGACTGTAGTGCCCTGTAGTTTATGCACGGTAACGGCCCAACTTAATATCAGTGGAATCATAACTCTCTCTATTTTTCCCGAACCTTTATTCACCTGAAAAGAAACACTCGCTGGAGCTATGTTCACCCAACCATTTTCATCTTGGCGACTTCTGCCGATGGAACGGTCATCAAATTCAACGAGGACTTTCTTGGGCAGCTCTCCGTCTTCCAATTGGTCTCTTCGTAAGCCTTCCCACTCAAACCCCCGAACTACCCCCATGCTGCCGTTAACTAAGCCTTCGCTGACCCTAACATTCATTCGTAGCATCACTCGTGTACCTATACCTAGCTTAATGTAGGATACTAGGCCTCCTGTATTATTAGGGTCCATTAGAACCGCAGCAGGTGGAGGTTTTTGACCGTAGTTATTGGGTTCCCTAGAGTCGTCTCGAGCATTTATCGCGTACAATTTCGTTGTTACTTTAGACAAACACAGACAGACGTTGTTATTGGTCATAACGCAATGTGTTTTGTTTATGAAGTCTTTCTTCACGCCTTTCAGCGCTCTCTTGACTTCTCAATGAAGCCATGCGAGATGCGCTGGCAGTAATTCTCGCTTGATGTTCATCTACGCTCTCTAGGCTTCTTAGTAAAGCCATGCGACAAGCATTGGATAGACGTTTTCTTTCCTTTTCATGATCTTTATCAACATGAACCCGTTTCTGAACACGATCATCATTACTGGTTGGACTCCGATTATTACGTTTTTTATATATGGCACTAGCTTTTTTAGTTTTCCGACCTACACCCATTTTTGTTGATACTTTGTGCAACTTGACAAATTATACATATGCAATCTAGCAAATAGCATTAACAAATAAACAAGAACAATAATAGTACTTGAAAAAAAAGATAATACCTATAGGAAAAACCTAAAAGTAAGAAAATATGGAGAGATATCCCAACAACTTAGCCTACTACTTATTTTAATTAACCTAATAAATTCAAGACGAAGTACGAAAAATATTAAACTAAAAATCAGAACCAAAAATCAATACTCGTGAATTAAGCTAATGATGTAATGTGGAGGGATATTCCAATTAACCTAACCTAACCTACTTACTTATTCAAATGAAAATAAACATTCAAGAAATAATGCTACAACTATTACAAACACAACCAAAACTATTACAAATACCACCAAATTTTTATCCTTTTTCAACTACGTTTTAACCGTCGTGGGTTTTTTCAAAATTTTTAATTTTGTTTTTATATTATTTGTTGTTTATCTTTAGGGTTTGCACTAAAATCACAACCAAATTTGGTGTTTGTGTCTATAACCGTTTTTAAATATGACAACAAAAACAAAAAAAAACTTCTTGTGTGGGAACTTATATTCATTTTAGATTTTTTAATATTTGTTTGAAAATCCACCGTTATACGTGTATACCTGTAATAGATGCAGCTCTTTAAAGGGAGGGAAGACATACGAACGGACAGCATAGGCTCATTAATATAAAAAAAACAGTTATGTTTAATTTGTATAACCTCTTGCTATATATACGCTAAGGTGGTCTTACCGTAATTGTATAAATTATAATTGGGTAGGTAAAGTTTTTGGAAGAGGTGTAAATTATATTTTTTTTCGGTAGTCGTCATCCTAAAGATCAAGGAACTGCGGCTCTTTTATTTTTATTTCCTCTAATATTCTAGAAATATTTTTTTTAGTTAGTAAGTTGACATTAGCACACTTTAATGACCGACAAACTTGTTGCCTTCGTACTTAATGAGAAAGAAAAAAATAACTGTCACTTCTATAACTGTCATTGTCAATCAAAGTAAACAAACGATTCAATTCAACGACTATTTTCTGTTTGCTTGCGTTTCATGTGATCAGTGTTTTTAGAAATATTTTAACGACCTCAGAACGAACTCCGGACTTTCGATTTTGCCGCTTTGCTCCTGCTTTGCTCGCTTTGACCTTTACACGATATTTGGACTACGATTTATTTCCGACCCCTTTGGCACTGCTTCTTGGACACCGATTTCTTTCTTTCACGACGACTCTTGCCCTGCTTTTCGATAGCCACGAGAGCACGTTTGAATCGTATACACGCAATGAATTCAAGCAATCCCACACGGACTTTGAAATGGATTATTACAAAGATTTACTTAGATGCTTGAAATAATTGAATCGTTTGTTTACTTTGAGTGACAATGACAGTTATAGAAGTGACAGTTTTTTTTTTCTTTTTCATTAAGTACGAAGGCAACAAGCTTGTCGGTCATTAAAGTGTACAAATGTCAACTTAATAACTAAAAAAAATATTTCTAAAATATTAGAGGAAATAAAAATAAAAGAGCCGCAGTTCCTTGATCTTTAGGATGACGACTATCGAAAAAAAATATAATTTACACCTCTTCCAAAAACTTTACCTACCCAATTCTACCTCATTGACAGTGTGTCAACACAGCAGTAGTGCAAGTCTCCGAGTCATCTACCTATATTATGTACATAGCACTGTGCTATGTACAGTCGAGGACAGAAAGATGTTTACATTTTTGGACCTTATTACAATGGAATAAGGTGAAAAAGTGTAAACATCTTTCTGTCCTCGACTGTACTTAATGTAGGTAGGTAGAGAGTAATGCTCTGTTGAATACATGTCCTCTCCTGTTACATTTCGCTATTAGGCCCCAATTTTTTTGTGCTTAGGCTTACATTCACCTTTTTTCAGGCAACTATTTACTGCATAAATTTTAATCACACTAGTACGAATTTGTGTGTGACATCAGACCACGGCACTGTGCACGTGTTCAGCCTGGAAGACGAAAAGTTAAACAAGCAATCCAGCTTAGCAACGGTCAACTTCCTGCCCAAGTACTTCTCCAGCAACTGGAGTTTCTGCAAGTTTACTATACCAAATGGCCCACCCTGTATTTGTGCGTTTGGTGTGGACAAAAGTTCCATTGTTGGTAAGTACTTACGAATGTCTTGTTGACAAAGTTAGTAGCTTTTTTATTTATTATTATTTTATTTAAAGCTATTAGCTTAAATAAAGTGTTTTTTTTTTTCACTAAAAAACAACGTCAGATCTATTTTCGGCGTAGACTGCGAACTGTAGTTTTAACAGAGTGTTTAGTTGTTTGACTTACATTTGACCTACTACTACAAAGTTGTAAGTATAGGAAATTATTTGCAATGGTATAATTATATATAATGTGATGTGAAAAACTGAAAACCAAATAAACATTACTTGTGACCACAGTAGGTCAATGTAACAAAAAAATAATGACTAAATACGTTCCCAGAGGTATTAGTTAGGAAACCATTAATAACGTATGCTATTGCTTAATTTTCTAAATAATTCCTTTTCCGTTCCAGTAATTTGTGCTGACGGCTCGTATTACAAATACAAGTTCAACGAAAAGGGCGAATGTACAAGAGACGTTTATGCCCAGTTCCTAGAGACTTCGGAAGACAGGTAAACAGAATAACCCTCATCAGAGGCTAAAGTGTGTAAAAGAAATTAGAATGTGATACTAATTTTCTTTTGATAAAGTTGTTTAATCAAGGCTGAGGCGCGCGTCGCGCCAACTCGCTCAGTTTTTGATTTGCCAAAGTTTTTATTCAGGGTTCCAGTGATTCAGGGGAGACTGTGCGAGTTGGTGCTCTTGTCGCTTCGGATGATTTATATTACGTTAATGATAAAACATGTGATCAATGGATTTTTATAACTTGAGAAATAAAACAATGTTTATAAGTATAAGACTTCATCATCGTCGTTGTCATTTGTCTGTCATTTAAAGTCGTGCTATGAGATCTCAAAAACGTTATTATCAGTGTGACTGACTCGTATGGAATTTAAGATTTTCTTTTGCGATGTTTTAGCATGACGTACACACAGTTGCCGTGTTTTTTCGCTCTGTTCCCTCCCTCTCCGACTGGTCGCCTAATGCAAAAGAGACTGAGTGACGAATAATACTGTTATGATGGTCGTACTAATAACACTGCTTAAAAGACTCCTCTTCTAAAATAAATCTTGAAAGGTAGACAAAACAATTAATGCAGGTGTGGCGGCTTAATTGTTTATTTTAAAAAAGTTATTGAGTGGTATTTTACTGTAAATATGGCACATTTAGTTAAAGGCTATTCAATTCTAATGTAGTTTTGTGCTATATTTTCGTTATTTTATTCAGAGGTATTTGAAGAGAGGGATGTGAAGGTTTACCAAATTATATTAGTTAAAGTGTAAGCATACCAAGGAATATAAAAAAAATATGATGTCAGCTAGTATGAAGTTGTAACATAATATAATAATGCGTCTTTTTCCGAATATATCACAATTTTGTATCATGTTTTCTGAACTAGGTCATTTGTAAGATAGATTTAAAAAAATATTTTTAATCGACAACAACAAATTAAATTAGATTTCGACTGCAAAGTTTTGTCGTTAGCATCAACCGGTCTTTTTAACCGACTTGCAAGAAAAGGAGAAATTCGGTTGATTTTTTTTATAGCTTTGTTTTGCCTGTTTCCTTATCTAGCTTGTAGAAAAATCTATTTTAGTCTCATAATTGTTCCGTTTATCAAATATTATTGTATAATAATCAATGTATTTTGGGATATTTCCAGTTGTAACCAGTTTTATCATAGCCACTGGCTTATACTGGGAATAGCTTTGTATTTTAAGCTTTAGACACATTTATCTAAGTAGACTCAGGCTATTCCCAGTTGTTGTAGTCGCCCCTAAATCCTAACGGAGCAACATGTTTTCATTTCTATCCCAGTGAGTTCACGGGATAAAACTAACAATGGGCGGGAATAATTGGGAATAGCCCACAGATACTGTTTTAGGTTGACATTATATGTTAGTATTTTGTGATGCAATGAAATGACCCTATATCACCAGCAGTTTTTAATAAAATTACCTATATTTTTCGAAAATTTGTATTATTTGGCTAACTTATTAAAACTATCTAAGAAAGTCTAATATTGAAATAAATAGTGTTCATACTTAGTTTCAACATATCAACATAGCTGGGCACCGTTAATCAAAAAGTTAACTTCGTTAATCGCTAATCCGTTACTAAACATGTTAACTTCGTTAACGTTAAAGGGTTACATTTCGGAAGATTTAACGGATGTTAAAGTTAATCGTTATCTCGTAAGTAGAAATTGCATTTAATATGACGTTGCGTTAGTGAATTGCGTGTAAAAAAATGTTGGTCTATGGAAGTTTAGCCAGAACATGAAAAAATAAAAGAAGGATGTATCATTTAGTTTGTATTAATAATTAGGTAGAAATTGTCAGAACGTGTTTTTCGCGGCGCGGCTCGGTCCGCGAGTTGTCCTTTTGGCAAATAGTAATTACTTAATTAACGATTAATGGAGTTATGGGAAGTTAACGAAAGTTTAAAAGAATGTTCACATTTATTAACGATTAACGGATTAACAAGTTAATGCCAACCTATGCATGTCAATACCCGCGAAATTATTGAAATTGTAATAACATGCAGCTAGCAAACATTTCCTATGGCACATTTATAAAATGTCCATTAAAAACAATATATTAGATGCTTTATGCATTTATCTCATCTTTTGAGAACATCAATAAAGGTGTTTCTTGGTATTTTTATGTTGGCAACACTCCTCATTTTCTTTTTGCCTTCTGATTGCTGCTTTAGCAATTTCTTCCTGCGAGTTACATCGCCCCCATACTGTAAAATGTAAACATTAAAAAGTATTAGTTTGTTATATCAAAGGGCTTTTCATAGATTTTGATACGGTGAAATGATCAAAGGACGTCCACTGCCGGACATAGGCCTTCCCCAAGAGTCTCCACGACGGTCAGTTGTGTTACTCGCATCCATTATACAGACTACATACGCTATTGTAATTCATGACGATTTTAGAATAAAAAGGTTAGGGGTAGTGGTGCGGTGTTCTAAAATCTTACTAAGTTCTAATAGTAAGTATCAATTTGGAACAAATGGTTGTGGGACAAATTTATTCTTACCATAATAAGGGCGCTATTACATTACCATATACTGGGTGTTTTTTTATTCCTCTACAAAATTTTGGGGCTTAAATCAGTAAGTCATACTGATCAACTTTCACTATGGGACCAACCCCGAAATCGCGAAAAAGAAATTGACCATTCCATACATTTTGGCTAGTCAGCTGACGATGTTTTGTATGGGAGGGTCAAATTTTTTTTTGCGATTTCGGGGTTGGTCCCATAGTGAAAGTTGGTCAGTATGACTTACTGATTTAAGCCCCAAAATTTTGTAGACGAATAAAAAAACACCCAGTATTTATCATATTTAAATTATTTCATACCTGTCAAATTCTATCATCATAAAATATTGATGCTGTTCTTCATTTTTAACCGACTTCAAAAAACGAGGAGGTTATATGTTCGGCTGTGTGTATTTTTTTTATGCATGTTCACCGATTTCTCCGTCAATTGTGGACCGATTTTGAAAATTATTTTGTTGTTTGAAAGGGTATACTCGGGAGTATACCCTTTCAAACAACAAAATAATGGGATCAATGAGGAATTCCTCAAAAGTTATAGGCACACATACAGCGGTTTCAGTATTTCCTGTAAAACCTTGAGTATTTGCATTCTAAAAGCACCTCTTGGTGACAAGGAACTGATGATGAAGACCAGAGATGACCGTAAGTAGATTCACGCCAGCAATGAGATTTCTTTATTAAGAATATGAAGCTACTTTTATACTCATTATAATTCATGTGTTGAAGTGCAACTAATGGTGAAGTACCGGGAGAAATTATTAAAACTTACTAATTTAGCAGTAACATCTTTTCTGTATGCCTTCAGTGTTTCTCTCGCGAATACTTTTCCTGCTACAACTGCTTGGATGGCGATCTGTAAAAATAAGGTTCAGTAAATGTAGGTATTTTTAGCAAACATCGTTTCTCATTTCGTTCCTGATTGCGCCTCACAATCATACACGTAACTTTACCCACGGAGCTCGTAGGCATAATGCCGCGTTAGGTACCTACCGGCTTGGCAGAAGAGTTGCTTCGAAGTACACTTACACTCATCAACATGCACTAAACACGAGAGCTCGTATCGCCAATATGATATCATCTGTCTAGCTATTTCGAAGCGCACTTTGCTGCGTTTTTTTATCTAGGACTTTTTTTTACGTACCTGCACCATTTGGCGTGGGATCATTTCCTTCAATTTCTCTGTCAATCTTCTCGCATTGTATTCGAGTCGACTAGAGTGCACTATACTAGACAGTTCATCGACTAACACCCCATTTATCAATATGTCCATCTGTAAGAATAGCATGAAATTGATTTAACCCTCGTATTACCACGCCTTTACCCGACAAACTACACTTTTAGTAATCTTTACATCAGAACATAATGGCTACTATAGCTTGGCAAAAAAATAGTACATTTTGATGCTAGTGCGGAAAGTATGTCATTTCAAACGAGTCCCGAGGTGTCTTGGCCCGAGCTGCAAGCAAGGGCCAAGACTCGGGACGAGTGAAAATGACAGTTCCGCACGTGTATCAAACGACGTTTTTTTAATACATTTGCGAAAAAATTACAATAAATAAAAAGTACGTACAAAATTTAATCGCTAGTTAGAGGCTAGTGTTTTTTACTTTTATTGACAGACTTTTTCATAATGGCAACGGTCACCATTCAGCCAAATCAAAGAAAAAAATGTCACATAGTAATTTAATTACCTATATTTAAAAATCAAAAAGCATAAATACTCTATTAACCAGCGGTAACGCATAATTGGTGGATTCACATTACGCAGTGCTGGGCTGGGCCCGGTTTCGGTATGGTGTAATGTGAATCCACCTTAATACTCAACTATCCGATCATTCGTAATACTAATTCATCCATCCAGCCATCTTCATGAGAGCTGATTTTTTTAAAATAGGTATTACTTAGACAATTTTCATGTGTGTATTTATGTAATTCTAATATTTTAAATTATATTACCTACAGGGTGTCCCAATATCAGTAACCCACATTGACACCGGAGGTAGACCAGCCTAAGACGGACCGAACTACCAGCCTAACATGACCTTAGTAAAAGTCGCATGGTTTTCGAGATATGCCAGTTTAAAGTTTGTACTGGAAAAGAACTGGCAAATCTTGAAAACCATGCGATTTTTACTAAGGTCATGTTAGGCTGGTTCGGTGTGGGGACAATGCGTAACGCATTTTCACTCCGTTAAAAAAAAATCAAAGGTAAAAAAAAAAAGCAAAGAAAAAAAAAGTGTCTGGTTTGGTCCGTCTTAGGCTAGTCTACCTCCGGTGTCAATGTGGGTTACTGATATTGGGACACCCTGTATATGACATATACATTGATACATTGTATAGTTTCAATGCTAAATGACGTAATCAAAAAGTGGTTGAACATGCAAACTTATATTTAAAAAAAATTTAAAAGTAAAACACACTAGTGCGAAATATCCAACTTTCCGTTAGAAAAAAAACAACTTTCCGCACGATATACCTACAGCTACGAAAAGTACCACTTTTTGAGCAACTGTATTAAAAAATAATATGGCGCTGCTCTGAGTGAAATTGACAACATGACCCAATTTTTATCCTAGTTAACATTTGGCTAACTTAGCGGTTATTGTACCTACCTACCTGTTACCGCGTCACTTTACCAAGATATAGTAAGAATAATCACATCAAATTAACACGTAAGGCTTAATTACACTAGTCCATCCGCCAGATTAGGCGGTCGCATTCATATCACATTCACACTAGGTACATACTTCGTTTACCGACAGGATGATCGTATCGTATATTCATCGAGACCGTACGATTACCCAATCGCATACATCTTTTATTTTCTAGTTTATCGCTCAGTGCGTCTTTCGTTATCGACTAAGGTAGAGGGGGATTACCGAGTGACGAGACGCGGGCGATGTGTTCTAGCCGCCCAGAGTTACACATACTTACTCTCGCTAGTGAGCTTTCGTGGAATCCATGATCCTGATAATCAAAGCTGGCGAAACCAGAAGTGATGCTTTTTAATGTGTCATGGAAATCGATTACAACTTCAGATAGGGGCAATATAAACTGCAACATAGTCATTTTGTCGTCGACGGCGTTTGCTGGCAAGGGCACGCCTCTTCGGTCGATGCATAACGTCGTCACAGATCCGATGTATTCCACGGGAGTTATTATTGTACCTAAATAAAAACATTACACTACATAATTGCGATGATGAACTCGGTAGAGCAGTCCCTTCACTGGAGTTGCGTACCATAGGACCTATCTACTATAAAAATTGTCTCATACAGAAAAATTACTAGTCATAGCATAGAAGCATTCCATCTTAGGATTGTGCTGGTAAACTGATCTTGGCTGAGATCCCAATCTCAAAGTCAAAGTACACGCCAATCCATCGAAAACTGTCATTTTTCAGCAGTGTTAAGATTGCAAATACATAGTTACGGCTCTCAGAGCCCGGTTACCTGCCAAAACGTTGTTTTCGTGCTCGTTGGCTTTCTCCATGCCATTTTTTTGACGTCCAAAGTTTTATGACTTGCCTTCAGGTGACGCTTGAACGGAAGTTTTGTGAAGATAATACCTGGTTTAATGTGATGCTTACCTATAACTAGCGGCTCGTAATACTCCTCTATTTGCTGCGGATCCGGTAAAAGCATAGGGTTTGTAATTATCACTTCTTCTCCTTTAAATTGTTTGATTGTCTTAGCACCTCTCACCCTGAAAAATATAAACAAGTACAAATTATAAAAATGGTCATTAGAATTGCAAATGCTAAATTTAAAGAAAGCGTGGTTGTGAGCGTGGTATCAAACCGACTTACTTTCCACTTACTTTATTTTATATGGTACAGAAGGTGCAGTCAAGATAGCTTCAGCTTTGTATTCCTGTAGAAGTCTTTGGGTAAACACATCAAGGTGAAGAAGGCCTAAGAAACCGACACGCCAACCTTGACCCAGAGCAGGACTGTAGGAGAAATACAAATTAATCACTTTACAATTTCTTCATTCATGTAATAAGTTTAAGGTACGAAATCAAAGTAAACCGACGACTTTGTGCAGATCGTAAGAATCCGCTCCGAGCGTACTTCGTAAGAAAAGACTGCACCTACGTTGAAATTTCATTGGATTATCACCTCTATCACATAAGCAAGTAGATTACAAATGCTCGAAAGAAAAATGTCGTTACAATATGAGTGTTGTGAACGCCGTTTTTAACCCCCGACGCAAAAAAGAGTGGTGTTATAAGTTTAACTTGTGTATCTGTGGCATCGTAGCTCCTAAACGGATGGACCGGTTTTGATATATATTTTTTTATTAGAAAGGTGACTTAATCGAGAGAGTTCTTAGCATGGTTTGATGAAAATCAGTTAAGCCGTTTAAAAGTTATGAGCTCTGAGGCCATAGCCAAGACGCATTACACATTACGTGAATCTTCGTATCACGTGATCTACCAGTGACGCGATTGGTTTAAAAACGAAACGAATAGAAACGCTATTTACCGTAATGCATCTTGGCTTACGGCTTGGCCCCTGGTCACGATTTCGTCGGGAGTTTTTTAATACTTGAAATCTTCTAGTGACGAAGTCCCTCCAGTGAAAATGTACGTCGTCTTCGGCGTCCGTTGAAGTTTTTTCTCATTGCTCAGAGGTTTTTTAGGCGTTGATGTCGGGGGTTTTTAACTGGGTAGGTTATTTCTTTTGGGGTCGATAATGTATTATACTTTCAAAGTGCTTGTACTCTCTTTATACTCCGTGGTCTTATACGCCTACCACACGCACAAGCTTCACCACAGTTTTGCCTGCGCAGGCCGGTTTGTACACGGAACACGGAGCGTGTAGTTGGTAAAACTGTATGGACACGAAGTGTTCAGTTTTAGCTTGCGCAGGCAAAACTGTGGTGAAGCTTGCGCGTGTGGTAGGCCCATTAGTCTTATTTTGTGGACCAACACAATGGCTTTGTTTAAGAACAATTTATTGTTGTCCTTAAAGGGACGGGTCAAGGTAAAAATTAAATACTACAACTGTGGGGCTAGTACAACTTGCCCGCGTCTTGTTAGTCGATTGGATATTCTTTTCTTAGTAATCTGTTGCGATAGAGACACACTGAGTAACAAGTGATAAAATACAAGATGTGCTAGAGGTACAGAGTGATAAAGCGTACCTTGAGTCTGGTTTAACACTGACGGCAGAATCATTAAGTGCCAGTTTCCTGATGGCGTCACTGAGCAGAGGATGCTGGGACTGATCAGCGGGGAAGATGCCGGCATACACCATGTGCTTGACTGGGGGAATCGGTGCCAGATCAGATGTATCTACAACATCTACTGAGAGCAGTTGGTCGCCCACGCTTCCGCCGCCTTTAGGGCCGCATCCTGGAATCCATTTGTATGCTTAATGATGTAGAGTATTAAACATAATATAGGCACTTGAACAATCAATACAAATGACTAATACAACAAACTCTGTATCTCTTTATCCGAAAATTGAAATTGATTTAAACTTTTTTTTTTACTTTAGATCCAAAAGTATGTACATAATTTTCATAAATATGAGTTGAACTATTTCAATAAAATAAACAAATGATTTATTTTATTTTCATGACTCATAACTAATGAACTTTAAAATATTAAAGTCTTTGCTTAACAGGTCCCATGAATCACATATGATTCATGAACGCAGTGTTGTCACTGGTCTGACACATTCAATTGTGATCAAATTTGTATATAATGTTGCATATTAAGACAGTGCTTTGACATGATGATGAAAATGCAGAGTACTCTCCTGTCAAAAGTTCACTTTCATAATATTTAGCTAAACAATATTTAGATCAATAACTTACCCACCATAACAACCTGGCCTGCAACAGCCGATGTTATTGGTTCTTCACCAGGTCTCAAAATCGCCAGGTACTTCACAGTGTGTTGCTTTGAATCAGATCTCCATTTCACCATTTGACCAACTTTGACTTTCCCTGTATGTATATATGCTAAGCAAAGTACACCTCGATACTTATCATGCCATGTGTCTATAATGTGTGCTGTGAAATGACCTTCAGTGTTTACAGAAGGTGGTGGTATTTTCTCAACCACAGCTTCTAACAATTCTTTGATCCCCCACCCTTTTTTAGCAGATATGCTCATTACGGTACTGGGATCTATTTTAAATAGTGATTGTAATTGCGATTTTACATTGTCTGGATCAGCTCTGGGCAGATCAACCTTGTTCAGGGTTGGTATCATGATTAAATTGTTTTTCTTTGCTAGACTGTGCACAGCCACTGTTTGTGCTTGTACACCTTCATTTGCATCTACCAGGAGTATTACTCCTTGACATGCTGTGACACTCCTGACAACCTAGAAATTAAAACATTTATACATCTAATAATAATATAATTAACAGATGTATAAGAATGAAGCTAGTAAATAAAATATTTTTAAGAACCAAAGACATAACAAACATTTACCTCATTGGAGAAGTCCACATGGCCCGGAGTATCAATCAGGTTTAAAAGATATTTTTCATTCTTGTAAGTGTAATTCAATGAAGCTGTAACAGCTTTTACTGTGATTCCTCTTTCCCTTTCAACCTGTAGGGAAATAAATAGTCAGAATTAGAAATAAGAGAATACTTTTAGCATTTTACCACCCTCATAGTTCTTATTAACAAGTGGTGTAACATAAATGATAAGTTGTTACAACACTTTATGTAGAAATCTCTAGCAGTGCTATAAATAAATAAAGTCGCCATCTATAGAACTTGTGAACGATGTAACCAAAGCGCCATATTACAAAGTTTGATGAGTTTACTAGTGATGGGAAAAGTAGACTAAGATTAAAAATCCTTTAAAATTTATTTTTTAATCAGAATCACTAGAATCGATTGAGGATGACGTGTGACCAATATGTATTATGCAACTTAACGTACTGTATTGTAATGTTTAATCGTAACGATTGTACCTGGTACAATCAAGTGTGATTTTAAAAACCACCGAAATTAAAATAGTTTTAACACACTACTTCTCGTTATAGTCCTAATTTGACCAACACTAGTCAGCTATCACAGACAATTGCAGACTTGAAACTAAACAAATATGTCATTGCGATATGTCAGAATAACCTCAACTGCAAAATAATTTCAAACTTTTACTTTTACTGAAATATCGAATATTAAGTGATTTTATATTGTTCAATGAGGATTAGAATAACAAGTGGTTAAATATCATATGGATTTTGTAGTGATGGAGAGCTAGTGTGAAAGTTTACAAAGAAATGTTGCCTAAAAGGTTTGTTTACATGGTTCACAAGTTCCATTGATGGCGACTGTACTAGAACTTGTTCAACACATGTGTAATTGACTAAACCATGATTAACCATAAAAACAAAAGTACAGCATGAAATCACCAATACATAATATTTTCTAATTTAAAATGTGACATATCTTCTTTCATAAAAAAGAATGTTCCTAAAAACAATCCAAGGAGGTTGTTTTAACACTTTATAATATATGAATATTAAAAATCAAGTGTTTTGTAACAAGCTGTATAATTATGTATGTATTACGCCTCGTTGAATAAAATCATTCTGGCCTTTTATTTTTGACTATTTTATTCTAAATTTGAGCTCATTAAAAATTTTACAATTGAACGCGCATGACAGGGCTAGTTGATTTCGAGCTCTCAATTCATCACTATGTGTGCAATAATCTAAACAGTGTCGTAAAATTTATTAAAACAGTTATATTTATACTGCGAACAGTACAATACCAAAGAATTCATTCCTTCTGACCGTTTTAGGCACTACCTATAAGTCCTTAACATTTTATCTTAGACCTTTACTTTATATCATCCAAATTAGATATTTGCTATATTTTTCTAACTGCGTTGTTCGCTGGTGCCTTATTTTATACTATAAAATAAAAGAAGAAAATATAATAAACATTACTGCCCTGAAGACTCCCTTTTCTTACCATCCCCTGCTACCCAAACATGATATTGGCACCTTCAACATTCTCGAACCACCCTGACCAGCTTCACCACACCCCGACCGAAGACAGAACATCGTCGAACAGCACGCAGCCGAAGATTAAAATTTAATATCTTTTTTTACATAATTTGTAAATCCAGCTTTAACATATTTTGAAAATTCTATATGGTTCTATCTAGTCAACCAATCAAAATTGGATTTCTTTCTTGGCCTAACATAATCACAATTTTTTTATACATTTTTATTTCACTACCCCTATCTTGTTTCGCATTTTAGATCCACCATGAAGTACTACATTGTGGGACATGAAATATGAATGAATTAAAAAACAGAACATTAGCAAGTAAATGCAGAGAATAGTCTAACCTGCAGTTGATCCAGCATCTGCGCGCGCGCCGCACCCGGTGATATCGCGCCTGTTTCCTCCAACAGCCGATCCGCCAGAGTACTCTTTCCATGGTCGACGTGGGCCACTATACTAAAGTTCCTTATCCGCTTTACATCTATATCGTCTTGTTTTCCAGAACTTTGATACCTTACATGGATTGTACTGTAATTAAGCAAAAAACGTTATCACTTGCAATGTTATTATAACGCCGTGGTCAGGTTATTTGAGCGTTTATTTACCTTTGAATTAACTTGGGTTTTAAGTGAAAGCGACTTCTAAAGAGTAAAGTTTTACACACAATGCGGACCATTATTAATGTAGTAATTTATAATTTAAATTTTTTGTAATAATTAAATATTTATTAGTACCAACAAAAACGATCTGCATGTTTTACATAATGTCAATTGTCAACGGCAGTGTCAGTCAGCTGTTTATTTGACACAAGACAGATTAGATTAGGTCCGAATCACTCTTACATGGCCCTTACAATGATCGCTTTTGTTGATTGGTATGTATGACCAACTAACTTTATATTATAACTTATGAAGATTATTATTCTATTTCGTCATATTGATGACGCGGTTAGCCTAGTTGGTAGTGACCCTGCCTATGAAGTTAGCGGTCCCGGGTTCGAATCCCGGTATGGGCAAATATTTGTGTCATGAGCGCGAGTATTTGTTCCTGAGTCATGGATGTTTTCTATATATTTAACCCTTTCAACGCCATTGACGGATATGTCCGCACCACTGGTTCAACGCCAACGACGGATATATACGTCACGGTTGACAGCGAAAAATGGACCTGAGTATCTATGACGTAAGTTTGAAATTAGATCTGGTTTTCAGCTGTCATTGGCGTGTAAGTGATGACTTTTGTATTTGACATGGCGTTTAAAAGGTTAAGTATGTATTTCTCTATTTAAGTATGTATATCATTGCCTAGTACCCATAGTACAAGCCAGAGCTTAGTTTGGGACTAGGTCAATTTGTGTGAGATTGTCCCCCGTTTTATTTATTTATATTTCAGTTTTAAAATGTCATCACACGGCTTCAGAAATATATGTATTTAACTTGAAATGGAGGCGTCGCGCCACTAATATTTTTTAAGAGGAAAATGTTATCGTTTATATTCCTTATTCCTCTAGAAAGAAATGCAAGAGATCCGTGACGTAATACGGTATTTGACTGATATCAAATCGGCAACTTTTATTGAAACGTCAAAAACGATCCGCTAGTATAGCTATGTCTACACCAGTGCGCTTTCATGTTCAACTTGCGCTTTCCTGTGACCCATGCCTCTGCAACCACAGCACATGCAATAACGCATGCGCTCAAACTGGTTTGATATGAGCGCATACCCGTAGCGCACGCTGATCCGTCACCGTTGGGTTGACGTGCAACATTTTGCAAATAAAATGGCGGAAGATAAAGTCAAAACATTGGATTTTATTGAAGACTATCGAACATATCAAGTTTTGTGGGACCACAAGCCCAAAGATTACACAAATAAAATAAAACGAAACGACGCGTTGATTTCTCTGAGCCAATAACATAATTATGATGTAAAACGGTCCAGATTCTCCTTTTTGCGTTTTTTCCTTGCACTTAACACAAAATATGCCGCACTGATAGCTACTAGTTTCGCCGGTTTCGCGTCCATCTTGACGGCTAATCGAGGCGTGTGTGTACGCTGCATGCAACAAGCGCACAGGTATAGACGGTAAGCTGCATGCATCTTAAAGGCAATCAATTTTGCATGCGCTTGACTTGCTATGTCTACACCTGTGCGCTTTCAAGTGCAACATGCGCTTTCCTGTGACGCCTGCCTCTGCAACCACAGCGCATGCAATAATGCATGCGCTCAAACTAGTTTGATATCAGCGCATACCCGTAGCGAAAGCTGATCCGTCCCCGTTGGGTCGACGTGCAAAATTTTGCAAATAAAATGGCGGAAGCTAAAGTCAAAACATTGGATTTTATTGAAGATTCAGTGTCACCCTCGTATTGCATGCGCTTGACGCAAGTCGAATTGAAATCTTGAAAGCGCAAGTTGAACATGAAAGCGCACAGGTGTAGACATAGCTATCAGTGTCACCCTCGTATTACATGCGCTTGACACAAGACGAATTGAAATAGTAAAAGCGCAAGTTGAACATGAAAGCGCATAGGTGTGGACATAGCTTATGAAGTTTGTAAGGAGATACTTGCTTGTGACGTCACGATTTTCAGTGATCAAACTACTTCCTTTTTTAGTTTTTGTTTAATTAAAAATTGTCGACATTCAAAAATAAGTGATTTTTTTGTTTTTCCGTGTATTATCGGAAGCTTGATTTAGTGATAGTGTAATAGTAGTTTATGTGACTGCTGCATAATGAGAGGCATTAAAACACGAGTGTGTGTTTATGAAACGAGCCGACAGGCGAGTTTCATAATAGCATCACACGAGTGTTTTAATACCTAATTATGTACAGTTACATACACTATTTTATCTACATACATATTATAAGCTCTCTATGATGTGTTCAGGAACCGCATGTTACGACCGGCATAGCCGGCATTGATCAATTATTAGAACGTCAAAAATGGCGGCAACCGTAGTTTTTTTTTATTCAGAGACAATCTAGAGTCGGCCTCTACTATCATATCGTTCGATATCAAATTATCAAGTAACATACGAGATTTGTCAAAATTGTATGCAATTGACATTTCATTTCGAATTATATGTCATCTCGAGTGATATTAGAATTGAGGTCAAATAAAATTGTTTTGTTTTTCAAAGATGTTCGAAATTTGAAACTCATAACTTTATCAAATCTTATATCGTTATAAGAACATTATGTTACTGCTACAGATAAGAAAATTATCATAGTAAAATTGATTGTTGTAATGCTGGTCATTGCCAACGGATTCTGAACGTATTATAGAGGACTTATGATATGCGTGTAGATAAAATATTTAATGTAAAACATTCATACAATACATATATGTATATATATATTACCCCTTTCCCTGCCTGGATGGCTTCTGGTCAGGCACACTGGTTTTCTTACATTTTATTACTCGGCTAGTCTACAAATGGCTAGGATCTATGCATTTCTTTTGGCCAAAGACTTCATATGTAGCGAGGCAACATACAGTGACGGGGATTTAGTCAGTATTTGCTCAGTTTCGTAACAACATATTAATATTTAATTATTATTATTATTATTTTTTTTTTTTTTTTTTTTTTTTTATTTTTTTTTTATTTGATTTATTTATTTGGGTATGCTACTAGAGCATACCCAAATTATCAGGTGCTAAATAAAAACAAGCCTCGTTCCTTAGAGGTAGTTTATTAAGTATCTCTTATATAACTTCTTCTATGCTTTGATCTGGAGATTCAATAGACTGGTCGTCTGCTTGTGGCTGTTGATGCAGCATTTTTAATTGCTTCTCGAACACTGCAACAAAAACCAGTCAATTTGAGATCTACAATGCAGTGACGTATATGGAATGAAATATCTTAAGATAATTTTAATTTTTAAATTCCAAAGACATTGTTATCGGACTTCTCTGTAAACGTAAAGTAACACTAAAATAACAGCCTGGCCTCGACTTTACACGGCGACGACTGCGGAGTGAGGACGTGGAGTGAACTACTTAGGTACTTTTTCTACCAGCGACGAGAATTATAATCTAGCTGACCCATTTCCATCAAAAATGTCTTATTGCAGCTATCGCGAGCCCACGAATAATATCAATAGAAATGACAATGTAGCTCGCTCGGGTTTGTTCCGTTACAGAGTTAATAAACATACCTACTCTAGGAGCGGATAAGTACTTAATATAGTACAATATTTCAATTATCGTCTCGCAAATCCTCACTAATCCAGACAAATTTCACCGAATATGCGCTAGAAAAGAATTGGAATTTTGCCATACAAATTTCAATTTACTCCAATCCAATCCTCTCCTCGCCTCGCCAAATGGAAAAGGACCTTGGAGGCCGTATTAACGAACCGATTATGAGTACGACGCCTGCTGTCTTAAGACGCAGCAGAAATTACAGTGTTTATGATATGACGTGTTTTCAAAGCGCATTTTTTTCTCAAGATCAGTTTATTGACTCTGGCTCTGACTTTGGCTCTGACGCTTTATAGGCCTGGCCACGACTTTGCGCGACCGGCTGAGCGACTAGCGAATTTTCTAATACATTGCGTGTAACGCCAACTAACCGCTGCGCGGTGAGCGTCTCGACCAAGCAATGAAAAGAGAATTCGCTCGCCGCCGCCGCCGCTCGAAGTCGTGGCCGAGGCCGTATGGAGTGAGGGTCCCACCTGCGGCCTCAGCGTGGTCGGGCGCCAGGCGCAGCAGTAGCTGGAGGACGGTCTCCTCGGCCACCAGTCCGGCGCGCCCGCCCACTGCTCGCAGCAACTGCTGGCCGCTCGCCACACCTGTCTCACACACGAACGTATTATTTACGAGTTTTTTGCAGGAGGCTAACGAGCACACAGGCCACCTGGTAGTAAGATATGACACCCATCCATAGGCATTTGCAATTTTAAGACTACAAAGACTGCAATCCTAAATACAACATTAGGGTGGGAGACTATTTATTCGGACGATTGTACCCCGGCTTATTAACAAACCTGCATTAATGTCGCCGGACTCCAAAACTTTTTTTATTTCTAGATATTTTTTAATACAGGAACTTTGTTCCTGGATGGCCATTATTTGAGATCCTGCAAAAAAAAGCATAAAATTAAATAAGCAATAGTTTTTAAAAACTTTTTGTAAAATAATGAAGTAATGAATAGGTAGTCTTTTAAAATAAAATAAGTGAATAATGTACGTGATCTATTTATAAAAGTTGCAAAATACCTGTATCAGGATCAGACATCTTTGAAAGGCACCGGGTGGCTTCTTTGAGAGCTTCTAAAGCTTTGTCAAAATTCTGAAATTATTGAAATAACATCTTACAAACGACGTAGTCACAGGTGAGCTGCAAACCTCAAGTGGCAACAGCCGTAACCGTGACATGATGCAGCAATGTTCGAGCATCATGTTGCCAACACTCCGAGGGGTGCCCTAATTTTTCTCTTCGTCAAGCTAGTAACTCACATTGTACTCGTCGACCTCCATCTTAGCGCACTCGGCGTAGAAGGCGGCCAGCTTGTTGTGCGCCTTGGCGCGCGTGTAGAAGTGCAGGATGTGCCGCGTGAGGTCGGGGCGCGCGCGCCAGGCCGCGTGGCGCCGCAGGTAGTCCGCCGCCATCAGCTGCGCGGCTCGGTCTCGCGCCGCCGCCGCAAACGTCGCGATGCGTTCGGCGTCTCCGGACCGCATTAGCCATCGCATCGCGCCTGCCTGTAAAATTACTGCCCGAGTAAAGGAATGGCAGGCCACATGACTCAAATTTGAATGATAAAGTTATAGGCACATGCATTTCTTTGACGATAACTACAGTCGGCCAAAGATATTTGTAGGCCGCTGTGGAACTATGAAAGTAACATAATCTAGCAAATCCTAAAACATATGGCATCGCTTCGACACGGTCGGGTACGGCAGAATATTACAACTTAATCAGCTTTTATATGCTTACTGCTGGGTTTAGGTCACCTATCTAATTGAGAAAAACGCTAGTGATCATCCAAAAAACGTCTACTATGTCCCGAACCTTCAAAAGAGCGGAAATACCTTGTAAGGGGTATACTCACGCTATACCGTTGTAGAAACCGGTAATTTTAGGGAGCGAAAGGTACACAGCTCCGTATATTGAAATTGAAATATTTGTTAACAATTTACAATAAACATCTTACAAAAACAGTATACAAAAACTAATGGTACAAGTTTATCCGTACACTGTTGAATATGATATGATGTGATTGATATGATTGCAATATTGCGTTGAAATTTACAGATTTTGTCGAAACCAAAATGAGGACAGTCGCGGTAAAAGGGGCAGTTGGTCAGGCACGCGCACTGCTGGTATAATGAATGGTGGGAGAGAAAACTTTACTACTAGGGACTAGGTTATGGCCTCTAAAATCTTGAAGTTGGTTGTGCACCGACCTTGTCCCCGATCTGCGCGAGCCGCTTGGCAGCTTCGTGGTACAGGCCGCGCGCGCCGAGCACGTCGGCCAGGCGGCGCAGCAGCGCGTCGCGGCCCGCCGCGCCCGCCGGCGCCGCCAGCCGCTCGCTCAGCGCCTCCGTCAGCGGCGCAGAGCTCTGCTCCACGATGTCCAGCGCCTCCTCGTACTGGAACCACAGCAGTCATCATGGATGAGCTCAGCGGAAATTAAGTGATAGCCAGTAGGGCAGATGCCCTTTGGGAGTGCAGCGCCAGCCCTGGGGTAGAACGAGTGGAGCCATAGGCGCCGCAGGCGGCAAGATGCACCAAAAAGCCAAATGTATAAAACAAACGAAAAATTTATGTAGGAAGATAGTCGACTAAAGAGTGCCAAAAGACTAGCTATCTCGACTAGGTTTGTAGGCTTTAGAGTTTTTAGGGTTCCGTGAAACAAAACGGAACCCTTATAGGATCACTTTGTTGTCCGTCTGTCTGTCTGTCTGTGTGTCTGTCAAGACCCTTTATCTCAGGAACGCGTTAAGTTATCAAGTTGAAATTCATATCAAATACTTTGGTCTGTAATCCCTTGGATCAGTGAAGAAATCAGAAATCTAAATCAACGCAATCAAAAGATGCGGCCGTTTATGCCGCATATTCAAGGGAATCTCAAGGGAATCAAAACCTATAGGGTACTTCCCGTTGACTTAGAATCATGAAATTTGGCAAGAAGCAATGTCTTATAGCACAAGTAAAGGAAAAAATCCGAAAACAGTTAATTTGTGGTTAAATCACATGAAAAATAAGTCCAATATAAACTGACACTCACTAAGTAAGAATGTGCATACTTATTGCGTGTCTGTTTATACTGGACTGACTTTATATTGTATTCCCGTGATTTACGAACTATTTACATGCCTAAAGGCTTCGTCATACAGCCAGCGCGTCACGCCTGCAGCGGCGCCCGGCGCGTTCTTAGCGTGACGCCAGCGCGGCGTGGCAGTCACACTGCAGGCAGCAGAAAACGCCATGCAGCGCGGCACGGCGTGATCACGCCAAGCCGCGCGGCACGGCGTGTTCCAAAGAGTAAAGTAACTATATAGAGTGGCGACTCTATAAATATAAATATTAGCTAATTTTCTATTCAAACTTATCTTAGCTGATTTTCGGTAGGTATAAACATTTTAATCGTCTGTAACTCAAGAACCAATAAAGTCTACTTCTTCATTCATTAATTCATTCATTATATGTGCTTTCATTTAAGATATTTTTCACATTTTTAGTATTTGTAGTTTTGGCTGTAGGGGGGGGGGGGGGGGGGACACACTTGACTCTCACAAACGGATCACTTAATCAAAAAGTTGTTTTTGTGAAACCATCCCCACTTTACGTGTAGGGGAGGTACCCTAAAAAAGCTGGTCAAGTGCGAGTCGGACTCGCGCACCGAGGGTTCCGCACAAACTTGTAGGCATGTAAACAGACGGACAACAAAGTAATCCTATAAGGGTTCCGTTTTTTTTCATTTGATGTACGGAACCCTAATAACGGACAGACGGACGGACATGGCGAAACTATAAGGGTTCCTAGTTTGACTACGGAACCCTAAAAATGAGGGCGCTGTTCGGAATAAAATTGGCAACATGATCCAAGGTTTACTCTAACCTGTGTTGGTTGCCATTTGAAAATAGCTTCAGTTCAACCTGCACTTTCTAGATACAGCACTTGTCATACAAGCAAACTTGACCATAGAGTCGCCACTCTTTCCCTCTATAGTTACTTTACTCTTTGGAACGCGTCGCGCTAAGAACACGCCGTGCAGCGCTGCATGGCGCGATCGCGCCGCTCCCGGCAGTAAAATCACGCCGTGCCGCGCTGCACAGCGCGGCCGAGTTGTGCAGTCGTGGCGCGCCTGCAGCAGCGCGCGGCGCGCTTGCTGCTCCGCTCGGCGCGACGTGATTCTGTGTGACGGCCTGCATACAACTCCTTGTTAATTGACACGCTAAGAACGCGCTGCACGCCGCTGCAGGCGTGACGCGCTGGCTGTATGACGAAGCCTTAAAAGTTTGTGCGGAACCCTCGGTGCGCGAGTTCGACTCGCACTTGACCGGCTTTTTTTTATTGTTCCTTTGCTAGAAATATTTTCTTGGAAAGAATCGTACAAACTTATTTTCCATTACCTACACCTTCAACATATTAAAAAATCGTAGAAATCGGACTTGATTTAAGGGGTGAGAAACGTTACCGCCTTTTGGATGAAGTTTTTTCGCATCACAACACTCTTAAGGAAATTATATTTTTGTGTGATGACACGACTTTGATCCCTGAGTATTGGACGTTTTTAACGAATCGTAAGTATATATTTATCTATAGGTGGCATCTGGCACCCATACCATAGTACAGTCAACAACTATAATTGTCGAGCCACTATGGAACCCTGTCGCAGAAAACCAATCATCACTAAGTACATAATATTATAAAATTATAAAACAAAGTCCCCCCGAAGCGTCTGTCTGAACGCGATAAACTCAAAAAATACTGAACGATTAGGTCAAATTGTGTGAGATAGTCCCCTGCTGTTTAGTTGTTAACCTGGCCGGCAGTAGCTAGCAGCGCGGCGGCGTGCGCGTGACGCTCGGCCCGGCGCAGGTGCGCCGCGAGCGTGGTGGCCAGCTCGGCGTCCACGCGCTCCCCGAGCGACTCTACCGCCGCCACCATGGCGCCCGTGTCGCCGCAACTGAGAGCCAGTTTCAGTGCCATGTGAGGTTTACCTTTTAAATAAATGACACTGTGTTGGAAATACATGCAAAGTAACAAAATACTGTCTTTAAAGGTAGTGTCTGTCTTGCATCTTGGTAGAGCCGGTATCATCAGTTGGTGAAGTGAAGCAAGTACAGTCCAAAAATATAAAATACTGGTTTTAATAGAATTAAATGATTGACCATTTGTCTATTTTACTTACCCGCTTTTTGATACAATGCAATAGCCTGCTCAGTTTGTCCAGCGTTCTCCAGTATGGTGGCGGCATGCAAAGCGTGCATAGGGGACGTGGATCCAGCTCGCCATACTAAGTTCCACGCGCTCGCTTCTGCTGCTACCCGAATAGCTGATGCAACCGCGCCGCATTTTATGTACATCTGCAACATCAAAGAATAAACTACAAACCCCTATGATTGTTACTAATGAGATATAGATATTACAATGATATCAATATTAACTAAGTACCTTAACAGCATCGTCGGTTTTGTCCTGTTGCATTTCCAAATATCGGGCCATTTGATACATAGCCGAAGCGTTCTTCTGGCTCAGTTTTTCGGCTTCCTCAATTTTGTGCAGATGACACAGCAAACGGGTTTGTTCACCGAAGTCGTTGGCACGACCGTAGGCATCTAGTGCGCCGTCGAGATCCCCGATACTCTCTAGATAGTGGCCCCACCACATAATGAGATCATTGTCGGTGGAAGCAGCGACGTACTGCGCGAGGACCTGCCCCTGCCCCTGCGCTATTAACATTCTAGGCACGTGAGGTACTAAAGTACCCGCGCTTTCAAACAATTTAAGGGCAGTTCCGGTTTCACCATTAGCCCACATTATCTTCGCCAGTTTGTGTTGCGCGCTTTTAATTAATAGTACGTTTTCCCCCTCACTACTCCCTGTCGTTATTTCATGAAGACCACCTTCCTTTGCTGACAAAAGACGAGTTATTAAGTCTGGCCTTTCCGCTTCCCGAAATAGCTTTTCCGCCTCATCTATCATTCCAAGATTAATTGCGAGCACGCCAACCTGACAGATTTCATCCATGTCGTTGCCGTTCATAGCTTTGCGCATCATCAGAGCACCCTTTATATTGCCCATTTTACCCAAACAGATAGCTCCAACATCTGGCCTTCTGCGGGTGACACATTCTTTTGCCAGACTATCCCAAATCACTGAGCTCCTTCCTCCCGTTACGTTAGTTCCGACCACCACAGCTTTCTCTAAGTTCCCTGTTGTCATACAGTACAAAAAGTCTAATGTTTGTTTTAAATTTGTTGCATCCAGATTCTCCTCAAACTCATGCATTAAAATTTTTCGTATTATCTGCTGGGACAAAATTACGACGTGTGGTGCGAAGAGAGAGCATAATATGAAGTCAGACATGAAATATTCTTCAGATGGTGGGCACCAATTCTTATATTCAAAGAGACTACCCTCATGGCAAAAAAACAAATGTATTCTATCTAAGTCAGTAGATCTCATGTGGATCGCAACAATTCTTGGATCATTAGCATCCCATACTATTGCTATGGGGACACTTTGATAAGGGGGTAATTGATTTTCCGAAAGCACAGTATTTGTTATAACATCATCAGCTGCATCCCACAAGTACACTCTCGGATCAGGAGCTAGACTAGCATTTGCAATGCTCAGGCATATGTATCGGCCATTGCAATTTACAGAAGCCCTCATGACTTCACCAAAATCTTCAATCATTTGATAGCAATTTTTAGGTGGGTATGGCATTTTTAATCCTTTCTTCGTTATCTCTGCAAGTTTGAGAGTCCCATCCATTGTGGCAACTACAATAAATTTGCTTGTGCTTGTGATACCAATAGGCTCACCCTCACCCTCGGTGCCAGGTAGGATTCCCAAGTGGTTTCCAGTTATTGAGTAGCATTCTATGTGTGGATTAACTATGCCAACTAAGACATCATTGCTTAGTATAAGAATATCAGTTTTCCAAAAGAATTTACGCACTAGGGAAAACTTTATATCATTATCCTTACTGTTCAACCAGACCTGAAAACGATTACAAGAAAATTTATATTTATTAATATATTTTAGTAATTCATCTATCACTCAGATGTACCTGTTTATTTACCTGAACTTCTTTACCATCTCCCACTGCAACATATTGATCATTAAATGCAAGAGCTCTTATTGTAATCTGAGTTTGAATACTAGAAGTAGCATCAGCTTTATTGGTGAGTGCAATTTCATTAGCTGACTTTTGAACCATCCACAAGTTAGGAGAATAACCCCAACATATTGGCTGCTCCCGCAGCACATAAGCACTAGTAATGCAGTTCACATGGAGCAGCGGATTTATTAATCCCTCAGAGCCCCAGCTGACATCTTTCACTGTGCCTTTAATGCAGGTGCTACTTATTAGTTTCCAGTTATTTCTAGGGTCTCGCCTCCAGAGGTATAAGTTGCCATGAGATGTCCCACAGCACAATGTATCACTCAGATGGCAATAGCTAATACTAGTGAATATGTCACCTGAGGCAGTTTCATCATTTTCATTGGGCAATACATCATTGTCACCATTCTCACTATCCCATACTCTTATTAGATTATCACCTGTGATTACAGCCACACAGTAGTTCCCAGCAAGAACAATGCACTGACCATTTCTAGATGCCATTCTGACATGAGTATCTGTAGTGAGTGAGCCATCATCTGAGGCCACAAACCTAGTCAAACTTAAAGCTCCCCCACTCTCCCAAGCTATTAGGATGTAAATAGTACTTATTATACCCATAAATAGTATATTGCCAGGAGCAGTAAGGACTTCTGTGCATGATCCAGTATGATCAATATATAAAATGACACCATTGTCTTGAGCTGCATAACAAGCAAGGTTATCAGGCTGGGAGCCTTCCCTCACCTTGGCCGTTGTGCGTGGTCTCCATGCTGCTAAAGCATCAAGAGCATTTTCATCACCTGCAACAGCTGCCCGGGCCAGTCCTCTTATAGAGGTTTCTCCAGTTGGTTGCACTGGACAAAATGTTACATGAGTAATAACATCACCAAGCTGATGATGAAATGACGTCAATGGTGCTCCTGACGCAGACTGCCACCCAGATAAAGAACCAGCAGCATCTGACGCTAGTAACCTTCCACCTGCAATGCTAAATGCGATCGTAGTCAAAGCAGCAATGTGAGGTGCTTCAAGGCGTGCCCAAGAATATTCCAGCCAGATATACAATTCACCTCCGTCCCATCCAACCACCAGTAACTTTCGCGTAGGGTGCCACGCCAATGCCGTCACTTGATTTGATAGTAATATCGGCCATTCGCAGCCTTCCAAAGCCATTCCCTGAAAACATGACGTACTTAAAATTTATCGGTATGTTATTTTTATTAATAAGTACTGATGTATGTATATAAAATAAAACTTACATTTTCCTGAAATATTGTCACGAAACCTCCTTTTTCTTGATTATATGAACCTAAGGCTAATAACGGTAACGAAGGATGCCAGGTTCCCAATGTTGATACGACATTATTATCAAAAAAGTTAAGTTTAGTGTCAATATACAAAGTCATCTCGAAACAAGAAAATGATTTTACAATAAAAAGCACTGTAGCGAGTTACAATTCAACAAAATCTCATGAATGAATCAAAGTTTACTTATGGATAATTTGTGATACTTATCAGTCGTTTAAGTCGTTTTGTTGACTGTTATTATTTAGTAAGTTTAGTACGGTAGCCATGGTAACTCCCTGGTTTTTTTTAAAGCTTTAGCTTATAGGCCATCAGCTTAAAAATAAATTACAAAGTAGTGTAATTACTCCAGGAAATTTACGGACGTTAGTATGGTGAATTGGTGAAACGGAAATAATTTCTAATAGCTGATTTTTCTCGTGTATTGGATATATTATAATGCCCTTACTAATAAACGTTGAGTAACCGCTGAGTAGTTATACCATGCTTTGTCCTTATCTGTCGAATTCAAATGTCACAATGACAGATAAGGACAAAGCATGGTATAACTACTCAGCGATTACTCAACGTTTATTAGTAAGGGCATAATTCTAGTAATTAGGTAACAACATAATGCAACTAATTTTAAGTCAATAACTGCCGCACTAAGAGACGTCAATTAAGTTTCAAGTTTCATTAATGTAGCTGCTGTCACTTTCTTTATTATAGCAATAAAATAAGACGCAGCAACTTTAATGAAACTTAAAACTTAATTAACGTCTCTGAGTGCGGCAGTAAGTTATTAAAAAAAAAACTGTAAATTTTGTTAAAAATAATTATATATTTTTTTTCATATTGCTTACTTAATATTTGATCTATAATATTCAAGATGAAAAGCACAAAAAATAATTAAGGATGTCTCATATTCGATTAGCTAGAATATTGCTTTCATTTTGCATATTTCCGTATTTAAAAATCGTAATTTGCTATAGTTTTCTTCATTCCTTGTTGATTACAATAAATATAAACGTTGCAAGCAAATCATACACAAAATTATACCGGAAGGTGGATTTTATGGTGGTAAATACAAATTGATCACTGTATTTTAATACTTATAAATAGTTTTATGTCATTTTTATCAAAGCACTACTTATTCCTAACTTTTTCTATCATTTAAGGGAGCCGGAGCCATGTATTTTGCTGATTTAGTGGCCTTCCGTGTAAATATTTTGTTAGATTTCTCCTTCTACACATTATAGACAAAAATATTATTATGCTTAGACACAAAAATTACAATTACGATTTTTAATTTAAAAGAAAAAGGCATTTTTTGACAATATATTTATATACCTACTTCCGGGTGGAAAGTTTGTTGGATTCATGAATATAGTGTCTTAGAATATCTTATAAAAATGGAGTTAAAAAAATCAGGCTATTATAAATTAATATTTTAAAAACCGTAACTTTCCTGGAGTAAATGTGCAAGAGCCAGAAAGATAAAAAAAGTAGTGTAACTACCTGCTTATAGCTATAGATATACATAATAATATGACAGTAACTATATAATATATATAAGGTCCCGCGAATACTAGCGAATATTTAGTCGGCTGGTTGTGTTTTGTCTCCACAAACTTTGTAAAAATGGATAAGGACAACCGTATAATCAGCCGATAGAAGTCGATAGTATGCGCGGGGCCTTAAGTATGTCGATAGCGTTCCAAATCACGCACATAGTTGTCAATTTAATTGTACCTGAGTATCCCCTTGGATTCTTACCAAAAAAGATAGTCACATAGGTACGAGATAATATCGACAAACTGCATGCAGTTGACGTATCGTCATCAGTGGTTTAAGCACTTCACACACGGAGCTATAATATAATAATAATAATTATATTAATCCAGCCTATATACGTCCCACTGCTGGGCACAGGCCTCCACTCACAATGAGAGGGTTTGGGCTATAGTTCCCACGTGGGCCCAGTGCGGATTGGGAACTTCGCACACACCGTCAAATTACTTTGCAAGTGTGTGCAGGTTTCCTCACGATGTTTTTCCTTCACCGAAAAGCTCATAGTCAATTTACAAATTATATTTCGCACATAAATTCCGAAAAACTTAGAGATGCGAGCCCAGGTTCAAACCCACGGCCCTCTGCTTAATAAATATTAATATAAATTATAGCTGCGTGTGTGGAGTCTGTCAAGTAGTACGGAAATATACCTAAAATATATGAACATATATCGTAAGATGCCTTGCTAAAATATATATTAATATACCAAAATATATATTATAGCTCCGTGCGTGACGCGCTTTAAACAGCTGAAAATCGCTAGCTCGATTCAGTCGGTCCACCCTACAAATTGTCAGTGTCAATACTGTAAAGTCAATGTCGTCACTGTCACTGTCACTTTCAGTCACGCAACGCATGGTTAATTCACGTTTTCATGTTAACCTCAACACGAAAACTTTATTAGAATAAAAACAACTTTTGCAAGTGTTCACAAACAGATTTTTTAACTGTGTAGCTGTTTGTTTATAGTTGTTTAAATATGGTGTCAATAAAGCAAGCTCCAGTAGAAAAAAATAAGCGCAAAAAAATACAGAAAGTGACCAAAGTGGATAAAAAACATAAGATAGAACCGGTAAATAAGGTGGCTAAGAATATTATAAAAGAGAGTATAAAGCATCCAGTGAGTTCACTTAAACCATTGGTAACGGCGCAAGGTACCTCAAAGATCAAATATGTCATGCCAATGAAGGTTATTTCAGCAGAACTTGTAGGTAAATGTCTTGGTGCTCTTCAGCAGTTGGTAGAAAACCACAAAAATAAAAACACTTTGTTAGAAGATGAACAACCTATATTTGCTGAAATACAGTGCATGAAGATCCAGAATACCTCGGCAAATATCAAGTTGTAAGCTAATATCAATTTTTATGTTGAAATTAAGAAATAATGCCACATTTAATTTATAATTCAATATACACCCTTAACATGGCACTTAGTCAAAAAAGGCATTGGCGCCATAAAGTAATCTTAGTTTTAGTTTTAATTTGATTTTAATATTAATATAATAATAATTTCGCTTTTATTTTATTTTAAATTTGATTTTGTTTTAATTTAATTCCAATTTTGATTAAGCTAGTTGATTTTATTGTGACATTTTATTTTATTTTATTTTTATTTAAATTTTAATAATAATTTGTATATAGTGTTAATATTTGTATGGAGCTTTGTTCCGAAATAAATAATTTTATTATTATTATTATTATTTTATAATATTCTTGGGAAAACACAGTGTTTGTTGATACTATCCTTTTTTTCAGTGTTTTGCCTCACAGTACAGCAGCCTCAACTGGTGAAATTTGCTTTATTACTCCAGACTTGAAAAAAGGTAGAAAAGTAGACCATGAGCCCACAGTGGACCATTGGGAGGAAATTTTAAGAAATGCTGGAGTTACCCAGGCAAGTCATAGTTCATGGTTTACTCTTGAATCACCGACACTCATTTATTTCATAGAATGTTCACTGACTACCTATTCATTTCATCAACAGGCATTTCCACATGCAGGAGTTATAATTATTTGGTGGTTCCAGGTCTAATCTAACCTAACCTATGTAACCCATGCTTATGACAACCTGAAAACTAAGATTTCAACAGAGATTAGCTTTTGATGAAATTAAATTTGGTGAAACAACACATTAAATGAAATGAGTGTCTGCAAAACTAGGGGACACGCATAGTTCATACAAGTGGCATTATCATTTGGCATCAAAGACTCATTATTCGTAGCTCAGCATGACAGGTGAAGACCTACCATATATTTGTAGCTATTCATGGGTAATTTTTTTATTTTCAGGTTAAGACAGTGCTTCCTATGAGGCAACTGAGAGTAGAATATGACCAGTTTGAGCTGAAGAGAAGACTAATGACCCAGCATGACTTCATAATGGTGGATACAAGAGTGCTCAGCCACGTGTCCCATATCTTGGGCAAGATGTTTTTTAAGAAACATAACATGCTTATTCCTGTAAGAATCAATGAAAAAGGGAATATCAAGAAAGACATTGATGTAGGTCTGCGCACTGTGATGTTACGCCTCAGTGAAGGCCCAACATCTGTTGTAACTGTGGGCCATACAGGAATGTCCCAGGCTGCTCTGAAAGAAAATATTTTGTCTTTAGTGGGTCAGTTAAAAGACAGATTCCCTGGAGGACAGGCCAATATAAGAGCATTGAACCTGAAGTTGCCATTGTCACTTTCAGTTCCTCTTTATCTTACATTAAGTAAGTTTTCCTTCACATTACAACTTAACACCCCCATATGCTTTTCCCTGTATACACCTCAAGAATATGACTGATTTTGATAACTGCTTTTAAAAACTGTAAATGCCCCAAATCTTTAGGTTTAGATCTTCAACCTTTTGAAAGTCACTGTTGGTAACCCGCATCAACGGATTTTTGTGCTGCAGACTCCCAAGTGTCATTAAGTTGTGATAAGCATCATTAGCAGTGGCATATGGTGTCTTGGTGTTTGGGGCACGTAAAACGGTGGTCAATGGCATTCAAAAGGCTAATAAAAAATGCTGGATAATTAACATTGAAAAAGGAATGAGATGCATCAAAGAACCTCATTTGTAACTAAGATAAAATTATCTTAAATTTAAAAACATAAAAACTTAGTTAAATATCTAATAATTTTTAGTAGCACAAGATGACCATTTTGGTAACAAATGTTTTTGCTTTTGTGACAATCTGAACGGGTGTTACAGGGCCATCAAGCTTAGTTAACACTCCTAAACTGAAACAAACGAAGCTCAAGAATTCCTCTGTGTTGGAAGATGAACTGACTACTCTTGAGAATGGAACTGTGATGGTGGCTCCAGATGGAACAGTAAAGGTCAAAAGGGCTCAGAAGAAAACAATAGAAAGGTAATTGCATTGACAATTTAGTTTCATATAAAGGTTAGTACTATGAAAAGGAGTAATCAAATGAGTTGTGAGAGTACTGTACAGTTAGTAAATGGAGTTATAACACTTTATCTTTAATTGAACAGAAATAGGTGTTTTCATTTAACTGCATTGCCAATTGAAGCTTAGTAGATTGAAAATATTTTTTATCATATCTTTCTTAGCACCAACCTTTAATTGTCTCTGTTTGGCCCATTGGTTAACTGGTAGTGAATGCCTTAAGGCATTAAGTCTGCCATTTGTACTTACTTTGTGTATTGCGCAATAAAGTTTAAATAAAATTTTATTATTTAATAAAATGAAACTTTGCTTTAAGTGCAAGGTAAAGTCAGCAATAGGATTAGGTGAATCAGACATGTTATTGATACATTAAGGATAGTGGGCTTTCATTTTAGATGACATACTTGGTAATGATTTGTGGAGGCACTGTCAGGCAAAGCTTGATTTGTGAAACCAGTTTAACTGGTTTTCAAGATATCATCTTTCCAAGTTACAATTTAATAGGATGAGACACCCAATCATAATCTAAAATACCAGTTATTGGCACCGATTAGTGATTGTAGAATTATTGCGGTTCCCCCTTCTTAGGCATACATTTTTTTGGTATAATTCTATATTGCATAACAACTTTAAGCATAAGTGACGATAAGCAGAAACTCTTATGACATAGTCAAGTTTTGTATACAATCACTATGCATAAAGTCCGTTGGTTGAATAATCTTTATGCATAAAATGAATGAGCCGAATCGTTGCAAGGAATAAAAATGAAACCGCATAAAATTATTAAGCAGTACAATATTGCAGTTTATACATATTCAACTTGCAAGCATGGCAGAAAACAAGATTTTCCAAACTCTTACAAAAATAATACCCAACAATGAAGGCCTAACCTAACCTATCTGAGTCGCTTCTGCCCTGACCCTTCTTGCTCGCTCGCTCGCTTATTGCCATTTAACATTTTTATTAAGTAGGTACCTACTTAATTCTGATACACCATCGATATGCCACAGGACCATTATGCTAAACGAAATTATTCGTAATGAAATTCGGCCTTGTCTTATGGTATGATATTAAAAATTAGACCAAACAAATATTTCCTCATTATACTAAATACGTTTTCTGCCATTTCAACATTTGTCGAAACAATTTTATGCTAAGTATGTTATGCCAAATACGTTTCGGAAAATAAAGTTTGCTTGGCCTAAACCAGAAAATTAGAAAATTAACTAATAGCTTACTACCTCATAATCATAAATAACTCATAAAAATCATGTTAGAGCTGTGTCTTGTTAGATTTTGATGTGTAAAAGTGCCCGTGCGGCCTACTTACAGAGTAAATATATTTTATCTTTAAAAAATTATGCCAAATAAAGGGAACCCAATTATTGCATCTATTAACTTGAAATAATGTTCATGGTGAGAATAATTGGTAGGGTGCCAATAATAAAGAGAGTTCCCCAAGTTCAAATATTTTTGAGGCAAACCACACTTTTTATGTTGCTAGTAAAGCAGCAGAGTAAAATCTGATTCAATTTGACATATACAGGTGTCCAGGGATAAAGTGCACAAATGAATAAGGGTGAAACTACATGTGATTTTGTCACGGATTTTTTTTTTTATGAATTTTGCATAGGGTTTAAAAGAATTAGAAAAAATAAATAAAAAGAAACAAAAAAATACCTACAGGAAGTAATTTTTTTTTTTTACTTTTTTCCACAATAAAGTCACACGTAGTTTCATCCTTATTCATTTGTGCACTTATCCCTGGACATCCTGTATTTTTGAGGAAAACAACACTTTTTATGTTGCTAGTAAAGCTGCAGAGTGACATCTCATCTCAAGTACAGTCAGTCACTTACATCTTACATACAACCATTGCATCAAATATTTTATTTATTTATTTATTATCCACAATTACAATTATAAATGTATAAACACAAACCCTGAGAGGCATAGAGGCATGTAGATATTTAAGTCTTAGGAATGTATATATATTTATGTTTGACTGTATGAATGTTGTTTTAGTAGTGTAATGAAAACATTTAAAGAATAATAATTATTTTCATTTCATAGTGACCCAGAAGACACTGAAAATGTTACCAAAATGGAAGAAGAGGAAACAGAAGAATCAGATTAGAAAATAATTGTTTTATTAAATGTACATTTACATAGTAACTAACAGCTTTTTATTGGAAATTTACTACATTACTTTCACTTGATCAACTTAAATCCAATCTCCTGAAGTTCTCAATACTTTGTTAATCATCACTCAAAATTAGGGAACCAATTTCTGCAGCACTAAAACCTTCAGCCTTAACAACACTCATTGATGATTTTGGAATTATAGTGACCTGCATATTTACAGGCCATACTTTTTTGAAATTTTTAAAGTTCTTCCCTTCACTTTGTTCTTCAATTTTAAGCAACTCCTTCTTAACAATTAAGTCTCTCCTTACTTTTACAATAGTTGAGCCCAAATCCAAATTCCTCATTATGCTGTACAAATCCTCATCTTGGCTCTCCTCCTTCAGTGCCCTGCTGCTACTGGATTGGTCACCTTGTGAAACCAGAGATCCCTCTGTATTATTATGTGTCCCTCTGCCTGTTTTGCTAGTGTCAAACATTTTTTTAATAGTTGTTTGCTTGGTACACAATTTATCTGTGTCTTGCACAAAGTTAAATAAATCATCATTATTTGTAACAGTATCTACATTTCTCTTAGTTGGTTTGAAGAAATTGATTTTTTTTTCAGTAGTTTTACTAGGTTTGACAATTTCAGTAGCAGAATCAATGAAATTGAAAAAGTCATCATTGTCATTGTTTCCACTTCTGTTTAGAGCTATTTTTTTACTTGGGGTTGCTTGTGCATCTTCATCGTTTAATTTCCTTTTTGCACTATCAACATCAGATAATTTTTGTTGAGTGGGAATCTCTGGCGCTATCTTTTTTATTTTATTTGTAATACCTTCAGAAATGTCTTCATTTAGTTTCCTCTTGCAGCCAGTCAATACTTCCCCACTAATTCCAGTTGTATTAAAGCTTGTGTTCTGGGCGGAGGTGAGCATAGTTGTGTCTGTTAGGCTCTCATTAATCACAATATTTTCCTTTTTGAAATGAACTTTTTGAAGACTTTCTTCTTGTGTATCTTCGGCTAATACATTAACATTTGCAGTACTAGGGGTTGGTGGGGGTTTAAAGACTTCAGATGTGAAACTAAAATCTGGATTACAATATTTGATTGTTGAACAGTACAAGATGGCTAAGCCAATTTCAGCATCAGCTACTGCTCTTTTACCTTTACTGTTGAGGTAATTTACAATGTCATTGATCTGGTTTCTCTGTGCCTGTGACTCTTGACTGGTAGTTCCTATATTGTATTGAATGACAACTACATCAGGGCTGCAGAGCATAGACTTGGTCATCTTTGACTCGCTCAACAGCTGGGCTGTAGCTGAACTGTTGGATAAAATCATTTTGTACAGTTCCAACTGTCTTCTTGAAAAGAAAATTATTTTTTTTCCAGTAAAAAGCTTACTTCTTCGTTTGTCAGGTAAGAAAGAAACATCATCTTTGTTGATAGTAGACTCAATAACTTGCGGAGTAAAGTTATTTGGATCTGGTATTGCAAGGCTATTATTCACAGCATTTAGACATTCATTCCAATATTGTGTTGTTACAATGTGAGAGCCTTGAGTTAAAGCCAGTACGACTTTAATAGTCAATGTTATAGCAGGCATTGTAAGATATGTGCAAGTGTCATCCCACTCATTCTTTAAAATTCCCCCTAATTTTCCAAGTACAATCCTTAAATTTTGAAGATTCTCTCCCTTCAAAGTTGAGGCACAACTCACAAGTCTAATCTCAGAAACGGTCCACACGCTGTTGAGCTTACCAAATTTAACGATATCTTCATGTTTAAGCTGCACTTTAGTATTGCCGATTTTTTCACCGGATTGGTTCACAAATGTTCCATATCGAGAGCCTAAGTCTTGAAGGAATAAATTGTTTTGCGATATCGAAAGAGTAGCATGTTTTCTGCTGATCGAGGCATCTTCAATTGCTACAAAATTACTGTTTTGCGGATCAAGAATTCTCCCAACCGTTACGTCTCTATCCTGTGTTATAATATAAAGTACCTTGGAATCAGTCTGAGATATTAAACACCACATTATAGCGACGTTATTTTCTGTCAACTAAACAAAACAAAAAATACAGAAATGTAAATAGATGAGGTATTTACTCAGTGGCGGTGCCGAAACGAAAAATCACAGGCTTCTCACAGACAAGACAAGATATGACAGACGAGACCACAGATTATAATGCTTATTACACTCTCGTCGAAGTTAGGCGGTAGGCTTGCCGTCCTTTTCTAACTTAATATGTTTGAGAAGGATGGCAAGCCTGCCTCACATATCTGAATTTTTAACCTCACGGAAAAAATGTAAACAAAGATACGTCACTGTCAAAGTGACATTTCAGGGGATCTCAAAGTAATAAAAATTTAACAGAACAGTCACTGGAAAGCGATTACGGGATCACGGGAGCGTTAAAGCCTGGGCCACACCGGATGCGTTGCGTAGACGTGCACGTGCGCGTTCGCGTTCCACTGCGTTGTATAGCTGCGTCCTCAAGTGAGGATTCATACTATACAACGCAGTGGAACGCGAACGCGCACGTGCACGTCTACGCAACGCATCCGGTGTGGCCCAGGCATTCATCTCGAATGTTAAGTGAAGCGAGTGAAGTCTCACGTTAAGCGGCCCACAACTTTATGAGCCGGGTGTATCGAGACCGTGATAAAAGTGCAATAAATAAATAATGCATATGAAAACAGTATTCTCTCTTTAAATTGATATAACAAAGAGTTTATGTCAAAATAAAGTTTGGCATCAACAAATTATATTATTTTATCTTGATTATAATATACATTTTATAGTCGATTTCTTAAAAATGTGCTAAGTTCTAAGTATCTAAGTATCTTGAATGCTTCAATTTTTTTTCATTAAGGGTAACATCTTTGTTTACATTTTTTTCCGTGAGATTAAGAATTCAGGTATAACCTCAACGAGAGTGTCGTCGCATAAGCCTACGTTCTCACGGACATTGTGAAAGGCGTTGCGGTACCGCAACGCCAACGCTTGGTCCGTGAGAATGTGACGATGTACGTGACTTCCATACGAACGGGCGCAGAAGCGGGCGCGAAGAGGGACGCAGCTATATGTCAGAATGAGATAGTAATATATACGTCTCGTTCTTACAGATAGCTGCGTCCCTCTCGGTTGGCCCAATCGCCCGATCGTGTTGAAGGGGTATTAGGCAAAGCACATAAGTAGTGTTCTATTTCAAGGCCGTATCGCAACGCGCGTTGAAAAATCGCTTCCGTGCGAACAGTTTAGGCAAAACTCATATGTTCTATTTTAAGGCGGTAAAAATCGTTAGCAACGTGCGTTGAAATAACGTCCGGAGAACTGGGGCAAGGGGTATGGACGACACAACTCCAGGGAATCGATTTTTGAATCTCACAAGTAATCATAAAAATTAAGTCACGCGATTATCTTATTTACGAGTGGGTTGGGGCACTCGTATTTGATATACCTACTTATAATAAAACCGGGCCTTAGTAAATAAATAATAAAGGCTCGTTACATTGATTTAGTAATTTTAGTACCTATATACTAGATACAGAATCAGCAGGAAAAAGTGGCACGACAAAACTTATGCCGAATCGACTTTGGCACAAGTTTTGTATTACTGCCGCACTCTTTAGAAATATCCGCTATGCAACAAACTGCCGCACTCAGAGACGTCAATAAATTTTTAGGTTTGATTAAAGTTGTTGCGTCTTATTCTATTGTTATATCAAAGAAAGTGACAGCAGCAACTTTAATCAAACAGGCATTTGTCCCACCGCCGGCGAGGAAGCGATTAGCAATAGATTATTTTCTCGCTTAAGAAACGAATAAAAGATATAGATAGGTAACGTGTCAATAAAAGAGACACAATATATACAATTAATAGTTGCTCGCTGGCTGTTCTCTCTCCGCACAGCGACAAGAGCTATCAAAGATAAAACTCGCTCAGTGATACTCGCTAGGCGGTCAGACAGATCTCGCCGAGCCGAGAGCCATCCAGTGGTCATTTTACGGTTCGCGTCACGTAAAAAGGCCGATCTGAAGTTCCTGATTTCACTGCGCATTAGCAAAATATCGGTATCACCGGAAGGAAGAGCTTTGCAGCCAACTTCAGGTCGGCCTTGTTTACGTGACGCGATTTGTACTCTACAGAGCGGATCTGAGTGCACGCATTTATTACCTATGTATGAATTTAGAACAACAATTTAGAACTATCATTGTTGTTCAGTTCAGAAGACGACGATGATGTATTTTATGATAGTAGGTATTTGTGTAGTGGCAGCGGCAGTTCTGAAAAAACGGAAGAAAAACCGGGCAAGAGCATGTCGGACCACGCTCAATGTACCTACCCACATTGGGTTCCGTCGCCATTCTACAAGCACAAACACAAATATTAGCAAGATTTTATTTTACAACTTTGCCGGCGTTGTAATTTGAATGTATAACTATGCCAAATTACACCTTTGTAATACCAAGAGTCCCTGAGTTAGGTAAACCTCGGACAGACAGACGGACGGACGGACGGACGGACAGAAGGACATTAATTAATTAATTAATTTATTCAAAAAAGGTACATGCATTATATTATAAACATGGCGAAACTATAAAGGTTCCTTGTTAACTACGGAATCCAAAAAAAAAATTTTGAAAAGGAAAAGAAGAAGAATTTGAATGCAAAATATTAATTGGGTAGGTAAAGTTTTTGGAAGAGGTGTAAATTATATTTTTTTTCGATAGTCGTCATCCTTAAGATCAAGAAACTGCAGCTCTTTTATTTTTATTTCCTCTAATATTTTTAAAATATTTTTTTTAGTTATTAAGTTGATATTTGTAAACTTTAATGACCGACAAGCTTGTTGCCTTCGTACTTAATGAAAAAGAAAAAAAAACTGTCACTTCTATAATATCTGTCATTGTCAAGTCAAGGCAGGGGGCACACTTAGAATGGTTCCCATTTTCATTGACGGTAGCGACCTCTGGAGTGTTGATGAAAATACAAAACGTCAACTGTCAAACATGTGTCCGTCCAATGTCAGTCAGTCAAGCGTTGTCTGTGCGGAAATGCGTTTCTCTGAGTTCTCTCATTATTAAATGTATTGCTGAATACTTTGTTATTGTGACACCATAGAACCGCGTCATAATAAAGTGACATACTGAGAGGCACAAAATAGACGTCACTTTATTATGAAACGGTTCTATGGAGAGTCGCAAAATAATGTTTCGGTGGTAAACTGTACATGCCTAGGTACGTATATATAGTATAGCTTTAGTTCAACCACAACTCTCTAGGTGGCAGCACTTGTCATACATTAAAGTTTGACAGATATAGAAGTGAGTTTTTTTTTCTTTTTCCTTAAGTACGAAGGCAACAAGCTTGTCGGTCATTAAAGTTTACAAATGTCAACTTAATAATTTAAAAAAAAAATTCTAAAATATTAGAGGGAATAAAAATAAAAGAGCCGCAGTTCCTTGATCTTTAGGATGACGACTATCGAAAAAAAATATAAATTACACCTCTTCCAAAAACTTTACCTACCCAATTATTTCATAAGAGAATACACAGAGTTCAAATTATTGTACGAGTTGCCAAATGATCACCTATTCTGCTGAATGGCTGAATTTAGTAGGTAGTCCGCACAAGGCCTCATTATTAGGATTTATAAACAAGTTTTATAGTATTTGGAAATGCGGTCTAAAAAGGGGGTTTAAAAATGAAAGTTAAGCGATTATAGCAAATGGAGTATTCATAATTATGAGCTTTCATATGATACCCCATTTACTTGATTTGCACATTTCAAAACTGTTTTATTTTTATTTGTAGTCATTTAGTTACGGATTTATGACCAAAAATTTACAAAAAATGATCTGTCCCTCTCTTATTTCTGAAGTTTACGGGCCAAATATCTGAAATAATTCAACTTACAGACGTTTACCTATATTTTATAGAAACAATAAAACAAAGTTATGAAAGTCAATAGTTTTTGAGCTTTTAACAATATTCTTTGAAAACGACTGTTCAAATTTAGACAACCTAAAATGGAAGGTCCATTTTAGGTTGTCTAAATTTTAACAGTCGTTAACACGTAGTAAATGAAACTTATCTTTACTACTTATTTTATTATTGGCCCCGACTCGTTGCGTCGGAATATTACTAAACACTAAAAATTGGGAAATGGTTTAAATTCGGAACCCTCGGTGCGCGAGTCCGACTCGCACTTGACCGTTTTTTTATAAATTGGTCCATCTATTCGGCGATGAAACGTCGTTACAAAATTTAATAAGTAGGTAGGTATAAGTAGTCAGAGTCGAATCAGTGGGCATTTGTATGTTTGTATGTTTGTTCGACGAGGACTTGAGTAACGTTGACCCAATCTTGATGAAATTTGGTAGAAGAGTAGAATTGCATAACATTTTCTATGTGAATTTTGTATGATGGAAATTTCGTGATACAATCACGCCTTAACGTTCGTAGCCATACGAACGAATTGGATAAAATTTGGCCCACAAGGTCCGTATCCTTGTTTTTTCTGGATTGACATATAGGACATTTTTTATCCAAAATTTAATACTTTCCGAGGAAAAAGTGAAAACGACTTCTACGCGGATGAAGTCGCGGTTTCACGCTAGTTTTCAACTTTTTAATAACTATAACACGTAAGTTTCCTATGAATTTTGGAAAACAAAAATCAACGAAAACGAGATAATAACATTAAAACTAGTTTTCCTCCATGCTACTTATCAAATTGATCTGTCAACGAACGGGGGCCCGACCGATTGATAGCATTGGTCACCCACCAGTCACCACAACCGACAGCTCCAATTACTTCCGAATCAACCGGTCTCCGAGCTGTATTGTTTACTCTGAAGTTTCGTTTCTCACAAAGCTTTCAAAGGAACAGCCTTAATAAACAAACTTTGCTCCATTATCAATTCCAGCGGCATTGTTTAAAGAAAGCCCCAATTTTAAAGGCAAAGGGTTTCTTATATTACGATTGGAGTTGTTTATTTACGAGTTAGGCCGTCGCTGATTGCTTGATTAGGCGAAAGCAAAAGGATGGATGGAGTTTGTGATTTTTTTCGGAAATCGTCGTGCGGTCTCGCAGTGGGCTTTAGCAAATACAAATATAATTAGGTAATGATTTTTAAACGATTTTTTTTCAACGTTTTTTGTATTCGTTCTATCTTAAAACGGTAATACAAGCGTCAAAGGTATGGTTATAGAACAAACCCTATAGAAAAACAACAAATAAGGTAAGGTGGGGTAAGACTATCACTGGGCAGCTGGGGGAAGAAGACTACCACATTCCAAAAACTCGATATACACAACTTCCTTCTCTGATTTGCTATGTCGGTAAAGCAGCAAACACTCCCAAAAAGTTCCCGGATCATAACACAGATGTCGCTACTTACGTAAACACGGTGAACATGACGACATTCAAAAATTACATTTTGAGGAAACAAAACAAGAGGTGATCGGTTAGTTGTTTTTTATAAAATTTTGGTGGAAAAAGTGGTAAAATTGAAATGTTGTAAACGTAAGTAGTATTTCAATAATATTAGCTGTTAATTAATTGGATCAAGGTATTACTAAAGTAATTGGTTATAATTAATAATAAGTCAACTTATGTTCCGTTAATAAAAAAACTGTTTTTTCTTTAATTGTTTACAAAACTGCCGTGGTTCTACACCCCTGATTTCAATCATATGTTAGTCTTCCCCCAAATGAATAAAAACACGCATCAATACGAAATGGAACCGTATTCCGCTTACCATTAAGTTTGAAATGTAAATGGTTACATTAAATGTAACGGCTTTTCTGTCAGATCATAAAAACGTATGCTTGTTAAGATAATAAAAGGCACTGTCAGTCTTACCCTGTTACTGGGGCATGACTAACAGTTTGAAAATTCTGTAGTTTTCCCTAAAAATGTCTTTATTACTTAACTTGCGTAAAAATCACTACAATTTTGTAAAAATTTACAAAAATCTCAAGTTAGTTCAATTATTCATTTAAAGGTAGCACGTACAATTTCGTCGTAAGAACCGTTCTAATTTCTAACAATAAACTATGTTAGTCTTACCCCACCTTATCTTACTAAAAACCGGCCAAATTAGTAAGGAACCCCCAGTGCGCGAGTCCGACTCGCACTTGACAGGGTTTTTTCTCGACAGTATTTTTTTTCATATCGCTTCTCCCCGCAGCCAGACATACGCGATAGTCGCCACTGATGCGAACCCTGGATACCCCGCAATAAATATATTTGAAAACTACGATATGTTTGTAGAAGAGACAAGGTATGTTAAAGAAAGATCTAATTTTAGATGGAATTGGATCCTTGTCTACGTAAAAAGAAGTGCCAGAAAAACGGCACTCGCTTGCGGGCAAACGCGTCCATTTCGTTCGCGATTCACTGCTTCGTAACTCTTACAAATTTTATAAATGTCTTGTACATTGCTGTGTACAGGCTATAGTAGATGATTTATAATTATGTCTTGAGTATATTCTTGCTTACAGTTACAATATCCTATGTTAACATTGAAACATTCGATTGCCATCTTACATTAAGTTAATTTTAGCACGTTTTAGCAATAATAAACCGCTTATAGCAGTAATTAATATTAAAATGTGCGGTCACATTCGAACATATCGGAGAAGTTATGAGGCTAAGTTTATGAACTTTATCATTAGTTCCATCGTATGAGTGATAAGGGCGGAGCGTGTAATATGCTGCATCCCTTGAGGCCTGCCCTGTGCATGACCCAGGAAAGTTTTCGCTACTTCGTGCAGCGAGACGATGTACTTATTTATAGGTCGTTGTATTTAAGCTGCGATGAATGTAACAGACGAAACTGAATGTCACCTGGGATCGTGTTAGCGCCGCCCTTTCAAACGTAGTTCGAATTTTAAACTCAAAACCTGTTCACACACACGGACATACTTTAATTCGTCCGTTCCACGTCCGTTCGACCCTTTCGTGCCGTATTAATATTTACGTAAATATTGTCGCTTCAATTCGAGTGTTTAGTAACATATCATTATAATTTAGGTGTTACTCGATAAGCATTTTGCCTCGATCGAAGCGTTGCTTACGAGGCAGATAGCCGCACATTTACCGCACGTCAGCTCTCGCTAGATACGTACATAATCGTGCGTGATTTAGGGATGACAATGACTACGCCCCAGCTCCCGCCCATAAATCAACGGACACGTGTAGTATCAGAAAATGTAGTGGTTTGCTTTTGAAAAATTATATCTACCCCTATAGTTTGGCAAAATAGGGCAGCCTTAACTGCTAGTGCCCAAAGAGAAAGAGATTGCTTTTTCTAACACACTTGTATGTAAATAAATGTAAAAAAGTCTACTTAAGTATCAACAAACACGCTAGTATGTAATACTACCTACTTATTAGATATTCTGTGACGCTAGGATAGCAGATTTATTTGGGGTATTTTCACAACATAAATCCGATTGCGTGACCGTTTGCTGAGCTACCTCTGTATTTTCACTCCACCTAATTCCTTTAAACAAGAAAGACATGTTTTACCCTGAGGTCGTAAAAGCGGCCCAGGTGGTATTTCGGACCGATGTTATTTTACAGACCCTTAAAATTAATCAAGGATAAGACCCCTACAGTAATATATCGTGGACAGTAAGTAACAATCATTAGCAGATATTTTTTTCACATTACACACACACTTTTACACACTGGCTTCCAACCTAGTTGTAATGTATTCGATTCTGGTGAATCATCGACCGTATGTGGTTTGCCGTGTTTTGTTACTTTTTGCATTTGATTGTTGAACTCTGCACCAATAGTGGAATCGTTCGTAGTCTTTTATTTCTTGTGGTATTATATAAGTTACTAGCGACCCGCCCTCGCTTCGCTTCGGTAAAAAAAGTTAAACCTATGAAATAAGGTATAGTCTATGTTACTTCTGGATAATGTGGCGTTCTAACGGCGAAATAATTATTAAAATCGGTTCAGTAATCTATCGATTACAAACGAAGAAGCAAACAAACAAACAAACAAATGTTTTCTCTTTATAATAATACGTATTAGTATGGACAGTATAGATTAATATAGATAGATAAAGAGTTAAATATTAAATTAATTAATCTGTCCGAAATGGTAGATAATGAGGTTTTGGTTAAATTAACTTTACCTACTAGCTGCTATACTCGTACATTTGTCACTCGTGGACGTGTTAGTAGGCAGGTAGGTAGATATCTGTATTATTATCCAGCCTCTGAAGCAGGTCATTCACATTAACCTGAAAACTAATTTCACTTTTTATTAAAAATCTAATAGCTGCAGTGTAATAGTGCAGTGCTTCGTCTGTGTTATAAAACTTTTTACTACTCCGCTGAATGACTTGCCCAGCCGCTTAGCCCCTGAAGTATACTGGAACCGATAATAAAACTTATTTTATTGCATCTTAGACCACCAAGGAAATGTTACATAAAGTATTCATAATAAAATCTCCTCAGTAACAAATCAGTGCCAAGAAAGTTGCCTGGAAGTCACCATCTTTAGTTACCGCGAAGAGCAAATAAAGAGTTACCAACTTGCACACAGACTACCCTATAAATTACGTCTCGAGATTTGAAAGCGAGACCGTCTGTGCTCTTTGATAGTTTAGGTCGCATTTGAACGTATTCAGGAGAATAACAGTGATAAAAGAGTAATAGACGGCGAGGAATTGAATACGACAATTCAGTAAAAATGTATCTAGTCGTTCTCGTTACCTACATTATACATAAAATCGTTTGAAATCGGGGCCCAACCAATTAGGTAGGTACCTTTATAATAATAAAGTACCTGTTGACAAAGATTATACATACGTATATACTCGTATTATAGCTACTTCGTAAAAGCTGATTTACATTTTGTCAAGTTGCAAATGCCGGTGACAAGATCAGGTGTTAAGTGATTAGTAAAATGTGTCGTTTTCAAGTAAAAGGTACCACTTTTTCGGTTGCCAGCAAGAGCCTGACACCTGGCTACTGGTATAGAGATATAAATAAAAATCAACTTTTTGCAAACCGACAAAGTGTTACCTTTTAGTTGAAAACGTTTTGACGACGCGGTTAGCCTAGTTGGTAGTGAACCTGCCTACGAAGCTAGCGGTCCCGGGTTCGAATCCCGGTATGGACAAATATTTGTGTGATGAGCGCGAGTATTTGTTCCTGAGTCATGGATGTTTTCTATGTATTTAAGTATGTATTTCTCTATATAAGTATGTTTATCGTTGTCTAGTACCCATAGTACAAGCCTAGAGCTTAGTTTGGGACTAGGTCAATTTGTGTGAGATTGTCCGCTGATATTTATTTATTTAAAACGACACAAATTAACGTGTAAGGGCGATTCTTCGGCGTTTTAACCGCCGTCATTGTCGTCTTCGCATATATGGAAGAAAATAACGATTACTATCAACAATTTCCGATGTAAATAGAAGAAGCACCGGGAGTAGTTCTCATTACATTCAATATTAAAATAAACTTGTTAGTTTTATTTGGATTAATATGCGAAGACGACAATGACAGCGGTTAAAACGCCGAAGAATCGCCCGTAAACAGTCGTTACACGTTAATTTTACTAATCACTTAACACCTGCACTTGCTACTTGACAAAATGTCAATCAAAAAATCACGTGCCGCCGTACCTTTATTATAAACCTACCGGCCGGGTGTCAACACTGTCAACTGTGAAATCGCTTGTACGGTAGGTACTAGTGCACCGAACGAGACGCGACGGTTGACGTATTAAGTGGAAATTAAAGTGAATACGCAAATATCATAATATCAAATGTATACTAATCACATTTTTAATTTTGAGTGTACATAACGTAGGTAGGTACGTACTTACGTTAATTATTACTGTATTTTTTTAAAGAAAGCACTTTCTAACTCTTTAATCTCTCACTTACTTGTGAATTGTTTACTCATCGAAATTATTATTTTTGGCGATGATATACTTATGGATTTTATTAATTAAGTAATTGGGGATCACCTAAAAAAAACTACTTGTTTTTATTTTTTTATTCGAAAGAATAGACTTTTATAAACAAATAAAAAAAATATCAGATTTTTTGGTTGTGTCATATAGTTATAAAAAATAAAAACAGTTTATTAAATCTGGGACGGACTAAGATGGACACTAACCTTAGTCCGTCACATATTAAAAAAGCAGTGACAGATGTGCCATTGACAGCAGCTGCCTTGTCATGAAATAAACAACATAACCTTCGCTTGTGATTTTATTCCCGCGTCTTTCTCTAAGTTTTCGGTATTTTCTCTAGATTTCTTTTAATTTTTCGACTGCTTACCCACATCGGACTTTTGATATTACCTGCTTCGACCATAACTCTTGCTTTGTACCCTGAACCTGACCTTGATAGCTGCTACGACGACTTGGAACTGATACTGGAATTTGAAAACTGCAAAATATTAATAGAACCACATATTTTGCTTTTAAGGTCATCACGGCAGTCTTATGTAGAGAGTGCAGTTGGCTATGTTGAGGTGAAAAGAACTGTAAGTTTATGTGATGTACGAGCAAAAATCGGGCATAAAAAAATCACAAGCGAAGGTTATGTTGTTTATTTCATGACAAGGTAACTGTCAATGGCACTTCCAAAGAGTACATTATATGTAGGAGGATAGAGATATCACTCTATTCAACGGCACAACGCCCTAACGCAAATTCCCGTAACTACTATTAGGACCATCTATTACCATACCTATAATATCAAGGACCAATAACCACACGTACCAATACCAGCCCTGCTGTGCCACTGCCCAAGGGCCACTGCCATAGCTTTTTTGAAACTAGAATTTCAAGTTGTTTTCATCTATTATAGCCTTTCTAAATATCGCCATCTAGTGCAAATTGACGGAACTAAAAATACCACACAAAACGGATTGTTGGAAGTGAAAGCACCGTGGGCACATCTGTCACTGTTTTTTTAATTATGTGACGGACTAAGGTTAGTGTCCATCTTGGTCCGTCCCAGATTTATTAAACTGTTTTTATTTTTTATAATTATATGACGCAACCAAAAAATCTGATATTTTTTTCATTTGCTTTTAAAAGTCTATTCTTTCGAATAAAAAAATAAAAACAAGTGGTTTTTTTTTCAGTGATCCCCAATTAACTAACAGACGTTTGTGCCCCGAAATCTTGTCTTTTTTAATAGTGATTTTTAATTATATCGAGATGCTTCTTTATTTATTATTTTTTACCTTACAAAAAAAAGTATTATTTATTATTTTATACCACGAATGAACTGTCTAAATACGGTATGTGTAAATATCTGTAATGTACAATTGCCTTACTAAATAATGTATTATTTAGTTGCCAACCCTCGCTTAGGAACGAAGTTAATGACGTCATCCGACGGACAAACAAATAATTATGTACAGTCGAGGACAGAAAGATGTTTACACTTTCGGACCTTGTTACAATGGAATAATGTGAAAAAGTGTAAACATCTTTCTGTCCTCGACTGTAGGTACTTTACGCGCGCGCGTGAATAGCCTAGCCTAGCATGCGGGTAACAGTTGTGGTGGTGGAAGTTAAGGTTTACGACAGCGACCTCTGAAGTTTTGGTTGAAAATACAAAACGTCAACTGTCAAACCTGAATGTGTCAGTCCAATGTCAGTCAGTCAAATGTCGTCTTTGCGGAAATGCGTTTCTCTGAGTTCCCTCGTTATTAAATGTATTCCTGAATACTTTCGTCGTCATAATAGTGACATACTGAGAGGCATAAAATAGATGTCACTTTATTATGAAACGGTTCTATGGAGAGTCACGAAATACATGTTTCGGTGGTAAACTGTAGACACGCCTAGGTACGTATATATAGTATAGCTTTAGTTCAACTACGACTTTCTAGATGGCAGCACTTGTCATACATGCAAGTTTGACCATAGAGTGGCCACTCTTTTCCTCTATAGTTACTTTACTCTTTGGTGTGACCTGCACGCAGCGTCACGTCCGTTGTTTGATTTAAGCTTTAGACAATAATAATATACTCCAGGAAATTTACGGACGCTAGTACTCGTACGGTGAAACGGAAATAATTTATAATACTAAGCTGATTTTTCTTGTGTATCGGATATATTATAATTCTAGTAATTAGGTAAAAACATAATCCAAATAATAATGAGTCAATAAGTTTAAAAAAAAAACAAAACCTGAACATTTTGTTAAAAATAATTATAAACATTTTTTTTTTCATATTGCTCACTGAATATTCAAGATGAATCGCACAAAAATAATTAAGGAAGTCTCATTCGATTAGCTAGAATTGATATTATGTGTGGTGTCCGGGCAAGAATTGCACCACCCCATCTCATCCCGTGGGTGTCGTAGAAGGCGACTAAGGGAATCATACCAGAGGATGGGCAGCAGCGTCCTTCTGAACATTATAACATCAAACTGCGATCGCCAACCCGCCTGCCAAGCGTGGCGATTATGGCAATTTCTCCCCAAGGGGAAAAAAACAAGAATGGATGCACAACACAGGAATCGGCCCCCAGTCCCCGGCGGCCCCGCTATTCCTGGCTATGGTAGCGGTCACGGTAACGGCGGGGCGGGGGGTGCTAAGAATCTCCGGCAGAGAGATGGCTACCACCACCGACGACCCCTGGCCCTGGCAACATATAACACACGCACGTTGAGGACGGACGAGAAGATCGTGGAACTTGAGGAAGAATTGAGCAGGTTACGCTGGGACATAGTGGGTTTATCAGAGGTCCGAAGACAGGGGGAGGACACGATAGCTCTTAAGTCGGGTAACCTGTTCTTTTTCCGGGAGGGCGACCAACAGTCCCAGGGAGGTGTCGGGTTTATCGTCCACAGGTCTCTTGTGAACAACGTTGTCAAGATTGAGAGTGTGTCGTCAAGAGTAGCTTACCTTATACTCAGAATCACCAAACGGTATTCGCTGAAGGTCATACAGGTATACGCTCCAACTTCGACGCACTCCGATGATGAGGTGGAGGTAATGTATGAGGATATTTCCAGAGCCATACATTCCACCAAAACTCACTACAACGTTGTCATGGGAGACTTTAACGCAAAGCTGGGTAAACGAAGCGGCAATGAGTTGAGAGTGGGGCAATTTGGAATTGGAAGTCGGAATTCCCGTGGCCAGATGCTGGCGGGCTTTATGGAGAAAGAGGGACTCTTTATGATGAACTCTTTCTTCAAAAAGAGCGAATGCCGCAAATGGACATGGGTAAGTCCCGACGGTGCGACCAGAAATGAGATAGATTTCATCATGTCGACCAGAAGGCAAATATTCAATGATGTCTCCGTGATCAATGCGGTTAAAACCGGGAGCGATCACCGAATGGTCAGAGGCAAATTGAATATCGACGTACGCTTGGAAAGGTCACGCCTGATGAAATCTACGCTCCGTCCAGCACCAATCCATATCCAAAACCCCGAAAACTTTCAGCTCGAACTCCAAAACCGCTTCGAAAGCCTAGGCGAATGCGTAGACGTGGATGATTACTGCAACAGGTTCGTGGAAACTGTCCAAACGGTTGGGTCTAAATTTTTCAAAACTCGCCGTTCAAAAGGAACCAAGAAAATCTCTGACTCGACCCAAGAGCTAATGGAGAGAAGACGTGTCATGCTTCTGCAGTCATCACAAGATGCTTCTCAGTATAGGCGGCTCAATAGACAGATCTCTAAGTCCCTGACTCGCGACATACGCCGATTCAATACCAATAGTATTGAAGAGGCTATTGAGCGAAACAAGGGCTCTAAAGTGTTTAAAAGAGATTTGTCTATTGGGCAGAGCCAGCTGATGAGGCTGAAGACCGATGACGGCAGGATCATATCGTCGAAGTCTGAGCTTTTGGAAGAGATAGAGAAGTTCTACGGACAGCTGTACACGACAACACGCCTACCTGTCAGCAACCTAGCAGAAGACCCAAGAGCTAGGTTGTCCCGACACTACACCCAAGACATCCCGGACGTTAGCCTGTACGAGATTAGAGTGGCTCTAAAACAGCTTAAGAACAGCAAGGCGCCGGGTGATGACGGAATTACGACTGAGCTTCTGAAAGCAGGTGGATCACCGGTTTTAAAAGCTCTTCAGAAGCTATTTGATTCCGTCATAGCCCAGGGTAAAACGCCACAAGCATGGCACAGGGGCGTGGTGGTTCTTTTCTTCAAAAAGGGTGATAATACCCAGCTGAAGAATTATAGACCCATCACGCTCCTCAGCCATGTCTACAAGCTGTTCTCTAGAGTCATTACGAATCGTCTCGCACGCAGGTTTGACGACTTCCAGCCTACCGAACAAGCCGGTTTCCGAAAAGGCTTTAGCACCATAGACCACATCCACACGCTGCGGCAGGTTATACAGAAGACCGAGGAGTATAACCAGCCACTATGCTTAGCGTTCGTGGACTATGAGAAAGCCTTCGATTCGATTGAAACATGGGCTGTACTGCAGTCTCTTCAGCGGTGCCAAATCGACTATCGATACATCGAGGTGTTAAAGTGTTTGTATAGAAACGCCACTATGTCAGTTCGCCTTCAGGACCGGAACTCGAAGCCTATCCAATTGCAGCGAGGAGTGAGACAGGGAGATGTAATATCTCCAAAACTGTTTACTGCTGCATTGGAAGACGCTTTCAAGCTTCTGGACTGGAAGGGTTTTGGCATCAGCATAAATGGCGAATACATCACTCACCTTCGATTCGCCGACGATATTGTCATCATGGCTGAGACCCTGGAGGACCTCGGTACAATGCTCGATGGCCTCAGTAGAGTCTCTCAACAAGTGGGTCTTAAAATGAACATGGACAAGACGAAAATCATGTCAAATGTCCATGTCGTACCCACTCCTGTCAAAGTTGGAGACTCTACTCTCGAAGTTGTTGACGACTATGTATACCTAGGACAAAAAATCCAGTTAGGTAAGTCCAACTTCGAGAAAGAGGTCAATCGTCGAATCCAACTCGGCTGGGCAGCGTTCGGTAAGCTACGCACTATCTTCTCGTCTCAAATACCACAGTGCCTCAAAACAAAAGTCTTTGATCAGTGTGTGTTGCCAGTGATGACATACGGATCTGAGACATGGTCGCTTACAATGAGCCTCATAAGAAGGCTCAAGGTCACTCAAAGGGCGATGGAAAGAGCTATGCTAGGTGTCTCCTTGCGAGATCGAATCAGGAATGAGGAGATCCGCAGGAGAACTAAAGTAACTGATATAGCTCACCGAATAGCAAACCTTAAGTGGCAGTGGGCGGGGCACATCGCTCGTAGAACCGATGGCCGTTGGAGTGGAAAGGTTCTAGAGTGGCGACCGCGAACCGGGAGACGGAGTGTCGGCAGGCCTTCCACAAGGTGGACCGACGATCTGATAAAGATCGCGGGAAACCACTGGATGACAGCAGCAGAGGACCGATCGTTGTGGAAAACCTTGGGGAAGGCCTTTGTCCAGCAGTGGACGTCTTGCGGCTGTTGATGATGATGATGATGATGATGATATTATATTCGATATATTATATTCGATTAGCTAGAATATTGTTTTCATTTTGCATATTTCCGTATTTAAAAATCGTAATTGGCTATACTTTTCTTCATTCCTTGTTGATTACAATAAATATAAACGTTGCAAGCAAATCATACACAAAACTATACCGGAAGGTGGATTTTATGGTGGTAAATAATAATTCCTTTTAAAAAAATACAAATTGATCAGTGTATTTTAACACTTATAAATCGTTTTATGTCATTTTTATCAAAACACTACTTTATTACTAACTTTTCTATCATTTAAGGGTATAAGTATATAACCGGAGCCATGTATTTTGCTGTTTTAGTGGCTTTATGTGTAAATATTTTGTTAGATTTCACCTTCTACTCATTATAGACAAAATATGATTATGCTTAGACACAAAATTACAATTACGATTTTTATTTTAGGTTGTCCATCGCCTTTCAACGTGGTAACGCGGCCAGTGTGATGGGTACCTTTGCGCCAGGGACAACTCGAGGGGGACTTTTTGACTAGGCTTAAGCTAGGCTTAAGTTAAGAGTATATTGTTATTTTATTATTATTTTATTGACGATTAAATGAATATTGGCATTTATAAATATTTAAAATAAAAAGGCATTTTTTGACAGTATATTTATACAGGGTGTTAGGTAATGAGTGGATAAACCGTGATCTGCTGATAGGGGGCACTTAGGTCGTTCTAATAATGATAAATGAGGTTTAGTAAAAGTGCCACGGTTTTCGAGATATTTGGACTTTTTTAATTTTTTAGGAAATTGACACCCTTACTCGATTTTTTGGTCGTGGTTAGTGTACTAAAATGTTTTTTTTTTATTTTATTTTTAGCTTATTATTGTTTAATAGTTGTGTTATCCGATAAACATTACCATTTTGGCGTAACTACCGTGGTTTAATTTAAAAAAAATCGCAAACTTTAATTTTGCATCTTCGATCGAACATTTACCAAATTTTGAGCTCTTGCGGTGAAAAAAAAAATTACTATCACATGGTAGCCAATGAGCTAAAAAACATGCCCATTTAATAGAGATTTTAAAACAGTAAACATCTTTTTATTTAAATATTAGAATAAAAAACAACATCAGTTTTCCGCAATCGATTCGATTATTTCCTGTGATTATTTCATATTAAATTTGTGCTCCACAATTCCAAAGCGTACCTAATTATGACAAACTTTTCCTTGCGAAAATAAAAATACTGGCCACTAATTTTGTGAAACCTTTTATTGAAAAAAAGTAACGATTTGTGATCCGAGCGAAGCATTACACCCTTTTGTTGCAATAATAACAATACTGGGCAGTACTTTTTTTAATGCCATTTATTCGAAATTTAGCCATCCAGACTACCGGATTTTTAATCGAGTACATAATGCGTTCACTGAAGGCAGAATTCTTGGTCAGGGTGTGGGTGGAACAAGTGGAGGAAGACCCACCCGAGGAGATGACGAGAATGTTTTGGACCTAGTTGAAGCAGATCCTTCTCTATCCGTGCGTGATATGGCAAATTACCTGGGTTTATCTGTATGAAAAGTGCATACTACATTAAAAGTACACCAATTACACCCATTTCACGTCCAACGTGTGCAAGTTTTATTGCCTAGAGATTATCCCTTAAGAGTAACTTTTTGTCGAGTGATGCTGCGTCGGATGCGTGAAGACCCAGACTTTTTTAACAAGATACTGTGGTCGGAGGAATCATCTTGCCGTCAAGATGGCTACATGAATCTACACAATCTGCACAGTTGGCAGTTAGATAATCCTCACTTAATGAGATAGGATAGATCTCAGTACCAATTTAAGGTAAGTCTTCTCATGATCACGGTATTCACGGTTGTTGTAATACGATAAAAACGTCAAGGTTTAATTAATTATGCTTTTTACCGCGATGAATCCCCTATCTATTACAAATATTAATTTTAGGTAAATTTGTGGACCGGTATCTTGAATGGCGAAGTGATCGGCCCCTTCGAGCTGCCATCTACTCTAAATGGAGATAATTACTTGGAGTTTCTTCAAAATGATCTACCTATCCTTCTGGAAGATGTGCCGCTTGCACTAAGGCAAGTAATGTGGTTACAACAAGACGGTTGTCCCGCACATTACGCAGCACGAGTGCGACAGTACTTAACTGCCGCATTCCCAGAACGATGGATTGGCCGGTTAGGCCCAATACTATGGCCTCCGCGTTCACCGGATTTGAACCCCTTAGATTTTTTTTATTGGGGTTGTCTCAAAGAGAAAGTGTACAGCCGTCCAATTACGAGTCTTTCTGGGTTACGAGAGCGAATAAGAATTGCTGCTCAAGAAATAGGGAACTCTGGATACACCAGATTCGTCAGGCGTTCCTTTATCCGACGATGTAGAGCTTGCATTAGGGCTGGTGGACGTCAATTTGAGCACATTATTTAACTTAACTTTATTAAAACATTTCCTTTTTATGTTTTTTTATTTCACAGATAGCATTAGTTAAATCATTCATTAGAAAAACCGGCTTCCTTGCTACTCCAATACCTACTTTTTTAAGTTTTATTTATCAAAACCAATAAATGTTTACTGTTATAAAATCTCTATTAAATAGGCATGTTATTAAGCTTATTAAAAGAATAAAAAGCTGTCGGGATATTTTTTAAATTTCGAATAAATGGCATTAAAAAAGTAGTTAGTGCCCGGTATCGTTATTATTACAACAAAAAGGTTGTAAAGCTTCGCTCGGATCACAAATCTTTATTTTTTTCAATAAAAAGTTTCACAAAATTAGTGGCCAGTATTTTTATTTTCGCAATGAAAAGTTTGTCATAATTAGGTACGCTTTGGAATTGTGGAGCACAAATTTAATATGAAATAATCACAGGAAATAATCGAATCGATTGCGGAAAACTGATGTTGTTTTTTATTCTAATATTTAAATAAAAAGATGTTTACTGTTTTAAAATCTCTATTAAATGGGCATGTTTTTTAGCTCATTGGCTACCAAGTGATAGTAATTTTTTTTTTCACCGCAAGAGCTCAAAATTTGGTAAATGTTCTATCGAAGATGCAAAATTCAAGTTTGCGATTTTTTTTAAATTAAACCGCGGTAGTTACGCCAAAATGGTAATGTTTATCGCATAACACAACTATTTAACAATAATAAGCTAAAAAGAAAATAAAAAAAAACATCTTAGTACACTAACCACAACCAAAAAATTGAGTAAGGGTGTCAATTTCGTAAAAAATTAAAAAAGTCCAAATATCTCGAAAACCGTGGCACTTTTACTAAACCTCATTTATCATTATTAGAACGACCTAAGTGCCCCCTATCAGCAGTTCACGGTTTATCCACTCATTACCTAACACCCTGTATACCTACTTCCAGGTGGAAAGTTTGTTGGATTCATAAATATAGTTTCTTAGAATATCTTATAAAAATGGAGTAAAAAAAAAAAACAGGCTATTATATATTAATGTTTTAAAAACCGTAACTTTCCTGGAGTAATAAGTACTAATATATCAACTTGAATAAGTTCACTTATTTCATACCTAACGTAAAAACGTATTATCAGTTCTTAAACCTAACCTACTATACACATAATTTGCCCGCTATTTCGTCTGCGTAGAACTCGTTTAACGTTTTCCCGCGGAAACTATAACATTTTCCTGGACAAATAAAGTAAGTAGTAGTAAGTATGTTTTGTAAGGATTATCCGTGTTTAAAATTTTCAAAACGATTTAGCCGCCTAGGTTTGAATTATAGACAAACAATAAAACATCTAAATATCTAACTTTCACATTCATAAAATTGCTGGCTTTAGTTAATTGATAGGGAGCCGTCATACATAACACAACGTTAACAATTATATGGTAAAGAAAGCAACAAGAAACGCAACAAAAAAGACTGTGACAACTGATAAGCAGTGATCGGAATAGGTAGAGTATATTTACCTAAACTTGATGCATGTTCATTCAATAATGTATTCCCATCTCACTCACGCATGAATGAACAAGCGCCAAGTTTAGGTAAATATACTCTACCTATTCCGATCACTGCTGATATTAATTACAGATACATGGGGATATTTTTTAAATCCGTTTATTTAATGAATTCTAGATTCAATATAACTATACCTCTACTTATCTACACTTAAATGTAAAGGAATTTTATAAAACCGATACTTAATTGAAATAAAAGGTCAGCCACATTCCAAAAATTTAAGATTGATGGAAATCTAATTTAATAGTCAGAGCTTAGCGTTGATTAATTATTGGCGGCGTGTAAGACGTTCTCATTTATTTTGATCATGATAAATGGAAATGAAAAAAACCGCAGCATTACGTGAAGCGCCTGCCCACCCGATTGCTTTGATACACTACTCCATTGAGCCATGCTCCCGGGCATTCTTGTGTATTGAAAAAAAAAAAAAAAAAAACGAACTAGAATATTTTTGTAACCTAATAACAATTTTTAAACTACGACCAAAATGGTCTCAGGTCACCTTTATGTAGTTGGTATATTAAGGGTTGACGCTGCATTTCCGTGAGACGATGTATGACGATGGTGTAAATTATATTAAGCAACATATCGTTTCAATGAGATCATTTTAGTGAGCAAGTGTGGGTGTATATAATCTTGACGTTACTGCAAAAGTACACACATAAATAAAACTATCTCCAAAAACCAGTCCAATTCTTATTTAAAGTTATTTGGCAATGTATTAGAGGATTTTTAGTAGCTATTAACATTTTAGTCACCCTGACGGTTCTAATAATAACATATCTTATAAATATAATTATACACAGGTGTCTACACCTAATGGTTATGATAGTCTCTGTGAAAAAGTGACTGTGACATACAGACTGAGAGACGAATCTATAAGGGTAGTTTGAATATGTAATCCTTAAAATGGTTGTCAAAGTTTAAAGTTTTAAACTGTATTTTACAGAGGGCAAGCCACAAGTTTCACAAGTTTTATAACCGACGTGTACCTCCTCATATTGCAAATTGCAAATCAGCGAGCAGTAAATTAAGTGACGTCTTTCGCCATTAAATATCCCACATTACATGAGGCTAGCTAGATACAGATTTTTAGTGCATGTGTCTCTAAATTAACAAAATGATGGAGAAAACGAAGAAATAATTCACGTTCCTTGCGGCTGTAGGCTACTTAGCTGAGTTAAAAAATCGGTTAAGTGCCAGTCGGACTCGCGCACTGAGGGTTCCGTACATATTTGGCTGTTTTTTAGTAGGTATTCGTTGTTGTTCTATAGGGTTTGGTCTATAATCATACCAAATTTGACGCTTGTATGTTTCACCGTTTTTATGATACAACAAAAATAAAAATACGTTGAAAATACGTTTATTGTATGGTGACCCCCATTATCTTTTTTAATATGTTTATTTGTTAAGAAATCCGCCGTAATAACTCACATTCTGAAAAAAAAATCAACCCGCTATGTATTACGGTACAAAAGATACAGCTTTTTATAGTTAGGATAGGACAGACGGACGGACGGACAGACGGACAGACGGACGGACAGCGTAGGCTTAGTAATAGGTTAACGTTTGACACCCTTTGGGTACGGAACCCTAATAAAAAGTACCAATTTGTAAAGTGGTTTGCTGCATTGTACCTAATAGCGTATGCAATTCGGATGCGATGTAATTCGCATCGTTCGTCGTAAGACAAAGCCACGAATATCGTACTGCCACCGAGCACAACCTAGTGTACGTATAATCCTACATAAAAATAAATCTTTGCTACCGGCACATAGCCACGTACCACGATGTTTGCTGTGCGTATACGTTAAATAAAAGGTGTCAAGGCAAACAATCGTAACTGGGGTAATATGTCCTTGTTAAGAGTCAAAATTATATTATGTTTAACGATCACTTACAATACAGTTTAACAAGTTATAAATTACAGTTCAAGTAGAAATACGCATGATGACAAAAATTGTCACCTTTAGTTAAAAGTTCTTAGCAAAGAATTCTTTGAACAGTTTCCACTCCAACATGGAGCTGAAAAATAAATGCGAACCAGCACCGCTGTTTTAAAATTTTACACTTAGGTGAGTTCAGCTGTGGCGGTCGGCGGCCAATATTAACGCTGGGCTGAGCGTCACAGGCAAACTCTTTTTGTATTGTTCACAAATATGCTTTTTCTGAGTGAACAAAGGCACAGATATCTTTCTATCTTTCACATAAAAGCTGAAACCATTTTTAGGGTTCTGTAGCAACTTTATAGTTTCGCTATTTCCCCGGCAGCACACACGTTCAGGCACATCCCATCTCATACAGGTAAAGCAAGGGTGATTTTATTACAACATTATTGAGGTACAACAAATTTTTAGATTTGGGGAAACGTTTTGAAAATATTGAACTTTGAACTGAAGTGATGACCCTTTTTTACTACGGTTAAAAGTCTCACCTCCTACAGATAAAACCACACACACGAGTAGGTACTTACTTGTATAACGAATTAAAAAATCTGTTACGACAGTGTTGACTTCATTGGTTCTTAAATTACACGCGACTAAATGTATATACTCGTACCTACTGAAAATAATGTAACGAAAAGCACCTAATAACTTTTAATAGAAAAAATGTTGCAAGTTTCTAGTTACAATATACGAAGTAATCGACATCATCGGGTTTTCAATCGGGACGCTTTTTAGCGTTCATCACGATTCACTTGCCGAGCTCAGTCATGTTTAGTTCCGGAACGTTCCGGTTTGTTTGACAGGATGGGACCGGGATTGACCCCTCCTTCTACTTTAATTAGAAACGCTGTGTTTTGAGATAAGAATGCAGCCATAACAAGAACCTAGTATTATATTTCTTGTGCTTCTGATTATACAAAGCATACAAACATCACAAACATGCATCTTTAGACATGCCCCTATTCACTTAATCGTATTCTGAGCATATATATATTGTTGATCCCAACCTTAATAGGTTTCAACGACTCAAGAAAGACGATCCTTACGGTTCAGGTTATAGTTATCTAAAAGTACTTTCATATATTACAAACGGAGTAGGTGTTAAAAGTTTACTGAAATTGTAAAGTAAATCTATATTTACGATCTACTTCTACCCTGTAGACTCTACAGTGTAGAGCGAGCGAGCAATGTTTTATTCAAGAAATAAGACTGGCCTTTGTGTTACTTTGTATTTGTACTAGCTCAAATAAATAATTAAGGACAAGGTAATCACTTCGTTTGCGAGGAAGGACTATCCGCCATGAAAAAAAAACGCCTGTCAGCGACTACGGAAAATGTACACTGCATTATTAATGCGTTAACATGGGGCATGAGAGAGGTTTTGGTCACTGAGTTCCAAAAAACAGTTGTAAGTAGTGGTAGAGAGCCTCTTGGACGCTTTTAAAAACGCGGAGCTTAGCTGAGCGCTTCTTTTGAGCAACCGCCACTGCTACAAATTATACATTTTCTCGGCGGTTTAGTGGCACTTATACCTACTGACGCTGTGCAACTGTACATGCTGTTGATTTGTTGTGAGCGCCGCGGCACTCCAAACCCTTTGACGGATGAATCAGTAATAGTTATTGTTGAAACAATCTCAAATGTACTCGAAACATTACCATTACAGTACGAATTAGATTGCGCTGCATTTAAAATATTTACTAACAACATCTTAAATCTGAGATTTTTACATTGTTGTCTGTCCGTTTTTTCGGAAATATTGTCAAGACAAGTGTAACTATCGTAGTGTACCTTTTTCATTATTATCAGCTGGTGTTGAATGATTATAGCAAATGAAATAAGCTATTTTGGAATTATGATTTTGGACCAAATGAGGGTATACCTTAGTAGCAGTCGCAGTGATTAATTCACAAAAAAAACGGGGCTATAGCTACTAAATACCTGCCACCGCCGATATTTCAGTAGAACTTGTAATTTGCGTGTTATTTAATGTAATTTTCTTAGATTGCTTTTACGATAGATACTTATTCAAAATTCGGGATATTTCCTGCTTGTTTTTCGGAACATGGCGCAGCCGCACTAAGAACTTTGAAGAAGAAATATTGCTGGTTGGAAAAGACAACATCCAAGCTCCGAAGAAATGGGCACTCCGATAGAATATAAGATGCCCTCACTTCTTGAATTTGATACAGTGGGTGACATGCTGTTGAAATGCAGGAATTTCAAACAGCAATTAAACATTCATCGTAGCAGCAGGTTTGGAAAAAGTTTCCGAAAGGAGGAAGTCTGCCATTTTATTGAACTCTATTTGACTGGAAGGGCAAAATGTTTATTACAATATCTTGAAGAAAACAAAAGATGAAGACACAGAAACCCCTAAATATGAAAACTTGCTGAAGATATTTGATGAGTAGGTACTTCGAGCCAAAACAGAATTAGGTCATAAATACATAATAATATAATTTCAATAATAGAAATCAAGCAGATGGAGAAACTTTTGACACTTTTTATTAAGAAATAAGAAAACTAGCGAAGAGCTGTAACTACAAAGAAGTAGAAGATAGAACTTTAAGAGATAGAATTGTTATGGGAGTCCGAGATAAAAAACTGTAGCGGAATCTTTTCGAGACCATCGGACTGACACTTTAACTAGCAGTTGAGCGGTGCCCAGCAGCAATGCCCTGCTAAGGTAAAATGCAGTATTTTACACAAAACTACTGTAGCAATTGCAACCTTATTACCCAGTAATGAGGTTGCAATTATTACAGTAGCTTTGTGTAAAATACTGCCTTTAATCTTAGCAGGGCAGAGCAGAACTGTCACAAAAACATGCGAGTCTGATACAGAAGTTGATTTGTGATGAAAATGAACACGCCTGGACAGCTTTTATCTCTGTTACACCCTGTGCACCCGTGTTACAAAATTTTAACACTACACTACCAGTAACGGTTCAATGTGATGCAAGCAAAGATGGACTTGGTTGTTGTTTGATGCAAAATGGAAAACCAGTATCTTATGCATCACGAAGTTTTGAATTAGAAAAACGAGTGTTGAATTAGCCCACTTATTACAAAATATAGCACGCATCCCATCTTTCTTGACGAAAATAGAATTCTTCCGGAGCCTTGACTCGAACCGGCAAAACATTCGTGTTTTGAACTGTCTTTATCGTCATTATCGTCGTCTGAAGTCATCTTCGGAGACTATTGCCGCTGCCACCATGTAAAGGTAACCAAATGATACACTAAGTTGTTAGAAAACTGTTTATTTAGAATCTAATACACGTGGTAAATTCCAGCAAATACTTACACACAAGTGACAGCTCCAGAACGCGGGCTGCCGACGGGAAGTGATGTACAACACACAGTGATGTAGGTACTACTACAACCATAAGTACCGTGATATAACCTATAAATGTTTGGCGGTCATTCTCCGAGCGTTTCAACCGCCCGTCGTACTTCTAATTAACCTGTCACCTAATAATTGGCTACTTATTATAGACAACTAACGTCAATTTTAAAGCTTATTCCCAGCACAGGCCTGTAGTATCTATGGTTTAACATTTGGTTCTATATGAAATTTTGTGATATAATTAACAATTTCGGTGACTGATTAATTAGAAGGACGACGGGCGGTTGAAACGTTCGGAGAATGACTGATGGTGGGTTGTGCGTGGCGTGGCTAACTACAGACTGGTTGGGGGTAATTCTTGGAGCGTTTCAACCGCTCTCATTCCCCTGGTCGCATGAATGTCGAATTCCCTGTAGATTAGAATAGCATTTTCAGTTATTTTGTCGAAGTCAAGACACTCTACGAGATAACCGGAAATGGCATTCAAAGCTACAGGAATCTCGACATTAATGCGACCAGGAGAATGAGAGCGGTTGAAACGCTCGAAGAATTACCCTTGGGTGAATTGAGTAACCCATGCGCCATGTATTATCCAATGTGGTATTATTAAATAAAAACAGTTTTATTAACTCTTGGGAGTTTATTAATATTTTCTTGAAAACTTCTTACAAAAAAAATCTAGTAGTATTCTCTATCTTCAAGTGAATCGTTGTCACTCACAATAAACAGAAAGTTACTTAATCTGTAGTTAACCACGCGCAATCCTCCATACATTTATAGGTTATATCACGGTACTTATTGTGTCACAAGTCATTCAGTCCGTAGTAGCTTGATGTGTTTTGATTTTACTAATGTGTTGCGTTTGGTTAACCACTATACAATCTACACCTGCCTTGCGGAGAACATTTTCTGGGAATCGCCCTCTCCAGTTCTCCGGGAATCAACTCTGTGCGAGATATAACGTCAATCCATTGCTCCATTTTATCTTAAAAGAAGGACACATATTTTGACATGTTTAATGTTGTTTGGGAAGACATCAAAGATCACCATCTTTGATGTTTACACGCGCTTAGATAGCCTGTAGCAGATTTACCAAACTTTGTAGCAAAGCTTTTTGAGCGCTTATTTCCAGCTTATCTATTTGCTTTTGTGGCGAAGCAACTGAACAAGTTGCCATCGATCACGTTGTTGTATCTTTTCCTCTTTATTATAAAGAGATCCGGCCGTCTGTAGAGCAGTCTTCGGACCATATCCGCCGATTTGGTCGATTCGATCTGGTTCTAGACTCTAGATCTGGTTCGGTTCCGGCCCGGACCAAGTTCGAGCGTCTGTTACGGATATTCCTTCCACGAAAGCTTCTTACGACAACGAACGACGTTTTTATTGCGAGATGCAACTACGAGTATAAAATTTAATTACTCGCGGAAAACTTGCACGTTTAGGAAGTTTGCTGAGTTGTCAAGGCAAGGGAGCCTTGTCTGACTCCTCGGCAGCATGGCGCCCAAAACTTTATTTAATTTCCTGATTGCGCAAACGAACACTAGCGGCGAAACGAACCGCATACCCGCAGCCGACTAATGCTGTTTGCACTTCACAGACTCCGAGCTAGTATTTAGACACCTTTATTTGTATTTCTAGCCCTCGCAACACTACCTCACAAAATTCGAAACGCCATGCCCAGCTGGATCCTGCAACTCATTTTCCTTTGAAGCAAAAGTTTACTTAGGCAACGCGCCTTGTTTTGCATTCTGTTGGGTGGGTTAAAAATCCTTTTATTAAATATACTCGTACATTTCCAGATAATACTCGTACGATGTGAGACGTTCGTCATTTACATTTTTTTTTTAAATTATTAACATCAATTTTCATTCCTACAGAGGTAATATAAAATCTGTCTACTCAAGTAATAACACTTAATAAATTTCGCAGTCCTGGCTATTGATTGGACCTCGAATCAATTCGAATGAAGTGCGAAATCGAGGTCACGATAAGAATAAATCCTCTTGGACAACCGATCCACTCCATATTCAATTTCTGAAAATGTTGGCTTTAACTCATTTCATTACGTTTTGTTCCTAGTTTCCTTTTGCAAAATGTTATCGGCGGGTACTACGAGTATCTACAAACTCGGCGCTACATTTGCATACCAATATGTGGTGTGTATTCTTTTAGTTTTTCCTCTAAATGGATTTTACTGCCTGCGGATGTCTAAGACTATTGTTATCTAACTAACATTTACTTACAAGTATATGTACTTACATAGGTACTTGGCCACATTATGCAATGTTCGTTAAACAAAATGCAAAAGCTAGCCGTAAAATACTCCATTGCGCAAATGATGGTTTTAATAATGTCGACGTTTTATGAGCCGGTGATAAAGAGAGGTTAAAGCAAGGTCAAAGTTATAAATTATTTACTTAACTGTAGGGAATGCTAACCTATCCTACCTACTAATATTATAAATGTGAAAGTTTGTGACGTTGTTTGAATGTTCGTTTGTCAATCTCGCTTTTAAATAAAATCCGCCACACAAATAGATCATACTTACAAGATAAGATACATTTTGTTTTAGACAATTTGATAGTTCCCATGGGTAAGACAATAAACGAGTTCTACGCGGACATAGTCACGGGCAAAGGCTAGTTTATTAATTAACGGAACTATAAGTATACTTACTAGTTTTATGTAATGGAAATTAGTAGAGTGTGTGGGCATTTTTATTTTAAATGGGCATGTTACTTACCTTACTATATTTCAATGAAATTGAGATAGTTACCGTCAAATATACTGTTGTTATAAGTCAATCAAGTATTCTAGTTTGCTTTTATAACATTTGTTTTATAATAACATTGCAAAATTTAAAGTTATAGCAATCTTAAGCCGAAAACAATTTAGCCACTAGGATGATTAGGCAGTACCTAGACTAGGCGTATGAATGGCGAGCTGGTTGACAGCGACCAGTCGAGTCCCAGAAGCGGCGCAGCTCTCGGCGTCTCCTGACAGTTTCATTATTGTGGCTGTTAAGCATCCACTTATAGCGCGTTCGGTGCCAGCCTCTCTGAACTCCTTACATAAAGGTCCCAGTATCGAGTCATTTGAATTCACTGTGCAAATGCATTTTAACACGTGGTTAAAAGCGGGGCTCGTGGATAAACAACGGGCGGAATGATTTGGCAACAGACACATCATGTAGGTATGGGTATATGTTAGCTTTAATTAATTTACTCGGCTTAAGACCAATCCTTGTGGTGGGATTGTATGGCGTATGCAATATAGTGATTTTTGATATGCATTTAAAAATTACTGCAGCTAGCTCACGAGTCCCGGAGAGGGCGTCATCTCCTGACAGTTTAATTAAAGCGTTTGAGTACTGGCTGTTCGCGCTGGTGGTGTCACCCACCACTTAAGGCGTGTTTTAACGCGTGGTTGAAAGCAGATCCCGTGCATAAATAATGGATAGAACTATGTGGTTTAAACAAAGTTGTGAGTGCGTATTTGATGGTAAGGCATATTTAAAAATTTCTAACAAAAATTAAGAGAAGAGATAATATAGGTAAAGGAGGAAGGGGTCGAGGTTTCCGCGAAGCCCTCCTTACTTTATTGGTAAAAGCTCTTCATAAATTCATAGTTGTAAGGCTCTATGAAAGCAGCAAGGCTTCTTTTATTATGCGGTTTTGGTAAACAGTCAGACTAATTATACTTACAAAACTCATAATTTTAGCTCTATCTATTATTTGTCGTCGATAATACAATATAAGTATATTTACCATGTCGACAACGTCACTGTTTTCCAATATTAAGATTTAAAAGATAAACAATTTATAAAATCAGTTGTACAAAATAATTAAACCTCGATCATAATAATAATAATAATAATAATAATAATAATAATAATAATAATAATCAAATAATTTTACTTCTCTACTAATATATAATTATTATAAAAATTGGTAAGGATGTTTAGATTTTAGGGTGTTTGTCTTGCAATCACTAATAAACAGCTGAACGTGCATGTCGAATTATTATTATTATGACATCTAGTATACTTTTTGGTCGGAAATTGTTTAGTTTCAGAGTGAAAAATTATCAACGAATTTAGAGCGGACAGAGTCGCGAGAAAAATTCCATATCGTATAAAGATGTATAATAAAATACAAAATACTTAATAATCTTGACAAAACCTGTCCCGTCCGGAAAATCAGCAGATTTTTTGAGCTATCTTAGTTGTTACTGTCGCGAAAACTGAGGACCAGATGTTCAGCGAGGGATCTGAAAGCGTAAGCACATCACAGTAATTGCCTCCATCCTCAATTCGCAAAGCCCTTGAAGCGAGAAGTTGTGTTTCATTGTGCACACGTACTAGTGATGACCCTTTCCCGGAAATTTTCCTGGAGATGTGAAAGAAGAAATTGTTATTATTACGCTTTTATTTTTTATGATTTGAGAGGACTGACTTTCTGCAATTCAACGACCTATTACATACAAGCACCTAGGTTAATGGCACAAGGAACTAGGAACTCTTAACACGAAATATTCAGGATGTAGTATGTGTAGTGTATTTAGGTATTTCAATATGAAATAAGGTTTTCTAGGCTAACGCCTCTAACTACTTATAAAATAATAAGTTTTCACCCACATAAAGATAAATTGATCGGTTGTGCTATAAGTGTTATCGTCATTTGGAAATATTCTTGAAAACAATTTAAAATTACAGGGAATATTTCTAAATGGAAATTTGTAGCTGGTCGCAGCACATCACTAGCATACTGTCTGCCTCCTCGAAACTTTCGGCATTTCCAACACTTTGCATTTTGAGATTTCGCATCGCAAGCCGGCCAGTGCCAGTTAATGCGTATTTACAGCTTCCACTTGAGTTGAAACAAGCAGATGTACCTAGGTGTGGAGTAGGATCATTTCGGCACATTCACTTTTTTAAATCTATAAATACTTATTGCAATGGTGGACATAACAAGAAGAAGTCTGTTCGAAATCAATTTTGTTTGTGTTAAACTTGGTATCTGTTATCTCTTATTTTATGCACCAAATAAACTATTTTCTTCTTCTTATTCTTCTTTTAATGGCGATTTTGGCATATTTAGTTCAAATCTACAAATATTGTAATGGCGGACATAATTATGAAATCTACGGATTGACATGATTACATACAGTGGTAGAAACTTAGCATTTATTATGTCAAGTGCTTGTCAAGTTCCCTAGTGTAATGTAATGAATAGACCACGGCGGTATCAGTCAACGTACACTTCAGGCTATAACAGTTTAGTGTTCAATCGAAGTTTCGGTTTCGGCCTAAAAATCACGATTCAGCCAAAGGTTCGGTTTCGGCCAAAAATTAGCCGAAACTTTCGGCCGCGCCGAAACTTACCACATCGTAGATTCTGGTCGCGTTTGGCTCACGTTGGGTGCGCTCACCACGGCTGGCAATATGGCGTCACTTGCCTGACTCCGCCGGCCGCTGAATCACTTTGCTCAGTGAAATGACGCTTGTGTTTGGTCCCTGAATAATGGTAAGTAATAAAGTATTTTATTTTGTTTTTGTTATGAATTAATCATATCATAGTGTAATTCTTAGTTTCATAATTTACAAAAACGCATAGTTTCATAATTTACAAAAAGATTGACGGATATATTGGTTATTTTAAAATGAAATAGGTAAACTTCCGTACTTATACCCTAAATAACGGGCTCCCCACTAGCGCCCCGCCCCGACTTCGCACGGCTTAATGTTCATAAAATGATAGCCTATAACCTTTCTAGATAGACCTTTTTTCTATTGGTGAAAACTGTATGAAAATCCGTGCAGTACTTTTTGAGATTAGCTCTGACAAACAATTGGGGGACTTTAATTTATAATACGTAGTGATTAAACCTATAAGACAGTTAATTCAGTAAAAGGTAAAAGAAGCTGTCAGTACCGTCTCATCTTCAGGTCTATCGGGACCGTAAGTCATGCCTGGAAATTACTAATGGCTCTCAAACTTACTTTCAGCTCGTCTACGTTGTGGTCGGGTCGAACTTAGTCTATTAAAGTATTAATTAGTGCATCATCGTCAAAGTTGCCTCAATTCAATGTTACTTGGAACTCTTGGAAGCTACTGTTGAAAATTCAACGGTTCAGTGAAAATTAGAAAGCTGCATTTGCGCTAATGTATGTTTTAATTAAGAAAATACTTAGAATCTAATAAGGGAAGGAATAAAATAATTGGCGTGATGCGGCGGTGTGAAGTTATCGCAAATAGTGTGCGCTTGGCAGAGGTCCAGCCTCCGTCCGGCTCTTTATTAACTAAGAACGAGCGCGTCCGGCCGCCGGTCGCCGGACGCCGCCGTGTCCCCGAACTCACCAACAAGTTATCACGTTACCGATTCATGGCTTGGTATTAGGAGAACCATTGGAAAATTATTCGAAGCATTTTGTGACATTTTCATTCTACACGTCGTCGAGTGTAAATATATGCATTTTTGGTATAGTTTTTGTGATTAGTCCGAATGTGTAAAAGACCCCTGATGTATCCAATTTACTTAATAAATTATTTGAGTTTGAGTAATGAAAATCACGTGAATACCCGCCAGCTCCAGTCTGTGTAAATACCTCGGGAAGAGATGTGTAAAGAAGTTATAAGGATAATATCCTTTCGTCATTTATTAACGCACATATAAATTATGTATTTTGTGTTAATTACATTACCGACTCGCACTTACCACACATCATGATAAAAGCTTGTTTAAATAAAAAAAATACTTTAATCCATCCATCCAATCAGTCTGTGTCCACCCACTATTGGGTAAACAGGGTGAAATGGGAGACGTAATCAGAATTGAATTTATCTAATTAAGTGATGAATTACTAACCCTGTACATCCATATTTAGGTGAATTATTAACATTTTCTGTTTTTATTATTTAAAGTAAATAAAAAGACTTTGTCGCTGCATTAATGGTCACCCTATAAACATTAAACATTTGATTAAGATAAAGCCTCTTTAAAATAGATAATAATGGTATAGCAACAAGACTTTTATGAAAAATACATTGTCACATTTGACACAGTCAAGATTTTTATTACACTCCCTAAGACAGTACGAGTAATGTAGAGTGACCATGCTCGCAGTAAATAATTTAAAGTTATTAGATTTCTTAAAAAACGGATAAAATGTTTTATAACGTTACTGTATTATAAAGAAACGATAGGTAATCATTAAAAGAGCTAGATTAAGTTAATGCGGATCATGCCTCTTCCTTATCACGCCGCTCTCCTCCGTACTGTATTACGAGTAGGTATATTACATAATTAATTTTCTTTTCAAAATGATTTTTCTGCAGTATTGAAAAATGTAATGAAAAATATTTTATCTACACCCATATCGTAAAATAAAACCTCTACAACGCGTTCAGAAACTGTAGGTTATAACTAGCCTTACGTCAGTCAGTGGTGTTGCTGTCGCGGTGTCAAATCTTATCTAGTGGTTGTAATGTAAAGTTCACTTTACGCGTTCGCTGTTATGGTTTTCGAATTTATTCGAATCACGATACAATTTGATTCGGCGACAATTTCTCATGTCACTCGAGATGAAGCATCAATCAAGATGAAATCTCAACCTATATATGTACATAATTACTTTTTTATCATAGAGGATTTACAATATGAGTGTAGATAACCTATCATTATCACACGTATTATCCGCGACTCTGCGTAATTGGCATTACGCAGCCGTCACGTAAATTACTATAACGGAAGGTACAGTCAAGTTCATAAATATGTATACACTTTAGTACCTTGTCTCTTTATTGTCATGTTTAAACTGCCATATATGGATGTCACAGCGATTAAAGTGACATGGTACTAAAGTGTATACATATTTATGACCTTGACTGTACAGGAATTATACATCGAGTCATTGAAACAATTTAAACACGATCTATGTAATAGACTATCATCGTTTTAAATTCTTTCCATTCCGCTTATAATAATAATAATAAATATCAGGGGACAATCTCACACAAATTGACCTAGGGTTAGGCTTGTACTATGGGTACTAGGCAACGACATGCATACTTATATAGAGAAATACATACTTAAATATATAGAAAACATCCATGACTCAGGAAAAAATACTTGCGCTCATCACATAAATTATTGCCCATGCCGGGATTCGAACCCGGGAACGCTAGCTTCGCAGGCAGGGTACCAACTAGACTACCCGCCGCGTCGTCTTATATTATAACACTGAATATAATATCTTCTTCCTGAAAACAAATTACTGGGGAAAACATGGTCTCATGTTCTGTACATATATAAATCAAGGGAGCATATATCGATACGAATACCTACTGCACAGAACACTCGGCTCGTGATTTGTTTCGGTTGGGCGCTGATTATTCTCACGACCGCCCGTATCGACTCCCCGCAGTGTTTCTGTGCTGATAAATAGTTCTCAAAGTCCATAAAGACCGCACTTTACTTAGGTTAAGATTAAAACAAATGAGCACTGAAAATATGGAATCGCTTTAACAGCGTAAAAATAGACTTGCCATTTTTGTTTGTTTAAATTAAAATAAAACGTATAATTTGGCATTTTACAAATACCATGTAAGTTCATACTTACATATTAATTGTGTTGCTTCAAAACGAAATTATGTCGTTTATTATTAAGAAGAACAACGTATGTAAAATGAATGACTGGCAAATTACGGCCAAATAAATTCTGGAAAATCCGTAACGCACTCGCTAAATGTGGATTTCTTCTGTTCCGGCGGTTAAAAGTGATGATAATCCAGTCCACGTCATCGGTACATTTTATTCAACATATTGTTCCCCCCTGTTTCGATAACTCCGTTGTTGTGCCCGAGGCAGTCAGCAGGCAGAATTTCCGATGCCAGTATACAATGCATGGTGCACGTAAGTACATATAATAAATACTCATAAATAATATTGTATTGTTTCTGGAAAGTTCTTTGCTGGGCAAATTTTTTGCTAGGCGATAAATCTGTCTTCTAATAAGGATTCTTAATTTGACTTCTATTGATTGGGAATTCCGTGAACTGGTTCACTGCAGCGTACCCCTAAACGAAATATATATTTTTTAGATATTTGATCGTAAACCGTCAACTCGTAAGCTTTACTTGATAACAAAATAAGTAACGAAACAGCCCTTGCTGGGAAGCATACAATTTTTTTTTAATTGGCCGGTCGGTTTAATTTAAATACTGATGCTATTTATTGTGTACGAATCGTGGCCACTGAAATAATCTTTTTCAGTAGAAAAAAATTGAAAAAAACGGAACTTTGTATGGATGACGTCATAATGATGATGACTACGAGTAGATTGTAGAATGGGGACATAATACGAAATTAGTAATAAAATGTGTTCTTCCTTCATTTGCTTGCTTATTCGTTCGTCTGCATACATCTTCATCATCATCATCATTATCAGCCGCAAGACGTCCACTGCTGGACAAAAGCCTTCCCCAAGGTTTTCCACAACGATCGACAATTCAGTTATGAGCATCATACATAGCATACTACACAATCAGCCTGTCTACATACATGTCGTCATAAGAGGCTCAAGGCAAGGTCGTAGTCCTTGCGCTGACCCTGTGCGGGTCGGGGATCTCATACCCGGCAGTCCCGGCACTGAACTGCTTCACAGATTAATTACCGAAAAGCATGTACCAACTACTAATATACGAGTAAGTACAATTTTTGATCACAAGTTCCGAAATACCCAGAGAGCTGGGATCAAATTCTTGAGCATCTGTATGAGAATCGCGTACCTATACTTGGCTACTACAACAAATAACAAATCCGCATCAAAGGCATCATTGTATATAAAATAATCAGTTCGTCACGTTTACCAATCCGTTGCTTAATCCCTGTTTATAACTACAATTGCTTCGTCTGCGTTAATATTGAACCGCACCGGCACGCACCTGAGAGCCCAGTAAATCTCTTGGATGGAGGTCGCTGCCGGCGCCGCTGGCGTAGTGAACGGAACAATTGGTTCTCATGCAAAATGCAGGCGCTAGCCACCGCGCCGGCCCGGCGAGCAGCCTCCCGCCGCGCCGCGGTTACCGCCGCCGTTACCGCCGCCACACTAAACAAACGCATACCTACGACCTAGTCACTTTTTACTTCCACCTATTTTGAATTTTTAAAATACTTACTGTACAACCTCCTTTATATTACCACGCTGGATTGGGACGCCCCATCACGCTATGCATCATTTATCGCGTTCCGCGAACACGAAACATTGCCTTTTTCCGTCCATACATAAATATAAGCAAGAAATAAGGGACTAATGAGAAATACCCATATCCAGCCCCACTACAATTCACCCGGACAACAAAAACGGAATGCCAAATTGCGTGCGGAACACTTTAGAGTTGCGCTGAAATCCCGCGGCTCAAGTGGAGTAAAAGCAAATTGGTAATGTTCGTGCGCACGGCATGCGTATTTACTTTTATTATGGGTTGTTAACGGCTGGTGATTTCTAAGGTTTAAGGCCCTTCCTTCTCTTGCTCTTTGATGGCCAGTAGAAATATAATAATACATTATTGCCTAGGCGCGGAAAGTAAGGGATTGTCTGACGAGGTGGTTAGCAGGCCGAGCAATAGCGTGGCCTGCTAAAATACGAGTCAGGCAATCCCCCCGTTTCCGCCGAGGCATATATAATGCTTTTCTCAAACATGTGAGGAAATGATACAAATATATTTGTACTAAGTAAAATTAATATAAAAGTGATGTTAGTCATATTAGGACAATTTGTAAACGAAATTGTTATGGGTTTTCCAGGAACATGTTTATCTGTTGAATTTGAGATGTTGATATTTCAGGGCTTGTGGTAGACAAATGGACGTAACTTAGGGAAAAGGATCTAATTCAACCATTATACACTTGTAGAATTTGACATAATATTGACAGCAATAGAATTCAAATTTAATATCGTTAAGTGCCGAGGACTTGATGTTTGTAGTTTTTACACAACAACAGTAAGTTCTACGTTTAAATTTCAATAAGTTTTTGTTTTTAATTTTTTTTTCTAACCCTAGACAATTTTAAAGAAAATTAAAAAGAAGAAAACACGCACTGTGCTACGAAACTGAGCAGTTGCCTTGGCTGTATGAGATTTATTTCTTGGTCCTTCCTATTCTGTATGCATTGGACAGCACTTTAAAAAAAAATATCGCAGCGGACAAAAATGGGTTTTCATACGTTTATTTTACTCCTAGGAAGAAAATGAGGCCCTTCGCGTCTTCGTTTTTCAAAAGAAATGCCATCCTTTCTGAGCATGTTTGAGAAAAAAAATATTTTGTCCGTGACTGCCGACACTTTTTACGGTGAGGTCCTCTAGAATCATCGCTGTTGTCGCTAAACTAAGACGTCTGTTTGCCCTCCGCATTACTCGCGTCACAACTTCGTAAAATGTTTACGGTTTTCTAGAGGAACGTTCGCTCAAAGTTCGAGGATAAAATGCAAACAAACTTACTAAGTAATAAGTATTTCTTAGCAAAATATTTTTCAAGCTTTTTAAACTTAGACCATTTATTCGTATTTATGTTTTAAACGACGATATTTACATAAAAATTGTAGGGACATAAAAATTACAAGAACATAAATTATTATCTTACTAAGAAAGGAATAAACCTGGTATGTACCTGCGTAAAAAACCACAGGTTTATTATTATTAAATTACCTACTTTTAGTACTAATTATATGCTTGATGGCTTCCATATTGACTTCCCGAAAACGAGGGCAACGATTTTAAATAAAATAGACAATTAAGCTCTGCATATTGCGGTACTTTTTATAATATTCATTGGTAATTCGGTAATCCCCTTCTAAATAATTTAGGTAAGGGTAAATAAGTTCCTTCCCTGTTTTAAAAGAACAATCCCGTTTGGACAGCTATACTTAACTGGTGTACAGTGTGACGAGCGGTTTTTGTATTTCCTATGAAGTAATTGCAAACTAGAAAAAGTTCACGAAGCGAAGAACTTTCTCATTAGGAGTGGGTAACTCTGTCAACTACGTGACAGTGCTCTGGCGGCTAGCGACTTTCCGCCCTCGGCCGGGTGGCGCTATCGCCGATCATACAATACACGTACACTGATTATTTATTTTATTTATTTATTTATTTATTTTCAGGATACAAGGCCCATAGATAAATACCTTACTGACTAAAATACATATATTTATAACAATATCTTAAACTATTTTGGCGACAAAACAGCGTGGCTCTGTTGAATCGCAGCGTTCGAAGTCATGCTCGCTGGCAGGCCGCCCCGGAACCGCCGGAACACGACATCTTTCGGCCAGAAGGCAGGCGACTCAACCGTCCCCAGCAGCGGCCGCGGCACTTTTTTAATTAATGAATACTTCCCATCTCGATTACGACAGCTCGTTATAAATCAGAGGAAATCAAATAAGTCATCAGTTAAATTAATATTAGGACACGTGAGGCCAGAGTTCGCAGCTTTAATAATACATTATTAACTCGAAATGCAAGCAAGTTGAACAGTGCCAATTATTTTCCCTTACATTCGGAATTCACCAGATTTTTTACTTAAATAGAATTAAAATAAGAAAAAGCTATAAATCCACGTAAACCTTTCCTACTGCCGCACTCAGAGACGTAAATTAGTTTTTAAGTTTCATTAAAGTGGCTGCGTCTTATTTTATTGCTATAGCAAAGAAAGTGACAGCAGTTACTTTAATGAAACTTAAAAGTTAATTGACGTCTCTGAGTGCGGCCGTTAGAGCTTGCAACATGTAGGGTTAGTAAGGCATGCATATTTTTGGTGTGCCGGGATTTCTGCTCTGTAAATACGTAAATAATTTAAATGTAAGAATAACTATTTAAGTTAACCTTGTGCGAGGCACTAGATAGTATGAATTTAATTAAGCACAAACTTAAAATCACCTCGACACCTTAGCAGGTTTCTTAAAAAGCCCCTTAACAAACATAATTATAGTCAGAAAGATAGTCTGAAAACGTAATCATAAAGGTTTCGTTTCATAATTAGTTAGATACACGTACAAAACCCAAAACCCCTTGATATTATTTAAGAAAATGATTAGTAACGAGAAGGTACTCGTATGCTTCGATACCGGGCTTCGTACTCGATTCTTGTGTTCGTGTACGTAATGTAAAAGTGTTCTCGGAAAATCTGTTGAATTACAGGATCTTGTTATCACGTTACATGAGCTTGTTACACGTACACGGCTATCGTTTCTTGTAATTTCTCGCTTGTCGCTCAGTGCGTCTCAATCGTAACAGACTAGTTAGAAAGGGATATCCGAGTGACAAACAAGTCACGGGCAAGTTGTACTAGCCCCCCTGGAAGAGCTGACGCTGACTTTGACGCAGGTCAAGTTGCTCTGCTGCTAACCCCATCGTATCAGCTTTGTGTTCCTTTATTTACTTAACAGTAGTACGTCATTACCTCGGGCCGCTATTTGCTAACGAATTTTTTTACGAACGAAATCCGGTCAATGTGATCATTGACCAGTGAACGTAAAAAATATATCTGTGGAGAAATCGGTCATAATAAAGGTGTTTAGACAAATGGCAGTGAAAGAAAGGCGAAATAAATAACTGAAATCTGAAAACACCTTAAATGTTTATTTTAACTCGTCCTGTATGAGCCAACTCACGCATACACTGCGGGTATGTTTGTATTCGATTTAACCGCGTTTTAGTTTGCACATATCTAGTGTATTTGGTAGGTACTATGTTTATTATTATAGCACTAGGTACACGCTTTCGACAAGCTTGTCATATAACATATTGTCTTGTTACATATTGATTTAATTTGTCCACAATTATTTTTTTATAAACTTAAAGGCATAATAGAGGTAGGTACTGTATTAATCAGTATACTAACATTTAGAATAATGCTATTTACTAGTCATTTCCAGTTTGCTAAGCGACGGATCCTCATGACTTCAGCGTCTTAAAGTGATGGCGGCCATCCGTCAATCCAGCTCGGACGCGACGTACAACATTATCGGGCGGCGTCAGTCCATCACGGCTGGCGTTGATAAATGCACTTAAAATATATATATCTCACGTTGGACACGGTGACACTGAGAACGGCAAAAATTTTTGCTTTTTGCAAATCGGTATAAAAATATACTGATTTTACAAAACTCTTACAATGTTTTAACAAAGACATTCGAAATTATTGTGCGACTTTCAAAGAAAATTATTTAAACACTTTCTGAATCTACTAAGAAGAATACATAATAAGTGTAATTAGCGTACGCGGTTAGATAAGCGAGCTGCGAACTGCGAACCCTCTTTCTTTGTGCCTATTATGTCTGCGCAACACGTTAATTTGTCAGACAAGATAAGAAAGTAATGCTAAGCACGTATTTACCTACAATACGGGAAGGTAAACTCTGATCTTTGAGATGTTCGGGAGGTGAATGTAAGATGTTCTCAGGCAAATTTTCCTCCTGAAAAGGCGGTCCCTCTCGAGCGAATGTTTGCTATCTTACATATTCCGCCACCGAGCCTTTCTAACGAATGAGTGCTTGGTCGTGTGTCAAAGAAACGTAAATGAGACCTTTAAAACGAGCCCCGGGTGTGTCACTCGGAGCTCTAAATGGAAGTTGGACAGTACAACCCGTTTCTTTACATTCCGTAGCTAATTACACATTTGTTTAGAAAAATGCTGTTTTTAGGGTTCCGTGCCCAAAGGGAACTCTGCTGCTGACACTTTGCTGTCTGTCCGTCCAAATGTCATGGTTCTATAGCTCGCAAAAGTAATGAGTTACACATCTGAAATTTGATTATTTTATTAATTAACTTGATTAATTTGAAATATGATAATAGTCCCAAAACCGAATTTAAGATTATAAAATTATTGGGAGGGGTGATACATGAAAAAACCGGGCAAGAGCATGCCGGACCACGCTCACCGTAGGGATCCCTCACCATTACTACCCACAAATACATAAATCAAAATATTAGCTAATTTTCTATTCAAAGTTATCTTAGCCGATTTTCGGTAGGTAGGTATAAACATTTTTCACCTCACTAGCTCGGAAAGCCCCTTTTAGGGTTCCGAAGCCAAAATGGCTAAAATGGAACACTTACTAAGAGGGGCACTCTATACATTTAACAGAAACTGAAAAAAAAAAATTACAGCCAACATCAATGTGTGGGACTTTTTTTAGACAGTTCTTTTAAAAACATTTTGAAGTTTCTTAGCAATTTTTTTATTAAGTGTATATTTTCAGAAATAATCGCTCCGAAAGTTGCAAAAATTGTGTGCCCCCCTCTATCTTTTGAAATGTAAGTCTAAAAAATATGAAAAAAAATTACAAAGATAACACTTAATAAACAATTTCAACGAAAATTGTTTTCAACATTATCGAATATACCGTTTTTGAGTTATTGCCGAAAAACTGCTTCTCAACAAAAGGACGTAAGTGCCATGAAAATACGCTCTTTTGCTGGGGCACTTTTTTACACACCGTATTTTTTGGAGATTGTTTTTTGACACTCGACTCTTAACAAAAATTACCACTTTAATATTTCGCAAACGGATCCCTGAATCGAAAAATGTTCTGTATAACCCCACTATTTTTGAAAAACCTATACAATGACACCCCACACAAAGAAATAGACGAGTAAAAAAATCATTCCAGGTGTACCCAAAAAAAATGTTTTTTAAAGATTTTATTTTACAACTTTGTTGGCGTGATTAATATGTATAACCATGCCAAATTACAGCTTTGTGGTACCAAGAGTCTCTGAGTTAAGCCGCGGACAGACACACGGGCGGACAGACGGACATGGCGAAACTATAAGGGTTCCTTGTTGACTACAGAACCCTTAAAAAGAGCAGATTTTTACCCGACTGCGCGAAGCAAAAAGAAGGGTGATGTGGTTAAAATTAAAAGTCATTGTAAGTATTATTTATACAATGTAAGTGACCGAAAATGGATGTTCCACTCTACCTCCTAAACTAATACTGGACGTAAACTATTTAAATAAATGGGGTGTCATATGATTCGTCAAAAACGTGTGAGTGTCATAGGCTATAATTATAAGAATATAAGGGAGCGTCAAACGCCCGACTCGCGACTAGTAAGTCGCCAGTCGGGTCTTAGTTTTTGAGGTTAGGTTATTCACTTATCCTATCATGTGGAGTCGGGTGTCATTGGTCGGAGCTTATTAGGTCCCTGCAACAGAAGTTCCTGTGTGTAGGTACAAAACAAACAACCCGACACCGAATGATCATAAACGAGACGCCGCTAATTAAGTTTTCGGTTAGCAGTCAAATAAGTAAAGCGCAGCTTTGACTTTATCTTCAATTTGACTTTGCAAATGAGCTAATGACTAACACGATTTGAGCGCTGCGGCGCGTTGCGAGTCTTAATACTGTACTTCGTACTTACTTTGTTATACTAATATAATTATCTCATTTAGACGTGCGTATTGCCTGACAGCATCGTTTTCAGTTGGAACGACCGTAAGGTTTACTTTATTATTCTTCTAACTAGCCACCCGCCCCGCTTCGCTTCGGGTTCTATTATACTCGTATACATAAACCTTCCGTGAAAAATTATCTAACTGATGGTGAAAACTGAATTAAAATCCTTTGCTAGTTTAAAAGAAGAAGATATAACGACTTTGTTTTATACTATGTAGTGATAAAGCCTTTTAAGTTTGTCGTATACGATTAAAGAATTCTACGGGAGCCAGCAACTCCGGGAAAAAAACATATACCGCGCTTATTGTCAGCAACGCACCATCACTGCAAAATTAGCAATGCATCTTTACTTCTCCATACCTATTGTATTTATCTTATGCTTATTATGGATGCCTAACGTAGCTAACTCGGATTTCTGTTATTGTCAGGGCTTATAAAGGTTTTCTGTATGGTTTTCTGCACACGCGCATGTATCGGCCCACAAGAAATGAGCCCTAGGGACGATGATGGTGGGATTCATCTCACTACCGGGTGGAGCGATATTGTCGTCAATTATGGTAAACTATGAGTAAATTGTAGCAGGAAATGAACACGTTAAATATCAAAAACTCATCTTCTCGTATTCCGTGTAGAAATCAAGGAATCGGGCCCTGAATGCGTTAAGTAGGTACCATAACAAAAAGTATCTTCATGCGAGCTCCACATTCACTAAGTAGTGCAGATAATTCAATTTTTTCATTACGTTATTACTAATATCCCGACTCCGTGTTGGTATTGTTTGCCACTTTTAAGTTTTTCTTATACAGGGTGGTATGGGTGGATACGAATTGGATACATAGCTAGAGCCTTTTAGTTAACGTCTCGTCGAGCACCGTCTAACATTTCATCTAACATTTATGCTATCCAGGGGGAAATTTTCACACAATAAGTATACGACTAAATACCCACCTACGCTACACCCACGCGCTAGCGTGTATTTATACTCTGGGACAGGTGTCAAAGGGGTATTAATACCTTTTGACTTGTGGAACCCGTTGACCTTTTAAGCGTCTCCCGGTTTAATACAAAATCTTTATTCGGGCGTATAATTTACTTTGATGCAAAGCCGTTTAATCTCAGTTAATAAAAGTTTGGACAACGCCTCTAAAGAAAATTAAGTGAGCTCGCTAGTAGATTGTTACCTGCGGAGGCTCCGCCGCGGGCGAGTTGGAAACAGTCGGGTCGCGTCGCTGTTGTTAGCTGATTACTTCATTGTGTCGAGTTAAGAATATTTAAAAAAATTATAATGATGCCCAAGTGCTCTTTCATTTACCCGAAAACATATTTACTAAGAGGAATAGGCATTTCCAATGAAATTCGTTCCTTTGTCAGAGATTGTCGTTTCATTACCTTGACAATTGAAATTTGGAAATAAAATAAATCAGCTGGAATTCTTCATTATTTGTCCAACGACGAAAAAACGGCGTAATAATATAATGTAAATATTGAAGAAGAGTGTTTGTCTAAGCGTGTAATGTTGGTTCGAGTTCGGGTTATATTTTTGTAGGCTCGGCCGCTTATCGTCTCGAGTGCAGTGTGGTGTTGGACTATACACAACCAAATCGAGTTCACCCACGACATGTACACATGTCAGGTAACCTGATCCCTAGACCATAACATAATAGGGATGTTCACTGCACTATTCAAAAATAACATTTTTGCAGTATGTGTTGTTTCGTCGCAATATGTGTAGGTATGTGTTGTTTCATGCAAATGTCCGTACATGGTATTTTTGACACTTCATAAAAAGTAACCCCCTTATTCATAAACGCACAACAATTCTATTTTACTAATATATAGTAAAAGTCGGTGGCAACAATCAGGTTACATTGCTATTGTGTACTTGACACCGGCTTGGATATATTTCATGTATTTGGCACCAAATAGGCAATTCCAAGGGTACTGGTCATTATTGAATGCTTGAACAGCATTCAATTCAGTTTTTGGACACTGTCGGGTGAACTTTCAAAGTTCATCGATCCTAAATTATAGGTACCTATAGGTACGGAGATAAATGCGACTTATGTTATAGATAATAAAGCCAATTTTTATTTAACGCAAATCTCTATAACTTTACAAAAATCGACGTATATATGTGGGTACCTATGTTCGCTATGGACTCCAAAACGGCTGGCCAGATTTTTAATACATTTTCAGGCAATCTTCAGATCAGCCCAGCGGGTAATCCAGTGAAGTTTAACGTACCTATATCAAATGTTTCATTCTATAAAAGCTCCTGCGTCATAACTTACGGTTAGCATTAACGATCACTCTTGTGTTAAAAAGCTTTTTATAATATAAGGGTGTTAAATAGGGAGGCCGGCAAAGGGCGCCGGAGTAATCTAGGCCCCGGGCGGCCGTATCGCTATATCCGTCTCGCAGAACTCTTTTGGAACGAGCCGAGAATATAATATCACCTACATGCTAATAATGCCTTTGTTCACTTTACTCAACGAGGAGGATTCGACGATAACAAAGCATTTTGGTGATAAATCTTGAAATACATCGTTGTACAGTGCAGTCGGGATTATAATTATCTGCGCTTGCAGTTCTAATGTGTGTATACATGCTGCCCAGTTATTCGCAACTTCTACGAGTATATGATGTCCTTAGTAGTACATATTTTAAAGTACATATAACTTATACAATAGAGATGATGAGTGGGTAATGAAAACGAAATTCTATTTAGTCCGTCAGTTAGATTATCAAAAATATTGGACAATTTTTTTTTATTTTGGCAATCAAACAAAAATTTCCAAAAATTGTATCAAGACGTGACGTCATGCGACATTTGAACTCAATATATCTCCGTAATATTTTGATTATGTGAAAAAATAAAAAAAACATGTCCAATACTTTTTGATAATCTACCTGATCGACAAAGGAAAAAAAAATAGTCATCATCCCTATTAACGGAAGTACAGGATAACGGTTATAGTTATGTAGATGCTCTAGAATCTATAGCATAGATAGGTACTATCGCGCTCGCGGGCGTTAAGCATATAATTTAAATCCATATTTTAATTTATCATTTATTTTAAATGAATTTTGAATACACCCAACTAGCTCTGATACTTATCACAGATTTTAAGGATGTCTAAAGCTTTATTTGAATGAGCTGCTCTCTTGTAGCCTTAGGTCTGTCCTTGACAGCCGTCTGTTAAGGTTTTGGAACCATTCCACGTTCCAAATTTGAATGCCAAACCATAGAGCAGACGTAGAAGTCTACCAACCTCTACAGTACTCAGATTTAATTTAAACGTAAAAATCAGTAGGTACATGTACACATAGATAGGTTTATTATTTGATACGTTCTCATTATTAATTCGCGAGCAGTCCATCCCCTGTATATTTAACCCGCTGCCCGTGGGCCACGCTCGTTCCACGAGGTCCGCTAAAAGGTAATAAATTCGATTGCACCTGCTACTAACAATGTTACTAATTTAATTGCCAGGTATTAATGACGTGCCTGGTGTTAAATTTAACCATTAACATTCTCATTTGCATATTTTTTACCCGACTGAACAGTATGTATGTATGTGCCAAAAAATGGTATGTTCCACTCCGGTTCCTAAACTATTGGAAAGATTTTAAATAGGGGTGTCATATGATTCGTCAACGTGTGAGGTCATAGGCTATATAAAAATTGTAAGGGTATGTCATACTAGTCGCCTCGACAGTCGGGTCTTAGCTAATGCATATACGAAGAAGCTAACTAATAACTATGACTATAACTATGTGGCTATAACTAAGTACTAGGCTAGGTCTATCTACGTCGTTAATGTTATTCCTTAATTGAGAATTTAACGTTATTTCTTGCTGTATTTTTAGTGAGATCGTCGCGGAAAGCTCCTGGCATTTCATTATTCAGGTAAATTGCAATTGTAACTCATCGTTCTGTCGCGGCGCGACAGCCGGTGCCAGTGCTGTATGCGCTACACCCTGTAAATTTACGTGTATGATGTGACAATATCTGTTGGAATGGACTCGCAATATGAAGACTGAAAATGTTCAAGCTAGGGCGTTTTTGCACCGCATCAGATGGGAATTGCGAAAGGAACTGAGATTCTTATGATATATACAGTCTGAAATAACGGATCAAGTGCGCAACAGCACCTTTAAGTAGTATACTATATACTATACTAATGACAAAATCAAATAAACGTGACAAAGTGGAACACTAAAGCGCCTAAGCTCGAAGGAACAGTTTCGATTGACCGTTTGACGGAGTCACGTGGTTCAGTTCGTCTCCATTTATTTAAGTCACCTAATAGAGTATGTATACAGCTACGGATACGGCTATAAAATTCCCGGACTGTATTTTCTCAGACGCCATTTGAAAGTTCTTTAGCATAGGGCGGTAAAACTATTTCAGAGACGTCATTAACTTTTTTAAGTTTCATTAAAGCTTCTGCTATCAATTTTATTGCTATAGCAATAGAATAAGACGCAGCAACTTTAATCAAACTCAAAAATTAATTGACGTCTCTGAATGCGGCAGTATATGTTGTTATTTTTGTTATTGATTACTTATAGCAGATACAATTGTATTTCATTTCTAATTTTGATTTCGTTTTAAGGCGAATACATGTGCAAAATAACGGTAATTTATTCGAATCTGAAAATAAAACGGAGGAACGGAACGGACGGAACAGAATAGTACCTTTTGGTGGGACGAGACGTGACGTGTGTCATCCAACGCAGCATTGCACGACACTACGTCAGATGACGCTGCGACTTCAAACGGGGGCTTATTAGTTAAGAGATTGTATTGCGCTGAAAAGAAGCCTAAACTGAATAGTGAAATAATAGGTTTATGTCAGATTTCACCAACCACTTAACAGACGATTAGAGTGTTAACAGCTGTCAAAATGTATGAACTAACAGTCGATTAACATTTAACATCGTATGGTGAAATTGGTACTTACCCTTGCTACAAATAATCTAAAGCTGACAACTTTAAAAGCCCTCAATTTCGTTATTTTTCAAGTAAAATATAGTAAAAGTATTTCTGTATCACAAGACCACAAATAGTAGATTGTTAATCAATGGGATGAAAGGCATCTATTTCAAACGAGATATTTTCTAGCTCGAGCAAAGCGAGAGCGCCAATATTTCGAGTGTGAAATAAATGTGACTTTCTCACGAGTTAAACACTTTACTTTTCATTTTGATTATGGGGAAATCATACAAATATAATTAAAAAAACAACGAAAAAATAAAACCCACTGAAAAGGGTTAAATAAAGACCGGCCTAGAAATTGCCTATATAGTGCCTAATAGGTACATGCAATTTACCCAAACCGGTAGGTATACACAATAGCAAAGACACAGTTTCTTGCCACTGATTTCGATATAGTCCATGTACCTATACCTATTCAGCGCTAAATAGGCAATTGCTAGGACTCCTAGGAGGCCGGTCTTTATTTACCCCTTTTCAGTAGATTTTTGAAGACGGTTTTATGTTTTATTAAAAATTTTCGCACAACTAAAGTATAACAAGGTATATTTTTGAAGTTCGGACTTAAATACGGAACCCTCGGTGCGCGAGTCCGATTCGCACTTGACCGGATTTTTTTTAATAATCTTACTACTACTGTTTCTGCTACTGCATAGGAGTCCATAGACATAGGTAGTTCTGTTTCGAATTACTTTTCTTTCCTAGAGTTGACATGCATCACTTTCAACCCTCTTCTAAGATAAACAATGGCCTAATTTCAGAGTATTAGACATGAAAATGAGTAAACATGCTCAAGATCGTCATAGGAGCAACAATATTATGTTTAATATATATTTTTGTACATAAGTAGTACATACTTAATTGGGATGTTAAAAGTCAATTAATATGAATAATGCAATTTCGGTAAGTATAGTAGACGTATAAAATAATGTACTTTGTGAAACGTTAATTAAAATGTATTTAATATCAGTAGATTAAATGTGATATCACAATTCAATACTCAATTTAATGTCGTTTGTTTCCCGATAAAATATTCAGTTTAAAATTGTTTGTTTGGTAAACTCCGACATTTATCGCTCGTAATATCCGAGAGTAATTAAGAGGACCTTTACTTTGTTTACTTTGTACTGTACTACAATACAAGCATATTCTTGCTTGCTATTAAATACATTTTAACGATTCTCACAAATCAGAAGATTTTTTAACTTTTTAAGATAACAGTCATCAATAATATACGAGTATTTGTTAACAGAATAACAAAGACACTGGGCATGGTCTCTAATTGATACTATCCTATTCACATTTGATTAAGACTTACGTTCCTTTTTATCGTACCGACCACTGTTCTTGAAAAAATGAAAAGGGACCCTATAGGGCTTTTTTCTAAAGAGGCTATCTTATAATCTATATCTATGGTACTAAGTTACCATAATTATTGTTCTGTTTCTTAATTTTTCTCTTGATTAATTGTGACCTTTTCGCATACATAAGTTACTTCATATATATTTGTTAATAGCTGATTTAACTATAATAAAACCACATTTCCTTTAGCAATCAAGTTGTTTATTAATGCCTTATCGTTCACAAAGTGATTCATCACTATAAAACTTAAAACCTATGGGAGCCTATAGGCTTGGAAAAAGCAAACGAGCACACAGACGATCTATATCACTGTTCCACACATGAACGTAATACTAGGATGGAAATATCTTTTTGCTAGTAATTTCAACTGCTGTATTAACCTCATTTCAGAACAGAACAAGATTTTTTTCGATATTAACAATCTTACGGCCACACTCACAGACGTCAATTAACTTTTAAGTTTGATTAAAGTTACTGCTGTCACTTTCTTTGCTATAGCTTCACTTTATTTGCTATATAAGACGCAGTAACTTTAATCAAACTTAAAAAATAATTGACGTCTCTGAGTGCGGCAGTTACTCTATAAGTGCGAATACCACTTTTCGACATTTTAACTCGGGTAGGTGTAGGGTTAAGGTTATTGTTAGAGTCGTATCTTTTTTCACCAGACCCACAGATTTAGAGTCCCGAAAATATTATCTAGTCTTCTACTTACTCAAAAATATCTGACGTCTCTATTACTAGACTACACTCGACACACTATTGTTTCAGATATTCTTAAGTGTAATGTTGGATAGAATACAGGTATATTTATTTACCTTAGAATACCGTGGTATATTTACTTTTAGTTTATGTTGCTTTAAGGGGTTTTATGTTATGTATATACATATTTGTGACACGAGGCATTGTTTCATTAACTTATTGCAGTTGTTGTCAGTATCATAAATATAAACTTTTATAGTGAAACTTGTAATAAATTTTACAAATTACTTATACAATTTCGCATTCTATTTTGTAAGGCTGACATTAATTATATTGTGGGGATCTGGGAGGTAATAGGAGAAATAAATCGCGACACCGCTGACTGTACTAATGATAGTTCGTTAACCCGTGTCTACTAGGTAGGTATGTGTAGGTGTAGGTAGGTACCTACTTGCAGCGCTGTTCGAGCAATGGAACGGTGAACTGCATAATGATCCGCTAAGCTCTCTAATTGGGGTAAGCGCGGATCTGCCAACACAAACACATGTGCACAAGACAGGCGTTAATACTGTCGTCGGTTGGAAACTACGTTGGTTTAAATATCTTCTATTCTATGTGTAAGTATTTTAACCCTGAGCTGTCTAAGGCTTCTATTCGCCATTAGTAACATTTTATGAAGATAGAGGTAAAGCATCAAATAACCACCAAGACTGTGTATGTAACAAAATGATTTAGGTCTCGGTTTATGTAAAACTTTTATAATACATTTAGCGGATCTTTATTAAACTCAGCCTAAAATGTGTGAGAACCGTAAATAGCCACGTCTCAGCTGGATCAGGCGGGGCCGGTCTACTAAAACGCTACATATCGACATTGGGTTTCTGGCAAAACGGCCAGTGTTGACCTTTACTACGTTATTTATACCGCCACTGCTAGCACAGCGCTTTTAGGGCACTTTCCTGGCTAAATGTGTAAACAAAGTTCATAGCTAACACAATTTACATTTTCACGTTTGCCGCTTAGTGCTTTCGAGGAATACTGGAAAACAAGTACGTCGTGAGCAACAAGCACTACACAAAACAGTTCCAAATTGAGGTACTCTCCCAGACCACAATATTTACCTAAAATAGGGTACCGCACAATATTTATAGTGACCGCGAACACACGAAAATATCAAGACAGAAGATTTTTAAACTATGAGAAACCTTATAGTTAGAGTTTGATATTTTGAATTACCTTCCTACGTGTGACATATTTATAAGTAGGTACTTCATGTAAATATACATACAAACTATCGTTTTGCATTTCATCAAAAGTCCTGACCTGTCAGTCCGGTGCCCTATTGCAATAAGACACCCGAAATCTTTAGACGTCGGGGTTCAAATTGAAAATGATTACCTCGAAAAATTAATAATTTGGCCATTAAATTTACGCAGGAGCGTAAATTAGTATAATATTTTTGATTTTAAGCTACGATTAGCAAATCATTTGCGATGCATTATGTTTAAAATTTCAGTCAATTTTAAATTAATATCCGCTGATAGACATTTTTTTGACCCGCAGTCTGTTCAGCGGCGCTACGGTGAATAATTATAACCACAAGCATTTTTACAGCTTTCGTAAAAAAAAAAATTAATCACTGCAATAATTTATTAGCCTACTATATAGGTAGGTAACCTTGTGTCAACACAGCACAGCATACTTATAATAAATAATTTCTGGTTCATTTTGTTTGTTTATATAGCTTTAATTTAATTTTGTTCATATAAAATAATTCGAATAGACGCCGGACTAAAATATATTTGGAATCTCTTTAGGTGCGGGTCAGCCTGCGTTATCTTATTTTCGCATCTAGGTAAAAAGTTAAGTTTGAACAGTCGAGGCGTCGTCGCCGGCTTGTCCGTCAAAACGCTTAGTAGTCATGCATTAGAGTAAGCAGTATAATGCTTTTCATTTCCAACGTAGAGCCGAGAGTCTCAAGGCAATTGCTCTCGCGACGAGTGCTTCTTCTTTAATACCGCGGAGGAGTGTGAGGCGCCGAGAGAGCCTTTCTGTGTCACTCGCCACACCGCGCCGCGCTGATGCCCTATATTCTCAATGAAAACAGTTTGCATTCAGTTACGCTTCCAATTTAGTAACCCCCTTTATTAATTATCTCGCTTGCCAATTAACCACTCGCTCACGTTTCTATTCCGCTGAAACTAGGTGGTGTCTAGTGTAAAGTTGTAATGAGAAACAAGTTTTATGTTATACATTTATTTCAAGTATTCGCGACAATTATTTTAATACATACCTTATCACGATACGTAAAGGTCATGTTGAGCTTACGAACTTTCTCAATTCCTAAATCAGCCAAGCTTACCAGAAATCCATCCAAATTACATCCCTCAGTTTTATTTGAAATTTACAATGCGTGCACAAAACGCATATTTAGTAACATCTCACCACAATGTAAATTGACGATTACATTTTCTTCAAAACTGTATACTCGTACTTATTAGCTAATCATAGGTACTAGTTGTATAAACCGATGTAATTATAATGCCGATATTATTAAGGTAGGTATCACAAAAGTCTGCTTATGGAATTTAAAACAGGTGGTTCTTAGCGGGTACCTATGTTGGTCGTTAACACAACGCGTAGAGCTCGTCGAACAACTCTCCTTTATTGCATTGGGAAATAACACCACATATAGTAACCACTACAAAGCGAGGCCAATATTAATTATAAATTTCAGATACATAAAGTTATGTCGTGTATGGTTGTATCAAGGGTTAATCCCGGAGAGCGATATTTTGAGATTCTCTATTTAAAAGAAAAACTGAAGCGTTATTAATTAAATACATCTTAATAATAATATTATACTTATCTGGGACATTCAACACACATTTAGAACAAAAAGACACTAAAAATATGCTAAGCATACAAGATACCTATGTTTTTTTTCATTTCACGGATGGAAAGCTTTTCGGCATAAATCCTAATGTTTTAAATATTCCACTTGCTATAAAATCAGTTATATTAGATATTCTCATACATGCCGTTCTGTGGAATAAAATGATGTAGTATGAAATTAGACAAAATTATACTGTTAGAATTATTTTAGAGAAAAATACTTTATAGCATACGAAAGATTGTGTAGTATCAAACTATAGATTATGCTTTTAGAAAACAAAAAACCAATTTAATAAATTTCATACACTACGGATAATTTGCTCTAAATCTCCTTTAATGAGGTTCGGCTGCAATTTTAGACTAAGAGAGCATCATAAGTAGCTCCACCTGATCTAATACTAGTATTAAATTAAGTAAATGTGGGTAAGGACGGCAAGCAACGTTAAAATGTAGGCAATGTGTAGGTAGGCATGTGAAATTCGGTCGAAAAAACAGCGATTCAGCTTTGTCAAAAGAATGATGTCATCGGGTTGTCAATTTGTGGCTGAACTTTATTCTTCCGCATGCAACTATTCAATTTCCCTTGTTTTTATTCCGATAAAACATTTTTTTAACGTTGCTTGTAGCCGACTTGCCTCTAATATGCGATCTACTAGGCTTATATTAGTATTGGATCAAGTGAATAATGTCCTCTTAACAACACATTCAATCACATTTATTTAAACACTGAGACAAAAGACACATTATATTAAACCGTAATATCTGGAATTAATAACGGTAAATACCGAGATATCTAAGTGAAATGGCACCGGCAGCGCCCTGCCAATATTGCGCATGCGCTTATTACTCACCTGAATAAAATGCTTAATAATTACAATCACTTTATTTCTAAGAATGATGACTATTCAGTCGGGTCTCTTATGACTATACGAGTACAATCTAGGGCTTTACATCTATTTTACACACCTTCGAAGTGTTCGTGTACAAACAGTAGGTATTCTATTTATTTTATAGCCGCATTAAGTATTTAAGTAGGTACACTATACATAGTACACGAAACAAAGATTCTTAATTTTAAACTTCTACATTAATTACAAGTTGGCACATAGTACAATGCTCCTAGGGGCCTATTATGGTATTGTTTATCGAGTGGATAAACGTGGATAAAATAACTGTCACTTTCTGACCAGTATGAAGTACTTAAGTGCGAGAGTGACGAATACTTTACCCTCTCCACCGCGATAAAGGCGACCGTAATACTAGGGCTATAGTTATCTATCCAGAATTAATCTTGACATCTATAATGTGACTCTAAGCACCTACCAATACGACACGATATTCGCTTAGGTACTGGGATTGAGAGCTTTTTAAACAGTTATTAATATAGAGACGCAACCAATAAGCATTTATCATCCGAGTATTGTTTTTCGTTCCTGTTTCCATTCATGATAAAAAGTTATTAGAGTTGGGTAATAACTCCATGACAAAATATTGTATTGTGCCGAAAACAAATTAAAAAAAACTACCAATTTAAAGGGTTCGTATTATGTTCGCGTGAAAGAATCTAATTTTGTTCTTTATGGCAATTTTAAAATAACATTTTAATAGATAGAAATGCAGATAAAACGTTTTCACTTACAAACGTTGTTACGTTTGGTCGTGCGTTTAGTTAAATTTAACGTAAGGTTAAATTACATTACGCATTAAAAATCAATCAAGATGAGAATATCAACGATTGGAATCTTGCCTAACACTGAAAAAAAATCCGAGAACACCTTGGAAAAATAAGTATTTTAATAAACTATACAACAATAGGTTATTTATTAGTCACCCCATACGTTGACGATTCCTGAAGTAACAACAAAGCTCACGAGCACACCCGGACGTCCTGATGAGTCGCAGTCACGCACTCTACCTGCACATCCTTGATTAATCGCAATATGGAAACAGTGTTTTATTAAGCTAGAAATAAATAAAACTACATGGCTTAGCATTAAAGTTTAAACTATTTTTGATCGTTATTTCATATACAGGAGCTACTGCAATGTTCATAATTCATTAATTTTTTTTGGATGGATGCAAAAAGCTAATCATATTATTGAGTACTTTAAGCGTGTATGAAATCGCTATTAATGCATGGTTTAAGCGTGTATTAAATCGCTATTAATGCATGGTTTTACAAAACACCTGACTAAGGTATAAACGCCAATAAATTGTTTCCAAATTCTACATTAACATGTACGTCGTTGTCTCTCATTGTTGTTTCTTATCCTATTGCGAAGAGTTAGAGTTGCTGCGTCGATGACGCTCGGAGGCGAAAGGCTTTGGTCCTCACTCTTGTCTCCAGCGCTTGACCGTGCATCACAGTCGTTACAAACTCAACGAACTGAACTGACACTATAAAATACCAAAGTAATCGTTGGTAGGTAACCTCCAGTCGAGGAAAAGCGTAATTTAAAACCCTATTGTTAATTACGTCCCTCTCAAAGTCTATAGAACGGTCAAGGCACGGTCATGATGTGTATGCACTTACGGGATTACTTGTCCTAACAGACAGAGAGAAGAAATTTCTTCTAAATGGTTCAAAACTCGTCCTAATCTACAAGTCAAGTCGAGAAAAGCGTTTCAAGGCACATACTTTTAGAAACAACAGTAAAGTATTACAAAGAAGACGCAGTCGCACCACGTGCCACCGCGCGCTGCGCCTGGGCAGCTCGGAAACGTTGGGAGCCTTAAGCGCTGCCTACTGTGCGGGAGCGGCGGCAGCTACACTACGGCGAGCGCTCGCGCAGGGAGGCTCGCGTTACATCAGGGAGCTCGAACATTAAGAAATCTTTACATCCATACATCCATGTTCATAATGGTACTAATTATTAAATTAAAAATCTTATTGAAAGCTCTCGCAGTTCATTAAAATAATAATTTACACCTTGTCACCGTTTTAACTAAGTTCGGAGAAGACTTTCACGTGTACGTGTGTATTGACATAGACCTATCTACAGCGCACTCTCAACGGTTCATCGCGATCATCAATCGTTTATTAACACTTATTCGATTTCGCTCACTCCGTTAGCAATAGTTGAGATAAGATTGCCGTTAGTTTTTTCGTGTATGCGACAGGAGGGCCGCAAGGTCTCGGGTCAAAAAACCGGAGGTTGGATCCTCCTGTCGCAGGGCAGGCGCAGGCAGGCGCCGCGGCAGAGGTGGCGCGCGGCGTGCAGCAGGGCGGGCGCGCGCGCAGGCGGCGGCGGCGGCGACAACACGGGCGACAGCGAGCTGCGCCGGCTGTCGCGCGCCGCCGGCGGCGGGCGCTACACGTGCGTGCACGCGCCCGCCGACACGGGTCAGCCGCCCGCCAGCACGTCCTCCGGCTCCGGCGACCAGCAGTTGTCGGACAGCCAGCACCCCACCACCACCGTCACGAACCCGATCAGCAGCGCCAGCACTATGTACACCTCCGCATTCCCTGCAGAACACAAGGTTATACATAGTCTTTCGGAGATCTTGATTACTTAATTTGTTTTTGAGACGATAGAATCTTACCGAGCTGTTTTCGGATACCGAGAGGCTGTCGGCTTCGCCAGAGTGAGTTGATGAGCGTGGGGTCCCCACGAGTGCGCCAGTCACGGTATCCTCGCCCTCTGGAATACTGACTGAATCTGCGTACAAAACACAAACGTGTTGGCATGCTCGCACGCCTGCCAGCCGCGGCCACTGCCACCGCGAGCGGCACAGCGCGCGAACCGCCGGCCATGAGGTGTCGAGTGCAAGCGACGTGGCAGGCCTTCGTTCTCCCGCTGTGCTCGCTCGTAATGAGACAGGAAAACTGCTAAAGGTGCTGATCATAAACTTGGCGTTAAGCCAAAACTTTCAATGCCCAAGCTCTTTACACAAACTGGAGGACATTATGTATTTTTAGCAAAAAAGCGAAATTGAATTGTTGCCATATTCCGTCTATAGGACATTTACTGCTGTCGTGCGGGATTCGCCTATTAAAAAGGAACATGCGAATACACTCATAAACTACCGTGTCAAAATATATCAATAAATATCAATATTACTGTAATATTATAAACTCTAAAGCGAATCGAATCTGATTCTGCTAACCAAGAACAAAAAAATAAAATGATATCAAAGCACAATTTTGTTAAACGTAATATTGTAATTTACCTCCTGTTTTCCGGTAATTGTAAAAAAGTAATAACAAAACAATTCAATTTCGCAACTTCATACTCACTCTCATTATACTCGTACCTACAAAAAATAACAATATAAACGACAGTTCGTTATTAAAAATTCCCATATAAAGAGTTTTTTCGCATATAGATGTTATAATATTACACTAACATTTCTCAGTCCCAACACTACTGGTGAGTCAAACGTGCAGATAAGATATCAAAGTATTGTATGGCCATGCAGCGGAGCGCGGAGGCTCCCTCGCGAGTACCACAATCAAACTGTACGAGCAGATAATTAACTTGCAGATGCTCTACGGTCTACTTACATTGTCTCGTCGCACCCATATTGTAGCAGATAATGAAATATTACATTACGTGATATTATTCATGTGACATGTTAATAAGCAGTTGTGTTAAAATACAGTGAAATATAAAAGAATTACTACATAAACCCGACAAAGATTAGCTGTGTGCCGCGCACATACGACTATTATTTATCAGAGGACAGCATGACGGCATCCCGTGTGTATCCAGGTAGTGACATAGATAGCACTGACCCGACAATAGACCTCTCCATTTTATTCAATTAACTTCCTCCTAAAGCTTCAAGGATTTCTAGCGTTCAGTGCCAAGATGCTGCGAGTGAAACAGAATTTCATTAGCAGCTGACGCCGCAAACAATGTCTTCAGGAATGCAATTTTGATTGTGTGCGAGTGCACAGTGATTGGAATTTCTCAGGTCAGGTGGCTGTCGGTGTTGTGATCAATGCTGCATTGCGTATGCGGTATTTAATAAGCTAAGCATACATTAAAACCTCAAAATTTATATTAATGTGCTTCTTGTTCAGTTGAAACAGATATTTATTTTCTCAAGGTTCAAATAAAATATTTTAACGTATCTAATTACCACTAATAATCAAAAATATTCTTTATACATATAGTATTGTAGTAAGGTTTTTTTGCGAATTCAGACCAATAATTAATTTATTTAAATAACAACAATGTATTACGGATGCGCTACGAGCCTCTACGAACTGCGCTAGGCAGTCTACGGCGTAGCACAGTGTTGCTCGTAAATGCTTTGAACTTCGCCATTTATTCCCTGTGTAAAGTTGCGCGAGCTATTCGAGCAATTCGAGCAGATAAACACGTTCCCGTTGCACTTGCTTGCAGTGTAAGTGGCATAAGGACTCACTTCTAGTAAACCTTAAACTGCCCAAACCGAATCGTCTAAATACGAAGCGTTCGAATTTGTTCATTCGAAACTAAAACTTTTGAGCTAGAACGTTATGTCAGATTATACAAACTTGTTATTCTCTATTGCGGTTGAAGGGATCATCGACACGTGTTCTACGACTCACCGACCGCTAAGATCACAACTTGACCTCTAGGCTAGGGAAGCGGACAGTTTGCAGGTACTCGTATTAGTATGGAGGTTTGCCAGAGGGGTCAAGTTACAGAAAATAACATAATTGGGTGTATATCATCATTACTGTCAACTTTATTAATTGTAAAAATTCCAACCATGGCTTGTAGATACGAGAAGTTTGTGGAAAAGATTGCTTCAGACTTTAATCAAAGTCATATTAATGATGATGTAAGCATTTAATGTCGGTTATCGCGTCGGGCGGACGTCGATGAGATGTAAGTCTGCTGGCTGGCGCGGCTCGAGTTACTAAAACCCGACGCGCCCCGGGGGCCACCTCGCAATGATTGCAACGTCCTCTATTTACTGCGCACTGGATGTGGAATAACATTAGCCTTCTAACATAAAGCAACCATTATGAAAGACAAAGAATACCTATTCCTACGCAACACAAAGTCTAAGTCATTTTATTCAAACACCATACAAACACTCGTAAAAGTTCCTGTAATTTGATCTCATATTTGGTCTTAACGTGATTTTATTTTAACACAGCCATTAAGGGGTTACTTGTAACTTTGCGAACAAAAGATACAGAATACTTAGCAAAATATCCTGCTGTTTTCTTTGCCGCAGCCCACAGCCGAGCGAACTTCTTTGAAATGTTTTTGCAGTATCTATTTAAAACACATTTGCGCGGAGAAAGCGTCGTAAATGCCAATATTTAGAGCTCAGCTGCTCAAGGGAGGATTGATTTTGACATGCCATTTACCTTCTTTACGAGCATCGCGCTCGGAGCGCGGTGGCCGAGCCCGCCGGGGCCGGCGACGGGTTATTAACAATACATATTACTAGTATTTTGGTCCAATAATTAGCTCGTAGACATCGTAAATAGCTATTTATTTTATTTCACTTATAGATGAAAATAAATGTGTGGCAAGAATGAAGGGAATCTTTACAGTTCTTTGTTCGTACAATATTGCACCGCCTGCAACAATTTTCTGCTTGCCCAAAGGTCAACTAGGATCAGTATCAGATGCCGGCGGGAATCGAACCGCGACCTGGCATCGTCGTCAAACAATATCGCTTTGGATAAAAAGGTCAGTCATCAGTATAGTCGTATGATAAATTCGATTTGTAATATTTTCATTTAAGTGTAAGTAATATACTTTTATAATGCTTTCTTCATCCGAGGCTGTATGTCTTTGTCGTAGTAGCCGTATATTAATTACTAGTGCATTCAGTTAATTAAAGAAGTTCGCACGACTCAGTAGTCTTGAAGTCTGCTTCTACGTTTTAAAAAGTCTTGCTTTAACTTAATTTCCCTGTTGTTTTGAAATTAAACTGAATAAATGCGGGCACACATCGTCGGACCTTGTAATGCAATTTCATATGTATCATTCGCACCCCCAGTACAACACTGCACTAAGTCAAAATATTTCAGGTTTTCAGAATCGACGAAAAACCGTTATCATGTTATATCAAAGTGATTGCAATATAAAAAATTGATGTTGACATTTTTCGACATAATACAGTGTTGTACTGGGGGTGCGATATTACAGATGGAGCATTGCAACAGGGCGTCTATTCAGTGGAATAGAATTAGAATGTTTTTTATAATACGGCTGCCTTGACTGTATAGTAAAAAAGGGTTATGTTAAATTTTACCAATAACAGACGATTTAATACACACTTTGTAACGTGTGTAAAATAATGAGATAATTGAAGCGTGTTTTGCTTTACCATGTTTTGTTATGGATAGGTAAATTTTCCATAACTAAATATTGTTAGTAATTTGCGTGTTTTTAGTTACAGTTACAAATTACTTAAATAATAGTATTTCACACTATCAAAAGTGGTAGATTGGCTTCAAACTAAGATAATGTTGTACATTTTATTTAAATTATTTTAGCATTATTATCATTAATTACACAATTTAAATTTCTAAAGATCGTTTGTAACAAGCTGCAGACACTTTTAGTATCGATAAAATTCTCGAGTATCATATCAACTCAACAGCAACATAACTCAAATAATTTCATAGATCAATGTGTATATTTCCAAATTTTCAATTAAAGTATTTGGTATGACGCCTACCCGCACAGCACACGTTATCCACAACCTCGTATACCTTCGACCACCTATAGCCGAAAACATATATCAAGAGCTTGTGTAGAATAGTGACGTGCTAGTTGTGTATCGGGTTACTAAATCAAAGCGGCAAGTGTATGAACCCGATATGTTTCTGGCGCTCTACTACACTCCATACCACAAGTGTTTCCGACTTGGCCAGCTTGCGGCTCTCGCGGTGACTGCTTGTTTATAATAGCGCAGAAAACATTTCACCAGACGACTATAGCCTAGTGAAAGTCGATATGGAATGCGAAGATCTTATGACACGCAACGTCTGCAGCAAGTCATCGTGGTGTTATTCTCTTTTGCATCAAATGTGAGTTCGAGTGCGTAAGTGAATAACAGCGTTGTTGGCAAGTAAGGAGAGGGTCGGGAAGCAGCCCCGTACCTGCGGACGCCGCCGGTGCCGGGCTGGGCGGTGGAGTGCGGCGCGCCCGGAGGCACCTGCGCCCCGCCCTGCACGCCGCCCTGCACGCTGCCCTGCGGCGCGCACACACAACACCCTGCGCTCACAAACAGTATCAATTAGTTTTCATAAACATTCTATAATCTTCATACATTTCCGTTCTTTCCGCGACGGAAGGCGATGTTTAAGGATGCAATGGGATCGTACGTAGGTATGTACGTCAAAGATTATTACTTTGGTTTCAACACTTTCAACCTTCTAGTAGCCCAGGTATTGACCTATGCCAGTAGTTTAGTATACAGTTGGTGATAGATTCGATAGAAAAATATGGACAGTATTTTTTTACATTGAAACCAATGCTTGGGTTTATCTAGCTTTAATACTGATTTAATAGAGGATTCAGACTGATTCTGAAACGTACGGACATGGTTTTTGTTCTGACCGTGACCTCATATCAAAAATTGGTCTAAATCTGTTTTCATTTAGGGGGTGGAAAACGTTGCGTGATGCTGTATCTTATCTTGTCTAGGGCCGCAGTTCTTTTCACCAAAGTCATATAAGCCGAGGGTGCCCATAAAGGCGCTCGCCGTGGAGAGGAGCGTCGCTATCGCACTAAATTACTGTCCGGCTGGGAAGTTTTATTTGCTTTTGTGCATTTCAGCAGCCGCTGTGCTCCTTGGTTTACTCATAATTAATTTACTGAGGAAATTCTGAACATTATACGTGTCTCGCAGAAGTTAAATAAATAATTCTCTTATTGCATTTTATGACAAGATTTACACCTACGTGTTTCTGAAAATGGCAGTTCTAGACCATTTATTTTTACCAACATACTCTCGTCACACAAGTAAAGTGGAAGAATTTTTCATATCTGCTAAGTGTGTTGGCAGCTAATACTGTGTGCGAGGGGGCTGAATGGGAAATTCGCTGCGAAGCGAGCTATATCGACGACACCATCGAGTGACCCGGAGCAAGCAATCGCAACTGGAGTCACGCCAGATTCGAGTCAGCGAAACATGAAATGACATTTTTGCATGTGGCAGGATATTACAGCAATGAATATTTTGAGACTAACATATCCTATATTTCAAGCCTAGTCAAGTACGAAATTTGAACGCTAAAAAGCAATGGAAAGAAAACACTCGAAGTTAAGTAATTACTGTTGTGTCATGATGTCCACTTGGTTTATTTAAAATGTTTATTTAAAATTCGACATGCCATATATTATGTATGTAATTTTTAGGGTTCCGTACCTCAACGCGTGGAGGTATCAAGTTGATATTAATATCAAATACTTAAGGTCTGTAATCCCTTGGATCAGTGAAATATCATGAAATTTAGCAAGAAGCAATGTACAAGCACAAGTAAAGGAAAAAATCCGAAAATCGTTAATTTGTAGTTACATCACATAAAAAAAAAAAAAAGATATTTATTCAGTAAGTAGGCCGCACGGGCGCTTTTACACGTCAAAATCTACCAGCGCTTCCCAAGAGGACACCACTGCTGAGAAGAAGCGCCGCAAAAAACTCAACAGTTAGTCATTTTTAAACAGGTAACTTATGACTAGTTATGGTCATAAATGTTATGACATTACTAGGTACTTATTCTAGCATTATATAAAACTATAAAAAAAATATCTGCGTAGTTCTGCAGGAAAACATGTCAGAATTATTACGAATAAAAAATAAAGTCCAGTATAAACTGACACGCACTAAGTATGCAAAGTATGCAATCTTATGACGACGCGGTTAGCCTAGTTGGTAGTGACCCTGCCTACGAAGCTAGCGGTCCCGGGTTCGAATCCCAGTATGGGCAAATACTTGTGTGATGAGCGCGAGTATTTGTTCCTGAGTCATGGATATTTTCTATATATTTAAGTATGTATTTCTTTATATAAGTGAGTATATCGTTGCCTGGTACCCATAGTACAAGCCTAGAGCTTAGTTTGGGACTAGGTCAATTTGTGTGAGATTGTCCCTGATATTTATTTATTTATTTATAGACGCTAAAATGTATAAAGTATGTATGTGTTACGCAATCCAGGGTACCTTTGATTGAATCACCGACACTCATTTCATAGAATGTTTTACTTCGCCGAATTTTTATTTCATTGACAGACATTTCCACGCGCAGAAGTTATAATTTTTTGGTGGTCACAGATCTAACAGGATGTGCGAAATAGATATCTAAAAAAATAAAATACACAAAGTTAAATCACGTTTCTTGAAGACGATAGATAACTACTAGCTTAATGTTATAAGTAATTTTACAAGCTTATAATTCGTTTTATTATAATTTAAACGCACATGTCCGAACTCCCCATCGACACATAAACAGTATACGAAGTTTTGCACAGATGGGCTTGAAATAAGACTTTTTGTATCTTTTCTTTTTCGGTCATTAAATAAAAAAAGCCTAAAATTTGTCCGAAATATTTTTGTTCCTCGCACCTCTTATTCAAGGCAATGGCACTCCAAATTTCATCGGAGAGGCAACTGGATGGCAAGTGGTAATCTGGGCCTTGAAGTGATATCGAACAAAACGTCTGAACGAGAGCCTATTCCAATCTCTAGTGACTTTAGCATATATCCACTCTGCATACTGTTAATGCAAACGATATAATATAATTATTGTAAATAGTGTTTTCATTCCACATCGTCATTCAAGTCACGCCCCACTACTTTATTTACGTACATACATTGAACCGTGCAACGTCAATTTCAGCGGAGACTTGAGATTTCGTGGACTTGAAACACTATATTAGTGGAGCAAAATAGCATGCATATCCAGGGTACATTACCGAGTGCTGCGAGAGTTGCCAAAGTCAGTAGCGCGGAGCGGCTGGATGCCATGTCAGCGGGGCATGCCGCGAGCAGCGCGCCGCGTCATCGCGCCCGCGGGGCCATGGCGCGCGCGCCGCGACTGCACTGCTCTCTGCCGACAAACAATAATATAACAATATTTGACGACACGGTTAGACTAGTTCACGGCCTAGTTGGCACTGGCAGTGACCTTGCCCGCGAAGCTACCTGCACCTTTTCTTCTGATAGCACTGAAGTTGTTGTTGAAGATAAACTGGAGCATGGAGTTCTTCACCTACTTACGAATCAACATTACCTATGATAATCGTACGCAATAAGCTGTGCTAACATTAAATCCTGAATACAAAGGAGAATCCTGGAAGTTACGTGCGAATAGATCTTAATATCGTACGCTCTTTACGCCTTAGAGCGTTTTTAGGGTTTCTTACCCGACATGTGCCTAACGGGACCCTATTACTAAGCCTACGGTGTCCGTCCGTCCATCCGTCCAGAATATGTGGGTCAATTTCCCAAGCAATAATTTAAGGTGGCGGAGCTGAAAACGTGGGTGAGCAAAGTTTAAATATTAAACTGCTATTTTTTTCTGAAAACTTCACGCAGTAGCCTAGTTCGGGCAATAATTAGAATTAAAATATCAATATAAATAATAATTAAAAAAAATAAATTAAGACCTCATTTCTCATCACGGTGGGCTGTCCGCAACCCCGTTTTGATTGCAAAACATGGAATAAATTGAATACTATTTAGGATTATGAAAAACGTTTACCTTAGTTTAAATACTATATAGTCAATGTACAAACAGAAGCCCTTACTTATTTTTAATCTATTACACATACCGTCTGGTACGAGTAAATACGTTTGTCCGGAGAAACGTTCTCATTACCACCGACAAATGTTCTGTGCGTTATATCTGCTAAGCTTCAATATATACGCAACCCATCTCCCGCGCACTCCTAGAGTTAGTCACACGCAAGAGTTTGGTACGAGCAGTTGTGCTGTGCGCATTTATGTCGATCAAATATAAAGGTGAGTATTTGGTTTCGGTGGGGTAGGGACAAAAAAAAACACATTCCGACGTTCGATTTATTTTTGGTGTTTTTTATTTGTTTTATTTAAGATTAATATACAACACGTACGTCATGTTTCTTCCTTCTGGAGTAACGTTAGTTTAAGAAAAGAGGACTCCGTTTTTTTTTAAATAATATTTTTGTTCAGTTTTCTCATTCCCATGTTCTCATTCCGATGTTTCCGGTGTATGAATAACCCACTGGAATGATAAGCAACACCGGAATGATACAAAAGTAGCTTCACTTAGATTATTAACTTTTTCATTCCGGTGGATATGATCTCATTTCTGTGGGTCTTTTTCTATCATTCCAGTGGGTATTTATCACTTCGGTGGGTACATTTTATCATTTCGGTGTATATTAATCATTCCGGTGTGTCATAAAATATTCTATCTCGTGTACAATAAATATTATGAATATGAATATGAATAACTCATAAACTATTCATGATATTGCGTGCGTGACATTACGTCTAGAATATATTTCAATGCGTAATTTAAAATGAAAAACGTTCAGAAATATACAAAACTTAAAAATTACACCGAAATGAGACGAAAATCACAAATGTTGAAATTGACCCATGTGGTATAACAGCGAATTTCCTAACAAATAATAAAAAAGCCGGTCAAGTGCGAGTCGGACTCGCGCACCAAGGGATCCGCACAAACTGTAGGTATGTAAATAGTTCGGTAATCGAGTCTGAAAGATTTTTCCCTTCTTTTCCGAGTTTTCCCTTGGAGCTGTGAAAAAAATCAAAATTCTAAATCAACGCAATCAAAAGATACAGCCGTTTATGCCGCATATTCAAGGGAATCTCAAGGGAATTAAAACCTATAGGGTACTTCCGGTTGACTTGGAATCATGAAATTTAGCAAGAAGTTATGTCTCACTAAGTACGAGAGTGCATACTTAGTTCGTGTCAGTTTATACTGTTTTTTTTTTGTGATGTGTGTTTTTTTCAACGTTTTTTTGTATTGGTTCTATCGTAAAAACTGTAATACATACGCGTCAAATTTTGTATGATTAATGAACAAACCCTATAGAGCAACAACAAATAGGTACTAAAAACCGACCAAATATGCACGGAACCCTCAGTGCGCGAGTCTGACCGGTTTTCCACTTGCCGGCACGGCACCGGCACGGCAACGGCGCCGGCAACGGCGCCGGCAACGGCGCCGGCACCGGCCCGGTTGCTCAGGAAGCAAAAATGTATGAAAGCCGTGCCGTCGCCGGCGCCGGAAAGTGGAAAGAAATGCCGATATATTTCATAAATGTTTGCAACCCTGGCAGCCGGGGCGGTGCCGGCGCCGGCACCGTACCGTGCAGTGGAAAAACGCCTTTTTACTGCAGTCGGGAATTGAAACTTTTTTATATTGGAAACGAAGAAATAAAACGAAGAAAAACTAGCTGCACTTTTGTTAGACGTTATAAACCGCAGCCCCAGCAACACGTCGTGCTTAACTATACTTAACTTATCCCGTTAGGATTAACGAGATGTCGCTGACATAGCGGTCTCATCTAGCCACTTTGGGGTTCGAGCGCTAATCCAAAAGCAATAAGCCTCTACTTTGAACAAACTAAGATCCACCATCTTTTACGTGTTCTCTCTAATTACTTTGGCAACAATAACTTTGTTTGTGTGACAAATAGTAGTTGTACTTAATAGTTTATTTTGGCCAGAGATGTGCCTCTGCAGCAGTTGCTGCCGTTTTGGCAGCTTTTATTTGACGAGACAGGCGCGCGCTCGGCCGCAGCGGTTGTCCGCTGAGACGGACAGATTAAGTTCGGATTGTGAGTACGTATCCCGGACTATATAACAAAAACACACCGGGTCAGCCGCAACGAAACTCCGAATGAAACTGCTTTAGATTTTAGGGTGGCACGACCGAATGGCCCTCTATTTGATTAGGTCCTACTAAACTAGACGCTGGCGTTCCATATAAAACGTGACGGTCCATGTAAGTAAATATAACATTCCGAAAACTGCCGTTCAGCTTTGCCTGCTCCCAATCAAGTAACTGGGAAGTGTTTAAATATTTACCGTAGTCAAATTTACTTAGTTCTTTATTCGTTCAGGATTATCACATCAAACATTATTAATAACCTACATCATAAAATAAAGTAGATATTTCTATCTATGAATTTGTTCGCTCAGTTCTTTTAAACTAAGCAACGAATTTTATTGCGGTTTTAATCATCATTTGGAAGATGTATTCCGAAAGTTTTATGTGCATAATACACAAAGATCCCACCCAGGTACGACGCTAGTATTAAAATATAATTGAAAATAATTAAACATGAGCAAACACATTTTATTCAGACACATATTAAACCATGTTCTGCGACTTGGTCAGCAAACAATGTTCTTTTTAGGGTTACGTACCTCAAAAGGAAAAAAGGAACCCTTACAGGATCACTTTGTTGTCCGTCTGTCTAAGCTGTCTGTCTAAGCTGTCTGTCTGTCGGTCTGTGTGTCTCTCAAGACCCTTTTTCTCAGGAACGCGTAGAGGTATCAAGTTGAAATTAATATCAAATACTAAAGTTTGCAATCCCTTGGATTAGTGAATAAAATCAAACATCTAAGTCAACGCAATCAAAAGATACGGCCGTTTATGCCGTTTATTATGCTCTGAGACATTGCTTTTTGCTAAATTTCCTGATTCTAAGTCAACGGGAAGTACCCTATAGGTTTTGATTCCCTTGAGATTCCCTTGAATATAAACGGCCGTATCTTTAGATTGTATTAGCTTAGAAGTTTTTGACTTTTTCACAGCTCCAAGGGAAAACTCGGAAAAAGAGGGAAAAATCTTCGAGACTCGATTCCCGTGATTTACAAACTATTTGCATACCTACAAGTTTGTGCGGAACCCTCGGTGCGCGAGTCCGACTCGCACTTGACCGGCTTTTTTATATCGGGCTGACATTTGTATACTTACACAAAAAAGTAATTATTAAACGAAACAGTATAAGTACTCAAAAAGATTATCTATAGTATTTAGTTGATAATTATCAAATATTTGGTCACAAATATTTGACGATTGGGGCGCTAATTGCCGAAGTCATTAGGAATTTGCAATTATGATCTATTATATTTATGCGGTAGGTAGATGATTGATGAGAAATTTGAGGCAGATTTTTCTTTCCTCAAAATTAGAACAAAAATTAAAAAAACGTAAAGAATTAAATAAAACAAGAAAGAAATGAAATTAAAAGTCAACATTCATTTCACATATTCGTTTACGATTTTAAAGAAACTGAATAATTTCAAACTAATTGCACTCCCTTTAATGTAGTTACCTAAACTAGACTAGAACAGCAACTTGAATTTTTTGGATTAGGTAATTACTGTTGTTAGGTGCGAGTTATTTTTAATTATTGCTAAAGGCTTGAGTAGGTATGCAAAGGGCACCAGTAAATTAATCCGGGATAGCGGAATTGCTTACTTAACATGCGAACTGGCAACATTACGCTGTACCTACAAAGCGTTCTGGGAAGCTTTGAAACAAGATAATATTTTCACACTTACACATGAGGGTAAATATAGAATAGAAGACATTTATTCAACGTTTACACAGTATACAGATAAAAACCAAAAAAAGAACGAAGAAAGAAGAAGAAGAAGCGTAAATAATAATTCAAAAGATGTTAACAAAAACGCAAATGGGCACTAGTATGTCACACCCATACAATTTTTAAACAGTTTTTTATACACTCGCACATTTATAATGAATCATATGACACCCCATTTATTAAAGTAAGTCCACTAGTTTAGAAGCTAGAGTGGAAAATCAGATTTTTGGTCACATACCTATACATACATAGATTGTTAAAATCATTACACTTCTTATGGCTTCGCTCAGCAAGAGGCCCGAGCACGAGCATTTCAATCGTACGTCACGTTTTAGAATCGCCTTTACTATTCGAAAACGCACCGTGTGTGTCAAACCTTTAGCACGAACCCCTGAACAGACTCACGATTCCATACATTATTTTTGGTTTACTCCATGTTTACTAGCTACTCGATGACGATACAAAATGTCAACTTTAAAGTTCGTGCTAGGAAATTTTAGTACTAAACACGGACACGGGGGCGCTGTTTAAACCGCCATACATGTTGTGTCGATGACGATATGGTAACATTATTTACCCGGTCGAAGGAAATATTCGTGCTCCAGGTACGGGTAAAAAGGGCCCCTACTCAGGCCATCTAGTAGTTACCATCATATGAAATCACAATTATCATATGAAATCGAAAATGCCTGCAAAAACCAATTCTTCTCAAAATCTTACTTATACCTAAGTTAAACCTGACTGAAATTCTTAAATACTATGAAAATGATATAGTAGTAAATAAGACAAACCTCGTTAACAAGCAATTAAGAAGGGTTTGAGTTGGCAAATAAACCGAAATAACAAGATGTCTGGTTGCAAATACCGACCGAAGTACAACAGGTGGGGTGGGACGTAATAATATGTAACGGTTATTGGAAGGCTCCGGTTAATTTGTCTGGGTCTGTCGCGGAAACGCCGAGAACGCCTCTCGCCTCTCGCCAAACAACACCCGGCAACATGCTATCCGGAGAATTCGTTATTGCCGATGTAATGAATTATTCCCTGCCCGACAGATTCGCGTTTCACCTGAATCACATTACAGCCCACGTATGGATGGAATAACGATTAGGACCCAATCTCCAGGAGATTTATGATCTGATGCCAACGATTATTGGCCATTACTCAAATGAATTAGTTATTCAGAGTATTTCAACGACTACAGATTCAATAAATATATATACGCATTATGCGTAGAGAGCAAAAGCAAGGGAAAACAGTTCATTGGTATTGATTGTTTTCTAATTCAAGTTTAAGTAAATTAAAAACGATTATTTCTTAAATTAAAATCGAATAGTGTAATCGATTGCACGTGCATGAGTTTTGCAGTAAGAATGTTGCTAAATGTTTTGTTTGAAATGAAATGGCTCAGCAAACGACTACCTAGTAGCGACTTACAAATAAAAGCAATGAAATTTTTCTGTTTTATGATGCTATCCACTGCCCGCAACCAATGTCGTAACTTTGTTCATGTGTGATTTGTTTTCTGATATTATTCCCTTAGGGGTTGTGCAATTTTCTGGGATGAATGATGTTCGACAATACCTAAACATAGATTAGATTATATTAAGCATGAGTATTATAACGTCATCTTTACGCCAATTGAGCAGAACACATTCATCTAAATTATTTTAAATATTGTAATTTTTATTTTCTTTTGAGAAAATGAGAGCTGCTGTTTAGAATACAATGATTGGCAATATGATCCAATTTTAACCCAAAAACTGTGGTTGCCACTTAAGAAGATAGACTGCAAGTTTTAGTAAGTAACCTTACTTATTTTCTAAGCAGCTCTTGACAAACAATCGTGTCGTGGCCACTTCTAAGCTTTTTCGGTAACATAATAAATATTTACATATAGGAAAGCTGTTGAAAAGGACAAACAACTTTAGGCAGGGATCAAATATCGTAAACAGTATATGTAAAAGTTTGTGCCTCAAAGCTCTATGCTTTAGCATATGGTCACGTGATTTATTTATTTGGTAAGTTATCATAGAACCTTATTCCGGAAAGTCAAAAATTATTTTAGATAATTATATTTCTTTCTTGTGGTTTGACGTTACGTCATAAGGACAAGGTTCTATGTAATTAAACAAGTTTGGAGAAAATAGTATTAGACCACTTATAATACTTAACTTAAAAAAGAAAATTGGATGAAACTTCACATTTTATCTCACCGCTGGCGATGATACGGGTTTATGCTCTAATTTCGCGCCAGACACGTATATATAATCAATAAAATTATGTCACAACGGACGATGAATAAGGATTCTATTGTTCCTTAAAAAAGAAACAAAACGTGAAGCAATAAACATCGCGACATGATGATGAATAGAGGGGAGACGGGCCAACAATGGGCGCCACGCACTAGCGACCTCATAACCATCTACTCCAATTTATGGACGACATTTTCGGTTGAGAGAGGGCCTCCAGAGGTAGTTGCGAATAGTTGTAGTGCTAGTCGTGATATCTATTACTTGCCCGCTACCCTTATTTCTTTTCTTATCATTCTACTACATTATTACAATTACCTTAGAGCGAAATTCAAAATTCACATAGAATGTGGAAGTTTAATAAAACTATAAAAAAATATTAAATGCAACGTAATTTTAAAAGTAGAAGTATTTAATAAACAAATAATTAAATGTGATAAGAATATTAACTTAAGCGTAGAATAGTTATCTAGTTAATATGTTTATCTACACCCATATTGTAAAACCTCAACGCGTTCAGAAACTGTAGGTTATAACTAACTTTACGTCAGTCAGTGGTGTTGCTGTCGTCGTGTCAAAACTTATCTAGTGGTTGTAATGTATAGTTTACTTTACGTGTTCACTGCCGATATTGCAATTGCAATTGTTAATTACTACAAAACTGCGTTTTACTAGACTCGTGTAGTGGCGTTTACAAACAACATAATACACGATACAACATTTTTGATGAACGCTACCAGATTTTAGTTGAGATAACTACATATTTCACAACTACACGTTCTTGTAGTATTGTAGTAAAATATTTTTTTCGGTGGGTACGTGAGTAACTCTATTTTTGTTTCTTTACTTAGGTACTACTCGTAGTAGTGAGTCGACGGCGGTACCGCTAGCAATGATGTTGGTTCTGTATTACTAAAATAACTTACCAAGTAACTTAAACAAGTCCTATACCTATAATATAATATTCGTTAAGGCGTTCGGTCGGTTGGCACACTCGGTGGTGGGACCCACGGGGTCAAAACAATATTTTCAAGAATACTGAAGACAAGAGGATTCGATGTTTTATATCCCGGGGCCGCGTGTTAACAAAAATACGAAAGGAACTGTATATTAATTCTTATAAAGAACGAGAGAAAGAAACCTTCGCGCTGCCAAATGTCTAGGACGTGTCTGAGAGGCGAAGCTTTGGAGCCGCTGTTAGGCTCGCAATTCTTATTTTTATTGTTGAGCAAGACGGCCCGCGTCCCCAGTGGCGGGCGGCGGCAGCCGAAGTCTCTGTGATTTTTGTACACTCAGTATTACATGGACCAGTGCCGTTTTAAGTGTCTTCGTACTCTCCTTTAACATTTGTTGAAATGGTTTTCTATTTATATTAAATTCTATCGGATAGTTCTGGAAAAGCTACATAACTCTGAAGAGTCATAATTCCGAATTGATTGAAATCCCGATTTTCATAATTCCGAATGCAATCTTTTTAATGGAGGCTTTATTTTTTGATATCGCACATGAATCAAACCTAACCTAACCAACGTATAGCAATTCAAATATGTTTTTAATTTTAAATAGCTCCAGCATAACATAGATTTCGTAAAAATGAAAATTCGGACAGATGAATATTCGGAAAAAAATATTTCGGAATATTTGGGTGCTCCCTCTGGAAAATGATGTAAAAATGATTTAAGTGTTCTAAGGCATCCATATCTATGTTCAATTATAGGGTAATGTGGGATGCGATCGACCCGAGTTTATGTTGACAGCGCGCGTATGATTTAGATCTTGGGGCTTAGCAATTAAACTGGAAACCCTCAGTTCAACTGTCTGTTTGGTGAAATTAATAAAGCTACAAATCACACTAATATTATAAATACGAAAATTTGTGTGTTAGTATGTTTTTTACTTCTTTACGGATTTGGATGTAACCTACCCTATATTTGTTAATATAACCTACCATATATTAACACATAGGCTATCTAGTCTAGGCTAGGAAATAATGTTCTTATCCCGATTTTTTAGGTTTCCGTACCTCAAATTAAAAAAAACGGAACCCTTATAGGATCACTTTGTTGTCCGTCTGTCTGTCTGTCTGCCTGTGTGTCTGTCAAGACCCTTTTTCTCAGGAACACGTAAAGGTATCAAATTGAAATTCATATCGAATACTTAAGTCTACAATCCCTTGGATCAGTGAAAAAAATCAAACATCTATGATTTTATACACTTCAACGCACACAAAAAGGTAACATTAAAACGAGGGAAGTACTTGTCATGGTAATCTATTTCAAGGATATTTTTACTGCACGCCAACTCTACGTGTGATGTGAGGTGTTATTTTATAATTTATATTAAGGATTATATTTACCAAAATTTTATTCACAACAACAATCGTTAATTAATACAAATATTACATTAAATTATTATTAGGCCTTTATCTATGTATGACTGTATCTACTAACAGAAACCCCTATTGTGACCATCGGTTTACCACGGGCCACGCCTGCAGACACACCGGCTCATTACTTATGGCAATTTTTGGATACGCCTGCCTTTTGTAGCACAATAGTGAATTTTTTGTGCCGATAGTGTTTTTTTTTCCAGAGGGCAATCTCAACAAATTGACCTCAATCCCAAACTTGATTCTAGGCTTGTACTATGGGTACTAGGCAACGATAACCGTACTGAAATAGAAAACGTCCATGACGCACGAGCAAATACTTGTACTCATCAAACAAATATTTGCCCATACCGGGAATCGAACTCGGGATCGCTAGCTCCATAGGCAGGGTTACTACTAACTAGGCTAACCGAATCGTCGTATATGTATATGTTAAGTAAATCAGATACAAGACGAGTAATAGATTTAAATTTTACAATAGATCAATTTGTCAAAGAATTTAATGAAATACTTAATGTTCTGCTGCAGCTATAGCAGATCCCCACTTTTCACGATACCCTAGCAAAAGTTTGAGGTTTGAATTGTTTGTAAACTTAACGCTTTAAACTTAGACTCCGATAATTATAAAAGCATTTATTTTATAACTATCTCATAGTGAGCAAAACTTCCGCCATACTTCTTCTGTTATTTTGTCATTTTTATTAATCAATAAATTGTTTTCATTTTCAGAAATATGAAAGAAATTATTGATTCAAATAGTTTCGTAAAATTGTGTGTTCACGAGTTTGTAAAAGATTATTAATGAAGCTCTTACTCCCCGCGAATCTATCTCTAAGCTGATTTTTAACATCCAAACTCATAAAATTGTGCCCAAATCATTATAAAATGGATATGGCGGTGAGTGATTTATATTACAAACCATCCAAAACTGGTTAGCTGAAACTTATTCCGTAAATAAATGAAGTCGCGAGTGCCGATCGACCCAACAACGACTCCCTAATCACATTCCAACTCTCGCAATGGACCTATTTATTTCTCTTGGGCGAGAGAAATAGAGGAAAGCTTTATTCATCGTCTGACATTTGGGGGAATTCTGCTACATGAATAATACACACATACGCGTATATCAAGGCAGATGAATTATTACAATCACGCGGCATGTTTTTGTTGCAGCGCTGAGGCTCTCGTCTTGTTTTGCGCCAGAGGGCCAGACACTAATCTTGGCCTCTACAAAGTGATTAACACACCGCGCAACGTACAATCAAATCATATTCGTCGCCGCTAGTACGAGAAAAGCAATTTAAAGCCTTGTTTTAGAGCCCTATAAGTTTAAAAACGTCCGCCTATCTGTATGTTACAGTCAGTTCTGCTCAGTTCGTGCATTAGAGATACGAGCTGAATTTCTGTTTGGTTATAAATTTACCTATTTTGCGTATACTAAATTAAGCCACATAAGTAATCACGCATATTATTGCCTGACGGATGCGACCTCATTGGGAACCTTAGACCTTACACCTTAGACCTTATTATCTCTTGTATATATTGTAACAAAAGTAATTAGAGAATGAGGTAAATTACTTTATGGAACGTCTATATGATATGTGTAATGGTGAAACAATATGAACAACCTAATCTCGTGCAGCTAATTTTTTTTTTAAACCCAGCGGTAAGGCTGGGTTTAAATACGCCGAAAGCTTAAACGGGCATATCTTGAAATCCATGCGAATTTTACTGACATCATGTTAGGCTGGTTCGGTGCGTATTAGGCTGGTATACCTCCGGTGTCAATATGACGTACGACTTATGGGACACCCTGTATATAACGTCGTTGTTATTGAAGAATGATAATTGAGAAGACGAACCTGAAATCACAATCATTTCACATCCCTAGATTTCTAACTCGTGTCGGTTCGCTAATTTCAATGTTATATTATTTTAATCCGAACAGAAGGGCCCTCGGTCGCGGAACGATGAAGTTTGACGTCTTGCTAATTTCACTCAATACTATAAGTTTAACGGGGCATTTGATTGCTATAATTTTGTCTTAAATCTAATTAGATTAAATCTTTAATATCCAACAGAAATCAAATTTCTTTCAATAGGGTAAATCTCGATAAGAAGATAATTTTAATTAAATAAATAAATAAATATCAGGGGGACAATCTCACACAAATTGACCTGGTCCCAAACTAAGCTCTAGGCTTGTACTATGGGTAAATTAATATATATATATATAATAATAATATTAATTATAGCTATCCGCCCTCGCTTCGCTTCCGTAAAATAAGTTCAAATAAAGCCTATGTTACTTCTGGAAAGAATTATTAAAATCGGTTCAGTAGATTCAGAGTTTATCAATTGCAAAAAACGGTTATTGTGATATAGACAATAGTTAGACATATAACCTCACGGACTTTTTATGTGTAAGTACTGGTCAAATGGGGTGACTTTTAAACATCGAGGCGACTTTGATTTTTTTTTTGGGTACTTCTTCGAGCGTTCTTGTAGAGTGCTCTGACTTCTTCAAAATAACTGAAAATGCTGTCTTAATCTACAGAAAATTCGACATTAATGCGACCAGGGGAATGAGAGCGGTTGAAACGCTCGAAGAATTACCCTTTTAATCATTGGCCTACACAACATGAAGTAGGTACCTATATATTAATATTAATTAATAATTAACAGATCACTGCTAAGTAAGCTAATGGTAATGGAACCTTATATTATATCAATGATCGCTGTGTGAATTAGTGCCCACTGAATATTAATACACTGATTTTATGCCACTGATGGCTTAGTATACGTCGTGATTCTTATGCATTAAGTAGGTATACGTGTATTGTGTGAATGTATAGTATAGGCTGAACGTAAAAAGAAAATAAATTTCAAGATGTGTTACTTTAATTTAGTGTATAAGTGGCCCCGCCGCAGCTTTGCGTTCTCAGCCATAGAGGCGTAAGTTTTCTATACTAACCTCCTAAGGCCCACGTCAAATTTCGCTAGTTCGAAAAAGAATCTTATGTCAGTCCAGAAAAGTTAAGTCATTTTGACAATTGTCCTAAATATAGGACCTCAGGAGGCTAAAATCAAGAAAGCAAGAATGCAAGAATAACCTTACATTTTAATTAACAAACGAACGATCAGACAGTCGCGTGACTTTACCGTATAATTTATAGTGACGTATATACAGACGTCAGTTCAAAGCGGACGCGGCGGGCGCGTCGGAGGGGACGTTTGCGTAGGAGGCCAGCCCAGCCGGGTAACGACGTTGGAATTGAGATAACTCCTCATTTCCCTACTTAATAATTATAATACATTATTAAACAGTTTTCGATCCAACGCACATTATGTTACTTCCCGCTATCAAAGCTGTTTCAATATAGGTAGGCAATTTGATAGGTTCAAAAGATCATCTGGCATATGACGCAAAAAGACGTGTAAATTAAAAATGTAACTTATATTCGTCAATACTAAAAATACACTGTAATTGGTATATTTAATTAAATTGAATGTCTACGTTTTGTTCCTTGTTTGCCTGGTATAAAAATTTGATAAAGATACAGTCGTGGCAACTTAATGACAGATTGGTTTAAATATCGCTTAGAAAATATCAAATAAAGTCTTAAAGGGGCGTAAAAACATGAAATTAAATTTAAAATCAACACCTTAGCGCTAGGCTAAACCGGTAATCTTTGGAAGTACTAAGCACAACAGGTTTCTTCCTTTTTTTGAAAGAGTAAATGTAGGTTTCAAATCGTTTTTTAAGTGTTTAGTTTTTAAGCGTCCTAAGAACAACAACACCTCAAAAACAGTTCAATTATTCATTAAAATCTTAAAGGTAACCTATTTATCGCATCTTGTTTATTATTTGTTCTTCTATGTCTATTAATTATTAATGTGATCGGAGTTTGAGCGTCTCATACTCACGGGCTTTGGTATCAAAACCGATAGCTTCAAAAGCTGAGCATTTCCATGGGTACAGTCAGCACTTCACGTCGGGAACGTTCAACACTGTGATATTAAGGTTCCATTAAAGTTGGTGCCGGTAGGTGGCGGGGAGCGGGGGCCACCTGTCGCGCCGGAGCGGGCGTGCGCTGCGACGGCTCGGCGGCGACTGAGCGGCCGGGCCCGGCCCGGGCACGTGGCCGCCGCCCAGGTGCGCCCCGCGCTCGCCCTCCCCCCCCTGCACCCTGCAGCTGCACGCGCCTCACCTCCGCTGCACCAGATAAACCCAGACAATCACCCCTCCGGCTCCGATATAAAAAGTTCAAGTACGCGCGTCAAATCGACTCAAACTTTCAGCCACACGTGAAGCGGCACCATCATTAATCACAAACTCACGCACGTCACCCTTTTGTGCAAATATGAAAAATGCCTGTTAAGCAAGAACAATATACGTCATATTAACGAGTAATGTTTTAACTTTTTTGGTACAATTCACTGATTTGAAAAGTAATTGGATTTATTTTATAAAAAGATAATATGAATTAACGTGGAACGCGGCTTCTTAATTAATTTTGGTTTTGCTTTATTCCTTTTGTAGTGTAATTATTTTTTTTGTTGGCATTTACTTCTAATTTACCAGGGTACTTGCGGTGACAAAAAACGTGACCAAGTACGCAGCTGTTGTGCTGCTAATTGCTTATAAATTTCATTTGATTTCACTGCTACGAGTTTCGTAGCTGTTGGCTACGAATATTTCGTAGCCATGCCGTAGCCATGCCCGTAGTGACTCCTACGAATTATTTGTATAACAATCTTATCGGAAAAATTCACTTATTTTATTTTATTCCCTCGGAATTTTATTTCGAAATAGAAGCGAGATGTGCTGGACATGGAGGCCAGCGAGACTTTTTAAACAGGCTACAGGCGCCGTCGCCGCCGCGCGTCCATTCAATCGCTGTAGAAATACTACGAGAGCGAACGGGAAGCGCTTGCTTTATACCTGCGTTGTATGCTATAGGGGTATTGGGTATTTGTAAACATGATACGTAGGTCCATAATGACTCACTGCAAAATTTGTAGTCCGAGTGTATCGTTATTCATAATCATCGCAAGTTCGAAAGTGAATTTTACTAAAACCGTTCTGATTTTAATTTTTTTTTAAATAAACCTAACCTAACCGAACCTTATTTACCAGATATTTTAAAAATCTTGAAACAATAACGGCTTCAGTTAAAAGTACTTTCGGACTTGCGATAATTACCTATGAATAACGATACATTCGGACTAAAAATTATTATGTGACCTTTGGCGCACCGATGATACGTACCTCATCATCATCATCATTATCAGCCGCAAGACGTCCACTGCTGGACAAAGGCCTTCCCCAAGGTTTTCCACAACGATCGGTCCTCCGCTGCTGTCATCCGATGGCCGTTGGAGCGGAAAGGTTCTAGAGTGGCGACTGCGAACCGGGAGACGGAGTGTCGGCAGGCCATCCACAAGGTGGACCGACGATCTGATAAAGATCGCGGGAAACCGCTGGATACGTACCTGCGAGTGTATAATTATGACTGGGCGATTTTTCGGCGTTTTAACCGCCGTCATTGTCGTCTTCGCATATTATTCCAAATAAAACTAACAAGTTAATTTTAATTTTGAATGCAATGAGAACTACTCCCGGTGCTTCTTCTATTTGCATCGGAAATTGTTGATAGTAATCGTTATTTTCGTCAATATATGCGAAGACGACAATGACGGCGGTTAAAACGCCGAAAAATCGCTCGACCACATAATGCAACAGTTTTGCTGGTGACTGGCACAGGTTTTGCTGAAAATTTCCTAAAATAATGCACTTGATTTATTTTTCTCGCAGTTATACATAATAGGTAGACCGTAAACACTGGTAACTTTAGCCCTGCCCACGTAAAAAAAACACTTTACTTTTTTTTATCAAAATAGATTAAGTATACAGACTTTCACTATGTATTCTAAAGAAAGTAATTGTTACTTAAAATTGTAAAATATACAAAGAAATGCTTGAAATATAGGGGCGGCTAATGTGACCCCCCGGGGCTAAAGTAGTCCCTGTTTACCGATACATATAAGTATAAAGTTCATTTATTTTTCTATCTTACATGCGTCCTTATATAGATCCCCAATTGCAATATTGATCTGTCAAATATAAAAAACAATGTAATTAAATTATCAATTCTTTATTAAGTTTCTTTTCGACGTATATTACGCCGGGTTACTTACGACAAGTGCGGATAGAAATGAACTACCCGTTCTAGATTTCTTTGCTAACTACAGGATTAACTTTATTCAAAGATTAGGTACCTAATCATCTCGAGAGCTCATATGTTACTATGAAGGGTAAAATCCAATTTAATGGGTAATACGACTTTCAGGGACCGGACAACCCTTTCATCGGGAAAAGCCTTTCAAAGGGCTTCCCTTTGAAATAGCTAGTCCAGTGGATTTGCTCACCCATTCCAATTGGCAACCCATACGATTGACTTTCCCTTATCGAATGAAGACCCAACGATAAGGGTAGCCCTTTGAAATTGGTAACTGGTAACTGATTCACCTTGATGTCCCTATGTAAGGGTTTTCCTAACGTTTAAGCGCTTATTATAAAGCTTTCCCTTTTGTGGAAGGTATGTACGAGCCAATCACAAACGTTTGCCATAGAAAATCGAACCGTATTAGATCTTTTGCCGCTCCGCGCGGTAACTTCAAACGATACGCCGTCGGTAACGTATAATAAGGGTTTTATAAGGGTATTCGGTTAGCGCTTAGTTGAATGGGCTGTCGTTTACTTGCTTCGAACGGGACGCAAGGTAACGTGTGTTTTATGAAGTCTACAAAAGGTCTTAAATTGCGTATATACTAGTAACCTTTTTTAAACGGTTTAGTAAGGGTATTGGTTAGCGCTTAATAGAATGGGCTATCGTTTGGAAATAGCGCTTTAAAAGCACATTTAAAGGGTTTTGACGGGCAGAGGGTTTGGTAAGTAAATCCTTACGAAAAACTCATACAAAACCCATTGAAAGGGATAGCGGGCCGGTCCCTGACGACTTTTACTAGCGCCCCACTTGGCACATTGTACGCAATAGTGTACCTAAAAAAGGGTAGATTTTATTTTACTGTGAAAACTGTAAACCTAGATTCATAAACAAATATGCTTAACAATATCTTGTCGTGTTGTAAAATGCACAAGGATATATTTTTACCCTTTTTAGGTTGGATTGGAGAATTAAATGCATAATTTCATTACTTTACTATATCGTGGGCCCCTGTTCCTCTTGTAATTTGGTTAATGTAGGAGGATCCCCGTGACGGTCGTAATTCGTTATTTCGAATACTTATTATACTCGCCAGCAACTTAAATAGTAACAAAATATATGCCAGTAAAACTTTGTATTTTCGCCTCTTTCAGGTACTCACTGACAAATTATCATAAATAATCATGATACTCCAAAAAAGACTGTTACCTGACTTTCAGCACTGGCCTTTGATCGGGTACGTATTGTAATACCAAAGTTCAAAAGACCGAATTTCATAATTCCTATGAACGGAAAATGACGAATTATTATTTCAACTTGATAAGTTACAGTCGTGTCAACTACACGGAATAGGATAGGAGCTCTGCGCGGAGCTCCGTCGACTTTGTCATACATCATAACACAGAGCAGTACCTATTGGTTCTACTGCAACAGTTCAAAGTTTTTTTGTAAATTTCTCGAAAACTATAAATTTTGAACACTTCGTTTTATTTTTCCCGTAAAATGTAAGCAATTATGTACAAGTTAGGATTTTTTCAGATTTTTCAGTTCATAAATTTCGTAGATAAGGCTTCGGTTATTTTTTTACCATTTTTGGTTATAAATCAAAAAGTAGGTCATGGAAAATTATAAAAAAGATAGTTTTAAAATGTGCAGATTGAGCCCTTTCATATTTCACCCCACTTGCTATAATCAAATCACTTTCATTTTTCAACCCCCCATTCTAGACCCCTTTTTTATTATTTATAAAATTAATTTCATATTTTTTACTAAGTAAAAACAGATGCGGGCAAGCAAGTTACAACAACAACAACTATGCCAGATTTCAAGTTGTAGTTGTTGTGTGTAGTTGCTGAGAAAAACTGTTGTGACATACAGACAGATAGACAGACAGACATACAACGAAGTCTATCCTTTTGGGTTGCTTTTTTACCATTTTGGTACGGAACTCTAAAAAAGAAAAAGAATCAGGAATCACTATTTCGGTTGCGTCAAAATACATGACCAAATGACCAATAACGTATAAGCTGTTCTCATGTCATTAATACTGCCCCGCATTTTTTTTGTTTTTAATAGGTAAGTCACATAAAATAAAGGGACAAGACTTGGCTCAGCTCTAATGCTGAGCCAAGTCTGGTAACTTTATCTAATCGTTTCTGGGATTTAATTACCAGAAACGTTTACGATAGTGTCGATTTGGAAAAAAATTACATACATATATAGGTAGACACAAACTTTTTGACGGGATTAACTTAACAAAAAAGGCGACCGTAAACAATATGGTAATTATATATTATACTTTTAAAACAAAAAAAGGCTCAGGATGTACACTTAGCCTTGCTGTTCTGTTAAACCACAAAGCCTATACTTATACCTTAAATGGTTTACCTAATGCTTTCGTTCATCTTTTACGCTATATACCTAGGAGAGTGTAAGTGCGAGTAGGAATCACTCTAGCGAGCGCCAATAACGTTATCGCAAGACGGATACGACCTCGTTCAGTGTTGCCGCACGCACTCGTAACGTATGTAACGTTGAAAACGATTATACTAATCTGTAATATGCTAGCTGAATAACCAGGACCGAGGCCTATTGGCGCACAAAAGAAATGCTTCTTTTATTTGATAATAATATCTTGGACACATTATGCTTCTAGAACTTAATAAATAGCCGCAACAAGGATGCGTGTTCAGGCCTATTGGCGCACAAAAGAAGCATTTGTAAATCTTACAGAAAACAAAAAAATGAGATTTTACTAAACAGTCCGCTTTCCAGCATCTTGATGCGGTTTTTGGACTTTAACAAACACAGATATCCGTGACAGCACCAAGCACATGAAGACCTTTCACTTCACCGAAACATTTGCACAACTAACCAACTCATATAATTCATCCCGTAAGTTTTACGCCTTAGCAATGGTCGACTTACCACAACTTTTTCCTGTTTCACAAGAAATATCTCAAGAATCTTTTATGAAATATGCAAAAGCGCTGGGAAAATCAGTTAATAAATTGATTCATGGCGATGGAGCGAAGCTATTTCGCACTTTGCGTGATCAGAATGTAATTTTCATTTCAGGTTTACGATAAACAGCCCTCGATAATTCTTCTCGCATCAGTAATACTTTAGGAGAGAAATATGGAAGAGGTGCGGTGCGGGTGTAGCGCACCGACGGACTTTGGGTTCCAGAAAAAATATTCGACGGTGGTCGATCGATATGACAATTATTTTGACCACAAGCATTGGAAAAATACAATTTACTTAATGTTTAACGTTACTTGCAAACGCATCGCGTAGAGCACCCGCAGCGCCCTGCGCGGCTTTGCCAGCCCTCATCTCGCGAATAAAATCGCAATTAAAGCTCCCTGCGAGGTATCATCGAACGAACAGAAAGTTTAATGTTTAATACAATGGAACGGTCTTGTGCGTTTATTTTCAGTATTTTTATTTCATTATTTTTTTAAACCGCGATGGATAACTTAGTAATGTCTGAAGTGAAGTTAAATTCATTTGTACCTATCGCATAAGTTACGTAAATAGCTAGAGCCGGCCAGAGGAGTTTGCCTTAGTAACTCTACGAGAAATCATTTGTTTGTGAGGCGGAACTACGTTTGTGATTATCTTATGTCCAGTACCTACCTATATTCAGAAACATTTAAATTAGTTAAATTTAAGTTTGAAGTAGCCTTATCTATCCGCGGTTTGAATGTCGGGACCCGCCATTAGTCGATCAAAGCTACGGATATCTCCCGGAGGTATAGAATGCTTATCATTTCAGAAATCTTAATAGTCCCTGAGGACAGTAATATCGATATACGAAATCTACGATATGATTTAAAAATTAATAACAGCTATTAAAGCCACAATACACGTTGTTCTCGTGATAAGTGGTGTCCTTTGCGAATAAACAACAAATACGCGTGTCGCAACTCAATTCCGCGGATAGATTAGCCCGAAATATGTTAACCGCTTGATTACCTGCCCCATTTGTCAGCGTTACTGTGAGCACCCGCAGCCAGCCTGTAAAGCCGCGTTATATTAGAAGAAAAGAATTTGAGCTTTTCTTTAAAGTAAGATTTAGCGTAAACCAAGCTAAGCATTTCTTAGGTTTGTACACCGAGGCGTCTGCTGTTATTTGCGGAGACTTATAGCAACGGATTGGGAAGAGACCAAACCTTAAATATCTTATATCTAACATTGCTGCAAGTTTGCAGGTTGAAATATAGTGGAAATTCATAGAACAAATTCACGCTAAACACAACGCTGTCCCCAGAATTAATGGTAAAAACATTTCAGACAACTGTCCGTTGTGAGTACCTACTATAGCGTCGCCTGGTGGTAACTTAAATCTAGTGAATGTTTATAACTAAAACGACACAAATGCAATGTTTGCATTTCTTATTTTTATTATTATAGGTTAAAGCTGTCTTGATCTAATTTCCACTTTGTTTTAGCCCAAAAGTTGTTTCTATATCGTAATCATGTTGTGGATTTTATGGTGGCTCTTTCTGCAAGTGTGAATACCTAATAGCTATCACAACACTATGATGCAGAAGCAAGATAAACTAAAACAAATTGGAAAAGTACCCCAGTAAACCTTTGCGATTTCAGATCGGGATGATATGGAACAAAAAGGACGATGTAAAAAGGTACAAGCCATTTCAGATTCTATTTCCGCTTTTTGAATATTTAATCTCATGCGTTAGATGCGTGCACGCGGCTCGGGCTCGATTCACTCGCCTCGAGTTTACGCGTCTCTCATACCTACTTACTTACAAAATGCATAATAATATCTAGATAATTAGCTATTTCGCTAATGTCAAAATAAATTATTTTTACACTACCACTAAATCAAGCTTTCGAAAATAACACTGAAAAACCTAGCTAATTAAAACGATTTTTAATACAACATAAACTTTATAAAGGAATACTGAAAATTGTGACGTCACATTTTACTATTTTCATACTTCATACAACCGGATCGTTTTGACGTTTCAATAAAAGTTGCTGATTTGACCAGTCAGTCAAATAGCCAATTGATCGCGAAACGCTTAAAGGTGAAGTTTCAGCAATCGCTTAACGAGGGTTTTGTTTGAATTGATTTCATCCTACTTATTAAAGGAGAAACATTTGTATAAAAGATAAAAGTAGGCCGCACGCGCACTTTTACATCAAAATCTACCGCTTCCCAAGAAGAAGCGCCGCAAGAAACTCAACAGTTTATTAGTATATATGTATATTTTTACTCACGTTCTCGAAAACGGCTCTAACGATTTCGATGAAATTAGCAATATTGTGGTTTATGGGGGCGAAAAATCGATGTAGCTGGGTAGCTGGGAAAATTAGTATTCCCCGTATTTTCACGCAAAAAGATTTGCCCGCGCAATATGGTTCGTAATTTCAATGTGGCCGCCGCCGTCTGATTAGACTAATGGTTAGAGCATTGGCCTTCTACGCCAATACTGTGGGTTCGAACCCCAGCTATGGACCGGTTTTTTTGGTTTTCTTTTGTTCTTTTTTTGGGTAAATCTTATGATATTGTTTTTTTGGTATTTGTATAAAAAAAATCGATGAAAATTTCGGTTTCGACCCGAGCGGCGACACTCGCTCTCCCGGTAATCTATGATTAAATACGGGCGGAGAGGCTACGGAAAATGGGTATATGTATGAACTATTTTTGTCGTTCCTGGAATCAGTGTGATTGATGAATGTCCTAAAAAAAGAACCGTTTAAAAAATATTTCATCAACTGAATAAAAAAAGGATTCGTTATATTCTATCTAAACTATGATTTGCTATTAACATTTATTGACCGAGCGAGCAAAGCGTCTCCGTTTCAGCTTGGGCAAACATGCTTTCGTATGTCCGGCTGTCCGGCTGTTCTCCTCTGCAGGTCGCATTTCTCAACCGATTCTCTTGAAATTTTGTGAACAGGTTCTATGATTATATGAAATTTTTTCGTCGACTCAGTTTTTAGAAATTTTTCAATATGGCGGAGATATGGGGAAATTTGCGATGTACAAACTTATTGCTGTGTTGGTGAATTGACCGCGACCTATGTCGATTTATGGGGATAACAGTTATCCAACGGCAGAGTTAACTTTGTCGCGAGGTCTACAGTTCACAGAGCCACTAGTAAGTAGTTGCTTTTGTTCACAATTTGAGGGGTTGTAGCGCTTATACAAATGAAAACCGGCAAGAGTTTATACAATACTGGAGTTAATTTTTTACAAATTATCAGTTATAACAACACTACTGTTATAGCAGCGTCGAACGCTGAAACTCCAAGATACAAGCTTTTGCTTCGTTTGGAGGTTCAGAATTACTACAGTTTAATTTGTACAAATTGTTTATAACTTCTTTCTCCTCTCTGACAGAAATATATTTGTCCGTCATTGTACAACCTCTTATATGAATATGATTTTTATTATTATTTATTATTATTATTATAATGCCTTATTCCCAAGGATTACGAAAACAAACGCTTTCGCACGCCGCGGCGCGCGCGACCTTTCGATTCCGCGACCTTTACACGGAGCAGAATCAAACCGACCAAGACACGGGCTGACTCGAGCGAAATTCACACCTGGTACCGCCAGCTTCACACTGAAACTGTGTGACAACTAGGCCAATTCAATGAATTATGTACCGAAGTGCAGGCGGCCACATCCACGCTCTGCACACTAAAGGCCACCTCGCTTGGTGAGTAAGCTTCACATATTCTCTTAGTCATTGTAATAATTATTTGAGAAATATATTTTTTTGTAAAGCATTACTTCTAAACTAATGCATTCCCATTCCGTACATAAATTTGAAACCGTACCTAAGTATTAATCGGCTGTTTTACTAACTGCAATACAAAATTATCGTGCGACGTTGTTTACGCGGGACCAAATTATTAATGTTAAAGGGACCTCTTTTTTCCTGTAATATGTACATATTTCTATAGTATTTGTAATATTTTGGGGTTTGTATATTTATTAGATTTTGAGATAAAGGTGATGGTGGTGGTACTTTTCAATGTGATTTACAATTATTTTAAAGATATATTAAAACTACCTACGTGACTTATTTCCTATTAAATATTACGTGATAAGTTAAAAAAATCTACTGTGAAAATAAATAAGTAATTTTACATAAATGTTAAGCAATAGTGTATCTGCACCTAATATAGTGACTCCCAGTTGTTAAATCTGAAGTTATTCATGGCATGCATCTATCCGACGTACTTGGCTTATTAACTTATTAAATTCTCGAATGCTCGCTTAAGCTGAAATCTTCACAGGCGGAGGGAGAGCTCTGCCCCGGGCGGGAGTGTGGTATTATTTAATATTGTGGAGCAGGTTGCAGCCTGCAGTCTTAGTCGAGTGACCGCTTCCGTTGTACCTACGTACCTAGAATCTAACAAACGATACAGCTAGCCTTTCTCTAAACTCAAGCCTGCCGGCGCGCAAGCCTGATTCTCGCTAACCTCATTGATACAAATTGATGTTTTTATCTTTTGAACCCTTGTTGATACAATAAATTGAGATTCGAGCGTATCAACGAACTTTTTCCCGCTATTTCACCATACGTATCCCTTCTGTAAGTTCGGCGTCATTTAAATTTAACACATTTCAATTGTGTTTGCGTTAAGTCTTAATTAATTAGTATGGGGCAGCACCTCTAGCGGCGCGTACTTGAAAGATTTTACAATTCGACACAAACTGGCACCTTTTCATACGAATTGACAAACGCAATAAAAACGTAACAACGTCGCAAAAAAGGACACTAGGGGTGATGCCTAACGAATGGTGCAATTTACCGGGATAAAATATAGTGTCTATAAGTCACTCTCTATCTAACTAACAAACCGTGTCTAAATAACAAAAAGCAAGCTTTTAAAACCAGTCTACCCCTGCAGTGTCAGGACTCAGGAGGTCCTAATATAGCCTATGACACTCCTTGGGAAAATACCAATCTAACGATACGCCGCACTTTAAAATCCGTTAAGGTGTTTAGCCTGCAGGAGGTCACAAAGAAACATGGATCCTTTTTGGATAGTCGGGTAATAAAACGCCAAACGTTGCTCTAAAGGTCAATAAGAGAACAAAAATGTAATTTCGGTGATTACATCTCGGTTGAAGAATTTCGCAATAAAATAACCTTAGTGTGGGGGTAGATAGAATATACAAAACACACCCACTGCACGCGTGAATAATAAACGGACTTCAAGATTTCTTCTTCTAAATTTTACAAGTTTCTGGACCGACCTTTATAAATTTAATATAAAGCTTCTTTTCACTAAATAAATAAATAATTCATATAGTCCTTTGTACATTGCGGTTTTTTATCATTTGCTTTAGAAAAAAAATCACGTTAACGACACACCAGCGCGCAACGAAGATAAAGTTACTTAGTTTTGGATGAATACGACTTTATGGTGCTTCTCGCTCCCTTCATCTCTGCGTCGTTAATGTGGTCACTGAATATGTATTGAGACTTTCGGCGCTTAACATAATACCGCTAGTCCGCCTGATGTTAGCCCATTTGCATCCGCTTTGTAATCAAATAACCAACAGTTCAACAGCCGCTCACTCACCGCCGCCCCTGCTCCGACGCTGTGAAACACGGACTGTGAGGAGAGACAGCGGCAAACACTGTGTCGCAGACTAACATTTCAACGTCTTAGGGTACCTAATTAAAAATAAAAACTGTAACCAAGAATGTTTTAAGCTAAACGTGTCACTTATGATAGGTACGATGAATGATATACATATTTAAAGTTCACACTGCTAAACAGGTTAAGTTCGTGGTTGCATTTTCATTACACGACGCTACTTTCATCTTATAGCTATGCGTAGTATGCATGCATACATAACGAAAGAACCCTCTAAGGTTGGCGCAGGCAAAACTATATATTATTCAAGCTTATTTACTCCTGCAGTATATTGGACCCATTTAGTTTTGGTTCGCTTCTATTCCTGAAGTATTCGGTAAGCCACTTCCGCCATACCGGGAAACTTCAACTAAACTCATACAACTTTGTTCTTAGCTTGTAACAATACTCCAATTTTTCTCATACGTTATCTGAAAAATATGATAATTGACTGAACTTTTATTGATACGTGTAATTAATAGTTTGATATAATGAAATGGAAAAGTAAAAACGAATGCTAATTACTGGATATTTTTTCAATGAATGTATGAGGAAAATCGGGCTATATTGTTGCAAGCTAGGCACATAGTTGTATGAGTTTACTCGGTACTGTAATGCAATAGATTGGTATTTAGAGTTTAGAACTTATTCCATACATTATATGTCACATCTATTTATAAATATTTAAATATACCTAAATTAAGAATTAGGAATAAAGAAAAAGATGTCACAAAAAACAAAAAATGTAGTTTTGTTTAGAGTCGCCGTATGGCATTCAAGGTGCTAACACCTAACTTTGTACTTTTAAATTAAATGAATTCTATCACATCACATCAAGAAAGAAGCAGTATCATTTATTTTCTTATAGTACTTACTTAAAAGTTTTTTTTTTATATTATAAACACTTTTCAAAGTTTATTAGGACCTCTTTTATGTTTGTTCCTCAGTCACACACAAACTGAAAGGATTTAAATGAAATTTGGTGAACAAATCGTTTATATTGTGGATTTTGGTTGTAGGATATCTAATCCTTTGGGAAAACGTAGTAGTTGTTGATCTTCTGCTAACAATAAGTAAACACATTGCATGCGGAAATTAAACAAACCCTTTTTACTTTATGGCTTACTCGCTTTACTCAATTTGCCTGAAACCGATCTAAGTCACATCGACATAAGACGAGCATAAAATCTGTTTGAGAAAATGTACTCGTGATCACAGTCAACCAATTGAATTCGTGGGCGGTTTTGGAACTATGTCAAAGTGAGGTAAGTAATAAAGCAAACGTAAAAAGACTTCTAACGATTTGATAAATTATTTTGTCACTTTGACATGGTTCTAGAGTAGCCCAGGCTTGTAATTGGTTGCACCTGCCAACCGTTCAATTCACATTAAAACAATAAGCATAATTTTATTTAAGAAGCAGCCTAACGCGGCATATCAATAGGGAATATGCATTATGAATATGCATGAGTAGACAAAGATTATTCTTCGAATAACTATAAAAAATAACCAAGATTTTAACAAGACAAGATAAGCCATTACAGACTAGTTTCTATTTCTTTCTAGCAAAAAAGAATTTAACGTGGAGTTTATATGCGACCGTAGTGCACGCTGACGTCATTGTTCATGTCGGATGTCTCTGTCTAGTTAATAGTTTTAAATGCTTATATTATATCCATATTCCCTATTGGTGCAAAAATCATCTAAAAATGTGTAATTTTGTTGCAAGCTTGACGGCCGAATGTACTCTTGAATGCTCTTCAAGATCAATCTCACACGTTCAAAGATAAGAGTGTTGGCTATATTACGTTTATGTCCAACGGCTGGGATGTTGCATTGTTACCGGGTTAACAAACGTACTCAATTACAACGCCTTCCGATTACGGGAACTGGTTCAAAATTGTGTTGCAAGATTTGTAACACATACTCGGGCTGCCATAATTAAGAGGATTGTTAGGCTTTCCAAACAAACGGCGATAACGTTTTCCACCCCCTAAATGTAAACCGATTTCGACCAATTTTCTTAACTCACAATCCACTTAAGAAAATGCCTAAGTAACAAAAACGTGACGCTATAACCATCAATAAAAATAAATATCAACGTATATAATACAGACATTAAAAGAGCAAAATAGATCTCTCCTCAGATAAATTTCTCGGCGTTTACAATAAGCCCCTAATTAATTTCGCACAAAAGAATTGCGGGTAAGTACCTACCGCTCGCTCGATTTTCAGGTTAATTTTCCGCAGTATTTTGGTTATAAATAAGTATATACCTACGTCATAAAACGTATTTTTCGTACCTATATCGTTATTTTAAATTTGAATTAATGAGTCCATATTGTACGATATCAGAAAGAAAGGCAAGAGGCATATAGTCGGTTGCTTTTCATGAAGTGTTATCTAATCAACTGGAACATAAAGTCGTAAAGATGCGGGGAGGAATATTAAAGGTACGTAGATAATGTTTGTATAATGGTCTTACAGTGCTGTTACACGCGCAAAACATTACCATTTAGACTTTTATAACTACGGGTTTCTCGGGTTTCTCCTTCTAGCATAAGAAATTAGAATATGACAGCTCAATGCCGATTACTGATTGCCGTAAAAAGTTGCTTGTGAAACGTAGGTATACCTACTCTTATGCTGGGGCCACACTAACGGGAAACGCCGTTAAAAATCAACGTCAATCGCCTTATGCATACTACGCATAAGGCGATGAACGTTGATTTTTAACGGCGTTTCTCGTTAGTGTGGCCCCAGCATTAGATTGTGATCGCGCTGATAGACGCGGATCGCCCCTCGTATGTTTACCCGCACTAACTCGTAACTTAGCCAGCACCCTGCTCGACCATCGTTTGATAATCATGCTCATAGGGGTGAATTAAAATAAGGAGCTCTGTCTCATATGTTGGTGCAGGAATTTATTGCTATAAGTATGTCTTTCCAGGAGGAGGAATAGGAATTTTAGACGTCAATATTCCTTTAAATGTTTTACGGATAACGTAGACTTAAAATGTTTTGTTATGCTAGTTTTATCCTAATGGAGGTTACCCTTTATGAAACTTAGCAAAAAGTTGAATCATTCATCTTCCAGAGAAAGACTTAAAAGACATTATAGCCGGGGGCATAAATAGTGGAATAAGCCAGCGTACTAGCAGTAATTACAACCAATAACTGTAAGTTAGACCGGTTCCACATTAACGCGACGGCGAGCGCGGCCCGGAACCAGTGCATTGCTCGGAAACGCATAGCCACTGTAACGTATGCACTAACGTCTACCAACGTTTCATCTCTACATTCGTTTGATAGACAATCTACCGAGTAGATTTAAAACGAAAAAAGCTTGTTCCATTTTCCTTATTCTAGTCGTTATAAGTGGCTAAATTATTTAATTCCGATAAATTAAAAGTGGTAAAAGTTCGTGCTCGAAGTACTGCGTAACGACAAATTCAGGAAGGCGAAATAAGCACTTAAGCACATAACAAAAAATAAAACAGTCTTCAAAAACCCACTGAAAAGGGTTAAATAAAGACGGGCCTCCTAGGGATTGCCTATTTGGTGCCAAATTTTTGTTTTTTGTGCGGTGTTGGGCAACAACACGCCGGGTACCAGCTAGTAGGCATATTCTAACTTCTTCTTCTCTTTAAAAAAATGGCTTCTGTCCACTTATGTAGATAATTTAGCCAGTGTCAGTGTAGGTTAAACCATGTACGGTAAAAATATATTTATATATAAAATTGGTGTTGTTCGGTAATATGAAGAACTGTGGCGAAAGTGTCAATCGCCTCACGATCCAACCACTCCGCCGCGCACAACACCGCCACGCTTCACTTCTCAAAAGAGAAGCCCAAGATAGCGGCCGGCTCAGCAGAAGCAATCGACACGTGCAGCAGCCAACACTCCCACCACAGGACTCCCATATTCTAACTTATTTTAGCGAAGTGAGGGTCGCTAGTATCAAAAACCAGCTTGTATTGTATTACGGTTCAAAAGAAATAGCTCTTTAAAGTTAGGATATACGGGCGAACGGACAGACATATAACGTAGGCTTAATAATGTGGTCCCGTTTAGCACACTTCAGGTACTAAATAAAAAGCCGGTGAAGTACGAGTCAGACTCGCGCACCGAGGGTTTTGCACTAACCTGTAGGTATGTAAATAGTACGTAAATCATGGGAATACAATAGAAAAGTTCAGTATAAACTGACACGCACTGTATGCACTTTCGTACTTAGTGAGTGTCAGTTTATACTGGACTTGATTTTTTATGTGCTGTAACTGCAAAGTAACGGATTTCGGGCTTTTTTCCTTTAGTTTTTTGCCAAATTTCATGATTATAAGTCAACGGGAAGTACCCTGGTTTTGCTTCCCTTGAGATTCCTTGAATATGTGGCTTAAACGGCCGTATCTTTTGATTGCGTTAATTTAGAAGTTTGATTTTTTCACAGCTCCAAGGGATTGCAAATTTGAGTATTTGACATGAATTTCAACTTGATACCTCCATGCGTTCTTGAGAAAAAGGGCACAGACAGACAGGCGGACAACGAAGTGATCTTATAAGGGTTCCTTTTTTCCTTTTGGGGTACAGAACTCTAAAAACAGACTACTTGAAGATAATGAGAAGATGGGCAGTCCAGCACGTTTATGTGTAAAATAGAGTGAAACAGCACTACACAATTAAACGCGCTAAGGAAAAATGTTGAAACAATAAAAATGGACTTAAGTTTCATAAATATCTTTTACATCCGACTTGATTCCCACTTGGCTTTATTACTTAGTTAAAAGTAAGAACTCCACGACGTGGGTAAAATGCTCCTAGAGGAGTCATTTTCAATAAAGTGGCAAACGAAATATTCTTTTCAATCCTGATGCACAAATTCAATAGCACCACACGCCGAACTCGCGAAAAATAGATTTTTCGTTGCACTCGCCTTCTTTATCGACAATAGGTCTAACGTATAACGAAAACTGCGATGCAAACAAATTGATTCTTTCTTTGTACGATATCCACTTGTATTTTATTGTGTCAATCAAACCTAATCTAAAGAAAGGAGCGTCGTTAAAAAGTTCAAATATATATTTTTACGTTCTAGCGTTTACGACCGCCGCTCTAATGAAAACAGTTTGCACTTAGAGCTGAACGGAACGGCAGCACAGATTTCCATACAAAGTTTGGTTCATTTAAGTTTCTGTAAATACGAGTACCTATTAATATTTAACGAGTTGTGATTAGAGTATAGAATATAATACAAAATACGAGAAGAACGTAGCAAAACTAGACGTGCCCATACAGTAATACGTAATAGATACTTACGTAAGACTGCCGGCTATCCTTTAATTTTTCTCTTACAATACCATTGAGTTGTCGATTACTCTAAGTATAATCACACTTGTCTCACAAGGTACTCTTGGCAACCTTTATCAAGTATTCTGGTGCGTACGTGCATTCTAGTGATCCGGCGTAGCAGATACGAATCGCGTTCGGTTTGTCGTGGATGAAAACCAGTTGCGGGTGGATGAAAATCACTGCCCTTCTGGATGGGCATGACCTATCTACAGTAGGTATTGACTAATGACTAGTGGCGCATACACGTTAATAACGTTTGAGTACTAAGTAGTATTAATATGAAAAGCCTCTGGATAAAATTACTGAAGCTTTAGAACGGACAAATTGACGACAAACTTGGTTTAACGATAAATGATAGACTTTGACTTAAGGACCCTAAAAAAAGGCCATTATTTTAACTTCATAAAAAATATGCACAAATCTGTGCCTACTGCCTAAGCATACCGGGCCTTGCAAAGATAAATTGGACAATTTATAATATTTGAGTCTTATCGTATTAAAAACTGATCATAAATTGGAGAGATAACTACTTCAGTCAATCGTTTACCAATTAATAAATATTGCACTACATTCTGGAAACTGGTTTAGAATAATTGGAAACTGACGCAACGTGAAATTTAGTAGAGTAGAGTAGAGTTTTATTATCTTTTATGACAAAGATAAACGGATTTTTTATTTATTTATTTAATCTTTATTGTACAAAAGAATACACTTAGTATACAAAAGGCGAACTTAATGCCGTAAGGCATTCTCTACCAGTTAATCCTTGGGCAAAGCAGAGATTGTGGCGGTGAAACATATCTATAGAGTAAGTAGTATAAGTAGTAGGTATAGTAAGATGAACGGATTGGCGGACATGGCAAAATGAAAAAAAATCCTAGCTACCCAATATATGACAGATAAATAATTTCAATAATGTTCACTTCGATGATTATGCATTTTCTCATTCTTTGCGAGGGTTGAAAAAGGAACCGCTAGACTAGACTCACAAGATCGTGAGATTTGATTTTGCTTACTGGTTGGAGCCAAGCCAACTATAGATGGGCAGTGATTTTGCTAAATCCTTATGGCTTTGGAGGCAATGTAACAGAACGATTCATTTCAAGTTATATACAAACAAGTTTAATAATGATAACAAAACGTTCTACTCTTCGCAGAATTCAGACATTTTTACATTTTTTTTTTAACTTGCAATGTTCGTATGTATGCAAGTCAGAATTGAACCACATCCCGGTGTCCGATTGAGCTGAAATTTGTAATACATATGTAAATCCGATGACAATGCAATATTACGGTGTCAAAGAGCTGATCTGATGATGGAGTCGGAAGGTGGCAACAGGATCTCCGCTGTACTTAACGTAGACCCACTGAGTTGGGACTCGTTAGTTTTGGTCTTGATAAGCAGATGATGACTTTACAAAGTACAGTCGGCAACATAAGTTAATCCCAAAAACGAAATTTTTGACAGAAACTTATTTAATAAAAGCTACTTACTGGTAATAAAAACAGGGCTTCTATTCGAAATATCGCAATTTTTTTTAATACAATATAGTTTTTATTTACTTGACAGTGAAGAGAGTCGTACCGTAAAAAATAATCCATAACATCGTTGAGTTAGTTAGACAATGGTGAATCTTCTTCTTCGTCGATTTCTCAAGGCTGAGAGACGTGACTGGGCGTTTTTCAAAAAAAGTGTACATCGTTAAGGAAAAATTAAGAAATTTTAACTTTTTCCAGTGCGTCACGAAAATTAGTCATACATTTAGTATCGTTAATTTTCGTGACGAACCGGAAAAAGTAAACATTTCTTAAGTTTTCCTTAACCATGTACACTTTTTTTGAAAAACGCCCGACTACCAAAAGCGCTGTTTTTCAAAGGTTACTTACCGCTCTCCAAACTGTTCTAGGCGGTATCCTGTCAATATTTCAGGATTTATTTCAGGACCATCCTGTAGAACCCTATAGGTTAGGTTAGGTTAGTTTTTTAAAAATACTGAAATATTTGCAGTTTCGAAAAGAAAGCGGTTTACCAAATGTTTGTGAAATGAATCAGTTTGTGAAACGTTTTTTGGTAAAACATAAGTGAACCATTCTGGGCTAGGTGGATTTCCTTAGCATCATGGATGGAATCTGTCCATCGTGTAGTTATTCTTATGATCTTTACCTCAAGGTATAGCAAAATTTGGCCTTTTGGCGCTAGTGCTATTCTCTTAACCAAAAGAGACGAGTCTATACTTTTTAATGGCTCAAATTCCACATACCTACTTTGGTACTTATGCAAAATCCTTTTCTAACTATTATTATTGTAGAACGGTATTTTTCATCATGTGACAATCACAAATCTGTCGGATCCTATACAGGTAGGTACAACAACGTGCAAAATGTTCAAAACTTATATCACCTCTTTTTCAGTGCGGCTCGGAATGAAAAAGTTATAATGGTATGTAAGTTAAGGTCATAAATAGGTGTACCTACACGTTTTGTACCTTGTCACTTTAATCGCTGCGACATTCATATATGGCAGATTAAACATGACATTAAATAGACAAGGTACTAAATGTACACATATTTATGACCTTGACTGTACCTACATTTTACAAATATCCGCTAACTATTTCTCAGTTGTCACAGCGGAGACGCGGTCTCAGCCGCCGCAAGAGGACCCAAGTCTGAATAAATCATGATGACATGAAAAATATTCTTCTATTACCTACCAACGGACGAATTGTGACATTAAGGATTTATAAAAAGCTGTAGCAAATGGGATTGAAACGACTTTAAAGCTGACATTTATCCACGTCATCTCGGTTACATAATTGGATAAGCAATGGTCTCGTTAACCTATAAAGGATGACGGCGATATTCCCTAATGAGAGGTAATCTAAATTAATTTGGGAGGCACGAGAACTTTTGTAGACAATTAATTATATTTGGTAGGTAGGTAGCTTCGCTGTTCCAGGGTCGCCCCTTGTGGATTTATGGTTTATATTATATGATTAGTTAAAGATGAAGTAAATTCTTGGGATAACATAATTACCATATCAGCCTAAATTACCTCTGTAGTAAATATTATAGTTAAATAAAAACAAGTATTGACTCTTGATATTTTAATAATAGTAGCTTTAAACTTTTACAAATAAAGTCCGTTCTCCTATTCACCTTATGTTCGAGAGGCCAGCACTCTAGGATCTCTGCCGATTGTCACTGATAACAATAAGTGACTCAATCCATTCTACCAGTCTGTAGTTAACCACGCGCAATCCTTCATACATTTATAGTGGTGTCACAAGTAATTCTATTTAGTCTGTAGCTTAATGCGTTTGGTTAACTACTACAACCTCCATCCCACTTCTGGGTACAGGCCTCCTCACATGATGATCTGGACCGTAGTCCTGGGTGCAGTGCGGGTACGTGGGTAACGGATAAGTTCGTGTTTCTCTTGCTTTGACAGTAAGCATATTGATGAATTGAATACATAAACTAACTGAAAGCAAGGTAAACACGAACTTGCTTACCTGACAAAATACGGTCATCATCATTGCGTATGGCAATCCTCCATGGTTCAAACGTCAATGTCCTGGTGTTTCAGCCAGTTTACCAGCCAGCCAGCCAGTGGGGATTGAGGGAGTCACCACAATGTGATTGCGGAGCACCTGACCAGACCTCTCCCACGTAGTAAATGATTGCCCACTTCCCTGTTTTCCTGGTGGCGTGAAGGAACTTATTAGGTTAATGTTGGATTTCCTCAGCCAGTTAACAGACGATTAGAGTCTTAACAGCTATCAAAATGCGTGAAGTAATAGTCGATCAACATTTAGCATCGTATTGTGAAATTGGTACTTAAACTAAAAAGTATAATAAGTACAAATGTTTGTTATTTGATCTGGACGTTTTCGTTGACTTTGTCCAGTTTGTGTGACTTTTATTAACTATTCAAATTTATTATAATTATTTTTAGCTTTTTTTTCAGCTTAGTTTTTAAATTAAATAACAACGCAAAATCGCAACGCTAAAAAATCTATCGACACCTCGCTCGTTCGCCCAACCCTGGTTATCCGTTCAGCCTTTACAAAAGAACAAAGAAGCAAACATACATATTTTACCATAACCCTCCTTTTGGACACAGGCAAGATATATGTATGCAAGATGCATTTTCACCGGGGTGTTTAGTGCCGGCTGGCGGCGCGCCCGCCCGCGCCCGGACGAAATTGAAAAGTTTCAAGTCGGTCCGCTATGGGACGGGACACGGGACTCATTGCCCGCAATAAGTCGGCAACTTTACACCATCTTTGCTTGTCGCCACGGATAAAACTACAATACTTATAGCTACATCGGATAACTCAAATAATAATTCCTGTCCGAATAACATAATACTTAGGGCCGACTTGCAGGAAAAAGGTAAATCTAGTTTTTGGTCCTAAATCTAGCTAGATATAAGACCGGTGGGCTTTAATTAAAAAACCGGTCAAGTGCGAGTCGGACGCGCGCATCGAGGGTTCCGTATTTAATATGGTTTAATATGGTAAAACTATTTCCCAATTTTGATTTTGAGAGGTTTGAGTGTTTAGTAATATAAGAATAGTAGTATAAGAATTAATATTACGACGCAACGAGTCGAGGCAAAAAAAGTTACTAGTAAAAATAAGTTTTATTTACTACGTACGTGTTAAGGTCCATTTTAGATTGCCTAAATTGGACAGGGCCCTTAGCCAAGATGCCCATCGCTAACTAACGTTTCTATCCGTTTCGTTCTTAAACCAATCGCGGCACTGGTAGATCACGTAGTGACTCTCCGTATGACGTGATCTACCAGTGACGCGATTGATTTAAAAACGAAACGAATAGAAACGCTAGTTAGCGATGGGCATCTTGGCAAGGGCTCTGGTAATTTTTCGTACATAGTTTTAAAATGTGCAATTCAAGCCCTTTCATACCCCATTTGCAATAATCACTTTCTTTTGTAAACCCCTCCTTTTAGACCCCATTTCTTATTACTATAAAACTTTTTTATAAAATCTAATAATGAGGCCTTGTGCGGACCACTAAATACTACATCTGTTCCAAATTTCAGCCAGACTGCTTCAGCCATTCCCGAGAAAAAGGGCCTTGACAGACCGACGAATAGATGGACAGACGGACAACAAACTCATCTTTAAGGGTTCCGTTTTTCAGTATTTGGTACGGAACCCTAAAAAGGGAAAAAATAAACGATCAAAATATAGTAATATATCATAACACCATTTGGTCACTACCACGTTACGATTTGAGTAGTGGCTGGCCGCTGCTAGATAGTAAATTCCAAATAGAAGAAGACTAATTGCTCGCTTAAATCCATTGGCCGCATTCCAGCGGCGATGCAGTCGTCCAGTCGTCGACCGCTGCGCGGCGCAGAGCCTCTCGACCGAGCTCGAGGCGTGGCGAGCTGCGGAAACCGAAACATAATTGAAATTATTTATTCAATTTTTGCTATTACCCGCCGCACATTTTTATTTTGTCGCCTTCAATTTACGTAAGACATTAAGACACGACCAGTCAACTAAAAAAGATAAAAGATATTTATTCAGTAAGTCTCAACATATTGGAGAGTTGTCTCATTTTCCTACAGGCAGCCACACACATAACGATATACTTGCGCAAATTTAGGCTTGCACAAATAAATAGTTACGTGTGTTGGAAGAAAACTACGCAAAAATCTACGCTAGCGCAAGTTTTGAAATAGTTTCAATTTCCGATTCGAAACTTGTGCAAATTTGCGATTGCACAAGTTTATTAGAACGTGTATGGCTCAACCTTTTTACCCGACTACGGTGAATCCCAAAAGGAGGGTTATGTGTTTGACTTGTATGTCCGTTCCTATGTCCGCTCGTAACTACTCAACGGCTCAACCGATTTTGATAAACGATATATCTTTAGATTTTTCTTGATGGCGCGAGTGTCACTGGGTACATACAATTCTTAAAAAATCAAATTAACTTATTTTAAGCGCTTTAATGTGCAAGCTAAAAAAATTTTTTTTTCAAGACCCTTGGGTTGGCGTGTCAAAACAAAGAGCTTTATATTTTTATCTCACCGTCATTGTCTAGTCTACAAACAATCAAAACATTAAAAAAAACCTACGAATTTATTATGTTACTAGCTTTTGCCCGCAACTCCGTCCGCTTAGAAGTCGTTTATCACTATTCCCTCGGGAACTGTCCGATTTTCTGAAATAAATAATACCCTATGCTTGTCTGTAAGCTACAAACTATCTCTGTATATTCACGTCGATCCGTTGAGGCGTTTAAACGTTAAACGGAAGTAATAAACAAACGAACAAATTCACTTTCGCACTTATAATAATTAGTATAAGTACGGATAAGGATTTACATGGGAAGTACATTAGGACTAAAGCGGAGTATTACGGAACTTTAGGTGATTTATTAAAATAAACTTCACAACTCCGATTACATTACTGAAAGCCGATCTCGATGACGACATTGACGGCCCTCGCACGGTTAACAACAACACCTGAGGGCCTAGTGTAAGTTTTGCAACGTGTTTTACGTCTCGATCGCGTTTGCGTAAAAGTGCCTAGCTAGGCCCTCTGTTACTGTCGTGTTCAGATTTGTGCGGATGCGTGTTTAGTTAAGGTAGGTAATTGAAATGGATGTAGATGTAGATGGTGCAGTTGGGATAGCCCATATTTTTACCCGACTACGGTAAAGCAACGTGGTCTCGCCTGCGGCTCGGTCGCGCTAACTCATACTTGTTCAGCAACCGCTTGCTGCCTGGCCTCTGCAATAATGTAGTACTACTCATATTTCATACGTCACAAACACTGAATATTGGGCAAAGGAAAAACCGAGGCATTTTGGTAGAGCTAAATGCCCGGATAGAGGCAGCCGGCGGCCGAGTCTCCAGCGCTACGAATCTCCAATAATCCAAAATTCCCTCTATTTGTATTCTTTGATGCAAAACAACCCGTTCACATACCCGTGCAAGGTTGCACTAGACACAACAGATAGGTACAGTTAAATGGCTTCGGCCTTTGCATTTTGCTTTGTGTCAGCCTAAACATGTACAAATAGACGTTTTCCGTAACTGGCATTAGTTTTATAGAATAGAATGGAAAATATTTATAGAACGTAAGAATTCCTCGAGCCCGGAAAACCTGTATTTAAAAAAATAGTATCCGCTCTGACTTTAATTAATAGGTAGGTACATGATGGTAATAAATACAATTTATGAAAAGTAAATGTGTACCTATAGGTATGTGTGTGCGTCTCATTATAATCTAAGGTTAAAGGCCAGTTTTTACTTTCTATCTTAACCTCGTGAATTACCAAGGGGTAACTATTAAGGCTATTATTAATTATATTATACGGGTTGAAAGTTGAGATGGGTCAGTAAGGGCAGCTATTGGAAATATCAAAAATCCAAATAACATTTTACATAGGTACCTACTTACCTACATTTCTCATGGAAAATTGAGTAAGCAAATCTTCGATATTTCATATCTCTGGTGCTCCAATCGTAAATATTGCCATAGTTTTATGATCCTTATGCGTAATAAAACTGATTGGCTTATGTAACTAATAAGTAAAAGAGTCATTACTGTTCAATTTGTACAAAAAAGGGTTTATCGATTTGTGACTTGTCTAGTACCCTAAGCTTGGTTGGTCTCGTCGTTCCATAGGACCGATTGGCTTCAACATGTTTGCCTTTACTGATTACTGACGTTTTTGCAGACTACAGTCAATATAATATGTGAATGTCGATTGACATAACTTAAAACGTTATAGATGCAATGGTCTCCTAAGATAGCTGCCCTTACTGACCCATCTCAACTTACCACCCTGCGTAAAGATATGGCTCAAAACTCATAATACGTTTCCTGTTATGATTTTCCCTTATAAAAGGAGTTTAAAAATGTTGGGCTACACTTATCACGTTTTATCATGCATAAATCAATGTTGCGTAAAGCGCGACACACACGGTTAATTAAAATAGGTAGGTTTATTTGCTTAGGTTCTTAATTGATCACTTTGATCAGTTAAAACTTTCAAATTCAAACTCACGGTCAGCTTTTGGATGTAGGTACGTCAGTTTAACTTTTCAGTTTAACTGACCGTGTGTGTCGAGCTCATTAAGTAGGCACATACACGCCACAAAAGTCTGTTGTTTTTAGGGTTCCGTACCAAAATGGTAGAAAAGGAACCCTTATCTTAGGTGTGACTTCGTTATCTGTCTGTCTACCTGTATGTCACAGCAGGTTTTCTCAGCGACTACACAAGCTATCAACTTGAAATTTGGCATAGTTGTATAACTTGCTTGCCTGCATCTGTTTTTAGTAAAAAAAATATGAAATTAATTTTATAAATAATTGAAAAGGAGTTTAGAATGGGGGGTTAGAAAATAAAAGCGATTTGATTATAGCAAATGAATGAATGAGGTGTCATATGAAAGGACTCAATTTCAAAACGATTTTTTTATACAATATTTTTCTATGACGAACCTACTTTTCGATTTATCATGCACGCAAACACTAACTAGGAATCGCGCACGCAAGCAAACAAAATATGTAATCAACACGTGCGTACACGAATTACAATTACACATGCAAATAGTGTACGTGAAATGTATCCCCTCCCGCACCGCTCCACTACCGCACGAACCTACTCAGTTAAACGCTAAATCTGTACCAAGATCGAGTACCGCCCGAGCATGTACATAGTTTATACGTACTTACGGGTCAAGTTAGGTTAACCGGTGAAATTAGAAACAAAAGTGAGCGACAAAATTTTCTAGGAGAATACAGACCAACACAGACAGGTACTGGCTGATTGGGTCCCGCCCGTTAAAGCTGCTACGTGGTGCATTACCTATTTACTTAGGCCAGCTTTGGGCAGCTGCTCACATATTCGTAGGGATACCAAACTCACATCCATGAATAAAATAAAATCCTCCCTCAGGACGTCGTCTCTGAACAATGTCTTTTCTTTGCACCTGCGTAAATCCTCCTTGTATCCATCCATTATTCACGGTCGTTTACTATTACCCAATACCGTATTGCAGCGTCTGACTGAGAATATCCTGAACTACTGTGGCGGGATACGAGCGAATTCAGGCTTATCAATACGCTTTACGTTTTAAACTGTTATCCGTCATCAATCACATCAAAATCATTCATTTCATTTTTACCTGACTACGGCGAAGCAAAAAGGAGGGTTATGATTTTGATCGGTATGTATGTATGTTCATCTGTTCCCTCATAACTTCTAAACTACTTATCATAATCTGACAAATCGTTGGAAACGAGGGTCCGCTGGTTATAGACTATGTGACGTCACATTAAATTGAATATAGATAGCGCCCTCTAGAGGACATATAAAGTCATAAACTACAAAAATATTATTTTTAATCATGCCCTGTGGGGTGTCAAATGAAAGGGCTTAATTGGCACATTTCAAACATATATACCTATTATATAGCTGTTACTCGCGGCTTTAATTGCACGCTTCAGATGTGATCCTAACACATTTTTCGCTCCAAAGTCCTCCAAAATACATATTTAATAATACGGAATTTTATATTGTATCTTTAGTACCTATATTAACTACCTATGCACTTGGTATAAACAATAAAACTTAAACGAAAAAATATAACGCGGATCTGAAATTACTTCATCGCAAAGTTCAACCCCAAAATGATTAAAAAAAAGTTTAAAAATTAAAACCCGACTACAAAAAAGTATTAAATAAGAAACAAGTTTAAAAACTAAAACTCTACAAAAGCAAATCGAACGGCTTTTTAGCGATACGGCTTTTCTAAGTAAAATCCTTATAAAAAAACCATTCGAAACACCTTGAATAGGATAGCGGGCCGGTCCCTGGCTTATATCAATTTATTAGCTATAGTTTAAAGTGCGAACGGGGGCTAACTTTTGGGCTTTCGGTAGGTGGCAATATTGGCTATCTATCCCCCTAATCACGAGCCAGTCGAGATAGTAACATGCGAGATTTGTCAAAAAAATACTTCTTTAACACCCGACGCAAAAAGAGGGGAGTTATAAGTTTTACGTGTATATTCTAAAGTTACTTTTTAATACACTATCAGTGGTTAATTCAATTTTTGCAGTGAATTGGGAGATAGTATCGATGGTAACGTGTCTACTAGACATAAATGTAAAGTTTAAAAAGCATGAAATAAAAAATAAAAACAAAAAAATCCCCTACACAAAAATAAAACTCTAAAAAGTAAAAAAAATAATTTGGCACTTACGGCCACACTTAAGAGACGTCAACTAACTATTGCTGCTGTCATTTTATTTGCTATAGCAATAGAATAAGACGCAGCAACTTTCATCAAATTTAAAAATTGAGTAGGTGGGAATAAGTAATTAATATTTTGATCCAAGCGTCGTCACGTATATTGTTTTTATTTATTTTATTTTTGAGCCAGTCGAGATATTAGTATGCCTATAGTTAATAATTTATTTATTTATTTATTTTGTACAATTAACACTTACAGTCTAGCCAAATATGTAGTATAAAGTAATATAGTATAAAGGCTTCGTCAAACAGCAGGCTTGGCGCGGCGCGACAGTAGCGTGGCGCGTTCTTAGCGCGACGCAAGCTTGCGCGGCATAAGCGCGGCGCGGCAGTCACACTGCAGGTAAAATGCTACGATCTTAGTGCGACGTGTGTTCTTAATAGCTATGTCCACACCATTGCGCTTTCAAGTTCAACTTGCGCTCTCAACCTTCAATTCGACATGCGTCACGCGCATTCAATACGAGGGTGACACTGAATCTTCAATAAAATCCAATGTTTTGACTTTATCTTCCGCCATTTTATTTGCAAAATGTTGCACGTCAACCCAACGGTGACGGATCAACGTGCGCTACGGGTATGCGCTGATATCAATCCAGTTTGAGCGCATGCGTTATTGCATGTGCTGTGGTTGCAGAGGAATTAGTCAGAGGAAAGCGCAAGTTGAACATGAAAGCGCACAGGTGTAGACATAGCTAATGCGACGCGTTCTCTCGCAATCTCGATCCAAGTTAACACATTTTTGTAGTTTTTATGGTCCAAATTATATAGAACTGGACATTCTCTAATACAATCTATCAATTTTTCTACATCTATTGTCACTAATACACTGTAAATTTGTAAACAAATACAACATAAACATTCTTAAAAAATTCGGCCGTGTGGTGACAGCTGGAACTACAATATTTTCAAATGGCAACCACCACAGGTTAGAGTAAACCTTGGATCATGTTGCCAATTTCATTCCGAACAGCGCCCTTATTTTTTGCTCGACTTTTTTGCCACGACTTTCTTTTTTACGTTTAGAAGTGTTATCATGAATCATGATTCTAAGATTCTGTAGTTTCTAAACGAATGTTTTCGGTATTATGCTATAAAATTAAGAATCATATTGCATTTCACTCTATACTTCCTGCTGTCGTAAACACTAGCGCCACTTTTATATTTTATCCGGCCACTTAAGTTTGTCAACCTTATTTATTTTATTTCATAGGTATCTGCCATCATCCATGCCACCCTCGCCTGTCTGGGTACCCAATGAAATGAAACAAAAATGACTATTAGTAAGACGTATAAGTGATCACGAAATTAAGGCAAAACAGTTTATTTTTTAGAAAATAAACCATGGCGGCACGTGGAGAAAGAGGTGTCGTAAGAGTGCTAGATAAGTTAGAAGCTTCTGTAAATTCTGGTCAATACTATGAAGCTCATCAAATGTACAGAACGCTTTATTTCAGGTAATGACTATCTGTTTTTGCGTATTTGTTGGCCGTGTGTGCTGTTTTTACTGAGCATTTGTTGTTCTAGGTATTTAAGTCAAAAGAAATACCCGGATCTATTAAACTTACTGCACAAAGGAGCGACACTGCTTCTGCAACGCGATCAACAAGGCAGCGGTGCCGACCTGGCCATACTGCTCTTAGACGTTTTGACAAAATCAGAAACACAACCGTGTGAAGAATGGATTGTTAAAATAGCTAATTTATTTGAGATCATGAGCTCTACCATCCCAGAGCGGGAAACATTCTTGACTAATGCGGTGAAATGGTCTATGGATTGTAATAAAAAAGGTCATCCTTTACTCCACAAGGTAATAATTATAATAGTTTTCATTGTCACAACTTTAATTTTCCCTAAATACCTGCATGATGATAATAATGTATGATAAATAAACACTGACAACTCATATAAACATGTATAAATCTAGGTTATTTGACTTTTCATAAATACTACATTGATACAAACCTATTGACAACATTCAGTAATTTAAATAAATGATTAACCACCTCTTATTATATACTTTGCGTGTGAGTGTTAACAACAGTTAAAAATTATGAACTACGGCTATCACAAGGAGTCATCCTGCATTGGCCAAATTATAGGTTGATGATGATTCAGAATGTTCACTTGAAATAATCTACTACAGTAAGAGGGCCATTCTACTTTTCATTGACCACTTTTGTTATTGTCTGTTGAAAAGTATACCAAATTATGAATCTGCATATAAATAAAGATCATAAACCTAGAATGTTTAAGTTTCACGGTTTCAAAAAAAAAGCTACTTAATTACTCAATTATTGTTGAAAAAACTTGTTAACACAGTGGTAAATTGCACTTTTTCCATAGAAAAGGCGGGGACATCAACGTCCACTGCGTTACTCACTTTATAGTTATTACAAATAATGTTTAATGAATTAGGATAATTCTAAATATAAGCTTATTTATGTCACTTTTCGAGTTTCAAGTTAGAAAACGCAACACTTTAAATTTACATATGTTTTAAGCAACAAAAAAATGCTCAGATCTCCACGAAACTGGACTCAAACGATGCAGAAAAATATAGCGATTCTGAATATGTATATAACTCAATATCGGCCAGGATTTTGTTTAATACAAATAGCCCATGAACCCTCTATATGAAATCACTTTTACTAAAAATTTTTTTCGGAAAACAGCTGCATTGTAATTTACACCTTATAACTATTGCATACAAGTCTGATTTTAAGTTGAAATAATGCTCTCGGACATCATCGGATTTGTCTGTTGGTGTCTGCGCAAACAATGATTCACGTCGCGCCTTATCAAGTGTGTCGTTACTGTACCAAGATTCGTAGTTCTTCATGTAAGCAATTGAAGAAAATTATTGTTTTGGGACCCATGTTGACATTATTTTGTTGATTTTTTCAATGTCCCATGATATTCTTTACAAATACACGAAAATTTTATATTTCAGAAAATTGCTGAGGTTTATTGGAGAGAAAAGAAATACATAGCAGCGCATAGACACTTCTTACACTCCAGTGATGGGTCAGCGTACGCCAACATGCTAATAGAGCTGCATACCACTAAAGGCCTCAAGTCAGAGATAGACATGTTTATAGCACAAGCAGTCCTGCAGTTTCTTTGTCTCAGAAACATACAAATGGCAACAGAGACATTTAACAAATATACTGGATCACATCCAACCATTAAAAATGACAAAGGCCCACCATATTTATTTCCACTTCTCAATTTTCTGTGGTTTCTATTACGTGCAATTGAACAGTAAGTATTATCAAGTAGATTTTGTTCACACCCAGCATATACCTAGTTGGTCCATAAGTTCTGGCACTAGGAGGATTTATTCATATATATAACGGGTTTAAATAACGAGTTTTTCATAACTTGATATAGATTTAAAAGCAACTTAAGTTAATTTTAATATTTACAATAATTTGATGTACGAGATTTAAAAAATCTCGTTTTTGACCTGTTATAAACGAGTAAAATTACGCACGACGATCATACTGATTAGCAGCCACAACTTATGTAAAGGTACACATAGAATCCAAGTTTATGATGCGTTGATTAAGCTAATGATATAAATACATTCTTAACAAATTCATTTCCCCTTATACATCAACCAATCTTCAGCTCTCATTAAATTTACTTTAGGACTTTGTATAAATTTCGCAGTGATGCGAAAACTATCCATAACTTTTGCTTTATAAACTGTCACAGAGTCCTGTTGATCAATCTAATGCTGGTCTGTAATCATTTCCTGAGATAAGAGGTTTCACAATAATAAGCATCAAAGCTGCTTTTTAAACAGAGGGCCGAGTTTTAAACATTAAAAAAAAGTGAAATTAGCAGAAAAGTCGTGCGTATTTCTAATGACGCCGGTCGTAAATGTTAAAAGATCGTATCGAAAATTGCAGCAACTACGTGACATTGAAATATTTTGTTTAAAAATGTATATTATTAAAGCTTTTAATTCATATATTTTTTTTATTTAATAATAAACATCAGTTCGTTTATTATGTATGACTAAAACTAAGTACCATACAAAGTTAAATGTTAATAGACTGTTAGTTCATACATTTTGACAGCTGTTGACACCAATCATCTGTTAAGTGGTTGGTGAAATCCGACATTAGTGACAGAACTTATGACCCGACTAAGTAACAATGTATCACCATATCACTCTTTCCCTAATAATTATGTTCTGCTTCCAGGAAACATGCAATCCAATTTAAGATTTTAAGGAACTGGTATGCAATTAGTATAAGGCGTGATCCAAACTATTCAGTGTATTTGGACAACATTGGCCGCATTTGGTTTGGGATTGAGATTCCACAAGACCCTAAAAATGCAAACTCAATGTTTGGTGGGCTCTTGAAAACCATCATTGGTGACGCAGAAAGCTCTGATGAGGAAGACTACATGGGCAATAGTGCTTCTGCTCCTGATTTAGATTGAGAGAAAATTAAAAATAGCGGGCAATAGGATTACGTTTATATTTTTTAAATAACATATCAGCTAAAGCTGTGTGCAAAACAAAAGAACATTAAATTATATAACTTGATAATCTGCAATAAGTTAGATGTTAAAATGGAGGATTGTTGAGTTACATTTTACATTTTATGATAAAGTCTTCTAGACTCAATAATTAAAACACATTATTTGTAATGAACTGGTAAATAATTGCTATAATCAACTGATTCCTAATCAAAAATGTTTTGGTACTATAAGTTATAGTCACTTTGTTGTAACTATTGCTAATAATAGGGTGGACAGAATAAAAATAAAACAATAAATCAAAATATTTGTATTTATTGCATTAACCTTGAATGTTTATATTCAATATATAGTAATTTACCAAGAATGTACAAAGTGAAAGTAAAACTAGATGCATGTCAATCACAAACGTCACCACCGCCAACACACGTTGCTAAATGCAAACATTTCTACAATGCAAAATTTTCTACTGACTATTACATGAACATAAATGGGATTTTTAAATATATTTATAAGATTTACTTTTCAATAATAAATTTTATGTAACCGATTTATGTTTTCCTCGTTTTCTTACTATTATTTTTTATATAATATAATATACACTAAAATTTAATGGAAAATTTTAAAAACACAGCTACATTGAAAGCCCAGGAACTCTCTTATATTTTCTGTTAGAGCATAGGCTCTAAAATAAACTAAACCACCAAGATTCACTATGTTTAATGGGTTACCCTTATCTGGCAGAATATATACTCGGTATAACTATCAGTACCCATACGTGCCCATACTATACATTTTGCAGCATATTATTTAGCAGAAGAATACTTTTGCCGAATTTCGTCATAATTTTATATAACATAAAAATCCTATAGCATACTTCTATTAAGTCATAATGTTTTTCTGCTAGCAGAAAAGTAGTTTAGGTTAGAACTACGACCCCATCAGAAACGAATTCGGCTTCATAAATTTATATACATTATGCAAAATAAAATATTTTACTGCGAAATCATTATTCGGCTAATATTAATATATGTATATTTAAATATGTGTGTTTAAATATGTACCTTCATTGTGTAAATCCTCCTGCAAGGGGATCAAATTTGAACCAGCCTGGTCGTCATCCACGTATTGCGTGTATTCCTGATCACTTGATCCTGGAGATGTGTTCGAAGTCGAACTACAGCGTCGGTAACGGCGCTTCCGACGAAGTTTAGACTTTTTCCTTTCCAGCTTCCTGATCTTCCTTTCCAAATAGTCTTCTTTTTCATCAGCGTCGTGGTATTTACGTTTTCCCATCTTGTTACACACTATAACTGCTATTTAACAGCAATTAAATTAATTTAAACACTAGACGGAAACAATTATACGTGCACGATGGCCGCCACACAAAACGTGTATGAAGCAGCTACCCCCAATATTGGATGCATATTTTTTGTTTAGAAATGTTGCTTTAAAATTGTGTACGATGGCAGCACATGCGCGTGCTACTACAAGTTAATTTTCATGTAATCTCGAAGGGCGAATCACTGAAGTTTAATATTATTATCACCGACAGTATGCCAAAGTATGATTCTGAATTTGGAAATTATGCAAAATGATGGTATGCTGAAAGTAACTATGCGAAAAGATATTTCTGCCATGACAAATAACATTCTGCAATACAAAAATATGACAAAAAAAAACTATTACACATTAAACCTTGCTTATTATATGACGGCAAATTATAATCAGTAATAGATGAACTGAAGTTAACTCCGAGATTTGGCATCTGCTCAAAACGTGTGCACGATCCACTTCAATAGTTGAGCCACCATAGAACCTTCTTAATAACAGCATCAAGTCATAAGAATGACATCATTAAAGAAACTGGCTTGCTGCTACACGGTTCTATGTACAGTGGTTCAACTAAATTTGTGTTGGTTAAGGTTTGGTTCGGTCAATAAAAAAAAGTGTAGTGTGTGTGAGCAGGGGCCCAACGGCCCGGCCACGACTTTGAGCGGCGGCGACCGCGGCGAGCGAATTCTTTCTTCATTGCACTGTCGAAACTCTCTCCACACAACGATTAACTGTCATCACACGCATTGTATTATGAAATCGCTCGCCGCGGCGCTAGTCGCGCAAAGTCATGGCCAGGCTCTAAGCTGTGGAGTTGTGGACCTAAGTAGCTAATACCTTCAGAAACTTGTTCAGGATGCTTAGGGAGTAAACTTACCTACTAAAAGTCCTGACTTCTAGGAGATGGGGGGCAAAGAAGAAGCTTATTTATTCAGGGCAGGATGCTTACCACGAAGCACTCTATTTGAAACTTCGGGTGCCCCATCCCACTCTTCACTCGAAATTACATCGAGCGAAAGCATTGACTTATATATTACTAGTGAGCGAAAGTGATGTAATGTAGCTAACGTAGCTTCGATTTTTTACAGTAGGGGCCCCAGAATCCCCAAAATCCACATACATTCTGAAAGTCTAAGCTGAAAGAAAAAAAGGGGAAGTGACAAGTTGAAAATCATTGAAGCTGACCGAATCTTATGTCGTAGACCCTCACCCATGAGTTAAATAAAGCCATTGCGTCCACGCGCCACAAATGCTTTGAAATGAAAGTGACTACCTAACTGCAACCGATATTTTACTTTAATAGTGTATTTTTTTGTAAGTGATTAGGTTCAAATTAAAACGAAGGTCATATTGGTTTTGATAACTTTACGAAGTGGCCAATATGGCAAGTGTTCTTAACTGCAGTTTCAAATACAGTTATCAATATCAATATGCCATTCGTTTTAATGTGAAACTCCTTACCTATGACTTAAAGACACTTTTCGTGTCACAGTTCGTTTGCAGTTAGGTATAGTTGACGAAATATAATTTGCACCGATTCGTCTTAACTTTAACATTCATCGGTGCAAATAATATTTCTTCAACTATATTACTTTCTGTTTCCAACCCTATTTTTGCGGCCACACTACAATAGAGGATAATGGCTTTAACCTTTTTACTTTTTTTACCAGGTAGCCTAGCCGGGTAGCAGGTAGGTTACCCTTATACCTGAATTTTTAATCTCGCGAAAAAAATGTAAACAAATATACGTCACTGTCAAAGTAACATTTAAGGGGATCTCAAAGTGCGGGCGGGTAAATTTCCGGGCGTTTCAACCGCCGTTATTATTGTTTTCAATATATTGACGAAATCAATGACACCTACCAGCAATTTATGATGTAAACAGAAGCAGAACCGGGGGTGTAGTTTCTGTTAGCATCAGAAGTTGTTTCATTATTGGTTGGCCAATTACGATAAACGTGTTTAAATATGTCTGACACCAGGGTGCGTAACGATCGGTATAAAAATATTTCCTATAATATTAGTCGCTATAACGCTCATTTAGTATAATTATTGAATCATATAACAACATTTATCATATCATATAATTTATCATTTAAAATAATGATCATTTGATCTAATAATATTTTATATAACATACTTTTAGTATAATGCATATTTCCTATAACATACTTTAAATATAATGCATATTTCCTACAATTAATTAATGATTTAAAGTTAATTTCATACACAGGCACACCACACAGGGCAAAGGGGGGACGGGAAGCCCCCCGCAGGGGGGCCTAGCCCCCCGCATTAAAAAAACTGCATACTAACTCGTACAACTACTTCGGTAGGTTCGTTAGTTATCTTGTGACCCCACAGAGCGGAAATAGAAGCCCCGCGACAGCATTTTAAAATTATACCAATCGTTTATTATATACAATGAGTGATTATATCCTTTGAAATTATATCAAATGTTATGATATCAAATGAAAATATATTAAATATTTTTATACCATTCATTACACACCCCTGACACCATGTTTTTCTCCATCTCCGATAAAGAGCAAAGACGTAGTTTCTTTACAGGAGACAACATATAGTCTTCCTTTTACCGAGAAGTACTCGGACCAGTGTCCCACCTTCCACACAACAATTAACGAAAAACAACGGAACACGTAACAATTAACAACTTAACAACAATAGAAAAAGTAACAACAATAAAAATTTAACAGAACAGTCAGTCAATTATGCATACGAAAACAGTATTCTCTCTTTAAATTAATATATTAAAGAGTTTATGTGAAAATGAAGTTTGCCATCAACAAATTAAATTATTTTATCTTGATTATAATATACATTTTATTTATAGAAAGTCGATTTCTTATAAATGTGCAAAGTATAAATATATTGAATGCTTCAAATGTTTTTCGTTAAGGGCAACACCTTTGTTTCCATTTTTTCTGTGAGAATAAAAATTCAGGTATTATTATAGAAATTTCAGTTAACAGCTAAAAATAAATGCTTTTTTAGTAGGTAGGTACTGATTTTTCTTATATTATATAATCCTAGTAGTTATCTTTTATGCACCTAATAAAGAAAGGCCCAACTGAAATCAAATTATGTACTATGTGGTTTAGGATTTAATTAAGAAAACAATAACTTCTTCCATTTTGTAATGAAAATTAGTCATACAATCACATGGTTAATTCTCGTTACACAAAGAAAAAAAATACGTTTATTTCAGTTCAGAAATATACACACAATAATACACATAATATATTTACACTTTTGCACCTTATTTCAATGGGTTAAGGCGCAGAAGTGTTTACATCTTTGAACTCGACTGTACAATTTTTTGAAATTCACCCATAACTGTCAAAAAATCATAAATCTTCAATAACAAGATTAACAATATTTCTTGTCATTTTAGCAAAGGTCAGAGTCTCGTGCACCAGCCCTAATTTAATATTCCTTTTTTCTAAGTCTAATGCTTGCTGAACTAAAAACCGATTAAATTCATGAACATGAGGGTGACTTATGAATTCTTCTATTTTCATCCACTTACAGGCACTGATTTCGATATCTGATTTTGTTATTTCAGTTGAATCAGCTCTTAACTTAACCACAACATAAATGTCTGAGTTACCAAACATTGAGTTGTGGCTGTGTCTAAATGTTATCATGGATTCAAATGTTGACTCAATACCCGTCTCTTCTCTTATTTCCCTTACTGCAGCATCTTGTATGTCTTCACCTGAAAATGCATAAACATTTACATACATTAACTACCAATATTCTATAAGGAAGGCTATCAGGAGTGTCAAGAAATAAGGTCAGTGTATCTGGATCCATTTACAAATAATTTTATTTCTATCCTTTACCCATATAGTAAGCAAAGCAATCCTATGACTATATTCATAGGTTCAAGAAAACTTTTTAACTTTACTATACTGGGTGTTTTTTTATTCGTCTTAAACATTTTGGGGGTTAAATCAGTAAGTCATACTGATCAACTTTCACTATGGGATCAACCCCGAAATCGCGAAAAAAAAATTGACCATCCCATACATTTTGGCTAATCAGCTGACGATGTTTTGTATGGGAGGGTCAAATTTTTTTTCGCGATTTCGGGGTTGGTCCCATAGTTAAAGTTGATCAGTATTTCTTACTGATTTAACCCCCAAAATGTTTAAGACGAATAAAAAAACACCCAGTATATCAGGTTAGTAGGCAGGAACAATAACTATGTGTAATTAAAAAAAATGAAATAATAAACCTATCAAGTGACAGTCGGACTCGCACAACGAGGGTTGGTTGTTTTGATTTGCACTATAATGACACCAAATTTGACTCTTGTCTGTATTTCCATATTTATGATAGAACAAAAACATAAAAAACTTTTCTTGTATGGTGACTCCTTATTATTTAACTTTTTAAATATTTTATCATTGTTATAACAGATACTCTGTTATAAAAATCAACCGGCTATCTATTACAGTTCAAAAGCTAAGGCTATTTTAAGTTAGGACAAATAGAAGGATGGAAGGACAGCAGGCTTAGTAATAGGATTGTGTTCAGTGCCCATTGGGTAAGGAAGGAACCCTAAAATACCTAACTTACTTCTTTCAACATAACCTCCAGGCAGCTTCCAGTGTGGATAATCAATAGATTTTTCTGATACTACCAAGATTTGATTTTTGTCATTAAAAACCATGCCTCCTACTCCAATGTTAGTGTGGCATGCAGGAGGTAAATTTTGACTACAGTCAGTTGGCAACCATTTATACATCATAACAAAGTCATCTCGGGAATGATGAAAGTTGAAACCTTCCTGCAAATTAACAGTTTGATCAGAATAACAACTACTTGAACAACAGTTATCAATCAAAATTGAGAATAAGAACAATAATTACTCACATTGGCTAATATCGGGACCCAAGCAGCATCTTTGATATTGACTTTGAACCATATGCACCTCTTTCTTTCCTCTGTCCATTGCTGTAGTGAATCTGTACAAGAAAATTTGTAGTTACCTACCTAATCGTCTAGTAAAGGTGCATACCTGCGTTACCATTACCTCTCGGTTAATATAATAGTATTTGATAATATAAATCATGATACACTAAACTAATTTGACTTGCCTGTAAGCTGATGTTGAAAACTGCTGGTATCACAGGGCTCTAGTTGCGAATCTATTGTAACACCGCTGTACCTATCTAGAACACCATTAAAAGTATTAGAAGCCATTGTTATATTATATGCTTTGAGTGCCGAAAACGGGTTGACGAAAATTTTCATTAAAACAATAATGTATTCGAAAAAGTGCAAACGAAATCTCTATGATATGACCAAACATAAATCAAATCCTTCCAATTTTACTAAGTTTTCGTTTAGAACTGAATGTGTAAATTAAATGGTAATCTTCCGATGAATGGTTCTAAATTAATATTCAATTTATATAAATCATAACTAATGCTGGCTGAATAAGAGAACGATAGTCGTACTCGGCCTTAAACTTTAACTTCAATTTATGGCAAAGCCTTTGAATAATTCGAGCGATATAATCACAGACACAGGTTAGGTACGAATATAAAATAATCTTATCTTAGTTTATCTCATAACTTCATAAATCGTGCGCAACTCGTTCAAGGCAAGTTAGTTTGACGTATAATTGACGTAAAACAATTATAAAGGGGTATTCACATGCTAAGTTGTTCGCTTCTGCATCTGCTGAATAAATCGTGTGCTAGACGGTTTGAAACCACTGGTTTGAAACCAAGTGACCTCGGTAGTTTGAAACCATGTAGACAGTGGTTTTTCAAACCAAATTATGTGAAATTTGGTTTGAAACCACTGTCTACATGGTTTCAAACTACCGAGGTCACTTGGTTTGAAACCATGGTTCGAAACCGTCTAGCACACGCTTAATCGGATCGATAGAAAGTCATGCGAGATTTTCTCGACGTTTTCGGTCTACCAGAATCACATGACATAAAAGATAAATTATAGCTAGCAACCCCGCGGTAATAGAATTCAAAAACAGTTCAAAAATCTTGGTACTGGTAGGTACTTGATTTTTCACAAACTAAATAAGGGCGTACGCTAAAACGCGCGGGCGCACACTTGAAAATAGTTAGTACTAGCTTTTGCCCGCGACTCCGTTCGCGTAGAAGTCGTTTCTCATTTTTCCCCTGGGAACTACCAAATTTTCCGGGATAAAAAGTATTCTATATGTTAATTTAGGGTATGAGCTATCTCCCTTCCAAATTTAATCCAAATCCTTCCAGCCATTGCAGCGTGAAAGAGTAACAAACTAATACACACACTACACAAATTTCGCATTTATATTAGTAGGATAAGCGGCGCACTCTGACCCGTGCACTTGCGACGGATTTTTTTATGAAAACCTCCGGAGCCTAAAGCATGATTATGATTAAGCAGCTGTTCTACAACTCTGTCGACGTATGGCTACATAAGTACAGCGAGCGACATTTTTCTAAATACAGTAGTGACAACAGAATATGTAAAAAAAAATTGTTCAGATGGCGTCCAATGGAGTGTAAACATAATATAGTAATTAAATATTCAAAATATTTAATAGAAAATAAACATTTAGTTCAAACATTTTAGTTGAAAGTTGTAACCAAATGAATTAAATTATTAGGTTTATATTAAATTGGCACCCACGACACCTAGATTATTTATTTTTTATTTGCTATTTTTCTTAGATTTCTCGCGGCGGCGGCGTTACAGCTGTTCCAGATTTTACAGCCACTCTCTGCTCAATCTGATCCTTCGTTGCTTAAAAGCTTTTAACAATTTTGGTTTTTCCGATCGTTTCTTATATTATTTTTTGCATATAGACCAAAATATTTCGATACCGCGAGCTTGTAATACATTTGGAGCGTTGCGTTTTTACGTACAAAGTCGATCTCTTCACACTCTAAGTACTGAGTAACTTCAGCAGTAGTGACACGTTGCCAGTGTTGCAAACTCGAACCTGCAAGAAAAAAGGAGATTGTAATGATAAAATCCAGGATACAGTAAAAAAATGAAGGAGATGGAAAATTCATACCTTTTATACTCGTTAGTACATGCGTGTTAGGATTAGGATTTAGGAAAGCAGGAACAATCACACATCAAACATAAATATTCTATTTTCACGCGAATGGAACCACAGAATAGAAAAATACTTACGTCCGATCGGTCCGATTCTCAACTCAACTGTCACTGTCTAAACGTTCCGTTACTCGACTCCGAACTAAAGTAACGTAAAAATAGTCGATGACAGTGAAACAGTGAAATGTGTCAGTGCTATTTATACAAGTCAATGTTCCACTTTACGAATCCTTAAAACTACTTTTAGTATTTTTTCGAAAATCCAGGAGATTTCTTAGAATATTAAAAAAAACCAGTAGAGAAGGAGAGTTGACTAAAAAAAATGTAATCTCCTGGAAATCCAGGAGAATTTGCAGCACTGCACGTTGCCATGTCCGGCCAAAATATAACCTTACCCTTGGGATGATACTTGTCTATGAAAGGTATCAACCGTTTAATAATGCATTCATTTAGATACACTTTCGCGTTCATGAAGGCTGACGAAATGTATTGTTCGGAGACATTATCAAATTCGTCTATAGCTTACACACTACATATTTCGTGAAAAATTTGGCTTTTGGTGAAATGTTTTGGTCGTAAGTCACATCGTTACAACTTTTTGAATGAAAATACTGTTTTACAGGAAAATTCATTTTGAAAAAGATACTATGCAATAACAAAATTCCCGCCTTTAAATGACAGATAACGAATCCATAGACGCCACAACACCAAAACTTTTTTTCTTTTCAATAAAATTTTCAGCCAGTAAGACTATTGAATATTGTCTCTTTACTTATGACCTTATGAGACAGCCTTTAACTATACATATATTCTTGTAAGCGCCCGCCACCACTCTCGAACCCATGCCATATAATTTTTACTGCCGCACTCAGAGACGTCAATTAAGATTTAAGTTTCATTAAAGTAGCTGCTGTCACTTTCTTTGCTATAGCAATAGAATAAGACGCAGCAACTTTAATGAAACTTAAAACTTAATTGACGCCTCTGAGTGCGGCAGTTAGCCTTATGAGTTTAAGCGACCGCGCACTAACGAACGAAAAGCTACTTTATGCGTAATAAGATAGAGATAATACTTGCTTGAAAGCTGAAAACCCCTTCATAAGGCTTATATATATATATATATATATATATATATATATATATATATATATATATATATATATATATATATATATATATATATATATATATAAGCCTTATGAAGCCTTATGCCGTTGAAACGCCATAATTCAAACCCTTTCGTATATATATATGAACGGGTTTGGTAAGTAAAGCCTTATCAAACCCCCTTCGAAAACCCTTAGAAGGGGATAGCGGACCGGTTACTGCTACTTCATACAAAGAAACTTGTATTCGAGACCTCGTTTTTAACGTCAGAAATCGAATAGACATGGCGTTTGTGTAAGACCAGCATGAAAAAATAAAATGCAGTTGACATTTCTTTTCATTTGCTATTTCTCGATCGAGAAATGTCAAACTTATGTCAATTAAATATCGTCCTTATAAACTATTATATAATACTTACAATTCAAAGTCTTACGGCCGCACTCAGAGACGTCAATTAATTTGTATGGTTAAAGTTGCTGCTGTCATTTTCTTTGCTATAGCAATAGAATAAGACGCAGCAACTTTAATCAAACTTAAATATTAATTGACGTCTCTTGAGTGCGGCAGTTAGTAGGTCTCGGTTCCAGGTTCCAGTCCCAGCAGTACTCATTTTGCTTGTATATCGTTTAGCGTTTAGCCCAGTAAAGTGTATTTGGTATTATTACTATTTGAAAGTAAATTATATGTGTAAAGTTTAAATAAATAATAGTAAAGATGTATTATCATGTCTTACGTCGATGTACAGTGTATATTGCCTTGCAACTTAAATCGGCATCTCCTGGTTCTAATAGGAAAGTTATGAGGTAGGTAATATAAAAACGGTAGAGAAAGAATTAGAATTAGAATGTAGAGGTTAGCCATAGTTTAAATGGGCAGTATTCAGAGAGACCACAACCTCTAAACTAAATGATATATGAGCAATTATATGCCTTGGCCAAAACAAACTGAGCCTAATATTAAAATGATCTCGATTATATTTTTGTCACCCTATATTACATTTTTTACATCCCTTTTTCATTTTCAGGATGTCTTGCTGCAATTATTCAAATGAATACAGTAACCCATTTCAAGGAGTAAAGGATATTTATGGAGGCATTACAGTTGACACCACTAAAGAGAAATGGCAACAAGCAACATTTTTAGCTACTCTTGATAGTGAGTTCAGTTATTTTATTTTGTTTGTTTAAAGTAGCAGCCAAATTCTTGGTCAAATCCTTATGTATCACTGAGGATCATGACTGGATGCAAAATAATAATACATATAGTTGAAACAGAATGCCTAACGAGCGACACAAGTTGCAGTGGGTGGCATATGATGGGTCTCTTGTAGGTCTACTATAGAAAATGACAATGTCAAAACAAACATTTTACTAAGAAGAACTTACTTTACTCAAATTTTTTTCAGACTCTCTTGACATGTGGCGCGACCTCGAAAAACGATGCATTTGGTTTAAAGTAAACATCAAAGACTCTGCAGTTGTACCTCTACTAGCACAAGTAAGTTTGGACTGCTATTATTATGATTCCTTTTTAAAAATAGTGTAAAAATGACAGCTTCATATTCTTAGAAAGGTTTTAATTTCCATCATGCCAGAGATGACTTTGTGATGATGTACAAGTGGATACCAACGGATTCAGAGCCCAACCTGCCCCCAGCATGTCACACCAACCTCGGAGTGGGTGCTATGGTGTTTAACAATCAAAATCAGTTGTTGGTTGTGTCAGAGCAGCATTATGACTACCCACATTGGAAACTTCCTGGAGGTTATGTGGAAAGAGGTGAGTTGATTGGTTATTTCCCTTATTGTAAATTTACTCAAGTTCTTAGTGCCATGTACAACTTCTTTAACCAACATTAAACATGCTTTAGGTATAGATATTGCGTCAGCATATAACAATGTGGCATCTAGGGCACATAAAATTGCTATTAACTGTGGCATTCTACAGGTTAATTCTGGGACTAGCCATCTATTATGCATCAATATTAGTAATAAAAATAATTGTATGAATTATAGTAATTACTAATAATATGTATTAATACATATTATTGTGTGTTATCTTGTGTGATACATATTATTAGATTAAATTTAAGTCCTCTTATCAAGGTCTCATGGTGACTATAAAAGTATTAGTACAGTCAAGGTAATAAATATGTATACACTTTAGTGCCTTGTCACTTTAATCGCTGTGACATTCATATATGGCAGTTTAAACATGACATTAAAAAGACAAGGTACTAAAGTGTATACATATTTATGACCTTGACTGTACAATTATGTTACTTAAAAAATTCATGTAGTTTATATACTACAACAGGGTAGGTAGTTTGTATTACACGGGAGTTATGGTAGAGGTGCAAAAAGTTATGATTAATTGAACATTGCACACTTATCAACTCTGCGTTAAATAATTAACTGAATCATTCAAAGAATTTTCTTTTTTTTAATAAAAATCAACAATGCAAAATTAAAAATTAATGCGGCTGATTAAAAATCCGCCGGAATGTATTCGGCGCCATACGTTCTTCAACACGGCTAGCCGTAATGTAATACAGAGAGTCATTCATTCCATTGACGACGCAGTTAGCCTAGTTGGTAGTGACCCTGCCTACGAAGCTAGCGGTCCTGGGTTCGAATCCCGGTATGGACAAATATTTGTGTGATGAGCGCGAGTATTTGTTCCTGAGTCATGGATGTTTTCTATATATTTAAGTATGTATTTCTCTATATAAGTATGTTTATCGTTGTCTAGTACCCATAGTACAAGCCTAGAGCTTAGTTTGGGACTAAGTCAATTTGTGTGAGATTGTCCCCTGATATTTATTTATTATTTATTATTATTATTAGCCACCGCTTTGACAGTTTTTAGTTGCCATTTTTAACACTCGTGGCGCTGTCCGACATAACTACAACAATGGCATAGGTAGGTTAGGTTAGGTTCGTTTTTATATCAGGCCTGGGGGGCCAAAACAACCCAGAAATAGGAGCTCCACTATGCGGAGCTCCGTCAAAGCTCTCAAATTAGATTTTTAGAATGGGAAAAAAATCATTTTGTAAGTATGGTCACCCTACAATCTAAATAGTAGTACGATGCGGCTAAACGTGGGCCGCCTTATTGAAGAACGTATCGCAATGACAATCCGGCTAATCGTTGAACCGCCGCATTTCAAAACGGCCCTGTTTTTGAAAACGGCTAGCCGTAATGTAATACGGCGGATTATACTATCCGACTACGACATATCTATTATGACAGTAATTGGGTGATTATGAAATTATCCAAATTACTTTTATCGAATAATAAATTTTAAATATCACTACATAATATTATAAATTACAGTCCCCCAAGTGTTTGTCCGGGCTAATCTCAGAAAATACTGTACGGATTTTCATATGGTTTTCACCAATAGAAAGAGGGAAAGTTATATTTTTATGAACATTAACCCGTGCGAAGCCGGGGCGGGGCACTAGTATGTAATAATATTTCGTTCAAGAATTTAACTTCGAAATAGGTTTAGTATTTATGTTTTTGTTGGCCGCGGCTTCTCAAGGAGAACAGCAGGGGTGCGGCCAACCAAAAACAGAAATATGTACTATACTCGCGCACAGAAGACCCCGTAATTATTAAAATTTTCTTTAATAAAAAAGATCTTATGTTGTATGCACTAAGATCTACTTATTTTAATTAGTAGAACAAGTTTTAATAAATGCTTTAAAAAAATTTAATTGATCAATAAGTTCTAAACATCTGTAAATTAAAGTATCGCGAAATGTGAGACTTGATTGTTTGGAAATGCTTCTTTTAGCTATTTATTTCGCATGCTACCTGCGTACTTACTATCTTCTATTAAACTATTAACTCAGTCTGTGTCCGTGTGTACCTATAAGCTGATGTATTTGTAAGATAATGTAAACGCTGTATCTTGTCTAGGGGACACGGTTTATATATTTTTTTCTCGTAATAATTCAAACATTTTTTCCTACAGAACTACACAGATATTTTATATTATTTTTACAGTTTTATATAATGCTATTATAACTAGTATCATTGTCATAAGTTAACTATATTTAAAAAATTACTAATTGTTGAGTTTCTTGCGGCGCTTCTTCTCAGCAGTCTCAGTTCTCCTCCTGGGAAGCGCTGGTAGTTTTTGTCGTGTAAAAGTGCCCGTGCGGCCTACTTACTGAATAAATATCTTTTATCTTTTTTAATGGGTGTAGGTGTAGGTATTAATTGATTGGAAGTACTGTCAATGATTGAACATAAAATTTGAAACAGTTTCGTGTCGTTCCTAAATCCTTATGCTCTCTTCCACACGACGAAAGATACACATAGACTAGACTGTATGGATAAGCATAAAACGAATTTCATACTATAATTTTGAAATTGTTACGCTTAAAGCTATTTAAGTAAGTCACGGTTATAAATAAAGATACGTTCAGAATGCCAAAAATATGTATCTAGCCACGACCTTATTACGATGACATGAGATCTTGGTTACATATTTTTGAGGCTTTGAACGTCATGTCAACCTTGACTGTACTTAAGCATTTCTATGCTAAAGAGTTCCAATTAATTTCAATAAAAACTTCTGGATCTATTTACTTAAGTATTTCGCCATCCAATAAGAAATATATTTGCTTAAAATGTTTGATCGTAGGTGAAGACATAATAGATGCTGCAATAAGAGAAGCGAAAGAAGAAACTGGAGTGGATACGGCTTTTCAGTCTTTGGTCACATTCCGACACACACACAACATGATGTACAGCAACTCGGACATCTATGTGCTGGTCATGTTGAAGGCGCTTTCTAACAAAATTACAATATCAGAGAGAGAAGTCAAACAGTGCCAGTGGATGAGTGTCGAAGAATATACTAACCACGAACACGTACACGCGTTTAACAAATTGATTATAAACAAAGCGTTAGAGTACAAAAGTAAGAAAATCAAACTAAATTTAGAAAAGAAAACAGTGAGGTGGTCCACAAAGGTCAGGGATATGAACTTTTTGGTTATTGAAGGCTTTGATTACAAATAACTATTTTTGTAACATCTTTAGGTAGCTGTTGTTAACTACTACTTAAGTTAAAACAATAGAATAATTTGACAATTTGACTGCCATTATATATTTTACTAAGTATATACAAATGAAACCGACAAAGTTTACCGACCGAGTACAAAAGTAAAAACAATTCAACTGAATTTGGAAAAAGAACAGTCAGGAACAGGAGCCTTCTCTTGTATCAGAGGCATGAAATCTTTGGTTATTGAAGGCTTTGGCTACGCGTAGTTTTTCTTGTAACACCTCTGTAGCTTCAATATGTACATACGTAAGTGAGAATTGTACTGTAGTTTGATCAATTGACTGCCATTACTAAACTAAATGCGGTAGGGCGAGAGTAATAGCGGCCTTCAAATTATTCTGCATTATTAGTTTGAAACGCATATATCATCCATATTTTTTGGCCGATTTTAATTTTAATTTCACATTCTGTCATCTCTTTTACGGTATTTTCATATTTTGATAAGAAATGTGATAAAAAAATTCATGCATATTCCCTATTACAAATACTGGAAGACAACAACTGTAACAGCAGCTGAGGCAGCTCCATATAATGAATAAGAATTGGTAGAAAATTCGGCACTCCATATAATCGTTAATATGTGTGCAGTGTACATAACAGGTATATGTATAGTATAATATGCAACTGCTCTTTTGATTTAAAACCTTGTTTATCTCTGGTACGTGCCGATGTTCCTTCCGTCTGAATGAATGAATGAAATCGGGTTTTAAAAAAGGGGACGTATTTAAAAAAAAATACGCGTATTTCGTAGCAACAATATTTGTAAGGTTAGGTAGTATATACTACACTACAGTCGGTGATCGAATTCGAGATCAAAAATGTAAACGTACAGTTGTCAATGTCAAAGTGACATTCCAGGGGTATACAAACATGTTTTTAAAATGTAATTTTTTAAATGTATGAATGAAAATGCCAAGAACATCGGCAGTTTTATTGACACAACCACCTAAAGACCGATATTCTCCCTGAGGCCAATTTTTGTAGAAATATTTATAGGCATTAATTACCATAAGTTTCTCACTATCGGACATGGCACTGCGTGGTCTTTTCTTCGGCGGTGAGAGATTGTCCTTTTTATTTGAAGGGCTCGGCTGAGGTTCCATAGTTCTTGATTTCCAAAGAAACACACACGAACAAATAGAAACCGTACACCAAAACTTAACAAGAATCAAGAACTTACAACAGAAAGCAACAATACCAAAGGATAAACGAAAAGAAGCACATTCATTCGACAGATGTCAGAAAACGAATGCCGTATCGTATGTCCGTATTGCATCTTAGAAATATTAAAAAAAAACTGTCAATGACTTTGAATATTAGACAATAACATTACAATTATTATAATTATGAACCAAATGTTTAAAACTTCTTACCATTGCCAGTACCACAAATTAAAACTCCATATATTTTATTCAAACAACATATATACGGAATAAAAAAAGTATATTTACTGTTTACCTAAGTGTAATATTTTTAACTCTTCACACAATATTATATAACTCTGCTTATTATAATTTTCATTTTTATTTCAATGTTTTTAAACTAACCATCACTTGGATTTGTTTTTTATGATGGCAATCCGTTAGTTTACATTTTTTATCTCGAATTCGATCTCCGACTTTAGGTAATTATGTATGTACTGTTGACAATATAATGCAGTAATAAGTTTTTTATTATGTTGTAAATAAATTATTTATTTGTTTGTTATGTTTTATTTTTATTTTAAAACCCATCGGTTTAATTGTCATGTAAGTTAAGCCGATTCATAAGAAAAACAAAATAATATTAGGACACTGTAAGTAACTATAGTCGACCAAGAAACTCCTTTAGCACTTTTCGACTATTTGTAGGACATTAAGGTCCAAATGTCTTAAAGGAAATTTTTGGTCGGCTATACTTATTTTTTACATGTATTTAATTAAGGCATAACGTTACTCAAGAAAATTCTATATTTATGTAGGTATATTATATAGTGGCTAACTGTATAAGTGCACACACACTAATCATAACATATATTTTTTATTTAGCTACAAAAAATACATTTTATTTAGTTAAGTATATTTAGTTACTTAGATCTTATTAGTCTCGTCCGGACAGTAAAGAGATTTCGGCAGAAACTTGCGTGTGACCTGCTTCCACGATATCGTCATTGATTTGTTGCTGTGTTTATCTGCAACTGGTTTCTATAACAAACAAAAATAACAATTTGTAAATAAACAGATTGCATTTTAGTGTGACAGTCTTAAAATTAAACATACTCTATTAAATACCACCAACTTAAACTTAACTTATTTGGTTATACCTCTTTATTGTTGTTGAAAGAGCGTTGCGAGAAGATGTTTACTAGAAAGACCCAACCTCTATGTTGTTTTTATTATCAGTAAAATATTTTAAATTTTAATTTTCAAGTATTTATTTGATTCGGGTACGCCACGCCATCGGTGCGACAGGTAAAGGTTCGTCCTTAACACATGTAGTAAATTTTAATCATTGTTTAGAAGCATGTCGGGCGGGCCATCTTAATCCTTAATTAGACTACGACACTATATACACGTATACGCTGTAGGTAGGTATACTGCTGTGTGCGTATTTAAAAGGGCAGGCAGCTACTAAATGGTCAAAGCAGAGGACAGGGTTCTGCAGTTCAAGTAAAATAGTTAATTCATGCTTAGAGAGAAAAATGCCCCCGGGCCTTTTAGGCCCAATCCGACCTTGGGGTTCTATGGCGCGCCTTGGGAGAGACCTATGACCAGCAGTGGAGTGCTGTGGGCTGAAGTGATGATGATGATGATAACTATATCTACACCCCAACCGAAGAAATTATTATTTTGCAAATACGTCTTTCTTCGGTTGGGGTGTCGATACTTACGCTTAGCGTAGGTATAAACCGGGTTTCTACTGTGAACGCTTAGATCCTTGGCACCTATTTCTTCTAGGAAATCCCTTTTTTTTTTTTTTGCGAAAAAAAATCTCGTATAATTCCCTTTATTTCCTTGACGCGATAGGCAGGTATCTATCGCTTAAATACAGCATAAGTAATATTTTCAGTGATCGGAATAGGTAGAGTATATTTACCTAAACTTGATGCATGTTCATTCAATAATGTGTTCCCATCTTACTCACGCATTAACGCTTCTTCATTCGAAAAAGCGTCAAGTTTAGGTAAATATACTCTACCTATTCCGATCACTGCATATTATACGTGTAACCACATAAAAGAGTTTATAATGTTTCCCTACATAAACCGTGTCCCTTAGAAAAGATTACAGCGTTTACATGATTTTTATGAATTATTTATGAGGTAGTAGCTATTGATAATTTTTTTATTTTCGGGTTTAGGCCAACCATTTTTGTCCGTTAGATACATAGTCCTCGACCCTATAGTACGCTTAACCCTAGGGCCACACTAACGGGAAACACCGTTAAAAATCAACGTCTATCGCCTTATGCTGCTACGCATAAGGACTACCATCGTCGAAATTAACGGTGTTTCCCGTTAGTGTGGCCCCGGTATTAGACATCAACGACATTTTCAAGTAATTTTTAAGTGCTGGAAAGGGTAACTCTAAAACTACGTCGGGTAATTTATTATAAAAATGAATGCATTGACCTACAAGTGATTTATATACTTTACGAACAAGAAATTTTCTTATGGCAATTTTATTTTTATTCCTAGTATTGAAATTACGTACTTATATCAGAATTCTTAATGAAAGAGTCTAGGTTTTTAATAACATACATAATATTCTCATAAATATATTGGGACGCTACTGTTAAAATATTAATTTCTTTATAAAGTTCTCTTAAGGTGTCACGGGAATTTAAGTTACAGGTATATAGAGCGAATGGCCCTTTTTTGTAACACAAATACAGTGTGTATGTCAGCTGCTTTGCCCCAAACCAGAATACCGTAAGACATAACACTATGAAAAAAAGTGTAAAATAAAATACAAATACAGTGCAAAAAAATAATTCTATTAAAACCGAATGTCACAGATCTACTCAAACGGTAAACGCGTGGCGTGAGGGCAGACGTGTTTTATTGACGATGGTTAACGTACCTACAACCAGCTGGACAGAAAAGTACAGCTGATTGTACGTGGATTTTGATGTAAACAATAATGTCGACTTGGAGTAGGAGCCATAGGTACCCAAATATACGAGAAATTTATTTCCTTTTAAGTTAATGAAGAATATTTAAAATACATATAGGTAGTAAGTATATGATGCTGATTGTGATCTATGCAATCTCTGGCAGAATTAAAAATATTGAGGGCTTTTTTTACATAAGTCAAATGTACTAAAAAGTATTAAATAAAAAATAGAGTTAAAAAACTAAAACCCAACTAGGTACAAAAAAAAAACAAAATGGAACTTTTTAATGTTTTAAACTATTTACTACCATGTCCTATTCTCTATCTGAATTAGAATAAATAAAGCCATATTGCTCATAATATGATAACGAACAGTACAAATATAAAATTCAAGACAATGGCAGCAGGAGTCACGTGTGAATGGAACTCCATGCATTGTGATCGCCATCCCGCCTCCTAGCAAACTATTCAAAATATTATTCGTAGTCGAAGGCCAAACTGCAATGCACGTTGCTGTAATAATTCCCGGCCTTCTGGCGTGATTTTCACGTTGTATTTGTTTACAAATTTACAGTGGAATTGTGACCGTGGATGTAGAAAAATTTATAGATTGTGTTAGAGTACGTCCAGTTCTATATGATTTGGGCCATAAAAGCTACAAAAATGTGTTAACTTGGATCGAGATCGCAAGAGAACACGTCGTGCGCGACGCGACGTTTTCCTGCAGTGTGACTGCCGCGCCGCACCGGGAGCGCGCCGCGCTGGCTGTTTGACGAAGCCTTTATGAACAATCTGAACAATCTACTATTATTTAGTTTCACCTGTCCCCTGACCCACTTCCCGGTGTCCGATTGAGCTGAAATTTGGTATACCCACGTAACTTCGGCGACAATGCAATAATATGGTACCATGGAGCTGATGATGGAACCGGAAGGTGGCCATAGGAACTCAGTACAAAAACAATGCGAGTTTGCAAATCGAGTTTGGGCTCGTTTGATTTGTCTTGATAAGCAGATGATCGGCAATAAAAGCTTGACCCAAAAATGAAATATATGACAGAAAGTTATTTTAAGTTAAATTAAAAGTTACCTAATCTGTTGCCCACCTATGATTATCTAATGCCCACCTATGATAATTGGTATCTATATGGACTCTATGTTCGATCAACGTGAGGTTCGTGACTGCTGTTATAATAAAAGCAGCGGAAACTCAGTTGTTTAAATATGTATTACAACCTAATAATATTTTCTTTTACGTAAGCTTCCATATACTTATGGACCTGCTTGTACCAACAGATGTATAATGATATTAATGATCATACGTGATGAACGTCGTTTGTTGGATAATTTAAGTAATTAACTTGGCGTATAAATTACTATATTAACAAGGCTGGGGTTATTCATTAAATAAGTTACCTATGTTATTAGCGCATAGCGTTAATAGGTAATACTAACAAACCTTCACAGTACTTATACCTAGGTAAATGCAGGATAATTTTTTACATTTATTATTATACTCGCAAGCGAAAGGGGGCAGGAGGGGTATATAAACAGAGGTGATTAATGACTTACTGATTTGTATTTCAAATACTACCTAATAAAGTATTTTGTATTTAGTATTTCAAATAACTCACTCACATGTATATTTCGTAATTTATATTTCAAATACTTTATGTTTTAAAATACATTTGCACAAAAATACTTTTCCCAATTATCTTGTGTAGTGTAGTGTAATCCCTTAAAGAAAAAAAACATCAGTGTCAATCATATAACGAAACTTTTGACGGAAGTAGGTACTATCAGACAAGTTTCTGCTTGATATAAAATGGATATATCCTGCTAATGAAAATAGTCTCTATATAATTAGCCTCACTAAAAATGCATTTTAAATTAAACTGTAATTTTTATTTTAAATACTTGTGATTAAAGTATTTTGTATTTAGTATTTTAAATACCTCATTCAAATGTATTTTGTAATTTGTATTTGAAATACTTACTTATGTTTAGTTTAAACTTTGCAAGTCAATTTGAAATCAGTTCAGTCAGTCAAAATCAATAACGCGTACAGTGACGATATAAAAACGGAAAAAGGAACAGCACAGGGGTCAAACGCAATCTAAATCTAACTTTAATATCTTGTGTAAATGGGCGCACGATGTTGGATTAGTGATAAATTGACTAAAAATAAAATTAATACACATTTGTTCGGCTTACATATCACCGCAAACTACAACGCCGTATGCCAATGTATACATAGGTACTTATTTTTAGGTAGATTTGCCAGAGGATGTGGCAAATCATTAATAATTTTGAGTAATAAGTAGGTATGTATACGATCCTACTTATTACTCAAAATAGTGCCGTAAGTATTATTAAATTTGGGTAAATTTAAGTAACCGGTAAGTTGCGTAACTGTCTTACTGCCGCACTCAGAGTCGTCAATTAATTTTCAGGTTTGATTAAAGTTGCTGCGTCTTATTCTATTGCTATAGCAAATAAAGTGACAGCAACAACTTTAATCAAACTTAAAAGTTAATTGACGTCTCTGAGTGCGGCCGATAAACCTCTATTAACAAATTTAGGTTTCGCATAGATGGGCCTGAAATAAAACTCTTGTATCTCTTCTTTTTAGTCAATAAATACAAATATTTTTTTCAATAAAACTCACCTGTTGCTTATCGCTGTATTTCATGGTGAAATACATGGAGAAACTCATAAACAACAACTTCACCGTGATTGCGACGAACGCCACTATAATAAATGCGTAGCTCATTGTGGCGTTGGACCGTGTCGATCGAGTGGCACAGCGCAGGCCGCCCGGGCCGTGGTCCCAGCAGAACTGCGTTACAACACGACGTCAGCCGAAAGTGCTGATGTTTTTTTTATCAAAGTCAGCTTCAATGCAAGCGGTTCGATACTGTCTAACAAACTGTTAGAATTGACTCAATTTATTTCTATAGATAGATAAGTATTCATTGATTTTACTATCACTGCACTGGTATATTCATTGTTATCTATCGATGATCTTATCGTTTGAATTAAACCCACCATGTACACGTCATCGTCATAGTGTGTTAGGTACTAGCAATATGCATAATTCGACTATTTAAAGAATACTAAGCAAATCGGGAATCGAACTGTCAGAAGATTAAAATAAACATTCAGTGTAACATTCCAATATAGAAAAAAATATAAACGCGACGAATTGAGAACCCTACCTTTTTTGAAGTCAGTTAAAAAAGCCGCACGTAGGTACAGACGGCGATTGACGGGGTTAAGTACGGACAGAGAAGCTTCACTTGTAAAGAAGACGAACTCTCTTTGGTTTTTTATTTGCGAACAACAAACCCTTTTGGCAAATAATGAGGCAAAATGATTGTTTTGGGTAAAAAGGGGGCATCCTGTTTTTATTACTTCTATTTGAATTTTTAATAAGAAAGATAGGAACCTATACCTTAAAAATGTTTTGGCATATTTTCCTTATCATTATGATATATTGTTTTTATTTTTTTACCTTATTAATTGAAGCCAAAAAATACATAGACTCTTAGACATGACCCTTCCATGTCTAAGAGTCTATGTATGTATAGCTCTTAAACCTTCTTAAACTATTGGACCGATTTTAATAAATGTGGTGTTGGTGTCACTTTAGGGGCGTCATTTGATTCATCAAAAATGTGCGAGGCTATTAAAAAATTATAAGGATGCGTCATACTAGTCGCCAGTCGGGTTTTAGTTTTTGAGGTTAGGGTTAGGTTAGGTTTTTGTCTCCCGAATCATGTAGCAAATGTTGCACTATAAAAAATAACTTACGTGTAAAAACACTTATGAACAATTAAAAGAGTGCCTAGTTTTCTAACAGAAACAACGATCTGTATGCGATCAGTGAACTAACGGAGGACACAGAGCGTGAGTGGAAAACCGGCAAGGTTTTAAGTACCTACCTATGACTGTCCTCTGCGTTTCTACTACGGTCAACAGTTCAGTTTTAGTTGATTGAATATTAATTAAGTCGGTAAGCGCATGACTTGGACACGGCTGAACAAATTGGTTAATTTTCATTTACAATTGTTCTATGTTAACTAACTATTAGTTCGAATATGGTTTCTAAAGGAAAGGTGGTCTGTCGGGGTCAGATAGTAGATAGATAAATTACCGCTGGGGAGATTTGGTTTGGCCGCAAATACACCTGCAAGAAATTGCTGCGAGAAATATCCGACAGTGCTGTCCGACAGTGCCTAGTTTTAGTTTACACCTTGCAAGTTTCTTGCAAGTTACTGTCGGACTGGACTGTCGGGACATTTCTCGCAGCAACTTCTTGTAGATGTATTTGCGGCCTTAGAACGTTTACCGTAGCAACATAGACTCCTACTATAATGTCTTAAAATGAAATCAGTTAGTACAAACTAAAGTTTCTTAAAATCTCGCATAGTAGGTGGTACATACTCAGTAAAAGTAGCATAACAAAGGTCATTTAGGTACCTACCTTAATTAAAAAAAAACCGGACAAGAGTATGTCGGGCCATGCTCAATGTAGGGTTCCGTTGCCAATACTACAAATACAAAAAACAATCCGGAAAACCCATAAATATTACTTAGCTAATTTTCTGGTTAAGGTCTTAGCAGATTTTCGGTAATATAAACATTTTATTCATCTGTAACTTAAGAACCAATAAAGTCTACTAGTCTAAAGTTTTCCTTTTAAACTCGTTTTAGGTGTACTTTCATTTAAGATATTTTCCAAGTTTTTAGTAGGTACCTACTTGTAGTTTTGGCTGTAGGGGGTGAGGACACGCAACTCTAGCGAAAATGACACTTTTCAAGTTCAATACTTCCTAAGCAGTCCCCCTAATCTAAAAATTGATATTGACATACATATAAAGTTTTTTGAAGAACTATCCAATAATACCTCATTCGATGTAAAAATATTTTTACCTGTGCTTTACATGTATGGGAGGTACCCTAAAATATTTTTTTCTTACAAATTTTATTATGGATCCTTATGTACGGTAAAAATTTCTATACTTACGTATACAAAATTTTAACATTGTGACACATAGTTTCTGAGAAAAAGTGAGTGTGACATACAGACAGACGGACGGACATGGCGAAACTATAAGGGTTCCTAGTTTGATTAAGGAACCCCAAAAATCTAACTACCTATTAAAATACTTCTTTCACGGCTACTCATGTACCTACCTAGGTTTTGGTACCGAACTAAAATAATATATGGAAAACCAAACGGGTTGTCACTTATGATAGATTATTAGGTCTGTAACATTCTCTCGATTGTTGTCGAGTTCGTGAAACCGTCGTCCGCGGCCCCGTAATGACATTGTCCGCCATTGTACGTTGCCATTGCCTCAAACTTTAAACAGCTGCGCCATCCGAATCTATCAACGAGTTTGCAATGCCGTGACGTGCATGGAATTGAAATACTAAAAACACAGCGATACTCTCTCCACGCCGTTGTTGCCGAGGGCCGCAGGTTCTGCGTCCAGCTTTAATACTCGTAGAGAACCTGGGAGAATTCAGGGCGCTCTCGGTCCTGACACATATGTGTGTCGGCTCCCCCGACCCTGCCGCCGGTCCATTAAGGCAAATGCGCGTAGCGCCGCCATGCTCGCGCCGCTCCCTTTCTACGGATTACGGGAGTAAGGGAATCATTCTCGCAACCGCTCCGCGCCCTCTTTCTGTGTCATTAACGACATACATAAAGAGGTTATTGAGTCCCAACACCTCTCGCTGTCGAGCATCGCTGATACGATGGTCGGCAGTGAGAGGTCTCCACCCACAACGGCGGCTAGGGCGTGCCTTTGGGGCCCTCAAGTCGGTCACACTCGTGGCAACCTGGGGTCGCCTCCCTGCCCGCCACCCGGTGCAGGTATTCCCCGAAGCAGCCGGTCCGGTGAGAACCTGCACCAGAAGGAAGCTGAGTGCCCCATGCTTTCGGGCGACCGACCCCAGCACTCAAAATGGGGGACAGTGGCCACCCTGAAGTCCTCCTTCCACCTCGGGAGTAGGGTAGCCGGGCCAGCCTCCTTGAGCTTCTGTACCTACCTTGGGCTGGGGAACTCGCTGGGCCCTCAAGTCTGCTCGGTACCGATACACCTCCGCGAGAACCTCCGCCTGCAATTCCCACGGAGGGTAACTGGCTAAGAGGGTAGCCGCCACCCAAGACACCGTACGTGACGCGGTTTTAAGTAATAGAGACGCGTCAGATGTTTTGGTTCAGATACGTTTGATGTTATGGCTGGAAACTGTACAATAATCGTGCACAGTTGCAAGGCGGGGAAACGGCCCTGCCTGCTACTGCGGTGATATAAATCTCCAACTAACTGTCTGTTTTATCAGCGTCACGTAATCACCAACCGATCTCTAACTAACAAATTACAAGTTAACACCTTACCTATAAAAACTATATGAAACGTTTCAACGTTTCAAACTGTAGTTAAAGATACCGCCTGACAAACAACGCATACCTACTTAGCATAAACTGTCATCAACCCACCGCCAACTCTCCGACATGTAGTAAAGGGCGATTTCGGAGACAAGGTCTACGTCGAACTAAGGAAAATTGCAGGCAGAAGACACAATAGGAACATAGCGGTTCCCGTATTCCCGGACAACCTTACGCAAGCCGCAGACGGTCATTACCACGAGAGCGTGTTGGGGGTACCGTAGTTGGTAGTGACCGCAGAGTCAACCCGGGACCGCTAGCTTCGTAGGCAGCTACGAAGCTAGCGGTCCCGGGTTCGAATCCCGGTATGGGCAAATATTTGTGTGATGACACATACATACTCGCGATGTATTTGTTCCTGAGTCATGGATGTTTTCTAAAATATCTTGTATGTATTTCTCTATATAAGTATCCCATCAAAAATATAAATGTGAAAATGGGAGGCAAGTTCAATATTAAGAATTCGCCGACAAAATAATTGTGATCTAAATGGATGCCGCAAGTTCTGTAGATAATGAAATTTATTTATAAGAACATAAATATTTTAAAATCAATTTAAAACACAATGTCTTGTTTTTTCTCCTACAACAATGTTTGCTAATTAAAACTTCTTAAATTTTAACAGTCTAATTATTTACACAAAGCAAATATCTTAGGATAAATTGAAGCTCAAGATTTGACTTGGCTAGTTTTCACATACAAGTTCTTATATTTGGCTAATCAAGTACCTTATCGGGAGAAATACCTAAATACCTACCTACTTACGTGTTTCGCAACATATTGCTTAGAGCTATGTAGGTACCTACTTGTAATTGATAATTCCCGGCACTTGCTTACTTATTATTGGTTGTCTAAGTTTTATAAATAATCTGGAATACTCGTACAAAACGATAAAAGCGACCTTTCATCATGGAACCTATTCTCATGCGAAAGAAAAAGTTTTTGCTATAATTCGTCAGGTCAGGTCAAAAACGTTTGTGAAGGTGTATTATAATAAAGAATACATTTATATTATTAAAGTCTTCATCGTTTCATCACTCAGCAGTCTGTTAAAAAAATCTGGACCCTAAATGTTGTTGGTGACATCTGACTCAGGGCAAGTGCGTTATATGACTGACAAATACGGCGCACTTGCCCATGTCGCGATTTGTTAGAAAATTACATCAAATTTAATGCCTAACAGGCATCTAACAGGGAAATACAAAAAGAAACAAAGTTAGACATACGAGTATCAACCGTGTAATCACTTTATTGGATTGCTGCAAAACGTTCAATATTTAATAATATATTATTATTATTATTATATTTATTTTATATTTAATGATTCATATCGGTTAAATAAACGTGGTCATCTCTGTTAGCAGGTATAAATAAAATTAAACTAAATAAATAAGGCGGATATATCAAATTTATTCAATAGAGCCATCTGGGAGCGCGACCTGTCAGCGTGTTTTTATACTAAGTAGCTGTCTCATCGTAGTTTTTGATATTTTAAGAGTAGGTAGATGCACTTGCCCCATGGGCGCACTTGTCCCACCTGACCTTAACACGGTATGGTATATACTTCCCCGGGACTCAAACTATCTCCATACCAAATTTCATCTAAATCGGTTCAGCGGTTTGAGCGTGAAGAGGTAACTGACAGACCGACAGACAGATTTACTTTCGCATTTATAATAATAGTAGGGATAATATGGATAACCTAAACGCGCACGTTTTTGACGAATCATTATGACACCCCAATTATTAAAATCCGAATCAATCCGGTACAATCCGATTTTCGATCACACATACATACATATCTACATAGACTCACTTCCTAAATCACTTACCTTCTTTTGGCTTCGCTCAGTTGGGTAAAAATACTTACAAGTTACAATGACGTATCAACATAATAAGCAACGTTATCATTCCCCGTCAGCGCATCGAAGAACGAAGTAGATGGATGGCTTTCGTGGTCGAGCAGGTCCGAACTCCAAGGACAGTCTTGGTTGGTGCTGCCACAGCACAGGTCAGAACTCCTGCCGTGGTCGTCGGTGCCATTGACGCTCTGCTGGTCGAGGCTTTCCACCGACTCCGTCGTCGTTGGCGCCGAGCTAACCGAGTCCCTTCGGTTAACCTGGACAAGTAAAAAACCATGACGTATAGGTATCGGCATCAGAGTTGTCGTCACGCAAACAACACCATGTTATGTATTGACAGCGGAATTTTGTTCACATTCACTCCTTCGTTCATTCACTACCTTTGTTGCAGGCAGCTGTGTGCGTAATCATTCACTTCAACTCTCGTGCCGACACCTATACTACCTAATCTTTTGCGTAATAAAGGAATGCCTTATAAATTTAGTCCTCGTAACAGTCGTAAATATAAACAATCTGACTGATCAGCCTTATTTTTCTTACACGGAACACTGTGTAACCTAAAATTTTATAGAGTAGGTATATATGTAGGTAGTATTAAAACATAGAATCTACAACAATTTTACGTTGGCCTGTATTAAGAGGATGTGAGTTGACGGCTTTCCATACAAACGGCGATAACGTTTTCCATCCCCTAAAAAGTTGACCGAATTCTACCAATTTTTGATATGTGGTCAGTCAGAACAAAAACTATGTCCGTACGTTTAGTTTTTTTCAATATACAGGGTGACTGGATATTCGATACATTCCTTTTAAGGAGGCATAATAGAGCTCATTTGGAGCAAATTAGGTCATGTAGTACCCTGGCCGAAAATTATTAGTTTCGGAGATATTTGAGATTTTAGGTTTTTTTCGAAATTGCGGAACATGTTCGAAAAAAAAGATATAAAAAAATAATTTGCCTTTTTTTAATGCACTTTAATGTATTTTCTGAAAACTAAAATGTCAGCGATTTCATTTAATGGACAAAAACCTAATCACATAATGCTACATGTCATGTTATTTACTAAAGCTCCAATAAAAAGACACAAAAAAGTAATTACTTCATTAAAAGACAGTGTTTTTTTTAATAAATGTATGACATGCAGCGTACAAATCACTGGAAAAACTTCCTTGGTTTACTAGCTATCTAATAAATAATAAATATTCAAAATAAGCTAGTACTAATTAAAACTAAGAAGTACATTTCTTATGAATTTCCATTACTCTTGTTCCTGGTACGAACTCTTCAGAAATCAGTATTTATCTTCAGATGCATACTTTAATGGCCGATATTATTGCACAAGAGAACTAAACTTAATTAATTAAAAGATAATTAAGAAAGTGCCGCGGCCTGAGGCGGTGCGCCGCACCGCTCCGTGTATTCCTTACATTACGTTATCACATCTTACATGACACTCAATTTTATTGCCAATATATAAAATCAGGCGCTAGTAAAACAAAGGAATTATTTTATAAACTTACTCGTATTATCGACGTTTACGACTTATTTCTAACTAATAACTAATATAAAAAGTGCGACTGTATATATGTTTGTTAATCAGACGTGCGGTCATAATCCGAAAAATGTGTCCTTTGTTTTAATACAAAAACCAAGTTAAGCTAGAAATATCAGTGTTTAATGCAGAGAAGTGTCCTGTTTAGTGTCATGGCACTCATGGCTGTATCGTTTGGTATTTTATTTAATTAAAGGGACATTTTTTTTACCTGATTATTATATTTGATAGTAAACATCAAAGATCCAACAAGGAACACGAGTTGAAGCACTAAGATAACGCTGAACACCGACACGAACACCGATAGATACATGCCGCACGCGACTCGCAGCGAGGTTGCTTTAGGAACTCATCATGGTGGAGACTGAAAATCCTACATTTAGTTTGCTACATATTTTTAAAGAAAATGCTATTTACTCACGTAAGTGGGCGGTGTCTCGTGTACTGATAACAGGGATTTATTATTAGGGTTATGTATTCAAACGATTACTGTCTGTAAAAACATTAGTGCAAAAAAAAAATCTACCTGCACCGCGGCTAACGCTTGCTATTCCAACAATTGAAAATGATTGACGGACATGACATTTTTTTGATCACTGCTCAGGAGAATCGATTAGCTTTGTCTGAGATATAAATTGAAAAAAAAAATAGCATTTTAATACTGAACCCACTTTATGTCCATCCAACTTATACTTTGGTTACTGCTTTTTTCGTTATCGTCTGATTACAATAAAGATAAGAAAGAACCAATAATCGCCTTGTGATGATATAAAAAACGTGGCATCATTATCAAACATTGAAAATACAATTATATTAGTAAACATATTACTGAATTATTTCAATATGTTTCGCAATTAACCGTAGCTATTTTTCTTCTGGGTCCAGATTACGTCTTCAAGGGTTAGGTTCGTAAGGACTAGATTGCATAACGACTATATAAGCAAAACTTCGTTGTTGCATAACGACCAGCTAAACAAAACACCTTTTTTTGTACAATGCCTTAGTAAGCAAAATGTCTAGGTTGTGAGTAGGTAATGACTAAAGCGTGTGCTAGACGGTTTGAAACCACGGTTTTAAACCAAGTGTGGTAGTTTGAAACCATCTAGACAGTGGTTTCAAACCAAATTTCGCAAGGGCGTTTGAAGGTCATGCGTAATTTGGTTTGAAACCAATGTCTACATGGTTTCAAACTACCGAGGTCACTTGGTTTGAACCGTGGTTTCAAACCGTCTAGCACACGCTTAAGGCGTCATGGTTGTAAAATGACAAACTAGTCGAGATAAACAGTCGGGTAAAAACTTTGCGATGGGACAAATATTTTAGAAGGAGTAGCTCTATCTGATTCAAACCTTCTGAACTGTTAAATGAACCCCAAGATGAACGAGCATGAGCAGAAATGCAACGATTAAGAAATCGCATTTCTGACGGAAGGTAGGCCGCTACCTACCTTGAACTCTGTACAGTTTTTTTTTAATATAATAAAGATAAAAGATATATTTTCAGTAAGTAGGCCGCACGGGCACTTTTACCCGTATAAGATTTTTGCAATGCACATGAAAATTCTAAATTTTTTACAGGAAGTACCAAAATCGCTGTACGTGTGCCTATAATTTCACAGGTCCTGACCTGATGACAATGGGACCAGCTGGAACATATACTCTTTCAAACAAAAAAATTGAATTTCAAATCGGTTCAGCCGTGTTTGAGGAATCAGGTAAGTAACATACATAAAAATATATATATATCCCAACGAATTGAGAACCTCCTCCTTTTTTTGAAGTCGGTTAAAATAGCTTTGTTCTCCGGGAATACCGTCTTAATTGCCACAGTTTTACAGCCGCTTTTAAAACCGGCACTGTCGTGTCAAGTTGCGAGGTGACTATTAACAAAACGTCAGGGTGCGAGTTAATGGCTACCCGCCGGTGCCGACTCGGCGGCGCCGCTGCCGCGACAGAAGAGCGGCGGCAAATTGGAGACAAAAGGCTAACAGCTCGATACAATATCAGTACGGCCTTTATAAACAACAAGGAAAATACATATTTTTAAAAACTTGTAATTAATAGCTCGTAACAACACTTCATCCCTTGATGTATGTACATTATATATTTTCAGCGTCTAATATCTTGTGTAGGGGAAAAGTGGGTTCGTGAAAACCAGGGATGGTCACATTAGCCGCCCCTATATTTCAAGCTTTTCTTTGTATATTTTACAATTTTAAGTAACAATTACTTTCTTTAGAATACGTAGTGAAAGTCTGTATAATCTAAGTTGATAAAACTAAAAAATGTTAAGTGTTTTTTTGGGTGGACAATGTTACCCCCCAAGGCTAAAGTAACCCGTGTTTACTGTACACTAGTAACTCTAGTTTAGACAAAATGTATCTGCATATCTATTTAGGCCTAACAATATTTTGAAATACGCATGTTAGTTAATTCATAGTCAAGTTTTTTTCTTTATATCAGTAACTATATCTTTAGATCTTTATTTAACCTCTATGTATTCAATACAACTTTGTTTGTACCTTTTTATGAAATTAAATGATTTGATTTGATTTGATTGAATTTAGTGCTTCGTAGTAACCATCCCTGGTTTTCACGAACCCACTTTTCCCCTACACAAGATATTAGACGCTGAAAATATATAATAGTCAAACTGGGAACCCTTATAGTTTCGCCATCTCCGTCCGTCTGTCTGTAAACTTACTTTTTCTCAGAAACCAAGGAATAATAATAATAATAAAAAAAATTGTTTATCGTACAATAATACAGAAAATGTGTAGTTACATTTAATTAAGGCTAGGTTTGAACATTTTGTCGCAGTGGATTGATTGAATCCCTAAACTAAGTAAAAACTAAAAACCTGTGACATAGGGTCTAGAGTTTCTCCAAGGAAAAGTTCTTACAAGTTGGCAAAAGAGTTTGGAGTGTCACAAAGTTTAAATTTTGTATAGGTACGTAAATAATTTTTTACCGCGCACATAGATCAATAATAAAATTTGTAAGAAAAAATATTTTAGGGTATCTCCCATACATACAAAAAAGGTAAGTATTTTTTTTTTATCTTATAATTATAACATCGAATGAAATATCATTGAATAGCTCTTAAAAAACCGGTTGACTGTTTAGGAAATATTGAACTCGAAAAGTGTAAATTTCGCTAGAGTTGCGTTTCCCCCACACATATGCATACATCCAAAACTACAAACAAGTACTAAAAATCTGAAAAATAATCTTAAATTAAAGTCATATAACGAATTTAAAAGGAAAACTATCACGACTAGGTAGACTTTATTGGTTCCTGAGTTACGGACGACTAAAATGTTTATACCTAACCAAAATCGGCTATGATAACTTTGAATAAAAAATTTGTACTCAATATTTATGGTTTTTGGAGATAGTTTTTTGTTGTATTTGTAGTAATGGCAACGGAACCCTACACAGAGCATGGCCCGACATGCTCTTGCCTGGTTTTGATATGCTGACCACCGCAAGCAGTGCTCAGGCTTAAGATCGACTGACGAAAGCTCACTGACGAAATCGAACGAACGCTTTTTACTGGGTTACCTAATACTGACTTAGGTAATGACAGATTTTAATCAAATATTGATCGAAAATGTAAACAATCATCAGTGGAACATTAGTACGTGTCTGTGACGCTTATCCAAACCTACGCGTCTAGTACGTCCGTTTCGCTTCATGAGATTCTTCAATGTGGGGATGACTATAATGACGTGGGATTATGGATTGGAATATAGGATCCGTTCACTTAACCAAAAGTACGTTTAGCAAATGTATCATGTTACACAAAAACGTATTTTCGCTTAAACCGTTACACATTGCATAGACATATCTTAGAATAACATAGGTTAGGTCAGGTTAGGTTAAAAGCTCGTGTCGGCCCGTGTTGGGCGCACCCATAGGGAGGTGTCGATCTTAGCCACCTACGGCGGCAGTAGCGCAGGTGGTCGGCCACATACGCCGTTTAGGGCTGGAGGCGGCTTTGCACAAACCCACCCTGGTCCCTGGACCCTGGTCTTCTATGGGCTTCCAAACGCGCCTCCTGATGGAGCGGAGATCGTGGTTCCTCTATCGCTGTTGGGTCGACGATGAAATACCTGGGACTCGTCCTCGACAGCAAGTGGAGGTACGACGAGCCGGAGCATTAAGACGCATCCTCACCAACCTGGGAGGTCCTGGTGGAGCGTGCCGACGCCTTTATATTGGTGTGGTGCGCTCCATGGCGCTCTACGGAGCGCCAATATGGGCGGACGGACTTTGTAACCACAATTTGGCCCTCTTGTGACGTCTGCAGAGGGCCATGGCGCTCAGGGCAACTCGAGCATATATATCGCACCGTGTCGCATGCCGGAGCGTGCGTGCTCGCCGGCTGTCCGCCGTGGGACCTGTACGCCCGAGTCCTAGCGACGGCTTAAACCGCGTATCGACTGCTTTCGAACATTGGCGCGCGCGGCGGCCGGGAAGACGGGAGGCAGGGTCGACCCTGGAGTGCGCAGTCGATACGCGGCTTCACTGGAGGAGCGCTGTGATGAGACAGGAGAGCAACCAACCGCATCCGCAAAAGAAAGGTGGAGACATAGGGCCCACGACGACCTCTTTCGGCAGTGATCGGCGAGGCTGGAGATCCTGGGAGCTAGCCGGGAACTATTGGCCGCTTTTCAGCCCGTCCTTAGAGACTGGGCAGATAGAAAGCACTGCGCACCCTCGTACCGCCTCACGCAGATTTTAACCGGGCATGGATGCTTTGGAAAATATATGTGTGAGGTAGGGGAGCCGTCGCCATTGCGGAGGAGGTGCCGTGCCGTGGACACAGCCCAACACACGCGAAAGATGTGTCCAGCTTGAGCGGAGCCTCGCGCGGCGCTGCCGCGGTGGTAGGCGGGGGGGATTGGGTGCAAGAAGGTCACTGAAGGAAGATGCCGAGCGAGGGCACGAGGTTGACCCCGAAGTGCTGCCGATACGCCGCAGGCGACCGGGTCGGCGGCGGTTGACTTGCGTCAACCGCATCATGATACCATAACAATAGACCGGGAGGTCTGTCACCTGTAGTAAGAGGTCCCGAGGTAGGAGGCCCCTGCAGTGCTCCAGGATGTCATCAGCGGAGTAAGCGAGGGGGCTGGTAGAGTCCCCCACCCCAAGGCAAATCCACAGGGTAACCGCGCCACTAGGGAGGGCTACGTTTTGGTGCTATAGCGGTCCCGTAGTCCCCTCTTGTCAAAAGCGACAGGTGGAACGGCCCGGGGTTTTAGTCCGTGCAAGTCGGACATAACCCGCCCTGGCCCCCGCTGGGGAGGGTATGCACAGGCATTCCCCCGAGGAAAAAAAATGGTTAAACTTGTCACTACGCAAAACAATTAAATGGTGCGGCGGGAATGAAATTTTGCAAAATGATCCAATTTACCAAAGATGAGTTGGTGAACTATTTGTGAACCTGGGATTTTATGTAATGGTGCTGAAGCTATGTGGTTATTTGACCTGTTTGCTCTACATTCGTCTTGGAAGTTAAATTGTGAAAATAAGTTACCGTTCCTCTACATACGTGACGGTGAGTTAACTTCGCTTAATTTTTTTGGACACAGAGTGCAAATACAACGTGTTATTACTAAATTAAGATACCTATGTTATAAAAAAAATACGTGTTTTAAGCGTACCTAGAATACCTTACCTTAATATTCTAGTTGCAATGCATTATCTTCTAACAAAATAATAATTTGATACAACCAAGTTGATTACTTTTTCGCTTTGGACCCATCATACATTTTACACAGCGACAGATAAGGAGTACCTAACCAACTAACCCTTATAATCTGTGGTAGGCACAGACCTAACCAATAGCATTGCGTTAATTTGACACTTGGGTGGGTGATTTCCCTGAGGGCGGAGGGGAGGTCGGGTGACGTCGGGTGGGGTCGGACGGCCTGGGCGCCCGGCGGGCGGGGCGGCGCGGCGGCACTTGTTGAGGCTTGACATGCCGCGACTGTGCACTGGGGCCGCGCAACAGGTCTATGCGTGTTCAGGTTACGGTCCAAATTAAAGGTACATCTCTATATGATGAAAGTTTCTTAATGTCTAATCAATACTAATATAATCATAGCGCTCCTCGAGCCTGTGTGTATTTTGGTTATACTCGAAGCAGCCGCTGAGTTACTAGTAACATAACTTTGATACGATGTTTTTCACTGACCGAGGTCTGCATCATACCGGTCTACCTTGGTGCGCTAGAGATTTGCTAGCTTGCTACATTGGTTCGCAGTAAAGCAGTTAAACCAGCATAGCAAACCGAATAAAGCGCAAAAAGTGTTTCGTATCGGTTACTCCAGTTCGAACTCGCCTTTGTCACACTTGGAGCACTGCTGATAGAAAATAATGTACGTGTTTTGTCTTGCGGGTTTAAGTGGAGAGTGGACCGCGAGCAGCCCGCGGCGCGGGCGCTCCGCCGGCGCGCGAGGCTCGCGCCCGCCACTCCACTCCACTCCGAGACGCGCGGCGGTCGCGCGCACGACTCGTGCCTCCGTCACTTTTACTCGATTCAAATTCGCAGTCCGTGCCCGCACGCAGACACTGTCACTTTCGACCCACATCATCATTCGGTATAAACCATGATAACACAGTGAATTCTAAGTGAAGTGCACCCTTAATCTAAGCTGATCACAACGGCACAAGGTAAGTTTAACTGGTAATCAGTATCAAAATTAAGTCTACGTGTCCATTCCAAATACTAAGTGAAAGGCAAACTCTTTGTTGTTGAATTACGTGACTATAACCTGACAGCTAACATTGACTTGATTTAGGGCACTCGAAAAGAGCAAGCACTTTTTATGACCTATATTCTTAATTTACCTTAATTACGCCTCAAGTTTTACAAACGTATTTTATTGATAACAGGGAATGTTTTCTTGCCACCGTGAAAATGTACGACCAAATTGTGAACCCTTTTATCTTTATATTACTCTTAAGTATAGTTTTAAGCAATTATAATGTAAACGATGGCAGTTTAATGTTTAAGTAAAAATCTAACGACCCTCCGACAGTGATAGTAAACATCGACTATGTATTTACTGTTTATCTTTGTTTCTTTACGGAAAATTAATGGCACTTTTTTTAATCACTGAATCTGAAAGCTGAATGTAGGGGTAACAATCTTACAGCTATAGTAAAAAAAAATTAAATAAACGTTTGGAATAGCAGACGGATAATTCTTTATTTTCTACCGCTCCAGGTAAATAATGTTTAAAACCGTAAAACCGTTTAAAATTTAACGTTAGAACACCTTTCTGTGCTTTCTTACAGAGCGCATTTCGAGCACGGTGTCATTCATTGTATGAACGAGTATATTAACTTCAATTTACACCAACTATTGAGAGGACGGATGCAGCTTGAAAATCAGATCCTACCGTACTTAAGTAGGGATAAACTAGAACCGGTTCCACTAAAAATTGCACATTGCTACTCTTAATGACGCTCGTAAATCAATCGCGGTTTATCCCATAGAGAGCTATAGCAGTAATAAGTTCTTCCTCGCTCTAGTGCAAACGCTCCATAACGCTTGAAACTACAGTTCGCTCCGCTCGTAATCGCGTTTTAATTTTACTTAGACTGGTACATGGGTACGTAAGAAAACAATGTAATGTTGTAGTCTTAACTCTCCTAAAATTAAAAATGCGAAAGTATTTGTTTGGCAGTTATTCTTCGGGAATACTGATAAATAAACTTTTCAAGGACAGAGCCACGGGCTTCATTCACCCTTCACATTTCAACTGCGCGAAGGGGTTGGTAAAAAATTTAAAGCGCGTAGGCGATGTGTTTTGTTTGGACTTCATTTTATGGTTATTTCGGTTTCAATTTATATTGCATAAAATTAAGTATGACTCTTACTTTATTCATTGACTTGATAGTTGTAAATGCTTAGCCGTAACATCAATTAATATTAATACTCACTTCAAAAACTTAAAGCTGTGCCTAGACTTTTTTTGAATGTGCTTTTTTGTTTATTAATATGAAAATGCGCGAAACAAAAGAACTTGCGTCCCTCTCTAGTACGTCGCGGTAAACAATAGACCTTCAGTTCGTGACCCGTGGAAATCTTGTGATTAAGGATATTTAAACAGTAGTTTTTGGTATGGGTACGTCCCAAAAGTAGCTTTCTTATCCGCTACTTCAGATGTAGCTGTGCCAGAAGCCATTGTTCTTAATGTGTAAAGCGATTTTCATGAGTTTCAGTCTCAAAACGAGGTCTCACTTCTACTTTGGTTTAGCCCATCTTGCATGTATTAGACGACGCGGTTAGCCTAGTTAAATATTTGTATAATGAGCGCGAGTATTTTTTCCTGAGTCATGGACGTTTTCTATATATTTAAGTATGTATTTCTCTATATAAGTATGTATATCGTTACCTGATACCCATAGTACAAGCCTAGAGCTTAGTTTGGGAATAGGTCAATTTGTGTGAGATTTTCCCTGATATTTATTATATTTATTATTTATTTATATATCGTAATCATATTATTGTCAGTGAGAGCTATTATGACGCCAACAATATGATTACGATGTTTTAAAGTATTTTTAACAACTTGGAATAGAGCCGCTAATTTCAGACATCTTTAGTTTTGTGTTAAGTTTCGTGAGTTGCGCCACTATATATATTTTTTTAGTTTCTTTCAAACATATCAAAAGTAATACCAAAAAACAATTTGTTTTTTTCCAGGTATTTTTAAACAATGTGGTAGTTTCCCTATCTGGATAAATAACTCTCTAAAACTATGAAAGTACAGTATTTACATGTATAAATATATTTCCTAAGTTAACCTAACGATAATTATAGGGCAACGCATACAGCTACCAAACAGATTTTTATCAGTAAAACCGGTCATAAATTCACTCGATGTTAACATGTATTAACATAATCAGTTAGATTTATTCATTGCTATCGCTAAAACAATAAAATCATTATCAAAAATTATATTATGCGATATTTTTGTAAACACTAGTTACTTAAGGTCATTTAAGTATTTGTCTCGTTACCGATTACACGTGGTACCTTGTAGTTTATGTTGGTAAAATGCCAAATTACGAGTACTAACTATCTTGTAGCTTCACACACACATATTGTTGAAACTACGGAAATACCTACTGAAAAAATCTACACTGGCCCGCAAAACTAAGTATCACACTTTTAAAATTTCATTTTTTTCGTAACTATAGAAGTTAAGAGATTTAAAATAAAAAACGTTTTATAGAAGTTTTTATCAGCTTTCTTTCCAACTATAACTAAAATAAACAGCAACATTTTCAACATAAAAAAAAGATAAAACAATAAAATAGCCATTTATAGTTATTGCAATTTTAAAAGTGTGATACTTAGTTTTGCGGGCCAGTTTGTTTAGGTACGACACCAAATAACGTTTGGAATGTCAAATCTCAAAGAAAACTTTTTAATACATTGTGAAATTAAATTCAGTGTCCAAATTTTGGGGGTTAAATCAGTAAGTCATACCGACCAACTTTCACTATACTATGCGACCAACCCCGAAATCGCGAAAAAAATCGACCCTCCCATACATTTTGGCTAGTCTAGTAGTTTAGTATGGAAGGGTCGATTTTTTTTCGCGATCTCGGGTTTGGTCCCATAGTGAAAGTTTGTCAGTATGACTTAATGATTTAACCCCCAAAATTTGGACACTGAATTTAATTTCACCCTGTATATTAAAGTAAAACAGACATCTCAGTGATAAACAAACTGCCTGTTTATAAATGATGTTAAACAATATTAAATTGCATCGAACATCGTTGGTTACAACCATCATGACAAAAGTTCAAAACATAATATCGTGGCTGGCTGAGTCGCTCTGTAGCTAACAAGAAAGTTTTGTCTTGTCCTATTTGTTAGTGAACATAAAATAAAACAGTGCAGTAGCAATAAGAAGCTGGCCGGCCGGCGCGGCGCGGAAATGGCGGCCGCAGCGAAAGTAGTGCGTTCACTTCACTCTCGGCTTCGCCGTCGCGGGCTTATCGACGTTCGGTTCACACACGGCTATTATCGTTACGTCTTCCACGTCATCGGCCTAACGACATTTCTCGTCATATTAACTTTCACGCTAAATGTTAATTTACTCCATTATAAATTCTCTTCATAGGTTGGCGCTGCTATACACATTCGAATAAAAAACAATATTATATAACTGTTACTTTTGATCCAATAAAAATCTATTTGAAACGCTACGGTCGATATACCAATAATATCACGATGTTTAGTTGAATATTTCGTTATTAAGTCACTCGGGCGGTGCGGAAATAGGGATGATGACTGGGTAAAGAAAACGAAATTATATTTAGTCCGTCACAGTTATATTATAAAAAAATATTGGACACGTGTTTTATAAAAACACAAGTTCGGGTGTAGGGGCTCGTGACGTCAAGTCTGTGTAAAAATTGTACCAAATTGTATCAAGACGTCACGTCATGTGTCATTGACATTTCAAAAATGTTAAGAAAATTAGCATTCCCCCCTTATCTCCGAAGTTTATGAACTGAACAATTTGAAAAATTTCTAATTTATAATAAATTTAATTAATAAATTTAATTAAATTAATTTTTAATTTTATTTATACAAAATTTAAAAAATTATAGTTTTCGAGAAATTGACAAAAAACTTTCAAGATCTGTACCTACACGGAGAAAAAAATCTAGTTACGTGTAACAGAATATTGTATTATATGTGACAACTATACACACATTTTACACGTTCATATAAAATTCAACTTCTGTACAACATAATTTCTAGTACCTATTACCATTTACCACTAGGTAAATCGTAGGAAACTAATTTTGTGTAGTATACAAAATATGTTGGACGCTAAATGCATATTTTACTCTGTAACTATTAGATAGTAACCACTACAATATCAAAGTTTTCGTGCACTAGAATATTTTAACTAGAATATTTTAGTATTAGCAAAAATATGACTTGTTGTCATTAAAATAAAATCTGTTAACCATAGCTGAAATCTGTTTTCCTACACCAGAATCATAACTACAATAAAATCTGGTAATATTGTAAAATATTTTTTTCTCCGTGTACTAAAATTTAGGCAAGTCAAAATGGATCTTATTGCTTACAATTAAAGTATATAAAATAGTATATTTTTGAAGTACGGACTTAAATACGGAACCCTCGGTACGCGAGTCCGACTCGCACTTGACCGGTTTTTTGATTATGTGAAAAAAGAAAAAATACGTGTCCAATACTTTTTGATAATCTACTTGATCGACAAAGAAAAAAAATTAGTCATCATCCCTATTAATGAGATCGAGTCTTAAAATTCTTATCTCCCATAGGAAGGAACTCTTGTTAGAGCCCTATATGCCTGATAATGTTCTTATTTTTAACTATATCTGTTGTCATTTTACGATTGCATTTTATATTTATAATTTAACATGTATCTCTTGTAACAGTGTGTTACCGATTAACATGTTTGGCTAGACTGTAAGTGTTAATTGTACAAAATAAATAAATAAATTAGTTTGGGAAGGATTGTCAGAAAGCTCGCGTCCTCGTTGTATAAACTTCAAACACTGAGGCGATGCTAACTTAAGTACTAACAGCATAGCTGACCTCTAGTGAGCTTATTGCAAGGTGTCAAGATTTATAAAATGGTCAGTTAACTTCAATCAATCGGTGGAGCTCACGTCAGTTCCACACATTTCTTTTATTTTCTAAAACTGTAGTGCTCGGTAGAAAGCCACACGTAGGCTTCGACGCGTTACAGTTTGACCCAATTTCGAATAGATTAGGGGCTATGATTGAGATTGAATAAAAGATAGGTATCGCAATTATAATTTGCTATGGTAGGCAGCTCTTATTAACCAGAAAACAAAGGCTGTAACGCAGAAAAATAATATAGTTTAGAAAATACTAGAAGACATTGTGGAATAGAGGCCAATAACACGATGGCGCTTCAACTAAGCGCTACTATTATGGCATTATTGATGAAGCATTGAAGACACATACATACTACTATGGCGACGAATACGTATGGTCCTGCACGACTTATCGTAAACTATCGTAACAATGACTTATCAATTAATTGTGGATGTAATTTAATTATTTTTCCGCTGCACAACCTTGACACAAGCAGGCCTTAAGCGACAGCAAAACAATATCTCCCGTATTACATGGATTGTTTAATGTTTAGCCAGCTGACACTTTGTAACGTGGACGACATTCAAAACAGCTTGCGTGTACTTAAATTAAAATATATTGATACATGTTTTTGCACATGCGCGTATTTAAAAACGTTCTTTCAAACGACGCGATTAAAATGATCGATGAAAGAAAAATTGACACAGATGTACTAGAAATAGCGTCTAGTAAATTATTGATTATAACGACCCGCCCTCGCTTCGCTTCGTTTAAAATAAGTTAAAATATAGCCCAAGTCCACCCAGGAGGACATTCTAAATACTGGAGAAAGAATTTTAGAAATCGCATAAATAGTTCCGGAGATTACCCCCTACATCCAAACAAACAAATAAAAAAAATTACAAACTTTACTTCTTTATAAACTGTTAGCAAGTGGCTCAACAATGCCGTGGTGTGATTACACGTAACATAAGTTTTGAAAGTGTAATTTACTTTGTCTTCGTAATAATTTATTTACGGCTCTACTATTTTCACTGATCACATCTTTAGGCTTTAGCCGACCAGGCCTCGTCCTCTCGAGGGGTAGAGGTTCTACCATTGTGTTTAAATATTATTCCTATTGTAACCATTTCATATTTGAGAACAGTATTTAAATGTAGGTATACTATATCCGGTCCTTGTGGTGCAGGACCGGTCCTTGTGGCAAACCTTGGGGGATGCCTATGTCCAGCAGTGGACATCTTTCGGCTGAAATGATGATGATACTATATCCAAAGATACCAAATTACCTAATATTTATACATTCAATAAAGACGTCTCCATGTTTAACCAATCGGTTTGCTAGGGTCTATTAGTTAGGCTAGAACTCTAGTAGTGCGTAGAACTCGTCGACGAACTCTGCTGTTGTAGAGCTAATAATTACTCTCGAGTTAATTAAAGTCCTGTGTGCTCTAGTGGCACTAGCACAACAATGGGGGAGATCACGGCACGGCAGCGGTGAAAGTGCCTGGCCGGACGCGAAGGCCGGGCCAGCGACCGGTCTGCGGACCGGACCCGCATTAGTGCTAAATGTCAATTAAAGGCCAAACTCCATGGCCCTTGTATTTGTTAACTTGCGAGTCTGCGTCAACAAAATGAATGAAATGTCACAAACGGATCCCTTAATCGAATTGTTTTCACAGACCTGCAACATTTTTGGAAGACCTATCCAACGACCTACACTGGGGCGAGAAAAAAAAACATCCCCATTTTACGTGTAGGGGAAGAACCATAAAAAAAAAATCGAGATTTTATTTTACTTTGTTGGCGTGACTAATATGTATATTCATGCCAAATCAGCTTTCTAGTACTAAGAGTCTCTAAGCTAAGCAGCGGACGAACGGAAAGACGGACAGACGGACGGACATGGCGAAACTATAAGGGTTTCTAGTTTGACTACGGAACCCTAAAAAGCCCACGCGGATATACTCTAATTGATTTCAAAAAGTTCAATTAATTTGTCTCCTAATTTGTCGAGATTGTAGTGATCTAAAATCAATTTTCGCCAAAACCAGTTTGAATATTTTGTAATCATAATCGTGTCGGTAAGAGACATAAACGACTTGTATTAAATCAGGTGTTCGGCCGACACTTCTGACGCAAGCGATCTACCTACGTTTGAATTAAAACAATAATGATTGTTGAAAACCCATGTAAATAGTCAATGCTAACAATAAGCGTCTATAATGAATGGTTTATTCTTCGCGATGCATTGGTTTTCTACAGTGTTCCATAACATGCAAAAAAAAACAAAGTCAAAAAATGGTCTTGTATTAAGTCATATCACTCATATCGTTTTTAAACGTAGTTTTACATTGGCCTTGAGATACGCTTCTTGTTTACTTAAATAAAACATATTAGGTAAAGGTGTTTTGTTCTAGGCGAGGGTTTTGATCTCATACTTTGAAAATGAAGATAATTATTTCTTTGAAGCTTTGTTATGATAGGGATAGGGCAGAAATTCCCCTGGAAGATGAGCAACTGGCAACGTATCGTATCAAGTACGCTGGTCAAACCGGCTTAGGCGAGCCAAGTACGTATCTGACCCGAAAAGCCGCAAGTTGCCAACATGCCCGTGGGCAGGGACGGGGAAACCCTTTCATTTGATTAACCCTATCGATAGGGTAACCCTATCATTTGGTTACCCAATCGATGTGGTTACGCTATGATTGTGTTACCTGAACATTAGGGGAACCCCTTTGAACTAGTTAACTGCTTCTGTAGAGCTTACCAAATTCAAACTACCGAAAGGTAGTTTAATATTTAAGCACTTAGCATTAGCTGGGTATTACCCTATTGTTCGCCGTTATCTTTTTTGGGCATTCAGGCGATCTCTGATCTCTGTCTAGTCGCTACCCATTTAATTGTTAGATAGCGCAATAATAAGTCGAAACACTGGCGCATAAAGAATAAAACAACTTGAAACCGTTCGATTAATTTTAAAAAGGTTAGATTATTAGGGTATTGGGATCGGGTTAGCGCTTAGTCGAATTAACTATATATATCGTTTGGTTGCCCTTTCATTGGACTAAGTCGACGATATAGTCTTAGCGCATCCTTGGGGTTTGTAAAAACTTAAGTCTATCAAATACCCTATATCAAAAACCCCTTTAATGATAAGTGGTTCCAGTCCCTGCCCGTGGGGTCAAATTATACGACAAAGAGCACGCCGACCTCGCTTTTATTGTTTTTGAGAATAATGCCACTGAAATAAATAGGTTATTTCAGGTCATAACATCGAATATTTCTTCAACTGAGTCGTACATCAAATTATAATTCGGAAACATCACGTACTGCCTGTGCCCTTTCTATTGACTTCGGGATGTCTGTTGTTGGACCTGATCTCCTTAGACCTCCACAACAAAGGCGCAAGCTCCTCGCGTGTATTGGATTAAGGTCGGCTAAAGCAGGATTGATGTTGTGTACAAACATACGATTTAAAGGCTATTGTGTAAATGCACCCCGTAAAATAACAAGTAGGTATATTAAAAAAAAGTATAGTAAAGTATAGTGAGTAGCACAAAACCGGCCGTCGTGGAGATCCTTGGGGAAGGCCTATGTCCAGCAGTGGACGTCTTTCGGCTGATATGATGATGATGATGATAGTAAGTATTAGTAAAGCCTGCGTGCAAAAGGTCTCATGTAACATAGGATATGACAATATTACTGTCTATATTTCTTACCTACCTTTAACTACCAAACTAAGTAGCGGCTTAGACAAGACACCTAAGCTCCAAATTTCATCAATATACATCTTGTAGTTTTTGAGTAAAATGCCGGACGGACGGACGGACATGACTAAACTATAAGGGTTCCGTTTTTGCCATTTTTGCTACGGAACCCTAAAAATTGATACGAGTACTCGTACCTAATCGCGCACGAATTGAACGTATAGCTAACAACTTCAAAAACATAATCGCGCTCGATTGTGCGTAAAAGCCTGTGATACAGGCTTACGCAATCCTTTACGCTATCCTGAGAACGCGCAATAGAACGACTGTGTTTAAGCCCTGGATACATGCTACATCTTGCCTGCACGGTTAAAATGATTCAGTCAAAATGGGACAAAAGACGGAACACGGAACAGTGGCCACAGGGTACAGTAGGCGCGGGCTTTTCAAACTGTCTGGACCTCATATGGTGTTCAAATAAATCGTCAATGTGGCCAACAGAAGACTTGTTTTTATTAAGCGCATTATTTTATTGCTTACTGGTGGAGTAAAAAGTGGTTGTTACAGAGAAATATAAATTCACATGTTAATTTAATCGAAGATTTAAGAGGAGACCCAAAGACTGGTGATTATTTGAGGATGGATGAAACAGCCTCTGACGAGGCGCCTAGTAACACTTTTTATTTGTATTAGAAATTTATGACCGGCCACGCTTACCGGCACGCAATCCTGTACGCTCAGAGAAAACTGTAAAGTCCGCTTTTTCGTAGCAATTTTGTAGCAGCGTAGCACTGCCACGTAGCTCGTAGCACTTGCGACGTGGCACTCGTAGCAAATCAACGGTATATACGCGTCTACGCCTAAAACGCATTTAGTGCCAGGCTTTCTGATATTCGTAGGTAATGGACCCGAAATGGCACAATGCGCTATGGCACAAAAGTTTTGATAATTTTATCAGTTTATTACGTGTAGGTACGTATTATTCACGGGACTATACCCGTGAATAAATTAGGTATTTTTTGTGCAAAGGTATTATTATAAATAAACCTAAACGTAAACCTAAACCTATGTGAGGAATCCCACCTTATAATTTAGGATTGCACCTTATTACCGCAGTCTATATACCGAGTAGCGGTAGCGAGCCCAAGCTGCCATTCACTCACCTGGGATACGCCGTTCAGGAGTGTCGCATTTTAGTGACGCATCTTATTAAGTGTTTCTTGAGAGTTATAATGGTTCATAATACTTGCGCTGTGAGAGACTGTACTTTTTTTTAAACAAGCGTACGGCCCGCCTGATATGGTAAGCGGATGTTATTACTGGTACCGTACATACAGTACTACCAATAAACAGATATGAATATGGAACAGACTAAGTTAAAATAAATAAATAAATGTGACAACCCTGCGGCAATAACGAAGGCGGCATTTCGCGAGACTTCAAAGGCGTTGTCCCGCTGTAACTTTTTATGCTGTTTTATTACGGTTACTTGAGTCGAGTTTGTCCGTTGCTTGTGTGTGTGTGTGTATCGAAAATTAACGCCGTACAATTTACATGCACTTCTGGTTACTTGAGTTTTACCTAAAAGTGTACTATATAAGTAAATTCCATTACAATATTGTTTTCTGCTCTGGTAAATTATAATATTGTTAGGTACGTGGGGTGGTAACTGATAGAAATGCTCAATTAAATCGATAATTATGAGACTTTTAACGCTTAACCATTATAAACCATTAACGCACTATAACCTCGCTGCAGGTCCAAGACTATTCCAGAGCGCTTTCTAGAAGGACCGGCTTACTTCGGCCCGCCGGAGACGGTCTAGTAATCGCTGCTGGAAGGTTCTATATACGGATAGATGACTCCCTTTTAATCATGATGTTTTTTACACGATTTTGTCTTTCTCTCGTCGCTGTCATCTTCTAATCATGCTATCTCTTTCATTATTTCTGAAAAGTTCGCTATATATTGAAATTTGACATGTACTTGAAATTTAAATGCCCATAATTAAGGGGTCCTGAGAACGGGTTTTCAGGTTATGGCCTAATCTGATAGAGGGTGGTCTGACACGGACTGAAAACATGTTTTAGGCGCCTGAAAATAACGGCAACTTGGTTGAATTTTTATAATCTAGTATGTGATATAGATTCCTCTGAAACGCACTGAAATGATATTCTAACCTGCTGAAAATGCTATCAAAGCTGGTGCTTCAGAAGCATTAGAACACACTCTAATCCACCGTCGTAACAATTTTTTTCTTGCTGGTTATAAAAATGAAGCAATAAAAATAAAGTGCCTGTATTTTATGCAGATATCGTGACATTCTATAAAAAACCATGATGCGTTAGCATACACGACACGTGTGCAGTCGTCGGGAAATAACCAAGACAATTTTTCGTCGTCGCCTAAATAATATTTTATAGATCCGACTCTTCCGAACCGACCGACAAGGTCAAAGATTAGGCATGAAATATAAAAAATGTTTGAAAACAGTACTGTTTGGACGTTGTCAAGTATAGGGCCTGTAGCCTTACACTGTTGCCTCGGTTCAATTAGAAATTTTCAAACGTGTTCGCACCCTAAAATAAATAAATATCTAAGGACAATCTCACACAAATTGACTAAGCTAGGCTTGTGGGTACTATTATTAGGTACGTGGGTGGGTGGGCTGTGGGTACTGGGCAACGATGAACCTACTATTAGAGAGGAATACTTATTTATATACCTACATAGAAAACCTCCAAGATTGAAACAAATACTCGCGCTCATCACACAAATATTAGCCTACACCGGGAATCAAATCAGGGACCGCTAGCTTTGTATGCAGGGTCACTACCAACTAGGCTGCCTGCGTCGTCGGTTATAGATACACAGACAGGAGTGAGACAGGCTGTAAGCGCCGGCAGCGCCGGGTAGGCGCCGGCGCCGTTGCCAGGCGACGCCTGGCGCCATCCTAAGCGCCCACCGAGCCCGCCTGACGTCCAATACCAACCATTATTGGCAAACGTGTTACTTATTTATTAAGCCCTATTCTTATTACTCGTAGTTAAGAGAAACATAATTGATACTGTCAGTAGCAATTTTATTTTTGCTCAATGTAAGTTTGATATTACTGCATGATTACTGCCCGGCTTTGAGATCATGGTTTGAAGAACAAAGTAACGTCTATGCTTTAGATAAGCTACTGATTTATACGTATTCTTTTCGGACGTAATTGAATTTGGTATTTGGTGAAATCCAACGTAATGTTATACAGTGCATGTTGAGCAGAGGCCTAGTCATGATCAAAGTAATCAATTTTGTTTTAAACGTACGTCTAATTTACATACTGCCGCACTCAGAGATGTCAATTAATTTTTAAGTTTCATTAAAGTTGCTGCGTCTTATTCTATTGCTATAGAAAAGAAAGTGACAGAAGCTACTTTAATGAAACTTAAAACTTAATTGACGTCTCTGAGTGCGGCCGTTAATCTATATACATACTCGTATATAAAAATGAATGCCTATTTCCCTTGGTCCCGGCATCACGCGTGAACGGCTGGACCGATTTCGCTAATTTTTTTTTGTTGTGTTTATTGTTGTCAGGAGAAGGTTCTTATGAAGAGAACAATTTTATATTTTAACTTTAAGGAGGGAAATGGGAGCTAAGCTATAACATTTTTAAAATCTTAATAGTGTTTTAGTTCCAATTATTAACCCCAAGTTCAGTGTTTATACAAATCATAAAACGGAACGTAAGTTCCCTCCGAATATCTCTCTGGCTGTCGCTTTCTTTGTTGTTCTCGACTAAGCCCAGAAAACCCTTGTCTAGTTTCGTTAATTGTACCATTACAAGTTTTCGCACTGTGTCTATAATATAGACACAATCCGATATTATCGGATTCGAAAAATTTTTATTCACTCCGAAATTATACGACCACTTTGGATACTGCAACAAAAATAAAATTAATGTTATTTCTTTTTTGTTATACTTAGATCTCGAGATGCCCCAGTGGGCGAGCGCGGAGGCCGGCTCGGAGGCCGAGTCGCCTCAGCAGGCCGCACTCTACGGCGAGGAGACCTGCTGCTTCCAGGACAAGCCCGGCCTCGCCGACGTCAAGATAGAACAAGCTGGCGGTGAGTGCGTGCTCACTAATTTACAGCTCGACGCCCCAGTAAGGCAGGAGGACGACTTTGAGGACCTTGGCGTCGGCCCTGGTGGTGATCTATGGTGAGACTTGGTGATCCAGGACAAGCCCGGCCTCGCCGTCGAGATAGAACAACCTGGCGGCGAGTGTACGTAAAGTACCGAAGTGTCTACCTATGTAGAATGTAGAGTCTACTTTCTCGGGCTCAAAGAGAATATAAAGTGAAATGCTAGTGATAATGTCATACCGGCTCATTTTAATATATTGTTTAACCATCAATGTAGTGTATTGTGCGTATTCAAAAAAAAATATTTATGTACCTAAGTATAACTTGATTGCAATGTTGGTTATTTTACTTTTTATTTCATACAAGTAGGTATCAACTCGGTTATTAAAGTCAAGAATAGGTACTGTAATCGTTCGTTACAGTGGTGTTAAAACGATTAACTTAAACAATTTAATGTTTCTGTAAGAGGCGAACAGCACGAAGTAGATAAGAGTATTACGAAAATCGCCCATAACCGTGCGTACAAATTGATTAGGTAGTCTGCAGAGCACCAGCTCTTACGCCAATACTTTATCAAGCGTGCATTCGTGTCACGTAATGCTGAGCAATGCTGGTTGTTGCACGGAGAGCTCTCGGAAGTTTTCTCAGTGGATGCAATGGTTCGTGTCATTGCAGCGGTGACGTCACGGTGACTCACGCCTGCCCCGGGCCCGTTCTCTACCGACACAGAGCGGACGTCGCTGTGACGCGGGCCCTCGGCTCGTGACGTAAGCTGCAGTTCGGTTGATAAGACACCTTATCGTTGTGTAAACAATATTTTAAAAAGGACACAGCTAGTAGGTACTCCGATTACTGAAGGTGTTAAATATTGATGAAACCAGTTAAAAAGGAACATAGGGGAAACAATCATCATTTATTATCATGCTAAAAGTAAAGAGTTTGCTGCTGGATAGGATCGTTGTGTCCGGCCTGCGCCTCGAGCGCTGCCGGATTACTGCAAGCATGTTCAATGGAACACGTTTCTTTAGTTATAACTAAGAGGAATTTAAATCCTTCAAAAGTCACATGCTTGCCCACACAAAATAGCAACAACATCCGTTACATTACACGGATCAAGTAATCTCGTAATTAGCCACACTGTAATAACCTGCATGATAATGTAATAAATAACCTTCAACCTTCGCACTATCAATTATGACTTGATTTCACAATTTACTTGTAAATTGCGTTTTAAGCTATTGATTAAGTAAGTAAGATTCGCGTGTGCAAGACATGCCGACCCCGGCTAGTTCGTTGACGAGCTCGACGAAGAGTTATTTAGAAAAGATAATAAGACGGTAGATGAAGCAGCGGAAACGTGTGGACGTCGTATATGTAGGTATGTCAAGTATCTCGGCAACCGAAAGTGTTTGAATCTAAACAAGCATTTTACCTCTTACTAGTTTAACAGACGCTCGAACTTGGTCCGGTCCGGACAACGGATTTGGTTCGCTCCGAACCAGATCCGGCCGTGTGTAGAGCAGTCTGCGGACCATGTCGGCGGATATGGTCCGCAGACTGCTCTACACACGGCCGGATCTGGTTCGGACCAAGTTCGAGCGTCTGTTACTAGTTTTAAATGCAAATTTCAATTAAAGTATGATTTGTCTAAACAGAGCGTTGTGGCGATCCTTGGGGAAAGCCTGTGCTCAGCTATGCTTTTTATCTACGTGAAGTATAGTTTAGCAATTGCGAATTTGTATGAAGATTTATTTTTACTCGTTACGTTGCAGAATTCTATGACAGCGGCAGCGGCAGCGACGAGGTGGTGGTGAGGCGCAGGCGCGGCGCGCGGCGCGCGGCGGGGTCGTCGTCGTCGAACGCGTCGGGCGGGCCGGGCCGACGCCGGCGCTGCGGCGTGTCGGCGCGCGAGCGCAACCTACGCCGCCTCGAGAGCAACGAGCGCGAGCGCATGCGTATGCACTCGCTCAACCGCGCATTTGAGGCAAGCCTGGGTAGTTTTACATCACAATCATAGAACCAAACGTGATAGGAATATTTTCACAGTCAAGTCAATTTATTCCATCATATTTAGTAAAACAGATGCAACAGAGAAAACAGTGAACTTTTAAATATACCTTTTTTACAATTGTCTATATTACTCGTTTCAGGATCTACGACGGGTCGTTCCCCATATTAAAAAGGACAACAGAAGCCTGTCAAAAATAGAGACATTAACTCTTGCCAAAAATTACGTCAAGGCACTCACCAACGCAATTTGCTCAATGAGGGGCGAAGTTCCTCGTTACCAGTAAGTTGAGAGTCAATATTGAGATATAAGTTTAGTCTAAGTTTGAGCTATTTATAATTAAAGCACAGTTCTAATAAGTAGATATTAAAAGATTGGAATTGTCTTTCTTTATCCTTCTTTTACGTCTATAGAAAACAAGGAAGTACCTACCTATTGTACAGATGTATGACTTTGCCTTGTATTGACCTTAGGACTACCCGGATCGCTACCACCATTTCACTCCTAAAAATGGCAACCATCAGCATGCAGTCGCATTATTGTTGTGATCCGGTGTAGGGGGTAACATAACCACTAAAATTACTCATAGAGGCATTTCCTCTTAGTCTTCAGGGTGGACAGTTTGGCACAGCATTAGCAGTCTTGAGATTCCAATGTTTATGGGCCCTAAAAGCCCATTGACCATCACGTAGCCTGTGTGCTCGTTTGCTTGCTCCGCACTATTAAATAAAATGTCAATGGAGTGTCTCAATTTGCGTGTTTTATATTAACAGGTTTAACAGCGAGGACGAGACCGTGGAGCCAGTTTTCGTGTTAAACCGGGAGGAGCAAAACAACAACGAGTCAAGTGACCACGACGACGATACGTCGTCGAGCGTCAGGTCCTGCCTCTGACCGCGGCAGCGTCAACCCCGATCTCTCCGCCCCCGCGACCTCGCCTGACTCCACTCAGCTCTCGGCTCAACCATGACGGATTATATATTTACGTTCTTTCTATTTTTAAGAGGCTACTGAATAGGAGAACCAATGTATACTTTCATAAATACCCGAATAGAAAGACTACCTATAATTAAGCGACTGCTTCTCGTCCGCTTGAACTACCGCCCTTATTGGAACGAACAGTAGCAAAAGTAGTTGTTCGCAATAGTGCTCCTCGTAGTACTTAGATGTTAACTTAAGGAAAAAAAGAAACAAAAAACCGGGCAAGAGCATGTCGGACCATGCTCAGTGTAGGGTCCCATTGCCATGACTAGATACAAATACAAAAAAATAATCTGCAAAAACCATAAATACTGGCTAATTTTCAATTTTTATTCAAAGTTATCTAAACCGATTTTCTGTAGGTATAAACATTTTAGTCGTCTGTAACTCAAGAACCAATAATGTCTACCTAGTCGTGATAGTTTTCCTTTTAAATTCGTTATTATGTGGTTTCATTTCAAATATTTTCCAGAAGTACCAACATGCAGTTTTTTGGGACACGCAACTCTAGCGAAAATGACACTTTTCGAGTTCAATATTTCCTAAACGGGGACCGCTAATTTAAAAATTTATAATGGCATGATTTTTTAAGAGCTATCCAACGATGCCTCATACGATGTATGTTATGTTATAAGGAAAATATATTTTTACCTTTGCTTTACATGTACTGGGAGGTACCCGAAAAAATATTTTTTTTTACAAATTTTATTATTCATCTTTGTGCGCGGTAAAAATATGTATAAGTAACAAAATTTCAACTTTGTGACACTTATAGTTTCTGAGAGTTAATGTGACATTTAGACAGACGGGCAGACATGGCGAAACTATAAGGGTTCCTAGTTTGACTACGGAACCCTAAAAAATGTCTCCAATGTTACGAATTTACCCAATATTACTTTTATCAATCCTCAAAATAAAGCGGCCGAGACATGTGGGTCCACGAAAATACGAAACCCATTAAGTTAACTGATATACCTAACTATTTGCTTTCAAGGTTCTTCTGAATCAGAAAATATAATACAAAAGGAGCACTACGCATGTCAGTAACTTTACGCTTGCCAAATTTACTTAAATTACGATTTCTCAATTTGACATCTTATTGTCATGTATTTATACCTCGATTTATTTTAAACCCTCGTACCTACTTATGATTATTAATTAATTATACCTTTCTTATCTCTGAGAAATTATTATGATATATTTTTCATTGTAGGTACCTAGTTAAACCATTCCAGGCCCGTGCCGAGACTTATGCGTCATGGTCGAACGCTTCCGCCATGCCCGTGACTCGTATACGCGTCATGAGGGTAAATCTCTTTTAAAACTAAAATGAAACGAAATACGAGAAATTAACATTAAATAAATCAATTTTAAAATCCATTTTTATATGATGTTTTGGTTTACAAAAATAAATACATATTATTTTCTGCTAAACAGCCCAATAGAAAAATGAAATACGATTTACTAAATGTAAATAAAATACTTTTATTCTGAAAAGTTGATTATATAGGCTTGTTGCTGAATATATATTTTCATATGTATTTATATTTTAGGAGTTATTGACATGACGCACGGTTCTCGACACCGTGGCCCAACACATACCGTATTTTTTCCGTGTTTTCGTAACAGGACAAAATAAATCTTATGCCTTTGACCTAACGTTTATTTTACTATAAATGCCTTTTGTACAACACTTGGATGACACTACGCAACAATTAGAGAAACCAAGAAATGTTTATAACGTTATATTAGTTTTTATTTTATGAAGTGAAATAGAAATATTCGGTTCCTGACCACACATTGCGGTTTCCTTTGTTCTTGAGAACAATGGAAAATCTTCTGTTTATTTAGGTAGGTTACTTGTACGCCCTCGTCTTTAAGTAGGTACATACTTATGCATAGTTGATCCGATTATTTTACAAGAATTCAATTCTCCCTTACGGTGCCAACTCTATGTTCATAACGTTGTATTAATTTCCTTAAAGTCGTTATAATAGCATATTTGACTCGTATTTTGTGGCAATCCTAGAAATTACTTAATGCAAATGTATGGTGAGATTATAAACCTTTAGTCTTAAAAGAGGGCTACCTAAGAGGGATTAGATTTTTTAAGAAAGCGGCATCTGTCTAATGTAACTGACGGAATGTAATAAGTGCACCTAACCTAAGAGAACCTAGGACCTTTTATTTTTACAATGTATATGGCCATTAAATAGGTACCATTTGAAGAATAGTTGAGTGACACGCTCTGAATTATTATTTCGACAAGTTATTCGTTTATTTGTTTTTTTGACATATTTGACAGTTTTAATTATTTATGCAAAAGACATCGACGCGTCCGAACCTTGCGAAACATGCATGGACGAGATCAAATATGACAGGTGCTAGGAAAATGAATATATGTAATTATTTCATATTCTAACGTAGGACTTAATGCTTAAGGTTTTAAATAAAAGTGTCTCGTCCTGACTTTTATTACTAAGCGACTATTGCGATTTTCACATTTTTATAGCGATTTTATCAAGACGGTAAACTTTTATTTTAAACCTTAAGCTTGTCTTACGTTAGAATATGGAATAGATGTAGGTATTCATGTCCCTAGCACCTGTCAAATTTTATCTCGTCCTTGCATGCTAGGGGGCTAGGGGTAGAAAAAAATAAGTCGTTTAAATGTAGAATGTATTTAAATTAGTAACGTAAAGTGCTATTTTTGTTACCATAAATCTGTATGAAACTAAAAAATGTAGTGTTGAGGGCTTTTGAGTGCAGGGAGTGTATCGGAACGGGCGTTACAGCGGTAGTCCTCATTGTGAATTAGTCAATTCCATTATTTATTTCGAGTAGGAGCACAAAAAACTAGGTAGTGGAACAACAATCTATACGAATGAAACAATTTTCAGGTGGTGACGATTTTATGCTCACATCAGAAGTTAGTTTTATATTAAAAACTTAAAAGTATGTTGCAGTAGGTAGTATTAATATTTTAAATATGAAAAATTTGCGGTACCTTACTTTCGCAAAGAAATACAATCTCATTATATAGTTACCATTATTTTAATTCTAATGTTTAGTAAGTTATTTTTTTTAGAATAAGAGTTACTGCATTTTTAGTATTGTAAAAAAAAGTATATTGTGTTGTTTTGAGTTTTTTCTGTGAATATGTATTGGTAATAGGTTCAATTAAATGATCTTAACAGAGCATATAAAGTTTCTTTGAAAAAATGAAATTTATTTTTTAACCTTCCAATTTAATCGGGGTTAGACCGTCAACAAAAACAGATAGTTACTTGTATTCGTTTTGTAGAATAAGAAAATGTTGTTCACGTGCGTTACTTTTTAACGAAATGGATATTAGTTTGGTAGCCTGGTGCAAATGAGTACTAATTACATATTTTTGCAATACAAACGTACAATGTCCCGCGATAAAGTGTGCACAAACGACTCGCGATAATGGTGAAATTACATGTGATTTTATCACGGAAAAAAATGTACGGGGTTTACAATAATAATTATGGTAAACTGTATGCAAAATTTAAAAAACATTTTTTGATTAATTTTTATTATTGTTGGGCTTGTTTGAAACCGTGTAGCCGCTCGCTTCTACCAAGGTCACTTGGTTTAAAACCGTGGTTTCAAACCTTGTAGCACGTGCATTACACTAGAGGTGCTTGTTGGCGGGACACACAAATTATTAAACATATAATACCTAATGAAATATTTACTCCCAATCTTGAATCAGACTTTTATTGGTATAAAAAGAATCTTCGCGGGGCGGCATGATCAAGCCAAGCCGTAAGCGGCGCGGCGTGATTTTCACGTTGTAGGTATTTGTTTACTAGTGTATTCGTGACCATGGATGTAGAAAAATTTATAGATTGTGTTAGAGAATGTCCGGTTCTATATGATTTGGACACAGTCTCACATACAGGTCTTGCAACTCTGGGTTTCAATACTTTCAACGTGGGCCTCTTAACGTTCCAGGCCGCTAGCGTCGCTGCGATCGAGGGATATCCGGTGCGACAAAGATGACTATAGTCGCGCATGCGTGAAACACGCGCATTGAACCCTAAAACCCCTTCTAGACGGTCGGGTGGTTGGGCCAACCGAGAAGGACGCAGCTATCTGTCAGAATGAGATAGTAATATTAACATCTCGTTCCTACAAATAGCTGCATCCCTCTCGGTTGGGCCAACCGAGAAGGACGCAGCTATCTGTCAGAATGAGATAGTAATATTTACATCTCGTTCCTACAAATAGCTGCATCCCTCTCGGTTGGCCCAACCACCCGACCGTATAGAAGGGGAATAAAAGTACACAAAACCAACGTATCGTACGTCACTCGCGATGGGATTTCAAAAATCTAGAAATGTAGTATATGAATACCAATAAACAATAAACAAGATTCAGTGTCACCCTCGTATTGCATGCGCTTGACGCAAGACGAATTCCAAGGTGAAAACGCACATGTGTGGACATAGCTATAAGCTATGTCTACACCTGTGCGCTTTCATGTTCAACTTGCGCTTTCAAGATTTCAATTCGTCCTGCGTCAAGCGCATGCAATACGAGGGTGACACTGAATCTTCAATAAAAACCAATGTTTTGACTTTATCTTCCGCCATTTTATTTGCAAAATGTTGCACGTCGACCCAACGGTGACGGATCAGCGTGCGCTACGGGTATGCGCTGATATCAAACCACTTTGAGCACATGCGTTATTGCAAGCGCTCAAACTGGTTTGACAGCAGCGCATACCCGTAGCGCACGTTGATCCGTCACCGTTGGGTTGATACGTACGCTGCATGCGTCAAGCGAACAGGTGTAGACAATAGCTATGTCCACACCTGTGCGCTTTCATGTTCAACTGGCGCTTTCAAGATTTCAATTCGTCTTGTGTCAAGCGCATGCAATACGAGGGTGACACTGAATCTTCAATAAAATCCAATGTTTTGACTTTATCTTCCGCCATTTTATTTGCAAAATGTTGCACGTCAACCCAACGGTGACGGATCAGCGTGCGCTACGGGTATGTGCTGATATCAAACCAGTTTGAGCGCAGGCGCTATTGCATGCGCTATAGTTGCAGAGGCATGCGTCAGAGAAAAGCGCAAGTTGAACATGAAGCGCAAGGGGTAGACATAGCTAATAAGCTGCATGCGTCTTAAAGCAATCAATATTGAATGCGCTTGACGCAAGTCGAATCGAAATTTGAAAGCGCAAGTTGAACATGAAAGCGCACAGGTGTGGACATAGCTATTGAGTTGCCACTCTTTTCCTCTATAGTTTCCTCTTTGGAACGCGTAGCGCTAAGAACACGCTACGCGCGCCGGGCGCGCGGCGCGGCGAGATTTTACGTTGTATTTGTTTACAACAGAGTATTTGTGACAACTGACAATGGACGTAGAAAAATTATATTTGTTAGAAAATGTCCATTTCTATATGATTTGGACCATAAAAACTACAAAAAGGTGTTAACCTGAATCGAGATTGCGAAAGAACGCGTCACGCTAATACCCCTTCTATACGGTCGGGCGGTTGGGCCAACCGAGAAGGACGCAGCTATCTATCAGAATGAGATAGTAATATTTACATCTCGTTCCTACAAATAGCTGCATCCTTCTCGGTTGGCCCAACCGCCCGACCGTATCGAAGGGGCATAAGAACTGGCATAAGAACTGGCCGCGCAGAGCGCGCCGTGCTTGGCGCAACGCGCAGCCTGTTCTGTGTGACTGCCGTGCCGCACTACTGTCGCGCCGCGCCTAGCCGACTGTGTGACGAAGCCTCTAACCTCCTCCTTTGGATTTTCCTCTATCGGAGCTCCTCGACCCGAAAAAGGAAAAATCATAGGGAAAAATTACAAACAAAGGTGGCAACGCGATCCTCAGCTGTAGACCCACCGAAATGTGACTCGTTAGTTTGGTCAGTTACAGAACCAAAAAAAAAAACTACAGTTGTCAATAAAAACTAGTCCCAAAATTAAATTTTTGACAGAAGCTTTTTGTCATATAAAAGAAAAAGAGAGAGCTGAAATTTATCTGACAGAAAGTGTTATTTGGAGATTAAAAAAATCGGCCCTTATATTATACTTTTGTTATGCTAAACTTTAGCAGCTTAAAGTTATAGGTATTTGAAGTTTTTTGTTCAAAGCAGGTCAAGGATATTTCAAATAGGTATGTTCAATAATTCGACTATGTTTTATTTAGAATATTGGGGCTGGAGATAGCAGAGCATTTGTTTTTTTTGGCCACAGCACATTGCGCAGTGTCCCACAAGATTGAATTTAAAAAAAAATATTTAGTCTGTTAATCGATCGATCGAATGCGATTAGATATAATTTTTGAAATAAACTTCATTTTATTGGCTAGCGGAGGAAATTAAAACAACTCAATAAAAACTCATAATTAATTTAAAATAAAATTAAAACCAAAACATTACGATTTCAAATGTGTGAAAACCTATGTGTCCCATTCGAGTTTCCGCTAATTGAAACTTAATTATTTTCATCACGGTCAAGGAACCTATATGAAGCTTTTGATTTTAATCTCTGCCTGGTCGTATGAAGTTTCATTTTACAATGTATTTAATTCATTTGCGGCAAGCATATAGTAGAAATTAACTTTTAAATCTTGCCCCAGGAAAAGTTCCAAAACAAATTTTTTTTGTTACCCATTTTAAGCAACTAAATGATTCTAATAATTTCTAAATCTACCAAAATTTATTGATTTTGCATCTGGCTATACTTTAGCATGTGTTTAATACCCCTTCTATACGGTCGGGTGGTTGGGCCAACTGAGGGGATGCAGCTATTTGTAGGAACGAGATGTAAATATTACTATCTCATTCTGACAGATAGCTGCATCCCTCGCGGTTGGCCCAACCACCCGACCGTATAGAAGGGGTTTAAACGCCTCCATTTTGTTTGACGCCAGTTGTGTCGAAATTCATCGGCCGTAAAACGCGTTGATACCTGCTGTGCGAAAGGCTTGTTCAGTTTTTGATACCATTGTTTCGAGATAAGTTCATAAAAAATCATAATTTTCTTTAATTTATGTGCATAGTATTTAATTAGAAATTGGTGTAAAATAATCGCATATTTAGTTAAATTCCAGCCATCCACAATTTTTCATATTCATATTCATATTAATTTATTGCATCCATGCTATTTACAGAGGTCTTACAAGGATAGTAAGGTACTAGACATGGACCCTATTAGGGTATGGCAATGTTATAACTAATTATAACTAGTTAAAAGATAATCAAAATATTTGGTAAGGTAATATTAAATTATCTAATTATATAACAGACATTAAATCTTTTTTACATCTTAGCATAGGTACCTACTTAAATAACTAATTAATTTTCTAGGTATTCTTGCACTGTGTAAAAACATTTTTCAACAAGGAACCTTTTTAGCCTATTTATAAATATGGAGTATATTTGTTCTTCCTTCAGTTTCAAAGTAGTTGAAGTAGTATACCTATTTTGTTACTTCTTTTTTTGTTACTTTGGCGTGGTTTCGTATGGGAGGGAAAGTGGGTAACAAAGGAGGAAAAATATAAAGCGTGTTTTTATTGTTGTACAGGACAAGACAGACTTAAAAAAGCCACAAAATGTTCTGTAAGTTAAATGCCCTATGTTTTATCTCTTGTCACCCAAATAATAAATAAATTATTTAGATAGTTATCTACTTCAGTGTTTTATTTTAACCTATATAACGGCTTTTCAAGAAAATTTACAAGTTTAGTGTGCTGATATTGTGTTTAATGATATATTATGAACTTAGCCTTGCATTTTTTATTTTGTTACCAGTGTCTTTTTTGTTAGTGTCCCAAGATTTGTACCGTCTTATTTTTGTTTTTTTTTGTTTGTTTTAATAGATTTAAAGTAATAAAAAGGCTATCAAAATAAATTTAATACCTAATTTTAATATACTATGTCAGAAATCATGAATACCTGTTTTTTTACTCATTTAATTTAAACTTTAAACATTTTTCTTTGGAACAGTAACAAAAAAAAACAGTATTGAAAATAAACTAGAATGTATGTATATGTATGTGTTCTTTTTGTATGGTTTTTAAATTTATTAAATAATTTTTATCATATAGTTGAATAAAAAACCATAACTGAACCTTTTAACCCACTATTTATTATGTTATGTTTTAAACAAAAAGTAACAAAATTGGAACCAAAATTCTACCTTCCCCTAGTTTTTCTTATTTTTCTCATACTAAAACCTACAAAAAAGCAATGACCTGTAATATTTTCAATATTTATGATATATACTACCAAACCACATCAAAAATAATCATATACAAGCATATTTTCAAATAATTTTAGAAGATGTGGCCAAAAAAAAAGAAATGCTCAGCAACCAACCAAAAAAGGGTTACAGGATCACTCGCGTGACTGTCTGTTCCTTTGCCATAGTTTGCTGTATCGTATCTCTTAGTAGTCTGTGGCTGTATCTCTTAGGTATCAAATTAAATTTTCCCTGCCTATTCGCCGAAACCATTCGGCTATCAAGTTCTCATCTCTTGGAAATCTGAAAATATCGATATAATATATTCACAAGACTGTCAAACTAATAAAGCTACTAAATTTAAAAGTCACCCTGACACAAAATTAACTACTCGTGAATAAACTTTTTAATTTGGTAGTAATGGAGGTTCATGTAGGGGTCCAATGGCGGGCCCGTAGCGGTTCATATGACGGACGAAAGAATACCTATAAGGACATCTCTTTCTAACTCGTTATGAATGCTATAAATAGAAAAAGGTCAAATATATGTCTTTGCTGCTGTTTCTTATAGTCCGGTTTCTATGCAAGGTACTTATTCTGTGTAGATACCTATGTGCAAGCCCTATAAAGCGGCGTTCTCACGAAGCGATTTTAGTTGATCAACTTAAATCGGTTTACGAATTGAATGACAATCGATCATGAGAACAAGTTTTCAATAAAACTTGATCAACAAAAAGTTGATTTCCTCTCAACTTTGGTGTGCGAGTCGGTTCAATTTTATGACGTCACCATGTGAGTTTCAACTTGTCGAACGTGGTTTTCGATTTTCCTTGTTCAGTTAACCCCTCGTATGCGGGAGGCGAAAAATATACCAAGTTCTAGTCTCTTCAGATTATGATAAAGACCACAAAAATAATTAAAAATAAATACAAAAGATATCCAAATTTTGAGCATGGATCCTTGCTTAGCATACGATGGGTTAAAAGTTGACTGACTGAATCGCCTCGTGAGAATGCCGCTTTATAAGCCCTATTTTTATGGAAGACCTTTGTAATATTAAAATTTAAATTTAGAAATAATTGGTTATACAATATTGATACGATTATAACATGCGTAAGCTAATAAATATTTTTTTTTTACGAACTGACAAAAGGTGGTTCTTTTTAGTATTGCCAGTGCTGATTTGAATAAAACCCGTAACAGACGCTCGAACTTGGTCCGGGCCGGACAACAGATTTGGTTCGCTCCGAACCAGATCTGGCCATCTGTAGAGCAGTCTTCGGACCAAATCGGCCGATATGGTCCGAAGACTGCTCTACAGACAGCCGGATCTGGTTCGGAGCGAACCAAATCCGTTGTCCGGCCCGGACCAAGTTCGAGCGTCTGTTACGGGTATAAAAGAGAAAAAGAGAAAGAGAATAAGGTGAGACAGAGCATAGATCAAAATTAAATTCCTCATGTGCGTGTGTGGATAGAGTAGTTTTTTTATCACAATTTAAATGAATAATTTGTGAAATAAGGAAAGATTTATCGTTGTTGATGATTAATTTAGTACTTTACTGACAGCTTGGGATTACGAAAGAATATAGTTTGCGACATATTCCACCCAAGATTACGGAGTTCACTTCAATACAGATCTGCGTCTATCGCAATATGGCCGTCTTGTAATGATTCAGTGGTCAGTGATATTATTGTGATTTCATCGCATAAAAACGAACAAAATGGAACTGCGGGTCGGTAATAAATACCGACTGGGTCGCAAGATCGGCTCAGGATCCTTTGGAGACATTTACCTAGGTGAGTTCGAATCTAGATAGTTGTAAACAAAGAAAAACGAATAATTGTGGGCCAGCTGCGATTTTTTTTTGTTTCGAAATAACTAGGCTTAAAGGTTTTAAAAACCTGGCTGTCTGGAGGTCATCATTGAATCTTTCTTCTGAGGATGCTATATCGACATCTGCGTAGGTATACTTATAACCCTGGAGCGTTTGACAATTTGAATCTGAATCCAGCTGAATGTATTGTTTTCCTTTTTTTACGAACAGTAAATTAGAATTAAAGCACTGAATCTTAATTTTCTATATAAAATATAAACAAGACAACTGCACATAGCCTTAAACCTCTTAATCTGCTTTCAGGCACCAACATTGTAACTAGAGAAGAGGTGGCAATCAAATTAGAATGCATCAAGACAAGGCATCCACAATTACATATAGAGAGTAAATTTTATAAACTAATGCAAGGAGGAAGTAAGTAAATTCAATTCAGACACTAATTAGCAGATGGGTCTTCTGGACCTAGTCTTTAAAACTAGCTTTTTAACGAGGGCCTAGTTATGGATGATGAGCAGTTATCGGAATAGGTAGAGTATATTTACCTATACTTGACGCTTGTTCATTCATGCGTGAGTGAGATGGGAACACATTATTGAATGAACATGCATCAAGTTTAGGTAAATATACTCTACCTATTCCGATCACTGATGATGAGTTATCAATTTACTGTTCTTAAGCACATTCAAAAATATTTTCTACCTGAAATTGACTTATTAAGTGGGTTCCCAGCTAAATATATTGTAAACTCAAGTTTTATGCTGTTAGTTTTACTTTTCAAATAATAAAACTTTGGTAAATGGAAAGAGCTATAAAGTTACTAGAAATGTTAGATCAAGAGTGAACATTACATTATTTTTTAACAGTTGGCATCCCTGCTATTAAGTGGTGTGGTTCAGAAGGAGACTATAATGTTATGGTGATGGAACTACTAGGGCCTTCCTTGGAAGACTTGTTTAATTTCTGCTCTCGCCGATTCTCCCTTAAGACTGTTCTCCTTCTTGCTGACCAGCTGATTACCCGCATTGAGGACATACATTACAGGAGTTTCATTCATAGGTAAGTACCTACAATAGGTTTTTTGCAAATATTTCTTAGGAATTGTCTGTAGCATTGGTAGATTTGATTTTTCTTTACCAACTTTTAAAAGAGCCTAAATCAGTCAGTGCCGGATTAGATATTAAACAAAGTATGAAATAGTTTAGGGCATCACGGGTCAGACGGAACCATAGGAGAGTACCAAAATCACTGATCAAAATTGGCACGGGGTCTACAAGTGAAAATGTTTAGGGCACCATAGAGGCTTAATCCTGCACTGCTAAATGGCGAATTAACTTAATACATCTTTTACAGTTTTTAACTATAGTAAATGACCAATTTCATGTTCTTTATGTATATTTATAAAGCTTTTGCCCGTGACTGAGTGCGTAGGAGTTTAACTCTGCTCCCTTGGAAAATTTTAAATATCCTGGGATGAAAAATCTATGTGTTAATCTACGGTATAAACTATCTCCGTTCCAAATTTCATCCAAATCAGTACAGCCGTTACAATGTGAAGGAGTAACAAACTAACACACAAACTTTCCCATTTATAATATTAGTAGGATGTATCTAGGAATAGTGATGTGTTGATGTACAGGTTGCAGGTCAACCTTCTTGACCACTGATAACTTGATTTCCTATTTACTGCAATCAATTATTATGAAGTTATGTTATCTTTAAACTTCTTGCCAATACACTTAATTTATAACTATGCTTACATATACCACCAAGTATTATAAAACTGTATCAATGCTTGTGATGTGTGTTTCAGACAGAATTACTATTATTTTTCAGAGATATCAAACCAGACAATTTTCTGATGGGACTAGGTAAAAAAGGGAATTTAGTGTACATAATAGATTTTGGCTTAGCTAAGAAGTACAAAGATCCACGCACTCTACAGCATATTTCATACAGAGAAAACAAAAACCTAACAGGTATGAATACATTAGTATAAATCAATTCCTATTTTAAAATCGAAAGTGAGATGTGAATAAAAAGTCCACTCTTAGACTAAAATGTGTGCAGGTTTTAGTCATGCATGATATATTTTCAGTTACATAACCTGGTAAGGCCTGCCTTATTTAAAAAAAAAGTTCATTTTGAATGAGTCATAAATGTTAAGTAATAGAAATGAGGCGATTAGTGTTTTAGGTCCATATTCAGTGGTTCAAATTAACCGTTCTGGTTGATCGCAGGGACGGCGAGGTACGCGTCCATCAACACGCACCTGGGCATCGAGCAGTCGCGACGCGACGACCTGGAGTCCCTGGGCTACGTGCTCATGTACTTCAACCGCGGCAGTCTGCCCTGGCAGGGACTCAAGGCTGCCACCAAGCGACAAAAGTACGAGAGAATATCTGAGAAGAAACTCTCAACACCCTTTGATGAACTTTGTAAAGTAAGTATAAATGACACAGGACACGATTCATTTATAAATTAGTGAAACTGCTGTTTATGTCAAGTCAAAGTATTTATTCAGTAAATTGGCCACATAGGGGCTCTGTCAGCTTTCACCAACCACTTAACAGACGATTAGACTGTTAACAGCTATCAAAATGTATGAACTAACAGTTGGTTAACATTAAACTTTGTATGGTGAAATTGGGACTTAATCTTAAAAATTAACAATTAACAGCTTTAAGTTATCTGGGGAACTCCTGTTCTATAACTATTTTCATGTGACAGGAACAAAATCAATTCTGATGTGATTACAATATTAATTTCAAACCTGATTTCGAAATTAGTAAACGGAATTATTTGGTCACTTTGGTTGTTACAATATATTTGATGCTGACTGTACATATATATAAATTAAGTTGCTGCTTTGGACTATGTTTGGTTAATCTATCTTAATTTAATAGTAGTAAATGTCATAAACTAAAGATTCCTGGTTACCACCAATTGTGAAGATTTAGAACTCTGAATGAGGTAGGCTGAGAGAGAACTAAAGTAATTGTCATAGCTGGATTAGTAAGTAAGTTGTAGTGTCTTACTGCCGCACTCAGATACGTCAATTAATTTGTAAGTTTCATTAAAGTTGCTGCGTCTTATTCTATTGCTATAGCAAAGAAAGTGACAGCAGCTACTTAAATGAAACTTAAAACTTAATTGACGTCTCTGAGTGCGGCCGTTAGTCTTGGGCCTATTTGCTGGAAAACCGGCAACCATTGAACGTGTTCTTGAGTGAATACCACTAATCGGGAAACGCAGTGTATCACGGGCATCACAGCCCTTTGGTAAGTTGCAACAATAGCTTTATTGAGGCCGGGATCTATTATGGTGGTTTTAAGTAATAACACCTCTGACTCCTGTGGACTTTTATTCAGCACTAAATATAATAATATATACATATAAATAAAAGACACAACTATCAAATTCAAAAATGGGAACCTTAAAAAATTATAAAAAACCATAAATTATTTAAAAAAGGATATGGTCCTTCACAAGCTTCATATCATAAGGCAGTACCAAGATGGCGTGAGGCGGTGAGCGTGAGAGTGCTTTAGGGTGATGATGTGAAATGTTATTTAACATTACATGTCAACTCTCAAAAGTAAATGTGAATAAGCAATTAACAATTCTAGTTGATTTAATTCTTGAATTTAGTTTTGGTGTTTTAACCACTGTTTATATTTTTGTAGTTAACTGGTTATTTAGCTGGGACTATAATTATTATCCTGCGTAAAAAAATTAAAAAGTAATTTATTTAGATTAAATAGTTAGAATAGTCAAATTGTTTGGTTAATTTCCATATCATCTTCTCAGCGCAGTGTATTAATTAAGTAATACTTCGGTTTATTATTTTTGTGCTCAGCATATAAACAAATAATAAAAATCTTACACAGTTTGATGTAAAATGAGATGACATGAATGTGATACCAGTGTTAATGATATTGATTGATGTGATGAGTGTTATATTGAATCTCTACTTAGAGTTTTTGGTTGCTTGTTGCAGAACCACCCAATCGAGTTCCAGTTGTACCTTAAGTACTGCCGGCGGCTGCGGTTCGAGGAGCGGCCCGACTACAGCCACCTGCGCCAGCTGTTCCGCACGCTCTTCCACCGACAGGGCTTCACCTACGACTACGTCTTTGACTGGAACATGCTCAAGTTTGGTATGTACCTTTAAATGCTTTGCTATCTCAAATAATAATAGCTAAAGAAATCGACCAAAAGCTGCGCGTCTTTAAACTTTCACAAAAATCTTTTTCTAGCCCATTCTTTGCGGTCATTCACACACTCATTTCAGTTCTAATAAGTAGTTGATTAGGTTTTATTACAGAACACGTTCAACCAAATCATATTATATTAGTTTTACTCCAACCACGCCCTGGCTATTTCTCTGAATCTGGACGGCTAGCACAAGTTGTCTGCGACTTGTTCGTCGCTCGGATATCTTATTCTAGTCAGTCTGTAACGGTAAAGACGCGCTGAGCCACAAGCGAGAAGATAAGGGCCTGCGCAAACCGGCGGAGCGCAGCAGCGCAGATCACTTTAAATTTATCAATGTATATTCTTTTCTATTTTAATAACAATAAGGTATAAATTTAGAGCCGCAGCCGCAGAGTAGAAATCCCCCGTGATGCTCCGAGGTCGGACTCAGAGCATTCAAATTTATACCTTATTGTAATTAAAATAGGAAAGAATATACATTGATAAATTTAAAATGATCTGCGCTGCGCTCCGCCGGTTTGCGCAGGCCCTAAGGGTTGCCCTAACCGTGCTAGTATCGCCTCGAAATACATCCACTTACATAATAAACGGCTTAAATAGCAATTAATCGGTAAGGCCGTGGAGCGTGGGCGGTTTGAGCCCATCCCGTGTGTCACGCAAAATTTAAGACGTAAAATGACTAATTACATTAGCTTTTGACGAATCCTGTAAGCACGTTTGCTCAATTTCTTATTTTTATTGAATGTTAATGCAATTCATCATTCTCCACATCAAATTTTTGGTAACACGGGTGGGCGCCATGGGCGGTTCGAACGCTCCGCGGCCTTACCCTAATTCAGACTTATCCGCAGTAGTTCAAAATATAGATAGGTGAAACGGTAATTAAAAGCGGGAGAAGGGTGAATCGACCTGTGGATGTAAATTCATAAATTTATTGGGTAAATCAATATACATTATGTGTAAGTCATGCTCTGACATCTCTATCGGTGTCCCTTATGGAAGCGTACTGGGATCGACTTTATTATTAATTTATATCAATGATTTGACCAATATGAGCGAAGAAGATGGTTGTGTATTCTCTTATGCAGATGACACAGTTATCGTGTTTAATGGTAAGTCATGGAACACCGTTTTTAACAATGCCGAAACTGGACCGAGTAAAATCAGTGACTGGCTCAATTCTAACCTCAATGTTAACCACATTAACATCTTCAAAACCAACTACATCTGTTTTACTAAAAACCATCCAGTAACTTTCACCGGAAGGAATTTATTACCTATACTACTTATTTTCCCACTTATAGGTTGGCTCTTAATGATTGTTTTTGTTTCTTAATTTTATAACTAGTATTAAGAAAATTTATGTTATGGAAGAGCGGGGTCTCCTGTCACAGGTATTAATTTTACCTACTAGGAGGTCCCAACCTTTTTTTTTTAATTTATGTAGGTACTTTTAACCAAAATGAACTTTTTTCATTTTTTTTCAATGTTATGTAGTATAACCCAGGTTTTAAGTGTTAAGAACTAGTTTGTTGTAGCAATAAATTGTAAACTTTATGTAATAATTTTCAGGTGGTCAGCGTGTCAACGCCTACCAAGTGACCGTGGGAACAAATGACCGCCCGCTTCGTCGCCTCGAACCCACTCATGAACAAGAAACAAGTGAGTACAAACACTGATCTAGCGCTCCCTCTGTGACTAAATAATAACTCTTATTTGAAACAGTCTAACAACAACGACTTATAAATATTTAATACCTATAATTAAAGAGCTCAGAACCCAGAGCCTCGAAAATGCGCTTCTTACGATGAAAGTAAGCCAACTAGAGGAGGAAGTGAACCTTCAAGCGCAGTTTGCACTTCGTAACGAAGTCGAAATAATGGGCGTTACTGAGTTGCCAAACGAAAGCTCCCAGCATTTTGTGCACACCATAGCGTTGAAAATAGGCATTACTCTGAAAGAAGAAGACAAAGATTTTGCAACCCGTGTGGGCCCGCGTCAGATCAGAAACGATCCTTCGGCTGATGAACCTTCAAAGCCTCGGCATCTTATCGCCAGGTTTGTGAGCCTCGCTAAACGTGACGAATTTTTAAAAGTCGCAAAAACACGGCGGAATTTAACATCGGTCGATGTTGTGGGATCTGGCGTTGCAAACAGACTTTTCTTTAACGACCGGCTAACTAAACAAAACCGGGCTTTATTTCGTGAGGCAAGATCGCTATCGAATGTCATCTTCTGGAGACCGTGGAATGTTGTAAAAACCATCTAACTCCAAATCACAATCTCAAGGTGCTTACATTCAATATTAGAAGCCTACAGAAAAACTTCAATTCTTTCGTGATTGTCCTAAAACGTATGAGTGTCGAATTTGATGTCATCGTTTTGACGGAGTGTTGGCTCAGTGAAGGGCAGACCATAGATCAGCTGCCAGGATATGACGTATTCTGTACCACCAAACACATTAACAAATCCGGTGGAGTGGTTTCCTACGTTAAGAGTTCCATAAGAACATCTGCAGAGGAGTTGCCCTTGGATGACGCCAATTGCCTTATGATCAAGGCTGCAGACCAACTCAATATCATCGGTATTTATCGGTCCCCTTCCTTCACGCAAACAAGTAGATTCATAAACTCCCTTGATTTGCTATTGACCCAAATAAAATCTAAACAAACATTAATAGCGGGTGATATAAATATAGATATTCTCGGTGACTCTGCAACGAATCAGTGCTCGGATTACCTTAGCTTAATGAGCGCTCACGGCTTCCTCCCGGCGATCACCAAGCCGACCAGAAACGAAGCATGTCTCGATCACGTGTTTATCAAAAGCAACTCAGTAACCGTGGGCGCAGTCTGCAAGTGCTCGGTCACTGACCATGACATAGCCTTAGCTGGAATCATCTACCCCAGATCCGATGAAGTGCATCACAATCGGTGGAATATTAGAACTGATTATCGAGCGGTTCGCCGGGAGCTCGAATCAACTGACTGGTCTATTGTCATCAATGTCAGAGATGTTAATGTGGCTGCTGCAATCTTTGCTGATACAATCTCCTCTGCGATAAATGGGAACACTAAAAAAGTAAAAGTTAGTCGCACACAATGTATTATTAAACCCTGGATCACACCTGGTCTGCTAAGGTGCATGAAGCACAAGGACAGATTACACAGTCTATCTAGGACCTCACAGAAGGACGTAACTTTACCAAAAGTTTTCACTCGTTACCGTAATTTCTGTGATAATATCCTTTTTAATTTAAAAACAGAGTATGAAAGGAAACAAATAGCAGACAATAAAAATAATCCGAAGTAATTATGGAAATCACTGAAGAAAATATGTGAAACCGTCCCCAAATCCAATGATTCAATCGATCTAACAAAGACAATTCAATCACCGAGTCACTTACTAACTGCAATCAGTACTTTTCTACTATAGGAAAAACCCTAGCTGATCGCATCCTTACCAAACTGTCTGAAACCGAATTCACTCTCGCATCGAAATTTAATTCCCTGAAATACCTTTAAAATCATTCTTCTTTCAACCGACGGACAAATTTGAGGTAGAAAAGCTAATTTTGCAATTCTCGGATTGGTGCCCCCGGTTCAGATGGCTGCAAACCACTGGTTCTTAAAAATATAAGGAAAGAAATCCTTGACTTATTTACGTACGTGTGCAACTTAAGTTTGGAGAGTGGCTGCTTCCGGACTGTTGGAAGCTGGCCACAGTGTGTCCCATCGACAAAAACGGCCCAAAAAATGCCCCCAGCAACTATCGTCCAATATCTCTATTATCAGTACTTTCTTAAATCCTAGAGAAGATAGGTTAACTCAGCCTAGTTTGGGATCCGCTGTAAATTAAGTTAAGGAACATCTACTCTTTTTGGATAATAAATAATTCTTATTATTATTCTTAATTAATGTTTTTTTTAACTAACTTAAAATATCAGGTCCTCTACTTTGAACTTGAGATGAATTTAATTCGAGATTGTATTGACATATCTCTCATGTATCTGTATCTTGTATTCTTTCTAGAATTAGCACCGAAGTGATCAGTCACTTAAAAAGTGCCAAAATTACACCTAATATTTTATGAAACAAAATGATGTGTTCTGATTGCTCGATTTCGTTGTTTTATTTCTTTTCATCAGTCTTCAGGATTGGAAAACAATGTTGTCGACCGATCAGCAAACGGGATCGCAAAAATATTCTTGGTCGTTCTCGCCTGTTCATATAAGTATTGCCAGTGTCGGACCGGTCATATAGTCGAGGTGGCGTTTGCCAGCCGGGTCCTACATATGAAATAGTTCAATCACGCTTAGAGAGAAAAAAAAATGCCATCCGGGCCTTCCAGTCCCAGTCCGACCCTGAGTATTGCGAGTTGACCCCGGAGCGGCAGCTATATAGCAGCGTGTGTGTGTTGCAGCGGCGGGCGCGGGCGGCGCGGGCGGCGCGGGCGGCGCGGCGGCGGCGGTGGCGGAGTGGCGGTGAGGCGCGCGCCGGGGCGGCGGCGGCGGCGCGGGGGGCGCGCGCCGGGGCCGCCCGGCCGCCCCGGCGGGGGCTCCCGACCCCGCGCCGCCGGCATGCACATTTTATATTTAAGTAACATTTTGTATGCGTTCACGTTATATATTGTAAATTATTTAAAATAAGACGAGTGAGCCGCAGAATACTTTTAAAAGAACCGTTTCGTCGTTTTCCGGACGCGACTTGTTTCAGTGGAGCCGACGTTAGGCCTATGCTCAGTTGTAATGTAGGCGGTGAGACTGATCGGAACGGGGCATTCATCCGACAGGATTGACGACATTATTGGGCCTCGAATGTAATTGAATATTTTTTTTTATTTCTGCCCTTTAGTATAATATTATGGAGTCGGACAAAAATGCAGGTATCACTGTCAAAGTAAGTTAAGACTCGTTCGTATGAACTATTTAATACTTTTTTTTTATAATAACCGTTTGGGTCATTCCAATATAATCATCATCGTCATCATCATCAACAGCCGCAAAACGTCCACTGCTGGACAAAGGCCTTCCCCAAGGTTTTCCACAACGATCGGTCCTCTGCTGCTGTCATCCAGCGGTTTCCCGCGATCTTTATCAGATCGTCGGTCCACCTTGTGGAAGGCCTGCCGACACTCCGTCTCCCGGTTCGCGGTCGCCACTCTAGAACCTTTCCGCTCCAACGGCCATCGGTTCTACGAGCGATGTGCCCCGCCCACTGCCACTTAAGGTTTGCTATTCGGTGAGCTATATCCAATATAATTGTATTGGTTTATTTGCCATAAATCATACATTTAAGTATATTCCAGTAAACACTTGAAAGCACACACAGATTAATTAGGGTAACATTTATAATATTACCTAATTCACTAAAAAGGAAGGTTCAGCTCCTGCTAAACAAAAGAAGTCAATCATAATTAATGATTGGTATTAATAAATCAGTAAGGGAATAATTGAATTATGAATTTCAGTGGCAGTATACAAATTTGAGACATGTAATTTTGGTCCGACTCCCAGTAATTATTGCACGTTTATCGTATGCTTACTAAAAACAAAGACAGATAATTGAAGATCAATCCCTTTTCTCATTCTTCTTTTTTTCTCGTTTTTCGAGTATTATTGTGCAATATGATAAGTTTTTCTGATATCCTTTTGTATTGTAAGTTCTTCGCAACTTTGCTTCGTATTATAATCTACTTTGAAGACTGAGCTTACTTCACAGTGGCTCTGCAAAATCAGGCCCTAACGCGGACCCATGTCGAGGATATACGCTGAATTCGAAACTATAAGACGGTATATCGTTGCCTTACTTTCTCAAGCTCGTATCTGCAATTTTTTCTTGCAGTTAGTAATTTCATTTCATTCGTTATAATTTATGATGTAATCAGTTTAACAACCGCAAGAGAAAAATGCAGATACGAGGTTGAGAAAGTAAGGCGACGATATGTAGGTATATGAAGCACATATACTATACTGCCCAGCCTGTCGTGCATGTTTAGATTGCTATATTTTGCAGTCTTTCATTCTCGCTTTCAGTGTTGCCATGAGTTTGCATTGACATGCACTTAACATAACATTTTGTGGGAAACTAATTTTCCCCTTAAATCATTTATGTCCAACACGTGGTTAAGAAGCTTAAACAATTTGTTTTCATTCACTGCCATCATTTTACTAAATCTCTTTCAGACGTTTCTATTTTGTCTTACTTAAATTCTCAGATGCGTCCCAGTTAATATAATAATTAATTACATCTTTAAGAGCAGCACTCGGAGACGTCAATTAAATTGAATGCTTGTTAAAGTGACGTGTTGTCTTATTCTATTGCTATAGCAAAGAAAGTGACAGCAGCAACTTTAATCAAAACATTAATTGACGTTTTTTAGTGCGGCCGTAAATCTGAACCGTTTAAATGGTCATTTTCTGAACAAATTTCCATGCGTCAACAGGTGGTGTTACATGTATTGCGACTGCGATAGATATCACCTAATGTTTGATTACAAAAAAGTATGAATGTTTGATCTCATGTAAATTACCAAAATGGTTATTTTTCGCTTTGATTTATCCGCTGACTCATGTATCCGTTACCAAATCTGTATTTGTATTATATGTTAAAATAAATGAAAAAATAATGTTTCTGCTTCGACAGTTATCTATATTTTATTTGTTATTTTCGTCTAACTTTCCACTGCAAGAACTTGAAATAATTTGACAAACTTGCAAAAATAATATGACTTTCAAATGAATAGCGATACAAAAAGAGGCTTGCAGCCGAATTTTTATAATTTGCGGCAAATGCAAGTCGACTGAGCCGTGCCAAATGAGCGCACTGCTGCCGCCGCGTGGGACGTGCTTGCGTTAATCCAGTCCATTGGTTAGGACTTTGCATACCGTCTGCACAGTTAAATTTCATAAGGCAATAAATACCTCATGAACCTCAGTTGGGTAATCCATATACAGTGGTGGCCAGATAATTAGGGACGCTCGTGTTTTTCCTATACAATTGTCTTCAAATATGACTTACCGTAATTGACCACCAATCATAAAGTTATTGAACAATTTTATTGTATAATTAATGCCTGTTGAAAAAAAGTAATCTTCAGCATTCATACAGAGTTGAAAAATATTCGTCAGGAGCATCAGCATCCGTATTTCAATCCCTATAAAATAGAAGGTCCGTTTTCAATAGAAATTAATTGTACTTCAGTATGAACCTTAGTTAATGGTGTAAAGTAATAATATAATCGGTCAAGTACTTTTCGATTGGTGGTCAATTTCAGTAAGTCATATTTGAAGGAAATTGTATGGGAAAAACAAGCGTCCCTAATTATTTGTCCACCACTGTATATCGACTATGGAAATGTCAACTACGGTAAAGGACACTACCGTCCCCGTCCTTTACATTAATTGATACTTCCATAATCGATATGTCAAGAGCTTCCGACTCTTATCAGAATGTTATGATTTCGTTGCATTTTCAGTGTGTTTCATTATCTAGATCAATAAATTTGTAAATATCATGAAGTAGGAACTGCGTAAAAAATAACGTGTATGAAGTTCTCTATATGCTCATGTGGAGTGGCTTGACTAAACAGCACAGAATAGTCAACTGGAAACTGACGAGCTCTTAGTTGTCTGAGAATAAGGTTCAATTTCATGTAAATATTATAATGATTGTTCTCGTGTTTAGTTTAAAGAGCAAACAAAATTTTAAAGATATTAAGTGTTTAGTTTTTTAAGTCATTTAGTGGATATGTCAAAATTATGCGCTTGGGCCTCTAAACACATCAATTTTATTTCAATATCAAAACCCAGTCATCCAAATAGCATTTGATTGATGTGATGCGATTTGATTTTATGATTATTTTAGTCAACAGGGTATATAAGCATTTGATTTAACAGTGTCTTTGAGAACATCTTGTCAAGAAATTTTGTCACTGCCAAAACAAATAATCGTAGTTTGCGATTGCTGCGTTGATGAAGTATCTTTGTAAGATCGTGGATTTCTTTCATAATGGATTTCCCGACCGTATGAAGGAATGTTAACACTGAACGCAGAGTGACCTCTTGCATCATTTTCTAGTTGCGCAATAATAAGATTAATAAGTTTCAGGGGAAGCGCTTGCTAATACTAAGGTTACACGGTGATTCTGGCGTCAGTTCAGAATGTAGTCTAGACTTTTGACCGACGCCGCAATGATGGACCATGGACGCGAAAGATTACATGATCAGTCTTCTGTCAGTTTTCTGTCATTTACGACGGACTGACTAATATTGTTTAAAATACAATTTAAATTTTCATAAGTCCGGATCATCAGTTCGTCAGTCCGGTTGATTGGGTTAGACCAGAACTATGGACTGAACTGACGCCAGAATTACCGTGTATCCTTACTCACATTTGGCGTACTAGTCGAACCAGCGCGCAGGGCTGGTCGCGGTCACGGCGCGGCCGCCTCGAGCCGAGGAGCGGTCGCGGGAGCTCGCCGCGGGCGTTCGCGACGCTTGCGAGTACAGCCCGGTTACGCCTCTAGTTCGAGTAGAAGCATTTTTGTACATTCTCGCTAGGTATCTGATGCCGAAGTGTTAACTAAACATAAGATTTCAAGCTATTGGGCTAGCCATATACTTTAGATGCGCTATTCCCCGTGAACACTGGTCCGGTTGTACAATCTATGTTTGGAATTACCGAATTAATCTGACAATTGTGAATAATGATGACGGTAATATTGTGCCGCTATAAGTGTTTACGTAAGTTTTGTCCGGATTATCTTTCTATTAATAATGACAGAACTATCAATGAATGTAAAATGGTTACGAAAAGCATTAATCCTTTATCATGAATCTAATCGAATTTATTCGATCAGAACAGCCTATAGCTTCCATATTATGTAAAGAATCAATGCTATCTAATGAATAACAATATTATTGTCTCGTGTGAAATGTAAACCTGGCAGTTAAAGAAATTGACTAATGTTTTGAGCTTAAAACTGTTTTTACACTTTATTTTTAGCTCATCAGCTGTATAAAAAGTAGGAAGCCTCCTCATATTAGTTACGCAATAAGGCGTAGTTTTAGTTTTGTTACTGCCTGCTCGCGGCGAGTAATCTCTGAAGCCGCCAGCTACGGTTTCTTTTACGTCTGTGGAATAGCGTGTCTGTGTTGTTGAGATCGTTAATTTTAATAGTTAATTTGTAGTTGAGGAATGCGTGAATGAAATATATTGATAAGTTTTATGATATTGTGTTACTAATTCTTATGATCTTTGTTTAATGAATGTACAAGCCCAGAATGTTCGTTGTCCAAATATTGGCGAGTGCGTCGAGCCCGCTGAGGACGAGAGTGGCCTGCGCCCTCGGAAGCACGCCTGGCTAGGGCTGGCTCCCGAGCACAGGATTCGAAACTTCCTTTGATCCAATCTCTATCACTCGACATCGTCACCACTCAAGTTGGAGAGGGTGAAACGAAGTTACGAATTCCGTCAGGAGGTAAAGTGCCCGACATCGGAGACCGCGCGAGCTGTCAAACCATTGCTCTAAATGGCAAAAAACTTGAACTTAATTGTGTATATAGTATTATAAGGTACTTAGATAAGCAGACACACTGTTTTTTACAATATCTTAGGTAATAGGTAAATACATAATTGTTGTAGCGATAACGCCTTTAAAATTATTTTGCTGTTACTGTATTCAGATCGTACACACAAGAGTTTAAAATTCAAATCAATATCTCAATGGTTTTAAAAAGGTTGGCTTGAGAGTATAGATGGCGATGGGGAATTTTTTTCATTCAATATCCTATCTGCCTGCTTTTAAACACGTTGACTCGCGGGAATCATGGTGGTCTTCAGTCGACTGAATGGTTACGCGGAATAATAGCTCGCTGATGGTCAGTCTCAGTTTACTTTTATCTGGCTTTAGGTTTTAAATCCGTCACACGCGGTCGCCCATCGTCTGTAGGAAATGGGGATAAGATAATAATCGCTGCCAACTACAAAGTGAAGGTACTGTATGACCGTAGTAGGGACAAGTCAGGCGCGGTGACGCACCCAAGACAAAAATCGGGTCAGCACATTATATTATATTTAAGTACTCATATTTATCACACTTAGCACACAATAATTGACTATAAACTCGGAAAAAATTAGTGGTGTGTCGTGAATGGAGCGTGCCGGCATCAGCAAAATTTTCCTGTTCAGATATGGTAGAAAGTCCGGTTATGACGCGATTTTATGTTGATTACTATAAGGTTGTTTTTAGTTGATTTTAAAGTAAGTTATAAAGACAACATGAAATGTAACTCCTTGTGTATGACCCGCACATGCCTTGGATTGCGTCTAATACTGTAGTTGCCTGTTACGTACTACAAGTCAATGTTATAATTTCGATTTCGTTATCAAAATATTCGTATAAGAACCCATATTTAGCTAAAGCTAGCAGATAAACTATATTGTCATCTCAATTTTTAAAGAAATTAAAGGAAAGTTAGAAATGTGCCCCTATTCGACAACATAATGACGTTGATTGATACATATGACTGAAGCGAGATGGCAGTGTCAAACTAAAACTCTTATCACCGTAAGACATAGTTGACAATCATCTGCCTAAAGTTACGTCATCTACATATATCGCCTGGTTAAAGGTCGACTAAAGGCCCAAGAGCAAATGTTAATGTCTGTAACTCTTGCGATAATATTGTTGGTAGATTGGAAGGAGATGCATTGCGTTTTGCTTGTGGCCCCCTGGCGATTAATAATGGTTGGGGGTGGTCGCGAAAAAGTGGAAACTCTAGCAAAAGATAATGCTAGTATTTTTAAAACTATTAGCCAAAATTGTTCAATGCAAATTGATAAAATTCGCCTGACCCATTTGTTGAAACTAAATTTGTTGTTCACTCATTATTACGTCTAGTATAACCTAACCAGCGGCGTAAGGGTAAAAGCCATAAAACTAAGCTAATTAGTTGATCTATTGTAAAAGCTAACGTAACAGTTTGCACTAAGGTTCAATGTCAAATAACGTCTTGTACAACTTAGTTTATGACAATTCTAAACTAATAATGCTATTGTTAAAAGTTTGGTGGCTCTTTACTCTTACGCCGCCGGTTAGACTATAACAACAAATCTTGTAGTACCAGCGTGTTATTTTCTTAATTATTTGTATATGTGGTGTATTTTTCCTTTCCAAAAACATAAATTATATGCTAGCCTGTATAGCTTCACATATGCATTACATATACCCATATACATTGTTATGCTTGCATGGTTTCTAATGTCCAGTATGTATTAATTCATTTGGCACAATAAACAGTAAATAATAAATAATGAACAAGTTTTATTAATGTTGAGTGTTCTTCAGTATTATTTTGTTTTTATTTTTTCAAATATTTTATCGCCTGAGTACTTATGGACAAGCATTCGTTCCTTTTATCTTTTGAATCTTTACTGATGTTATAAATACGAAAGTGTGTTTGTCTGTTTTGTCTTCACTGTTCTTCAACGCAACGCCTCAACCGATCTATCTGAATTATAGTTTTGCAATCCCGGAAAATCGGACAGGTCCCGAGGGGACAGCGATAAACGACTTCTACGCGGCGGGAGTCGCGGGTAAGCGCTAGTAACTTATAAATAAGACCCAGCTGAAACTAAGGCAGTTCAATTCCTTACAACAGAAGCTCGGCGAGTTTTATACCAAAGTTTGGTTTAACCTTAGAATAAGTACTTGCATAGAAACCAGACTATAAGAAACAACAAAAGATGTATGTTTGACCTTTTTCTATTTATGGCATTCATAACAAGTTAGAGAGAGAGCGACGTTCCGCCACCGTTTTTGTCCTTTATATGACGGGCGAAACATTAGCGAAACTGCCTGTTCTACCGCGTTAAATTGACCATGCTTCTATCTCTTTCTCGCGGAATATCGGCGACGCCGCTCACATCTTCGCCGCGAAATCGATGCAGCGAAACCGCTGACCGAATGTGAGCGGCGTCGCCGATATTCCGCAAGAAAGACATATAAGCATAGTCAATTTAACGCGGTAGAACAGGCAGTTTCGCTAATGTTTCGCCCGTCATATAAAGGACAAACGGTGGCGGAACGTCAGCGGTTTCGCTGCATCGATTTCACGGCGGAGATGTGCTACCGGTCTTAAGAAATAGTAATAAACAGCATCTATGCGAATAATCGCTTGTGAAAACTACTAAATAACACTTTTTTTGATTTTGCGAAAAATCAAGTATCAACACCTTTAAATCCTATTATCCCGAAGTTGCTAGTTATAAATTTTAATTTCCCTTTTTGTCATAAGATTCTGGTCGACCTATAACTTTTTTTGGCAATCTATACACTTATCAGTACGACGACATCAAACCTCCCAGTATAACGTGACCAAATTAAAAAAACGGGCACAATGCTTGTAAACATCTCTAGCCTGTGTGTAAAATCTTGCAGAAAAAAAAGGACACGTGACATATGCATGGGCATGACATTGACATGACATCAATGACATCCCATGCCCGCTACCTTGCTACTTGCTGTGCTGTAGTAAAGTGTCGTATTCAGTGATGTTACATGTCGCACCGAAAGTTGTGTGAATCACATCGATTTATTTTAATAAAGCCACATCTCAAGTTATCTAACTGTTATTTTTCTGAAGTATTGTGATCTAGACTTTCGCGTAATAATTTGATTAATCATGGAACTAGCGTTTAAGGGAAAAAGAGTTTTAGTAACCGGCGCTGGGCAAGGTTTGTAGCATAGTAAATTACACGTGTAACCTAATATTGACATGACTTGAGATACATTGAAATCTTTACAGGTATCGGAAGAGGAATCGCAATAGAATTATGGCGTGCCGGGGCCAATATAGTAGCGGTGTCTCGAACAAAGTCTCATTTAGAGAGTCTTCAGGGAGAATATCCGTCCATCGACATAGTGGAGCTAGACGTCGCCGACTGGGAAAAAACGAGATCGGTTATAGATTCTCTCGGGTATTTTGATGCCCTGGTAAACAATGCCGCTGTAGCTATTTGTGAGCCATTTTTAGAATGCTCACCAGCAGATTTTGATAAGTATGTTAATTTGTACAATTGGATATAACCATCTTTTATAGAAACAAAATGTCTTCTAGGTTTGCTGTCCTATATTTTTATTTAACATTATTTTTGTGTTACAGAACATTTGAAGTAAATGTGAAAGCTGCCCTCAACATTAGCCAGGTAGTTGCTAAAAAAATGATTGAAAAGAACATCCATGGAACAATTGTCAACATATCTTCTCAAGCCTCTAAGGTAAAAAATTGTATTTTAATAACTGTGTAATGCAGAAGAAAACAGTACTCTTTTAAACTTACATTTTGGAGATAACTCCTAAATAAACTGACCTCTAGCATCAGATTTATGTGCATATTATTATATTTTTTTCATTTTATTCAAGAATTGTTTGTATCTTCTTTTTGTATTGGTTTCATGACTGCCAATTTCTCACTATTATTTCAGATTTCACCAACCAATTTAATGGACTGTTAAATCTTAATTGGCTGTTAGTCAATACATTTTGATAGCCATCAAACCTCTCATTGTCTGCTTGTCAATTGTCGGTGAATTCTGTATAAGTACAGAATTAAGCAGTAAGCTGCGGCACCAGAGATGTCAATTAATTTTCAAGTTTCATTAAAGTTGCTGCATCTTATTCTATTGTCATAGCAAAGAAAGTGACAGCAGCAACTTAAATGAAACTTAAAAGTAAATTGATGTCTCTGAGTGCAGCCATTAGTATTTTAATTCACATCTTATTGTTAGATAAACAAAAGAGTGAACTGTAGATTGTACAAGAGAAAGTGAAACAGTTGAAACCAGTTAACAAGAATATTTTACTATACCTACTTATGTTTTCTCAAATACCTTTAGGATAGTAGTAGGTATGGTTCTTATCCAATCCTATTATCAATACATTTAATACAGTAATACTCTTTATTGAACACCACAGATAAGAAAAACATGATAAAGAATAAAGATTAATTCTAATGACATAGTGTGGGGCTTATATAGAGTTTAAAGGTATGGTCATATCTATAAATACATTTATTTACAGCAACAAGGCTTTAAAAATATCTACACTTATTACCTTTCAACAGAAGCGCGTTTTAATTTTTTCATTTGTTTAGTGTACTTACGGCCGCACTTGTAGACGTCAATTAACTTTTAAGTGTCATTAAAGTTGCTGCTGTCACTTTCTTTGCTATAGCAATAGAATAAGATGCAGCAACTTTAATGAAACTTAGAAAATAATTGAAGTCTCTGAGTGCGGCAGTTAGTGCCATTTGTACGAGGGGCAAACTAAAATGATTGAAGTTGATGAGTCCTTTGTACAAGGTTGCGAACCAGTTCCGACTGGTACCCCCTCTTGTTATCATAATATTATAGGTATTGGCACAACTATCATCTAATGTTACATAATATTAATAAGTTGGGTGTCCGCAAGCTGGTCTTCCTCATAATTCGTCATGCATGTAATTACATCTACTTTGCATTAACAATGACTTTCTTTTGTCTTTGTAAATATCTCACAAAGCTTAATGTGGTGTAGTAGTTAATCTGAAAGATCAAACCAATGTGGAAGAAAAAAGTGTGTCAATTAAATGTGAATTTTGGAAAGGAAAATTATTATTATTGACCAAAGGTACTGACAAATAATGATAGCATCCACTGTCGAGGGAACCAAGACAGGCCACTCTTTAGCTCATTTTAAATATTCTCATGTCACCATACTTCTTTTGTAGCATGGCATATACATGTACACATACCCCTCCTTTGCCCTTGGGTCCTTTATATCCCACTCTCCTCCCACTTTTTCCTGTTTAGATACAATATCCTTAATAATTTATTAAACCTGTATGTATACCCTTATCTATTTTCCTTTGATTTAGTGATAATTGTTGATAAGACAATGTGAACATATTATTTTTCTATTTTTCAGGCTGCCTTGACAGATCATGCAATTTATAGTGCCTCAAAAGCTGCCTTAGACGCTCTAACCAGAGCTATGGCATTAGAACTGGGCCCAAAGGGGATTCGAGTGAATGCAGTTAATCCAACTGTGATCATGACTGAAATGGCTAAGGTTGGGTGGTCAGATCCTGCCAAAGCCAATGAAATGAAAGCCAAGATTCCACTGGGAAGGTATTTATTAATTTATGAAAAGTTTATTAGGTATGTTAACATAAATTACACAATTAACTATAGTATGCCCAAAAACAATGACTCATCCATTCCATTAAATCATTAATAATGTTGCTATCCCTTTTGCACCTGCATGTCTATGATATCAAGTTGTGTGTCATGGGATCTTTGCCTTTGTCTGGCGAAGGCACTTTTACTGCAGTCGCCAGACGTAAAGGCTATAGCCGGGTTTCCATAGTAAGTCAGCCCTTACATCAAATGGGCTCGGGGATTTTTTTGTGAGTACCTCTTGTAATGAAGAATATTTTAGCCGAGTATGAACATCCTACTTGTACTTAATAGTTTTTGACTTATGATTTTTTCAAGTTTTTTTTTAATGTCTGTTTTTTCTGGATGTGTTCAAGCGATTTGCTTCAAATTTTGAAATGATATTCTTTAGATAGATTTGCATCGCCATCCAAAAAACGAATACTAGTTATCATATAAAAAAAAAGAAAAAAAAGACCAATTTGAAAACAAACATTTTTTTCATGTGGTTGTGAAGTAGTGACACCTCTAGATTTTTTTCTCAAAATAGGCCATACATTGGCCTAGTAATTGCCTAAATATCAAAATTTTCCAGGCGGTACTTCCTACAAAAAATTAGCAGAATGTGTGGCCAAGTTGTGTATTTAATCTGTGTTTTTCAATGTAGTATTCAAACTCTTCGATTATGAGTTTTCTTATCAGTTTGTCGTATTTAAGAGTAAAATGATAATGACAACTTAATGTCATCGTGATGCAAGATGTTTATCGCATTATTTATCTGCCATTTATGATTTTAACTAGGAGTTCTGTGACAAGAGTGTTGGTTGCTGCACGTGTCGATTATTTTGTCGCGTTTTTTAGTGCCTCAGTGGTGTTGAAGAGCTCGGTGGAGTGGTCAGCGCGAGCGGCGGCCGACACTCTTGCCTCTGATCTCGGAGAATATAACACTCTAAATGTTTTAATAACATTTTCAAGAACCGATCACATGTAATCTGAAACTTTGACATTGGCAGAATTGTCCTCATGGACAGACGCCATTTTAACAAACAATTGAATTGAATTGAATTGATTTTAACTAGCGTAATTTGATAATATTTAACTGCAATGAATCCGTTTCATAGAAATAATAATAAAAAGTTCGTTTATTTCATGAAAATAAATATATATCAAATAAAGTCAATGAATTCTTCTTCATTACAAGAGGTACTCACAAAAAAATCCCCGAGCCCATTTGATGTAAGGGCCGACTTACTATGGAAACCTGGCTATAGTCTTACTTTAGTTGCTAATGTTCTATGCTATCCTGCCTCTAGGGAGATAGGCCTGTGTCAAAGATTACCTCTTATTCTTTTAAATATATGATAGTCAATAAATAAAAGACATACACACGAATAACATACTCTTAATTTGACACCTGTGTTTTAAATATAACTATTTACAATTTCCAGGTTCGGAGAAGTTTCGGAAGTTGTTAATGCCGTGGTTTTTCTTCTTAGTGACAGATCTAGTATGATAAATGGCGTGGAACTGCCTATTGATGGAGGCTTTTTGGCCACATAATAATATGCGTTTTGTTTGACAAGATGGTCTCCAGTCCCAGTAAAATTTGTTTGTAATAGGTACCAAAGAAAAATATTTAATTGTTGTTGCCATATTGTATTGTTCTATAAGGTTTGTGATAAAGTGCTATCTTATGATAAAATCAACATAACTCTACTGTATTCACTAGACTGCTTGATTGGGACAGATTTTTAATATTATAACCTAACTTTAATTCTAACCATGTTTAACACACTTGGTTTTTCCTTCAAGTCCATCCAGTTATCTACTTTTCATACATATGTATGTTAAATACGTTTGCTGTTCTGTAATAATATCGAGCATAAGCTACTCGTGACTGTAAGAGCGTTTGCGCACTGCCTCCGATCCGTATCCGAGAAATGTTCGGTCCGAAGTAGCAGTAGTTCTATTTGTATGAGAGGTTGCGCACTAGACCCGAATTCCGTCATCCGATTTCTCATACAAATAGTAATATGTACTTCTACTTCGGACCGACATTCTCTGATACGGATCGGACGTAGTGCGAAACCGCTCTTAAGATATTCATGAAACTGACTTCCAAATCAAACTGCCATGATGGTGAGTATAGTCTAAAGCAGCACGATCATGGTACGCCATCTAGATGTGGTGACTTTACACCTACAAAATAATTCGACTTGACCGTGCGCTCTAAAGTGAACCTTACTTTCTAAAGCAGACAGTACTTTTGCCTCGTTTGCCGTATAAGTATACAGTCTAAAGAATTTTTAATCTCACGGAAAAAATCTAAACAAAGATACGTCACTGTCAAAGTGACATTTCAGGATCTCAAAGTATGGGCGGGTAAATTTCCGGGCGTTTCAACCGCCGTCATTAGTGTTTTTCATATATTGACGAAATCAATGACACCCACCAGCAATTTATGATGTAAACAGAAGCAGAACCGGGGGTGTAGTTTCTAAGTATCAGAAGTTGCTGTATTACTGGTTGGCCAATTATGATAAACGTGTTTAAATGTGTTTGACACCATGTTTTTCTCCACCTCCGATAAAGAGCAAAGACGTGGTCGTTTCTTTACAGGAGACAACATATAGTCTTCCTTTGACCGAGAAGTACTCGGACCAGGGTCCCACCTTCCACACAACAGTGAACGAAAAACACCGGAAACGTAGCAATTAACAATTTAACAACAATATAAAACGTACGATAATAAAAAAATTATAGAACAGTCACTGGAAAGCGATTACAGGGTCACGGGAGCATTCAATCTCGAATGTTAAGTGAAGCGAGTGTCGTCTCACGTTAAGCGGTCCGCAACTTAATGACACGGGTGAATCGAGACAGTGATACCAGAGCAATAAATAAATAATGCATAACAAAACAGTATTCTGTCTTTAAATTAATATAACATGTCAGAATTAAGTTTGCCATCGACAAATCAAATTATTTTGTCTTGATTAAAATATATATTTTATTTATACATAGTCGATTTCTTAAAAATGTGCTAACTATAAATATCTTGAGTGTTTCAATATTTTTTCGTTAACGCCAACTTTGTCTTTGTTTACATTTTTCCGTGAGATTAAAAATTAGACTGTAGATACTAGGACGTCTGGTGTGAAAATGAACAATAGTAATAAAATAACAAGGCATCATTTAATTTCACACAGGCTCAATAATATATAACAACAGGTGGTTGGTACATTGCTGCTGTTAAAACATTCAGTACCATGTTTAATAATTATAATTATAATTACAGTTTGCCAGGCAAGCTGAGAACTACACATTAAAGTTATTTAAACAGACTTTTATAAAATAAATAATGCCGGTGTTGAATACCATTGAATAGCAAAAAGTTTGATGATTGTTGATGAATTATGATTCAATTTAATAGTTATGGCACAACCATGACTCCGATATCGCATACTCGGCAAAAAGGGTACCCATCTCGTGGGGTCTTAACATGACGTGTGGAATAAGACGCTAAGCGTACGCATGACATACCGCTATTAATATAAAAAAGGGTAAACATACTTAAGAGTCCTATGTTAGACTGTACGCATGTTTTTTTAAAGTCATAATTTTATGCGTATTACTTAATTACCTGTATAGCTTTAAAAGCCTGGCAAAAAAGTCGAGCGTGTGGTGACAGCTGGAACTACAATATTTTCAAATGGCAACCATCACAGGTTAGACTAAACCTTGGATCAAGTTGCCAATTTCATTCCGAACAGCGCCCTCATTATTTGCTCGACTTTTTTGCCAGGCTATATGTCCAATTTTGAACAAGCTGGTAGGTTAACAACTTTGTGTATTCGTTTTTTTATAACATAATACCTACTACTGATTTATAACATTATTACATAACACTGACTGCTTAGATATCTAATCTTGCCTATATTATATATTTATATAGCAAAAAAGTACCTAATGGTTTCGGCTCATACTAACACGCGTGTTTTAGGTAGGTACCTATCTACCTAGCTAAAATAATTCAGTGCCTACCGCGAATGATCAGCAATAATTATTATCAATCTCTACGAATCTCTATTTTTTGTATCGGTACTGCGACTGCGGTGGCGTTGAAATGATATTTGTTGAAAATAAACTTTTTGAAATACCCAATTGTTATATATTTTATTGAAGTCAGTAAGTTATACCTTCGTTCCCTGCCCATCTTTTTTCGCTCCTTTTCTAGTCGCTTTGTGAAATAGATGGCGGTGTGAGAGAGATTAAATTTATGAGTTACAACTCTCCCATAGAAGCTTAGAGATAGCCAAGTCTACGGAGTGAGCGTCCGGTAGCCTAGTAGCAGACAGTTCGATCCTTAGTAGCCTTATATTATATGTAGGTACACTTCCTAGTGCTTTCTGTGCCTAAACCATGCTATTACGGCGTAGGGAAACATCGTGAAAAAACCTGCACATTCCGCTTACTGAAAGTTCAACGATGGCAAATGCATAAAACATTCCACAGGATCAAAGTGTATCCGGGAGGGCCGATCTGGATAACATGAGACACTCGACAGTATCACTAATGTGGATTATAACTTGAACAGAATCACCGTGCAGTGCTGCTCACAAAATATTCTACATTTAAAAGGGAATATTATAATTTATAATTATTATTTATTTATGACGGGGTACGTACCTAACGCTAATAAAAAAGGGCACAACATATTTTATGAAAAACATTTATTAAAATACTGTAAGCATTGTATATCCGCTGTACTCGATCTGTTCTGTTAACAATAAATAAAATAAGTTAATAAACCATATACCTATATTAAGTTGTACTTTGCATTCCGTTGTATGTACAAAATTAAATCGCTGTAAGTTTATGGTGGTCAAGATAATTATACTCAATGTGGTCGAGTAAGTAAGTTTAATAATATGCAAACTTCTAAGACATTAATGTTACATATTATGTAATTTACAACTACGTCTTTGGCCACCTCTATGCAATATTATGGCCGTCCCTTATATTATGTTATAGTTTTTGCTTGTTTACTAATATTATTAGTAATCCAGCATTTATCAAGGTGCGTTAAATTTGTAAACGACGATTGAATATATGTACTTATTATATGTATACCTAAATACTTATGTGCAAAGTTAAGAAAATATAAAATGGCAATTTAATTGAGTATGACCTGCGGGCCTATAATGCCGGTACTTCACTTGGCCATATTTGCCAAATATAGATCTTGCATCTCTTACATTTTACAAGTCGAATGAAAAAGATGATACAATAGGTGTTTGACAAATATCAGCCCAGTGAAGTGCCGGCATAAAAGTCGCGTATATTGCTGCGGATAAATGTAATGCCGGCACTTCACTTGGCTGATATTTGTCAAATATCTCTTTCATTCGATATGTCAAATATGAGGCATCCATTAGACGGTAGGTTTCGCTGTCAGTTTTGCCACTGTCACTACTGTGACTGACGGATAACCTACCGTCTAATGCGATGACTGATGTTTGCATGATCATTATCCAGATATTTGATTTTAGCGTCATGCACCATCATCACTACCATCAGTCATGACTGATTGAATTGCCTGACGCAAAACTTATCGTCTAATGGACGCCTAAGAGATGCAAGATCAATATTTAGCAAATATACTTACCCAAGTGCCGGCATAAATAAAGCACCTATCATTATTGCTAAGTGCATACTGGACAGAAGTGCTAAGTGACAGTTAACCATGAAAATATAAAATGGTCGTTCAATTCAGTATGTTCTGCGGGACTGTAAAAGTCGCGTATATATATCGTCGCGGATAAACGTAAATAAAGCGCCTTTCACCCTTGCCCTTACATACTGGACAGAAAGTGACAGTTCCTCGTTTATCCAAAACGATAAACGCGATCATAACATGCCCTTTGATCTATTAATAAGAATTTATTGCTTAACATTGTAGTACATTATTTCAAATGCTTACAAATGCGGGTGTGCTCTCCGCCCGCGTCCCCCGCACGCGTCGATCAGTCCCAGTCATACGAGTAGTCATAGTGATGCGCTTGACCTTGCCGTGGCGCGTTCGTGCATCAGTTCGTTTTACTCGACGTACCTACTTAACTACAGTTAACCGCGTCCCAACTCATACGTCACCTGTACTCCTACCCTACGTGCTGCTACTCCTTACATAATAATTTTATAGTTAACTTATTATTAGTGATTAACTGCCGCACTCAGAGACGTCAATTAATTTTTAAGTTTCATTAAAGATGTCTGCTGTCACTAGCAAAGAAAGTGTCAGCAGACATCTTTAATGAAACATAAAAATTAATTGACGTCTCTGAGTGCGGCAGTAAGTAGGTACCAATGCGTATTACATAGTGGTTCCTTTTCACTAATATAGTTAACAAGCTTTCAAAATAGAGGCAAATGATGATTTCAGTCGTAGGTACCTAAGTAGGTAGGTAAGGTACATGTATTTCAACCAAACGACGCGAATGTAGTGGATCATCTACGACAAGGTCAAAATTATTTAGAATGGAACGTCCTATTGCCACGAAACCTCTTACATTAAAATAAAACAATGAGATTATGCTGTGTTGATCACACGTCATTGGTATGTTGCTAGAACATCTGCGTCTGCTTACGTCACTTGGTTCATATTTTATAACGATCTATGTACCCACCCTGTAGTAGGTGCTTAGTAGTATAAGACCGCAAGCAAAGCGCTCATAACTGGTATGTTCTAATTACTTACGATCGCTAGTGGTGGCATGAATATGACACATTTGCTGCCATCCCACGAAATATTTCCCAACCACACGCCAGCGTAGCGGCAAATAACACTATACTCGAAAATCTAGGTAGGTATACTTATCAAGACCAGAATCTGACAGTTTCCATCTTGATTATTTAGTTATTTAAACATTATTTCATAAAAATATGAATGAGAATTGTGTAAAAAGTAATATTAGGGTATGTTTTATTGATAGAAATACCTACACTTAAACCAAAATGCAGTAATCATGATGAATTTTGGTGTTGAATTAGGTTTTCGAGTTTATAAGACCCTACAGTCGGGTGCATCACGCAACTTATCGAACAATCCGACGCTACACGCCGAGATCCCAACAGTCTGGTACACACAATCTCTGTGCAGGGATGTGCTAAAAACGAATGTTTTGTTTTTAGTTTACACTATATCCACAACGTAATTTGTTAGAGCGAGATAGAAATACATAAAAGACTCGTTTTCGTTATCTACCTATAACGACTTATGCTGATGTATTTTTAAAAATCTTCTAACATAAAATTAATAACGTGGTATTAAATAATTATTAAGAAACTTATATTTTTCAAGTGAAATTAAAACAGCTCTTTGAAATGTTTTCTTCTATCAAAAAATATTATTTTTTATTAAATCTTTTAGCGACAACCCTAGTTTGTCAAAACACACCCCGATATCGGGTCCTCCGGCGTGGGCTTTAGTCATCTATAGCTATAGTATTGCGTACCCGAGTATCGGGTAGTGCGGCGTGGGAACAACATCATAGAATACCCGACAGTCGGGTACTTGGCGCTGAATGTGTTAACTCTGGTGAACAGATTTAATTCCAACAAAAGACTATAGTTCCTAAGTAAAAAGAAAATATCAGTTTCTGTGGATATGATTAATTTGGTTTGTGGAGCGTGAGGCGGTTATCGCCTGTAGGGGTTCTTGGAGTATCGGCCGCGCTCTTCTTCGTCGCGGACGTCCAGGTAGTGGCTGAACACCACCAGCCACAAGTAGAGGTACAACACTGTAGACACAAAACACATATTATATCATAACTTGTTTTTATGGCATGGAGAGACAAACGAGCACACATGCAACCTGATGGTAAGTGGGCTCTGAGGACGCAACCCAAAGATTACAAATGTGTCGGCCTGAGAACCACAATGGAGTGCCTACATACTATTATAGTAATTTCATCAGTGGGTATCTAATTAATTTCACCGGTAGGTATCAACCCAATTAGGCACTCGGCCGAATTTTAGGTAGATACATTACATTTTGGCAAAATGGGACAATTGGGGAACGTGCGAATATTCAATTTTGCACACGACCCCTAAATTAGGGGTGTACAAAGAGATTTCGCCCGTGTATTGAAAACTCTTTAAAAGGTCGTCGTCCCATTGCGTGTCCCGCCGTCCCGTGTTTCATTTAATTAAATTTTTTTCAGCACTACATTATGACTATTATGAGTAGTCTCAGTCCCAGCACTACCCACAATACCAGTCGTCTCTAGCCGTAGACGCAGTGTCGCCCCGCTGTACCGTGCGTTAGACACGTGCCTGAATGAGGCATGAAGCAAGAAGGTGCTAATCCCATCCCAAGCTATATGTGTGATAACCTTAAAACTCCTTTAAAAGTCATTACCTAAATAAAGCAGGCCACCGACTAGCACGCAGGTCGCCAGCACCGTAGTATCGGGCCCCTTATCGAGCGGCGCGTCGGGTTTCGAGGCGGAGTCGTCTCGGTACAATACGATGGCGGTGTGCAGGACGCTAATGAGCAGCCCGATGGATAACACCAGTCCCAGCACCACCCACGGCAGCATCAGCCACGAGCGCCGCTGCAAACGTCACATGTTTTATGGCTTGGAGAAGGCAAACGAGCACAAAGGCCATAGTGTACGCGAGTAGATAATCGATAGCTGCGGTATGGACAGCAAAATGATTTATAGTTTTTACTCTTACAGTTGTTAAAAATTACTTACGTAACCGGATTTCTTAGCAGCGTGTAAGGAAAGCAATAGGATTTATAATTCTACGTATTAACGAGTATAAACATAAGCTCAAGTAGGTTTTAAAAATAACTATTATGTTCTGGCCAAGTTAAAATTAAGAATAAAATAGGCTAAAGTTACCTTTTTAATTCCTACTATGAGGAGACCGCATATCAGCATAGTGAAGCATAAATTAATCGTTAAGATTATTTTTGAAACTGAAAGTGAAAAAATAATTTGATTAAACATTAAACATAATAAACTAAACTTTTCCAGGGTCTCTATTTTATAAATTAGTTATTTAGCATCTATTCCAAGTTTTGTCTTAAACCATATCGTTATCACATTGTTAACGTTATGGTTATGGGAGCTCTTATTCACTTGACAGTTACGGCGGCTATATCGTTAAAAACACGATGTGATTTTGAAAATAAGAAGGGTTAAAACAACGTGGAAAAGAGACCTAGGTATCATACATATGGGAGTAAATTTGTTGTGGTCCGCTACTAAATCAAATATTATCGGCAAATTAATCAATATTTGGTAAGTTTAAAATATTATTTTGTCCACTAAATAAGTAATCGCGATACAAAATAATTATTTGATCCGCAAAATGATTAATTGATCAGCAATATTACACAACTGGTAAGCAGTAAAATTTTAATGGTTAGCAGACATATCAAATTTGCTAAATTAGGTCAATCTCAACTTGATAGGTTAGGTTAGGTTCGAGTTGTGTCAACTACGCGGAATAGGAGCTTTGAGGAAGTAAATTCACAACCGTTTAAATCCACAAATTCGTGTTTTACGCCACGCTAAGTACACGGTAACTCCACACCGGTTTGTTACACTTACTATTATACTTCTTATCTTCTTCTTCGAAGAAGTAGCTGCTAAGGGAGATGACTGAGGAGATGGGCGCTACCCAGATGGCGATGATGGTGGCGATGGACAGCAGGATGCCCAGCGCCGCCACCACCAGCGACCCGTCGCGCGTGTTGGCGCAGTAGCAGCACTTCTTCAGTCGCTTCATTCTTCTGTTTATATTTGACAAGGTTTACAAGTACTCTTACTGCTTGAGTAAGTGTTCACTGCCGCATGACTCCTGGAAATAACTAGGTTATGAATAACTTGACAATTGGTTTTAATTCCTTAACTAATGATATTACTAATTGATAATTTTTTGAATGGAATTATAGCGGAATCGAAGAGACAGGTGCAATGCCGCTACATCTTTCTCAAAGTTGCAAACTCGCATCTCTTTCAATATTTTATGTTATTCGTAAAGTCCATCCAAGTCGTTTCATCAGGTCCATCTCAACATCTAGACTTCGACAGGCCATACAGCAAAGTTCGTTCCCTTCCAAAGTTTTAAACTGAAGCAGTATTTTCTATTAAACGCGTGCACAAACATCGTTATCCTGAAGGGAACTAACGTTCTTGACTAATAAAATAATGCTCTTATTTCCATTAAGTAATAATACATTTATCCATACTTATATTAGTAAATAACCTATGGAAGCGAAGGGCAAGAAAACCATCACAGATCTAAGAGTAGTTACGACAATGAATCTACCTACCTAACCACAAGGTACGATGCCTATAACTATACATTTTTGAACAATATTTCGCAATGCCTAATGTTACCAATCTAATATCGGGTCACTAGTAATCGGGGCTAAACTATTTGCTCACGAGGCTAATTCGGGATCGACGGAAGAACATTAACTTGCGCATTGATTCGTTGCGAAATATTGAATGAAGCACGTTGGTACCTACGGTATTTCGTAGCAGAAAAGTCCAGAAGTTTGCCACACATTTCCGGCGATTTGTGCATAGGTAGGTACATTTTTTTACAAATATGTATAAACATATTCTTCCACAAATTTTATTTCATGATACTTTATCAATTAGAACAATAGTCATACATAAGTTAATGACGAATTAGAAAACATCGCGTTACAATACACACATCATATTTTGTATGTGCTTGCTCGTCACATGAAAAGGGGAAACCTTCGGGCATGCTGCTTGCCAAACTTAATTTAGGCCATATTTTTTCAGTTAGTATATGTCGCACGAGATTCGATGAAGCATCCTTGATCCTTGTTACGAACGACACGTCCAAGTGCAATAGGTAGTAGTTATGGAGCCTAAACCAGAATCGCTGGCTACCCATCCTCCGCGCTACCCACCTCGTTTCTCAAGGTTAAGTCGTAATCAGTGCGACTCACCCCGTCTATCAGCTACCGCCTGACATTGGCCTGACCCAGTTGGCAGCCAGATCGCACGGCCCCATTAGCGCGCAAACCCCGTTTTTAGTGCCGCGAGTAAAGGACACACCTTGAAATACCCATTACAACCCAACCAATTTGCAAAAGCTTTTGGAAAATGATGCACTTTTTCATGAAATTGTAAATGTACCATTAATTTTACAAGTTTGATCGGAATTCGTAAACATAACGCACTCGGCATTGTTATCATTTATGTGTGTGACTTACGGCCGCACTCAGAGACCTCAATTAACTTTAATGAAACTTAAAAGTTAATTGGATGTCTCTATGTGCGGCCTTCTGCGTCTTTTTAGCTATTTTAATATACTCGTAGTTTCTCCCTTTATGACATTTATCGTGATATCAATTAAAAGCAGTGGCGGATTTACCTACCCAAAAATATTTCTTGTGCAATTTCAAACAAATTTTTGGATCGTAAAAATAATTTAAATAGAAACTGACAATAATATTTCGAGGTAAGGGAAACGTGCCAATCCACCACTGAACTGACTAAAAGACTCGTGGGTCGCTTCAACTGTCCGCGTCTAATTGACTTGGATCATCGCTATACCTTCAGTCAACAAAGTATCGGGAATGGATGATTTGTTTATGGTTCCAAATTCAAATTTTTGTTTTTTTTGTTGTTGTTAGATTGGCACAACTGTTTTCTATTTTGGCGCGGAGTTTGAGTTGCATCTGTTATTTATATTAAATACAGTGCTGTTTTTAGTTATATCATATCTAGTGTGTATTGCGAATTTCATAATGGACAAAAACATTGAACAAAGAGTTTGTCTTAAATTTTGCATCGCCAATGGAATTTCGTGTTCGGAGTCACTGAAAATGTTACAGAAGGCTTACGGTGATTCGACTTTATCAAAAACACGTGTTTATGAGTGGTACAAAGCGTTCAAAAGCGGTCGAGATGTGATGGAAGATTTGCCTCGCTCTGGTAGGCCATCAACGTCTGCAACTGAAGTTAACATCGCAAAAGTGAAGGAAATAGTGACTGAAAATCCTCATTCAACTTTGAGAGAGATAGCCGCCGAACTTTCTGTATCTCACGAGTCGATCCGTACTATTTTAACTAATCATTTGGGTATGAAACATGTTACCGCTCGGCTAGTCCCAAAAGACCTGAATTTTCTCCAAAAACTCAATCGCATGAGAGTCGCTGAGGACATGCTAGAACGAGTCAATTCCGACCCAACATTCATGAAACGCATTGTTACTGGTGACGAGACGTGGGTTTACGAGTTTGACATGCAAACTAGTCAACAAGCTTCGGAGTGGCGCCTTCCAACTGAACCGAAACCGAAGAAACCACGCCAAAGTCGATCAAAAGTCAAAGTCATGTTGACTGTTTTCTTTGACTATCGCGGTGTTGTGCACTCGGAATTCTTGCCGGAAGGTCAAACGGTAAATAAAGAATATTATTTGAGCGTTATGCGGCATTTAAGAGAGCAAATTCGACGAAAAAGGCCAGATTTGTGGAATGAAAATTCTTGGATTTTGCACCACGATAATGCGCCTTCGCACAAGGCCATCATTGTGAAAGAATTTTTGACCAAACACTCAACAAATACCATCGAGCAACCACCATATTCACCAGATATGGCTCCTGCCGACTTCTTTCTTTTTCCTAAACTCAAATTACCACTTCGTGGCACCCGTTTTCAATCGGTAGAAGACATAAAGGAGAATTCGCGCCGAGAACTGAATTTTGATGATTGGATTATTCGTTGGCGTAAGTGTATCGTTTCTGAAGGAGCATACTTTGAAGGTGATAAAATAAATTTGGATGATTAACAAACAGTTTGTGTATTATTGATCTTTTCCCGGTACTTTCTTGACAGAGTAGTATATCGGCGTATACATTGGCTTATTATTATTATTATTCAGGGAGCGGCTATTCAAGGCTTAAATATATCCTAGTATCACTGCGACCAGAGTTGATCTATTGTGATCGCCACAACCTACAGTTCTCCGCTAAGCCCTGTTAATTCTAGGAATTGCAGGACTTTTTTGGCGCCGAGATACTTGATCTCTTCTGGGCACATTATGTGCTTTCCCAATGAAGAGCTACGATGACGCATTATGGTCGGGCAGACGGTGAGAATGTGCAGGGGTGTTTCCTCCGCCAGATGGCAGAGTCTGCACAACCCTGTGTCACATTTCCCAATCGTCTGCATGTGCTTGTTTAGGCAACAGTGCCCTGTAAGCACTCTAACCAGGTTGCGAAGTTTGTTCCTACTTAGCGCTAAGGCCTCCGTAGCTGCCTTTTTGCTAAATGCTCTTATCAGGGCCTTGGAATGGTTTAAGCCTGGAGTTACCCTCCAATGTTGAATGGTTGCATTATAGCAATATGTCCGCAGGGTGAGTTTTGTTAGGCTTTTGGGGATGCCACAGAATGGCTCCGGTCCAAACTGTGTTCCCTTAGCTCCTACTCGTGCAAGTTCGTCTGCTTTCTCGTTGCCGACGATGCCCGCATGCCCTGGGACCCATCGTAGGATTACCCTGTTTTTTGCACCCAGGGTGTTTAAAAGTTGCCTGCAGTTCTCGACCAGCCTTGAGTTTATCACATCAGAGGTTAGAGCCAAGAGAGCTGCCTGGCTATCCGAGTGGATATAGATAGTACTGTTGAGATAGTTGCTTTGCAGATTGGCTGCCGCACACTCAATTATGGCGTACACCTCCGCCTGGAATATGGATGAGTACTTGCCTAAATTCAGGCTTAACGCCTTTTTAGGCGCCTCTCCGTATACTCCGCAGCCTACCTCAGAACCGGATTTGGAGCCATCAGTGTACCACTTTAGGCTGCCTGGTTTCCATGTTATGCGATTGTTTTGCCAATCATCCCGAGATGGGAGCTCCACAGAATACATTTTCTGTGGACAGTGTTTGGGGGTCATGGTGTCAGATGGCATCCCCATCACAGGAATATCGCTTATAGAGTTCTCGAGGGATCTCATATTTTGGGAAAGCCAGTTCCCTTTATTCAAGCTCGATATTCTGTGCATACTAGCCCTCGCCTCCTTTTCCAAGTACAGGTGCAGGGGCGGCAGGTTTAGCAATGCTTCCAGAGCTAATGTTGGAGAGGTAGACATGGCTCCCGTAGCGATAATACAGGCAGTTCTTTGAAGATTGCTAAGTTTTGAGATTACAGTTTTTTGTGTCGCTTTTCTGCACCATACCACTGAGGCGTAAGACACCATTGGCCTCACTATGGATGTGTAGAGCCAGAGTGCAATTTTGGGTTTTAGTCCCCATCTGCTTCCTGCTAGCCGACAACAAATCGCCAGAGCTGATTTAGCCTTTTGTAAAGTACCGTTCACATGTAAGTTCCAGGTCAGTTTCTGGTCCAGTGTAACTCCCAGATATTTGGCCTCGGAAGAGAACGGTATTATTTTCCCATTCATGATAGGCGGTCTAAGCCTGTCTAGTTTCCGCTTCTTCGTGAATGGGACAATAATGGTTTTATCCGCATTTATGGATAATTCATTATCTTTACACCACGAGTTTATCTTGTTTAGAGCCTTTTGCATTAGGTACGATAATGTACTTTGGCAGTTGCCCCGCACCGTAATCACAAGGTCGTCAGCGTACCCCTGCGTATCAATGCGAAGTTCTGCCATCTTATGCAAAAGTCCATCCACAGCAAGAGTCCAGAGCAGTGGAGATAATACACCTCCCTGCGGGCAACCTCTTACAGTGGTCACCTCTAGTGTAGTGTTGAGTAGTTCTAGCTGAACCACTCTATTCGAAAGCATCCCTTGTACCCAACGAATGGTGGTAGTGTCTACGCCTTTTACAGCCAGCCCACTAACCAACGTTCCTATGGGAGTGTTATCAAAGGCGCCCTCTATGTCAAGAAATGCCGTGAGAGCAATTTCCTTATCTTCCAGCGCCTTTTCGATCCTATCAACTAGGTTCAGCAGGGCAGTCTCCGTTGATCTGCCACTGCGATAGGCATGCTGACTGTCATGGATAGGCTTGTCTTTAAGACAGGTTTCCCGAATATATTTATCTATTACCTTTTCCATGGTTTTAAGTAAAAACGATGACAGGCTTATTGGTCTGAAGGACTTTGCTAAAGCATAGTCCCTTTTCCCAGCCTTAGGTATGAATAAAACCTTAACTTTGTTCCACTGTTCCGGTATGTATCCCCAGGCATAGCTGGCTCTGAAGATTTTAACCAGATAAGGGATTAGGACGTCCGCACCACGTTGTATTAGAACTGGGCTTACGCCATCTAAACCACCCGTTTTGTAGGGTTTAAATGAATTTATGGCCCATCTCACTATTCCCGGTCTTACGACTAGGGCTGCTTGTCTCCAGTCCTCCGGATGGGGTCTATACGAAACTCCCACAGCGTTAACTTCGCTTGGGTTCGCAGCTCCCGGGAAGTGAGTGTTTGCCAGTAATTCTAATGTTTCCATTTCATTGTTGGTGAAGGAACCATCTGGTCTTTTTAGTAGACCAATTTGGTTAGGTTTAGCTTTGGCAAGTATTCTATGAAGTCTTGCTCCCTGAGGTGTGTTGTTTAAGTCCTCACAGAACTTCCTCCATGACTCCCTTTTAGCCTTCCTAATCTGTTTGCTATATTCATTTAGGGCTTTCCGATAGACCTCCCACTCCTTTGTCTTCTTAGCCTTATTGAATAGTTTCCGTGTTTTATCCCTGAGCCTTTTCAGCTTAGAGTTCCACCACGGCACCGTACGCCTGGTTGTTTTTACCTTGGGAGGACAGTTTTCTTCATAGGCCTGTAATATGCCTTTTGAGACAACCTCTACCGCAAGTTCCAGGCCCTCCCGCGTTTTTATACTTTTAGCGACTGAATCCAGGTTCCGATCTAGAGAGTTGCGATAGCCCTCCCAGTCGGTGCGTCTAGGATCCCTAAAAGTAACAGTTTGATTACTCAGATTACTAGTCAGGTTAAAACAAATATGCTTATGGTCCGACAAAGATTCCACATCGCTTACCTTCCAGTTTTGGATGTGCCTGGCAAGTTTTGGCTTACAGCTTACTAATAATTAAAGTAAATTAATTGCCTATAACTAGTATTAATCAGGCGCGCATTGCATTTATTTGCTTTGAAGGAGTCGGTTGAGGATGCGTCACATGTAATGGCTGCAGATGTCACCGTTGCTGTTTCAAAATCGTTTCAAAGGAAAACATTTTTTACAAAAACCCACAAAACGGCATAAAATAATTACTGGTCTCTATATAATTGCCTATTTGGTACAGGCATCTAATAAGTCGTATATTAAAATAATACATGAACATTATATATAATATATCCAAGCCAGTGCCAAGTAAACAATATAACCTGATTCTTGCCACCGAGTTCGATATAGGTATTTCATGTATTATTATTATTGTTAATGCATAGTAGGTAGGTACCAACGAAAACTCGACTTGTTTACATCTTCAAAAACTACTCTTAATATACAATCTAAATAACAAAGCGCTTTTTTTTAATTTCGTTAATTTTAATCCTTAAGTCTATTGAGTCTAATAAAGAAACGAATAAGATGAATATTCGTGTTAAATCGTTCAATGGTCCAATTGACTGAATTGGTGTTGCGTAACTGGTGGCATCGAGACCATCTGTGTGCAATTGAGCGCATACCGCGCTGCGTCTGCGCCCCGGGGCCCACGCGCATGCGCTCAACTCCCAGATGCGGCGCACTTGCTCACCACCACAACAAAAGTTAAAACGTAACACACGCCCACTGGTGTTATTTTCTAGGCTATGGCTTTGAACTTGTCGTTGATTTTAGCGGTGAACCATGCGAGCTAGTAAGCCTATTTAGTCCCACATTTTGTCGATCGAAAATCACCTCTAGAAAACAAAAAATGCATGGAATTAGCATGTCCTTTAAGATGACTTTCCGTCAGTTCTAATCATTATCTTTTGTTCCCTTCGTGCTTAATCATTATGATCGATCGAATTTTATTCGACAAATTTTGTCCAGCTCTACATTGCTCTGTTGAGACGCCCCGCGCGCCACAGATTGTTTTTATTATACCCGCATGAGTTATCAATGCACATGGCATGGTAAGGAACCTACTGTAGACCAGAGGGCTTATTGCCTAACGCCCTCGCGATCGCGATCGCTTTAATTTTTGACAGTTGAAGGCAAGTCTGCCTACAAAATGACAGCAATTGTTCCACTTTAAAGTCGATCGCGATCGCGAGTGCATTAGGCAATAAACCCTCAGGTATACCTACGTAGCAAAACAAAGAAACACGTGAACAAGAAAGTGTTAAAGAGTTATTAAATTACCTCCTTATATTTATTTTATAACTCAAAATATTTACTTAACCGAATTATCTGGTTCAGCTCTAACTATTTGCTTTTATTTTCGGAAACCTTGTGGCACAAATCCGCATATTATGCAATGTGATTACATAGTTGGAGAATACATTTGTAAATAAATAGTTATCTACCCGCGAGTGGGTATATCAAAACAGATAGATTTTTCTACACAACCCTTTGGGTTAATTGTTGATAGACGAGCAATCGACCACTGCCTTTTGTAGTTTTTCGCTTTGATTACAAAAAACCATAACTTTCAGTCGACCGGTCTGTTGAATCCACAGGTTGACTCCCAAAAAATATTGCCTTGTCGCCCTTTCTTCATTATGTATTGGTAAAACACTTTTAAGTAAAGCCCCGCTTTTATGTAGTAGTAACGTGTCTGTATAGAAACATTGGCGTTCCAAATTTGAAAAATGACGTAAGTTCCATATAAGTTTTGTACACCACTACGTCTATACTACATAAAAATAAGGGCCTTACCTATAGTTAGTATGTATTATAATATAGCATCGAAGTCTCAATCTTATAAAATGCATGACATCATACCTACCTATTCATAGTTGGAAACAAGAGGTTAGACAGAGCTGCGCTCGATCGCAGTCGCACAATGTCATTAACAGATCAACCGCTCCTTCCAACCTCGGCGCGGTTATCGCTAATGCTCCAGTTACGAACGCGACTGGTTTTCATTCAACGATAAAAATAACATTTGTATGTGTCTGCCAAATTATTATAACGACACCGTCCAATTGGCCAGCAATGGTCAAGCCAAATTCAATATTGCAGTAAGTACCTAGATTGTCAACTTTAAGAGTGCTTTTCCACAAAGTTATTTCCACTCCCTACACCGATAAACCCAAGGTTTCCACCCACGGTCGGCATCTCGGCATCGATATCGACCCGAAATGCAGTATCCTGCAGATTATAAGGTCACGCCGGCGGCGCCGACTACAATGTTCAAGTAAACATGATAATTGTGCATGAGTGTGCTGTCTGTGTGCTGTCTGTGTGCTGTGTGACGCGGTTGTTTACATTATCGCATTTTCTTAACCACCTAACCTCCATATAAGTCCTTAAAACATTGACATCGAATACGTATGTGAGTAAATTCTAAACAAATACAGGTTTAGCCTAATGTTATCGAATGCCTCGGTCGTAATTGCGTGTCGTTTTACCTTTGTGTTTCTACTATTACTGTCATAGACGCATTGTACAGTCGAGGACAGAAAGATGTTTACACTTTTTTACCTTATTCCATTGTAATAAGGTCCAAAAGTGTAAACATCTTTCTGTCCTTGACTGTACTATGCAGTATTAAGAATTAAAATTAAGTAAGAATTGTCGACATTTATGCGTGGGCGACACGGTTTCAAAGAGGCGGTTTAAAACCGTGTAGACAATAGTTTTAAACCAAATTTCGCATGACATTAAACGCCCTTGGCAGATGTCAAACAAATGGGCTTGTTTGAAACCGTGTAGCAGCTCGCTTCTACCACTCACTTGGTTTAAAACCGTGGTTTCAAACCGTGTAGCTTTAGGAGAGTCCGGCGACTACCACAACGTGCTTAAATGCAGAAAATAGCACAAACAGACAAAACTTTGAAATAATCAATGTGCATTAAAAAAAACCAGTAGGTAATTAATTATTTTAGAAAAAACCGGTCAAGTGCGAATCGGACCCGTACACGTTTGGCCGGTTTTTAGTATTTGTTGTTTTTCTATAGGGTTTGTTCTATAATCATACCAAAGGATAATTTTTTTTGAGCCCACTAGAAACGGTTAGATTTATTGATTCATATTTATATTGAAATTCGTATTTTACAAGACGTATTTTTCAGCATTCCGGCTAGACACGGTTAATCTAATATAACCACTGTAATTTAGAGGTTTAGAGGAACAAAACGACATTATGTTACACGTAACAGAAATCGGGACATCATTAATAAAACATAATTTACTTTTTATTAACATTATGTTTCGAATTTCAAAATAATAGTGCAATTACTGTTTTCTTAAATTATGTGTGGTCACTGAGGTCGCTCGAGTATAGTGCTGAAAATCGGGACATATCCATAGACACCTAAAAATCGGGACGTCCCGCTCAAATCGGAACACCTGGCCACACTAGCGGGGGCCTACTCCCCATACAAAAATAAATTGCTTTTTTGACGCTTGAATGTGTTACCATATTTACGATAGAACAAATATAAAAAAACCGTTGAAAAATACGCTGGAACGCCTTTGTTAAGCTCTTGCAAATACGAGAGAAAAACAAGGGGAAAAAGTAACACAGTTACTTAAAGATTTTTGCGATTATAACTATACTTACGTATACAGGAAACTATTTATAATAAATTCGCGCTGTACAATATTTATTCGAGGTCAATAACTATTTATGGTCAAGAAACTCATGAACTTCAACACGGAGCTGTAGGAACCATCAAGGTGAACAAGTTGTTTGTCATCAGCCGGCTAAAGACAGCGTCAGCGACAAATTCTATTCAAAGTTATGTAATATCGTGGTATTGAATACATCTACAACATGTAAGCCTAGAAGTGCTTCTCTTTTTTATGTTAAGAATACGGGGTAAAACCTATTTAGGTCATTTGATTCGGAAAAGTAAGTTCGAAATAAATACTATAACTGTGCTGATTAATGTTTGATATTTGTAGATTATATTCTAGTCCATATACTTGTGTTTAAGTTGTGTGTACATCTTTGTGCGCGCTAGATCGTGCCCGACTGCTACCTACACGTCACCAACATCAACATTCCGATAGACATACATTTTGACCCCATTACATGAGTAATACTAATACCTAAGAGTTCCGTTGGTTCAACAGAGGATTATGTCAACAGGTTTCAATGCCAATGTTATCTATAGGATTTATTCCGGTGAACGTTTAAACAGCCGTTTAAAGAATTAAAATATTCTTGAGGACCTTGTTCCGATAATTATATTTGTAGGCGACTAACATAAAATGAATCTATACACATGTAGTATAAAACAAAGTCGCTTTCGTCGTCTGTCCCTCTGTATGTATGTATGTACGCTTAGATCTATCAAACTCCGCAACGGATTTTAATGCGGTTTTCACCATCAGTTAGATAATTTTTCACGAAATGTTTAAACTCATATCATATCACAAGCCACTGTGGCTTTTGTGGTCGTTAATTTGTGTATAAGATTGTTTTTATAAGATTTGGAACTTTAATAAATAAATAAAATATAATAGTACCCGGAGTAAAGCGAAGATAGGTCGCTAGTGTCAGTGTAGGGTTCCGTCGCCATTAATACAAACACAAACAACAATTAGCTAATTTTTTGTTCAAAGTTATCTCAGCTGATTTTCGGTAGGTATAAACATTTTAATCGTCGAAACTACTTTTTTACTTGGAGTTTTGGCTGTAGGGGGGGGGGGACGATGACGACGACACTTCACTCTAACAAAAATTAGCACTTTAAACCTTAATATTTCACAAACAGATCCCTTAATCAATAAATTGTTAGCACAAACCCGCAATATTTTTGAAAGACAAACCTATCCAACGACACTATGGGGTAGACGAGGAAAAAAACAACCCTACTTTACGTGTAGGGGAGTAACTCTGAAAAAAAATATTTTCAAGATTTTATTTTACCACTTTGTCGGCGTGACTAATAGGTACCTATGTGCATTTGTGCCAAACAGTTTTCTACTACTAAGAGTCTCTCAGCTAAGCTTCGTACGGGCGGACAGACGGACAGACCGACGGACATGGCAAAACTATACTTAGAAGAAAACTATAGTTTGACTACGGAACCCTAAAAAAAGTATGCGGGTTGCATTGAAAGTTAAGCGCTCCTTTGTTTTTAAGTTGGTCGCAAACTAATACAGATTGGTCGAGTTATTGAATAAGCTGGTGAAGTGGTGACATCACCAGTGGAACAGTTATTGCGTTGCTTGTGGTGTGTAACCCAGCACGCGGCCGAGTGAGTCACTCGCGGTGGAGTCGCGCGGCCCGGCTCCGCGGCTCCCGGGCCCGCGACGATGAGGGAGCAGATTATTTACTGAGGTCATTTTAATAATATCTACTAAGCATAAAGCAAGGCAATTTTAAAGAATATAGGGATCCTTTTTAATTCCTATTAATGTCGCTTTTATCGCTGTGGATAATTGTGGAACATCTGTCTAGCTCTGTAGAGTTGGACTCGCGCTCGAGGTCCCATCCCCGTAAATCTTGGAAATTGTTTAGATTTCAAGCATCTGTCTGTCTATCTAGTTTAACTAATCTTACGTCTATGATAATTTAGTTTAAATACTAACTTGATAAAGAAAATAGTTTGTAAATTTTGGCAATGATTATGATTACAAGTACTGTTGTTGTGCTAATACCAGTCATAATCACAGTGAAGTAAGTTCCCAATCCGCACTGGGCCCGCGTGGGAACTATAGCCCAAACCCTCTCATTGTGAGTGGAGGCCTGTGCCCAGCAGTGGGACGTATATAGGCTGGATTATTATATTATTATTATAGGTACCTATTTTTGATTTGTTTACGTCAACGTCTCGATTGTTATTTATTTTCAAAATACATTTGAAATCCTATGCACCAATCGCAGTCATGGTCACTTTTATTTAATTTAATAAATTCGTAATAATTCGTACTTCGTATTTTTTCTTTGAGAAATTGATATACGAGTGGTTTAAGACATATTATTTGGCTGTCTGCTATCTACTTTGCGATCTTTTGTTCTGCGTAAACAATTACTGGTTAATAGATACTCGAACAGGCTTATCTATTGTTAATAATAACACAGTTTTTTTACCTGTGAGCCGATTAATTCATGTCCATTACTAGGAGCTTAGATGCTACAATGGCGTAAACAATTGTCGACTCAGGATCAGAAATGACTAATAGTGCACTTAAAGATAGATAGAATAATATTGATACTATTGCTTTTTTGAATTTTAATCATGTAGATCTTCATTTGCACGTCGTATCTGTCAAATTATAATTATGTAATAAGTACTCAGTTCAATAAAAAATATTTTTGTAAATTTTAATTTCTACTTGTCCTACATTTAAACATTTAAATAATTACTACGCAAGTATCACAACTTTTCAAACCTGCTGTAAGGTTTGAGAACGGTTGCAATTTACAACTAGCTTTTGTTCGACACTGACAATAAGATCTCAGTGAAGAATACAGACGGCCAAATAAATAATAATATGTCCTAAACTTTTTTTTGTATACCAGGTGTACAGTTCGCCATCAAATATATCTGTACATATCAGAGTGGTCAAAAATATCTGAACATGCACTCTAACGCCTTGACAATAGAGTCGTGTTCAGATATTTGTGAGCACCTTGTTTGCTGCAATATATATGATGGCGACTGTACAACCGCTCCTACCTACAGTTAGGCGGAAAATGAAACCGTTACGGTAGGTTTTGTATTTATCTTTTGCTGCAAAACTCTAAGTACAGCCCGGAGAGAGTATAGTATAGTTAATTTATATTATTACATTTTTGCTCATATCAAGCCCTATTTCAGCAACTTAATATATTTTGTCGTTCATTTCAACATCATGACTCACTTAAAATAACTCTGAAAATGACCTCATTATCCTTGATTGTGTTAATTCGAGGTATTAATACTTATAAATGAAGTTATAAATACAATGCTTATGAAATGCTCTTGTTGGTGCCATGCAATTGTTGTTTGTGTTCTGTGACCGGCACAAATTAAGACGTGACGCCTGGTCTTCTTCTCTCGGCACAGAGATTTATTTATTTATTCAAGTAATTGCATTACATATGTCAAGTGCACAACATTAATTAAATACATATGTACCTTGTCAGGCATCACAATTTAAAGGAGAGGTAGACAGGTAGATAAATTAGTTGATATACGCTAAAATACATTGGTTACAAAATTATGAAATGTCTATGTTAATTACCTTTTAAATATTCATTAAATTTGATTTCGTTTTAGTGAGGTTACTTTTGTAGCGAGATTCATATCTACGTGGTATATCTCCCAGTCTCATATAGTCATTAGGACTTCTCTTAACAAAGCTACATAGTTCCAGTACATACCAGCAAGGTAGGGTTAAAATGTAGAGGTTTTTATAGTGAGGTTTACAAGTTTCAGTTTGTCTTAGTATGTTATTTAGTATCCGAGTAGTTTATGAAATGAAACGAGATTCCTAAATAAAGACTAACTGAAAATAAAAAATAACGACTTTCCTGGCTTAACGGTTTAGGTTTTAGCGTAAAACACAGAGCGCGGGCGCGGGTCGGGAGCGACTGTTTTGCTGTTACATTGTGCGCTCTGTGAGATGGGCAGTAGGAGAATGCGTGCGAATGAAGACCAATGTAACAGCAAAACGCTCGCTCCCGACCCGCGCCCGCGCTCTGTGTGTATAAAGCGCGTCACACACTATTAGGAGCTATAATATATATTTCTGTATATTAATATATATTATAGCAAGGCATCTTACGATATATCGTCGGTTTAAAGGTAAAACTCATCAATTCATGTAAAAGTAAATGGCACTTAATGAGTTTTACCTTTACACCCACGATATTTTCTCGTGTAGTTTAGGTATATCGTCCGTGCTAGTTGACAGAGTCCACACACGCAGCTATAATATATGTATATTATAGCTGCGTGTGTGGAGACTGTCAACTAGTAAGGAAAATATATCGTAATATACCAACCTATAGTATATATTATAGCTCCGTGTGTGACGCACTTTACACTTTAGTGTCACCATCCACCGGAAATAATGATGTAGAATGTAGACGTAGGTACGAGAACAAATATACACCTTTGTTTTAATTAGTCTATGGTCAGAAATCTGGGAATTAGTTGTATCGCCATGGCTCATCGGCTCCTCCGTTTTGTTGAACATACACACACACATACTACCTAGGTACACGTATTGAATGGTTCCGTTAACCAATCATTTCAAATTCTGTCGGAATCGTTGTTAATGAGAAAAACACAGCCAAGAAAGAAACTTTTCGTAACCTCCTGCTGATTCACCTTTGCTTCGTCTGTAACGCTAATTGCCAACAGGGCATTCATTTGTGTTCTTAAACAATATTCAGTTAGCATTTTTCAAATACGCTTAATGGCAAATGTAATCCCCGTGTGATGCGCAAGCGCAGCGGTGCCAGTATGAGCGCGTGAACTCGCTCTCCAGTAAGTAAAAACGTTCGTTTTTATTTTTAACCGGCATAACCCTACCTAGTAAAGAATTTATATGACATAATTTTTACAATGTGTGGTCATTTTAAAACTATTTAGAGGAAAAGGCTTACTTAATGCGTATATGGTTTTTTGAATTTATTGTTGTTTATATTTTTGATATTGGTTTTGGAACCAAAAGACATCAACGGGCACAACGTCGCAAAACTATGAAGAAAAAAAAGACATTGAAAAGGACGGAATTAGTTTCTTAAAATGTCTATTCTTAAATATTTTTCAAAAAGAACTAAAGTTTTTTTAGTGATGTCACTCACTGCTGCATGAAACTGCTATTATTGACGTCGAATATTTATTACATTACGAGTCGTAATTTACGACCAAACGTGTAGTACTATCGCAGGGAGCAGCTATCTTAGAAATAAAAGGAGTATTGGCAATAAAAAATTACGAGAAAGGATCTTTAGAAAGAAGGGTGACACAATTGTAGACTAACATAAAAAATAGAAAGCGAATAGAGAACTCACATGTAGCGGATGTGGTTCTGTGTTCTAAGCGTTACATTGCCATATCAGGCCATATCTAGAGGCTCCAAGTACGGAGAGCCAGGAACATAACGTGTCCTCACGAGCATCAGGCATGCCGCACTACCCGGCCCGTTGATTTACCGTCGCAGCTTAGTCGACGACATCACGTCGGTTTTCTACCAACTGTGTACTTCTAGTATGATCTTCACCAACGGGACCAACCATAACCAAATGACAAAATAAAGATTTGTCCTCGAAAAATCAATGTCTATTTTTGAAACAAAAAACCCTTCCTTAGTTCACTTCTACATTATTGCGCGAATAAGATATTTAACATTTTACATTCTCATATCTGCGGTGGGTAGCATATCAGGCTGGGCTAGGTAGTGGGTTGTCAATTATGAATTACTATAAATACATCATAGATCCTAGACTCCAAGAAAGGTACATCTATTGATCTGGCATAGCAGAAACACTAAGAACCACACAACAGTTGAATTCTTCTAACTAAACGTGTCCCTATGCGACGATGCCGACATCCGCTGACTCGGAGTCTTGTTGACCGATGTTCAAATTTCAAAGTTCCAAACAAAAAATTCGGTTGAGTACAATCATCTACATTAGAGTTCCCTAATGCACTTTTCTGTAAATTCCTACTCTCTCACACCTTTAATGACAACAATAATAGTATATTACAGTACTATTAGTAAATAAATTCGTTGTCATTCGTTAACGTAGTTGCGCGTAGTTTCCAAAGATAATATAATCACTACGTGTTCCCGTGTAATATTCCCGTTTCAAAAGACAAAATATTAATTTGTTTAAACGACCGCTATAACAGAGTTGCATGTGCATTGATCAATTGTAATTGTAATTGATGGTTACCGATGCCCATTACGATACGGGGGTAATAAAATTCTTAAACTGGTTGGACAGTGAACTGCAAATAATGTATCTGTGCTGTTCTGGTTCTAAAGGAAAATAGAATAAATTTACTCGTATTAATTGCGTTAGCATGCTAGAGTTAGTTTATTTTATAATTTAGATATTACGATGCGCCTGGAGTATGCTTTTTAACAAGCTTGAGCGTAGGTATTCAAAATGTATGTATTCGGTTCATATTTGGGTTACACAAATGTGACCTCGTCTCTAATTTCCGTTCTCAGCTCAAGTGGCTCCCAATCCGTCTTTGCCCTAACTATCGCATCCTCATTCTTCTTTACGGCATTATTTTCTTTTCTGCAATCCCCTGCTATCTCAAAGAGCGTTTTAGATCTGTTACTCTTTGCGTTTCTCTCAAAATTTTATCTTAACTGTTCAAAGACTGGACATAGTTTTTGTTCCGGCTGACCACATATCAAAAATTGGTCGAATTCGATTAATGTTTAGGGGGTGGAAAACGTAACCACCGTTTGTATGAAAAGGGTAGATTTCGCTGTTGGTTCAAAGTCCTCTTAAGCGGTCGGCGGGCCCAAGTACGGAGGTCCGTGTGAAGCAGTGTAGGCCGTTGTTTGTTTGTCCGGCCGGGACACGACGCAGCCGCGTCCCACACGACGCGAGACTTGTTTCCTAACAACCATTTCCTACTTGTTTTTTTAGTCTTTAAAAAAAGATTTTCAACAGATTTGTGTCAATGCTACGGTTGCTGACGAGGCGGATGTCGCAAAATAGATTCGTTAGAATATGAGATGCTCTACGTCTCACTTTGCATAAAGATTTTACTAATATTATACCTATTATAGACATATTAACATGATCACACACATGTGCACGTTTTCTTCTCTCCAAACAAACAAAACACCGACTACGGGTTGCCTTCTATCCGTTAGATTTTTAATGATGGTTAGCGTGAGTTCTCCCATCATGACCGTAATTTTGTAGGTACTTTTATGACCCATTTATATTCCCCTCAATAATATGTTATTCTCGGACGTACACCTTCTCGCGCCGAGGTGTTGCGTATAAAACATTATTAAAATATAAATAACTTACGACTCACGCCGCTCAAGGTAAGGACGCAGGCAAAATTCTCCGAGTTAATCAAGGTCTTCGTTAAATGTTTACTATTGAAGTAAGATAAAACCATAAGAAACTTTATCTTAAATGAGAATAAGAACTTGTATATATTTATATAAATATTTACCTATGCTTCCATCAAAGTCATAAGATTATAAATTTACGTCGTAGTAGCACTTAAATGTCTGTCACGTTTCTCAATCACACTCCGGAGGATTTAAAAAACAGATTATAAAAGGGAATTGACAAAAGCGTGCGAGTTTCGATCTCGGCAGTACATCGGTGGGGAAGCGAGTGAATGGGACAGAACCGCGCGGAATACTCGCCCGCCAACGAATGTCGAATGTTGACTAGCGAGAGAGACGAGCGACGAGCACTAGCTACTATTCAGCGGCGGATCGCGGGGCCCGCGCTCGCGCACTGACGCATGGCCATGACGATGACGCTGACATAATCGCGCCGGTGTTCCAGAATTACGCTATGTTGACGCGTATGATTCTGTGAATAAATGATTGCGTTTTGGAGCTTCCAACTGTGCATCCACTGCACAAGACAGATTAACAAGGACAATAATACTCTTAGACGTTATTAAAAGTCGAAGCGCATTTTGAGTGGGTTTTGTTTTTTTCACCTGATTGTATCATTGGATCTACTGCTATTTTTTAAAGGAAACTTTGAAGGAGTAGAAGATTCAAGTTCCTTGATTTCCGAAAATAATATACCTGTCCGGTTTAAGAGTAATTAAGTAACTTTTAAATTGTTAATCAGTTATTAAAAATACTTTGTGTAAAGACATAAAAGCGTAGGTTCTCTCTAACTAAAGGAAAATAGATTAATCTGTACCTAACCTTCCTTGACCTGATTGCGGGACTAACAAAGGTAAAAAGTTCTGTCGTTATGTTATGAATCCGTTCCTGGGAATCAACATAGTATGGTGAAGGCAGTTCTGTATTTTAGGTATGATACTTATTCAGTCTTTACATATTTGTAGGGATATTATTACGGATATATGTTCCGAAATTCGTGTTTCTACACTCTCTACTCCAATACTTTAAGCTGTGTGTTGCGGTTTAGTCGATTACAAAATGGTAATGAGAAAGATCATGTTTTAAATCTCGGTCTGGCCTGGGATTTTTTTGTGTAGACACAATTTTTTATCATAGGTACTTTAATGAAGTTTCTTTCGGATTGAAGTGCCTAAAATTCTTCCACCAAATCATGCCACCCGCGCCGCAAGTAATTTAAAATTTCAAAGGCGATGTGCTCTTAAAAATTGCATTTTGGATGTTAAAGATTCCCGAAGAGGTTAGATAACGGCTGAAAAACAATAAGCTCTAGACTGTGTTGACAGTTCTATCTCTAATTAATTATCAGTCAAAAGTCAATACAAACCGTGTTATCTGTGAATTCATTCAAGTTTAAAATACGATATGAAAAATCTTTAAAGACATGAACAATAGAATGTAACTTAAGAGTACAATGATCTCGTTTGATGCAACCTGATTCACGCAATACTGCAACGTCAATAGGACTATGATAAACATTCTCTCGTACCTGGGCATGAACGTGCAATCCGAGGTGTGTCTGTGGACGCTCCTGGGCCTTCTGCGGACTATATTCGACGCCACTCTCTTCAAAGTCAATGCCAACTTAAAACAGGTCTGTAGATAACATCCTTAAGTATCCATAGTGCAGTACAAGCGTAGAGCTAGTTTGGGACTAGGTAAATTTGTGTGAGATTGTCCCCTGATATTTCTTTTATTTATTTTGTTAAGTAAGTGAAGTGTTTCGCTGTAAGCTGCGACCATCTGTTAGCTGTGAGATAGAGTTGGTCACACGAGGTTCAAGCCTGTAATAAATGAACTAAATAAAGATGGTACTAAGTCTGTCAAAAAGGATTTTTCTTAATACCAGGAGTCACTTAGTAAGGTTATCGGTTCCAGGGAAATTTATTTAAATACGAGTAAATATTTCCTAAAGATTTCCTAATGTTATTAATTTATATTGTCCTTTGGATTGAAAAGACAGTCATCGGTAAAAATATCTAAGTCAATAAAAATATCTGACATGCTCTACGTCCAGATAGAGATGTGTCAGATATTTTTGCCGATCACTAATTTATAGATATTAATTAAAATGACACGAGCACAAGAACAAAAACTATAGTTTACGGCAAAATTGATCGTAAATGAGCAACACTTACCAAGAAAACTAATGATTTAAAGTTTATTTTTAAACTATTTCTTGTTAGGCTCCTGTTCTTCTAGGGCAAATTGCTCAAAATGTATGACAGGCGTTTTTGTATAGTTTTGTTTCCACATACTTTGGCCGTATGGACTATGGTTACGGTAACTGACCTCGTGTCAGGCCTTGATCACGTCTCATTTTTTGACTTAATTGTAGCAGGTTTTGATCTGAATGGAACGTGTTCCATATCCGGATGATCATGCAAGGATCATGCAACACAGCCAGACCATAACTTGCGCTTTAAGTAGTAATATTAAGTTAATACGACATAAAACTCGACGACACACTTTATGCATTAGAGGATAACTTGGGAAAAAAATTGGCAGGTATGGCAGATGCGCATGCCCGAGGAGCTGTCAAAGCCGGTGCAGCGCGGGCTGCGCACCATGATCTCGGGCGTCATGCTTGTGCAATGCTTCACCGTCTACATCTACCTCGCCACCTACATCGTTCTGCTCTATCCCGTGTTTCTGGTATGTTCTCTGGCATGCGTGTGGCAGGTATGGTAGACGAATCTACTCGAGGAGCTGTCGAAGCCTGCACATCGCGGGCTGCGCATCATGATCTCGGGCTGCGCACCATGATCTCGGGCTGCGCACCATGATCTCAGGCTACGCACCATGATCTCGGGCTGCGCACCATGATCTCAGACTGCGCACCATGATCTCGGGCTGCGCACCATGATCTCGGGCTGCGCACCATGATCTCGGGCGTCATGCGTGTGCAATGCTTCACCGTCTACGTTTACCTCGCAACCTACATCGCCCTGCTCTATAACGTTACTCTGTTACCTTACTTGCGTGTAGCAGGCATGGTGGACGAGTATCCTCGCGAGTCGCGCGGTCCATTATGTCCACCTTACAACCCACATCGTTCGTACTGTTGTTAATTAACTTTTTCAATACCCTTTCCGTTCTGGTATTTCTGTTTTTATTTCGATAACAGGAAATAATGAAAGCTTTGTTTTTATCCTGTTGTGTTATTATCGATATACGCAATGAAATATATTATTATTGTAGGTACAATCCGCAATACGTAATGAGCTTAACCCAATGTGACCAAGTAAACATTCGGCATAAAATAATTAGGTTTTTAAACGGGATATTTATAGGTAATTAAAACTAAGAGGTTTTTTGTTGAATTTGACGTAAATTTGCCAAGCTGTATCTGGCTTGGCTCGTTAAGCTTGTTTACTGTTAGGTATGACGCTGGTGATTGCAGGAGGAGCGGCCGGCGCTGGTGCTTCCGTGGCTCTTGCTGGCAGCGGTGCGCAACCTGCTGTGCGAGCTGTTGAGCCTGACCCTAGGGCTGGGCACGTGCCTGTTGGTCGGCCCGGCGCGCCCGCCCTGCATAAAGTTCCTCCTCATCAAGTTCGTCTCCGTCATGCCCGCCTTCTACATGTGGTTGCTGATCTTAAGGTACTTTTACACATTGGCGGCGTACTAACGATTACAAGCATTTGATCATACCCAGTCGGTAAAAAAATGTAAGTACCTTCTAATTCGCGTAGTAGTTAATCTAATAACCAGGGACCGGAACCGCTTAGCATTAAAAGGGTTTTCGATAGGGTATTTGATAGGGTTGTTTTTACAAACCCGAAGGATGCGCTAAGCCTATCGTCAACTTAGTCCAATAAAAGGGTAACCAAACGATACAGTTAATTCAACTAAGCGCTAACCCTATCCCAATACCCTATTGTCTGTCACCCCTTTTAAACTTAATCGAACGGTTTCAAGCTGTCTTAATCCCTATGCGCAAGTGTTTCGAATGATTATTGTACTACCTAACAATTGAATGGGTAGCGGCAAGTAAGTAGCCGCTCACGCGAGGCGGAGAGATGAGCGAGCCGAAGTGTGCCGAAGGCGGCCGAGGCTTTGTCATAGAGCAGCACTTTTCGCTACGTCAGACAATAGTAAACCTTTCATCGTTCGCACAAAATGTACATTGTTTTGTTTAGGATTTAGGTACTTTACCTGTTTTTGTTTTGACGGCTATAGGTTCGGCTGACTTCGGTGGATTTATTTCGGCGTGAAGTGTTTGTTTACTTGCCTACGATATGTATCACTTTCTTTGTGATAAGCATTTTTAATTTTTAAGTTTGATTAAAGTCTCTGAGTGCGGCCGTATAAGGTTAATTATTTAATGAAACTGCCACTGTGATTATCTATATCTATATACGAGTATAACAACGCCCAGCCCAAACCGCTATATATAGAACTTTGAAATTTTGAGGGGGGGTTGAGTTTGCATTGTAGGCTTCGTTTAAGAAGGGATTTTTCGAAATTCAACCCCCAAGTGGTAAAAAGGGGGGGTGGAAGTTTGTATGGAAGTCATTCATTTTTGAAGTCAAAGACCTGAAAATTGGTACATAGGCTATTATTTACAAATAAAAAACTGGGGGGGTTAAAGTTTGTATGGGAGTTTGGTTGTTTTTACCCGACTACGGCGAAGCAAAAAAGAGGGTTATGATTTTGACCGGTATATATGTATGTTCATCTGTTCCCTCATAACTTCTAAACTACTTATCATAATCTGACAAATGGGATATCGTTAGAAACGTTTTGAATGTCCGCTGGTTATAGGCTATGTGACGTTACATTAAATTGAATACAGCACCCTCTAGAGGACATAAAGTCATGAACTAAAAAAAAAATTCTTTTTAATCATGCCATGTGGGGTGTCAAATGAAAGGGCTTAATTAGCACATTTCAAATATATACATATTATATAGTTACCTATTACTCGCGGCTTTCTTTTATGAGAGTTTGGTCGTTTTTACCCGACTACGGCGAAGCAAAAAGGAGGGTTATGATTTGTATGTATGTTGATCTGTTCCCTCGTAACTTCTAAACTACTTATCATAATCTGACAAATGGGATATCGTTGGAAGCGTTTTGATGGTCCACTGGTTATAGGCTATGTGACGTTACATTAAATTGAATACAGCGCCCTCTAGAGGACATAAAGTCATGAACTAAAAAAATATTTCTTTTTAATGATGCCGTGTGGGGTGTCAAATTAAAGGGCTTAATTAGCACATTTCAAATATATACATATTATATAGTTAGCTATTACTTCCGGCTTTCTACATATATATATATATATATATATATATATATATATATATATATATATATATATATATATATATATATATATATATATATATATAAAGAGAAGGCCTGACTGGGTGATTCATAAATGCCCAGCCTAAACCATTGGACCTAAAAAGCTGAAATTTTTCACAGGTGTTGGTTTTAAGACGTAAGCGAGGAATAAAAAAGGATTTTTCGAAATTCAACCCCCAAGTAAAGTGGGGGGGGGGGACAAATAAAAAATATGACTTATAGCGATTACAACTACCACTAAGTAGGTGAAATGGGGGGGTGGAATTTTGTATGGGAATTCGATCAATTTCGAAGTTAGAAACGCGGAAATTGGTATATAGGCTACTGTTAACAAATAAAAAATACCACTTTTGGTGATTTTTGAAAAACTACCCCTAAGTAGGTGAAATAGGGGGTTGAAATTTGTATGGTAGTGTTAGAAACATAGAAATTGGTATATCGGCTACTGTTAATAAAGAAAGAAAAAACACCACTTTCAGTAATTTTTAATAAGCTATCCCTAAGGGGATGAAATGGGGAATGAAAGTTTGTATGGGAGTGAAGTAATTTTTGAAGTTAGATATATGGAAACTGGTTTCTAGACTACTGAATATAAAATATAAGTTTTGACGTTTTTGGAAAATCTACTCCTAGCAGGGCGAAAAGGAATTAAAAACTTGTATGATTTAAAGTTTCTATCCCTTCATGATACGTAACAAAAACTTTATCTGCACTTTTTAACGAAAATACTGACTCTCCGCAGACGAAGTCGCGGGCGGAAAGCTAGTTGATAATAATTTCTAAAACATCACGCTTCAGATGTGAGCCTAAAAGCTCTCCAAAATACATACTTAAAAATGACGTCTGATAGACTCCACGTCAGTAGAATGTTTCTAAAAAATCACCACAGTTGCAGAGGGTTAATAATATGGAATTATTATTTGTATCTTTATCAACTACCTATGCAGTCGCTATAAACAATAAAACTTAAACTAAAAAATATAAAGCGGATCTGCAATTACTCCATCTTAAAGTTATAACCCCAAAATAATTTAAATAAAAAAAAAGTTTTAAAACTAAAGCAGACAGGATGACGATCGCAATGGATGGAGTTCCTTTCGAACCCTGCTGCCAAATCTTGGATTTTCCTAAATTTGGACTCTACATCATCATACGAGGACTAGGAGTGGTTCTAACATTACAAACGTCCAAACTTGTTTCGTTCTTTTTGCAGTCGGGTTTTAGTTTTTACTTTTATTTTTCATTCAAGTTAGAAACGTGGATATTTTTAATTTAGGCTACTGATAACAAATAAAAAAAACTACTTTCGGCGATTTTGGATAAACTACCCGTAAGGGGTTGAAATGGGTGTTAAAGTTTGTATAGGAGTTTGATGATTTTTGAAGTTCGAACTGTGAAAATCAGTATATGAGCTACAGTTAACAAAAAAAATACATTCGGCAATTTTGGATAAACTACCCCTAAGGGGTCAATTTTGAAGTTAGAAATTTTATATATAAGGTTCTTAACAAATAAAGCAATACAATTTTTGGTGATTTTGGAAAAACTATCCCTAAGTGGGTGAAATGGGGGGGGGGGTTTAAATGTTATATGGGAGTTTACTTAATTTTGAAGTTAAAAACGTAAAAACTACTTTAAGTGATTTTAGATAAACTACCCTTAAGGGTTTGAAAGGGGGGGTAAAAGTTTTTATGGGAGTTTGGTCGTTTTTCAAGTTAGAAACGTGGAAATTTATATAAAGGCACTATAAACGAACAAAAAATACTACTTTCGGCGATTTTGGATAAACTATCCCTAAGGGGATGAAATGGGGGGCGGTAATCTGTATGGTAGTTTGTTCAATTTTAAAGTTAGAAACGTGGAAATCGTTATATAGGCTACTGTTAACAAATAAAATTATAATATTTTGGCGATTTTGGATAAACTACCCCTAAGTTGGTGAAATGAGGGGTGGAAATTTGTATCAGAGTTCAGTCAATTTTGAAGTCAGAAACGTGAAAATTGGTATATAGGTTACTGTTAAACGCTAAGGGATGAAATGAGGGTGGTAATTTGTATGGGAGTTTGGTCAATTTTAAAGTTAGAAACGTATAAAATGTGTATTTAGGGTACTTTCAATAAATAAAAAATTCTTTCAGTGATTTAAGATATACTACCCCTAAGGGGTTGAAATGGGGGTTAAAAATTTGTATTGGAGTTTGGTCATTTTTGAAGTTCGAAATGTGGGAATTGGTATATAGGCTACTGTTAACAAATAAAAAAGACTATTTCGGTGAATTTGGATAAACTACTCCTAAGGGGATGAAATTTTTCATTGAATTTGGTCATTTTTGAAATTAAAAACGTGAAAATAGGTAATTTTATATATTTACTGTTAACAAATAAAAAAACTTTCAGCGATTTTATGCCATGAAATTGGGGGTTAAAATTTGTATGGGAGATTGGTCGATTTTGAAGTTAGAAACGTAACAATTAGTACCTATATTGGCTTTTGTTAACAAATAAAAGAAATACTTTTGGTGATTTTGGTTAAACTACCCCTAAGGAGATAAAATTATTAAGAGGGATTCAAATTTGTATGGGACTTTGGTCGTTTCTGTAGTTAAAAATGTAACCATTGGTATTATAGTTACTTAACAAATTAAAAATACAGCTTTCACTGATTTTGGATAAACTACCCATAAGGGGAGGAAATGGGGGGTGGTAATTTGTATAGAAGTTTGGTTATTTTGAAGTTAGAGACGGATAAATTGGATTATATGCTACTGTTTTACTTAAAACTTTTGGCGATCTTAGAAAAAACTAACCTTAAGTGGGTGAAATGGGGGTTGGAAATTTGTATGATCGTTCGGTCAATTTTGAAGTTAGAAACGTAGAAATTGGTATATAGGCTACTGTTAACAAATTAAAAATACCACTGATTTCGGATAAGCTACCCCTAAGGGTATGAAATGGGAACTAGAAGTTTGTATGGGAGTGAAGTCATTTTTGACATTTTTGAAGTTAGGTATATAGAAATTGTTTTTTAGACTACTGAATATGTAAAATGTGAGTTATGGCGTTTTTCGAAAATCTACCCTTAGCAGGCCGAAAAAGGTTTGAAAATTTGTATGATTCAATGTTTCTATCCCTTCATGACACGTAACGAAAACTTTATCTTACTTTTTAACGAAAATACTGACTCTCCGCAGACGAAGTCGCGGGCGGAAAGCTAGTTGAGAATAATTTCTAAAACATCACGCTTCAGATGTAAGCCTAAAAGCTCTCCAAAATACATATTTAAAAATGACGTCATTATGAATGATACATATTTTAAATGTGTAAGTCATTATTTACTCATTGTTGCATAAAAAGTCGATTATTTAATTTTAAATCAAAATTATTCACTTACAGTTTTGTATAGTAGAATTTATTTAAAATGTCGGAATCCACTTGAGAGCTTATCTTTCAATGAATGGCTTTGTTATCTATTGTGAAGTCCGACCGCTAATTAGCAGTGCAAAATGAAACGCACAAATAACAAAAGATTTCATATGAATAGCAACTTTACCGCTTAAAGAAGAAGGTTCAAATTGCAATGACAATGCATTCGAGATAGTACTGTTTAAAATTTAAAGGGGCAGCCAGGTACTATTTTGTTTGTGTCAGTTACAGGGTGATTCAAGGATAGCTTTCTTATCGTAGTATAGTACGCAAGCACGTCTGCATAGTTCTCAGTCGCCACCAAGTAACGACACAACAAGTGTAAATCATTATACAGGATGTTTTTTTATTCGTCTTAAACATTTTGGGGGTTAAATCAGTAAGTCATACTGACCAACTTTCACTATGGGACCAAACCCGAAATCGCGAAAAAAAATTTGACCATCCCATACATTTTGGCTGGTCAGCTGACGATGTTTTGTATGGGAGGGTCAAATTTTTTTTCGTGATTTCGGGGTTGGTCCCATAGTGAAAGTTGATCAGTATGACTTACTGATTTAACCCCCAAAATGTTTAAGACGAATAAAAAACACCCTGTATACCTATTGTTGTACCTATATTACCTATATACCATACACAGTTAAAGACAAAAAAGGATTAAATAAAAAATAAGTTTAAAAACTAAAACCCGACTGCAAAAAGAACGAAACAAGTTTGGACATTTGTAATGTTAGAACCACTCCTAGTCCTCGTATGATGATGTAGAGTCCAAATTTAGGAAAATCCAAGACATGGCAGCACGGTTCGAAAGGATAATTATCAACGATAATCATCGCGATAATTATCACGATAATTATCGTGATAATAACAGGTGGATAATTATCAATTGATAATAACAAAAAATTGCGCCCGTGAAATAGAACTATATTCTAAGTATCCAAACGTGTATTTCCGCACTTGTTGCGTCTATCCGAACGCACGTCTAGCCGCGACACGGGGATTCCCCCAATTCACAAAAAATAAACCATAGATATTTCGTATGAAACAATTTAACAAATGATCTTTTAATACTGGTGATAATTATCACGGCTCGTTATTATCTTGATAATTTCGAACCCTGCATGGCAGCAGGCATCACCTGTGAGTGGAACTCCATCCATTGCGATCGTCATCCTGTCTGCTTTAGTTTTTAAACTTTTTTTTATTAACATTATTTTGGGGTTATAACTTTAAGATGGAGTAATTGCAGATCCGCTTTATATTTATTAGTTTAAGTTTTATTGTTTATACCGACTGCATAGGTAGTTGATAAAGATACAAATAATAATTCCATATTATTAAATATGTATTTTGGAGAGCTTTTAGGCTTACATCTGAAGCGTGATGTTTTAGAAATTATTCTCAACTAGCTTTCCGCCCGCGACTTCATCTGCGGAGAGTCAGTATTTTATATTCAGTAGTCTAAAAACCAGTTTCCATATATCTAACTTCAAAAATTACTTCACTCACATACAAAGTTTAATTCCCCATTTTCTTCCCCTTAGTGATAGCTTATTAAAAATTACTGAAAGTGGTATTTTTTATTTGTTAACAGTAGCCTATATACCAATTTCCGCGTTTCTAACTTCAAAATTGATCGAATTCCCATACAAAATTCCACCCCCCCATTTCACCCACTTGGTGGTAGTTGTAATCGCTATAAGTCATATTTTTTATTTGTCCCCCCCCCCCCCATTTTACCACCACTTGGGGGTTGAATTTCGAAAAATCCTTTCTTATTCCTCGCTTACATCTTAAAACCAATACCTGTGAAAAATTTCGGCTTTCTAGGTCGCCGTAGTCGGGTAAAAACGACCAAACTCCCATACAAGAAAGCCGCGAGTAATAGGTAACTATATAATATGTATATATTTGAAATGTGCTAATTAAGCCCTTCCATTTAACACCCCACACGGCATGATTAAAAAGAAATATTTTTTTAGTTCATGAGTTTATGTCCACTAGAGGGCGCTGTATTCAATTTAATGTAACGTCACATAGCCTATAACCAGTAGACCATCAAAACGCTTCCAACGATATCCCATTTGTCAGATTATGATTAGTAGTTAAGAAGTTACGAGGGAACAGATGAACATACATACATACATTCCGGTCAAAATCATAACCCTCCTTTTTGCTTCGCCGTAGTCGGGTAAAAACGACCAAACTCCCATACAAGAAAGCCGCGAGTAATAGCTAACTATAAATTATGTACATATTTGAAATGTGCTAATTAAGCCCTTTCATTTGACACCCCACACGGCATGATTAAAAAGAAATATTTTTTTAGTTCATGACTTTATGTCCTCTAGAGGGCGCTGTATTCAATTTAATGTAACGTCATATAGCCTATAACCAGCGGACCATCAAAACGCTTCCAACGATATCCCATTTGTCAGATTATGATAAGTAGTTTAGAAGTTACGAGGGAACAGATTAACATACATACATACATACATACATACATAGATACCGGTCAAAATCATAACCCTCCTTTTTGCTTCGCCGTAGTCGGGTAATAATAAAAACTTTCAAATTAAATAGAATTATTTATCTAAAAGTCAACCAGAACTCGCTTGCGCTTAAAATAATAAAATAGCTTGCACTTTTTGCAGTAGCAGCAGTAGGTACTTGCACAAGAAGCCACGCGTCACGCAACGCAGCCAAACGTAAACAACATTTTCATCTCAATTCTCAATCCCGTCCCAAACTTAAATAAAGTAAGTAGGCAAGTAACGTCAAGCTAAACAGAACATAAATCGCCCGAATGCGCAAAAAAGAGAGAGGCGATCAATAGGGTAATACCCAGTTAATGCTTAGTGCTTAAATATTAAACTACCGAAACCCTAATGAACTCGGTAAGCTCTATGGAAGCGGTTAACTAGTTCGAAGGGGTTCCCCTAACGTTAAGGTAACACAATCATAGGGTCACTACATCGATAGGGTATCCAATGATAGGGTAAGCCTATCGATAGGATTAATCAAATGAAGGGGTTTTCCGGTCCCTGCTAATAACACAGTTAGATATAAGACACATAAAGCCGCGTTATGAAATTATCTTGATTGAGATACTTAATTCAAGATGTGTAAAATGTCAGTTTTCTTCTTCGATCAAACTATACAACAAAAAAAAACAAAAAAACCGGTTAAGTGCGAGTCGGACTCGCGCACCGAGTGTTCCGTATGTAAGTCCATACTTCAAAAATATACCTTTTTCTGTACTTTAATTCGTATGCAATAAGGTCTATTTTGAGTTGCCTAAATGTAACACATTTTTTAAAGTTTTTTAGTTATTTCTCAAAGACTGTAAACTTTGAACACTTCGTTTTATTTTTCCGGTAAAATATAAATAATTAGCTATACATCAGGCATTTTTCAGATTATTTGGTTCATAAACTTCGGAGATAAGGGGGAGAACGGTAACTTTTTGTGCATTTTTGGCTATAAATCAAAAAAGTACGCGGAAAGTAGGTACATGAAAAATTTTATAAAAAAAAATTGTTTTGAAGTAAGCAAATCGAGCCCTTTCATATAATACCCCACTTGCTATAATCAAATCACTTTCATTTTTCAGTCCCCAATTCTAAACCCCTTTTCAATTATTTATAAAACTAATTTCATAATTTATTACTAAAACAGATGCGGGCAAGTAAGTTATACGTACAACTATGCCAAATTTCAAGTTGATAACTTGTGTAGTTGCTGAGAAAAACTGCTGTGACATACAGACAGACAGACAGACAGACAACGAAGTCTCACCATAAGGGTTCCTTTTTTACAATTTTGGTACGGAACCCTAAAAAAGTGCGTCCGATCGAATAAAACCTCACTTCAAAATAGAATCTTATTTTAATTAAGTAAAATTAAGCCTTGCGTTTATGAGATACGATTTAAATTACAATGTTTTGTTTAATGTTTAATTTTTATTTGGGCACAAACGGTACAATTGATACTATTACATAGATAACTTAAATAAAACATTGACCAGTGAAGATGCCACAGTTAAGTAATACAACAAAGAGTAACCCGTTACAAATCAACTCGAGGCTATATGAAAAATAAAAACAAAAAAAATTCCGCAGTATGGGCACCCCCATACTGTTAAATAAATATCTAAGTTAATGATTAATAAGGCCAGTTCTGAATTTATTAAGGGAAAGGTTAAAGATGTCTAAGTCAGAAAACGTGCTGTTATAGGTTTTACATGCTCTGCTAACAAAACCATTAGATGCATATTTACTGCGAGAAAATGGAACGTGAAAAAGACAATTAACACGACGATCATTAATACGAGGAACCTTGAGCTTAATTTTATCTAATAGGTACGGGGAGTCAGTCTTATACGAGAGAATTTTGTACAAAAGAATTTGATCTCTAAATGTGCGCCGACTTCTTAGAGAAACAATATTGTCGCCACAGAACGCAACATCAGACCGCTTAGCTTTCCACTCTAACCCCCTTACTAATAAACGTTGAGTAACGGCTGAGTAGTTATACAATGCTTTGTCCTTATCTGTCGAATTCAAATGTCACAATGACAGATAAGGACAAAGCATTGTATAACTACTCAGCCGTTACTCAACGTTTATTAGTAAGGGGGTAAGTGTTTAATTAATTTATCTCGTATTCTTTCAATTGAATTTATATAAATCTTGTATTGAGGATTCCAAACAGTTGACGAGTACTCCAAGATAGGCCTAACCAAATAATTAAAAAGGATTAAGATTGTATCGACGCACCGAAATTCCCTACCAATTCTCAAAATAAAGCCAAGAAGGCGAGAAGACCGGGCAGTAATTCTTTCAACGTGGTTGCAGAAGAGTAATTTGCTGTCAAGAAAAATACCCAAATCCTTCACGACTGAGGACCTACTTAGTGTTACATTATTAAGATGGTAATTATAATTTAAGAAGTGTTTTTTCCTTGTGAAAGTTATGACACTACATTTTTTTATATTTAGGTGCAAGAGATTTTCAGTACAATATTGTTGGAGTAAATTTAAGTCATATTGCAGCAAAGAACAATCCTCCAGAGTTCTGATAACTTTGAATTTTTTTTTGTCGTCAGCATAAAGAAGGCAACCACTAGATCTAAATATCGAGATGACGTCATTGACAAATACATTGAAGAATAGAGGTCCTAAGTGAGAGCCTTGAGGAACCCCGGATGTTACAGGAACAAAGCTAGAGCAGTATCCCTTTACTACTACAGCCTGAGAGCGGTCCCGTAAGTAAGACTCTACCCACCGCAAGAGATCACCATGTATACCTATGACCTTCAGTTTCATTAATAAAATATCATGGGATATTTTATCGAAAGCCTTCGAATTTGAGACTTGATTGAGATTGACGAGATTGAGACTCTTTAAGTAACGACACACCTTATCACAATTTATATCTATTCCACTTAGGCAAAGCGATACTCGTGGACTAGAACCTGCAATCGGGGGAGAGGCAGAATTGCCAGCAACACCCATCTGAGGCGCCTCAAAAACAGAAAGAAAATATCTATTGAATAAGTTACAGATCTGACTGCCGTCACAAACAGATTCCTTCCCCAAATACATGGAGTCAGGTAAAGAGGAATCATTTTTCTTAGATTTAACAAAGCGCCAAAAGTATGAACTATTTTCTTTAATTTTGGCCTCGGCTAACCGTAAAATTTTTTGATAACAGCATTCTTGGACCTGTTTTTGTCTCTCTCTTAAGAGCAAGAACCTATCGTAATCACTCAGCCGGCCATAAACCTTCCATTTTTTATGGTATTTCAATTTCTCGTTAATTATTTTGATCAAAGCACTAGAAAACCAAACCGGATATATAGTATTGTTTCGTAACAATTTAGAAGGGACATGAGCAGATATAACATTGTTAAGGATATCATAAAATAGTTTCACTGAGTTATCTACACTATCAGAAGCTAGACGACTCTCCCAATCGATCTCCGCTAAAATACTATTTATCAACTCGTAATTAGCAGTTTTGAAGAGTCGGACCACCCTCGCTGGCGCTACAAGTGAATGTATACAGGGGTTAGATACTTCAATTATAAGTGAAGGGTGGAATTTGTCCTCACTCACAAGGGATATGGAAGCAGCCGTTACCTTACACTCAACATTAGATATAACCAGATCCAAAATCTTTCCATAACTGTTACGAATAAGATTAAACTGCTGGAAATCATTAAAGGAGAGAAAGTTAATAAGATTATCGATAGCCGATACTCCCTGACCAGAATTATCAATGATTCCATAAAGATTAGGTGAGGAGGCAGACCACGAAGCATGGGAAATATTAAAATCCCCAGTAATGAGATGGGGGGCATCAGAGTTCAACAGGGCAATTTTTGAGACCGCTTCATATAATTCAAGTTGAACATCAATTAAATACTGGCACGGGGGAAAGTAACAACAGTATATATGAAAAAGCAAATTTCTGGAATCCCTCCGGATTGATAAGGAAAGTTTCAGTAGATCAGCTACAGAGTTAAAGGATGGAACACAAACAATCTCCTTCACCACAATCCCACTACGTACCGCAATAAGTACTCCACCTCCCCTTGTATCACCTCTTGCAGTATAATCACGATCACATCTATAAACAGAGTACCTGCCATCAAATAGCTCAGAGTCATATATACCAGGAAGTAACCAGGTTTCACTCAAACAAATTACATCATAAGTATGGTTCAGAATATTACTATAAAAAACGTTCGTTTTTGTACGGAGTCCACGCACATTCTGATAATAAACAATTTTACTTTGACAATGACTCTAACAGGTATCTAAGTTTGAATGGGTTGCCCTAGGACACTTTTCTAAGAGAATTTTGTATTGAACCTCTATCTATGTCTATTGGTTGGTACGTCAATGGTTTTCTTAGACTTGACATTTAAGGTAAGTTGTAGTATGAGCTATGGCGATTGGCCACTTTTTTGATTAAGGGTTCGCTTTAAATCAATTAATTTAAATTAATTCGTTTTCGGTTAAAGTAAGAAGAAGTGTTAATGCACGAGAAATAAGACTTTAGATAAGACTTTAGACGTTTACTTTGAAATATCTAAAAATGGACATATTGTCAGTTCAGATTAGTTTATTTATTTGACCCTTGCATTAGTAAACGTTACAATGTCGACAGTTACTACCACGCCCTGAAGATGGCGTCGATGTTCAAGACGTTCCCGGCAGCGGTGCACGAGCGCGACCTCGACTACGGGCTGGAGCTGGCCATCCGGCGCCGGCGCACCAAGTCCCTCTTCGGCGAGGCGCTGCTGCGCACGCGGCTCATCTCTAACGTGTGAGCAACATTCTCGACACGCCACAGACAACACACTAATATTATAAATGCGGAAGTTTGTAGGTGAGTAGGTATGTTTCGATAAAATTTGGAATTTTCATTCCAAATAGCTTATACCTCGAATTAATACATAGGTTACCTTTACAACGAAAATATCGCTGTTACCGCGTGGTCAACGCGGACAAAGTCGCGGGAAAAAGCTAGTTATTAAATAAATAAATAAAATAGTAAGGGGCAATCTTACACAAAATTAACTAGTCCCAAAATAAGCTCTAGGCTTGTACTATGGGTACAGTCAGCAGATTGTCTGGAGATTAAGGCGTAAATTCGGGGTCAATATAAATGGCCAAAGATGTCAACACATACTAATATACTTACCTACTGTTTGACACATAATCTCAAAATCGAGCGTGTTTTTAATTAATAAAACGTAAAATTAATAGTTATTCAATGTAAAAAATAATATTAAAGTAATAATCAAGCGTATAAATCGCTGTAAAGACTTTTCTCGATCTTGAAAAGTACATGATTATGGAGTAATAATGGTAAATTGGTTAGTTTCGTTTTGTTAACATCTTTGGCCATTTCTATTGACCCCGATTTTATGCTGAAAAACTCGCGGGTGCAAGCTTGGCGTGCCTGTATAGCATGAGCAGCGCTATCTGGCCCACGCGCGTGCTTAGGATAAGTATTTGTACATAAACGTCCGGAGCTGGCCGCCGCTCCGTACACCCGCGCGAGTTTTAGCGTACGCTCTAAGATCGTGTATACAGATAGGTATTTGAACTTGGGATGCTACTGTATTTTTACAGCTAACTCTGTACTAGACAACGCTATGTGGGTAGGAAAATAAATTCTAATATAAATAGAAAATATCCAAAACTCGATAGCAGATAGTTGCGTTCATCACACAAATATTTACCCTTACGGGGGATCGAAACCCCCTTCGTAGGCAGGGTCTCTACCAACAACATAGGCTAACTGCGTATCCTACCGCCAATTAACTTCCGACGATATTGTTTGCGAACCATTCTTTGATAGCTTGGAACCATACGTCTCGATTAGCAAGGAAGAGCTACGAACGGATTTAGTGGGAGAATGAAAGTATAGGTGTGTGTGATAAACAGGCTGTGGGTATAAGGTTCGTTCGTTCCATTCGTGGCAGCTCCTGTGCATCGACCTATACGTTTTCTCATTTAACTTCATATCAACAAACTTCATATCATGTCTAGTTAGTCAGTTATCCAATAATTTTTACCCATGTTGCCTCAATCTAGTCGTGATCATGGAGCGATACATTTACAAAAAAGTGCCGGAAGTGCTTGTCGGACCTCGTCCTGCTATCGAGGACCAGTTATCGTTGCCCCGTCTGCGTTCTGTCCGAGGTCCATAGAAGACCTCGTGTGTGTAGACTTTACAATGTAGAGGGACCTTGAGCCCTACCCCAAATACCTCTCACCAAATCGCAAGCACCGCGAATGCCGCGAAGTTGAATGACAATTTGGTAATATACTTATCTTTTATTCGTGCGTTGAATTATTAAAAAAAATGAAAAAATTGTACTTTTTAATTATTTTATAGGCTATATATTGTGAATGTCGTGTACGCCTGTTATTGACATGCATATCAGACTCTTCTCTTATTATCTTAGCTATTGTAATTGTGTTAATATGTTTGTTGTTGGTGTACCTTATTTAATAAATAAATAAATATTCAGCCCGCATACACTTCTTTGCTTACCTACATATAACATACATATATGCTGACTAATGTTATTGCTTTATTTTTAGGAGTACTCAATACGCCATTTTTTTTATTTTGTCGTGTTATTTGCTGTTGCAGTTGGAATGAGTAACAAATTATACAATTATTTTTAGTAAGATAAGACTTTATTATCTTTTTCTTCTACCTGCAATATTTGCTTCAAATCCCGTTTACCTGGCATAATAAGGCACTAGGCTTATTATTTAGAAGTTTAACGGAAGAGGAAAAATAAATTGAATTTATTGTGTCTTTACTTTTTACAGATACATGGACAAGCAAATATCAGCGGTGGGAAAAAATGTTACCATACGAATACCTTTTGAATCATCTGCTGGATTAATGTCGACGCAACCCAGCTCTATTAAATCTGATAAAATAGAAAAAATAGATGTCGAACCAAAAGAATTTACTATGGACGTGTATGGAGTAATGCAGGCCTCGTCTAATAAACTGACGTCGTTTGACTTCGACGAGGGGAATTGTAATGAGATATCCTTGCCTCGAAATGCTGATCGTGTAAATGAGCAATTTGGACTTATGTTATTGCGTATAAGTGCATATATAAAAAAAGAGAAGATCAATCGCTTAAACTTATTAGATTCGCATTCATTAGTACCAATGTCTCAATCCAAGGACAGCAATCTTGGTCCAACTCTGAACGAGGACCCCACGGAGACTCCGCCTCTGGTAGCAAGTAGTAAAGGGAACACGGCTTCGTACTTGAGAGAATATCCTCAAATATTCAGGAAAAAACCATCAGATTTACAAGTACAACAAAAATTAAACTCTATTAGAGCTGTACAGAGTCAAATCGGTGGGATTGATTATATAAGCACAGAACGGCGCCAAATAATAACACTTGATACCGGGATGGTTGTCGGTTCGGACAATAACACCTGTCAGAAGAAAATAACTATAGACAAAACACATACCGTTATGAAACCGAAAACAAGTAGCGACTCATGTGCTTCAAAACAGATTGACCCGTTGAAATATGAAACTGAAAAACACGACAGCGATTTAATTGTCAAATGTTCCTCTGATAGTTTGAGTTCAATTATCGTAAAAAAGAAAACCCATCTATCGGATGAAAAATCGAAAAACCGGAGTTTAGAAAATTCAGCATAAGTACTGTAACTGCTTCACCAACAACAAGCTCTTCGGATCAAGAGAATAAACAACAAACAGAGCAGGCGGCAACTTTTTCCATGAACATTTCCTGAAATAACACGTTGTCTTTGTTAATAATTAATCTGTCTAATATTCAAGCTTATTTTAATATAATGTAAAGATCGCCCATATTAACTTTATTTGTGATGGTCGTTTATGGCTGACAAATAGTATTCTCCACAGCATTTTTTGGGTCTAAATACAACACCCTATAATTATATTCTTCTGGGTTGATCAAATTGAATTGATACATTGGTAGTTTGTTTGTTATGATCCAAGCCATTTGTGGCACTTCATGGTCGATGCGCAAGTCGTTAGGGAATACCAAAGTTCTATTGCTCTGTGCCACGAGACCTAGGTTAATATTTTCATACGGTTTACGAGTGTCCCAGCAACCGATGCTATCTTGAGAAATTAAGTTAAAAAACATAACACCGTTGCGGTCGACGGCGGCGGCGGAGACCTGGCCGGTGGGCCCTCGGCTGCCGCCGAGCAGCCGGAACTCGCCCGCCGCGTCCTGCACGCGCGACGCGTTCCGAATCACAGACGTGCTAACAACAAACTCTAAAGCACTAGACATCGCATGATAGTATAGCGGTCTATCTCCTTGGTTTAATTTACCTAAAGACATTCCAAATAAGCCGTCAGACCATTGGTAATTCAATCCGTGCAAAGTGTAGTTTGACAATAACGGTTCTGGGTAGAAAGTGTAATGACTAAATCTCCAAAATGATGCATCTGAGCTTCTAAATACGATGAGTCCAAAACGCCAGGCATCCGCGATGTAAACGTGGAGATCTTTACAGCGTGCATCTCTGGAATCCACGACGATATTAGTAATAAGAGAGTTCTGTAGGACGTATTCAGCAGGGATGATATAACGTGCTAACACGGTGTCCGTTTCTAGGTCAACAGCATACAGTGTCGGTGGGCAAAGCTGGCGAGGAATCTCGAAGGCGTCTTCTTGTCCGGAATCGAGAACCCACATGACTCCACAGTGATCTATGCTCATCCGAAATATAGATGTGAAACCAGTGCAATTATCTGTAATGAGAAAACACACATATCCATGTTTTGTAATTATGTCTAACGAGAAACGCAGGTTACATGGATTATGCTTTAAATTACAGCTTGGTGCCCGTACGCACCCTGTAAAATTATCTGCTTTGAAAGCTTTTGTCCTCTCTATACTTTTATATCTCATTTTTCGTTTTTGCCAGGTGCCAGCACCGAGTCAAAGCTGTTCCTTCGTATAAAAATGTACTTAGACCGTAGCCTATCTCTAATCTATCGTATTTAGACAAGAAAGGTAATTATGTACTTGAGAATGAAGTAACGATTTTTATATGACTTTTGACATTACTATTACTCAAGTAATTACTTTTCTTGTAAAATACGGGTGAATGCAGCTAGCGAAACTCTTATGCCTTGCTTGTAATAATATTAATGATTATGTACCTGCGTTGTGCCAGGCCCAACTGGGGTAGGGTTTCAGAGCAGGCGACTCGGTGTCGGCCACGACCGGCACGCTCGACAAGGTGGCCGGTACCCCTTTCTTCCATCGAGGCGTGCTGATAAAAATGCGATCTTTCCAGCGCTCCACGCCTAGTGTTATCACATTTCGTTGTATAAATTTCCTGCAAAAAATGGCCATGTTAAACAACAGCACATGAGTATATCGTCGATTACGTGACCTACTGGTGGGTATTTGAAACCGATATCAGTGTATCAGGATATATGGGCGACCGCTAACAGACGTGAGGTCAAAGACAAAGAATGTCTTGTCAGTTTGGCGGGTTAACTTGGCATGATGACTTGTTATGTACGCTTTAAAATAATACATTAAATAAATTATATACTAATATCCTTACTAATATTATGAATGCGAAAGTGAGTTTGTTTGTTACGCTTTCACGGCTAAACCGCTGAACCGAATTCGATGAAATTTGCTATGGAGATAAGAGTCCCCGGGAAGGCCACGATACTTTTTTTCCGGAAAATTAAACAGTTTCCGAGGGAGCAGCGATAAACGACTTCTACGCGAACGAAGTTGCGGGCCAAAACTAGTATTTAATATAAACAATAGTGAATCTTAAGGATCTTGTTAGTTTAGTTGGTTGATTTAGAGCACACAACGTAGAAAGCATAAGGAAGGTCCTATTACAAACAGATAGTTTGCGTAGTCTAAATGAGTGGTAGTCACAGAACTTTTGTTCCCATTTGTGACCTACCTGAACTTTTATGTATTAGGTTTCCTAAGTTAAACCAAATGCCTAAAAGGAATTATACTTTGGGCTAACTTTGTCTTAAGTCTGTGTCATTCTAATTTAATGGGTTAACCCTTGAATCACCGACATTATATTGTCTTAAACTTTAATTTAATTAATTTCATAAAATGTTTTACTTAGCCGAATTTTAATTTCATCGACAAGCATTTCCACGTGCAGGAACTTTTTGGTGGTCACAGGTCTAACCTAACCTAACCTATGTAACCCATGCTTAAGTTAATCTGAAAACAATAAGGATTCAGTAGAAATTACCATTCGATAAAATGAAATGAAATGAGTGTCTACAAAACAAGACGACACGAATTTAATGATTATGTAAACAAATCAATTTTGTTAAGATTCTAATGTAACACGTTGATTTTAATTTGTTGCCAATTTTTTGCCAAGTTTTTGGTAGAGTTAACGACATGAGTTGGATTCCTTTTTGAAGGACTGGTCAGAGACTCATAAAGGGAAAACTTGAAAAAATTGGAGGAGGCCTTTGCCCAACAGTGGGACACCCAGATAGGCTATAAAACATACCCTTCGTCGATAGCAGCTTGTCTGTCTTGTATACTGTCATATTCAAAATCAATTTGTTTCCATCGGTATAAGGTGCCTACAGCCTTCTTCTGGGCAAGTTGTGCATCACCGAGGGTTTTGGTGAAGATGAATGCCAGTAACACAGCGGCTAGTGGCCGCTTCATCTGTGAATAAACGTTTTGATAAATATTAACGAGTAACCTTCATGTTAGTGTAAGAATAAAAATAAATGCAAGATAACTGCTAACAATATCATGACGTTTCAAAAGTGCTCAATTTTCTACGTTTGAAAAGCAGCCGTTATTTATATACTTACCTAACATTTATGTTTTATTTCAATAAAAAATATATAATTTAATAAATAAAAAAATAAAAAAGTGGACGGATTCAGACGAATTGGGAGAAAAGATCAGAATGCAAATAAAAGTATGTGATGTACGGTTTTTAAAGACGGACCCTAGCCTCATACAAACATCACGAATATACATAGATCGATAAACTGTCCTACATATTTTTATCGTGTCGTGTGAAGTAATAACGACCATGGCGTGGTTTATAGCAAATAATAATAAGGAGTTGAATAAATTAAATTGTGTTGGATTTGTTTTTAGCGTTCCGTACCTCAAATGAAAAAAAAACGGAACCCTTATAGGACCACTTTGTTGTCCGTCTGTCTGTCTGTGTGTCTGTCAAGACCTTTTTTCTCAGGAACGCGTGGAGGTATCTACTTAAAATTAATATCAAATACTAAGGTCTGCAAACCCTTTGGATCAGTGAAAAAATCAAACATCTAAGTCAACGCTATCAAAAGATACGGCCGTTTATGCCGCATATTTAAGGAAATCTCAAGGGAATCAAAACCTTTAGGGTACTTCCCGTTGACTTAGAATCATGAAATTTGGCAAGAAGCAATGTCTTATAGCACAAGTAAAGGAAAAAATCCGAAAACCGTTAATTTGTTGTTACATCACATAAAAAAAGAGTCCAGTATAAACTGACACTCACTAAGTAAAAAATTGCATACTTATTGCGTGTCAGTTTATACTGGGCATTGTTTATGTTGTATTCCCGTGATTTACGAACTATTTACAGACTTACAAGTTTGTGCGGAACCCTCGGTGTGCGAGTCCGACTCGCACTTGACCGGTTTTTTTCTTTAACAGCCGTCTCGTAAAGGTCGCCCAGTTAACTAGTAGTGCTCACCAGCCGAATAATGCCACAAAGCTAGTTTCACATCGGTTCCTAATAGACTTTGTATTTTATGTACAATTCTCTAGTGTATGCAATAAAGATATAGCTATGAATTAAACCAATTGTGGACCTGGCTTTAAGTGAAACTGAAGCTAACATATGATTGGTCGACATGCAAACCACAGTGGTTGGTTTTTTTGAGGTCAATTTAAGTTGTGGTTTGAGCGACCGTGATTAAGAAACCTGTAACTACTTACGAGTAGGTACATATGCACTCGAGTGATATGAAACTAGAAATCCCCTTCATTACATTCCGCTTTACCTACTTATTCGCCCACTAGTAAAAAGATATTACATATGCGATTAGTTAAGGCATTGTATAATCACAATCATGGATCATCGTCGCGACTCGATCAGTCTATAGGTAGCCACAGCTATAACTACTAAAATAACCGTATGCAAAATTAATTATCTGCTGAGTTCTCTGAAGGTAGAAGAAAATCCAAGAGTACTAAACGCATTCTGCCGTACGTTTGCCCGGGTATATTTCCAAGTGCCGCACCTTTTGTTTTATATACTGTTATACGGGATTGTCACCTTCCGGGTTTTTTGGAAGAAGTAGGCGATATTTCAGTGACTTTAACACTTTATTAAAAATAACTATATTTGAAATAAAAGAAACAAAGAACTGGATTTAGAAGACATGTGCTCTCTTCCGGAGAATTCGAATAGTACTGACGCGCATCGGTGCATTGAATTATTCCACGAACTTAAAGGTGCACATATGCACTTCTCGGCTTGTACTTATTACTTGCACACATTTAAGGGTTATAACAATACGAAGCTTGCGTATTGCAAAAACCGAAATGAGTATTTTACAAAAATAAAGTGGACCTAGTTAAGAACCGAAGCAGATTGAATCCTCACAGTCATCATCATCACCGGTTATAGTAATATGGTTGCACTTGCTACAGGAGTTTTGACTGGTATTCTGAGATACCACCATTTGTCTTGTAGCAGTTATAGCAGTATAGTTAATTTTCGTAGCAAAATGGAAAACTTACCCTTTCTTAATTTTAGACCTTAACTAGGCACCTACACTTTATTTTGAAAACGCTCAAATACGCGATCAGGGCACTTCGTAAAAGTCGGGAAAACGCTTCGCATTGCCAACAGTGAATACGTTAAAAACAAATTTAAGAACTCGCATTAAGTCATAAGGTATACCTATGCCTTATAGTACATAGCACTACACAATGTTAATTTTGAATAACCCAAAAACATATTAACGTGAGCCAGCTGTTTCCAGATTTGAAAAAGTCTTGATGAGCGTACTAACTTCTTCCTTCAAGCCAATTTTCGTATGACGATTATGGTTATGTTCTTACCTTAATATTAACTGCAAATGTAAAATGCGTCCGCTCTGCAAAAGGTGTTGCTCTGTTATGGCTGACACGCCCCCGATCACCTGTAGTTAAAGCGGGAGATAACGGAAGTAGATCTGTAACTTCTTTGAAACTCGCCTTTACATATATCGATAATGATGCAATAAGATATAGTAGGTAGGTAAGGTAATAGCTTGACAAACAAGAGTTTGATGTGGTGATAGATGAAACATTAATATTCTCAGGTGGCATCTACCTATTAAGTACCGGTTGTCAATTTCACTCCTAACACCGTCGTTATTTTTGTCAAACTCTGTTATGCCAAGCTATAATAATAATTATAACAAATAATAATAATAATCATAATAATTTGTCATGTAATATTTTGATATTATAAATGAGTATGAGTATATATACATATATGTTGTAGTAATGTATGTTGGTCTTGCCATCGGCGTTCACCTTACAAGTTTCCGTACATTCGGCCGGCGTATCGCGGGTCAACTATGACACGCAATCGTTAGTTAAAGCCCTAGACAAGTGCATTACGCTAACTTAACGATTCGATAACGATCGCGTCGGCCGCTCCATACATTTTGTCGACTTTCGAAAATCGTTAAGTCAGCGTATCATCTTGGTCAGGGCCCCCGGCCTGGTGGCGACCACCAAGAATATCGTATCGTATCGAGTCCCAGCCCCTATCAGGACTAAGGGCCGTATTAATAAACTCATCTCAACTGTGATCCCCGTCACAAGATGCGTCAAAAATGACAGTTTTCTATGGATTGACGTTTACTTTGTCGTATCTTGAGACGGGGATCAGAGTTGAGATGAGTTTATTAATACGGCCCTAAGTCATGGATAACTTATCCATAAGTGTGGTTCTATTTAACTACTTGGTTTCAATAGAAAGGGAAGCACTGAGAGTTAACTTAAACTTGTCTTTGTTATATCGTGTTAGGGCCGCGGTCGCTGGTTAACGAAGTGCCAGCAGTTGAAGTTCTAATTATAAATATGTGGTACATATTAATATAATTACAACAATTCAACATTCTCGTTTTTACTCATTTGGACAAGAACATAAAGGTCTATTCATAACTTTGTACACAGGTGCTACTTCATAACTATTGTATCACGTCCCCGACTCCAGATCGATAGCATACGAGAAAGTCTTCGTGTGCGTAATTTATCGTCTTTTGTTTTATTCTGTTTAAAATTTATCGGTTTATTTTTATGCCAACGGTACCGCATCTACATTTGTCAACCCAAGCTCGCTTATAGTTTTTTTTCTTAATCAATAGCTTATACTTCAATTCAACTTTTGAACTTTGCCCTTGACTCCAACCTTGAATGCTTGTTAAAAGAAACATTTACTTACTTATTTAATACAATTTGCTTACAATACAAACGGTTGAAAACGATTGTACATTCTGTGTTGAATGATTAGTCTACGGCCACTACAGCTAATGTTGCACAATAATTGTGTTGCTAAAACAAGTCTGTTATTTAATAGATTATATGTCTATATGCGTGTTTAAGAAGGTAACTCTCAATTTTGACTTTGCTACATCGAGTTGGGTGGATTGGTTTGCGTTATTATCATGAATCTTAATTAATTACATTCGTAAAAATTACAGGAAAAAGCAATCGAAGCCTCTTGATATGGCCACTTTGTCAAGAATATATTATGGCAGCAATTCGTAAATCTTATGAGTTTTTGATAAATTAAAATATGTATTATTAAAGATGTAAGCACCCATCTCAGCGGTTGCGCGCCAAGCGGCGTATTATATTAAATATAAAATTTATGAAAACGTAAAATCTGTATACTTAGAAAAGTCAGGTATTTTTTCAGGCCCTCCGTAATTTGTATCTGATACCTCTACCAACAAATTAATTCAATCTGAATCCGGTATACTTTCATATTATTTTTTTGGTTGCACAAAACCAGGGACTGCATAACCGGAAAATAAAGATACCGTTTTAAAATGGTATGACGTCATACCGTTTCGGTTAGGTTTCGGTACCGCAAAAAATTTTTTCGGTACCGGAATATAACGGTGCCGTTATTTTTTTCGATACCTGAACCGGTGTAATAAAGGTACAGCCAATCAGCGCTAGTTATCGAGTGTTTGCCTAAATGTACAGGTACCGGTATTTATATTTCAACTGGTACAGTTCTACCTTTATAAAGAAGCGGTATCGATGGATATCGATACCGCTTCGGTACCGGAAATGGATATTTCCGGTACCGTCACGAAAACGGTCCCTGCACAAAACCACTTTCTGTACTGACAAAAATGCGAGCCAGTCAAGAAAGATTTCCACCTAGTTGAAAAAGAAAAAAAACATAATATGAGTTACATCAACCAAAGCTGGTAGTCACAACACAGCAAGGTCTATTGTGATTCAACTTACATCTTAGTTGCTGTACCTGTCTTATTGTCAGACTCGAATGGAATCAAGACGCTTATCTATTTACAACAATCACAATCTTATTAATTGTAAATTTAATTTTTCAGTGCAGGTGCCGATTTTTGAATCTCATCCGGTGACTAAAGCTCACCAAAAATTTCATTTTTACTGATTTCTAGAAGTTATCTATAGTTATTTTTATCTCGGGTGACTGGAGTTCTCACGCCTTGAATACGATTTGAATACGAGTGCTACCATCCACTCGTAAGCGAGATCACCGCGGGATAAAATTTTCATTATTCTCACTTATCATCAGTCAGTAAAATCGAGCCCCTGACACTTAACATTCTTTCCTTTTCAGTTCGAAACCCCAAATCCCAATTTTTTTTATTAAAAAATAAAAATCTCAGCAATTTTATAACGAAACTTAGCGGCTTCATTTACTGCAACTTTTAACATTTCCACATTAAAACATCGATATTGAAGTTACAAAATATCAGCTCACCTCTTTAAAAATATGTAGGTACTTAGAAGTATTACACTATACATATTTATTTATTTATTTATAAAAGAAAAGAAATAGCTTACAATAAAAAACTAAATCGCCGGCCATAAGGTAATAAGTAACATTGAATATACATATAATTAATATTCTTAAAGTCGACGTCAGTTGAAATGGCCAAAAAGTAAGGAAGAAGATAGTGAATAAATATCAGGAGACCAAAATATTTAACAATGCATTGTATTAACAATGTATGTATTCATTTTTAGCAATCTGGATGAAAAGCGATTACGTTAAGATGTTACCACACCAATCGATCGACCGCCAGTCGATCATCGATCAGTCCAAGTGAGTAAGTAAATTAGAATGGTCGACGTAAAACAACGGTTGATCAACGTTGATTCATGCCATTGATCGACGGTCGTTCGATCGGTGTGGTGCCACCCTTACGTATTTCGTAACGAACTTTTGTTTACATTAACATGGAAACTGTAAGTATTCAACAGCTGTAGTTAGGTACTAAAATTGTTATAATACTTACGCATTTTTACGCGAATATATTTTTAATATGCGGGTGAGTCAAGTCTGTACCAGTTTGAACGGAGGTGTGATGGAGGACCCGGGTCTCTACCCTCTAATACTAAGCGTAGGTACCTATTCGCGCACGCATGGGCGGACATATCAAGATATTTTTAGTAAAAGTATTGTACAGTGCTCTTTAAAGGCACTTCGGGTTCGTACTTATCTTTAACTCGCTCTCATGCGCTCTTGCTAGTCTAACCGGCTTAGTCTTTCGGGTTCGGGAAAGACTTATAAGCAGCTAGTGTATTTACATACCTCGGAAATATTGAGCACTTATATCGCTTACGAGACTAGGATTCGAATTATCACTAACGCGTCCGATAATATTTCTTGGGGTGTTTTGCTTTTGGAAAGCGCTGGATGACATGTAAAAGTGACTATAGGGCCTAGCCTTGTAAAGGCCGTGCCAGGATAAGCTAAGTGATTATGCCCCCAGCGAGTCCGACTCGCACTTAAGGCCAGTAGTTTGTGTCATGCCATCATCTTTAGTAAATGTATAAAATAATGGTGCCGTACACGGAAATCGGTAGGCTAGAAAAAAAATACTGAGGAAAAATAATTTTTCCTTTTTTTTTACCAAGAACTACAAAGTTGTGGTAGCTGAAATTTTGAAAATATTTGTTCCTATTGTTCACAATAGCCACAGCCATAAAAATTACAAGCCGAAACTATAGCTGGCGGCACAATCGCTTAGCGTATCCCGGCTCGGCCTTTATTGAAAAGATGTTTTCACGCGCCTGTTTATTTTAAATAGCAAATTATTCTGTCTACACTTTGACGAGACATCGACAACAGTTGCAGCAAATGTAATGTAACTTATTACAACTAATTTGTTGTGTATTTTTTTGGCTTTGTTTTTACATGGTTTTGCCAGATAACTTTTTATTTGGCGTGTTATTATAATAAAAATGTAGCATAAAGGTCAATCAAGAAGTTACCGCGCCTAGCCTTACAAATGCCACACGGAAATAATGGTGTAAGTTACTCGATTTACATTTTAAGATAATGCGAATTTAATGTTGATGGCCCCGTAAGTAGTACACATTTTTCAATGGCTTGGCTTGTATCTAATATTAAGGATTAACAATAATTAAATAATTACATTTAAAAGTCAATTTAAAAATAAAGTAAGTACTAGACTGTCTACTAGAATTACACTTTTCCTTACAATATTTTCTGGTTTTCTGCATCAATTTCTCGGCGTTTTCTCTTATAGCATGCGATGGCTCAAGAGAATGTGAAACTGCATTTATATACTATAAAGTGTAGTTATTAATTAACACGTTCTATGGCAACTGTCGCGGACGGAGTGCGAAGGTTAAGCGGGAGCGCAGCGCGGGCGCGGGGTCGCAGACAGTGTGCTTGACGGCCTCCGCGGTGTCCGCGAACATGATGCGGTAGTTGTAGTCGTCAGGACTCAGCGGGCCCGCTTGGAACATCGGTAGCCTATTTGATATAACCCAAACGCTCTGTCGCTCATCTTGATCAATTTTAATGTCATTTGGAAATATTAAGGTTTCCTTATTTAGGGCCACTACTCCGGTCGTCTGTTTTTGGTAAGGTTTCTTTGTATCCCAACATCCGATGCTGTCTCGCGTCACCAAGCCGTAAAACATAACTCCTCGTCTGTCTATGGCTGAGGCGGAAGACTGTCCCATTCTTCCTCTGCTCTCGCCGGCTAGATAAAATTCCGTCGCGCTGTCATTTACACGTGATTTATCCCGTAGAACCGATGTTGAGACGTAGAATTCTCTGTTACTTGACATTGCATGGAAATATAACAACCTTTCTCCTTGAGCGTCCTGCGGCGTTAAAGCCAGTCCGAATATTCCGTCTGTCCATTGAAAATTAAGCCCATGAAGTGTGTAATTAGAAGCAAGCGGGTCGGGGTAAAAGAGGTGATGTGTGAATTTCCAGAATTTGGCGCCTCTTTCTCTAAACACCAGAAGTCCGAAGCGCCACGTATCGACTATATATGCGTGTAAATCGGAACAGTCTTCTGTCTGAGTATCAATCAATATATTAGAAAATAGTGAACCTTCAAGTACATATTTGAGAGGAATTATGTACCGGTTGATGACAGTGTCAGTTTTCAAGTCAAAAACAACTATGCTCGGTGGGCAGATTGGGTAAGAGTTTTCTTCGAAGTTGAGTCGACCTGAATCCAATACCCAGAGTCGTCCGCAGGGGTCGGCATTCACTCGAAATACCGATGTAAGGTTACTGCAACTGTCTTTACCTGCAAGATAGTTAAAACAAATAGAGAAACTTGCTATTAGTGATAAGGCGCTGTTATATATTTTTGTAATAGGAGGGTAAAGCACTGAAGGGTAATTATATCGCCACAATAGGTGCTTCAGATAAATAGAAAATACCAGAACATGATACGACAATTTCTTAAACCATGTAAAAAAAACCCCGGCCTAAAACGGCATGAGTGCAAGGAGGCGAGTCACCCGGTCGCGTCTGCGTGGGAGTATCGCTAAATATTTTGATGCTGCGAGTGCTGTTCTTACCGAAGACTCGGTGGTGGCTCCAGTTAGGATAAGGCTTGAGCAGCGGCGAGGCCAGCCCGCCGGCGCGCGGCACCGTGGCCAGCGTCGCGGGCACCCCGGGCCGCCACCGCGGCAGCGTCACCCACACCCGCGACCCGTGCACCTCTAGGCCCAGGGGTAGCACGTTCATTGGAATGAATTTGCTGAAATGGTAAAAAACATTATATTATTGAGTACAAAATACTACAAATTAGTGACAAGTTACAAATCATATACGTTAAAGTAATAATTATTCATTATTTTTTGAGGACCGAGCGACGGTAAGCCTAGTTGGCACCTAGAGAAACTATTAGTGAACCTGAGAATCTGCCCATGAAGCTAAAATTCTCGGGTTCAATTCCTGGTAAAAGCTATTATTTTAAGTGATGAGCAAGTACGTTTAAATAAATAATAAACAAATAAATATCAGGGGACACTCTCTCACAGATTGACTTGGTCCCAAACTAAGTATGAGGCTTGTACCATGGGCACTAGGCAACTATAATCATACTTATATGTAGGTATAGAAAAACATATACTTGTCTTAAATAAATAGAAAACATCCATGACTCAGGAACAAATACTCGCGCAGATAACATAAATATCTGCCCATACCGGGATTCGAACCCGGGATGTTTAGCTTCGTAGGCAGAGCCACTACCAACTAAGCTAACCACGTCGTCTTCTTAATCCTAAATCTTTGATGATTTTGTATTTATACCTACATATATTCGTAAGTAAATATTTCTCCATATTTGTATTAGATAGTTATTTATTTCTATCATATATTCCAATCCTATCGTATCCTATTCTACAAATATTATACATATAACCACGTCGTCTTCTTAATCCTAAATCTTTGATGATTTTGTATGTATACCTACATATATTCGTAAGTAAATATTTCTCCATATTTGTATTAGATAGTTATTTATTTCTATCATATATTCCAATCCTATCGTATCCTATTCTACAAATATTATACATATATGTCAAAGTTTGTATGGATGTTTGTATGGATGTTTGTGTTTCAATCACTCCTCAACGAATGGATGAAATTCGATGAAATTTGATAGATATTTCTGGATTGACACATAGGCTACTATTATCCCGAAAAACTTAATGGTTCCTGAGGGAAAAGCAATAAACGACTCTACTACGCGGACGGAAGCGGGCAAAAGGTAGTCATTCATAATTTAACTTAAGCGCAGCTGTTCATATTCCCAAAGCAATAATTCCTTTATGTCTGAGATAGTCGAGTTGGCTTCTTGGTTGCGGGTTACGCCCGGGCCCGTTTTGTTAATGATTCCGACATACGGAATGTCCCCTCGCTGAACAGCTAAACTGCTATTTACAATCTGTACAAATATTATCAGGATATAAGTGTTTTTTTTGTTAGGAATAGTTTAAATGTAGCAGTGGAGCAACAGACTGACGTTATTCTTTGTTCAAAGATGATCGGAACGTGGAAGAAATGACAGGCAATTTTTATCCCGAGAAATTACATAGTGGCAGCGGTAAACAACAACAGCTGATTTTAGAATAAACTTTACTTTTTTTTTGGGTCGCGAATAGAGCGTATATTTGAATAGCTCTTAAAACAATCTTCTCTCTCACTCGCTGTCATACGCTCCTACGCTAGTCTAACCGACTTTTCCCGAACCCGACAGACTTTTAAGTGCTATCGCACTGTAAGACAAATAACTTTATAAACTTACTTTCTTATTATAGCAAGTTCCCGGAGCTCTGGGGAGGGGTATTCAAAGTCTATGATCTTCCACTTGTAGAGCGTGGTAAAAGGTGGGGTCTCGGTGTCGGCGGGTATTGTCTGCGCCCGCGCCACGCCCAGCGCCGTCATCCACAGCGCCAGCCCCGCGGCGCGCGCTCTTTCTGGAACACATCATATTATTCTCTAAAGTAGAGCCCCACATTCGATTGAATTTAACTTGCCGGTCTTGCGTTTATAATTGTGATTGCATGAGGATAATGCATCCATGACTCCCACACTTACATTTTTGTCAGAAAGTGACAGATTGGTTATCCACATTTATCGCCAGCGATAAACGCAAGTATTATTTGTTAATGTCCGTTGATGGTACGTATACGGATAAGTAAGTAGTAAGAGAAACATGTAACATACATACATAACATATATATATATATATATATATATATATATATATATATATATATATATATATATATATATATATATATATATATATATATATATATATATATATATATATATATATATATATATATATATATATATATACAGTCTTCAGGAATATTATGGCGTCCTCCGTAATTATATGCCGCCAGCATAATCACTTTGTTTACCAACACTAATTTCATAAATCGTATAATTTCGTAGATTTATCATTGTATTCACTAAAATAGAGTGGTTCTAAAAACCAATGACTTATAATACGAATATACCTACTTAGATTTGTAAATACTAAGGAAACGCTACAAATGTATCCCTGCGAATTAATTGAGCAACCTACCACGTAGTAGTAAAATCCTGATTTGCGTTTGACGGAACAAATTTGACGTTTTTAATGGGAATTATTTTTAACAAGATACGCAAAAACTTGTGAGAAATCCCTTATGCGTCGACTCTAAAGTTATATAACATAAAATGTTTTAAGAGAATTTTATTATTATTATATTATATTATAAATGTATCATATGTCAAATTTTCATTTGCCAAAAAGGTATTCCCGCCGCAACAATTAGCATTTTATGGTGCTCACAACTCTAACCTAAATAGCTATTTAGGTATCCTGGAAATAAAACAAAAATAATACAAATAGCTTTTTGGGAAATGAAATTTTGGAAAATGATAAATTCGACTAAACATGTTTCGCCGAAACAGCAGACACCGAGGAATCATGTTACAAAAACGAAGCGGTATCGATATCCAATACCGGTACCACATCGTTTATACCGTAACGAAAACATACATACGTGTAAGATAAGAATAATAAGGGTGCGTCGTCATTCATACCAGTCACCACTCGGGTTAAGGCTTTTTGTATGATTACTGCCAGTGCCACGTATACGTAGATTGAAAGTTTTCTGCGACTCACGCGTTCGTTAATTACTTTGTCGGTTGTACGGTCAGTTGGATGCGCCAGCATATCTATCGAGCGAGTGCATCAGTTGCATAAGCTTGTTCTAGTAGAAATAAATTATACACTTTCTCTTAACTTCGTTACGAATTATTTACGACTCATCCGGATGTTTTAAAAGTTAAATATTCACATGAAATGAGATGGCGCATGACGGGTCAGCAGTGATAGGTTAGGATGGAATGTCGTAGAGTTATTTAATGAATTAAGCGCATATTACAGCCTCAATAAAAATAAAGTTCTGAATGTCAATGTCAAGGATATTTTTAAGATATTTTTCATTATTGTGTGGGTATGTTTATACCCTCCCAATAATGAAACCAAACGGTCTGGAAGGCATTAACTGAAAATAAATGATTGTGATTGATTTGATTGATTAATTGATAAACGTTCGATTTGTTGAAGATTTATATCACCGTTTTACTTCCGTGTAATCATGCTACTTAGTCTAAGTAGGTACCTATTAGACTCGCTTCATGCGGACGGTTTTACGAGCTCTGCAAGAGGTCCAACAGTCCGTCTATAATTATTGTTCAATCTACATATTTACAAATTGCAGTTTACTGAACTTGGGAAATAAGATTAATATGTGATGTACACATTAAGATAAACAACTGAACTATTACATTATTTTCGAGCATTACGTAAAGGAGCGGGGTGAATCTACCGCTTTCAGACCCCGAACACTTTCGACGGAAACGCAAATAAACAGTAGGTATGTTCATTCAACTTAATCATTCCAACCTTGCTTTTGAATATGTGTGATGTAAGTTTGTGTAGGTACAAATAGTTGACAAGTATGTGAATTTTATTGTAAATCAGTCAGTAGTTGTCATTTTACCTAAGGACCACAAACCATTTTTAACGGTTCTATACTCCATCCACGGAAACGAGTTAGTATGGCGTTCTTTCTTTTGCGCATTTGTATGCAAAAGAAAGGGACAAAGAAAGGTCTGTGGGCGTAAACAACTGCACCTCAACAGCAGGGCCAGCTTATATTCCGTGGCTCAGGATATTCATTTTTATTATTTTTATATTCCTTATCGCGCGGAGCGGCAAAAGATCTAATACGGTTCGATTTCCTATGGCACACGTTTGTGATTGGCTCGTACAAAAGGGAAAGCTTTATAATAAGCGCTTAAATCGTTAGGGAAACCCTTTCTTAGGGACATCAAAATGAATCAGTTACCAGTTACCTATTTCAAAGGGCTACCCTTATCGTTGGGTTCTTCATTCGATAAGGGAAAGTCAATCGTATGGGTTGCCAATTGGGTGAGCAAATCACGGGGCTAGCTATATCAAGCTTTTCCCGATGGAAGGGTTGTCCGGTCCCTGCTTCAAACGATACGCCGTCGGTAACGTATACTAATAAGGGTTTTATAAGGGTATTGGGTTAGCGCTTAGTTGAATGGGCTGTTTACTTGCTTCGAACGGGACGCAAGGTAACGTGTGTTTTATGAAGCCTACAAAAGGTCTAAAATTGCGTATACACTAGTAACCTTTTTTAAAGGGTTTAGTAAGGGTATTGGTTAGCGCTTAATAGAATGGGCTATCGTTTGGAAATAGCGCTTTAAAAGCACATTTAAAGGGTTTTGACGGGCAGAGGGTTTGGTAAGTAAATCCTTACGAAAAACCCATACAAAACCCATTGAAAGGGATAGCGGGCCGGTCCTTGAATGAGAGCACTATAACGCGTCCGCACCGTACGAGAGACAGATGTTGACTGAACTCATCCTGTGCCGATGCTTTACCCTTATCGCTGACCAATTACGTGATTTCTCGGTTTTATAGTACTAACTCATTTCTATGGATGAAGTAGTCTCCATTCAAGGGTTGAATAGAAGGTTTTCTTTATCAATACAATTAAAACGTAAGAGTAAAATCAACATAAATTTGAAAATATTAAAGTAGAGCGGTGATCCTGTTGCCTCGTTTTCCATCATCAGATTAGCTTTTCGACACCATAAATCATCACTACAACACTAGAAGTGCTGCAGGGGTTTTCATAGAACGGATATTTTAATTTCACCAACATTCGCACAGTATAAGTACACGTGTGTTACGCGCTAGGTACACGTGACAATCACCGCCTCGCGGCGTGCGCGTGCCTGGGTGGCACAAATTTACTAGTAAGTATTTAACGTTTTGGATCCTGAAAACAATAGGAGGATTATGTTGTTATATCCTATGAAATATTTGCCAATTCAAGTTTCCAGTTTAGTAATTGGGAGATTTTATCGTCCTGCGGAACTTCAAATAGTCACGTTGTTCTCAAATATCTGCGAATATACGCAATAATATTAATTTAAGGAGTGAGATGGGCACCAAACCAACTAAACATCATTTGACTACATTCTCTGAGCTCTAAATATAATAAGTATATTAGCTAAATGCAAAACTTTATGTATAACACTTTCACTTACTGGTAATCATCGCGGACACCGATGAAACCGAGTACATAACGATGCATCGGCACGGGTTGGTAAAAGGTGACTGAATCCTCAAGCAAGTATAATTCGGGTTGACTTATAATGTTTTGATTGATGGAACAAAAGAATGATTTAAAAACACTAACTTGTATGTATAATACTCAATACACTGAGACCTGTGATATTTTTATTGTTGACTTTATTCATTACTAGCTGCTGCCCGTGACTTCGTTCGCGTAGGATCAGTAATTTTGCCATCCCACAGAGACAGTTTTATTTGGGATAAATGGTAGCCTATGTGTTATTTTAGGGTATAACCTATCTCCATTCCAAATTTGATTCAAAACTGTTCAGTGTGAAGGAGTAACAAACTAACACACTTTCGCATTTATATTTATTAGTGTGAGGTGATGTGATGTAATTTAGGTGATATCATCAACGAATGTGACTAGAAATGCCCACATATTCGCTAAGACCATTTACTTGAACCGTTATGTATGATTTTAAAACGATAAAAATTACAGTATTAGGCTACGGTATTTCACCTAAAAAACTAAGGTGTTGGAAGCGAATGCTGCATATCGTGGACGGCTAGAGTACGAACACATCATTATTCATCAAGACTAGACTTATCACTATATTATATTTTCAGAGGGTACCCGGATAATTTGAATATATAGCCAGACCAGAAACCAGAAATTTGGAGAAGCTGGTTGTGGTTTTAAGAGTAGAGTGGAAACGTCGTCGTGGCCGACCACCAACTCGACGGACTGACCGGGGTCGGAGCGTTGAGGAAGGCTGAGGATAGGTGTGAATGGAAACAACTGGAAATGGTAGCTCAAGATGGAGAGACCTTCAGTACGTCAATTGATCATTTAAAAAATATAAATTAAATGGTTTTAGATTAATTTATTAATTGTATAATAAAATAAGTCATTGGATTCCGTAGTCAAACTCCCCAGGCACTCCCTATTTGACGAATATCAATTTACTTCTGTCGTCTGAGCGATGAAATGCTCACAAACAATTAAACAGATTTAATTTTAATCTATCGATTAGCAGTATATTTGTCAATTATTTTAGGCTTAAACATACCTATTTATTTTATGTCTTATAATTGTTGGTTCTCAATCGTCAAGTAAAGCATACCTGACAGATAAGTTTAGCCCATTCCCTTTCTCACACTTGAAAATAGACAAAGAGAGGGCTTACTTTAACTGGCAGATAAATTTACTGGTCGTTGTAAATATTGTGAGTCATAACATAAACAATACAATAACAATAGGGGTAAAGACGACGTAGAATAAGGCCTCAGATGAGTACTTTCACAGATGAATGGTGCAGAAAAAGCAGCGGCGATTTGCCGGTCGATTGGGTAAGTTGGTTACAATCGGCTACCGGTACATTCAAGGCACCCCAAGGTAGTCAGTAACTCACCTATTCAATTTACATTTTTTTTTGTCATGGGACAACCTCACACAAATTGATCTGGTCCCGAATTAAAGTGATTGTTTTAAAGTACGCACAGTAAGTCGAGACATTGTTATGTTATGGCACCCCTTATTACAATTTGCGGGCTCTTACTTACCACACGGTGTACTCTGTCTGGGATATGAAATTTAAAACATAAACTCGCGACTAGTTAGCGTCTTCAGCCAGAGAGGACCGATGCGTCCATTTTCAGGATGACATTGTGTTTTGGATAACAACATCGGTGTAATGAATATTTTGTAAAAGTTCTTGTATGTAAATTATTTAAATTATAATATAATGACGATTTCTAAGCCACGATAGATTACTAAAATAGTTAAATTGCAACTGAATTACGAGAGTTAAGAATGTCAGTTATCTAAACAAATAAAAATAGAAATAGTCACTCAGTATATCAATTCAAGATAATTTATCCCTATAAATCCATATGTATCCCATTTTTTTCGTCAGGGAAAATTATGACTCCGGTAATGAACCTAATATAATATGATATAGGTACTGTTTTTTGTATGGTTAAAAGATATAAAGTAGGTAAATACTTAATAATGCCAGCGGCATTATGTACCTTCTCTTATTTTTCTTGATACGGGTGTTATAAAAACAGATAAAAGTGGTTGCTAGCTTTACTCGACGTCGGAACGGAGAGTCTATAAGTGTTTGTTTTTATCTGTGGGTACCCATTTCATTTCTTTTTGTTTTCGTGTTTGTTAAATTTGAACAATAGTCAGGTTTAACCTGGCAATGGCAATGCCCTTGCCAGAAGAGACCGGATGGCCACGCGACTTGCACACACCGCTTCGACAATAAATTAAGAAAATAGAACTTTACTTAAAGTTAATAAGGTCCTTAATAACACAATATGGTTGTGTTGTGACTTGTTACCGTAGTAAGTACAAAGACCGTTGATTAGCATTCACGTAACGCAGATCGGATCGATTGAAAATGCGCACTCTCTAAACTGTGGTCAGCGACAGCGTATTTTGTACTTTTTACATTATTTCTTTGCTAAATGTGCAGTAACTAATCAATTTATTGGTTGAAATAAATATAGAAGTCAAAAATATTACACTCCTTTTTAGCACTCGTCCAAACAGTGATTAAGTATTTATTTGTGTTGGATACCTAGTGTGGGTTTTAAGTGCAGCCATACTCTGCAACGCTTTACATCGACTACTTTCACCGCTCTCGTATGGTATCTATACTGAAATTGCGCAAGGACTACACGTTGCCTTCATGATATAAATGCACGTTATTTCATAACAAACCATTTTTGAACAAACTTAATTAAAGTGGTACGGACTTTGATTGACATTCTTGCACTAGTTGCACTACGCTAGCCACTCGCAACTGCGGTATTAATAAATGAAAACCAGGCAGTCAGCAAGTCGGACTCGCGCACTGAGGGTTCTGTATTTAAGTCCGTACTTCAAAAATATACCTTTTTATGTTAGATTTAATTCGTATGCAATAAGGTCTATTTGAGTTGCCTAAATTTAACACAGATTTTCAGTTTTTACCTATTTTTTAAAAACTGTAAGAGATAAGGGAAGAGGAACGGTCATTTATTGTACATTTTTGGCTATAAATCAAAATAAGTGGGTTAACAAGTCTATTAGTTTATAAACCTTTTTTTTTTAATATTTGTTGCTCATTGATTCGTGACTGACTCGTAATAGTTATTTGTTATACAAGGGTGCAAAGTTGTATTTTAACTGCGAGTGTGGAATTGAAACACGAGCTAGCGAATGGATTCAATGGTTGAACCACGAGCGAAGCGAGTGGTTCGTAAATAGAAACCTGAGCGAAGCAAGTGGTTCAAAAATAGAATTCTGAGCGTAGCGAGTGTTGCAACACACGAGACGTAAAATAACTTTGCAGCCATGTGTAATACAAATCTTTTCACCTCACTAAAGCGAGGAAAATACTACATAAGAAAAACAACTGAAATATGTAAAATCAGCCTTCATAAGTTTTCATGAATTTTGAGTTTGCACTGTTACTTGCCGTGCGTTCAGAATACTTAAAATGAATGGATCAAAATATTTTTTTTTGTAAGGTTTTTAGTGTTTTAAGGTAAATTCATGTAATAGAATTGTTTGCACTACCTAGGTATATGTTTTTAATGGAATACAATTCAATATAAAATTATTTTAGCATCCACACCACCTGATTTGATCAGATAATTTAATCAGATGGGCAAAAATTGTCCTGTCTGGACTGGCCTTTACATGTTATTATGTTTAAAAAAGTAACTAATAACACGTTCGGATTTCAAATATTCTTTGCACTCTTGTGGATACAATGCAGTTTTTAAAGAATAAAAAAGGGCTTTCCGAGCTAGTGAGGTGAAAAATTATAGTCATGCTTTCTTTTTAACATTAAGTACCACTACCATGAGGTTACAGTGTCCGTACTCGCTAGCGACGGCTTAAACGATTTGTATGGAGAATTGTACAGCGCCTCTAGCGGTCACTTAAACAATATTAAAGATCGCTAGTATGTGTCCAACGGTAAATTACCTATCGAAATCTAAGCGTTAGCGACTAACGTTTTGTTAATTTTGCCGTAGTGCATCAATTTTGAAAATTGAAATTATTTATTTTGCGAGAACATATACAGGTGTTATAAATATATACATGTCAGTTGGATCTAAAGGTATATGCTCTGCCACAATTTGGCATGCAAAATCTTAATCTAACTTAAAACTAAGTAGGTACTTACTATTAATTATTCATACAATTTATCAAAATATTCATTCAAGTTATAAAATGGTCGAGTAATCAGGTAGGATTTTAATTTTCTAGAAAATTCATTAATATTATTACATTGTTTTATGTCATCATTTAAAAAGTTATAAATTTTTATACCATTATATTCAAGACTCCTTTTATAATGCAAATAATTTCTAGATTCTGGTAACTGAATGTCAAAATTATATCTACATAATCTTCGTGGGCTGCTGTTACTGTTGCATACAAAACTGGACTTATTTTTATGAACAAAAATGCATACTAAATATATGTAAAGTGATATCACGGTCAGTATACCGTGTTTCACAAATAGTGGACGGCAATGTTCGAGAGGTTTTGTCTTTTCGACATGCCTAAGAGCCTTTTTTTGCAGTATGAGAACATGGTTTACATTATGAACACTATTACCCCAAACCTCAAGGCCATACGTTATTAAGCTAATCGGTACCTGAGTCACCAATTTGACTAATGTCATCGAAAAATGCCGCATCGACTGTAGTTAACAATTTCACTGGCAAAGATCGTGAAAATGTTTTAGAATTATTGTATAATTACTTAAATTATTACTTTATCTAAATAATGTTGGAAAGACATATTTAGCGTAGCGAAATAATAGAATAGAATAAAATCATTTATTCGGCAATTAAATAAAACACATATTTATACTTGACATTAAAAAGAAAAGCTAAGAAGACGAACGACGAGGACAGGGACCATTTCAAGCTGATATGAGAAATACATCAAGAAATCTACTTCAAATGTACGTATATGTGAAAATCATTTTATTAAAGAAGAATATTATTACTGAGCCAGTATTTTTGCGTTTTTTTAATAATAAAACACGGCTTGCAGGTTTTAAATTAGCAGAGTTATTTCTATATTTTTAAATGGAAGGCATGAATACTTAGCTTTTTCCCAATATCGTCAGTACCCAGTCTTTTCAGTATAGTTAGAAAGAGACAGCTTCGTTTGGTGTGAATTTAGGCACGTAACGATAACTACACCATGCAATTATCGAGTTAACGTTAGAGAGAATAGTAAACGTTTATGTGAATCATGGTACGAGTTTAATTGAAAACTATTCGAGCATCGTCTACTCACTATCGAGTGTAGAACGTAATATGAGTTTTCGATAGCAACTCATGGTAGTGGTAAAGTAGTTGTGGAAGTATCCTCGTTACCTTTAGAAAACGACAGCATTAAAAGTCACTAGAAATAAACCGTCTAAATTAATCATTGGCTTTCTGCGACAGGGTTCTAACAATATTGGCTTAAGTACGAGAATATGCTATCAAAAATCTAGCGCACTGTAAGTACTCTGTTGTTTTTAATGTAAATGTAATCAGTTTATAACTCACCACTTTTTCCCTCATCTCGTGCTCTAATTCCATAATCCCTGTTGTCTGTTACGTCTTGAAAATCACTTGAAAATTTACTAGTTTCACTGAAAGAGTTCACTTCCCACGGATTAGTCCTTTCGTGATCGAAGACGTTTAGCCGTTCATTCACTTGTTCGTACTGATTAGTGATGTCCGCGAAGATCATAGATGGCGGCGACCATTGTATAAACCACTGATGTGATACAGCCATAGTGTAGATATAAAAATAATAAGTAACATTGGTAGTACGTATTTTCTTTAAGTAGGTAATAGTTAATATAAATCTCTGCGCCAGCAGCAAGCGCGTCTGCGCCAGGACCGGTGTATTTTTTTTCTGCGGGTGAAATGTTTTTGCGCGCCTTCAAGCCGCGCACCGCCCCCCTCGGAAGTTCATCTACGAACTTTCAATGCACGAACGACTTAGTTTCAAAACGTACATTGATGTATGTTTGCAAATTGTTTACAATTAACTAATGGGTAATTTACCTGACGAATGTATAGATTATTTCGCAGTAAGGTAGATAAAGGCCCATTTCTATTAGTCTGCAATACGCCTTCTAGAAGCCACCTGGGAGCATCAAAATCGGAACATACGAGTATCTGTTGTCTATGTAAAGTCAACCAAGAAAATCCTTTACCTCCTTTTGACTCTATTTATAGGGTATTAATAAGGTCTGAAAGTGGTAAAGGATTTTCTTGATTGACAATTAATACTTTCAATTCCCACAAACAAAGAATATTTTAACGGTGACATAAAGCTACGTTGCGTTTCCTTTGGTAAAAAAGATGATATTCCGAGCTGACATAATACATACCTATACTTGAAATTATCAAACTTAGGTAAATAGGCATTATCAAGCCTACCTACTTAACCCAAACCACAGCAAGTGATTACAGCATTGTATTTTACTTTTTTTGGGCGCTTTTGATCACGTTTTTGTACCATAATTTTTACTTCGCCGAACGTCTTACTTAATTAAAAATATTACTTCGATTAAACGAGATAGAAAATTAAATCAAAACAATTGGCGACCAGCGGACGTAGAAATTCGGAAAAATGTGAGTTAACTGGGCTAATGGGGAATTACGATTATTGTTACACAATATTTGTTAAAATTGATCGACCGCGTTCATTGAATGGGCCGTTACTATAATCTACCCATTAGGTGGAAAGCGGCAAGTGGTGTAAAAAAAACTTTCACTCAATCACAAATAAATCTATCTGCTCGCATAATTTTCTGAAATAAATAAATAAATTTGGCGACGTGTTAACTAGTGGCCAATTTATAGAGGTGACGTATCTAGGGCTGCCCAATCAGTGGCTACCGAGTGGCCCTTACACCAACGAGTTAACGATGGCGATTACCGAGAGCACCGCGGCCGCAGTACCGCACAATATGTTTGCTAAATGTATCGCTATATTAGCGGCTCTCAGAGCTGCCTCGGCCATTTACCCGTATTTCGACACGCAAGATTTCATCTATAATGTGCCCAAAGTGTACAGGATTTCTATAACTTTGGATAAAATGTTGGATTATTATGAGAAGAAACCGTCTAAGGATCCAGAGTGGTACATCTCTTTGAATTTAGCAAGAGGTAATATCATAACAAAACATGTATTATTTATACGTTATTGTTTGTTGGTTAGTCATTTTATTCACGCTGACTAGATGAGAAATTATTTGACTCTTTTATTGTAGTTTTTGTCCGTGACGCCGCCCGTGCTGAAATCTTTTAAATACCGCTTTTTTCCCGAGGATTAACCTATTTTCTGGGATAAAAAAAATACGCGTAAAAACAATCCGTGTATCAAATTTAACATCGGTCAGTTGAAGACGCAAAGACGGAACAAACAAACAATCACACTTTCACATTTTGATGTTCAAATGTGAACCATTTTAAATGTATATTTGTTGCAGGATATGAATACCATTTTATGTACTTTCAGTTCAGTTTAAAAAGATACACGTAGTTTGTTTATTCCATACATTTGTCGTTTATTATTTAATACAAATTGTTTTTACATATAAAGTACCTACTCGATCAGAAAAGCATACACTGGCTTAAGAATGATCTATCATCTCATTTACCCTCCTTCCTTCTTTCTTTTTTAGCAAAACAAGATAAAGGCAAAATATAGCTTTGTATAGAAACGAATGAATAGATAAATAAAATAAGCGTGGAACGATCGGGCTTTAAAATCGTAATCCTAACTCAAACAGCACTAGGTGCAGGTACCTACAGCTGTTTAAGTTAATTAGGTCCTATAGTTTACGGTACCTTTACGGTTACCTTTTTTATATCACATTGAAATGATAGGTCAATTGGAGTACACGATAAACGAGTTGGACAAGTCGGTGCCCCCGAAGCTGAAGGAGAACCTTCAAAACCTGACGAGACGCATGGACCGCATCCGCAACCACACCGACTACGCCAAGCTGGTGTACCGCAGCAAGGATTACGAATACGGTGAGCCACGTTTAAACAAGTCAAATTCCGCATCCACATATGCGGCATTTGGCGAATATTCGTGTTGACATCTTTTAAATATTGACCGAATGCCGCATATGTGGATGCGGCATAATAAAAACCAAGCTTTTAAAACACGACTGCGTGTTTTGATATTGTCGTTTGTACAGGGTGTCCTAAAAACGGCACATCACATTGACACCAGAGCGGAGGTAGACCGGCCTAAAACTAGCGACCCACCCCGGCCTCGCATGGGTGCAATTTTCCAATAAAAATATTTAATACAAACCTTGTCCTGAGAATACGAACACAAATATAAAAGCCGTTCAAGTGCGAGTCGGACTCGCGCACCGAGGGTTCCGCATAAACTTGAAGGCATGTAAACAGTTCGTAAATCACGGGAACACAATATAAAAGAATCCAGTATAAACGGACACACAATAAGTATGCACTGTCATACTTAGTGGGTGTCAGTTTATACTGGACTTTTTTTTATGGGATGTAACTACAAATCAACGGTTTTCGGATTTTTTCCTGTACTTGTGCTATAAGACATTGCTTCTTGCCAAATTTCATGATTCGAAGTCAACGGGAAGTACCCTATAGGTTTTGATTCCCTTGAGATTCCCTTCAATATGCGGCATAAACGGCTATATCTTTTGATTGCGTTGACATAGATGTTTGATTTTTTCACTAATCCAAGGGATTGCAGACTTAAGTATTTGATATTAATTTCAACTTGATACCTCCACGCGTTCCTGAGAAAAAGGGTCTTGACAGACACACAGACAGACAGACGGACAGACAGACAGACGGACAATAAAGTGATCCTATAAGGGTTCCGTTTTTTTCTTTGAGGTACGGAACCCTAAAAATCGACTAAATCGATCGAGCCGTTCTCAAGTGATAATCAGTCATATAGTCATTGTCAAATAGATAGGAGCAGCGAAAATGGGGAGCACCCAAATATTCCGAAATCTTTTTTTCCGAATATTCATTTGTCCGAATTTTCATTTTTACGAAATCTATGTTATGCTGGAGCTATTGAAAATTAAAAACATATTTGAATTGCTATACGTTGGTTAGGTTAGGTTTTGTATATCAAAAAATAAAGTCTCCATTAAAAAAATTGCATTCGGTATTATGAAAATTCGGGATTTCAATCAATTCGGAATTATGAATTTACGGCCGAATTGTAGTTACATCACATAAAAAATTAAGTCCAGTATAAACTGATACTCACTAAGTACGAGAGTGCATACTTAGTGCGTGTCAGTTTAAACTGGAATTGGTTTTTATTGTATTTCCGTGATTTACGAATTATTTACATACTAAGTTTGTGCGTGTGAGGGCTCCCTCGGTGCGCGAGTCCGACTCGCACTTGACCGGCTTTTTTTAATTAAACCAGTAACTCTCGCGACGCTAAGACGAATCTAACGTCACCTCGCTTGTCGAAATCGGATTATCCGTTCAGTCTCTATCAAAAAACAAAGAGCCACACACATACATATTCACAAACAGGTCAAAAATATTACCCTCCTTCTTCTTCAGTCGGGTAATAAAGAAAGTTAGTACCTAATTTACCGGGCAGTTGCTCGCTATTAGCAACCGTTACGGCACCAGAAAGGAGGGTAATGCGTTTTTTACACAAATTAAGCTAGCGTTTCAGCGTTCACACGACTTACTTAGTGGGAGGCGCGGACCAAGATGTTACATGCCTTTCGAGAATCAGGGTTTACCATAGGATAATAAAATAATAATAAATATCATGAGACAATCTTACACAAATTGTCCTAGTCCTTAACAAGCTCTAGGCTTGTACGAGTACTCTGGGTACCAGACGACGAGAACTAACTTATATCAAGCAATACATATGTACTTAAATACTTAGAAAACATTCAAGACTCAGGAGAACATACTCGCGCTGATCACAAATGTGTGTGTACAAATGTGTATGTGTTCCCGGTGTGAGCCATTGTATATATCCCGGGACCGCTAGCTTTATCGGTTCACTACCAACAGTACCAACTAAACTAGAGCGTCGTTAACTTAGTGAAAAAATATTGCTACGTTGTTACCCTAAAGAAGGTTGATCTATGGATGGCCTACGGATTTTTATCGCGTAGATGTAACTCGATATCTAGCGTAGCGCTGTTACGGGCGCGAGGCGTGGGCAACACGAGGGCAGCAGGTAGCGTTCAGTGCGGAGCCTCGCCCGACGTAACCGTGAACTGTAATTTACGTTCATCATGGTAGGTAATTACTAATTAGGTACTGTTTCTGATAGAACAACTTACCTACCTACACTCGGTTAGTTACATATCTACTGTATTTTTGCTTGAATTCACTATTGTGTTGTTTCTATTGTGTTTTTCGAGCTTTTCAACGTATTTTAACTACGTTAAAAACGTTGCGACGTTGTTGTTGCCGTTTTTTAGGGTTACGTACCTCTAAAGGAAAAAAGGAACCCTTATAGGATCACTTTCAAACATCTAAGTCAACGCAATCAACGCAATTCTTCTGAATATGCGGCATAAACGGCCGTATATTTTGATTGCGTTAGCTTAGAAGTTTTTGGCTTTTTCACAGCTCCAAGGGAAAACTCGGAAAAAGAGATGAAAATCTTCGAGACTCGATTCCCGTGATTTACGAACTTTTTGCATACCTACAAGTTTGTGTGGAACCCTCGGGGCGCGAGTCTGACTCGCACTTGACCGTTTTTTTAATGTCGGTTTCAGGTTTCAGTAATGTAGCAACTAAGCAAGCATGATCTGGCGAACGTTTCATTTTTAATTAACGTTGCGAAGCGATTTAAATATAAATAATTGGAATTAATTATTGCCAGTCTGTTGCTTGTAATATTATGCAAATAAATAGGAGACCTAGATTTTTAAGTTTTAGTTTTAACGTTTGGCATTGTGAAACTCATTATGCGTGTTCGTTGCTCAAGGTTCGGCACAACGTGCTTGTGCACGAATTATACTTAGGTTGGGGATTTGCACACAATTTGCAATTCCCAAACTAGGAAATGCATGTATGAAGAGAGTTCACATGATCGTATGAGTTTTTAAGCCAATATGACCCGTTACTTTAAATATTGTTTCTGAATTTACGTAGCACTTGTACTAGGTGTAGGTATTGGCTTTTGCCTGCGACTCTGTCCGCGTAGAAGCGGTTTATCGCTGGTTCTTCGATACTGAACTTCCACGATAAACTTTATGTTCGTCTGCGTGCTATAAACTATTTCTGCACCCAATTTCACGTCGATCGGTTGGAGCGTTGTACCCTGAGGGCTGAATAAACAAACAAACACACCTTCGCATTTATAATATTAGACGTTCGCTGTCTTTACCAGTAACAAATTAAGCAGCGATCTGCTTCATGCAAAACGGGTAGATCAAGGCAAACCTTAAAGAAGCATGTAGCAACGAGATATAATTGTATTCGTACAAGATTGATTGATTGGATTTCTAGTATATGAAACCAATAATTTTCGTTTTGATGATAACGGCGAAAGGAACTTTAGAAAATGTATACGAACAAAAGATCAGTCCCGGATAACAAGTAATTAACTAGCCTGAAATACGAGTATAAAGTTGAATTAAAAAAACCTTCAATAATTGAAAGTTGAAATGTGTGATCATCGCATACATACCTCCGTTTAAGCATGCCACGGCCATTTCTCCCAATTACAAAACTGTTATGTACCGTTAAAATACACTCATTATAGTCCCTACTAAAATTATAAATGCAAAAGTGTGATTTATATGTATCTTGTAAATACAATTTTATGTGCGTGCCTAAATGTATTGGAATAAATAACTTTTGACTTTTTTGCAATGTGTGTGTTTGTTTATTACGCTTTTAAAGGCTAAACTCCTTAACTAAATAAACGAGTTTTACGTACTTAGATGAAAGTCGCGGGAAAAGGCTAGTAAAGTATAAATACAAAAATATTTGTGCACTTTTTTTAACCCGTCAGTTGTTCCAGAATTAATTTTATTCACGTTTTCTTCTCATTTTAGTGGCTAAGGCCATTTTTGAAAATATGGATGTGCTGTCGAGTATTCTAGAGCCGCTAACAATCGGCACGATGGGCACCCAGAAGCCGTACAGATTCAACTTCGAGCAATACGTCCAGGAGGCCAGGAATAAAATGCCGGGCCGGAAGGCAGCAGGTAATGCGGCCCATAATTTTACCTCAAGTTTACAGTATATGATATTTTTACAAAGTGTGGCCATTCAGAAACAATTATGAGGAATATGCTTACTGACGATTTTGAAATGTGTTTATTTAAGTTGTTCGTGTTATCGTGAACCAGAAGACATCAACGGGCACACTTGCAAGATATTTGTTATTTTATTTGATCCGCTCTATTCTCCGACATTTTTCCGTTTAACCCTTTTTACCATAAACACTTTTCATTTGCGCGCACGACGATCGATAAACTCGTTGAAAACATGGGAGTGTTGTTTTCAGAGTGATATAAACATACTCAAATTCAATGAATATAATTTACTTATTTAAGATGCATGCACAATGCAACTGCTGATATCGGCCATGGAGACGCAAACCACGCAGGCGGAGGGCGCCTGCGAGCTGACGCCAGAGTGCAGCCAGCAGCTCATGCAGGGCTCGGGGTTGGCCTTCCAGCAGACCAGCCGGCTGCGCGCCGCCTCCCTGGCGCGTCTCTTCGACTGCATGGAGGGCGTGGATCTCGCCGCGCACATCTACAAGATATGCATCCAGATCTACAAGGAAACCAAGTCGCTTGAAGCTTGGGACCATCCTGCTGGCACCAGAACTATATTCATGCAACAAAGTAGGTATTATTTGAATAAGTTTTTTATTTCATATGACACTATAATGTCTTGACTGAGTCACACGTAATTGATACTCGTAACAAGCTCATTATTAAATGACAACTCACACCGCATCCAATTCGATGTCCGATGCTTTCATTCGGTCGTGTTTGTATTGTCGTTATTTCAAATTAAAATAACTACAGTCGTATTGTCATGCGTTTCTGCGTTAAGTATACGAGAATGAGGTTTGAAAATATTCCAACCAACGAACCAACTGGAAATGTAATAGGAAATTAAGTAGTCTTAAATTTTTTCTCCTACAAAAATTAAGTTACCAAGTGGATAAAACAGACGAGTTCTATGCACATGACAACGCTGGTCAAAAAAAAAATCCCATAATGTATCGAAGTCGCAGATAATATATCATACAAATGTAAAGGGGCAGTTCCACGGGCAATTTTTTGAGCAATAATTGCCCGTCAACCATAGTTTCTCTTACTCTAATTTCGTAAGATCGAGACGCCCATAGATTGCCGGCTAAAAATTGCCGGGAAAAGTTGCTCGTGTAACTGTACCTTAAAGCAAGCACGTTATCAAATTGCGGCCGGTGAGTTAAAGAATTACCCCCTTATTCATAATACAAACCTATTTTGGTTAAAGTATGCTTCGTCACTTTCTGTCATATTCAAATGTCACAATGAAAGTTAAGGTCACAGCAAACTTCAAACATACTTTAGTTATTGTACGATTATGAATAAGAGGGTAAGTGTTTGCACTAGTTCCGTCTGATTGCAGTTGTGTATTGCGCGACGCAAGGCTACGGCGAGTTCATCAAGCCACGCTGGATGAACAAGATCCTGTCGTGGCAGGAGCCGAAGGGCTGCTACAGCGACGACCGGCGGCCCTTCATGAGGCTTACAGGGTTCGTGGGTCCCGTGGCGGCGCCCTCTCCGGACGATCGCTCGGTAACTCTCTTAATAGTCACAACACGGCAAGTTCATCAAGCCGCGCTGGATGAACCAGATTCTGGCTTAGCAGGAGTCGAAGGGCTGATACAGTGACGAACGGCGGCCCTTCATGAGGCTCAAGGGGTTCGTAGGCCCCGTGCGAAGCGACGCACTCTCCGGACGATCGCTCGGTAACTCTTAACTTCGGTAACCACTGGCTAAATGGCTCTGTCGCAAAAAGTCTGCTGATTAACTTTGACGTAATTTATTTTTCGTGACGAATATTGTGTGTAAGATCTAAGTGGTCGCTTTCGTAATTTTACTCGACTGCCTAATAAGTAGGAGAATATTTTTTTGGGTGTGTGGGTATATGTACAGTCAAGGGCATAAATATATATACGTTCCCAAGATCTCAAAAATATCTATACGTCTTTATAACACTAGCAATAAAGTCCATGTATACATATATTTGACGTGATGGCTGTATAGATATTAATGCCCTTGACTATACCTTAAGGTAACATTACGAACTTGGTTAGTTTTGCTAGTTCATATTGGTATCGTTGGATAAGTTGATTTTAATTGCAGGAGCGCCGTGCGTCATAGTTTATATTTTTCGTTATTGTTACTTTGTTTTTTTTGACAAATAAACAAAAAAGTGCTTTTTGTTTAATTTAGGAAGAGTACCGGGTGAAGAAGGCGGCTGATTCGGAGGGTGGCGCGTGCAACTCACTGGCGTCGGCGATGGCGCTGGGCGCCATGACAGTCTACGTGCGCGCGCTTCTGGAGACCGACCAGGCCTTCCAGTACGACGTGATGCTCTAGCGGGACGCACGCGCATCTACCACTTTATAATTATCACTTCGAAGTTATAACAGAACACCGTTTTACAATGAAATGATTACTTTTTTATTTTTCCTAGATATAGTCGCCTTTAAATATGTATATTGAAACATACAACGTGCTCAAAAATACCTGATCACTGACTTGAGTTTAGATGCTTTTGAGTAGGTACCTTACATATTCCAAGATATTGGATGGTGACTGTACTACTAATGGTCTTGGTTACGTTATCTGCGTGTTATGTATAAACTATAACCTAACCTCGAAATCTAAAACCCAGCTGGCGACTAGTATGCCGCACCCTTTTAATTTGAGCCATAGAAACTACAAAAACGTGTTAACCTGGATCGAGATTGCGAGAGAATGCGTCGCGCTAAGAATGCGTTGCGCGCAGGACGGCGTGATTTTCACGTTGTATTTTGTACTTGGCAAAAAAATAATAAATTAAAAATGTTGCTGGTAAAACTAAAACTGACTGGCGGCCAGTATGACGCAATAGTGTAGGATCTAGTGTAAAATCGGATCACTATCCGATTTTTGGTCACATATATACACAGGTCTATGTGTATAGTCACACCACGGGATTGTTGAGCCACCATAGAACCCTGTCATAATGACAACGTCAAGTCACGCAAAAGAAATTGCGTCAAAATTTACCGTCGACTCTGTGAGAGGGTTCTAATAGTGGCTCAATAGTCATGTGTTGTGACTATACGTCATAAATATGTGTACATTTTAGTACCTTGTCTATTTAATGCCATGTTTAAACTGCTATATATTAATGTCACAAGCGATTAAAGTGATAAGGTACTAAATGTATACACATATTTATGACCTTGACTGTACATAATAATAAATAATAATAATCCAGCCTATATACGTCCCACTGCTGGGCACAGGCCTCCACTCACAATGAGAGGGTTTGGGCTATAGTTCCCACGCGGGCCCAGTGCGGATTGGGAACTTTGCACAAACCGTCAAATTGACTGTACATATACTGTTAAAATTGGCAACATGGTTAAATTTTTACCCAAAAACTGCTGCTTTGTAGTGCAACGTCTATATCGAGCAACCACCCCAAAAATTGCAGTTTCATCTGTCATGTTTAAACGTATTTTTGCCAAGCTACAAACCGGTTCCACATCAAGAAACGTGCTGAAATTAATTTAGATTATGTTTTTGGGTCAAAAGTATCTTTAAACTGTACATCATATCATAAACCTAAATAAACCATATTGTTGTTGAATCTGACACTTGACAACCGCATGACACCTTGTTTGACATAGGATTATTTGTAAAAACGTAGTATAACAATAATTCAGATTGCTCTTTTGCACTTGTAAATCTTTAGCGAATATATAATGTTAAAAAGTTTGGCGAGACGGATGTCTACAAGTTCCGGCCATAAGAAATCACCGATACCAGTGTTCGGTAAGTCGTTTTGATAACAATAAGTACGTAGTTCGATCTCCTAAGCTTGTGTTTTATCAGACCTAATAAATATAAGGTGATGCGCAGGTGTGGAAGGCCGATATGTATCTGCGTTGTATAGTGCAGCCAGCCAAAAGAACGAACTGGAGGCTGTGGATAAACATCTGCGAAACTTACAACCTCTGCTTGTTAAGCCGACGGTGGTTGATTTTATAGAAACGAGCATAGTTTCTCGTTCCGATAAAGCAAAGTTGTTTCTCGCTATTGCAAAAGACGCTGGTAAATGCTTTGCTATTAACTTTATGAGGCGTTGATTATTTGTCTGGGATATTATTTGTTATTATAGGTATATTACTTTTGAAGGTATGCCTGGAACGGCAGCAAATTTTCTGGCCGTAGTAGCTGATAATGGGCGACTTAAAAATCTAAGGCGAATGATAAATCTTTTCAACACGGTCATGATCGCACACAACAAGAAAGCGCTCTGCGAGGTGATCACGGCCAAGCCGCTCGACCAAGGGACGCGCTCGGCCCTCATGTCCGCCCTCACCAAGTTCGTGGAACAGGGGAAGAAGATCGAACTTACGGAGAAGGTAGACCCCTCCATAATGGGAGGGATGATAGTCGGAGTAGAAGATAAACATATTGATATGAGCATTTCCAGAAAAATACAGATGTACACTGAAATTTTACAGCAAGCTGTTTAGTTTTGAATTATTTATTTTCTAAATCTAAAATAGCTATTTGTTTCCTCATTTATAAGTAAGTGGTTTATTTTATATTGTTTATCAAATAAAATTCTAGTTTTGTATCTTAATAATTTAATTCAATTACGGTTAGTAAGTATACATTTAATAACATTAAAAATAGTCCCCTCTGTATGGCCAATTAAACCACATGAAAGTGCTGAGCAAGTGTTCAGACAATGCACTGATTTCTAAAGATGTGACACAACGCCATATCTGGGAATAATATGTTTGTAAACCGTCTGCGTAATAAGATTCGCATGGTAGCCATGGTGCCGATCCTTTGGGGGATGTCGGCAGGGGGAAGTTTCCAGGAGGCGTGAAATGTTTTGAGCATGAATTCTAAAGTTGACTCTGTCCGACCGGAGCGATCCCGTCATGACCTTTTGGAAGCTCGACGTTAGGATCCAGAGCTCCTGATCTCCTTTCAGATTATCCACTACTTTCATTCCGCTAGCAAACTGTAGCGTTTCTCTGTCAATAGCTATTTGATAGAAGTTACGTGGCGAGTATTCGGTGGCGGTGTTCCAGCACCAAATGCTGGGTGGGTTCATCAGGCCGAAAAACAAGATCCCATCGCGGTCCATGGCTTCCGCAGCCGACTGAGAAGTGCGCTCTTCAGGGAAAACCTGTAAGTAAATAAAATGCCTGTTGATTAATGATCACGCACACGTTACGAACATAAATATATTCACTGATTATGTTTTTCCATATATTGGTAAATCAACAATAAAAAACCCACTACAAAGAAAACTATTGCAACATCCCAGCGGCTTAATGATCGTAAAGTGTGTCCAAGAACCTACTCTCAAGGAATATCTTTGGAGCATTACCACATTGAAATCTGGCCAGTGTTTGAGAAAAATGGTAACAGACTAAGAAACACACAGTGAGTTAAAAGGAAATGGCTGTAAGTAACCAAAAAGACCTCAACTGAACGCAGATTTTTTAAAAGTAAAGTATAATTGATTTAACACATTCGCCTCCGCCTAACCTCCAAATGTATGTAATTTTGATACACCAGGTTTGTCGCCGGCGCCGAATGTGTTAAAGATTCGAGGTTTTTGGTTTTAACTTGATACCTAAGTTTTTTTTTTTGTGGAACCGGTGAAATTACTAACATAGTTAGAAAATGGAATCATCTTATGTCCGGTCACTTCAAACCACCGATTGATTAGGTTACTTCAAATTAAAATTTTGACACATGTAAGTGGCAAGTGTCATATTTCAACTCTAGGTATTCTTATCTATCCGCGGTTGGAATATAGGGACCGGACATTAGTCGTCATGTCATTTTAGTGTCTTAAGATTGCTGTTTTGTGATTGCCAATGTCTATAGATCTAAGTGCCCACTTATCATAAGATGGCTTGTGTTCTTTTGCCTTGTCCATACCATAAAAATCGGTGAAGTGCCGGTCGGACTCACGCACTGAGGTTTCCGTACACATTTGGCCGGTTTTTAGTATTTGTTTGTTTTTCTATAGTGTTTGCTCTGTAATCACACCAAGTTTGACGCTTGTATGTATTACCGTTTTTACGATAAAACAAATACAAGAAAACGTTGAAAACAAACGTTTCTCGTATGGGCACTCCCTTTATTATTTTACTTTTAGATTTTTTTTTATTATTTATTAGGAAATCCGCCGTTATATAAAAAACAAACTCAGCTGGATATCTTTTATGGTTCAAAAGATACAGCTCTTTTATGTTAGGACAGACGGACGGACGGATAGCGTAGGATTAGTAATAGGGTCCCGTTATGCACCCTTCGGGTACGGAACCCAAAAAAACGTGTGTACTTACGTTAATAGACTGAGGTAAGGCGTTGGAGTCGTCGATGAAGGATTCGTTGCGCAGCACGCCGGTGCGCACCACGTTCTCGGTGGTGGAGGCCAGCGCGTGGAAGTACAGGTAGCGGTCGCGCCCGCGCCGCAGTGGCGACAGCGCCATGCCCAGCACGCCGTCCATCAGGTCGAACGTCTCTCCTAAAACCACGCACTTCATAAAACTACGAGTGCCCGGTTACAAATACCCTCATTGGATTTTATAGAAGACGAAGAAATTGATTTTCACTTTCAGGGATTGATGTTGATAGTTATGGAATATCCTTGTCAAATTTAAGGTTCTGCAATCAGGTTTTATTTCATTTTGCTGCAAACTAGGAACCCTTATACGTAGTTTCACCATGTCCTTCCTCTTGTCTGTCTGTATGTCACTCTCACTTTTTCTCAGAAACTATAAGTTTCATAAAGCTGAAATTTGTATACGTATAGATATTTTTACCGCCAACAAAGATCAATAATAAAATTTGTAAAAACATATTTTAGGGAATACATGTAAAGCAAAGGTATTTTTCTTATGTTATGACATCGAATTCAATGAGGTTATCATTTGGATAACTCTTGAAAAATCATTATGTGTACAGGTTACTATCAATTTTAAAATTTGGGAGACCGTTTAGGAAATATTGACTAGCTAAAAGTTCATTGTCGCTAGAGTTGCTTGTCCTCCCCCCCTCCCCCCCTACAGCCAAAACTACGAGTACTAAAAATCTGAAAAATATCTTAAATGAAAGCACATTATAACGAATTTAAAAGGAAAACTATCACGACTAAGTAGACTTTATTGGTTTATGAGTTACAGAGACTAAAATGTTTATGGGTACCTAACAAAAATCTGCTAAGAGATTCGAATTCTACACTGAGTTTTTTGGTTGTACCTACGGCCGAAAATTCTAAATACCTTTAAATTTCAGGAGTAGGAAAGTATGCCTTGTTGGGTCCATATTGGGTTGCATGTACATATTGTTAGTCACAATGTGTTTTAAGTCATAAATGCATCAATGGCAATTTTTTCACGTCATCGTTATTTTTCCAGGATTTTTATTAAAGTAACCTAACCTAACTAATCTACACGATGGATGTTTATTAAATCCTGTAATTTCAGCCTAAAAAAAATTATGACCAACATTACATTATGCCAACAATATGTATGCGACTAGACCCGCTCCCATGCCTTGTTAGATTAATCAGCTTAAACTTTGAGCTCTATAGGCTCTTTTGATTCGATAAGGGCTATTGAAGGTGGGTGGGGAAAATCGGAACAATCCTCGATGATCTCACCACCGCAGTAGAACAGATAACAAGCCGGACATACCTTCAATAGTGAAGGTGCCGCGGGAGGGGAAGGGGAACATGAGCCGGTGCGTGACGCGCCAGGCGCGGTCGCGCGCCACGTCCACCACGAGGATGCCGAAGCCGGTCACGTCGGCCACGTACACGTGCGTGTCCGCGCACTCGCCCGCCCCCCCGCGCCGCACGTCCACCACCTACAAAATTACATTAAGGGTCTGTTTCACAATCGACACGTAAATTCATCTGGAAAGGGCTAAATTCATCTGTCAGATATGCTTAAAACTAGTAACAGACGCTAGGGCTTGGTCCGGACCGGACAACGGATTTGGTTCGCTCCGAACCAGATCTGGCCGTGTGTAGAGCAGTCTGCGGGCCATATTTTTTTTTAAATCATAAATTGGTTTGCGTTTGACCTCAGTCTCACCTGATGTTAAGTGAAGACGAGGTCGAAGATGGTACACGCTTACCCAGAAAATGCCTATTCACTCTTGCCTTGAAAACACCAACTTTATAGGATTCTGGGAATACAGACGCAGGGAGAGCATTCCACTCCTTGGCAGTGCGAATAAGAAATGAGCGAACCAAATCCGTTGTCCGGACCGGACCAAGTTCGAGCGTCTGTTACTAGTTTTACTTGACGATTGTGAAACAGGCGGTAGGTATCATCTCACTAACTGACAGAAGTTTTTATAAAATCTTAGGCACCAAATGAACAACATATAAGAAAACGGGGCCATCAGGGCAACGAGTTGAAAGAAAACAAAACATAGGATGTGGTTACTTTTCTTGGCAAGTACCTAAGTAGTTACATATATACAGAGTGACCTCGAATTGGTAATACAAAATACTTGATTATGATTCAGTTAATCACTAATAGTGTATTGCATTAACTCAGTTGTTAAAGTTAGCTTTCCTTAATTATCGTTAATTTTCTAACAAAACAAAATAATAAAAATAATTTAAAATCCCAAGTGTGGTTAACCTACATGACGTCATGCATATCTGTCGTACAGACAAGGAAATTGATTCTCGCACCATTTTGTACTCTGTCACAACAACGACGGAGATAATGACAGTGGACATTCAACGTGACGCACTGCCACCCAAAGCGACAAGGAACAAAATGTGTCTCAATTTCCATTCCTGTATTTATCACTCGATGTTATTAATAAACTAGGTGCTGATATCCATCCAACCCTTTAGTTTTAAGTAGGTACCCTAATAAATTATCTGATAAAGTGAATAACTGAATAATGAGTGAATTATTAAAAATAATTTATTGTTGAATAACGTACAGTACAAAATACAAAATTGTAAAACTTAAACAACTTTTAAAATGTGCTCAAAATGACCCCCGCCTTCTTGGATACATAACTCTGCCCGTCGCCTATGATTGTCTTTCAATCTGTGGAGAACAAATTCATTGGTTTTTACATTATTAAATGCCTCAACTATCTTTTGGCGAAGTTCACCCACAGTATCTGTTTCCCGTGCGTACACTCTCCTTTTTATTTCGCCCCACAAAAAGAAGTCGAGAGGTGTGAGATCAGGGCTTCTAGGAGCCCAAGCGACTGGGCCACAGCGTCCAATCCATCTCCCAGGGAACTCTTGGTCCAAGTAGCTTCGCACACGCAGGGAAAAATGAGCTGGTGCCCCATCCTGCTGGTAATACAGAGCCTCCAAATTTTGCTACGGCACCTCTCGTAGCAATACCGGTAACACATTTCTCAGGAATTCTTCATATTTCGGTCCATTTAAATTTCCGTCAATGAAATGAGGACCAATCAAACAGTCGTTCAGTATTCCTGCCCAAACATTTACCGAGAAACGTGTCTGGTAGGAGTCCCTGCGAGTTACGTGAGGATTTGCTTCACGATCAGACCACCAGTGTTCATTGTGAACGTTGAACATGCCTACTCTTGTAAATGTTGCCTCGTCGGTCCATAAAATGTTCAAGTGTAGATTTTGCAGCAGCCAACGACAAAATTGCACTCTTCTAGGATAATCGGCTAATATGATATCCTGCACCCTTTGGAATTTAAACGGATACTTTCCTTCAGCATTCAGTAATCGCCAAATAAACCATTGGCTCGTTCCGAATCTTGCGGCAGCGTCCCTTGAGCTCGCCTCTGGGTGGTGGCTAAAATAATCGAGAACTCGTCTCCGAAACGTCTGCGAGTACCGCGGCCGCCGGCCCGGAGCTTGAGCGTGCACTGGGACAGTAAACTGTCCAAAATCTCTTAAGTTTTGGACAATGGAGTTTATTAGAACACGAGTAGGAGTTGGGCAGTCAGGGTGTCGTTCATGAAACAATGCTTGAGTTCGTACGGTACTTCGTGACGTAAAATAAAAAGATAACATATCCATTCGCTGAATATTCGTATAAGGATAAGCTCGGGGCATTTTGTTTAATTACTATCTTAATTAAATACGAAAATTCTTACTTTCTTTGACAAGACAAGTGACAATTTACTAATCAAGATACGCTATTATCATAAATGATGTGTCAGATAACGAACCAAAGAGGAAAGTGTTCATTTGAAATACTTTAAACCTCTTTCATTTTAAAGGTAATGGTAGGGTAACCAATTTAAGCAAAAAAAAATGGGATAATTAGAAAACTTAAAAAAAAGTACTTATGTTTTAAAATTAAGCGTGAGACCTCGTAGAAGCGATTGGTTTAGGGAAGCTCTCTGTAGTACTTTGAATTTGTATTACCAATTCGAGGTCACCCTGTAGTGTTGATAAGTAATTGTGAGGTGCGATGTATCATAAGCAATTAGATTCATGTTATGAACGCCCGTACCTACCTAAATAAATTTAACATATCTGACTGAAGTATGTATAAAGTTTTTGTAAACATTATACCTCTATGAGAAAATGGCGTTTGTCGCTCGTATCTCCCCTTCAAACTAGTCTATAACGATAAAGACGAACTGAGCGACAAGCGAGAAAATTAATATATGCTAGCCACTAGGTGTTTTTCACTTAACTGACCTTGTCAATACGTATTGATTTGTGTGTAATATTTATTGATAATATTTCGAGGTCAAATCTACAAGGTAAAGCTCCTGCGCATTCGTCCCTCCAAACAACAGGTGTACTTACAGGAGTGATGAAGAGCGAGGACTCGACGTAGTTGGAGGCGTTGACGCGGTGGCGGTAGATGAGGGAGTCGGTGGCCAGGTCGAAGGCCAGCAGCTGCGGCGGGCACACCTGCGAGTCGCCGATCTTGCCCGTGTCCATCACCCATAGCCGGTTGCATTCGTCCACCTGAAATAAGATGAACGAACTGGTTCAACGAGACTTATTGTATTAGGGTAGGTACTTCCCGTTAACTTAGAATTATAAAATTTGGCAAGAAGCAATGTCTTATGGCACAAGTAAAGGGAAAAATCCGAAAACCGTTAATTTGTAGTTACATCATATAAAAAATAAAGTCCAGTATAAACTGACACTTACTAAGTGCGTGTCAGTTTATACTGGACTTTGTTTCTATTGTATTCCCGTTTTTTACGAACTATTTACATCCGACCTGCTTTTTTTCATTTATCTGTATTAGACCACCGTCCCAGGGCTAATAATTGTATCATACTAGTACTAGCTTAGCCTTGTACTATCGTAGCCTTGGAAACATGTATAGTGCCGTAGACATACCTACAGAAGTCCAATATCCATTTCTTACGCGTCAATTAGGAAGCTCTTGGAAGTTATGTATCATATTATTATGTTACATACGACAGTACTATCACGTGATACCCGGTACCACCAATAACCCAAAAAAACATTTTTTGCGAAGTTTCCAGGAAACCAAGTGCGAAATCAGAAGGGTCAACATTTTGATTTTTTGCAAAAACATATCATTTTGTATACTAAGTTACGAGAGTACTATCCGGGGGGGTTAGGGGAGGATCTAGATACTCGTAAATAAAAAAAACATTTCTTACGGCGATACTAGGAAGCTTTCATTAAAATCAGAAGCTCTTTGTTCGGTAAGAACGCCCATCGCTGAAGTATTTTAAGTTATAGCCGTATAAATTTATGTTCGTGGATTGTTTCTCTCTCTTGTTCCAAGATTTTAATAAGAATATAGTAAATCTATAAAAACTGAACTTCCTACCTAGTTGACGCGTAAGAAATGGAGATTGGGTTTCTGTAGGTATAAGTTTACGGCTTTTTTAGCCCTGGGACGGCGGTCTATATGGGTAGCAATAGCAAACACAAGGAAGCAATTATAGTGAGGGTGGAATATTGAATGCAGAGGGAAGCGAATAATTGCATATTTCGTTGAATCCCGCGCCTAGCCAGTACCTATTCATTTAGTTAGTACAATCAATTATTATCGGGCCCCTGTAACTCCATCGCGGCTGATATGGTCAATACATAAATCTTCACCGGTCTGGGGCTTTTTCCCATTTTTTTAAACTGTCACTGTCAAGTGAATTAATGCTAGTTACGCCAGAAATACGATTACGTTTTATAAGCAAGATGGTATAAAACAAAGTGACAGACACCAACTCTGTTAGTTTTAACTAGTTGATCTTTGACATTCGGGTTAAAAACAGATCAAGCGGTTAATGTTGCTAGCCCGAGAGCACACTTGCACAGCACGCATAGCGAGTACCCATAAACGAGAGCGATTTGTTACAACGCTCGTATTCATGCTATGGCGTGTCGCAATCGACTTTGCTGGATCAATCAAAACAACCTGAATGACTCAAATAATTCTTCCCTACAAGGAAATCCTGCATACTTATTCCAATTCAAATAACTCTGACCAAACAACAAATCACACTATCACTGACATAATTTGGGGCACGCAAATTGCTATAACGGTAATCGACTATATACTAAACAGATTTAGGACGACTATCAATATAAACCATATATTAAATAAGTATGTGGGTTTATTGACCCTCTTTTACTAATGAGTGGTTTTTACTTTGTCTGTTGTAGGTTGTAGAAATTAAGCAAAAGACGAAAATAAACTGATATTTTCCCGCATGGTGAGCAGAAGTTGTCCAAGTTCTAATCCAAGAAGGACATGCAACTTGAGTGTCAAGTTTTATCTAAATCTGTTTAGCCGTTTATGCGTAACTGAAAGACAAACATCTTCCAAACACTTCATTAGGTTGTATCTAATGTTGCGTGATTAAAAAAATCAACTGTGAAACGAGAATGAGTCATTCAATTTACCTGATGACTTCGTAACACAATGGAAAACCTATGGGTCTCAGATTCCACTTACCATAGGTGGCCTGTGTGCTCGTTGCCTTTTCCATGACATAAAAAAAGATGTGTACTCACGGCCACTCTGAAGACGGAGGTCATGCCATTGCAGTTCTGCCCCTGGTTGTCGTGCCAGGAGTAATCAGGGTAGGCGGAGATGCGTGCGTTCTCATCCACGGTGCCAAGTGTCATCGGGCGGCCCTCGTCGAACCGCGGGATCGACACGAAGATCCGCGACTGGAGGTTGCCTGCCAACACAGACAACCGTTATCTGTTGTCCTTTTTTGACGACACGTGGGTGGCACTGCCAACGAAACTAGCGGACGCGGCGCGGGTTCTATTCCCGGTAAGGGCAAACATTTGTGTGATGAACGCTAGGGCGTATTGCGATATAGAAACTAAAAAGAACCAGTTATTTAGACTTTATTTATATAATACTTTATACAGAACTGTCACCTATTTATGGCCTGTTGCGGTCACGTTTGTGGAATAGGTGGCAAATTTGTCTGCAGTCTGCGTTCAGACGCAAGGCAATTTTTTCATACTACGGCCAAGAAAAAGGGCAGTAATATGTAAAACCAACCAAAGCAAAAAAAAACTTACTCAGATATCATAATAATAATAATAATAATCCAGCCTATATACGTCCCACTGCTAGGCACAGGCCTCCACTCAGAATGAGGGGGTTTGGGCTATAGTTCCCACGCGGGTCCAGTGCAGATTGGGAACTTCGCACAAACCGTCAAATTGCTTTGCAGGTGTGTGCAGGTTTCCTCACGATGTTTTCCTTCACCGAAAGGCTCAAGGTAAATTTATAAATTATATTTCGCACATAAATTCCGAAAAACTTAAGAGTCGGCAGGTCAAACCATTAGGCTACCACGGCTTCCCAAACCATTAGGCTACCACGGCTTTTTAGGTTACCACGGCTTCTTAGGCTACCACGGCTTCTTATGCTACCACGGCTTCACTCAGATAGCATGTGGGGTAAGAATTCAAATTATAAGGCACCAACTAATTGCCAACTCAAAGGTCTCTAACGTAATATTATAATATCCGGGTAGTAGTTTTTTAATGGTTTAATGTTTGCATATGTCATGTAGCTGTTAACAAGTTTTATGGGAGTTCCAATAACTATTGTAAATAGAATCCCATCAAAAACATAAATGTGGAAATGGGAGCCAAGTTCAATATTAAGAATATGCGTGGTTTGTCGACTTCGCCGACAAAAGAATTGTGTTATAAATGGGTGCCAAGTTCTGAAGATAATCTTGAAATTTACTTATTCATACATACAACATTCTAAAATAAATTTTGAACACAATTGCTTGTTTCTTTTCGGTTACAACAATCTTTGGTAACTTTTTTTTTTTTTTTTTCTTCATTGCATTCTTCAAAGTATAATAATCGGTCGTTCCAAACCATTTATAATGTAGAAGGTATATGTATTTTTTCAACAAAATTTTTGCCAAATAAATTCAAATTAACACAACTGTTATGGTTCATAGTTTGTTCAGCTGAAGTTTAACTGCCGCACTCAGAGACGTCAATTAAGTTTTAAGTTTCATTAAAGTTGCTGCGTCTTATTCTATTGCTATAGTAAAGAAAGTGACAGCAGCTACTTTAATGATACTTAAACCTTAATTGACGTCTCTGAGTGCGGCAGTAAGACTGGGTTGATGCTTTGCATTTACTTAAATTTAGCTTGTCGCATTTCCAGTGCATTCAGCTAGCGCCGGCAAAATATATTTGGAAAACAACAATTGGGACTTGAGATGGAGAACATTGTATAAAGTTACTATTTATTTTACAAAAAACGACACTATAATATTCCATACAGGTCGTCCTCCCCAATCGATGCCATCGAATCAAAATCTCGAAGATCAATAAATCCGATTCTCTTTCGCAATAGCAATACGATACGAATATTTATACGACCGGACTTAAAGGACCGGTCTTCTTTTTTAAAGACTTTTCTTCAAGTAAAGTTTATCAAATGACATACCTCGTCTATGGTGCACATCGACATCTATAGGCACGGAGTTCCCGGGCACGTAGTACCGGTTGGCGAGCGCGGCCTGGCGCACCGCCTCCGAGGGGAATTGGAAGTCCAGCTCTGCCCACTGGCGCACTGTGCGGAGCCCCGCGCCCCTGCCCCCGCCCGAGCCCGCGCCCGGCGCCAGAGGCCAGCAGCACGCCAGGCAGTAAGACAGCAGGAAAAACCGCTCGAACCCGTACGCCATCTCCAACTTGAACACGTCTAGCAGCGCAGGATCTAACGAGCGAAAGATATATATCAGTCAAGAAAACCCACGAATATTGTCAATGTTAAAAGGTTTAAACATTTTTATCATAAGTAAAAATTTAAGACACATTAATACTGCCAACGAGAAATCTCTTACACTGATAATATTATGAACTCGTACACCGCAATCACAATTCATATAATAAGACATAAGAATACCTCATTAATACCAGTTTTTTCTTAGTGAATCGACGTAAATAATTACACTAATCACTTATTTTTAAATTACCATATTGACTGAGTAGTGTTCCACAAAACCGGCTCTGTTGCTCCTCCAATAACATCACGACCAGGATTGTTCAACGAGTCTAACAAAACTTCACTAAATTCGTAATTGCTTCTAAATAACTCAGCTGATCACAAAAACAATTATTTATATTAGCACCGGAAAGGCGGTATATTTTCCAATAGTTTGTTCCCCAGTCGTGTGCGCGTGATGACAGTATGTCGGTAGTAACGGAAATCTCTTGAGTTACAGCTTTATATCGACCTGTACGGCGAATACCTTGCATACGTCCGAGTGTAAATATTTAGGGCGAATTAAGCATTACAAATTAAATTTATTACCTGATCGTATTTAAAGAAACATAACAATCGAAAAATTCGCTGGGAATTGGATCACATAAACGCCGAAGGTAAACAGTTCGCAGAAACTAGATACTTTAATTGCGGGTGCAACATTCGTGAACACCATATATACGTGTTTACGATGCTTAAAAATGAGACAACTTTGCCATATTTATGAATCTCGTTTCTAATATTACTAGAAATTAAATTAACGTACTAAAGAAGTGAGACCGTACTTTTATTTATCTGACGCACGTTTTAACAGTTCCAAAATTGCGGTCAATGTGGACGTCAGTGCGGTACTGATCCAGACGAACCGCCGGCCTCCTTCCACATCAGTGTTTGGTTTATGTCCACTCAATACTCGCGAAACGGGTTCTTAAATTATTGGCCGTCTTTACTTAAACTGTTTGACAATCTGTAGCCAAACTCCGTGGACGATAGACAAATTTGCTTTTCTTTATATAAACTACTCACACCTTAAAATTCAAAATAGTTAATAAGAAAATAAGTCATAAAACATCTGCCAACTAAAGCATAATAATTAATAATATTATTTAGTGTTATTGTAAGTACACAAAGACAATGAATACATGTTATTCGTCTTAGATACGATACTAAAAAGTACTAATAATAACAAGGGCTGTCTTCTGACCAGGGACCGGCCCGCTATCCCTTTCAATGGGTTTTGTATGGGTTTTTCGTAAGGATTTACTTACCAAACCCTTTGCCCGTCAAAACCCTTTAAATGTGCTTTTAAAGCGTTATTTCCAAACGATAGCCCATTCTATTAAGCGCTAACCAATACCCTTATTAAACTGTTTAAAAAAGGTTACTAGTATATACGCAATTTAAGACCTTTTTTAGACTTCATAAAACACACGTTACCTTGCGTCCCGTTCGAAGCAAGTAAATCAACTAAGCGCTAACCCAATACCCTTATAAAACCCTTATTATACGTTACCGACGGCGTATCGTTTGAAGTTACCGCGCGGAGCGGCAAAAGATCTAATACGGTTCGATTTTCTATGGCAAACGTTTGTGATTGGCTCGTACATACCTTCCACAAAAGGGAAAGCTTTATAATAAGCGCTTAAACGTCAGGGAAACTCTTACATAGGGATATCAATGTGAATCAGTTACCGGTTACCAATTTCAAAGGGCTACCCTTATCGTTAGGTTCTTCATTCGATAAGGGAAAGTCAATCGAATGGGTTGCCAATTGGAATGGGTGAGCAAATCCACTGGGCTAGCTGTTTCAATGGGAAGCCCTTTGAAAGGCTTTTCCCGATGAAAGGGTTGTCCGGTCCCTGCTTCTGACATAGGCTAGGCTGCAGCGGAATAGAATGAGAAGAGATACGATTTGAAAATTAAAATGGCAAGAATTATATTATTGATTATGATTTTGAATAATTATAATTAAGCTAATAATTTAAAGGTAATTTGAAATCAGCGTAATAGATTGATTTTATGTGAGGTTAGGAAATGTGACTTTACATCTTTACATAATAACCACTGTTTTGGAAATTAAGGTGATAACATAATACGAGTATACGTTGTAGATGATACTTTACTATAAAGACGTTGTGGCGTCATGGAAAATATTTTATAATTTAGAACGGAAACATAGCTTTTTTGTCGTAGTTAAACTCATAATAAAAATGAACAGATAGGTACCTAATATAATAAATCTGCAAAAACAGCTAGTATCACTACATGAGAGAATATTTTTTTAATGTGGCTGCGAGCGCCTCTGCCGTAAACCGGTCACGTTCCAATCGCGGGCCACCGCGACAGATTTGTTGAACGGTGAACCCACACTGTGTTCTTCGTCCAACTTTTGAGTTGTTTTCTTACGGCCCGGCCATGACTTTGAACGGCAGCGGGCTCTCAGCGGTTAGTTGACGTTACTCGAGATGTACATTCAGTCAACAAAGTATCGGGAATGGATGATTTGTTTATGGTTCCAAATTCAAATTTTTGTTTTTTTTGTTGTTGTTAGATTGGCACAACTGTTTTCTATTTTGGCGCGGAGTTTGAGTTGCATCTGTTATTTATATTAAATACAGTGCTGTTTTTAGTTATATCATATCTAGTGTGTATTGCGAATTTCATAATGGACAAAAACATTGAACAAAGAGTTTGTCTTAAATTTTGCATCGCCAATGGAATTTCGTGTTCGGAGTCACTGAAAATGTTACAGAAGGCTTACGGTGATTCGACTTTATCAAAAACACGTGTTTATGAGTGGTACAAAGCGTTCAAAAGCGGTCGAGATGTGATGGAAGATTTGCCTCGCTCTGGTAGGCCATCAACGTCTGCAACTGAAGTTAACATCGCAAAAGTGAAGGAAATAGTGACTGAAAATCCTCATTCAACTTTGAGAGAGATAGCCGCCGAACTTTCTGTATCTCACGAGTCGATCCGTACTATTTTAACTAATCATTTGGGTATGAAACATGTTACCGCTCGGCTAGTCCCAAAAGACCTGAATTTTCTCCAAAAACTCAATCGCATGAGAGTCGCTGAGGACATGCTAGAACGAGTCAATTCCGACCCAACATTCATGAAACGCATTGTTACTGGTGACGAGACGTGGGTTTACGAGTTTGACATGCAAACTAGTCAACAAGCTTCGGAGTGGCGCCTTCCAACTGAACCGAAACCGAAGAAACCACGCCAAAGTCGATCAAAAGTCAAAGTCATGTTGACTGTTTTCTTTGACTATCGCGGTGTTGTGCACTCGGAATTCTTGCCGGAAGGTCAAACGGTAAATAAAGAATATTATTTGAGCGTTATGCGGCATTTAAGAGAGCAAATTCGACGAAAAAGGCCAGATTTGTGGAATGAAAATTCTTGGATTTTGCACCACGATAATGCGCCTTCGCACAAGGCCATCATTGTGAAAGAATTTTTGACCAAACACTCAACAAATACCATCGAGCAACCACCATATTCACCAGATATGGATCCTGCCGACTTCTTTCTTTTTCCTAAACTCAAATTACCACTTCGTGGCACCCGTTTTCAATCGGTAGAAGACATAAAGGAGAATTCGCGCCGAGAACTGAATTCAATTCCGGAAACAGCGTTTAAAAAATGTTTTGATGATTGGATTATTCGTTGGCGTAAGTGTATCGTTTCTGAAGGAGCATACTTTGAAGGTGATAAAATAAATTTGGATGATTAACAAACAGTTTGTGTATTATTGATCTTTTCCCGGTACTTTCTTGACAGAGTAGTATAAGAACATTCGCTCGCCGCTCCGCCGTGGTCGTAGCCGGGTCCTTACGCGGCAAAAGCGAGCGAGCTTCACCTTACGCCCCTTGGCCACTGCTACACTAGTCTGTAACGCAACAGCGTAAAGCTCGCCGGTGAGACCACCGTTGAGCAGTTTGATTTTTGGCCCCGAGATGATAACGTTTAAATGAGGAAATCAGAACATAGGTACTCATAGGCATCAGCATATAATCAATCGGGTGCTCTACCATACATATGTAGGTCCTAATTCAAATCTGGGTAAGGTTCATAAAGTTGGACCCAAGTAGCAAATAGTAAAGCGTAGTTAACCATACAAACAACGAACGCGAAAGAAAATCCGTTGTGCGACGAAAAGTATCCTTAGTATGAGTATGGCTAATTTTCGTTGCACAACGGAATGTTTAATAGAAAAATTAATTGCGTGAGTTAGCATGCCCAACTTTTTGAACCTTACCCAACTATTATTTACCGTTACATTGGCCATAATTAAACAATTTAGCAATTTATATTAAAAACGAACAGTAGGTACCTACATTTACCTAAAGCTAATAGTGTATGAAGTGAATAAACTTTAATATATTGACAATTTATCTTTGGAAATCAATTGGAAATCAATAAAATATGGAAAACATATAACACATTACTTAGTCATGGCTCTAGGTTACTTGTACTCCCTGTATTTTGATCACAGATACCGAGTTTATGGTAAATCAGTTGTTCTGAGTCTACTTATTACTACAAATATTTATAAAAACACGCCTCTTATCACGTATGTATTATTATTATTATCAAATTAAAAATTAGGTTTTCCGAACAAATTAGTGGAACACTACAACAAAGTAATCGTTTGACAGAACAATGAACGAATAACTATGGCTAGTTCACGAATAGGACCCCGGCAAGAAAGACACTTAATCACAGTAGCACGACCGAGAGCAGATGATGCCCGCTAAAGGATCAAGGAGGACGAGACTGGAACTGCCTGCGCTCGTCAATGTAAGGAAAATCTTGTGATACTTAAATTGTTGTTGTGAAACAAAAGCAACTTCCGTCACAGATCATCACAGTAGTAATATAAGAGTAACATTGTTAAATGAAGTCTTACAGTAGTATCAATTATGACAAAATATCTTGTAAGATCAAATACTTCAACAATAGAGTTTTTTTTCTAGGCGTCATGTCACCACTAACGAACGACGTATTTATACCTCTATACAGGATGTTTTTTTATTCGTCCTAAACATTTTTGAGGTTAAATCAGTAAGTCATACTGATCAACTTTCACTATGGGACCAACCCCGAAATCGCGAAAAAAAAATTGACCATCCCATACATTTTGGCTAGTCAGCTGACGATGTTTTGTATGGGAGGGTCAATTTTTTTTTCGCGATTTCGGGGTAGGTCCCATAGTGAAAGTTGATCAGTATGACTTACTGATTTAACCCCCAAAATGTTTAAGACAAATAAAAAAACACCCTGTATATATAAAGGGACTAACCGCCTGTCAGTTTATCGTATTAGAACACAACACGTACAGCCACACCACGGCATTGTTGAGCCACTTGCTAACATTCTTAATTCGGTTGGGTTGTCAAATCGTACACGGTATGTTACTACTTATTGGAATTTGACGATTTGACAACCCGACCGAATTAAGAATGTTAGCAAGTGGCTTAACAGCCCCGTGGTGTGACTGTACCAGAAGTTTTTCTTAAGATTAACATTTATTTACATTATAAGCCACAATATCTCGGAAACTAAAAACTCCATTAAGGTCCCTTTACGTAAGAACGTCACATATTATTTTTGTATGTTTCGAAAACGTAACTAGCTTGTTGTTTACATCGACTGTGCGCGCTTTTACTGATATCGAGCATTGCGTGACTTCTACTAAATACCTACTTATAGGATACCTAATAGGTACTTAATTATTTATGAACAATGATTGAATTGCGTCTACGATAAAAAGTATATAATTACAGGATAAACTCATTGACAATGGCGAGTGATAATGCAAGTTTAATGACCTAGGATTGAAATCTAAATTATTTCCGTAACAATTATTTCTGATTCTAAGGATTCTAAGAAACGTAATTGTACGTCTGGTGACATCAACTTGAGGAAACATCATCCTCCTAGCGCTTTTTTCCGTTCTTCGTCGGGCTACGCTTGACCATGATCCAGATTCGGCCAGTCTGGTTATTACAGTGGAGCGACTGCCGTCTGACCTCCGTAACCCTCGTGACAGGAGAACCAAACCAATTAAATCATAGTTACACATCTTGCTATCTTTTGCAGGTTTTCTCACGATGTTTTCATTCACCGTAAGAGCATCGGTTACCGTGTGCTTGGGGGTTCTAACTCGGTACCTCACAAACACTAGTCGACACCGGTAGCCACTAGGCTACCGACGCGCTAACAACTTAAAGAAAAATAAATAAAGGAATTTTAAAATACCCTTTAATGAAGATTTAGATAGATAAACAGATTAATGCCCGGTTTCTATATTCAAACCGCGGATAGATAAGGATACCTCGAGTTAAAATTTGACATTTGCCACATACAACATGTGTCAAATATAAATTTGGAGCAATATGAGGATTTTACTCAATTTCACATCAATAATAAAAACAGATGATATGCGTCGTTGCTAGTATAGCTTTCGTAAGACGCCTTTTATTTAACATCATGTTTGAACAGCCGCACTAATCTTACTTATTAAACAAGAAACATTTGTATATATACATACGAGAATATTTGTACTCAGGTTCTAGAAAACGGCACTAACGATTTCGATGAAATGGCGACATGTGGGTTTACGGGGGCGAAAATTCGATCTAGCTAGGTCTCATATCTGGGAAAATTCGTTTTCCCCGTATTTTCACGCAAAAAGATTTCCCTCGCATATGGTGCGTAATTTCGGGGCGGCTGCCGCCATCTGAATAGACTGATGGTTAGAGCGTTGGCCTATTACGCAAAGACTGCGGGTTCGAACCCTAGCGGGCTTAACATGCATGGACGTGATCAATTTGACAGGTGTTAGGGAAATGAATACATCTATTCCATATTCTAACGTAAGACTTAACGCTTAAGGTATAAAATAAATGTCTCGTCCTGATTTTTATTACCTTTTATTATTAAGCGACTATAGCGATTTTCATATTTTTATAGCGATTTTATCAAGACGGGACACTTTTATTTTAAACCTTAAGCGTTAAGTCCTATGTTAGAATATGGAATAAATGTATTCATTAAGGTGTCGGTGCACGCAGCAGCAGCAGACAGCACGTGTCGCCGCGATACGTCGTCTGCTGCTGCTGCGTGCAGTCGGCTACCAACCGACACCTTTACCCTAGCACCTGTCAAATTTTATCTCGTGTATGCATGCTAAGCCCACTGCTATGAATCGTTTTTTTGTTGTTTTTGTATAGAAAATCGAGGAAAATTCGGTTTCGACCCGAGCGACGACGCTCAGTCTCCCAGGTACTTTATTAAAAGCGTTAAAAGTGACAAGGTACTCAAGTGTATTTGTGATGCTGACCGTACCTTCATATTGTCTACACACAAAGGCATTATATTATAAGTACTTGCTGCCAATTACAACATAAACTGATACTCGTCATGCGTGTCTGGCAATTAGGGTATACTCGTACTGGAAAAATAAAACCTTATCAATGTTGATTGTATTTTACGGTACTTTGACGTTCATTCCATGTTACTACAACTACATTAAAATATTAACAAGGTATTTTTTTCGACCGAATCAATATTAAAACGGGTATCGTGTCATTTTACCAAAACCGTTTCACAAACTGATTCATTTCACAAACTTATCAATTGGCAAACCGCTTTTTTTCTAAACTGTAAATATTTCAGGATTTATTTTAGGACCAACGTGTAGAACCCCTATGGTTAGGTTAGGTTAATTTTATAAAAATTCTGAAATAATAAAATTACAGTTTCAGAAAGCGTTTTGCCAAATGATACATATGTTTGTGAAATGAATCAGTTTGTGAAACGTTTTTTGGTAAAACATTAGTGAACCGTTAAAGTGGTTTTATTGCACTTGTAAATTAATTATTGAGCTTTAGTATTTAATCTACAAAAACATAGAAGGTAACTGCCGCACTCAGAGACGTCCATTAATTTTTAAGTTTCATTAAAGTTGCTGCGTCTTATTCTCTTCGTCTCTGAGTGCGGCAGTTAGTATCGTAACAGCATAATTTATATTAAGGCTAAAGTTGCGGCGGGGGTTGCCAGTAATTTTATAAGGTGCAAAATAAATGTCATAATAAATTTAATTTCTTAACAATTTGAAATATATCTGAATTGATCAATAAATATTTTTGCATTTATTTTCGATATGTTTAAATATTTGAAATCTGCTTAATCAGCAAATGGTTTTAGCTCTACCACGTAGGTAAGACTTAAGCCATGAACAATGGTCGTAAAAGTTTTAGTATTGTGTCGGTTGACGAAAAAGATTTAGGAAACAATTAAGGCGCTGCTCGGGGTAATATTTGGAATAAAGTTCAATTAAGACAAACCTTGTATGTTCCGATATATTTGCTGGGGACTGTATGTACCTGTGCTGCTGTATAGACTGTATGTAGCACGTGACAATCTACTGAGATCACGACTCGATGTATATTCAAGATTTACTTAGAATAAATACGCTTACATTTTGTGTCAGACGTTTCATTATTGTTATAATAATAATATGTACTTTGATTAGTCATAAATTAAAAAGGTCGTTGTTACTATTTTATTGTAACAAATTTAATTATTTATGCTCACGTAACGATAGCAATTATAATAATGATCATGCTACGTCGACTAATATTTAATAGGTAACGTTATACCTAATGGGAAACGAATATTATGTTCAAATAAATATTCTTGTTTGGGCAATGTAGCTTTGCGTGTATTAATCAGCAAGGGAGGATTGACGTCAGGTAGCCCAATCAAGTACGTAAATATAACCATCTGACTGGGTCTTGTACTATTATCTATTCTGTGACTGGGTTTAACGCTAGATAATCTAGAAAGTTATCGCGATTGCCCCTGACCTTCGCAAATTTAAATTAAACCTATAAAAAGAAAACGATTTTGCGGATAATTCATTATGCTTATTGGAGCATTTCGTCGTTCGTTTTCTAACGATAGGGCTTTCTAAAAGAGAAAGAAGCCATGGTATCCATGGATAAAAAAAATCCGCATTTGACAGAACATTTCCGCCAAACCTTACAAAAACAACAAGGCCGGCTATAATTAGACTTTCACTCGCTGATAAACCCTTAAAAAAACCCTGCAGCATGCGTCGCTTTGGTTCAATTATTTATTCTCTGTTTAAACTCACTTTGTAGCTAAGCTTGGGTGGGGTATACATATTTATAGTTTTAAGGGGTAAATTCTTAGATTCTGCACACTTGATATAATAACCACATATGTATAGACTCTATATGTACAGTTAACTACTTACATGGATAAAGATCGCAACTAATTCAAGCGATTGCATTCTTCCGCTTTTTCCTGGCGCTGTGGATCTATAAGTATACTTTATGGGGTTTTTCCCAATACGATTTGCTAATCACGAAGCCAGCGGTCATTGCCAGCTAACTGAAATATCTATGTCTATCAGTTTTTACAGATTTTGATCGAAAATCAGTCATCAGATTTGTATTATGTAGAGAAGACCAGTATCTTTAGGGACGTATACTACAATAGTTACTAATAGAAAACTACATATTTCTATTTCCTTACTATACATAGGCACATTGCATAGGAAACAATGTTTACGTTAAGGCTAATTTATGTAAATGGTTAGCTTGGCTTTGGTTTGCTCGATTATGGCGTGTTTTACAACCTAAGAGCACACGGTTTATATTTATTCAAATGACATACTTACTTAGACTTCAAGATCAGTCAAATACCGCAGTAGGTAGTATAACCACATAAATCTGTGGAGATGATGCAATGTGGATATTCATTTTTCGGCGGTATCTGTATAACCAATGATATACATATGATATGACTATAGATGGGTCACACCCCTTTCACGCGTAGTCATGCACTAACAAGGTATTTACCGTATTTAGCTTTAGTGCCAAACAATCTTGGCAGACTAACTGTCGCACTCAGAGACGTCAATTAATTTTTAAGTTTGATTAAAGTTGCGGCGTCTTATTCTATTAATATAGCAAAGAAAGTGACAGCAGCAAGTTTAAACAAACTTAAAAGTTTGATGTCTCTGAGTGCGGCAGTTAGTCTGCCAAGATTTAAAAGACAAAGTATAATATGGTGGGTTTTACTCAAATTATAATGGTTAGGTTATATAGTAAACTCAACCTTGTTGCGTGCAAGCGCGTAACGATAACAGTTCCTTAGAATGAGCTAAAATAACATGAATTGGGCAGTTTCACAAAAGCCGGTGTACGATACCGCACACGCATGTTATAATTTCATATAAATAATGTTGGTAAACTTTGAATGTATGGAGTTAGTTGTATGTTAACCGCCATCATAAAAGCATACATTTTGTACAAGACTAGGAACTTTGGAAATACAGTCTAATTTTAAATTTATGTTCGGTGTTTTCCTATAAATCAAGACCTGCACCCTACAGCCGGTTCAAATGAAATTAATGACTTTTTTATGTTTTATACTTTTATGTGTCACAATTAAAATATTTTAATACAGTAATAAATGTAATAATAGTTTATAGAGATCAGCCTTAGTTAAATTGAAGTTTTTAAAGTACAAGAAAGCATCCATAAAAACTACTCGAACGATAATAGTGAGAGTATTTAGTTACGCTCCGCGAAGTCTCATACGTAAGACACATTATTAATTCACCTGAATTGTCGTATGTTGAATCTATGAACATAACTAATGCAATTCTTACGATAACATCCGAGCTAAATTATTCGACTTACGGATGAACGGATAGACTTCAAGAATTTATTTTATAGTCTGTTAGGTATAAAACATATAACCTTCCCTTTGCAATTTTGCATGGATTTGTTTAATTTAAAAAGTGTTCAAGCATCAGAACTTTGAAGTTGGAACTTGAAATTTAATGGAAAAGATTTAGCTTGATTTATCAACATTGAGTTAAAATTAACCCCGCGTTTTAGATTGGCTAACGGGAACACAATTTGAGGATTAAAGGTAAGGAGGTAGGTAGGTAGGTTTAGCCTGATGCCACTCGTTGGATAAAAACCAACACAACACGGTATACCTCGCAAACCAACATTCGCATGTTTAGGGCACAGGAGGTCACAGACAGGCATGGATACACACCCCCATACTTTACCCTCGTTATGAGCAGTTACAGCAGATTAATGAAACAAGTTTCTTGCATAACAGCAATCAGCAATGTTCTAAACTTAGGGTTGATTTTTCAATCTCCAGTTCACATCTGTCAGATAAATTTTAGCTGTCCTTTTCTTTCATATGACAAAGAAAAGAAAAGAGATAATTTAAGTGTCAGATATTTTACCTAGGAATAATAAAAATCGATCCTTAATTAATAAGTCCCTATAAATGAATATACCAATTAGGTGCCATTTGGGTAAGGTTCAAAAATTGGACCCAATTAGCAAATAGTTACGCGTCGTTAACCATACAAACAACGCAGGCGAAAAATTTCCGTCGTGCGACGAAAAGTATACTTCCAAATTGTACATACGGCAAATTTTCGTCGCACAACGGAAAGTATAATAGAAAATTTACTCGTAATTGCGTGCGTTAGCATGCCCAACTTTTTGTACTCCACCCTTATCTAGGTACCAAGGAACAGGTATGTAAATGTAAACCATTTTAATCTAATTAAGGTGCTATTGGGCCTTGTCGAATTTTATAGAGCAATTAGCTTATCAGCTATCAGCAATTTTTTACATTAGCAATTAGCTTATCAGCTAATTCGTAATGTAAAACCTTTAGTCGTCGCTAAGGTGATACTCGTATTGGAATGCTCGCAACACAACGAATTCAAGATTTTCCTCGTCAGGATTATAACCTTTGCAAAAGTGACTTACCTACCTACTACCTACCAGGGCTCCTAAATACCCCCCAACTCATTTATCTTTTTACATCTGTTTGTTAATGTAAATAAGTATGGAAGACGATCATTTCATTATCTTAATGAAACTTTAGAAACTCATTAAATGCCCGTTCCTATATTCAAACCGCGGACAGATAAGGTTACTTCAAATTCAAATTTGATGTACGTGCCAAATGTCAAATTTTAACTCGAGGTATCCTTATCTATCCGCGGTTTGGATATAGGAACCGGGCATAAGTTTTAATACGTGTCATTGGTATTCCCCATGTGAACTGTGCTCACAAGAATTAAAGAAACTGTAAAGTATTGAATCTTGAACAAAATGTCACATGTCCATTGTATTAATAGACCAAAACAGGTCCATTTTATTAAAAGATAGGTATCTATTAATAAAATGGACCTGTTTTGGTGTAAATTAAAGCAAAATAATATTTAGTTTTTTTACACTGATAGATTAACTGCCGCACTCAGAGACGTCAATTAAGTTTTAAGTTTCATTAAAGTTGCTGCGTCTTACTGCCGCACTCAGAGATGTCAATTTACTTTAAAGTTTCATTAAAGTAGCTTTCTTTGCTATAGCAATAGAATAAGACGCAGCAACTTTAATGAAACTTAAAAAATAATTGACGTCTCTGAGTAGTCTGAGTGCGGCAGTATGTGTTAGTAACAGAGAAACGAAGTGCCGATCATATTGCTGTGCAAGCTTCGTCTTTAAGTTGATTTACAATTAATTACCTTATAATATAATGCAATAATTTTAATTAATCTTGTTTACTTTTATTAAAAGCGCATTATTTTACGTAGTAATTGAGAATATAACAAGTGGAGCATGAATTATGATGTTACATTTAAAAAAAAAACGGTACATTTTAAACTGTCCGAGTAACGTCATTAGTGTCATTACGTAGGTACTGGATTCGCCCAAAACATCAATCAAATCAATTAGAATACAATGCTACACTAAAACCTCAATCTAATTTATGTTAAAAACCATACCTTGAGTGAAGAACAATTTTCTTAAAGTTGGCCGGTTAACTTTTTCTTGTGGAAATATTATAATATTTTTGGTAGGCGCCGAGAGTTGGCGGGTGTCTGCGGTGAGCAACGCGGGCGCACTGCCGCGCACCCGGCAGAGCGGCTCTTATCAATCGCTTGATGGATGAGACGAAGCAGACAACAGGCCGCGCCGCGTACACAAACAGGGGCTTTATTCCACTTTGGCTTAGCCCATAATATCTTGCTTCGATATCGTAATCATACTGTTTTCTTTATGACAGTTCTTATTTACTTGATAGTAAGAGCTGTCACAGCATCAACAGTATGTATGTGTGAGGCCTAGGCTGTCCGATATTGAATCTCATTAATGGCGACCGAGCTGTCAAGCTTTGGTCTCTTGATCGGAATGCACATCGCTGCGGTATGTGTTATGCGGTGTCGGACTCTTTAATTGTATGGATAAAAGGCTTATTACATCTTCCTAAATTAGTCACTAACGAGGGGGACGCCGCAATACGTTAAATACGTATGAAGATATCATCTCCATCTCATTCAATGTATTGCGGCGTCCCTTTCGTTAGTGACTAAATTTAGGAAGGTGTAATAGCCTATTACACCTTCCTAAATTTATTCCTAAATTTACTAATAGGCCTTTAATACCTAGAATGGTCTGTTGTCCCGTTGACTCAAGCGTCAGCTGTTTCATACAAACACCGTACTGGCCGGCAGCGCGTTAGGCGTTCCAAGTTTTACTAGGGAACTGACGTAATTGGGTGAATCAACTTTTAAGTTACTCCCCATTTTTCGAAATGTATCACAAATTGTATTTTTTTAGAAAAACTATTTATTTGCTGACGTCGTGGCTTACACGTTTAAAAAATCAGACAAACAGGCTAACATTTAAAAAAAATGTTCTAATATAGTACAATTTTAAATAATAATATAGTTGGTAACGCAGGGGATGATGTTGTCCCCAGGTTTTGTATGAAAAATGTGGATTTTCCCCTGAGTTACCAAGGTTTTTCGAAAATTAAGAAATATTTGAGGTGTCTAACATGTGGGATCTGTAAATTTGATGGTCTGATTTTAATATTCATAAATTATTATTAATCATAAGTCACCAGGAAAGTTTTAGCGCCGCAAAAGAAAAGGATAGTACCTTAAAAGTTGATTCACCCAATTGCGCGGTAAACCCGATGGGTAAACCACAGAGAAACTCGCCGACGGAAATCAGAACCAAGTTAGGTAGCACTTACGTTTCGTTTTTGTACCCATGAAAATAATTGTTTTTTTGGAAATTTTAAACAATTGTGAGTGGAGGCCTGTGCCCAGCAGTGGGACGTATATATAGGCTTGGTTAATATTTATTATTATTATAAATGCGAAAGTTTGTATGGACGACATTTGATTTGTGTTTCAATCACCCCTAAACGGCTTAACGTATTTGGATACAATTTGGCAAACAATCCGTCCTGGATTGACACACATGATACTTTTTATCCTGGATTTGATAGTTCCCGAGGGAAAAGTGACAAACGACTTCTACGCGGGCGGAGTTGCGGGCAAAAGCTAGGTAGGTAAAGGTAGTAAATAAATAAAATATATGATATATACGGTATTATGCTAATGGATATGGTACGGTATATGGTGGTAGATAGGTATGTGGTATGGTAGGCCTTCAAGATGAATCTATTTTTGTTTTAGGTAAATAAGCCAAATTTGTTTATGTTAAGAATCTGTACACCATAAGAAGATTGACTCGGTACCTATGTATCTGCGCAGTTCGGTCTGAACAGATTAAATCACTATAGTTGATTCTGTAGCTCTATGACACATGAATTATGTCGATATCGCTCTGCAGTTTTGCTACTCACGATTTGCTTAGTAAAAAAACATAGGTTAAAAGCAACGCGTCTATAAACATGACAAACACGACGTCACGACGACGAGGAACTATCAATACTATCATAAAGGATGGCATACATAAATTTAATAATTAGTTCCAAGTTCCAATATACTTAGTCACTGCGTTGGCACTACATTACACTACTTGTTCTGTTCATAAGGTTCTTCTTGGCACTGTCCACATCCAAATCTTGTAGAAAAAGTCAAATTCACAACCGATGAGTTTTGTAAACTAGCACAGGCACAGCCGAAGTTTACACGCGATTATTTTAATTTTCACTTGTAATCGAATCCAGTGCCCTCAGCGGAGCCCACCGACTGGCCGCCGCGGCCTGCCCTGAATCGATCAAGCAGCTCAACAATCACCGGACGCAGGCCTTTTGGAATTACAAAATTCTATTTATATATTAAAATTGATTGTAACAGTGTCGGTGTACGGGCGACGTCAAAGTGATTTTTTTTCACCATATTCCATTGAAATAGAGTGCAAAAATGTGAACATATCTTTGATATGGACTATCTATGCTTCGTTCGACACGATCAGAAGAATCGACAGGCAATTTATTAACGCAACCGGCGTGGAGGCACCAAGTCAATTTATTTCACGTTTTTATACATGACTAGCTTTTGTTTGCGGCTTTGCCCACGTAGAACTAGCTTATTGATTTTCTGTCAGGAATTTTTAAATTTTGTAGTATGAGTTTTCTACGCTTCTTCGGGATTTAAATTTCCTCAAAATCGGTTAAGCGGTTTAGCCGTGAAAGCTTAACAGATAGACAACAGAAGCACTTTCGCATTAATAGTACCTACTAAGAAAATTAAAGTAGGTGTATGTATATGTAAGTAAGTATAGAAAGTATTAATAGGTACAATTTAAACTAGCGTGAGTCCTTATACGAAAACATTAAACACAGCCGCGGCTTACTCACGTATTGATGTTAGTAAATATGGGTATTGCTGTGTCCACATCATGTGTCAACGACACCGAAAAACCTACTTTATCTTTTTTGCTGTAGTTGACATCTCAGATTATTTCCTTTCGCAGAAGCACACTCACCAAAAAGATGACAATCGTTTAACATACAGTCGTGATCGCTAGATTCTAAACGCCCTCTGTTCCAAATACGTATATACGAGGACCTTATCGTCTTTTGGGTGTTTTTAAAAACCCCTTGAACGTTAACCGAATTCGACCAATTTTTGATGGTGACCTGTCGTTTCGTCGAGTTACGCAGATTTTTGTTTCGCAGACAACTATTGGCAGACCTTTCTTTTGGCCGAGTAACGTTTGGTATAACTTCGTTACGCTTATTATTTGTTTCGACGAGTGGTCGGTAGGAAGAAAAGCGATACGCAGAGTTACGTTTAGTCCATTGTTTGTTTCGTAATTGGTTTAGTTTACCGAACACCTTTTCGTCGAAACATGATAAGCAGAGTTATCACATGGCATCATTATTGTTAAGTAGATTTAAGGTTCAGTCGATTTTTGTTTCGGAATTATTTCAGTTAACCGTACAACTGTTGCATTTTTATACATTTAATAGGTATAACATTGCCAACCAAAATTAACTGATTTTAATGACTATACTGTTATCAAAATGTAGTTAGGTAGGTACGACGACGAGCGTGAGCGAGGAGGAGTGTTAGGTAGAATTGTGACCAACAACGCAGGAGCCGAGCGAGCGGAGCGAGCGTGCCGCGGCAGCGGCCGGCGAGTGCCAGACCCGAATTGCTAGCGTCGCGACTTGGTTTGTTTTGACTTCTATTTGATGCGTTTCCCAGTGCAAAACGAAAAGGTGGCGAGAAGTTGATATGAGCACTGAATAATAGTTCAACCGTTCAAAACCGAAAGGTTGTTCAAGCTAACATTCAAAATGTGTAGTAATTAATAGCCTAAACGAATTTCTGTCAATAGTTATTCAGCTTACTGACTCATAAGCCAACTAAATAGTTACTAAAGGTTGAGTTACGAAACTTAGTCTGCGAAACAATTCATCAACGAACAAATCCATCGGCGTACCGTTACTCGGCGAAACGTTGTCTGCCAAACAATAATCTGCATATAAATTGTCGGCGAATCATTAGGTAACCTTTGAAATTACTGATTCGGATTTGCTCATACATTTAATGGCTCATTTACAGCGTTTACGCGTAATGCCAAAAAAAGTGACTTTGCTGTAACTGTAACCGACAACAAACAGGGAAGGAACAACTTCTGCTACTTGACAGGATTATACCCTGACGTTTGCATAATAAAAAAAAAACAATTTAGTTATAAAAACGGCATCGATCGGTTAAATCCTAAAGAAGTTATGTTTCTTTTGGAAAAATTCGTAAAGTTTTTGGGTTTAGCGGGCTTAACATGCATGCACGAGATAAAATTTGACAAGTGCTAAGGAAATTAATACATCTATTATATTCTTATGTAAGACTTAACGTTTAATTTTTAAAATAAAAGTGTCTTGTCCGGACTTTTATTACCTTTTATTACTAAGCGACTATTGCGATTTTCACATTTTTATAGCGATTTTATCAAGACGGGACACTTTTATTTTAAACCTTAAGCCGTAACTCTTACGTTAGAATATGGAATAGATGTAGTCGTTTCCCTAGCACCTGTCAAACTTTATCTCGTTCTTGCATGCTAGGGGCGTGGTGCAAAGTTTTGTTTTTGTGGGTTACACGTTTACGCTTTTTCTGTCGAATCGTAATAACTGAACGCTGAGACAGAATCACGCCGTAGTTATTATTATATTATTACCTGCCTGGTAAAGTCGTTAAATCGTTTATTTGCGAATATATTATCTTCCACATTAGAGTTTTTTCTGCCGTCAGAGCATAACGAATGGGTGTTTATTGTGTTAATGCGTGCTCGTTGAAGCGCCTTTATGAGTTGCTCAGTTTGATTTGAAATTTGCAATCATAGTTTTGTATGTAACTAAACGTGTTGTTTCTATCTGTTTTCTATTATTAGATTTAACTGTAATGTATTCGCATTCGGATGGACATTATTATTATAAAAGTTTGAGGGAACATTGAGCATAGTCGTGATTTAAATTCTACTTTGATTAGTACGTTAAAAAATAATGCTAAGAAATGTTATGAACATACTTATAAACGTTTTAGTTTATGCCTTCGTTACCTGATAATGTATCTAATCAACATTGAGTGCACCTGGCTAGGACATCGGATGTTCCCCAGGCCTCGTCTTCGCCGAACTCCAAAGGAAATGCGGGCCGATCGTGCATCACCTAAAGCTGGGTATCCACTAGAGGCAAACTCGGGTCGAGCAGCCTCGACTTGAAGCAAAGAGCCTCAATTTGAGGCTGCTCGCTCTGAGGCAAAGGCTCGAGGCACATTGTGGATAGCTGGATATCCACTAGAGGCAACCTCGGGTCGAGCGGCTGTCTCGCTCCGAGGCCGCGCAAGTGGAGACGCTGCCTCAACCTGAGGCACGCCGCGACACGAGGCAAATTCGTTGCCGCGAGCTGAGCCATATTTTGTCGGTTTTTTTTGCCGTGCTCAAAGGAGCCTCAGTCCGAGCCGTGCATTTGATGGAGACGGGCGTGTCGCCTCGGATCGAAATGGACAACGAAACTGCTATTAAACTTATAAAATTATATGAGCGTCACCGTGCCGTGTTCGTGTTTGTATAGCTTTTTGTTGCTTCCTGTTTTTTTTAATTATGGTAATTGCTATTAAGCAGCAGCTACTCGACGCGCGTCTGGTGCCATCACGTTTTGGCTTTAAACTGCGCACGTTGCGGATCAAGCCGAGGGGACTCGCCTCGTCGTCCACGATTTTTTTTGCCGTGACGACAACACCAGCTAGAACAGCAGCTAGTGGGAACAGCTAGAGACGACAGTCGTCCTATGATAAATTAACCGTTACGACATAGTGGGAACGCGGCCTTAGTCGTTGTAATGTAAATCCAATGAAATGGGTAATTCTTCGAGCGTTTCAACCGCCGTCATTCCAGTGACCGCATTAATATCGAAATTCCTGTAGCTTTGGATTTTATTTTCGGTTATCTTGTAGAGTACCCTGACTTCTACAAAATTTAACTGAAAATGGTTCCAAAGCTACAAGAATTTCGACATCAAGGCGGTCACGGGAATGACGGCGGATGAAACGCTCGAAGAATTGATTAACTTTTTGGTCTGTGTTTTGGCACCGATTCCAATTCGAATTCGAGAAAATAGGATCTGAGAAATTTTGTGGACGTATTCATTCGTTGTAAAGTATCATTTCTTCTAGCGGTTCCGCACTAGATCCATGATTTCGAAGTTCGGACACACCTGTGCCACAGAATAAATATAGCTAAAGCAGTAAAGAAGCTACGAACCAACGTTCGAAACGTCGCACTCACACAGACGCACGTCCCAACCATTCGTCTCGACGCGACCCCGCCACCACCGCGCCTGACACCTGACAGCACTGCCATGTCCGCTTAGGGGTCTCGTTTACACGTGGTCTGTGTGAGTTGAGTAGTTTCTTTACTGCTTTAGCTATATTTATTCTGTGCTTGTGCCTTCTCCATGTCGAAAAAAAATATTTTCGGTTTGCTTAGGGTTAGTTTCTGTATACACCGGCTTTGTTTTTTTATACCCATTACAGGCAAACGAGCAGACGGCTGATTTGATGGAAAGCGGTTTCCGTCGCCACAAACGTCATCATTGTCATCAAAGCCAGGGGCACTGCAAAGTCACTGGCTTTCAGTAAATAGTTTTAATATGAATTCAATAATTAAATAACAACTTACTTAACGCTAATTGAAGGTTTAACAGTATCATTTGTCAATGAGTTAACTGGCAGACGATTTAGATTTAACGGTCTGTTGAGTTGTTTAAATATCATAATTGTTGTTTATTTGTTTGAATTGAATAATTATTTGCTACCGATTATTAGCGTCATCTACTTACTTCAAGTTTATAGAGATGATAATTCTACAGGTAATTGCTTATATTTTACTAATAACAGAGTGTTTTGCAATAGTTGCAATGCAAAAAAAATTACGTATATATCATTTCACTTCTGGCAGGCCCGTTTTGCTTCAACAACATGTTGTTGAAGCAGTTTGAGGTGTTGCAACACCTCAAACTGCTTGTTGCACTGAATTCATCCTTATGTTGGAGAGGTAATTTAGTTAGTTTACGAAGCGGCTGATAAGTTATCCCACGGAAAAATTCCAACCCATTCCCCAATCTTTCTTCCCCGCCGTGGTGGGATTCTGACTGTTCTGCTGCTGTTAGAGAAAGGAATGAAGCAGAGCGTACATAACAAAAGAATCCTCTATAAAAATAAAAAAAAGTTGGAAAGGTTTCTGTGAATTTTTGTCTCTGAGAGCACCCAATTCTTTGGCGTAACATTAAAAAATTCAAAGGTTGTTCGGTCAACCCAGACTGTGTTACATCGCTCGACACGTCCCACTGGATTCATGACTTTGCTACTAGATTGGCTCCCTGTACCGCTCCTGTGTATCGGTTTATCCTTGACGAACCTTTTTCTATAGCTAAGCTCAAAACTGTTGTAATGGTTTGTAGAGAATAAAAGGATTCTTGCCAACAGCCAATTTGGAATTTGTAGAGGTAAAAGAGTATAATGGACAGTCTGAACATCGGCTTGCCTTCCTCCTCGCCTCCCTCGCTACGCACAGTGGCCCTCGGCTATCTTAAGGACTGGCTCGATGAGCATGGTCTTTCCTTCCCAACAGCTGTGCCATAGTTTTCACAAGGAAAAGGTCAGTCCTAAACGTGATGATTCAGTGTGAAGATGAGGTTATTTCAAATTGTGGAGCTGTAGAATTCTTAGGGGTAATTCTAGACTCGAAGATGACAGGGATCCCTCGTTTTACTTATATAGTCAGTAAGTGTGAAATAAGCATCAATGTGGTCCGTGCTTTTTTCTGTTGTCTGGTGGGGCTCACACCCATTTTGCCAAAAAATTGTTTATACCGCTTTAGTGCGTAGTAATGTGTAGAATCCCCTCTTTTCCTCCGCAGACAGTATTTGTCTGATCGATACGTGTTCATCAGGGCGGCCTCTAAAGCAATCCATCCCATTCTTCCTCGTTTAGAGGCCCTCTCTTATGAGGATGTCTTGAACAGGTATTGGTCACATAAAGAAACTCCGAGAAGTGTCACAAGTTACATAAAAATTCAAAACCTTCCCTGTCCCGATTATCAGTACGAAGTAGATCCCATTTTTGACACTGATTCTATATTATATTAAGTCTATATTCCCAAAGTAAATATGTTTGTTCGTTTGAGGTATCCGTCCAAACCTCCCACAACCTGTTAAAAATCTTCTTACCCAAACATTCTCTGATCGTGTCTAATGTCTACGTTGTTGGTAAGATGAGAAAGCCATAAAAAGAACTCCTTGTTGCACTGAATTCATCCTTATGTTCGAAGAGGTAAGTTAGTTATTATAAGAGTATACCCGCCTCGTAAGTGTGCCCATCAAGTGGAATTAATGCTGAATCTGTAGAGGAAGAGAGTCCGGTTGCAAGCCAACCATTAGATACAGCACCGGAGGCTTAGCACTATAAATGACGTAGATTGGCCTGGTGCCCACCCCAGGATATTGAGTTACCGTTCAAATATGTGAAACCCCCCCTGGAAAATAGCTAGATATAAAAATAGGATATTCACTGTGCAGTGCCCCAGAATCGTGGTCTATTTCTAACTGAGGCAAGTACTTACATATATAAACTGATTCTTACCCACACTGCATTATTTATGAGCTTGTTTTAGGTATGCGCGTGGTTTTAGGGATGCATCCCATCAATTGTTCTATGGGACTACATCTTGTATACATTCTCGTCAAAGCACAAAATAAAATGCGTAGATGGTAAGATTGAGTGAGACGAAGGTGGTTGGTGTCGGAAAAGGAGTGGAGAGTGGAGAACAACAGAACGATATACAACACGTAAGTTATGTCATAAATATTTATTTGTTATATACAAAATATATCAAAAAGCTGATATAATTTAAAAATTAGGTACAAAATTTCCTTATATCAACTTGGTAACTCGTGTAAGGCAAGCCTCATGGCGGGCTCGTGGGCCTCGTGGCAGAGATCGGTGGTTCGCATTACGATAAAATAACTTCACAATTTAATAATTCTGCATGTAAATCCCATTTTTTGGGTCGAAACTGAAACGCCAAGAGTAATTATTATACTACGTCATACATAATTATTTATACATTATTACATAAAATTTTAAATTGAATAATGAACTTTACGCAATTAATATAATAGACTAGCTCCTAAAATTTAATTAGCGTCCTTCATTTGTAAAATTTTGGCGTCAACTTGCTATTTACACTTCTGCGTGTAAAATACCGTTTTTCGGTACGAACTGAAGCGCCAAAAGTAAATATTTATACTACGTTATACATAATTACGTATACAAAATATTAATTTAATAATGAATTTTGCGCAATTAATTTAGACTAGCTCCTAAAAGTTAATTAGGGTCTTTAATTTTTCATATTTATTTTTATATTTACACCACTTTCATGCCTAAAATACAAAAAAAATGCTTTAATTCACCGAATTAAATTGAAATTAGTTCAGTTTAATGCAAATAAATATAAAGCAAAATATTTATTTAACTGATACATTGCCATATTACGCGCCTGTACGAAATCGTTATAAAAATATTAAATGATTCAATATGCAACTCAATTAAATACTACAGAGATATTTGATTTCACAATCTAATATGTTAAAGTTCAGGTGACTTAGCCGAGATGCATAACGCTAACTTTAGCGTTTTTGAAAATTGTCAAAATGTATAGGATTTATATACATCCGTCCTACACCTACGTGAGCTAACGATCAGTCGCGTCAGCCGCTTATGTCAATTCCATACATTAAAATTTTGCGAATTTTCGAAAATCGTTAAGTTAAGGGGAGCTTTAATGTTTCCACATCATCCCGCAAACAATAAGTATTTAGTATACAGGGTGTCCCGCGATAAAGTGCACAAACGAGGTGCGATAAGGGTGAAACTACACGTGATTCTATCACGGAAAAAAATTAAATTAAATAAGTACATATTTTTTTAATTTTGCATAGAGTTTACAATAATTATTATTACAATAATAATACCCCATACAAAATAAAAAAATATATATACTGAATTTATTTTTTATTTTTTTCCGTGATAAAATCTCACGTAGTTTCACCATTATTCGTTTGTTTACTTTATCGCGGGACACCCTGTATTGTGCGTAAGTAAATAATAGTTTTCGGCTTTCTATCTCTATGACACTTGCTCTGCGCCAAGAAACCCGAAAACAATTATTAACCAAGACGTGCTATGCTGAGAGTTATTTAAGGATTAAAATTATATTTTACAATTTTTCATTTACTGGTTCCTTTTCTAGGGTTTATTTATAGCATTGGCAATTATGTGTAATTCAGAAAAATAATTGTGTAAAATGTTGTACTAAATATTCTTAACCAATACGTAGCAAGTTCGCTTAGGTACCTAATCTACAAAAGACGACAGTAAAGGCATAAAGTACAAAACGATAAACAAAACGACCAAAGACTAATGTCTTGATTAATATCAAAATATAGGTTTGGTAAGTTACAGATTTTAGCTCGAAGGCCATGTACTTACTTATACATTATACACTTATACAAAAATAAAAACTCCCATGAAGTAAGACTTCATTTACTTTTAACGTTGAAAGATAACCAATAAAACATTGCCGGAAATCTTGTACGGCATTTTATACAATACTTGATCGATTATTAACTATTTAGAGGGGGGTTCCTATCATTATTATCGTACTAAAAGCTGTTTAAGACTTAAATTCGGTATTTTCATTTTGGCTATCAAAATATCGTCCTGTTATTCGTTTTTCGATACAAAATATTTATTTCGCTTTTAAGTATCTCCCTTATACTAATGGTACACAGATATTTCGTTCTGTTTTGGGAGGGAAAATACCAAAACTTGCACAGTAGTGTACCAGCCAAGATGTTTAGGCGTTCTGTGCTCGTGTTTATCTTATGGGCAGTGATCGGAATAGGTAGAGTATATTTACCTAAACTTGACGCTTGTTCATTCGTGCGCGAGTGAGATGGGAACACATTATTGAATGAACATGCATCAAGTTTAGGTAAATATACTCTACCTATTCCGATCACTAAGCAGTGGATTGCCCATAAGCATGGGCAATTAACGCGACGCAGCGCAGTGCGTTAGCGTAGCGGAAGCGTGGCGTTGGTGAAAAGAGAACGGCGCGCGGCGCGGCGCAGCGCGTGCGTCGGGTAGCCGCCCTCCACCACGCGCAAGACGCGGATGTGGACCTGAAAAAATAAGTCATCCATTACTACAAACTTCACCTACTTACATATTATGTATAAAAACAACTACATATTTTATTTTAAACTTGGCTACAATTCTGACCTCATCTAATCAATAGGCTATTTGACTAATGTCAAAATGAATTATTTATACACTTCCACTAAATCGTTCACACCGAGCCGACATTACGCTATACAAAGAAATAGGTACTACAGATGTAGTGCAATAGTACATTATTGCCTAGGCGCGGAAAGTAAGGGATTGCCTGACGAGGTGGTTAGCAGGCCGAGCAATAGCGAGGCCTGCTAAAATACGAGTCAGGCAATCCCCCGTTTCCGCCGAGGCATATATAATGCTTTTCTCAAACATGTGAGGAAATGATACAAATATCTTTGTAAAAAGTAAAATTAATATTAAAAGTAATGTTAATCATATTAGGACAATTTGTAAACGAAATTGTTATGGGTTTTCCAGGAACATTTATGTTTGTCTGTTGAATTTGAGATGTTGATATTTCAGGGCTTGTGGTAGACAAATGGACGTAACTTAGGGAAAAGGATCCAATTCAACCATTTCACGCTTGTAGAATTTGACATAATATTGACTGCAATAGAATTCAATACCGTGAAGTGCCGAGGACTTGATGTTTGTAGCTTTTACACAACAACAGTAAGTTCTACGTTTAAATTTCAATAAGTTTTTGTTTTTAATTTTTTTCTAACCATAGACAATTTTAAAGAAATTTAAAAAGAAGAAAACACACGCACTGTGCTACGAAAACGAGCAGTTGCCTTGGCTGTATGAGATTTATTTCTTGGTCCTTTCTATTCAGTATGCATTTGACAGCACTTTAAAAAAAATATCTCAGCGGACAAAAATGGGTTTTCATACGTTTATTTTACTCCTAGGAAGAAAATGAGGCCCTTCGCGTCTTCGTTTTTCAAAAGAAATGCCATCCTTTCTGAGCATGTTTGAGAAAAATGATTTTCCTTCGTACTTTATCGGAAAAGTTCGTATTTATCGTGCTCTCTCAATTAGCTTCAGTACCCATCTTACAGCCGTAGGGGTAAGTCGCATCAGCTGACCAATATATATATATATAGTGGCTAACACGCAATTCAAATATTCGCTATAGTTTTGATTATATTTACAGTTTACTTATAAAGAGGTTGTATTACCATGCCGAAATCTCGAAAACGGTTATTTTGCTGCATTTTATTTTAACGTAAGGAGAGTGTTTCGTTTAGGAAAGGCAATAAAAGTTCTACTTACTTTACCTATGAGTGTATTTCTAAGTTTCTTAAGGTGGTTATAACATCTCTATATTATACATTGCCATATGCTGTCATTTTTAATTTTTACATTTGACACTAAACAATAAAGTTCCATATTAATGGATATGAAAACGTCACTCATTTAATACAATCATTTGATTGACAGTTCGGGTGCCATCGTATTCTGATTGAGATCAGAGTTTTCCCGAAGGAAAATCATTATGCACTACATCAAATAAATTGCTCACAGTCGGCGGCTGACAATACGTTTGGTGTGAACGTGATCGTAGGGAGGGATGTCCTATTCCGAACAGTCCGATTTTGAGCAGTTTTTGCTCTCGTACTCCATTAGTCGACGACACTGCATGCCACTAAGGAATTTACTCAAAAAATCCTCTTTTAAAATTGTTGCTGCAATTCCTTATCGTTACAATTATCTCGTATTCATGAACAATTTAATACATTCTTAACACATTCTTCTTCCGATTCCAGGGCCCTTAGCCAAGATGCACTACGCTAACTAGCGTTTCTATTCGTTTAGTTTTTAAACCAATCGCGTCACTGTTAGATCACGTCATACGAAGAGTCACGTGATCTACGAGTGACGCGATTGGTTTAAAAACGAAATGAATAGAATCGCTAGTTAGCGTAATGCCACTTGGCTAAGGGCCCTGTTCTCGTATACAAATGCCAGTCGGTTGTATCGTTTCTATACCTCGTGCTTGTTGACTTGTCTGCGGAAGTATTTATGGAAGCGCGTGGAGAGCGCCCACACGGCGCCGTTGTCGCGCTCGGCCCACCGCACTTCCGCGCAGAACTGCAGCTTCTCCGGGTCTTGCGCCAGCACTCTGCAAAAAACAGGCCAAGTTCCTTTACACGCGTCAACAAAATCAAGCGTAATATGTTATGTAAAAAATGTGGTGGCCAAAAAAGAGAATTATTGTTGGCTTTTTATGTTAGTACCTATAAAGATCATTATTGTTAATAGTAATGTGTTAGACAATATATATAATAGACATTCGATTGAAAGCTTATCAATTATTACTAAACTTAATATTGCAAAATTAACACGATTCCTCATGTTTTTAGGGTTCCGTACCAAAATGGTAAAAAAGGAACCCTTATGGTGAGACTTCGTTGCCTGTCTGTCTGTCTGTATGTCACATCAGTTTTTCTCAGCAACTACACAAGCTACCAACTTGAAATTTAGCATAGTTATATAACTTGCTTGCCCGCATCTGTTTTTAGTAAAAAAAAAAAATATAAATAATTGAAAAGGGGTCTAGAATGGTAGGTTGAAAAATGAAAGTGATTTGATTATAGCAAGTAGGGTGTCATAAAAAAGGACTCAATCTGCACATTTAAAAACAATTTTTTTATAATTTTACGTGACGTACTTTTTGATTTAAAACCAAAAATGTCTTTGAATTTATAGATAATTACTTGTAATTTACGGGAAAAATAAAACGAAGTGTTCAAAATATCTAGTTTTCGAGAAATTAACAAAAAACTTTAAAGATCTGTACTAAAATTTAGGCAACTCAAAATTGACCTTATTGCATACGAATTAAGAAAACGCAAATGTATATTTACCAACCATATTATCTTAAATACGGAACCCTCGGTGTGTGAGTCTGACTCGCACTTGAACGGTTTTATACTTGCAGAACGAGGCCTTTGCTGAAGCAAATACTAATTAATGTGTCTAATATTAGCATACGGTACACGATCTATAGGCATGACGTGACTTAAGGATAATTACCTACCTTAATAAAGGTAATAAATAATCAGATTAATCAGTAATTACGTGTCGTAAATCATCATTTTGTCTAGGACCATTATTGATTGGCGCCCACGATTTGTTATTAACAATATGCATAATCATATTAATCATGGAGATATGTATGTTTGTAAACTATATATGGTTGTCAAAGAAAAGAGAGATAGAAGTAAAGTGACCTGTGGGAGTTGTTGATGGGGTTCCAAGCGGCGATGGCGGTCTCGGCGATGGGGCTGAAGACGATGGTGTCGTCGCGCGGGTCCACGGCCAGGCCCAGCCCCTGCGAGGACTTGCGGCCCACCAGGTTCACGGGCAGGTCCGTGCCCTCGGCCGGCGGGCCCGCGGCCAGCACCGCCGTCGACACGCTGAATACCCTGGAAACAACAGCATTTTACATGTTATGACGCTTACATATATTTTAACGTGATGTTTTTTATTAAGTCACCAAATAACTAATTTAACTCAAGAAAGTATAGGCATCGGTGCATTCCACAGTGTGTACAGTCGAGTTCATAAATATGTGTACATTTTAGTACCTTATCCTTTTAATGTCATGTTTAAACTGCCATATATGAATTGTCACAGCGATTAAAGTGACAAGGTAGTAACCGTGTACACATATTTATGAACTCGACCTACTTCTGTTTCATTCTAGTTAAGGCACTATATACATAGTTTTACTATTTTGTATACTTTCAAAATAATCCACATCCCGTCTCTGCTCCGCTTCAATGGAAACATTCAAGCGGAGACGCGATGTGGATTACAACCAATGTGATTGGTCGATTCCTACACAGCTCCTCTCCGCACCGCTCATCTCCGCTTCTTTGGAAAGGCAGCCTAAAGAGTTCCTCAATGTGTATAACGCCCTTTTAACCGCGGTAGCGTCCCATAAATCATATTATGCTCCATTTGTGGGTTGACAATTAGTAAGTTTGATTTTACCAAAGTGCACCGGCACTCGATGGCTTCTAGAGAACAAAGAACACTACCCTCTATAGGTGGATTCACGTTACCGTAACGGGAATCCACCTTAACAGTATGGGATGACTAATCGCTAACCTATCGGTGGCGAGCGGCTGGAAGTAAAGCAGGCCCTGGGCCGGGGAGTGCGCTAGCCCCACGATGCCGTCCATGAGCGTGAACCGCTCGCCGTTGATGTCGTACTCGCCCATGTCGGGGTCGGGGTACATCGACGCGTGCGTCACGCGCCACGCGTTGTCGCGCTGTCCGTCGTACACGATGATACCTGCAATTCATCAAACAATCAAATAATCGTGTGTTACTCCTTAAAGTATTAATAATATGTACAATGGACTCGTTGCCAAGGTTTTATATCGTACCAGAATGTTTCAATTTTCCGGTATAACAAGTAGTTACGCTATGTCCATACGAATAACTCTGTGCCTCCTGTGATAAGTGATCTTAATGGCGAGTGTTTAGAAATGGTAGATAAGGCACTTTTCTTAGGCATAACTATAGACAATAATTTGCAATGGAGTCCCCATATAGCAGTTCTAGCAGGCAAATTAAGTAAGGCCGCTTACGCCGTTAGGAAAATTAGACAACTTACCAATGTTGAGACAGCTCGCTTAGTTTATCATAGTTATTTTCATAGTGTTATGTCATACGGTATTCTGGTTTGGGGAAAAGCAGCTGACATACAAACTATATTTGTGTTACAAAAAAGGGCCATTCGCTCTATATATAACTTAAATTCCCGTGATTCATTAAGAGAACTTTTTAAACAAATTAATATTTTAACAGTAGCATCCCAATATATTTATGAAAATATTATGTATGTTATTAAGAACCTAGACTCTTTCGTTAAAAATTCTGATATACATAATATAAATACTAGGAATAAAAATAAAATTGCCATAAAAAAGTTTCGTGTCCGTAAAGTATATAAATCATTTGTAGGTCAATGCATTCATTTTTATAATAAATTACCCGACGTAGTTTTAGAGTTACCCCTTCCAGCACTTAAAAATTACTTGAAAAAGTCGTTGATGTCAAAGGCGTACTATAGGGTCGAGGACTATCTAACGGACAAAAATGCTTGGCCTAAACCAAAAATTAACTAATGTTTAATGTTCAATAGCTTACCTACTACTCGTACATACCTCATAAAAATCATGTAAACGCTGTATCTTGTCTAGGGGACACGGTTTATGTAGGAAGACATGTCAAAACTGTTTTGTGTGATATATATATATAAATTTTCTCGTAGTCATTCTGACATGTTTTCCTGCAAAACTACGCAGATATTTAATATTATTTTTACAGTTTTATATAATGCTAGAATAAGTAGTGACATTGTTATATTTTCATTTAAAAAATGACTAACTGTTGAGTTTCTTGCGGCGCTTCTTCTCAGCAGTGGTCTCCTCTTGGGAAGCGCTGGTAGATTTTGACGTGTAAAAATGCCCGTGCGGCCTACTTACTGAATAAATCTTTTATCTTTTTTATCTTTTTTAACTCAACTTGTACCCTTTTTTGGGTTTTTATATAGAAATAATCAGAAAAAAATTACGAATTTTTGGGTCTATATCACGTACTTCTAGGTGCTATAGTTCCGGAGATAATTTTGTGAAAAATGATACAACTAGCAGCATTTCGGCAAAAAAAACGTGCACATTGATATATGTCAATTACATAAACAACCTTTATGTAATTGCTCTAAAAGCTATTTTCGTGCTTCGTGGTATAAGTGAAATTGAATTTATTTTCACATTTTATTTTTCGGTATTTTTTTTCTGATAAATTGATATATCTACAGTTATATCACTTTTGACCAACTTTTCTTACAGCAGGCCAGGGTACAATTCAACATGTACCTACCAATGCGAGACCAATTTGATAGATTTTCTTGTGATAAGTGATACATCTCGTCATGAATCACTTTACACAAATCAATTTTTAAGCGTAACGGAATATACATTGAATTATATCTAAAAGTCAAACAATTCCCGTAATATATTTATGCAGTAACAGTTGTGTTAAGCGATACAAGTGCGAGCATGAAGAGTGTGGCGGGAGTGCGCGGGGGTGAAGTGACGCGGGATCGGAGGTGTGCGGGACCTTCTCGCCTCAGTGTCGCTGCGAGGGGTATATTATTATTATTATTCAGGGAGCGGCTATTCAAGGCTATTTAACCTAGTATCACTGCGACCAGAGTTTATCTATTGTGATCGCCACAATCTACAGTTCTCCACTTAGCCCTGTTAATTCAAGGAATTGCAGGACTTTTTTGGCGCTGAGATACTTGATCTCCTCTGGGCACATTATGTGCTTTCCCAATGAGGAGCTACGGTGACGCATTATGGCCAGGCAGACGGTGAGAATGTGCAAGGGTGTTTCCTCCGCCAGATGGCAGAGCCTGCACAACCCTGTGTCACATTTCCCAATCGTCTGCGTGTGCTTATTTAGGCAACAGTGCCCTGTAAGCACTCTAACCAGGTTGCGAAGATTGTTCCTACTTAGCGTTAAGGCCTCCCTAGCTGCCTTTATGCTAAATACTCTTATAATGGCCTTGGAATGGTTTAAACCTGGAGTTGTCCTCCAATGTTGAATGGTTGCATAATAGCAATATGTACGCAAGGTGAGTTTTGTTAGGCTTTTGGGGATGCCACAGAATGGCTCCGGTCCAAACTGTGTTCCCTTAGCTCCTACTCGTGCGAGTTCGTCCGTTTTCTCATTGCCCACGATGCCCGCATGCCCTGGGACCTACCGTAGGATTACCCTGTTTTTTTGCACCCAGGGTATTTAAAAGTTGCCTGCAGTTCTCGACCAGCCTTGAGTTCGCGACATCAGAGATTAGAGCCAAGAGAGCTGCCTGGCTATCCGAGTGGATATAGATAGTACTGTTGAGATAGTTGCTTTGCAGATTGGCTGCCGCACACTCAATTATGGCGTACACCTCCGCCTGGAATATGGATGAGTATTTGCCTAAATTCAGGCTTAACGCCTTTTTAGGCGCCTCTCCGTATACTCCACAGCCTACCTCAGAACCGGATTTAGAGCCATCAGTGTACCACTTTTGGCAGTTCTTTGAAGACTGCCAAGTTTTAAGATTACAGTTTTTTGTGTCGCTTTTCTGCACCATACCACTGAGGCGTAAGACACCATTGGCCTCACTATGGATGTGTAGAGCCAGAGTGCAATTTTGGGTTTTAGTTCCCATCTGCTTCCTGCTAGCCGACAACAGATCGCCAGAGCTGATTTAGCCTTCTGTAAAGTACCGTTCACATGTAAATTCCAGGTCAGTGTCTGATACAGTGTAACTCCCAGATATTTGGCCTCAGAAGAGAACGGTATTATTTTTCCATTCATGATAGGCGGTCTAAGACTGTCTAGTTTCCGTTTCTTCGTGAATGGGACAATAATGGTTTTATCCGCATTTATGGATAGTTTAGATAGCGAGGGGTATAACTTGACTTGTATCTTTTAACACCTTTTTTCAAAAGGCTAGAATTTTCGCAAACTGATATAAGTTAGGTAAATTTGAATTGTAACGGGTACAATGTCAAAAAATATATTTTGCAGGGTTTTATCTTTTACTTTAGTTTAAGCAATATTGATCTAGGGACATAGAACGCTGAGTTATAGGATTTTATAAGTTCATGTATATCAGTTTACACCAAGAAATAATATGGGTGCTCCAGGGGTGCACCATGATATAACTGAACTTGTATCATTTAACACATAATTTTTACTCGTATAGATATTTCAGTAGGTACAACTCACACGTTTTTCGCGATTTTCTTCGAACTTACAATATTTACCGAAAAACACTAAATGCACATTTATAGAGCATGTTTTTATCTATAAAAAAAAGTGCTCCGGTAAGTTGGTTCACAAACCAGAATTTTTAAAATCTTATTTTCGCTCTCCTGTAAAATGACGATTTTGCACTTGTATCATTTATCACAGGAGGCACAGAACTATTTCTGTACGAAATTTTAAATCAGTTGGTTGAGGAATTGAATCACAAAGAAGGAACCAACGAACAAATCAATACCCGCAACAAACAGATATGAACTGATGAAATCACGCTCACGATCAAAGTTTTGTATTAAATGGCCAAATTGTTAGACGCCAAATCAAGCCGGAAACGTGAAAAAATACTTGACGTTAAAGTTTAGTGCAATGCATTATTTAGGTGTTTATTTATGGTACGTGTTAATGAATGTGTAACGTAATTTCTGATGCGGAAACAAGAGCCAGGGTTCTATATTACAAGTCACGTAGCATGAAGTACGTACCCTTAGGCATCGGTATTTGTGACGTTTCGCAGGTGAAGGTACGTTGTATAGCCATGGCCATAAGGTACCTTTACCAGTGAAATGTCACTTCCTGCTCTGGAAAAATAGAGGACTGCCCTGAAGAGCCCACTACTTGAATACACGTGTATTGTAATATTCTAACTACAAGTATTACAGGTATTATGATATTATCTCACGTTTTTTGCTATTAACGGAACAACGACGGTGCTTGAAATATCGTTGACTTTTGAATTCCGAGCAACAACGATTCTTCGCAAGTAATTTCCCCGCTTCATGTATGGTATTTACTAAAACGTTTTGTCTTTCATATGAGTCACCTGCTGGTTATTTTATCGTAATGGAGGGCGGTTTTATTTTCATAATATAACTCAGTAACTATAAATTATATAGTAGCCTGGTCAATTAAAGGTCGTTCTTAATGTAGGTCATGAATGACACAATTATTTACATTAACCCGAGACAGATACGCACGTCTTTGGAAATGTTGACGAATGCTTATCATTTACTATCGTCCTTGTTGAAAGAGTAACAAGGTTTGACTCACTTTTATGACCTTTTGTTTATTATCAAATCCACATTTCTTTTCATTTATAACATATTTAAACAGTCAATGTCCGTACTAACCACACTTATAAAAATGGATAATTCCTTGTTAGACTATATAAAGCCTTGTTTGTAAAAAAACATACATACAGCCGAACATAGAACCTAATCTTTTTTCTAGTTTGTGACATGGTGTATAATTTATGTTTGATGATTTTTATGTCACCTTATTGTAGGTAAATTAGAATATTGGTCCTAAACCAATGACAAATTATGGCTTGAGTTCTCGTTTTAGCATAGCAGACTTCAAGGATGTCAAGAGAAATCCGATAAAACTATCAAATCCTCCGTTTTACGTCGTGCCGAACAAAAAGAAAGTTAATTGAATTCGCGATTACGAGGTGCGCTAGCACACAAGAATGGAGAGCACGTTGCGAAATATTACAATTTCACGTACAATTCGTCGTCAATTTAATTAGAGTTTGCAGGCCGTTGCGTCAGTTTCGGAGAAAGCACGCTGATACACTCCGATGAGCTCTGAGGCCATCTGAGGCTTTGAGTTTGGAAAACATACATCACTTTAGACTTCACATCGACTGACGTTGTTATTTTTTTTTAATGGCTTGGTAATACCATACATACCTCATAAAAATCATGTAAACGCTGTATCTTGTCTAGGGGACACGGTTTATGTAGGAAGACATGTCAAAACTGTTTTGTGTGATATATATTATATATATATAAATTTTCTCGTAGTCATTCTGACATGTTTTCCTGCAAAACTACGCAGATATTTAATATTATTTTTACAGTTTTATATAATGCTAGAATAAGTAGTGACGTTGTTATATTTTTATTAAAAAAATCTTGGGAAGCGCTGGTAGATTATGACGTGTAAAAGTGCCCGTGCGGCCTACTTACTGAATAAATATCTTTTATCTTTATCATAGCCTAAAACCGATGACGAAAAGGTCTTTTAATAAACACACAACGAAAGAGGAGACAAAAAAATATGGTAATTAATTACACTTTTCTAATATCTAAATCTCCACACCCTTTGTGTATTTCCTCATGCCGAGTTACGCCCGGGTCACAAATATCACAATCAAACGCGATCGGACACCGCCTTTGGCCTCACACCTGCACCTGTTACTATTTTTTTTGTGTTTACCGCGCTCTGCGACACTATTCTCTATCGTCGTCGTATTCACCTACGAACCAGTTTAGTTTGATCCTTGCTATGTTATTCTTTGTAAAACGTTGACTCCGACGAGATTATAGTCGTCTATTTTGACTGAAGGCCAAAACACTGTTTGAAAATTAAGATAAACAAGATTCGGCTATTCAATACCTAAAATCGACAAAATGTCTTTCCTAAACCACCATGATGCGGAATTATGTAAAAGTGACTTTACTTAGTAATTCTTATTTAATCTGTGACTTAGTATTTAATCAAATAGTCTTCTCACTGTTTTATTTATTACGTCACTTTGACATAGTTGCATGGTGGTTCAGGAATCTCATCATATCGATTTCCAATTAAAATTTATACTTTTTGTTAATGTTAAATTTATGTTTCTACGAGCGCGATGTTCATCACATTTTATAATGGCACATAGGTAGTCCTAATTGTCGTTTCGTTGAATTCTAGGTTAATGCGTGTTTCCAAAATTCGAAACGCGGATAGATTTGGTTACCTACATCGGGTTAAAAAAACATTTGCCATATTTTGCACATTCCGAATAACACAACAGTATGAAAATTAACGGCTGTATAGATACGAGATGACGTGTTGAATTGACAACAGCTGTGGTACGTTCAATCGCTAATCCTTGTCAAGATTTTTATAATTTCAACATTTGTCAATAATCATAAAACGCAATATCTAGTTCTAAAAACTCGTATCAATTACTTAATTACTACTAACGGTGAATTTCTGATTTCAATGTTGTTAAAAACTTAACGTGAGGCCATGATCAATTAGTTCGCCAGTAGATTCAATGTCAAGCTCGACAAGCGTTGGAGAATAGCCGGCGGCGTGACTGTTGTGGCGCGGCTCGCTGCATTATTATAGTAACAGTGAACTTGTGAATGATAATGATAGATCGTAAGATAAAAAGCGTCTATTTTGGCGCGTACCTCCTTTGATACCTATTGCTTTATTTGAGTTTCGAATGTAAATAATTTAATTAAATTCAAACGATTTATTGCATGCATTAAATAGCAAGTATTAAATATGGATTGGAATTATTTTTAAAGCAAGTAACATGTTTCGTTCGGTAACTTAGGTACCTAGATAGGTAGTTCAGTTTAACGTATAGTACGGCGTTAAAATAAGCTCAAGTAAAACCGAAACTTGAATACAATTATCATTTATCTTATCACCCAAACATTCAACATTTTTTTATCACACTTTAATATTATAAATGCGAAAGTTTGTTAGTTGGTTATTCCTTACCAGAGCCCTTAGCCAAGATGCATTACACTAACTAGCGTTTCTATTCGTTTCGTTTTTAAACCAATCGCGTTACTGGTAGATCACATTACACTTCGTATGACGTGATCTACAAGTGACGCGATTGGTTTAAAAACGAAACGAATAGAAACGCTAGTTAGCGTAATGCATCTTGGCTAAGGGCCCTGATGGGAAGTTCACTCAAGAAGAGTTGACGGTACGTTGCCGGCCTTTTAAGGAGATGTACGCTCTTTTCTTGAAGGCCTCCATGTCATAACTGGCCGGAAATACCGCAGGAAGTTAGTTTTCCCCGAACATGAGAAAATTCCCGATTCCCCAAGTCCCCTAAACATAATACTGGTAATTGTTTTCGCGCACGCTCACATCGCTTATGCCTTGTCAATTTAGCAAGCATTGCGCCACGACAGGTGACACAGATACCTACCTCTAAAATGTTCTCACAGTGAGAACTGATTAATACGCTTTGTTACTTCTGAGAATCGTGACTTAGTAATCATACCGTGGAGTATGAACATAATCAATGATAACATAATTGTTTTAAATTACCTTAAAAATATATATAGCATTCGTTGTAAACAATCGTATTCAATTTAAAATGATATCAACCAAGGTCAAAAAAATAAGTTTGTGATTGGTGTGGATACCCAATTTAACTATAAAAAATACGAGGGCAAAATATGTTAAATGGTAGCCGTGAAAACTAAATACATGGAGAGAACCACACACGGTTTGCCTGTATCGGCGTTGGCCACGGAGTAGTTGATGCAGCCGAAGATGTCGCGACTCTCTATCATACCTAAGCTACTTGCGGCCTAAACATGACTGACATAAGTTTAAGTTAAAGCTCTGAGTACATCCCATTATTATGTCACTATTTAGATAGAACCCCACTTAGGAATATTTTATCCTTGTGCCAGTCATGTTAAGGCCACTGGGGAGTAAAATACACAGTCGCTGTGCAAGGCTCACGACTTCTACCACAAGCTACCTGGGTAGTACAAAACTCTCCACCTCTAAGATGGTAAGGGTACCTGGTGCCACGGTGTCGCTGATGTAAGCGAAGATGTTGTCGCAGGTGGAGGCGAGGCGCGGCGCGGCGGCGCGCGTCTCGTCCAGCACGAGGTTGGTGAGCAACGAGCTCGGCCGCAGCAGCTCTCGCGGGAAGTACACGCTCCTCACCTGAACAATCAATAAGTAAGTCAGTATTGTTACAAAAGTTTTTTTTTTCAGTTTATCGAGAAATGTATACTCCGAATGTACCTGTATACCTGTCACCTGTGACTGTCAGGTTCGTGAAATGGGGCCCGGTGTTCGGTATTGTGTCAGGTTAGAAAATGTACCCACTTTTAATGTTTTAACACCAATATCAAAGATAAGCAGGTGTAAATTAATAGTTCGACGGGAATATTATTTGTACATGTATAGTTATCTTCTTCTATATGTATATTATAAAGAGGTAAAGTTTGTGTTTTTTTGTTTGTATGTAAGGGGTAATCTCCGGCACTACACATCCGATTTCAAAAAATCTTTCACCAACATTTAGAATAAACTTTTAGGGTGGACATAGGCTATATTTTAACTTACGAAAATACTGACTCTCCGCAGACGAAGTCGCGGGCGGAAAGCTAGCATTATATATGTTTTTAGCCCCCGACGCAAAACAGAGGAGTGTTATAAGTTTAACGTGTGTATTTGTGTATCTGTCTGTGGCATTTTAGCTCCTAAATGGATGAACCGATTTTGATTAAGTTTTTTTTTTTATTGAAATGAAAAGTGTTCTTAGCTGAATTTGGTGAAAATCCGCTGGGCCATTTAAGGGCTCTGAAAGTAGGGGTCCCAATTTTGTCGGGGGTTTTTATCTATTTTTAATAGTTTATAATCATGTTATAAGTCTATCAATAGCCACCCGGTGTAAGGGGAATATGATACTTTGGAGTTGAGTCTTTACGTATTTATGATGGTTCATCTAAAAAGCCTTGTTTGTTCATCTTTATTATGCTGATTCATCTCCAATCTGTCTTTAAGAACTAGGGCTAGATTAAGGTTTCTGGGTATCTTGTTGGAACTGTAAAATTGTGAAGGTTACAACGGCAAGCCGTATACTAGAGTTGCGCACTGAACAATATTTGACAGGTCAACTTTCTATTTAAAGCAAAATTCCAGTAATAAGTATTGTCATAGTCTTCGGACAATTGCAAGCACATTGCAACAGCGTGTCGATCGACCACGCCCTGCCAATAGCAACATAAGCAACCACCCAGCGCGTGCCCATGCCCACTCGGCCGTGCGCCTGCGTCCGGACGACGAGTGACTCGCATTTTAGGAGACACATTTGCATCCGCGTTTTATTCAGTCTAACCACGCGCACCTAATATTAATCTTAATTATTTCGAATGGCACCTTACAATTACGAATACGAGATTAATTATCCGCATAGAAAGGACCTCGATGGCGGTTTAGGGGTCACGTGATCACGTATGAATACTAATGTACCTACGTACTTAAATTAATTTATATCAGAAACCTGATTGACACAAGGTAACAAATACAACGCTTCTTTTTATTGTCACTAGAATTATCGGAGTTTAACAAAGCACTAATGATTTTACCTATCTTTTTGAATAACCCAAAGACTCCAATTGAAAACTAACGTTGCTTCCAAGTTTCCAACCATATCACTTTAACGGCTGGAACGGAATGTTATGTTTGTGGGTTATAAAAGTTTAGTGTGATTGTTATATTTAATAACCTAAATCAAAACTGCAATTTTTTGCTGCGTGTTTTCACCTTGATGGCTACCTCTAAGCAACCTTAAATAACCAACTGACGTAACAAAAGTTCTCATTGTTTATGCATTTTTGGTAATCCCGATATTTCGAGGTTTTTCATGACGTATGGCTATGGATAGACTTAAATAGCATTATTGTACTAACTGCCTAAAATGCTATTAAAAACTAAAAAAATCCGATCCCATGAGAATGTCTTTTATTTACCTATACGTTGTTGGTACGTTGAGAAGTAGCGTCACAAAAAAACAGATTAGATGTAGCCATAAAGTATCCGGGTATAAGCTTAATTGTTTTTTTCCTCCAGGCTTATAAGGTACCTACTACTTAGGAGCCTAAAATGTTCACGCAATTTTTCAAGTACATTCTAAATAAAGACATTGGAATAATCTTGATTAATATTAATGAACAAGATTATATTTCAAATTCCGCTCTGACATTTCAAGGTCGACACAACGAGCGGGCAATTTCTTTAGAATCGATATTTAAAGGTACACAATACAGCTCACGCGATACTGTCTGTCTTTACGGTTTTATTTATCAGCGCAGTCCTCTTCCTGTTCTCTCTTGTCTTACCAGAGTAGTTAGATAGAACAATAATGGTTAATCGATCGCGGAACAGGATTCCAGAGCTGCAAGCGTGCCGCGCACCTTTCTCTGGTTGACCTTTATTCACACGTTTTACTCCTTTTTATTAACTTCAAATACTTATGCGTAGGTACTTCATTCACCTCTTCTACTACTCTATATTTGACCCAAGCAATGTTCGCAAATTACCCAATTTCTCATTACACTACCTTGCAGATTAATGAAATGATAAACCGTTTATGCAATTATTTATATCATGGCCAAAATAATTGTTGCCGCGAGATAAAATTGCTAAGTCACGAACTAGGCATTCTGAGTTTTACAACTAAGTGATACCTATACTTATGTTGATAACTTGATACGTGTACTTGTACGTGAATAAGAAAATACTTAAGTGGTAAGTATGTGGGATTAAAATTCCTAATAAACTTGTCTACAATAGACACTAAACTTAGGCAATATCGTAAAATGAATGACCATTAAATTCGAGCATGGAATGTGGGTGTTGCGCGTCGTGCGTAAAGAAAGAAACAATAAAATAAGCACCAAGACCTTGACAGCAGCCACCGCAGTACGGTTTTTGATCTTGAACGCGATCGTGAAAAAGGTGCCAATTACGAGGCTTTGTCATAATTTGGGTTGTTGCAGATCTTAGACTGCTTCGCATGATTTGGTAAGTAAATGAAGTGGGGAACAAATAAGTAGCGGGCATGGATAGTTTGCACTACCGCTCGGCGGCATACCAACTTCGCAGCTTTCTAAATTTGCCCTTCAAACTCGTTGATTGTAAAGACATGGGTTGTGTAAGCGGCTATTCCTTACCAGACGGTCGGTGGCCATGTCAAAGATGAGTATCTTGGGGGGGCAGACGCGGCGGAAGTCGTCGAGGCTGGTGATAACGCCGGAGTCGAGCACCCAGAGGCGGTTGCAGCGGTCGGCGCGGATGCGGTACACCGACACCAGCCCGGTGCAGTTGATGTCACCGCGCCCGGCGCTGTGCCAGGTCCAGTCCGGGTACGCCTGCAAATGTATATGATCAGATATCAATCAGGGCTTAGAGAATATATTCGATATTTTCCAATCGATTACTGGGCATTGCTTTCTTACGATTCTGCTTGTCAAGTTAATAAGAACTATTTACCATATTGCAGCAAAATCATTCGCGCCATCATTTGGTCAATCTACATATACTTATAAAGAGGAAAAAAATGTTTTGTTTGTTTGCAATCGATAAGCTCTAATTAAAAATTAACGGAACCAACTTTAATAATTGTTTCACCATTAGAAAGCTATATTATCTAGGCCATATTTTATTTCATAGGCTAAATATTAACTTACTTTGCCGTAGCAAAGTGAGGGCGGGGCGCTGGTATCGAATGTACTCGTAGAAGTACATCCAGCAGACACAACTTCACTCACATGTATTCAGTAGGTTATTGTTGAGTAAGTAATACTGAGAAGGGTATTTCGTGTTTATTTTATGCAATGTTGTGCAAACATAATCATTTGAGGTAAAGCTGTTTTTTGCATATACCTACTCCAATTAAAGTCAAGTTTTTTATAAGAATTGAACCGCGGTAAGCACGAAACTAATCAAAGTCAGATTTTTTTAGCTTATGTGTGGATCTCACCCGTTGACAGACCTTAGGCTCTAAAGTTTATATTTGCTCTTGCCTGTAAATTAAAATTGTACTTTGAGCCGATCACGTTTTATTGTTGTTGTATCAACGTGCATTTCTAAGCACTAACGCCGGATAAAGCGCTAGTAACTCCTGGGTATTGTTCTCTTAAACAAACTCACTTTTAAATTTTTCAATTAAGTATTATTAACCGGTAAACTAAAGTAGCCCCACGCGTTCGTATACGAACAATATAAACGTAAGGCAAATTTAGGTCCAGCCACAACACGGGATTGTTGACCCATTTGCTAATTGCAATTACGAGTAAGAATGTTAGGAAGTGGCTCAACGATCCCGTGGTCTGACTGTACCCGGGGGTGTGACTCTGTTAATCGTGTCACCTTCACATCAACTGAGATGAAGAATAACCGGCGAACATAACGACGGTGGAAATTTCAAATGTAAGGGACATAAAGCCTGCCTGTCCCTTACGACATTTGAAATTTCCACCGTCGATAATTACGTCGTCCGTCAAAGCGTGTAAATGAAAGTGCAGGCAGTTAAATGTCATTTACGCATAAATGATGGACGACGATAATTCGCCGGTTATTCTTCGACTCAGTCGATGTGAAGGACGATGCGTTAACAGAATAACATGGCTGTTATTTACAGCTTGGCCGAGCTTCTTCATCGACGGAAGCTGCGACTAAATTTGAAATACGCACGTAAATGCTCTGACGGGACTACTTAAGCTCGCCGGTTAATATGTAATTCGTCAACGAATAGAAAAGTGAGTCATTCAAGGGAATCACCTAACTGTTGATGCTTTGTTAGTGATTGCTAACTTGATCCAAAACACTAGAATAAAGTATCCGAATTTCAGCACTCCATTTGTCTGAAAGTTAATAAGCGATTCAGCATGGTGCTAAAAGTTTATTATAGTAATAAATAGGTGTCTTACTAAAGTTTAATCACGCAATTAATTTGGACTGATTAGTGTCCAAAATAATTACTTAATTACTCATTAGGTAGCGATGCCGATTTTTAGTAGAGCGTGGCGAATAACTTCCGGCGCGTTGCCGCGATGTACACAATTGAATAGATATTTGGTGCGAGTCGGACTCGCTTGCTGAGAGTTCCGTACTAAGGTGACTAGTTTTAGGTTTTAACTGATTCTAAAATTAAAAAAAAATCCAAAAATTGCATTGTTTTTAAAACTGCATACAATTTTGTCCAAATTAGTCATATAATTTAACAAAGATATTTAATGTATTTTTGTAGTTGATAGTTAAGACAAAATTGCAGCTATAAACAAACAGACTGAAACCGAAATCTCACATTAAGAGTTATTTTTACCATTTAAACACGGAACCCCAACAAGGCTTAATATTATAAAAAACATAACCCTTCTTGTCAGTCGGGTAATAAAGTTACATGATACAATTACTTGCTTAATTTACGAATATACAACCTATCTCTTATAACCATAAGAGTTTCAGAAATCCTGTATTCAGCAAAGTTGCAAGTAAAAGTATTAAATAAAATACATATACATTCGCTCGAAAAACATAACCCTCCTTCGGGCAGTCGGGTACAAATTACTTTTATTTAACATGGCGGCTGTGCGTGCGTGATCTCTAGATACTTACCTAAATGCTATAAATCTAACCTTCGAGTCGGACAGTGACTGCATCAGAATTTCAAAGACGTGCGATTTAACCTAGGTATTGGCTTTACAGATATAGCAACAAAGAGTGAATACGCAAATTTACTTACTGCAATTTGTATTCTGATTTCACGTCGTATTTTAATGACTTAAGTAGACGTTTTCTATACTAACATCGGCGTCGACTTTACTCCTGTTGAAGATTTCGGTGCTGGAGTTCTTTCACGTCTCACCTTTTACTCCAGGAAATTCACGGACGCTAGTATGGTGAAACGGAAATAATTTATAATAGCTGATTTTTTTTTGTGTATCGGATATATTATAATTCTAGTAATTAGGTAAAAACATAATCCAACTAATTATGAGTCAATAAGTTATACTGAAAAAATTCTGAACATTTTGTTAAAAATAATTATAAACATTTTTTTTTTCATATTGCTTACTTGCTTAATATTTGATCTATAATATTCAAGATGAATCACACAAAATATAATTAAGGAAGTCTCATTTATATCCGATTAGCTAGAATATTGTTTTCATTTTGCATATTTCCGTATTTAAAAATCGTAATTGGCTATAGTTTTCTTCATTCCTTGTTGATTACAATAAATATAAACGTTGCAAGCAAATTATACATAAAATTATACCGGAAGGTGGAAATTATAATTCCTTATAAAAAAATACAAATTGATCAGTGTATTTTAACACTTATAAATAAATGGTTTTATGTTATTTATATCAAAGCACTACTTATTACTAACTTTTTCTATCATTTAAGGGTATATATAACCGGAGCCATGTATTTTGCTGATTTAGTGGCTTTCCGTGTAAATATTTTGTTAGATTTCACCTTCTACTCATTATAGACAAAAATACTATTATGCTTAGACACAAAAATTACAATTACGATTTTTAATTTAAAAGAAAAAGGCATTTTTGACAGTATATTTATATACCTACTTCCGGGTGGAAAGTTTGTTGGATTCATGAATATATGTCTTAGAATATCTTATAAAAATGGAGTGAAAAAAATCAGGCTATTATAAATTAATGTTTTAAAAACCGTAACTTTCCTGGAGTATTTACTCAATAGGTAAACAGTTTGATTACCAAATAACACACACATTGAATTACTACATATTCATTAAAAAATAATCTTTTGCAGAATGCATTCTACGAGTGTATACGAATATATTTGACGAGGCGGTTAGCCTAGTTGGTAGTGACTCTGCCTACGAAGCTAGCGGTCCCGGAGTATTTGCTCCTGAGTCATGGATGTTTTCTATAAATTTAAGCATGTATTTCTCTATATAAGTATATATATCGTTGCCTGGTACCCATAGTACAAGCCTAGAGCTTAGTTTGGGACTAGGTCAATTTGTGTGAGATTGTCTCTGATATTTATTTATTTACATACGTTTACTTAGCAGTCGTCGGCATTATCTAGTATAGTAACACATATTGATTGACCACATTGACAGCCCGTGAGCACTTAGAATAGGATTCGCGATTGTACTCCTCTCTCACTCGCTCTCATACGTTCTTATGCGAGTCTAGCCGACTTTACCTGAACCTGAATCCTATTCTAAGTAGTCACGGGCGTAGAACAGTACTGACGTCAAATATATTTCATAGATACGTAGCCCTTGAAAGTTCATGATGGAGTTTCATATAGAAAACACATCATTATATGGTTTTTCTGATACTACAGTAGCATAATAGAGTATTACCGGATATTTCCGAATCATTGATTGATTGGTTATGCTTATGAATTTACATAATAACCAAAGCGCAGGCAATAAACAAAGCGCAGCCGAAACGTACGACCAGAGTGAGCATTCTTTACACAAACTACCTATTTAGAGCTACTAAGGGTCAGTACTGGGATTTTTAATCGTCGTCACGTCTTGGTGTGAACTGACCCTAATTAACCCTACACAATCCTGTATCTCATTTCATTTCTATAGGACAAAGTTTTTACCTATGTACTCTATAGATTTTTATATACCTACGTCCTTACGAAGATGTCCATATATGTGTGCATTACCTTTTTAAATTAATAAGTTTTTTCAATTTAAAGTTAATCTGTCAAGTTTAAACTAAAACATAACTTAAAGGCATTTTTCATACATACGGCATACGGTTTAAGAAAAAATTGAATTAGGAAAAAGAACTACTCAGTGTTCTGGACCTGTCTCGAACTTTTGATGGTAAAAGGATAATAAAAGAAGAACTTGGTGTTCGTAGTAATGCTGTACCTCCCTAATCGTTTCCTGGCACCACTTAGGAACAATATTGATTACATACAAATTGTTAACCACCCAATCACCACGATAGCTCGCGGTTGAATAGTTACTGCACAGATAATATGTAAAATACGTTAGTTTCGCAGTCGTAACATGCCAGTTTGCGTCTTAAAAACTCAGAAAACAATGCAAACTAATTAGTCTAATTTCATGTGCCAAAACAAGAGAGCGGAGCGTGTCAGTTATTTAATCGAGAATGCCACGGCCTGACCCGCGGCCGCAAGGCCACGCTTCACTTACTCTGCCGGATCCTTTGTAGCTTTTCCCGAGGCAGCGATGTGGGCACCAGGCTCGCCTAATAAATAACTGTTACGAAACAGAGAAACCGAGAGCCCCGACGTTAGAGAGCTTTCACAAGAGCAGGAGCAGGAGCACTGCACGCTAAAATTGTTGATGCGATTCATAAGTCGGTCATTCTCCGTGCGTTTCAACCACCCGTCGTAATTCTAATTAACGAGTCACCTAATTATTGGCCGTATGGACAACTACCGTCAATTTAAAGCTTATACCCAGCACAGGCCTGTATTATCTATGGTTTAGCATTTGGTTACATATCAAGTTTTTAATATATTGAACGATTATATGTGACGCGTTAATTAGAAGGACGACAGGCGGTTGAAACGCTCAGAGAATGACAGAAGTATTACTTACAGACTACCACCCGATTGGGGCATGTGTGAAGGTCGACAACATTCGCAAAGAAAATTTATATTGCTCAGTGCACTCAAGAAGAAAAATTCTGTTGTCACGAGCGTGGTGTTATAAAAGTTGCCTTTGCCATTTATTCCGATTCAGCGACGTGCTTTCTGTACATAATAACACTATATAATTACCAAAACATACGTTTAGTAGAAAGCGATCGTCACCGTACTCGTGCGAGTTCTCGAAAGGGCTTATTTCTCACTCTTTGAAGCGAGATGCATTAACTCCCCTCTCCACTTAGACTATCTGAATATCACGTAGGGTAATAAGCCCCTGAAGTCGAAATTGAACCAGCTCCAGTAGCTACATAGTTCGCAGCGGCGGTTTAGTTCCGACTCGGTGTCGGTTTTATTACCTTGTTACTCGTAAAGAAAAGTGCTCAATAAGAACGCGTTTTACGTGCCTTTACAATAACTATTCATTTGCAGGTTAAAACCATTAAAATACTACTACTAGTACTTTATACAGTGGTCGGCATTCAATAAATGGTTTCGTAGAGTAATCAGTGGCACCCTAGGTAATGATTGGCCAACGAGTCCTTATCGACGAGGTTCCGAAACACTGATTAAAAAACCAATAAAATGTAGAGTATATGTGGTGATTTCAGACACAACCTGTTTAATGAAATGCCGCGCAAATGAAGCTAAAGAGTGCGTCACGCCCAACGGTCGTTGAGCAATCGAGCTGAAGGAGTCTTGTTGGGGCGCATTGTTCGCTGAGATAGTATACGTGACACCTACAATAATTAATAACATTTCGCGCGCGTACCCACTTGAATACTACAACTAGTGCCTAAATATTGTAGTAACTCGATGGGGAATAAACAAACAACTAACTTCAGTTTCTCGAAAAAATGGTGTTTGTGCAACAAGTCACGTCTACGTCACAATAATGCGAACATACATTTTATTCGATTGTAGTTAGCTCAAATATATTAAACATTCAGATCAAACACGAATAGCCGGGTGCCGGAGTTTGTGTCTATTTGAATGGAAATCGCGAGTCTATAAACTAGTCAAGGACGAACCCATAGATCAGTTGAGCGCGAAGTTGTATTGTAATACGAAGGCACTCGATCTCGATCGATTCGCATACCATTTGTTTGTATCACATCATTTATTCTCCGACTTGACAATTGCTCAACCAAGTTACTTATTTGAGAATTGATTTAAATGGGAATAGTTCGTCAATACTTCACACCTCCCGGTAGTGTACAAAACAAGGTAACAATGGCATTTTAAAGCCATAAAATCTATTTAAAGCTATTTAAAATTTAAAGCACTAATATTTTCTCTGATATAAAGATTTATTATTTTTAGCAAAGTTTATTTTGCCAAATTAGTTTTTGACATTTTGTATTACTATTAAACTGTTTGATACAAAAGACATCAACGGGTCGTGCAATTTTAGAAACGCTTACTAAGAAATCGTGGTAGGAACTCTTGCCTTTTTCTGAACTTGTCAACTTGTTAATATGTATGAATAAAAACTAAGGTATGTTTGGTGTACTCTAATTAAGCTCTGCCTAGGCCATTCTGATTTTCTAAATATTTATTTGGAACAAAATCCTCAAAAGTACTCATATTTAATAACGGTGATCTCTTTATCTAACACACAATGAAGAAAAATAGTGTAAAGATATCGCATTTAAAACATGCTTCTGTTCTGTCACAGGTTCTGTCTGCGACTTGTTCCGCTTTGTTCATGCTGTCCATAAAATAATGGATAAAAGTTTTAGTTATACCTGAAGAACGGGGCTGACGCCAGGCGGCAGGCTTCGCGGCACCCACGCGAGCGTGGCGGGCACGCCGGCGTGCAGCCGCGGCATGCTCAGGTAGATCCGGTCCCACCCGATCTCCAGCCCAGTAGGCACCGTGTTCTCCGGCTGGAACTTCTCCAGCAACACCGGGTCCGGCGGGAAGTCAAACTGCATCACGTTCCACTGATTTACTACCTCCAACGTACCCCTAGCGAGCGCTACGCACGCGCATAGCAGCAACACGTGCATCCACATTGTGTTTTTCTGAAAATAACAAGAGAGAACTTTTTAACATACGAGTATACTTGCTTCATTTGTAGCTAACCAACAATTAAATAAAATCTTGGAAGACGACTTTAACCTACGACTAGTAGTCAGATTGACTTGAAAATATGCATACCTATGTAATTTTGATGACACCACTATAGTATCATCATATTATATTATAATATATGGCATCATCAAGCTGGTATGATGATGGACGCGGGAGGTGGTCATTGGAACTCCTCAATGGCAAATGACCGATTGACTCGTTTTTTTATATTTAGAAAGGTTAGAGTACTTAGAGTACAGACAACAAAGTTTGTTATTATGTTTTTTTTTTTTAAATGTGGGTATGTTCCTGTATGTTGGTAACGACTCGTCAGTGTCATGACCGTCGTGACCGACTTTTACTCACAGTTCAAGGTCGGTTCTCTAGCTACAACACAAAACAGTAATTCACATGGCGTATTTGTAGCTGTGATATTATTATTTAAATACTCCCGACTGTTTAATATCAAATATAAATAATTGTAGTCTAGGCACTAACTGCCGCACTCAGAGACGTCAATTATTTTTTAAGTTTCATTAAAGTTGCTACGTCTTATTCTATTGCTATAGCAAAGAAAGTGACAGCAGCAACTTAAATGACACTTAAAAATTAATTGACGTCTCTGAGTGCGGCAGTTAAAGTCAACCGGTTTTAGAATAGACATGTTAAATAAGTCATGTTTACTCGTAAAGTTCGCCAAGTCGAATAGCTCGGTATAAATACCCGCATATTTAATGAGCTCCTTAAAAGCCTAATTTAAAATTTTAATAATAGGTATATTTTATTTTCCGTAATTTAATTACTTTTCTCTTGAAGTGTCATAAATACATAAGTATTAGTAGGTAGATAGTTTTCTAACATATGCAAACAAAACATACGTCATTGCCGTTAACACATTGAAATTATATTGCTTGACCGTTGTTACCAAAATAATATTATAAAGAATTCAGTTTCGCAGCAAAGTACGTAGAGTACGTTTCTCAATACTTCCTCCACGACTAATGTCTAGGTCACACGGTGCAAGTTGGCGTGGTCAGTTACTACAGTACTGGCGTCACAGTGTACTATGAGCTACTCGTTGTCATTATGCGAGTCAGCCATTAGCTGGTAATCCAGTTCTGCATTTGTTTTTGTTTCTTATTTATGTACTTTGCTTGTCGCTCACTTGGCGTCACTCGATCTTTGATGTGAGATGAAAGTGCGTATATTCATTTATATAGATGTCAGCTGCCAGGCCGGTGACTAAACCTCACCAAAATGGTCAAGTTTTACTGAATTTATACGCAACAGCACTGCAGCTTGCGCCATTTCAACTGTATTTACGAGTAAGTTGTTAACTTGACGATTTATTTATTACTGTCTTGAAATATTTACAAATACTTCAATCGTTTTAACAATCTATTAATAAGAACAATTGGGAAATAATAGATAAAATACCTCGCGACATTTTCATTAATATATTTAAACGATTGGTAGAAGGTAACTTTAACTTGTGTGTCTGCAGGGTCAAAACTCGATCATCGACTCTCGTTTTCTTACTCTAATCAATCACATCTGTTCCAAAATATATAACCGTTATGACATAACGGTGCGCCGACAAGTTAAAATTACGACACCGCCCACCTCGTTATAAATCTTCTCGGATAAAATATATTTTATGAACCGGAAGTGACTACCTATGTTACTACGAATGTTTTGCTTGTAGTTTACGGATAAAATTAAGACCTTTTAACTATTTCTATCCAATATGAATAAAAAAAGCTTTAACACTTTCGCTTGTAAATTTCATTGTGATTCGGATTCCGACTTCGTTTTAGTAGGAGTTATATTTATTTAACGCAGAAAAATTAAATTCAACGCACACATGCAGATGCCATTTGTATGTATGTGAGTGAGGCGAGACGGTCTCGTCAGTGGGCTCCAACACACAGATAGGGCTAGTCGCTTTCGACTGGTGTTGCAAAGTGACCATGTTGTTTTTTATGATCTTACTGACGCGGCTTCCACATTTCTTTCCGGTTACTGAAACGGGCCCCCCGGCCTATGTTAAGATGCGATTGGCTTATCTCGTGACATACAGACAATATGATCGCGTGACGATGAATGCTGTGGAGTCTTCAAATTTCTCATATCTCATCAAACATAAATGACAAATCTTTGCTCGCACGGCTCAATTTCTAGATAAGTAGCCTACGGTACTGGTGTTTTTTTTTCAATACTATCGGGATATAACATTATCAACGCCATTAAAGGTATTAAAGCCGTCCCTTACACCGGAAGTCAGGCGGCCTGCCGGCCAAAATCTGTGATGAAAATATTCAAAATCGTACGAAGAACTGACAGACGGAGATCGGTTGTTTGTCCGTGTTGTTCTTACCAGCCGAAGAACCACGAACTTTAATCTTGTCTTTAAGCACGGTAACCGTGTTCTTTTACGCTATCAAACTTGACAGATATATTATTATTATTTATAGGCTTTGAAAACTCTAAAAATGAGAAATATGTGGATAAAATGTAAGTATCGTTTTCAACACGCCTAGTCGGCGCGTGTCGGCCTGGCTTATTTAATGCTACCTACATAGTTGAGTGAGCCGTCAATTAATTTGCAAATTTACTGACATTGCGTTATTATTTACGCGATTACCAACTGATTTTGAATGTGTAGAGGACATAACCCTTGAGGTTAGTATTTACAAGGAGTGTTTTTACGTTTACGCATACTACTCGGCTTCATGGGGACCAGTAGTTATGTGGGACTCGCCGACCAAAAGCGAACTACTAAAAACCCAGCAGTAGACCTTTTGCGTCTTTCAGCGAGGCGCTTCGGGGTGCCCGCGTGTTCTAACGGGTTGAATTTCGAACACCTTAAGTCACCGAATCTCTAACTTACTCTTTACTAATTAAAATGCGTTCAAAAAGTCGTAAAAAAGTTTTGTTTAACAACAAACGAAGTAAGATTGTGTACTGACTTTGAATAATAAAACTAAAGAGGATGTAAGAAGACATTCTGAGAATAAGAATTGCCAGCTAACCGACTTTCTAGGAATAATAATAAGACCGAATTTAAAAATTAAACTACTGAGCTTTTATTTCATAATACGAGTAGTCGAGTGCGTTTAACATTGGAATATAGCAAAGTTAACAGAATGTTTCATTTTATAAGCGATTTTCTTTGTTTATAAGCAAGTGGCAGCCTGCCAATTCCTCAATCACAACTTAAACGCTGTGTACAAGGCCAACCAGCCTGCTGCAAATGTTTTATAACAGGACATTAATTTGGTATGCTCGGGAATGGTAAAGGTATACCGTCGAATTATATCGTATACGCGCATAGGGAGAGTTCATACTTGGGGCCCGTTTCACGAACGCTTGTCGGTAGTAATTCATTGAAGCTTCAGTATACCTACGCGTTTAAAGTATGTTGTAATTTATTGACCAACTTAGAATACAATACCACGTGGTGCAGATTAACATAACATGCTTCAGGTTTCCCCATTTTATCAAAAACTCTAAGTATAAAACCCAAATATAGCTTGTTTTACTGCGGACTTAACATGCATTGCGAGATAAAATTTGACAGGTGCTAGGGAAATTAATACATATATTTCATATTCTAACGTAAGACTTAACGCTTAAGGTTTAAAATAAAAGTGTCTCGTCCTGACTTTTATTACCTTTTATTACTAAGCGACTATAGCGATTATCACTTTTTTATAGCGATTTTATCATGACACACACATGGGACACTTTTATTTTAAACCATAAGCGTTAAGTCTTATGTTAGAATATGGAATAAACGTATTCATTTCCCTAGCACCTGTCAAATTTTATCTCGTGTATGCATGCTAAGCCCGCTGAATAAGTAAAAATAAAATGTCATTATGTTTTAGAAAACATATTCTGTTTATTTATTTAATGGTTATACTTCTGCTGTTGTAGGATAACACTTCCACACCTCCAATTGTTTCCCTACAGGCAATCTCAGCACGCGTAGCGTACATCATCGCGTACATAATCACGAAGATACACATGAACGGGTCTAATACAGAATCTCTTTTTTTGAGGTCAATTAAATAGCAACTTATTAGTAGGTATTTGCTAATATCGGTACTTAAACCTGTAATCGTAAAAAGTTTCGCCATATCGTCAGCATATTTGAATATTTGATTTATTTGTTTCCTAAATCGCAGGACAGCATCGTTAACCGCGATTTCGTGCAGTTGTAACTTTGAAAATATTACAATTATGCTGATTAGAAACTCGTTCGTTATCGTATAGTACGGCCGCCAAAGACTGCTGGACTAGATATACTGGGACAAGAAAGCTGGAGTGTAGATACCGTTGTAATTTAAAAATAGGGGTTATCAAAAGGAAAGCTAGCCGTTTGTCCTTGTTTTGGCAAAAGGCCCTACTTATTTAACCATACGCCCTCATGGCGTGTTCTAACTGTCAGTTATGTCACATAATCGTTATATGTATAATAGATTATGAAATTGAAAACCATTTTAAATAGTTACATGATTAAAACTATAGTTCATTCTTTCTTTTGTACTTATCTAGTCATCTCAGTCCCCCTACTGGGCGCCTCCGCTGCTGGTTAATTAATCCGTGCGGAGCGATTGACATGAGGTGATGCATGTCAATTAATTGTCAGATTTAAATCACAACATAACAATTAAGCACTAGCCCACAGGTTAATGAATAATCCGTCATTTCATATATCCATCTCTAACATTTCCAAGGACAAGGTCAATATTTCGAAAAGTAAAAATCAATACATATATGTATTATATATTCCAACGATATATATAACTCAATATCACCAAAAATGTCGCTTATCCCGTTTCTCCTTTCAAGCGTCGATATATATAATATATTTTTCCTCTGAACTTTAAAAGTCAATTCTACTATTTGGCATTGGTACTTAACCTCGTAAATTTACTAAAAGTTTTATTTTTTTATTCAAAACTAATAATTAATAGGAAATTTAAAATAAGTATAAAATAATAATTAGGTACCTACGCTACTCGTAACCTCGTACATGTCCCTCTTATCGTTAAGAGAGCTATGCTAGATCTTCAAAAGTACGCGTACTTAACAATGTTTTCTTCTAGTCTAAGCTGCGCAACAAGCGCGCGTGCGCGGCGCGGAAATTCCATTGAATAACACGCCCAAACGAGTGCTATGTAGCTTGGGCTCGCTACCGCCCCTAGCGCGAACGTGTTCGTTAGATGACTGTAAGGAAGGATTTATATAGACTGTGGTAAAACAAATAGTGTTTTATTCGTTTTATTACATTTATAAAGCAAATACTACGCATTGATTTTTACGTTAAACGCAGCGGCAATCGCAGCATGAGATGTATGCCGCAATTAATTAATGAATGAATTTCGGGACTACATTATTTTTGTGTTTTTCTCTATCCTTTGTTTATATTTGTCATGAATAAATGTTTTTCTTTCTTTATTTTTTTTCGTTTCGTTAGTTTGTGGAAAAATTGAACAAAATCAACAAGAATGGGGTGCAGAAAATGATAATCACCTAAACAACGAAATATTTTCTGCTAAATTCTTGTTGTTTATAGAAAATCTTGAATATTGATTACGTAGGTGAAGTTAGATTAGGTTTGTGACTACCAAAAAATCGTACCGCCCACGGTGGGAAATGGCTGTTAATGAAATCAAATTCTACAAAACGATACCTTAGCTATAAAGTGTCGAAGTATTTGGCCAGTCTGTTTGGCGAGTCATATCAATTACAGGCTTCGTAAGATGGCAGAGTTAATTATATATATTCTTAAAAATTGTGCGTAACTTTATGTACGCAAGCCGATACGACGACGGGCGCGAGCAGGCTCCCACGAGTCCCACGCGCGGCGCGCATTTCTCGGTCACTCGTCCACTGGATTATACAACTTATAATAACGACGGATCTCCCTATTAAACAGTATTACGACATATCCGCTAATGACATTAGACTAATAAGTCAATTTATACTCGACTTAGTTATAAACGCATTTTTATTAGGGTAAATTTCAAAAATACTGTTCGTATACACAATTATGAAAACGGTTGAGTTTTCATTTGTTTAACGAAAGTTAGGCATATAATTTAATAACTAATCAATGTAAAAAATAAAGTGTTTTCGAAATCCCGCCATTAAAAATAAGAAATTAGGTTATTAAGGATTTTTTAATCATAGAGATAACAAGTAGGTACCCGTCATTCAAAGTTAGCCCGTTGCTTTTCTTTTGTTATGTGAAAGAAAAGGAAAAAGCTGAATTTAACTGTCAGATTGTATTTATCAGGGGTTTGAAATAATTGCTACTCACCATCACTTCAAAGGATATTACCGCTAGTCTAGTTATAGATTTCAAAAGGGTCCCAGGATGTCGGCGATCCGAGATATTGTACTTGTCAAAACGACAGGATACCCTACGCTAATTAGTTTAATACGAACCAGCTATGTACATTTTACGTCGCGCCCTTCGGTTTTCCACGTTGAAATTTTCTCAACAAACCTGCTTTATTTCAAAATTGGATTTAGATACAATAATTACACTGGAGCTTATCTAACTAATAAATTGACCGTAGTAACTGTAACTGGATGGTCCATTCTGCAGTCGGCCTCCATAAATTAAAATAACTTAACCGTGTAATACAGCGGCGTTTCCGTGTGCCGACGTGCCTTTCGCTTATCGAATTCCAGAAACACATACATTAATCTGCATCAAAATAGTGAAGTTTCAAGTGGTCCTGTTTTTTCTCGTCAATAAGTACCTAGTTTCTACAGTTCCGCTAATTTATATAATCGTTATAAGTATAATAAGTTTTTATTAGTTATATTAATTAGCTGAGTAAAAAGGGTTGCTCTAATTACATCAACTATCAGTTGGCGGACATCGGCTTTACGACGACCTTAATTCTGGGTCGTCTTTCGTCACATGCCTTTATATTGTAGTGAACTTATTTACATAATATACGTACGTGTAATCTAGTGGAATCAGACGCGACGTGCAAGGTCGTAAAGAGAGAAACTGGTCGCAGAATCTTTGCGCGGGACCTTTATGCAACTTGCGTACGAGCGTGCAAAGCTCCGTTACCTACTGTAATAAAATACTTCCATTGACGTCATGGTTTCGCTAAGTGCAGCGAACCTAAGCCCTGAAGCCTGTAAGAGCCTCGTTAACGGTTAAGTTGTTTTTAAAAAACAGTAAAGTTCATGTAGGTAGAGTCTAAAAATTTAGCCTAATTTAAAGTTTATCAACCTTTGTTCATAAAACTTACAATTAATGAGATTCTACAATTTGCCGTAAAACTTTTCTTCTCAAACGTATTTTTTCAAAAGATTATATTTATAAATTGCATTGAAATTAAGTTACACTCGTTATCTTGTAAATTTGATTAACCTATTTCTACAATTCGAATGTCCATCACATCTCATCACAATCATTTGCATGTTACGCTATAATGTAGCTTTAAACTTCTATTCTGGCCACCTGAATATATGTATATGTATAGATCGAGACACAAGTTTGAATGAACAGGGGTAGGAAAACCACACAAACAATAAATCTAAACATAACATATGTTGTTTACGTGTTACAAATATAAGCAAATTACTAATAAGCAAAGCCAAAAGAAGGGTAACAATTTTAACAGCCTCTGTATGTATGTATAGTATGTAAGTATGTATGTATGTATGTATGTGACAACTTTACTTATTTACGCATTAATAGAAAATTCTACTTTTTTACAACATCACTTCTAGTTCCTATTACCCACTTACCTTCTTAGTATAAGTTTAATAGTAGTAGTAGTTAGTAGGAAGTTTAAGTTGGTAGAGTCTAAAAAGTTAGCCTAATTTAAGTTTTGGACTAAACTGTCGCGATATTCACACATACTGGTAGTTAAACGGGACTTACTCGCGTTAAATAAACATTTTTTATTATTACCACGACGTTTTGATAGCGTTGTAGCTATCGTGGTCACGAGGATCGTGGTCACGAGAAGTTCTCGTGACCACGATAGCTGCAACGCTATCGAAACGTCGAGGTAATAATAAAAATTGTTTATTTTACGCGAGTGAGTCCCGTTTAACTACCAGTATAATTTAAAGTTTATCAACATTGTATCATAAAACTTACAATTAATGAGATTCTACAATTTGTCGTAAAACTTTTCTTCTCAAACATATTTTTTCAAAAGGTTATTGTTGGATGGTTGCTAGGCAATACACACCAGAGTTTGTTATTGTTCCATGTACAATCAACTGTCAACCATCTTAATAAAAATATCACATAACTGCATCTCTTCTTTATAAATCAATAGGTTATGGGCCCAGAGTACGAAATTTTCTGTTGCCAAATTGAACGGACTTGATGATTATACGTCATGGAAATTCGCTATGAAAATGCTACTGATTCGTGAAAAATGTTTCAAATTTACGTCCATCTTACCTGATGAGAAGGAATCATCGCAAGTTGAAAAGGATCAAGAGGCATTCAGCTTATTATGTCTCCATTTAGAGCCTCATCTTTATCCGTACGTACAGAATTTGAAATTTACGAAGGAAGTGTGGGATGCGTTAGCAACAATTTTTGAGGACAAGGGCATCAATAGACGGATAAGTCTTATGAATAACCTTCTAGATGAACACTGGGAAAAGCATAGCTCTATGCACGAGTATGTAGCGGCGGTTATGAATCATGCACAGAAACTTAAGGAGATGATTAATCAAAGTTTCAATGATGATTTGATTGCTGTGGTACTTTTACGAGATTTGCCTGATGTTTACAGTCCGCTACGCATGGCTTTGGAGCATTCGGGAATTAAACTTACCTCGGAAAATGTTCGGCAAAAGCTTCTACAAGAGGACTCCAGCCAGAGCTCTTCCAAAGATTCCTCAAACTCTAATTCTGCACTAGGAGCAAGAAAACAATCACAGCATTCAGTACCAAAGTTTAAATGTTATAATTGTGGTAAGAAAGGTCACAAGAAAACAGAATGTCCGAAGCTGATTAAAAAGCAAGACGGAGAAGGCGTATCATCGGTTTCTACGAAGTCGAAGAAAGTGGCGCTGTGCTGTTCACTGTCGGTGCATCATTCCTTCAGTCCCTCGACGTGGTATTTGGATAGTGGAGCCTCAAATCACATGAGTTTTCAAAAACATTGGTTTAGAGACTTTGTAGTTACTGATAAGAATGTTGTGACGTGTGCGAATGATGACAAGTTATCAAGTATAGGTAAGGGTGACATTATGGTTAGCTTGAAAGGAGTTTTGTTACCTATAAAAGATTGTTCTTTTGTGCCAGATTTAAGAGTTAATCTTTTATCCGTATCAAATTTGGTACAGAATGGTTGGAAAGTGATATTTGATTCTGATGGTTGTAAGATGTTTCACCACTCGGTAGGCCAAATTACGAGTAAATTTGTTGTGACGGCTAGTGAAGTTTCCGGGAGCTTTAGCTGCGGTACAAGCTGAAGACTCGTTGTCGCTTTGGCATAGACGGCTTGGACACGTAAATTTGACAGATTTACGTAAGCTATCTAATATCGATCTCGGAATGAATAAGGTAATGGAACCTTGTGTCGCTTGTTTAAAGGGTAAGGCACATAGATTACCTTTTCCAGTAGGTGAAGCAAGTAGGGCTGTAGACAAGCTCAGCTTGTTGCATGCGGATCTCTGTGGACCAATGTCGATACGTTCGTATGGGGGAGCTCATTATATGTTGGTCATCGTCGATGATTTCACGAGAAAATTGTTTGTTTATTTTCTCAAGGAGAAATCAGAAACATTAAATTGTTTCATAGATTTGGTGACACGTGTGGAGAATGAGACAGGTTTAACAGTCAAGTGTCTACGAACAGACAATGGTACGGAGTTTGTTAATGACAAATTTAATAAATTTCTTTCTAGTTTTCTAGTAAGGGAATAAAGCGACAGTTAACAGTTCCCTACACACCGGAACAAAATGGGGTAGCAGAGAGAGTAATGCGAACCATAGCGGAGATGGCACGAACCATGTTATTAGATAAAGGTTGAATCAGAAGTTTTGGGCGGAAGCTTGTAATACAGTGGTGTACGTCAAAAACAGGTTACCTCATAGTGCAAATAATGGGAAAGTTCCGGAAGAAATGTGGACTGGGAAATTACAAAAACTAGATCATTTGAAAGTTTTTGGCTCAACGGCTTATGTGCATATTCCTAAGGAGAAAAGAAAGAAATGGGATGAAAAAGCAAAGGCTTATATGTTTGTTGGATATTGTGAGGAAACGAAAGGGTATCGTTTTGCAGACCTCAGCAATCCACGAAAAATAATAACAGGACGAGATGTAATCTTTAATGAAGATTCAGACGTTAATGGCTCCGAATCTAGCCCATTAATAAGAACATCTTCTCTGGAGACTGTTAAAACAAGCGAGGATACTGTTGTCTGGGAGATAAACCAATCGTCTAAGGAAGATTGTTTTGAGGATGCTCTGGACAGTTCTGATGATCACGATGAAGGACCTAGATATCCATTAAAGAATATGCTGCGTAGTGAGTGTAATGGACTATACTGCTACAATAGTTTATTGGATATGGAGGAAGAACCTCGATCATACAATGAAGTCTTATCAAGGCCTGATTTTCCTCATTGGCAAGCAGCAATGCAAAGGGAGATAGATTCCATGAAGGACCATAGTGTATGGAGAGTAGTGGAAAAGCCATCCGGAGCAAAAGTAGTTGGAAACAAGTGGATTTTCAAATTAAAATATGACGCTGATGGGAACAAGACATTTAAAGCAAGACTTGTCGCAAAAGGTTTCACGCAATCTTATGGCGTTGACTACTTCGAAACGTTTTCACCAGTTGTGAGAAGATTGACACTGGACAAATGCAAACCAGTGAAGACCCCACTGGAACTGGATCTCCATAAAGTCTTGGCAGAGGGGGATGGTGATGAACTGAACTGCCAAGACAAATTACGTTACCAGTCTTTAGTAGGTGGATTGAATTATCTGGCTTGTAACACGAGGCCGGATATTTCAGCTGCGGTGAGCTTCTTAGCTCGATATAATTCATGTTGTCGGCCTGTACACATGAAAGCAGCTAAACGCGTTTTACGCTATCTGAAAGGAACTTGTGAAATAGGACTCATATTTCAAAAGTCCAAAGGAGTTTGTAATAATGATTTTATTACAGGTTACGTGGGTGCCGACTGGGGTGGAGATATAAATGATAGGAAATCGTATACAGGATATTTGTTTAAGGTTGGTTCCAATTTAATATCCTGGGAATGTAAGAAGCAAAACTGCGTGGCTTTATCTTCGACTGAAGCGGAATACGTTGCCTTGACGGAAGCATCCAAGGAAGCTGTATATTTACAGAGGTTAGTTAGTAATGTAGACAAACACATAGGTTCCAAAGGTGTCAAGATGTTTGTTGACAACCAAAGTGCCATCACGTTGGCAAATAATCCTATGGCGTACCGGCGAACAAAACATATTGATATCCATTATCATTTCGTTAGAAAATGCATTTCTGAAGAGTTAATTCAACTTCAATATGTTTCGACAGAAGATAACTTAGCTGATATCGTCACTAAGCCGTTGCCACGAGTTAAGTTTGAGAGATGCGTGTCTGGTTTAGGATTTACTTAGATAAATGCGTGATGCTGTGTGATATGAATTGTTGAATGCTTGCTTGAGAGGGGGTGTTGGATGGTTGCTAGGCAATATACACCAGAGTTTGTTATTGTTCCATGTACAATCAACCGTCAACCATCTTAATAAAAATATCACATAACTGCATCTCTTCTTTATAAATCAATAGTTATAAGTATCTATAAATTGCATTAAAATTAAGTTACACTCGTTATCTTGTTTTGATGAACCTATTTCTACAATTCACATGTCCATCACATCTTTGACCCTTAAACATAATCATTGGCATGGTATGATGGGGCTATAATGTAGCTTTGAACTTCTATTCTGGCCACCTGAATATAGTATATGTATGGATCGAGACACAAATTTTAAAGAACAGGAGTAAGAAAACCACACAAACAATAAATCAATCAAAACTTCTAATTTTAATGTGTAAGAGTACAGTTTTCCCTACACTAAAACTGTTATTCAATCTAAACATAACCTATGTTGTTTACGTGTCACAAATATAAGCAAATTACTAATAAGCAAAGCCAAAAGAAGAGTAACAATTTTAACACCCTCTGTATGTATGTATAGTATGTCAGTATGTATATAGGTATGTAACCAAAAATCGGATGTTCCTTTCTAGCTCCTACTCAGACTGATTTTAATAAATGTGCGTGTCATAATTATGATTGGTCAAAAACGTACAAATGTCAAAGGATATTAAAAAAGCCAGTCAAGTGCGAGTTGGACTCGCGCACCAAGGGTTCCGCACAAACTTGCAGGTATGTAAATAGTTCGTAAATCACGGGAATCGGGTCTCGAAGACTTTTCCCTTTTTTCCGAGATTTCCCTTGGAGCTGTGAAAAAATCAAACTTCAATGCCAATGCAATTAAAAGATACGGCCGTTTATGCCGCATATTCAAGGGAATCAAAACCTATAGGGTACTGCAGAGCACGTGCTGAGCTGGGTCCGTTTCGCAACAATTTACCACTATCACTATATATATTCTCTTTACTTTTTGTGTTATTTTTAATTATTATTTTAGTGTGTTGTTGTTGCGAATAAATGTTTTTCTTTCTTTCTTTCTTTCTTTACTTCCCGTTGACTTAGGGCCGTGTTAATAAACTCATCTCAACTGTGATCCCCGTCTCAAGATACATCAAAGTAAACGTCAATCCATAGAAAACTGTCATTTTTGACGCAACAATGTTGATAAACTTTAAATTATACTGGTAGTTAAACGGGACTTACTCGCGTAAAATAAACATTTTTATTATTACCTCGACGTTTTGATAGCGTGGTCACGAGAACTTCTCGTGACCACGATAGCTGGTTCATACTAAGTCTAGGCTAGCGTTCATACTAAGTCGAGTATAAATTTACTTATTGGTCTAATGTCATTAGCGGATATGTCGTAATTAAACTAATCGGACATGAGTCGTTAATAGGGAAACTATTCAATAAGGCTAAGAAGACAAAGGAGTGGGAGGTCTATCGGAAAGCCCTAAATGAATATAGCAAACAGATTAGGAAGGCTAAAAGGGAGTCATGGAGGAAGTTCTGTGAGGACTTAAACAACACACCTCAGGGAGCAAGACTTCATAGAATACTTGCCAAAGCTAAACCTAACCAAATTGGTCTACTAAAAAGACCAGATGGTTCCTTCACCAACAATGAAATGGAAACATTAGAATTACTGGCAAACACTCATTTCCCGGGAGCTGCGAACCCAAGCGAAGTTAACGCTGTGGGAGTTTCGTATAGACCCCATCCGGAGGACTGGAGACAAGCAGCCCTAGTCGTAAGACCGGGAATAGTGAGATGGGCCATAAATTCATTTAAACCCTACAAAACGGGTGGTTTAGATGGCGTAAGCCCAGTTCTAATACAACGTGGTGCGGACGTCCTAATCCCTTATCTGGTTAAAATCTCCAGAGCCAGCTATGCCTGGGGATACATACCGGAACAGTGGAACAAAGTTAAGGTTTTATTCATACCTAAGGCTGGGAAAAGGGACTATGCTTTAGCAAAGTCCTTCAGACCAATAAGCCTATCATCGTTTTTACTTAAAACCATGGAAAAGGTAATAGATAAATATATTCGGGAAACCTGTCTTAAAGACAAGCCTATCCATGACAGTCAGCATGCCTATCGCAGTGGCAGATCAACGGAGACTGCCCTGCTGAACCTAGTTGATAGGATCGAAAAGGCGCTGGAAGATAAGGAAATTGCTCTCACGGCATTTCTTGACATAGAGGGCGCCTTTGATAACACTCCCATAGGAACGTTGGTTAGTGGGCTGGCTGTAAAAGGCGTAGACACTACCACCATTCGTTGGGTACAAGGGATGCTTTCGAATAGAGTGGTTCAGCTAGAACTACTCAACACTACACTAGAGGTGACCACTGTAAGAGGTTGCCCGCAGGGAGGTGTATTATCTCCACTGCTCTGGACTCTTGCTGTGGATGGACTTTTGCATAAGATGGCAGAACTTCGCATTGATACGCAGGGGTACGCTGACGACCTTGTGATTACGGTGCGGGGCAACTGCCAAAGTACATTATCGTACCTAATGCAAAAGGCTCTAAACAAGATAAACTCGTGGTGTAAAGATAATGAATTATCCATAAATGCGGATAAAACCATTATTGTCCCATTCACGAAGAAGCGGAAACTAGACAGGCTTAGACCGCCTATCATGAATGGGAAAATAATACCGTTCACTTCCGAGGCCAAATATCTGGGAGTTACACTGGACCAGAAACTGACCTGGAACTTACATGTGAACGGTACTTTACAAAAGGCTAAATCAGCTCTGGCGATTTGTTGTCGGCTAGCAGGAAGCAGATGGGGACTAAAACCCAAAATTGCACTCTGGCTCTACACATCCATAGTGAGGCCAATGGTGTCTTACGCCTCAGTGGTATGGTGCAGAAAAGCGACACAAAAAACTGTAATCTCAAAACTTAGCAGTCTTCAAAGAACTGCCTGTATTATCGCTACGGGAGCCATGTCTACCTCTCCAACATTAGCTCTGGAAGCATTGCTAAACCTGCCGCCCCTGCACCTGTACTTGGAAAAGGAGGCGAGGGCTAGTATGCACAGAATTTCGAGCTTGAATAAAGGGAACTGGCTTTCCCAAAATATGAGATCCCTCGAGAACTCTATAAGCGATATTCCTGTGATGGGGATGCCATCTGACACCATGACCCCCAAACACTGTCCACAGAAAATGTATTCTGTGGAGCTCCCATCTCGGGATGATTGGCAAAACAATCGCATAACATGGAAACCAGGCAGCCTAAAGTGGTACACTGATGGCTCCAAATCCGGTTCTGAGGTAGGCTGCGGAGTATACGGAGAGGCGCCTAAAAAGGCGTTAAGCCTGAATTTAGGCAAGTACTCATCCATATTCCAGGCGGAGGTGTACGCCATAATTGAGTGTGCGGCAGCCAATCTGCAAAGCAACTATCTCAACAGTACTATCTATATCCACTCGGATAGCCAGGCAGCTCTCTTGGCTCTAACCTCTGATGTGATAAACTCAAGGCTGGTCGAGAACTGCAGGCAACTTTTAAACACCCTGGGTGCAAAAAACAGGTTAATCCTACGATGGGTCCCAGGGCATGCGGGCATCGTCGGCAACGAGAAAGCAGACGAACTAGCACGAGTAGGAGCTAAGGGAACACAGTTTGGACCGGAGCCATTCTGTGGCATCCCCAAAAGCCTAACAAAACTCACCCTGCGGACATATTGCTATAATGCAACCATTCAACATTGGAGGGTAACTCCAGGCTTAAACCATTCCAAGGCCCTGATAAGAGCATTTAGCAAAAAGGCAGCTACGGAGGCCTTAGCGCTAAGTAGGAACAAACTTCGCAACCTGGTTAGAGTGCTTACAGGGCACTGTTGCCTAAACAAGCACATGCAGACGATTGGGAAATGTGACACAGGGTTGTGCAGACTCTGCCATCTGGCGGAGGAAACACCCCTGCACATTCTCACCGTCTGCCCGACCATAATGCGTCATCGTAGCTCTTCATTGGGAAAGCACATAATGTGCCCAGAAGAGATCAAGTATCTCGGCGCCAAAAAAGTCCTGCAATTCCTAGAATTAACAGGGCTTAGCGGAGAACTGTAGGTTGTGGCGATCACAATAGATCAACTCTGGTCGCAGTGATACTAGGATATATTTAAGCCTTGAATAGCCGCTCCCTGAATAATAATAATAATAATAATAATAGGGAAATCTGTCGTTATTATAAGTTGTATAATCTAGTGGACGAGTGACCGAGAAATGCGCGCCGCGCGTGGGACTCGTGGGAGCGCCTGCTCGCGCCCGTCGTCGTATCGGCCTGCGTACATAATTACTTACATTTTTTAAGAATAACTATGTATAATTACTATTGTAATAATTAATTATTTTAATTATTATTGTATGTATAATTACTTACTCTGCCATCTTACGAAGCCTGTAATTGATATGACTCGCCAAATAGACTGGCCAAATACTTCGACACTTTATAGCTAAGGTATCGATTTGTAGAATTTGATTTCATTAACAGCCATTTCCCACCGCGAGCGGTACGATTTTTTGGTAGTCACAAGCCTAATCTAACTTCAACTACGTAATCAATATTCAGGATTTTCTATAAACAACAAGACTTTAGCAGAAAATATTTCGTTGTTGGTGATTATCATTTTCTGCACTCCATTCTTGTTGATTTTGTGTAATTTTTCCACAAACTAACGATACAAAAAAAAAAAAATTAACAGTGAAAAATATAAACAAAAGACAGAGAAAAACACACAAAAAGAACGTAGTCACGAAATTCATTCATTCATTAATTGCGGCATACATCTCATGCTGCGATTGCCGCTGCGTTTAACGTAAAAATAAATGCGAAGTATTTGCTTTATAAATGTAATAAAACTAATAAAACCATATTTGTTTTACCACAGTTTATATAAATCCTTCCTTATCGTCATCTAACGAACACGTTCGCGCTGAGAGAAAGGGGCGGTAGCGAGCCCAAGCTGCATAGCACTCGCTTGGGCGTGTTTTACAATGGAATTTCCGCGCCGCGCACGCGCGCTTGTTGCGCAGCTTAGACTAGAAGAAAACATTGTTAAGTACGCGTACTTTTGAAGATCTAGCATAGCTCTCTTAACGATAAGAGGGACATGTACGAGGTTACGAGTAGAGTAGGTACCTGATTATTATTTTATGTACTTATTTTAAGTTTCCTATTAATTATTAGTTTTGTATAAACTAACTAAAATGGCTTTCAATTTCATAATCTATTATACATAAAACGATTACGTGACATAACTGACGGTTATAACACGCTATGAGGGCGTATGGTTCGATAACATAAATAAATAGGCATTTTGCCAAGACAAGGACAAACGGCTTGCTTTCCTTTTCCAATAAAATCCAATATTTTAAAAATTACAACGGTATATGCAGTCCAGCTTTCTTGTCTCCGGTATATCAACTCCAGCAGTCTTTGGCTGCTGTGCACGGAAAATAAAATCTAGTTTCATTTAACAGAATATTGTAAATTCGACTTGATTTTATTGTATTATATGTGACAACTATACTTTTTTACGCATTAATAGAAAATTCTACTTCTTTACAACATAATTTCTAGTTGCTATTACCCACTTACCTACTTAGTATAAGTTTAGTAGTAGTTAGTAGGAAGTTTAAGTTGGTAGAGTCTAAAAAGTTAGCCTAATTTAAAGTTTGTCTTAAACTGTCGCGATATTCACACATACTGGTAGTTAAACGGGACTTACTCGCATTAAATAAACATTTTTTTATTATTATTACTTATTACTATCGTGGTCACGAGAATCGTGGTCACGAGAACTTCTCGTGACCACGATAGCTGCAACGCTATCGAAACGTCGAGGTAATAATAAAAAAAATGTTTATTTTACGCGAGTAAGTCCCGTTTAACTACCAGTATAATTTAAAGTTTATCAACATTGTATCATAAAACTTACAATTAATGAGATTCTACAATTTGTCGTAAAACTTTTCTTCTCAAACATATTTTTTCAAAAGGCTATATCTATAAATTGCATTAAAATTAAGTACAGTACTACAATTCGCATGTCCATCACATCTTTGACCCTTAAATATAATCATTGGCATGGTATGACGGGGCTATAATGTAGCTTTGAACTTCTATTCTGGCCACCTGAATATAGTATATGTATGGATCGAGACACGAATTTTAAAGAACAGGGGTAGGAAAACCACACAAACAATAAATCAAGCAAAACTTCTAATTTTAAAGTGTGTGAGGACAATTTTCCCTACACTAAAACTGTTATTCAATCTAAACATAACCTATGTTGTTTACGTGTCACAAATATAAGCAAATTACTAATACGCAAAGCCAAAAGAAGGGTAATAATTTTAACAGCCTCTGTATGTATGTTTACCCCCTTACTAATAAACGTTGAGTAACCGCTGAGTAGTTATACCATGCTTTGTCCTTATCTGTCATTGTGACATTTGAATTCGACAGATAAGGACAAAGCATGGTATAACTACTCAGCGGTTACTCAACGTTTATTAGTAAGGGCCATAGTATGTAAGTATGTATATAGGAATGTGACCAAAAATTTGATGCTCCTACTCAGACTGATTTTAATAAATGGGCGTGTCATAATTATGATTGGTCAAAAACGTAGAAATGTCAAAGGATATTAAAAAAGCCAGTCAAGTGCGAGTTGGACTCGCGCACCAATGGTTCCGCACAAACTTGCAGGTATGTAAATAGTTCGTAAATCACGGGAATCGGGTCTCGAACACTTTTCCCTTTATTTCCGAGTTTTCCCTTGGAGCTGTGAAAAAATCAAACTTCAATGCCAATGCAATTAAAAGATACGGCCGTTTATGCCGCATATTCAAGGGAATCAAAACCTATAGGGTACTGCAGAGCACGTGCTGAGCTGGGTCCGTTTCGCAACAATTTGCCACTATCACTGTATTCTCTTTCCTTTATGTGTTATTTTTAATTATTATTTTAGTGTGTTGTTGTTGCGAATAAATGTTTTTCTTTCTTTCTTTCTTTACTTCCCGTTGACAATCACGAAATTTGGCAGGAATCAATGTCTTATGTATAGCACAATAATTGAAATGAAACAATAAATAATAAAACAATAAATGAAAAAATCCGAAGACCATTAATTTGTAGTTACATCACATAAAAAAACCGGTCAGGTGCCTGTCGGAAGTTTATATGTATATTAATTCGTATGCAATAAGGTCCATTTGAGTTGCCTAAATTTAACACAAATGTTCAATGTTTTTTAGTTATTTCTCAAAAACTGTAAATTTTGAACACTTCATTTTATTTTTCCCGTAAAATTTAAATGATTAGCAAGTTATACCTACAACTATGCCAAATTTCAAGTTGATAGCTTCTGTATTTGCTGAGAAAAACTGCTGTGACATAGTGACGGACGGACGGATGGACGGACAGACAACTAAGGCTCACCTTATGGGTTCCTTTTTTACCATTTTGGTACGGAAACCTAAAAAAAGTCCAGTATAAACTGACACGCACTAAATACGCACTCTCGTAAATTCTTCTCTTTCTTCTTTCTTTCAGGGTGGACATAGGCTGTAACTTACGAAGGTACTGACTCTTCGCAGACGAAGTCGCGGGCGGAAAGCTAGTTACAATGTACCTACGTACAAAAACGTTTAGTCTGACATGACAATCAGAATGACATAAGCAATTTAAAAGTGTACATAATGGTCTCCATAACGTTTCAGACAGTCTTAGCGCCTTTTTAAGTACCTTCGACGCCATCTATCATAATTTGTGGCTCGGTTATGTACATAATCTGTCACACTTGACGTAACACATTTGTTTACAAGCTCGTTAACTGTCATTATATTTACACTTTATGTCTTATGTCTTATTATGGCAAATAATAGATTTTATCATGGCTCTTTAACTGCGTGTGGGCATGATAGTTTCGTAAAATAGGTTTATTGCTAAGTTTCATATTAGCAAATGTACACACAGTGTCTTATTTATAAATCAGCGTAAACAAATATAATAGCAATAGAAAGCCCCAATTATTAGCGGTCCATAAGAAGTATTCAACTTTCAATATGCTTATTACGTTATTGTCGTTTTCATGCCACTCGTTAAAAACACTACCTTACGATACACCATATACGTGTAATCAACATACGACACGAGACACTAAGTACATAGTCTCAAGACGAGCTGTGGCTGAGCGGTAAGGTAACGTCGGTAACGCAAGAGGCCATAAACATAACCGCATGCGTAAACGCATGTGGGAAAACACAATTTAAATGCTGTTGAAATGCCTTTTATTGATTACGTAATTTACAATTTTCGCCAATTTCGATTCGATTTCGTTTACTAGCCAAAATTAAAGATGATATCTAACTTAGGTAATCATAAATGAGCTTGGATTTATCATCAATTGACCTTATAATAAAAACTATAAGTTTAATTTGACTTAAAAAGTTAAGGAATGCTTTTTATTCTAGCAAATTATATCCTACGATGCCCCTGGCCAAAAGTCGCAGGGTAACTTATTCCAGTTTTTTTTAGAATGCTATCCATCGATAAATAGACTACTTAACAAATTGCAAGTTCACCTTGCCTGGTAGACGTAAACACACCTGTCATTATTATTATGAACTACGCATAAATAACAGTTGTAATGGAACAGGTATTTTAGATCGAATCTTAAGTCTGCTCATTTGTACATTATCAAGGTACCTATTTATATACACGCTCTAGTTTCTTTCAACTAGGCAACATAATAGCAGCCACATAATTATCCTGACGCTAATTTCAATAACCTACGCAATAGACGTCTTGGGTAGAGGTGTAGTAACAAGGCGGTTAGTTTTGGCTACAACAGGGCTAGAACAATAGCCGATTCAATCCATGAGAACCGTTGAAGAATTCTTTAGAAAATTAAGTGCTTTGCCTTTACTAGCCCTGAGATTTAATATGTAAGTCGACAGCGAAGTAAATGCACGTATAGACCCTTATAATGATGCAGTGATGCTAGTAAGATTAACTATGTGAGTTGATATAAATCTCCTACGCATTGTCACGTTTAACTTAAAACTATTATTTTGTGTACGTTATATGATACAAATAAAGTGATCTTGCTAGCCCCACTGTAGTTACTTGTAGCAACTCTTTGAATTGAAATGCATGTTGTTTAATTATTATATATATTATATCGGATTCGATTTTTTGACGTGAAACGTCTTTAAAATCACATACGGGTACGGTCAGAAAAGTGTACCGTAACGAAATGGGTTATATCGTCTAATAATAATTATGCCTTAGAAACCTATATCTGATGTCATTTTTTAGCTTTTATAGTCAGCTCACTGTTATGACCTTGAATTTGCTTCAGGGCCTGGCGGGGTGGCGGGGGAGGGGCGCTCTGCAGATTGACCAAAAATCGCGTTTTCACTTCTTTCTTTTCAGTATAACTCACGACTCAGACGTTATATCGTTGTGATTATTTCGTGTGTTTATAGAGATTATTCAGACCGATAGATTTAAATAAAAATAAGTGTAATGTAGACAATATTTGTATGTAAATAATTAAATAAACATATCAGGGACAATCTCACACAAATTGACCTAGTCCCAAACTAAGCTCTAGGCTTGTACTAAGGGTACTAGGAAACGATAGGTATACATACTTATATAGAGAAACACATACTTATTATATACAGGGTGTCCCATAAGTCGCACGTAACCCTGACACTGGAGGGAGATGACCCTAAGAAGGACCGAACCAGACACTTTTTTTTGTTTTTGTTTTTTATTTTTTTTTGTTATTTTTGATTTTTGATTTATTTATTATTTTTTAACGGAGTGGAAATGCGTTACGTATTGTCCTCACACCGAACCAGCCTAACGTGACCTTAGTAAAAATCGCATGGTTTTCAAGATTAGCCAGTTTAAAGTTATTTTCCAGTACAAACTTTAAACTGGCATATCTCGAAAACCATGCGACTTTTACTGAGGTCGTGTTAGGCTGGTTCGGTCCGTCTTAGGCTGGTCTACCTCCAGTGTCAGGGTTACGTGTGATTTATGGGACACTCTGTATATAGAAAACATACATGACTCAAGAACAAATACTCGCACTCATCACTCAAATATTTGCCCATACCGGGATTCGAACCCGGGACCGCTAGCTTCGTAGGCAAGGTCACTACCAACTAGGCTAACCGATTATAAAAAATTAATATATCCAATACGAGGATGAAAATAAAACGGTTCAGCATTGAATTCGACGTCAAGCTTAAATAACGTCAATATTTACCATGAATTGAGTGATATCGACTAACAGATGCGATATGACATAATAATATTTGCGAAACAAATTGACAGTTACCTACGTTTTTTACAAGTACTACTAAAATGTTTCGAAAATCAACCAAGACAGCTTTATAAATAGAATTTTTTTAATGGTTTTTGGAGATTGTTTTTGTGTTGACAATAATCGCGACGGAACCTACATTAAGCATTTTTTTCATTTGTAAATAATGTAACTAATTAGAAAAGTAGGTACAGAAAATCGCATTTTAATTAAGGTTATTAACGCAAACTGAGTTTATTTTCATGATATATTTGTGTAAATTTACTTTTTGTACCTAGATTTTTTTGGTCGTAATAAATAAACAGTAAATGTTAGTTAAAAATTTAAAAGTGGTTATATAATGCAAACTTTTAAAATAACTATAGGTAGGTACCATCTATCTTTACAATATTTTGTTCTCATATTTCTTCATATCCAACTTGCACTAAAGAAACGAGTGATGTTGCTGTGTCTGTGACTACTAACTATGTATGCTTCCTTAATTTTTGCAGCTTCTTTTAATACAATGGAGGCAACGGAGCGATGGTTGGGTCGAAGCAACTTCCTCCGCTCCGCACATACTATTGTTGCTTCATGTTAGTAAACTTATAACTGGCAAATTATCAGACAATGAACTATTGTTGACGTGGCGCGACGGGTATTACTTAATTAACAATATTTTACAAATGTTTACTAACAATGACTATCGTTAGCAGATATTCCATCAGACCAGTACCTACTTGCATGCATACCCAGAAACATATGTCAAGGAGATCATACATATGTATCATATTTTATGTACACAAAGGTATAAGCTGTTATGGCAATAAACATTTTTATTCTTATTCTTATTCTTCTACTACCTGAATTGTAGAAAGTTAAACAGTATTATTATGGTTTTTATACGATGTTTCCCGTTTAAAATTAGTTTTTCCTAGCGTCCTACATATCTCAAAAACTCCAACACAAAACTTATTACTAACTGTTTTTTTAGGGTTCGTACTTCAAAAAGAAAAAAGGAACCCTTATAGGATTACTTCGTTGTCGTCTGTCTGTCTGTCTGTCTGTTTGTCAAGACCCTTTTTCTCAGGAGCGCATGGAGTTATCCAGTTGAAATCAATATTAAAAACTTAGGCCTGCAATCCTTTGAAGCTGTGAAAAAATCAAACTTCGAAGGCAACGCAATCAAAAGATACCTACGGCTGTTTGCCGCATATTTTGACCCTCGCGAGGAAATCAAAACCTATAGAGTATTCCTATGTCGATGTATGGGGACAATAGTTTTCCAACGGCAAAGTTAAGTTTGCCCTCAATCGTACCAAATTTGACGCTTGTATGTATTATTGTAATTACCGTTTTTACGATAGAACAGATACAAAAAAACCTTATTATTTTACTTTTTGACTTTTTTATTATTTGTTAGGAAATCCGCCGTTATATCACATATTCTGCAAAAAAAATCAATGGGCTATCTTTTAAGGTTCAAAAGCTCTTTAAAGTTAGGACAGAAGGACGGACGGACGGACGGACAGCGTAACCTTATTAATTAGTTAATTAGTTACGGAACCCCAAAAACTTACTTGCTATATTAATTTCCGGGTTTTATACACGTATTTTACAATCCTGCCGTCCTAAGCTAAAAGGCGATATCTCAAGTTCAATAGCCAAAGCAGATTCAGTCCTCTCCTCTTAGTAATGAGGTAGCAATTGCTACAGCAGTTTTGTCTGAGATATCGCACTTTAGCTTAGTAGGGCAGAATCTTTGCATGCAGTTTTTCTTAAGTCTGAAATCGATGACGTAGTTCCTAAAACTAAATTACTTTGTCATCTATAGTATATCGAGGCTTTCTCGTACTGTTCCACTTGAATTGGTCAGCCTGTATAGTATACAAATAAATCCCTATCATCCCTATGGTATATTATGGTAAGTATAGTATTATAAATCAGGTTATTCGTTAGATCTTTTATTACATTTAATAATTCATGGTTCACGGGACAACCGTGGGATACTAATTGCGGACGGGACGCAAGCAAAAGTTGGCAAAATTATTTATGAAAGTTGTATTCTACCTTGGATACAAAAAATATATTATTTTCAATTAGACCATACTTCCACGGAAAGCCTTAATTTAACTAAAAAAAATGGTCCAATTCCTTGGGTTCTCTTAGTACTTCTTCTTAGTCGCACCTTTACCGATTTAATTAACCACGCCTATGCGATTCAAATAATTTGAATTCTTACACTTAAGCACCACTTAAACAGCACCATATATATCAAGAGCACTTATAAAGTTAATGAAGCTATGACTCGTTAGATTAGAATACCTGTTGACGATGAGACGGCACGCGCGGGCGACCGGCGATTAGAGATCGGAATCGATAGTAAAAAGTGATCGAGCGCACAGAGCGGGCGCACCTCGACGCTGACTGCCTCTACTGGGGGAGCAAGCACTCGGCCGACATGAACACTCGCCCCTCTACAACCTTAAAAGTAAAAGTGGTCGATCCCGGAGGCGTGCCCGACAACAGCCGTGACTCGATTAAATATGTTCAGCTCGCTATCAGTATCAAAGTGCGTGGCCCCGATTCGTAGACACCTCACGAGTTTTTTAGTCCGGAACAGTCTTTCTTTATCTCAAGGTCGATACGTTTTGATTTTGACAAAGCTAAGCGCCTGTCATAAACATACGTAGCCTTATTGTAAAAACCAATTATCTGCATGAGGTAAATAAATAAAAAAATCTGTTAATTAATGGAATACGAGAAAGATAATTTAATAATCGAATTATAATGACAGAAAACAGTAACAGAATGTAAGGGAATTAATTCATTACTCGCGTAGGTGCTAACGTCGACGTCTTAGGCCACCACAGCCCCTCTTCTTCAACGAGCGCCTGCAACTATGCCACTCCAACTTACCGGCTATTAGCTCCGTGGAAATTGGAGAGAGCGCTACATTCGTGGAAGAAATATTGGCTTGATTCCATGTTTAACCTACCTACCTACCTAACCTAATATGATAAGAATAATTTTAATTTTGCCATGTAATGCACATTTGTATACGAGTAGTAATTTTTGTCATGACGTACTTATTAAATAAACCTAAACCTACCTCTGCCAAACCGGGAGCGGCGACTACTTGTGCAGTTCAACTGTACAGGCAAAACTGCGCAGGCTACCCTAGTGTGTATGACCAGCTTAAATAACGTTTTGGATGACTAGAGGGCTGGCAGCTACTTTTGTCAAGGGTTACGCCTTGCGGTTGCAAAAGGCATCATCGCCTTACTTGGGCACCATAACCAGCGACAGCGATTTCGCTTTATTGTTATGTGTAGTTCAGTTATTTTAGTTGGGTTAGTGATATTTTATTTTATTAACCGCCTGTCTCACAATCGTCAAGTAAAGCATATCTTCACATAAATTAAGCCCTTTCCCTTTCTAAAACTTGATAATAGACAAGGAGAGGGCTAACTTTAAGTGGCAGATAAAACTTGCCGATTGTAAGACAGACCCTTAGTGTTAAGATTTGGTAGGTTAGCATGTTCTTTATTATATTATAATTTAGTGTTGGTTTCAATTTGTGAAATACGTTTTGTTACAATGAATTTATTCGTAATACCTAATATAATATATTAATAAGTGAAAACTGATATAATGAAGTAATTTGCATTTATAATATATCTATTGGGTTAAATCGTCGCGGTGCGTCGAGGAAGTCCGATTACGCGATCAGTTGGATGTAAGCAAGCATTTAAAAGTGAAACGTTTAATGTGAGCAATATATTTATAAACAACAATAATAAATAAATGACAAAAAGGCATGATATCAAACTTTGTTATAAAATACAAAAGTCTGCCAAAATACTATTTCCGTTAGGTATAAGTGAGCGCATATAGCATTAAAACCGGTCAAGTGCGAGTTGGAGTCGCGCACTGAGGATTCCGTACTCATTTGGCCGGTTTTTAGTATTTGTTGTTTTTCTATAGGGTTTATAAATAGAAATAGTTTAGTTTGCCCTGTACTCAAAATCAAAATACAATTTGGACATTAAAACGAACTGAAACGAGAAAACTAGACTTTTTATAGGCTTTCCTGTAATCTATAAGTAAATAACTACTTTCTGAATTTTTTTCAAAATTTTAGGCGCAGTAGATATTAGTAGGTGATTAGGAGGGGAATGGTCAATTTTCATATAATTTCTTAAATATACGTAACTCTAAACCTGTGTACTATAAAATGATAAAAATATATATTTAAAACCGTCACAAAAGGCCGTTTCATTTGATACATCACATAATACACTTTACAAAACCTTTTTAGTTTATTTTCTAATTTACCCCCCAAAAGTGACCCCATATTAAAATACATTTATTTAAGTTACACGTCCGTATTTGGGTCACTGACATACATATGTGTACCAAATTTCAACTTAATCGGTCTACTAGATTCAGGGCAAATTGGCTGTGACAGACGGGCAGACAGACACCAGGAGTGATCCTATAAGGGTTCAGTTTGTTCATTCGGAGGTACGGAACCCTAAAAATGACTCCTTAGCAGCTAGGGCTTGCAGTCCCGATACCCAATGAGTAGGCCAGGAATCGAGATTGCTGCGACTTTCGGGTCTAGCTCATATAAAATTAGTCTCGATAATCCCGGGACTGCAAGTCTTACAAGCCGCTTTGGAGACTCAAAGCGACTAGATTGGATTTCCTAATCCCAATTCCAATTTTTCATCCATAACAACTTTAGCCCTGTGTTATGACCTTATAACTAACTATGACTTATTTTTAATTTGTCTTAATTTCATTTTTACGTTTTCTTACAAAAGACATCAACCGTCCGAACGCTTTGACGAAATTTTTATAATTATGTACATATACATATTTACTACGAAATAAATAAGACTACCTATACTTACCGCAAAACGGATTATACTACTTCTTTTACTTACCTATATGTAGAGCTTAAACAGCTACCCCCTTACTAATAAACGTTGAGTAACGGCTGAGTAGTTATACAATGCTTTGTCCTTATCTGTCATTGTGACATTTGAATTCGACAGATAAGGACAAAGCATTGTATAACTACTCAGCCGTTACTCAACGTTTATTAGTAAGGGGGCTAAAGGGCAGAGCAGATCTAAAGAGGTTTGCAAAATAATACAACTATGACTTAATGGATGAACTAACTAACAAGATCGCCTAGATGCTATTAAGACAGATGGGTTAAATTCGTCGTGAATTGCGATAAATGCATAATATGTGTTTATAATAAGTATGCCAAGAAAATGTATAGGATTGACTTAAGCCGACGTTCAGTCGGCGACTCGGCATCAGTCGCTTATGTCAATTCTATACATTTTGTCGGCTAGGCCCCCAGGTTGACACGGATTGATCTCTGTTTATTAACTCGTTCAGCACCTGTGTCTGTGTCAAACACTATGGGTGTTCCAATAACAATTGGATACAGAAAACAGCCAAGCTGATATGAAGTTCAAAGGCAGATCGCTGTTTTCTGCATAACGCTATCCAATTGCCAGTTGGCGACAACGATTCGTTACATCATTCCTCGATATTTGTTTAACATTTATAATTTCTACCTGTTCATTTTCTAGGTTTTACATACCACAATAAAAAAATACATATAGGTAAATTACGGAATTTATTGGTTATGTTAAAAAAACACGCCTAATTCCATTGAGTAGATAAAGGTAATGCTAATTAAAGAGATCGATTGCTACAATATAAACACTAGCCGATTTTTGCGGCGCAGTTCACAGCAACACGATAATTTGCCCGCTAGGGCAGTCGATCAGATAGATGCCTTTCCCAGGCTGCGCACAATCGCGGCTTTTTGTCCTCGCCCATAATGGCGCGGTAGGTATCGGCTGTGAGAGCAGCAGGAAACATGAGCCCGGCCCCGATGCACGTCGGAACAGTTGGCTCATGTTCCTACTGATCAATCAGACCATGACGAAATTTGAATCCTTTATTTCGTATGTCCATGTGTTAGGTAACCTGAGCCTCTATTGGACAATATCTAAGTAAGATACGCCAAAATAGATGCAATGTTTTATCGTCAAACAATGTAGGTGTAGGGCTTTCGACCTTAAAGTAACATGGCATCTGGTTCTCAGCACTCATTCCTTACAAAAACAGGTCTATCGATAAATCAACTTTACGGTATAATTATTTTTTATAGCTGAAAATCTATCATTGAGTACAGGGCGCATACGAGTATTATGCAATGCATTTTTCTGAGTAAAAATATTTCGCGAGTAGTGTTCAAGGAATCATTCGTGCGAAATTGCATTTTGATGAGTCAGTATACTCGTAGGTAGCTACTACATTTGAACCTGCACATTTTAGTTAAATTTCAGTGCAAAATGCTCGCTCTTGTGATTTTATCATTATTGAGGATTAGAAGCCTAGCTTATCATTATAACGACGTAGCGTGGTACGGTGGCCCGGTGCGTTCTGAGTATGAACGCGGAGGAAACCCTCACCAGCGGTGGGCAATACGCTGAAGATACTCGTAATATGATCGCCATAAAAGCTGTGCCGTACGACAACAACATTTACGCAATCACTCCCAGGTAGGCCCGTGTTAGGCAAGATAGCAAGGCAAGGCTTTAGTAGATACTAGATACCTACACCAGAATGGGTCTAAAGCGCCAATGATTAATCATGAGATTTGGGTGAGATTGCCGGTTGCGACAACTCATGGAAAATTGTGTCTGTAACTGCACTAGTTTTCCTATGCGGCTCACAGATTAGTTTACCGAGAGAATAACACTCTTAGCCTGATTACATCGTAGGGTTTCGTCGCCGAACTCTCAGCTGCAGCAGCGGTTGCCTTATGCTGGGGCCACACTAACGGGAAACGCCGTTAAAAATCAACGTCAATCGCCTTATGCTGCTGCACATAAGGACTATCGTCGTGATAATTAACGGCGTTTCCCCGTTAGTGTGGCCCCAGGGTTAGGAATGTGGGATAACAGCACTCAACACTATAGGGATGCGTTTTCATATGCTTATTAAGAGTGTGCAAATTTTTTCGAATAACTATCCATCTTGTACTTGTAACAAGACATGTGTGTTATTTTTATTTCTAAACAATCGAGCATTACTCGTATGTACATTCAAAAACTAGTCAAGTGTGTATAGACATCAATTCGACTGGTTATCTCGACTAAATACTGAATCACATCACACTAATATTATAAATGCGAAAGTTTGTGATTGAGAGTGTATGTGTATGAGTTAGTATGTTTTTTACTCCTTCATATTTAAAAGGCTGAACGGATTTAGATGAAATTTGGAATGGAGATAAGTAGTTTATACCCTGAAAAAGGTATCATCGGCTTCCTATCAACACGTGCAGTAGCAGATCATCACAAGTGTACTGTCGGGAATTTTAAGGAATATGTTTATACTCCAGGAAATTTACGGACGCTAGTATGGTGAAACGGAAATAATTTATAATAGCTGATTTTTCTTGTGTATCGGATATATTATAATTCTAGTAAGTAATTAGGTAAAAACATAATCCAACTAATTGTCAATAAGTTATTATTAAAAAAAACCTGAAAATTGAAAATTTTGTTAAAAATAATTATATGTTTTTTTTCATATTGCTTACTTAATATTTGATCTATAATATTCAAGATGAATCGCACAAAAAATAATTAAAGATGTCTTATTTATATTCGATTAGCTAGAATATTGTTTTCATTTTGCATTTTTCCGTATTTAAAAATCGTAATTGGCTATAGTTTTCTTCATTCCTTGTTGATTACGATAAATATAAACGTTGCAAGCAAATCATACACAAAATAAAACCGGAAGGTGGATTTTATGGTGGTAAATAATAACTCCTTATAAAAAAATACAAATTGATCAGTGTATTTTAACACTTATAAATAGTTTTATGTCATTTTTATCAAAGCACTCCTTACTTATTACTAACTTGTTCTATCATTTAAGGGTATATACATATAACCGGAGCCATGTATTTTGCTGATTTAGTGGCTTTCCCTGTAAATATTTTGTTAGATTTCACCTTCTACTCATTATAGACAAAAATATTAGGTATTATGCTTAGACACAAAAATTACAATTACGATTTTTAATTTAAAATAAAAAGGAATTTTTTGACAGTATATTTATATACCTACTTCCGGGTGGAAAGTTTGTTGGATTCATAAATATAGTTTCTTAGAATATCTTATAAAAATGGAGTAAAAAAAATCAGGCTATTATAAATAAATGTTTTAAAAACCATAAAATGACTGGATTAATACCATTTTTTAAACATAACAAATTGCACAGGTACGAACTCGTTACTTTAAGACACACTGCGCAGGAAATCTTTCTGCGTGAAAATACGGGGAAAATGAATTTTCCCAGATATGAGACCTAGCTATTTAGATCGAATTTTTACAAATATACAGGGTGACCTCGAATTGGTAATACAAATTCAAAGTACTACAGAGAGCTTCCCTAAACCAATCGCTTCTACGAGGTCTCACGCTTAATTTTAAAACATAAGTACTTTTTTTTAAGTTTTCTAATTATCCCATTTTTTTTTGCTTAAATTGGTTACCCTACCATTACCTTTAAAATGAAAGAGGTTTAAAGTATTTCAAATGAACACTTTCCTCTTTGGTTCGTTATCTGACACATCATTTATGATAATAGCGTATCTTGATTAGTAAATTGTCACTTGTCTTGTCAAAGAAAGTAAGAAATTTCGTATTTAATTAAGATAGTAATTAAACAAAATGCCCCGAGCTTATCCTTATACGAATATTCAGCGAATGGATATGTTATCTTTTTATTTTACGTCACGAAGTACCGTACGAACTCAAGCATTGTTTCATGAACGACACCCTGACTGCCCAACTCCTACTCGTGTTCTAATAAACTCCATTGTCCAAAACTTAAGAGATTTTGGACAGTTTACTGTCCCAGTGCACGCTCAAGCTCCGGGCCGGCGGCCGCGGTACTCGCAGACGTTTCGGAGACGAGTTCTCGATTATTTTAGCCACCACCCAGAGGCGAGCTCAAGGGACGCTGCCGCAAGATTCGGAACGAGCCAATGGTTTATTTGGCGATTACTGAATGCTGAAGGAAAGTATCCGTTTAAATTCCAAAGGGTGCAGGATATCATATTAGCCGATTATCCTAGAAGAGTGCAATTTTGTCGTTGGCTGCTGCAAAATCTACACTTGAACATTTTATGGACCGACGAGGCAACATTTACAAGAGTAGGCATGTTCAACGTTCACAATGAACACTGGTGGTCTGATCGTGAAGCAAATCCTCACGTAACTCGCAGGGACTCCTACCAGACACGTTTCTCGGTAAATGTTTGGGCAGGAATACTGAACGACTGTTTGATTGGTCCTCATTTCATTGACGGAAATTTAAATGGACCGAAATATGAAGAATTCCTGAGAAATGTGTTACCGGTATTGCTACGAGAGGTGCCGCAGCAAAATTTGGAGGCTCTGTATTACCAGCAGGATGGGGCACCAGCTCATTTTTCCCTGCGTGTGCGAAGCTACTTGGACCAAGAGTTCCCTGGGAGATGGATTGGACGCTGTGGCCCAGTCGCTTGGGCTCCTAGAAGCCCTGATCTCACACCTCTCGACTTCTTTTTGTGGGGCGAAATAAAAAGGAGAGTGTACGCACGGGAAACAGATACTGTGGGTGAACTTCGCCAAAAGATAGTTGAGGCATTTAATAATGTAAAAACCAATGAATTTGTTCTCCACAGATTGAAAGACAATCATAGGCGACGGGCAGAGTTATGTATCCAAGAAGGCGGGGGTCATTTTGAGCACATTTTAAAAGTTGTTTAAGTTTTACAATTTTGTATTTTGTACTGTACGTTATTCAACAATAAATTATTTTTAATAATTCACTCATTATTCAGTTATTCACTTTATCAGATAATTTATTAGGGTACCTACTTAAAACTAAAGGGTTGGATGGATATCAGCACCTAGTTTATTAATAACATCGAGTGATAGATACAGGAATGGAAATTGAGACACATTTTGTTCCTTGTCGCTTTGGGTGGCAGTGCGTCACGTTGAATGTCCACTGTCATTATCTCCGTCGTTGTTGTGACAGAGTACAAAATGGTGCGAGAATCAATTTCCTTGTCTGTACGACAGATATGCATGACGTCATGTAGGTTAACCACACTTGGGATTTTAAATTATTTTTATTATTTTGTTTTGTTAGAAAATTAACGATAATTAAGGAAAGCTAACTTTAACAACTGAGTTAATGCAATACACTATAACCCCCTTACTAATAAACGTTGAGTAACGGCTGAGTAGTTATACAATGCTTTGTCCTTATCTGTCATTGTGACATTTGAATTCGACAGATAAGGACAAAGCATTGTATAACTACTCAGCCGTTACTCAACGTTTATTAGTAAGGGGGTTAGTGATTAACTGAATCATAATCAAGTATTTTGTATTACCAATTCGAGGTCACCCTGTATACACAAATGTTTCTCGTTTAATAGTATAAGATGTAGTAGTTTTAAAACCTGGTAGAAACCTGTGGGCCTATTATGGCCACGTTTATCGACGCGATAAACCATTTTTATCACGAGATCATCGACAAATTATCATTGTCGACGTATGCTAACATGGTGGCATCGGTTAAACTGTATTATCCATTTCTGACAGCGGTAAATGATAAAACGATAATTATATCGATTTACCTAACATGGACGCCAATTTTAATCTATTTTTGACATCTCAATTCGATAAATTTATACAAGTTCCGTGTTGGTGACGATAAACATCTCGCAGTAATTAAAACTTAAAAATACATACATTTAAGCGTAAGTATTGGTTTTTTAATAGTTCTACTTATCAAAAACAACTCAGTTGCCTACAAAAATGGCGTTACTCGTATTATAATTTGTAAACAATATTTGTAGGATGTCAATATCGTCTCACGATGCAAGCTGAAAAAGAACGAAGAAAACAGCAGCGGAGGACAATAAGGGATGCCTCAAATCGTTTCGAACTTCCGGAGGCCGAATTTCGGCACTTATACCTACCTATAGAGTGGGTAAGGATATATTATGGCACTCTATTTATGTGCCAAACTGGATTCAGAATTCCAGCCGCACAACGGTGATGGATTACATTCTACATAAAGGTAAGGTACCTAGGTTAAATTTTATTATTCGGTAAGTATAGTAAGTCGGTAGGACTTACATAACGTTAGTATAGGCTCTATGAGGGCTTAGTAAAACAACTGGCAAATCAACTCGTTCAAGTGCACTCTTTCACAGGTTCTAGCTCCGTTGCACTTTTTGGCGTATGGAAGTTACCAACGTGGAATAGGGCAGGAATATTGGTTATGCATTCCACAGTCCACCCACCGTCAGTAACTGACACAGTTTAGTTAAGCCAGAGGGCTACTACATATGCCCACGCCGCGTGTCGCCACACGCTGGTTTCATACATTTAGCCGTCACGCGGGGCGGGAGCAATATAATCAGTCCTATACTAAATGTATGAAACCGATTTGCGTGCAACACGCGGCGAGGGCATAGTGGGCATCCTTTTGAGAGCTACGAAGCCACAGACAAACACACAGACATAGGCGTCAAACTTATATAATTCCCCGGCAGAGCGCGTGACTCCTTCATATTCAATAACCCGGGCATTAAAACAGAGCTCAAGAGGCTGTACAACTCGCACATTGTGGAGTATTTCCTTCTGGGTATGTAAAAAACTCTACCAGTCAAAGTGACCCAAGTCTATGCTAAATAAAATTGACTTTGATTTTTCTGGTTGTTTCAGAATAGAAATATGTTTTTATTGACATTGAAAGATCTTATTGTAGTTGTAATTTTTAATGTTAATGCAAGTCCCTTTTTTACCCCCTTTTATTAAGCTTACCTTTTTTTCTTAAAAAAGGTTCCATATCATAGATTCCTATGGCGTTGCGAGTTCGTATGAACATGAGCGGCGGTCGCTGACCGAACACCCATTAGACTATGGAAAAAATAGGAAGGGAATGTGGAAAGGGAAGATGAGAGAGTTTAAAAACTCTGGCAGGTTTACGTCGATGTTGATAAAATAGTAATAACTTATTTAATTTCTTAACTTTCGTGTGTAGCTTAACTACTGTAGCGTTCCTATACTCGTACTTAGTATTTCTGTTTTTGTTTGACCGCATCTTAAGTAGACCAAAGGGGGATGCGGCCCACCAAGAACAGAACAACTGTATCAAAAAAAAAAATTGTGCACCTTGTACGTTATATACAATAGCTGCCATCAAATATAATACAAGCGCGCACGAGGTGCTCAATGTAAACTGAACACGCTCTACGCGCTGCGTATGTGTCGATATATGTATAATTTTATGGTGACTACTTGTATGCCTACCAATCAAGAGTTCTTAAACTAAGAAAGGTAAGCTGTGCCCGCAAAGCGTCTCTTTGAACTTTCTTGTTAAGTCCAACTCCATGCAACGGGCCTTTAGATAAATACGGTATTGCGAGTTCCCTTCTTGTCTCTCTCTATAAGTATGCCTCTCTTTTCTCTAGTTGATCATTTATCCTCGACAGATATTGACGTTTGTTCTGGTCTGTTTCCAGGTTGAGGCGTAGAGTGGCGGCGTCGGTGTGACTGTTGGTGCGCGGGCGCCGCTAGCCCGGGCTCGAGCCCTACCCGGTGAGGCGCGCGCACGCGATCGCAGACAACGCAGACCTGTCGCGGGATAAAGCTGGCCATACACACTAGGGTATACCTGCGCAGTTGTGCCTGTACAGTTGAACTGCACAGGTAAACCGGAGCGTGTATGTGACACAATTTGCCTGAACAGGCGTGGAAACCTGCACAGTAGTGTCACATATACGCTCCGGTTTACCTGTGCAGTTCAACTGTACAGGCACAACTGCGCAGGTATACCCTGGTGTGTATAGCCAGCTTTATGCCTTTACCGCTGACTAAGGACAAAACCATAAAGATGCACGGAGCCTGGCTGGCAGGACCAATATTCTTCACGCTGAACATGGTTGGAATAAACGACGATGATGGTTGTGTTATGTACCTATATTCTCTTTGCATGCGTTAGTTACGAGTACATCAGGCTTTTTATCTATTTGATAATACTAACCTCGTTCGCACGTAATATCAATTAGTTCGTGCGATTTATTTCAATTTAATACCGATTAGGTAACACATATTGCATAAATACTCGAATATAAAATACTCGTAAAAAGTTTCTAAAACATGCTAATTGCCTAGGTCTTATAAATTATGTCATGAACACACACTTTCTAGTGTCGCCAACGCAGAAATAAGCTATTCTATAATTTATTAGAATACCTAAGAATAAATGTTTATATAATCTGTGCAATATAATTATGTATTGCTTCGACCGTCATTTACACGAATTTTACACATTTCACAGGTTGGAAACGCACTGGCGCGTTATTTAGGCAGGTCATAGGCAGGTATTAAATTTAGTTTAAGAATAGAATAGTACCTCATTGTCTACCAACAAAAACTATCAACAAATGAAATAGACATGTTTTCTCAGCTTCCATCCTGTTTTCGTCTGCTTTTATGTTTGCTTATCAATTCATTTATGGACGGGACAGACGCCTCTAATTATGTATTGCTAAGGTACTTTTATATTATTAAGTATATAAGTATTTAAAAATGTTCATATTTTGTAGTTAACGAAACCCTCGGTGCTTATACTTATTCATTGCTTCCTTTCCGTTCTTACTTTCGAACGCGTAGCATAACATAACTTGTTTTTATCACTTGGGAAGAAGGAAAGTAGGTAATCACCTCCGTCCATAGGTGTCCATGAGCAAATCCAAAAGAGCGGCTGTTGCCGGCTTTTGAGCATAGAGTTTGCTCGTCACTTGAAGGTCCCTAAATGCTAGCGGCTCGGAAATACCGACGCAGTAAGTGGATCCACAAAGCTGTCGTGCGTGGTAAAAAGTACCAACTTGAAGGAAACAGAGCATTTGTCATTTACCAGCTCTTTTGTAAAGGAACAAACGCGAAGGAAAAGTCGCAGTAGTAACTTCATGTTTTTGCAAAGGAACAAAGGCGAAAAAAAAGTCGCAGTACTTCCTTCATCTGTTATGAAGGAACTAGTGCGAAAAAAAATCGCAATAGTTCCTTCGAAGGAACATCCAAAGGAACTACCGCGAGTAATCCGCCGAAAATGAAAATGTTAAAATGTTTACTAAAATTTGTATCAAACGTGGCATATTAAACTACCATATCTGTTAGAAAATTTATCTGTACACTTTTGCGACAGTTTCGTGACTAACTTCAGCATGTTAACTTTTAAAGTGTCAGCTTTCGGCACACCAAACGCGTGTCAAGCGCGTCGCGCTTTGAACGCGGGCCCGCGCATGTTGTAAAACAACAAATCAAATTGAACCCAGCACACCAAAAAGTAACGCGTGCCTGCGTAGGGCACGCGTTCGAGCTGCTTCGCGCACGCGACGCGCCGCAGTCGCCGCAGACAACTCGGGCAGCGCGTCGCGTGGCGTGCGCGAAGCAGGCGCGTCGCTCGCACTGGCACGCGTCGCATCAGCGCGGCGTCGGCGCGGGTACTAGTCGTTGTATTTTTTTACAAACGCGTGGTGGGGGTAAGCGCGCGCCGCGCAGCAAGTCACACCAAACGCAGCCGCGAGGCGTGCGCAGCACTGGCACGCGTTCGAAACGCTGCCTGCTGCCTGCGGTGTGCCGGGTGCTGCGTCGCTCACGCCACGCGACGCGACGCGACGCGCCTGACACGCGTTTGGTGTGCCGAAAGCTTTAAAGTGTCTTGGGCGTGACTGCGTTTTTTTTGCTCGTGAATAATTTTGTCTGTTGCGGCACATGGGTAACAGGTGAATCTACATAATATTTCAATCTATACTCCAAATTAAATGCTCTTTCACATGAAATGATTCTCTAATTTTGTTTTTTTTTTCTATGTAAACAAGTATTTTTTTACATAATATGAAAAACAGAAACCCTCTTTATTTGCAACAGTCGGGTAAAAACAAGATTTTTGACAACCCTAAATCGGGTCTAAAGACAGACAGCTTCCAGAAAGAAGACAACTTCCATAAAGTTTTAGTTCCGTTTTTAAGATTCCATAAAGTTTTTAGTCATAAATATTGTTAGTCATAATATTGATTGTCATAATATTTGAGGGTATAATTTGTATTTCCGATTTTTCCTGGTCATATTTGTCGAAAGTCATGAAAATTTTATTCATAACTTTTTACATCATAATGTATTACACCTCATAATGTTAAAGGTAATAATATTGCTTGACATAGTGATAATAAGGTCCAAACTCGTTTATCATAAAAGTAAAATACAAAGTTTTGCCTACTATATGTAAGTATCAGTTAAAAAATATGTTCGGTTCTGGCGCTTCGCCGGCCGCTGCCGCGGCACGCTCGCTTCGCTCGCTCGGCTCGCGCGCTGTAGGGTCGCAGTTCTACCTAACACTCCTCCTCGCTTCGCTCGTCGTCGTACCTAATGGAGACCTTCCTTATATATCTACATCATATTCATAATATCAATTTGAAATTAAAAAAGAAAGAACATTAGGAGTCATAAAAGTTACATATGTACTAAGACAATGAAACGGTATGAATAATAATAATAAGTAGTTTAAAATATATGCTTAAAAATACATATTTCTGTTTAATCATCAATATGCCTTTGAATGTTATAGATATAATTTTTATGCCTTATGAAAATTATAATCCTTAACATTATGGACTATTCACTTTAGCATTATTAAGCGTTATGCTTTACAATTTTTATGACTATCGATAGTTATGAGCATAAATAGTATGACAATCAATTTCTGACTTTCAAAATTCGATACAACAACTTTATGGGTAACAAAGGGATCCCCCCTAAATCATCGTACTTAATGTATTCATAACATGCTTCCTATCGTCCTATCTTCGCCTATGACGAAAAAAAGTGCTAAATAAGGCCTTAAGAACACAGGAGTTCGATTCAATATACATTAATTACCTACCTGTAATTAATTACCTGACACAACGAGACGGGGCCTTTTATAAAATGAGTTTTATTTACTACGTGCTTAAGCACCATTGCCTTAAGTAAGGTAAATGTACGGAATTCCGTAAACGTACGGAATTCCGGAATTTTTCGGTTAAGGCCCAAAAATAAGAAAACTATCAACTATTTCCAAAAAATATATATATACATATAAAGTGTGGACAATATTGCGTCAAATGAACAAGAGGTCAACGAACTGAGAACATATGGTATGTTGTTACGTAATCTGTTTTGGTCAGTCCGCGTTAAACTGCCGAAACGATAGCAAGAACCTCGCATACCTATGCGTAAGTGCAGTAACGAATTTTATTAAGGATTTCACAAGTAATGGGTAAGCATTTTCATTATAAATTGTTTCAATCATTGTGTAGAATTTCATAACAAACTGAGTAAATGAACTTTCATGAAAATTCAGTTAGTATTTAGTAAATTACGGTCGATTTACTGATTGCCGCAATTACATACCTCAAAAACCAAACCTGTCCCGAAAAGCGTCAAAATTACGCAATTGAAGAAAGTAAAGGGATTTTGTTTTTGTGTTTTGCCGGGAATTCAGATAAGAGAGTCAAACAAATTTTGCCATTACGAGCGTGATGTTTGCCATACTTTCATATAATCAAATTACGTATTATGATTTTGTGGACCATTGTTATGAAAAAAGGTATCTAAAGTAATCAATTTTGCCTACTTCATAAAAAGTTACCACAAGAACTCCACATGCTAAATAGCTGAATTATATTGCTACAGTCCAATGTTTTAATATACTTAATGGTCCATCTACTAATCTGAATACATTACTATAGAATTTAAGTAATTTCAGGATGTGGAAAAGACGTACTTCTTAAAAACATCTGCTTTTCTGACTTCCGTAATTCCCTACAATGATTTTTGGCTGTGCTTCTAATTGCGTTAAAATAATTGCGTAATTGTGTTTATGTTTTCAAATGATTATTCAGTATTTTCCGAGTTATATTTAGTTAAACTATATAACGCACATCGAGTTTTATGACCGTACTATATAGGCACCTAGGGGAAATTGGGGACACTCTGATTTTAGTGCCCATTAGTCCCTATCCATTTGTGGGGACAAATTCAGATTCAGAATTAGATTTTTCCTATTCGTCTCCACTGGGGATAACTAGGAAGATATCATTCCCATTTGTCCTCAAAAAAGTGGGGGAGACTGGGGTCAATTGGAACGTTTTCGACAAAATCGCCTTTTCTACACTAACAAGTAAGAATGAAAATTCTTAGTTGTCCCCAGTGGGGATAAACGGGGATAATTTTTCCCATTTGTCCCCATTGGGCACTAAAATAACTCCCGAGTAGATGAGCCCTAATTTTATAATTTTGTGTTTTTGGCACAATTAAGATTGACGCAGTTTGTTAAAATTGTCATAAAATTACAAAATTAAAGTGTCTCCAGTGTCCCCTAAATTCGTCACTTGCCAGGTTGTTCCAGTCCGTTCCTCCACGCTAAGATTTTAAGGACATTGAAAATACTCCTAAACTCGTTGTCAGACTATTTAGACGACAACCTTCAATCTGTTTTATTCTCAATGATGGTGATGTTTATTTTCAATGTCCCCAAAATCTCAAATAATGAAAAAATTAAGCACAAGGGCGGGGACTACTTAAGCTAGAATAACCTGGTACATATATTTGTTCGATAACTATTGACCTCATACATAGATTAATAGGTTTAGGATACTTAGTTCAAAGTACGATGGAGAGAGCTATACAGCATACAGCCTGATTTTCAATGTTTTGGTTTATTACAGACCGACATGTCGACCTAGAAAAAGCATTAGAGGACATAAAAATGGAGTTCTCATCCGTGGGGGACAAGGAGAAATTGTCTGGACGGGATCTCCTCACCCCCGTCTCCTCTGATAATTAAAATAAATCTTCTTTTTGTCAAATATGTTATGTTATTTTTTTTGATCACGTCATATTTAATTTATATTTCCTATTTCATTAATTTTATAGGAAAGGGGCATTTATTAAATTTACCGGATTTACATGCACGCATTTACAGAATAACCGACAGAGACTATTTTTAATCCGCAATAATGGACATTTAAGAGGTTCATAAAAATTACTATTAGTTATACAAAACACAGTTTAATATATAGTTGTTAAATAACATTCTATACTCTGAAAGCCAGTCTTTACTAGTGAACCGATTTCAATTAGCTAAGATTTCAGGTTTTACTGGAAATAGCTTACAAAGTCAAAAATGCCTTAATACTCCGTAATTCCGTACTCTTCCCTTACTACAGTCAAATTAGGTTTTATCTTGTACATTTAAAATGACTAAACGGGACCTTTTGGAATATGTTTGGACACCTTCTGGGATAAGGCTCAAAAAAGTCCCAGGCCCTCCCTAGTGGGATAGCCGGGAAATCCTGGAAAAACTAGAATTTGAAGGAAATTCCTATAGCGTCACATTTTTTTACATACAAGACATCTGAAATTTTAAACTTATTATCCAGTAGGTACATTCCAGTGTCAAAAAACCTGGAAAAACTGGAATTTTCCTGGAACTTGGAGCGAGCGTAAAATAGTTAAATAATAAGGTACTTTGATAATTTCTTATGAATTTTTTGCCACGAGAAGGCGAGAATCTGTTCGAGGGGGAACGATTTTAAGCCCGCTCCAGAAAATTTCTTGAAATTCCAGTTTTTCCAGGATATCCCGGCTATCCCACTAGGGAAAGCCTGGGACTTTCGCGAGCGTCATCCTGGAAGGTGTCCGAACATATTCCAAAAGGTCCCGCTTAGTAATTTTAAATGTACAAGTTTGGTCAAAATTGTATATAATTTTACTGTGCTATAAGGTCCATTTTAGGTTGCCTAAACTTTAAGTCATTTTCACAGAATCTCGAATGTTCTGCGCTACTCTGACTGTTCATTTCCATGTAACAATGGCGCAAACCTTAGAATTTAATAGGATACAACCACTTTGTTGTGATGTCAATAAAACGAACACACTGTATCTGTCGTGTATACCTGTGTCGGTGTTTACCGCGAAGTGCACAAGCGATCGCTCGTTTTTTTACCGAGTGAGTGGGGATTTTACGATCGGTAAAAACGCGAACAAACAGCCTCAGTATGTCATCGTGGGATATGCGCGAAGGATACAACGCCCCGCGGCTCACGCGCCTGCGCGCGCCCGGCGCCTGCCGGTCTGCTCCTAGTCCTCGAATCCAACTATGCTGACGTCGTCCATAACAAGTCCATAATAATGCAACCGCCTAACAAAGGATCACTTATTGGGATATTGTAATATTTCTGTCTGTCACCTTTTAAGTCAAACTTCAATTTGTTTGATTTGGGGTTCGGCAAGGGTGGTGGAACAAAAAACAAATATTTGTGTAGGTACATAACACTTATATTTTTAATAACGATGTGAAAGTAAAATAAACATTTTAAGTTAAAACAAATAACATAAAAATTTGGAGAAAGGACGACCATATAGCATGATTAAAAAACGAACGTCGTGAGCCGGGTCGGTTAATACGCCATTAATTCGACGTCAGTTCTTATACAATACTAATATGAATATTTATTTGGACCATTCGAGTCTTTAAATATGCAGATCAAATCGGGCATTCCTTAACTTATTAGCTGCTTTGACAAGCTGGCGCCTTCCTGACATTAATACTAATTTTTTTTAACACTGGTCGTCTATCATCGAATTTGTTTAAAGTACATATAAAATTATAATATTTGATAATGAGAGCCTTCCTTACAAAGTAATAATCACTTTCCAGAGTATTGGATCAAATATATTAGTTTCTTTTTTAATTAACCCTGACAAGATGGATCACAGGTCTTGGTTTAGGCCATTTTCGTCTGCTACATTTAACCTTACATCACTTGTCTTTTATATAAATCAATTTCACTGTAACATAATCATATAACAAAAGCGTCACAATGAAGTGCAGTACGTTATCTTATCTATGTGCAATTATCAAAATGCTATTTTTCGTATTTACATTAAAAAAATAAAACAATTATTAGGTAGGTAATTTTTTGATCCGTAGAAACAACGTATAAAAGCCAATATATACAATATCCCGTAAATCATTTAAAAATCGTAAGTCATAAAATCACATGATACCTTGCGAGACTCGCCCGGTGGAAGCGACCACGTCGATGCTACAAGCGAATATCGAACCAAAACTCCTCAATTCCAATAAAATATCTTCTAAATAAAGTGTTTATTGAATTCATTTATCGACCCTATTCAAATATAAGTCCTACGACGTACTTATCTACTGTATGTAAATCATCAAATTGTATTTCATATTTTTTTAAATCACATCTTTCTAAGGGCCAAGGCACTAGTATGGTATTTGTTTCGAAAATTTGATAATATCGCCCGCTAACTACAGCTACACTCGGTATTTATACTGGCTATCTACAGATTACACGAATACAAAACACCACGACAATCATTTACCTCGAGTTCCGATGTAGAGCGGTTGTAAACCAATCTTTGGCATTGTATTCAATAAATGAATAAAACATCTTTTGCAATTCATAAATGGGAATACTAATAAAATACATTAATTGAAAGTCTTCGACTTTAAAGATTAGCAGCCTTCTTGTTTGCTTGTCTGTTGCGCACTCGGCCAGGTCACGTAACAAAAATAAATAAACTGTCAACTACGAAAAACAATCAGATCTACACTTAAATACAAAATAAATAGGGTATAGGACTGCGCGTGACCCTTCAGTGGTACTTGTTGTTCTCATGTGGATATTCGGGTTTTCCAAACGGACGACTTTTCACCTGAAAAAATGAGAAAATACTTGTTTAGAAATGTTAAATGTGTTTACATATAATATACAGTCACCAGCAAAATAATTATATCTCGATCAATATTTGCCTCAAAAATATCTGATACGTCACTCTTACTAGAGGCATTTGAGCGTGTCTTGCAATGACTTGGTCAAGATTTCTGCGTCACTGTGCAACATGTCACAGTGACGGTATCCAGGGTGTACTCAACCAAGGACTATCAGGTATGGTAGAAGGACTATCAGGTATGATAAAAGGGGTGATTTTAATTTTTTTTTTATGGTAGAAGGACTATCAGGTATGATAAAAGGGGTGATTTTAATTTTTTTTTAACAGTATTTATAAATTATTCAAATTATTTTTGAAATTTTTTATATTTTTTATAGTTTTATTATATATTTTTTTTTACTTTTTCATTTTGACCATTTAAAAAAGCTCATTCCTTATGCTGAACAGAATTCTATTGATACTCATCCCGACCGAATAAATAACAATATTTTTTCGCAGGACGGAACGAATTTGCGGGCGATGGTTAGTAAATGTTATAACGGGTGTATACCTGCGTTGTGCGTGTTGTGCGGGCGGGGCGCGCGGGGCGCGCGCGGCTGCAGCACGGACAGCACGAGGTCGGGCCGGTACTCGGGGCTGTTCACCGACGCTACCAGCTCGCCCTCGGCGCGCCGCTCACCCGGCAGCTCCACGGAGCGCGGCCGCCGCGCGTCCACCGGCGTCATCTTGGGGTTCACGTGCACGTCCTTGTGGATGTAGGGTTCCGGCGCGCTCACGGCTTCGATAGCCAGCGGCCTGCGTAAAGAGGGCGAGCGTAAAACCGCAACGGGCACGTCACGCGGTAGACTCGCCACGCTAGCAGGCGACGGGCTCCGCGTCGGCGCGGTCATCTCGGACTCGGACTCGGGCTCCTCCGTCGGTTCTATTTTAGCTTCCTCCACCTCCTCCTTCACCTCCGCGAGTTCGATCCCCTCGCCGGCCTTCTTCACGTATTTCGGCATCCGCAACGCCCAGTGTGCGCCCTGGTCGTCCGTAAAGGACGTGCCGACGGTGGGTTTTTTCCGCCTGTAGAACAACATGTAGGCGGTGTTGTTGACCAGCTCGGCGTATTCGGCGCCCTCGTCGACGGGCGTGACGCAGGAGTCGTCGAACTTGTACCAGCGAGAGTCGTAAGGGTTCCGGCAGGCGGCGGTGTAGTGGCCGGTCTCGAGGTCGTCGCCGTGGTGGTAGCAGACGGCGTACAGGTCGTAGGTGTTGTCGGGCGCGCGCGCGCGGCGCCGCGGGGAGCGCGGGGAGCGCGGCGCGCGCGCCGGGCCGGCGCCGCCGCGCCGCGCAACGTGCGGCGTCATGTCTAGATCGTTTAAGGGAAACTCCACCATAGTAGTCAGCTTTGTACTCGTTCGGCACTTGGCTTGTCTGTAAATAAAAGAATGTTGAACTGACTAGTTTATAGCTTAATTCAAATTAAAAATTTAATTTAATTTTTAATTTATATAGCCCAAATACGTATTGCGTAATAAACATCACAATATTTATAAAATCATACACTCACTGCCTAAATCTCTTCAGGTGAATTACTAAAATATCTGGTAGCGACCACAGCCCGAGTGTTTTCACAACTGGCATATACTTCTGGCATTCAGGACACCTGTGAAAAAAAAGGATATTTTAAAGAAAAAAAAAGGCATCCATCATACTAACACGTGATAAATGATAATGTAATGGGAAATGTTCCCCGTCGCGCACTCGTCGGCCCCGCGGCCCTGACGTGTAGTGAGCGGCGCACCTCCAGGCGTCCTCCTGCGCGAGCGGCTCCGCGCGCGTGTAGTGCGCGAGGCACGCGTGCAGCGTGAGCGGCGCCGCCGAGCCCGCCGCCGACACGTGCACCTCGCACGACTCCGCCGGGTCGCGGATTATGCTGGCACAACAAACAATTCTATGTTGCAGATGTTATGTCACCCCTGACTGTTGTAGATGTTATGAAAAACTAGGTCTGTACGTTTTCTTTTTCAAGTCAAAATATTTAAAAAAATAAGAAACGGAAACGTACAAACCTTGTTTTTAATAATAACTACAACATATAAAAAAATTGTGGAAAAGGGACTTGATTGTAGGAGTGAGATACGTTACCGCCCGGAGCAAAATTTGTATGGATTTTTTTGACAGCTACGCGTTTTCATCGTCGCCTCACAATCCTCCTACAGCCCAACCGATTTTTATCAAACCTAGCTAAGAACCACCAGTTACGGGGTTACCTGGCCTGAAGTTTAGGTTCTATAAACTCAGTCAAAACTGAATGTAAATGAATGAAAAATTCTATAATAAATATCCAAACATTCATATTTGTTTCTAACAGAATCTTAAAATAAACCATGATTATTTTTTTATAAATTTTTAGGGGCATGCATAAAAAACACAAATTTTGATTCTACTTTTACATCTAGGCATCAATTTATATGGAAAGTACATTTAAATATTCTTCATTAATATATGTAATAAATCATCAAAGGTTTTTTTTAAGTGAAAAATATGGAAATAAAGGCCAAAAAGCTAGTTTTTTTGCAGGAAAAATGTTAAACTTTGATAGCATTAATCTCGATAGTAGTATATATCTAGCATAAATCTCGATAGTGTATAAGAAACATTGAGATGGCAGCTAGTTTAGGACAGCAGTTTTAATGCAAATAGGTTTTAACAACAAGAGAAAGTGGAGAGCTTACAGATCGAAGGACGTTTGCGAAGGGTAGCGACTTAAAGTAGCTTTCTATTAAATAGCGCCTGAATCTGTCCATTTGGGAACTAGGATGCGACAGACAGACAGACAAAGGCGTTAAACTTATAACACCCCTCTTTTTGGGCTGGGGATTAAAAACAATTAACAATCTCCAAAGTACCTTATAGGTATAGGTAAATATTAATCCAAAGATATATTTATTTATCTTTTAATTTAAAAATGAATCATTTATCACAAGGGTACCCTAAAAATCGCGTAACGGCCACTATTTCATACACAAATGCTATTTCAGAAGTTGCTAGCTTGACAGAATTGACAGCATTTCATTTTTATCACCCTTGTATTTTACATAAAAAAACATTAAAAATAACAGAACACGTATTTTTTTTGTTTTCCAGAAACATATTGGTTTCTTATAAAAATGAATTTGAAGTAAAAGTAATTCTAAAAGAGCGTATGTGACATGATATTGCCTATGTTTTGAACCGGCGATTTAAAAAAACGTTTTGACAGAACCAATAAGAGTGCTATTGGCAAATTACGGATATTTTCACTTGAAGTCCGTCTTGTGCTTAATTCCCATAAACCAAGAGAGTTGAACAACAAATGAAGGGTTGAATAAGAAGGAGCTTTACTTATTTATTGTATGATATTTATTTATTTATTTATTCATTTATTCATTTATTTATGTAATTTATTTTAAATATTTTATCCGGTGTTTAACTGAGACATCTAAAAATATGTATTTGTTAAAAATATATCCTTACGTTAAACCAAAATTTAATATGCAATTTGGACTTCAAGATAGTCTGTTTTGACAACCGGAAATTGGACTATTCCTAAAACCTTTTTCTTTTTTCTCCCGTGCAGATCATGATTTGCAAGGAGCATATAGGCATATCAGTGACGTCATTCTTCCGGTCTGCACAAATTCCTTAATATTTACTGAACTACTGTACACTCGCGAACAAAAAAATCGACTCAAGCTGCACGTTTGGGTTTTCCGACCAATATATTTTGACCTATTCATAATATTTAAAAAAATGGTATCAAACGAAAGCTGATAATGTAACGATTACCCATTCAGCGCCACTGAAAAATAAGGCGTTGTTTATTAAATTAACTAGCGGCCCGCTAGCGGCTTCGCCCCCGCTGCAAATTTCTGACTGAAAAAATTGCTTAAGAATGTATTTCAATAAAAGCCTCAATTTTAGGAAACGATTTAAAGACCGAAAAAAAAAATTAAGTCGATTTAACCTAAATCTCATAAAAATATATCAATTAAATGAAGGTGTACTGTGTATGTGGCTCTAAGGCCTAATTGCCTTAGTCTTAAAAGAAGAAATTACTTTATGCACAAGAGCATAAAAACCCATTGTATGCAACCATCTCTCGACATAAAGAACAACTTTACGAGCATGAGAAGTCAAAAATATTTTTGGAATCCTGGCTCTTAATTATCCAAATGGTTTTGGATTTAGCACCAGTTGCAATTTTTAAATGTTGTCAATTATATGCATGCTCTTGTAATTAGATATTGTTCTTATTATTCTGCATTATTTACACGTCGTTAATGACATGAGAACTATTTCAGATATGAAAAATCACGCGTCATAGTGGTATTTAAGAATAAGTTGCAACATACCTGTCTCTATGAACAGGATCCCACAGCAGCTCTAACCGCAGATGTGGGTGTTTGTCGTGCGCGCAGAGGGCTTGCTCCACGTCGAGAGAAAACAACGGATGTGGTAACTGAAACAGTGAAATCAAAATTAACAGGTCATTCCAAATTAGTAACCATGATCGATAGAGCTGCACTGCACAAAATTGTTCCTGTCGAGATGAACACTAAAATTGAAAAATACAGTTTGTACGCCTGGTTCATCTCCTTCGTTTTGAGTAGGAAGGGTGTGAGTGTACCTCGGGCTGCAGGTAGGCGGGGTCGCGCGGGCGCAGCGCCTCGGCGACGCGCGCGCGGAAGATGTCGGCGCCCTGCGCGCCCTCCAGCACGCGCTCCGCCACCACCTGGCTCATCTCCTTCAGCATCAGCTTCTGCAGGTCGTCGTACGAGATCTCGCGCGGCACCTGCATCGCGTACGGGGACCCTGCGATATGCCATTATGGTTCATCTTAACTGATTAAGTAAATAATAATACTATACCCCATTTTAGTATAAATGATATCCAAATATTCGCTCGTCCAAATATAAGAGTTCGTCGACACTATAGAAACCCTCTCGCCCCGCAGTAATGGTAGGAACACACTGAGCCCACGTACGCAACGTATGCGATGCATTATGATATCTGGACTCTTGAATTTGTATGAATAGAAACAAACTTGTCATACGCAACGCCACAACTGTTGCGTTATTCTAGTCGGAAGTGAAATGACCACATGTGTCTATGGTCTAAATCTTTGCAATTTTTTTTTGCAATCACTATTTCGACAAAACCTTGCTGTGCGAAGAAAGATCCACTACGGTGACACTTTTATAAATTTTAAATGTTTTTCTGATCAGCGATGATGACCCAAGCCTAGAAGCCTATCATAAATTTTAGAATGCAGTTCCTGTACGTACACTGTATTGGGATGTGCATTTTTGATTATTTAGATCTATAAGAATTACCAAATCTTTCTCCTTCTAGTAAGTTAACCCAGAGGATGAGCAAGTAAGGCGTGGTGGGGGTTTGTAGCAGCGGCGGCGCCTCCACGCAGTACAGCGCGCCGAAGTCAATCCCCGCGGGCTCCCAGGCGGACCGCGCGTTACACCAGCCTGGTTGTAACATTTAATACCACGTTACAATATCTATAGGGTATCTAAATTCATTAAAAAAAAAACACATTAACAGCATATATGTAACCCCGTTCAATCGCAAAACCGTTATAAATATGAAACAAGATAGAAACATTGAAATAAAAACAAAATCCCGTCCCGACCATAATTAAATAATCAACAACAAAAATTGTTTCCCACACTTGGACCTTTGGATGGTCTTTTGAAGACTAATAACACGAAGCCATTTATAATTGCCAAGAGAAAGCTCATTCATTTGTCATCAATAAAGATTGATCACAATATAATAAGCTGTTTGTAAACAAAACAAAAACTATAACTAAATTCGACTTTGATGTTACTTACGTGTCGCGTATGTTAGCATATACAGTTAGTGATTAAAATATTGAGCATGTCAGAACCTTGTCATTATAATGTCCAGTTTAAACTTTATTAATGCAAGGCGTTAAAGTACTCGACATTTTCTTTGATATATTATACAAATGGATGACAAACAACTGACGTTATCACAGCAACTTGTGTATGTCAAATTTGTTCCGATTCATTGTTGTGTTAGCTTTACCACAACAACCAAAAACCCTAAAGTGGTTGTTTACCATTGAGGTATAATGTACTAACGTACTAGAGTCGCTATCTCAAACAAAAAGTGTGCGCTCATTTCCTACTGTCTGTGGCATCGCGCATGCGCGGTGGGGGTAATGCGCAGCTTAGGGTTCCAAAGATTACGCGAGCAATAGACGTGACATACCGTTCATTCTACATACTTGCAATTAATTAAGATATACACTGCGCCACAGTATAGTTAATATAGTATAAACTAGGCCAACTTTTCTAAAAAAATACTTACTCGTCAATTTAGGGCTACCGCGTGTGAATACGACGCTAGAGGCGCTAGTGTAGCGTGAGGTCTCCGAAGTCTCAAATATCACTGTTTGTGGGTGGACTACGCGGGTTAATTTTAATTTTATTTTGTTGTTGTTTCCGCCGGTCCCAAAACGATACCCATGAAGACTGTCAAAAAAGTCATGGCCGCCATCTTGAATTCCAAATTTGATATCATTTTTGAAATCTGCGTCCCCAAAAACTAAGAAAACGATACCTATGAAGACTTTTTCAAAAAACATTATAGCTGCCATTTTGAATTCCAAATTTGATATCATTTTCGAAATTGGTGTCCTCGAACGTTAGTACATTATACCTCAATGTTTTTTACCTGTATGTTTACATGAGGATGTGTAATAAAATAACGAATAACCACAAATAATAATTAAATTAGTGGCATAGTTAACTACCTGTCTCGTTGATTTCAGCCAAGATGATGTGATCACGATCAATGCCGGTGTCTGTGTGCAGCGTCGTCCGCAACTCCTCCATGGTGGAATTAGCCGCTAGCTCTACACCGATGCGCACTTGACGTGGTTGTTGGTTTACATAAACAACCTAGCAATAATGGATGCCTGTTATTTGCCATAACTTTTAATAACAGGGTTGAAGAATTATTGTGGTCGATGTCGTCTTCATAAATAAAACTATATATTTAGTACAATGACTTGTAATGTCTTAGCGGAAAAACTATAGAGAGAGCACAGAGCAAAATAGAGTGGCCATAGACATGTTCATTCTTAAGTAACAAATGGTGCGTTCAACCTAACACCCCCTTTAGAACGTAAACCCATTTTACTTAAACAAAACAAATGTTTTTCAAAAACTGTCCCCTTGGTCAAAATATCAGCCACCATATCACTGCCTTTAGTATACATAAAGTTTATATTGTTATTGCTTACATTATCTCTTAAGAAATGAAACCGTATATCTATATGCTTAGTCTTAGGCTTATAACAATCAGTCAATGCTAAAAATATTGCACTTTGGTTATCGCTATGAATAGGGAGAGGACTATCGACATGTTGCCCGAGTTCAAGTTGAAGCTGTCTAAGCCACAACGCTTCTTGGGTTGCAGATGCCATCGCCATGAACTCCGCCTCGGCGGTAGATAGAGCCACTGTTGGTTGTTTGCAGGAGATCCATGCTATGCCTCCATTCTGGAACAAAAAAATATAGCCGGTGCAGGATCTTCTGTCCTCAGGACTGCTCGCCCAATCTGCATCGCAGTATCCTTCTATTAGTTTGGAATCTTTCTTTCTGAAACATAAGGATAAGTCTTGTGTACCTTGAAGATATCTCAATATTCTCTTTATACCGAGCCAATGCTGATGCCCAGGGTTATTCGCATATTGGCTGAGTTTATTGACTGCAAATCCAATATCAGGCCTCGTAGTTTGTGCTAAATACAATAAGCAACCAATTGCTTGCCTATATGGATAGTCTTCAGACATTTCTCCTTCTTCTTTATTAAATTTAGCATTTACCTCTATTGGTGTTCTGACAGGTTTGCAATCTAGCATGCCGAAGCGTTCTAAAGTTTCCTTGATATATTTTTCCTGATCAAGCATTATTATTCCTGCATCACGGTTTCTGGTGATTGTTAAACCAATGAACTGCTTTGCCTCGCCCAAGTCTTTCATATGAAATTCACTCTTTAACTTTTGTTTTATTTCTGAGGTAACTTTCTCATCATTTGTGAATATCATAAGATCATCGACCCAGACTGCTACAAAGATCATTGTACTCAGCTGTACCTGATAATAAATGCAGGGGTCTATTTTAGATCTTGTTAGTCCAATTTTCTTAAGTACACTGTCCAATTTTACATTCCATTGCCTGCTGGCCTGCTTCAGTCCGTAAATAGATTTTTGTAAGAGACATACTTTAGTTCCTTCAGTGTATAATTCAGGTTGAATCATATAGATTTCGTTATCCAAATCTCCTTGTAGGAATGCTGTTATTGCGTCCATCTGATCTATTTGTAAGTTATACCTTGCAGCCAGAGCAATAAGATATCGAACTGAAGTATATCGTACAACAGGAGAGTAAATTTCGTCAAAATCTACGCCTCTCTTCTGAGCATAGCCCTTAACAACTAGTCTTGCTTTGTACTTACTCACTTCCCCCTTCTCATTGGTTTTAGTTTTAAAAACCCACTTACATGGAAGGGCTTTCTTTCCAGGTGGTAAATCTGTGAGTGTCCATGTCATGTTCTGTTGCAGGGATTGGAATTCTTCATCCATAGCTCTCTTCCAGTTGTTAGCGTTTTCTGAGGATAAAGCTTCCTTAACTGTCTCCGGGTCACTCAGACGTTTAGTTGTACAAAGATATGTAGATTTTGTGTTGTGACTATTGCTTCCAAGTTCCTTTCTTGGCCGAAGAGTAATGGTTCTCTTAGGTAAATTTTCTAAATGTTTTTCAGGAACATACTCATCTCCAATGTCTTCAGTGTCTGTCCGGTACTCATCAGAGCTCTCACTACTAGTCTTCAAATCTGTTTTGGATGTTTCTGTTGAATGCTCAGATTTCTGTTCTATAGCAGTCTCAGGTTCTGGAGTTAGTGATACACTGGTGGAGCTGTCAACATCACAAGGTAAGTGTATGTTTTTATTTTTTTTAACATTTTCTAAAAACACTACATCTCTACTTTTTATAATTCTTTTTGTTTCAGGGTCAATGAGGCGGTACCCTTTTGTGTTATCACAATAACCTATAAATAGCATTTTTCGTGACTTTGAATCCCATTTTTTTCGTTTTTCTTTGGGCACCTGAGCCATGACTTCGGAACCAAAGATTTTCATGTTAGATAAATCTGGTTTCTTTCCAGACCACATTTCCAGGGGAGTCTTTCCAATAGATGAAGTAGGCGAGCGGTTAATGACATATGCCGCAGTAGCAGTCGCCTCGGCCCAGTATGGTTTTGACAAGTTTGCATCTAAAAGCATGCACTTTGCTCGCTCCACTAATGTGCGGTTCATTCGCTCAGCAAGACCATTCTGCTGTGGTGAGTATGGAGTGCTGGTTTGGTGTTGTATGCCATATTGACTTAAATAATTATCAAATTCTTTATTACAATATTCTAATCCGTTATCAGTGCGAAGTATCTTTATTTTCTTATCAGACTCATTTTCTACTTTCTTGTGAAAATCTTTAAATGCATTTAGGACGCTGAGCTTGTCTTTTAAAAAATACACATGCACAAGTCTTGAATAGTCGTCTATGAATGTCAAGAAATATCTCATACCTCCTAGGGATGAAGTCTCCATAGGACCGCACAAGTCTGAATGTATCACCTCTAGCTGGTTTGATGCTCTGGAGCCGATATTGTTGAATGGTAGTCTGGTCTGTTTACCTTCTAGGCAGGTTGTGCAGGTAACTGGTACTTGAATCTTTTCTGAAGACAGTTTTACTCCATCAGTGCATTCGGGTAGTCTGTTTACATCTGAAAAGTTTAAATGTCCCATGCGTCGATGCCATAGTACAACATCATTTGAAAAATCATTATAAGTAAGATTTGCAGTTACTTCACGATAAGCATTCAATCTGTACAAATTGTTTACAAGTTTAGCAGCACATATAAAATCTCCTTTACTGTTGTATATGTCACAACTGTCATTATTGAAGCTAATTTTGCATCCATTTTTAACCATTGCGCTGACAGACAATAAATTAACAGCAAGATCAGGTATGTACAAAACATCTCTTACCTGTACTCTGTTCTGATTATTTCCATCATGCAATGTCAAATTAACCTTTCCTTTTGCTTTCACAGGCAGCGGGGTCTTGTTGGCTACAGTGATGCTTGAAATGGGAGGACTTTCGACATCATACATCCAGTCACAGCGATTTGACATGTTCATCGAAGCCCCGGAGTCAATGTACCACATGTCACGTTCAGTAGTTTCTGAAGAAGCTGAAAAAGCTGCTACAAAACTTTTATCTTCAGTCTGACTAGATGTCTTCTTCGGAGCACGGCAATGTTTGCCCAGATGTCCATATTTGTTGCAATTATAGCACCTCGGACCTTTAGGTTTAGTACTATGCTGTTGCTGTTGGGTTTTTTTGTGTGTATAAAATGCAGTAGTACTGGTATCTGAACTCTGAACTTCTTGTATAAGTTTAGTTTTTATTATATCGGCACTGATCTTAACACCTGAGCTCTCTATACCCATGATCATTGGCTTATACATCTCGGGTAAGCCTGCTAACATCAACGTTCCAAGCCATTCGTCATCAACATTGAAACCAATGTTACGAAGTTTGTGCGCCGTTGTCATAATTTTGTTCACATACTCTTCTACACTCTTGGATGAATCTAAAGTAGTCGTGATGAGGTCCTTTAATAATGCGACTTTTCTTGTTAACCCATTGTCATCAAAAGCTCGTTCTAGGTTCGTCCAGACTTCCAAAGCCGTTTTGGCATCTTGGATGTGTATATAATTGATTGCGTCCACCAATAAAATCAATTTTGACTTCGCCTTTAGGTCTTTGGCGGCATCGATTTTGTCGGGTTTATCATTTTTTATACACTGCCAAAGGTCTTCGTGCTCTAGGTAAGCCTTCACAGCGAACTTCCAATTAGAATAATTATCGCGTCCAACAAGCTTTGGAATGTGAAAAATATTATTAGACGCCATTTTTAATTTTCTTTTCTTCACTTAACCTCCAAATCGGTATGACGCCGGCCAGACAAAATTATCTTCGGATTTTACTAAATCTTCGGTGTTTTACATATTCCACACGAACCACGCTCTGCTACCATGAAGAATTATTGTGGTCGATGTCGTCTTCATAAATAAAACTATATATTTAGTAAAATGACTTGTAATGTCTTAGCGGAAAAACTATAGAGAGAGCACAGAGCAAAATAGAGTGGCCATAGACATGTTCATTCTTAAGTAACAAATGGTGCGTTCAACCTAACAAGGGTGGCCACTTTTTACAGCATTTGAATTTTGGTACCCTTCGAGGATTTTACATTTTTATCAAGACTAGTAACATATACTGTTTTATTAAATTCACCAATATTTTTATTTTTTATTTAGTAAATTGCAATTAATTTATAGTTTTCCGTAGTTTGGAATTAGTAGATGTTACAACGATGACTCATTTCAAGGTTGTTATTACACAGATGTTTGATTTTTGTCGTATAGGAGGAACCACAGTGCAGTGAACAAATGTATTTTTTTAATAAAATGTACTTAGTGAGTTTTTTTTCTCAATAGACGAAATGCAAGTTATAGTTTTAGTAAGTAATGTATTTTATCCCTGACCTTTTCCAAACTTTCCTGACCAGCGAATTTCCCTGACTTGTCCCGGTTTTCCCGATTTCCAGAAGGTGGCCACCCTGTAATAATCTACCTACCGACTGCTAATAACTATATTATAATAATGTGTTTTCTATTTTCTCAGTAAATTTTTTATCTCAAAGTAAGTATTTGTTGCTTTATTATAACAAAAATTCTCAGTAAATGTTACAGAAGAAAACTGCTTTAGTATATTCAATTGATATTAAGTAGAGCTAAAGAAAATTAAGTTCAAATTAATACCTATTATGTAATGCAAGCATGGCCATATTGGACTTACAACAGTTTTCAGACCTTTGTAATTTTGCAGTTTACTTTAAGCTTCTCTATTATCAGTCTAATACATTTATACAGTTAAATGACCAATAGGAAGAATTGTCCTCTCGTGGATATTATCGACAGATTCATGCCAGTTAAAATTAATATCACCCTTGTTGGCTACAGTAATGATGTACTTACAAAAAATATACATAAGTGGAAGTTTATGAAGATGCTTATACTTTTGGTGTTTATGACTCACTCTCACATGAGTGGCTGATCGGATTTGGATGACATTTGGGATGCTAATAGTCCTTGTCTTGGATTAGGACACACGGCACTATTTCCGGACAAGTTTGATAATTGTTTTCTGGGAAAATTTAGTAGTTTCCAGTATAATGTTAACATAAATGATTATGAGCAGCAGATTATGAAAGCGATTTAGACAGCAGAAAAAATCAAGTATATATGTAATAAAATGATAGTGGTCTTACATTAACAGGTAGCGGGGACTGTTGCGCAGCCGCCTGTCGCGGCGGGAGCTGCACACTTACGCAGTGGAACGGGTCGAACGTGCACGAAGTGCGCTCACACTGAACACATGTCAGGGCAGACCTGCAAACAAGACACGATTTTAAATTTTGTTTTTGCGTTCAGCAATTGTCTGTTAGGTTAGCCTAGTTGGCAGTGACCCTGCCTACGAAGCTAGCGGTCCCGGGTTCGAATCCCGGTATGGACAAATATCTGTGTGATGAGCGCGAGTATTTGTTCTTGAGTCATGGACGTTTTCTATATATTTAAGTATGTATTTCTCTACATAAGTATGTATATCGTTGCCTGGTACCCATAGTACAAGCCTAGAGCTTAGTTTGGGACTAGGTCAATTTGTGTGAGATTGTCCCTGATACTTAATTATTGATTTACTTATTTAGGTAGTCAGTCAGTCAGTAATGGAACAGTTTTAAAAGAAAAGATGTCTATGTATATACATTATTTACAGATCCTTATAGTATTAAAAAAAGCCGTGGTAGCCTAAGAGCGGTTTCGCACTACGTCCGATCCGTATCCGAGAATATCGGTCCGAAGTAGAAGTATTACTATTTGTATGAGAAATCGGATGACGGAATTCGGGTCTAGTGCGCAACCTCTCATACAAATAGAACTACTGCTACTTCGGACCGAACATTTCTCGGATACGGATCGGAGGCAGTGCGCAAACGCTCTAATGGTTTGACCTGCCAACTCTTAAGCAGAGGGTCGTGGGTTCGAACCCGGGCTCGCACCTCTAAGTTTTTCGGAATTTATGTGCGAAATATAATTTGTAAATTTACCATGAGCTTTTCGGTGAAGGAAAACATCGTGAGGAAACCTGCACACACCTGCAAAGCAATTTGACGGTGTGTGCGAAGTTCCCAATCCGCACTGGGCCCGCGTGGGAACTATAGCCCAAACCCTCTCATTGTGAGTGGGAGGCCTGTGCCCAGCAGTGGGACGTATATAGGCTGGATTATTATAATTTATTATTATAGTATTACAAAAGTAAACTTAACGCAACCCTAAAGGCATATCACTTTTAAAATGCTATTTTTATGTTAAAAAATATTATAAGTTACCTATATTGTGCTTGAAAAACTGCATGTACAAACGAATTGTTTCTCCTTGCATGATTGGCTAAGGTTTCTGCAGCAACCACTTCATCTGATTTACCAATAGTGTTCTGTAAAGAGCACAAATACAAATAAATACATAAGTTACGTAGCATTGATTAGCTCTAAAAACTCTCAAGTAATAACTAAACAGAGAAAAATATGTAAAATGTTACAACATACATCTTGTTAAACACCATCAATAAGCACCTAATAAAACTCAGAATAATATTTTTTTGCAATGCACTATCAAACATAAAGCAGCCTGTAAGTAGTATTACCTTAATAGTTTTATATTTCTTTTTAGTGGCAGTATTTAAGTCTTCGTGGACCTTATCCAGCAACCAGAAAAGGAACTCTTGGGCATCATGCTGACTATTGCCTCTATACTGCATACCATGCCTTTCTACAGCTCCCTGCAAAATATTGTACAAATCCATAAGACAACAGTATAATAATTTTCAAATCTATGGGTAAGTAAATAGAATCAAAGCCACCTCCTTAAATGAAACCTCTTTTATTGAAGAGTAATATACTTAGTGACTCTAAGACTCATATATTTAGATGTACATGATACAGAAATGTATTAGTTAACCCTTCCTATGCTTAGGTATTTAATATGTACACAGATAAAATGAAATGAAAATTTATTCTTAAAAAAGTATTTGGACCATTTCCTGTAATATTTTTAAATTATTTTTTTTTATATTTAAGTTAATTCTAAACAGACAAGAACTTGGAACTCTTAAACCTACTACTACATATGAGGGGTTTGGAATCCATAAAGCAAGAATTTACCTTAAAAGTAGTACTCATGTCAGGTGTATATCTACATGCCCACAGAGCTTTTAAAAGAGCTGCCAATTGTTCTGTTACTTCACCTTTTGTGCCATACTTTTTAGAGTTTATTTTATTTCTCTTCTGCAAGTCAACCTAAAAATATTTAAAATTACAATTATTAAGGAAACAATTATAGTGCATATCAGAATAGTTTATTATAACACCAGTAAAGCAGAAGTTACTTTTTACAAATAAAAATTTAAGGAACTTCAGTCTTATAATATATTTTAGTATTATTTTGATTCTTAACATAAAACAATTTCAAACAATTTTGATTTCTAAAGCTTCTAAAGGCAAAACTGCTTCTGTGTGCAGAAGTTTTTTTTTGCTATTCCCTCAGAAGCTGTACAGAAGCTGTACAGCTGTAAGATAAAAAGTTGCCTATATTATATTGGTCTCCAGGCAATAAACTATACTTATATAAATTTTCACCACCTAACCCAAGAAGACAAAAGAAACAAACAAACATTTATAATATTAGTAAGGACAAGTGTTTATTACTATCTTTTTAATGATTTAAACCAAACAGCAATAACATCCTATAACACCAAATTTCACATTGATCAGTTAAGGTAAAGATGAAACAAACAAACACACTTCTGCATTTAGAACTAGCAACCCACCCTCGCTTCATTTAGGTTAAGATCATTGACCTTCTATACACAAGGACTTCGCATCAGCGCGCAAAACGCGGGACAGCATGATAATAATTGTGCTTAATGGCAGTTTAAGCACACTTCTTGCCTTAGTCGTCTGTTGGTCGCAAAGCCGTAAGGATGCCGAAGTGGTCATCAAAAAGTGCCGAAATAATACCCTAACAACTAAAAAAAAATGAGGTGTGACTTACCACCGGTAAATTAATTTTATTTATGAAAGACACGCGAAAAAGTGTAAAAAATTTATTACAACCATTATTTTTCAATAAATATTGTTAATGATTGACAACTATTGACAAGTATTTATATCTTATAGCTTTGCCTGATTTTTTTAGCTTTCCCATACACGAGATTATGAGAGAGAATTGGCGCAAGTTAGTAGCAAGAGAAAGATCGGAAGTATTTTATTTACAAACCAAATCATTCAATGGTCATTTGCTCAGATCATTTTCTTAGATCTTAATGTATATTTCACTACTAAAGGATATAAGCGTTTAAAAAAGACAGCTGTTCCGCATATTGAAGTTAGTAGAGTAATATTACAACCCATCCCATCAGTTTGCCAGTCATCATACGCAGTCATCACAGCGTCATCTAGCAGTAAACCTGAGTAGGACGGATTGTATTAATAACAGTTACAGTAAAGTTTTCTTTTTTATAAATTATCAGCTGTACAATTTATTCAATTAATCAATATTTTAGTTTGGCGATAATTCTGGACCGAGTCTATCATATTTATGCGTAGCATACCAGAGGGTGATGCTGAAATATTATATAACTATGATAATAAAAAGGTATGTTAGCTATCAACATAATTATAATACCATAAATAATTCAAAATACATTCTTCAAGGTACATTTAAAAACATTATAAAACATCTCTCATAAGAAAAAAATTATTGTGAAAATTGACTGTGACAGACGGACAGACATTGAGTAAGCTTATAAGGGTTCAGTTTTTCCTCCTCAGAACCCTAAAATTAATACGTTTCTACTTCCTACATTCCGTTTCAAGAAAGTTGTTGGTTAAGAAAAGTAAAAATATAGCCTATGTTCCTCTGGAATAATGTACCTTTCAATTGGTGAAAGAATTTTTCAAATAGGTGCAGTGGTTCTGGAGATTATTATTAGGAAGGTTAAGGATTCAGTACTTACTTTGTAATGATCTAAAACAAAATATTCAGCAATAACATCAGTATGTGAAAGGCACTGCAAGACAGCATTCATGTAACAGGTGTTGCCATGATTTTTGATACCAGTGGCAGCAGGAGTAGCTCCAGGTGGCCAAGGAGGATCACCGCTACATGGCACTCGATCACCATTCATAACTGCTGGTGCAGATTTCACCTGTAAACCAATCAGTGTCAATCATCTACAAATAAAATTGCATAATTGCATTAAACCCTATTGGCATAATTTAAGTAAGTTCTAGCGACAAAATCGTAATGATACTACTGTGTGTCAAGTCAACATACCCCGGTAACATTTACAGTACTCATGTGTTGTGCTATTTTATGCAAAAATCGTTTCCATGATGGCCTTCTAAACAACTTCCTCTCGATCCCACTCTCATCCTTAGGGGACTCTGCATTGCAGGAACTAACACTTGCTTGTTTAGTGTCGCTATCGTTACACTTATTCTTGCTTGGATTAGGTTTAGGTGTACCAAAAGGGTTACGGGGTAACGTAAAAGTCCTCTTCAAACGGGATCCTTCCACCTGTTTTGGTGTCATATTATCCGTGACTTCGTTCATTAATTCACTTTCCGAACATGATTTTAAAACTGATGACAAATTATTAGTAGACATTATTGATAAAAAATAATTACGTGCAATAATAAAACAGTTTTAACCGAGAGAATAAGCAATAAACCATCGCATTGCAACAGAAATGTCAGTGAACGAACTGACTCAATTAAAATGACAAGAGCGCCATTTTGATTCGATGGAATGTATTGAACTATTGAATGAACGAAAAATGAAAAAAAAAAAAAGATCACAGGTAACGGCTGTTTGTGCACCACCCGCGTTTTTCCGATTCGGAGGGTCGATTTTTCTGCTCCGATCTAGAAGGAAACATTTATTCACAACAACGAACACAGTAAGAAATTAAAATAACATAAAGGTACACAGCAAAGTTGTCATGAAACGGTCCCAACTCAGCTTGTGTTGGGTGTAAAGCCAACGCTGGTCTTCCGTTGAGACCGCTCGGTGAGAACACGGAAGGTGACACAAAAAATACATTTACATTTCAAGTGACAGACAAAACACGAAACAGGATTAGCAAAAAAAGGAAAAGAAAAGAAAAACAACAAAAAGCAACATGCAGGTAGGTGATTGTGTACAGGCTTCCTAATTAGTAATTACAGATAGCGCAGATAGCTTATATACGCGTCAGAAAGTGACGGATGCTTTATCCACGTTTTGTCACGCGATAAACGCGACCATATTAGGCCCGCAGGCGGCAAACATTTCTTATCTGCCTGAGCGCACACGTAAAATAGGTACCCCTAAATTCCCTAATACCTATTTTACTATAATCTACCTTACTACAATCCTTAATATAATCTAACGGACCAAGTATGTAATTGTATGCAATAAAAATATTATTAGGAATTTTATAGATTTATTATACCTTAATTTATATAAAGGGATGTTTACAATAACAACATAACTAACATTTTTGGCGGATTTGAGTTATTGGTATCATTTTATAGATTTATTATACAAATATATAAAATTCCTAATAATATTTTTATTAGAATCATAAGGAAGTCTCTGCTGTACGGAACAGGATTATGTTTTCAAAAAGACGGGCGTTTTTCCGAGCCTTGATTATCAATATTAACATGATCCTCGTATCGCGACACTGTATCGATCGCCATACAGGATACTGCGATAAGGCCTGTTACATTATCAATATTATCACGCATGATATCATGATAATATTGATAATGTAATACCCCCAACGGCCACAAATCCAAATTAAATCGACACCACAACCGAACAAAGACGTTAACAAATGTCGAAATTAAGGCCAAAAACGTCGTCAGTCTATCAATAACATCAACAATAAAAAAATGTTTGTTACTTCTGAAACGTCAGAATGTGACACCTGTCGGAATTCCACGGAATTACTATGGACTGAACAAGGTGTAGTACCTAGGTACCAATAAGCTATGTCTACACCAGTGAGCTTTCACGTTCATCTCGCGTCTTCCTCTGACGTACGCTTCTGCAACCACAGCGCATTTAATAACGCATTCGCTCAAACTGGTTTCACAGCAGCGCATACCCGTAGCGCACGCTGATCCGTCACCGTTGGGTTGACGTGCAACATTTTGCAAATAAAATGGCGGAAGATAAAGTCAAAACATAGGATTTTATTGAAGTGTCAGTGTCGTATTGCATGCGCTTGACGCATGACGAATTGAAACCGCAAGTTGAACATGAAAGCGCACCGATGTAGACATAGCTTATGTTGGCTATTATTTGCCATGTAAAGCTGGCGATACACACTAGGGTGTACCTGACAGGTTTGCCTGTACAGTTCAACTTTACAGGTATACTCAAGCTGAGTAGGACACCTGCACAGTTGTGTCACATACACGCTCCGGTTTACCTGTTCCTAGTTGCGTTACGTTAAAGATCAAACCGCACTTCAGCGGCGCGGCGCGGCGCTGCGCGGCCTAATATTATTTCTACTAATTACTATGATTCCAACCGCACTACAGCGGCGCGGCGCGACAGAGTTGGGTCCGAGAGAATATTTTGCCGCGCCGCTGTATAGCCAGCGGCGTGACGCGGCAAAATATTCCGGTCAGTTCAAGTTCAACCACCGAGCGAGCAAGACGACGCACGAAGGATGAGGAAAAATTAATATCGGTAGTTAGTGGTTATCCGGAACTATGCGATTTGCAAAACGAACATTATAATATGAACCAAGTCAGAAAAAAAAATATTTGGGTGAAAATAAGTACATTATATAGATTGTACGAAAATCGTTTTTCTTATTTTTTTATTCATTAAATTAAAAATTATTTATTTACGGATCTCAGATCCATAGATTGTTAGTTACAAAAACCACTTATAAAACTACGTTAGTACATTAATATTAAAAAGTTTCAAGATCGTAAGACATGAAGGTCAGTGTATCGGCGGAGAATATCCGAATCCCACCTCCCTGCTATCATTTTCATATTGAATTTCGTATGAATGAATTGTGCGAGTGTTTTGTGCGTTTTGTTACACATTTCGCTGTGAAAAGAAAACAGCCTTCGTCCATCTCGAATGAAATCTTGCTTGCCACGCACTGGCCGAAAGTGCCGCGCCGCTCCGCTGCCGCGCCGCTACAGTGCGTTTAGGAGAGGCCGCGCCGCTCCGCTGCAGCGCCGCGCCGCGCCGCTGTAGTGCGGTTTGACCCTAAGCGCGTCACACACGGAGCTATAATATATATTTTGGTATATTAATATATATGGCAAGGCATCTTACGATATATTTTCTTATATTTTAGGTATATTTTCCGTACTAGTTGACGGAGTCCACACACGCAGCTATAATTTATATTAATATATATTATAGCTGCGTGTGTGGAGTCTGTTAACTAGTACGGAAAAGATATCGTAATATATTACGACCTACTGACCTATAATATATATTATAGCTCCATGTGTAACGCGCTTTAGACTGGTGTCATATGTCATGTCATATGTAATGTGTCGATAAATGGGATAAATTATTCATTATGAATACTCCGGAAATTATAAATAGAAGAGCTTTCCTGTATTTGGAGTGCGAGTTTGCGTCTCACATGATTCTGTGAATAACTTTGGAAATGGCAATGTTTTAATTGCTGAAAAGCATCGGAGTTCAACTAAATTTTAATATGGAAATACCTATGAGAGTAAATGAATGTGATGATTTCAATGGGAAAATATACTGTGTATACTTTATTGCCGTTCGAGCGAACGGAGATTTAAATTACTGCATGTAAGGTATTCTAATGTGTTTCTCCAGTCCCCAAGGTACGTAGCTGTGGCTTGCATTTGTAGTTTATTATTTAAATTTAGTTTATGAAATTAGTTATTAACTATTCTAAGCTGTGTGGACGGCATTTAGCTAAAACACCAATGATAGTCAATCAAACAGGCCTAAGTTTGCTATAAAATAGTACCAAATTGTTGCTTTCTCATAATAAAATTATAGATTTTTAAGTATAATTTTATTCCTGATTTATTTTCCTGTATAGTAAAAAAATCAATACTTTCCTAACCTTGACCTGTTTCATCACCTACCATCATTATTATCTAGGCAAAGTACTGAAAATAGACCAATCATGTCACATACTAATAAATTCATAGGTAAAGTTATTGAGGACAAGGAGAACAATAGGTACCTATGTATAATGTGAGTTTTTATGCCAACTCGGCAGATGTCAATCATAACATAACTTTGTAGGGTGAAAATATTAATGATACCCTGTTTATAAATAATCTGTCACAGAATTACAAATGTTCATATCATTAGCTCAAAATGAAAATATTATAATGTAATTGCTTTTGCCCTAGCAATGCTGTCTATATAGAAATTGTTTAAAAAAAAAAAAACAGTAAATAGGCCACACGGGCACTTTTACACGTCAAAATCTACCAGTGCTTCCCAAGTGGAGACCACTGCTGAGAAGAAGTGCTGCAAGAAACAATAATAATTAAAAGAGATAGTATACTGGTATACCTAAATACTGACTTATCTACACACTGCACTGGTACTTTATTAATATGATAGTATCTACTTGTTTGAGGATTTTTTTTTGACATTATGACACACTAAGATTTTTTAAAATATTTTTGTATGTATATGTAGTGGTCATTAGTGGCTTGTCATGATATTTTTTTTGTATGTGTACCTCCGCAACAAGTGTTAAAAAAATTAAAACAAAAATAAAACTACTTTTTTTTAAGGAAGTTTAAGAATGAACATCTGTAAAAATATGCATTATTAACCCCATTCTATTCTCCTCAATTCTGATTTTATTTGGTTACCCTCGCTTGCTTGCTTTAGCTAAAATAACAGTTTAAAAATTACTTTGATTTTTTAACATTTTCGTGAATAAATCTGAAACAAAATAAAATTGAAGACTGATAATAGGCATACAGTGTTCTGCCACTACTCCACCTAAAAGTATAACCAAATCCCTCGTGGGGGGCCCCTCTTATTAGCTTAGCCTGCTAAGTCGACCCTTTAAAATTAAATGATGATAATAATGTATTGTCAGGAGGTTCCTCCCTCTGCAGCCCTAACCACTGGTAGCTTGAGCCTTGCCCCGCTGCCGGCGGCAACCGTAGGTTAGGTTTTTTATATTGTTCATTTTTGTATTAGTAATGTTATTTATTGTACTCGAATATTTATTGTAAAAAACGTAACCTACTGTAAATAAAATAAAAGTCATATCGCCGATATCGCCTTAGTAAGCATAAACAGTTTATAGTAAACTAGCTTTCCGCTTCTTCGTTTGGAGAGTCAGTATTTTCGTTAAAAACTACAGATACAGTTATTTTTTATTTGTTAACAGTGGCTTATATACCAATTTCCACGTTTCTAACTTCAAAATTGACCAAACTCCCATACAAATTACCACAAACCATTACATCCCTTTAGAGGTAGTTTATCCGAAATCACCAAAAGTTTTTTTTTATTTTTTTAACAGTAGCCTATTGTAACGTGTTCATCCCGTTTACATGCACCTTGTTGTATTTTTAAACTGAAATAATTAAATATTTCACATAAATCTATGTTTGTTTTGGTTTCGCACTTTGACAGCCAGGTTCATCTGACAGCTGTCACAGATAAAGGTAAGTATTTTTGAGCTTGCATTGATCTGTTTTCGATCTTCTTCCATAGATTATTCCAGGCCTCTCGTTGAAATTGACATCTGTCGGAGGTTAAGTTGGTAGTTCGTATAGTATTAAATTGGCATCATGTTCCAATATTCGTTAGCATATATAATTTGTTTTTTTAAAAGGTTTCTGTGGATTTCCTATGGCAAGGTTTTATGCTCTTTCTCTTCGCTCTGAGACTCCATTAAGGATGGTCGATTTTTGAATCGAGCTTAATCGCTCGAAATTTCCAAACAATTTCATTTGTTTTCTTCTGACACACTCCAGAACATTTCCTGCGAATGTGAGCGCTGTTTATTTGGAAGCATCGTCGGATGCATTTCGTCGGCGTGTTCTTCAATATGGCCCGCCACAAATTTTAAGGAAAAAACGCTCCCTGAGCGTTTTTTTTTCAACTTTAATCTTCATGCGGTTTTCGTCGCTTTAACGTCGATCCTTCGGTGTCTCCAGGGATCGCATATTTTTCTACGTGTCGTCGTGCATCACGACCGGGAACTTTTCAACATGGCTTAATTTAACTTCTTTTCAATTTCTTCGTCCCTTTTAACATGACGTTAAACTGTAATTTATTATTTACCTTCTAATCGAATACTAGACTCTTAGTTGGGCTAGTAGGTCAATAACGTAACATAGGACTTTTTGCTACTTAGCTAAAACCTATTTGTTTTACTTTAAAACACCTTTAATTTAAACTTTCCACCTGCTATAGGTTAGGAAAACTTTAGTATTCAATTTGTTTAATTCTGGTTTAGTCCAGTATAATTTCACTTTAGCTTTTCACTTTATTTGTCCAGTTGTCATGACGTTAAACTGTAATTATACTATTTATTTACCTTCTGGTTGAATACTTGACTCTTAGATGGGCTAGTAGGTCAATAATTTAACTTCAGTTTTATTGCTATCAAGCAAAAACCTATTTATTTTGTTGAAGAATTCAAGCATACCTTTTTTACCTGCTTTGAGTTTGAAATACTTATTAAATTATTTTTTTCTTTAAAACTGGTTTAGCCCAGTTTAATTAAATTAATTTCCTTTAGTTTTCCACAGGCATATCCTGTAATGAACAATTTTTAATAAGGAAATTTAATTCAGTTTGTTTTGCACACCTTCTTACATCTTAGCGTGACAAGGTTCTATCTAAGGAGTAATCTTCTTATTCTTGGAGCTGTACTAGCTTTATTTGGTACAGCCTTCTTCTGTTTGATGCTTAATGCTTTGTTTAAGATCTATTTAAGTTATTAAGTAGAATAAGGTAACTTTAACTACTTATAAGTAAACTTAACACCTAACGTTTACATTCTGTACTAGTTAGTATTTAAATTTTTTCCAATAGAAGCAAGACTATTAGAAAATCTATCTTTTATTTAATTCTCTCCCTCCTTTGAGATTAAAAGGACATTCCTCCACTGAGGATCCGAGGTACTACTTTTTTATATTTAATATTTCTATCAATTAGTGTCCTGGCGCCCGAGATATTCTCATTTTGTTTCCTTTTTATAAATTTGGACATTAATTAAAACTCTATTAAATTTATTAAAAATTTTTTTTTTTAAAGTCTATAGTTTATGTTGGTTTGTCTCTCTGACATCTCACCATGGACTAAGATTGGTAAACATTTCATTAGCCATTTTTTTTAATCATTACACATCTCTCTCCCCCACTCACACATATATTTCTTAAAACATTACACTATATACCTACCAGTTTTCACGTTTCTTACTTCAAAAACGACCAAACTCACATTCAAATTTTAGCCCCCTATTTCATCCCCTTAGGGGTAGTTTATCCAAATTCGCTGAAAGTCTTTTTTTTATTCATTTGTTAACAATACCAATTTCCACTTTCTAACTTCAAAATTTACGAAACTCCCATACAGATTATCACTCCCCATTTCATCCCATTAGGGGTAGTTTATCCAAAATCGCCGAAAGTAAACCCTCAAGCGGTCCTGTATTTAAGTAACTTTATGGTTGAAGCGCGTAAAGTTTTTAAAGGAAGGTTGAAGTGGTGCCAGAACCATCAAGACTAAATAAAAATGGACTGGATTGCATCACTTCATTTAAAATCTGATTTTAAAAACATTTGGAAGGCCACCATTTAGTTGAACGCCAGGCCTGGTGTCCCCGTGAGTCGACGGCACCTCCGTGTGCTGCTATCGCTAACATATTTAAAGAACACTTTGCTGTACGGTCGCACCTTGGACCACCGCAGCGGGGGTTCGACTCTGAGACCCAGGGGGAAAAAGTGACTACAAGGTTTTTGTTAGCGATGTAAAGCACGCTATTAACCAAATGACTAGAGGAAAGTCACGGGGGCACGACGGTCTCAGCGTGGAACACCTGCGACATGCGGGTCCCCACCTTGCGCCGATACTCGCGGTATTGTTCATCCTCGGCCTACGAGTAAGTCATTCGTACCTGCCTCCTGATTTGGTTAAAGCTCTGGTGGTGCCTGTTGTCAAATGCAAAACAGGGGATGTATCTGACAAGTCAAACTATCTCATTGGCGACCATAGTTGCGAAGGTTCTTGACAGTGTGCTCAACTCGTTTTTGTTTAGGCATGTAAAGTTGCATGACGCTCAGTACGGGTTTCGTATGGGGTTGTCAACAGAGGCTGCCATTCTTACATTGAAGCACACTGTCAAGTATTATACCGATAGAGAGACGCCAATTTACGCTTGCTTTTTGGATTTTTCGAAGGCTTGTGACATGGTCTGCTATGACATCCTCTGGCAAAAAATGGGACAGTCCGGGCTACCGTCGGAGCTAACCCCACTCTTCAGGTATTGGTACCTAAATCAAGAAAACCGCATGAGGCAGGGTGGGGTCAGCTCACCCTTGCTGTTCTGCCTATACGTGGATGCACTGATTGAGCGACTCAGCAGAATGCATGTCGGCTGATTTATTGACCGTTTTTGTGTGAATAACGTCAGCTACGAGGACGACACATGGTTCTACTGGCTCCCTCCATCGGCGCGCTAAGGATGTTGTTGGCAACCTGCGAGTCATACGCCGCTGCTCATGGTCTGACGTATAATGCTAATAAAACAGAATACATGGTTTTTAAGGTTGGAACCAAGTGTCCAACGTTCGTACCACCTCTAATTTTAAATGGAGTCTCTCTTAAAAGGGTGGACCAAATAATGGGTTTAAATATCTTATGGACACTGGGTAACGGATGACCTTTAGGACGACATGGATCTAGACAGGAAGCGCAGGGCATTGTCAGTCCGGGCGAATATGCTGGCCCGCAGATTTGCGCGATGTACAGATGAAGTCAAAATAACGCTTTTTAAAGCATACTGTACATCACTGTACTCGGTAAGTCTGTGGGTCAGATATACCCAGAAGGCGTGCAATGCTTTGCGCGTCCAGTATAACAATGCGTTCAGGACGCTGTAGCGGCTCTCGCGTTTTTGTAGTGCCTCAGCAATGTTCGTCGAGGCACGCACAGACGGGTTGGACGCCATCTGGCGCAAAAAACTGCCTCATTGCTAAATAGAGTGCGTAGGAGCTGTAACATCATCCTGAAAATGATAGCTGACAAGTTTGACAATCCTCTAATTTGGATAATGATTCAGAGGACGAAGTCATTAAATATTAAGTATTAACGTAGCTCAAGTCATACTAACAATTATGGATCCCTGTTGTCTGAATTGAATAAACGAATTGAATTGAATTGAAAGTTATTTTTTCATTTGTTAACAGTTGCCTATTAGTATACCAATTTTTTTACTTTACTTGAAAAACGACCAAACACCTAATCTCATTGCTAGCGTCAATCACTTACGACTAAGGAATTCCGGTGGTCACCTCTGGTCTTCGTCATCAGTACCTCTTCACCAAGAGGTGCTTGAGGTCTTGCAGGTAATATCAAAATCGCTGTATGTGTGCCTATAACTTTTGAGGAGTTCCCTCGATTCCTCATAGATTCCATCATCAGATTCTGACTTGGTGACAATGGAACCACCTTGAAACCCTCGGACCCTTTCAATCAAAAAAAATATTTTCAAAATCGGTTCACAATCGACGGAGTAATATAAGCAAACATACAAAAAAAGCAACACAGTCGAATTGAGAACCTCCTTTTTTGAAGACGGTTAAAAAAGGAACCCTTATGGTGAGACTTCGTTGTCCGCCTGTCTCAATCTGCACATTATACAAAACTATTTTTATTATAATTTTCCGTGACGTTATTTTTGATTTATAACCAAAAATGTTCAAAAAATTACTGTTCCCTTTATAATTTTCGAGAAAATGACAAAAATCTTTAAAGATCTTTACTAAAATTTAGGCAAGTCAAAATACACCTTATTGCATACAATTAAAGTACATAAAAAGGTATTTTATTTTATTTTATTTATATTTATGGAGTACCTACGTAAGTAGTAGTATATTTTTGAAGTACGGACTTAAATACGGAACCCTCGGTGCGCGACTCCGACTCGCACTTGACCGGTTTTTTTTTTGTTAACGGTTGCCTATATAACAATTTCCACGTTTCTAACTTCAAAAATGACTTCCTTACAATCTTCTACCCTCCTTTTAACCCTTTGGGGTTGAATTTCGAAACATCCCACGGTGCGCGGTGCCGCGCTTGTGCGCAGGGTGCGAGCCAGTCCCATCGCCGTCCTGGCCATGATAGCTGACAGAGTGGACGGCCTTTACATGCGCCACTGCGGCGACAGGCACGTTAAAGTTAGGTAGTATCATTTAATTTTTATGACATTGATTTTTATTTTTTATTTTTTATTTATTTGACATTGGTATATTTAATTTGATTTTATTTATTTATTGTGGATATTGTTATGAGTGTTATTACTTGAAATAAATGATTTAATTAATTATTTAATGGATTTTTGAAAATTCGTCTGCTTTAACCTGGAATCGAACTGGTTGAATATGACAAAACCATGAAGTCGCGTTTTATGATACAGATCGAAAGGGTACCTAATTGATAGTGATAATTTATATCTATAACACATACACCTTTTAACTAAATAGAGACCGTGAAAAAAAGAAAAAAAAAAGTAAAACCTTATGTTTATCAGTTTAGTTGCGATTATTAATGCTATTTATTTATTACGATACGAGTACAATTGACTCCTTAGATTAGAAAATTGTATTAGTTGCTGCATAGATAGGTAATTTGAAAATGGAACATTAGAATGAGCTGTTTTTGTTATAAAAGTTTTCATTATCTGATTCCGCTCATGTCGTAAATTCCAACTAATATAATAAATGCGAATGTACTCTGTCTGTCTGTCACCTTTTCACGCTTAAACCGCTGAACCGATTTAGATGAAATTTGGTACGGAGATAGTTTGAGTCCCGGGAAAGGACATAAGATACTTTTTATCCCGGAAATCATCCCTCGAGGGAGTGAAAAGGGGGGTGGAAGTTTGTATGGGGAATCAATAATTTCTTAAGTAAGGTATATACGATTTAGTATGGAGATAGTTTGAGTCCCGGGGAAGGACATAGGATACTTTTATTCCGGAAAATTGGAGTTCCCGAGGGAGCAGCGACAAACGACTTCTACGTGGACGTAGTCGAGGGCAAAAACTAGTTTATAATAAATTGATCCATTATCTCGTCGCCAAGTTGTAGTACTTACATATGTACATACCTAGTTGGTTTTATGTACATTAATGTCAACTTTATGCGTGTGCTACACGGTTTTAATCCACAGTTTAAAATAGACAGTGGTTTTAAACCAAATTTCGTATGACCTTTAAGCGCCCGTGGCAGACAGGCGTGCGCTTCAAACAAATGGGCTTGTTTGAAACCGTGTAGCGGCTCGCGTCTACCAAGGTGACCTTGGTTTAAAACCGTGTGGCACACGCTTGGGAATTGGGATCTGATTTTCTTACCTCAAAATATTCGTACACTTTATAAACAACTTGTTTAGTTTGAGCCCTAATCGGAGCGCTAGACCTGTAGCATATGCGATGAATTTTATTTTCTCGAACATTATAATACTCTTAGGTAGTACGAGTAACATAAAAGATAGGAGGGTTTGTCTCCCTTGCCTATATGCGGCGAGTGTGTAAATCGGTAAATCCGGGATAAGAAATTAGAGTAGGTACAAAAAATTGTCTCTACGGAGATGGCGTGCAAAATGCCTGCACCACCTTTGCTATTCCATTTATACAGGCGTTATGGAAAATGGTTCACAATAATTTTTATATTAATTGTAGAGTTTAAATAAATATAAATTAATACGAAAATAAGATTAACCAATTTCTTATTTAACCAACTCTCTCTGGAAGAAACCCAAAGGTTTCATCCTCCTAATACTAACTCTTCATTATATCAGCCGAAAGACGTCTACTGCTGGACATAGGCCTTCCCCAAGGATCTTCACGACGACCGGTTTTGTGCTACTCGCATCCATCGGCTTCCCGCGATCTTCACCAGATCGTCGGTCCATCTTGTGGAAGGCCTGCCAATACTTCGCCTTCCAGTCCGCGGCCGCCACTCTAGAACCTTTCCGCCCCAACGGGCTTCGGTTCTACGAGCAATGTGCCCCGCCCAATGCCACTTAAGGTTCGCAATTCGCTGGGCTATGTCGGTGATTTTGGTTCTTTTACGGATTTCCTCATTTCTCATTCGATCTCGCAGAGATACGCCGAGCATAGCCCTTTCCATCGCCCTTTGGGTGACCTTGAGCTTTCTTATGAGGCCCATTGTAAAGGACCACGTCTCTGTTCCATAATTAATCACTGGCAATACACACTGATCAAAGACTTTTACTCTCTTACTAGTAATATATACCTATGCGATGGCTCAACCGATTGACGTAAAATTTGGTATAATAGTTTATAAAGCCCGGAGACGGACATGGGTATATTAATAATTATTTTTTTCAACGTTTACTTACAGCTATTTTTAGTAAAATCTTAAAAACTATAGTAAATACATTTAAATAAACATTACCTATTTTTACATTGTATTATGGTTACTTCGTTAATTTGTGACAGGGATCCCACTTTGGGTATAGGCCTCCTCCAGTTCGGTCCATTTTTAGGGTTCTGTACCAAAATGGTAAAAAAGGAACCCTTATCGTTACTTCGTTGTCTGTCTGTCTGTATATATGTCACAGCAGTTTTTCGATAAACGACTTCTACGCGGACTCCCCATAGTCGGGCAAAAGCTATTTAGTACATACCTATTATAAAAAAGTATATTGTACACATTCCAAATGTTTATGACGACAAGTGAATAATTTACTGGTTGTCGCAAACAGTAAGTACCTACGTTAATTCGTTGGATTGTAGAAATATAAATAGTTTATTGCATGTCACATTACAGGTTACAGGTGGTATATAATAATCAGGTATACATGTGACGCCCTGCAAGGGCGCTAAAACTAGATATTTAATACTACGGTTGCTTACAACACAACCATTTATTTTTATACAAACACAAAATATAGGTAACCTTAACAGAAGTTGAGGGTTTAGTCACTTTTCAGTACTTAGGAGGACAATAAATTTTTCCCAATAGAATGAGATTGGGTAGCTAAAAAAAATACGTGATGGTTATTTTAGACTACTCTCTAATATATATCAAAATACATCAAATCGGAGCCGGACAGTTGGGTACCTTTCCTTGTACAGTTAGCATCAAATAGATAGGAGCAGGCAAAGTGGCCAAATATATCGCAACACATCTTTATTACTATAGGAATAAGTATGTGTTGCGATATATTTGGCGATTATGGCTGCTCCTAACTATTTGATGCTGACTGTAAGTAAACTTTATTGGTTCTTGAGTTATGACTAACTGTTGAGTTTCTTGCGGCGCTTCTTCTCAGCAGTGGTCTCCTCTTGGGAAGCGCTGGTAGATTTTGACGTGTAAAAGTGTCCGTGCGGCCTAATTACTGAATAAATATCTTTTATCTTTTTTTTTAACGACTAAAATGTTTATAGCTACTGAAAGACTAAATAGAAAACTACCTACATAAACTCACGGTTTTTGGAGATAGTTTCCCTACACTGAGTGAGTTATAAACGACTATTTTATAATAATAATAATAATGTAAATATACATATAAAACAAAGTCGGGCTAGTTACACCATTTATAAGTCAGTTTGTATACGGTTCGACCAATTTTTATGAAATTTGGCACACAGATAGTTTATTACCTGGATTAACACATAGAATACTTTTTATCCCGGAATTATATATAGTTCCCGAGGGAACGCGGACGGAGTAGCGGGGAAAAGCTAGTGAACGACTAAAATGTTTGTAGCTACTAAAAAACTAAATAGAAAACTATATAAACTTACGGTTTTAACCGACTTAAAAAAGGAGGTGGTTCTATGTTTGGCTGTATGTATGTTATGTACAGTCAAGGGCATAAATATATCTACGTTCCCAAGATCTCAAAAATATCTATACACCTTTATGCGACTGGCAATAAGGTCCATGTATACATATATTTGACGCGATGGCTGTATATATATTAATGCCCTTGACTGTACCTACTATGTTCACCGATTTCTCCGTCAATTGTGGACCTATCTAGAAAATTATTTTTTGTTTGAAAAGGTATAATCTCGAGGGGGTCCCATTGTCACTAAGTCAGAATCTGATGATGATATGATATAGAGCGATTTTGGTATTTCCTGTAAGACCTTAAGAATTTGCGTTCTAAAAGCACCTCTTGGTGAAGAGGAACTGATGATGAAGACTAGAGATGACCACAGGAACTCCTTAGTCGTAAGTGATTGACGCCAGCAATGAGATTTTTTTATTAAGAATATAAAGCTACTTTTATACTTATTATAATGCATGTGGTGAAGTGCAACTGATGGTGAAGTACCGGAAGAACTCCTCATTGATTAACACATGCCCTGCATCTTGGACAGCGACATTTGGTTAAGGGTGATGAGAAATTGGTATTAGGCTATTGTTTCTTAATGTGATGTATATGTACTTTAGTTTATTAGGTGCATCACTAAAAAGCGAAAAGAAAAACATTTAACAAAAAACTAAAACCGTCAAAAGCCAACTGAAAAGGATTAAATAAAGACCGGCCTCCTAGAAATTGCCTATATAGTGCCGAATAGGTACATTAAATATATCGCAGTCGGTGGCAAGAATCATGTCATTGCTATTGTGTATACCTATTTGACACCGGCTTGGATATACCTATTAGGCAATAAATAGGGAATTCCTGGGAGGCCGGTCTTTATTTAACCCTTTTCATTTGGTTTTTGAAGACGGTTTTATTTTTTTAGGTGATAGTTGCCCTACACTGATCTAATGTATTTATTTATTGACATATTGATATTAATGTAGCTACTCATGTGTTGTTTTTTGAAGGTACCGAAGAAAATGAGCGCTTTACAAAAGTTAAGGCTACTAATTTGGAAGAATTTCCTTTTACAAAAGAGACACAAATATCAAACAATGTTTGAAATAGCTTCGCCAGTGATATTTTCCCTATTTTTGATTTTAATAAGATGTCTCGTGGATCCTGTAGCACAACCACCTAATTCATATGCCGCATTCTCGCCAACATTTTACAACGTCAGCGGCAAAATTGAGTAAGTTGAAGACATTAAGTTTTTGTTATCATTTATTTTAACTTGGGGCAGATATTGAGAATGATGAATATGATGATATTGCATCAGCGACATGTTTAGTTATGATGTTTCTGTCAAGCTGCAAATATTCGCCACGTAGACATGGCTTACCATAACTACAGCAAACCCTGTATAAAATGAATTTCCTTTTTATTTAAATCCAAAATAAGCGAGATTCCGTGCCGTTCAGTATACAAAGACTTGATTGCAACTTGTCTTGTTATGCATCGACTTGTACCAGTTTTGGTGTCTACCCTGTGTAGGTGCTACACCACTAGGTACTCGTATCTCACGCGGTTATCAGTAAAACTGCAAGAGTACAGTCGCAGAATGAAAACAATAATAACGTATCAATACGTTAGACGGTCATCATCAGCAGTTTCGAGTTCGTAATAAAAACACTATAATTTGACAGGAAAATATTTAATAAGTAAAAGTACCTAAAGAAAAAATATTGCATGTTTTTCGTGCAGGGAAATAGTATCTACCTCCCTAGTAGCATCAATCATTTTATTGACATAGGCAAATGTTTTATTTAGCATGAATGTTAATGTGAAAGAGAAAGGCACATTGGCATTCTCTCCCGAGGGGCCTTTACCGAGGAAGGCTTTAGAGGAGGCTCTGCAATTGGTGGCATTGGACAATCTCAGTGGAATTCTAGCCCTTCTATTTGACCCTTCTCTCTTGCCAACACCCAAAGGTTACAAGAATGCAAAAGAAATGGAGGTTGAACTCAGTCGTCCAGATGCTATGAAATTAATTCTTGTTGGCGTACAATTTGATGATAATATGGCAAGTAAGTAATTACATTATTGCGTAATACATATAATGCAAATACGAAGTTTCATTGAGCATACGTTGTCAAGAAGTTTTTATATTACTCTGAAACTCCAACTAGCTCAATTGATTCAATTGATCAACTTTTTGTTGTTATTACAGACGCATCTAAGTGGCCAGATCACGTTGTAATTACTATAAGGTTCCCTGCAACTATGAGGACGCCTATGGTCGACAATCCTATAAAACTAAGTTGGAGAACGAATCTTTTATTTCCAGTATTTCCTAAACCGGGTCCTCGAGAGCCCGAAGACATGTACGGCGGCAAATTACCAGGTGCTATAATTGATAACTATTAAATAGATAAAAACTCCCGACAAAGTGGGGACCCTTACTTTCAGAGCTCATGAATAAAAAAATAATAGAAATTATTTATCCATTCTCTAGGAGTAGGCACAGTTTTTACATTGGTGGGTGTCCCTTTTAAAGTAAATAAATACATTTTTTGAACACTCCGGTGCCATATTTATGTCCTTGACGTTGTAATCCATAAGGGATTATAAAATTCTACTTTTCCAATCTCAATTGTAGATTCACGACGCATCACAATAAAAACGCAAATTCGGAACCGCGGCGTGTGCAGCGGGTCTTTGTTGTTTACTGGAGGTATAGACTTCTATACCTACTTTCAGTAGGTCAGCGACCAGCGTACACGCACCGCCATTCCGAATTAGCGGCCTAAAAGTTATTTTAATTAGGATCATCCAATATTGGATGTCTTAAACACCCGATAAAAGCTTTTATCGGGTGTTTAATAACACCGAAGAAGTGAAACTTGTAAAATTACTGAAAGTCGAATTCCGAAATTATAGGCATTCGAATTCACAAAGTTTTTAGAATGTTTCTCAACGCTGCCACTTAGCAATGTGGCTTCACACGATAGGGAATATGCATGCAATTGTTTTGTTGCTTTATTAACCTCTTCCACGCCATTGACGGATATATCCGCACCACTGGTTCAACGCCAACGACGGATATATATATAATATAGACCTGAGTAGCTATGGCGCAAGGTTGATATTAACTCTAGTTTTTAACTGTCATTAGCGTGTGAGAGACGACCTTTTGTTTTTGACATGCCGTTAAAAAGGTTACAAACAGTAGAGAAAAAATATTTTTTTAATAACTATAAAAATAACCAAGATATAAGCCATTAAATATTTGTTTCTATCTCTTTCTAGCTAAACAGAATTTAACATGAAGTTTATAAATATGGCCGTAGTGCTCGCTGACGTCACAATACATGTCGAATTTCTTTGTCTAATTTGTAGTTTTAAATGCTTATACTATCCGTATTTTTGGGCGATTATATTTAAATTTCACTTTTTGCCATCTCTTTTACGGTGTTTTGATATTAAGTCAAGAAACGCGATAAAAAAATTTCATGCATTTGCATAAATGCACGTGATATAAAATAGTTTAATTTGGGGATTGAAAACCTATGTGTAAACAAAAATCTAAATAAAAATGGCGTTAATCTACCTATCTGTTTACAGGATATTCTCCAGAAATGTTTCTAGCAGTACAACATGCGGTATCTCACTCTGTTATAAAGGCCAAGTTGGGAGAGGTCGTCGAGACTCGGGTGTTAATGCAGAGATTTCCTCAACTAGCCTACAGAGAAGATAAACTGTTGATCGCCCTCGAAAGATTTATCTCCATGATTATTATGATGTGCTTTGCTTACACGTTTGTAAACACTGTGAGAGTCGTGACGTATGAAAAGGAGCTTCAACTAAAGGTAAATTAGTCTATAGCTTGACAAAAAATTGTTTGGAAAAATGAGGGCGATTTTCGGAGTGAAATTGGCAACCACTTTACGTTTGTTTTTGTTGGTTTTTTCATTAGTAGGCGATTCATCGGAGCTCTAATCTTCGATGTCCGGGGACTTATTTCTATAAAATATATAAGTACATATTTAATATAAATGGCCCGCAATTTTTTTTCATACATTTGATTTCATCAACAAATAAGCAAATACATTTATTCTTTGGTGTACGAAAGCCAACGGTCATTCATAAATTCATAATTCTCAATTAACCAGGCGGTCACTCATAATATCAACAATTTTAGCCAGCGGTCACGCATAATACTCATTTAACCGATAATTCGTAGTCCTCATTCGACCAACTTTATGAAAACTGTTTTGAAAATTTTTGAATATATACGATATTTTGAATATAAAACTAATATAACTTATTATACCTATGTAGGTAGGTATAGTTTCAATGCTAAATGAAGTAATCAAAAAATAAACAAAGTGGTTGAACATACAAACTTTTTGGTGGGATGTATAGCTTGGAACAACAGTAAATAAAAAAAACTGGAAGAGTAAAAAAGAGTAAAAAAGCACTAGTGCGAAATGGTGTGAAATATCCAACTTTCCGCACGATATCAATACAGCTACAAAAAGTAAAAAGGACTAGTGCGAAAGATCCAACTTTCCGCGCGAAGTACAGCTACAAAAGTACCACTTTTTAAGTAACTGTATAAAAAATATTTCTAACTGTTATTCCAAGCTATACATCCAACCAAAGAGTTTGTATGTTAAACCACTTCATTTATTGTATTAAAAAACGTCGTTTGATACACGTGCGGAATTTTCATTTTCACTCATCCCGAGTCTTGTCCCTCGCTTTCATCTCGAGCCAAGACACCTCGGGACTCGTGTAAAATGACATACTTTCCGCACTTGCGTCAAAATGTACTAAATAATTCGTTTTCCGGATTCTGAATCTTTTTCACCAGGAAACGATGATGATAATGGGGTTGCCGTCGTGGCTGCACTGGCTGGCATGGTTCATCAAACAATTTTCATTTCTCTTGATTTCCGCCGTCTTAATGGCGATTTTGTTTAAGGTAAATTTCATTTAACTATAATTTTGAATGCATAATAAGTAATTTAAGTATTAACATACATCGACCGTAACAATTTTGTTTGTTTCTAGATCCCATTTAATGCCACATCATCTGGAGAAAAATTTTCAGTGCTCACATTCACGCCCTTCTCGGTGCTTTTTTTTTTCATGATGCTATTTATAATGGTTTCGTTGGCATTTTGTTTTATGGTCAGCGTGTTTTTCACTAGAGGTAAAATGCACATGATACGTTAAATACTCGTAGCTTAGAATGGCCTTATATTTAATGACAAATTCGCTTAATCGATAAACCTTGATGTGTGTCGCTACAGGCACTCGGCTGATTATACGGTGTACGTCTGTTGCAGCAAACACTGCTGCCGCGTTCATGGGGCTGGCTTGGTTCGCCACGTACTCTGTCTTTATGCTGACTCAAGTAGTTTATGAGGATATCTCTCTCGCTACCAAAGTTACTTTGTGTTTAATATCGAATGCGGCTATGGGTTTTGCCTTTCAAATGCTTGTCATTTGTGAGGGAAATTCTAAAGGTAATGAATTGATTCACTAGATACAGCATAATCGCATTTTACACGTACATCTCATACCAGATTTTAAATTAATCGTTTTTTCCTTATGAGCCATTCCATTACCTTTTCCCTTTTATTTAATATTTTTATCATCCAGGTTTACAATGGGGCGAATTTTTCGAACCCATATCGTACCACGACGACTTTATGCCCGGCCAGGTGGTTGCAATGATGATATTCGACACGATCCTGTACATGCTTATCGCGATGTATGTGGAGAAGATAAGGCCGGGCTTGTACGGCGTGCCATTGTCGTGGTACTTTCCTTTTACTAGAACCTTTTGGACATCGGAAAAAGTGAAAGTTGCTGGTAAATACATAATCTGTCAAATTCTGACTTGAACTATCGTCATGTTTAATTTTAATTAACGTCACCTCAAAATGCAATGAAACGCTAATTTATTTCATCTCGGACTAATATTACTTCAGACATTAAATAATGAAGGCAATGAGGGCAAATATCTTATAAGAGTTTTATCTTTATTATAGATATCAGTGATGCAAAGACAATCGCTGACGAAGGATACCAAGAAGCGTTATTAAAAGTTATACATGATGAAGAGCCCCAAGGCGTTGCTATGAGTGTCAATATACAAGTAAGCAATTTTTGATCGCAAGAACTCGCACGCCACTTCTTCCTAAAAGTAACCCAAATTCGTTATGTGCACATTATTTAACACTCACAGCGCAGAGTAGTCCGATATTGACTTCGAAGTCCGATATTAACTTCGAAAATGTTACACAGAATCGATTGACCTACCGCTTTTGTGGCTTTATTACGAAATAAACATTGGAATCCCATATCAATTTAGTGAAATTAAGTGAGCTACTAATGTATAATTGAGTAACGTGTAGAGAACGCTGACTGTAAATTAGGTTATAACGTATACTAATGTCCTTGTACTTAAGGTTTTAGTTCTTGTCCAAATTACCCACTTTAATGGTCACTTCTAAAAAAATTGTTTCAGAATCTGACAAAAATATACAAAGGAACCAAAAAATCAGTAGACAATTTAAACTTGAGAATGTATGAAAATGAAATTACGGTATTGCTTGGCCATAATGGAGCAGGAAAAACTACTACGATATCTATGTTAACAGGTAAACTTGTAACAGATATTACGTGTACCTAACCATATATATGTATGTGTACCCTTAATGTCCTCATTGTTAGTAATGTGATTTCTTGAATGGCGTTCTACGAACTTTACAGGCGCCCTATGACGTCTCAATAAAATTTCACCAACTTTTAACACAATGTCAAATTTTACTTTAAAGTGTGACTCGATATCGATCTATTTTGTCTGATTTGACCACAACAGCAATTGTATGCTAGCCAACTACGGAAGTCTTTTGTTGTTTGTTTCTTTAGGCACAATTCCACCGACCTCAGGCACGGCCACAATAAACGGCCACGACATCGTGAAAAAAACAAAACTCGCCCGGAAGTCAATAGGCATCTGCCCGCAGCATAACGTACTGTTCCCAGATCTTACCGTGGCTGAACACCTCAAATTCTTCTCCAGGTTAAAAGGAGTACCTTCGGATCAGTTAGAGGCTGAAGTGGATCATTTTCTGAAACTACTGAAATTAGAGGAAAAGGTTAGAAAGTTTTTTTTATTTCTAGGAATCAACTGCACATAATTATTTAAATTATTAAACCATCCATTAATCCATCTATTCCTCTTTCCACCGAGGCAGACAGTGATTTTCACAACTACTGCTAGGAAATAAAATAAAAACTATGTACGTGCAAAAGATAAATTATAAGCAGCGATATCCCGCCATGACTACGAGACAACGACGACGACGCGGTTAGCCTAGTTGGTAGTGACCCTGCCTACGAAGCATGCGGTCCCGGGTTCGAATCCCGGTATGGGCAAATAGTTGTGTGATGAGCGCGAGTATTTGTTCCTGAGTCATGGATGTTTTCTATATATTTAAGTATGTATTACTCTATATAAGCATGTATATCGTTGCCCATAGTACAACCCTAGAGCTTAGATTGTCCCTGATATTTATTTATTTATTTATTATGACTTTAGTTCACAGAAATCAAAATATTATTATATTATTTCGGTTCAAAATATTTTTTTCAAGACTAGGTCCCCTATTGTCTTAGCACCTAAGTACTCTAGATGAATTTCATTAGAGATGAAAATATAAACTGCATATAAATTATACCTATTTATTTTGACACGTCTCTTATGTAACTTCTTTTCGAGTGTTTCGAGAATTGGGATATATAAAATTTTGTCGACCCAACTGTAAATAGGCGGGAAAAAATGTTCTTGGCTGACCTTTTCATAGTATATGCTGTTTTGTGTCCGCGACTTGGCTATATTTCCACTATACCGTCCGACCGTCTTTAGCGATATTTTCGAGCAGTGTTGAAAAATTATTATAACATCAGAAACAAGAGATTGCTTTTAAATCTGCTGACAGCGATGAGAGTGCTACTCTATAAACAGACAAAAATTCTAAAAATCATTGTTTTAGGTTATATTGCGTTAATAAAGACTGGAGGTCTTCCTTAAATATCCTCCATGTACAGACAGCGGTCAGTTACATTTTTATTATATGTACCTATTGATTGTATACAAAAATTTGTCGTGTTTGCAGAGCGATGTTGAAGCGAGTGCGCTCTCAGGTGGGCAAAAGCGTCGTCTTTCAGTTGGAACCGCTATGTGCGGGACCTCGCGAGTGGTCTTACTGGACGAACCGACGTCGGGCCTAGACCCGGCGGCGAGGCGCGCCCTTTGGGACCTCTTATTGAGCGAAAAGAAAGGTATCGCCATAATATTTTATTGGTTCGTAGAAGTTTGGCAAACACTTATGTTTATGTAGTTAATCTTTTGGATTGTTAAAACCTGACACGCTTGAAAATAGATCTAACACCTTTACAATTTTGTACTGTTAATAGATAACATACATTTTAATAAATTATATGTGTATTTATCAGTGTTGCACGCATTGTCAGATACCTAGTTTTACGGTGCCTTGCCATTAATCTGTTCTTAACTTATCATTTATTAATTGGGCGCACACCACCGGCGTTCTAGTATGTATTTATCATTTTGCAATGCGCATTTGAGAAAAAACTCTTTCTTTTCGAAATAGGTAACCGGCAACTGACCGGTGCAGCAGTGGGATAAATATTCCGACCCAAAATGTGACACTTACTCAAACGGATTCATTATCTTTTATGTTTTGCTCTTTTCCAGGTCGTACTATGATTCTTACAACTCACTTCATGGACGAAGCGGACGTGTTAGGCGACCGCATAGCTATCATGGCTGGCGGCAAACTACAGTGTGTAGGCACTCCTTATTTCTTGAAGAAACATTACGGCATTGGCTACAAACTCACAATAGTCAAAGAGAATGATTGCAAAGTTGACGATGTCACCTACTTTCTTAAACAATACGTCCCTAATCTAAAGGAAAATACCAACATTGGTACGTTTTCGTGTTTATTGGTAGTGTATGATAGATAACATTAAGCAAGATTGGTTCTCTCTAATCTTACTTAATTTTGTTAGGGTTCCGTACCCGAAGGGCGTCCAAATTAACATGCCTACGCTTTCCGTCCGTCCGTCCGTCTGTCTGTCTGTCTGTCTGTCCTAACTGTAAAGAGCTATACCTTTTGAACCATAATAAATAGCGGGTTGATTTTTTTTTCTGAATATATGTTATTACGGCGGATTTACTAAGAAATAAAAAAAGTGAAATAATAAAGGGGGTCCCCATACAAGAAACGTTTTTTTTCTATGTATTTTTATTTTTGTTGTATCGTAAAAACGGTATGATTATAGAACAAACCCTATAAATTAAAAACAAATAGGTACTAAAACCAGCCAAATGTGTACGGATCCCTCAGTGCCCGGTTGCCCGGTTTCTTTATTCATATTTTTCCAGGATCGGAATTAACATACATTTTGCCAAAAGAACATGTTAGTCAGTTTCCCGATTTGCTTAAAAAATTTGAAGCCATGAAAGAATCCTTGCTTGTTTCGAGCTACGGGTTATCTATTACCAGCCTTGAAGAAGTTTTTATGAAGTAAGTGTAAAATATAAGACTTATTTATTTTTAAATGACACATTGGTTGTTCCAATCTGACGATAAAGAAAAGAAGAATCGATTTTATCACTCGTAAAATTGTGAACCGTCCCTGATTGGTCAGTCATGGGTCACAATTTGACGGTTTGACATGGATAGATTATATACTATCGAAAATTAATACGTTATATTGCAAATTCACAATTTATCGACAGTTTGTGAACCCTGTCGTTAAGTGCAGGTTCGTTCACAATTTGACGGTTTGACATGGATAGATTATAAACTATCGAAAATTAATACTTTATATTGTAAACAGTATGGTACAATTCACAATATGTCGGCAGTTTATAATCTCGCGAGATTTTTTATAAACTAACGGTGTTTACAATCACACGGTGACATCTAGGTATACACTCTGCGGTGTCGCTCTGGTTTTTCTTGGAACTTGTCCGGACACACTACCGGATACTCCACTGTACAGTTATTTAGAATAAACATGACTCCCGTTTTAATACCATTCCATAAAATTATATTTCATACTTTTATTTGTATATTTTAAATATGTATTACTAGAGTGGGGGCAGAAAATGGTGAGACTTTGTCAGATGAAGCAAACGAATCAAAAAGCGGTGAAAATAAACATCACACTCCCGATTCCGCCGTAGTTCCACTGGAAAACAATAAAAATTACAGTAAGTTCTCTGATAGTCTACCACGTAAAATAGCAAAATTGATAAGCAGTGATTGGAATAAGTAGCACTAGTGCTAATTTGCCAACACAGTACGTGCACATTAGCACTAGTGATAATGTTCATTTATACCTACGTGAGTGAGATAGGAATACGATTTTATTGTAGTAATTATTTTTATGTTATTCACGCGGAATGAACATGCGTCAAGTTTGAGCAAATCAGCACTAACTATTCCGATCACAAATGACAAATACTGAGACTTTTAAATGTACCTATAACCAGAGGGGTTATTGCCTAACGAAATTTTGACAATTGGTATCCGAATCAACTGTCATAGCCCATACAAAATCATGACACTTGATTCTGATTCCGAGCGTCAAACGCGTTAGGCAATAAGGGGGCAGGGCCCTATTTAATAAACATTACAATGCCACAATTTTGTAAAAAACTGACATATTTGTTAAATTTTACTAGTACAATTTAACAAATATGTCCGTTTTTTACAAAATTGTGGCATTGTAATGTTTATTAAATAGGGCCCAAGAGGTCAGAATTTTCACGGCAAAACATAAGACTGTCGCAATCTTGCTAGTGTTAGAAACTTTTTTTATCGATATCGATAGTTGTGTAGGTAATAGAAGAAAAAAACGGTCCACCAAATAAAATAAAATATTTTATACAAAATTTTACGTGAGGTTTGTATAAAATTATATAGAGACAGATGCAATTTCTTCTTCAAAGTCCACGTCATTACACACAGCAGCACATGACATTTTATTTGGTTTGTCATAGTAATAAGAGTAAATAATCATTAATTTCTCAACATTATCTGGGAGTAGTCTGTTTCGTTTATCACTATAAAGCCATTTATGTATACTAAATGAACGTTCAACTTCACTCGACGTCAAGGGAGCAAATTTAGAAAACTCATTGTAATTGGTATGATGTTCAGGTTGGGTAAGATTTTCAGATATTTCTCGTAAGTTTTCATAATCAGGATTTCGGTCTAGTACAGCTTCAAGTTTCCGTATCACCGGTAAAAGTTTACTCCAATTTTATGTAACAACGAACAGTGTCCAGAATGAGGAAACATTCCGTGAACTGTCACGGATGATTATAAAATAATGTAAATATATGGGCTCGACTTTTTTTATATAATAATACTCGATATCGATAAAAAAAAGTTTCTAACACTAGCAAGATTGCGACAGTCTTATGTTTTGCCGTGAAAATTCCGACCTCTGCCTGTAACATAACACTGTTAATAACTTCAATGGAATTGATTCCTACGATAAGAAAAAGGTTATTAAATAATCAATTTCCCAAGTTGTCCCAAAAATGGTTGATGTTTCCTGATGCTGTAGGTAGGGGTTGTTAGACTTGTTCAGAAAGGATCAGGTCTTTATAATAATATATAATAATAATATTTTAAAGTGTCGCAAAACAATATGTTGTTATAATGTCGTGGTCTTTCGTAGTTTAGTTTACGGGTCATTATAGCCTGCGCTGTGCAAAGTGGTGAAAGTATAACTTTGTTACGTATTTATTTTTAAGGTTTCAAGTCGGGTCCGATAGAGAAGGAAAAAGGATTTCCACTATTGAAGAATCATATTAAAGCCATGTTTTTAAAGCAATTTTACAATTCAATTAGAAATAAATTGGTGGCTTTTATACAGGTCATTTCACCAATAATTAATATAGTATTATCGGTAGTGATTGCGAGGTCATGGAATTTTTTATCCACTCTACCGCCACTAAATCTCAGTTTAAAAAGTGGATTTAAAAAATCGCAAACACTGATCTCTCATTACCCTAACTTGACCGATAATAATTTAGAAAATAAGGCCCTGAAATCCTACACGGAATACTTCAAGACATCAAACTATCCAGGAATGACGTATGTCGATCTGGGCTCGATGGATATGGAAAAAGCCTACGTCAAGTTGGTATGTATATTATTTGTTTTGAAAATACTTAGACTCCCACTGACGCAGAAAAATATAGCATTCATACTATATTTTAATCGTACCGTACACTACAGTAAAACACAGCTGAGCCATATAAATCTAAACCTGGGCTATAAATCTGTTCATTTGTACAATATTATTTATTTCAGCTTACGCAGGATCCCGAGCGAGTTAAATTTGAAAACGTCATAGGTGCTACATTCGCTCCTCGACAAATAATTTGTTGGTTCAGCAATAATGGCTACCACGACTCTGCCATTTCTCTAGCTCATGTGAACGACGCCATCTCGCGCGCAGCCCTGCCCGGCAGCTCTATAACAGTCGTCAACCATCCGCTACCTTATTCAATAGAAAATCTTGTAAGTTGAATGTTATGTCCAGCGGGGAGATCCAGCGTCAAAGCACGCTAGTTCACGTCACATAAATAACGCGTGACTGAACATGCCTCAGGACGGCTAGCACAAGTGGTCCGCGACTTGTTTGTCGCTCGGATTTACCTCTAACTCGTCTCTAACGATAGAGACGTACCGAGCGACAAGCGAGGAAATACAAGATGTGCTAGCCGCTCAGGTTTAGGTAAATTGAATCTACCTACTTATTCCGATAACTGGCTATGTCACATACTCATTTCACAATTGTTCTTTTTGTTGTTAATATTTTGTGTGTTTATGTTTTGTGGTAACACAAATATTATTGACTGACTGTAATAAGAGGTTTCTCAATATGTTTTAGCTCAGGGTGATGGCCACCGGGGGTACAATGGGATTCCAGTTTGCGTTCAACATGGGATTTTGTATGGCCTTCGTGTCTTCATTTATTGTACTTTTTGTCATAAAGGTTAGTGAGATACAGATTGTTTAAATAGTGTATGCAGGGTGTCCTGTATTTAGAGGACCAAAATCGACCTGTTATATAAATAAATAATCCAGCCTATATACGTCCCACTGCTGGGCACAGGCCTCCACTCACAATGAGAGGGTTATATAAATATGAAATATAAAATATGAGGAGGGACAATCTCACACAAATTGACCTAGTCCCAAACTAAACTCTATAGGCTTGTACTATGGGTACTATAGGCAACGATTATATAGAGAAATACATACCTAAATATATAGAAAACATCCATGACTCAGGAACAAATACTCGCGCTCATCACACAAATATTTGCCCATACCGGGATTCAAACCCGGGACCGCTAGCTTCGTAGGCAGTGTCACTACCAACTAGGCTAACGGCGTCGTCAAATATAGACGAGCCTATATGATTTAGTTATAATTATTGTTTACTCGTATTGGGTGGTTACGTCAAAACACTTGAAGTAAGCTTACTTAGTAGGTATTTTATAAAAAAAATGACCCCTTCGCCATTGAAATAGCCATACCTTTTTTAAATCAATCAATTGATATCAACTTTTCGGTATTTAGTTCTGCATGAAATGTTAATGGGCACCGAGGTTTCCATACAATATTTTTCACCATAGTACCTCAGTGTGATCAAGATTTTTGTCAGGTCGAGTACCTACCAATTTCACCAAACGATGTTAAATGTTAATCGACTGTTCGTTCATACATTTTGACAGCTGTTAACACTAATCGTGTGTTAAGTTGTTGGTGAAATTCGAAATGAAGATTGCAACTTTAACATTGTTATAAGAGAAAACTGCTATAGTTTGTTAAACATTGTGATACACATCTTATAGCGCAACTAATCAGTAATAGTAATTCATAAATAAATTGAGTAAAATCTTCAAGTTATGTAAATGCATAAAGAAACTGTAACAAGATGCGAAAAATCGAAATTTCAGTAAGTTGCGATACTTGCGATTATCTCGATAACCGTAGGACTTTTACTAAACCCATGATTGGCTGTTTTACAATAGATTAGGTTAGGTTAGGTAATACAAAAGGTTGATTGTGGACCTCTAAATACAGGACATTCTGTATTTATTTACTGCTAGATGACCCGGTGAACTTTGTACCACTTTTTTCCAGGAGCGCATAAGCGGCGCGAAGCTTCTGCAGCGTGTATCGGGCCTCCGGCCGGCGACGATGTGGTTTACAGCTTTAATATGGGACTGGACGTGGCTCCTTCTAGTGCATGTGTGCATAATCTTCACTCTGGCTTGCTTCCAGGAAAATACCCTGAAAACGCCCGGGGAACTAGGTAAGTAAAGTACCTACGTCAAAAAATAAACTACACGCTATAAGTGTTCAAGTGTAAAAGTGTTTTGTGTGTTTTTAAGTCTAAGTATACAATAAGACGGAGCCCGAATAAAGACTGTCTGCATTTATTTGTTTTTTATACTTGCCTTGAAAAGATTCGTTCTATAAAGTTTGGGAGAAGAGAGTTTCATGATAATCCCATTCTCTCGCTGTTCGCAAAATAAAATAAAACTGGTCAAGTGCGAGTCAGACTCGCGCACTGAGGGTTCCGTACACATTTGGCCGGTTTTTAGTATTTGTTGTTTTTCTATAGGGTTTGTTCTATAATCATACCGACGCTTGTATGTAGTTATTACGATATAACAAATGGGTCATTTTCAAATTTTGTGCAGGTAAACTTGTTCCAACCAAAAAAAAAAGTTGTTTCCGTTTACATTATCCATTTTCTGTGGTTATTTGAGTGAAATGATGAATGATTTCCAGTCTGCTATATACCACAGATAATTATTGATTATCGGAATCGAAAAAAAATGCTTAGTATTTATGTAATACTTGTAATAATGCATGGTAACAGAATGGTAGCTCCATACAAATAGTAACAGAATGTTCTGCGCAAAATTTGAAAATGACCCATTTGTTCTTGTGCTTAAAATAAAAAAAAACCGGGCAAGTGCGAGTAGGACTCGCGCACTTCAGGGTTCCGTACACATTTGGCTGGTTTTTAGTATTTGTTGTTATTCTATAGGGTTTGTTCTATAATCATACCAATTTTGACGCTTGTGTGTTTTACCGTTTTTACGATACAACAAAAATAAAAATACGTTGAAAAAAAAAAACGTTTCTTGTCGTCGAAACGTCGTACGGAACCCTCAGTGCGCGAGCCCGACTCGCACTTGACCGGGTTTTTATTATTTGTTAGGAAATCCGCCGTTATATCACATAAGTATTCTGCAAAAAAATACAACGAGCTATCTTTTACGGTTCAAAAGATCTTGAAGTTAGGACTGACGTACGGACGAACGGACAGCGTAGGCTTAGATAATAGGGTCCTGTTAGGCACCCATCGGGTACCGAACCCTGAAAAAGCCAAGTGCTGTGTACATACAATTACGCCTAGTCCCTAGATTACAGCCATTAATTAAAGCAAATCCGTCACGTACTCTAAAATAGAGAAGTTTTAAACCTTCAGAAAAGACTACCTATGTTATGTACAACGCCATAATTTTTGCCGTTGTTTATTTTGATAATTTTTAAAAAACATGCGTTTTAATTACCAGGAAGGGTGTTTCTGGTTCTTGCGGTGTTATCGTTTGCAATAATACCACTCCACTACATCGCTGTTTTATTCTTCGAATCATCAGCCACGGGTTTTGCGAAGATGTGTTTCATAAATATATTCTCAGGTAAATGTTGTAAATTATTTCATGACACTTTGTCATATGTTTAATTATTTAACATACATATTATAGTTGTTTAAATTTCAGGATGCATGCCTTTTTTAATAACTGAAGTGTTAAGGCTGCCGAGTGTAGGCGATCCATATTATGCAAATTTGTTTGATTGGATATTCTCTGTGATGCCTCTTTACTGCTTGTGTAGGAGTTTAAGGTAAGTCGACTTTTATTTACAATTTTGATGTTTCAATTGATTGGTAAACCCATCTGTACGCAACGCCGCCGTCGGCATGCCACGATCCTTGCCAGTGGCACAGATAATATAATACTATACCTAGCCAGTGGTATGGCAATTTAGCGCGTCCGACGGTATACCAGTTAACCAGTTATATCATATCATGCCGGATATCTATTGAAAGTAATCTTAGTCAAAATGAAACATTCATTGCTAACATTACTCCTAACATACAGGATGTACAGGAAGGTGTGCCGCAAACTGACACATCTGTTTCTGACCTTTATTCTGAACTCAAACAAATCCCCGGGAAAAGCAATTATATACCTTTTGTTTATCCATATTTTCCGATCTAAACGGGACCATCGATAAATTAATTCATACGAATTTCATGATTCTTTTATCCACCCCGTCCTTGACACAGGTGGTCAGATTTGTGAAACCCCTCCCCCTCTGGTGTGACGTCACATATTTTGCAATTTTACATCTTTAAGTGATTAAGCTAAATACTAAAAGTTTCGGGTTCTATTAGATTTTGACATGTGACGTCACGAAGCTTATGACTCCTCCCAACCCTTGTTACACAATGTCACACTTCGTTGACCCCCTCCCCTTCCGTTAATGTGTTACGTAATTTATAGATGCCCCCAAAGCTGTTAACATACAATTAGACAAATTACAAAAAGTGTATCCATATGTCTCTATCTCTGCAAGGAGTATTCAAGAATACAAAGAATTACACAATTAAGAACAGCGGGCCTAATATGGTCGCGTTTATCGCGTGACAAAACGTGGATAAAGCATCCGTCACTTTCTGACGCGTATATAAGCGCGAGAGTGACGGATGCTTTATCCACGCTTTGTCACGCGATAAACACGGCCATATTAGGCCCGCTGATTGCAGGAAAAGTAGAGCAGCGGTTAAGATTATGTTTGTTATTATTAGGCTTTGAACTATATAAGACTGAAACAAACCTGTATGTGTGTCTGACTTGGTTTTTGTGTTTTCAAGAGATATGAGCGTGTCCTCGTTTGGCGTGCTGGCTTGCGACGCGCTCTGCGACCAGTTCGTGAACATCGCCAACTGTTCGCGCAACACGCTGTGCACAAAAATGAACATAAACGTGTGCTGCTGTAAGTAAAACACTACAGGGTGTTCGGGAATAGAAATTGGAGACTTAATGCGGTTTCACAATCTTTAAGGTGACCCGGGGTTATTGTAACTTACATTTATTTTACCAGGGGGTACATTTTGAGGGAATTTGATTTGATTTGTTTTAATTTAAAGAGGACAGATTTGTATTCTTGTATGTTTGCTAGTTTATGTGTCTGCTAGAAGTACCTTAGAATTTTGATGATCGGCGAGTCAGTCAGTGACAAAACTAAGGAACTTTGACTTGCAATAATTCTTAAACTACTTTTGAATTTTAATGTAATTTGGAAATATATCTAGCTATGTAATGCCCTCTTGGTCACTGAAAATTTAAGCTTCTAGTTTTTTCCACAACGAAGTTACAGGGGGGTCGAAAATGGCTTCGGGAAAAGGATGGTACGGCCGTGTCATTTTTTGCTCGACTTGACGGGGGCACTATCGTGCCCCCAGATATGTTTTTCTTCTCAATTTTATTACGAACATTGTTACTTTCAGTCGATGAGAATCCATATATGAATTGGAGTGAGCCCGGAATAGGGCGGTATTTATTCATGATGACCATCGTGGGAGCCTTGTCTTTCTCTCTTTTGCTTCTTCTGGAATATGACATTATAAACAAGGTTTGTGAAAAATTAACTTTTTACTTACAACAACACATATAACGGTTTTCGATCTTTTCACCAGAGCTGCCACAAATAATGGACCGAATGGGCGAATAAGTAACTACGAGTATATACCAGTTGGACGTAGCTTAGGGGAAAGGATGCAATTCAACCATTTTACACTTGTAGAATTTGACATAATATTGTCAGCAATATAATTCAAAATTAAATACATTTACTTTGTGGGTTGGATCCTTTTCCCTAAGCCGCGGGAAAGCTCCGCGTGGCGTTCGAAAAGCACGAAGTGACATTGGCCCGAAAAACAGTATTCCGATTATCAATTTTCCGAAATTTCATCGCTAATTCGGAAATTTTACATTAGTACAAAGTAGTTTCAGAGCTTGGCTCTTATAAGGAGAGAGAGAGAGAGTTTCAGAGAGACTCAAAAGCCGGTCGGTGTAGGTACGACGACGAGCGAAGCGAGGAGGCGTGTTAGGAATAACCGCGACCCTACAGAGCCGAGCGAGCGTAGCGAGCGTGCCGCGGTATTTGAATTTTGAAAATTGGTATTTTTGTAATCGGAATACGTATTTCTGACATTTCGGACTATTATTCAGTCTGACTTCTTATTGTTCGGTGTATTGAAATTCAGAATTTTGATCATCATAATTGTAACCGTTAGACATTTTTAAATTTCGGATTCATAAAAATCGGATTTATGAAAAATTGGAATAGTTATATTAGAAGTTTAAAAACATTCGGAATTATAAAAATCGGTGTTTTGAAATTCGTGATACCGACTTTCGGAACATTGTTTTTCGTATTTATGTTGTGTACCCGTCATTCCGGATATCAGTCTTGGCGTTTAGTGAACACTTGACATCCTAATTTGTATATTAAATCGTTAGAAATGTTTTAATAACAATTTAAATGAAGAAGATTAAAAAACAAAATTATTTTCGAGACTAATAATGTCTTTAAAATTACATTTTTATTAAATCACTAAGAAAAGATTATTAATATTAATCGACTTGTTATTGGTTACCATGGTTACGCTTAATATGGATATCAGTAATCACCGACTTGTTAATTGATTACCATGTAACCATAGTAACCGCGTACACAGCGTACAGCGTGCAGCATAACCGCTCAATATGGATAATATGGATATCAACGGCGGCGTTTCGTTTGGCATTCAATTTTTTATATGCATGACATTTGTAAATACATATTTAACTGTAAAATTCACGTATTTGTACGCCAATCGAAATAATGAAAATGACTTTGCTGACAAGTAATTTGTTAGCAGAAAAATCAAGGAAAGTATAGAAGAAAAGATAGCCATTGTTTATTTTTGACATTATCATTGTAGAAAAACTTATGTATGCAACGGTACATTATTAGCTCTAAAGACTCTCGTGCCTGTCATTAACCTCGGCACTCGTACCTTTAGAGACTTCATTATGTGCCACTTGCATAAATAATTATTATTGAATTTTACTTTACTTATCCTAGTTCATATATTCGGCACCCCAAGCGCAGCTGCCTGACCTGCCTGCTGATGAGGACAGTGACGTCACCTTTGAGAGAAATAACGTGAAAAATCTGACTCTGGCAAGATACAGCCTCGTCTGCAAGGACCTTACTAAGCATTTCAATAAGTTTCTGGCCGTCAATAGACTTACTTTTGGTAAGTAATTTTATTTCATTATTATTAGTTTTTTGTAAGATTTTAACAAGTTTTTTGCCGAATGTACCTACTTTTATCTCTGATCAAAGACAAGTCAAACGATTCCAAACTCGACTCACCTACTTACTCTTAGTTATTGGGGAGTTCTTATGGTGGCCTTCCAATCCCGTCATCATAATATATATTATAGTTCGATAGTAGGTATGCAAAATTTCAAGTAGTTAATCCGAATACACAGATTACCTCCTACTAGATTCGTAATTTGAATGATTTAGTTCGAATCAAAGGTCACCACAGTTGGCGGTAACTACGGGTTGCAGGGCGGTCGGTAACGGTGCTGCGATTGGTTGTTTCGTCGAGCGCGCGCTTTGACACAACATGGCGTCTGTGGCGTAGTGATGGGACGCGTTTGTCATTAGCGGTATTTACCGGTACCGCGATTTATTGTAGGTAAACTATTTTACATGGCGTATATATGACACCTGTTGACTTGGTTTAGATTTTTGAATGGTGACAGTATTATCCTATGTATAATTTGTTTTATTCAGTGGTTATTTTGATCACCTGGTGACATAAATAAAGTAGCATGCTGTCTTAGAAATAATTAATCACTATATTTATAAAGAAAAACTTTAATTAAGGAATAACAAGGTTTAGGGTCCTGCGCTAGGATATGAGTTATGTGCGGATAATACAGATAGAATTATCGAAGATACTTAATAGTTAAACACTTATCTCGACTTATTAAGGTAGATTTAATGGCCATGGCTCATTGTTTGCAAAAACACGATACACACATAATAATGATATTGAATGACGAACACAAGTTGGTACAACAACATACATAAGACACTACTTATTATATAAGTTTTTAGACCTTTTTACAACATTTACTGTTGTGCAAAGTCAGGTCATCTTTTAAGATCAGTATAGTTGGGGTGGTAATTGGTCCGAATTATTTCAATTCCGAATGAAAATGGCATTATGAGTCAATTTATGAGTGATGTCATGCACTTTAAAAAAAAGCGTGATGTAAACTTTTTTCGGAGGCAATTTTTAAGGGTGTTTAAATATGTTGTTTACGAAAATTCAAAAATAGAATTTCCTCGCATAGTTGGAGAACACCACTATACAACCCTCGACCGTTAACGGTGGTTGCAGGACTCTTATATAGCGCGGCCTTGACTGCATCTCGGCCGCGCTAACTACTCGTCCTGCAACCGCTTGCTTCCCGTTCTCTATAGTAATGTACTATTAGTACTCTTATTATGCACTCATACTTAATTTCATAACATCTCTTGTGTAATAGCATGTACGTTTCGTTTGTTTTTTTAGTTGTACATAAAGCACAGTGTTTCGGTTTGCTGGGGATCAACGGCGCTGGCAAGACGACGACGTTCCGTATGCTGACTGGCGACGAGCATATATCGGGCGGCGACGCGTTCGTGCACGGGCTCTCCGTTAAAACCGAATTGCAAGCAGTGTATCGGCATATTGGTAAGCCAGAGAAAGCGCGGCGGAAGTGTGACAGATAAACTTAGTTGAATAGTATCGAGTTGCTTATAAAACTACAGTTTACTGATTTTGCGCTCGCGACTTCGTCCGTGTAGTCAGTATTTTTGTTAGAAAGTAAAGATAAAAGTTCCCATCATCGTTCTTTTTACGCCTTTAGAGATAATAAAATCCAAAGATGTATTTTTGTAAATAAGACAAGTAATTACATTGTTAGATTTTATTGTGTCAGCTTTATTTAAATTTAGTACGTATTCTTGTGTTAATAATCAGGGGTCGAACTTTTGGTGCCGAATACGTCAAAACGACGAAATTTTGCACACAGGGTGCTCTCACTTAGCAGGTGTACATGTATTAACTGGTACATGTACCCGTCACCCGAAGTTTGCCGATTGCTGATGGGCGATGCAGATGTAACGCTACATAGTATTTAATCATACATTTCTTACTACATCATAACAACAGTTTATTTTTTACGTTAATATTAGGTACTCAATGATTTTTGGTACAGTCGCCATCATATATATTGCAGAAAACAAGGTGCTCACAAATATCTGAACACGACTCTATTGTCAAGGCGTTAGAGTGCATGTTCAGATATTTTTGGCCACTCTGATATGTACAGATATATTTGATGGCGAACTGTACTGTCCATCTCATTGTCAGCACCGATGAAATCAGAAAGTTGAATAAGGGTATTTAGTACCTACCTACCGGTACCGCGAAACTAAGTAATATTAAAATTCAATCCTTTATTACTGATCTTGCATTTTTAATCAGCCTATGTGCAATTTGACATTATTGGCACTAAAAGTCCGACCCCTGGTAATAATAATAAATTAATAATATAGAGGACTGTTTGTGTAGGATATTGTCCGCAATTCGACGCGTTGCTCGACAATCTGACCGCGCGCGAGAATCTACGTATCTTCTGTCTCCTGCGCGGGATTCCAACGGACGTGGGGACGTCGCTTGCCCTGCAGCTTGCCGCCTCCCTGGGCTTTGAAAAGCATTTTGATAAACAGGTAACTTTCGCAATAACTTGTCTTAAATAACAACGTATCTTCGGATTGCAAGATTGTCTTATAATCTGGTACATATAAAATCAATATGTCATAAAGGATTGCTTTATTTGTCAGGTAAATCAATGCAGTGGCGGCACGAAGCGAAAAATTAGTACCGCTATTGCTCTTCTAGGCGACGCACCCCTTGTTTTCTTAGATGAACCGACAACAGGTACTATTCCATACTGTTTAACTTACCTACTTTTAAAGATTTTGTCAATTTTTTTTATATATAATTTAAAGGATTTAATGACATTATTCTGTCCGTTGTTTTTCTGTAACTGGGTTTGTGCATAATATTTTTTGTTCCTAGGCATGGATCCAGCTTCGAAACGTCTCGTGTGGTCGTCGATATCCCGAGCCGTAGCTGAAGGACGCAGCGTAATGCTGACGTCACACAGCATGGAAGAATGTGAGGCTCTTTGCTCTAGGCTCACGGTGATGGTGGCGGGAAGACTTCGGTGCTTGGGGTCGCTCCAACATCTCAAGAACAAGTTTTCACAAGGTAACTGTCATTAAAAATAAGATTAATAAATATTTTTCATTATTCTACGCAATTCTACACAGTTTCATTTTACAGGCTACACCGTCGTTGTGAATATTAAATCAGGCCCAGAAAGAGACGTCAATGTAGCGAATGTCAATGCTTTCATGTTTGAAAAGTTCAGTAATGCAAAACTCATGTAAGTTTTTATGTCAAATTAAAACAAATAAATCATTAATACTAAATTGCTTATATAAGCAAAATCCTCCAACCAAGTGTGTCTGTTTGCGATATCATACTACAAAACCGGACCTCGTCTTTTGTCCCCAAGTTTTCATTGCATCCCGCCACTCTTGTCTTTAGTGTTTCCTAACTGTCCTGGCATTCCTTCAACTACAGAAGTGATATATTCATACCTGCGTTATTACAAATTACCCGTTGTTGTTCTATTTCTGATTAAAAATTCGTTGTCCCGCAGAGAATCTTACCTGGGCATCAATACTTACTTCTTGAATGATCCGTCGATTCCGTGGTGGCAAATTTTTCATACGATGGAAGAGATGCGCTTTTCGTTGCTTATAGCAGACTACGCGGTCTCACAAACCTCGCTAGAGCAGGTGTTCCTGAGGTTCACGAGAACGCAAACGCAAAGTGAAGAATAACTTCTTGCCTCGGTGAAAGTACAAATCTAGGGATAAAGGTAACTGAAACCAAATGTCACCTACCCAAATGCACTTACCAGTTCAAATACAGATTGTCTATGGGCGCTTTTATAATTTGCCGTTGAACGACACGGCCCGGCACGATTTCGCCGTCACGGCGAAGCAGGGGGCGAAATGTGTGAAATTGTATAGAGACTCTTTTAGTTTACCGTCCATGGCAATATCGACGGCAACGGTACCGTCGACGTACAACGAGCGTTTCTTCATTGACCGATATCGCGTCGGCGCGACGGGACGCAGTTATGAATTGGAGCGAGCTCGATGTACTTCTATAAACTTTAACCCATACTTAACTGCGTCCCGGCGTACCGACACGACATCGGTCAGTGAACAAGTGGTCAACGGCCACTGTGACGTCGCCGTAACACACTAAGCTCCCCGTCGGGTTTGAATGTCGAAAGTAAAAAAATGGCGAAGTCCAAAATATCGAAATTTGCAATATCGAACGGTCAAAACATTACATTCATACGTCTGAAACGCCTACGATTAAAATGCCACACGTTTAAAATATCGAATGATCAAAATTCCTATAGTTATTTGAACTACGTGTTGAAATATTGAAAATTAAAACATCTAAAGTTAAAATAGTGATGTATGTACTGTACAGTCGAAGTCATAAATATGTTTACACTTTAGTACCTTGTCACTTTAATCGCTGTGACAATTCAACGTCGTGTTTAAACTGTCATATTTAAACACGACGTTGAATAGACAGGGTATCAAAGTGTAAACATATTTATGACTTCGACTGTACATATACAATTTCGAAAGTTACAATATCGAATGGTCAAAACTTTTATAATCAATAATATCTACGTCTGAAATGCTACACGATTAAAATATCGATGATTATTGCTACTTATAAATTGTGGGTACCTATGTGTACTTCATATAATTACTTAATAGGAAGAAAGGTGTTTCAATGAAGTGAGCGAGGGTAGCGAGCGAACCAGTCAGTCTCAAGTTCCCGAATGAGTAGGTAATTTAAGCAACGTCTTTCGTATAATTATTAGTAATTTAATATTTATATTTTTATTATTTAAATAATGGGCTATAATTTGGGATTTTATAAAGAATCCTAATTTTCTCTTCACGTAATGTTTTTGTTCCTAATAATAATTTGTCTTGGATGAATATGCGTGCGTGTCCCGTCCAAATATTTAACTTTTAACAACGGATGTTGCCAGTATTTTCTTGTTATTCCTCTTTTTTTTCGCCTTAAATACAGTAAATATAGCACACGTGGTCGCTGTCTATTCGTTAACGTGACGACGTGTGCACTCTGTGAAAGCACCCAACAAAGTGATTCCACGGCAAATTATAAATGCGTCGTTGCGGTCGCCGTTCGCCGGTTACTATGGAAGTCGAAATCGTGCCGGGCCGTGCCGTTCAACGGTAAATTATATTACGTACGTACTCGGTAAATTCGAATGCTTAATAAAATTGGTACCGATATTTCGATAGCGATAGCTGGTACAGCTCGTGAGCACTTAGAATAGGATTCGGGTTTGTACTTCTCTCTCACTCGCTCTCATACGCTCTTATGCGAGTCTACCCGACTTTTCCCGAATCCTATTCTAAGTGCTCATCAACCGCCTTTTGCGTTTTCAAACGATTTAAAAAAGGTTGTGTGTTTTCATTTCCAGGTCATCAATGTCGCGCAATCAACATATTTTAGTTTAACTCCGTTTTCCCAATCTGATCTTAAAAATTAATTTAGACCGTTAAACGTAGTACATAATGTAAACCGGCTTTTAACATTCGTCCTTGAAAGAAAACGAGCTGTTTGTATATTTTACTTACTAGGTATTTTTCCATCTCGTAGCTGTGTGTTGAATGTAGATTTTCTTTTTGAAAGCAGAAAGTAATTGTAAACATGCTTACATTACCAAAACAAGAGGAATACCTAGGAAAAGCAACAATAGTAGCGTAAAGTGGCAAGATCGGGTTCCAAACACAGAAGTTTTACGTCGTGCTGGCTTATGCGGGGTGGAAGCGCTCATCATTAAGTACCAGCTGAGATGGTGCGGTCACGTCTTGCTAATGGATGACAGCAGACTGCCAAAAGCAGTTCTCTAGTCCGAGCTTTCTAACTGGAAACGAAAACAGGGTGGGCAGTATCTGCGTTACAAAGACGTGCTCAAACGCAATCTGGTGGCTTGTGATATACCTATCAACTGATAGTTAGGAGGAGCGTGCTCGTCTTAGACCAGAATGGCGTCACACCGTCCACAAAAGTGAGGATTTGTACGAAGACAAGCGTCTAAGAGATCTTGACGCAAAGCACCAAATACGGAAGACTCGACCGAAGCCCTCCTACAACTACACTCAACTCGGCTGGCCAGCTTTATTATGTACCATGTGACCGGATCTTGAAGTCGAAGTTCGGTTTCGCTAGCCACATCAGAGCCCACCACATTAACGACACGGGATAGACGTATAGGAGTCGCCGTCACCGGATACGGCTTGGACGACATGATGATTATTCTCAAGTAAATTTGAAATTGTTTTAGATATTTTAGACCGCAATGAATGCTTAGATTTTTAACCCTGACTGTATCGTTTATCTCCACGTTTTCTTGACAAACAGATACATAATTTTAGTATTTAAGTATGAATGACCTATATTTTATCTTTATATATACGTCTATACTTAAATGTTAGTATATGTTTAGAGAAACGTATTGTTATTGTTGCTATATTTGCTACTACTATAGCAATGTTTTCAATGTAAATGTACAATCTAGAACTTTGATATTTTGCATAATGAACGTTTTATAGCTTTTACTGTCTAGCTATGTAAGGTCCGCGGGCTTAACATACAAGCACGAGATAAACTTTGACAGGTGCTAGAGAAATGAATACATCTATTCCATATTCTAATGTAAGACACACACACATTTAAGGTTTAAAATAAAAAGTGTCTCTTACGAAATCGTAACTCTGACTTTTATTACCTTTTATTACTAAGCGACTAGTAGGTAAATACCTAAGTAATTAAGCGACTATTGCGATTTCCATATTTTATAGCGATTTTATCAATATGGGGCACTTTTATTTTAAACCTTAAGCGTTAAGACTTACGTTAGAATATGGAATAGATGTATTAATTTCCCTAGCACCTGTCAAATTTTATCTCTTGCATGCATGCTAGGGAGCCAGCAGGTGATGTCTATGTTTACCTATTTAATGTTTCTTGAAAGATTGGCTCGTCATAAAATGTAGACGATGATTAAGCAGTGGAAAAGTTTTGTTACAAAAAACGGCAAATACTTTGCAGATCCTTGTATTTATTTAAAGCTAGAATTTATTTAACTTAATCGATACGTACTTATTATGTAAAGTTCTACAATTTGATCTGTGACAAATGTGATATTTTAAAGTATTATTTAATTATTTTCTTTTTTACAATCGATCATTAGTAATGTAGATGAAGTACCTACCTCTTAAAGTATCTTAAGTTGACTAATAAACACATACTAAACTATTACTTGTATGCGATAAACGTTTCAAAATAAAGTAACAAGTCGACAGGGAACGCCGGAAATTCAAACTAAAGTGGAAACTTATAAATTCTTAATAGTTGGTGTATTTATCTTTATAATTGGAATTATAATTCGCGAAAACTAATAATGAAATAATGCAGTGAGGTTTTATTTTCAATTTCCGTAAGTTATTGTTTTCTTTTAAATAAAAATAATCATATTTGAATTGCTGAATTATTTCCCTTCATAATGTAAACAATACCTTCTAAGAATATTCGGTTGCTTTCTCCCAAAAGGCATCAGATTCCAGTCTATACCTACTACCTACATACTATCATCAAAATCTCAAAATATTAATTATACTTATGTGCCGAGCCCTGACGTGGCTAATCACTGATAGTGTATTAAAAGAGGTACAGTCCGTGAGTTCCTAAAACAACCTTCGGATTTTAGAAGCATACTTCGGGTATTGACGATGACACGCGATCGTGATATGCGGTTTTGAGCCCTTAGCCAAGATGCCCATCGCTAACTAGCGTTTCTATCCGTTTCGTTTATCACGTGACTCTTCGTATGACGTGATCTACCAGTGACGCGATTGGTTTAAAAACGAAACGGATAGAAACGCTAGTTAGCGATGGGCATCTTGGCCAAGGGCCCTGTTCTGTTATCAACTTGCAAAACTTTTAGAAGTTACTGTAAAAAGTTATGTAAAGAATAACCATCAGTACAAATTAAACCTTAATAATATTACGCTTCTTTATCTTTTTCTAATTTTAATACAATATGACTTTTTGTCATGATACAAATAAAACAAAATCAGCATTTTCGAATTACTCATTCCATCGTTAATTGAAATAGAAAACACCCTGCCTTCACACACTACTTTTGTTTGGAAGTATATAGAGCTGTTATATCCACCTGTGGATTCTTAGAAACTACATTTATATATTATATTTTTTTAATTAAATATAATGACGGAAAAGATATGTCTGGAGGCGGTTAGAACATTAAAAAAGTGTATTTTCGCTAGCAGACGGCTCTGCTAATAATCAAATTAAATTATATTATAGACCCTAACAATAAATAATATACACACGTCGGCAGTGCCGCCGCCCCTGAAATTACTCAGGGATATTGCTAACGGCGTGTAGGTACATGAAAAGATATAACCTCGTAGCTAGGATATTCATCAGCAACTTGCTCTTCTATACGATCTTTTGTTCACCCTTCTTTTGTACCGTATTAAATATGCACGTAATATACACGTGACACGAACTATTGAGATCAACCTATCATCACGGACAGGAATATTGTAGCGAATAGGCCTGATATCGTGCTGCTGGGATTGATCACCATGACACGATCAACATGACACCATGATGAGAGGTATGTTCACCAACAGCTTAACAGACGATTAGAGATTAACCGCTGTCAAAATGCATTGGTTAAGTACCAATTTCACCATACGATGTTAAATGTTGATTATTTATTTATTTATTTGACATACACATTTATAAATAATAACAACAGCTCTGTAACATTAATCGACTGTTAGTTCATACATTTTGACAGCCATTAACACTAATCGTCTGTTAAGTGGTTGGTGAAATCTGATATAAATGTAGCCATTTAACATGCTTGGTGAACACCGACGTGCGTGAGAGGAAAAATCAAAATCGAAAAAAATAACTCATAATCAGCTCATTGTATTCTATTCTGGATCAGATGGCTAATACAAAACGAATTCGTTTATTTAAATTTTTTTAAAAGCCTACGTTTAATAAAATACAAAAACAAAAACACTTAAGACGATAGAGTATCAGTTGTATAATGAATTTAATTGAGGATATAGGCCTACTAAGGTACTTGATCCAAGTCAACATCAGTCATTTGAATTAATTATGATTCGGTCACTATAGTCGTCTATAACATTTTTCGTATTTTCGAAACTCTTCGCACTTCGTAGCGATGTGCTTCCCTCTTAAATAGGGTTCGCTCCAGCCCGAATAGCGTTCTGAGCACTCTGGCCCAGCGCTGGGACTCGCCGCTGCTGCAGCACTCGGTAAGCCTGCACGTTCCAGTAGCGGCGACGCCCCGTCGCTTTTGATGTGTGATTTTGGTTTTGCTTTTTGTGTGTTTTTTAGTGTTTTAACCTAACCGTAGAATTTAAGTAATTTAATGTATGTGTTATCTTATCTACTAACAAACTAATGGATTATGTCCGAAATAAATGTTTTTGAATTTGAATTTGTAGCATGCTGGCAAACTATAAGGGTTCCTAGTTTGACCACGGAACCCTAAAAATGAGGACGCTGTTCGGAATGAAGTTGGCAACATGATCCAAGGTTTACTCTATCCTGTGGTGGTTGCCATTTGAAAATAGCTTTAGTTCAACCTGCACTTTCTAGATAGCAGCACTTGTCATAGAGTGTCACAAGCAAACTTGACCATAGTTTTGCCACTCTTTCCCTTTATTGTTATACCTAGTTACTCTTTGGAACGCGTGGCGCTAAGTACACGCCGTGCCGCGCCGCGCTAAGAACGCGCCGCGCGCCGCTGCAGGCGTACCGCACTGGCTGTATGACGAAGCCTTAAGTTTTAAAACAACACAACGCCGGAAAATACATAGATCTGTCTTGGTATAAATTCTAACGTATCTCGGGAACGAATTCGCAACTGTGATAGCACCGGAAGGGACTTTTGATCAGAGCACTTAAGTCTATAACATATCTAAATTTCATGAAAATTGACTGAAACCTATTATTTTCCTAACAACTTTTTCGGGGTCCTTTAGGAAGGCGTAATAAGCCTTTTAGTCGCCTTTAACATACGTTATGGCTGTAAATAATTCAAAAAAATAAAGTACAGTTTTTTTGTTAGGCAAGTCAGGTAGTACATCTTGCAATAGTGTATTGTACATTAAACAATGAATAAATAAATAAATATAAATTATTGCTTATAGTTACATAGTAAAAAATAAAGTCGCTTTCCGCTTCTGTCTGTTTATCCGCTAACTTCTAAACCACGCAACGGATTTTGATGCGGTTTTACCATCATTTAGATAATTTTTCACGGAAGGTTTATATATATAATAGTACTAGGTATCCGGAGCGGAGGACAGGTCGCTAGTTTTCATAGGGTATAAAGAAGCATATTCTGATTGATTTACTTATTTGTGGTTAGTCAATTTAAAAATATTTTTTAACTACCTACACTTGAGTTTGGGATAACTATCAATTTGTAGGTATGTATTAAGGGGCGATTAAAATTGCTGAAATGTCGACAATACCAGGCGATTTTCACGTCACGGCCACATCAGGCAATTTGTATATCGCCCCATATAGAGAACTGTTGCTCCATTATGGCTCCAATATGAATTGGGCGATATGGAGCAACTAAATAAACTAGGCAATATGTACAGTCGAGGACAAAGTGAAAAAGTGTAAACATCTTTCTGTCCTTGACTGTACATGTACATACACGACCAATTCAATGGAGCAACAACTGGCCGTGGACGAAGTCCTTCTTGCGGCTTATTCTTATTATTACAGTGTGCAGTGAGTATATTAAGGTAGGTAACATTACTTTTCGTTGGCCTTTGCCCAGCAGTGAGACACAATAATAGGCTGATAAAAAAAACCTAGACTCAAAAACTCTCGTAGCAGAAAATTAATAACTGAACTAAATGTTAATAGATTTGTTTATTTAGTCTTAAAATACCTACCTAATTAGGTATTTATTAAATCACAAATGATGATAGAGGCGGCGGCGCCAGTTCACCCCCCGCGCGACGAGCAACGCCCTTTCCCCTCGGAGAAATAGGGACGTGTATATAAATTGCCTTGAATTTTTCAATCGTTTGGATATACCGGCAATTATTGTCAGCGACACGGGCAACACATATTAGGTATATGGAACATTTAGAAAAATAGGTAGGTACCTAGTTGCCGATATTGACGCACTTTTTAAGAGGACTGTGAACCAACTGCAAAATCTAGCCTTTTCATACAAACGGCGATAACGTTTTCCAACCCCTAAACGTTAACAGAATTCGACCAATTTTTAATATGTGGTCAGTCGGAACAAAAACCATGTCCGTACGTTTCGTTTTCTAAAATATTGATTAAGGGCCTGCGCAAACCGGCGGAGCGCAGCGCAGATCACTTTAAATCTATCAATGTATATTCTTTTCTATTTTAATTACAATAAGGTATAAATTTAGAGCCGCAGCCGCAGAGTAGAAATCCCCCGTGACGCTCGGAGGTCGGTCTCAGATCATTCAAATTTATACCTTATTGTAATTAAAATAGGAAAGAATATACATTGATAAATTTAAAGTGATCTGCGCTGCGCTCCGCTGGTTTGCGCAGGCCCTTAGTCTAGTGTAAAAATAATTTATTTTGACATTAGTCTAATAGCCAATTGCTTAAAAATTCGCCCATGTACTTAACTGCCCTTTTAGTGACACTGGCAGTGTGCATTTAAGGAGATATTAAAAAAATGATTATTATTTTTTTACTCTTTTACAAAAAACAAAAGACAAAGACAAAATTATTAAAAAAAACAGAACATTTCAGAAAAAAAAATTCCTGGTTATTATATACCTACAGGGTTAAAGTGACTTGAAGTACTAACTCAAGTTAACTCAACTCTCAAGTCCTTCCCTCTGATACTTTGTGAACTGAAGGAAGATTTGTTCGAGGGTAGTTTGCGAGATGGTGTAGTCTTCCACGTCGTAGTTTTGTCGGCAGCGCTCCATTATACCGAACATCTGAGACCAAGCAACACTTCTGTCTGGCAAGTAGTACGTGAGCAAACCTTGGTATTCCTCCCTGAAAAATAAAAGCATAAGCAATCAAACATTTTGAACGGATTACTTTAGTCAGAGACATCTGTGTACCTACGAGACGTCTTTAGTGGCCCGTGACTCGTCTGCGCCGCGTGGGCGTTTCGTCCGATATATCCGCATTATGTAGGTATAATATATTCGAATCCACAATGGCTATGAGATTAAAATATTTTTGTGAGAAACTCAATATATATGACGACAGTCAAAATGATTTTCGAAAACAAAGTTCGACTGTTTTTGCATTACATAAATTGACACACGCTATTCTAAACATAATAAATAAATAGCCGGAAGTACGCCGTGACTATGTTGCTGGACATGAGCAAGGCTTATGACAGTCTCCCACAAAATACTTTTAGAAAAATTGTACGGAATAGGTGTGCGGGGATAGCTAACAAATGTTTTGCGTCTTACCTTACTTCGAGAATCGTAAAGGGGGAGATGGGGCAGCTTGATACGATTTTTTTGTTTTGCCACTAGCAAGCAAGCAAGCAGGTGCATTTAATTTGTTATGAGTCATTTTCTGTAAAATGGAATTCGTATCAAACTACCCCGTATACGGGGTACATTGATTCGTAATATATTTTCCCATATTATATGTATAATAATGTTTAAAAATGAAATAAAAGACGTTGAAAAATCTGTTTTAACCTTTAATAATTAATTAATCACAGCCTCATTAATTATTGTATCATATATCAATTAACTTTGTAGCAATATTTTAATTGTTACTTTATCTTGCAACATATTTGTACTTTTAATATGTATTTCTCAATTTGTATCTAATTGAGATCTAGTCATAATCAGCCCCTTTTAACATAAAAAGTCTTGTTTAATTAGAAATATTATATGCAAATACAGTATCAATGTGCCCCATTAACGTTCGTATCAATGTACCCCGATGCAATTTTTTAAATATAAATTAAAATTAAATAAACCCTAAAAATACCTCAGAACAAATGATTATTTTATCGAGTAATGGAAGATATTAACGAAACGATATTAACGAAACGATATTAACGGAAGACCAGCGCCGACTTTAATGCCGGCATTAAAAGAAAGAAAGAAAGAAAGAAAAACATTTATTCGTGACCGATATCAGCAAAGGACAAAAAAATACACACAGTAAGAATGTAGTCACGAAATGGTCCCAACTCAGCGTAATGCCGGCATTAAAGTCGGCGCTGGTCTTCCGTTGGAACCATCAGGTGAAACCACGGAAGGTTACACACACATAATTTTGACAGATACATAAAACATAAATTACAAAACAAGAAGGAGGAAAACGAAACAATAAGAAAGGGAAACGAACATAAAAAAATTAAAAATTAAAAATCACACGCATTACGCTGAGTTGGGACCATTTCGTGACTACATTCTTTCTGTGTGTATTTTTCTGTCCTTTGCTGATATATGTCACGAATAAATGTTTTCTTCTTCTTCTTCTTATATTTACTCTATGCATAGTGTGAATTCACTCGTTTCACGGGAATATTACTACCAAAAGGTTCACAACCAAATTTTAACGAAATTTTTGTCGCGACCATAAAAAACGTGTTTAGATAGATAGATAGATAGATAAAACGTTTATTTGGGTACTACAAATCACACAAACACTTGACAGAATAAATCAAAATAATAACACTAAACACTAAAATTACATATACGTTGCCAAAAGCATGTGTGCGTTGCAGCAGAGCAAAAGGGCCATGGCTCAGTGTATAGCTTTGCTCGTATGAACAAAACACTGGTATTCTGCCACTACCCCGAGGAACGACAGAGCTACAACGAACGAGCAAACATTTTAAAACGAATGAAAAAAAATAAAAAAAAGTAGACAAAGAGTTTATATATAATATTTCCTATTGACATGCGTTTGCGTGCCTGTGCGTGTATTGGTCCATGATATATGTATATATGCATGCTTGTGTGTTAGTTTGCATAAAAACTGCGCGAGTGAAAGCATTGTATTTGGCGAATGTGACAGTACGCTAAGAGCATTAGACAGCAAAATCCGATACCAAGTAACCGTGAGGAATACCAATTGTTTGTTTTTGTAGTAGTAAGTCCCTATAATGTTTTTTAAAAGAGTACTTTGATGTCAAAAGTCTTATTGGAGGAGGAACATTGTTCCAGCATTTGGTAGCTAGGTAACGGAAACTGCCGGCAAATGCCACAGTCCTGTGGCGCTGACTCTCCAAAGGACAACGAGAGGATCTGGTTCCATACCTTTGATGGAAGGAAGAGACCTTCAACTTATCAAAGAGATATTTTGGCTTTTTAAAATTTACTATGTTTGTTCCTGTCTAGCGTGAAGTAGGTAGGTAGTGACTGAGCGGCGGTGCGGCTCCGGCAGCATATTGGTCGCGTTGGCGGCTCCTTTGAGTAAATTAAAGAACTGTCAACTCCTGTTCGTTTGGTTCTAATATCTATTATAGGTATCTATGTGACCCGTGTATCAATGTACCCTCATTCTTCCAACAATTTGTAGATGTTGATTACCACGACACACAAAAATTGCCTTCCTTGTTATAGATCCCAGGAACAAAAATATTAAAGGGTTCAATCCCTCAAGGTAGCGTTTTAGGCTGTATACTTTTTGTAATCTATATAAATGATTTACCAAAAATTATTCATAATAACGGCATACTCTTTGTAGATGACATAACCAACTGTAGTTTTCCAATATTATAATAGTGAGAATTTAAAACAACAAATACAAGTTACTCTTTAGCAAATAACAGACTAGTTAGAAAATCATAATTTAAAATTAAACCTAGTAAAAACAAAATTTATTCAAATTAAACCACTACAAAAAATTCACATCGAGACCAACTTTTCATATAAAAATAATGTTATATTAGAGACAGTCCCCTCGTGTCACTTGTTAGGAGTGGAAATAGACTCGAGGTTAAACTGGAAACCACACGTAGACAAAATATTAATTAACTAGTATCAGGATACTAGTTAATATTAAAACAGATACTTGCAGGCCACATTTTACTCGTTTAAATATCCTAACACTGGTGTCTATTTGCAAAAGAAAGGGATAATTGGTGTCAGTTAAACCTCAGAAAGAGAAATAAACTACTGAGCTATTTTACTAATTTAAAAATTGTTAGGACTGGGACACACCGCATGGCTGTAAAAATTTACAATAAGTTACCTCTCACAATGAAAAATTAAAAAAGAGTATATTTTGTAGTAGGTTAAAGAGTTTTTTGATATCAAAATGTTTCTATAACTTGGAAGAGTTTTTTACATTTAAAGAGTGATGGAAACTGTTAGCATTATTAATTTTAATGCGATATGTAATACCTAGGTGAAGTATTGAATAAGTAATTAACTGACGTCTCTGAGTGCGGCAGTTAGTGACGAGCGTGTCTCTAAATAGACATTAACTGCCGCACTCAGAGACGTCAATTAATTTTTAAGTTTCATTAAAGTTGCTGCGTCTTATTCTATTGCTTTAGCAAAGAAAGTGACAGCAGCTACTTTAATGAAACTCTGACATCTCATCTCTTGACATCTCTGAGTGCGGCAGTAAGTGTCTTGTTGCAGTGCCCTTGCAGGATTTACGCCTACTGTATTTTTAAGACCTTATGTGTAACATAGGTACCTACTCGTAAAATCAATAAATGTATATGACTATGACTATAATATGTTACTGAATATGTGGAGCAACATAGCGTCGACTAAGTAAATACATATTTTGGCTAAATCGTCACTGCCACATAATATACTGCTCGCGTGCCTGCACATATTTACGTTTGTCAGTAGGTCCTCAATTATAAAAAGAAAAATATACTTACATCAGTTTTGGTTTTGCGAAGTTGGAGTTTACATATTTTTTTACTGCGGCGATACCACGTTCGCCTGGCGTCAAAGTAGTATTAGGCTCTTCAAGTATTTTCATTTTTATTGTCAGAGTAAAGCCTGAAATATTAACAAAAAAACTTATGAAGCATCACTAACTACCGATTTATTATTCGATATAGAATTCGACACTCGTAGTGATACATAGCATATTAACTAGCTTTTGCCCGTGACTTCGTGCGCGCAGAACCGCGCACCCCTAGGGTATCCAAGATACTTATTACCTCCAAATTTCAAGTCCCTAGGTTCAGCGGTGCTGTGCGTTGTCTGTCAGTCAGTCAGTAAGGGAAGAGTTTTATATGCACCTAGGTATGGAATATTAGTAATGAAGTTTGAAACGGCTTTTACATCTATTAGATGCCGGTATTACCGGCGGGATCCCTTTGTTACCCATAAAGTTATTGTATCGAATTTTGAAATTTGAAACTTTTTATGCTCATAACTATGGATAGTCATAAAAATTGTTAAGCATAACGCTTAATAATGCTAACGTGAATAGTCCATAATTATAATTTTCATAATTATAATTATTCAGAAATATATTAAAGCATATATTTTAAACTACTCATTTTAATAGGAGGGTAGGAAGGGATGCGCTATAGGTGGGCACCCCGCCAAAACAGAAACATTGACCACGGGTAGGAAAAATCTAGGTAAATAGGTTAGGTTAGTATTGCGGCAAGGCCGAAGGCCTTAACTACCCAGAAATAGGAGCGCCACGAAGTAGAGCTCCGTCGACCTTATCATATTATACATGTCTACTTTATACCCGTAACAGACGCTCGAACTTGGTCCGGGCCGGACAACGGATTTGGTTCGAACCAGATCCGGCCATCTGACCATATCGGCCGATTTGGTCAGAAGACTGCTCTACAGACGGCCGGATCTGGTTCGGAGCGGACCAAATCCGTTGTCCGGCGCGTACCAAGTTCGAGCATCTGTTACGGGTATTATGACTAACAAGGGTCAAACGATATTAGTTATTACCATTATGAGGTGTAATACATTATGATGTAAAAAGTTATGGATAGTTTTTATGACTTTCGACAAATATGACCAGGAAAAACCGGAAATACAAGTTATACCCTCAAATATTATGACCATCAATATGACTAACAATATTTTGAGTAAAAACGTTATGGACTCTTAAAAACGGAGCTAAAACTTTATGGAAGACAATATTGACCCATTACCGGCACACCATTGCTATCGATACGGAACAAAAGGCACCGAGCCAAAGCAAAAGGTAGCATTCGTAGGACGCGTATTGACCTTCTGAGAACTTGTTCTTGAGATGCTGCGGTGTGCCGAGGCATTGAAACCGGCCGTTGACCATGATAGTGAGCCGCGAGCACAGCGCCTCGCACTCTTCCATGCTGTGAGAGGTAAGCACGACGCCGCGGCCGGCGCGCCGCGCCGCGCGTATCGCAACCCACACCTGCCGCTTGGCCGCCGGGTCCACGCCCGTCGTCGGCTCGTCCACAAACACCATACGCGTCTGCCCCAATAGTGCCACCGCCGTACTCAACTTGCGCTTGTTGCCTCCTGAATACTGATCCACCTGCAATTTCGATAAGTTGTTGTAGCATTCATTATCACTATCATCATACTCGTGTCAACCCAAAACATCCACTGCTAGACATAGCACCCACGACCACGTAGTTTGTTTTTGCTGTGCAAATTAGCACTCTATAGCTTAATATTTCACAAACGGATCCCTTAATCGCAAATTTGTTTCCACAAACCCTCAATATTTTTGAAAGACCTATCCAACGACATTCCACATCATAGGATAGACGAGAAAAAAAAACCATACACACTTTACGTGTAGGGGATAGCCTAAATTTTTTTATTAAATATTTTATTTTACCTCTTTGTCGGCGTGACTACAATGTATAATTCATGCCAAATAACAGGTTTCTCGTACTAAGCGTCTCTGAGCTAAACTGCGGACGGACGGCCAGACGGACAGACATGGCGAAACTATAAGGGTTCCTAGTTTTGCTACGGAAGGAACCCTAAGAAGGTAAACATAGTCGTTAACAATTTCCAAAGGAGACTCGAGACTCAAGATACCGTTATGGGAGTGGGTGAGACAGTTGAGGATTGCCGTGGTGGCAGCCTTGACATATCGTGAGTAAACCGAAGATTGATAAAGACCTTGGCAACAATTTTCCATTTCAGCGGTGTACAGTTTCGGAGAAGTAACGTCTCCCTGTGTTACTTCAGGCCAAGGAAAATAATAATGGTAATTTTAAGAATTACTACGAAATGAGGTTAATGGTGGTCACATAACACATTTACTAAGTAGATATGTAAATTTTACTTGTTTATCCAAGTGCTTAGCAAAACCGAGTGCATGTGCGAGCATTTCCGCGCGCAGTGTATTGTGCTCCTGGTGCAGCCCGCGCAGCAACGAGAACAGCCGCAGCGTCTCCCGGCCCGTCAGCTCGCCAAACAGCGCGTCGAACTGCGGGCAGTAGCCTGCGGGACACAACACATACCTACTTGCAGCGGTTCACTAGGTAATACATCATATAATCAATCATTTAGCAATCCGTTTACAAATCACAACGCAAAAGGATACTTATCAAATCACAAATCTAAGCTGAGCTAACCTAACCTACGTATGAGATAGTTGGCTTGTAAAAGAGTTTAAGCATAAACACGATTTCATACATAATCTTTCGAAGAGCAAGTCGTCGAATGGACACAGCAATATTAATATTTAATTAACAGTTGAAGAAGATAGGTACCTATATTCTCGTGCACTTTGGTGATATTCCGCGTGACGGAGTGTCCGCCGACGAAGGCGTCTCCGCTGGAGATGGTCTCGTCGCCCATCAGCATCTTAAACGTCGTGGTCTTGCCGGCGCCGTTCACCCCCAGCAGCCCGAACACTTCCGCGTCCGCGACCGCTGCGAGATGAAAATAGAGTTTGTAAAGCACAACTTGATTTACATCAAAGAATATATTAGCACGTGTGCGCTTATATTTTTGCAAGGCAGCGATTACTCGTCTCACTCATCATCAGCGACGAATTCATACATTTTGTACAGCATCGGCGCACACCGAGCGTTCGAGTGGCCGCGTCTGAGCCACAAGCTGCGGTAGTCGCCCGCGCTTACTACTAGTGGCCGCGTTTTGTCGCTCGCCTCGCGCGCACACTCGGCCACAGTCGCCGGCTTCTCCAATGAACAATAGTGAGCCACTAGTGGCTCAATGTGCGCCCGCCCTTTTATGTTACGGTATCTACATGGTTGCTTCATGTAAGTACGTAAAGTCTAGGGACGCGCGTCATCGTGAGTTGAAAATACTATGATGATAATTTTTAAGGCGTTCATCGTTTATAAGAGAAACGGAATATGTAGTTACTGAAGGAGAGCTGGTCAACGGCTAGATGGTTCCCGTAGTACTTGGTGAGGCCGGTGGCGATCAGGTTGTGCCCGGCCGGGCCGGCGGCGCCCGCGCGCTCTACGTGGGCTATCTCGTCGGCCACGTCGGCGTCTAGCTCGCGCCGGTCCAGAGCCGGCGGCAACTTCGTCCGCGTAAATATCTGCGTAAGAGAAACATAACAAGCAAGCCTGTCAGTCCAAGAAGGTAAAAACACCTTGCCTGCTTTCTTCTAAATAATTTGATCAAATATTCATTTGTTACGTGTCAGCTAGGCATATTATGCTAAACCTCTGCCAAATAAGTGGTCTTAGTATGCATACCTATAGGTAGTTACTGTGTGCAGTGTTCTGCTGCTGTCTGATTTCGTTTTTCAGCGTTTAAACAATAAAGGCGTGATTCCATTAGACAAGTGCAAATTGCATGCAAGTATGACGTCACTTGAAAAAAAAATGTACGTGTAAAGTATGTGTGCCTATAAAACACGTAGGTACATTTTTAGGATTCCGTACCAAAATGGTAGAAAAGGAAAGTGATTTGATTATAGCAAGTGGGTTGTAATGTGAAAGGGCTCATTTTGCACATTTCAACACCATTTTTTTTATAATTTTCCGCGACGAACTTTTTGATTTATAACCAATGTTCAAAAAATGACCGTTTTTTTAAATAATTATATATTTTTATACGTTCTAATAATTTAGTGATAAGGCCTTGCTGTGTGGACCATTAAATACTACATTTATTCAAAATTTCAGCTTGATTGCTTCAGCCATTCCCGAGATAAAAGGTCTAGACAGACCGACAGACAAACAAAGTCATCTCCGTTTTTCAGTATTTGGTACGAAACCCTAAAAATATATCAATTTAACCTCGTAAGGCTCACGTCAAATTTTGTTTCTCCTAAAAATAACCTTGTGCTTGTGTCAGTCAAATAAATTTAAATAATTTTGAAAATTGTCCTACATGTAGGCTGTTGGGCCTTAGGAGGAGTGTCGAATTTAGCGTAATTTTCATTTGATAGAAAGTTGTGTCAAAATTGAAAGATCACTTATTTGAACGAGTCATATTTTCTTTGAAATGCAACGAGTAAATTTGATTCAGTTAAGATAAATAATTTTGTAAATGACTCAATCGCTAATTTATAAGGTTTACCTTCTGGTAGATTCTGTATTCGATGGACATAAAGAGGGCCCACAAGATCACGCAGGTCACCAGCATGCAGATCAGGTAGCGCAGGATGCCCGGCTCTTCCCAATCAAAGTAAGGGTTATCACGTACTGAAATTGACAATTTAATCTTTCATCTATCTTTATACGTGAAAAATGAATCCCTATTTCCCTTGGTCACGCTATAACTTGAGAACGGCTTGGCCAATTCGGCTAATTTTTTTTTTCAAATATTCCTTGAAGTCCGACGAAGGTCTTTATGAAGAGAAAAATGTGATATTTCAACTTTAAGGCGGGAAATCGGAGGGGGAACTTTAACCAAAGCGAAGCGAGGGCGGGTCACGAGTTTAGAGAAAGAATAACAAAAAAAAACTATTTAAGACGTAAATATAATAACAACTTTAAAATATGTCATGTGGCAAAGGGATCTGTGGGATTCGGTTGTCTGCTATGAATTTCGCACTCTGTTATAGTTTCCATGTCTCCTCTCCCACTACTCGCTTTACACCCAGAATATAATGTATCTAACGTGTAATTACCGCAGCAATCAGAGAAATTATTCTCGCACATGACCTCCATTGAGCACTCGTTCAGATTGGGCAGCACCGCCGAAAGGTATTCGCATCCTGTCATGCACGACCATTCCGTCAGCCCGACTTGGTTTAGTGCACTGCAACGCAAATCATGTTAAAACACAGCAGAAGACAACTACACTTTGAGGATTGTAGAATACGCGGCTAAGAAAAGGAAATAATTAAACATAATGTGTGATTGTGATCAGAAGCAAGGGATTTCAAGGCCTGCCATTGCACTTCATTATCTCCCAGCCATGAGAGGGCTGGAATAGGCCATAGAGTGAGTGCTTAAAGAGCATCATAATCCCATTTAGGTAATAAAAATTAAATAAAACCACCCCTATTCTGGTAAGTAGCTAGGCCTCATTTTCGGGAAAACGTTTACCTGACGGATCTGACGAGACTATACAGCGGGAAAAACTGTAATATGGCGTCGAGAATATCTGCCACGTGCTGTGTATCCAACTGCGGGGCCGAGAGCGCCTCCACAATCTGCGGACCCATCATACCTGGAGCAAACGAACATCATTCATATGAAATTCAAATCGAGGTTGGGTATACCTAAGTTATCTGCTTACTACTAGTACCATACCAGACTATTGCAGACTATTACTACAGTACCATAGAGTTTTAGAGCATTTTGTGAAGTTTATGTCGGCTTTGGATTGATAATCATTATTGTTTAGAACAACTCATTACTAATTCGGTTGTTTTTTTTTCGAAAACGAAGATATATTTAATTCCGAAATATTTAAATATATCATATGGTTAATTTAATATGTTTGAGAATTTTAACTTCAACTTTAAGTTTCTTATTTATTTTAAGCAGTGTGATAATCAACAAGAATCTTTTGGTGGCCATGAATTTCGCGAACTCATTATTCAGTTGCAGTGGGTTTCAGGGTAGCTTTTTTGTAGCGAAAGCTTTATTTATGTTCCCATAATTAATTATTAGATTAATTTAGCTACCTTCTTTTTTAGTTGCAGTGAATTTCAAAATTCCTCTCTTATTTAATAAGTTGACGGAGGAGCCCGGTTCGAGACGCTTTGGCGGCGGCGCTTTGGGAACTGATTTGGCACCCGAGCGACGCTCGGCCTCCCAGGTATTATGTATTTAAAGCTTTCCTGGTCCGTACTTAGTCAGCTTTCCAGACAGTAGAAAAATGTTCTTACAGCCGATGGTAAAAAAGGCAGTTTACCTAGTAGGACATTGACGAAGAACATGACGACGAATCCCATTGCGGGTCCGTCAAATAAAAGTGACATCAGGTAGTGCAGAGGCAGCATAGAGGCGCCGTACACCATCAAGGCTAGGTACAGTCGACCTGTGAATAGAAACATATTATAATAAAACTGTTTTTAACAAGGCGTAAACCAAATCTAGAACCCCTACGTAATTAACGATATCGTTTTAAACCTACTTAGATGATAAATTCACTTACAATGATAACATTGACTCAAGTAACAAAACCAAGTTCGCTCGAGAGCTCTTCCTTTTATAGAGCGGGCTTAACATGCATGCACGAGATAAAATTACAAGCCATAGTACGAGCCTAGAGTTTAGTTTGGGACTAGGTCAATATGTGTGAGATTGTGCCCTGATATTTGTTTATTTTTAAAATTTGATAGGTGCTAAAAATGAATAGGTAGATACGTGTAACCCATATTCTAACGTAAGACTTAGCACTTAAGATTTAAAATAAAAGTGTCTCGTCCTGACCTTTATTATCTTTTATTTTATTACTAAGCGACTATAGCGATTTTCACATTTTTATAGCGATTTTATCAAGACGGGACACTTTTATTTTAAACCTTAAGCGTTAAGTCCTGTTTACGTTAGAATATGGAATAGATGTAAGTATTCATTACCCGTCAAATTGTATCTCGTGCATGCATATTACCTGCTACCGACCTGCGGCTGACCTGGACCAGAACAGCCGCATCAAGAACATCATGGAAATTCATGGACACAGTCTTCTTTTAAACTTTGCCTTATTGGCCTCTAGCCTAATATCTGCGGGCAAACTATTTAGAATGTAGGGCAAACGTTTCTGCAGGCATATCTTTCACTGAGTAGTTCGCGACCCTTAGGTTCGCTCCGAACCAGATCCGGCCGTCTGTAGAGCAGTCTTCGGACCATATCGGCCGATATGGTCCGAAGACAGAAGAAATCCGTTGTCCTATCCTATCGTCTGTTACGGGTATTATACTGATCATACTTGATCCCCGAGAGCAACGTACGAAAGATAGAACACAATAGAGTTGCCCGAGTGTATAAGCGAACCAGCACGCTTTATAAGCGTTACGAGTCCAGAGATTAATTTAGGTAGGTAAACATAAACTTAAAAGAGTCTTGTAAATCACGAGTAACGTCGTGCCATACCCAATTCTGCACCAGAACTGAGGCCGAGGACGCTGAAGGCGGCGAGTGATATTATAATAGGGATGCAGATGATAATAAACCAGGCCCAGTCGAACAGCGCGGCGCTGCCCCACAGCACCACGGGCTGGATACCGGCCGCCTTCTGCAGGAGCTTGGCTCTGGACACGCGTTCCTGTAGGAGGAAATTAAAATGATTTCAATGAAAAAGCAATTTAAGCAAGTGTTCAGTTTATCTTTTATTTTATTGTGAATAACTGTTGCTGATTAGCTACGCTATAAGATGTAAGTATATAACAATTTTGTTAACAAACTATAGCAGTTTTTTCGTAAATAAATGTTAAAGTTGCAATCTGCGACTTGACAAAAACTTGATAAAACTTTGAAGCACTATGGTGGAAAAAAAATTGTACGGAAACCTCGATGTCCATTAGCTTAAAAACTTTCGCATTTAATAGAGTTAAATATTTAAATTGTTTGATTTAAAAAAAAAACATATGGCTATTTCAATGGCGAAGGGGTCGTTTTTTATAAAATACTTGTGATCGTACTTTAAGTGTCACGATCACTCAATAAACAAGAATTAACGGTTCATCTTCAAATACAAATGGTAATGCTCGTATTCGAGATTAGTTTGGAAATAGCGCCGAAATTGTTAACTAATAGCCGTCTTGTTACGAGTATACGGTGTATGTATACTCGTAACAAGGCGGCTCAAGTCGTAATCGAGTTTGTTATTTGGGATTATTGTACCGTAACAACAAGGAGCAATGTGTAAACTGGAAACAACCTGTAATCAATCATGCACAGAAATATTTTTTTTTTACTTCCGCCTTTCATATAGTACACCGAAAACCAATCGATCAAAACTCATAGGTACGTAAAAATAACTAAATATTTTGTAGACATACAGACATGTTGATATAATGTCAAACACATACCTTGATGTAGAACATAATGAAGACTGCGCTGACGATGCCAAGGCTGTTTCCCACTCCAGCAGACAGCTGCAGCGAAAGTATCGTCACTATCGCCTGCATGTTGCTCTGCAAATAGTACACTAAAGGTAAAGATAAAGATGTTTATTCAGTAACTAGACTCGACTAGATCGCACGGGCAATTACACTCGTCAAAATCTACTAGCATTTTCTACTTAAAAAAAAAAGACTTTTGACATCCTCTATAGTGACTTCACAAATCGCTGACTCTCACCTGATCATTGTAGTTAGCTTCAAGTGGGTAGTTGGTGATAGTTAGCGAGGCGTTCGGGTCCAAGGCTGTGAGCAGCGCCTGGTGCACGGCGGCGAGCGAGGTGGGCGCGTCGTGGTACCCGAAGTTGCTGAACCACGCCGTCGCCGACTCCGCTGCGAACGTCGCTCCGTTCAGCATCCTGTGCCGTAGGATTCCCATGTCTACAGGGTCACTGGTCTGTAACGATGTGTAACCTTATGATTGGTTCATCAAAATGAACTACTCTCAATTTATTTGTTATTTTTTTACGTATTTATGTGTGATGTACAGTCAGCATCAAATAGATAGGAGCAGCGATTGTGGCCAAATATATCGCAACACATCTTTATTACTATAGGAATAAGGATTGGTTGTGAAAAATTGGTAGGTATAAAGTTAAAAAAGGAACACGTATAATTTCTTCTTACTTGTATAGGTATCTACCGCGGTAGGTATGGGTGAAACGCTAATTTAACGATGTTTTTTTAATTATTTACTGCCGCACTCAGAGACGTCAATTAATTTTTAAATGTCATTAAAGTTGCTGCTGTCACTTTCTTTGCTATAGCAATGGAATAAGACGCAGCGACTTTAATGAAACTTAAAAATTAATTCACGTCTCTGAGTGCGGCAGTAAGTACTGTAGAACTACCGTTTCTGGTAACTGGTGGGTTGATATTTTATGGTTACTATTCAATTAAACTGTAATTACATTGTAATTTAGTAATGCCCTTGAAATAGGTACATTTCGGGTTTAAAAAATAATCAATTTTGTTCTTCATATATTATAATCTCACCCTTTTTAGATAATATTCATCGATGGGCTCGTTGTCGACGAGCGTCAGTCTCATAGTTTCAATAGCAGAAGAGTTAAACATGTACTCGTAAGCTTCTTTAGCAAGTGCGCCGAGGTAACTCGAAGAGGTGGGACCACTGTACGCCAGCACAGTTTCCGTTTCCGAATAACTGAAAACAACACATGAAGTGTATTTCAGCAATTTCCTATTAGCTAATATTATAACCAGATCAATAGTCCTTGAGGATTTGTATCCGTCTGTTGGTTCCGTTATCAATGTTATCAGTAAGTATCTCAGTATTCCTAATCGTTATATTTTTTGGTAGAGTCATATTTTGGAAACTAACGACTATGCACAAGGCAGGTGTGTGTGTATGTATGTGTGTGTGTGCGTGCGTGGGTGCGTGCGCGCGCGCGGTGCGAGTGTGCGCGTGTGAGCGTTTGCGCGTGTGCGCGTGTGCGTGTGTGTGTGTGTGTGTGTAATGGTCGAGGGGGGAATAATTTTTGGTTGGAAGTTAAAGTATTTTCAAGTTTTTATTCCTTACCCTTGCGCGAGGGTGAGTGGTCTGGGCACGATGGAGTCCGTGAGCGACATGACGTACTGCAGGATGCCCAGCGTGGTGTTGATGAGCGCCACGGGCACGAGCACCTGCAGCAGCAGCAGCTTCCACGAGCGGGACCACACCAGCCACAGTTTCAGCCACACCGCCACTACGTGCTGCGCCCAAAGCCGTGCTCCCGTGACACCGGAACTCTCTTTGTTCACTGAAAATCAATAGAAATCGGTGAAACGACTAACATATATTCGATTTTAATTCTCAGTTGGCAACGCATTTGCTGTCTCGAATTTGCAGCCTTACCGCCTGTCTCACAATCGTCAAGTAAAGCATACCTGTCACATAAATTAAGCCCTTTCCCTTTCGTACACTTGAAAATAGACAAAGAGAGGGCTATCTTTAAGTGGCAGATAAATTTACTTGTCGATTGTAAGACAGGTCCTTAATATTGCAATTGTCTATGAGAGATATATATATATCAGATCCCAATTACCAGCAGGCGCCTGTGTGATCGTTTGCCTTCTCCATGCCATAAAAATGTCAGGTAAGTAATCCTTGATATTCATACCGGTACTATTTACCCAACTGCAAAAGAATTAGCGTAATGTTTTTGTACAGTATGGTTAAGGTGTAGACAGGTAGGGGTTCACATAGGTACATAGCTAAATAGTTGGCTATTGCGAAAACCGCCCCTTACTTAATTTTACGTAACGCAGCCGAATTGAAAACACTATACAGAGATTTAACCACAGATCTATAATAATGGTGATCTATCCTATAAATATCCACATACATTGGTCAATAGATGACGCGTCGAAACCAGGTTTGTGTGTGCTGCCGCTGGGCAAAGAGCCCTCTGAAGTGGCCGCATCGTCGGACTCCGAATGCGTAGGCGTCACGTCCGACCCAACACTGCAATCATCACATTAACGTCTTATCTTAAATCACGATAATATTCGATGTAGTTTTATCGGACTCAAACTTTATTCCATGGAAGTAGTTAAAACAAAAGAATGACGTAGAGAAGACGAAACTACTGTTTTATTTAGGCACTCATAAAATACAGGCAAGTGCAGATGCACTAACGACAAACACCTTCAAGTGTTGTAATTGAGATCCTTATAATTTCAACAAGTAATTCGTAATTCCAATTTACAGTATTATCCAAAGTGCAATACTTACGACATGAAAACATCTTCAAGTGTCGTTGCCGTTAAACCATAGTTTAGAAATTGGATATTTTCGATATTTTTCTCCAGGTCATTCAACATTAGTTCAAATAAATGAGCCTGGTCGTTTGTTAGATCATAAGTTACTTCAGAGCCTGAAATAAAAAAGGAACGAGCATTAATAAATATAGCTATAACCCGCCGACGAGGCACCCTTATATTTTTTATATAGCCTTTTTTTATGAAAGGAGCTACGTAGTTAGCTTCTGACGGCTTTTTAAAAATCGATCCAATAGTTTAGGAGCTAGAGTGGAACATCAGATTTTCGGTTACAAACATATGTACTTTTAAACGATTAACCATCATCATCATCGGGGGTCAAGGCAAATGTAGAGTTGCCAGCAAACTGAATGTTATACTTAGGTAAGTATAGTAAAAAAAATGAGAAGTAGCTTCCCAACACGTTTTAAAAACAGAATGTCTGTTATCGCGAGCCCTAACCTAAGGCTATTACCTAAACGTACCTAGTTAGCAGCAGACAGAAGGTTTTATTTCAACTAGGTAAGTAGGAAGTTAGTATAGTAATCACTGTTAGTGGTCTTACAAGATTGATCAGAACGCCGAGTACCGTATGTCTCCCAGCAGGTAGTGCCCAAAACAAGTTAGGTTAAAACCGGAAGAAGTTAAAACACCAACAACCAGTATGATGTCATCAATCTCTCACCTATTTCAGTTATTCCACATACCTATATTTTAATTACTTAAAACGTATCATGATCATTCATTTTGATGGCAATCATAGTTTAAGAATTACCTAACCAACCTATTTTATCATAAATGTGTGCCTTTTATTGATATTTAATCTGAATCATTGTGACTTTTACATTTATCAGGAAGTAACGAGCATACGTACATTTTAATCGGTTTATTATGCGTTTATGACTATGGGATTAATTTTAAGACGGAAAAAATACATATAAATCATAGACTACGCTACCTAACTCAACGTAGACTACGAACAGTGAATTTACTTAAATTAAATTAAAATAAAATAACACTAACCCCTGTCTTCTTTTATCATTGTTCCAGGTATGTATTTGTTAATGATATCAGTGCAAGCCTTATACTGGAAGCCATTTTTCTTGACGACTACCAGGGTGTACCCGACGCCATAGTGGCGCTTGAGGAAATAAGGGGAGCCAATGCACTGCAGCCGTCCATTGGCCATTATCGCCACACGGTCGCCGAGGATGTCCGCCTCGTCCATGAAATGCGTCGTGAGGATCATGGAGCGTCCTGCAAAGGGCATCTCGTCAACTGACGTAGGTAATGGACTGACAGTTGGCTATAAAGGAAGTACCTACGCCTTGGAAAAGTAACACGACCACCCTGTGACATCGTTTATAATGTTAATAACGATGTGATGTCACTCAAAAACCTTGCGGCTTTCTAATAACTAAACCATGCAGACAGATTCTGCGGCTTCTCTCCCGCTCGCCCTAACTTAGCTCACCCGTCTTCTCCCGCTGCAGCAGGTCCCAGAGCGCGCGGCGCGAGGAGGGGTCCATGCCAGAGGTGGGCTCGTCCAGCAGCACCACGCGCGGCGACCCGCACAGCGCGATGCCCACCGCCAGCCGCCGCTTCTGTCCGCCCGACAACCCAACCGACTGATAGTCTCGCTGCAACGATAATAAAACCCTCCTTCAATTACACATTTCAGCTTTGCCTGCCACTGGACAATATTTTTTTGGACCAGTGATATGGTGGGCTGTGCGTTACACACAAAAAGAACACATATTGTAACAGTCATTCATTAGTCATAGGAATTTAATGCCTATCATCATGACACGTGTAAAGATGGCCTATAAATTAATGTTTGCAAAAAGCAAAGGATTGAAACATTCGGAACTTTCTTTTAGCAGTTTGCGGTGTCGCTTAAGAATTACACGCAGGACATTTTTGTCCGTACCACTAACTTTTTTTTAACTAACTTTCTTTTATTGTTTGTTTATGATTTGCCTCCCATTTGCTTCATAAAACAAATAATATTGGCACTACGAGTTCCTTAAGTATCAATTGTGATGTAACAACCAAAGATGCCCGACCTCCAATCACGATAATGGCACAGTTCGGAACTTTAAAATGAATCCTGCAACACTACCTTTTCCTCCAGCTCTAATTTCGCAATCAAGGTGTCAATGTCTTCATTGAGTTCCTGACCAGTGAAGCCCTTGAGTCTAGCAAAGAACTCGAGGTGCTCCCGTACAGTGAGCTCGTTGAAGAGCACGTTGTGCTGCGGACAGAAACCGAGCTGCGCGCGCGCCGCCGCCGTCTGCCGCGTTACGTCGTAGCCACCTAGCCACACTGAACCGCTAGTCGCTTTCACGTTACCTGCAACACCACAGCCAAGTCAAACGTCAACACACCCGTTAATACTCGTACAGATGTTAGCAAATTTCTTGAGCATTTGTTGATGTGGTGGAGGAAAGTTTGCGCATGTATGCTTACGTGCACAAATAGAAGCAGAGGTTGAACGCGGCGCGGGAGGATATTTACCAATCGCGTGTATGATAAGGTACCTACGATAAAATATATCGGAACGCACTGAATTATTCAAGGCAATGGCACTTGAAATTTCATCGGAGAGGCAATCGGATGGCGAGTGGTAATGTGGGTTTTTGAAGTGATACCGAACCCCCCGCCACTGTAAATTATTTTGACGAGGCAGACTGCCCAGCAGGATTAGATGGCAACTGGCGAGCTTATTTATTAGTATCACCTTATGTTGTAAAAACAACTTCATCCGATCCTGCTAGGCAGTTTCGGAAAAACAACCCATCAAAAATTCAAAAATAAGGTAAAAAGTCACCAAAAAACGACTTTGAAGGATTGTTTCTCAGAAACCATAGGAAACTCATCGAATTCCGTGACTCACTCAATTCCGTGGTAGCAGTTCTATAATTAATCTGCCATAGAACCCTGCAGGTTGAATCTAGGACCTAAAATACACCGTTTATTTATTTGCCTTAGCCTATAAATTTCAAAGCCTAAGGTCGTATTTCAGTTCCTATTTCTAAATTCTATTAGCAGGGTTATCATGTATAAGGTTTGTTAATCTTGTATATATACTTCTGCTTTATTGTAGTTAAACTAGTTTGTAACTGACTGACAAAGTGGTTCCTTTCTCACCCACCAACATGGCAATTATCCTCCGGTAAAGTTATATTTATCTTGCAACATATTTGTACTTTTAATGTGTATTTCTCATATTTATCTTAGAATTTGTATCTAATTGAGATCTAGTCATAATCAGCCCTTTTTAACATAAAAAGTATTGTTTAATTAGAAATATTATATGCAAATACAGTATTAATGTGCCCCATTAACGTTCGTATCAATGTACCCCGAGACAACTTTTATAATATAAATTAAAATTCACTCGTTCCCCCAAGGCAGCCTAATGGTTGCGTTGGCGGCTTCTTTGAGTAAAATGAATGAACTGTCAACTCCCGTTCGTTTGAATTTAATATCTACTGTATCTATGTGCCCCGTGTATCAATGTACCCTCATTCCCCTAGGTCTTTCAAAAATATTGCGGGTTTGTGACAACAATTTTTCGATTAAGGGATCCTTTTGTGAAATATTAAGCTTATTAATATTAAGACAGGCTACACTCTGAGGGTGTTTCAGCTGCATTCGCGGCGCTATGTGCACTTCGCTTCTTTCGTGGTGCGAGTGCCGCGGCCGCTGCTGGGGACGGTCGAGTCGCCTGCCTTCTGGCCGAAAGATGTCGTGTTCCGGCGGTTCCGGGGCGGCCTGCCGGCGAGTATGACTTCGAACGCTGCGACTCAACAGAGCCACGCTGTTTTGTCGCCAAAATAGTTTAAGATATTGTTATACATATATGTATTTTAGTCAGTAAGGTATTTATCTATGGGTCTTGTTGCCTGAAAATAAATAAATAAATAAAAATAAATAAATAAAGTGCTAATTTTTGTTCAGTGAAGAGTCAAGTAAAAATCTGAAAAATATCTTGAATGAAAACGCATATTATAACGAATTTATATTTTATACCTACCGAAAATCTGCTAAGGTAAGTTTGAATAGAAAGTTAGCTAATATTTATGGTTTTTTTTTGGAGATTGTTGTTTATATGTTTGTTGTTATGGCGATGGTCCGACATGCTCTTGCCGTTTTTTTAATTCGCTAGTGCGAAAACGGCCCGCGTTTTTGGATGGGATTTTTTTTTATTATATAAATAGGGTATAAACTTCAAAGCAACCGCATTCCCATCCGGTTGCATCGGTAAAAAAATTTACGTTTTGCCCTCCCCCCACATATCTCCACCCCCGTCAATTTGGGGTCCATTGCCTTGAATATAAGGTGCTCAAAAATATCCCAAGGCGCATGTTCAGATATTTTTGATCATTAAGCGCTTCAAAAGAAGTTAAATAAGTGAGTAGGGGCAAACCTGTTAGCAAAGACATAGTTGTAGATTTTCCAGCGCCGTTGTGACCAAGTAAAATTGTGATTTGGTCGTCGTAAATGGCCAAAGAAAGATTGTTGACAGCAATGTTGTTTCCGTACACTTTTGTTAAATCCTAAAAACAGTTTTTACTATGTATGTATAGGGTCATACACAGTCACAGAAACAAATTTTGTCTCTCCAGTTCCAGAAAGTTAAGGACTTTGAAACCAAATTTTTCGAGTTAGGATAGGTATATCCGCGTAATGGGAGCCCGGTGTAGTTTTGGCCTGTATCGAAATTATATGAGTTAAAAACTCCCACGTCGTTAACTTTTAGGAACAGAACGGACAATGTTGAACCCAATACTGTTAATTTAAAAAATATAATAACTATTTTTTAGGTTTATTACTTACCGTCATTTGTACTCCCATTGCGTGATCAATGGGATCTTCCTCCATTATGACATCTTGAATAATTTGAGGAACAGTGTGGGCTAAAATATATGAAAGTAAGTCTTGTAAAAGGTTAATTATTCGGGTTCGAATCCCGGTATGGGAAAATATTTGTCTGATAAGCGCGAGTATTTGTTCCTGAGTCATGGATGTTTTCTATGCATTATTAAGCATGTATTTCTCTATATAAATATGTTTATCGTTGTCTAGTACCCAAGTACAGTCGAAGTCATAAATATGTTTACACTTTAGTACCTTGTCTATTCAACGTCGTGTTTAAACTGTCATATGAAATTGTCATAGCGATTAAAGTGACAAGGTACTAAAGTGTAAACATATTTATGATTTTGACTGTACAAGCCTAGAACTTAGTTTGGGACTAGGTCAATTTGTGTGAGATTGTCCTCTGATATTTATTACTTATTTTATTATTTATTCATAAATAAAAACTGTAAAAAGGTATCCTTAGTAAGAAAACTGAATTTATTTGTGTTATTTTATTTATTTTTGTACCTGCTCTTATTTTTTCATGTTGTCTATTTTAGTCGAGTAGGTCAAAATATAGACGATAGCGGATTTCTCTTGTGTCAGAGGCCAATATCCTCTTAGATGGCTGAGTCATAGTAATAAGTGATGCTTGTGAAATTACTTAATTTTAATTTAAAAAAAATATTTATATTCTTAATTTTTTGCTTTCTTAGCCTTCCTCACCCAAGGATTTATGTTTGAAATAGAGTATATTCTATTCTCTACAGCACCCCTACAATAGGCCCCAATCAATACTAATAAGGCTACTAATAACTCTGCCCCTGTGCCTCTAAGGACCAGTCAGAAAAAAATAATAAAGTCAGACAACCACCATTTTTTCATTTTGTAGGTGGCAGTATTAAATTTTGGTGGTGGCACGCTATACGATACTTTTTAATATAGTTAATTAAACTTTATCATTGATAGCTAGGTGTAATCTAATCCTTATTCGTTTTTTCCCTATCAGTCTGTAGGTATGTAGACACGCAATACTCGTAGATAACACACCAATAATAAACATCAGTTCCGTGTAGCACTGTTTACATTTTAGCAGAACATTAGATTTTTCCTGCGTAACTATATACGGAGGTATATCGGTATATCACCGGTGCTCGGGAATTCAGCTCAGAATTTGATGAATTAGAAATGCGTTAGTAAATGTAAGCGTGAATGATTTACGCGCACGCGCCAAACAAGTGCGTGATATCTTAACGCTGATAAAAGTTTAATTTTCAACCTTTTGCAAATAATCAGTACCTACCTAACTACTATGTATTAGACAGGTACCAGGAGAATTCTTCAACGTTTAACAATATCTGTCCATCATTTTGCCAAAGGTGATACGCAATTATTGTCATTTAGTCAATTTTTGCTTGATACTCATATAGTGAATATGAGTCATACTGATAATCACTAAAATGCGAAACAAAACAAACGACCGTCTTCGAAAACGCGGTACGATTATTGAGAATCGAGTGCTTGAAACATCAGGCGAGCGGTAGAAAATGAATCACATGACCTACATAGTACAGGTAAAGTAAGGTAAAAAATTAGTTTGGCGGCAAAATATGTTTGTTAATGAAAATTTGTTTATATCTTTATCATGGCAGTAGAGATGAGGATCTTCGGAGTCCTACCAAAATTGAAGGGTCCAGGACCTGCCACCTGCCACCCAATGACACTTCACTCGCCTAGTTTGTAAAATATGCATTTTTATTTTATTTGTGTTAATGCCATACCCTCCGGAAGGGGGTAGGACCCCTAAATTTTGGTAGGACTTCGCAGATCCTCATTTCTACTACCAAGATGAAGTTGTAAGCAAACTTTAATTGATGTACAAATTTTGCCTCCAAAATATCCTATTTTTCCTGTACTAACCGTCAAAACCAACTTGTATCTCAAAAAAATACTATTAAACATTCATTTTTGAGACACGCTTTTGATACAAACTGTACTTTTTTTGCACAATCATCATCTGTTTATCGAGATTAAACTAACGGATCCAAACTCTGCAGGTCTACGTTCAAATTACAGCGGAGATCTTGTTGCCACCTTGGAACTCCATCATCAGAGCAGCTGTTAGTTACCATAATATTACATTGTCATCGGATTAACATATACGTATGTATTAAAAATTTCAGCCCATTACGATAACGGAATGTGGTAGGTATAGAATTTACTTGCCAGATTAAAACCAAACATACTAACAGGTGAAGTTAAATAAAAGCTGGTCGCCTTAAACTTAAGATCCATTTTCATTTTCCAATAGATATAACTATCGAGCGCTTGATCGCAACTCTAAAACAAGGATTATGATAGGCAGAGTCACGATGAAGGGGTTTTTCTTAATAGAACATTAAATATGTACCTTGTGAGTAAATTATTATTTTATAGCGTTATACCTGCACTAAAGGCTATATGTACGTAAAATAAAGTCTGAAGTATTTAAATTTTAATTTCGTGTATGGCCCAGCACAGGCGGTGAAACGCATCAGCAACGAAACTGCAACTTCTAGTTACTTTTGAGTTTCATCAAACAAACGTTTCAAACTAGTTGCGACGTGTGTGGTTTCATATAGGAGTCTATGGCATTAACTCAAATGAAACTCAAAAGTAACTAGAAGTTGCAGTTTCGTTGCAGTTGCGTTTCACCGTCTGTTCTGCAGCTATGTTGTTTCATTTATATAATCAAGCTAGTATTATGTTTATGCATGCCGATCACGGTTAGACATATGTTTCAAAAAATGTTCTAATTTAAGACATACTACTACCATGTTTAGAACAAATAAATAATTTCATTTCATTTCATATCTAGCACATTCTAATGACTCACCAGGCGTAACTTTGCTCTGCGGAAACCAGAAGGTCTTCTGGAATATGAAGTACCAAGGCTTTGGGGCTCCGTAGGGTCCAGGCAATACTTGTTCCAAATATAGAGCGATCAGCATGTACAGCACACAGTCCAGGGCCAACATAATAACCACGTGTCCAAAAGCGAATCTGTTGGAGTCAGGAGAAGGAGAATCCAAAAAGTGACCCCATTGCATGCCTGAATAGAAGTTAAACTAGTTAGAAAAGTTCTTATGGGGAAACAATAAGAGCATGAGACATTTTAGGCTTAGAAAAAACATACGATCATTCTCTCTAAAACGTCATTACCTGCTATTAGGAAAATTTGGCTGTACAATTTCGATAGGTACATAAGGACGTACTAAAGAAGTGGTTGGAAGGTTAAATTAAGTTTGACTATAGGTAAATTGCGTCAATGTAAGTAAAATTAAGTCGTGGAGCGGGTCTTCTTGGATTGAAAACATTATAAACGGCATATAAAAAGTAATTCAAGGTCGATGATGTGTCTAACAATGTGATGTGCCAATCATCGTAGTCCTCAGGGTTAGCAAAATATTAGCAATTTTGTGATTGAAAATATTCATGGGGGGTCAGAGTCCACTTCAGTCCACAGACCACCACTTAGCCAGTTTGCTCGTTAGCTTTCCTCATGCAATTTGAAAATTTACTAGGTACGTGAGTGTTATCAAAAAAATTATCAGACGCTTACCTCCGGTGCTCTCCTTGGCAAGGAGTAGCTGAAACCCATAGGACATGGCACTGTTGATGCTCAGGCAGGTGAAGGCCTGCACACCCCCCGACATCTGTATGTCCATCGCCAGCAGGGACGCCGGGATGTACGACACAAACCAGATCACGCCGGAGAACAGCGCCGCCGTGCTGCCTGCCACAAGACGAGATATTCAGCAAATGCCTTGAAGAGTTCAGCAAGAACTGAACTAATTGCATCCCATCGATCATAAAGATAGAATAAATTTGTAGGGTTAGGAAATATATACATTACGATCGAAAGAAAGCAAAATCTACCAACTTTTAGCGAAATTGCTTCCGAATTGTGTATGTATACGTGTGTGTAAGCGTGAACATGTGGGGCCATTCGCACAAAAATTATTATTATTATCTAGTAGATTTTATACACATAGTTTCACGCATTTTACACAACTAAACTGAGCTTAAGCCTAAATCTAGATTTATCTTTTTGCTGCAAGTGGCTCTTAGATAACAATCCCTATACTGTCATTTAAGCTCGCACAAGTGTCATGACACGTATGGGTTAATTTAGTTCGGACTCATTGTTTTGTTTGGTTACCTAATCGTAATCTTGATATTGAATTATGTTTCGAGTATTTTAATTTGGAACTTTGAGTTCTTTATCCCTTTTCTCGTGTTTGAAGAAATGAGAAAGAAGTTAGTGCTAGAAAGTTTCAAGCACATTTGTTGAACCTTTTAGATTATTGTCTTGTGCTAAGTGCTAACAGTGTTAATTCATCGGTACCTCCAAAAAGTATTATTATGAAATCAGTACTCTGGTCGTCATTCGAAAATTGTGACTTTTCCTAATGAGCGTACATACTTACTTCGTAGAAGTCTATGAGGGACTATCACCTTAGCAAGTAAATTACAAATTATTTAAAGAACTGGCAGTATTTTTCTACGAAGTACGTTCCTGTTGTGTATTACGATACTGTTTGCGTAAGATAGTTATGTGTCCAAATATAGTAGTTTAATTGCACAGTTTATCTCTTGTATTTCGATTAATTATATAAGAGAAAGTATATATCACGTGTTAGCAACAATTAACAGCTGTTTTTCTTTCTAAAGCAAATTTATTTCTTAAAATTTCCAGTAAATTATCTAAACTTACCTTTGGAGAATAAGCCGCTAATCATGAAACAGAAGAATATTGTGCATGCGAAGTACAGAACTAAGAAGAAGAAGAGCACTGTCCACGGCGTATGGGTAAACACTGCGTAGTCGCTGAAGCCCGCCTCGTTCGTAAACCAATTTGCCTAAAAAATACTCATAACATAGGTAAGTCACTCCTGTACAGTCTAACAATATGATTCTGTTATTTCTCACTAGGAGGAGCCATGGAGGAGCTGAATCAAACGCACGCCTTGCTCTTTGACACGTATATTCTGACTGACTTGACGCCGGGCGCAGCCGCGTCTGACAGCCCATTCAAATAATAGAATACCCACATATTACCAACATAACATTCCTCCACCTTTATTTCTTAACCTAAAAGAACTTCCTATAGTCTACAATATTCCTAAAACGCTTTGTCGCTTTCTCAGCCTGAACTGGAGTCGGCGGTTGGGGGTCACTCGGACCTGAAACCACCTCTGGGGGCATCTCACACTCTAGCCATTGGTCTGCGACCTCTTCTGTCTCGCCGGACGCGCTGGCATTCAGACCAGGCTTTGTTTAACGTCATATCTGCCAACTTCTTGGTAAAAAGTTTATCACGTTCCGCCCCGTGCACCAATCCGAGCACAAAGCGATCACGCAGGAGCTCGTCGAACGTCTTGGCGTCGAACTCGCAGTGAGCGGCGAGCCCGCGCACGCGAGCCGCCCACTCCGCCATGCTTTCGTTCCTGCTTTGAGTCGCACTGTGAAATGTAAACCGTTCTGCGAAACCACACTTTTTACTCTGAAAGTGCTCGTCGAGTAATTTCACTACTTTTGCGTAGTCTAACGTTCCGACTGATTCCGGCAGAGCAAGGTCCCGCACTATTTTGTAGGTTGCTTCTGCTAAACTGCTTAACAAAATGGCGCGGCGTTTAGAACCGGACTTGTCTTCATCCTCTCCGATATCGTTGGCTAAGAACCATTGTTCTAATTTATCTTTATAAACTAGCCAATCTTGCACTTCGTGATTGAACGTTGCTAGCGTACCAACCGTAAATTTGGCCATTTTCACACGCGAATTATTCTCTAATTTAAACCGTCGTCGCCACTGTTATTTCTCACTAGGAGGAGCCATGGAGGAGCTGAATCAAACGCACGCCTTGCTCTTTGACACGTATATTCTGACTGACTTGACGCCGGGCGCAGCCGCGTCTGACAGCCCATTCAAATAATAGAATACCCACATATTACCAACATAACAGATTCCTATGCCACTCATTATAGAACTATGTCAAAGTGACATCAACCAATAAAATCGTAGGAGACTTCTTAAAGTGTGATTTATATTATAACGTCTCTTTGATATAGTTTTATAGTGGCCAAGTTTTACATTTGGGCTGCAATCAATGCAATCTGTTAATACTTAAAATAGATACTGGCCGCAAACTATTCGAACGCTGCCAAATAAATATTCCAAAATAATTTGGTTTTCCTTTGTTTATTGTCACATTTAAACCCAATCATACCGTTAATTCGTGTGTGATTAAGTTAATTTTGCAATTTGTGGTATATCTTTATTGTTTTTCTGACAATTTGACAATGGTCAAAATAATTTCATAATTTGATTTTAATTTGTTTCATTAGTTTTTTTTTCACCCAGAGTGGTCAAAGCTTGACAAAACCTAAGTAGAAGAGGCAGAATTTAAATAATAAAAAAAAACTACAAAAGGTACTTTTTAATGTTTTTTTTTGCATCTCATAACACAACTATTCAAGATTGTTTTGCGATAATAACAAATGTTTTACATTTTAGTAATAAATTCCGAATACCACACTCAAAAACTTAAAGCGGGTGTAAAGTTTTCAAAAAATCAGAAAAATCTAAATATCTCGAAAATGGTCACACTTTTACTAAGGTCATTTTTCTATATTTGGTAGGTGACCCATCCACCTGTCTCCCCCTTAACTTTGTCGTGCTACTTACGGGACAGCCTGTATGCAAAGTTTGTTTTCCGAGAGTAAATTTCTATAGCAGGTTGAAGAGTGGACAAATTAATCCTAAAATCGAAGTTTTGCGGTCGTCCAATCAAACCTTATATTTTATATGATCCGATCGTCGCAAAAAGTTCTCAAGTATAATTAGAAAGACTTTACAATATATTTTTTTATAACTTTTTTTTTGTACATTTTGTACAAAACAAAACATCATCGCCACCGAAATTACGACAATGCAGTATTTTGAAGATTACTACTAAACTATAACAAAGTGTTTATTATATATAATTACTAATAAACTTTAACAAAGTGAACTTTAAAATATTAAAAGATAAACTGAAATAACGACAATGTACATCCTTAAATAATTATCAACGGAAATGACGTTTTACTGCCGCACTCAGAGACGTCAATTAAGTTTTAAGTTTCATTAAAGTCGCTGCTGTCACTTTCTTTACTATAGCAATAGAATAAGACGCAGCAACTTTAATGAAACTTAAAACTTAATTGACGTCTCTGAGTGCGACAGTAAGAGTACCAAATCCATCTTGTGAAATACTTACGTCCACTGACTCATAACGCTCAGTAATAGCACGTCCACTAAATGACCAAAGCGCAACTAATGCTTAATGCAAACATGGTGGTAGGATAGTCGAATAATCAGGTGTTTGAACGTAATGAATTAGTTGCTAAGCGTGGGACAAACACAAAGTGGTCAACATGCTTTAAAATACAAATGTATTTGCAATTAATTATAATTATTGAAATGCGTTATTTATTCTTCTATCAAAAAATGTATCCATTCACCTCACCCATTCAGCGCCACTCACACGTTGTCGTTCTCTGTTCGTAGAGAGTTTTCGCTAGATACGAGGATTACACGGCTACGCGCTACGAGTGTAGCGGCGTAGCACTGCTGGCGCTGAATGGGTTAATTACTTGGCTAGAACGAAAGTTACGTTTACGTCAAATTGTTTGGAGAAAACCGTGAGTGGGACAGACCTCACAGACTTAGGTACTGCGCCTAGTATTCTGACATTTTGATTTCTTTTATCTACTCAAGGTTTTAAACAACAGTGTTTATAATGCCATGCCTCGTTGTATTTTAACCTGTAAAATGCATAAAAAATATTTTTCTGGCATTGCCAATAAATAATAAATTAAATAATTATTATGAGCTCTGATGATAGGAAGTTAGTGAAAATCGCTATTGTTAATACCTCGAATTGGTTTTCGAATAACTAAGTATGTGTTTTAAATTGAGGTTAACAGATTTAAAAATTCCGATGCATGTAATGACGTCACCACCACTATAGAAAGGTATTTTAGCTAGGCTAGCTAGGAGTTTCTTGCGGCGCTTTTTCTCCGCAATGATGGTCTTGTCCGAAGCGCTGGAAGATTCACTCTATACTACCGACGTGTAAAAGAGCCCGTAAGTGGCCATTACTGAATAAAAATTTTGATTTTGATTTATTAATAATACTTAAAAGCTTTTTTAATCAAAGTTATCAAATTATTCGATTATCGCTAAATACAGAACGTTAACTTCGCCTGTTGATAAACATTATATTATTTTTCTCTACAATTTAAGACATTATTTTTAGAGAATTTTGCGATAAGTTGAACTTCAACTGAAACCTCTCGGCGCATTACTCGTAATTTTTAGAACTTTAAAATAAACTAGAGGTCACATAACAGTGGATATTACAATATTCAGTATTAGTTTACAAAATAAAGCGTCATTATTAGTTATTTTAGTGGATTCAAATGCTACGAAAATTAGAATAGGTAAGTAACTATTTTTATGAATAAGTGTGATTTTTGTTTTAGGCTAAAACTTTTAGCCGAGATTGTCAGAAAAATAGTTAGAAAGCCATGATTCACTTGCCTTTACTAGTATTACAATTAATACTGCTATGATCAGAAGGTAAATGAACTGCTTGCAGAACCATGCTGTCCAATGCAACCACGTAGGAAGTCCCATTATTTTCATAGTTTCCTAAAATAATAAAATATACGGAGCACAGAAACTTCAGTGGAAACTTGTATAGATTTTTATATATACAATACACATCAAAAATTCAGTCGGGCTACCTTAAGTTGTAATTCCTTTTCAACCGTCACGGCTCTCACGATGTTGACGGCCGTGTAGCTGAAGCTTAGCATTATAAACATAGGAAACAAAAGCTGCAATGCCTGAACTGCAATGTCCTCCACATACGAGGGATGCGGGAATCTCTGAATATTAACATTGAAGCTTCGCACGTCCTCCCCGGAGAACCGTGAAATTAGTTCCATTGACACTGCGTGCTGAAGTGCTATGAACATTTCATTGACGTACCCTGCATGTGTACATATAATGTTATTACTTATAATCAAAGCACAATCATATATTGTATTTAAACAAGATATTTAAGAACTGATTATTACCGGGATCATTTCCTCCTTCCCACGAAAATGGAAACCTAGGTCCTGACGTTTCAAAATATGGAAATATTGCGTCTGTGCGCCAGGTTCGTCCTCCCCTAGCGTAGAATGAACTTAACCTTGGTTTCTCAGGAAATCTCAGTGAATACCTTAAATCTCCGGTGAGCTGTGTGGCTTCTGTAAGTTGATATGAACATTTGAGTGTGCTAATGAAAAAATATCATTATGGAAATCGGCACATTCCCTAACAAACATCGGTCGCCACATTACTGTACTTCAAGTACTTTTTAACCTTACTGAGTGTCCCAAAGCTAAGCAAAGACCTTCCTTTTTTATTTTGTATTGTATTTAAGTAAGTCACTGAGGAACGAACTCGTTAACTTGTGATCATGAGTCGACACTTTAAGCTACTAGGCGAAGCTCTTTGGTTGTACTGTAAAATTCTTAAGTGAATTAGTATTAGACCACGTACCATAAAGATCGTCGCTAAATTCCACAGCAGCTATTACTTGTCGGGTCATTTCTTCAGATGCATAAATACTTCTCAAACTTTCACTACTGTTGTAAGCTTGAACTCTTATCAGCCTATTTATCGCTTCTTGAATAATTGTAGAATTTAAAAAATTTGGTAAGTCATCCGGCAAATCTGGCAAATCTGGCCATTCTAAATCTGGAAACTGCTCCAAAATAATTAAAATCAAGCCTCTTAGGTTTCGACTTACTAAATTATAAATCGCATTACGAATAACGTCTTCCAAAACCGGGCTTTCTGGCGAATAAGCGATTGACATTCGTGTTGCATTCATGCCTCCTCTAAAACATAAGAAAACGTATTAAATATCACAAATTACTTGTAATCAATCAAAACTACCTAATAGCGTAGCATGTCATTGGTGAGTATTTTACTCTATTAAGATCTTAATAAAATCAAGGGAGTTATATTTCTAAACACAGTTTTACTTAAGTATAAATAAAACGGGTAACCTTGGGTTTACTTTTCAGCCTAATAATTTCCAATGATTGTATCATATCATAAGCTAGCTACTTACAGTACTGTCAAAGAGTAGTTTAGAGTGTACGCCGGTATTGCCGGGTAAGTTATGACTCCTTGTGTGGCGGGCTCGATCTGGGAGCGCAAGAGGAGCACCAGCGCCATGGTGGCCACGGGCAGCAACACCTCCGTGACGGTCTGGACCCGGTGCCGCCACTGCTGGAGAAAGTTCTTCCACATCAGCAGCCGGAGTTTCGTACCGGCGCCGGTCGCCCGCGCCCCGCCTCGCGTCCTCATCGCGCTCTGGACAAATCATCATACCGGTCATTCTCTGAGCGTTTCAACCGCCCGACGTCCTAACGAGTCACCTAATTGTTAAATATATTAAAAACGTTGTATAGAACCAAATGCTAAACCATAGATAATACAGGCCTGTGCTGGGTATAAGCTTTAAATTGACGGTAGTTGTCCATTATATCCAATAATTAGGTGACTCGTTAATAAAAAGTACGACGGGCTGCTGAAACGCTCAGTGAATGACCGATACATATTTGATAGTTTTTAGGGTTCCGTACCAAAATGGTAAAAAATAAACCCTAAAAACTAAGGTAAAAAAGACTTCGTTGTCTGTCTGTCTGACTATCTGTCTGTCTATATGTCACAGCAGTTTTTCTCAGCAACTACACAAGCTATCAACTTGAAATTTGGCATAGTTGTATAACTTGCTTGCCTGCATCTGTTAGTAATAAGTCATGACCGTTCCCCCTTTATCTCCGAAGTTTATGAACCGAAAAATCTGAAAAATTCCTAACTTATACACAATAACTTATTTTTTACGGGAAAAATAAAACGAAGTGTTCAAAATTTATAGTTTTCGAGAAATTGACAAAAAACTTTAAATATCTTTACTAAAATTTAGGCAAGTCAAAATGGACCTTATTGCATACAATTAAAATACATAAAAAGGTATATTTTTGAAGTACGGAGTTAAATATGGAACCACGGTGCACGAGTCAGACTCGCACTTGACCTTTTTTTTTTTAACGGGTTGGTTTCCGCAACTAGACTTCCTGCGCCTATTTCTCATGTGGTATTTGATAGTTACCGCCTGTTTCACAATCGCCAAGTAAAGCATATCTGTCAAATAAATTTACCCCTTTTCCTTTCTTACGCTTGAAAATAGACAAGGAGAGGGCTATCTTTAACTGACAGATGAATTTACTTATCGATTGTGAAACAGGCCCTTTGTCTGTTTGTTTTTATACATGTATAAATAAGTTTATGTCATAATAATTAATTTAGGGGTTATAGAATCTTTTTTAATAATTTAAATACATGAAACTCTTCAAAAGGATTTTAGAATTTAGCACAAGACTGAGCGATTTATTAGGATGCTAATTCATACGAGGGTCAAACTGAAAGTTTGTAGAAAATCAAAAACTGAACATAGAAGCAACTTGACTTTTGTTTTATTGTTTCTCGAAATGGTTCGGTTTACACTCAATGAACCGCTTCATTCGTTAAAATCACAGTAAAAAATATTTCGCCCACTGTTCCTTAGGGGCGTCTTCTACGGTCTTACCAAATGCAGTCACTGCTTTCTCGGCGTTCGGAAATCGCGATCCGCGTAATATATCTTTTATTTTTGGACATAAATAGAAGGCACAGGGTGCGAGGTTAGGGTTAAATGACGGATCACTTAATACTTCTGTTAAATTTATCAAGCAGTCTATTTATTGCTGATTCTTGAGAAATAGAAATTGATTCTTGCGTTCTCACAATATCTAGTCCCAAATAAGCACTCACCTCTCCAAGGTCCTTAACATTAAATTTAGTTTTTAAAAATTCATGTGACTTATTTAAGTTCATTTCGCTTTTTGACTTACTTCAATGTCACTTACCAATTTGTCAAATTTCAAAAAAAAAGCTTGTAACTTTTCATTAATATCACATTTTAACTCTATTAACCTCTTTTTCAAAATGTATTTATTCATAATACTTCTTCGTGTAAAAATATTGTCTAAAGATGTCATCATATCTTTTGCACTTTTGCACCCTTTCACAATTTCCAGAAAATTATCTCCTATGCATTGTACTATTAGCGATCTCGCTTCCGCATCCTTCTTTTTATCTTCCTCCTTTACTTTAGCACAAATCAATATATCACTAAGGCCTTTCTCCTCCATTAATAAGTCCAATCTAAATTTCCAATTATGAAAATTATTCCCATCTTCTAACCGACAAACCTTTTGTATTTTCGACTGAGCCATATTTCGCTCTTGTTACGTAATTTGATCAATTTCTATCCGAATTACTGAAAATTAGGAATATGGGGCGGCCCATAACCTTTTTAACCACTAAAACTAAACTTCAACACCTGATGTCTCTAAATATTGCATCTTTTGTCTGGCAGTGTGCAGCGCCGCTTTGTCGTGATGAAGCAGGATCCTACTGCGAGGTCGTTTTTCTCTTTCTTTTTTTAAACTACTGGCAAACAATTGGTGTTGTACTCTGCAGTAACTGTTTTCTTATTTTATAAACCAATAGTTGCGTAATAACCAGTCCGGCCGTAAAAAGAAGCCACCATCTCTTTCCCAAAGTTTTTCCTTTCTTTATTTTTGTGGGAAACTCTTCAGATAGAAACACCCACTGTGCTCAGTGCCTCATAGTTTCCGGATCGTAACTATATATTCAGCTTTCATCACTAGTGACAATGTCTAATCCAGTATTTGAGTGACCTCCGTCGATTTTTTTCAACATTACACGGCACCTATCGATCCCACGGTGTATTTGGGCTTCAGTCAAATAATGGGTTATCCACATGGTACAAAGCCCTCTGGCGCCTAAATGTTGATGTAAAATATTTTGCACCGGTCTTATACCAATGTCCAAGCTTGCCCGAATCTGTTAGTATGTCACTCTCCTGTCAGCCTCTAACATGAGCCGCACAGCACTGATGTTATCTTCCGTCGTAGCTGTTAAAGGGCGTCCTTCATGCTGGTCGTGAGAAAAAATTCTGCGACCGCTCTTGAACTCCTTAAACTAGTTTTAAACAGTGGCCCTGGATGGAGGTTCATCATGAAACCCCAATCGAAGTCTATCGTAACTTTCCTGCTGAATGAGACCAAAACGAAAATCATAAAAATAATTGCACGAGTTAGATTCACTTCGTTGTAAAACATTCGATTTTCAGACAGCTGTCAATTTAAAAGTATAAATAACAAGTGGTTGCAATATACCTGGGGCATTACTCTGAACTTCGAAATTCGAACTTCGTCTATTGCTATCCCTTTTGCTCTCAACGCGTAGCTAATTCGCAAGAAAGTGACGGGGCGATCCGAAGTTCGAATTTCGAAGTTCAGAGTAATGCCCCTGGTTCGAATGAGTAAGATTTCTATTTTCAAAATCCAAGCGTTTTTTTTATTCCTGTTCGTAAGTATCCAGTTCTAGAAACTTTCAGTGTGACCCTCGTACATGTCTACCTAAGTGGTTTTTTGTACAAAATGCAAATAAATTGAACATTCCGATCAAGTTCGAGCCGGACCCGAGCACTGAGGGATTGCTTGGGTCAATTATTATTATTATTATTATTATTATTTGACGACGCAGTTAGCCTAGTTTGTAGTGACCATGCCTACGAAGCTAGCGGTCCTGGATTCGAATCCCGGTATGGACAAATATTTGTGTGATGAGCGCGAGTATTTGTTCCTGAGTCATGGATGTTTTCTATATATTTAAGTATGTATTTCTCTATATAAGTATGTTTATCGTTGTCTAGTACCCATAGTACAAGCCTAGAGCTTAGTTTGGGACTAGGTCAAATTGTGTGAGATTGTCCCCTGATATTTATTTATTTATTTATTTATTTAATTTCATCAAATGAGATTTTCATCTCATTTCGGTGTGATTTTGAAATGTATGGCTTTTCTCATCGTTTTTCGTTTGAAACGGCACTTTAGGCTGTATTACAAAATAATTGCAAATGGGGTATCAAGAATAGTTATTGAGGTATATGAGAAATATTACTGTGACACCGGAATGATAAAAACAATCCACCGGAATGAAAATTGGCACCAGAATGGAAATAACAATAAAAATACATTGAATTAATTATTTCAATCCTTTTTTTTAAATCATATATACAGGATGGAAAAAACTAACGCCACATGGACGGAAAATTCACGGTCTTTATTTACTAAAAAGTGGTATGTGTTGTAGATATTAATGATCAATATCAATGACCCTTTCGATCTGTATCATAAAACACGACTTTATGGTTTCGTCACATTCGACCAGTTCGATTCTCGGGTAAAGCATACGCATTTTCAAAAATCCATAAATGCAGTATTTATTGTATTCAAAAATAAAAGTAAGTCTCCTTAGTGTAGAATTTGCTATTTCCCATATTTAAGGTAGTTGCCGTCCATGTGGCATTAGTTTTTTCCACCCTGTATAATATTACATAATAATCCAGCCTACATACGTCCCACTGCTGGGCACAGGCCTCCACTCACAATGAGAGGGTTCGGGCTATAGTTCCCACGCGGGCCCAGTGCGGATTGGGAACTTCGCACACACCGTCAAATTGCTTTGCAGGTTTCCTAATGTTTTCCTTCACCGAAAAGCTCATGGTAAATTTACAAATTATATTTCGCACATAAATTCCGAAAAACTTAGAGGTGCGAGCCCGGGTTCGAACCAGGGACCGGAACCGCTTACCATTTAAAGGGGTGGGCAATTCTTCGAGCGTTTCAACCGCCCTGATTCCCGTGGCCGCATTAATGTCTAAATTCCTGTAGGTTTCAAAGCATTTTCAGTTAAACTTTGTAGAAGTCAGGACACTCTATAAGATAACCGAAAATAGCATCCACAGGAATTTAGACATTAATGCGGCCACGGGAATCAGGGCGGTTGAAACGCTCGAAGAATTGCCCGGGTTTCCGATAGGGTATTTGATAGATTTGTTTTTACAAACCCAAAGGATGCGCTAAGGCGACTTAGTCCAATGAAAGGGCAACCAAACGATACAGTTAATACGACTAAGCGCTAACCCAATCCCAATACCCTACCATCTGTTACCCTTTTTAAACTTAATGCCCGTTCCTATATTCAAACCGCGGATAGATAAGGTTACTTCAAATTCAAATTTGACACATGTTGTACGTGGCTAATGTCAAATTTTAACTCGAGGTATCCTTATCTATCCGTGGTTTAGATATAGGAACCGGGCATTAATATTATTATTATTACTTGGTAAGCTCTATGGAAGCGGTTAAGTAGTTCAAAATCAAAATGTTTATTGCGATCTTGTTGTATAAAAGGTCTTATGTTATATTATAAGGTTCAACAAGAACCCTGCTAGGACATAGGCCACAGCAATCTTAAAAATCTCTCTCTCTCAGCAATCTTATATTTATAATGTTATCTTACAATCTCAACTTTTTATTGAAGACATTGTGCAGTGTAAGTGAAGGCATTGTGCGTGGCAGAAATCAGAACTAAGAACAAATGAAAATATCTAAATTCTAATTAATGTATCTTGGCTAAGGCCCCAGAGCCCTTAGCCAAGATGCCCATCGCTAACTAGTGTTTCTATTCGTTTAGTTTTTAAACCAATCGCGTCATTAGTAGATCACGTCATACGGAGAGTCACGTGATCTACCAGTGACGCGATTGGTTTAAAACCGAAACGAATAGAAACGCTAGTTAGCGATGGGCATCTTCGCTAAGGGCTCAGGGGGCTTATTGCCTAACGCACTCGCGATCGCGATCGACTTGAAAGTGACACAATTGCTTTCATTTTGTAGGCAGATTTGACTTCAACTGTCAAATATGAAAGCGATCGCGATCGCGAGTGCGTTAGGCAATAAGCCCTCTGGTCTTTTACTTACTACTTACTTTCTTGGATGAATAGTTTTTCTCATAGGAGAAGTGAAAAGAAGAGTGTATTACACAGTAGCAAAATTATTTCTATCTCGGGCGTGGCGGTTTGAAACCCACACTACGCTCAGGATTCCATATTAGAATCCCTCGCTACGCTCGGACAACTATTCTGGAATCCATCGCTTCGTTCGAGATTCAACACGCTGACCCTCGATGAAATATTGCATTTTGCTCCCTTGTAATACAATCTACCATTTTGTTTCATTACGCGATTTATCCATCGTCCTTACATTTCTTATATGGACGATCACCTTCCGCCTTTGATAACAAAATTTACCAATACTTATGTATGATGTTTGACAATTTGTTAATGATTCATAGTTCATAGCGCGCATATTGATAAAAAAAATAGGTAACCCACTCGACAGAGTGAGTAAACAATTGTTTTTTCCCACTTTGTAAAATGGCTGTGACATACGGACAGACAGTAGGTGGTACTGTTATCCATAGTTAAGATGGAAACCGTGGCTCATTTTGTCGTTGCTCGTTAGTCTGTTTTATGTACCATCTCAAACAAAAAAAATTTACTTCGCTTATTTTTTCGCCTTTTTTATAGGGTTGTTTCTTTATATGTGTCTGGATTTTATAGACGTATTTTCTGATATATTTATTTTCTTGTGTAATGTTTCCGATCGCCTGCTTTCCCTATAGACATATTTATGTTATTAAAGAAGCCATTTATTTTAATCGCCGAAATTACCAGTAAATTATTTTATTAGTAGCATTTTTTTTTCATTCCAAAAATCTAATTTGACGGATTTGACGGAGCTCTTATTTCCGTTTGGTTTTGGCCCTCCGGGCCTGATATAGAAACGAACCTGACCTAACCTACCTACGTATTACGATGTAATTACTATTGAGAAATTTTGCGATTGGGAATAATTGGGAAAAATTCGCTACTATTAAAAAATGCCTTCTGTGAAAATGATCTAACAAAACAAATATAACAATAGAGAAAGAAGGGGTTTGGAAAGTTTTATACGAGAAAATAAATGTATCAGAAAATACGTATAACAAGCACTACCGGTGAGGACTGATGACTGACATTGAGACTGATGTTGGAGACAGATCATCAAGATAAATTTCAACCAGTGATCTCGATTCTTAGGAATAAGGGAACGACTAAGAAGAGAAGAGATTTCTCTAAAAGTAACCGGTTGTCCAGCAAAATTGGACTGGATTTTAAAATTTTGTCTTCACCCTTTTACCTACTTACTTTGTTTTGTTTTTTATCGTTTATGACAAGGTAAGATAAGGGTATGAAAGTATTTAACCTACTACGTGGATCAAATGAGGATATTACAATCTAGGTTGACACCTCTATTATTGAGGCCACGATATGCGCAATGCAAATCACATAGGTAATAATAATAATATCTAACCCCAAAAACATACCTGACACAATTCTTCCGTCACAATTATTTAAGAAAACTATTCGAAGTTACTATTAACTCACCATTTCACTCACTGTAACTTTAGGACACTTTGTAGTCTTTTTACAACTCAGTCGGGTAAAAAAGCGAGCATTTATTTTGAATTATTATGCAGAAGTAATCACTATTTATGAAAAACAAATGACTAATATAATGACCGAAGTTCACGCTTCCTTAAAGAAAAAACAGTACATGTAACACGAGCGAACTGTTATGACAATGACTAAGGACATGTATTGATCGTTGATAAATACCACCAGTGATAAGCCAGCGCTGATTAGACCGATTGTGATTATTTATAATAATACTTTTACTTACTTACTTATTGTATTAAAATATAAAACATGTGAGTGCTCCGACAACGTTCCGTTGCCGAGGATGATATTTGTGCCCATATTTGCAATATTATCACGAGCACACTGAATTTGCTTCGGCAAATAAATACACACACATAATCCCGAGATATGGCAACTGTATGTTTATGGCACATTAAATAGCTAGTTGTAGTTCTAGCACTTGTAATGGACATAAATTTTTACGAGTTGCAGTAAAATAATAACAGACCTGTCTTTTCGTACAATAGGCAAAGCAGAAACTTTAGGTATTACCATATGTACCCATAGACGGTCATTCTTATCAGTTTTATCCGCATTGACTAACGTAAATCCAGTTTTAAGGTCTGTGCCCACTACAACAGATCATACCACGACCGTAACATGAGGGTGTCAGGTGCGAGCGAACCACTGCTATGTCCACTACAACGGAATTTAGAGTTTTATTCTGCCGGTCCCGTCTTGCTCCGGCCACGACACGCTACGGTGATAGTCGGTGACGGAGCGTCTAGAGGCCGTTATCTAATACTTATTCATACATATAATATTTTTTAATTTATTTATTATTTGGGTTAACAAACAGTGAACACAATAAGTACAAATTAATACTTAGTATAAACATAGGTAGCATGTATTTATTGTGCCACCAGCAACGTTAACTACGAATTACTAGAAAAATGTTAAGAGGTGGTGACTTAATGTTATGGTATAAAACTATTAGTTTTACTCCAATACACCAAACAAATGAAATAATATGAGATTTTAACTGTTAAAGTTAAAGTCTAACATATAAATAACGAAAATAATAAAATAAAGACGGAGATACATTTTTTGCATGTGTTGATACGAATACGAGTAGGTAAGTCAAGTACTGGCAGCGCGAGCGGCAGTGCGTGTTTACATTCTGCTCCGTCGCTCAGTACTCGCCGAAGACACGGCGCGGCTGCTGTAATTATTTCGACGTCTGCCATTGCCGAAACTTGAAGTAGGGCAGTATGTAAACACACACTTCTCTCGATCCTGCTGCAGCAGTTATTTATGGAATTATCGCCGGCAGCGCGAGGGGCAGTGGCAGGGGCTGAATGTAAATGAGGCATAAACACTTTCGGCCTTGTCACGACTTTGAGTGGTAGCAGCGGCGGCGAGCGAATTCACTCTTCATTGCACGGTCAAGACGCTCACCGCACAGCAGTTCATTTTCATTACACGCAATGTATTAGGAAATCGCTGGCCTCGCCGCCGGTAGCGCAAAGACGTGCCCAGGTCTTATCACACTAGCGAATTGCGAGCGTGTTGCAAGCGACGCGATTGCTCAACGAGCTCGCCGCGTCCGCGCGGCCGGGTCCATATTGGCTCAGACAAAATTCTTATTCCTATTTTTGGTTTTACTACCGATTTGTATTCATAATAATCACTCTTCATAATTTTTTTCCTTATACTTTTTTTATTCATAATTTTTTATTACTACCCACGGAACTCATAACAGACAGTTATCATATTTTTTTATTAATACTCATTTGTATTCATAATAATCACTCTTCATAATTTTTTTTCCTCATCCTTTTTTTGTTCATACATTTTTATTACTACCAACGGAGCAGGGACTTAGAAATAGAAGGGTGTTTCTTCGCTCATCGTCTACTATATGTAAGTATTAGTTCAAAATATGATCATTTCTGGCGCTTCGCCGGCCGCTGCCGCGGCACGCTCGCTTCGCTCGCCCGGCTCGCGCGCTGTAGGGTTGCAGTTCTACCTAACACTCCTCCTCGCTTCGCTCGTCGTCGTACCTAACGGAGTCCTTCGTTATGAATTAGAATGATTAGGAGTTTCGATCGTTGGTATAAGAAAATATATGAAAACAAATATTAGGGTGTATAAACAAGGTGTATAATTAGTGATATTATGAAATCTGATGATTATGAGTTTCGATCGTTAGTATTAAAAAAATATTTGTACAATGATCATTAGGTTGTAAAATTGTATGAGATACATTTTTCGCGATTTCGGGGTTGGTCCCATAGTGAAAGTTGGTCAGTATGACTTACTGATTTAACCCCCAAAATTTTTAGACGAATAAAAAAACACCCTGTATTTCTTATAAGAAGTGGTCCAGAAAACTTCAGTCCAGCACTCTCTTTAATCCGATGGACCGTAGACTTGCTACAACCCAACTAATCGGCGAGCTTTCGTTCGGACAAGTTACAGTTGGTCCTGTATGCAGCTTTGATCTTATTTGCTAGTGTTTTGTCCTGAAACCCTTTTCTCCGACCGGAGTCTGCTTTTTTATCAACAGTTGACATATGTCTGTAAGTCCACAAAATCTTACCTACTGTGGATCTGGGTATAGTTAAATGTTTGGCGACCTAAACTTGACTCCAGCCGGCGTTTTCTAGGTAGGTGTATACATATAATTAACTTACGAAGAGTACCTTCAGATGGCGATATTTTTTTTATTTTAAAATAAATTGAATAATTGCTACCATAAAATAACTTCTCGGTATGTTACGTGATAGATGTGAAACAAACAGTTTTTAAATATATTCGTGAATTGATCAAAATTCAAAAAAGGTTCTTGCTACTTTTTTCCTGGACCCCTCTTTAGGTAGGTACTGAATAATAAATATAATAATATAGGCCATATACCGGCAGGAACAACGCGGCGAATGTTGAATTCCAAGAGATCAAGCGTCAGTTGTTTATCGCCGTTGACTAGGGACTCACAAATCCCCATAAAAAATGATCAAAAGAAATATTTTTGCTTATAACTTGCTCGGATGGACGATTATGTCAACCGTAATATGAACATAGCGCACGGCACACGCACTATCAAATAAACTAAACGTTATATGTATAGACGCCAAACATTGCCAGCACTTTAAAGTTTAATATTTCACAAACGGATCCATTAATCGAAAAATTGTTTTCATTGACTCGCAATATTTTTGGAAGACGTATCCAATGACACCCCAGACGAGAAAAAAAACCATCCCCACTTTCCGTGAGAGAGAAGATTTTGTTTTAACACTTTGTTGGCGTGACTACTTAATATATATATTCATGCCAAATAACAGCTTTCTAGTACTAAGAGCCTCTGAGCTAAGCTACGGACAGACGGACAGACGGACGGACATGGCGAAACTATAAGGGTTCCTAGTGTGAATACGGAACCCTGAAAATTGTTCACGGATGAATTTTTTTACATTATCTCAGAGACGGGTCAATTTAGGGGCCGGAGAATTGGAGGGTTACCTAATTCATCATCATCATCATCATTTCAGCCGAAAGACGTCCACTGCTGGACATAGGCCTCCCCCAAGGTTTGCCACAAGGACGTCGTCGGTCCACCTTGTTGGAGGTCTGCTCACGCTGCGTCTTCCAGTACGCGGACGCCACTCGAGAACTCTTCGGCCCCAACGGCCATCTGTTCTGCAAGCGATGTGCCCCGCCCACTGCCACTTAAGTCTAGCAATTTTTAGGGCTATTGCGGTATATTGGACCAGAAAATATCGCGTAGCTTCCCGAATGGTGCCCAACCGAGTTGGATAAAAAAGATAAAAGATATTTATTCAGTAAGTAGGCCGCACGGGCACTTTTACACGTCAAAATCTACCAACGCTTCCCAAGAGGAGACCACTGCTGAGAAGAAGCGCCGCAAGAAACTCAACAGTTAGTCATTTTTTAAATAAAAATATAACAATGTCACTACTTATTCTAGCATTATATAAAACTGTAAAAATAATATTAAATATCTGCGTAGTTTTGCAGGAAAACATGTCAGAATGACTACGAGAAAATTTATATATATATATATATATATATATATATATATATATATATATATATATATATATATATATATCACACAAAACAGTTTTGACATGTCTTCCTACATAAACCGTGTCCCCTAGACAAGATACAGCGTTTGTACATGATTTTTATGAGGTATGTACGAGTAGTAGGTAAGCTATTGAACATTAAACATTAGTTAATTTTCTGGTTTAGGCCAAGCATTTTTGTCCGTTAGATAGTCCTCGACCCTATAGTACGCCTTTGACATTAACGACTTTTTCAAGTAATTTTTAAGTGCTGGAAGGGGTAACTCTAAAACTACGTCGGGTAATTTATTATAAAAATGAATGCATTGACCTACAAATGATTTATATACTTTACGGACACGAAACTTTTTTATGGCAATTTTATTTTTATTCCTAGTATTTATATTATGTATATCAGAAATTTTAACGAAAGAGTCTAGGTTCTTAATAACATACATAATATTTTCATAAATATATTGGGATGCTAGTGTTAAAATATTAATTTGTTTAAAAAGTTCTCTTAATGAATCACGGGAATTTAAGTTATATATATATAGCGAATGGCCCTTTTTGTAACACAAATATAGTTTGTATGTCAGCTGCTTTTCCCCAAACCAGAATACCGTATGACATAACACTATGAAAATAACTATGATAAACTAAGCGAGCTGTCTCAACATTAGTAAGTTGTCTAATTTTCCTAACGGCGTAAGCGGCCTTACTTAATTTGCCTGCTAGAACTGCTATATGGGGACTCCATTGCAAATTAATGTCTATAGTTATGCCTAAGCAAAGTGCCTTATCTACCATTTCTAAACACTCGCCATTAAGAAAAATACTAGAATTTACCGGTTTAACATTAGGCAAAACGAACCTAACACATTTAGGATTAGACGATTGACCTCTTTCTCGAAATTGGACCTACCTAACTGGACAGTATGTACCAACCCAACCCACCTAATTATGAGCTGGCAAATAACCAACACTAGAAAATTCAAATATTCCATTCAGGGACCACATCTCCTTCTCTACCCTGCTAGTGAATAATAAAAAACGTATGGTTTAATTTGATAATATATGTATTTTTATTTACAATAAACACATACAAAATTTAGTAGGTAAATAAGTTGTTTTGATTTAACTTTCTTCAAAAGATAATTTTTACCGGTAGATTTTACCCGGCTTCACGTTACACCACACACAATATAAGTCCCCTCAGAGGCGTACCGAAATATGAACAAAACAATTTAAAATTAGGTTGACAATATAAATTTGGCGTTCGTACATCGTTCGTGTTCGAACAGTCAGCACACGTTTAGAGTGCGGATGCCACCTTTGCATAGGTGAAAAGGGGCATGGCTAAGCTTGTATTAAAAAAATCTGTATCGGCAAATATTTGAAAACGTACATACGCGTCCGGCAGTAAAGAAGTCCTCTAACAACGAATTGGAAATTATCAATTTTTTTAATCAAATCAGATCAAATAGATAGAACCTATTTATAATCCCTTTTGTTTATGTCTATCTTGAAGTAAAATTACAAAAAAAAATACTTTAATTTGCTCGTTTTCATATGAAGTTGTTCTAATCCTTAGGCACGCTGGGGTGCTTAGCGAACTTCAGGAAGATTTGTTCGAGAGTAGTTTGGGAGATGGTGTAGTCTTCGAGGTTGTGTTTCTCTCGGCAGCGCTCCATCATCCCGAACATCGTAGACCAAGCCAAGCTTCGGTCTGGTAAATAGTAAGTGAGAGACCCTGCGTGTTCCTCCCTGAAAAATAATTTGATTTAACCATTCATTAGGTACAGTCCTACAATACAAATGCTCTTTATTGAACTACATATAAAAAACATAACAAAAAATTTGTTAAAAACACCGGGTTATTTAAAAACACCTGAAAATGTCATGCGAATAATAAATGGGTGGAAGTGTCACACATCCCGCGGGCGCGTTGATGTCTTATGTTTGTCATAAGTCGAAATCGGATATTCGGCCGCTTATTTAACTAAAGTTCGCGTAGTCTCAATAAAGCTACTTTTATGTAGAGACTGAGAGGCTTCTCAAAATAAATTATTTTATATGTACCTACAGTCAAGATTATAAATATAGAGACGTTCATAGTGTCAAAAATATGTAACCACGACCTTATTACGGCGACATAAGATCGTGTCTCATCATTTGTTTTCTTTTTGACATCGTTCTATTCACAATATGGAAAGCTTAAATTATGGCGTTATTTACGAATATGAGTTTCACCGTGGCACTAACGCTGCAGTAACCGCTCGAAGGATTAACGATGTGTATGGGGCAACTACTGCAAAAGAATACACGGTACGTTTTTGTTTCCAACGTTTTCGTTCTAGAAATTTTGGCCTACAGAACAAACCCCGTGGACGGCCGGAGACCCAAGTTGATAACGAAGAATTAAAAGTGATTGTGGAGGCGGACCACGGAGTCAGAGACGGATCGTAAATCAAACGATGGGGGACTTCAATACCTATCGATATGACCCCATGCATGGGGTATACACATAAAGTTGTTTTTCCATACTAGGTGAAAAACACTGGGAACACCTAGTATGGAGAAACCAACTTTATGTAATTACTTAAAAAGTTGATTTAATAAAATTGGCGAATGGTTATAAAAACTTCGCTGATGATTCTTAATGAAGAATCATTAAGAATCATCAGCGAAAATAAAATTTATTAGAAAATAATGTAAGATAGCACTGATAACTTCTGAAATAAAACATATAATTAAGGATTTTTCGTGACATGGACATAAGGAAAAATTACAAAAATTCAGTTTAAAATGATCAATATCTCCGAAACTAGTAAAAATCGCGGAACATACTTACATGGTATATAAGTATTTTGGAAAACTTACATCAGTTTGGAGTCTCTGAACTGTGATGTTACATAATCTTTAACTGCAACAATTTCAGAATCTTCCGTGGGCTTGTTTTTTTCATATTTTTTCATTTTTATCGTCAGTGTAAAACCTGAAACGAAGTCATCACATTTTTTTGTATTAAGTAAGTAAGTAAATAAATTAATACCTCACACATATCCAATCTTTTCAATTATTAAATTGTTCAATGAGAGACTAAATATAATTTAATTTATATGGGTAAGTAAAAGAACGTACTTATAACAACAAAATATATATTACTCATAAGATATAAGGCCACTTTGTATAATTTCATTTGGTATAACACTTAGTTGGTATAATGAATGAAACGTATAACAACAAATTATATATTTTCATAACGTATAACACGTGTTGATATAACAACATTTTAAATAACGGTCAAATAGTATATTACTCATATTATTTAATAAACAAAATCTATAATATTTATTTCATATAACTACAGAAATCATAACGTTCAAAAAATATTACAATATAATGGTTTTTATATTTCGATAATAAGCATAAGCAAAAGAGCAAGATTTTCTCGACTGCTACAAAAAAAGACCTAACACCAAAGACTAAGCCTTCTAACCTAACCTATCCGGGTCGCTTCTGCCCCGGCCCGTCTTACTCGCTCGCTCCGCTCGCTTACTTATTGCCACCTTGTGTTTGTTATATTAAAATTATTAGTCCTTACGAATGTTATACCATATGAATAATATTATAGCTTTTAATTAATGTACCTTGTGTATTGATATGTATGGGAGCGCGGGACGAGTGAGACAACAGCTGGCCGGTAACACACTGCTTTATTTCAATAGTAGACGCGACGTGTAGACGCAGCTACACACATATGTCGGTATATACATACATAACATGTATGTTATATTAAAAGTTATCATTCCTTATAAATATTATCCTCCTAAAAGCCCACGTCAAAATTTCGCTAGTTCGAAGAATCTTATGTCAGTCAACAAAAGTTAAGTCATTTTGACAATTGTCCTATATATAATACGTTGTGGGGCAGGAGGTTAAACCATATGATATTATATAAAATAAATGTTATACTAATTAAGCATTATTCCTTCTCAAATTAGAGTTTTTGTTATTATATCTAACGTTTATTATATCTTATGAACGTTAATAATATGAAATTATATAAAATGTTGTTATATTTTATGAGACGCACCCAATTTCTAGAGCCGAAACGTTTTTAAGTAGGTCTTTAATAAATTAGCATATATTAATTATTTTGCATCCGACAAATCAAGCAAGCGCCGTTAGCGTACCTTCTGAGAACCTGTTCTTGAGGTGCTGCGGTGTGCCGAGGCACTGGAAGCAGCCGCTGACCATGACGGTGAGCCGCGAGCACAGCGCCTCGCACTCTTCCATGCTGTGCGAGGTGAGCACGACGCCGCGGCCGGCGCGCCGCGCCGCGCGTATCGCGCGCCACACCTGCCGCTTGGCCGCCGGGTCCACGCCCGTCGTCGGCTCGTCCACAAACACCACGCGCGTCTGCCCCAACAGTGCCACCGCCGTACTCAACTTGCGCTTGTTGCCTCCTGAATACTGATCCACCTGCAATTTTGGATTTAGATTAAAGAAGAGATAACGAAAAGACGTTATAACTAAAGACCGTTACAGCTACATTGCACAAACAGGGAATCTTACGTTAATGTGTTGTGTTGTGTTTTGTTGTGTTTTGTTGTGTTGTGTTATGTTATTTTTTTACCCTCTTGTCTAAATGCCGGGTGAAGCCGAGCGCTTGCGCAAGCATGTCGATGCGTGTAGCCGAGTGCTCCCGGCGCAGCCCACGCAAAAGCGAGAACAACCGCAGTGTCTCCCGACCTGTCAGCTCGCCAAACACCGCATCGAACTGCGGGCAGTACCCTGCGGGGCACAACACATTGCGTCACACAGCGTCTTGGATTCATCCAAATCTGTTTAGCCGTTTAGGCCTGATAGAAACACAAACATCCAAACACCGTAAACAGTATGTAACATGACGGGAAGCAGACTTTTAAACCCGTTAATGTTTAGGTGGGGAATAATGGTGATGTCCAAGCAGATTTCGGTCACAGCGACTGTGCGCACTGGAAACTGGCTTTACTCTGAACTTAACCAAACTAGACTATCACTGGGGCGCAGCTACTCTGCCCTGCACTTTCAGGTGGCTTGCATATCCGATCTTGTTGGTGAAGAAGGTACGAGCGCGTCTTGGGCAGGTTAACACCCCGCAGTAACAGTTGAAATGTATATTTCAAAATAAAAACCAAATCAGTCGAGCCGTCTTTGAGTAGGTACCTAATCAGGTAACATACATTAAAAAAAATATGTTTCGACGAATTGAAAAGGTAACACTTATGTTATTTTTGAAAAATAAATATATTGACGTTAATTTCAGTTCAAATGAAAGGTCAGATGTGCTTGGGTAATGAATAATTGTAACTATTTCCCAAAAAATGCGGTAAGTATATAAGTAGCTTGTACTGGTTTAAAATACGTCAATAAAATACGTCAATTGTGATTGATTGAATTGATTGCGATATTCGCGATCATAGTTAAAGCTACAGTGGCAATGATTTGTGGAATTAGTTATTATCAGCTATGTGTACAATTAGTATCACAAGGTGATATAAAAAGCGTTGACCGACTGTAAAGAATAATAATTTTTATAATTTGATATAATAAGGGATAATCAATGAGAGAATAGGAAGAGGGTAATGTACAGTCACCACACGGGATTGTTGAGCCACTATAGAACCCTCTCACAGAAAGTCGACGGAAAATTTTGACGTAATTTCTTTTGAGTGACTTGACGTTGTCATTATGAAAGGGTTCTATGGTGGCTCAACAATCCCATGTGGTGACTGTACTAAGCTCGATTTGGAAAACAATGTGTTTAAAGGTATGCTTCTGACCATAGGACATACCGTATACAGTTTCACATTTATTATATTAGTAGTAGTATATTCGACATTGTATGACTACATAACCTAGTACATAGTACAGCAGAATAGACGTACAATGTCAGTCCCAACATTCATCATGCAGCCTAGTTACCACCGGATAATACCTGTGTTTGTAACCATGTGATTTGTTTAAATAAATGTATACTTATTTATTATTATTCTTATGAGCGGCTAACCGATGCGCTGGTGCACTTCGGTGATATTCCGCGTGACGGAGTGTCCGCCGACGAAGGCGTCTCCGCTGGAGATGGTCTCGTCGCCCATCATCATCCTGAACGTCGTGGTCTTGCCGGCGCCGTTCACGCCCAGCAAGCCGAACACTTCCGCGTCCGCGACCGCTGTACATATATACGTATCATTCGAAACATGGCGTTGTTATTGCTGTCTGCCACATTATGTGTTAAATATTGTACATGTCCTGAACTCTTATTATTACCAACTAGCCTTAGCCAGTGACGTCGTCTGCCTTGAGTAGAACTCTTTTTGGTTGTTTTTACCTCGAGAAGTATTAATTTACTGAGTTAAAATATATTAAATATGACTCTCATTAGATGAAGACAAATACAAACAAAACAGGTTTTTAACGTGAAACGTCATTTTGGTCAGCGGGCTTAACATGCATGGACGAGATAAAATTTGACAGGTGCTAGGGAAATCAATACATCTATTCCGATATTCTAAATTATATTTTATATATTATTGGTTCAACGTCGCGCCTGTACGAAAGTGGACAACATTTGTACTTTTTTGGAAAGCTTATGAAATGAGAAAGTTACTTCCGTGATTTTTATGCCAAGTGTGATACAATTTTTTGGAGTAATCCCCCTCGATTGAAACGAAAAAAAATTACTGAATTGTGATTTAAGAACTTTTAATTTCTGAGGTTTTTGAAATTTGCGCCAAGCGTTTTTGTTTAAAACATTTGTTCATTCATTAGCTAGCTGCCTTTTTAGCTCCCAGAGTGAAGTACTTTTTTCACAATTTACAGTTTTCGGTCAAAAGACAGAAATTTTTCAAAAAATCCGAAATAATGAAATAATGAACTCGAAAACCAGTGACATTAGACCCCCAGTTAACGGGACCAAATTATCTCTAGTATATCATTTTTAATAAATAGGTTGAATTTCCGGTCACCCTGTATTTTATTTAGTTGTCGACTTTATTTTAGCGAGGCCATCACTAGTACTTTTCAACTGCATACAAAAATTAGCGGGGCTATGTAGTTTTGCTTTATCTACATTACCCTTACATTACAATAATTTAGAGAGGCAATTGTATATGAATAAAAATATATACATAAATGAATGAATAACTCTAAATAAAATCAAGATATGAATAAACAAGCAGACGAATAACTAAGTAAGGTTTAGTATCTCAGTACTTATCTACTATAAATGTGATGCAAAGCTCCTTTTTATATAAAGTTTTTTTTTTCAATAAATTCACAAAAACAAAGTGCCGTCGGTAAAGCAGGATGTGTCCCGAAATATTTTTAAAGGAAATTCCTTTATTGTTACCGGAATTCATACGTTTTTGGTAACAAAAAAGGAATTTCCCATACAAATAATTTGGGACACATTAGGATATTATTTAATTATAGCCAAGTTTCAAGTACTCTACTGCCCTGCTAAGGTAAAAGGCAGTTTTTTACACAAAACTACTGTAGCAATAGCAACCTTATTACCCAGTAATGAGGTTGCAATTGCTTCAGTAGTTTTGTGTAAAAAACTGCCTTTTACCGTACCAGGGCAGTCTAACGTCTGGCACAATTTTGTTTAAATTTGAAGATGTCACTCACCGTGGGCAAAATTTTGAAAAATGCTTTATAGAAAAGAAGATAATTATACCTTTATACAATAACCCCATATCTATAATAGCCCCGGGTCACCTTACGACAGACACCATACCATGACACTAAACAACAAAGTACTAAAAATAAGCTCGAGTAAAGTTTGCATTACAGAAGGAAATCTGGTTGACAGCTAAGTGCTTGTTGAAGTATTTGGTCAAGCCCTTGGTGACGAGGCTGTAAGCGGCTAGCTCGCCACTCTCTAATTTATCCACGCGGTCCTTTTCTTCCGCCACGTCTTGGTCCAAATTTTCTGGGTCAATCGGAGGCGGAACCATCGTTTTCGTATAAATCTAAAAAAAAACACAAACTTTGTAAACCCGACTAAGTACTTTGGAGATTACGGATGTTGATCTCTGCAGTATCAGGACAGAAGTTGAATTAAGTGAAAGTCTTTTATTTGGAAACTTCAACACGGAATTAACCTTTTCAACACCATGTCAAATACAAAAGTCGTCATCACATGCCAATGACAGCTGAACACCAGAGCTAATTTTAACCTTACGTCATAGACACTCAGGTTTGTTTTTCGCTGTCAACCGTGATATATCCGTCGTTGGCGTTGAACCAGTGGTGTGGATATATCCGTCAATGGTGTTGAAATGGTTAATATAAGAAACCGTTTTAAACCGCGCGTACCTACAGTGTCAGAACTAGAGGATTTAATGTTAATATACCTATGCCACTCATTTCATAAATACCAATCTAATTATAAATCGCATTACAAAGTCCGTAAAGTCAAAAATATATTTGTACCCTCCTTTTTGGACAGTCGGGTACAAAGGTAATAGGTATAATCGCTAGTGTAGCACGAATTGTTGCCATTTGAAAAATCTGAGTAAGTTATATGTAGAAATGAATGTGAAGGATGCGAATGGGGATTCTCGAAGCAAGTTAAGTACCTTCTGGTAGATCCTGTACTCAAAGAACAGAAACACGAGCCACAGAAGCGCGCCGCTGATCACAATGCACGTCAGATAACGCAAGATGCCCGGCTTCTCCCATTGGAAGTGAGCGTTCTCGCGCCCTGTAGTTATGAGTTGCTTACAATAAGTATAATTATACTAATAAATAAATAATAAATATGTATAATGTACAAATACAATATTAAAAAAAAGAAAGAGAAAGAAAAAGCAAGAAAGTGGTCAATCGCCGAATCCAACTCGGCTGGGCAGCGTTCGGTAAGCTACGGAGCATGGAGCGATATATATGGTGGGTGAAATTTATTACGGGGGCGAAAATTCGATCTAACTAAGTCTCATATCTGGGAAAATTCATTTTACCCGTATCTTCACACAAAACGATTTGCCCGCGCAATATGGTTCGTAATTTCGAAGTGGTTGCCGCCGTCTGAATAGAGTAATGGTTTGAGCGTCGGCCTAGTACGCCAAGACTGCGGGCTCGAACCCCGGCTATGGACTTTTTTTTTTGTTTCATGGTTTCGTAGTCAAACTAATATAATAAAGGTTCGTACCCTTATAGTTTCGCCATGTCCGTCTGTCTGTCTGTCCGCGGCTTAGCTCAGAGACTCTTAGTAGTAAAAAGTTGTAGTTTGGTATGAATATACAATATTAGTTACGGCGACAAAGTGGTAAAATAAAATCTTGAAAAAATAATTTTTTTAGTGTACCTCCCCTACACGTAAAGTGGGGATGTTTCTTTTTTCTCTCGTCTATCCCATAGTGTGGAGTGACGTTGGATAGGTCTTTCAAAAATGTAGTGGGTTTGTGAAAACATCTTTTTGATTAAGGCGTCCGTTTGTGAAATATTAAGCTTTAAAGTGCTAATTTTTGTTAGAGTAGATTTACCCAAAAATCTTTTGTTATTGCTTTTGTATAGAAATCGATGAAAATTCGGTTTCGCCCCGAGCGACGCTCGGTCTCCCAGATATTAAATAATAAATTCGGAAGGCTTAACGTAACACAAAATGAAACAAAGTAATATCAAAAGGCTCCAGTGAATACAATACCTATCTAAAACTTTGTTCCACAGGAGATCTAAATTAAGGCTGCTTTACAATGTAGGGTATATAAGGTCTTCCCCCTTCCCCCAAAATGAAATGAAATGAAATGAAGGAAGATTACCGCAGCAAGCAGACACGTTGAGGGAGCACAGCTTGGGCCTGTCGCACGTGTTGTTGAACCCAAGCACCGACGAGAGCTGCGTGCACGACTGATCGCACGACCACTCATTCAACCCGATCTGGTTTAGCGAACTGCAACAGACGAAATTGCTTTTTTCTGAATTGATTTCAATATTGGGATATTGAGTAGTCAACCTATTTCCCGCTACCTTACCCTACTCTAATAAAATATTTCAAAACAGAAAGTATTATTGTTATTAATACTTTCCAAATTCCACTTTAAAGGGTAGACCATTGAAAGAAAGATTAAAAGAAAGGAAGCAAAAACATGTATTGTACCCAACAACAAGAAATATAATATACAAACGAAGGGTTCACCAAATGATCCAATCTCAGCGTTTTGACAGATATAATTTTGAACACTTAATTAAATATCTAATATTTTGTGATGTGAATTTGAACCTACATATATCTTTTCCAATTCATATTGAAAATCGTATTTCATTAAATATTTGATAAGACGTTTTTTGCAAAGTAATGAGCATATGCAACTCTTTCCTGAATGACTCACCTGACTGATCTGACGAGGCAGTAGAGCGGGAACGCTTGCAGAATGCTGTCCATGAAGTCCGCGGCGCGCGTCGCGTTGAACTCGGGGTTGTAGAGCACCTGCACTATCTGCGCACCCAGCATTCCTAATGCAACAATAACTCAATCAATAATTTGCTAACTTTTTCTAATTTTGTCAATGTTAATTCATACAATATAACAGAATTATAGGTAAAAAACCAAAGAGCTCTTATTAGTCTCTAACTAATATAGTGTATAACTGTTGGAAGAGGCCTTGACATAAGAATAAATAATAACTACGTAGAAATGAAACTCCCGCTCCGGAAGCGCGCTCGGCGCGTTAGATACCTACCGTCTGGCGACGCCAGTCCTATATCTGAATTTTTAATCTCACGGAAAAAATTTAAACAATAATAAACGTTTTAATCGTCTGTAACTCAAGAACCAATACTTAAAGTCTATGTAGTCGTGATAGTTTTCCTTTTAAATTAATTATATGCACTTTCATTTAAGATATTTTTCAGATTTTTTGTATTTCTAGTTTTGGCTGTAAGAGGGGGAGGAGGACACTTGACTCTCACAAACGGATCCCTTAATAAAAAAATTGTTTTTACGAATCCGCAATATTTGCTTTATTTGAAAGACCTATCCAACTACACCCCACACCATGGGGTAGACGAGGAAAAAAAACCATCCCCACTTTACGTGTAGGGGAGGTACCCTAAAAAATCGACAGACGGACGGACATGGCGAAACTGAACGGCCCTAAAAATTAGGGCGCTGTTCGGAATGAAATTGGCAACGTGATCCAAGGTTTACTCTAACCTGTGGTGGTTGCCATTTGAAAATAGCTTTAGTTCAACCTGCACTTTCTAGATACAGCACTTGTCATACAAGCAAACTTGACCATACTTTCTCTCTATAGTTACTTTACTCTTTGGAATGCGTCGCGCTAAGATCGCGCCGTGCCGCGCTGCATGGCGCGATAACGCCGCGCTCTCTATGTGGCGACTAACTGTCTGGCGTCTCGCGCCACGCCTGGCAAAAAAATCACGCCGTGCCGCGCTACAGCGCGGCCGAGTTGTGCTGGCGTGGTGCGCCTGCAGCGACGCGTGGCGCGCCTGCTGCGTCGCGCGGCGCGACGTGATTCTGTGTGACTGCCTGCATACAACTCCTAGAACGCGCCGCACGACGCTGCAGGCGCGACGCGCTGGCAATTCGAAAAGACAGCTTTTTTAACTCAATTGTTCAATCGCTCAATCGTATCCAATCGGTCCGTTATTCACAAAGTAATTGTGATTTGCAAAAATTTGAAAAAATAATATGCCATAAAATTTTGACCTGTCTACCCGAACAAATTTATAGCCAATTTCACGTCAAAAATAACCAGAACCTAAACCTGAAAACCTAACCTAAAATAACCTGATTTATATAGATGTCTGAATAATACGAGTAATATGTAATTATATAAATAAACTCGTACCAAACGACACATTGGTGAAGTACATGACGACGAATCCCATCGCGGCTCCGTTGAAGAAAAGCGACATTAGATAGTGCAGAGGCAGCATCGCGGCGCCGTACACCATAAATGCAAAAAACATCCGACCTGCGATATCAAACAATAAATGAGTATTTCTCAAAATAAGTGTACATAAAGGCGGCATTTAAGTATCATGTCACTTTAATAATGTTCCAATTTCGTTGCGAAAACGTAAGTGCTTGACATTACGTAACTTACAGTTTCGTGACGGTCACTAATTATTCTAAACTAGACATTTATTTTGAGAAATACCTACCACAGGAAAGGAAATAAGTACTCAAATAAGAAACTGGCACGTTTTTATTATTTTGTTTATCGAGAAGATAAAATTAGTGTCCTAAATAAGCCTTGTAAAGCTTAATGCGTAAATAAAATGCTGACAATGCCTGGGTGGCATTATTTTTTTTTCTCTCTAAGCATGAATGAACTATTTTAGGTGTAGAGGGTCCGCGCAGGCTAAGGCCTAGCCGAATCTGGAAGTAAAGTGGCGGCGCCTCGGTGCAGCGTATCAAAGCCGTAAGACTTAGACTTTCCCTTCTATGTATCCCTATAATGTATCCCTTCATGATACGTAATAATATCTTTATGTGTATTCTCCGCAGACGAAGTCGAGGGCGGAAAGCTCGTTACCAATATTATCCGTTAACAAAATGAAATTTAGCTCTAAGGAAAACGTACCTAATTCTGTTGGTGTTTTGAGACCTATGACACGAAAGGCGGCGCAGCACAAAACAATAGTAAGGGAGATAGTGAGAAACCAAGGCCAGTCGAACACCGCAGCACCGCCCCACATCATAATTGGTTTGATACCAGACGATGTCTGCAAAAGCTTAGCTCCACACTCGCGTTCCTGATTACAAAATGACATTTATTTTTAACTATGTACTTAAAACACACTCCTGCTTAAATTTATACATAGGTATAATAAAATCTTGGAATTTTCGAGACTGTACATTAAAGATTGTTTAAAAAAAAGTACTGGGAGACGCGATAATTAAGTAATAGAACGTAAAAGTTTGTCAGTTAGTTTGTTTATTTGTGCGCGCATCACGTAAAAACCACTAATTGTATTCAAAATCGAATTACTGAAAGATATTTCAGCATTATTGTGAGTAACATTTAGCGTTTATTTCATCAAAATCGAATTACAGAATCAAAGGATGTTACTTAACTTTTAAAATTTAGTTAGAACCCTCCTACCACCGCCACGCGCCGCGTCGAGTCACGCGTGCCCGGTGACGGTTGTGGCGTGATTTGGAAACTTATTTTTTTTGAAAGGGAAATTATTTTTATACACTTCCCAGATGGTCCCATTGTCATCAGGTCAGGATCTGGTGATGGGATCCCGGAGAAATCGAGGGAACTCCTCAAAAGTTACAGTCATACGAACAGCGATTTTGGTATTACCTGTAAGACCTTATGCTACTAAAAGTACCTCCTGGTGAAGAAGAACTGATGATGAAGACCAGAGATCACCGGAATTCCTTAGTCGTAAGTAGTTCACGGGTAGCAATAAGATTTCTTTATTAAGAATATGAAGCTACTTTTACTCATATTCAGTAGGTACGCCGCGTACAGTACGCGCTGTAAGAACACTCCAATTTAAAACATTTACAAGTGTACAGTGTACAATACATGTATATAGGGAGGCGAACTGGAGGCAAACAGTCACTCACTCAGTTCACTGTTAGCCTAATGAGAACACAGCCTTATTAGGTAAGTGCGATTTCGGCGAAGCTCATCGTAGCGGATGCGCGCGTCCGCCTGACTGTTAAAATCCGCTGGAAGCCAGCCGCACGCGCGTGTTCGCTGGCAGCTCTCCCGATTTAAGAGCGACAGCGACTAGTGCAGTAGCCGAACAGAGCCGACTGGACGCATTGGCAGCCGAGCGTAGCAGTCCGCGTGCGCGAGGAGCCGACCGGTTATTGCTGAGTCTGGACTCAGTCAACTGGCTGGCGCGACATGCGCGCTAATCCTATCGGGTTCCAAGCTGTGCAAATGAAATTCCATGCAAATATTTATAAAATTTAATTACTGTATAGATGCTTCAATTTTCTTTAGCAAATTGGAAAATGCACTTGCACGGCCCGGTCGTTGGAAATAGTAGGTACATTACAGGGTTATAGTATCATCAAAGTGACCTGCTCCGAATTACGCACACCCCACACATTAGCGAATGCTACAGAAAATGTTTCAGTGCCATATTCGTTATCGTTACGGCACTGAATTCAGAGCCTATTGCTAAGCGGAATTCGTTTCTACAAACGTTAACAGGATTTTGAGTTGACGGTTATCCAATATTATCAATAAATATCAATTTATTGCCGTTTTATTGTTTTTATACAAAAGTAGTTTCGGCCACAATCTCTTTATAATTAATAAATGTTAAAAAAACATTTAAGGGGTGGAAAACGTTATCACCGTTTGTATGGAAAGCAGTCAACACACAATTCTCTTAACCATACTCTTAAAGCTACGACACTATCCGTCTCGCGCTCCCTTACCAGTTAAGAAAGGGATGAACGTTTCTGCAAGCGCTGACGTTATCGTCATTTGGCTAACTCTCCTACCGAGGCTATAGTTGTATATTTACAACAGGCTGATATTTTTTAACGAAATAAATTACATACTATTTAGGTAGTTCATGCTAAGATCGGTCAGACTTGTGTCCGAGAAGAAGAGTACGTTTGAATAAAGATCGTATAAAACCTTGATGTAGAACATGATGAAAACGGCACTGATGATTGCCATGCTGTTCCCCACTGCAAATGACAGCTGCATCGAAAGGTACTCAACTATCCTCTCTAAGTGACTCTGAAATAGAAATTACGTGACCTCTTAGTTTTACAGTACACAAAAAGTAGTTACAAAAAGTAGTTATTAAGTTGACATTTGTATACTTTAATGACCGACAAGCATTGTTGCCTTCGTACTTATGAAAAAGAAAAAAAAACTGTCACTTCTATGTCTGTCATTGTCAAATCAAAATAAACATACGATTTAATTCAACTACTCTTTTCTGTTTGCTTGCGTTTCATGTGATCAGTGTTTTTAGAAATATTTTTAACGAACTCCGGACTTTCGATTTTGCCGCTTGCTCTACGACCTTTGCACGATATTTGGACTTGAATAATGAATTAGGTATTAAATGGTTTGTTTACTTTGATTTGACTTGACAATGACAGATATAGATGTGACAGTTTTTTTCTTTTTCATTAAGTACGAAGGCAACAAGCTTGTACGGTCATTAAAGTTTACAAATGTCAACTTAATAACTAAAAAAAAATATTTCTAATTTTTACAATATTAGAGGAAATAAAAATAAAAGAGCCGCAGTTCCTTGATCTTTAGGATGACGACTATCGAAAAAAAATTTAATTTACATCTCTTCCAAAAACTTTACCTACCCAATTGATCATTTTCATCCCTTGGTTAACAATCTACTACTACTATATATGGGTACCCCCATAATTTTCATGACGCCGGCGTAGGGCAACGCAAGGAAAATCTTGAGTGAGTTTTATCTTGAAAATTGTAGTTAGCTTAGCTTCCGGCAGGTGGTTGCATGAAGACGGTTAAGGAAGCGCGCGCGCGCAGGCGCTTGAGCGGCGCGGCGCCTGATAAACTGGGCGCGTCGTGGTACCTGAAGCAGCTGAACCACGCCGTTGTCAACTCTCACCCAGTGGCGGATCCAGGGGAGGAGCGGAGAATGACCTAGGCTAACCCTTATTAAAGGAAGCGACACCTGACCTGAGGAGGGCAAGGTTAGGAGGTCATAGCGCCCCCCTTAAATGAAATGAAAACCTGGATCCATCCTTGCCCTTACTTGATCATTGTAGTTAGCTTCAAGCGGATAGTTGTAGACGGTGAGCGAGGCGCTTTTGTCCCAGGCTTTGAGTATCGCCTGGTGCATGGCGGCCAGCGAGATTGCCACGTCGTGGTACCCGAAGTTGCTGAACCACGCGACTACCCACTCCGGCGCAAACGTCGCCCCAATCAGTATCCTATTCCTTATTAAATCCATTCCTTTAGCGCCCTTCACAACATAATTAAATCAAATTTAGTAAGGTGACTCGGGGTTATTGTATCTACGATATCTACGCGGTTAGTAAATATCTACGGGGTTACTGTAACTGGCTGGAATACACATGCCTGTAAAATGAAGCAGTAGCTTGTGTGCTAGTTAACGGCATGTGCAAGTAACTAGCACTCCACTTTCTCCAATCGGTCTTCCAGACGCAGTGAGGGCTTCCATCCTCATGTTGTCGAATTTCCATCAGTTCGGACGAAGCGGTTTACTCCGTCATTTCTTATTCGCACTGCCAAGGAGTGGAATGCTCTCCCTGCGTCTGTATTCCCAGAATCCTATAACCTTGGTTTTCAAGGCAAAAGTGAATAGGCATTTTCTGGGTAAGCGTGTACCATATACGACCTCGTCGTCACTTAACATCAGGTGAGACTGAGGTCAAACGCAAACCCATTTATAATTAAAAAAAAAACATAGTGGATACATTTAAATAAATAAATTAAATATTAAATAATAAATCAAGTTAACTTGCACACAGTTTGCTTCCTTACATGCCTGTAACTTGAAAGAAGTGTACACATGATTGTAGCTTGAAGCTGACTGTAGTGTACACTTGTATTCTAGTTCACGTGTCAGTTTCACGCTTTCTTGCAATGGAAAACCTACTTGGTATTTAGTAGTTTTAAACGCAACTTGTCCTTCAAATATTCTGAGAATTTCAACTTATACATATAAAATTAGGCGAAGTTGGGTAGCACAGGCGAAGTTGCGGTAGTTAGGTATGAGGGCTAATTAAATCGTTATTAACTAATGTGTACAGCGGAGATGGACCAACGATCTAATAAGGGTCGCAGTAAACAGCAAGGATGCGTTGAAGTAGCACAAGACCGATCAGAGTGAACATCTTAGGTGAAGGCATCGTCTAGGAGTGTTATCTGCTTATAATAATAGGTTAACAATTAATTAAAATACATTTGAAGAATACGTTTCCGCGTTGTGACAGTAACGTATTACAAATATTAAGATTTAAGTACCCTGTCTAGGTAATAGACATCGACGGCTTCGTCAACAACTGTCACGGTGGTGGCGACATTAGGAGTAGTGAACATCTTCTCGTAAGCTGCCTTAACCTTACCCCCTGTATTTTCTACAGCAGTTCCATTAAAGTTCACCAGCGTTTCTGTATTCGAAAAACTGAAACAATTATTATGTTAATTAGATACTAGTGTAGTATGAAAAATTGAGAAAAAGTGAGTGTGACATACAGACAGACAGAACAGCAGACAAACAATCATGGTGAAACTATAAGGGTTTCCTAGTTTGACTACAGAACTCAAAAGAAGAATTTTCAATATTTATTTTCTTCTTCTTCTTCTTGTTCAAAATCAGTTTACAAATGACACAGGGTGGTATCTCCAGTGTATGAAAGGTTCTAGTTAATGAACAAAACACGCGTTTTAGACACGTTTTTCTCCAAAATAAGTTTTCTGTGTCTTACTACTGCGTTTTGAATTTCTTATTCGGTCGGCAACATTCGTAATACATAAAACAACAAAAGTAATTTTAAAACATTTACCTACCATGTATATGTTTTAAAATTACTTTTGCCTTAAACCGATACAATAAAGGTAGTTCATTCAGTGGTTTTATTTCGTTCATTTAATAGAATCCTTTGTTCATTCACTGGGGGTTTTGGGTATTTTTCAATTTTTTCACCTAAAAAGTAAAATTTTCACAAATCACAAATCACAAAGTGTCTATACCATGCTAAATAAATTCTTGAGTGATGCTAACACTCGTGACTTGTATTCAAAAATGTTTTTTTAGTTAAACTATTTTTTGAATACAAATGTATGCTTAGCCGTTCATTTAACATGGAGCATTTGGATAATTGAACTAAACACACATAAGGAAATAAACCGGGCACGAGCAAGTCTGGCCATGCTCAGTGTAGGGTTCCGTTGCCATTAATACAAATACAACAAAAAAACAATGTCCAAACACCATAAATATTACTATAGTTCGTTCGCGTTAAGAATGCAGTGAATCATCGTTGTCCGCCCCCTAACCAATCAGGTCGCTCAAAATTAAAAAGTCAAGTGCTAAGTGACTAGTTGAAGGCAGACTTTTGAACGAAACGGTTGTGTCCTTTACGCGCTACTTACATAACATTTTATTAAAAATGATCACCTATTCGTTAGGTTAAAAGAGGCTCGATAATTCATAGCGGGGAAAGAAAAGTAATTTATAATATTTTCAAGTACTTTAAACAGTGTGAATTTGGATGACGTCATGGAAAGAAGAAAATCCTTTTATAATAAATACGAACGAAGATTCTATTGATAATGATTGAAATATATTATTAATGACTTTGTTTTAAGACAATTCAGTTTATATTTATCCATTAAACTTAATGTTTTAAAATATAACTCCACTGTGAATACACCTTTACCCTGCAGTTGCGCTGATGATTCACTGCATTCTTAACGCGAACGTACTATAGTTTTTTATTCAAAGTTATCTTAGCCGATTTCCGGTACTTAGGTATAAACATTTTAGGCGTGATATTTTTCCTTTTAAATTCGTTATATCCGGAAAATATCTTAAATGAAACTACATATTATGTACTTTCATTTAAGATATTTTCCAGATTTTTATTACCTACTGATAGCGAAAATGAGAATTTTTGAGTTCAATATTTCCTAAACGGGCCTCCTAATCTAAAAATTGACAATGACATCCAATGATACCGATGTTAGGTATATGATGATAAAAAAGTATTTTTACCTTTGCTTTACATGTATGGGAGGAACCCTAAAATTTTATTATTGATGAAATTTCAACTTCGTGACACTTATACTTTTTGAGAAAAAGTAAGTGTGACATACAGACAGACAGACATGGCGAAACTATAAGGATTCCTAGTTACTACGGAACCCTAAAAATCCGGCCAAATGCTCCCATTGTACAAGACAAGAGATACAGTGATTGTCAAGGTCGAGCAGAAAACGCCGAAAAAATCACGTTTCTTGATTTGCCCCAAATCAAGAAACGTGATTTAATTTTTATAATTTGATGTTATAGCGGCAATGGAAATACACATTCTGTGAAAATTACAACTGTCTACTATTATGATATCATGAGGTACAGCCCGTTGACAGACAGACGGATGAACAGCGCTGCGGAGGCTCAGTAATAGAGTGCTGTTAGCAGCCGGTCTTGGGTATGGAATCATAAAAATACATACAGCAGAACATTGAGCTTCCTGTTTTTTTTTTAAGTCGGTTAAAAATGTAGCCTTAGTCCACCCTGAAAGTCCATTCTAAATATTGGTGAAAGAATGTTTTTTTCTTTTTTAATTATTTTATTCTTAAGAAAGAACAGATTTCTTCTCTTATAATTTCAGATTTCCCCTCACTGACCCATTTGGATTGATCACTCTGTATATGTATTGTGTAAAGATACCTTGTTTTGGGTTTGAATTTCGAACTACGTTTCAAATTAAGGCACGCACACGATCACAGATAATATAAGTTTCGTTTGTTCACAGATAATATAAGTCTTGTGAATCGACCTATACAAATATTTACTCTTTACCCTTGTAGAGTCAAGATCCTAGGGTTGTTGTCATCCTTGAGGGCCATGACGTACTGCAGGAAGCCCAGCGAGACGATGATCTGCAGGCTAGGTACCAGCACCTGCAGCAGAATCATCAACCACGAGCGAGTCATCACTAGCCACAGCTTCAGCCACACCGCCAACACGTGTTGCGTCCATCGCCCCAATCCTAACAGTAGAAACTCTCTTCGTTAATAGCTACCATTAACGTTGGGAAAATCGCAAAGACCGATCGGTGGCAACGGGAATGGCTGAAATTAATCATTAATTAATAATTAATGTGGACGGGGTGTCGCAAGGCCGGATGACTATTTCAAAAGACCTGCGACATGACATTGATCGTACGGTCTGCTTTACGTCACGATCAAACTCGTCACATACGATCAAAGTTCGTAAAATGGTGTTTTTAAATAAACTTTCCTTACTTTTCCGGAAACATTAACCTACTTGTCTCTATCACCGAGTCCCCAGAGGAGATGTCCCCTTCGAACTCCGTATCCTCGGGCACCACGTCAGAACCAACTCTAGAATTACGATATAAATAATTTAGTAGTAGGTACATAGATAGTGTATTAAAGGCGGTATAGAAGGAATTCCAAACGGGAAACCAATAGAAGTCCGTAGCTGAACGGCCTGTCAAAAAGAAATGGAAAGGAATGTAAGAATCATGCCACACGACGTCACGCTTGGAGGTGAGGCGATTTCTATAAAATTGTTTTTATCATTGCTCGCCACCCGTGCCACGTACCGCAGTAAGTTCAAACGACTTGAATTCCAGTACCGCTCTTGAAATTGGTGTTTAAAAGTAAGTTTACCTACGAAGATATCTTTTAAGTGTATAAAAAAGGAGTAACTTCCGAAAAAAAACCAGTTTCTATACATCCATACTGAGAATTTATTGAATGGCACCATAACAGACTTGAATAGGCAGAAGCAGAAACAGGAGCAGGAAATTTGGAATATTTTGGTACCCTATCCTATACCTAGTTATCTACTTATATTACTTACGTCATAAAAACATCTTCAAGTGTTGTGGCAGTCAAGCCGTAGTTATTAAATTTAATCACATCCTTTTTTTGTTCCAGGTCTCTTAACAACTTCTCAAATAAATGTGACTGATCATTGGTAAGTGAGTATGTTATTTCGGTCCCTAAAACATATGTATTGTATTAAATATCATATCTCTTCTGACTACAAAACGAGGAACTGGCTAGACTAAATCACATACCCCGGTCTTCCTTAATCTCTATATCCGGTTTGTGTCTTTTAATGACCTCAGTGCAGGCGGCACTGTCAAAGCCCTCGTCCTTGACAACAACTAGGGTGTACCCTACACCGTAGTAGCGCTTGAGGAAAAAAGGGGAGCCGATGCATTGTAGCCGCCCGTTGGCCATTATCGCTACACGGTCGCCAAGGAGATCCGCCTCATCCATGAAGTGCGTCGTGAGGATCATGGAACGATCTATGAAGAACTAACATCTAGTCAACTGATAACACAGACCTGGGGTTAACCATAAACAATATTAACAGCTCTGTTGCCTACTACTACCTACTGGCTGCGGATGCTACCCGTCCGTCCTGTTCGGGCTGCAACACTCTAATGAGGGTGATGCATTGGCGAGATAGCGAATTAACAGGATTAGCCGGTAGCTCGTTAGTAGGACGACTTTCGTTGGAGAACCAAACAGTCAACTCTCGTCCTCAATCTCAGGATTTCAAGCGTGCACTAGGGTGGTCCAAAATAGTATGAAGAAAAATAAAGTACCTATGCGGCGGTAAAAAGCGTAAACGTTGTAATCCACAATGTACCTAAACATTTTTTACATATTCGAAAATTTTCATACAAAACTCAAACTCAAAATATTTATTTGACAAACACACTGCAACACAAAAGCCAAAGTTCAATTAAAATTAAAAACCATCGTCGAACTAAAAATTTGTGTACTTTTTTGACGTATGGCAATATTAATTGCTGTAAACAACTTTTTTTTTTCATTTGTATTTACGACAATTCATGTTTCTTATAATTATATCAGCTCTGTAGTTACTGCGTGCGTAAAAATGTTGTCGCAGTTATTTATACTGGGTGTTTTTTTATTCGTCTTAAACATTTTGGGGGTTAAATCAGTAAGTCATACTGACCAACTTTCACTATGGGACCAACCCCGAAATCGCGAAAAAAAATTTGACCCTCCCATACAAAACGTCGTCAGCTGACTAGCCAAAATGTATGGGATGGTCAAATTTTTTTTCGCGATTTCGGTGTTGGTTCCATAGTGAAAGTTGGTCAGTATGACTTATTGATGTAACCCCCAAAATGTTTAAGACGAATAAAAAAACACCCAGTAGAGTTTTCGCGTTTTGGAATAATATAAGGCGGCAAAGTTACTTTACTACGTATTAGTGACGCCTCTGGTGTTGAAAATGTCCATAGGCGGCGGTGACCACTTCCCATCGGGTGGGCCGTCGGCCTGTTTGTCTGTCTAAGGCAACAAATAATTAAAAAAAAAACTATCTTGAAATGATCTTGACACACTACGTTTTATACAGAAACAATCATGTAAACACTTCGCGGACGGTGACCATTTCCCATCAGGAGGCCGTCTGCCTGTTTGCCTGTCTAATTAAAAATAAAACTATGTTGAAATGATCTTGACATATTTACAACGTTTTATACAGAAACAATCATGTAAAGGCGTATGAGTTACACCAATTATAGTGTGTGAAATTATTATTTGCTGTTACTTCGTTTCTAAACGTACGCTCACGTGGTTAAGGTGGGGTTTACTTTACCGCCATGATTCTTTGTGTCGCTTTCGAATTACGAACGAATGAATATCGTATGAGATTTTTGGTACCCTTGAAAGTGATCTGTGTCAATTTTTTCTCGCTAGTTTTGTTGATATATTTAACTCAAATTAAAAGTATTATAACTTAACTTATATAAAAATAACCGAGTTTCTATTGTTAACCGTTTTGAAGTAATTCGTTAAAAACTAAATTGTTCACGTGAATTCGGTGGCATTTATGACACCGAAATCACCAATACCAGAAGAAACAATTATTTTACTTAGCGGAACGTTCCTAAAAAATATAGTTGAAATCTATTAATTAATAACGTATATTATTATTGTGATATTAATCAATAAAAATAATTTACTGCCGATATTCGTAGTTTTGTGATTTCGGTGGCATATTAATTATCTCGATAATTATGAGGATAAAAATGATGCCTTCTACTGCGAAACGTTTGAAATAAAAACTAGTTTTCGATGTATTCATAAAAAATCGCATAATCATAAAATAAAATTATGCCACCGAAGGTCACGCAAAACTGCTGCACGGTTGCTCAGAGAACGACCCGCTTACTTTCTACCCTCGGCAACAATGTAATAATACAATGTAAAGTTAGTAACGATTAAAAACAGAAGTAGAATATTCTTTGCCTACTGCTGCAACACAGAATACCTTAGTGTCATCATGATCAGTCCAAAGACTTTCTCATTTGATATCTTTATTAGAAGTGTGAATACATTTTTATATGAAATATGGGTGACTTGTAAAGTTTATTCAATTGCAATAAAACTCGGTATACGTTATTTTCACGTAACTATATGGCCTTAAATCGCTTTAAGTTTCAGTAATAGAATGAAACAAGTTTATTATTTTAACTCTTATGAACTTTATTATTCATAACGTTACACACAAGTCAATCAAAGTATTTACTTAACAGTCTTCGAAATAAATCGCCACAAAGGATTTCTTCAGCAGTTGCCTTCTTTGGACCATGGTCACCTTGATTGAACCACTGAGTTGCCATCAATGGACTTAGAAAATTTATACCAGTGGTTCAATCAAGGTGACCTATCGCATAAAAAATATTGTTTTAATGTTTAAAACATTATTTTATATGCTCTATATAGGGTGTCCCGCAATGCACAAACGAATAAGGGTGAAACTACATGTGATTGGTGGGGCTTTTGGGTGGCCCAAGGTCACTTTGTGCGCTATTCGGTGTCTGACTAGCGTGCGTATATTGTAATATTTAGGTGATCCAATCAAAGCGCTGGTCCAATGATCGCAACCTTCCCCTGTTTTGTATTAAAATAGAACTTGTGGAGAAACAATATTAAACACTTTATTTTTTGGACCACCCTAGTGCACAATGAGCGAGCTGTTCAGACCACGGTCTTTTTAGGTACTCCATTGGTGGATTTTACCATTGGTTTTCACAGCCGCACTAAACTGTTTTGAGTGGGTAGTGGAAAAGTTTTAGGCCTGGCGACGACTTTGCGCGACCGACTCAGCGGCGAGAATTTTTTTCAATACTTACATCGCGTGTAACGCCAACTAACCGCTTCGCGATTACCGTTTCGGCCGTGCGATAAAGAGAGAATTCGCTGGCCGCAGCTGCCGTCGCTTAATATCGTGGCTGGGCCGTTACTTACCAAAGTATCACTCTTTCACTGACCCGTCTTCTCCCGCTGCAGCAGGTCCCAGAGCGCGCGGCGCGAGGAGGGGTCCATGCCGGAGGTGGGCTCGTCCAGCAGCACCACGCGCGGCGACCCGCACAGCGCGATGCCCACCGCCAGCCGCCGCTTCTGTCCGCCCGACAACCTGCCCGCCTGGTAGTCTCGCTGCAACATTATTGAAGGGAGTCAATTTTTTGATTTGCAGTTATTCTATCTGATTAGCATCAAAAATCAGCAGTTAAAATCAATTGATCACCATAAATAATGATGAACGATGATGATGATGAATAAATAACCGGGCGCAACACTTGGTCCGCAACTAAATCAAATACTATCGGCAAATTAATCAATATTTGGTAATCTTAAAATATGATGTGTCCGCTAAATAAATATAATCGCAATACAAAATAATTATTTGATCCGCAAAATGATTAATTGGTCAGCAAGATTATCAATTTTTAGATTACGGTACCGTTTTGGTAATATTGAACTTGAAAAGCTTTTTCGCTAGAGTTGCGTGTTCCCACCCCCCACAGCCAAAACTACAAGTACTAAATATATCTGAAATGAAACCACATAATAACGAATTTAAAAGGAAAACTATCACAACTAGGTAGACATTATTGGTTCTTGAGTTACAGACGACTATACCTACCTACCGAAAATCGGTTGAGATAACTTTGAACAGAAAATTAGGTAGGTAATATTTATGGTTTTTCCTCAGAAACTATAAATGACACAAAGCTGAGATTTTGTACACCTACGTATAGATAATTTCACCGCGCACAAGAACCAAAAACAAAATTTGTAAAAAATATATATTATTTTAGGGTAGGATGTGTAAAGCAAATTATTTTTGTACCTTGCAACCTTGAATGAGGTATCATTGGATAAAAATCTTGTGATACTTAGTACCAATTTTTAAATTTGGGGGACCGTTTAGGAAATATTGAACTCGAAAAGTGTTATTTTCGCTAAAGTTGCATGTCCCTAACCCTGACAGCCAAAACTACAATTACAAAAATCTGTAAAATTAAAGCACTTATAACGAATTTAAAAGAAAAACTAAACTGTTTATACCTACCAAAAATCAACTTAGATAACTTCGAATGGAAAATTAGCTCATATGTATGGTTTTTGGATATTGTTTTTTTGTATTTGTAATACTTAATGGTAACGGAACCCTACACTGAGCATGGCCCGACATATTCTTGCCCGGTTTTTACACACTTTATTAAAATATACTCCTTTCTGCACTTGTAGCGAAAATAACATGTTACCTTAGTCGACCCACCTTATCTGTAAGCTCTAATTTTTCAATCATGATGTCAATGTCGTCATAAAGTTTCTGGCCAGTGTAGCCCTTGAGTCTGGCGAAGAACTCGAGATGCTCTCGCACAGTGAGCTCGTTGAAGAGCACGTTGTGCTGCGGACAGAAGCCGAGCTGCGCGCGCGCCTTCTCCGTTTGTTGCGCCACGTCGTAGCCGGCCAGCCACACGGAGCCTCTCGTCGGCTTCACGTTGCCTGCCACGTCCACACAACCCTCAATAACTTTTTACAATTAAAAATAAGATCGATGAACAAATTAAATTAATTTTTCTGTAAAATCAACAATGTAGTCCCTGTACGAGTATAGGCCGTTTCATAAGAGCTATTAAAAATTATCGAATGGATGAATGAACCTTATATACGTAGGCAAAATTAAAACAGGATTTCGGTTTAAAATTCGAACCACGTTTAAAAGTACGGCAGTCATACAATAATAGGTCTCGTTCGTTCGTGAAAAAACCTATACTCACTCATATTAACTCATTTATTTGACGATTTCCTTTTATCCTTGCCATCGCTGACTGAAAAGAAAATTACATTACACTGGTCAATAGTATCTAATACAGTTTCACTCTCATTAACCTAGTCGACGAAGCAAAAATAAATGCAATAAGAGCCGATTGCAGCAAAAAGATAAAACTATATTTACCTAAGCTTAAGTTCAGTCAAGTTGAATCGATATGTATGGAAATATCTGTTTTAAATCTTGACTTATTTTTACTGCAAGTGGCCCCTAATCGTCTGGTTTAATGTTTTATGGATGGGGCGACCCTCGCCTAACCGGGCCGTCAGCTTTCGGCAGAGGGGATAAAATGAGCTATTTTCCCCTCGCCGCGTCTGTCTGTCTGTCTGGATGTTCGCGATAAACTCAAAAACTCCTGAACGGATTTTCATACGGTTTTCACCAATAGACGGAGTGATTAATGGTAAAGGTTTAGGTGTATAATTAATTAAGGTTTAGGTGCGTATATGCTGTAATATAATAATAATATATAAATATTGTATTGGCGACTACTGATTTGGAGTAAGTAACTTAAAGCAGTTAGGGGTGAACTACGACAGATGGCTCAGGAGAAAAAAAACATAACGTAGCTTAAATTCTCGTTTCTTAAATTGGGGATACTTCGATTATAATACAGTGTTTTTAATTCAATATCAAAGTCACCCCTCACGCATGTCAAAAATGAGGGGTTTCTTGTTTTGAAGTTTTTATGCCATATTTTTCTGAAAATACATATTTAAACTAGTTATAAAGTTTGCGCTCGCATACCTACGTTATGTCGCGAAATAGCTAATTAATAACTGATACATAGCACAGAATCAATGATTAAAAATATTTCAAATTCGCTTCATTGTTTTAAAGTCACCCATTTTGCCAGTACATATTTAAGTTAAGACGTAAATACTTAATTAACTTGTGACAAAAGCAAGGGAATTACAAATACCTAACTAGTATTAACTTAAAAACAAGTAAGAATGTTATATTCCACTATAACATGTTAAGTAGGTAACTCTGATCTGATGTGCTCTACTATTTTTTTTTATTATGCATATTTATTTGTGCATATTTTATTAAACGTGCATATATGCGTGCGACATTTTCGGTTGATAGGGTCTGGATGGGGTTAATATAATAATAAAATAAGGGACATAAAACGGAGATAAAAAGTATCTTATGTGTTGATCCAGGTAATAAACTATGTGTGTCAAATTTCATCCAAAAGAGTTAAGCCAGACAAACAGATAAAAATTCTAAAAATAATTGTTTTGGGTTCTATTGCGTTAATAAAGACCACCAATAATAGTTTTTCTCAAATATCTTCCATATGCAGATAGCGATCGATCAGTTACACTTTATTACAGGTAAAGATTTCGGGTATTCGTTGACTAGGTTTTAAGCTCTCTCGCGGGAATGCAGAAACATATATTCAGGAGGCGTTGGCAGAAACAAAGAAATTGAAAATGAATAAATGTTTGGACTTGACCAAAATAAAGCCAATACTTTATTTAATGTGCTTAACTAAAAGTTAATTATCTGGGTGCCAACCTGTGAGCACAGACATTGTCGTAGATTTTCCAGCGCCGTTGTGTCCGAGCAAAACAGTGATTTGATTATCATAAACTTCCCAGTTAATATTGTTGACAACCACATTTTTGCCATACACTTTTGTTAAGTCCTAAAAAACGAATCAATTAGTTTGGTGGGATAGGTAAATACATCACACACACGGACACAGGTACAATACTTTTTAGAAAATATATTTACACTAACCTAACCTTCTTTACCTTTATGCGATTTTTAAAGCATGATGATGACAGTTTAAGGTCTAGCTGCTTTTATACAGAGTGATTGGTTATTCGATACATTCCTTGCAGGGGGCAAAGTAGAGCTCAATTCCGACAAAAAACAAATTAAGCATAATGGTCCTGTGGCATAACGATTGAGTGTAGCAGAATTTAAGTACCTAATTAATAAAAATGTTAAATAGCAATAAGCGAGCGAGCGTAACGAGCGAGCAAGATGGGTCAGGTCAGGGCAGAAGCGACTCGGATAGGTTAAGGCTAAAAGTGGACATTCACGGTCAGTTAAACTGATCAGTTGAACTGACGTACATCCAAAAACTGATCGTGAATGTGAAATCTTAAGTTGAAATTATACCAACTCAAGGTCAGCTTCTGGATGTACGTCAGTTAACTGATCAGTTTAACTGACCGTGAATGTCTACCTTAAGGCTCCCGCCTTGCTTGCAAGTTGAATATGTTTATGATGCAATATTATTCTGCTTAATAATTTTATGCATAAAGATTATTATAGACTTTATGCGAAGTGATTGTATGCGAAAACTAGACTATGCCATAAGAGTTTCTGCTTATTGTCACTTATTTATGCTTACCGCCTGTTTCACAATCGTCAAGTAAAGGATATCTGTCAAATAAATTAAGCCCTTTCCCTTTCTTACACTTGAAAATAGACAAGGTTAGGGCTATCTTTATTTGACAGATGAATTTACTTGTCGATTGTGAAACAGGCCCTTAAAGTGTTATGCAATATATACTTAATTCCAAAAAAATTATGCCTAAGTAGGAGGATCATTTAAAAAATATATTGGTACATATTTTACCAAAAGAGGAGACGTACTGTCACCGCCTCATACTCTTTTTCTGCCAATCCATACCGTTTTTTATTTAATACTGTGTCTTAAAGCTATTATTATTGTTAGGTATTGTTATTTTGTAATTTCACTGGCACCAGCGGTCGTGAGTTCAATCAAATAGGTAGAGGCTACTGAAAACCAGCGCCGTGGCTCGCCCCGGCGTTACACAGAGTGGCACCTTGTCTGACCCATTTTTTGGCATTTTCGTTTATTGCCTCTTTTTAATCCTTTGAAGTTGTTGTTTTACAGCCTTAAAAAATGTCTCATAATGTGAGTCAAATAAACTTTACCTATTTCATTCTTCTTTCTTTCAAAATTACTAGGCAAGTTCTTATTCTGAAATAATGTTGCCACGTTGAAGAATAACATAATAACATTTTGTGACTAAACTTGTATAACACATCCACAAACCGATTAAAATATTTTGCAAGTGACAGCCCTGACTTTGGGCGCGGAAGAGGGGCGTAACGGAGGGATGTGAAGGGAGAAGTAGATGTTGAAAGCGCGGCATTTGGGGCCTGGTCAAAGGAGATTCGCTTCTACGTAGTTATTATTTTATTCTTACTCGTATGATCCAACCCCAAATAAGCCCCCTAAAAGGAATGTATTAAATAACCAAGCACCCTAAAATGTTTGCTTTAAGTAAAAATTTATCATTTTGCAGAAATAAAATTATTTTTCTTTCTTTCTTTCGAAAGCGAGCCTAACATGCACCACAAGAATAAAGTGACAGCACGAATAAAAAGTTGCCACATGCTTAACTTAGAGCCTGTGCACACTAGCGTTTTTAGCCCTTAGACCCTCGGTCTAAAATGCTAGGTGTGCACAGGCTCTTAATAGATTTGAACGATTTATTTATTTACTCTAGCAATACCAAATAAAATCGCTTAGTAATAAAAGGTAATAATGGTCTGGACGAGACACTTTTATTTTAAACCTTAAGCGTTAAGTCTTACGTTATAATATGGAATAGATGTATTAAATTTCCCTAGCACCTGTCAAATTTTATCTCGTACATACATGCTAAGCCCGCAGGGTGGCTACATAGAGGCTTAATGCGGAACATCGCGCAAAGTGCGACATCGCAACGTGGCTTCTGTTAGCGATCACGAACTTGGCGACAGTATTATAGGATTTGTCAGTAATTATTCACGTGACACATTTTATTCTTAGGCACACACACCCAAAAAAAGGTGAACCGACGAATTTTGTTCTTATCAAATTAGGTTTTGATATGTATCCTATCTAATAATGCTGAGATCTACCCACAACAGTAAGTAAGTAAGGTAAGAAAGAGCACCTACCTACTCTGAAATAATTTAATCATAATTATAAGTACCTATATAAATAAAAAAAAGGTACCGTAAGCTTTATTCCAACAGGATGATCGGTGACATTTTTCTCCATTATAATATCTTCAGACTCCGAAACGTGTGTATCAGCTAAAAAAAAAACACCTTAAAAGTTCGGATCAAGAAATCTTACTTGCTCAAAATCTGCGTTACAAAGTCCACGTTATCAATTTACGTGTTAAAGAAATATGAAATGCATTGACAAATTATCATGAAAATGGGAACGATCAAAAACTTGGTCCATACTAAACGTCTCATACACATTAAACATGTTATCGTATTTTTATGTCATGTTAAAATTATTTTTTTCTTTAATTTTTCAACAATTTAATTAGAAGGGCATAGTAGTTCATTTTAATGAGTCTGTACCGTCCAGAAAAGACTCCGTCCGTACGTAGAACTTAAATAGTCGTCAAATAAAATAAAAAACCTATAAATGTCTAAAATAAATTCGCCTATCTTGACCGTTTGTCAATATCCGTCTCTTCAATTCCAACCCCTAATTATAAAGGTGCGTGATAGGTACTAGTCCCCTGCAGTAGGGTTTGTTTTTAACTCTTGATTTATGGTAATCATAAAGAGCTACTCTAATGAGGACTAGTAGCACAGATGACATAATAAGAACAGATACACCACTCTCATATAAATAGCAAATATCTACGCTATCGTAACCTATTGGGTATTATTATTACATAATAATAATAATACCATTTTGTTTCTTACGAGCAAAAATTTACGTTATTTACTCACGGCAAGGCCCGATATCAATTTACTCAGCGCGTGAGCGCGAGCAAATGAGTCATCGAACAAATACGCCAGGGTTATGCCAAGACCAAAAGATAAAATAAAATAATTAATCGTGAAAATAACAATGTTTATTATAATATTAATCTAATACCCGTAGTGTTTAATTGGGTGCTTATGAGATTTTGATGATAGGTAAGTACATTAATAATTTAATAATGAAGACGGAAGGTGGCCATTGGAACTCCTCAATGGCTATAGTGCATTTGTCGAGTTTGGGCTTGTTTGACTTGCCTTTTAATAACGAGTATAACACCAGTGATAAAATTACATTCGACAACAGTGTGTCACTCAAAAAGTTTATTTTTTAAACTTACGTATTTTAAATGTGTCTTAATTTTAAAAGATGCTGGGTGGATGTTTTAGATTCTTTAAATTGCCTATTAGTAAAACAAATTGTTGCACACATTCTGATTCGCGTAAATAATTTTAACAAATATTCATATGATTCAAAAAACGATAACGTTTTATTTGTCTTCTTACTGCAACAACCATGCACTTCACAAGAATCAAGAAGCCACCTTTTTTACGTTCGAGTGCGGGAGCTTAATTTGTGCGGGAAATAATATCTGACGTGCGGCTGTTACGACTTGCGGCAACCCCCTGCCGGTTGGTTCGGTGCGGAACTACTTAGCGGTAGGTTATAAAGGCACTGCCGTGAACGAGTGGTGTATCTGTTCTTATCATGTAATCTGTGCTAGTAGTGGCACAACCCTGGAAAAAATTGTATGGAAAATCTGACCACCCTTACACAATAAAAAGTAATCATAATAAATATAACTCACCAGGAACTGTTTCTTTAATCGGAACCCAGTAGGTCTTCTGGAATAAGAAGTTCCAGGGCTTTGGGGATCCATAGGGTCCCGGAAACACTTGTTCCAAATACAGAGCGAGCATCATGTACAAAACGCTGTCCACAACCAACATGATCATCACGTGTCCAAGAGTGAGTCTGGTCAGGGTCTCAGGCTGATAATCCATGAACTTACCCCATTGAATACCTAAATGAGTTTGAGATTACCACCTTAACCACGCGGTCGACAGTACTTTTACGTGTAGTATAGCAGTTTTGGAGGCAAAATGTGTACATCAATAAACCTCGCTTATACCTTCATCTTGGTAGTAGAAATAAGGATCTGCGGAGTCCTACCAAAATTTAGGGGTCCTACCCACTTCCGGTGGAGGGCAGGGGGAAATTAAAAAAATACACATTTTACAAACTAGGCGAATGAGGTGTCATTGGGTGGCAGGTATTTTTTTTCAAAATTGTAGGCCTAGTAGTTTTGGAAATAAGGGGGTGTGGTCAATTTTAAACTATTTTCTTAAATAACTTTAAAACTTATAGAAGTTATAAAAAAATGTAATTGAGATTCTTACAACAAACCCTTTTATTTGTTTTTTTTTTTTATTTATTTATTTTATTTTACTTTTTTATTTTTATTTTCTAATTTACCCCCCAAAAGTGGCCCTCATGTTTAAAATTCATTTATTTACGTTACACGTCCGTGTTTGGGTCACCAACTTACATATGTATGTACTGTATTTCAACACAATTGGTCCAGTAGTTTCGGAGCAAATTGGATAAGAAAATAAAAAAAAGGTTTGCAGACTATATTGTGATCGTGTGACATATCAAATGAAAGGGCTCGTTGTGAGAATCCACTACTGGGCCTAAAATTGTAAAAAAATACCTGCCACCTAATGACGCTTAAATATAAAAATATTAATACACAAATTAACCTAGTCCCAAACTAAGCTCTAGGCTTGTACTATGGGTACTAGGAAACGATAAACATACTTATAGAAATACATACTTAAATACATAGAAAACATCTATGACTCAGGAACAAATACTCGCGCTCTCACACACAAATATTTGCCCGGGATTCGAACCCGGGACCGCTAGCTTCGTAGGAAGGGTTACTACCAACCACTAGGCTCACCGCGTCGCCAAAAATGTTGACCCGTAGCGCATCGTTCTGATTCTTGGCATAGCAACCCAGTATGGATGGTACCCCGTAGTGCGTTTAGAGTTCCGTGGTAAAAATGCTTAGAAGTATACTAGAAGTGTAATTTTATTTTCGTTGACCGGCACTTTGAGAATTAATTCCAAATGAAAATTAAGCATGACCGATGTCCTTGGTCCACGAGCTTCGTGTTTGTGTTAGTAAGTTAAATGTGAATGTAACTTAAACCTCCAACGCACTCCTTGGCCAGAATCATCTGAAATCCGAAGGACATCGCTGTGTTGATGCTGAGGCACGCGATGATCTGCACGAGCAAAGACACCTCTAAATCCATCGCCAAGAGGATCGCAGGCGCGTACGATATGAACCAGAGCACTCCCGAGCATAATGCTGCCATGCTGCCTGTCACCGAAAAACGCATCACCACCATTAACTAAAAAGCATTTCGAAAATATCCAGACAAAACTGCAATACTTTTTTTACTATTTTTTATTTATGCTCGCTCCCAATTATCACAAAACGTGGATGAACTTTGTTCATTCGGGTTAAAACATAATTCGGAATTTACCGGTAAGACTGTTTGGGTCTGAAAAAGCCTTACATTAACGCATTATGAAACCTAGGTTTCTAAATGCTTTGTTTACCACACAGTCAATGTGATCACCAAATAATAGCTTACTATCTGGGTCAAAATCTTTTTCGTTGCACTGAAAGTCTGCACTCTGTCACGATCGTAATTTTTTTCTTTATATACTATATGAAAAAATTATCTAAATATGTTTATTTTATTTGAATCAGTAAAGCATTGTCATACATCGTAAAACAAAATAAAATATTACTTCCTACAAAAACAACCACTCTGTCACATTTCCTGGGGACAAATTTCAATGCAACGAAAAAGATTTTAAACCCATGTCATCTAACAATACTCCCAGATCCCGAATTTTTTCGGACTTCTCTATTACAATAGGCACCGAAATTGTATGGATATTTGATAGGGTTCTTTTTCAGTGTAAAACTGATACCAGTGACATTTTTTTATATTTATGTTGATTTCATTCATTTTATAATATGCATAAAGATTATTAAGATCAAGCTGGAACTAACTCACATTCATCATTGTCATCTGCATAATTATAGTAAATGTTTGGAGAACCCAAGACATGAGTGGATTTCAAAAACATAGGCATTGTAAAAGATAACTATAACCACTTGACTGAAATTACTCGGGTAACCAAATATATTGCAATTTTTATATTCCTTATTATTCCTTCCCCTTATTCCTCTGTGCGCTTTCTCATTCTTCTGTCTATTAACTCGAAGTATACCTAATCGATAAAAGAATCTATTACAAAATTCGAGTGGTGGTGCCTTTGAATTGGTTTAATGCGGCGGTAGTTTCCCATCACTAAATTCATAGTAGGTATGAAAAAATCGCGCTTGGTTTTCATAGATATTAAGCGTCTAGTTAAATGTCTTATCTGTGCTTTAACCCGAAGCAACTACACCTATCCGCGCGTTCTGAACCGCGAGTATCGGGCTCCCAAAATATCAACAAATTAACTTTTAATGCACAGATCAAAAGGGTAATATTGATAACGATATTAGTAATCTGTTAACACGATTACGGAGTTATCGGGTGAGTTCGGTAAAACCGCGGAGCGTTCGAACCGCCCATTCCGTGTGATACGCGGAATTTGATGTGGAGAGTGATGAATTGGATTAACATTCTGTTAGGATAAAATCGAGTTGTGGTGACGTAATAATTCATTAAAAATAAGAATTTGAGCTTACAGGTTTCCTTGAAAGGTAATGTAATTTGTCACCTTACATATTAGGTACATTTTGCGTAACACATGGGATGGGCGGTTCGAACGCTCCGCGGTATTACCCAGGTCATTAAATAATAAAGCACGTCTAGATATAATAATAGCTAAGAATGAACACGTAGATCGGGCTTACCGTTTGAAAATATATTGCTTAACATAAAGCAGAAGAATATCGCACATGTTAAATATAACATCAAGTAGACGAAAAGCACTGTACACGACGTTTTGGTAAACACCGCGTATTCACCGAAGTCTTGCTTGTTCCGAAACCAACTCACCTAAAAACATTTTAAAATATGTAAGGGCAATGTCACACAGCGCGTCGCTGCAATGCTTTTGCGTCGCCGCTGGTCGCGTGTTGGACATAGCAAAAACCGTGGTAAGCCACACGGTGCCCTGCGGTACTATGGCATTAACTTGATTCAGCGCAACGCGCCGTTTGGCATCGAGCTGAAATATAATTTACATTCATGAACATGGTCAACTTTCTTATTTATTTTTAGTTCGAAGAGTCGCTAACCCACTCGTGTCCCCTTTTGAACGTACTTTCGTTTTAATTTCAAATCCAAATAACGTAAAAAAAACGTTGCCGTTGTAACGGAATAGGAATTGTTTCCAAAATTATAAATATTTCGACCGAGAAACTAATCAAACTTTCTTCCACGCCACGGGGTTTTCTCAACACTATGACATATAGGTACAGTTAGGTGCAAAAGTGAGTCAATAATAGCATCTTAGTAGAACGCGAATAAGTTGATGACAATCAAAGGTATTTTTAAATGCAGAATAGTACTCCTTGAAATTTGCTACAAATCCGCCTATCAAATAATTTACCTGTCATTTACAGTTTTTCCGTCATTTTCACGCAAAAACGGTTGAATTTAACTTTTTTATATTTTTCTAATAATTTTAATACTCTCTATGACATCCCCAAATAAGGATCTGACAAAACTAAGGAAATCCAGCCTCTTTAAAATGACTAGGAAATTATTTAAATCGGCCTTATTTTTGGAGGTAGTAATTGGCGACATTGTTCGGCGCATAGGTTCACTTTTGCACCGAAGCAAATAGCCGAACAAACTGGTTATTAGTTTCTATATTGCAGCGGGCTAAAATTCTGCAGTAACTACAAAACTACGACCCTCATTCTGACCAGAATCATATTATTACAGCGATTTTATGTTTTGTTTAAAAATGTTAAAAATGCCTGTGATTTTTGCTATTTTATTTTTCTAGATAAAAACTAATTTCGGGCACTAATAACTAATAGGTAGTACTAGCGTCAAAGTCAGCATCAAATAGATAGGAGCAGCAAAAGTGGACAAATATATCGCTACAAATCTTTATTACTATAGGAGTATGAATGTGTTGCTATATATTTGGCCACTTAGACTGCTCCTGGGTGAATTTCAGGGCGTTTCAACCGCCGTCATTAGTGTCACCAAATATATTGACGAAATCAATGACACTACAGCAACTTCTGATGCTGATAGAAACTACATCCCCGGTTCTGCTTCTGTTTACATCAGGAGTTGCTGGTAGATATAATTGATTTCGTCAATATATTTGGTGACACTAATGACGGCGGTTGAAACGCCCTGAAATTCACCCTCCTATGTATTTGATGCTGACTGTACAGAAGGATTACTCTCGAGCAAAAGTCGAGTTTGGGCATAAAAAATTATCTACTCTTACGACCGTCACCTGCTTGAACGCGAAATTTAAACTTAAACTGTGGAGTGAGACCCCCTGTTGCGGGCTTAGATTTTCTTTTTCTTTTTAACTTGGACAAGTTTAATTTTCATCCGACACGAGGCATTTATTTGCCAATAATAAATAAAACCGGGCAAGAGCATGTCAGATCATGCTCAGTGCAGGGTTCCGTCGCCATTCTTATAAACACAAACAACAATCTCAAAAAAAACACAAATAAATATTAGTAAATTTTCTACTTAAAGTTATCTTAGCTGATTTTCGGTAGGTAGGTCTTTAACTCAACTAAAGAACTAATAAAGTCTACTTAGTCGTGATAGTTTTCCTTTTAAATTAGATATATATGCTTTCATTTAAGATATTTTTCAGATTTTTAGTTTTTGGGACACTTGACAAAATTAGCACTTTAAAGCTTAATATTTCACAAACGGATACCTTAATCGAAGAATTGTTTTCACAACCCCGCAATACTTTTAAAAGACCAATCTAACGACACCACACACCATGGGGTAGATAAGAAAAATAACCAACCCCACTTTACGTAACTACCCTAAAAAAAAATTTTTTTCATGGATTTTATTTTACTATTTGTCGGCGACGGACAGACGGACGGACATGGCGAAACTATAAGGGTTCCTATATTTTGACAACGGAACCCTAAAAAAAGTACGTTTGTATGGGCTGCGAGCATCTTATGGCAACTGTTAACGAATTTTAAAAACGTTAGATATAAAAATACAACAACCAACTCTGTGGACACTAAAGAATCTATAAATAAAGCCATGTGTATTTGAAGTCTTTAAATAAAAAATAGAAAATAAATTCGCGACAAAAAAAAAATATTTGAGAAAATGTTCAGATTGTTCAGTCACTTTAGCCGTGACAATTTTAACTTTCTATGACTGCAATGACGGTTTAAAGTTAAATTCGACAATAGCAGCACAGAATTAATAAGAGTTACGACTGATAGCAGTCGGGCAGCGCAGTCTTAGTAAGTATGAGAATTTCGTTTTTACCTTTTAAAATACGGAATTCTAAAAAAATACCAATTGTATGTACCTTTAAAATGATAACAACGAGTACTGCTATGATCAGAAGGTAAATGAATTGCTTGGCAAACCACGCTGTCCAATGCAACCACGTCGGAAGACCCATAATTTTCATAGTTTCCTAAAATTCAAAAAAGCACATGAAAGCAACGATAAAAGCCAATATAAAGTTATTTTTTTTTTATTTATTCATTTATTATATTATAACATATTAACCGCACGAGAACCAAAGTCACCGACATAGCCCTAAGAATTGCTAGACTTAAGTGGCAGTGGGCGGGACACATCGCTCGCAGAACAGATGGCCGCTGGGGCCGAAGAGTTCTCGAATGGCGTCCGCGTACTGGAAGACGCAGCGTGGGCAGACCTCCATCAAGGTGGACCGACGACGTGGTTAAGATTGCGGAAAGCCGATGGATGCAAGCGGCGCAGGACCGGTCCTTGTGGCAAACCTTGGGGGAGGCCTATGTCCAGCAGTGGACGTCTTTCGGCTGAGATGATGATGATGATGAACATATTAACAGGCTTAATTGTAAAACAACGTCCCGCAAAACTGTTTTCACAGTTTGACTGTGGGATCCGCGAGTCTTTACTTACACTTAAATTTAAATAATTTTGAGGTAGTGCTTAAACAAGGCTCTCTTACTGCCGCACTCAGAGACGTCAATTATTTTTTAAGTTTCATTAAAGTTGCTGCGTCTTATTCTATTGCTATAGCAAAGAAAGTGACAGGAGAAACTTTAATGAAACTTAAAAGTTTATTGACGTCTCTGAGTGCGGCCGTTAAACCTATTTTTGTTAGGCTCCAATCTAATTAATATCCGCAGGTAAGCTGTTGAGGATGTAAGGCAAGCGCTTCTCCATAAGCCTATCCCCATAGTAATTACTCACTCTGGGTACCAGCGGCTACTGACCTGGTGCCATGCTCTTGGCTTTACCCAATATCGGCTTACCTTGAGTTGTAATTCCTTTTCAACTGTCATGGCTTTAACGATGTTGATAGCCGTGTAACTGAAGCTTAACATAATGCTCATGGGAAGCAAGAATTGTAATGCCGCTATCGCTTCGTCGATCACGTGCGTGGGATGCGAATATCTTTGGATATTTACATGGAAATCTTTTAAATTCTGACCAGACACCCCCGCAACTAGTGACATTGAAACTGCATGCTGAACCCCTATAAATAATTCGTTCACATACCCTGTAAATGAAAACAGATGCAAACAAAAAGCATGTAGCTGTACCTATTACATAATAGCCCTCCAGAAACTGCAAAAGAAAACATTTCATTACCAGGTTCGTTACCACCCTCCCACGAGTATGGAAAACGGGGTCCTGGCTTTTCAAATCGTGGAAAAACTACATCCGTGTGCCAATTATACGCCCCTGCACCATAAAACATATACTGCCTCGGTCTAGAAGGGAATCTCAGCTTATACTGTAACTCTTTGTTCAGTGTCTTCGCACCTGACAACAAATAAATACTTGTAAAAATACCTTTTTTCACTCTTTACTTATCTACTTACAGCGCACGGAAGCACGAACCTGTAAGATCATCGGGGAACTGCACACCCGCTATTATTTGTCTGGTGATCTCTTGAGACGAATACATTTTTATCAAACTCTCACTGTTGCTGTATGCTTGTACTACTATAGGGTTTGTAGTTTGCTTTGAGATAGCATCAAAGATTGGTTTATTATTCGCATATAATTCATCAACCGCGTTTTTCATCACAGTGTCCAGAAATGGGCCTTTAGGCGAATATGCGAGCGCCAATTTTTTCACATCCATTCCTTGCCTGGAAAATGGGGCCAAGACAAGAAATTTTTATTTTTTTCAAGACAAGCAAGGTCTAGTAAGTAAAGATTTTTCGTAAAGTGAAAACCTGCGTTTGCCTTTAAATAAAAAAGTATGTGATGTGATAGATTGTATACGCAGTCTTAATACAGTTCTCCTATCTAAAAAAACTATTCCTACTCTTTTTTTCAAAGACCGCAATACACTTGCGATTCCTTGTGTGTTGTGGATGTTTATGGATCGCGGTGATCACTTCCTTCGGCGTAATACCCCTTCTATACGGTCGGGTGGTTGGGCCAACCGAGAGGGATGCAGCTATTTGTAGGAACGAGATGTAAATATTACTATCTCATTCTGACAGATAGCTGCGTCCTTCTCGGTTGGCCCAACCGCCCGACCGTATAGAAGGGGTATAAGGTGTTTTGGGGGGTTTGCGTATGGTTAGCGGTGATAACTTACCGTCGACGGATCAGCACATGATGCTCGCTCGTCTGCCTCCTTTTTCCATATGAAAAAAAATAATGAAATGAAACACATTTGTTCTTGAACAAAGAGTCTTTTTTTGTACAAAAGTAAAAATGACGTCCGTGCGAATGACGGTGAAAGGGAAGAATGTGGACTGTTATCTATGAAACTACTTAACTACCGGGGATTAAAACATTGAAAACTCAAATTACAAAACAAATATTACTACATATTCTAGAAAAATATAATGTATAACATACAAATAAAGAGGTACCGCAAAATGTTTAGCCAAAGTGTGACGCTCACGCAAAGTTTTTTGTATTAGTATCCAGTTATACAATGCGGTCAAGGTCAATTATACGAAAACGATACGTAGGCAAACAAATTGTACAAATTTTGTATCCAAATATATAATCTGGCAGCCCTAAGACCGCCTTAAGACGGCGGCGGCGCCCGGCATGTTGTACATACTTGTAGCGGCGACGCTTAATCGCGGAGTGAGCTGCGCCTGACGTGGGTCCTTATGTCAAACTTCAAAACTAAAATGAACTTGGCAGAAAGGGTCTGGATAAAATTGAAAAAAAACGGGCAAGAGCATGTTGGACCATGTTCAGTGTAGGGTTCCGTCGCCATTTTTACAAACACAAACAACTATCTCCAAAAAATTATAAATATTAGCAAATTTTCTATTTAAAGTTATCTGTAGCTGATTTTCAGTAGGCACCTAAGTATAAACATTTTAATCGTCTTTAACTTAAGACCAATAAAGTATTTTTACTTAGTAGTGATAGTTTTCCTTTTAAATTCGTTGTAGGTATGTGCTTTCATTTAAGATATATTTTAGATGTTTATTACTTGTAGCTTTGGCTGTAGGGGGTGGGATACGCAATTTTAGCGAAAATGACACTTTTAGAGTTCAATATTTCCTAAACGGTTCCCCAAGTCTAAAAATTAATTATACCATATCCATAATTATTTTTAAGAGCTAACTATGACACCTCACTCGATGTTATAATGTTAAAAATATAATTTACCTTTGCCTTACACGTATGGGATGTATCCGAAAAAAAATTGTCTTTCAAGTTTTTATTTTACAACTTTGTCAGCGTAATTTAAATGTAAAATTATGCCAAATTACAGCTTTGTAGTAAGAGTACCTGAGATAAACCGCGGCCAGACTGACGGACGGACAGACGGACACGGCGAAACTATAAGAGATGCTTGTTGACTACGGAGCCTTAAAAACCAGTCAAGTGTGAGTCAGACTCGCGAACTGAGGGTTCCGTACACTTTTGGCCGGTTTTTAGTATTTGTTCACACTTATTACGAGATGGCGGTGATCTCTTACCTTCTGATTCGGGCCATTCGAGTGATTCCGCTGATCTGCCTCCTTTTTGAAATAAAAAAAACAACGTGAAAATTAAGGAAAACTAAAGGGGGCCTTTAAATCACAAACAACTGAAGATCTCAAGAAACCTAACTATAGGTAAGTACATAACTATAGGAGACGCGTAGTTTTTTTATATGTTTATGAAGTTATGTGCAATGGAATGCGCTTGAGAGAGGGAGGGGGTTACGGGTACGGGTTTTTACGAATCTATGAGCGGAGCGGAGCGGAGGGAGGGAGGGCAGCCTTGGCTGGCCACTCTTAGACCGCATGTCAACCTTCAAGAAAACTTCAACGAGACTTTTTTCTAGTAGAGTACTACTCTGTCAAGAAAGTACCGGGAAAAGATCAATAATACACAAACTGTTTGTTAATCATCCAAATTTATTTTATCACCTTCAAAGTATGCTCCTTCAGAAACGATACACTTACGCCAACGAATAATCCAATCATCAAAACATTTTTTAAACGCTGTTTCCGGAATTGAATTCAGTTCTCGGCGCGAATTCTCCTTTATGTCTTCTACCGATTGAAAACGGGTGCCACGAAGTGGTAATTTGAGTTTAGGAAAAAGAAAGAAGTCGGCAGGAGCCATATCTGGTGAATATGGTGGTTGCTCGATGGTATTTGTTGAGTGTTTGGTCAAAAATTCTTTCACAATGATGGCCTTGTGCGAAGGCGCATTATCGTGGTGCAAAATCCAAGAATTTTCATTCCACAAATCTGGCCTTTTTCGTCGAATTTGCTCTCTTAAATGCCGCATAACGCTCAAATAATATTCTTTATTTACCGTTTGACCTTCCGGCAAGAATTCCGAGTGCACAACACCGCGATAGTCAAAGAAAACAGTCAACATGACTTTGACTTTTGATCGACTTTGGCGTGGTTTCTTCGGTTTCGGTTCAGTTGGAAGGCGCCACTCCGAAGCTTGTTGACTAGTTTGCATGTCAAACTCGTAAACCCACGTCTCGTCACCAGTAACAATGCGTTTCATGAATGTTGGGTCGGAATTGACTCGTTCTAGCATGTCCTCAGCGACTCTCATGCGATTGAGTTTTTGGAGAAAATTCAGGTCTTTTGGGACTAGCCGAGCGGTAACATGTTTCATACCCAAATTATTAGTTAAAATAGTACGGATCGACTCGTGAGATACAGAAAGTTCGGCGGCTATCTCTCTCAAAGTTGAATGAGGATTTTCAGTCACTATTTCCTTCACTTTTGCGATGTTAACTTCAGTTGCAGACGTTGATGGCCTACCAGAGCGAGGCAAATCTTCCATCACATCTCGACCGCTTTTGAACGCTTTGTACCACTCATAAACACGTGTTTTTGATAAAGTCGAATCACCGTAAGCCTTCTGTAACATTTTCAGTGACTCCGAACACGAAATTCCATTGGCGATGCAAAATTTAAGACAAACTCTTTGTTCAATGTTTTTGTCCATTATGAAATTCGCAATACACACTAGATATGATATAACTAAAAACAGCACTGTATTTAATATAAATAACAGATGCAACTCAAACTCCGCGCCAAAATAGAAAACAGTTGTGCCAATCTAACAACAACAAAAAAAACAAAAATTTGAATTTGGAACCATAAACAAATCATCCATTCCCGATACTTTGTTGACTGAATGTATATCTGGAAGTTGACTCGCAAGTAACGTGCAAGCCACTGTCAAACCAACTGGCGGACATTTCGCGCAGAAGTTTTCTTGAAGGTGGAAATACGGCTTTGCGTCAGTATTCCCAAACTGATACGACTTCAAGAAACAAGCCTACTCTTTTCTTAAAGGCCGGCGGCGCAGTGGCGGTTGCTTTGGTGTTAGATGTTGCGGGTGTATGCGTTGGGTTTGCGGTGATAACTTACCGACGACGTATCAGCAGATGATGCTCGCTCATCTGCCTCCGTTTTCCATATGAAAAAAAAATGCAATGAAACCCATTTGTTCTAAAACAAAGTTTCTTTTTTGAAGAAGATTTAAAAAAACGTCCGTGCGAATGACGATGAAAGGAAAGGAGGAGGTTATCTCTGAAACTACTTAACTACTGGGGATAAAAACATGAAAAACACAAATTTAAAATCGAATATTACTACATATGTAGTAATATTCGATGTATGTACTAGAAAAATATAATGTTTACAATACAAATAAAGAGGTACCGAAAAATGTTAAGCCAAAATGGACGCTCACGCAAAGTGTTTTGTACTAATAGTCTATTTTTTATATCTATTAAGTAGGATGACGTTCTCCCTTCGTATTTGTTACAAGCCGGCGTTCACATTAAAACGTATAACGTCAAGATTTTAGTTGACAATGTATGTAGGCATACATTTGTCGCTCTTAAATACCTACCTATCTTTTACGGTTCAAAATATAAATCTCTTTTAAGTTAGGGCAGACGGACAGCGTACAAACGAGTACGGAACCTTAATAACGAGGAGCGCGATTAACACCATGATCTAATTTATATTACAAGCTTTTATTTAACCTGCAATGTTAAGGGCATATTACACCTTCCTAAATTTAGCATCCTAAATGACTTAGGATCCTAATTCAGGAAGGTGTAATAGCATTTAGGAAGTAAGCATCCTAAAAAAGTATCCTAATTAGGAAGCAAGGATGGGTTCTGCCTCCTAGTTAGGAAAGGATTAAGGAAGGTGTAATAAATAGCTATGTCCACACCTGTGCGCTTTCATGTTCAACTTGCGCTTTTAAGATATCAATTCGTCTCGCGTCAAGCGCATGCAATACGAGGGTGACACTGAATCTTCAATAAAATCCAATGTTTTGACTTTATCTTCCGCCATTTTATTTGCAAAATGTTGCACGTCGACCCAACGGTGACGGAACAGCGTGCGCTACGGGTATGCGCTGATATCAAACCGGTTTAGCGCATTCGTTATTGCAGGCGCTGTGGTTGCAGAGGCATGCGTCAGAGGAAAGCGCAAGTTGAACATGGAAGCACACAGGTTCTTGCGGGTCCATGAGGAAAAAAAAAAAAAAAAAAGCGCACAGTTGTAGACATAGCTAATAAGTTAATACCCCTTCTATACGGTCGGGCGGTTGGGCCAACCGAGAAGGATGCAGCTATCTGTCAGAATGAGATAGTAATATTTACATCTCGTTCCTACAAATAGCTGCATCCCTCTCGGTTGGCCAACCACCCGACCGTATAGAAGGGGTATAATAACATTTAAGCCTGGGCCACACCGGATGCGTTGCGTAGACGTGCACGTGCGCGTTCGCGTTCCACTGCATAGTATAGCTGCATCCTCATGTGAGGATTCATACTATACAACGCAGTGGAACGCGAACGCGCACGTGCACGTCTACGCAACGCATCCGGTGTGGCCCAGCCCAGGCATTAGAGCACCCAGTTGTCGCGCGCCTGCGACTGCTGACAGACGTGCGTGCGTACTGTGGTCAAGTGACCATGGCGAGTGAAAAAGCAATACTCGCCAACATAATAGAAATGTATAAAAACATACCTGACATGTTTAGTTACATCAATTACTTTCGCAGAAACAAATATTCTTTGATCTATTCTATGTTACTTTGAGCAAAATGAGGTTCAACTCTCCCGGGCTCCCCCGGGAGAGTTGAATAGTTATTCAAACTAAAAATGTACATGAAAGTAATAATCAATCGAACAAATTGTAAAGACCTTTTTCTATCTTGAAAAGGACAATTATGGAGTAATAATGACCAATTGGTTAGTTTCCTTTTGTTTACATCTTTGGTCATTACTATTGACCCCGATTTTAGTTGTTAATACAAATACAAATACAAATATCTTTATTTTGCAAAAAATGTGGTATAAAAGATGGCCTTAACATTAAGAGTTTCACACACTTCACCAGTAATTGGCATGCAAAAGTAATGTTTAAGTCTAAGATTGCACAAAGACCTATATTAGCTACTAAATTATTTTAAAAAGAAAGAAAAAAAAAAAAATTTTACCCTCACATACATACCACCATACCATACATACGGATACAACCTTAAAAATTAACAAAATATACATAACGTAACACTCACATAATATTTTATGATAAAATATAACATACATTTATTTAAAATAATCAAAATATTCATCAATAGAGTAAAAACATTCTTGTATTAACCATTTTTTAAGTTTACATTTAAATAATTTAAGTGGCAATTCTTTTATGTCATCTTGTAAACGGTTATATATAGAGATGGACATGCTATATGTGTTCCGGCTGTACAATTTCGTCCTCCTAGCAGGTATGACGAGTCGGTTTGGGTACCTTGTGTTAAATTTATATGTATCTTTGTTGGTTTTATATAATGAATTGTGAACTTTTACAAATAGGCAAATTTCATAAATATACATACATGGCACAGTGAGCAGTTTTAGTTCCTTAAATAATGGTCTACAGGAGGTTAAAATGTCAGCGTTGCAAATTGCCCTGATACACTGCTTTTGTGCTATCAATGCCCGTTTGGCCTGGGACGCATTGCCCCATAAAAGGATGCCGTATCGAAGTAAGGAACAAACATAACCATGATAAGCCTGAATCGCAATATCTTTGGTCCCGATTTTCGTAAGCCGCCATAGAGCGTATGCAAATGAATTTATTTTGTTGCATAATTTATTGATGTGTTCATTCCAGGAACATTTTTCATCTAAGTGAATACCAAGAAATTTAGTTTGATTAGATTCATTAATCGTTTGATCTGAAAACTTAACAGTTAGAGAGTGTTTATTAGCATTTTTATTGATAAACTGTATGTAGGTCGTTTTACTAATATTGATATTTAAGTTATTTTCGTGTAGCCATGTAATAATTTTTCTAATTGTGCTGTTTATTTTATCATTATAAATGCTGACATCACAACATGGTATCACAATTGATAAATCGTCAGCAAAAAGTGTGCTGTCATATTCTGTTACGTTTGGGAGATCATTTACATAAAGTAAAAATAACAACGGTCCCAGAATGCTCCCTTGTGGTACACCAACCCCGTTTATCTCAGTTGAAGAATTATGAATAGTAACTACATTATCAGAATTAATTTTGGTTATTTCTACAAACTGAGTTCTTAAACGCAAGTAGTCCCTGAGCCAATCATTTGCTATACCTCTTATACCGTAAAGCTCACATTTGGCAAGGAGTAATTCATGAGATACACAATCAAAAGCCCGGCTCATGTCGAAGAAAACTGCTGTAACGGGGGTGCTCTTATCCATATATCCCAGAATTTTGTTTGTCAAACAGAATGCTGCTAGTGATGTGGATTTTCCTCTTTGAAAACCAAATTGTTGTGATTGAATTATTGAAAATTTGTCCAAAAAGGACGACATTCGTTTATACATCGCCTTTTCAAATATCTTTGAAATAACAGGTATCAAAGAGATTGGCCTATAATTATCTAACATTTCTTTGCTACCTTTTTTATGTAGCGGTTTGATTAAGGACACCTTTAGAGGTTCTGGAAAGATACCGGTCGTGAAGGACAGATTTACCAAGTAACTTAGCACGGGGGCAATTTCCTGTTTACAAGATTTTAAAATATTAGTTTGGATATCGTCGTAACCGGTTGACTTAGTAGATTTTAAAGAATCAATGATTTTAATTATCTCAAGTTCATCAGTTGGTGTTAAAAACAAATTATTATTACTTGAATATATATGGGAAAAGTTTGGTTTTTTATTATTATTAGAGTTTATTGTGTTTAAGTAAAAATGATTAAAAGCATTTGCTATTTCAGCAGGATTTTCTATAACTTTATCATTTACTACTAATTTATCAATATTTGCATTAATAGGTTTATTTATGGCCGTGTCTTTAATGACGTTCCATGTTGCTTTACAGATATTTTTAGATTGCATTAAATATTTATTGTTAGCTAGTTTCTGAGCTTGGTTTATACATCGTTTTAGAGTCTTAGCATAATTTCTATAACTATTTTTACTGTAAATATAACTTGTATCATTACTAGACTTTTTATAATAACAGAAACGTAATTGCCTTTTTGTTTTTAATGATATTTTTATACCCTTTGTGAACCATTTACTAGCTTTGTGCTTAACCATCGTTTTAATTTTTATAACAGGGAAACATAAATTATAAAAAAGGGTAAAAGTATCGTAAAAGTTTTTGAAAGCCACATTTGCGTCTTTTTCGTTGTACACATCGGACCATGATATACTGCTAAGGCAATGACAGAATTTTAATATATTCTCCGCACTGTAGACTCTTTTAAAATTGTAATAAAACAGTACAGGTTTGGCGACATTAGTTACAGGAAACGTTAGACTTTGTGCAGTTTCATGATCGGATAAACCTAGACTATGAATTTCGCTTTGAGCCTCTGGCACGTTGGACAGAATTTGGTCTAAACACGACATTTTACGGGTAGGGCACTGTATATGTAACCTAAAATTGTAATTAGCAGCTATTCTTGAAAGTTCATTTGAATTGACCGAAGGTTTTAATATGTCTATATTAAGGTCCCCGGCAATTACTATTTTATATTTTATTTTATGTTTAAGTTTGCTCATGAGCCGTTCTAATTTTTGAAGAAATAGTGACGAATTCGCTGTCGGCGTCTTGTAAACACATATTATTATACATTTCAATGATGGGATCTCTATGCCACAGCACTCGAACACATAATTATCTGAAAACTCTTTTAAAAATATTAATTCATGAGTATGAATGTGGTTTGCACAAAAAATGCTTACGCCACCTCTTTTTTGATGTGACCTCGAGTAAGAAGCTGCTAATTTGTACCCAGATATACGTGCATTTTCTTCACTTCCCGTTTTAATAAAGGTTTCACTAAAACATAGCACGTCAAACCGTCTATTATTTTCAGATAGCTCATTAAGCGTTAAGTCAATTAATTCTGATTTACTTATTAAACCTGCTATATTTTGGTGAAACACGGTAAGCAAGTCAGTTTTAGTTACGAAAAAAAGTATTATTGGGTGTTGGTAGGTTTTCCAATGCACCAGTTTTCGGGAAGTATTCTGTGATGGATTTTTGTGTCAATGTTCTAGGAACATTGTTGCTGACTTTATACGACGATTTATTGAAGTAATACGGTATTATGCCTTTATTGAGACGTATTTTATCAGCAGTGTTTCTTGTCATGTTTGTGTTTGTTTGTTTAACATTCATTTTTTGTTTCAATTTATTATAACTTAAGTATTCCTGATCATAATACCTTGAGTCTATGAGTAAGTTTATTTTAGAACAAAGTTTATATGTGAAATTGTTATTGTTGCGATTTAAGTCATTCAAATCCATAAAAATGCAATTTACAAAACTTTTACAGTGGACATTTAAAGTGGTATTCAGCTTTTTTTCATTAAGATGTACACTGCTTTTTACACCGGATACAATTATAAAAGGTTTAGGCCGAGATTTTATGAAAAAACTTAGCTCTGAAAGTAATGTCGTTGGATTACAGTCATATTCACCTACATTTACGATAATTACATCATCACTGCTAGCACTTAAAGTGTCCATAGAGTTCAATATATCTTCGCAGCGTGCGTTCGGTTTGACTGTAGAAGTTATTTCGTAATGTTCATAAGGAGTTTGTTCTCTTGATTTTATTAATGCAGCAGCTAGTCCTTTGCATTGTGTTCCACCGAGGATGCATATTTTTCTTTTAGGACTATTACACTTTTGTATATCGGTTGGTTTATTTTGTATAACAGCTGTTGTAGTTTCATTTTTCATCAGAGTCGCGTTGTGTACGTGGTATTCAATGTTCTGTTTGGTGATGAGTTTACTTTCCTTTGTTGGTGATGATACTGAAGACCGAGACTTTGTCTTGTTTGAAGTTTCAGCTGACATGATGTTTTTAGAAGTCGAGTTACATATAGGATTTAATTGTTGGATTTGGAGAGCGCATTGAGATATCTGTTTTTTAAGATCATCATTTTCTAGTAATAGCTTCATAATATGAGTATCTGAGAATTCAAGTTTCTTTTGCAAATGTGCTAATTTTTCTTTTAACTCAAGAACTTCGTCTTTGTGATGTATGGTCAAGTCAAGGCAACTTCTATTTAGCGTCTCATTTTGAAACATACAGCTACTGAATCCTTCTTCATCGGTTAAAGAATCAAATGAGTTTTGTACTGGTACATTATACTTTCTCACTGTTATATTATCAGTTGAGATGTTAAATCGTTGTTGTTGTTGCGATTGAGTTACGATTAGTGACGTATCTTCACTTTTCTTCTCTTGTAATTTTGTAGTCTTTTTTAGAGTTGAGGCAGTAGCGATCTCTTTTTTCTTTACGATTGGTGTGCTTGTTTTATTCTGTGGTTGCTGCATTTTATTTTGTACTCACTTAATGCAAGTCCACGAGGCTTTACGTTTTTTGTCCATTAAGTTAAACCGTTTTTCTGTATTGGAGCAAGAGAGATCGTATGACTGTCGACACAGCGAACATACCAGAAAGTGATTTTCCAATATTTTTTTCTTGCAATGGGCACAGCTCGGTGTTGTTGACGACATATTCGTGTCAGGCAACCATAAAATTTCTAAAATACGAAAAGAGGATTTGCCCCGAATCACAGATTTAACTCATGACGGTAAAAATGTTATCATTTTAATTCAGAATTTAAATCGATAGTTGATCGGAAAAGTGCGTATGTAGTTAGCATTTTATTAACTCATCTGATGGTAGTTCCACAGAAAACCGGAAATAATAAATACAAAAAGTTCCACTCGCATTCATTAGATTCGAACTCTCGTTGGCTTGTTCCATAGTCCGCTATACAAGCAACTGCACCAATCGAGCTCTGTGAACTTTGGCAAAAGTCTCATAGACAATCAGTAATACTTGGCCGTTTTGGTCACTAGATGGCGGTTTCGGGTGAGCGGGCGGCCGCGGCAGGCAGACGCGCACTGTTTAAAAGTTGTTTACTTTTCACTTTCGAAATATAACGTATGAAATTAGAAATGGGGTTATAAAATTGATAGTTAAAAATTAAATGTGGATATTCTGACGTTTAAGTTAATTATTTTAGTTTTATGTTTAATTGTACTGTATGCACAAGGGTTTTACATTAGAATTTGGAAAAAATCACTTGATAACTGTTCGCGTAGTAAGATCACTATAATTGTAAATCTACATGTTGTTCCACCGAGATAACACTCTCACTATTGCTTTACACTTTAAGGATGACACTTGTAAAGTTTTTACTGCTGGAAACGTATGTAATGATTTTAAACGATTTTTTAAATACGGAGCTTAAATTCACCGTGGCAACTAGCGCCATCTACCTGAATGAATGAATATAAATGGAAAACACTTGAAAATGTTTTAGTTCCATTCCATCCGGCCACCAAGTCAAACTCTCTTTGCCAAGCTTTATACGAAAATATGGTATTTCTCGTAAGGACGCCTTTCGTTTCGTAAATCATGATAAAACAAATATTTTAGCAGATCGAATTGCAGCAATAGAGACTTTATTATGTATTATATACTATTTACAGCCGATTTCATTATTGTTTCTATATCTTTACCTACAGTTAAAGGTGTGTGTCATCCTTGTCCTGGTAAGCGACAAGTAGTTGTATATTGAAACCGGCCTTTAGAGAAGAGAAGTGATGGCAACGTTAACTACTCACACTGCATGTTGCACATTGAAACGCGTCGACAGGAAGAAAATACCTAACAAATTTTTACAAAAAGGCAAGTTCCTTATCTTAAATGAACCTCTTGAGCATAACCATCGCCTCAGGAATCAGAAACTCGTAAATTCAAAGAAAGAGCGAGGACAAACAGATAAATCCATACTAATATTATAAATGAGAGTCTGTCTGTCTGTCTGTCTGTCTGTCTGTCTGTCTGTTACCTTTTCACGCTTAAACCGCTGAACCGATTTAGATGAAATTTGGTATGCAGATAGTTTGAGTCCCGGGAAAGGACATAGGATATTTTTTATCCCGGAAATCATCCCTTAAGGGGGTGAAAAGGGGGGTGGAACTTTGTATGGGGAATCAGTCATTTCTTCAGTAAGGTATATATAATTTAGTATGGAGATAGTTTGAGTCCCGGGAAAGGACATAGGATACTATTTATCCCGGAAATCATCCCTTAAGGGGGTGAAAAGGGGGTTGGAAGTTTGTATGGGGAATCAATCATTTCTTAAGTAAGGTATAGACAATTTATTAGTATGGAGATAATTTGAGTCCCGCCCGGGGAAGGACATGGGATATTTTTATTCCGGAAAATTGGAGTTCCCGAGGGAGCAGTGATAAACGACTTCTGCTTTGGAAGCGTTTTCAGCAGGCTGAAACATCGTTTCAGTCCGTTTCAAGGGTATCTCTATCACACACCAGATTATCAAAATTTTGACCAAGTTGCCGTTGTTTTCAGGCGCCTGAAAAATGTTTTCAGGCCATTTCAGAGGTAGCTCTATCACATACCAGTTAATCAAAATTTCAACCAAGTTGCCGTGGTTTTCAGGCGCCTGAAAAATGTTTTCAGGCCGTTTCAGAGGTAGCTCTATCACATACCAGTTAATCAAAATTTCAACCAAGTTGCCGTTGTTTTCAGGCCGTTTCAGAGGTAGCTCTATCACATACCAGTTAATCAAAATTTCAACCAAGTTGCCGTTGTTTTCAGACGCCTGAAAAGTGTTTTCAGGCCGTTTCAGGTCACCCTCTACCAGATTAGGAGATAACTTGAAAACCCGTTTTCAGGCGTTTTCAGGACCCCTTAGGGGCGTTTGAAGTACATTTGAGAATATGGTGAATTTTCCAGAAAAAGTGAAAGAGATAGCATGATGAGAAAGAGATAGCAATACTGAGAACCTTTCAAGATTCGTCGCAATAAAAAACGAGACAGACAGCTATAGAACATTCCAGCAACGACTACTGGAACATTCCCGACGGCGGGTCGAAGAACGTCGATTATTCTAGAAAGGCCATCTGGAATTGTCTTGGACTGGGCGATCGAAAGTCTAACTCTTAATTATCGGTTTAATTGTGCATTTCTATAAGTTACCTACCCCCACGTACTTAACAACACTTTTTACCCGGAAAAATTTTACAAATTCCTGTGGGGTACCGATAAACGACTTCCACGCAGACGGAGTCGCGGGCAAAAGCTAGTTTAAATATATTTAATTACCTTGCCCCTATTATCAGCCATATTTATCAACCAGTTTTTTAAACCATGCTACACGAAAATCATGTTACACATGGCTAAGTATTTTCTCTTTTGCGAAAATGTTACTACCTCTAAACGTGTTGTGTTCTCATAATGTAGGACATTGACGGATGCTATCAATCAACAGAAACTCAAAAATCGAAACGTATGGTTATATCATAGGGTTATATATACTCTTTGTCAAAATTACAGAAGAATTAGGCTTGGTTCAGACGGCATAGGTTGTTTACGTGCGTGCAGGTTTTCGTTGTGCAGACTAGATGCCTGCAGAAGGGGCCTGGCCCTATCCTACAAAAAGTATCGCGCAGCACAATGTATGAAAAAATGGATCCAATCAAATATCACGAAATTGTAATATGATTTAAATTCAAATCACCTGATCGTTTTTTGTAAGGGCACACACTCTTATCAGATTTATTTATTTATTTATTTATTTATTTTCAGGCTACTAGGCCCATAGATAAATACCTTACTGACTAAAATACATATATTTATAACAATATCCTAAACTATTTTGGCGACAAAACAGCGTGGCTCTGTTGAATCGCAGCGTTCGAAGTCCTACACTTTCCGAAATAATCAAAGCCTACTTTCGTATGATAAAATAAAAAAGCAACATACAGACGAATTGAGAACCTCCTCCTTTTTTGAAGTCGGTTAAAAAGAGAAGATAATATTTATTCAGTAAGTAGACCGCACGAGCACTTTTACACGTCAAAATCTACCAGCGCTTTCCAAGAGGAGACCACTGTTGAGAAGCGCCGCAAGAACTCAACAGTTAGTCATTATAAGGATTCCGTAGCCAAAATGACAAAAACGGAACCCTTATAGTTTCCGTTTCCTTATAGTAACCGTCCGTGTGTCACAGGCATCGAAATTGCGACACGAGATCTTTGCCTCAATTTTTTGTTCAGCGCCAAAAACACCTCTGCGCAAAATCTTTCGACTTACTGCCGCACTCAAAGACGTCAATTAAGTTTTAACTTTCATTAAAGTAGCTGCTGTCGCTGTCTTTGCTACAGCAATAGAATAAGACGCAGCAACTTTAATGAAACTTAAAACTTAATTGACGTCTCTGAGTGCGGCAGTAAGACTTTAACGGGCTCCGAGCGCGTATGTACCTACGACACTGGATAGACTTCGTCACTACAAGATCTCAAGTATTAAAAACTCCCGACAAAATCGCATTCAGACGGCCGCACTCAGAGACGTCAATTAACTTTTTTAAGTTTGATTAAAGTAGCTGCTGTCATTTTCTTTGCTATAGCAATAGAATAAGACGCAGCAACTTTGAAACTTAAATATTAATTGACGTCTCCGAGTGCGGCAGAGAGCTCATAGCTTTTAAACGGCTTATCAGATTTTCATCAAACCAAGCTAAGAACACTCTCGATTAAGTCACCTTTCTACAAAAAACTAAATCAAAATTTACCGTTTAGGAGCTACGATGCCACAAACAGATACACAGATACACACGTCAAACTTATAACACCCCTCTTTTTGCGTCGGGGGTTAAAAAGAAAGGGATGATTAATCTTATTACTGAGCGTCGTTCGTCTAAGGTTTATATGAATGTACAAGGTGGGCCAAAAGAAATCACCCTATTGGAAGATGCTCTCATTTTTGCAAAGTCGCCAATGTCAAATCTGTTTTGACATTTGTGGACTTGACAGATGCAAAATACAAGTGAACAAGCCATGGAGCGATACACTCCCCAAGAACGCGGAATAATCGTGTCTATTTTTTTGCGTAACAATTCAAAAAAAGAGAGTCAAACAACATCGGATGACTTCTTTTGGCCCACCTTGTATGTATATTTATGATATGTATATTTAAGTGCAATATGCGTTTATGTGAGCTCTCACGGGGATTATAGGTACTACTCATACTAGATTAACTTAACTATTATATATTCGCTTGATAAATGAATCGATAAATATATGGATATAATTTTTATTTATAATCTACATTATTAGGTACATCTACATTATTCATACAAAAAAGTTATTTAATATTTTAGTTTACTGCCACCTATAGTGTGCATAAGCTCTATTGGCTTCACATTGCCGATGCAAGTCCTGTTTCCTTTTTACAACTTTGCCAGTATTGTTGGCTGCGTCTAGAAGTTCCCAAGCAAATGCATCCGGGAAATGGACTGTTCTCTCTTTATCATTTGTAGCTTCCAGAAGCCACTTAATTGCTAGGAACAGGGATCTTTTCTCTGTAATGGGCCCAGGAACCTGAAAATTAAATAATATACATTTTATTTTAGGTATTTTCTAAATTTATAGTACTTGTAGTTTTAGCTGTAGGGGCATGGGGATACGCAATTCTAACGAAAATTACACTTTTCAAGATCAGTATTTCTGTATTTCCAAAACGGTTTCCCTAATCTAAAAATTGATAATACGGGATCGGAAATTCGGTAAGATATTTACCTAAAGTTGGCAAAAACCCGGCAAAAGTTTGGCAAATATGGAGGCGGCTTCTTAATTAAATTATTTTAATAATATATGTTCCGGGTTTCCGGAATTGCATAAAACGATACGAGAAGGTAAAAATACACAAATGACAATGGTAATGATAATGATAAATATAATGACGATGTCGATGGAGATGGCGATGGCGATGGCGATGAAGATGATGATGATGATAATTATATATAATGATAGTTAATAGTGATTTGCTGCTGATACTTGAATGAATCACAGGTAAATTAAATTCAATACTTCCGCATGGAAAATAAATTCAAATAAATAAGCAATAACTTAAATATACTTAAATATGCGTTGTTGAGGCCTAGTTACTATCCCTGTTGATAATGAATGACATACATAATATAATGATTTTTAAGAGCTATCCAATGATACCTCATTAGATGTTATAAAAATATATTTTTACCTTTGTTTTACATGTATGGGAGGTACCCTATACTATTTTTTTCTCACAAATTTTATTATTGATATTTGTGCACAGTAAAACTTTATACATGTGTCCAAAATTTCAACTATGTGTAGCTTATAGTTTCTGAGAAAAAGTGAGTGTGACATACAGACAGACAGATGGACAGACATGGCAAAACTATAAGGGTTCCTAGTTGCTTGGATGGGAACAGGCTTTTTTCTAATAACAAACAATTTGTTAGGAGGATGGTTCACAAGTCCCTAGACTCCCAAGCATAGGATCTGATCATAACTCTTAAACTGTCTCTACTTACTTAACCTTAGCTTTGCACATAATAATTCTTGAAATATGTAAACAATATCAGTTCTCATAGATCAAATACTGTTATTACAAAAATATTGTATTCATACAAATATCCCAACAAGGTAATACATTTGTTGACATAAATTTATTTTTTAGCTCCCAAAAACTGTTAAAGTATGTTGATCATTTTGATATTTTTTAATTTATCTTTACCTGATAAGTGATGCCACCCCTCTTAATTGGAGAAAGCAGTAAGAGTGGTTTGGCATTGTCCACTGCTTTGTACAAGATAGCTTTGGGGCTCAACTCAATCTTTGCCCTTGCTTCAGGTGAAGCGGCAAGGTGGTACCTTTCAATTTGTATCCTTTTAACATTTTCAAATGACTTTTCAACAAGATTGCGTGCTAGCTTCTTTTTTCCCATTTCCATCACATGATTAATGACTTTACTGAAAAAAATCTTCAATTACCTTTTTTTTTTAATTTGATAAGATGGCTCCGTCAGCCCATTTTTCAAAAACATGTAAAAGGGTTTTAAATCAATTTAATTATGAAAATCCTTTCTTGGGTAGCTTTGAGAACCCCAGCAGTCAGTGTGTCACAATGCAACACTGATAATATTAGTAAGAATAGGTATCCTTTCATTTGGGCAACAAATGTTTCCCAAACTGATTAATTAAAAAATAAAAAAATCAGGGGACAATCTCACACAAATTGACCTAGTCCCAAACTAAGCTCTAGGCTTGTACTATGGGTACTAGACAACGATAAACATACTTATATAGAGAAATACATACTTAAATACATAGAAAACATCCATGACTCAGGAACAAATACTCTCGCTCATCACACAAATATTTGTCCATACCGGGATTCGAACCCGGGACCGCTAGCTTCGTAGACAGGTTCACTACCAACTAGGCTAACCGTGTCGTCAATTTCCCAATCATATCATTTGGCCAACTGCTTTTTTTCCGAAACTGTAAATATTTCAGGATTTATTTCAGGACCATCGTGTAGAACCCTATAGGTTAGGTTAGTTTTATAAAAAAAAGAAAAAAAAGCAGCCAAATTATATGTTTGGGAAATAAATCAGTGTGGGAAACATTTTTCACCCATTCATTAGTAAACCGTAACAATATTAAGTTCATAGTACAGTACATACTTAACCAAAGGGTCATGGTAAACAGAGGAAGTTTCATGTGAGCCTGGTGGTTTTACAGGCACTGCAGCTATTTTAGCTAACTCTCCACTCTCTATGAGTTTGGACTGCTCCTCTTTCCTAAATATCGGATTTTGGAAATAGCTTGGAAAGCTTGTAGGGCGAGAATAACTTCGGCACTGCAACACTGTACATGTTCTGAGAACAAAATATGTAAAAATAAATAAGTAATATCAGACCATTTAATCTGGGAACTCACTCTGTTATAACATAATTGTGCCAAAAGTGTCCGAATTGAATACGAAAAATAATTTACAAATAAGTACCTGCTAATAAATGTTTATGCCCAGACAAGAGCTTAACTGCAGTTTAAGTTTTAGCCCGCAGTACGTATGAAGTTTCACGGCACAGAACAACCCATATTATCTCGAAACTAAACTTACCGTGTCGAACAGGATGAAAACGAAAAACATTTATCTAAAATGAATAACCTCTTAACTATATTATTCATATTAAAATCTCTAACACAGTTAGGTGAATATGAAGCAGATAATAATCTGCAATTTTTTTCTGTTCTTCGATATTAAAATGTTTTTATTATGATAGAGAAATTAATATAACCTCCAACCAAATTGAAATTTGACGTTTTACAATTTTTTTTTAATTTGTTGTCGCCTGGTATAGACTACGGTTTTAAACTCCCGCAAATGCTTACAGGAATAAAAATAAAGAACCACATTAAGTTATGCATTCAAATAAGGTAAAAAGTAGTAGATTTAATAATTTTAAACACACACTTGATGAGGCGCGTCGTGAATCATCGTTTGCGCAGACACGAACAGACAAAACCGATGATGTCCTGGAGCATTACCTATATCAACTTATAATCAGACTTGAATTGCATAGTTATAAAATACAAATTACACTGCAGCTATTTTCCGCCTCATGCAAGGCACGCCTCTTTCTTAGTTAGGCCGGCCTTACACAGTATTAATTTTCATAATCTGAACTCATAATCTGACCTTACACAGTATCAATTTTAAGAATCTGAATTCATATTATTAATTCAGAAAGCACGGAATTGCATACTATTTAACTATCATCCACGCACAATCTGATTTTTTCAGATTATGAATTTCTCAGATTGATCTGACAGAACGCACCGCTTTCCATACATTATCTATGGACGAGCACACACACTCTGGATTCAGATTATGAATTCAGATTCTTAAAATTCAGACTGTGTAAGGCCGGCCTTAGAAGCAAATTTGTAAAAAATATTTTTTATAGGTATTGTACGAATGAAATTATACTAAATTGTTGTCGTCTTGTCGTGGCAGTGTAATTTCCACACCGTTTATAAACGCAGGACGTATCTATGGACTTGTGCGTTCCTCACGAGTGATCGGTTGGCACTAATGGGCCTACCACACGCGCAAGCTTCACCACAGTTTTACCTGCGCAAGCCAAAACTGAACACTTCGTGTCTATAAGCTATGTCCACACCTTTGCGCTTTCATGTTCAACTTGCGCTTTCAAGATTTCAATTCGTCTTGCGTCAAGCACATGCAATACGAGGGTGACACTGAATCTTCAATAAAATCCAATGTTTTGACTTTATCTTCCGCCATTTTATTTGCAAAATGTTGCACGTTGACCCAACGGTGACGGACCAGGGTGCGCTACGGGTATGCGCTGATATCAAACCACTTTGAGCGCGTGCGCTATTGCATGCGCTGTGGTTGCAGAGGCATGTGTCAGAGCAAAGCGCAAGTTGAACATGAAAGCGCACAGGTGTAGACATAGCTAATCACATTGCCGTCAATTAACATTACTAAAGGTAGAAACACACTTATCCCACGTACGCAACGTATGCAATGCATTATGATATTCTGGACTATTGAATTTGTATGATTAGAAACACACTTATCATACGTGGCGTTGCGTATGACAAGTGTGTTTCTAATCATACAAATTCAAGAGTCCAGATATCATAATGCATCGCATACGTTGCGTACGTGGGATAAGTGTGTTTGTACCTTAAACAACGTATTGGCTGCTTGTTAGTATTCCTAAGCCTATCCGCGAGAGAATTTAAAATAAAAACAATGAAAACAAAAGTGATCGCATGCGATGTTGGACATTGACATCGATTATACATTGTTATTATTTTATTTAGGTAATCCATTATTTGATATAAATTTTTAAATGCGTTCGTCACAATGTCAACTATTATAAAATTTGACTTAAAAGAGTTAAGAAAATTAGCCTATGACAAGAACTCTTGTGTGGTGGAAAAAAAAGTGACACAAAACCTTGCATTGCAACCCTGGTGTCTAGGGAATCTAAAAGAATCAATAAAAAGCCGGCTCGATTATAAAATTGGAAAATTTGATAAAGAGTATGTTCCCTATACTACGTTCCTATTGTGCATAATTAAACTAAGTAATAGTGGAAAAAATATATATTTTATTAGTTAATGTGCAATGATTGTTACAGGTTTAATGGTATTCTTTTAAGCTACAAAAATTTACGGGTTCTGACCAATGTGGGTGGTATTAAGAATGATAGCGCCGATATTCACTTTCAAGTACAAGCTGATTACTTTATATTCAAGCCTATTGTGGGTGCCACATTGAAGGGAATAGTTAATAAAAAGAGCAATACCCATTTAGGGGTTCTTGTTCATCGGTAAGACTATTTAGGTTATAATGAGTATAATGACTAATTAACACATTAGACTCTGGCGCCTTGCGCATGAACAACACCCATCTTTACTAAAATGATACATGTTACTAAAATGTATGGTGGTGCCCATACATTTTAGTAACTTTTCGGATGCAGCATTTGCGTCTTTGGCGCGTTGGGAGCGGTATGCTCGGATGCTTATGTTGCGTCTTCAGAGTCATATGTGTTAAGAAACTTGTTTAACTAACATAAGTTAACAATTGTAAATAGTTTAACTAAAGTATAGTTGAAGAAATATTATTTGCACCAATGAGTATTATTTAATGGACCAACTTATCTTTTCTACTTCAATAGGCTCAATCATTTGTCCTATTGTACTCTATAGATAAATCATCATGACAAATCAGTGCAAATTATATTTTGTCAACTATATCTATATCACTTTCAATTATAACTATATGACTTTTTATTCAAGCAAACCAGTTTGACAACTCAAAATGCACAATTGTTGCTACATTAACTCCCTTACTAATAAACGTTGAGTAACGGCTGAGTAGTTCTACAATGCTTTGTCCTTATCTGTCGAATTCAAATGTCACAATGACAGATAAGGACAAAGCATTGTATAACTACTCAGCCGTTACTCAAGGTTTATTAGTAAGGGGGTAAGTGTAGTATAAACTAAAACACTGAATCAGCTTACTAGCATATACCAGTTAAGACACAGCCTGAAATGGACTCGTGACTTACACTAGTTTAAATTTTGTATTATGGGTAGTGTTGTTACTTCCTACTACTACTAATTAGACAGAGAGATCCCACATGAACTGTGACATCGTCTTACACTACCGTCATATTAATAGCTTATATGTTGGTTATTTTAATAGTTATTCAGAAAATATTCTTTCTCTACCATTTGTTACCTTAATGACTTTTTATTAAAGCAAAAAAAAAACGTACCTATATTCTCTATTCCAGTTTTGATATGATATTGTTTGGTAGCTAAGATTCCAAGGTAGCTACAGAATGGGAATCCAAGATTCCTGGTATGAAACTAGTTGCGTATTGGTCATGCGTGTGTTCATTTTGTAGTTAGGATTTGTAGCTAGCAACAGAATGGGAATTCAAGATAGGTACTTTAATTCCTGGTCCTAGATAAATTTAATAATAATATCTGTAAAAGTAGCCTTATTACTGCATTATTCACCGCATTATATTTTTCTCAGTGTCTGTAACTGTTCTCATTTACACTTATGGGAACTTAATGTTTTAAATTATATAAATATTGTTTTCAGTGTATTTAATGTGGTGATTCCACGCCCAACAGAAGAGCCGGGCAATGAGTGGATTGGGTCTGGTATCCAGGAGGGACAAGAAGTATTGTTTCGAGTTGAGGTGCTGGACCTCTATGGAGCCTTGCCATATATTAGAGGTGAACTAGATGAGAGGTAAGCATTTTTTTAGGTTTTATTAACTATAAAAAATTAATTTCTTTTCTCAAGCCTCGACCTACCTCCAAACTAACCTCCCTGAAAATGTAACCAGACAGAGAGACAGTTACATCGTTTCGAAATTATAATATTAGTAGTAGTTTAAGCAATTTCATTGATTTTTCCATGGGTAGAGAAGAGAAGTATTGGCAAACCACAAGTGTGATGGTCTGAAGAAAATTCTGGCCCACTATGGACCTGATTAACTTTAACTAATTTAATTGGAAGAAGATTGGAAAGGCATATTACCCAACAGTGATACTCTTGAGATGCCCTCCCCCTGCCCCTCCCCCTGCAGATCTAGTTACAACTCCATATCATTAGATGGAGCTGGAACCCGCTTCTGAACCTCAGCTAGTAGTGCTCAATAGGGTTCAGCTCCAGGCTGAGGGCTTGCCACTGGCCAGTCCATGATGGGGTTAACAACCTCTACAAGGTAGGCTCGGTGAATCCTTGTGGTGTGATAGCAAGCATTATCCTGCATCAGGTAGTATAGGTTGCGAACTAGATCCCAGTTCCGTCGTCCGATTTCTCATACAAATAGTACTACTACTTTTACTCGGACCGACATTTCTCGGTTTCGGAAAGGATGCAGTGCGCAAACGCTCTTATTCTTCAAATATTCGTATTTTTGTTTAAAATTCAAACTCTGATTCCAAACTATGGAAAGATTGCAATTATAAGCTCTTTTTGAATTAAAATAGCATTATCTCGTAAACTGCTGCGTAAATAAGTAAATGCTGTACAATTTTGAAAACTACAATAAATTTGCTATTTTTTTTCTTAGTGTGACATGTTATTTATTACATTTTTCTATACATTCAGTCAACAAAGTATCGGGAATGGATGATTTGTTTATGGTTCCAAATTCAAATTTTTGTTTTTTTTGTTGTTGTTAGATTGGCACAACTGTTTTCTATTTTGGCGCGGAGTTTGAGTTGCATCTGTTATTTATATTAAATACAGTGCTGTTTTTAGTTATATCATATCTAGTGTGTATTGCGAATTTCATAATGGACAAAAACATTGAACAAAGAGTTTGTCTTGAATTTTGCATCGCCAATGGAATTTCGTGTTCGGAGTCACTGAAAATGTTACAGAAGGCTTACGGTGATTCGAATTTATCAAAAACACGTGTTTATGAGTGGTACAAAGCGTTCAAAAGCGGTCGAGATGTGATGGAAGATTTGCCTCGCTCTGGTAGGCCATCAACGTCTGCAACTGAAGTTAACATCGCAAAAGTGAAGGAAATAGTGACTGAAAATCCTCATTCAACTTTGAGAGAGATAGCCGCCGAACTTTCTGTATCTCACGAGTCGATCCGTACTATTTTAACTAATCATTTGGGTATGAAACATGTTACCGCTCGGCTAGTCCCAAAAGACCTGAATTTTCTCCAAAAACTCAATCGCATGAGAGTCGCTGAGGACATGCTAGAACGAGTCAATTCCGACCCAACATTCATGAAACGCATTGTTACTGGTGACGAGACGTGGGTTTACGAGTTTGACATGCAAACTAGTCAACAAGCTTCGGAGTGGCGCCTTCCAACTGAACCGAAACCGAAGAAACCACGCCAAAGTCGATCAAAAGTCAAAGTCATGTTGACTGTTTTCTTTGACTATCGCGGTGTTGTGCACTCGGAATTCTTGCCGGAAGGTCAAACGGTAAATAAAGAATATTATTTGAGCGTTATGCGGCATTTAAGAGAGCAAATTCGACGAAAAAGGCCAGATTTGTGGAATGAAAATTCTTGGATTTTGCACCACGATAATGCGCCTTCGCACAAGGCCATCATTGTGAAAGAATTTTTGACCAAACACTCAACAAATACCATCGAGCAACCACCATATTCACCAGATATGGCTCCTGCCGACTTCTTTCTTTTTCCTAAACTCAAATTACCACTTCGTGGCACCCGTTTTCAATCGGTAGAAGACATAAAGGAGAATTCGCGCCGAGAACTGAATTCAATTCCGGAAACAGCGTTTAAAAAATGTTTTGATGATTGGATTATTCGTTGGCGTAAGTGTATCGTTTCTGAAGGAGCATACTTTGAAGGTGATAAAATAAATTTGGATGATTAACAAACAGTTTGTGTATTATTGATCTTTTCCCGGTACTTTCTTGACAGAGTAGTATAAATAAAAATCATTGCCGAATGTACATATGTACGCGCATAACTTGAGAACGACTCGACCGATTCGGCTAATTCTTTTTTTGTTGTGTTTGTAATTGTCACGACAAGCTTTTTATGTATTTTTTTTTTTAATTGGACCCGGTTGAAGATAGGGCGGCCCGCTAGTTTTTAATAAATTTTAATCGAAACTTCAGGTAAAATTAAAAAAATCGAAGAATCGCTCTTTTTTGCCGCTACATCATTATGTTTGTAAAAAAAATAATCACATCCGATAGCACATTTTTTGACAACATCCTGCAAAAAAACACATTTACTTACCTACAAAGTATTTCAATTTTCAGTCATAACCCCCGAAAAACTCACGAGTTTTATAAAAGTGCCAATATCTCGAAATCTATGAAATTTTCATTGAGGTCAATTCGCTTGATCTTATAGCTTATGAGCTGCTCTATGAGCCCTCTTAGTTTTGGCGCTGGTTTTAGGAACTGTATATGACCACATATCAGCAAAGGCCATAGTCAGCTTTCCATAATAAATCGGCTCTTACATCAAGTTGATTAGGTTTTTTTTTGTGAGCACCTCTTATAGTGAGGATTATTTATGCTGAGTATCAACATCCTAATAGGCTAGTGTCCTGAAAAATTCTATTTAGTCCATCATTTGCATTATCAAAAAAAAATTACACGTATTTTTTCTTTTGTCAATTAAATAAAAAGTGATGAAGATATAGTGCGTTGAAGTTCCGCGTGACGTCACGCCGTGGCAAACTTTTTACCACGTTGTGACGTCATGAGCCCCCATGAGGCCCGAAAATTGATGTGCGTTATTAATCCTCACTATACCTAAGAGGTGCTCACAAAAAAAACCCTAGTGAAATTGATGTAAGGGCGTATTTACTATTGAAAGCCGACTATAGCCTTTGTACAGTCACCACACGGGATTGTTGAGCCACTATAGAACCCTCTCACAGAAAGTCGACGGAAAATTTTGACGTAATTTCTTTTGAGTGACTTGACGTTGTCATTATGACAGGGTTCTATGGTGGCTCAACAATCCCGTGTGGTGACTGTACATAAATCTAAAACGGATTTCCATGTTTCATTTTTTTTTTCATTTTTATTTACTGCAATGAAAAAGGCTTGAGCTGATAATGGATTATTAAAATATTAGGTGATGTAGTAGCGGTCTTCATTAAAATGTTCTTCAATTATTTATTTATTTATTTTTATTTATTTATTGCAAAATGGTTGTGGATACAGTTCTTGAAAATGTCCTAAACTAGTTTCACATGGACCCTAACCGGGTATAGCAATGGTCTTAACATAAAATTACTTTTGAAATAGCGTGGCACGTACCTTTACTAATATTATAAATGTGAAAGTGTGTTTGGTTTTGTATTCTATCTTCTTGGTACAACGCCTGAACCGGGTGATACAGAGTTAACGATAAACCTCTTCTGCGCTCCCTGTCAAAAGCCTAGTGATTTTATTAATGATGCCTAAACAAGCTAACGGCGTCTGCTGCTGGACATAGGTCTTCTCAGGTGTGTTATGTGTGTTTCTCTGTACTTATAGATGATTTTCTTTTCTCAGATGGGTGAAATTAGGCCCAGATGGCGACGACGAAATGGTTGAGACAAAGCAACCAACATCTGTGACTTATGTTAATTTCGATAAAACAAAACCGTATTATCAAAAGCAAATCGGTGATGGATTGTCACAATGCCCATCCAAGGATCCCAGAAATAATATTTCGATGTTGCAAGCGTCCAGCAAACTGCCGCGCAAAAGCCCAATTCTGTTAACAAAGGACAAGAGTTGTGATAGCCAGGGTAGTATTGTTGTTAAAAAAGGGAAGAAACAAAGCAAAACTTCAGATTCGGCTGATTTGACTGAATCAGCTCCAAAACAATCAAAAAAGCATAAAAAAGAATCCTGAATTTACTTTAATGTTTTAAAATATTCAATATACATATGTCCTGGTTTTAATAAATTTAATATTGGCTAACCTACTGGTTTTTGATTGGAAAAAAAAAATACCATTAATATCTAGTACCTGGGAGACCGAGCGTTAACAAAAAATTTACCCAAACAAGAAGAAAAAGAAAACAAAAATAAACCGATCCATAGCTGGGGTTCAAACCCGCAGTCTTGGCGTAGTAGGCCAACGCTCTAGCCAGTATTCTAATCGACGGCGGCGGTCGCATCTAAATTACGAACCATATTGCGCGGTCAAATCTTTTTGCGTGAAAATACGGGGAATTTTCCCAGATATGAGACCTAGCTAGGTCGATTTTTCTCACCTGTAAATCCCTATGTTGCAAATTTCATCGAAATCGTTAGAGCCGTTTTCGAGAACGTGAGTACAAATACGTGTTTCTATATATACAAATGTTTCTCGTTTAATAAGTATCAACCTCCTAGCGCTTTCTCCCGTTCTTCGTCGAGGTACGCTTGACCATGATCTAGATTCGGCCAGTCTGGTTATTACAGTGGAGCGACTGCCATCTGACGAGTGATTCCCATTTGTTCTATGGAACAATGACGTCATAGGACAAAATTGAATATATTTTCCCAAATAGTCCTAAAGAACTACATACTAGCTTTTTACCCCAGCTTACTTACCAGTGACGCAATAGAACAAAATAAGACTTCTCTTTTCCCACATTGTTCCATCATAAAACAACATAGTAATTGTATTTCCTAGTTGTTCTATATTTAAAAAAAACACATTTTTAGTATTTTACCTGACGTAACGTTAGTCGATTTTAATTCCGTGGAGTGACGTAATGTTACAAGGAATAGTTTAACACTTTCCGAGGATTGGGCATCGACTTCACGGATTCAAATTATTGGGATGGTTGTCCACATGATAATCCAGAATCCTAAATGTTCTATGGAATAATTAGGAAGTTAAAATATCATTTTGTCCTATGACGTCAATGTTCTATGGAACAAATGGGAATCACTCCATCTGACCTCCGTAACCCTGTGACAGGGGAACCGAACCAATTGAATCATGGTTACACATTTTGCCATCTAAATGTGCAGGTTTCCTCACTATGTTTTCCCTCACCGTAAGAGCATCGGATACCGTGCAGGTAATGTACATAAATTAGAAAAACTCATTGGTAGGTACATGGCGACCGCGAATGGGTTCGAACTCTGTATCTCACAAACACGAGTAGACACCGCTAGTAGCCTAGTGAGCTACCGACGCTCTTTTCTCGTTTTCGTTCTCGTTTAATAAGTAGTACCTGGGAGACCGAGCGTTGATTTTCATCGATTTCTATACAAAAACAAAAAAAAAAACGATTCATAGCTGGGGTTCGAACCCGCAGTCTGCGTAGTAGTCCAACGCTCCAACCATGTAACGTTGCACGTACATGTTTTAACATAACTAAATTTAATCTATTATTTACAAATTAAATTCAATATTTACTTTAAATGATTACATTTTATTTTTACATCTAATGAAATCACAGAATGAAATCTTATTTATACAATAATTCAATTATAAAATGTGATTTTAAAATACTGAATACAATATACTCGTAAATAATAATTATAGAAAATGCCCTTAGCTTTAAAACGTTTAAAGCGCGTCACAGACAGAGGGCCTAGTGTAAGTTTTACAACGTTTTGTACGTCTCGATCGCGTTTGCGTGAAAATACGGGGAAAACGAATTTTCGATGAAGAATTGGTTCGAACCAACATACATATCGACGGTGGAAATTTCAAATGTCGTAAGGGACAGGCAGGCGTTTGTGCCTTACGACATTTGAAATTTCCACTGTCGATATTATATTATGAATCATATATCATATCATATTATATTACGATATTTAGAAAAAATATTCTACTCATTCAAAGTTAATTATTTATTAGCCTTAGTTAGTTACAATACAGTAATACGAATATTTCATATTATAAAGTTGCGGGCCGCTTAACGTGAGACGTCACTCGCTTCACTTAACATTCGTGATTGAATGTTCCCCTGATCCCGTAATCGCTTTCCAGTGACTGTTCTGTTATTTTTTTTTATTATTGTTACGTTTTCTATTGTTGTTAAGTTGTTAATTGTTACGTTTTCCGTTGTTTTTCGTTCACTGTTGTGTGGAAGGATGGACCCTGGTCCGAGTACTTCTCGGTCAAAGGAAGACTATATGTTGTCTACAACCAGACCAATAATACAGCAACTTCTGATGCTAATGGAAACTACACTCCCGGTTCTGCTTCTCTTTACATCATAATTTGCTGGTAGGTGTCATTGATTTCGTCCATATATTGAAAACACTAATGACGGCGGTTGAAACGCCCGGAAATTTACCCGCCCATACTTTGAGATCTCTGAAATGTCACTTTGACGGTGACGTATCTTTGTTTACATTTTTTCCGTGAGAGATGCGAAAAATAGCAACCGAAGACATATGTTTGACCTTTTCTTATTTATGGCTTTAATATTGAGTTAAAAAGCAATGTGCACAAAAGCTTTCTTTTTTTTTGAAGGACTTCATCCACAGATTATATACGAGTTACCGAGCGATTTTACGCAAGTCGTTTATAAATCGATCAGGGAATCGATATATTGGAGTGCAAGAAATAATACACAAAAACACTTGAAATTGATCAATTGGTAATGCAAAATAATCGACTAAATGGGCAGTTTTTATAAATGTGCAAGATCATTTGATCTTATACCTCGGCAGGAGGAAAGCCTGGGTAAGGCCCGTCCTGGTATAAATGGTCTAACTAAGTTGTGTTGCCTCGCCTCGCCTCCACCAAAAAACGACAGATTTGTGATTAGGAAATTGCGCGTAAGACCCCGCGCATACAATCGCCTATTTAGTCGGGCGATTGTATTTTGTCTCCACAAACTTTGTAAAAATTGATAAGGACAATCGTATAACCGGCCGATAGAAAGTCGATAGTATGTGCGGGGCCTTACTGCCGCACTCAGAGTCGTCAATTAAGTTTCATTAAAGTAGCTGCTGTCACTTTCTTTGCTATAGCAATAGAATAAGACGCAGCAACTTTAATGAAAATTAAAAGTTAATTGACGTCTCTGAGTGCGGCAGTAAGGCATCTCCTGGTGTATGTACTCAATGGCCAACTGTGACGGACTGGCCGGCTGTGAATGTCCACCTTTATTAATACCAACTATTCGTATCCCTAGACTAGAGCCTGTCCACGTGAGGTGTTCTACGCGATTACGACGTAGAACCTGTCCAGATGAGACGTGTCTTAGTTTTACGCGCGAATAAAAGAGGACGGATTCAGTTGATAGAATGCGACAACTCGCGTGCAAGTTGAGAGTTGAGATACTCGGGTGCCACGCCATTGCTGCGTCCAGTAGTATGCGCGAGTCCGTGGCAAGTGGATATATTGTTTTCGCATTCTATCAACTGAAACCGCCCTCTTGCGCGTAAAATGCCATTTTTTTGGACGGGATCTACGTAGTTAGCCTCTGACGGCTTTAACTACTTCACCGGAGAGAGGGCGAGCTCCCGAGGATAGCGCAGTAAAACGCCTCATGAGCTATGTCTACACCAGTGCGCTTTCACGTTCATCTTGCGGTTTCCTCTGACGCATTCCTCTGCAACGACAGCGCTTTCAATAACGCATGTGCTCAAACTTGTTTCACAGCAGCGCATGCCCGTAGCGCGCGCTGATCCGTCAACGTTGGGTTGACGTGCAACATTTTGCAAATAAAATGGCGGAAGATAAAGTAAAAACATTGGATTTTATTGAAGACTAGCTTTTGCCCGCGACTCCGTCTGCGTGGAAGTCGTTTATCGGTACCCCACAGGAATTTGTAAAATTTTCCCGGGTAAAAAGTGTTGTTAAGTACGTGGGGGTAGGTAACTTATAGAAATGCACAATTAAACCGATAATTAAGAGTTAGACTTTCGATCGCCCAGTCCAAGACAATTCCAGATGGCCTTTCTAGAATAATCGACGTTCTTCGACCCGCCGTCGGGAATGTTCCAGTAGTCGTTGCTGGAATTTTCTATAGCTGTCTCTGTCTCGTTTTTTATTGCGACGAATCTTGAAAGGTTCTCAGTATTGCTATCTCTTTCTAATCATGCTATCTCTTTCACTTTTTCTGGAAAATTCACCATATTCTCAAATGTACTTCAAAGGCCCTTAAGGGGTCCTGAAAACGCCTGAAAACGGGTTTTCAAGTTATCTCCTAATCTGGTAGAGGGTGGCCTGAAACGGCCTGAAACCACTTTTCAGGCGTCTGAAAACAACAGCAACTTGGTTGAAATTTTGATAATCTGGTATGTGAAAGAGCTACCTCTGAAACGGCCTGAAAACATTTTTCAGGCGCCTGAAAACAACGGCAACTTGGTTGAAATTTTGATTAACTGGTATGTGATAGAGCTACCTCTGAAACGGCCTGAAAACATTTTTCAGGCGCCTGAAAACAACGGCAACTTTGTTGAAATTTTGATAAACTGATATGTGATAGAGCTACCTCTGAAACGGCCTGAAAACATTTTTCAGGCGCCTGAAAACAACGGCAACTTGGTTGAAATTTTGATTAACTGGTATGTGATAGAGCTACCTCTGAAACGGCCTGAAAACGTTTTTCAGGCGCCTGAAAACAACGGCAACTTGGTTGAAATTTTGATTAACTGGTATGTGATAGAGCTACCTCTGAAACGGCCTGAAAACGTTTTTCAGGCGCCTGAAAACAACGGCAACTTGGTTGAAATTTTGATTAACTGGTATGTGATAGAGCTACCTCTGAAACGACCTGAAACCATTTTTCAGGCGCCTGAAAACAACGGCAACTTGGTTGAAATTTTGATAAACTGATATGTGATAGAGCTACCTCTGAAACGGCCTGAAAACACTTTTCAGGCGCCTGAAAACAACGGCAACTTGGTTGAAACTTTGATAAACTGGTATGTGATAGAGCTACCTCTGAAACGGCCTGAAAACATTTTTCAGGCGCCTGAAAACCACGGCAACTTGGTTGAAATTTTGATTAACTGGTATGTGATAGAGCTACCTCTGAAACGGCCTGAAAACATTTTTCAGGCGCCTGAAAACAACGGCAACTTAGTCGAAATTTTGATAATCTGGTATGTGATAGAGATACCCTTGAAACGGACTGAAACGATGTTTCAGCCTGCTGAAAACGCTTCCAAAGCAGAAGTCGTTTATCACTGCTCCCTCGGGAACTCCAATTTTCCGGAATAAAAATATCCTATGTCCTTCCCCGGGACTCAAACTATCTCCATACTAATAAATTGTATATACCTTACTTAAGAAATGATTGATTCCCCATACAAACTTCCAACCCCCTTTTCACTCTCTTAAGGGATGATTTCCGGGATAAAAAATATCCCATGTCCATTCCCGGGACTCAAACTATCTCCATACCAAATTTCATCTAAATCGGTTCAGCGGTTTAAGCGTGAAAAGGTAACAGACAGACAGACAGACTCTCATTTATAATATTAGTATGGATTAGCTATGTCCACACCTTTGCGCTTTCACGTTCAACTTGAGCTTCGCTCTGACGCATTCCTCTGCTTCCACAGCGCATGCAATAACGCATGCGCTCAAAGTGGTTTGATATCAGCGCATACCCGTAGCGCTCCCTGATCCGTCACCGTTGGGTTGACGTGCAACATTTTGCAAATAAAATGGCGGAAGATGAAGTCAAAACATTGGATTTTATTGAAGACTCAGTGTCACCCTCGTATTGCATGCGCTTGACGCAAGACGAATTCCAAGTGAAAGCACAAGTTGAACATGAAAGCGCCCAGGTGTGGACATAGCTATGGAGGCTCTTATAATCTGTGGTTCTGTCAACTTCTGTCAAATGTAAGTCAAATGACTGTAGGTAGGAGTAGGTACCTACGTTAATTCTTGTCACTAGTCTGTCTTGTCGTCTTGTCTATTGTCGATATACGATACGATGCATGTATTGAGCAAAACATATTTATATTGTTCATTATGAGAACTTGACCTGCTTCTGTATTAATATCTTCAAATGGAGAATTGGGAATTCATTACTTACACCGAGGAATAGTTAGTATAGTAACAAGTACATCCATTATAAAATGTCGAAGAATGGTGAAGTGTCATCAAACCAAGGTAAAAATATGAAGCTCCGGCAAATTTACATTTGTTATGATTTAGGTCCATTGTTTACAAAGGCGATCTTATTAAAATCTGCACAATTTATTTGTGTTTCCCCTTCTTAACCACTACATTAAATATTTCAGGGCCTAGCAGGCCTAGTATGCCGAAACCCGATTTGAATTTATTCAATTCCGAGAAGCGTAAAATATTAGATCTCCAAATCGATGGACCCTCAGGCGACGGGGCTGCGTTCTTACCGTTTGCTGCCAACAATACCGCGGCTGTTAGGCCACGCATGCCGCCGCGGACTATTAGAGATGTTTTGCCTGAGAACACCAGGTAACTGGAATTCTTTTAAGTCCTCTTCAAGAAGATCATATAGTTTAATTTCCCGTTCATTGCTATGAAGTTGTTAAATTGGTCAGCATATTTAAATTGGTCACTTTCAATGGTTCAAAATCTGCTAGATTTGCAAATATGTATGTTGTAAATTGTAAATCAAAACGGTAGGTAAACACTTAATTTCAAAGGTCTGTGTCAATCCAATTTTATATTAATGTAAAAGGTAGGTACCTATTCCTACTGCAAGATTTTATTTTATTAAGTGGTCACAAGTCTAACCTAACCTATGTAATAAGCCTATGTAACCTATTATAAATGTTGCGGGTTTAACATAAATGCCTATGTTAATGCAAGTGAAAGTTTGTAAAATGAAACATTTTCTAAACATATTTTTTTTTTTTCAAATAAATGGATACAATACAATACAATACAATAACTCTTTATTGAACACCACATACAGCAAGAACAAGAAATACAACAAGAAAGAGAAGTGTTACATAGTGAGTCAACAGGCGGTCTTATCGCTAAATAGCGATCTCTTCCAGACAACCTTACAAAGAAGAGACCAATAACAATACCACCAACCAAACCAATACCAATACCAATACCAATGTAAACAAATCAGTTTCCTTAATATTCTAAGACAATCATTCACTTAGTTGAATTAATAACCAATTCATATGCATGTCAAAGGTTTTAACTTAATATCTCATCACTTTTTTAAACATTATTTGATTAACATTTTTCCAATTTATTTCAAAAATTGTAAGTTAAAAAAGGAGGTTGTTTGTTCAAAGCAAGACATACTATTAAAATTTATATATATATATATATATTCGATAATTCAATTTATTGAATCCAGTAACTCAATAAATTAATTGATTTGAAATTAGCATGAGGATTTGTCATCTATAATCAATATCTGGTTGAGATTATGGCCATTTATTTCAATTGCTTTAATTTGGATTGACAAAGACTATAGTTAAATTTATCTTGTCATCATTTTACATACATAAACTTGATTGCACTGCACAAACATACATATACTTTATTGTACTAGATGTAATAGAATTCATAATTAGACAAACCAGTATGTGGTAATAGTTAAAGGAAAGAGTTTAGTACTAAATGAAATGTGATTTTTTAGGGACAGATGTAGGATTTATCCCTCCATGCAGTCATCAGGCAAACTACAACTGTCAGCATCTGAAATCTATGATTTTACTGCTGATGATTTGCTTGACCTTGGTGAAATAGGGCGAGGTGCCTTCGGAGCTGTAAATAAGATGGTCCACAGAAAGTAAGTTATATAGATGTTACAGAGCGGAAAGTTGAGATGAAGCAGAGGGCAACCTTAACTGTTACAAAACATGATCTTTAAAAACTACATACAATTTCTTTACATGTACATATGCAACTGCAATTTTTTTGAATACTTTTCTCGCGGTCATTAATGGGACCAGGGGAATGAGAGCGGTTGAAACGCTCGAAGAATTACCCAAATACAGATTTAAAGGGTCTCTTGTGCTGCAATTTGTACTCTGACCTCTGGGATATCCTTTATGTAATTTAGCTTATTTGTATTTTCATTGTTTGTGGTGACATTATTAATTTCATGTAATTTTAGAACAAATCGTGTAATGGCTGTGAAACGTATTCGTTCCACCGTGGATGAAAAGGAGCAGAAGCAACTTCTGATGGATCTCGAGGTGGTCATGAAGAGCAATGATTGTTTATATATTGTGCAGTTCTATGGAGCACTCTTCAAAGAGGTTTTTATCTTATTTTATACTAGCTTCTGCCTGCGGCTCCGTCTGCGTAAAGTCGTTTATCGCTTTTCCCTCAGGAACTAATTTTTTCTGGGATAAAAAGTATAATGTGTCATTTAAGGACTATCTGTGTGCCAAATTTCATTCAATTCCGTTCAGACGTGTGGGAACAAACATCCATAAAAACTTTCTCATTTGTAATATTAAAGGTACAGTGTCAAAGTGGAATGGATATACAGAATGGAAATCAAATTCAAAATCACCAAGAACTTTAACTGTTGTAATGTGTTTTTAATCATAAATTTCAGGGTGACTGTTGGATCTGCATGGAGTTAATGGACACATCATTAGATAAATATTATAAGTTCATATGCGAGCGTATGCAAACTCGAATACCTGAAACCATTATAGCTAAAATAACCCTGGCTACAGTAAAAGCTTTAAATTATTTAAAAGAGAAGCTAAAAATTATTCATAGGTAAGTTATCCATTTGTAACCTTGTGATGATTGACATGATTATTGATATCAATCTGGTCATTTAAATATTTTTTTTTCTTCATTACAGGGATGTAAAACCATCAAACATCCTTCTTGACAGAAGGGGCAACATAAAGTTATGTGATTTTGGTATATCAGGTAAGCTTGTGGATTCAATAGCCCGGACACGCGATGCTGGCTGCAGACCATACATGGCAGTAAGTACTTGATAAGATTTTTACGAAATTTGACTAAATTTATACTTAAATATCCATAATTCCATATAGTTACTCAAAGGTGAGAAGATAAATATGACATAAGTAAACAATTCTGACTTTGACTTTAACGTTTTTACAAGCTTTTTTATTTAACTTGCAATGTATGTACACAGTATAAATATAACTAAAGCAGTAAAGAAACTATGAACAAACGTTCGATACGTCGCACTTGGACAGACGCACGCCTCAACGAGACCCCTAAGCGGACATGGCAGTGCTGTCAGTGGCGGAAGACGCGCCGTGACGAATGGTTTCGCTTTGAATTTTATTTTCTTTAAAAAGATGCCACGAGTGTAATGCGTGGTATACGGCTGTTTTTGAACTCGGCCTCTTCAAAACCGGAGCTTAGAGTAGCCACCATCTTGAAGTTTTTAGTTATCTAGATATCAATTTTGGAAGCAATCACTCGAGTAACTAAAAAGTCCAAGATGGCTGCTTATTTTTTTATTCTGTTAACGGATTCGTTGTCGGAGATCACACATATCCCCAGATATGCATTTTGGAAGCAATCGGTGGAATAACTAAAAAGTTCAAGATGGCGGCAACTTTATCTCAATTTGTTAACGGATTCGTTGTCGGAGACCACACAGATCCCCAGATATCGGTTTTGAACTAACTAGCTGTGATACACTAAACAAAAACCTTTTTAAATTTCTCAAAAATTAAGAGGTCAATCCTAACGCTCAATTGGACAGTATGTATTTATCTCGAGAAGTAGGCCTAGTTTCTCTACTGCTTTAGCTATATATATTCTGTGGTATGTATGTGTGTGTTTTGTTTAGGTCAAATCTTGTAAGTAAATTTTGAACCAGTTCCCATTAATGAAATGGGCTGAAATTTGGAATACATATGTAAACCCGATGACAATACAATATTATGGTGTCATTGAGTGTTAATTAGGGCAAACTATGTTGCACATGGCCCTACCTACTCACATAGTCTTTTGGCACACGATCTGCCATACATCCTGTATAATTGTATATACTACACAAAGACCTTGTCACTTTAATCGCTGTGATAATTCATATATGGCAGTTTAAACATGACATTACACATATTTATGAACTCGACTGTACACATTTCATTGAGAGAATTCTAAAATGCCACGGCGTTGCGCTGGCTGCTGCGCCTCGAGACACTCGCAGCGTAAAGGTTGGCGCAGACATAACCGCTCGGCAACAGACCGACACCGCCTCACCCCGTTGTTCCGAGACGAGACGATGCCGTTACGGTGCTGATTAGTGTGCGTTACAGTATGGAGTTTCTTACAAAGAATACTGAACGGCTAGAGTTGAGGCGGTGTCGGCAACGGCCGAGCGGTTGCCTGCGCCAGCCTGAACGCGGCGCCGCGGTACCGCTGCCAGCAAACTTTACTTCAAGCACCGTCGCACATACGGTTATTTGGACGATCTGAGCGGCCAAAATGATTTTTTTTATAAAAATCAGTTCTAAACGATGTTAATAATTGTAACAAAGGTTTATAAGTACAAAAAATATTTTTACTAGCTTTTGCCTGCGACTTTGTCCGCGTAGAAATCATTTATCGCTGTTCCCTCGGGAACTGTCAATATTTCCGGGATAAATCGTATCCTATGTCCTTTCTCGGCACTCATACTATCTCCATACCAAATTTCATTGAAGACTGAACCGACTTCAATTAAATTTTAGCCGTGAAAGCGTAACAAACAAACAAACCGACTCACTTTTATTTATAATATTAGTAAGTATACTACTTAACTTTTGTTTCGTGGCCATGAGAAAAGATCAAATTCTGACTGCTTGTGAGGGCAGTAGGGCACAGCGTGCACTTGAAGAAATAATGGGAGGGGATGGGTATTGTAGCCTATTTAGTACCCTTTAGCCTGGTAGACTTTGTTTTTGTCTATCGTGTATTTTGTAAAATTGACTTATGGCAAATCGTTCAAATACCCCTTTGTGCGTCGCGTCGCGTCTCGGTGTGAACTAACCCCTATATTTTACTTTTTTGGGTAAAATGCTAATGCTAATGCATTAAGTATTCGAATTTTCAATAAAATTTATTTGGAAGCTTACCGTTGAATCGTGAAACGTATTTGACTTAAATGTACCTAGTTGAAACGTGCATCGTCCTCGTCTTACATGTCACCACCGAAAAGATATCGGTTTATTAAGTTTTCTTCATGCGGCCAGGAGCACCTTAATTACTGTAATTGTGTCTCTAATAAACTTAACGCAAAACACCTAAACTTGACAAGAATAATTTTGTATACAGGAAAAACCTAAAATGGACAAGAATCATTTTATATACAGGGTGTATTAGAAAACACAATAACGGGAACAAGAGTGCCACCTATTGCACGACGCACACTTGAGCATGTACATACAGCTCGGTAGAAAAGAGTTTTATGCGGAGGTGAATCTACAATATTCTCAATATTGCAGTTTTTGGGTCAAAATTGGATCATGTTGCCAACGTCATGCCGAACAACCCCCACCTTTTTCCAAACTCTTTTTTGGCGAACTAGTATGGGTCCGGAGTCTAAGAGCGCGGGGGTTGCAGCCGGAGCGGATCGACCCGGGGCGCGCGCGCGGCTACGACGTGCGCTCGGACGTGTGGTCGCTCGGCATCACGCTCATGGAGGTGGCCACGGGCGCCTTCCCGTACCCGCGCTGGGGCTCCGTGTTCGAGCAGCTGCAGCAGGTGGTGCAAGGCGAGCCGCCGCGCCTGGCGCATAACAGCGCCTTCTCGCAACACTTTGTCAACTTCGTCAACACTTGGTAACGCTTTTTACTATAATATATGCTAAAATGTATGCGAAGTAAAGCGGTTTTGTTTTTGTATAGAAATTGATGAAAATTCGGTTTCGACCCGAAGCGTCGACGCTCGGTCTCCCATTCACTGTGAATTTATTTATACAGGAGATATAGAAAAAATATGTTTGAAATTAATCAAAGCAACCCCATTTTACGATAACTCATTTAACTTACTTCTTGGTGGTTGTTGATTAACGTCTTGCTTGGCTCGTATGGAATCTAGACGCTTATTCACAACAAGTTATAAAGGTTTTGATGATTGTAATTAAAGCGTTATCACTTTAAGTTGAGCTACTTAAGGTTAACCCATTCAGCGCCACTCACGACACGTTGTCGTTCTCTGTTCGTAGAGTTTTCGCTACATACGAGGATTACACGGCTACGCGCTACGAGTGTAGCGGCGTAGCACTGCTGGCGCTGAATGGGTTGGTAGGGAGGAGGCGGTCGGAGGTGTCCCGACCTCCTCCTGCCTATCCTTATGTTAGTAAGTCTAATTTTGTGTATTGACATGCAGCCTGATCAAAGAAGAGACGCAGCGGCCGAAGTACAACCGGCTGCTGGAGCACCCGTTCATCAAGGGCCTAGAGGGCGGGCGCGCCGACGTGGCCGCGCACGTGTGCGACGTGCTCGACGCCATGGCGCTCAGCGGCGTCAGTCCCTTCACCGCCGACCAGCCCGCGCAGGCCTGGGCCGACTAGCCGCCCACGAGCCCGCGCCTGTCTGGGCCGACTAGCCGCCCACGAGCCCGCGCCGGCCTGGGCCGACTAGCCGCCCACGAGCCCGTGCCGGCCTGGGCCTACTAGCCGCCCACGAGCCCGCGCCGGCCTGGGCCGACTAGCCGCCCACGAGCCCGCGCCGGCCTGGGCCTACTAGCCGCCCACGAGCCCGCGCCTGCCTGGGCCGACTAACCGCCCACGAGCCCGCGCCGGCCTGGGCCGACTAGCCGCCCACGAGCCCGCGCCGGCCTGGGCCTACTAGCCGCCCACGAGCCCGCGCCTGCCTGGGCCGACTAGCCGCCCACGAGCCCGCGCCGGCCTGGCCCGACTAGCCGCCCATGTGCCCGTGCAGGCCTGGGCCGACTAGCCCGCACCTGGATTGATCTGATTAGCGCGGACCCTGTCGCAGGCCTGGGCGCTCCCACCCCCGAGGGAATACGAGTGGTTTCCAACAAAATCAAAACTGGTACGCGTATAATCCCGATTGAACCGAATCAGTTTAATGTAGAAATTTGAACGGAGTTACTTTTTATTCAGTTTTTAAGCAACGAGTTATCAGTTGTGCGTGGTTAAGTAGCATTCGGTTCTTAGCGATCGCAAGTTACAGCGCGATTAGTGTATACAAATTTTCGAAACCAATTCGCGCGTAGTATTGTTGCAGTACAGTTAAACTACAAATAGAAAAAAAATTGACTTGTCATTAGGTGAAAAGGATGATATTCTTAAAGCGCGTCACACACGGAGCTATTATAGTTGTTTGTTATGCAAGGCTGCAAAGTTGTTATTTGGCGCGAGAGCCAGTACTGAATCCCGAGTTAGCGAAGGATTCAAAAATAGAATCCTGAGCGTAACAACGGATTCAACGCCTCGAGACCCAAATAACTTTGCTGCCGTGCGAAACACACAATTTTTCACCTCACCGTAGCGAGGAAAACACTTGGTGTTGAAAAACAATTGCACGAGCGGTACATCAGTAGTGGCCGTGCTCGCACAGCGCCCCGTCCGCGCACAGCACCACCATTACTTTCCACCACGCTAGCAGTTAAACCGATGCTCTTACGGTGAGGGAAAACATCGTGAGGAAACCTGCACATTTAGATGGCAAAATGTGTAACCATGATTCAATTGGTTTGGTTCCCCTGTCACAGGGTTACGAAGGTCAGATGGCAGTCGCTCCACTGTAATAACCAGACTGGCCGAATCTGGATCATGGTCAAGCGTACTCCGACGAAGAACGGGAAAAAGCGCGCTAGGAGGATGATGAATTTATATTATAATATATATAGCTCCTTGTATGACGCGCTTTATTTATTTATTAGAATAGTATACACTGTGTAGCATTACAGTAGGAACCAAAGCAATACACCGATTCATTAAAAAACTAAGGACTGAAACTGACTTACATCTAAAACACTCTTCCACTGTCATCAGTCGCACTATTTTAGTAACAAAAAGATCACATTGCGGCGCCGCCGCGAGCAGCGGCGGTCAGCGCGGCGGGTCGGCCACCCGCAGCAGCTCGCCTGTGGTCGCCGCGGTTTGTTGCAGCACTCGTTGGGCACTGATAGTTTCAGGATCATTTCCAAAATAATATTACTGTGTATTTTATTTATAAGTACTTTAACAAAAAAAAAAAAAATTAAAGCAAAGTTTCTATGCAGTTCCAACGAGTCACAACATAAATGCCCCTGTAAGAAGCGCGTTAGGTACATAAACGGATAATACCTATGTAGGTATATAGTTTTTTGTAAAATTTACGCAATTTTTTTTTAACTTGTTCCAACATGAAAATATATTTTTTCGTTTCGTTCGAACCTCTGTGTCCTTGGGTGCGTCGCGCGAATAGCTACCTCCGTAGTAACCGCGCCGTGCGACCCGCTCGCTTGCATATCAATTTAAACAAGAATGTAGCGAGTCGCGGTCGCGCGTCGTTGACGCTAAGAACGGAACACTACCTTAACAGTGAAATTTATACACCTTATGATTTTGGAGAAATGTCAGCTTTGTTAGTTGTGCTAAAATTGGCTGATCGCCTTATGGCAGTTGTGATCTACTTTTTAAAATAAGATGTTTCATAGTTAATAATTTAATGCCCAATTGCACAAACTTTCATTAAATTTAATGTCGCTTTAAGTCGCGTGTTTTTACTTTCTACCTTGTCGAATTAATAGAATAACTTTATTGATAAAAACTTAATGATAATAATGACATCGGGCTTAGTATACACGAAATTCACATTAATATTACATTTTCCTGAACTAGGATGATCCTGTATCTCAGGCAGTGCGAGATATTCATATAGTTATGTTTATCCATTTCATCATAAAATCGTTCTCAGAAAATGATATTATTAGTAAGAGATCCATTTCACTTAGTAGTAATTAAAGATTAATTTCTTAACTATTTTGGCTTGGTTGCTGTACATTGCAGTGTCTGCATCAGCGCAATTGTAAACTAGGTCATATTCTCTGCCACGCAAATCAATCACAAATACTTCATGCTTATAATATAAGAGACAATTTTAATGATTATTTGCATGCGTTGCAGCTTAGTAACTTGTAGGTTAAGGTTAGTGGGATGGCACTGTGGTCAACAACCGACGAGCTAGTAACTAGATAAGTAATGACAGGGTTGTTTTGTGCATGACATGATCGAAACAGGATTCAGATACAGAGATACACTTTGTTCGTCGACTAGATAAAATAATTAATTAACTAAGATGTGATCAAGAAAAAAAGTAGCAAGAACTTTTTTTGAATTTTGATCAATTTACGAAAAATTAAAAAACTGTTTGTTTCACATAGCTGTCACGTAGCATACCGAGAAGTTATTTTATGGTAGCAATTATTCTATTTATTTAAAAATAAAAAAAAATGTCGCCATCTGAAGTTACTCGTCGTAAGTTAATTATAGACACCTACCTACCTAGATAACGCTGGCTGGACTCAAGTTCAGGTCGCCAAACGTTTAACTATACCCAGATCCACGGGCTATTCCCAGTTGTCCGCAGTGTGGACAAGTGATTTGGTTATAGCAAGTGGGGTGTCATATGAAAGGGCTCAATCTGCACATTTCAAAACTATTTTTTTTATAATTTTCCGCGACGTACTTTTTGATTTATAACCAAAAATGTCAAAAAAATGACCATTACCCTCCTTATCTCCCGAAGTTTATGAACAGAAAAATCTGAAACACTCCTAACTTATAGATAATTACTTATATTTTACGGGAAAAATAAAACGAAGTGTTCAAAATTTATAGTTGTCGAGAAATTGACAAAAAACTTTTAAGATGTGTACTAAATTTTAGGCAAGTCAAAATAGACCTTATTGCATACGAATTAAAGTACATAAAAAGGTATATTTTTTAAGTTCGGCCTTATATACGGAACCCTCGGTGCGCGAGTCCAACTCGCACTTGACCGGGTTTTTAGCAGGACATTCCACATCACCTGTTTTGTGGTAGTTGGGCTTCTTGAAGTGAGGCACATTTTGGGGATTCTTCTTTCTTAGTGCACTCTTTGACCGAGTGACCTGCTTCGGCGCAGTGGCCGCACGTGTAGGTCGCTTGCTTGCAAGTCTTAGCGGCGCGCCCAAACTGCTGGCATTTAAAGCACCTCGTAACGATCGTAAAATGTTTCACAGGACATGATGACCAGTTATAAGGACTCGGTCCTGGCATATGAGAGCCTTACGAATAGCGGCAGGCACCACTATGACAAAGTTACAGGTCTCGGCGTCTTTTCTTCCTGATTTGTGGCTCAGTCTAATGGAGGAAAAACACGTTCCCCGCGAAAAATCTTGATGTTTGTCCGGTCAAATTTTGTTCATAAATGCAATTATATCTGATCTTGCATAGATACTTGCAACTATTACTACTCTGGGCCTGCATTTGTGGGGCTCGTCGATAGTGAGGTCCGAGGATGTTGCTTGAACAGGTTTCTTTCACCTTTGCTATGTCGTCCTTTGAGTCCGCGCTAATTACAACGCCGCCGTTTTTTACTTTACTTAAATCGCGACTTGGTTCAAGTTACTAGGGCGAATCAATTTGTTGGTGCTGCTTTTCACCATGTCAGCTAATGATAAGAGCGGCAGTGTGGACGGGTGGGCCGAGGTGTCGATGGATTTTTGAGGGCTCGAAGACGTTCCGACAGGTCTCGCTTTTCGTTAAGGGCTTGGAGAGTGGCGTGGGTGAGAACAGCTGATTACTTCAGGGACTGATATTGAACGGCCATTTGTGAGGTTCCATGTCCTACTTTGCGGCAAAGATTATGAATTCTTACTTTTTGATGCCGATCTCATTAAGGAACTGCTCTATCGTCTTCATCCAGTTCTGGATTTCAGCCGTCGAGACCGTCGCCGTGGCACATTCTGTCTCTCTGGCGTTCGGCGTCTACTTCCCTTGTCATGGACGGACGGTTGGGGTGTCGACGACGGAGGGCTACGCAAAATCTTGCTACTTCGGGTAAAGGGACTGTTATCCATTTTCACTTGCACATAATTAGACAGTTAAATTATTATACAACACCAACGAGACACGCGTGACCAGATCATACGTTACATTTTTATTTTTCGAATAATTTAACAAGCACGTCCGTTTAATGCTGCTGCTGGTAGATAGAATTAGAAACTGACAGAGGGTGTCCTAATGAGACATTCATGCTAATTAATGTTTGTGCAACTGGGTATAAGTTCTCAAAACTAGCTCGAAAGTTGTTTTTTTTTAATTGCAAAGTCTTGTGTTATATATCGATCAGCCTTATACGAGTATTATAAGAATCATTGCCATAGTTTATTTGATAAGGTATGTTGCAGTGAGTTTTGAGCTTGATATGTCCAATATCCATCACTTTCCACTTTAGGCATAAACCTATAATTTTGGAACATAATGAACTGTTAATGAAGCTCTGTAGACAAGGAAGTCATACAGACATCCACGGGCATACACAGATTAAAACAGATAATTATATAGAGGAAATACAATCTTTATAGTGAATTTCACCACTAACATAATTGACACTTATACTTATAAGTAAGTGCAGTGCAATAGCAATTAAAACTTTTTGGTTCAAGTAAAGTTCTTAAGAGTCGCATAAGTATATTAATATGAGAATGTGTGAAGGATACAAATCCAGAAGGCTGATTTAAGAGCTATTGCATCATACTGTCACCCCTAGACATTGGAATAACCAACTAAAACAGTTACCGTTTCAGCTAGAGAAATTGTTATGTAAAGCCAGTGTCTCCAGTGAGTAAGTACAGAAAAGGGCCCATTAATTTCTAAGGAAGTGATTTGAAAAATTCTTTGTCATATCTAGTACTACTGAAAAAAAGCATTTTAATTCGTAAATAGTCTGGGTTTTAAACAGGCCTGGTGTAATTCAGTAAAAAAACAAGAACTTTGTAGCTAAAGTTTACCTTCTTGCACAATTTGTCTTTGAGTTGCTTTGGTAAAAGGTGAAGTAGCATTTCAATTGTATTTCCGAATGAGAATTAAGTTGTATAGAAATAATAATTATGCTAGAACAAGTAGTAAAAATTCTTAACTTGCAAGAAGAGTTCACATTAATGTTAAATATTTTGTATTAAGTTTAGAATGGTTTAATAAACTGTTTGTGCCAGGTTCTCTGTTTCACAATGCCCATATTTTTATGACATGTAAATATTGAAATACTGCAATCTGACATCTTAGTATACTTGGAAATTTTATTGTTCAATTAAACATGAAATTTATTGTAAAGCAAGTTGGGGAACAAGTGGAAGGTAACTATGTAATTAACAGGAACCTTCTCCTCGTTCCCTAATGGTAAAGGCATATTCATACAGTGGGAACCTGGAATAAAATAATAAATAGGTATTGGCTGATAAAAGTCACTAAGTGTGTGTGAATTGCTTGTAATTAGTTTTTTGTTTTGGAACTAGGGCATACAATATGTAGTTAATTTTATAAAATTTGTATATACAGATTGATAATAATAATGAAGCTGAGCAAAGGCATTAAATAAATTTGAATATATTAATTTATGGCAGCATAACACTTTAATCAATTATAAACTGCAATATTTCACTAATCTACTTAATCTCTTGTATTTATGTTTTGTCTCATTACTATTATGTATTGGCATAGTTTGAATTAAAATAGTTAATTAAATAAATTAGTGTTTTACAAGTTTCATTTTATCTAATTATTGTTTAACCTCTGTACTAATTTTTACACATTTTATATCACTCTAAAAATTGACCCATTTTAATAGAGTTCAATACTTTACCAAATTTAATGAAGAGCTTATACTTAGTGCCATCTGTTAGTTGTGGAGTAAGGTATATAGCATCCATTGTCTTTGGTTTCATGTCTAGTAGAGGTTTCCAATCATCAACAGGAATTACTTTATCTTTTCTGCGGCCCCAGAAGTCGACAGCAGATATTTTTATAAATTTGTTATCTTCACTTATGTATAGAAATCCAATTGTGTTGTTGAAGGGGAGACTAGATAATGATAGTAATATTCCTCCAGTAATACCTGTTGAACAATCCAAACTTAATACGAGGGTCGTAACTTGGAATTTACTTGAAGATTGCACAACCATTGAGTTGACTTGCCTATATATGAAGCTGCAAGGTAAGAGTTATGTGGAAATATGTCATAGGTTTCCAATAAAACGCAGATGGGAATAGATAAGGAGGCGCCAATTACATGGTATAATTTCATCCTATTCAATGTTGCGATATACCTGACGAGTGGAAATGAGAATACCGTTTCAAATTTCTGTGAACTTTCTTGATCATTTATTTTAGTTGTACATCTTCTAGTTAAAGTTGAATTGCGAATGGGACCTTTAATTGAAAACCATTTTGTGCTTTGCAGCCTTATAATTTTAGAAAATACAGTACTAATTTGCATATTGAAAGTTTTGCTTTTATGTAGATGATAATTCTAATTCTAACCTTAAATAATGATCATAACACAAAACCGTTTTTTTTTTTTCAATATGTCAACGTGCGGATCACAACTAACACAAGCAATAGTTACCATACATCCTTCTATGTCCAATTTAAAAAAAAAGCGTGATCTGCTAACGCAATCTATGGATATCCTTATAAGGGAGTTATTTATTATATTAATAATAATCCAGCCTATATACATCCCACTGCTGGGCACAGGCCTCCACTCACAATGAGAAGGTTCGGGCTATAGTTCCCACGTTATTACATTATCAATGTTTTTTTTTTTATATAGAAAATATCTTTGTTTCTGCTTACATATATCACATCCATAAGGCTTAGATCTCCTTTTAAGTAAAAATATACTGAGTTTGTTGAATGTATAGGTAGGTACATTGTAATTTAGTGTTCTACTTAGAAGCGCTGGATCGTATTGTAAATTCTTGTGAGTGAAGAGAACTGTTCGTAAAATGTATAATTTTCATACAGTTAATAATATTGTTATCTAAGTAACGTTGATCAGTGGGGAAACAGATTGGTTTAAAAAGGGCAACTTATAATAAGCAACACTGAGCTCCTCGATTTCAATGAACTAAGCAATAAGAGACCCAGAGGAACATTGATTTTTAGTTGAAGTTGTGATGGAGCAGCGTGTCGTAGTGTTTTAAAAACCCCTTATACCCCTTCTATACGGTCGGGTGGTTGGGCCAACCGAGTGGGATGCAGCTATTTGTAGGAACGAGATGTAAATATTAGTATCTCATTCTGACAGATAGCTGCATCCTTCTCGGTTGGCCCAACCGCCCGACCGTATAGAAAGGGTATTAGACTAAAGCAAAATGGCAAGGTAAGACACGTTATCGCCGTACAAGACACTGACATAATGCGTGCCGCGACACCTACATTCGCAAATTCCACACACACAGCTGTAAACATGCACAAAGGAACAACAGAGATAAATTGATGGACTAGCGTCGTGGGCGTAATTGATACAGCCATATGTGTCACAATCTCCCAGTCCAGCTAGAAAATGCCACTCTTCCACACCAAGACAGGGTGCGATATCTTGGTCTACATCTTGATCGACGGCTTACCTGGAAACACCACATCAAAGCAAAAAGAGAGGAACTGAACATCCGATACAAGCAATTGCTCTGGATACTGGGTAGAAACAGCAAGTTGTCTACAGATAACAAACTTCTAATCTACAAGACAGTCCTGAAACCGACATGGATGCATGGCTTACAACTGTGGGGAAGTGCATGCAACTCTAGTATCTCTATACTACAAAGAATGCAAAACATAATACTAAGAACAATATGCAATGCCCCACTCTTCACGACGAATGCCGAAATCCATAAACATCTAGAAATGAATACGGTCAAAGAAGAGGTGCTGAGAATGACGAGAAGATATCATGAAAGACTAAAGACTCATCCTAATGAACTTGCCTCAAAGCTAACAACCAGGGACTATGAGAAACGCCTCAAAAGAAAGGACATCTTTACATAAAAAAAAATGTATATGGGAATGAGTAGTTGTTCTCACTGGAGGACACACTGCTGGACATGATGGATAAAACCACATCTGCTCATAGTACAAATACTGATTGCAGATAAGGAAAAAAAAAACAAAAAAAAAAATATGTCTCACAATAATGACGACGTCGCACGTGTTGACAGGTCGGTGACGGTCGGACAACTGACTCAAACATAGGCGCTCAGCGCCTATATTTAGGTGCTCAAGCCCGCGCGCCGGTAACGTATCTTCCTCTTTATGTTTTCATCTAAGAAAAACCCAAATCAATTTTCTGATTCTGCCACAATCAGTTTCAATCGGGTTATACCACGACAATATCTGATCCATCACAACTCCAAGGTACTTGGTTATTTAACTTTATCAATATTATCACGCGATACTCGAGTATCACGATAATATTGATAATGTAACATGCTATATCGTAAAAATAAAAATAAAAGAGCCGCAGTTCCTTGATCTTTAAGACGACGACTATCGGAAAAAAATATAATTGACATCTCTTCCAAAAACTTTACTTAGCCAATTATGGTAGTTCCACCTGTCAATTACAATCTGTGTTTTTTTGCAAGCTATGAAATAAAATTATCTGAAACTCTGCCCGAGTGTCGGGAAAGGAACTTAAGGTCAAATCGCACTATTGCGGCGCGGCGCGGCGCTGCGCGGCCTAATATTATTTTTTACTAATTACTATGATTCCAACCGCACTACAGCGGCGCGGCGCGGCGCTGCGCGGCGCGACAGAGTTGGGTCCGAGAGAATATTAAGCCGCGCCGCGCAGCGCCGCTCCGCTGTAGTGCGGTATAGCCAGCGGCGCGACGCGGCAAAATATTCCGGTCAGTTCAAGTTCAACCACCGAGCGAGCAAGACGACGCACGAAGGATGAGGAAAAGTTAATATCGGTAGTTAGTGGTTATCCGGAACTATGCGATTTGCAAAACGAACATTATATGAACCAAGTCAGAAAAAATAATATTTGGGAGAAAATAAGTACATTATTGGGCATAGATTGTAAAAAAATCGTTTTTTTTTTATTAATTAAATTAAAAATTATTTATTTTTGGATCTCAGATCCAAAGATTGTTAGTTACAAAAACCACTTATAAAACTACGTTAGTACATTAATATTAAAAAGTTTCAAGATCGTAAGACATGAAGGTCAGTGTATCGGCGGAGAATATCCGAATCCCACCTCCCTGCTATCATTTTCATATTAATGAATTGTGCGAGTGTTTTGTGCGTTTTGTTATACATTTCGCTGTGAACAGAAAACATCTTTCGTCCATCTCGAATGAAATCTTGCCACGCACTGGCCGAAAGTATCATAGTGCGTTTAGGAAAGGCTGCGCCGCTCCGGTGCAGCGCCGCGCCGCGCCTCGCAAGTGCGGTTCGACCTTTATTCTGAAAAATAAGCAAGTATTTGGCATCGTGATCTAAGTTTCCTTCGCTTTTCGCAATATATGAAGAAAATTAAATTATCTGTGATAATACTGTCTCAATGACGTTTTGTCCGTCTGTCTGACGGTATCTTATCTGTCTCATCTGTCGGCTGTCAATGATGAAGTGAAACGGAACGTCATTCTCGCTCGGCTCTGCGCGCACATGGCTTTTTGTGTTGATATCACGAGTCGACTAGAAATAAACTTTGGTTTAATATTGGACTAAAATACGCTATGTAAAATGGCATATTTACTAAAGGAAACGTAAGTAAATTATTTTCTTACGTTTATTAGTTTTCATTTATTAGTTAGTTTTTTTTTATTTTCTTGTTCACCATCACCACATAGCTTGAAGTTGGCGGTATTTTGGAAGAAGGTAATTAGGCGGGTCCACACTGCGAGCCGCCTTGCGAGGCATTTGCCGCACGAAGCAGCTCTGGCTGTGGACGTGCCTCGCCTATTCATTTATAGTTATAAAAGAAGTAGAAGTACTAATGGTAGTGAATCTAAAATCGTCAGTCTGGCATGATGTTTGCGGTTATTTTGTTACTAAAAATTAATAATTAATGAAGATATGTACCCATAGAAAGCTAAGACTGTTTAAAAGTATGGTCATTATGGCCATACTGTATCAAAAAGTATATTAAATAAAACTTATTAACCTGTACTGCCCTCGTAAGAAAAAAGGGCACATCTGCAAATTATTCACAGAAGCATATTAAACCCTGTGTAGGTTAATAAAGGTCGCATGTGCAATACCAATTCGTTTGCACATGTGCCTTTTCTTCTTATGAGGGCAGTGTATCTTAAAAACACCAATCAGACTTATGAAAATGACATTTGGCTCAAATGAATTAAAGTGAACATTTTGTCTGTTACAGGTATGAAAAAAATGCTGAATACACAGCTTTTTATACTGGCGGGGATATTGCTTGGAGCATAGATGGTTCACATCTGCTTTGTCTGTGTAATGATGTCATCAAAGTTATTGATGTCAATACATGTTCTCAGACTTTGGTCATCGGAGAGTCTAATGAGGATTCAGAAGGTGACCCAATATATACATTCAAAATGTCACATAACAATGAAGTTATAGTAACTGCACATAAAAGTGGCCTGATGAGATTATGGGATAGACAGACAGGCAAGCAGCTAAAGATGTGGAGGGCAGGTCACAAAGGGCCAGTTGCGAGACTTGCCTTTGATTCAATGGATTCTAGTATTGCATCTGGGGGATCTGATGGAAATATAAGGGTATGGGATCTCAGCCATCATACATGCTCTAGTAGCTTGAGAGGTGCAATAGGAGTTTTTAGTGTTTTACAATACCATCCTGATACATCTAAACAATTGATTTTTGGAGCAGCAGATGATACCAAGATCCGGTCTTGGAACTCCAAAAATGGTAAAGAACATGTGGTATACTCTGGCCATTTTAGTAAAATAACTTCATTGCAATTCACAGCAGATGGCGAGCACATGGTTAGCTCTGGAAGGGATCGAGTTTTGATTTTATGGAACTTAAATGAAAGTAAGGCAGTGAGGACAGTTCCAGTTTATGAGAGTATTGAAGCTATGATACTACTACCTTCTACATTCAAAGTGCCAAATTTTAAGAAAAAAATGGAAAATGATGGGATTTATGTTGCCTGTGCGGGGGAAAAGGGTATTGTGAAGGTATGGAATGTACAAATGAGCCGGACAATGTATGAGCAAACAGACAGCTTGGTGTCCCCTGCCCAAGAAGAGGGTGGATTAGCTGTTACAAATTTATTATTTAATAATGCACGAAATTTGTTGACGGTGGTCACAGTTGACCACAATATAATTATCCATGAGTTAGAAACTTTTAACTGCATGAAACAAATGGTTGGGTTTACAGATGAAATCTTAGATGTAATATTTATTGGAAAAAATGAGGGGCACTTAATTGTTGCTACCAACAGTCCTGATTTGAAGTATTATGATTTGGACTCAATGAACTGCCAAATTGTCAAGGGACACACAGATATAGTTTTAGCATTAGCTGGTTTTCCAACCAAACAAGATATGTTTGTTTCATCAGGCAAAGACAATTCCATCAGAATTTGGCTCCAAAATACAACCAATCAAATTGTGTGCCTAGGAGTTGGAGCCAGACACACTGCATCTGTAGGGTCTGTATTCACTTCTCAAATATCAAATGACTTTTGTGTCTCCGTGGGCCAAGATAATTGCTTGAAGGTTTGGACTGTACCTAAAGACATTGAAACTGGTGATCACAAACTCAAATCAAGTCATACTGAATTGGCTCATCAAATGGATATCAATTGTGTTTCTGTTTCACCAAATGACAAAATTGTTGCAACTGGTTCTCAGGACAAGACTGCTAAATTGTGGACAAGTGATTTAAGCCTATTAGGAGTGTTGAAAGGCCACAGAAGAGGAGTGTGGTGTGTAAAGTTTTCACCTGTGGATCAAGTAGTGGTCACATCATCAGCTGACACCTCCATGAGACTATGGTCTATAGCAGATTTAAGTTGCTTGAAAACATTTGAAGGCCATGAAAGCTCTGTGCTTAAAGTTGAGTTTTTATCAAAGGGTCAACAGATTATTTCTAGTGGAGCTGATGGCCTTTTAAAATTATGGAATATTAAAACTTCTGAATGTAAAATGACTTTGGACATTCATGATGGTAAGGTTTGGGCAATGGCTGTGAGCAAAGATGAGACATTAATAGTAACAGGTGGTTCTGATTCAAAATTGATTAAATTTCGAGATATCACGTTAGAACAACGGGAAAAGTCGGCAAAAGCGCGAGAAGAAATGATTTTACAAGAGCAAGAATTGAGTAACCTTCTACATGATAAGAAACTCATTAAAGCCTTGAAATTGGCGTTGCGAATGGAGAGACCGTCTCATGTTTTAAAAATTGTGAATGAAGTTTTAAAAACAGGAAATGACAAGCTTTATGACACCCTTAAAGAAATTAACCACACACAGAAAGAAACGCTATTAAAATTCGCATCAGAGTGGAACACAAACAATAAAAATTGTCATGCCGCTCAACTTGTTTTCAACATCTTAGCTCCAGAAATAATTTCCGGTAATCTAAAATTACCTTCCCTAGGCAGCTTCATTGAAGGAGCACTTCCATACAGCGAGAGACATTTTGAAAGATTGACACATTTGTTACAAAACCTTAACTTTATAACATATACTGTTAATTGTATGCAACCTCATGCTGTTAAAGATAAATAATAAATACATAGATGAAAGTTACTATACAAATGGTTTATTGTTTAATTTCGTAACAAATCCTTAAGAACTAAACACTAATGAAATGACTATTGTCCATGCCTGTTTGACTGTCAAACCCTTTTTTTCTACTCGCGCACTATAAACCGCTAATATATACATCGTTAACAGTATCAGAATGCTACCCATAGTGCATTCAGAGTGTGAAAACTGTTCTGTAATGAGCATTTTCATAGTAATAACTGTTCTTTTATAATCATTATAGGGTTACTTTTTTTTCATAGCTCATATGAACCCTAAAAATCATAGGAAAGTATACAAGAAAAGTTAGTTATTATTTATTTTTGATATTATTGTTTTAAGCTTGTAGAAGAACTTATGTACCTATGCAACGGTAGGTACAGTCAAGGTCATAAATATGTATACACTTTAGTACCTTGTCTATTTAATGTCATGTTTAAACTGCCATATATGAATGTCACAGCGATTAAAGTGACAAGGTGCTAAAGTGTATACATATTTATGACCTTGACTGTACATAATTAGCCCTAAAAATACTCGTGTCATAGAGCGCTCTCTAGCTCGCGCTCTAACCTCGGTACTCGTGCCTTTAGTGACTGTATTATGTGCCAGTTGCATATATAACTATTAGGGTTCCATACCCAAAGGGGACCCTATTACTAAGCCTACGCTGTCCGTGCGTCCGTCTGACCTAACTATAAAGAGAGTATATGTTGTATCTTTTTAATACGTTACATAGTAGGTTGATTTCTTTTTGACGGACGGACGGATAGACGGACATGGCGAAACTATATGGGTTTGTTGACTACGAAACCCTAAAAATCAATCTTAAGAGCTATTCAATGATACCTCATTCAATTTTATAAGGTAAAAAAAATATTTTTGCTGTGGCTTTACATTTAAGGGTACCTACATATTTTTTACAAATTTTATTACTGGTCTATGTACGCGGTAACAAATATCTATTCGTATACAAAATTTCAACTTTGTGACACTTAAAAAGTGAGTGTGACAGTGTGTGTGAAGCTATAAGGGTATTAATGCGTGTGCTACACGGTTTTAAACCAAGTGGCCTTGGTAGAAGTGAGCTGCTACACGGTTTCAAACACGCCCATTTGTTTGATTCTGCCAAGGGCGTTTAAGTTCATGCGAAATTTGGTTTAAAACCACTGTCTACAATTGTTTTAAACCTCCTGTTTTAAACCGCTGTTTGAAACCGTTTAATATTCGCATAAGGGTTAGTTGGATTACGGAGCCCTAATAAAAAGGTCTGTTGTTAAATATTTTTTAGTAAAAACTGGACCTAGTATTTTTTAAGGTTCCGTACCAAGTACTGAAAAACAACTTGTCCGTCTGTCCGTCAGTCCGTGAGTCCGTGAGTCCGTCAGTCCGTCAGTCCGTCAGTCCGTCTGTCCGCCTGTCCGTCGGTCTGTCAAGACCCTTTTTCTCATGAATGGCTGAAGCAAACTGGCTGAAATTTAGTGTTCCGCACAAGGCCTCATTATTAGAATTTATAAAAAAGTTTTTTAGTAATTGGAAATGGGGTCTAATAGGGGGGTTTACAAATTGAAGTAAAGTTATTATAGCAAATTTCAAAGTTATTATTTGAATTTTTAGTTCTTTAGTTTCGGACGTACGTACCTATGACTAAAAATTTGCACAAAATAACCTGAGGGACAGGTCTGAAGTTTCTCATCTCATCATCTCAGAAGTTTTCGGGGCGAAAAATCTGAAATAATTCAAACTTATAAAATAATATATACGTTTAACTATATTTTATAAAAACAATAAATTGAAAATATGAAAATCAATGGTTTTTGAGATATTAACAAATTTCTTTGAAAATGACTGTTAAAATTTAGGCGACCCAAAATGGACTTCAACACAGGAAATAAATAAAATTTATTTTTACTGTTTATTTTATTTATGGCCCTGACTTCAAAATTGGGAAATAGTTTTGATGCGAACCATATTAAATACGGATCCCTCGGTGCGCGAGTCCGACTCGCACTTGACCGGTTTTTAGGTATATGTTCATTGCTCAACTTAGGGTTGCTGCACACTTGAGCGGGCCGGCATTAATCGGCACAGCCGTCGATTAAATATGTGGAGGAACGTTCGGGACGGCTTTGTTGTTCTTCAAATACTGCCGAACCGAATGGCTAGTTGGGCGGCTGGCGAATTCCCTATTATCTAGGAACCGCGCACAATCTCCATCTTCCAGCATTAATATCTTGCTCTAAATTGGAATCGAAAATTATCTGACACGTGTCTATTTACCAGAGCCGAGAGTGTTATATTTTTGTGCGCAATGCTAGATACCTACTAGGTATATTGTTGATGGTGTCTGTATCTACCGGGAATCGAAGCGTGAACTGAACAAGATCGGAATTCGGTTCAGGGGGAGCTCACGGGCTCCCAAAATACAAAAAATACGTAATTTTTATAGCACTGACCAAAAGGGTAAATATTGATAAGGAATTAAGGATATTATTAAACTTGGAACAAGTTTCAGGGGAGGATCATGACCCCCATGACCCCCTTGGATTCGCGCTTGGACCTGGTCCCCCTATTGGACCGACTATCTGGAAAAGGCCGCAGCAATCCGATGGATGCCGGCGACACGGAACAGGACCAATTGTCCAAGCGATCTTTAGGACGGTCAATATGAAGACGGTAAAGAAAATTAAACAATGGATGAAACTGAACTAGTAATTCGCACTAAGTAGGTATATCAATATTATACTTACTCATTTTAAGAAGCACGTGACGTTGAGTTGAGGCAATGTTTGGTTTAAATGCGGCAAAAGCTTTAAAGTACGTCAAAGGTGTGGTGCGCCAGCGCAGCCTTTGCGCAGCTCGCAGGTTGATCGAGCAGTAGCGGCAAGACAACCCCGCGCAACAGTCGGGTCGCGCAGGCGCGATCGGTTTCGCGATCCACTCCACATGATTAAACATGAATATTAAGAGTATTCTAATTTGTCTCTCATTTGCAAACATTTTTAAAAGTGCTACGAGTCAAAAAACAGCAACGTAAGTTTCTCTGCTTTTCTTAAGTTTCATCGTGTAACTTAATTAAATTGTAAGTAAAAGTCCTATGGATTGAAAATGATTTACACCACCGATTGCGATTACACCACCATAAATTAGGCACTTTCGAGAGGGACGCCGCAATACGTTAGATACGTATGGAGTATCTCCAACTCATTCCAACGTATTGCGGCGTCCCTCTCGAAAGTGCCTAATTCAGGGGATGTAATCGCAACGTTAATCACCATAAACATCAATATCACTGGTTATGACATTTTCCAATCCACCCTCGAAATGACTATGGATTACCGTCACTAAAAACGTTTTAGGTCGGTAGCTACAATAATTTGAAAACAAGTGTTTGTACACAATTCACATTGTTTACATTTATTTGTCTCTTGGAATATGTTTAATTCAAATAGGTACCTAGGCTCTTTTAGATATAAACTTATTAAAAATAGTTTATTAGGTAGATTGAATAGCTCCCAAATAGGATTAGTTATAGCTGGTGATAAACATAGCGCTATAGCCCATAGGGTACATTTTAATAAGAAGTTTCATAAAAATAATTTCGTGAAAAATTAAGACTGCACGTGTGTAAGCGAGCAAAGCAAAATGATAAACCTTAAACCATTCCTGTTGAATACCCACATACCTAATGGTCTGTTAAGTTACTAGTTTTTAGAAAAAAAATGCTTGAAATAGCAGTTCATCAATTTAGGAATTGTTTTATTTTTCCATTCTGTTTCTCCATAACTCCGAGCTCGTAAACGTGTGCATATGCAAGTTTTCCTTTACGGGCTCAAATACCTAACTAGAGGAAAATAGTAAATATAGAAATAACGTAGACATACTTGCATTCACAACCACGATAACCGTCATTATAATTTGCTATTATTTATTAAAATGACCACTGATCTGTCTTATTCTCCTAATGGTGCGTCCACACTAATGTTATATTTTGTTATATAGCATTTTGTAACATGATAATACATAAAATAAAATAAAAACAAAATGTCATGTGAGAAGGAAAATATATCTTATAAAAATGGTTCGGCATATTTTCCTTCTCATATGACATTTTGTTTTTATTTTATTTGATTTATTATCATGTTACAAAATTTTATATAACTTTAGTGTGGACGCACCACAACATACATGCGGTCTTTTATTTAACGTTTTTCAACCAGCTGTATGTTAAGGGGTACATTATATACTAAATAAGGTTTACCACTCATTTCATAGAATGTTTTACTTCACCGAATTTTCATTTCATCGACAGGCAGTTTCCGCATGCAGAAGTTATAATTTTCTGGTGGTCACAGGTCTAACCTAACCTACGTAAAACCTACCCATGTTTAAGATAACCTGAAAACAATAAGGTTTCCGCAGAAATTAGCTTTCGTTGAAAATGAAATTAGGTGAAACGACACGTTCGATGAAATGAGTGTTTGCAAAACAAAGGGACACCACTAAATAAATCGGAAAAGGTACCGCTTACATTAGATATTGATATTCCCTAAAACTAGATAAATAAGGTAGATACCTATCTAAAGATAAATACATCAAGTGCGAATTACAATAACACCCCAAAATGGCCAGTCAAATTAAATGGCGGCTAATAGGTATTGGTGGTATGTACATATCTCACAATTGGCATTAAGTACTTACCGAATAAAATAGGTGCGACTAAAATAATAATATAATAAAGCAAAGAGAAGTGCCGCCTAACGCATGAAGATTGTAATACTTACCTACCAATATCTTTCTTAGTTTACATAATCCAGGACACCCCGACTGCAACCTTTCGAACAATAAAATTAGGCAATAATCATACGGTTTGCAGAAACAGCTGTTGTTAAGGATGAGAAGTGGGACGGACACGTCCTCGCGACACGACTCGAAATTTAATTTATAAGAGTGTCATTAAGTATCAGCAGGCGAAACAATGGGCAGTAGACGCGTCCATATACACGAACTTCCACTGCGCTGGAGCGGCTTCCAAACAGTTTAAACGTTTTATGCAAAATGATAACAATTGACACTTGATAATTCGTATTTTCTACCTACTTACTTCCTAGGTAGGCAGTACCTAGTAGTGTACGTGTACATAAGTCTATATATGTATACGCGTACTCGTAAGCCACCTCCATCTAAAAATTTGATTTTTAATTTTGTTTTTTTTTTATGCACTTGTTATTTATTTATTAATCCGATATTTATATTGTACTTAATCATTATACGTATACCTAGTGTCCGCTTGAGACGTTTTTAAATTTTTGAGGAACTTAGTAACATTCCATTTGATTTTACGTTTATTCAAACGAAAGCGAATTGGAACCTCCCCGTTATTACTTACTATCGCTTTTGCCCGTGACTTCGTCCACGTAGAAGTAGTTTATCGTTGCTCCCTCGGGAACTGTCAAATTTTCCGGGATAAAAAGTATCCTATGTCCTTTCCCGGACTCAAACTATTCCAAATTTCATCGTAAATCGGTTCAGCGGTTTTGACGTGAAAACGGAACATACATAGACACTTTCGCATTTATAATACATATAGTAGGCTTACCATATTACCTAATATACATGCTTTCATTTCGCAGTTTTGCACAAACACATAGGTATAGACCCGTATACTACACGAGCGGTTCTCCCGCCGAATGCTGCCACACACTGCATCCCGTATTCGATATATTAATACGATCCGATAGCCGCCGTAGTGTAGTACCTACCTACTATTTTTATGTCATCGCCATAAAAAAAATCTCGTACTTATTTTACCGGATCGGGATCAGACTTCGTCTAAATATTTTTTTTGTTAACTTCCTGCCACGCCCGCGTTGCCACATCGTCCAATATGCTCTTTCGACCACATTCTTATGTCGTCGCATCTTAATATCCTAACTTTAGTCTTAAATTCAAGAACAAACATTCATTAGGTAGTTCATAATCGAGCATGACTAAAATCCGTATTAATCATTGTTCAGTCACCTTTTGTTTGTAATGCAAAGCAGTAGGTACCTATTTAAGAAAAAAAACCTGTGCGTAGGATAGTGCACCGCCGGGCGCCGAGCGCCGAGTGCCGGCCGAGTCTTGTTCTAAGCCAAACGACGAATAGTCCATGGAATTGTAGATAACTACGGTAATCCGTCCCAACGGATCAGAGCCCTTAGCCAAGATGCCCACCGGCCCCATCGCTAACTAGCGTTTCTATTCGTTTAGTTTTTTAACCAATCGCGTCACTGGTAGATCACGTCATACGGAGAGTCACGTGATCTACCAGTGACGCGATTGGTTTAAAAACGAAACGAATAGAAACGCTAGTTAGCGATGGGCATTTTGGCTAAGGGCTCAGTGAAGCGATACGAAATGACTGAAACATACAGCGCGTGCTACGTTGCCTTTCAACAGACATACGCGGCGGGATTTGCTTTATGCTATGTACGTAGTGTTTTTTTCTACCAAAAGTAAAGGAAACGGTGCTTCAATACTTTTCTCGAGTGCGGTAAAGGAAATCCAGCACCCGGGCCCCAGCCGCAGTGTCTATCTTAGCAGTTGACGTCTACAGCCTTCGGGGTGCCGTGCTTTTTGGCTTTTGCGTCGTCGCTTCGTACGAGACAAGAAAAATGAACGCTCGTGACGCACCGAGCCTTCCCGCTCATATTGTACCTTCTTGTCGGTTAAATGAGCCGTGGTCACGAGAAATTATAACAATCAGTTGAATTATAATAACTAATTAGCTAGTAGTATTAAATGAAGCATTGTGGTAACCCTTAAGCTATATACGTTACGTAGGATGTTATGGACGAACCTACAGTTTGGCAAAAAAGAGTTTGACGTAGTGACAGGTGGAATTACAGTATCCTCAAGTGCCACCACCATCACATTAGGCATCTCATGTTAACTAAAAACCGGTCAAGTGCGAGTCGGACTCGCGCACCGAGGGTTCCGTATTTAAGTCCGTACTTCAAAAATATACCTTTTAATGTACTTTAATTGTATGCATATGTATTTTCACTCGCCTAAATTTTAGTACAGATCAAGTTTTTTGTCAATTTCTCGAAAACTATAAATTATTTTTCCCGTAAAATGTAAGTAATTATCTATAAGTTAGAAATTTTTCAGATTTTTCGGTTCATAAACTTCGGAAATAAGGGGGGGACGGTTATTTTTTGAACATTTTTGATTAAAGTACGTCACGGAAAATTATACAGAAAAGTTTTGAAATGTACAGAATCTGCAGATTGAGCCCTTTCATATGACACCCCGCTTGCTATAATCAAATCACTTTCATTTTCAACCCCCTATTGTAGACCCTTTTTCAATTATTTATAAAATTAATTTCATTTTTTTTACTAAAAACAGATGCGGGCAAGCATGTTATACAATTGATTGTCTTAAACTTTCGCGATATTCACACATACTGGTCGTTAAACGGGACTTACTCGCGTAGAATAAACATTTTTTATTATTACCTCGACGTTTCGATAGCGTTGCAGCTATCGTGGTCACGAGAAGAACACGTCTTCTCGTGACCACGGTAATAATAAAAAATGTTCATTTTACGCGAGTAAGTCCCGTATAACGACCAGTACTTATGTTATACAACTATGCCAAATTGCAAGTTGATAGCATGTGTAGTTGCTGAGAAAAACTGCTGTGACATACAGACAGACAGATAGACAACGAAGTCTCACCATAAAGGTTCTTTTTTACCATTTTGATACGGAACCATTAAAATGTGCCATGTTGCCAATTTTATTCCGAACAGAGCGCCCTCATTTTTTAACCGACTCCGCGATGCTAAAAGAAAGATACCTGATGATTTTAACAGTATGTACGTAGTAGGTATGTATGTTAACAAATATCAGATGTTCCACTCTAGCTTCTAACTATTGGACCGACAGTTTAATTATTCCAAACTATTATTCGCCAACCTATCTATAACGTAATGCATGAGTAAAGGCTGCGACCGGTTGTCGCTAACTATTGATATGAAGGGTTCCTTGTCAAATTGGAAAAGGGTTTTTTATAGTATGCTTGCTACGATTAGTATCACAGTCACAGTTACTTATGAATTCACACGAGGACGAGTAACGTGTGCGACTTGAGGCATTTTCATCCTCGGATTAATTCCCACGCTCGCACTCGGCGCGATCGGATTATCTTTTGTCAGGTCATGTAATCTCTTAATAACGACGAGCGTCGCGTCGACTATCAGCGCTGCGGACGTTTGCTTGATGTCACATTGAACTTTTTAAACTGTCAACTAGACTTTTATCCGAGATGCAACATACTGCACTAGTGACATCACTGGCAGTAATACAAAATATATATCAGGGGAGAATCTTACACAACTTGACCTTGTCTCAATATAGGCTTGTATTATGTCATCAATATACATACATTATTATTTATATAGATGTGGGGTTCGGAGGAGTAAAACACTTCTTGTTGCACGTTAGTTTTAATTATTTTATAAATAAAAGCAAAATTATAAAGCGTCGTCATCACTGTTAGGATCTCGATTGATCGTTAAAAAAAATTAAAAAGTAAAGTATCCGTCTCTTTCATTCTCGTTCACGCATCTATTATACTGGCTCTGTCTCTCTATCATCATTCATCATTCATCAGTCATCAGTCACTCCGTTTCATGCATCCTACATAGATTAATAAATAATACATAGAAAACATCGTAGACTTACAGGAACAAATATTCGCACTCATGACACAAATACAATATTATGTATATGCCTTTACCAAGAATCGAACCCCGGATCGTTAGCTTTGTGAGCAGGGTCACTTCTCTGCCAACAAGGCTAACGGCGTTAGGTATATCTTCGATGAAAAGATGCAAGGGTTTATATTATTCTTATCTAGCGGCTAAAATATGTATACTGTTGCCATAGTTTTCTTATTGGTACCTTTCTAAGTATTTTTAATTCAGTGTTATTTATCGGACTACATTTTTTAATAAAAAAAATTAAACTTTCCCGTTTACAACATAAAAATACAGTTATTAAGAGGATTGTGAGTTGACGGCTTTCCATACAAACGGTGATAACGTTTTCCACCCCACCCTATAAATGTTAACCGATTTCGACCGACGTTCGATTTGATAGGTGGTCAGTCGGAACAAAAACTATGTCCGTACGTTTCGTTTTTTCCAATATTATCAATAAATTTCAATTTATTCCCGTTTTATTGTTTTCATACATAAGTAATTTCCGCCATAATCTCTTCATAATAAACAAATATATTAAGAACGTACAGGTGAAATAAATAATTTTTGATTTCATTTGATTGATTTGTGGGATATGTTGACACCTCTCGTAGTACTCGTATACAGGTCGTCCCACGGTTATGCGATATGAAGGGAAAGTACCTTAAATATTGTAGATATTATATTTTATTGTATGGAGACATTAATTATATCTTTACAAGTAAGTAATACTGCATTCAAAGAATTGTCTTAAACTTTCGCGATATTCACACATACTGGTAGTTAAACGGGACTTACTCGCGTAAAATATTTTTTTTAATTATTACCTCGACGTTTCGATAGCGTTGCAGCTATCGTGGTCACGAGAAGACCACGGTATTCTCGTGACCACGATAGCTGCAACGCTATCGAAACGTCGAGGATAAAAAAATATATTTTACGCGAGTAAGTCCCGTTTAACTACCAGTATGCATTCAAAGATTTATAAAAAATGCTTGCCTGGTCTGGGAATCGAACCGACCAAATGTGAAAAAAAACACCCTGTATGTAACTTACTTGTAAAGTGGCCCTTATTCCAGCGTGTTTAATTTGCTGCGTTATGACCCTCAGTCAGACCCTGGGGGACCGAGCGTCGTCGCTCGGGTCGAAACCGAAGTTTCATTTTCGATTTTCTATACAAAAAAAAAAAAAAAAGAAAACAAAAATACCGATCCATAGCTGGCGTCCGAACCGGCAGTCTTTGCGTAGTAGGCCAACGCTCTAACCATCAGTCTATTCAGATGGCGGCAGCCGCCCCGAAATTACGAACTATATTGCGTGGGAAAACTTTTTGCGTGAAAATACGGGGAAAACGAATTTTCCCAGATACTTATGAGACCTAGCTAAATCGAATTTTCACCCCCGTAAACCCTCGTGTCGCAACTTTCATCGAAATCATTAGAGTTGTTTTCGAGAACGTGAGTACAAATGTACAAATGTTTCTCGTTTAATATTATAAGAATGCAGCAAACTTTACTTTTTACGATACATTACACACTAGTGTTCTTTACTTTATGATTTTTTTATCCCAACTTAACTAAACTTTTTTCTCATTAGTTAACCGTCTCAGGTAAAATATCTATACTTATAGTAAATAATATTTTTTTCATGAAATTATTTATTTTATCAACAAATTAATATTCGTTTTTGTTATTAGTAAGTACACAAAGACATTAAGTTAATCATATTTTAATAATTGGCACTTTGGCGGATTCGTTAGTGCCTTAATTTCCACCAGCGCGCGCATAGCATACCTAACCTAACCACCAAAACTACGGCGCGCGAAAAAAGAAAATGTCCGCCGCCATGTGTCCCGGATTTAAGTGTTGATGATGAGATTTTATTATTTTTTCCTCGCAATTGTGTTGAAAAACGTCGTATGAAACGCGTGAGCATTGGTCATTACAGCACTCTCGGCTCCATTACGCCCTCACAGGGCGGGCTGCAATCCCGGCTCGACTTTAATGACCAACTGAGCACACTCGTATCATTACATACAACAACGCGCTTTCGTTTTAACCCCCCGTGACAACAAGGTAGCGAGTTTTAATTATAAGCCTTGGTCTTGTGCCGAGCATTCGTAAGGTAAATGGAGCAGACCGTGTAACAACACTAACAACTCAATTAGTTTAATTAAACACACCGACCCTTCGCGTTTATCTTGTAGCCTTCCTAGTTTGTATGTAAGTAAAGCAATTACTTGAGTTTAGCAATTAGTTCGATAAAAAGTGACGAGACTGGCACGGTTCGGTAATTCGCCGTGACCGCGCAGCAGACATCGCCACCCAGTTCCGGCCTTTACTTCAGTGATAGATAAGTAATGTAGAACAGTACATACCTACTACTTATATTGTACGAGTACTCTGCTCTTGTTGAACGACAGACAGGCAGGGACATAGGCGGGGGAGAAATAGTAGAGATAGAAAGGGTGGACGGACGGGAAAGTTTTGAAAACGTTTAGGTCGATTTCACTATGTCTTCTCCATATTTAAACCGCGGTTAGATTAGGTTACTTGTAACTAAAATTTGACACATTTCATGACATGGAAATTACATTTTTTAAAGAACTCGACCTTATCTGTACTCGATTTGAATATTGGGAACGGCCATAAGGAGAAGGTGTCTAGAAATGCCTATCAAACTAAGTTAATATTCATTTTTCAGCCAAAAAAATGAACAGAATACAGAATTTATTGGTAAAGATACAACAACAGTCATTCAATTCAAAATACAGTCAGACAGTTCATGTATGTATGTACCTATGTATCAGACCAAAAATCGGATGTTTCACTCTAGCTAGTAAACTGCTGGACCCATTTTGATAAGTTTGTCATTGATTCGTCAAAAAAGTTATATAAAAATTATAAGGTCTCAACGCCAGTTGGGTTTTAGTTTAGTAAGCAACTTTTGAATGATTCTTTATTATATTCGTCTTATATTTGTCTCATAGGCGTTCTTAATTGTAACACGCCCGTTTCCAAGACAAAGTTTTAATTTGAATACGGGTAGGGCTTAATACGCTCGCTTGTAATTAATGTAATGCCTCTAGCTGCCCATTAATGCAATACGGATCGTGTGTATGATAGTAATTACAGACCATTATAGCGACAGCCCCAGCCGAACTCGGGCGGAGGCCGACGCAAGCGCATATGCATGCTAATGTGGAGTGCATATATTGTACATCTGGGTCACGAAAGCTTCCTAACAATCGCGAAAATAACGTTATTCATTATAGTGCGGAGACGGGCATAGGGTGCCGGTACTTTTTATTTAATATGACAGTTTTCGAGAGAAGAGAGATTATCGATGTCTACGCGGACGGAGTCGCGGGCAAAAGCTAATTATAAATAAATTGGCGAGCCGTTCCGGCGTCGCTTGGCAAGGACTAAATTGAAAAAATATAGCTTAACTATAACTTTCCTATATAATCCGTCTTTGTATTAGTGAAAAGCGTATGAAAATCCGTACAGTAAGTAGTTCCTGAGCTTAGCCCGAACAAACACAAACTCCGCGCGGCGGGGACTTTAATTTATAATAATAATAAATATCAAAAGACAATATTTGACCAAATTATGACCTAGTTCTTAATTAAGCTCCGCGTTTGAATTATAATTATAAGGTCGACCGGCGCGGCGACCGATAAAGTTACACTTGGCTTCAGGAAGAAATATTCGCGCTCATCTCATCACGCCCACGCCCGGGTCGGAGGGGGGGCCCAGTTTTGTAGGCGGGCCCGCTGCCAACAATGCTATACGTATACAGGGTGTTTTTATTCGTCTTAAACATTTTGGGGGTCAAATCAGTAAGTCATACTGACCAACTTTCACTATGGGACCAACCCCGAAATCGCGAAAAAAAAATTGACCATCCCATACATTTTGGCTAGTCAGCTGACGATGTTTTGTATGGGAGGGTCAAATTTTTTTTCGAGATTTCGGGGTTGGTCCCATAGTGAAAGTTGGTCAGTATGACTTACTGATTTAACCTCCACAATGTTTAAGACGAATAAAAAAACACCCAGTATAGCCGCGCCGTCATCGTCAGCCGCTATATATGTATAAAATGGATAGGTGGCTGCGATCCGGACGGTCCCTGCACAACCGCAACTGCACCTAATTATCTTGTAACGGTTTCAGAGGCTACATAATAATGTATTTACTCACAAAATTTCCTATTGCGCTGTAACAAGTAGGTAAATACTTGGTGCAGGTTTAGTTGCGAGTGCCCGAATATTGGTTGTTATTGTATGTATAAATGTAATGTTTGATTGATATGGACTACTCGTCTCTTCTTTGTAAGGTTGTCTGGAAGAGATCGCTAATTAGCAGTAAGACCGCCTATTGACTCAATACGTAACACTTCTCTTTCTTGTCGTATTTCCTGTCCTTGCTGTTTGTGGTCTTCAATACAGAGTTATTGTATTGTATTGTTTAGCGATTTTTCGGTTTTTTTTAACTATTCGTTTTTTACATGGTAGGTTTAACCAATGACTTAATGAATTAAAAAGAGGCACCAACCTGTATTTACTATTGTAATCTTCTGTTACTGAATAAACCATTTTTATTTTATTTTTATTTATTTATTAATGACTTAATTATGAATTAATTAATGCCTGTTTTCTAGGCATAATAACTTTGGACGTTTACCGTTTACCCAAGGTTATTCAAGTAAATGGTAGCATGGTAGTAAAAGACCGAAAGCACCATATAGTCTGGACTTTGTCCATTTATGATTGACAAATCTTATATCGTAGGTACAGTTGCCAGCAAATATATTGAACCCACAAGGTGCTCAAAAATATCTGAACTCGACTATATACATATTTGACAGCGACTTTATTGACGACTGTACTTTAGTTTGCTTATGTTCCCAGTGATAATTCGTTTTAGCTGATCCAATCTGCGTCGGCGTCGAGCGCTTGTGTCATTCGCTTGAGCCGGCGCCCGCGCCGCCGCGGGCCAGTCACATGACCGGGCTGACCGCGGCGAAGGCCGAAGTACATCGCCAATTATTAATCACAGTACGATTGCAATCAACATGAACTATTGCTTTTAGTGCCGTTATTCTTGCGAATGTTTTCCATGAATACCCAGGTTGGCCTGCGGGGTTGCCGTGACATCGTTATGATTATGCCACTCTGTAGGTAGGTAGGTACTGGCTCTGTTCAGTGTCGGCGTCCAAAATATACTTTTTTGTTATTGACATCTTCGAGTTTTCGACTTTTTTTGCATAATATCAGGTTGTATAATACTTATATTGTCTAATCGTTCTATTTGTCTACATTTGTATAATTTTGTTTGAAAGCTCTCAATTTTCAAGTTATTTATAAAAATGCAAAGAATTCGGCTCTGGCGGCCTGTGATGGTCACAATTCAACCAACGTTCCTCCTCGCTACGCTCGTCGTCGCACCTAACTTTTAATTTCCGTTTATACAGACTACACTGCAAAAAAAAGTATGTTTTGATGGATTTATATATTTACACAATTTCACATTCAGAAATAATTCTACCAAACAAGGATTAGATAACATGATCATTCGGTACAAATCGCGTCACGTAAAAAGGCCGACCTGAAGTTGGCTGCAAAGCCCGCCCGCCCCGCGCCTTCTTTCCGGAGACACCGATATTTTGCTAATGCCCAGCGAATGCAGCAACTTCAGTTTGGCCTTTTTACGTGACGCGAACCGTATAAAAAGATTAGAAAAAACGCAAATTATATAAATCGTCAATAAGACTAACGACCGCACTCAGAGACGTCAATTAACTTTTAAAGTTACTGCTGTCACTTTCTTACTTTTCTTTGCGGCAGTAAATGTATTCCAATTAAATGGTTATTGTACTAAATAAAAATTACGATAAGTGATATTCGACAAATAGTTAATTATGTGTAACGTTGCAAGGCGAAGAGAAATTAGGCAAAATGTTGTTATATCAACCATGGGAACCAATATTACCATGTTATACCAATGTTATACCAACCTGCGAAAGTCGATCCTTCGAATTGACAGACACATTTTAACGTAATTTTACGACGTGCAAACGTAGTCCAACTTTAGGGTGGCAGACAACTTATTTGGCCGACTGTTACCTATATTACTTCTCTTTTTTATATGTATAAATAATAGGCAGTCATATTATTTTTGCTTTACTTTTTTCAATTTGGTATTAGGTAGTCAAACAAGGTGTCATATGGAACTTAGCGTACACCTAATAATATTTCAACATAGGCAAGCCCCCTATTTAACGGTCCAGAATATATTTTTAACTTTTCAATATCGAATGTTGTCTTATATATTCCTAACATAATGGAGAGCTATCAATAAAACTACATTATTGTAAGTACTTATTATAAATTATTTCGTAGATTACAAAATGTTCCTGCCTGCCACATCGCTCTAATTTTCCCTATATGCGTAAAATGGCTGAGATATAAGGACTGTCAGACGGACATAAGGGTTCCGTTTTTCCATTTGACTATGGAACCTTAAACAATATAAAACCAGCTGAACTCGCGGTAGCTTATTAAAATTCTTGGGAAATCTGACTTATAAATATTCAACGTGAAGTGTAAATTTAATGGCGCCAGTCTTAACTTTTTTAGCGTAATTATTGGATATTGTCGCGAAAACTATGAAGTAACTGCACCATTAGCGAGTTGTCGATCACAATCGGCCGCGACGCCATTCTGATGCAGATCGATGCGCGCGCGACCTTCCCTCCGCAGCGCAATGTAAACACTTAGCACTCCAGACCATTTCCAAATCGATTTCCTCTACATACGTCCTTGTGAAGGAGGTAAATATGTGAATTTATAGTAAGTATACTAGATTTTGCACACAAATTCGTCCGCGTTTACATGTTTCACTAATTCCCCTCCAAAATGTATGTGATGAAAAGTTTCTTCTGCCTTTCCCCGGGGTTCAATCTAACTTCATACTCGAATTGGTCAAAATTAATTCAGCAACCCAGCCATGAGTAACAAACAAGCAGACAGATTAAACTCACATTCGCATTTTTAATATAATGAAATTTATGAGACTATAGATTTCCTCCGCGACTACGTCCGCTTGGAACTCGTTTAGCGTTTTCCTCCGGGAACTGTCTTGCTTTTCTGGACAGCAAAATATTCTATAGGTGTTTTTCCATGGAGCAGCTACATCAAGTTTCATCACGATCTGTTCAGCGACTTAGTTATGTCTGTTTGTAAGTAAAACGTTTCTATGAAATGAGTGTCGGAGATTCAAGGGCAAATCATGTCCGTTTGTTACCTACACCTTTATCGTAGGTAATAAATAAACAGACAGACAGACAAACTTACTTTCCCATTTATAATATAAGATTATGATGCTTCTACTCTATGCGATAATTGTTTTGTTAATGGCACTTTGTTAAGCGAAGTCGAGTGGAATGGTGACGACCACTTCATTGCTTCTTTGAACCGCCGAACCGATTTTGATTAAAAGTGGTAGGTATGTACTCATGGAGATGTAGTTTGGAAAAAAGTTAGATATATCTCATTCTGATTTTTAGGGTAAAAAAGGAACCCTTATGGTGAGACTTCGTGTCTGTATGTCACAGCAGTTTTTCTCAGCAACTACACAAGCTATAAAATTGAAATTTGGCATAACTATAAGTTAGTATAAGTTATATAACTATATAACTTGCTTGCCCGCATTTTTTTTTTTGAAAAAAAAAATGGGAAATTAATTTTATGAATAATTGAAAAGGGGTGATTTGATTATAGCAAATGGGGTATCCTATAAAAGGGCTTATAATCTGCACATTTCAAAAAAATTTTTTTTAATAATTTTCCGTGACTTACTTTTTGATTTATAATCAAAAATATTCAAAAAATGACGGTTTGGACGGCGGACATTTATTCACTATAAATATAAATCATGTTCATTACAAAAGGATATTAGTTTATTTATCAAGCGTCTTGTTAAGATCGTATGAAATCAAGACGCAATTCACGACTATCACAATCTTGTTAGAATTAAGTACCTACGTAATCAATTTTTTTCAGTGTGATATGTTAAGAGGATTGTGAGGTGACAGCTTTCTATACAAACGGCGATAACGTTTTCCACCCCCTAAATGTTAACCGTTAAGTCGAAACAAAAACTATGCCCGTACGTTTCGTTTTTTTTCATTATTTATAAATTTCTATTTATTCCCGTTTTATTGTTTTCATACAAAAGTAATTTCGGCCATAATCTCTTTACGAGTATAACTAATCAATATTAAAAAAAAACGAAACGTACGGACATAGTTTTTGTTCCGACTGACCACATATCAAAAATTGGTCGAATTCGGTTAACGTTTAGGGGGTGGAAAACGTTATCGCCGTTTGTATGAAAAGGCTAGATTTTGCAGTTGGTTCACAGTCCTCTTAAGTGACCAGCAGCGCACGATCCGCTAAGGGGTATAGAACTAGTTAGAAAACATTATAATTACAATTCATATCCTCAAACTTGTTTATTAATGGCGACCGTTAATTAGAATGGGCGCGATGAGCGGCGTGAGGCGCCATTTGATGTAGATCATCTTCATTATCGCTTATTAGCGATAAGTAAGCACGGCGCTTCAATGGTTCCAATGGTTGATCAACTAGATAAGAGAGGCTTTGAGATTGACGATTACTAACGTACTAAATGACCAGCGTCACGACCGCGATTATCGACAAAATGCCAATATCTCAGGAACTTTAAAACTATGAACATACAGGTAAATGGAACTACGTATTAATTCTACTGTGTCCTAAAACTCTTAAACCACCATAAAACCATATCGTTATTACGGTGTCCTTCCATTTGGGCGAAAAACGTTTGGCAAACTGTTTCATTTCGCAACCGTTTCATTTCACCACACGCTTTCCGAAACTGTATAAGTATATTTCAGGATTTATTTCAGGACCATAGTGTAGAACCTTATAGGTTAGGTTAGGCTAGTTTTATAAAAATCCTGAAATATTTACAGTTTCAGAAAAAAAAGCGTTTGGCCAAATGAAATGGTTGCGAAATGAAACAGCTTGCGAAACGTGCGGTTGCGAATCATCAGTAAACGCGTTATGGCATACATTATAAACGTTATGGTAGCTCTTATTCACTTAACAGTAAAGGCGTCGCCGTATATGGTTTAAATGTATAAGGTTTAAAAACAAGATTCTAGATTCAGATACAGATTATAGTTATAGAGGTATTTGATATACCTAGTCAGTCAAATATAAATAAATAAATAAATAAATATCAGAGAACAATCTCACACAAATTGAGCTAGTCCAAAACTAAGCTTGTACTATGGGTACTAGGCAACGATGCCAACGATATAATACTTATATAGAGAAATACATACTTAAATATATAGAAAACATCCATGACTCAGGAACAAATACTCGCGCTCATCACACAAATATTTGCCCATACCGGGATTCGAACCCGGGACCGCTAGCTTCGTAGGCAGGGTCACTACCAACTAGGCTAACCGCGTCGTCAATATGTACGTAATTAAAAAAATACTTAATGAAGTTAGTTTTTTAGGTCATTTTGACTTTAATTATATTAATTTACTATAGTTTTAGTTTTGTTTTTAGGTTAATTTGTAATATTTATCTATAGTGTATAGATCAGTAAGTAATAGATATCTACACTATGTTTCCGGGTCAGAATAATTCTGACTAGAACAATTATTGTATTTTTATCGCTTTTACCGGAAAGATTAATAAACAGTCGTCGGGCTGTCTCCGGCGCACTGAGGTGAGATCTACTTATTTAGGAAACTACGTACTGTATCAGTTGCAATCTCTATCGGTGTCAAGGCTCGCGCGGAAGCCGGAGGCTGCGAAGGTAATTAATTGTGGGCCGACAGATGCCGGTCGTCTCTAATGTTTACGATAATCGTGATGTTTTATACGCGCGGCGATAACAGTCGATTATCTGATGATTATCTGTATTAGGCAAACGACGATATCTTAACTAAACGTAGGCCGCCGTTTCGAGAGCACGTACCATCATAGAACCCTGTCATAATGACATTGTAAATAAAATTCACTGAAAATAAATTACCTACGTCGAATTTTGGAATTGGCTTTCTGCGAATATTTAAAAAAAATATTATTTTTAGGGTTCCGTACTTACCTTAAAAGGAAAAAAGGAACCCTTAAGGATCACTTTGTTGTCCGTCCGTCTATCTGTCTGTCAAGACCCTTTTTCTCAGGAACGCGTAGAGGTATTAAGTTGAAATTCATATAAAATACTCAGGTCTGCAATCACTTGGCGCTATAAAAAAATCAGACTTAGGTATGGCCGATATGCCGCATATTCAAGGGAATCCCAAGGGAATGAAATTTGGCAAAAAGCAATGTCTTATAGCACAAGTTAAGGAAAAAATCCGAAAACCGTTAATTCGTAGTAAATCACATAAAAAATAGGTCCAGTATAAACTGATACTCACTAAGTACGAGAGTGCATACTGGAGTTTATACTGGAGTTGTTTCTAATGTATTACCGTGATTTACGAACTATTTACATACCTACAACATTGTGCCTGTCAAGTGCCCGTCAAGTGCGAGTCGGCCTCGCGCACCGGAACCCTCGGTGCGCGAGGCCGACTCGCACTTGACCGGCTTTTTTTATAATGTTTACACAAATAAGCAATTATTTAACCAATTAGCGATAATAACACGCTCATTTTTTATATGAGCTTTTTAATTTTACGGTCGTTTCTCACTTACTCCTTGTTATGATTAGCCACTTAAACAGCGATTACCAAAGCTGTTAACAGAGTTTATGTTTGCATTCTAATCAGTCGGGGCTAGACCTTTCAATGAGCCCACGCTTATTCTAAATTACCCATCCACGCGAAACTGGGAGTACCTAAGATAAGAAAAATAGGATTGACGGCCACACAACGCACCAGACCGCACGGCACCGCCTCGCCTCAAAGCTCAACGTGAAAAAGTGCCGTAGTGACCGGTAGGACTGCCATATCCTCACGTGGAAACCACGACAAAGTATCAGTAAGAAGTCGCTTAAAAATTGGATCATGTTTCCACTTTCACTCAAAGCCCCTCCAATTTTTCCAAACTCTTTTTTTTGCCAAATTATACCTAGGTACCTACATCGTAGAGGAGCGCGAGATGACGCGAGTGTATTGGCGCCTCTTAATGAATATGATATTCCTACCAGTACCTACTTAATTATCTGAAGAGGCTTGATAAAGAGATAATGAAATCAATATATGTATTTGTATCTGTTTCTCCAGAAATAAGTATTTAACTTTGATGTCAGTTGAAGTACGTTTTGTGTCACCTAGTTACGCTATTATAAAAGAAAATAATGGCACCTGCAGTTATTAATTACCTGATACATTTTTACAAACAAAGCTAACAGCTACCATTTGTATTAGTTTCAGGTGACAAGTAACTATTAGCGAGTTTATCGATATAATAATAATAGTAAATAATAATAACAAATAAATACAGGGACAATCTCACACAAATTGAACTAGTTCCAAACTAAGCTCTAGGCTTGTACTACGGGAACCAGGCCACGATATATCGTATACTTACGGGTATTTTGAGAAATACATACTTAAATATTGTATAGAAAACCTTCATGACTCAGGAACAAATACTCACGCTCATTACACAAATATTTGCCCACACCGGGATTCGAACCCGGGACAGCTAGCTTCGTACGCAGGGTCACTACCAACTAGGCCAACCGCGTCGTCAAATGAATTCACTAGGTACTTGTCATTTGATTTTATTTTACCTCCCTATCTCAAAAATTCCGATGGTTGGCTCAGGGTTAGCAAACTCGGGTTACATTTGTCAAAACATTGTGTAAACATTACAATTACAATTAACATTTAATGTTAACAGCACTGCTTAACGCATAGAGTAAAAGACCTTTGAAATGTACTGTCTGATTGTTCAAGCGGAAAATTAAAACCACCGCTAAATAAAAGCCATCAATTACATGGCTGCAACCTGTGGTTACTCCAGTAACCCTAAACTATAGGGCTTACTAGACTACGCGATATTCAAACAGTCTAAACGGAGAGGGGAGTTAAAGCTTCTCGTTTCAACTCCAACTCCCCTCTCCATTTAGACTGAATATCGCGTAGTCTAATAGCAGTTGGCACTAATTGGATTTTCTCGCTTATAATGTCACTGTAAACTTGTAAACTAGTACGAAACATATGCACTGAGGTCTGAGGGACATCGCTATTCCACATCGTCATGGACGCGCGCGGCGGTCACACTGCAGGAAAACGACGCGTCGCGCGCGATGTGTTCTGTCGCAATCTCGATCCAAGTTAACACATTTTTGTAGCTTTTATGGCCCAAATCATATGAATTGGACGTTCTCTAACACAATCTATAAATTTTTCTACATCCATGGTCACATTTACACTGTAAATTTGTAAACCAATACAACGTCGCGAAAATCACGCCGCGCTGCGCTCGGCTTGGCGCGATCCGGCGCGGCGTGTTATGTGTGACGGCCTGCATACAACTCTTTGTTAATTTCCACGCTAATAACGCGCCACGATACTGTCGCGCCGCACCAAGCCGATTGTTTGACGAAGCCTTAAATATCGGCGCTCTTTAATCCGAGTTTATCTGGTCTTTACCCTGGTTTAAAGATATCTTAAACGTTGACCAAACTACGCCTCTCTCGGCGTAACAGTAGGTAGGCGTCTGTGGGTGATTTTGATACCATGGAGAATAAAGCAATTGACCGTACGGGCCACCAGAGGCGGTAGTACAACTTGCCCGCGACTTGTTTGTCGCTCAGGATATCCCTTTCTAACCAGTCTGTTACGATAGAGACGCACTGAGCGAAGTGAGAAAATACAAGATGTGCTTGCCGTACTTATGGTAGGAAGGATATATAATCAATCAAGCATTCAATCAATCAACCAAATCATTTATTTCAGATAAGTCCATATCATTGGTTAGTTTCAATATCGATAACTTAAAATCTAAAGTTAGTGTTAATCTAATATTTAGGGGGGCGGCAAAATGTCACAATAAATAATAATAATATCTTGTAAAAAACCCATTTCAATAAATATTTTTGTCGCACCTATTAAGGGGCCGCTGAATAATATGAACAGTGCAAATGCGTACCAAACCTGAGGACTAAAATGGTTACTCCATTGCTAGTTATTTCACCGTTGTCTTACCCCCACCACCCCCACGTGGTGTGCCACGGAACACAACACTGCGAACACTGCTGCTTGGCGGCAGTAAGATAGTAAGACGTTGGTAGCGAGCCGGACGGACCCTGCATAAATTCCTTCCGAAGTTGTCTGGAAGAGATCGCTTTTTAACAATATGGCCGCATGTTGTTTACCGTCTAAAAATTAAGTGAGACTTCGTTGTCTGTCTGTCTGTATGTCACAGCAGTTTTTCTCAGCAACTACACAAGCTATAAATTCCTAACTTATACATAATTATTAGTTACTTATATTTTACGGGAAAAATAAAACTGCTTAAAAGACAAAAATCTAAAAATAATAAGTTAGACTGACCTAATAACTAACACAAAACGGCCACAACAATGTTACCAGCATACGGTTTGATCATGCCAATGACTCAACGAAGTGTACTAAAGTGAACAAATACAGTGAATCAAGTCTAAAGTAAATATAATAATTATATTAGACTGAACTAAGTCGCAGGGTACTACTGCCGCTTTCTACATACATTCGAGAAGATACGGATCTACATCGGACCAGAGCCCTTATCCAAGATGCCCATCGCTAACTAGCGTTTCTATTCGTTTAGTTTTTAAACCAATCGCGTCATTGGTAGATCACGTCATACGAAGAGTCACGTGATCTACCAGTGACGCGATTGGTTTAAAAACGAAACGAATAGAAACGCTAGTTAGCGTAATGCATCTTGGCTAAGGGCTCAGGACGGCTAGCACAAGTTGTCCGCGACTTGTTTGTCGCTCGGATGTCCCTTTCTAACTAGTCTGTAACGATAGAGACGCACGGAGCGACAAGCGACAAGATACAAGATGTGCCAGCCGCTCAGGGGCAGGGACAGGGTTCTACGGTGGAACACGGATTTATTTTGTTGACTCTACATCTGCGATTGCTTGTTTTTCTTCATGAATGTTTTAATAGAGTCATTAAATGTTTTTTCTTATATCAGTCGAAAGCAGATAAAGAAAGCTCCGCGTCAGCGTAAGATTGACTGTCTTATGTATGACTATTTAACAACGATTCATCTGGCGATAGTGACTGACGATGACGAGTAACAACTATTTATATTATAAATTATGACTTAGTTAACACTTTATAAAAATAAATATTCTACGCCAGTTTGTGTTTTGTTAGTTTGTGGTGTTATCATTGACTAAGTAAAACTAAGTTTTAGTATACGTCGTTCGATCTTTTTCAAGGAATCGGTGTTATATTGCGATAAGTAAATCGTAAAATCCGTAATCCGGAGGAGCCGTATGGCTTTATAGATATTTAAAGTTTTACGTTGTTCATTTCCAAACTCAAATGTATGAAATCAACCTTTTTAATTATTCAGTTTCCTATGGAACGTTAACAACTTAATTGTTAAAATGACAATAAGTACCTATTAGGGTCGAGTTTAAAAAGTTGGACTTAATAAGCAAATGGTTAAACATAGACCATACAAACATCGAAGGCGAAAAAGTTCCGTTGTGCGACGAAAAGTATCCTTACAATTGTACGGCAAATTTTTGTCGCACTACGGAAAGTTTTTGAACTCTACCTATTAAACAAAAAATGGAAATACAACTGAAACCTCTACATTTTCTGGTTTAACCACAACATATTATTATGTTTTCAACGGAAGGTAGGTACACAGTAGGTATCAGTTTTATGTTTAGTAGAGGAGGTACAGGAGATGGCAACGGATCAACAAAAGGTGCAGCAGAGGTCGAAGGTTTTTGTTTAACCGCCGCGAAACAGAAATTGGTGTAGGATGAATGGAACAACAGGGATCGATTGTATTTTTTAACAGTTACAAAATCTGCCTTATTTAAAACGTTCCGATTCACTATACCGGCCCACTTACCATCTCACAGAACATCATCAAGTAGGAACATTATCCAATATTAGTAGGAACATGAAAATAATAGATTGTGATAAAATTTTGGTTAAAGGAAAAGCAAGAACTCAATTAGTAAATAGGTGTTCAGCACACTTTACCTAATGTGTACGTAGCGAGCGGCTTAGCGCCTAATCTTAAAGCAAATCTTAGCAAATTGGTTCATAATGTTATCAGCGCGCCAAATATTAGCATTGTTGTCGTCAGCGGCTCCCACTCCGACCTTGCCGCACCATGAATCCATATATTAACCTGGTACTATCTACTATGCCGGTCGGCAAACACGCACGCAGGTATTGTTATTGCAAACAACTCCGTTATTTTCTAACGCGAACGGTGAGAGTTGCTCTACGTTGTATCAGCCAGTCTACACCCAGACCGAGTGGCGTCATTCCCTTCAACAACGTAGGCTGCTCAGGCAACCTAACCGTTGGCGAGGGCAAACTAGCGTTGCTAGTAATAAAATACGATACGCTCATTGCAGGCAGCGGTAGCCCAAGCCTGCGAGTTACACTCTTTCTCGTTCCTTTAATTTATCTGTAGTAAGCACTGGTTTCTTATAAATAAATAGCTATACATTTTCACGGTGGTTTTCTTTAAGTACAGCAAAGTCAGTCCGTCGCAGAGCTCATAGACGATCGTCGTAGTTGCGTAAGAGAATAACACCGCTGAGCTTAACACAGAATTACTGTAACTGTAACACTGCACGTTTGTGATAAAGCATGAATGATATGACTAATGCTTTGAACGCCGGGTTTAGTCGACAAGTTATCAGGTAGAATAAATTATCACAGCGCGGTGTGGATGCGTTGTGGGTTGTGGAGATGTGGCCGAGTTCCCAAATATCATTCGTTATGAGATCGAGTTTCTTAACCGAGTAGGTACCTCTTTGTGACCCGGAGTACCCGGACCCCATAAAATGTATAAATATAACTATGTTTCTGGCACGCACATCGACAATCTTCATCATTGTCTTGGACAATCAGAAACTTCAATATAGGTTGTCGCGTTGAAAAAGTTCTACAGAAAACACCCAACGCCAACAGACGCAATTAAATAGACTAATTGGACTGAAATTACTACTAGTTACTACTAGCACTAAATACGAAATGATCGATAGAACACCTATACCTATCTTATCAACCTACATCAAATCTACTAAGGGTTTGTTTGTTCGGTTTGGTTTAAAATCGTTTGGTCGAAAACGTTTTATTCTGAATTATTATAGTTTTAAAATATATATGTTTCTTATTAAATCCTGTACATTCAGTCTAAAATTGTGTTAGGCAAAAAAAAATTAAGGCAAACAATACACTATGAAGAAAAATAATTATGCGAAACAAAGAGCTCCGAAAATCTAATCTATCTAAATGAAAATATGTCGCTGTATAGGTAGTAGGTACAAGGATCTCGTAAGTAATTAATATAATTTAACATCTGTGCTTTAATTGCGAAGAACTCACACCCAAAACCTTAACACGACGCATGTCTGACAGGTCTGTCCAGAAGTTGTAGGTATATTTTCGCTAAAACGAGACTTTACAATTTTAGACCTGAAATACCCCCATTCTATTCTATCTCGAAAACGGCTCTAACGATTTTGATTGAAATCGTTAGAGCCGTTTTCGAGACGGCGATTACAAACAAATAAATAAAGAATGATATTTCCCTCGTATGGAGCCAGTTATTCTGAAAAACAGGATCATCCTAGTTCCGGCACATATAATAACTCTTCTAGGATCTGTACTTATTAACACAAGCCGAGTATGTAATTATTTATTATAATAATAATAATCCAGCCTATGTACGTCCCACTGCTGGGTACAGGCCTCCACTCACAATGAGAGGGCTCGGGCTATAGTTCCCACGCGGGCCCAGTGCGGATTGGGAACTTCGCACACACCGTCAAATTGCTTTAATTATTTATTATTATTATATTATTAGTTTATAAGTATACAGGATAGTATATACCTATGACTAGGGCAAGCTTAACAGGATATTAATATGTCAACAGCCATGGGGAGATCCCAAAGCAATAAATCTCGAAAATGTTGCATAATTTCATGGTTTTCCTTTTCAATTCTATGCAGTGGCGAATCCACAGGGGTGGTCAGGTAGGTCACACCCTTCGGCACTCGTAGATACGAGGTTAACTACAAAGAAAATTAAACCACATTTTTATCCGACTCGCACTTGACCGAATTTCGGCGTTCGATAGTTAGGTAACCACCCCCTAATCTGAAGGCTGGAGCCGCGCCTGACTCTATGTTGAAAATGTGCTTATCTATCTAAATTAGGTAGGAAAACCTAGCAGCTCGCTTATAGCCAGTTTTGCGGGTTAGAACTCAGAATTATTTACCTACGAGTGAGTACCTACCTAATTGATGTTACGGTTGTCGAATTCGCTCAACGTCGTTCTACTCGCCTCATTACGGTCTCGTTTTTTAGGGTTCCGTAGTCAACAAAGAACCCTTATAGTTTAGCAATAGACTAAAATACTGCAAACTTTGTCCGTCTGTCCGTCCATCCGTCTGCGGTTTAACTCAGATAATATTGGTACTACAAAGCTGTAATTAAATACGTATTAATCACACCGACAAAGTTGTAAAACAAAACCTGGAAAATAAAATGTTTTCCCGTACCGTAAAAAGTAAAAGCATAAAAAAAAGAAACTTAAAAAAGCGGGGATTTTTTGTTCGGAATTGGTAATTTTTGTTGAGTCAAGTGTCGCTGACTGAGCATGGTCCGACGTTGCCCGGTTTTTATTGTTGAATCATGCTGGCTGGAACACCTCAATCCCATTGTGTTTTGTGAGTAAGCCGGGTGATATGTGACCGTGTTTGTTTTTAGTTAGCCAGTAGGTATTCGTATGATTATAAAATCATGAAAGCTGGCGGTTTACCACAAACATGTATAATTACGCTTAAATTCTCTTATTTTTCAATTTACGAGACCTCCAAGATTTAAACGATTTATAGAAACGAAAATAAAATCAATTAATTTTTAAGAAAAAATAAACTAAATACCTACTTATAAGATCACTCGCGCTTCTCCTTACCCGACTGCGCAAAGCAAAAAGAAGGGTAATGTGGTTGATGGTGGATAAAACGTTCAGGGGGTCTTGCCAAGTGTCACACGCTCCGTAGCGTTTCTCTTCGTTTCGTTTTTAAACCAATTGCGTCACTGGTAGATCACGTGATACGATAAGTCAGGTGGTCTACCAATGACCCGATTGGACTAGAGAAGAATAAACGAACAGGGCCCTTAGCCAAGATGCATTACGCTAACTAGCGTTTCTATTAGTTTCGTTTTTAAACCAATCGCGTCACTGGTAGATCACGTGAGTCACGTGACGTGAGTAACGAATGTAAACGCTAGTTAGCGTAATGCATCTTGGCTAAGAGCCCAGAAACGCCACAGAGCGTGTGGCACTTGGCTATAGGCTATTAGGTTTGCATTTCTCTCTTAATCGCTCTCATTCGTTTCCACGGTATTCTAACGGACTTTACCCAAACCCGATTAACCCGACAGACTTTGTAAGTTCCCTTGCACTGTACATATTTGATTTACCACGAGTAATTTACCACATAATTAGTAATGCAATATAGCATCATGATTAACCTTTTGCGTGGTTTCCAGGTCTGGTGCGCCCGCGCTGGAGTGCCCGTCGCTGGAGAAGGGCGACAGCTACACGCAGTCGGAGTTCCTGTCGCGGCTGGCACACGAGTGCCGCTACGACCGGCTGCTGCTGCCCACCTACCAGACCGGCGACGTGGTCTACGTGCATGCCAGCGCCTACGTCTACTTCATACAGCCTGCGGAAGCGCACGATTTGGTAAGGTCTTTCTAACGCTGATATATAGTTTCTGTCAACAATTTCATTTTTGAGACAAGCTTTTCTTGCCTGTTGTACTTTTTTTTGCACAGTCATCATCTGCTTATCAAGACAAATCAAACGAGCCCAAACTCATGTTATGCATTTAGTACTGAGTTCCTGTGGCTACCTTCCGGCTCCGTCATCAGATCAGCTCCATGGTACCATATTATTGCATGGTCACCGAAGTTACGTAGGTATACCAAATTTCAGCTCAATCGGACACCGAGAAGTGGATCAAATTTAACTTGTAAGATTCCATTACAGACAGACACGGAACAGGTGAAACTAAATAAAAGCTTGTAAAATTATGGTGTATACTACTAACATCCCAATTAAGTTAATAATTAGACAAAAACCAACCGTCCATCTACTTACTATTAAGCATGGAAATGTAAAAATACAATTCATAATATTTTCAGAATTTCAAATTGCACTTTCTTCTGCAACTACGATGGACTGACGCGCGGTTGGCCTACGCTCTCTACTCGCCGGAGCGCACCAAAATCATTGGTGAGAATGATTTGCGCCAACGCATTTGGGTGCCCCACCTGTACATGTCCAACGAGCAGTCTTCCAGCCTCATGGGCACCGACAGCAAGGACGTGCTCATCTCCATAGCGCCAGACGGAGAAGTGCTCTTTAGCCGACGCATGCAAGCCGTCCTCTACTGTTGGATGAATTTACAAAAATTTCCATTCGACGATCAAACATGTTCCATGAATCTTGAAAGTTGTAAGTGCTTACCAACGTCTTTATTCTGTAAAACCACTCGTGCTATTGTTAGTTATTTAGTTATCCTTATTTCATTACAGGGAAGTACAACGCGTCTAATTTACGTATTATGTGGGAGAGGGACGACCCGGTGCACCTGTCTTCCGAATTGCATCTCACAGAATATTCCTTGATAGATTACTGGACCAATGAATCCGTCGTGCGAGGAGATATTGTAAATATGCGGCTCGGGGGAGGTAGATGTAATGTCCTTATTTTTATTTGTTGTGCCGTTTTATAAATAGTGAATATTAGTTAGCTATAAGTTCACCAATTTATCTTTTGCTTTATTTTGCAGCTGGAAATTATAGTGCCCTCAAATTTACATTTAAACTCGGCCGAGAAGTGGGCTACTACCTGATGGACTACTTTATTCCCTCCATGATGATCGTGGCAATGTCTTGGGTCACGTTCTGGCTGCAGGCTGATGCGTCAGCACCCAGAATCACATTAGGTAAAAAAAAAAATAATGTTTAAACATTGTTTATTACTCGTATAGACTTACGATAAGCCATTTTTTTTTTTAGGTACAAGCACGATGTTGTCGTTCATCACGTTGGCATCGTCGCAAGCTAAAACACTTCCAAAAGTATCTTACATTAAAGCTAGCGAGATCTGGTTTCTGGGTTGCATCGGCTTCATTTTCTCAGCTCTAGTGGAGTTTGCGTTTGTCAACACCATTTGGCGAAGAAAGTAAGTTAAGAAAAGATTCATCTGTCTGGACCCTGAGACAATCACAATTGCTCAGTTTACTTACGGATTAAAGTTACCTACCTACTACTACAGTCAACAAATTTATTCTTGAGCTACTATATAGGTAGAACCCTGTCACAGAAAGATAATGATTAATTTGACCTAGGTAATTTATTTTACGTGGCTTGACGCTGTAACGCGGTGACGCGGTGGCCTGAGTAGGTACTCGACGGATTACCTACCTAAAGCGTGGACCGTAGTACAAAATTCCCCATCTGCTCGATCGCGTGGCGCCGGCGCCGCACCGCTGCTGTGTGTTTTTACCCGACTGCCGGAAGGAGGGTTATGTTTTTCGAGCGTATTTATTTGTGTCGCTCTGCAGCCTAAACGGCTTGACGGATTTTAACACTTTATAGAGATATTAACTGTCGAAGTGACATAAGGTATATAATATTTAAATATGGCATCCGCGAAAAAAATGGAGGAGGAATAAAAAAAGTTTCTTTTTATTATAGCAATATGGGTATCAAATGAAAGCTAATAAACAGCCCGTTCCAAATATATATACATTTATAACACTTTGATGATACCATTTTAATAAAACTAAAAAAGTATGAAATAAGAGTAAAATCAATTAATTTAAAAAATAAAAAACCCGACAGCTTTAAAAAATATTAACTGAAAAGCTAAAAAAACGTAAATTAAAGAATTTACCTTAAATGTTATTTCAGGCGGGGACAAGCAAGTTTTGTTGTATAAAATGTCCCCGCCTGCAGAGTCAGAGTGTGTGCGTCAGAGTGTCTGACGTAATTTTACGAGTAATATTCGTAAAATTAGGTTTAAGACTAACTCCCGCACTCGGAGACGTCAATTATTTTTCAAGTTTGATTAAACTTGCTGCGTCTTATTATATTGCTATAGCAAACAAAGTGACAGCAGTAACTTTAATTAACCTTAAAAGTTAATTGACGACTCTGAGTGCGGCTGTTAAATATTAAAGCTTCTCTCCATGTAACAGGAAAGTGGTGAGCCTGAAAAAGGTGAACAGCAAGTACATTCTGAAGAGCACGCTAACGCCGCGGCTGGCGCGGCGAGAGCTTCAGAAGGAGCTACAGGACAGCGCGCCGCAGCTCACCAAGTCGCGCTCCTGCTCCTCGCTGCAGCAGACCAGCGACTGCCCCGCCGGCCCGCCGTACAACAACTACCTCACAGTCCACGTCAGTATGCACACAACTACAACTCACTTTTTTCTAATGGCATTGAGAAGACCAATGAGCACACAGACCACACCATGGTAAGTGCGGGCTCTGAAGCCTATAGACATTTGCTATCTCAAGGCTGCAAGTGCGCTGTCAACCCTGCAATGAGGGTTGAGATGGAATACTTCTATGCTATGCTATTTAGGCAAGCCTCCTTGAAGGACACCAGTTAGTCAAGCTGGTCTAATTTGACTGTCATTCAGATGAGGGTGTTCGTTTACCCTATTCGAGGAGTTTAGAACCTACAAGGGTCTGCGCCGAGATGAAACGGCCTCACGACCAAATTGAGAATTTGAAGATATTGAGAATGCTATAGTCATTTTACCGGTTGGCTGAAGGTGCATCCACACTAAAGTTGCTTTTTGTGGAGCAACATTTTGCAACATGGTACGGAATAAAGAAAAATCATATTATTATGAGAAGGAAAATATGCCAAACCATTTGTAAGGCATATTGTCTCCCAAAACTATTAAAGTGCAGTTAAGTATAATAAGTATATACCTAGGTCGATTACAATTAAGAGCTGCCACGAACGGAACGAACGAATTATGTCACTTATGATTATGGACCTAAATGTTTTTAGAATTTTATACCGTATATATTTTACACATACATGAGTATCGTACCGTCATATGCATGAGTAATTTTTCACAGAAATGTAGCCTGCTTTAACAGCTACATAGTCTTACTCTAATGACGTGTGATAGAACACACCAATCATAGATTTCCGGTTAAAAAAGGCCGAGTAATGTTGTTCGTGTAACTACATCTTTACTGATCTATTAATTGATGAAGGATGTATGTTTTCAGAGTTTCCCGTCGGCGTTGAACCTGCCGACGATCACGACGCAGAGCTACGACGAGCTGGTGGGCGGCGCGCCGGCCGGCAGCGAGGGCTCCGACGAGCTGCCCAAGCACCACAACTGGACCACCATGACCCCGCAGGAGATCGCCACCTGGATCGACAAGCGCTCCAGACTCCTCTTTCCGCTACTTTTTCTGTTCTTCAATATCGTTTATTGGACATTCGTGTACTGCCTTTGAGATTTGTTTTTACATAGGATTAAGTCCATAGGATGAAGTCCATATTGTGTGGGTACTGAGACAGCGAGCAAGATGGCCAACCACGAATGTATCTGTACCAAAATGGACCATTTTGTATTCAATAGCTTTGGCTAGTGTCTGTTAACTTAGTAAAGAATGGCTGGCATTTTAGATTTCAAACGAATAATAGTGGTTTGTATAAAGTTTCAAAGTTAGATTGATACGAATCCAAATGCAATTAGGACTAACCATTCGCTCGCCAATCATTTGATACTCGCGTCGTCAAGTCAAAAACAGCATCGTTAACTCCGGGTTAAGGTCAACTAGGGTAATGCCCTTAACACATTGGGTATTTATTCAATTATTAAGCACTTGGCTGTTATTTTCAAATATTGCAGTTCGGTATGTTAAATGTAACAGAAGTAAGATCAGTATTTGGCAAATATTGCCGGTGAAGTGTCGGCCGGCAAATAAGAGAACACACCGCTGGATATCTGCTGAATCATTTTTTCTAATGCTACTCATTTGTTAAATTTCAAGTTGGTTTTGCTCGTGATTGAGCAGCCTACTCGTATATTAATGTTGTATGTACTGAACCACAATAATATCCACCGTCTTGCCCTGCAGTACGACCTTAAACAATGCCTAAGCATTTAATATGTACATATTTAAGTATATCGACTCCAAGCTCATGTAGGTTTGTAGTATTATAATACATACAAAAAATAAAACAAACTTTTATGACTTGTTATAATAATAATAATAATTTGCATTGTTTATATTTTTTACTTATTTGATATTCTTATGGAAGATACGTATATTTTATGCAAATGTCACGTCGTATATCGTAGTGGCCATATTATCCAAAGAATTCTTGTTCCTTTTCTTAAAATTCAGAACCTTGCCCAGTAGGTTGTATATGTATTTAAATGTTAAGATTAATTTATTGTTTATTTCTCAACGATTTATCGTAAAACTTAATCAGTTTAATGCTGAACAAGTGTGAACGGACACGAATGAAATCGAATCCAACATCCAATTAAATTTTAAGTGATCCAGAAATGTTTAACTAATTACGTAAGTAGGTATAAATATAAAGCTAGTAAAGTTAGGATAGGATACTATGTAAGTACGATGAAACATTGTTTCCATTGAGATTATGGCTTCCCAGTCAAGACTTAGGTATATACATAGTATTGTGATTTGTTGATAGTCATTTATAGAATAAAAATGCTGAGTCACTTATAAGACCAATAAATAATATTTATTATTTAAATAAACGCGTATAAAATCTCGTTTTTTTCTTCATTTTGTTTTTGATAAGATAACCTTATTTTTGGCAGTTCGCAAATCTACCGATGCTTTACAAGAAATTTGCAAAAAAAGTCTACTCCCATATTTGCTGTACTTGACTCTTCTTTCCGCTCAAACCCATCGGCATCGTTGTGCCCAATAACTTGTTTATTATTTCATATCCTATCCCTTCATATTATACTGGATGTTTTTTTATTCGTCTACAAAATTTTGGGGCTTAAATCAGTAAGTCATACTGACCAACTTTCACTATGGGACCAACCCCGCAATCGCGATAAAAAATTTGACCTTCCCATACAAAACATCGTCAGCTGACTAGCCAAAACGTATGGGATGGTCAATTTTTTTTTCGCGATTTCGGGGTTGGTCCCATAGTGAAAGTTGATCAGCATGACTTACTGATTTAACCCCCAAAATTTTGTAGACGAATAAAAAAACACCCAGTATTTAGAGGGGTTCCTCTAAAGGTTCTCCCGTCAAGCATTACATCGTAGCCAAAAGTGTATTTTTTTTTAGTTATGAAACTTAAATAATACTTAGCTATAATATGTCTCGTCACGAGATCCGAGATAATGTCTCGATAGACATAATATTATTATCTCTAAATATAGTTTGTAAACTGGAAATATCGTTAGGTACTGATTATATATTTTCGGTGAGTAGAAAAATATAGTAAACAACAGGAAGGTGGGAGAAAAGAGTTAACAACATTTATACATATAAACCACATTTAATTATTATCGGCAAGTAAGTAAGGACACAGACACATCTGAATTATATGTAGCTTATTTATTAACGCAAGAAAGGAAGGCATATATAGGTTGGAGATTAGTGTTTACCCCATAAGTCACTGACATCAGGGTCAACCGCATTCGAAACACACTTTGAAATTTATCTGGATTAGGAAGAAAAAATATTTAAGTTAGTTATTTGTTTAACTGACGCACTCAAACATTTGCCAACCAGCGGCGTGTTTGTGAGGTTAATCTTACCAAATATGTTTTATCAGTAGGGCTGCGTACAGGAGACGTTACGGAGCACTCTCCGCTACTTGACAACGCATTGCATATCACGACCACACAGGACTCTTTAGGTACTAATGCAAATCGCAAAATCGCCCGATACTTGCATAACACTGACATTAACTGAATGGACACGACAATCACCGATTTGATCCTAAGGCTGGCCACAGACGGAGGCCAAACGCTCATCGTTCCGGAATCAGGGCGGTGCGTCTCCTCGTGGGGCCACCATCACCAAGCTGTCGTCGCTGGAATACCGCTTCATTGTCATAGCACTCGCTTGGCTGCAACAGCAAAAATATTACTGCGAATGGAATAATTGTTACTTACAAATGGTGGAATACTCGTAGATAAGCTACTCTGTTTAAGTCCGCTCCGCAGGACAGAAAATAAAACATGCATGTTAGGACACAATTAATATTGCGCGCGTCAAAGCGCTTACGAAGTTGACAAAGAGTCTATAATTGTTTATTCCGCGCGCCATATTAATTGTGTCCTCCTATAGGATAGGTATACCTACAGCATAAAATTAATTTTCACCTTAAAAGCTCGGAAAACCCTTTTTTATTCTTTAAAAACAGACAGCAAAACTGCATTTTATCCACAAGAGTGCAAAGGATATTTGAAATCCGAACGTGTTATTAGTTACTTATTTAAACATTAAACACAACATGTAAAGGCCAGTCCAAACAGGACAAGGAGACCAGCAGAAACAACAGAAGTGTACACACAAGTACTAAGTAGTATTCTTTTAAGGTCTGGGAGCGTGGCGTGGGTCGCGGTTTTACCGAAGCGTTTGAGTTTTCAGACCACGCCTGCTCCGGACGGAGTCGAGCAGGAAAACGGAGAGCTATACTGACCTGTAGCGTGTCCGGGGACGCGGTGTGGGCGCCAGGCGCGGCAGGCGCGGGTCGGGCGCCGCCACCGACCCGGAGCTGGACCCGCTCGAGCTCTCCGACCACGCCAGCTCCGACATGCTGCCCACACAGGAAAAAACATTGTGAACTCGTCTCTAACTGTCTACAGACTCTTAACAAAACTTGTAGATTGTGTAGATTAGATTATAACTTGTGTATATATATGTATAAGCGAGCAAGTTAAGATAACACTAAAACTAGCTTAGCTTTATATATGTATAATAAAATTATCACAGAAGTGAGTGTGTTCGTAATAGTAACGAAAACCGTAACAAAAAAAATTGCTCTATATAATATATAGAGCGAATTTTTTAATTTATATTATAACTTATATTTATATATATAACTTAAATTCCCGTGATTCATTAACAGAACTTTTTAAACAAATTAATATTTTAACAGTAGCGTCCCAACATAATATATTTATGAAAATATTACGTATGTTATTAAGAACCTAGACTCTTTCATTAAGAATTCTGATATACATAATTTAAATACTAGGAATAAAAATAAAATTGCCATAAGAAAATTTCGTGTCCGTAAAGTATATAAATCATTTGTAGGTCAATGCATTCATTTTTATAATAAATTACCCGACGTAGTTTGAGAGTTACCCCTTCCAGCACTTAAAAATGACTTGAAAAAGTCGTTGATGTCTAACGTACTATAGGGTCGAGGACTATCTAATGGACGAAAATGCTTGGCCCAAACCAGAAAATTAACTACATAATAGCTTACTACCTCATAAATAACTCATAAAAATCATGTAAACGCTGTATCTTGTCTAGGGGACACGGTTTATGTAGGAAAACGAATATCGAAAGTCTTTTATGTGGTTACACGTATAATAGTTTAGATATATATATGTATTTTTTTTTCTCTCATAATAATTCTGACATGTTTTCCTGCAGAACTACGCAGATATTTTATATTATTTTTACAGTTTTTTTTATATAATGCTAGAATAAGTATCAATGTCATAAGTTAACTATGTTTAAAAAACCGGGCAAGTGCGGGTCGGACTCGCGCACTGAGGGTTCCGTACACATTTGGCTGATTTTTAGTGTTTGTTGTTGTTGTTGTTTTATAAGGTTTGTTCTATAATCATACCAAATTTTACGCTTGTATGTTTTACCGTTTTTACGATACAACAATAATAAAAATACGTTGAAAAAAAAACGTTTCTTGTATTATTTTTTTATTTGTTAGTAAATCCGCCGTAATAACACGTATTCTGAAAAAACATCAACCCACTATCTATTACGGTTCAAAAGATACAGCTCTTTATAGTTAGGACAGACAGACAGGCGGACCGTCGGACAGCGTAAGCATATTAATAGGGTCCCGTTGGGTGCCCTTCGGGTACGGAACCCTAAAAACTGGCAAAGTGCGAGTCTGACTCGCACACGAAGGGTTCCGTACCATCGTACATGATTTAATACTATGTACTTTTTATGAATTGTTGTCATGTGGCAACAGAGATACACACTCTGTAAAAAGTTCAACAGTCTATCTATTACGGTTCATGAGATACAGCCCGCGGAGTGACAAAATTTAATAAAATCACGCTTTTTGTATGGAAGCCCCCTTTTATTTTAAAATGTTATTTTACTTTTAATTATTTCCTGCTATAACGGCAATTAAAATAAACACTTAGTGAAAATTTCAGCTGTCTACCTGTTACGGTTCATGAGATACAGCCGGATTTAACAATAAAATCACGTTTCATGTATGGGGCCCCTCTTTAATTTTTTATTTTATTTTATTTTTATTATTTGTTGCTACAGCGGCAATAGACATACACATTCCGTGAAAATTTCAGCTGTCTACCTATTTCGGTTCATGAGATACAGCCCGGCGACAGACAGACGGACGGACAGCGGAGGCTTAGTAATAGGGTCCCGTTTCGGGTACGGAACCCTAAAAATGACTAACTGTTGAGTTTCTTGCGGCGCTTCTTCTTAGCAGTGGTCTCGTCTTGGGAAACGCTGGTAGTTTTTAACGTGTAAAAGTGCCCGTGCGGTCTACTTACTTAATGAATAAATATCTTTTATGTTTAGTATGTCTGTACAGTAAAGATATTTCCAAAATAACCTTACGACACGATGTTTAAAGTGTCTCTAGGTGTATCTAAGCGTTCGTACAGTAGGTAAATATATTTCCGAATACCCTTAGGTACCTACGATAAGATGTTTAGGTGTCTCTAGGTGTATGTAAGCGCTACCGGACGAGCTGGGCCCTATTTAATAAACATTACAATGCGACAATTTTGTATAAAACTGACATATTGAAATATGTCCGTTTTTTACAAAATTATCGCATTGTAATGTTTATTAAATAGGGCCCTGGAGATATTATTAAAAATGCAGTACCTACAATCTTATTTAAAAACTGACTGACTGATCCTGCGATGAACTTCATGTGCTGTAAAAACAATGTTTACTACAATACTATTCAACTCGTTTGGCCTTCCTCGTCAACTGGTACGGTCAACAACATGAGCAAATCACTTTTGTTACTTGACGCTAAAGCATAGTTTTCCACTTGCCATACGAAATTGTGAAACGAACAAAACCGATAGTTGTCTGCCATTGTACCTTTGTACCTTAAGGTACAAAGCAGGTACAGTACGACACACTTGATATGGCTTACCGATGTACCAGCGCAGTAGACAAAGTTTTGAAGCGCAGGAAATGTATTTAACCAATCAGTATGTTGTCACAATTTTCGGGGTTAAATACTGACCAACTTTCACTATGGGACGAACCCCGAAATCACGAAAAAATAAATCGACCCTCTCATACATTTTGACTACTGACGATGTTTTGTATGGGAGGGTCGATTTTATAAATCTCAGTTACATTGGAACAATGGCCGATGATTCCAAAAAGCTTTTTGAGCAGCGAACTCAACTGCTCACTACAATGTAGAGCCAAATTTCGTTGTTACAACAACAAATAAATGATAAATGGAAAATGCCAGCAAAGTCACGGTTCCTTGGCCGCAACCACTTGAAGTTGAAAAGGGAGGCCCTTATGAAAATTTGGAATTTTTCAAAAATGGTTGGCAGAATTATAGCTTGGCGTCGGGCGTCGGTCGACAAATGGTCGACGAAAAAGGCAGGGTTTTTAATAAGCGTCATTGGGACTGCCGCCATGAAAAAATATATGGAGTTTATTGGATTGGTAGAGAAAGAAAAAAAGGAATTTATAATGAATGAAACGAGTATAATTAATTCGAGGTAATTATTCAACGCAAAAAATCAAGAGAACAAATCGGAATTTCTGCTGGCTGTAAGAAAATTAATAAAACGATGTCAATATAATAATAATATTCCGTAAACCTGACCTTCGGTATCCAATTTTCCCTGCCTACTCGTCGAATGTTTTCTACTATCAAGTTTTTTCCAACAAATCTGAAAATATCGCCATATATTCACAACACTGTCAAACTAATAAAGCTACTTACTAAATTAAGAAGTCACCCTGACACAAAATTAACTATCCGTATATCGACTTTTTAATTTTGTAGTACAGGAGGTTCGTGTGGGGGTCCATTGGCGGGCTCATCGCGGTCCATTCTTTGACGTCTTAAAACCTTTTGGCAATGACAGTTAAAGAAGAAAAAACAGCCTACTTTTTGTTTCACTTCCTCCTATGGAATACGTAATCTAAAAAGTAGAGAAAGATAGCTGGTGCAAAGTTCATCTTATAGTGCGGTTTCTATGCAAATACTTATTCTGTGTGAAGTGTTTGCTCTCACCTGGTGGAAATTGGAGGCAACCGGTTTCGCGCGTATGAATCGTTGCTCTCGGTGTAGGTAGAGGCGTGGATCTCCTGCTGGTACAGCTCGTACAGCTGGCCCAGCTCCGGCGCCACCGATACACCCATCTCTGCGACGAAAATCAGATTGTAGGGAACCGTGAACCTGCTTGGCATACACATTAAAGCTCTTAGGTAGGTACCTTTATCAATTTGATACAAATCGAAGATAACAGTAAATTAAACTTAAAAAATATATGTTACATCTGTTACTTATTAGGTAAGTATTGGTTAGGCTAACCGCCTGTTTCACGATTGTGAACCAGCAGTGGCGGTTGACAGTTATGCTTTACTTGACGATTGTCAAGTAAAGCATATCTGTCAAATAAATTTAGACCTTTCCCATTCTTATACTTGAAAATAGACAAGGAGAGGGCTATCTTTAACTGACAGATGGATGAATTTACTTGTCGATTGTGAAACAGGCCCTAATTGTTATATGTTACTTACTTACTGAATAAATAATTATTTTACTGAATAAATAATTAATTTCCTATGATACAGGTGGTAATAAATTCATCACCCAACGAATGTTGAATTAAACCCAGGATTAAACTAAATCCTCTCTCTGACCCATAATACGTTTAGTTGCAATTGTTGCTTCGGCGAGGCTCGTGATAATATCGTCGGAGCAGCGGGGCTGCGCGTCGCGGCGCTGCAGCGCCAGGTCGCGGCGCCGCAGCTCGTGGCGCGTGTACCTTCGAGTGCGCGGCGCTGGCGCGTGATGATCTCGTCAGAGAGGCGGCGCTGGGCGTCGCGGCGCTGCAGCGCCAGGTCGCGGCGCCGCAGCTCGTGGCGCGTGTACCTTCGAGTGCGCGGCGCTGGCGCGTGATGATCTCGTCAGAGAGGCGGCGCTGGGCGTCGCGGCGCTGCAGCGCCAGGTCGCGGCGCCGCAGCTCGTGGCGCGTGTACCTTCGAGTGCGCGGCGCTGGCGCGTGATGATCTCGTCAGAGAGGCGGCGCTGGGCGTCGCGGCGCTGCAGCGCCAGGTCGCGGCGCCGCAGCTCGTGAGCGCGCGCGGCGCGCTCGCCCTGCAGCGCCAGCTTGTCGGCCTCGAGCTCGTGCACGCGGCACACCAGCGCCAGCACCTCGCGCTCCGGGCCGCTGCTGATGCGCGCGGGCAGCTCCTAAAGAACCTCATGTCGAATATCGGTATGGTATTTTTAATCCACGACGGCGCACCCCCTGTACAACGTCAATTTGAGTGACAGGGCGCGCCGGGCGTGAACTGAAAATACTATACCTACGTCATTTTACATTCATTGACGAAACCGTGCAACGTCAATTTGAGCACAATAGTGGAAACATAAATCGAGTAAAGTCAATATATGTCCAGCAGTGGACGTCTTTCGGCTGAAATTATGATGATGATGATGATGAAGTCAATCTAAGTTCAAAATCGCTATGACAGAATAGAATAGGTTTTTTTTAATCATAGAAGTATGTCATTGTTAAATCTTAGTTGACTGTTTTAATCAGTAGGTATACAATATTCAATCAATCGTTTATTAATGCATAATTGAAAGACATCAGAATCGCATGCCAAAAGGATAATAAAAAGTTGCTAGCCCCCGAGAACTGTCAAAATGTGTGGAATTGACATAAGCGCCCACCCGGCAGCTTACGTCAATTCTATACATTATCTTTGAGTTTAGTCGTTAACGTTCGCGGAATGCATTTTGTCTAGGTCCGCGACTCCTGCTCGCACTCTACGCGCGCCAGCTCGGCGCACACCTGCTCCACAGCCAGCTCGGCCTCAACGACGTGCCGCCCCGGCTGGCACAGTACCCCTGACGAAGTGCGTACCTGTTCCAGCTGCGCACCGCGCAGGCGCACCTGCTCCAGCTGACGCTCGACGCGAGCACGTTCGGCGCGCGCCTCCTCCTGCTCGCGCTCCACGCCCGCCAGCTCGGCCCACGCCTGCTCCACCGCCACCTCGGCCTCGGCGCGCTCGCTGCCCGCGCCCGTCGACGACCCTGTGCCGCCCCTGCTAACACACGCAAAAGTCAACTTACAATGCAAAGTTGGTAGAGATAATTTAATTACACAATTTTAATTTTGTTACACATTTTTTCTCCATCCGTCTCCATCCGTAAATATTGTAGAAAATATATAAAGGTAGCTAGATCCAGATGTGAACTCCTATTATATCCACAGCTCGTCACATACCTATAGCTTTGATGCGTGCTCAGCCGCGAGCTGGGCATGTTGATCGGCTTGTAGAGGCGGTTGAACCGCGCCTCCCAGTGCGAGATGGCAGCGTGCTGGCGCTCGGCGTCCAGCGCCAGCCCCAGTAGGTGGCTGTCCAGCTCCATGAGCCGCCGCCGCAGCCGCATCTGCTGCTTGAACGTCGACACGATGGCCTCGCGCAGAGACTTCAAGTGCGCCGCGCTTTCTTCCGTCTCTTCTAGGGACACTTCTGCGGCTATCTGCTGCTGCTCTTCTTTTGTTCTGCTGACGAAATAATCGTTAAGGTTTTATTGTCTATTAGAGCTCTTGATGTTTTTTAAGTACCCTGTGTCACAATACGCCCGATAACTTTACTTATTTATAGATTCATTTATGCAATTTCGGGAGCTTACATTGAGCGGTCATCTTTCATTTTCAGTTTTAGCCTTGCGATCTCATCACGCAGGTCGTTTATGACAGAACGATACTGCGACAGATGCATGGGCGTCGCCACCAGTTCCCTCTCCACCTTAAAAGATAAAATTATCCATTTAGTCCCTACACAAAAATATTCTAACAGTTCCTGCCTCATCCTCATTTTTTATTTAACTTCACATATTATAAATGCGAGTGCCACTAACATTGACGTTTTATTACAAAATGCAGAACTTGCACGATCTACGTGGGCCTGCATCAACTTCAATCAAATGTATGTCGGATGAAGCCTGGGCCACACCGGATGAGTTGCGTAGACGTGCACGTGCGCGTTCGCATTCCACTGCGTTGTATAGCTGCGTCCTCATGTGAGGATTCATACTACACAACGCAGTAGAACGCGAACGCGCACGTGCACGTCTACGCAACGCATCTGGTGTGGCCCGGGCATGATACTTACCCTGTTGGTGATGGAGGCGGCGCGCTGCGCGTAGTGCAGCGTGGAGCGGGAGGTCTCGCGCGCGGCGGCGCCCGGCGCCACGTGCGCCACCATGGCGGTGCGGCAGCGCCCGCCCAGCACCTCGCGCAGCAGCCGCGTCAGCTTCGAGTCGCGGTAGTTCACGTATCTGCGGAGTACAAACAAAATCCTGACAGAAGTAGTTAATCAAATATTGCTGATAAATGTTCAGTTTTATTTAATTATAATAATCCTATTTTTTTTTAATTTATTGTTTTTTCTCTTGCTTCGCGGGTTTTTTATTGGATGGAGTTTCGTCATGCCCTGTATGTTAAAATCGTTTTCGTTTGAATTTCTTTTGCACAGAAAAGTTAAGTGGCACCGGTAGAAATATTTTAGTTCCGATTCTACACATTTAAAAAAGCGCATTAGTGTTGTACCTGGCTCCACCGGATAAAGCCATGATGCAGTTAGCGAGCGCGAGCAGCGAGCGGTTTATGTGCGCGCCCTCGAGACGGCGCGCGCGCAGCCCGGCGCGCTCAGAGCCCGCCAGGTCGATGAGGAACAGCCGCCCGCGCTGCACGCCGCCCGCCACCGCGCAGCTTACTGTCACGCTGCACACACACCAACATATATTTACATCTAAGGCTACGACCTAGTAGGAGGTTCAAAGCGAATGCGATTGCGAAGCGATCCGATGCGGTGACACGCGAATTCAATGCGATGCGATGCGACGCGGAGGCTTTGTCCTACGTGCGCGCAAATCGCCCCGCACCACCCCGTATCACGCTCGCGACGAAGAGCCGTGTTATGAAGAAAGCACAATCCGCCATGTTTATTTTTCGGGAAATCAGCTTCATTGAACATAGTTAATAACAGTTTTTAATGTTTCTCATTTACACGCAAAATGTATTAAAAAAGGGGGGTCTTGACTATATCCCTTTCCTCCATGTAGATTAAGCCTGGCAAAATGGGGTTTGAAAAAAAAATTGGGAAACCCAACATAATCCAATTTTTACTCAAAAGCTGCTGTTATATATACTCATACTCCATCCTCACCACGTCAAACACTTTTTGCCAAATTATAGCAAAATTAGGTAACTATTGATTGTATCATCTTAATACCCATCGTCACTCTCACGAGAATAGGTATATGTAATCTAACATAACAATATAGTTTTCCGAAAATGTAGAAAACGTTTACCTGAGTAAGGCGTGTCCTCGGGAAGAATGATCGTTGGCGTGGGTAGGCTCGGCGGTGCGCGCGCGGTCGCCGCGCGCGAGCAGGTCGGCGACGCGCGCCGCGCTGCCCGCGCGCACCTCGCTCAGCCCCGCCACCACGGGCGCGCCGGCGCCGCCCTCGTCGCGCAACTCCAGCGGACCCGCCGCGGGGTTCAACAGGTCTCGGATATTCTCGTTGTAGATCTCGATATACGACATCTTCACCTGCAATATTACACACACGCACTGAAAAAATTGGTTGCTTAAAACAAGATTGTGATTGTTGTGAATAAAGTAAAATCTTCGTCGAAGACCTAGGCAATCGGTCCAACAGCCACACGAACAACTTTAACTTCATAGAATAACCTCTTTATTTTATTTCGTTTCGTTAGTATTCTAAGACCAAGGCAAGGATAGCAACAGCCAAAGTACACAATAAAGCTTCATGAAATAAACTTATAACTTTTATTTCGTCGCATTTATTATTATTATTATTTTTATCATGTTGCTGTTTCATTTCCTCGCAATCGAAGTGAAAAGTAGAGTGTACAACTCGTCCATAAAACCCATTTAACACTCGACTTTATATCCATCCTCGCTCGCAAGCTCGCTTGGATAAACGTCTCGCGTAAAATGGTGCGCTTTATGCACTTGTTATACAATCTACAATAGCCAAATAGGTGCAGCCGTTCTGAAGTTATGCGCTAACATACATTTCTTCAATTCATTTTTATTTATGTAGATATGAAGCTACTTTTACTCATCATAATGCATGTGGTGTGGTGCAACTGATGGTAATGTACCGGCGGAACTCCTCAATTATTAACGGCATCTTGGACAGCGACAGTGAATCACTACACAATAATATTAGGTACTAGCGACCCACCCTCGCTTCGCTTCGGTTAAAGTTCCCCCTCCCATTTCCCCCCTTAAAAATGAAATATTCGAAAAAATATATTAGCTGTATTGGCCAAGCCGTTCTCAAGTTATGGCGAGACCAAAGGAAATAGGGACTCAGTTTTATATATCTATATAGATATTAGTAAAAAGCGAAAAAAACACATTTTTTAACAAAAAATAAAACCGTCAGAGCGAGGTCAGCCACTTTTCAATAAAACACTACTTACTCGTAAATAACTGAAATATTCATTTGAAAAGAGAAGGTCATTAGCGATAGTTTCCAGTCATTAATTAGCTGGCAAACATCGCTTTGTACGTATGTGCCAGCAATTCACCCCCTCATATTGATTGTACTTTAGCGTAAAGCAAATATCCATTTAGGGCACGTTACGGATTCTATGAATATTGAATGTTTCTGGGTTCTGTGGGTACCTACCTAACTAAATATCCATTATGGAGTGAGTCATGCGTGGGAGTCCTCATGCTAATCTCAAATAAGCATTTATCCTACTTATTAAACGAGAAACAGTACTCACGTTCTCGAAACGCCTCTAACGATTTCGATGATATTTGCATTTTTGAGGTTTACGGGGGCGAAATATCTATCTAGCTAGCTTGGTCTCATATCGATCTGGAAAAATTCGTTTTCTCCGTATTTTCGCGCAGAAAGATTTACCCGCGCAACACGGTTCGTAATTTCGATGCCGCCGCCGCCGTCTGATTAGACTAAAGGTTAGAGCGATGGCCTACTACGCCAAGACTACAGGTTCGAACCCCAGCTATTGATAGTTTTTTTTTTCTTTTTGTTCTTTTTATGGGTAGGTAAATCTTCTGTTATTGTTTTTTTTTGTTTTTGTATAGATATCGATGAAAATTCGGTTTCGACCCGACCGACGACGCTCGGTCTCCCAGGTACATACTATGTTTTTATATGAATAACTTTTAGCCGTTTAAGCCAAAATGCCCTCGTGTTAAAAGATTACGTTCTGCTATGTTATTCTGTCAACGTTATGTCATTCGGTTCGACTCAGTCGATGAATAGCCGGCGAATTTACGTCGTCCGTCAAGGTGGGTAAATGACATTCAACTGCCTGCACATTCATTTAGTCGCTGGTTTGACAGCTGGTCGTCTGTGAAACCAGCGACTAAATGAATGTGCAGGCAGTTGAATGTCATTTACCCACCTTGACGGACGACGTAATTCGCCGGCTATTCATCGACTGAGTCGAACAGAATGACATAACGTTAACAGAATAACATAGCTGATTTGTAAGTGAATTTGCGGGTTTTTCTGGAAATTTCTTTAATAGTTTCATGTCATTAGCCTGTGAGTGGCGAGAGTTATAGCAGGCCGGGCCGTGTTGCCGGGGCCCGGGGCGGTGGTGCAGCGCGTTTATCAGATGGCCCGCGAGGTCGCTCTATCGCCCGCAGAGTGCCTCCCCGTCTTATCACCGCACGCTGTTGCCTCCACTATCTCTCACTATCTTGTTAATATACCCATTAATTAAAAATGTGCGTCAATAGCGTATTGTGTGATATCGGGTTAATATGGTTTATAATAACTTCTTATTATCTAGGAAGTAGGTTTAGAGGTTAGAAATTGAATAACGTGTTCTAACTTTTTACGGTACCTGCTTAAATATTTAAACGGGTCAAGAACCTGTATAACTTCCGATTCAAGACTTGAATATCGTATCCATACGTCCCATTCGACGGAAATGTATATTAGGGGAGGCTGAGGACACTTGATTCTTATGGGACACACGGTAAACGGCATTTACAAAGATTCTATAAATATTCTATTATTTTTAAATGGCTAGTCTATGATACCAGTTTTTCACGTGAAACGTTTTAAAGTGAAATCTACTGCCAAACTTGGCAGCTTGTGAAATGGCGGACGGTTTGGTGTTTCGTGCGAGGGAAGAATATTTTTTGTGAGGGTTAATTTTGATTATATAGTGGTTAAAAACAGATGTTTAAAGTCGATCCAATCTTCTACACAAGTATCTAGCTTTCAGTTCTACAAAGAAAACGCTTGGTTGTCAGTAGTTTTTTGTAAATAAAAAATCCAACTTAAACCTGGTCGTGAGACACTTGTTCCTTTTCCCTATGTGAGATTGATTACAAGGCTCAGTCACAAAGTCAAATAACTCCCATTTGGTGTTGTTAAAGAAAAGGAAATCTCATCAAAAACATAAATGTGAAATGAGAGCCAAGTTCAATATTAAGAATATGCGTTCGTCGGCCAAAGAATTGAGATCTATATGGGTGCCAAGTTCTGTGTAGAAAATCGTGAAATGTTAGTAACGAGAACATGCAACATTCTAAACAGAATGTATACAATTTTTTTTTGTTTATTGATACTACCAAACAACAACACTTAACACTTAACTTACTTACCTTTACCTTTTACTTAACTTTGTTATTACTTTATTCTAATTATCAATATTTTTTAGTTTTCAGATTTTTTCCTTTAAATATACAGGGTGGAAAGTTCGAATGCCACATGGAAGACAACTCCCTTAAATATTGATAATAGCACATTATGTGTAAAGGAGGCATTCCTTTATTTCTAAAAACTAGGTATAAACTCTGCATTTATGGATTTTTGAAAAATCGTCTGTCTCAACCGGGAATCGAACCGGTCAAATGCGGTAAAACATGCCGTATTTTATGATGCAGATCGAAAGGTTACCGATATGGTTCATTTAGCACTAAATAACAAACACAATCAAAATAACGGAAGGCCATGAATACTAGCGATTACCATTTAACTTTGATTTCACCCGTCGCGGGAAATGTACCGCAGCTGCCTTAAATATTGGAAATAGTAAATTTTACGCAATGGAGACTTACTTTTATTTTAGAAAATAATACATCAATATGAAAGACCCTTTCGATCTGCATCATAAAATACGGCATGTTATTTTACCGCATTTGACTGATTCGATTCCCGGTTGAGACATACTATTTTTCAAAAATCTATAAATGCAGAGTTTATAGTTTTTAAAAATAAAGGAAAGTCTCCTTTACACAGAATGAGCTATTTCCAATATATAAGGTAGTTGCCTTCCATGTGGCATTCGTACTTTCCACCCTGTATACCTACCTACCTAGTACACATAGCGAAATCAAAATTAAAATTAAAATATTTTTTACTTAACACATCACGAATAAGTAGTGAAACCTTTTATTAAAGATATAAAAACTTCAAAATGAAAATTTGAAGGTTTAAGCTAACCCAAAAATAAGTTAAAACTATGTTGATGCTAAACTCTTCTCTTATTCTGTAGGTACCCTTCTTAATATCAAAACAACACCCGTTTGTTTTGTACCTAATAATTGCAAATCTGCCAAAAGTTTTACATGAATCTCAAATTTTACGGCCGCACTCAAGAGACGTCAATTAACTTTAAGTTTGATTAAAGTTGCTGCTGTCGCTTTCTTTGCTATAGCTTTAGAATAACTGCCGCACTCAGAGACGTCAATTAAGTTTTAAGTTTCATTAAAGTAGCTGCTGTCACATTCTTTGCTATAGCAATAGAATAAAACGCAGCAACTTTAATGAAACTTAAACATTAATTGACATCTCTGAGTGCGGCCGTAAGACGCAGCAACTTAAATGAAACTTGAAAATTAATTTAATTGACGTCTCTGAGTACGTCCGCGGCAGTTTTAATTTAAAAGCGAAGCTTAGTTTTTATTGACGTGGGTCTACTTAGCTCGAAATTGTTATTTTTGTGTACAAGCAAGGCACACCCTTGTTACGTTGAGGTGGATGAACGCATTTCTTTGACAAGCTTTATTGATGGCTATCCCTATGTCAATCACACGGAGTGGCGGCACCGGCGTGCGTGGTGCTGTCGGCCGTGACCTTGCGAGGCGGCGGCTCCACTGTAATAGCCGTGGAGGCGCCCACCCCTGCCGAAACCACAGACACCCTCTGAGAGTTTGTAGCTACCCCGCTGATACAAATATGAAGGCACCACGGTTCACTCGTATATCGACTATTGTTTCATTAGGTACATTCGTGACTGGGTACCTACCACAAAAATTTAACTCCTACGGATTCAATTCCAAGAATTTTAATTTCACTGACTGATTTCGTTAAAAAGTAGGTAGGTACAAATTAAGTTTTCATTACGTATCATAAAAGGATAGGATTTCCGAAAAAATAGTAATGTTTCCCAAACATTTGTTCGCTTTTTAGTGTTTGTTTAATTATTATGTGATTAACGGCCGCACTCAGAGACGTCAATTAACTTTTAAATTTCATTAAAGTTGCTGCTGTCACTTTCTTTGCTATAGCAATAGTACGTAGGTATAACTGCCGCACTCAGAGACGTCGATTAATTATTAAGTTTCATTAAAGTTGCTGCGTCTTATTCTATTGCTATAGCAAAGAAAATGAGAGCAGCTACTTTAATGAAACTTAAAACTTAATTGACGTCTCTGAGTGCGGCAGTAAGACGCAGCAACTTTAATGAAACTTAGAAATTAATTGACGTCTCTGAGTGCGGCAGTATGTATTACATACAGCACATATACACTATATTAATGCCTTAATGCTTATTGCCAATTCTTTATCCTCTTGACAAAATGGGGCTATTCAATATGCAGTGACATTAATCGTTGAGGAGTTCTCCTGGTACTTGGCGAAACTTCCATTTCACCACATTCATTATTATTAGTAAAAATAGCGTGTTGTGAAATACTTATTATTAAGGAGTTCCGATACTTCTGATGGTTATCTCTAGACTTCATCATTAATTTCACTTTATCAAATGGTGCTTTTGGAATGTAAATGTTCTTGCAAAAGTTTGAATATCGCTGTAAGGGACACCTTGAATTTTTTAAGGGTTTCATCAATTTCTCTGAGATTCCATTATCGGATCCCCAAAGATTTTCCAAAAACGCCAAAACTCGTACCTATTTTACATTTACTAGTCTAGAAACCAATTTTCAAACTTCAAAAATAACCAAACTCTCTTACAAATTGCCACCCCCAATTTCACCCCCTTCTAAAATTTTCCAAAATTTGTATAGCCTAGATTTTATTCTGAATTAATTTAAATAGATTTGTGAAAAATTCATCAATACCTGTTCAGTAGTTTTTATGTGATGAGCGGTCAAACAAACAAACTAACAAATGAACAAAAATTTTAAAAATTGTTTTATTATGTTCAGTTATTTATTATAAGTTACCCTGGTCGGTTTTTTAAATCTTTAATGCAAGTACAGAGTTTTTGATTTTAACGATTGTATTATAGTGTGTCCGGGCATCGGTGTCGGAGCCTTTAATGTCATGAAAGGCGATCAATTTCATCGACAAATCACCCCTCTTAACCCCTCTTAAGAGATATTTTTTTGTCAACAAAGTACGGGTTTATGTAGTAAATTACTATTCGCGCCCGTACTTTGTTGGCAAAGAAATATCACTTAAGAGGGGTTAAGAGGGGTGATTTGTCGATGAAATTGATCGCCCTTCATGACATTACAGGCTCCGACACCGATGCCCGGACACACTGTATATTATGTATAGAATAGGTTGACACTTCAGGAGTGCCAAATCTTATTAAGTAATTACGTTACAAACACCTTGTAGTTTAGTCGGGGGTTATTTATTTTGAGAGGGGGCGGTATATCGCATGTCAGTGGAAGCTCATTAAATTCCGTCTTAGCGTTTGTGATCACGTATGTACTACGAGTAATAAAACCTTGGGTATATAGTACCTGCCTAGACTATCACACTATCCCACTAATATTGTAAATTTGAAAGTTTGTGTAGATGTTTGGCTGTTATAAAGCAGTATATATAGATATCTAAGTAAAGAAAAACTGTTACATTTTTGAATCTGCGAGTTCTGCGACACTTAGACTTCAATTTCAGTATACGTTTCATGCTGTAAATACTGAAAAATTCACAGACAGACGCTTTTTATCTTTATTAAAAACATACGGGTGCCAAGGCCAAGTGTCAATAATCACTATTAAGTAGTATTTATGGCAAGTTGCGATCTGTGTAGTCTTTGATATTAGCGGAATCATCGATAGTCTCGATGGCGCTATAAATCGAAATTGATTGATTGATTGAATCCGTATCTGCCAGGGTACCACTGAGCAACCACTCTTTAGTATTTACTAATCCATCGGCTTTATAAAGAATGCATCCATTTTATATTTACGAACCGCCGTATTGGTAGCCGTAACGTAACCTAGAAATTGTATAGTAGGATGCTTCCGGCGGGCCAAGGTCCGTCGTAACATTTATTACCATAAACCTCGCTTACTTTCGTAACGATTTATAATGTTTTTCAGTGTTTATTACCACTTGTAATTAACGGCGATACGCTTCTAAATGTAGGTGAACATGCTACGCTAAAGCTGAATGACTGCACAATTTAACTATAGTCTAATTTCGCATCGCAGCTCGTCGTGCAGTCAGCATCAAATAGATAGGAGCAGCGAAAGTGGCCAAATATATCGCAACACACCTTTATTACTATAGGAATAAGAACGTGTAGCAATATATTTGGCCATTTTGACTGCTCCTATCTATTTGATGCTGACTGTACCAAGTTCAACTCAACTAAACGCGCAGCGACATATCTGCTACGTTCTTCCACCGTACTTTAGCACGCGATCTCTAAATTAAAGTTCTTGTTATTTCTTTTTTAACTGACTTCAAAAAAGGAGGAGGTTCTCAATTCGATTGTATGTTTTTTTTGTATGTTTGTTACGCGATTACGCCTTCAATTGTGGACCGATATTGAAAATTCTTTTTTGTTTGAATATACCCTTTCAAACAAAAAAGAATTTTCGAGGTGGTCCCATTGTCACCAAGTCAGAATCTGATGAAGGGATCCATGAGGAATCGAGGAAATTCCTCAAAAGTTTACTTACAGCGATTTTGCACGCATACAGCGTTTTTGGTATTACCTGCAAGACCTTAAGAAATCGCATTCCAAAAGCACCTCTTGGTGAAGAGGAACTGATGATGAAGACCAGAGATGACCACAGGAACTCCTTAGTCGTATAAGTGATTGACGTCAGCAATTCTTTATTAAGAAAATGAAGCTGAAAGCTGAAGCTTTTATACTCATTATAATGCATGTGGTGAAGTGCAACTGATGGTGAAGTACCGGGAGAACTCCTCAATGATTAACGGCCCTGCTCCTTGGACAGCGACATTTTGTTAAGAGTGATGAGAAATTGGTATTAGGCTATTGTTTCTTAGTGTGATGTTTATGTGCTTTAGTTTATCACATAACAATATTAGGTGCATCACTAAAAAGCGAAAAGAAATGTTTTAACAAAAACATAAAACCGTCTTCAAAAACCCACTAAAAAGGGTTAAATAAAGACCGGCCTCCTAGGAGTCCTAGGAATTGCCCATTTAGTGCCTAATAGGTACATGATATATATCGAAGTCGGTGGCAAGAATCATGGTGTCATTGCTATTGTGTATGTATACCTAGTTGACACTTTCAAAGACAGATTTACTCATTAGAACTGAGAACAGCGCCTGCGCAGCGCAGAGTATTCTGTACTTACTTATGTCAACGATCGAAACCGCTTCGTGTTGCTAACGCTCTTCGGAGGAGAGCGCCACTAACGGCCGCACTCAGAGACGTCAATTAAGTTTTAAGTTTCATTAAAGTAGCTGCTGTCACTTTCTCTTCTATCGCAATAGAATAAGACGCAGCAACTTTAATGAAACTTAAAACTTAATTGACGTCTCTGAGTGCGGCAGTTAGACGTAAACCCAAAGTTACCAAAAAACCGGTTAAGTGCGAGTCGGACTCACGCACTGCGGGTTGGCTGGTTTTTAGTAGAAATAATAAATAAATAAATAAATTCTATAGGGTTTGTTCTATAATCATACCAAATGTGACGCTTGTATGTTTTACCGTTTTTACGATACAACAAAAATAAAAATAAGTTAAAAAAAAGTTTCTTGTATGGGGATGGGGACCCCCTTTATTATTTAACTTTCTTAATTTTTTTAATTTGTTAGGAAATCTTCTATATTAACAAACATTCTGAAAAAAAATCAATCCGCTATGTATTACGGTTCAAAAGATACAGCTCTTTATAGTTAGGACAGACGGACAGCTTAGAGCTTGACACCCTTGGGGTACGGAACCCTAAAAATTAGAGAATTAAAGAAACTCTATTGAAAGCAATTTCATTCTGCGGGCGCTTTAATCCCGTTTTTCTGAGCACACGCTTATTTGTACGCTTTCACCATGTCCACAAATATACAGAGACGGGACGCATAGAAGCAATACATACCTACAACAGGTGAGTAGTGTAGGTACTTATATTAATTATTAAATCATATATCATATTTTTTTATTGTGTATGGAATTTGAGAATTTGTGTAAACATGGTTTGTTACAATTACTTAACTAGTAAATATCAAAAAGATTATGTCGAAACAAAATAAACATTATGTTTAGAGGTACTGAAATAGGTACGAATATTGTCAACCATCCCGTTGTTTGCATATGCAGTTATTATATTGATGGTATTATTTACCTTAGCTAAGTATATTTACTTAGCTAAGGTAAATAATACCATCAATACCTACGTCAATAAGTACCTATTGGTACTTTATGTACATACGAGTAAGCGGCCATTGGTCCACACAAATAGTTGGTACCTATACCTGAATTTGTATTCTCACGGAAAAAATGTAAACAAGGTGTGCCGTTAAAGAAAAACATTTGAAGCATTCAAGATATTTATACTTTGCACATTTATGACAAATCGACTTTCTATAAATAAACTGTATATTATATATAATCAAGATAAAATAATTTGTTGATGGCAAACTTTTTGACATAATGTGAATAAAAATTCAGGTATACAGCGAAGGACTTACCTAGTTCCTGAACAAATAGTCAGTCAACCAGCTAGAAATCTTAGACTGTTGAATAGTTTTATCTCAATCGTTGCTCTCTGTTTAACATTGTTTGACCATTGACCTTGACTGTACCACAATACGCTCGTAAGTTGGTTATAAGTAAATAAAAACAACCTGGGTTACAGACGCAAAAAAATAGGTGTTTTATGAAAAAAAAAACGAGATTATAAACCAAAGTTACTAGAAAAATTTGCTTCACATATTTAATAAGTAGTTATCATTTGCAATATGTTTAACTTTTACCATGTTTTATACCTCATTCAGCAACTATTGAGTAGGTAATACATAGGTAATAACATTGCACGCTCTGTAATAAAACGGCTCAAGTCAAAATAAATAAATTCTAAATAAACCTGCAATTAGAAGCTCTTAAGATTTACAAATCAAACTAGGTATAGTGCATTCAGTATTAGCTGGCGTGTTTCCACTTGAGACCGTCATTAGCAATAACAATAGGATTAAATCGAGGCGGGTGAATTCTTTGTAAACACTTGCAAAACACGTGCGGCAGGGGCGGTGTTTCAAACGTTTTTGATACTTTTCCTATGTTATCTTCCTTCTAATAATATAAGCAAATCGAAATACTAACCAGTTGTTTTTTAAACTTCGAAGTGGTCAGTTCAATGCAAATATTATAGTTGATTTTATTTAAAATATCGGAATCCACTTGAGAGCTTATCTTCCAATGAATGGCTTTGTTATATATTGTGAAGCCCGACCGCTAATTAGCAGTGCAAAATGAAACGCACAAATAACAAAAGATTTCATATGAATAGCAACTTTACCGCTTAAAGAAGAAGGTTCAAATTGCAATGGCAATGCATTCGAGATAGTACTGTTTGTACTGTTACACAAACAAACTTCCTGGCTGCCGCTTTCAATTTGAAACAGTACTATCTCGAATGCGTTGCCATTGCAATAAACAATGAAACCACCGAAAATAATTCGGAATCAGAACAAAACCAGGGAGTCGTCATAATTTAAAAACCACGTGTTTTGATTTATTATTTTATTATAAATAAATAAATAAATCTGTTAATGCATTTTATTCAACATACCCTGCACGTAATTGTTTTAAAACTATCCTATTAATATTAAAAAATATCAAGACTTGTTAGTTTGCAGCAAAACAGATAAGGCCGAAACGGCTCCTTTAAAAATGAATGGGCTCTATGAGTGTTTGGTTTATTACCCCTTTTGTTAACGTTCAAGTGGACACACGCCAGCTAATACTGAATGCACTATACTAAGCGTGCATATTATGTTCGCTACGTATTGTGTCATAGATTGTTTTTAGAAAATCAAATTCAATACAGTATATGTACATTAGATTCTTTGGCGCAGAAGGACGGTATGTAGGTATTCTGTAGAGTGAGTAGGTTTTCGGATTTGCAACCCTAGCCCAGTAGCGATACGAACTCGCTGTATGAAGACAACAATATACCTACCTATCTATAACAGTAATATTTTACGTCAATTTGACTGTGATTACGTCAATTATGTGCCTTAATAATGCACCTAAATTAATGACCGCGACGGTAAAAAAATAATTAAATAAACCTTTTAAATTTCCGTAAAAAAGGGCGAAAATGGTAGTAATATTTACAGTCAACTATCTTAATTTATTTTATTTTGTAGGTATATACATACATATATGAAATCTTCCTAATTTGTGACGTTCTCAATATAAAGGGACCTTATGGAGGAAGGTAGTTACGCTTTTCTTGTTCTTGTAACTATACGAATACTATGGTAACAGTTCTAAAAACGGCGAAACCGCCTGTCTCCATAAGGTCCCTTTATATTGAGAACGTCAAATTTTATTAATGTAACACAATTATGCCAGAAGAAACGTTTCATGTAATATTCAGCGATTTGAATAACCATTTCAATTCATAAACTTTTAACTATAGACAATAATTTGCAATGGAGTCCCCATATAGCAGTTCTAGCAGGCAAATTAAGTAAGGCCGCTTACGCCGTTAGGAAAATTAGACAACTTACCAATGTTGAGACAGCTCGCTTAGTTTATCATAGTTATTTTCATAGTGTTATGTCATACGGTATTCTGGTTTGGGGAAAAGCAGCTGACATACAAACTATATTTGTGTTACAAAAAAGGGCCATTCGCTCTATATATAACCTAAATTCCCGTGATTCATTAAGAGAACTTTTTAAACAAATTAATATTTTAACAGTAGCATCCCAATATATTTATGAAAATATTATGTATGTTATTAAGAACCTAGACTCTTTCGTTAAAAATTCTGATATACATAATATAAATACTAGGAATAAAAATAAAATTGCCATAAAAAAGTTTCGTGTCCGTAAAGTATATAAATCATTTGTAGGTCAATGCATTCATTTTTATAATAAATTACCCGACGTAGTTTTAGAGTTACCCCTTCCAGCACTTAAAAATTACTTGAAAAAGTCGTTGATGTCAAAGGCGTACTATAGGGTCGAGGACTATCTAACGGACAAAAATGCTTGGCCTAAACCAGAAAATTAACTAATGTTTAATGTTCAGTAGCTTACCTACTACTCGTACATACCTCATAAAAATCATGTAAACGCTGTATCTTGTCTAGGGGACACGGTTTATGTAGGAAGACATGTCAAACTGTTTTGTGTGATAGGTATATATATAAATTTTCTCGTAGTCATTCTGACATGTTTTCCTGCAAAACTACGCAGATATTTAATATTATTTTTACAGTTTTATATAATGTTAGAATAAGTAGTGACATTGTTATATTTTCATTTAAAAAAAGACTAACTGTTGAGTTTCGTGCGGCGCTTCTTCTCAGCAGTGGTCTCCTCTTGGGAAGCGCTGGTAGATTTTGACGTGTAAAAGTGCCCGTACGGCCTACTTACTGAATAAATATCTTTTATCTTTTTTATCTTTATCTTTATTTCCTGTTAATTTTTTTTGGATTTTAGTTGCGATCCTTTAACCATAAATATAACAAAACATATTCACCGGAAACATAGTTAAATAAAAATGAAAACTAGCCTGATATGGAGTTTTTTTTTTCCAGAAAAATATATCTTTCCTGGTTTACGACAAGGAAGGTTGAACTCAAGTGAGTTCACTCAAAGTCATTTACTTACTTATTATACGAAGACGCGAGTAAGAATGGAACATCGTAGCTTAACAAAGGTTGTCAGTGGAATGACCTCGGCGAAAGGTACCTGTCCGGTAACTAAATTAATGAAAGGCACCCTACATTGGCTATTTAATACACCTTCAAGGAAACATTGTTAGATTAACGCCGCACAATAGCGGCATCTGAACTGAAAAAGTCGTTTCCTTTGAAGGTTTTAAAAGAACACTAACGATTTAACGGAAAGAAATGTAGAGAAAAACGAAAATCTCGCCACGCATTAAGCATAACATCTAGTTTCCTCTTACCATTGGTGATTAAATCTCTGTTAACTAGGTAGGTGTTTAACATTTTTATAAAATAGCCCACGCTTAATACCATAATGTAGGTACATATACGAATGCTGTTACGTAGATTGAACGTCATTCATAAAACGTTAATCAGACCGTATAGATTACTTCTGTCGGTACGCTAATCGCAAACTAAAACCGTGTCGTGACTGCACCATTGCATTTCGTTTACGAGCTCATACGGTGCATCGGGTACCTATATATAATATTACACATAACACTGAACAAAATGCGAGAACGGTGTCGCCTTGGGCCTCGTACAGCATTGTTGATAATTATGAAATCAGTAAGCAAATTACTTGGTTGACTTACGTCAATTTGCACATCTTATCGGTTTAGGTACCTACCTATATTTCTATTCCCCACAGTTTACTCATACATAAGTAAGTAGATAGGTACCGAGGTATTTTAACGGCGTAGAGTCGGCTTCCTCTAACGACCGCGTTAGAGATGCAAACATTATTTTTCGATTATTGTGGAGGTAAGTAGTTTTTTACAGAAGAGATAAAATCAAACTAGCATGATAATTACGACAGAAGCCTATGTTTAGATACGTACCTAACTACCTATGTATCTACTACTCAATTTCACCAGTATTTAAGAGTCCTTTAAGAGTTGGTAAAAATCGGGCATGGTTAATAAGGGGAGGGGTGTCATTCATTTTATCGAAATTTCTTTCATCTAATTTCATATCACCGAAAACTATTTCACGAATGTCATTTCATTTTTTATTCTAATCACATAAACATCAATTCATTGTTTTTTAAATAATCGAACAACTATTCATCTTGAATCGTTTCGAATTTGTCTCAAATCGTAGCTTAACTATTCATCGATTTTACCTTTCACATAATAATTAGTTAGTTGTAGTATTAATTTATCGAAACATGATTCACAGATGGTACGTCCCATATATTATTATTGCCACGAACAATGTTTCATCGCAGTAACGTTTCATCGAACGATGCATTTTGTACCTAACTGTTAGTCTTGCGTTCATGACGTGAACCCTAACCTAACCAACCCAATTTTGATGGGTATAGCATAATACCACACCACCTAGGGTGCCTATTTCCGCTCTAAAGGTCACAAGATAACCCTAACCTAACCCACCAATAGTACAATTTTTACTATTATTTGTTTTTTTACTGCGGGGGGCTTCGCCCCCCGAGCCCCCCTCATGTGGGGCTGCGCCCCCCACTCCCCCCCTTCCAACTGCCCTAACCTAATCTGACCTACTTTCTTGACACACTTTTTAGTACGTAATTTTTAATAGCACCTTTTAACAAGTAAATATTATGATAATTCAGTATCACACAGTAAAATCTAAGTAGAAACATTATTCGGCTATGGCGGTGATAATTCGGCAAAATGAGAATCGAGAAAACATGACTTATGAAAATGCTCTGTCGTTGAAACGAATTATCAAGTATAGTAACACCAGTGAAACGATTTTCTATGGAATAAGAATTTTGGGAACTGAAACTTTCGTTTGTCTAAAATTATAGTATAGGTGATTCGATAAACGACTATGTCGATAGACAAATAAAATAATAAAGTAAAATTCGATGAGTTGATTCTTGTGTAAACGGTAATTCGAGCAAATGTATGAGCGATCTATCGACGTTCGATGAATGATTCCTAAGTGATAATAAAATCCTACGAATAGTGTTATAGGAAACAATAATCGATGAAACGATCTTCGGTAAAATGATGGATTACCTAAGGGGAGTCCCCATACAAGAAACGTTTTTTGTATTTGTTCTATCGTAAAAATGGTAATAGAAGCGTCAAATTGGGTATGATTATTGAACAAATGTATGTATCACTAACATTCTGCGCGCGACTCCGAACACGCAGAAGTTGTTGATAGATTTTCCTTCGGAAACTCTACTATCTCCCGGGATGAAAACTACCCCATGTCCAAATTTCACGTCGATCGGTTGAAGACGGAACAAACATACAATACAAGCAAACATATACTTTAGCATTTAAAATATTAATAAGGATATGGAAGTACGGAAAAGAAAGTAAGTCTTATAGATATTAGTAACGTTCTATTCTTTATACACAAACTCGTTGGGGATAATAATAATATATATAGTATAGTAAGGTAAGGTCGTATTTCAGTTCCTAGATTCTTTAGCAGGGTTCTATGGCGGATTATAGAACTGCTACCACGGGATTGAGCGAGTCACGGAATTCGATGAGTTTACCTAGGCCAGGCGCGGCTAAAGTACATGCCAGGCGCCGCCTCGAGGCGGTCTATTCAGGGGTTTCCTTTGAATTATTATCTCAAGAAGATACTGTAAAAATGTCAAAATGATAGTGTAAATGTGTAAAATGAAAATTTACCCATCAATGAAATAATATGTATTAGTCCAAAACAGATCCGATTAATATACCTACTAATTATTAAATTGGTTAGTTTTCAATAATAATTCACCAAAATAAGGCTGCCTTTCCATAGAAGAGGAGACGAGCGGTGCGGAGAGGAGCTGTGTAGGAATCCACCAAATCACATTGGTTGTAATCCACATCTCGTCTCCGCTCCGCTTCAATGGAAACAGTCAAGCGGAGACGAGATGTGGATTACAACCAATGTGATTGGTCGATTCCTACACAGCTCCTCTCCGCACCGCTCGTCTCCGCTTCTTTGGAAAGACAGCCGGTAAAACAATAAAAATACACTCAAAGACGGTATATAACTTGTTTGTGCGTGACTACAAGTAGTGATAATGTCATAGGTTGCCACGCAACGCGCCTCAGAACGCACGCGTGACGCGCTCGCTTTCTGCATTTACTTACGTTGCAAGTAAACGTACCACATTCTTTATTAAGTAGGTATTAATGTTAAAAATAAAGCAACAAGATTTTGCATTATACTGGGTTGCAGCAACGCTAATAAGATGTGGTAGTATATTCAATTCGTCAAAATTGTGAGATTCATTATTTATTAAAGAATATGAATCTCTATAGTGAAAGCAAGAAATAAATAGGCAATACTTTAATTATTAGATTTCTACTCGTCGACAACCCTTGCTATCGGCGACGCGGCAGGTGAACCAATGCATTTCCACCGTTGGTACACAGCCTTAAGGTTCCGTTTGGATTGCGCTGGAGTCAACGAACTTGGATGGGCCATACATCATAATAATAATAATAAAAAGGCGGCTTTCGTAAAGTTCAAAGGAGATGGTCTTCTTTACTTGTACTACCTATTCTAAATATGACCTACCTATTCTTTGCCTAGACTTCACCGTCCTATAAGTAACTAAAACTTTGTATGACATCGGTGACAATAATGCAAGCATCCTTATTCCCCGTTAATATAAACCTAAATTGAAAGTAACAGTTTGTAACGTGTGCCAACGCACGTCAGTATGGGGGTGCGAGCTGCGACTCACCTCGTAGCCGGCGGAGTGCGCGCTCTCGTCGATGCCAGCGAAGAGGTGCTCCAGCGCGCGCGCCATGAGCCCGGACATGGTGTGGGTCTTGCCGGCGCCCGTGGCCCCGTACGCGAACACGGCGCCTGCGAAGCCCTGCAGCGCGCCGGCCACCAGCGGCGCGCACACCGCCTCGTACACCTCCTCCTGACAACAACACCGGTATATTGTATACCACGTTCTCTGGTAAAAAGAGTTTGACGTGGTGACAGGTGGAGCTATAATCTCAAGTGGCTACCACCACAGCAGCTGCTTTTGGGTAAAAAATAATATTGTTGCTAATTGCCAAGGTATAATATACCTAGGTAGTAAAGTTAACCTTTAAATTAGGTATATGCCCGCCGCTTCGCGCAATGCACCGCTGTAAACCCAAAGTGCGCGATGACAAGATTTGGGTCGAAGTTCCTTATTTATCGCACGTTTCACACCAGACGCTTGACGAATGAGAGATACGAGTATATAGACCGAAAAAAAGCGTCCTGCAAGACACTTTTGTTATAGCAAACGCGATGGGTCCCGAGGATAGCCGAGCACTCCCGAAGTATACAATATATACCTATAGCAAAAAAAACTTCCTTCCAACCGGCTATCTCACGACACCTCTCGTTTTTAGGGTTCCGTACCTCAAAAGGAAAAAAGGAACCCTTAAAGTACTTTGTTTTCCGTCCGTCTGTCTGTCTGTCAAGACCCTTTTTCTCAAGAACGCGTAGAGGTATCAAGTTGAAATTCATATCAAATACTCAAGTCTGCAATCCCTTGGCGTTGTAAAAAAATCAGACTTCTAAGTCAACGCAATCAAAAGATACCTACGGCCGTTATGCCGCATGTTCTGCTGGGAATCTTAAGGGAATCAAAACCTATAGGGAAGTACCTACTCGTTGAGTTAGAATCATGAAATTTGGCAAGAAGCAATGTCATATCGCACAAGTAAAGGAAAAAAATCCATAACCGTTAGTTTGTAGTTACATCACATAAAAAATAAAGGCCAGGACAGGATAAACAGTTTGCGCGGAGGTGGCAGGCGGCGGCGACGAGCATAAGCGGCAACAAACCAGTGTATAGAGGTCATGCATCACGCATGCCACGAATCGCCATTGCGGCGGCGGCAATTAGCCAATTCCTATGCAATCGTTCCGCCGCCTGCCGCCGCGCAGTCATGGCCAGGGCGTTCTTGAATCTTATCCGGTGACTAAAACTCGCCCAAATGGCCGATTTCTCTAATTTAAAAAAGTAGTTTTACAAGTGACTAAAATTCACACACCGGGTGCCCTCGCCCACTCGTAAACGATCACCGCGTGACTTTGTTTTCATTGTTACTCACTGATCATCAGTAAGATTCATAATCGACTTTCTTCTTCCTGGTCGTTAGGTCACGCGATCCGGCATCGCTCTGACACAGCAAATAACAAGTCATTAAAATTAAAAAAACTGTTGCGTGTGTTTGTAGTAAATTTTATAAAAACGAAATTATTTTGTTTGACACGCCTAGAGTGATGGTATGTGAGTAGAGAATGCATACTAGATAGAGCATCATTAACTTACTTGTGTACTGTCCTCGCCAAAGACGTGGTCGTAGACGTAGTGTTTCTCGTTGCCCCGCCGCTGGCGCAGCACGTCGCGGCGGCTGTCCGACTCCTCCTCCAGGACCAACATCTACGCACATTATATTACTTCAAGTGAGCAAATAACTATTCATGTTTATTTATTAAGGACATCATCCGCACAATACAGAAAATATAAATATATTAATTAGATAATATATTTAACAACACTGGCGCGATCAAACAACTAAATAAAAGAATTGACCGTGCTCATGCAAACCACAGGTCAAGTAACAAAATAAACTTGAGTAAGCTAGTTAGTGGTGATAGCAGTATTTCAAAAGAAAAGGCAAAGGGCGCCACGGCGCCACTCTTGACTGTGTGTGTATGAGTGTGTGCGTGTGTGCGCGAGTGGGTTGCTTGCTTATGTGTGACAGTGTGAGTGTGTGCTTGCTCGAGTATACCTATTTTAATTACTGCTGTTTTAAAGGAAGATTTTGACAAAGAAAATGGGTTTAAATAACTAAATATTTTATTTATGTGTTAGCCAAGCGTAACAATGGTGAGTTCATGGCATATTTAGTATGAGCAAATGGGACGTGAAACAGTAGGTACTCGTTTTGTGTGACGCGAGCGGAAGGCTAGTGTGCTATAAGTCCGATCAATACTATTTAAGTTTATGATCTGTTTTAAAGCTGTTGGTTTTCCATAATAAATAAATAAATAAATACCTACAAACTTAGATGAAAACAAAAGTAGGAAGATACATGACCGGCGCGCGGGCTTGAGCACCTAAATATAGGCGCTGAGCGCCTATGTTTGAGTCAGTTGTCCGGCCGTCACCGATCTGTCAACACGTGCAACGTCGTCATTATTGTGAGACATATGGCTGACTCACTTACGCGCACGACGTTAGTCCATCAATTTATCTCTATTGCTCCTTAGTGCATGTTTACAGCTGTTGTGTGGAATTTGCGAATGAAGGTGACGCGGCACGCATTATGTCAGTGTCTTGTACGGCGATAACGTGTCTTCCCCTTTTGCTTTAGTCTAAGCCTACAAAGTATAAAACATACGTTTAATGCGGCCCAAACGAGCCTAACTAAACAAACCTTATTAACTCCTGTCGAAAGTTAATTTATCGTAGTTTCGTGCAATCGTATAGTGATAACCACTGATAGTGTATTAAAATAGGTAGGTAGATATAGCACTAGCGCGCAGCAAGTGATGCGCTCAAATTCTGTTTATTGGTATAAATTCATTTATGCGTGGGCTACACGGTTTCAAACAACGGTTTAAAACCGTGTAGACAGTGGTTTTAAACCAAATTTTGCATGACCTTAAACGCCCTGGCAGATATCAAACAAATGGGTTTGTTTGAAACCGTGTAGCCACTCGCTTCTACCAAGGTCACTTGGTTTGAAACTTTGAAACCGTGTAGCACACGCATTAGAATTAGTTTGTGCTCACCAGGCAATTTAACAGGTTGCTGAATCCTAATGGAACTTATACTTTTAATTGCTTAGTATCAAATCGTCTACCTGTTGATACCTGTTGATACATTAAAAAAAAACTAGTAGGTAGTAAGTCTTGTGTACCTGTTGATACATAAATAAAAAAAACTAGCTTGTTGACGTTTGGACTCGGAAGTAGGTTAGAACATAGGTAAGTAGTAATTTTTCTGTAAATTTGTCCCCCTACATGACCTTAATTTTGGACCTTTTAATTGTAGTAATAGCAGTAATAGTAAGTTAGTTACCTTATCGCTGAGCACGTGAACTATCCGGGGACCTTCGTCGCCTCGCAGCGGGCGCACGCGCACCGCCACCTGCACGGTCAAGGTCAGTCAGATAGTACACCACCATCACTGGGTCCAATACCACAACACACCGCTAAAGGGGTCAAGTTTAAGAACACGAGCGAATAAGACACAAGACAGCGGCACCACCATTTACGTCACAGGACAGATTAAATAAGAATTACTACGTAACAGATATTTCTCTTCTATTCAAAACATTCAAGTAATTTCGGCCATAATCTCTTTATAACTAATCAATATTTAAAAAAACGAAACGTACGGACATAGTTTTTGTTCCGACTGACCACATATCAAAAATTGGTCGAATTCGGTTAACGTTTAGAGGGTGGAAAACGTTATCGCCGTTTGTATGAAAAGGCTAGATTTTGCAGCTGGTTCACAGTCCTCTTAAATTAGATGCGTTTTGGCAGTGAATTTGTTATTTTATTATTTCATGCTTGCAACCGCTTTGAATGCAGTTTCATTAACAAAACATACGACAGGTGTTATATTATTAACCATGACCTTTAAACTGCCACTAGGTAAGTCTTAGGGCCAATTGCAGCGAAAATATAAATCGAGATTTATGTACAGTTCAGTTGTTACAAAATGTATGGAACTGTCAGTCTTAAGTCTAGATTTAAGACTAACTAGGTTTCTTCTAATCCTGCAAGTGGCCCTGAATCATTAAACTTACTATGGCAGCTCTAAAGGGCCCCGTAGTAGCCGCACCGTAAACAACGATATCATTTAGGACCTTAGAACAAAATGCTCTAAATTTAAGACAAAGCGGAATAAGTGCGGGCCCAAATATTGCAAGTAGATTTTCGCCCACATTTCTAGCAGCGGCCGGATGAATTTAAATAAGACTAGTTTTCTTTTTTTTGTCTGGTTGGACTTGTAGTAGCGCCTGATTTAAATAAAATTGCAAAAGAGCATGTCAGAAAATGCTAAATGTACTAGGGTTCCATATAGCACATACCATCAGTTTCTCTTCTGTGACGCTGGGCACACCGCCCTGGTGCTTGTCCGGAGTAGCCAGGTTGCTTTGCGTCATGGCATCACCGGTTAATCCACCTGTCCTACTCCTCTAGCTCTCGAGGCTACACTCACCCTCCCTGTTCACAAACACTTCGAAACAACGAAATAATTCGTTAAAAATAATTTATCCAAACTTCATCAATCATGTTACAAAGCTAACAAAATGACTGAACATTTAACGACTGGACCGGGCATCGAGTCAAATAGTCGGACATGATAATTGCAGGCACGCGGTCCTCGGGCCCGCCGCCTCACGTGGACTGGCGCTGGTCAAAACAGCCTTCGCTTGGGGCGGTAGCCGGGGCAACACCTAATCACCACAAATAAAATTTTCATCACGCCGTTCTGTTGTTAATGACTTTCAGCACCCGACACGATGCCGTTACAACTGTACAATACTTACTTCTATGGGTAACGTTTGTTATTCCATGTTAATTAGAGGCACTTTAACTCATAGTAAAAATACTTGAATTTTTTCCTGAAACTCCCGACTTCAATCTTTCGTACACCTAGTACGAACTATTCAAGCAAGTCCATATCCACGCGGGGCTAGCAAAATGGGCCGACCGACCTTGACCGAAGTAGATACCAATACCAATCTTTACATAACAAACTGTTAGTTCGAAATTGGAAAGTATTGAGATACGGAATGGTTAAATTAACGTAAACAATCATATTGTGAGCGCCCGCCCTAGTGATTATTTAGCGTTTTATAAGGTCGGCAAGAAAGAGTTTGGAAAATGAGGGCGCTCTAGTCGCCAATCGGGTTTTAGTTTTTGAGGGTAGGTTAAAGGCTTATTACACCTTCCTAAATTAGTCACTAACGAGAGGGACGCCGCTATACATTGAATGAGATGTAGATATCTTCATACGTATCTAACGTAATGCGGCGTCCCTCTCGTTAGTGACTAATTTAGGAAGGGCACTTTATAAACGCGTAATATGACGTAGTTGACGAAATATAATTTGCACCGATTCGTCTTAACGCTTTATCTTTCGAGTACAATAGGACAAAGGATCGAGCCTATTGAAATAGAAAAGGTAAGCCGCCCAATAGATAACATTCATCGGTGCAAATAATATTTCTTCAACTATACCCTTGTAATTTTAATACAGCTTATGACAATCGCACGTTTTTGACGAACCATATGACACTCCATTTATTAAATTCGGTCCAATAGTTTAGGAGCTAGTGAGACATCCGATTTTCGGGTCATATATGTAAACTTTACAGTGTAAACCACATTACCCATCTTTTTGCTTCGCGCAGTCGGGTAAAAAAATAATTTACCATGTGTTACACGTACCCTAAAATATTTACACATTTTATTATTGGTCTTTGTTCGCGGTAAAAATGTCTTACAAAATGTCTGTCTGTATACAAAATTTTAGCTTTGTGAATGGTGATATTTATAGTTTCTGAGAAAAGTAAGTGTGACACACACACGGACGGACATGGCGAAACTATAAGAGTTCCTAGTTTGACTTCAGAACCCTAAAAATGAGAACTTGCGCCAATTAAATGAAACATTCCAATTGCTGGTACAAAATAATTTATTTACTAATTAACATTTAATATAATGACTTAAAATAAAAGTGAACATTCAAGAATGTTATACTGCAACAGCTAATAATTACAGTCAATATTTATTATTACAGTTAGACCAGTTAGTACAAATTAGAATCATTATTTAAACAGTACCAGGAGCAAATAGTTTTACTCCTCTATCAAATAATTTAAACAGATATCTTGAAGGTTTTGTGTCAATCATATACATATGGTCATCCTTAAACTTATGCCCCGGATGCTTGATTGTCAGGTGCCCTGACACATCTGCACTCCAGCCAGACCCGAGGCTTCCCACCTCTACTACAGTATGAGCTAAGTGACACAGTAGGTTCGCCATATCACGGGTTATATTATCTTCACAAGCAATATTACAGTGGAACAAAACAAAAGAATTTATATCATTCTCAGCCAACCTAACTACATCTTTGCAAAACTTATTAATTTCTGTAAGGCTATACTGCATATTAAACATTTGGGAAACACCATCAAAAATTATATTGATTTCACTGTAATTACGTTTCAGAGATGCAACTATTTCCCTTAAATTATTAAATACATTGTCTAGTGAAGTATGTTGATTTGCCATTAAAATATTCACCAAATCTTCATCTAGTTTGAAGAAATGTACAAGTCCTATGTCTATCTGTTTTTGTAAATTGTAATTCATTTTGAGACCTACACTCTGGTAATGCAAGAGAGAGTTATGAGTTGCTATTATCAAGACTGCTTGTTTATTTTTAATGCAGTGGCCAAGTATGCAGCTAGTAATAAACAAACTATCACATCCATTGATCTCCTTTACTGCAATCACTCTGTTGGTTGCAATATTTTTATCCAACAGAAGACTTGTTATTATATCAGTTGACATTCTGTGAAATGACAAACATAATGATCAGTATGATTTATATTAGGCACAATAACGAAAATGTAGTATAATTCAAAACCTTAATAAAATGATACCTAAATAAGACCGGCATAGTAATTACGATCAACGATAAGCGACGCGCCGTCAATGTTTATTCACTTCATTCGTAGCTCTTGGCCTTGATGTACAGCAGTATCGGACACTCAAGGCAAATATCAGACCTGCGTTTCATTTTTATGGTGAACGTTTTTACTGTTTTATAGGTAAATAAATAATAATACATTTTATGTGTAATTGCGGAGTTTGCTAGGCAGAACTGTGATTAAACGAAATGTCGAGAATTTTTTATACAGTAAGAATATACCTATACTATATAAATATCTTACCCATCGTAAGATAGTGTGGGATCAAATTAACAAAATTCAACTTAAATAAAACATGTGACTTGGTGACGTTTATAACAAAAAATATCGTGACATTCGTTATCTTATCAGTTTAATCACAATACGAAAATGTAAGTACAAACCTTGGTCAATGTTTCAATATAGATTCTGTTTATTTTATGCAGTTTTTTCACCGTATATTTTTCGTCACGTTTCAGACAGAATCAACTCGAAACGAACAATAAGGGTAGTGTAGTGAAACTGTGAAAGCGAATAAGTATTTTACCAAATTGCCAAACCAACCAAATCAGCGCATTGACGACACAGATTATAAGGGCATGTCTGTTGACGATGACGTGACGCACGGATTATAAGGGTATTTCTAAACGATGATGGCTTAACGCGTCCGTTCGTTCGAGGTTATTATATAAATAAAATAATATAAAATTTAAATTATTTCTTGGTTAATCGAGATTTTTTTATTTATTACAGCTTTGGCTTCTAGGCCATCAGCGTAAAAGAAAAGATATACGCACAGAATAAGGCCGGCCTTAGGCCAGCCTTACACAGTATGAATTTTAAGAATCTGAATTCATATTATTAATTCAGTGTGGATGATAGTTAAATTGTATAATTTAACTATCATCCACACACAATCTGATTTTTTCAGATTATGAATTCCTCAGATTGATCTGACAGAATCATAACGAACGCACCTCTTTCCATACATTATCTATGGACGAGCACACATCGGTACTCTGGATTCAGATTATGAATTCAAATTATGAATTCAGATTGTGTAAGGCCGGCCTAACCAGTTTTTTTTTTACATGGTACCCAGCATGTATGAAGTGTCAACCAACGCACTGGTTGACAGACATACCCATAATCTGTGTGGTTGACACTTGACAGCGACATGTTCTATGAAACTTTTACTAACTAATATTCTTGTACAAAATTATCCGTGAGAAGTAATTTATAAAAAAATAATATGATGGTTAAATAAATATAACTTTTTTTATAAAGACATCTTATCTAGTAAGTTTTTTTTGTTAGGGATGTACGTTATCTACATAACTATGCTATGTGCATTTACATTTCGCTACAAGTTAGGTATTTCTATTCTTTGCAGTAAAATGCCAATATCAGAGCACCCGGAAACAATCCGACTTTCAAGATGGTATTTTGGAGGCCTGGCTTCAGCTGGAGCTGCCGCTTGCACACATCCACTGGACTTATTGAAAGTCCAAATGCAAACTCATACAGGGAAAGGCATCTCGCTGATAGGTCTCACGCGAAATATTCTTAAAAATCAAGGTATGTGCAACCCAAAAAATTTTCCCTAAATCACCAAATCTCTCTAATATTCCCTATTTAAACTAGTATGATACAATACTTACTATTGTATTTGCTTTATTGGGTTGGACTAAAGGAAAGGGGGTCCCGTTGTAGGTTAGGTTAGGTTAGGTTAGATTGTTGAATAGGGACCCCTTTTGCTTTAGGCAGACCCTTTATTGAACACTACAATTGGAAAAGTACAATTAAAAAAAGGTATACAAAATGCAGTCTTACTGCTAAATAGCGACCTCTTCCAGACGAAAAGGAAAAAGAAATACTTTAACCCATCGTATGCAAGCAAGGATCCGTGCTCAAAATTTGGATATCTTTTTGTATTATTTTTTTGCTTATTTTTGTGGTCTTTATCATAATCTGAAGACACTAGAACTTGGTATATTTTTCGCCTCCCGCATATGAGAGGTTAAGGGCAAAAATACTATTGGCGGTTAAAACTTATTACAGTCTTGAAATTGATCAAAATTTCATGGTGAAAAATAATAAAATGTATAATGAATAATTAATGTTGCACCATCTTTCTTCGAATTTGATGCGTTTTGATTTTTGCTGCACGCTAACACTGTACAACAAGGTATTTTGTTGGAGCTTCTTAAGCGCGTGCTACACGGTTTCAAACAACGGTTTAAAATAGGTGGTTTAAAACTGTGTAGACAGACAGTGGTTTTAAACCAAATTTCGCTTGACTTTAAACGCCCTTGGCAGATATCAAACAAATGGGCTTGTTTGAAACCGTGTAGCAGCTCACTTCCCGAGATGGACAAAATAGTTTACAAAAAGTATTTGAATACAAAATGCAAAGTTTTAATTTTGTATTTCAAATCATCATCATCATCATCATCTCAGCCGAAAGACGTCCACTGCTGGACATAGGCCTCCCCCAAGATTTGCCACAAGGACCGGTCCTGCGCCGCTTGCATCCATCGGTTTCCCGCAATCTTAACCACGTCGTCGGTCCACCTTAATGGAGGTCTGCCCACGCTGCGTCTTCCAGTACGCGGACGCCATTCGAGAACTCTTCGGCCCCAGCGGCCATCTGTTCTGCGAGCGATGTGTCCCGCCCACTGCCACTTAAGTCTAGCAATTCTTAGGGCTATGTATTTCAAATGCAAAATACAAAATAGTTTTGCTTTTAGTTTTTTAAATAGTTAATGCATCATCATCATCAGCCGCAAGACGTCCACTGCTGGACAAAGGCCTTCCCCAAAGTTTTCCACAACAATTGGTCCTCTGCTTCTGTCATCCAGCGGTTTACCGTGACCTTTATCAGATCGTTGGTCCACCTTGTGAAAGGCCTACCTGTGGAAGACTTTCGGCTCCAACGGCCATCGGTTCTACGAGCAATGTGCCCCGCCCACTGCCACTTATTGTTTGCTATTTGGTGAGCTATATCATTTACTTTAGTTCTCCTGCGCTGCGGATCTCCTCATTCCTAATTCGATATTGCAAGGAGACACCCAGCATAGCTCTTTCCATTGACCTTGAGCCTTCTTATGAAGCCCATTGTAAGCGACCATGTCTCAGATCCATGTCATCACTGGCAACACATAGTGATCAAAGACTTCTGTCTTGAGGCACTGTATTTGAGACGAGAAGATAGTGCGTAGTATTAGAGAACGCTGCCCAGCCGAGTTGGGTTTGACGATTACCGAATATAATAATAATTGTTAAATTAATCCTTTTTTTTATAAAAGACTACATGACCCGGTGAACTGTAATACGTTTTTCCATTTTTCGGCGGTTCCTATGGGTCTTTCCTAAATTTCTATTTTTCTAAACCACCCCAGGTATTGAGACGAACAAAAAAGAAAGAAATTATTCAAATCAGTTGAGCTATTCTCAAGTTTTTGCGAGACTAACGCACAGCAATCGATTTTTATACATATAGGTAGATGGATAGATAGAATTAATTTGACTGATAATGTTGGTAAAACTTAACAGTAAATTATTTTGCATTTTGTAAATAGAAAATAAGTATGTCTCGAAAAGTATTTCAAATAAAATACATGCTTTAAAAAAAGGCATTTAAATAGAAAATAGGTATTTTGCATTTTGTATTTGCATTTTAAATACTAGTATTTGAAATAATACCCCTTCTATACGGTCGGAAGGTTGGGCCAACCGAGAGGGATGCAGCTATTTGTAGGAACGAGATGTAAATATTACTATCTCATTCTGACAGATAGCTACGTCCTTCTCGGTTGGCCCAACCACCCGACCGCATAGAAGGGGTTTAAGTCGCAACTCTGCTCGCTTCTACCAAGGTCACTTGCTTTAAAACCGTGTAGCGCGCGCATTACTCTCCGAAGACGATTTTGATAATGTAAAACAATCGACTAAGTGGGTGGTTTTTATAAAGGTGCAAGATCATTTGATCTTATACTTCGGCAGAGGGGATAGTCGGGGTACCTAAGTCCTGGTATAAAATGGTCTAAGATTTTTTGGTCATAAATACGAAACTAAATTTTTAGTAAATAAAAAAAAAAGATTTCAAATGTGCAAATAAGCCCTTTCATTGATACCCCATTTGCTATAATCATTTCACTTTCATTTTTAAACCCCCCATTTCTTTATTCTTTTCTTATTTTTTTAACTGATCAACGTATTTAAGATTCCTAGGTTTATAATATAATAAAGCAAAGATTAGTTCTTAATCGTATCCTGTCCTAGGTACCTACCAAACATCTTTGCGTGGTTGAGTCAATATACGCAAAATTAAGTAGTGGGACGCGACTTCGTGGTGCAAACACTATAATACCTACCCACGGATAGTACCTAAAATTTATAATATAAATATATAAAATATATAATCTACAATTAAGATTATTAAAAACTATTGTACCAAAACATATTAAAACTAAGTATAAAACAGATTACGCACAGTTATTCAAATATTGTAAATTATTACCTGTACAAAGTAAGTCAAAAATAGCGTTACTTAAAGAAGAATACGTTAATGTTCATAAACTAAAAATTACGAAACGATGTACTAGTTTAAAACTAAGAAAGTTACGAAATCAGGGTTACTTTAATTTACCCAAATTTAAAAATACTTATGGCACTAGAATGCATAGTTACTTATTACCCAAAATTATCAATGATTTGCCAGAGGATGTGCGAAATAGCAATCTAAAAAACAATAAAATTCACAAAGTTAAAGCACATTTCTTGAAAGCAATAGATACCTACTAGCTTCATAATTATGAGTAATTTTGTAAGTCTATAATTGTAATATAATATAATTTATAATTATAATTTAATATAAGGTAATTTAATATAATTTAAGCACAAATGTCTGAACTCCCCATCGGCACATAAACCTTCTCTAGGTTTCGCATAGATGGGCTCGAAATAAGACTTTTGTATCTTCTCTTTTTTTAGTCAATAAATTAAAAAAAAAAAAAAAAACCTATATTAACGTTAAGGGCTTAATTACACACGCTAAATTAGCCACTTACGAGAGGGACGCCGCAATACGTTACATAGGTATGGAGATACCTCCAACTCATTCCAACGTATCGCGGCGTCCCTCTCGTAAGTGACTAATTTAGCGTTGTGTGCTAAGGCCATTAATTTGCCAATAAATTTTTGGACTGAAAACATTAAAAGAACCATTAGAGCTTTTCCACATCTATCGACGCTTAGTGGATAAAACTAAAAGCGCGAAAATGCCGACGTTGGGCTCGGGTCGGCCAGCAGGCCGTGCCGAGCCGAGCCCAGCGGCGACTTTTTCGCTCTTATTGCCGGAAAAAAGCTTTTTATTGACCGGCGGAGACACTTACGTATTGCTCTCGCCGCGCCGCCGCCAAAGTTCACATAATAATTTGTAGTCCGAAAGTATCATTATTCATAATCATCGCACATCCTAAAGTATTTTTAACTAAAACCGTTATTGTTTCAGGATTTTTAAAATATTTAACTGGTAAATAAGGTTCGGTTAGGTTAGGTTTGTTGTAAAAAAATCCTAAAATCAGAAAGGTTTCAGTAAAATTCACTTTAGGACTTGCGATGATTATGAATAACGATAAATTCGGATTACATATTTTTCGGTGAGTCGATATGGACCCATTGCTCGCGCATCCAGAGAATCCAGCCAGACGTACACGTAACGCGAGACACGACTTGTTTCTTATCCTCTGCTAACCTGGCAATTAGCAATTTTTTTTTAATACTTGAACCGATTGCATTTAATTTGTAACTTTCAGGGATCCTCGGCTTGTACACCGGTATATCTGCTTCGCTTGCTCGCCAGCTTAGCTATTCAACTGCTCGATTTGGAATTTATGAAAGTGCCAAACATCAAATAGCCCCTGAAGATGTAAGTTGCCATTTTATTCAAGCTTATATTTAACTTCAAATGTAGGTATGATTAGTTCAAATCTTGTAAATCAATAAATATCAATACAGCGCATTACAACAATTGTAACAACAAACGGACAATCAGAAAGGAAGGGAAAAAGCAATCGAATAGGTATTAAAGATATTGAATATATTTAAATAGCACTTATTCAGAGGAACAAAATATATGTATGTGGCAAGGCCGATTGGCAGCCCAACAGCAATTATAATATTTTATAACAAAAAGGTTATAATATGTCTCCAAAAGGTCAAAACTGATTAGAGCGACACTGATTCCTAATGTAACATTTTTGTTTCGTTAAAAAAAACAAACTCTTTGGACTGTAGCGCCTTAAAGTGCTTCGAGAAATAGAAACGATTTTTTTTAATTCGCTGCAATCAGTTCATGGTAATATTTCAGGGCAGTGCACTCCCGTTTCACAAGTCCGCATTTCTGGCAATGCTGGGAGGAATAGCCGGCGGTTTAGTGGGCAACCCAGCAGATCTTGTCAACGTGAGAATGCAAAATGACAACAAGCTACCATCCAAAGAAAGAAGAAAGTAATTAATGTTTATTTTTCTTTTTATATGAGTCCAGGACGGCTAGCGTCCGCGACATGTTTGTTGCTCGGATCTCCCTTCCTAACTTGTCCGTAATGATAAAGGCGCATTGAGCGACAAGCGAGAAAATACAAGCTGTGCTAGCCGCTCAAAAGGAACTACTTCGATTTTTTTTACCACCTGTCGTAAGTGAGAACGACTGGGAATTAAAATTTACTGCAGTTCACAATAAAATAGCGAAATAGTACTTGAATTCGAATATTATATGAAGTCAAGGAAAAATAAATGACGATACGTAATTAAGTCTCGAGGTACCATTGCCCTTTATTTAGAGCCTTCATTTATGTGATAGTTGCATATGTGTTACAGTTATAAGAACGTGTTCCACGGCATGTACTCTGTGGTTCGGAATGATGGCCTCCTGGCGCTCTGGGGGGGGTCGACCATGAACTGCACGCGGGCCGCTTTCATGACCATCGGCCAGCTGGCATTCTACGACTTCTTTAAAGACCTGCTGCTGCACACGTCTTTTTTCGAGGACAACATTATCACACACGTCACCTCTAGCTTAAGTGCCGTGAGTACTGCCCGTTGACTCTGAACTAAATATGAAATTTTGGTCCATTCTGTAAAGAAAATAAATATTTTTCAATTGCATTTAAATTGGATAACCATTATTAAAAATTTAAATAAATTACTCGTAGTTGCTGAAATATACCGCTGTGACTGACGGACAAACAGGCAGATAGGTGTCAACCTATGACCGTCCGACCGTCAGGTCGGAATCGCACCTTACGGGGTCTGTTTGTCTGCCTGTAAGCGGGCTTTATCTTATGAAGCGTAAGAGCAGGGACCGGTCCGGTTTTAATAAGGCTTTACTAACCAGGCGGTTTTACTAACCAAACGCGTTCAGCGTTAAAAGCCGTTTAATTTGCTTTTTAAGCGCTATCCCAAAAGAATAACCCATTTATTGTATTTGAAGGTGCTTTCCTATGACAGCGTTCCAACGGCTTAATTCAAACCCTTTCGTATAGGTAAATATAGCTTTATGAAGGGGTTTTCAGCTTTCAAGCGTTATTTCTGTCTTAATTATAACGCATAAAGTAGCTTTTCGTTCGTTAGCGCGCGGTCCCTTTGACGTATCCGCGCCGCCGCCAATGCTTACGATATATTGCGGGCCAATTAATGCCTTACTATAAACTCATAACATAAGGTTAAACATAATAAACTTAACTCAAAAATCCCAAAATGAACGCTACATTAAAAATTCTACTAATAAAATAAAAGCCACTTGGAAAATTATTCAAAATTGTAAAGCGAGATATCCCGTAGAAAATATTCAACAAATAAAATCAAATAATATAACTTTATCTCATCCTAAACAAATTGGTGAGGAATTCAATAATTATTTTATAGACCAAGTTTACTCTTTAAATATGTCTGATAATGAAAAATCGAATAATAGTTCCAAAAACACAATAGCATACAATGTGAATTCCTTGTTTATGAAGCCCATTAACTCGGAGGACATAGAATCAATAATAAAGTCTTTAAAAAACACAAACAGTACGGGCTTTGATGGTATTCAAACTAAAATAATAAAAAAAGTTTCTGGTATTATTTCTCCTATTCTCAGCCACATTATTAATATGTGCATCGAGTATGGTGTATTTCCTGAAAAATTAAAAATGTCAATTGTTAAACCACTTTTTAAAAAAGGTGACAAAAATAACATGGGTAATCACCGGCCCATTGCTTTAGTCTCTGTCTTCTCTAAAATAATTGAAAAAGTTATACATAACAGTATATATGATTAATTCGAATATCATAGCCTTTTCGCTCAGGAACAAAAAGGGTTTCGTAAGATGAAATCGATAAATATGGCCATATTTGATTTACTTCAAAAAGTCATAACAAACGTTGACAAAAGGATCCCAGTTTGCGCTTTGTATATGGATATGTCAAAAGCATTTTAATTTTTAGATCATGATGTTCTTTTTGACAAACTTTTTGCATACGGAATTGTTGTTCTTAGTTTAATTAAATCATACCTTAAAAATCAAAAGCAAATAACACAAATAAAAAGGCTATCTCTAAAATCAAAAGTAGAAGAAATTTATTCATCCAATTCCAGGGAAATTCGTTATGGTGTACCCCAAGGAAGTGTATTGGGCCCATTATTATTCTTGATCTATATAAATGACCTACCTAAAGCTGTTGATTATCCGATGGTTCTCTTTGATGATGACAGCACTGTTATATTCTCGGGACAAAATATTAACACGTATGAATCTGAGATTAACACAACGTTAGAAAAAATTATACAATGGTTAACCAAGAATAATTTGAAAATAAATCTAGATAAAACGCATATAATGACATTTAAACAAAGAGTTAATTCAATAAATACAGCTTATAAAGGATATCAAGTAAATGAAACGGATATAAACAAATTCTTAGGTTCTCTCAAATAGATAATAAATTGACGTGGAAAAACCAAATAGACTTAATATGTAAGAAACTAAGTAAATTCTCATATGCTCTCTACAATTTAAGAAAAAGAGCTAATCAGTCAACTGTCCTTACTGCTTACCACGCGGTTACATCAATTTTACGGTATGGTGTTTTCTTCTGGGGTAATTCAACTCATAGAGAAAATTCGTTTAGGGCGCAGAAAAAATGCATTAGATCTCTTAGTGGTCTCTTAGTGGTGGTAGTTAAACAAAGTGATTCATGCAAATCGCAACACAATCGCAACAAATCGTCAATCGCAATTTAAACACCTTCAAATTCTAACGTTACCTTGTCTGTACATTTATGAAATATGCATTTTTGTAAACAATAACCAAAACCTCTTTAACAGATTTAGAAGTGTGCGTCTAAAAGACAAATTGAAAGCACCGCCGAGTAATACAGCCCTATTGCGTAAAAGTATACTTGGAATGGCCCACACAATTTATAATAAACTACCAAAAAACATTTTAGCAAATAAAAGTAATGACGCAGATTTTAGGAAAAACTTAAAACTGTTCCTTATAGAAAATGCCTATTATACGATAACAGAATTTTTGAATGATAATAATTAGTTTTGCCACTGACATAAAATATCGTATATACTCGTATCCTATCTTTATTTCATAGCAAATTACCTAACCTAAGCATGCTTCATTTGTACAAACTTATAATTTATAATAAACATTTGTATGCATACGGGCACCACATAGTGATACAGCAATATAATTAAACATCGTGTAATTAACCTATGTTGGACAAATAAATTATTTTGAATTTGAATTTTGAAGGTTAAAAATTATATGGCATGCTTTCGAGAGTGGTGGTGGGCGCTTACAAGAATACATGTATACTTATGTTTACACTGTGCGCGTGCGATTCGCAAGAAAGAGTTAGTTAAATGAATAGGAAAGAAATTGAAAGGGAAAGTCATATAGGCTAAGCGCTTTAAAAGCTGGTTAATATGTAAAAATTAAAAGGGTTACTCTTTCAATAGGACTAGTCAAATGTAAGGGATACCGGTTGGCCGATTTTTTACCTATTGGTTAGAGAACCCTAAAAAGTAACAGTTTAATACTACCCTAATAAAAAAAAATTAACTTATTAAGGAATAGAAAAAGTAAGACTGTCTTCATCATCCAGTCTTCATTGTCGCGTCGATGTTAATCGTTCAAGCGCTATCGGGTCAAATTAAATTATGTTTCTCTCCGACAAAACATGTCTAGAGAGGCGCCGAGTAAATACAAGCTTTACTAGTATATAAATGGCAGTAAGTTTAGTAAGCGGTGGTCGTTGTTGCAGGGCGCCATGGCAGTGACGCTGACGCAGCCGGTGGACGTGCTGAAGACGCGCGCCATGAACGCGCGCAGCCCCGAGGCGCGCCGCGTCACGGCCGTCGTGCTGGCCACCGCCAGGGAGGGGCCCGCCGCCTTCTTCAAGGGGTATCTCCCGGCCTTCGCGCGGCTGGCCCCGCAGACCATACTCACCTTCGTGTTCCTCGAAAAACTCAAACAAAACTTCGGCTATATAGAAACGCAACTGTAATTTCGTAGTTACTGTGACGGATGTCGAGATTTATCTCAAGTAGTTAAAGTAGAAAAATTGTTATTTATTTAATAGAAATTCCAGTAGTGTTTGCTGTCTTGTCGGTACATTTTGTCGATATTGACGCGAGGTTTCCGATGTTCTGCCCTGTTATCTGTGCGAAAGTGAACGTCGGTAACGACAAAATATTACAATTAACGCATTCGGACGATAAAAATATAGAAAACAATCTGAGCTTCATAGAAAACAACTCAAAGACGAAACAACATGATAAACACTTAAAAAATAAAAGTAACTTCACCTGAATAATTTTGAAAACAGAGTAAACTACCTCAGTGGTAAACTACCTGCTTAGTCTTCCCTCGAAAAAAAATCTAATACAATACGTTTGAGAACAAAGCCATTCAATTATTGATGTACCTACCTCGATTAAACATTAACAAATATATTTTTAGTGAGCGACATAACTTCCTCATAGGTTGAATAGCCGGCTGTATACAGCCTGCCCAAGCTGGTCACTAGTAATAAGTAGTAATAATTTCGTATCATTATACAAAACGAATATTTGATATTCGTTTAAAATGATTATTAAAGCATTTTTTTATTTATTTACAAAGCAACAGCTCGCACCGTTCAGGAAAGACATTACTTAATTTTTTTCATGGGTTATATTTGAAATATATTTTGTTATTATTTCTATTCCGTACGCCTTCAAAGGTTTTTATTTGAATAGGGTGTTCCATAAGTCGTACGTCACATTGACACCGGAGGTAGATCAGCCTAAGACGCACCGATCCAGCATAACATGGCCTCAGTCAAATTGATTGCCAATTTAAACTTTAAACTTGTAAACCATGCTACTTTTACTGAGGTCACCTTAGGCTGGTTCGGTGCGAGGATGATGCGTGCTGGTTCGGTCCGTCTTAGACTGCACCGGTGTCAATGTGACGTACACCCTGTAGATGGCGGTGTGTGAATGTGTAGTCAAGAACATAACACATAACATAACTTGCCTGCGTTCTTTCGTAAATCACGGAAATCATGTGGTCGATGTTGGCACATATCTAGTTATTATTGGCCTTAATTGCAAAACATTGGTATTATGCTTGGTTACTATTCTTCTGCAGCATTTTATTGGAACGCCCGCTTTGGCCTACGCGCTGGTGACAATTTGCGTAATTTCAACTTATGATTTTCTTGCATAAACGGTGCGAAAACATTGATATTTTAGTATAAAGGCAATTTTGATTCCATAACGATCTGTTATATATGTATAAAACTTAAAAAGTTTATAGTTTAATTTTGATAATAATGTTTACTCGCTTTTAAACATTCCTGAGAAACAGGTAAAGGTAATTAGGCGGAAATATTTCTGCATAAGTCCAACAAGTGTGGAATTTCTGATGGCAACATTTGTAAAAAAAGAACAACAGTTTTATCTGTAGTTGTGCCGAAGCCGAGTGCAATGATGATCTCCTCAATACATCTCGTGGTATTTAAGAAATACATGGAGTTTGGTTCCTCGTAACATCAGTCCCACAGTCACATGTAAAAAAAGTATTAAAAATACAAAAAGACCATGCGTCAAAAAGGTCCAAACACTAACAGAGCTGAGAGTTAGGTCATACCTATTTAATGATTTAACTCTCGGCTCTGTTTGATTTTGGACGAGGCTTCATACAAAGTTACCTATGGCCATTTAACTACTTTTTAATTGTAGTTTCTTCAGTATGTAATTAAATACTAAGTGCAAATACTTTTATCACATTTTTTTAATAAGTAAGTAATCGTTTATTGTTCTTTGATGTGGGTCTCGTAATCATTTCACCAAAGGAATCGGCGGTGGAGCAGAAAACGGCGCACATTGACAAGCAACTGTATTGTGATCTTATCTTCCTAACGCCCGAAGGCCTGTATAATTATTTTTTTTACTTTCAATTACCGATACAAGGTTCCAATGTAAAAAACCGGTCAAGTAGAAATAGAAATGGCCAGCGATGTAGTACTGTTTGACAGACCTTCAAATTTAATCAAGCGTGTTTTTATAATAAAAAAAACAGTGAAGTGCGAGTCGGACTCGCGCTCAGAGGGTTCCATATTTAATATGGTTCGCGTTAAAGTTAATAGTCCGACGCAACGAGTCGGGGCCATTATAAAAATTACTAGTAAAATGAGTTCTATTTACTACGTGTTAAGGTCCATTTTGGGTTGCCTATATTATAATAGTCATTTTCAAATAATTTTGTTAATATCTCGAAAACGGTTGATTTTCATAACTTCGTTTTATTGTTTCTATAAAATATACATAAACGTCTATAAGTCTGAATTATTTCAGATTTTTCGGCCCGTTAACTTCGTAGGTAAGCTCCCCCCCCCCCTCCTTATTAAGGACTGAAGCTGAGAAACGGTAACTTTTTCATTCGTAACGAAACTTAATCATACATTTGTATCGTTAATTTTCGTTTCGAAACTGAAAAAGTTACCGTTTCTTAACTTAAGTCCTTTACAGTCCTTAACAAAAAGTTATTTTGTATTTACATTTTAAATACAAGCATTTGAAGTATATTGATTGACTGGTCGAGAATTCCTTGAGGCATTAAGTCCGCCATACTTTGTGTATTGTGCAATAAAGTTTAAATAAATTATTAAATATATATAGTTAACACTTTTTTTGTGGATATAACTTACGACAAGGAATTCTATTTTTTGCCTAGTAACTAGATATTTACTTTTGTGATGTCGGCAGTTGTTTTTTTTTGTAAAATACAACGGATCACCTAATTTCTTCCATAGAACTACGCAGTTTGTACTAAGAAATGACTATTAATATTGTAAAGATAAAAAATATTTATTCAGTAAGTAGGCACTTTTACACATTAAAAATCTACCAGCGTTCAATAGAGAATGCGTAATTGTATGGAACAACTGGGACGTACCCTTACGGCGTAACTCGCACTATACTCTGTATATGTACAATGTACATCATTATCGTTGAAGTATAAACAAATTATTTGACCACGTTTTTATTGTTATCGAATTCCGTTATTGTTAATATATTTAGTGAATTTAAAAATACCCTGGTTTATTTTTTAAACCCTGAAAAATGAAATAATAGTTTGGCAATGCAATAATAATGGTAAGTATCATCATTCAATTATTGGTGTGGTGGTGGCCACTTGAGAATATTTTAGTTCCATCTACCACCGCGTCAAACTCTTTCTTGCACATCTATACGTAATATCGCCAGTACACACTTGATGGGATACCCCGACCAAATGACAGTGTATAGTACCTACACATGGCGCGCATTGCTCCGGAGAATCCCTGCCTCGAAAACCTCGCCGAGGCAGGGTCTCAGGGCGCCTCGCGAGTGTGTACAATCGGAATAAGTGTACCGGGTCTCTTTGTGGACTAAATAAAGGAATTGGAGACAAAGACGCTATTCAACACAAATGATTCAACATGATCTAATGTTTACCTAACACCTATTTACTGATTAATGTGATGGTTACCACCTGAGATTGTCCACCCGTCACCTCGTCTAACACTTTAGCCAGTCTAGCTATAAGTTGCGAGGTTTCCGTGATGTTATGCCGCATCCACCCACATGCGGCATCCGGCGAATATTCGTCTTGATGTCTTTTACATAAACGTTACGTAAAACAGACGCCGCCAACACGAATATTCGCCGAATGCCGCATATATGTATTTTTAAAAATTTTGCTTGTTTGACCGCACATCACGGAAAAATAAATAAGTATTTAAATAAAATCTAGGCTGTAGAAATTTTGGAAAATTTTAGAAGAGGGTAAAATTTATATGAAAAAAAATTAGATTGTTCTAGAATCATGAAACTCAGAATAAATCCTTATTAATAAAAATAAACAAATACCTGTGTAGCGACTAGCGACATCTAGCTACAACACGCAGCAAGTAAACTACAACTAAATACCTACGGGCAGCGCCTCCAGCGACAAACAGCGTAACTAATGTTCTACATCGCGATATCGAAGTTTCCCCAGTCAAGTTGCATACATAGAACTTTCAACTTCATCCGAATGGACTTCGGTCCCCAGGCACAACACTCGCCTGGAGACAGATCTCTTCTACATTGGTGACCCTGACGTGATAGGTCATCTACATTGGTGATCCACGACAATGGATAATTTACGCAACCTTGACGACCTCCAAGTCAAGACCATAACGCAGTTTCACAGCAAGCCAGACAACCCGCACTGCACCACTAGCATACTGTCATATCTCTATGCCTGGTGTCTACAGTGTACACACAACTCTCACTCGACCACGCGACTCACTGCGTACCTCGACGCGACTCACTGCGTCTACCCTACACGACTCACTGTGTATTCCTGCTACGCTCGCCAACGCGGCTCTGAGCACTTCTCTAGAGACATCAACTGGCAAGCAAGTGGCTATTCTACGGACAGACAGCACGTCGTCACTACACTATCAATCTCCGGTCTCAAAGGGGGGCTGGTGTAGCGACTAGCGACATCTAGCTACAACACGCAACTAGCAAGTAGAAGACAACTATGACAACTTATATTATATGTACGGGCAGCGCCACCAGCGACAACAGTGAAACTAATGTTCTACAACGCGCTATCGAAGTTTCCCCAGTCAAGCAAGTTGCATGTATAGAACTTCCAACTTCATCCAAATGGACTTCGGTCCCCAGACCCGCCTGGAGAGAGATCTCTATATTGTCTTCTCTTCTACACCTGTTTCAGCATTTTTAACCGACTTCAAAAAAGGAGGAGGTTCTCAACTCGACTGTGTTTTGCTTTTTTTAAATCTCATCCAAAGACGCAAAAAAGAGGGTTTTATGTTTAAAATTACTGGACTTTATACAACTATAAAATAAAAACAAATGAAGTAAATAAATAAATAAAATAAAATAAAAAATATATGACATTTAACCTCCTAAGGCCCCTTGTACAATAGAATGTACATAATACGGCCATTTGAATAAAGATCCATTGCAAAGGAGATAGAGTGGAATTATTTTGTTTTTTATGACTGACAATTAAATTAGAAAATAGACTCTGTTCTATTGAGAATAGGTTCATATTCCATTGACAAATTTCGTTGTATAGTGGGCCTTAGGAGGATAGAATAAAAGTTTGCATACAATAAATATACATAATACATTATAGGATTAAGTAGGAACATACAAAAATAAATATTAAAGTTTAATAATTCAAAGTAAATGGGACATAATTTAAATAATAATACTCATGCAATATAATTAACAAATATATACCTATACTATAATTACATAAGATTACAAGCCCTCATCTCTCCTAATATTGCTGTGTTCAACTGGGGCGTCATTTTTTGAACATTTTTGGTTATAAATCAAAAAGTACGTTTTTCAATTATAATTAATTTCATATTTTTTTTTACTAAAAACAGATGCGGGCGAGCAAGTTATCCAACTATGCCAATGTATTAATCACCTTATAATTTGGTAATAGCGCTCATTGGTTCCGTCTAAATGTTTATTTTTTTATCGCCGGTACGAAATATAGGCAAGGGTTGACACACAATTCAGGCATATCGTGTCATATACGCTCTTATAGAATGACTTTGCTCCAATTTAATATATTTATAAGAAAACAACATATTTTAAGGAAACAAAAAAAAACATGTTGTATTATTTTTAATGCTCTTTCTAAAATACATTTTAAAAACAATGGTAAAAAAAATGAAATGTTGTCAATGAGGGCTATCGGGCATCATTTTTTTCACTAGATGGCGCCTCTGGAATGTTAGGTATTTTTGACAGTTACAAAAATACCCGTAAATCAGAACGCGGTTAAATGGTCCCTTGTAAAAATTCCATTGACAATGTATGAAAACCTTAGCATGACTTTATGAGATGACAGTTTACAAGGGTTGCATTATTTTTGCTTTGACTTTTTACGGGTTATTCTGTAACGCGTATACACGTGTACACAATATTAAGAGCCCGTCTCACAATCGACAAGTACATGTATTCTCCTTGTCCATTTTCAAGTATACGAAAGGGAAAGGGCTTAATTTATGTGACAGATATGCTTTACTTGTAACAGGCGGTAAAATAAGTGAAAAAATTAAATTCTCATTCGTTTGGTCTTCTTCTAGGCATACATTTTAATGTCAACTGTCAAAAAGATCTCACGCCCCAGAGGCCCATCTAGTGAAAAAAGTGATGCGCGATAGCCCTCATTGTGAAATTACTATACTAGCTGTAGCAGAGTGACTAGTCTACTATACGTGTGAATCGACCTATACAACTCATTAAAACGGTGATAATGATAACCTCTGTCAAGATGTTTTTTAATCGTAATTTAACGGACACTAAAATATAGTCATTGATTGCTCTTGATTTGAATTCGACACGACGATCGGACAAATTCGACAGCTCTCCACAACGAGCACTTTACTAGTGTCTTTAACAACAGATCTCGTTCTACTATAAGATATACGTATGTACAGTCGAAATGAAATATATCGAGACATTCTAACGTGCTTGAAAATATCTGATCACGTCGTTTACAGAAATTTATAGATATTTTTGAGCACCTCGTCAGCTTCGATACACTTGGCGTACGTCCCAGCCTTGGCAAGATGGCCGAAGCGAAGGCGACATCTAGCGATCGGAGTCTCAGTGACCAAGAATAGTCGATGACTCGATGTTGCGTCGCTAGTCGACCCGCGGCGCCCGCAGCATGCGGACCTGTCCCGCGGCCTCCAGCGTGATGGTGGCCGGGCCTTGCATCCAAGGCTCGCCGTCCACTTGCATTGCGCAACTCCCGGTCAGCTCAATCTAACACAGAATAAAAATATAAGTACCGAAAGGTATACTTATAGTATTTCATTTTTACTTTGGTCATATTATAGTTTGTCCATAAACAAAGCCATTGTGGTTAACCACAAAACAAGGCTAAGACCACGCCGTATAAAGGGATTACAATCACTTTAGATTATAAATGCTTCAAAAGAAAAATGGCGTTCACAACTACAGGTCTTAAGCGTGGGCCACACCGGATGCGTGGCGTATACTTGCACGTGCGCGTTCGCGTTTCCATTGCCTTGTATAGCTGCGTCCACATATGAGGATTCATACTATACAACGTTGGAGGTTCCTGCGGTAGCGGAGCGGCGGTAACAGAACGGTCTCACTATTAACGTTAAGGTAATACAATCATAGGGTAACCACATCGATTGGGTAACCAAATGTTAGGTTACCCGTTACCCTATTGATAGGGTTAATCAAATAAAGGGGTTTGCCGGTCCCTGGTTACAATATTACAATTATTTTGCCAAATTACAGTTTGGTAGTACCAAGAGTCCCCGAGTTAAACGCTGACAGACGGACGGACGGACAGACGGACATGGCGAAACTATAAAGGCTCCTTGTTGACTCCGGAACCCTAAAAAGGAATGCCTTCAACAGACAAAAATAAAATTAATGTTGGTAGATGACAATTAATCACGGAAGAAAGTTAATATAAATTCACGACACGACTCACCTTTATCTTAGAAGCTTGAGCAAACCGATACGGCTCAGCCAACCCGCATTGGAGTCTCGCTATATGGAACGATGACGATATACCAACAACCTGAAAATACAAATGTTTTCACTGACAGAACCTACTTATGTAGGTGTTCAATACGAATTTAATCAATTACAATCACCTCCACTTTTCCATCGTCCATTTTTTGTTCTTCCACGTCTCCTTCATTTCCCATGCCTGAAATGCGTAACGGGTTGTTTTAAAAAATGGGAGGTTAAATATGAGCATTAAGAGCAACACCACCATACTTGATGATTCGATGGGTTACATTTTATCTAGTGGATTGGGAGACGTAGGATATGCAGTTATATATCAGAATATTATGTAAGTACTCGTAGATTTTGCAGTTCCACAGTGTTGCAAAGAAATGAGAGCAAATATTATCCCCGATAGCCGGCACTGTTTACCACGTGACGGGTCCCTCTTGCGTACGACAGGTCCTCGTGCAGGTTCCGTTCAATCTACCACCATCTTGCCCACCAGCAGTAGTCTTCGCAACTGTCGTGTTCCGATGTAGAGCGTATGACAGCCGGTGAAATTATTGAGACAACGTATCAGGGACGTATAATAAATTGATTTAAGATGTCAGTTGGTAGCCGACTGCACGCAGCAGCAGCAAACGACGTGTCGCCGCGACACTAATGGTTTCTATGTGTTTGTATGAAAGCGACGTGTCGCTAGCTACGGAGGGAATTTCATAGAAATACATAGAAACCAGTAGTGTCGCGACGACACGTCGTCTGCTGCTGCTGCGTGCAGTCGGCTACCAACTGACACCTTTAGAGTAAGAGTAAAGACCATAATAGTTATTTATGCAACTGGCACATAATGAAGTCTCTAAAGGTACGAGTGCCGAGGTTACTGACAGGCACGAGTATCTTTAGAGCTAATTATGTACTGTTGTATATATAACTCTTCTACAAACTTAAAACGATAATGTCAAAAATAAACAATACCTAACTTATCTTGTATACTTTCCTTGATTTTTCTGCTAACAAATTACTTGTCAGCATAGCCATTTTTATTATTTCGATTGCCGTTAATAGTTTGTGAACTTTACTGTTAAATGTTTACAAATTTAATGCAAATTTCAATAGGTAGTTAGTGCTAACAATATATTATAAAAAAAGGAATGCCAAACGAAACGCCATTGTTGATATCCATATTATCCATATTGAGCGTAACCATGGTAACCAATAACCAAATAACAAATCAATTATATACCCATACGGAACCATAAGCGTAAGGAACCATGGTAACCAATAACAAGTCGATGAATATCGATGGGTCTCTGACTCAACCTCGTATATGAAAATTTATGAAATCGGAATATCTACTTTAGGACGTGTACCTAAAGTGGATATTCGGAGTTCGTAAAATTTCATATACGAGGTTGAGACCGTCGATATCTTAAAAAGACATTAGCGGACTTTACACAGGCGTTCTATCGCGCGTTCTCAGGAGCGTACAGGATTGCGTGCCGGTAAGCCTGTACGCACAATCGTGCGCCATTATGTTTTTGAAGTTGTTAAAGCTATATAATCAGTTTTTGTTAAAACGGTAAGAGCGAACGTGTAAAGGCTAATCGTGCGTGATAGACCTCACGAAAGTGGCGCGTGTTGGAGTGTGTACAGGTCACAGTTTTACTGAAGTAACGCAGTGTTGCGGTGAAAAATGGATAGAAGAAATATCATGGAGCAAGTTCTCATGTTCGTTGGCATTGGGAAATCCATCAATCAATCATTGGAAAGTCAACAATTTTGTTATAAGCTTTCTCTTTAAGGTTTTTGTTTTTATAGTCTTTGGACATTATTCCCAGATGCACGGAAAATACTTGTACATTGCTAGTAACCCTACTATTAATTCTTTATTCCACGTGCGCATGTCCGCCGTCTTGTAGCGTGCGCGAAAGAATTTTACGTGTAAAGGCAACCTTGAACCTCGCGATTGCGCGCACTACTGCTAAGTTCATCGCGTGGTCTAATCCTTCCCCTTCCGACATCTTTACACGCGCATTCTTTTGCATACGATTACCCGTTTTACGCGCGATAGAACGCCTGTGTAAAGTCTCGAAACTATTTATTTTTTAATATACTTCGTTTCAATTGTTATTAAAACATTTCTAACGATTTAATATACAAATTAGGAAGACAAGTGTTCACTAAATGCCAAGACTGATATCCGGAATGACCGTAATCATGGTAATAACAATGCTATAATGCTTATAAAAGAACAGTTATTACTATGGCAACGCTCATTATTAACAGTTTTCACGTTTTGATTACACTACATGGGCATTCTGATACTGTTAACGATGTATGTATGTATGTGACATTCTCAATATAAAGGGACCTTATGGAGGCAGGCGGTTACGCCGTTTTTAGAACTGTTACCATAGTATTCGTATAGTTACAAGAATAAGAAGAGCGTAACTGCCTTCCTCCATAAGGTCCCTTTATATTGAGAACGTCACATATTAGCGGTTTATAGGAGCCGAGTAGAAAAACAATGGTGTGTCGGTATGACTCACTCCAGAGCTGCACGCCGGCGCCCCAGGAGGGGATGTTGAGCGCCACGAGCGCCTGCAGCGGCGGCAGCGGCAGCGGCGCGGCGTCCAGCCACACGCGCAGGCGCCGCTCCAGCCCGCCGCAGCCGCCGGCGCCCAGCGCGCGCGTCGCGCCCAGGAGCACGTACGCCATCTGCCGGCACCAGAGTTAACCCGCAACCGCACAGAAACCCCCACCCTATACCAACAAGTTTATTTAAAAAAAAAATCTTGAAGTATATACACTGTACGATCTATAGCTAACCTAACCGAGTTAAATACCCCCGATATCAGCGCCTAAAAACCCTCTGAGCAATGAGCAAAACCTTTAACGGGCTTCAAGCACGTACATTTTCACTGGAGGGACTTCGTCACTAGAATATTTCAAGAATTAAAAAATCAGATCACCTCATCAACTAGAAAAGAGCTGATGATCTTCAAACAGCTGAACAGATTTTCATGAAACATGGCTAAGAACACTCGGGATAAAATTATCTATGACACAAAAGAAACTAAACGAAAATCGGTTCATCCGTTTGAGAGCTACGATACCACAGACAGATACACAGACAGACACGTTAAACTTATAACACCCCTCTCTTTTTGCGTCGGGGGTTAAAAATGAGTCCCGACACGATACCAGTTGACTGTTGTACACTGAGGCATCTTTCCTAGCACACCACTCACATAGTTGAGCGTGCGGCTCGCGTATCGGTAGAGGAACTGCGAGCGCGCGCGGTGGAAGTCGAGTGCGACTTGCGCGTCGACGCCGATGCTGGCGTAGTTGTACGCGAACAGCACGCGCTCGCGCCGCCGCGCCAGCCGCCCACGCGTCGGAGTAATCTTCACTTTCCATCTGCATAGACATAGCTTCGGCATTAAGAGGGTTTATTAAGAATAAGAAAACATTTATTGCCACATATAAACATAGTACATAAAAAACACGGAGGTCTTAACTTAATTTTAACTAGAATAATGACAATCATCAATTATGAGTTTTTTGTCCAAAGCCCGCGCGGCGGAGGCTCGCGGCGGCAAAAGTGAATAAGGCCCCCCGATGTAAATGTTTTGAATATGTATGAGGCCTCCACCCACCACTGTACATATTTTAGCCATGTTTGGAATTTGATTAAGAACTGCGAACTTAGAGAACTTCCCAGAACCAGAGCGCGGGGCGCGTGTTTACGCTATCGTGGCAGGGTCCGTGATGGTCGAGTACTAGAGTGGCCGGTGTTACCTGTCCAGCATGAGGGGTTCAGCTTGCGCCACGGCGTGCAGGATGGCGGGCGCGTCGAGCCGCGCGCCGCCCGCGCCCCAGCCCAGCACACGCGACAGGTCGTTGCCCGTGCCCATCGGCAGGATCGCCACCGCCGCCTGCCACACGCCACATCACGCCGTATGAATACACTAATCTTGAGAGATATACCCATCAGTTTTCTATAACCTGACGTTTACTTTGACGCGTCTTGCCCCCTTAGCTACGTCTACTGGCGACTGGCGTCCCGCGGGTTAACACCGCACCGACCATACGCGACCGTCCAGTCCCCTGCCCTATAATAGGGAATATGCATGATTTTTTTATCGCAATTCTTAACAAAATATGAAAATACCGTAAAAGATATGGCAAAAAGTGAAATTAGTATTTAGTGTAATTAGGCAGAGAAATCCGACATGAACTGTGACGTCAGCGTGCAAAACGGCCATATAAACTCCATGTTAAATTCCGTTTTGCTAGAAAGAGATAGAAACAAATATTTAATGGCTTATATCTTGGTTAATTTTATAGTTATTAAAAAAAAATCTCTACCGATTGTTACATGAATAACTTTTTATTAAAGCACAAAAAACATGCATATTCCCTATTGTTTCAGAATAAACTAAAGTTTTTAAAATAGAAGACGGACTATTTGTAAAATTGTGAATAATAATGGGGCAAAACAGTAAGTACATCCAGCGCATGGTTGGTGCACTCTGAATACCTTTTCAATATTATAAAATAAATTTTCATTCCGTCTTTTATTGACGCCCTCACGATAAGCCACTAAACCAATCATGAAAAAGAATTTGCAAGGAGATAGCTGCAACCCTGAGGAGACTCGGGTCATTTCGCGTCGGCCCGTGGCGTTCTGTCCACACCTGCGCCGTACAGTAGTCACCTTGACGTGCGGCGCGGCGCCCAGCGCCCCGAGCGCCCAGGCCACGGTGCCGTCGCCGCCCGCCACCAGCACGCGGCTGCGCGGCGGCATCCAGCTCACCACGCACTCCGGCGCCGTCTCGCTCATGTCCACCACCTGAATAATACATGGAATTTTTACAAACCGAAAATTATAAAATAAGAAGGTACATTGAAATTGCAGTGTATACATATAAGCTTAGTCATACTTTTCCCTTGAATTCACCCGACTAACCAGAAGTCACTGTTTACAATGACAACTTTGCCACACTAAACAACATCTTACAATAAAAATAATAATTAACGAAGATATAATCAGCTCTATTTTTGTAAGCCTTAAATTTGATGAATTAAATTACCTGAACAGGATTAAGCAACCCTCTAAAAAGAGATAGCACTTCATCACTTCTGTTGCTTCCAGATTTGCGATTGGCTAAAACACAATAACAACAATCATTATTACTTGACCCTGAACTTAATGTATTTATATTCTGTATTAACTCGAGAAAACCACCAAAAATGAACAGTGGCTCCCACTCTTCATTTAGCACAGGTTTCACTCCAATTATAGCCCCGTTTTCCACCAGCACACAAGGAGGTGGAATAATTATTCTGCGGTACTTTTGGAAATCACATACCTGAAACAAGAAACAGCAAGCTCACTTTGTCACTATATACCTACCACATTCTTTAGTTTGCTTTTGGACAGCCAAACGTAACTATAACCAAATATAAATAAAATCATTTTATTTAAAAAAGGATAAATACTTCTGAGTCATTAAAAGCACTGTCATTACACAGCTTAGTCCTTTGACACCAGCAACAGTAGAATCTTTTGATAGTGTCTTCATTGCTGTCTGTACCCTCTCCACCACTAGTGCCAGCTGAAAATGTTAAAAAGATTTGTCATGTGCTTGCTAGTTTTTAATTTAATGCAAAGTATTTGAACATTCCTCATTTTTTAATGAACTTATCCAACTTACTATGGACCCAATGATGATGGAATGGTTTATCAGCAGGCCAAGTTATTTGTTTACAGCGAAACTTTTTATCAACAACGCGACGACATCTCTTGCACGCACTAACAGCGCAGCACTCGCAAAAGACACCCACTAAAGGCAGCATCAGCTCACCACAAACTGTACACTGCAAAATCAGTACAAAAATAAATAAACAGCAACTGAGTTACGCCGCAAACGTACAGGAAAAAGTTTAATATAACTATACCCACATAAATATTATAAGGAACAGACTTATTACATTGGATGCTTCTCCATGTATGACCTCGAGACCTATATTTGGTATGTAAATAATTATTTTCACCAAAAAGTGCGTGAAGTATTCGGTAAACTAAATAACTTAGGAATAAACCACCAATTAAAAAGTAATAATTTAAAAGAACATCATTTAGTTTCAGAAATGTATTCATGACAGAAATTTTAGAATAAGCATAACATTAATTTTGAAATTGAATTTTGAAAGCCATGAAACAAGAGCCCGATAATCAATCAATCACATCACAAGCGCACTGCTATGCGGCACAGACTAATTATATTATAACTTGAATTTTTATTCCCACGGAAAAAATGTAAACAAATGTGTTGCCGTTAATGAAAAACATTTGAAGCATTCAAGATATTTATACTTTGCACATTTATAATAAGAACTTTCTACTTACTATAAATAAAGTATATAATTATTCTAATCAAGGTAAAATACATAGACATAGCTTATGTCTACACCTGTGCGCTTTCATGTTCAACTTGCGCTTGTCTCTGACGAATGCCTCTGCAACCACAGCGCATGCAATAACGCATGGGCTCAAACTGATTTGATATCAGCGCATACCCGAAGCGCACGCTGATCCGTCACCGTTGGGTTGACGTGCAACATTTTGCAAATAAAATGGCGGAAGATAAAGTCAAAACATTGGATTTTATTGAAGATTCAGTGTCACCCTCGTATTGCATGCGCTTGAAGCAAGACGAATTGAAAGTTGAAAACGCAAATTGAACATGAAAGCGTACAGGTGTGGCCATAGCTTATAGATACACCGGGGAACGATACAATTTTACGACCAATTTGAATATACCTGAATTTTTAATCTTACGGAAAAAATCATAGAATAAGTACATAATAGAAACCGTACTATAAGAAAGAGCTAAAGACGTATTATTTGACCTTTTTCTACTTATGTTATTCATAACGAGTTAGAAAGAGATGTCCTTATAGGTATTCTTAGACGGACCAGCGTGCGCTACGGGCATGCGCTGCTGTCAAACCAGTTTGAGCGCATGCGTTATGGCATGCGCTGTGGTTGCAGAGGCATGCGTCAGAGAAAAGCGCAAGTTGAACATGAAAGCGCAAAGGTGTAGACATAGCTTATGACATACTCGCTTCATTAGTTATGGCCCTGCCACACTATAAATGTCAGGGGACAATTTCACACAAATTGACCTAGTCCCAAACTAAGCTCTAGGCTTGTACTATGGGTACTAGACAACGATAAACATACTTATATAGAGAAATACATACTTAAATATATAGACAACATCCATGACTCAGGAACAAATACTCGCGCTCATCACACAAATATTTGTCCATACCGGGATTCGAACCCAGGACCGCTAGCTTCGTAGGCAGGGTCACTACCAACTAGGCTAACTGCGTCGTCAATGCTCCTCGCGCTGCTCATCGTTCTACTCCTCGCGCTACCGCGATGTTGCCCACACACTGCTCTACCGCGGCGCCCCATACCGGTCCTTTCACTCACGGAAAAACCGACAAGACAGGGTGCGGTGGGCATGATGTATTAAAAAATACATAATGCTGTTTCATTTTATCGATTTGTGCGATTTTTTTAACAGTGACGTAACTTTGTTTACCTTTTTTCCGTGGGAATAATGGGGCATCCACACGATTAAATTTTACGACCAATTTGACTAGATGGGCAATCAAATTATGTAATGTGGATAGAAAATATGGTACGTGTGGAGGAACAATTGTAGCCAATTCAATGGGCCAATCAAATTGTGGATGCCCCAATAGACAAGTTAATGGGGCATCCACACAATACAATTTTACCACCGAATTGACTAGATTGGCAATCGAATTGTGTAGACAGAATATGAAATTGAGGGTCATCCGCTCGACTAGTAATAAAACTAAATTGTAGCCAATTGAATTGGCCAATCAGATTGTAGTGTGGAAGCCCCTTAGTGTCGATGGTAACGTGTCTACTGGTAATATAGAAAGTTTTAAAATCATGAAATAAAAATTAAATTAAATATTTTAGAAACCCCCGACACAAAAATAAAACCCTATAACGTAATTAAACAATATGGCCCTTAAAGCCCTTTAAATATTAATACTGACATTAAGCTTTAAGTTTATTTACTTTTTAGATTTTTATTTTTGTGTCGAGGGTTTTTTAAATTTTATTTTTTTATCAGGGACCCCTTTGCCCGGCAGTAAGATATATCGAGTGATTAAAAAAAATTAATAATAATAAGGAATACAAGCATAATTTATAATTTACTCCTTTAAAGCATTTAAAGACTGTTTAAGTTTAGAAGAGCACTGGTCCAGTGGAGTCTTTCCTTCCTTGTTTTTAACATCCAAACTAGCTCCTGCTTTAGCTAACATTAATGCAACCAATTCCCTTTCCTCTTCACAAGCAAGATGTCTGTAAAAAAAAAAACATTTAACAATTTTCATTAAGTATAACTAAATAAATTAGCACACCGGTAAACCTAAATTGGTTGGCTAAAATATTTTGTTGCTCTTTCTTTAATGTATACATAAAATATTTTTTTTAAATATCACAGGACAATCTCACACAAATTGACCTATTCTCAAACTAAGCTCAAGGCTTGTATAGTCACACCACGGGATTGTTTAGCCACTTGCTAACATTTTTAATTCAGTCCGGTTGTCAAATTGTACATGGTATGTTACTATTGACAGTTGACCATTTGACAACCCAACCAAATTAAGAATGTTAGCAAGTGGCTCAACAATCCTGTGGTATGACTGTACTATGGGAACTAGGCATCGATAATCATACTTATAGTATAGAGAAATATATACTTAATACATAGAAAACATCCATGATTTAGAAACAAATATTCACTCTCATCACACAAATATTTGCGCATACCAGGATTCGAACCTAGGACAGCAAACTTCGTAGGCAGAGTCACTACCAACTAAGCTAACTGTGTCATCGTTAAAACATATGTAAATATATATAATACACTAGCAACTGCTCTCGCTTTGCTCAGGGTACTATTATACAGGATGTCCCATGATAAAGTGCACAAATGAATAAGGGTGAAACTACATGCAATTTTATCACAGAAAAAATCCATTGTGTAGTTTGAAAGATCTCAGCGTACATACATACAAGGGGACAGACAGCGGGAAACGACTTTGTTTTATACTATGTAGTGATAAACAAAATATCACTAATGTTCTATTCTATGAATTCTTACAATGGTGTGCTGCCTGTAGAATCTCCAACATCTAATTTTATTCCTGAACAACTTAGTAGAAGCTCAACAATGTTATTTCTACCAAGAGATGCTGCTCTGTGGAGTGGACCAGCATGTAAAACATCTAAATCATTCACATTAGCTTCAGAATCTAACAGCAACTTAACTATCTGGAAATAAAAATAAAATTATGAATAGTGTAATTCCTAGGGACTGATCTAACAAGCATTAAATAACAAATACTATACACACTTCTTTATGCCCCTTAGAACAGGCATAGTGTAGAGAGGTTTGGCCTCGATTAGTCTTATGGTTGACATTGGCACCTTTCAAGATCAGTAGCCTTACAACCTCATATCCCCCTGCTGAGGCTGCCAGTATCAAAGGGGTTGATTGAGTGTCATCAAGAGGGTCCAGAGGGCTTCCATGGTCAAGTAGGAAGTCAACTAGATTATCATTACCACCCGACGCAGCCCAGTGAATCAGAAGACGATTATTCTGGAAATATTCATGTGTTACAACTTTGCAAAGCCATTACAGCAATTAGTTAACTGAAATTTAAGATAGATAAGGTACCTGATCTGCTGTTTGGACTAAAGAAGTATCTTTATCAATTTTTAGTTTTACTTGGTTGAAATCACCCCTGTAGGCGGTTTCATATACTGATCCAATAGACATTGTGTTGATTGTTGTGCCAAAGACCTTATAATTAGAAAATATTACTTATGCTTATATTTATTATGCGCAACCTATTAACTCATGAATGAATAACTAGTTTAATTTTCTGCTTTTCTATGTGGCATAATGCTGCAATTTTGTTAATACACAGAATCTTCTTTTTAGATGACTGGCATGCAGTGTCAGACTAGTCGTATAGTCACGGTGGCATTTGCCACCCGGGCCCTAGCCTGCGCGGGCCCCTCTGCCCTACCGGTAGGTAAGGTTGGGGGCACCCAAGCTTACCACCTACATGTAAAATAGCCCCTAAAATCAAAATGACATGTTATGAAAGAGTAAAGAAATAATAAGTATCTAGTACATACTACGCATATACTAACTACGCTAATGAATGACACCCCAACCATTAAAAAACCTAGACTTACTGTCTGTATTTATAAGGAATATTAACAAATACTAAATAGAATAAGTACAGCAATTGTGTTATGTTCAATTCCACAATTTCAACCAAATAAATAAATAAAACCGCAATCCGCAACTCATTCAAGTGATCCACAGACTACTTAGGGCACAGACTACATATGGCTACTCAGTCATTCATAGGACCACAGGACCAACCACACTAAAGCGCGTTACAGACGGAGCTATAATATATATTATAGCACGGTATATAACGATTTTTTTTTAATTTAAACCAAGTGACCTTGGTAGAAGCGAGCGGCTACACGGTTTCAAACAAGCCCATTTGTTTGATATCTGCCAAGAGCCTTTAAGGCCACGCAAAATTTGGTTTAAAACCACTGGCTACTCGGTTTTAAACCGTGTAGCCCATGTTGAAATTAATATGTGATACTAGGCATGCTAACATGAAGTTAATGCATCTAAATAAAACATAATTTGTCAATGGTTGTCGTTTACTCTAGTCTATGACAGTTTTGCTTCACTTCCTCTTCTTGCTTGCTTTAATGGCCGCTCCGGCATATCTCTGCTCCAGTATCTATTGGGCTTTTCTCTTCACTGTAATATCTGTAAGGTAAATGTGCATCAATATAACAAGTGTCCAATGTTATGCTGTGTTGTGAATTCTTTGTCATCCGCATTTTAAGCTGGCTTCCTATACTGCGACTCATTAGGTTATGGGCCCAGTCGTCACAGCTTAAGGGTGGCCGCACATTGAGCCACTAGTGGCCGCCACTAAACGCGACCACTAGTGGCTTGGCTAAGCCACTAGACGCACCCAATAATCGCGGTCACCGGTGGCTGAGTGGTGGCCACTAGTGGCTGCCACTATTGGCTATTGTTTATTTGAGAAGCCGGCGACTGTGGCCGAGTGTGCGCGCGAGGCGAGCGACAAAACGCGGCCACTAGTAGCGAACCCGCACAAGGTGCACAACACGGACGAGACTGCTTTAATGGTGTCATCAGCTGATCTGTGGCACAAGAGGCTCGGACATCTATGTTACCGTGGGGTGCGTGTCCTTCGTAACATTGCGTTAGGTATCAAGTTTCAACCAACACAGCATGATTCGTTTCGTAATAATGTGTGTCATGCGTTGAGGGGAAGCAAGCGATGCAAAACTATCCTCGTCCACTCTGATGTGTGTGTGTGTGTGTGTGTGTCAGGCATCGGCCTGTCAAACAGTCTGGGTGGTTTTAGATATTTGCTTACTTTTACAGATGACCTTTGATGACTCGCTCTTGACTGGTTTTACCAAGGGAGGGAGTGGGGATTTTACGATCGGTATAAATGCGTGCAGTGCACAAACAGCCTTTGGGTACTGTCTTGTGTTATGCTAAATACAGACGATAAGTTAAACTGATCAGTTAAACTGACGCACATCCAGAAACTAACCGTGAGTGTGAAATCGTAAGTTGAAATTATACGAACTCAAGGTCAGCTATTGGATGTATGTACGTCTGATCAGTTGGGGTATCCATACGACACAATTTGATTGGCCAATTCAATCGGATACACAATATGATTGTCCGACTCCACGTTTGGGATATCCACGGTATTAGACTATATGTCAAAATAAAATATGTTACACTATCACTAAATCAAGCTTCCGAAAATACACGGAAAAACAAAGCATTCACTTATTTTTGGAATAATAGGTAGAAATAATTGCTTTGATTTTCCTTTAGATGATAATTTATTTACTTTAATGGATAAAAAGTGGAAAAGTGAAGAAGTTGAAAGTGACGATAATGAAAATAAAGGTTAAATGCAAAATACCAATTTCTATTTCAATATACCAATTTTTCAGATCATTTTTACTGAATCCTGATTTTTATGATTGTCAACAATTTAAAAAAAAAGGCCGATCTATAATGTACAAGTCAACGCACGTCAAAAATAACTTTCTGAAGTTGGCTGTGATACCGATATTTTGCTACTGCGCAGCGAATGCAGCAACTTCGGAAAGTTATTTTTACGCGCGTTGACTTGTACAGGTATGAGTACGGTGGTTCGGAGCGGATATGTACGATCGTCTGTTGCGATATACAGGGTGTTTTTTTATTCGTCTTAAACATTTTGGGGGTTAAATCAGTAAGTCATACTGACCAATTTTCACTATGGGACCAACCCCGAAATCGCGAAAAACAATTTGACCCTCCCATACAAAACATCGTCAGCTGACTAGCCAAAATGTATGGGATGGTCAATTTTTTTTTCGCGATTTCGGGGTTGGTCCCATAGTGAAAGTCAATCAGTATGACTTACTGATTTAACCCCCAAAATGTTTAAGACGAATAAAAAAACACCCTGTATGTAACTCTAGGGCAAATCGGTAGATTCTTCCTCGATTGAGAGACGTATCGGTAGATCAGTAGAACATTTAAAAAATCGGTTAAAACTACAGATTTTTTGGTAGCATTGGCAGCACTGCCGTGACTATACCTAAATTTTTAATCTCAAGGAAAAAATGTAAACAAAGATACGTTACTGTCAAAGTGACATTTTAGGGGATCTCAAAGTATGGACTCGTAAGTTTCCGGGCGTTTCAAGCGCCGTCATTGCTGTTTTCAATATATTGACGAAATCATTGATCAGAAGTTGCTGTATTATTGGTTGGCCAATTATGATAAACGTGTTTAAATGTGTTTAACACCATGTTTCTCTCCATCTCCGATAAAGAGCAAAGACGTGGTCGTTTCTTCACAGGAGACAACATATAGTCTTCCTTTGACCGAGAAGTACTCAACAGTGAACGAAAAACAACGGAAAATGTAACAATTAGCAACTTAACAACAATAGAAAACGTAACAACAATAACAATTTAACAAAACAGTCACTTGAAAGCGATTACGGGATCACGGGAGCATTCAATCTTGAATGTTAAGTGAAGCAAGTGAGGTCTCACGTTAAGCGGTCCACAACTTTATGAGCGGTGTATCGAGACAGTGATACCAGTGCAATAAATAAATTATGCATACGAAAACAGTATTCTCTCTTTAAATTAATATAACAAAGAGTTTATGTCAAAATAAAGTTGGCCATCAACTAATTAAATTGTTTTATATTGATTATAATATACATTTACATACATACAAAGTCAATTTCTTAAAAATGTGCTAAGTATAAATATCTTGAATGCTTCAATTTTTTTTGTTAACGGCAAAACCTTTGTTTACATTTTTCCCGTGAGATTAAAAATGCAGGATTAAATTGGTCAACTAGCGTCCACACCCGATTTGATTGGACACAATCGGATCGAGCGGTCCCGACATACCCGATGACCGTCAATTTAATTTTTGCGTCTACATGACACAATTTAAAAGCCAATCTAGTCAAATTGGCCGTTAAATTGCATCGTGTGAATAACCCATAACTGACCATGTGTGTCCAGCATTACTATACTTCATTTTATAGAATACCTAGATGTCAGTCAACAACACTAATAATTGGCGTCCCCTCCTTGGTGGGACAAGGAATGTTCTAAGGCCGTTAAAGATAGAAAGATAGCTGAACGTACGTATGCTGCTAATATGTCAGATGAGAATTACCACACATTGTTAAAAACTATGACTGAAACAAAATTGCTGCTCAGTAGCAAGAAGTCTGAAGGTTGGAAATCTTTCTGCTCTTTGTTAAGTCCTTCTACTCCTGATACGGTGGTTTGGAATAACATCCGGAGATTTAGGAGATCGTATAATTCTCGTAGTTGCTCTTACCCCTCTTCGTTACATTGGGCGGAATCTTTTCTTGCTAATATTGCTCCGCTTCATGTCCCGGGTGTGCTCGAGTCTCCCATAGGACGCCTTAATAATATTTCAACGGATCCATTAGATCAACCCTTTACATTTCAGGAGCTTAAAAATGTCCTCGGGTCGGTTAAAGACTCTACCCCGGGGCATGATGGTATTCCATATTCTTTTATAGCCAATGCGGGTGACACCTTTTTGAATTATTTTCTTAACTTAATGAATTGCATATTACTTACGGGCCATCCTCCCAAATCTTTTAAATCTCAATTGATTATGCCTATATTGAAACCAGGCAAAGACCCCAATGATCCGCGCTCATATCGCCCAATAGCTTTATCCTCAGTTCTGACAAAGATTTTAGAACATTTAATAAAAAATTGATTAGAATGGTTTCTTGAAAGCCAGGAATTGTTAGGAAAATCCCAATTTGGTTTTAGGAAGGGTAAGAGCACTATGGACAGCCTGGGCATCTTTACATCTGATATTAGACTCGCTTTTTCGAAAGGTGCTTCGACAGTAGCTGTTTTTCTGGATGTTGAGGCTGCCTATGATAATGTCCAGCTCCCTATTCTCAGGGAAAAGTTCCACAAGTTGAGAATTCCGGTGAGGCTGGCTTGCCTGATGGGTAATCTGCTTTCAGAGCGGCAAATCACTTTTCGTGGAAGAGACCCTCAAATTATCCCATCAAGATTAGTATGGCGGGGCCTACCTCAGGGCTCAGTTCTGAGCCCTTTGCTTTATAACATCTACACCCATGATTTGGAGGGTTCAGTTAACGGTTGTAACATTTTGCAATATGCAGATGATTTGCTAATTTACTCTACTAATAGTAATATTGAATCAGCCTGTGCTACGGTCGCGAATTCCTTACAATCACTCAACTCTTGGCTCAGTAGTAATGGCTTGTGTCTGTCTGCATTAAAAAGTTGTGCAGTAGTTTACAGTCGAAAAAGAAACATTCCATTCATAAATATTTCAATTGGTAACTGTCAGATCCCTGTTCGTTCATCTTATAAGTTTCTTGGGGTTTTTCTAGACTCTAAATTAGACGGTACCCTGCATTTTGAATATTTAGTTAAAAAATGTGAACGAGGTCTTAACACTCTCAGGTGCCTTTCGGGGGTTTGGTGGGGAGCTCACCCTACTTCTCTAAGATTATTATACAATGCTACGATCAGAAGCGTTCTGGATTATGGTTCTTGGCTTTTGGTTCCGGGGAACAAGGCGGGCTTGGGAAAGCTAAACCTCATCCAATTCAAAGCTTTAAGAGTTATCTCGGGAGCAATGAGGTCTAGCCCTACCAATGCTCTGCAGGTGGAGTGTGCTGACCCCCCTCTAAATCTGCGAAGGCAATTTTTGGCTGACAGCTATCTTTTTCGTGCCCTTCAATTCTCCCATCACCCTATTATTTATCGATTGTATGATCTTAAAGCAGCTACCTGTTGGAATCATAAGGGTCCTCCGTGTCTTGTTAAAAGCTTAGAAAAATTTCTGTCTCTAAAAGATCCGGTATTTCACTCCACTAAACTACCCATTTTTGAGTTCAACTACGAAACCATAATTCACAAACCTCGTGTTATTTTAAATTTTGATATTTATCCCGATGACCCTTTCGCTGACGAGTATCTTCGTCAAATACTTTCTCATGAGTGGCAGGGATGGAACACAATTTATAGTGATGCTTCCAAACTGACTGCATCTGGGTGTGTGGGTGTGGGTGTCTTCCACTCCCAATTTAACATAGTCCAAAAAGTGAAGTGTCCCCCTGAAACCTCTGTATATACTGGTGAATGTGTCGGAGTGCTAGAGAGCGTGAAATACATTCTATTGTTTAAGTTGAAAAAATCTATAATTTTTTCGGATAAAATAAAATCTTTTTCTATAAAATTTCATAACCCGATTATTTATCAAATCAAACAGAATCTCATAACTTGTAGGCGTAGAGGGTACGAAGTCGCCCTAGTATGGGTTCCGGGACACGCGGGGGTGACTGGTAACGAAAGAGCTGACCGGATTGCCAAGGATGCGGTAGTGCACGGAGATAAGTTTCCGTTTAGGAACTATTGCCATGATTTGGTTGCCTTAGCGTCTAAGTCCTTGGTTCAGGCATGGTCATCTGCGTGGAAAGCATCTAGTAAATTACGAGGAAGGCTTTATTTTTTGGTCCAGCCCACAATCTCCAGAAAACCTTGGTTTTCTAAGTTTTACATTCCCAAGCAGTTTTGCTCCACAATCATCCGAATGAGACTCGGGCATTGTTGTTCCCCGTCTCATTTGGCAAAAATACATATTCGGGACTCTTCATTGTGTGAATGTGGATTGGACGTTGGTGACTTGAACCATATTTTCCTAGCGTGCCCTCTTTATAATAATTATTTTCTGTATAATGAGCTGATTAGATTAAAGGTTGCTTTCCCAACATATATGTTAGAACTGATTCAAATTAAAGAGAAAGATATTCTCTTGGCCTTATGTGCCTTTTGTCATCTTAATGACTTAAAGTTATAATAGGTTGGATTTAGTAAGATTTATGTTTATTTTTAATTTTTATTATATATTTATTTCTTGTTTTAGTTCATTGTGGTTTTGGGTCTCTTATCCAGTAGTTGTGTTGTTGTTTTTTACTAACAAAGTTTTAATATACATAATTTTGTTCTGGAATAGCAACTTTATTATTTTTCCTTTTTTTTTTTCCTTTCCGAGTTGTATTTTGTTTTTAATTTAAATCGACATGACGCTGGCTAATCAAATGTAGGAGCCATTAAAAAAAAAAAAAAAAAAAAAAAAAAAAAAAACAACACTAATGTCATGTCAGTTCAGTCAAAGTCAATTCACGGGTTGGGTGTTGGATTGGATAGTGTGGTATTGTTGTAGATTTGTAGTTTGATTCCAGACGTTTTCAGATTTAGATTAAAATTAATTAAGATGAGAAGACGGTGCTAAAATTAAATATTGTTTTGGTTTCTGTCAGCTGATTTAATAAACCTTAGAATAGTAACAAAATAAACTTTCTTGAAGGTAACGTACACTTTTAACAACGCATTTATTTGATTTACCTATTTGTTTTGTTATGTTATCTCAGTAGCGTTGACCGTTCAAAACTAGATTTTGTTTGGGATAACCGGATAACATTGGAATTCATTGGATATTAAAAATAACAAATTGTTTTGTTTATTACAGGGGAAAGTTCGTTTCATCCGTTTGCAATGGGTTCAACGTATTTTGATTATTATGACGGGAGTAAATTGTTCGAGGGATTGGCGGCTAGAATTGGCTTACCCTTAGATCTTGTAAGTACTCAATTTAAATGAGTTTTTGTTTTGAGCTGAGTTGATATTTTAGTCATTTATTTATTTATGACTTGAAAAACAATTGTAGGTCACATTATTATTACTGCCATAACTAATATTGTGAAGTGGCCCAATCTTAAAGCAAATAAGGGGCAAATATTATTGTATGGGTCAAAATCACAGAGGTGGCAAATTTCAAGTTTGGAATTTCAATATATTTTTTTCATTGTTTTTATTCTGGAAATCAGTCCTTATCATTGACCGACTAATCTTCTAAACGGGGCAAGCTTAAAATTGAAAATTACGTGAATTAAAGATATTTATAGAAAACTAGTCATGAGATACCGTCATTCCGGGAACATGATTTATTTATTATTAATATGGAAAATGATTTATTTATTACGGTAGACACGTAGTTGAGATATGTCCTCAACAAGTGTGCTTGAATTTTATTAAAAATAAAGTCATAAGAAACATTAATTAACGTTTTTTCATTGTTGTAGTTTCTTTTAAAATAGTATTTATATAATATTTCACATTTAATTTACTATTGAGACAGCAAAATAATTTTATTATTGCGATTCATAAATGGATTTGGTAAAAAAAATATTGGTTTTAGTCGTTAATTGGTTTTTAGGAGTGTTCCTGGGCATGACCATGTGTTACCGGAATTAAGAAATGTATTTAATTAAATAATTACTAACTAATAATTTATCTAAAAGAAAGTATTTTTGTTGGAAGGCATTTTTTGAGTGAATTGGAGGGCTAAACTCATCGAAAAAATTTAATCGAAAATTTCTATATAAATAACATGAATATATATAATTTTTTGAAATAACATGAATATATATAACTTGATTTTAGATTTTCGAGAAAAATGATTATAACAGTTTTGTTGAGCATCAAATTCTTTACAAAAAAGATCTTGAAGACAACTCAGTACGTTCAATAGCAGACGATTTATAGAGCTTAAAATCGTTTAGAATCATTCTGGGAACACATGTAATTACTGTAGCGTTCCTGAAATTACTCCAAATGATCATTCCCAAAATGACGTTTCTTGATAAAGATGCATGTAAAATGAGTATTGGCCATTTTAAACAGGATTGTTTTTATTTTAAACGAAGCAGGTCACATCAATCTTTGAGGGATATTGTGCCTTTTGCTTATTTTTTTCCTATACATATTAGAATAGAAGTATGGTGCCAAAAGTTCAAACTAAATAATGCTTATCTCTTAAAATTTTCACATATTTACAAAAAACACGCTGGGCAACTGTTTGCACTTAGGTGTTCCATATGATTACCAACTAGCGTTATAATTAATATATTGAAATATGTCTGCGTTACCGGAAATGACGCATAAATTGGCGGACAAACTTTGCACTAAATTTTCAGACGAAATAATATTGTATCAATTTGGGAACTTATAATATCATTTTATAATAAAATAAACTAGATTAGCTAATACCTTTAAAACAAAGAATAATTTTTTTATTGTGTGTTTTAGCTATGGTTGTCCGTGGATTACTACTTAGGGACGCGTTCCCGAAATGACTTTTCGGGGGTATTTTATAAAAAAAAGTATATTACATTAAAAGTAATTCCAACAAACCTTGTTGATGTGTGGCTAAAATAAGTCTACGTGTATAGTTTGGTCAGGATTTTTATTATTTACCATAATTAAATTAATGATTTTAAAGTGTCTAAAGCAAATTTACCACCTCTGTGATTTTGACCCGTATTGACAATGATTGGTTGTGATATGTCCATGAGATGACTAAGAATGTCATGTTGGTTTCGTTGTCTTTTGCTCTAAATGTTTTTTTTCCTGGTTTTAGTTCAAGGTATAAATTTAGCTGAAGCCATTTAAAGGATTACCTCTGGATTCCCATACTATCATAACAATTTAAAACCAGGCAATAATCATCACACCTATTCTTTTTGTAAATGTAATGTACTCAGAATCCATTCAGACCAGACTAGGGAGTGCTATCTCGGTATTCCGAGATCTCGAAATACCGAGATCTTGCACCAATTTTGCAAGAAGTATTAGGAATGGTTTTGAAAACCCGCCCACAAGAATGCCCTTCACGTGCAACTAGTTCATTATTTGATAAACTTCTTAGACAAGAAACTAATCTGTTCGAATCAAGTGGGACGAAAGGGCAAAACCTGCAGTTAGCGTATCAATGCTTATGATCAGTGATGCCAACAAGCATAAACGCAGAACGGGCCTTTTCTGTTGCTAGGTATTTGGCATGAAACATCCGAAGTCAGTTGGCACACGACACTCTAGATATGTTGTGTTTTCTCAGTTTTTTTTAGAATAATTCTATTTTTTTAAATAAATGACTCAGTATTTTTGTATATATTATAATATTTTATTATTTCGCCCCTACAACAATACATTTACTAAGTTTGAATAAAATACTTATAGTAATTAAAATAATTCGTAGATTTGCGAGATCTCGCAAAATACCGTGATCTTGATTAGACCGCTTAAATCTTGCTAATACCGAGATTGAATATTTTACTGCAAGATTGCACTCCCTAGACCAGGCCTTCAGTGGTGGTCATATAATTAGAAACACTCCATATAAATTAGGTAAGCACAAAACCAGCTATCATATCATTATGCATAAAATTATATAGATTCAATCTCTAATAACCACGTCATTTAATAAAACCTACACATATTCAATATTAAAAAAAGAAAACATTTCTAATCTTTAATTATTAAAAGAGTTTAAACCTCATATTGGTTGATTTTTTTCTTACTGGCCGCTTGCACAACTAATTAGAAACAGCATCCATATATGGTTCATTGCATTTTTGAAATTGAAAAAAATTACTTTGTTCTATGCTTTTGGCGGCAATTGAATGTCAATTTCGAATTACGTGGATAACTTTTCATAAAGATTGGATTGGATTGGATAATAACTTTTGTTGAAAATGGGTAAAAATTAAGAGTTGGGACGCGTCAACTAGGCAATTAATTGTTAAATTATGTTTCGATCGAATGTGGATATATAGAAGAATTGCTGATCTAGAATATTCCGCAAAGAAAGTTTTAAATGCTATTGATTATTATAAAATCATGGAACTACTAAAAGTGTTCTTAGAAAGGCTCGTCCGAGGAAAACGTCTCACCGAAAAGATATGCAAATAATACGTATAGCTAAGCAAGAGCCGTTTCAAGGCTCCAACGAGATTAGAAATGAAGTTTTTTCGCCTGATGACCCTAGGACCGTTTCCTCGAAACTGGTACGCCGAAGATTAGTGGAAGCTAAATTGTTTGGGAGGGTTTCTCGAAAGGTACTGCTTCTTACCAAGCAACACCGAGAGAAGCGATTATTATTCGCAAAGAAATATGTTAACTGGACAGTACCTGGACCAGTACGAGTACCAGGAATTTGCCTGTGACCTGGATATTTCAGCACGATAATGACCCTAAGCGCACGCCCGCAGTATCAAATGCTTTTTTAGGGAGCAACGTATTTACATTACTTAGACTGGCCTGCAAATAGTCCTATTTAAATCCCATTGAAAATTAGTGGTATGTAAAAAAAAAACCGGTCAAGTGCGAGTCGGACTCGCGCACCGAGGGTCCCGTATTTAAGTCTGTACTTCAAAATATACCTTTTATGTACTTTCATTGAATGCAATAAGGTACAATTTGACTTGCCTAAATTTTAGTACAGATGTAGTGCAAAATGATTTTCCTTCGTACTTTATCGGAAAAGTTCGTATTTATCATGCTCTCTCAATAAGCTTTAGTACCTATCTTACAGCCGTAGGGGTAAGTCGCATCAGCAGACCAATATATACAGGATGTTTTTTTATTCGTCTTAAACATTTTGGGGGTTAAATCAGTAAGTCATACTGACCAACTTTCACTATGGGACCAACCCCGAAATCGCGAAAAAATAATTGACCATCCCATACATTTTGGCTAGTCAGCTGACGATGTTTTGTATATATATATATTTATTTAATAAAACGAAGTTATAAAAATCGAGATATTAACAAAATTCTTTGAAAATGACGTAAAATTTAGGCCAACCTAAAATGAACCTCAATACGTAGTATATAAAACTTAATTTTACTGTTTTTAGGGTTCCGTACCTCAAAAGGTAAAAAGGAACCAATCCTTATAGGATCACTTTGTTGTCTGTCTGTCTGTCAAGACACTTTTTCTCAGGAATGCGTGGAGGAGGTATCAAGTTGAAATTAATATCAAATACTTAAGTCTGCAATCCCTTGGATCAGTGAAAAAATCAAACATCTAAGTCAACGCAATCAAAAGATACGGCCGTTTATGCCTCATATTCCAGGGAATCTCAAGAGAAACAATACCTATATGGTACATTCCGTTTTACTTAGAATCATGAAATTTAGCAAGAAGCAATGTCTTAGAGCAAAGGAAAATTTCCTAAAACCGTTAATTGTTTGTAGTTACATCACATAAAAGAGAAAGTCCAGTATAAACTGACACGCACTAAGTATGCACTCTCATACTAGTAGATAAATTGTCGCAGTTCAGCCTAACACTCCTCCTCGCTGCGCTTGTCGTCGTACCTAACTTTTAGGATTTCAATTAGGACTACGGAAATTATGACTAAAATATGTTAGGACAATCGATACATAATGGGAATAAAACATTATGGGTACTAAGCATTATGGATAACATCAATTATGACAAAAGTGTTATGGCAAATGACTTTAGGACAAACGACGTTATGGGTAAAGAAGGAACACCATAAAATTAATATGGATATGGATTAGCTTTCCGAGTTGTTAACTTGATGCTTTCGTTTTGCTAAATGTGCTTTTGAAGTGTAAATTTGAATAACAATGCTGCTACTCGTGGTTGGGAAAGAATATGTCTGAGTGGAGCAGGTTTCAACTCGTTAACCTAAATTTGTCAGTCTATTACCATATTGTGCCATCATTGGTACTCCTGCAGTGTAGCATTGCAGTTCTTTTTGCGAGATATCATAATATCATCTAATAAGTTCTATTATCCCCAATGTCTCCAAGAGGATGTCTTTTTACCCGACTACGGCGAAGCAAAAAGGAGGGTTTTCTTTTTTTTATTGAGAGGTTAAAATGTAAGATAGATACATTTTTTTTGTGGATAGTCATGCCAATTGTAAATAGTCTCAAGCAAGACAGTAAATCACTTGTAGGTATGCGGGATTTAAAAAAAACAAGCAAATTCGGGGTTGTATTAGGATTTAAAGCATTAAATGTACTAATACAGGGTGTTTTTTTATTCGTCTTAAACATTTTGGGGGTTAAATCAGTAAGTCATACTGATCAACTTTCACTATGGGACCAACACCGAAATCGCGAAAAAAAAATTGACCATCCCATACATTTTGGCTAGTCAGCTGACGATGTTTTGTATGGGAGGGTCAAATTTTTTTTCGCGATTTCGGGGTTGGTCCGATAGTGAAAGTTGGTCAGTATGACTTATTGATTTAACTCCCAAAATGTTTAAGACGAATAAAAAAACACCCTGTATAATAAAAAAAATACAAGAATATGTATGAAATTTTTTTATGAATCCGTCACGTTTAGCATATGAATGTTTCAATCCTACTAGAGTTACTTTGTATACCTAGGCAATTTTTTATGGTTTTCAATTTAGAGCAAATGGAAATATTATTTTGTTATTTTTTTGTTACTGTCGTAAAGAAAAAGTGGTATTTCTACATATTATGTTCTTTAGTTTGACTTTGAGAGTCCTTTGGGTTGCGGTCGATTGTTTGTGACATTATCAATGAATAGAGGCCACGTTGTGTTTTTTGTGGGTGTTTCTCATAAAATATAACAACATTTTATATACTTTCATATTATAAGCGTTCATAAGATATATTAAACGTTAGATATAATAACAAAAACTAATTTCAAAAGGAATAATGCTTAATTCGCTAATAAAAGCTAGTGTAACATTTATCTTATACTAGCTTTCCGCCCGCGACTTCGTCTGCGGAGTCAGTATTTTTGTTAAAAAGTGCAGATAAAGTTTTCGTTACGTAGGTAGGTATCATGAAGGGATATCACAAATACTTACTTAATACTTTAAATCATACAAATTCTCAAACCCTTTTCACCCTGCTGAGGTAATTTTCCAAAAACGTGAAAACTCATATTTTATATTCAGTAGTCTAGAAACCAGTTTCCATATATCTAACTTCAAAAATGACTTCACTCCCATACAAACTTCCACTCCCCATTTCATCCCCTTCGGGGTAGCTTATCAAAAATCATTGCCTATACATATACCAATTTCTACATACAATATAGTTACAAAATTACAATATAATTATAATAAATTACAAAAATTTTGATTAGATTGATCATTTTATCAATATCTCCGAAACTAGTAAAAATCGCTGAACATATGTACATGTTTTTGATAGCCCTGGACCTATTTAACATTTTCGTTTGGACCACTATTTACGGGACATCCTGTATGTATTTAATAAATATCTTCTAAACTAGACATGACAGATTTTTTAAATATTTTTCCCGTACTTTGGGCACTAGAATCTATAAGAAGATACACATATTGGCGGAAGTATATATAAACCGTGTAAACCAGTGCAATGTATATATAACTTCGAGAAAGAGATCATTCGTTGAATCCCACATTTTATCCAGCATAAGATAACATACATAATATATTTATTGTCAGTGACTTTGTTTATCTTTTCCAAAATCTCTATCTCGACCCGAGGTCAAAGACCGGTGTATGATTACGAACTCATAGTCATTCCATGGTAACATCACAACTGCAAAGATTACCTACACTTCGTATCCAGTAGGTGTATCAGCATTTTATTTTGTCAAACGTAATATTTATTGTTCTACTTGAAGTTGAACGATACTATCGTTTTATGTGGTCTCAAAGAGATACTTGATACTCTAAGAGTCTGAAGCGATAACAAGAGTGACGCGATCGCGCACTATTGTGCTCCTTATTCGCAATGAAAGTATATTGGCGTTAATTGGTGTACAATACCGTACCTCACTGTAGCTATGGGTTCGTCTAAGCGGGCCTCACACCTATAAATTAACTCAATTATAGTCGTCTTACAACGTATAGAGAAGTCTTTTAATTGAGGGCTAGTTCTTACCGAAATCAGACCTAATTCGTAACATTTGTTATCTAAAATATTTAACTGGAGACTTTAAAATTATTTGCACAAGTTTTCCTTTGCAGTTTGATACTGTTTTATTCGCTTTAACTTAACATATTTCGTGTCAACCTTAATAGTAAAAAAAATCATGTGGTCTGATTCCAGAAAAAGAAAAAAGAAAAAGAAAGTTAAAAGAACTCAAAAAATATATACTGCTTACTGTTGGTAAAACATTCCGTACTTCTTATAGATATAGACTTGTCTCCATCCATAATAAAATACAAATAGGCACTACTTAGTCAGAGGTCTGCAACCTTATAGCTTTGTATGACTATGGCGATTAGTTCTCCCTAAGTAGTCTTTATATATTTTGTATTCTACGCTAGAATATGATTAATTTTACGCACACGTCATTTAGTGATTAGATAGATAGAGAAGTCATTTAGTCACCAATTTATATTTTTTAACTTTTTTATATCTTTTTTAATTTTTTTTTATATGGTCTGTAGAAGGAAAGAATGCGCTCGAGCTCGAGTGATCAACGACTCCGTCTAACTGATAGGTTGAGTGTCCGGCGAGGTCGTATTTGGCATAGGCTTTTGTCTTCTGCCTTTATGTATAGGTAACTAGTGTTTACCGATTGCGGGTGCCGGTCGTTTATTTTCACAAGATTTTGTGTTGGCACTAAATAAGTAACGGCATAGTGCGTAGGTACTGCACGACTGAGGTGCACAGACAACTGCAGGCATTGACAGCATTGCCAGAATTGAGTACTTAAGTTTTAGGTTTTGTTTGGTTTATCCGATTATTCGCTGAAATGTGTACTCTACATACAATAAGAGTGCAAAATATTTTTTTAATTTATTTTTCAGTTCTCAAACGCACTGAATTAGTTTCATAACATCATATTTTCCTTCCATTAGGTTAATTTTTTGATCGCACAAATAGCTGCACTATGCCTGGCCAGACTGTTTCGGAAACCATTGAAGCTTGCTTCGCCAGAATTTCGTCATTCTGTATGCCTTGTTATAGGTCTGTTAATCGGATATTTTTGCTTTGGGAAGTAAGTTATTTATGTTTTTTGAACTAACTATAATAAGTACGCCACCCCAATTATTTGCCTGAATATGCTAACACATTTTCCTGAATAACCGAATTAGGCTAAGCTCTAAAACGTTACTTAACAGGCCTTTTACATAATTAGGTCGGTGAAATAACGTTCCAGTCTAAAGTATTATTACAGCAGTAATAATTCTTTAGGGGTGGATTTCAGGGCGTTTCAACCGCCGTCATTAGTGTCACCAAATATATTGACGAAATCAATGACACCTACCAGCAACTCCTGATGTAAACAGAAACAGAACCGGGGATGTAGTTTCTATCAGCATCAGAAGTTGCTGTAGTGTCACTGATTTCGTCAATATATTTGGTGACACTAATGACGGCGGTTGAAACGCCCGGAAATTCACCCTTAGACTGAAGAACGTAACGGCACGATCACCGATCATCAAGATCTGAAATTAAGTCACGGATCTGACATATCTCTTTAAAAAAGCTAAACGTTTGAGAGTTTACCTTATAATGTATGTATTGCTTTACACTTTTCTGCATTTTTTTATGTATTTGTAAATGCCTATGCAAAGATAGTATCTGATGTATTATAATGGCAACAACTTTTTAAAATAAGTAAATTATGTAAGTAGATACCGAACTTTATTGTTAACTTATTTTAAAATTAGAGATGTCTAAGAGGCATTTCCCACTATGACGTCGAGAGCTCGTGACGATACTTTGCCGATGCACGGTTGTCGACGCTAGCTAGTATTCACATTACAACCCGTTGGCACTTAGATAGGATTCGGGTTTGTACTTCTCTCTCACTCGCTCTCAAACGCTCCGAACCCGAATCCTATTCTAAGTGCTCACGGGTTGTAAGTTGTGTGACACGAAAATTTTATTCGGTTTTCGGTTTGAAAAAAACTTCATTCTATGTCACTTCAGATGATACGATACAATATATATGTACTTATACCAATCTACGACGACACGACAGAAAAGTGTGGTTTGTCACCGTAAAGGCGTCGAGAGGACAGTTTTATCATGAATACAAGAAATAAGCCGCTTTACTTTTACCGCGATGACCGTATCGTCACGATTGGGAATCGACTCTAACGATTTACGGTGTTCAGTATCTGCATGCATTCTAGATTTATTTTTACGTAGTTTTTGTAAGCGATTTCCCCTTCCCGCCATAATACTTGCTTGAAGATTATCTTGTATAGCAGTGTTTTTCAACGATAATAATGTCGTCTGCGGTCTAACACGGTTAAGAAGGTTAGTAGTAGAAGGCTACAAAATTTGGTTGTACCTTTTACCTGGCTATCAGCCGTGACCCGCCGTCGCCGTGGCTGGGCGGGGTCGCGACTGAAAGGTCGAAGAACACTTTTATAGCAAAAGATATCTTCACAATTACGTTACTAATAATTATTCATTAAAATGCCAAACGCATATTTTTTTATTATAAGTGAATATTCTATTAAAAAAATGACTGTTGAGTTTCGTGCGGCGCTTTTTCTCAGCAGTGGTCTCCTCTTGGGAAGCGCTGGTAGATTTTGACATGTAAAAGTGCCCTTGTGGCCTACGTACTGAATAAATATCTTTTATCTTTTTCTTTTTTTTTTAATAATACCTATGGACATAAATAATACATTACCTAATAATATTTTTCTGGCGGTAAAGTGTGTGGCGGTTGTTGGTATTTAAACTTAAATGAAATCTATTTAATAATCGTCATCCTCATAAGGTACGATGAATCATATATAAAATCGTGCACTGTTTCTTAATCGTTAGATCGTTACGTTACATCCCTAATGGCTTTAGATAAAATGTTTCGTTTATTATAAGAGTAAATGTTACTAACATGAATTGCATACATTCCCTGTTGAAGTTAATGTACTTAAACCGTTATTTCAGGCAATCGATACATTTATCAATTTTGCCGATGCTAACCTACACTTTGCTGAAGACCCTACCCCATCATGATATAGGAAAGTAAGTATCTGTTAACTCGTGCACTATTTATTTATTCTTAGTAGTATTTTAAATTGCGCGTACTTACAATGATATTGAAATTGAAATTATTTTATTTGCTAGAACATACACAGGTGTTATAAATATAGGTATATATTTCAGTAGAATTTAAATCAACCTGAAACCTCGTTTACCACTGTCAACCCTACAAATGCCATCTAAGTAACTTTCATTAAAGGTTACACAATTTGAGATAACATTTCATTGCTAATGTTGCTAAGGTTCTTGTATTTTTTTTCTGATTTTTGTATTTTTGCACTACTCTATTAACTTTTTGTTTTAGTGGAATATTGGCGGCGTCTATTATGTATTTGTCGTGTTTGCACTTGCACAGACAAATTTACCATACGGCTGATTACTCACTGGATATAACAGGTAATCACAATTTATATTTATATTTTTAGGGTTCCGTACCAAAATGGTAAAAAGGAGACTTCGTTGTCTGTCTGTCCGTCTGTCTGTCTGTCTGTCTGTCTGTCTGTATGTCACAGTAGTTTTTCTCAGCAACTACACAAGCTATCAACAAGCTATCAAAAATGTATGAACAAAATAAGTATGACGAAAAAAATAATTAAGAGTGATTATTATGAATACAAATTGGTAGTAAAACAAAAAATAGGAATAAGAATTTTATGTGAGCCAATATGGACCCGCTAATGACAATTAGAAACCAGAACTAATGTCAACCTTACGTCATAAATACTTAGGTCTATTTTACACTGGCAATTATGACGGATAGTGGTGCGGATATATCCGTCAATGACGTCGAAATGGTTAGACAAAAACCTATTATAAAATAATAAGAATGTATTCAGTTATATTATATTATAGGCTTATTAAGTTATTACACTTTCCTAAATTTAGCCACTAGTAACGAGAGGGACGCCACAATACATTGAATGAGATGGAGGTATCATACGTATCTAACGTATTGCGGCGTCCCTCTCGTCAGTGACTAATTTAGGAAGGTGTAATAAGCCTTTTACTTTATATATAGGTACTTTTCATTCCACATAATTATGAGGAAATGTAAAAATAAGGGAGACTTATCCTTTTACCAGACTACGGCTAAGCAAAAAGGAGGGTTATGATATTGACCGGTATGTATGTATGTATGTTCATCTGTTCCCTCATAACTTGTAAACTACTTATCATAATCTGACAAATGGGGTATCGTTGGAAGCGTTTTGATGGTCCGCTGATAATAGGATATGTGACTTCACATTAAATTGAATATAGCGCCCTCTAGAGGACAAAGTCATGAACTAAAAAATATTAATTTTAATCATGCCGTGTGGGGTGTTAAATGAAAGGGCTTAATTAGCACAATTCAAATACGAGTTACATATATATTTGTGTATAATTTGTGCCACAAAGTGGGATACCAAAGACAGGTTTGGAACGTGAGAGGAGACGAAAGAACTCTGAAAAAAATGTGTCCTAATAATATGTTTGAGTCAATGTGATTGGTAATAATTTCGAATAAGAAGACTGTATCAAGATACTGTCTTCTTTTTTTCAAGAAAGGAAAGGTTGTGACGGGCCGCAGACGAGAGGTAGTCATAGTTGTAAATACCAGTTCTGTAATCTAAAGACTTACAAAATATTTTTTGAATTCTTTCAATTCGGGAGCTATTAAGGTCATAACGTGGGCTCCACACAACACTACCGAATTCTAAAATACTTCGGACAAAAGAATAATATAACACTTTCAGCGTAAATATGTTTTTAAATGGTCTACTTAAACGCAAAATCATGCCTAATTTTTTATATGCTTTAGCAGTAATATTATCTAATGTGTTCGTTAAAAGATAATATAGCGTCTAGAGTAACACCTAAATCCCTAATCGATCCAACACGCGAGACTCGGTTTCTAGCTACGGGAAAATGTGATCATTTATCGGCGTTAAGGTGATTACGCTGGCAATAGTCCTCAAAATGAGATAAATCGGATTGTAACATAACACAATCATTGACATTCCTATTTACCTTAAATATGTTTGTGACGTCTGCATAAGGTATATGCGACGAAGACTGAAAGGAACTGCCAATATCGTTAACATATACTCGTAGCATAAATATGAAAGGTCCCAAGTGCGAGCCCTGGGGAATCCCTGAGGGAACAGGTAAAAATTTCGATATAAAGCCATTGAGTGCCACAGCCTGACTTCTATTACTAATATAAGACTTCAACCACCTAAAAAGGTCACCGTGTATACCGATCTCACAAAGCTTCTGCAGTAGGATTATGGTGATCTATTTTATCAAAACATTTTGAGAAATCGGTATACACGGCGTTCACCTGGTAACCAGAATCCAATGCATTAATGATGAAGTCAGTATAAGTGATTAGGTTAGTGTCAACCCCGGAAAAAAACCATGTTGATGTACAGATATATATCGAGAAATCAGAGCGGTTAACTCATTATTATTCATGATTTTTTCAAAAATCTTTGTGAACACACATAACTTAGAAATAGGTCGATATAATTTTATATTGTTCTGGTCACCACCCTTATGAACAGGGGTAATGATAGCCTGTTTCCATGCGCTAGGAACAACACCCTCGCAAAGCTTAGCCAATGGGGCTGCAAGCTCGGCATGGAGTTTAGAAACCAGAAATAGATGAATCTCGTCAAGTCCAGCACCTTTGTTTACGCATATATATTTAAGATGCTTGAATACTAAATCGACAGTAATATTGATACTAGAAATATCAATAGGGGAGAATGTAGACTGAGAAGAAGGTAATTGCAATCGGTTTCCACTAGTTACAAACACTGAACTGAAATAATTATTAAGTAGATCACAAATAACCTCGCCGTCAGAGGAGGAGTCATCATTAAAATACATGGTAGATGGTACCTCATTAGCTGAAAATTTCCATTTTATAAAACTCCAGAAATATTTGGGAGAAGAGGTGATTTTCTTTTTACTAAGAGCAATATATTTATTATAACAATCTTTATCAAGTTTTTTCTCTCTCTAGCATTTTAAATTCGTCGTAATCAGGTTTGTAGTTGTATTTTTTCCACATAGTGCGAGCTTTTAATTTGTTTTTATTTTTTATTCATTTTAATGAGTAGTCTACTGTGTGTCTACTAGTGTCTACTAGTGTCTACCAGGGTGGGTATCGGGTTGTGGTACAAGCTTTGCGCTTAGGTACATATTCTTGAATTAAATCATATAAGACGGAATAAAAATAATTTGTTGCATTTTCGGTACCCATATTATCCAAAAATATTATTAAAAAAAAACATCTCCACTTTACGTGTAGGGGAGGTACACTAAAAAATTTTTTTTTTCAAGATTTTATTTTACCACTTTGTCGGCGTGACTAATATGTATATTCAAGCTAAATAACAGCTTTCTAGTACTAAGTCTCTGAGCTAAGCTGCGGACGGACGGACAGACGGACGGGTGGACATGGCGAAACTATAAGGGTTCCTAGTTTGACTACGGAACCCTAAAAAGGGGGTCACTGAGCATTATCTTCATTTACTTACTTACCTACTTGAACTTTATACAAAGTCTTATGGTTTTTGAGATATTGCCCGTCGTACTTTAAGTTTTTGTAGTTTTCTTTATATGGCCATACCGCTAAAACAACAGACCAAAGAGATATCTCTGTGTGTAAAATTCAGAATGCCCTATTATTATTTCCAGGACCTTTAATGGTTATCACACAAAGAGTGACTTCCTTGGCCTACTCGCTACAAGACAGTTTGACGCAGAAAGAGTTGAACTCCGGCACGAGCGTGCTAGAAAGCGTCAGCCACTTGTCGACTATAGTTGATAAAATGCCATCTCCGCTGGAATACTTCTCTTTCACACTGGCTTTCCAAACGTTAATGTGTGGACCCGTCGTGTTTTACCCAGATTACATCAGCTTCATAGAAGGGGGTCGCGTCGACCAGGTATCTGAGAAAGTGCGTGAAATATGATTTTTACTCGAATTCTTCCTGAAAATTATTCTTAAATTACAAAATTATTTGGCAGAAGGAAAATGAGAAACGAGAAGTAGAACCTTCTCCGCGTAAAGCTGTCATGTACAAAGTGGCCGGATCAATTGCAGCCGCTGTGTTGTACTTGACTCTAGCAAATAAATATCCGTTAAATATATTGAAAGGTAAGTTTACAACTTTTTTTGCATTTTTACTGATTTAATACTATTCCATCCCGACTCTGAGCGCGGGTTTACTCGGGTGCTACGGGGGATATTTACCGCCTGGTTCACAATCGTCAAGTAAATCATAACTGACAGATAAATTTAGCCCTTTCCCTTTCTTACACTTGAAAATATATATGAAGCGGGTTGACTTTAAATGGCAGGTAAATTTACTTATCGATTGTGAAACAGGTCCATATAATGGAATAGAATAGAATAACTTTATTGATAAAAACTTAATGATAATATTGACATAGGGCTTATGTATACACACGAAAAATATAGATAAATATTAATAATGTTGTGGAAAAGCCGTGGTAGCCTAATGGTTTGACCTGCCGACTCTTAAGCAGAGGGTCGTGGGTTCGAACCCGGGCTCGCACCTCTAAGTTTTTCGGAATTTATGTGCGAAATATAATTTGTAAATTTACCATGAGCTTTTCGGTGAAGAAAAACGTAGTGAGGAAACCTGCACACACCTGCAAAGCAATTTGACGGTGTGTGCGAAGTTCCCAATCCGCACTGGGCCCGCGAGGGAACTATAGCCCAAACCCCTCTCATTGTGAGTGGAGGCCTGTGCCCAGCAGTGGGACGTATATAGGCTGGATTATTATATTATTATTATAATGTTGTGGTAGGTATAACTTTTGTTCACCACGTCAAACACAAACGTCACTCAATAACAGCTGTTAATCAATGACAGCTGAGAATCAGTGCAAAATTCAACTTTACATTTTTGTAGCTATTTTACGCTTTGAACCCTGACATATTTATCCACCGTTGGTGAAAATGTAGGTAAGGATTGTTTCAATCAAATTTTTTAATCATGTAATTGTAAACAAACCGATTTTGTTAATATTCCAACACAATCATTCACTTAATTGAATTAGAAACATGTATGCACTTGTAATTCGAAGGTTTCAACTTGATATCTCATCACATTTTCCAGCAATATTCGTTTGATTATTATTTTTTAATTTGTTTTTAAAGATTTAAGTCCAAAACTGAGGTTATTTTTTAGGTTAGAAATATAAAGTCATCTTGTAATTTATGGATTATAAATAAAAAAAATCAGTTTAATGAATCAAGTGATAAAAAAAATTAAATGATTTGTAATAGCTCTTATATTTGTCATCATTGATCGGTCGACGGTCGATTTGATAACACGTTTATTTACATTATTAACAAATTGTATTGAAACAGACTATAATGTATATTATCGCGTTTGCTGATGATACATGTGGCTAAAACATTGTCACTTTCGCACTTACCCACTTGTCAGGATGTTGCGGATGTTTTATCTACATCGATAAACGAGACCATAATAGGCCCGCTGTGGATAATAATTATTCGTCTAACGGCTAAGTAATTAAAAGCCGAGGTAGTAAGTAAATTTTTCTTGTATAACTTATAGATCTGACGGACCCCACGTCAGAAGTGTCCCGCTCGTGGTCCTGCGTGTACCTTATGTGGTACGCTTACCTGTCGACGCTGGTGGTGCGCTGCAAGTACTACCACGCCTGGCTGCTCTCCGAGGCCATCTGCAACAACTCGGGCATGGGCTTCAACGGGTACGAGGCCGACGGGACGCCTAAATGGGACAAGATATCCAACATTGACGTCTTCGGGTTCGAGGTAAGTTGTCGTATCTTAGGTGGGCAGATAATATAAATAAATTTATCTACACCCATAACGTAAAACCTCTAAAACGCGTTCAGAAACTGTAGGTTATAACTAGCTTTACGTCAGTCAGTGGTGCTGCTGTCGCGGCAGTGTCGCGGTGTTAAATCTTATCTGTGGTTGTAATGTAAAGTTCACTTTACGTGTTCGCTGCCGATACTGTTATGGTTTTCGAATTTCGAATTTATTCGAATCACGATACCTACAATTTGATTCGGCGACAATTTCTCATGTCACTCGAGATGAAGCATCAATCAAGATGAAATGTCCACAACATAATTACGTACCTATATATACATTTTTTTTTGTATAATAGAGGATTTACAATATGAATGTAGATAAAGCTCGCGACTCTGCGTAATTGGCATTATCACCACACTCGTATTGTAATGCCTGACATTACGCAGCCGCCGTCACGTTAACTTTATTGTATCACGCTGTAAGTCTTGACACACGGCACTGCGTCATCGCTCCCGGCTCCATGTGCTGCGTTAATTGCCATGTTTTTGCTTCACCGTAAGATCATCGGTTTGAACGCTGGACCACTCGCGGCTCACTCCGCGATTAAGTGTTGCCACTATAAGTAGATACCGGGCGCCGCCTCAGGGCGGTCTATTCAATGGCTGACACGCAATGCCTCGGAACGGTCGGAACGACGTAAACAATTACCCTAATAAATATTTGGATATATTTCACGATACAGTCTAGCTGCAGCATTAGAGTTACCCTGGCATTCCCCATAGATGAGTTGCATGTTTGCATATTCTTGAGGAGAATAGTTCTCTGGCATATTCTAGAATAAACAACAATTACAATTTGCAACTACACTAAACTTTATTTTAATACACAAACCCAACCTCCGCATAATGCGTGTAATACTCGTAAGGCGGTCTTAAGGCGGTAAATCAGGTCTTTATCTATGCCTGTTATTTCGGAAGATTTTTCTTTGACTGGTGAAAAATCTTCGGCTGGTGTTTCCGTCATTCGTTGAACCGAAATTCGCCTTCGGCATGTCTACTAATAGGCCCAACTCTCTTTTGAATAATATCCTTCTTGAATAGGGATGTAGACGATTTTTTTTTATATTTTAATTTTATAGATATACATGACATCTAAAAAATATATTTAAAAAAGTCGCTTGTAGATTAATTTAAAATGCCTTAAAATAAATTTTATTTTAAAATTTCCCGCTTAAACGCTAACTTTTGTCATGGCGTCGCTATGACGTCACGATCCTCTAAACACTAGTATATAATAAAATTAATAAAGTACTCTGTGGGTTCACGCAAATCTTGTTTCTTGGCAAATGTCAAAATGTTGTTTGTTTAGAGGAATGTGACGTCACGCGCTGTTTGCAGTCACGTGATAACGAGGATGAAATATTTATTTTTATATAATTAATTTAAAAGATATTATAAATATAATAAGCATGAAAGTGTAATTTTCGGTAATTGTATATTAAACACTACCGCAAAAATATAATATGTATTTATTTTCGTTTAGTGTCTACACGCCTATTTCTTCTTTTTTTGCCTTGACCTGATCGTAAGCTTTTTACAATGTACTTAGTCTTTCAATCCACAGAAACGCGTCCCTACTGCCAAATAGGAATACAATTCCTCAACATTATGGTGCTGTTAGGGCCTTTTCACACTGGCGATTGTTCAACGAGCTCGCTGCGTCGGTGCGGCGACATCGCCGTGACAGCGCAACGTGATCGCTTTCTATTTTGTACTAGGGATCGCAGCGATCACGGTGCGCTGTCGTGTCGATGTGATCAGGTCTTTCAGATTTTTAGCATCTAAATGTGGTAAGTATTTGTCATTTTGGCGCCCGCCCCTTGCCACCTGGCGGCTAGAGCGACCACTCCTGTCGGTCTACCGCGGCCACCGCAGGGCCGGCGCTGCTAAACAAGCGTGTCGTTTCAGTTCGCACAGAACTTCCGCACGGCCATAACGTGCTGGAACAAGAACACGAACGCGTGGCTGCGCGCCGTGGCGTACTCGCGCGGCGGCGCGGCGTGGCGCACGGCGCGCGTGTACGCGCTGTCGGCCGTGTGGCACGGCTTCTACCCCGGCTACTACCTCACCTTCCTCGCCGGCGGGCTCTTCACCGTCGCCGCGAGAAAGGTACCCGCAGGTTATTCCAGAAACCTTGACATGCCCACAGAATATTTAAAAAACCGGGCAAGTACGAATCGGACTCGCGCACTGAGGGTTCCGTACACATTTGGCTGGTTTTTAGTATTTGTTGTTATTCTATAGGGTTTGTTCTATAATTATACCTATTAATTATTAATGGCATTATTTTTAATGGCATTTTTAACGGCAATGTCCCTGACTGTACCTCAGGTAGTTTCAAAACTTTATATGCAGTTTTTCCTTATTATAAAAAAATAAATCTGTTTTCAAAAACCTACTGAAAAGGGTTAAATAAAGACCGGCCTCCTAGGAATTGTCTATTTAGTGCCTAATAGGCACATGAAATATATCCAAGCCGGTGTCAAGTAAACACAATAGACAACGATTCTTGCCACTGACTTCAATATATTTAATGTACCTATTAGGCATTAAATAGGCAATTCCTAGGAGGCCGGTCTTTATTTAACATTTTTCAGTGGGTTTTTGAAGACAGTTTTTTTTTTTTTTTTTTTTTCGCTTTTTAGTGATGCACCTTTTATTATTATTACGATAAACTAATGCACATAAACGTCACAATAAGAAACAATAGCCTAATACCAATTTCTTATCACCCTTAACAAAATGTCGCTGTCCAAGATGCAGAGCCGTTAATCATTGAGGAGTTCTCCCGGTACTTCACCATCAGTTGCACTTCACCACATGCATTATAATGAGTATAAAAGTAGCTTTATATTCTTAATAAAGAAATCTCGTTGCTGGCGTCAATCACTTACGACTCACGAGTTCCAGTAGTCATCTCTGGTCTTCGCCATCATTTCCTCTTCACCAAGAGGTACTTTTAGAATGGAAATTCTTAAGGTCTTACAGGAAATACCAAAATCGCTGTATGTGTGCCTATAACTTTTGAGGAGTTACCTCGATTCCTCGTGGATCCCATCATCAGATTCTGACTTGGTGACAATGGGACCACCTCGGGAGTATACCCGATCAAACAAAAAAATAATTTTCAAAATTGATCTACAATTGATGGAGAAATCGGTGAACAATAGAAAAAAAACATACAGCCGAACATAGAACCTCCTCCTTTTTTGAAGTCTGTTAAAAATCGGTGACATGTCATGGTTTCTCAGAATACGTTTCCTTATCTTTTTTGCTTCCCTGTGGTCACTAGCAGATCTTTAAGCACACCACCTCTTAGGCTGTCTTTCCACAGGCGGAGACGAGTTTCTGTGTGCTATTTGTGTGTTATTTGACAGGTCCGTGTTGCGATTCGACCGTTGTTCCTCGACAGTCCGCCAAAGAAGCTGTTCTACGATTTTCTGTCGTTCGCGACGACGCGAGTGGCGATGACATACGCCACAGTGCCTTTTGTACTACTACATCTAACACCGAGCTTGGCTTTCTACGGGTACGTAAAAATATATTTTAAATTAAAATAAAATATATTTTAAATATATTCCACTACTCTTCATTTATTTCTGTTATTTGTCATAACCAGAACATTAACCTTTCAAACGCCTCAGTCGGCAAGACACCGCAGCGGATTTTCGTGCCGAGATTATCAGTTGACATATGACGTCCTAGCTATCGCATCGCAAAAATGATGTCTGCGTTCTAAACACAAGGACGACTTTCCATTAGGGTTGTCCTAGAAAAATAATTGGCGTGCACTGGTGTGAGGAATTATCCACCAATGGGATTAGTTAGTTCACTTTCCTAAACTTGCACAGAAAAGCCCTTTCGGCTTGCGAGACGTGTGTGATCGAGATAAGGTCCGCTTCAAAGCTCCACTTCATTCATTTTTCCCGACGTAGTTTTAGAGTTACCCTTTCCAGCACTTAAAAATTACTTGAATAAAAAAGTCGTTGATGTCTAAAGCTATAAATAACTCATAAAATCATGTAAACGCTGTATCTTGTCTAGGAGACATGGGTTATGTAGGAAACAGGGACCGGCCCGCTATCCCATTGAAGGGATTTCGAATGGGTTTTTATAAGGATTTTATGATAAAGTTTTTTTAATTTTGTATGGGGTTTACAATAATAATTATTGTAAGTAAACTCTATGCAAAAGTAAAAAAAATATTTCTTTCCGTGATAAAATCACATGTAGTTTGTTATTCGTGTGTGCACTTTATCGCAGGACACCCTGTATAATAGCGGTTTATAGTACGCGAGTAGAACAATGTATTTTGTTCACAGGAAACTGTACTACTCGCTACACTTCATCGCTCTCGGCGCGCTAATGCTCCCCGGCGGCGGACGCGGCTCTAATTCAAACATGACAGTTAACTCCGATTATATGAAAAAGGCTTCCAGTAGCAATGCTAATACTGTTCGTGAAACTAACGGGGATACTAATGGTAAACTAAAAGTATCATAGACTTAATGAATGATGAATGATATTTTTATATTGATGTTGAAGTATTTGAATGATATGCCATTAATGTATACATTAGACTTGATAGAATTCAAAGGCAGCCAAAATGTAACATGGAGAAAGAAGAGCAATATGTAGCACCTCCTTGTTAAACGTTACGAAAGATACGGTTTTAATCATATTGAGTTTTTTTTAATATGTGCATCTAATTACAGTTTATGTAAATCTCAATAATTTAAGTATTAATAGTCGTGTGTAGCGGTTTAGTATCCACACAACAATTTAGAACAAAACAATCGAACGCACACGCGTCTCGATGCCTGTGTGAGATAGTCGCAGAGTCCGTCGTCGGCGCTCCTGCGGCCTCCCCGATACACGCGCGTTGTGATGCTCCCAGATATAATGGTCGTGTCAAAACTGACTCGATTATTTATTTATACTGCAGAAATTTAAAAGGCATTTAATTTTGTAGAAATGTACTATAAGAGCCAATTGCAGGAAAAAGTTAAATCTAGTTTTAGTCATCTGGATTTAAGACTGACATTTCCATACATTTTGACACAACTAAAATAAACCTAGATTTATCTTTTTGCTGCAGGTGGCCATAACTCCTCTACTGCGATAAAGTGTTGTGACAGTGTTGCATATTAATTATTATTGCTTTCATTTATTTTTATGTTTTCAGAATGATTTTTATTTATTTACATAATTGTCGCTTATTTACACATGAAGCAATTTAAGATGTTAAAATAATGAAGTTGTTAGTTTCATGCAACATTTATTATTGTTAATTGTTGACAGATACCTTTAAAGTATTTATTATATTTATAAATAACTTACTTCTTAGGTAGACGCCTGTCAGGGACCCAATTGTATAACAGAACGATGATTGTCGGTTTTCAGGAATAGGGAGGGGTTTTCTCAACATTTCGACGGCATGTATTATTTTGCAGTCTTGGTCTATCAGTTAGGTTTACATGTCAGCGGGCTGATAAATCCGCTGCAGCCGTTTTTTCGTAGAAAACCAGTTTAATTTTGGCGAAAAAATTGTTCTTTGGGTCATCCATCGACATAAACCCGTTTTATAATAATAATAATAAATAATTGTATTCACAAGTTATTTATTTATCATTGTAAATGCATTTGCATGCAGTTAGGTAGATAATTTAGAAGTCTCAGGCCAAAATTTTATATTTGCCGAGTTTTTTCGAGGCATATCTACATTTTGAAATATTTGTTAATAAACGGTATAACAATATGTAGATAAATAAAATGAAATTAATTTAGGACTTTTAATATTATTCGCCGGTCAATCATAGACGGCATTAAAGAGAAAAAAAACAGTGACAATCGCCGTAAAATTTAAAGTTAGTCAAACAAATCTAACAAACTTATTTTTATTACGAAAGAAATTATTAAAAAGAAGCCATGCTAAGTACAAAAACCTATAATTATGTATAAGTAAGTATTATAAAATTGACTGCTACTGCAGGATAAGGCTTAAGTACCCGACTAAGCGAAGCCAAAGGAAGGTTAATGATTTTAACAGTTTAAGTATGTATGTATCTGACCAAAAATCGGATGTTCCGCTCTAGCTCCGAAACTATTGGACCGAATTTAATAAATGACATATGTTTCGTCTAAACGTCATAGGCATACATTTTTTATAGGTATGTCATACGACTAGTATACCAGACGGGTTTTATGCTTTGGTTTGCAACTTTTATTATTACACAGATATACAGTTAGGTGCAAAACTGAGTCAATATTAGAACCTTAGTAGAATGTGAATAAATTGATGACAATCAAAGGTATTTTTAAGTGTTTAATACAGAATAGTACTCCTTGAAATTTGCTACAAATCCATTTTCCATTTCACAATCTGAGTTACACTCAGACGTGTCAGCGTCAGTCGGTGCTTGCATTGACGTGAAACTATCAATATGATTATCCATCGAGTGCAGATTTGATGGCATTATCACAAACTTTCTTCCATTCATCCGGGACAATCATATAATTTTTTTCTTCAATCAATTTCTTTACTTTACCCATATTAATGTCTGTTTCTTTTTGATACGTAACCTTTTATCTGGGACCATAAGTTTTCAATTGGATTGAAGTCGGGATGGTATGGCGGTAACCTTAACACTGTGTGTCCATGTTGATTTAAAATTTTGTCTATAGAATATTCTACAAAGTCTTGTTTATGTAGACATAATTTAATATAGTTGTACTTTGGTTAATGATCGATCATAGGGAATATTTTATTTTTCTAACCAGTTTATCATTAGCGGCTTTGCGGTATTAGAGTTTGGGTGGGCGTTCCACATTTATTGTGATAAGCAGCATTATCCACTACTAATACAGAGTTTGGAGACAAGTTGGGAATAAGTTGATTCTGTAACCATTTTTCATAATTGACATTATTCATGGCATCGATCGTGATAATCACCGGTCTTATCAGTAGACTTGTACATAAGTAGAGCACCCGGTACAAATCCTTTGGCACTACCTGCATGTACTATAATAAGACGTTGGCCTTTTGAGATTAACTGTTTCACTCCTTTATCCGTGGGATCCGCCCAGCATTTCCCTGTTAAATGGGATGTATCAACATAAGTTTCGTCCGTGTACACAAAATCTCTCCCTTCAGATCTGTACTTTGTTATTAAGTCTAGATACGTTACTCTTTTTAGTCTTACGTCATCTTTTTCCATCAGCATTTTTCATTTGTTAGTAATTTTCTTGAATCGAAAACCCATTTGGCGAAGTATCTTTCTTAGTGTAAAATCACAGCCGTTCTATTAATTTGGACTTTAGGGCTTGGATCGTAGGAACTTGTTTATAAATCAGATGGAAATTATAAACCATTCGTCGTATTACTGCGTAATCAAAATCATCAAGATCTAGACAAAATTTTGCGCGGTCTACCTAGCTTAACATTCTTTGGGTTTTTTTTATATTCGTTTTTCTATATTCTTCTTCCTTGTTCAATAGCTTCCCTATTGTTGTTCGAGATATGCACGTTGCGTCAGAAATTCGTTGTTGAACTTTGCCAAAATACTGAGAATCCATTGGATGGAACGCCATTACGCACTACATCTGTACTATTCCGTATTAAGTATGTAAAAATACCTTTGATTTTCATCAACTTATTAACATTCTACTAAGGTGCTAATATTTATTCAGTTTTGCACCTATCTATTAGTTTAAGGGCCTGTCTCACAATCGACAAGTAAATTTACTCGTATCTGCCATTTAAAGTTGGCCCTCTCATCGTCTATTTTCAAGTGTACGAAAGGGAAAGGGCTTATTTTATGTGACAGATACGCTTAATATGTGATAGATACGCTAAAGGTGACTATACCGCCTGTCTCACAATCGTCAAGTACGATCAGAATGACGGGTTAGTTTTTTGTCCCGAATACGATGTGCCCGACACGGGCCGATTTGCGGGGTCGAAGAGCTCGTATTTTAATGGAAAGTTACTTTCCATGAACTTTGTTTATAAATAAAACACACTCGTTTGCTGGGATCTCTGTGCAGCTACCTGATGATTCTCCATACGTAAACAAGTTTTCCAGTTAGAAGCATTCCAATCTATCTTATATATTTTCGTATTCGTTTTCAGTCCTTATTTATATATCTAATCTTTAACGTAAGCATTTTTTTTATCAAGGTATCATTGACGGCCATCATTCTTATTTAAGTTAAAAAAATATTATTCATAAAATTAATCTAGATGTTACAGTCACATCACATAGATTGTCTCCGTATCATGTTTTCCGCCTGACAGGTAATATAGTCTCTGTAAAATTAATGTTAGGTACTATGATACTCAGTGATCGGAATAGGTAGAGTTAATTTACCTAAACTTGATGCATGTTCATTCAATAATGTGTTCCCATCTCACTCACGCATGAATGAACATGCGTCAAGTTTAGGTAAATTAACTCTACCTATTCCGATCACTGATGATACTAGTAAGACGATCGGATATGTACGAAGCGAAGTTGCTCCAAACCACGTCCTTGGTTCGTGCGTTTGCGCAACAGACGATCGTGCATTTCTGCGCACAACCATCGGACAAGGTAATAATAATAATGTACGCGGACCGCCGTTCACACGATCGAACATGGCACGGACCGTACCTATGACGTGGTTCGGAGTAACTTCGCTTCGTAAATGTCCAGTCGTCTGTTACTAGTATAAGAATCATATCTTAATATGCCAGTAGAAATCAACACCAAATTCGCAAGGTTTGACATAGTTCTTGGTTTTTAGTACCTATGTTGTATGGACCAGTAAGTTAGGGTAGTCTTAATTAAAATTTTACTACTTCGAAAAACTTGTGCTCGCTGCGCACCACGCGAAATACTGCAAAATTTTGGATTTTTTTTTAATTTTGGCTCCGAAAGTAATAAAATATGCGTCTTTAAAACGATATTATGTAAGTAATAAATCTGTTTAAATTTCCTTCCAAATGGTATATAAATTTGTTTTATAGGAGCAACATAAATGGGGTAGAGAGGTCATAAAGACTGAAAAACTATGTTTAGTACATTATCCATTGGATGTTCTTTAAAAGAGTTACACCCTTTGAGTTTAACATTACCACTCGGCGTGAATGCTATGCTAGTCAAACTGAACCCAAAACTCCTGGTAGGTAATAGGCTACTTGATTACGGATCAAATTAACAACTTTTATTGAAACGTCAAAACGATCCGGTAGTATGAAAATAGGAACCTGTGAAGTCACAATTTTCAGTGTTCCTTATTAAATAATAAATAAATAAAAATGTTTATTTCGGTGTTATTTTCGAAAGCTTGATTTAGTAGTAGTGTAAAAATAATTTATTTTGACATTAGTCAAATAGCCTATCCTAACTCCCAGATTAAAGATAGGGGGAGGGTAAAAAAACCTAACATTCACGCTGAATTAAAATTAAGGTGACCCAGAACTTGACGTAATTATATAAGACGCATAGTTTATGACTTTTTGAGCACAAAAGTGAAAAGTCCCAAACTTTTGCAGTTTTTCGCGTGGTGCGCAGCGAGCACAAATTTAACGAAGTTGCAAATTGGGATTCACACTAACCTGACTGGTCCATACAACATACCATCAGAACTACATCATGCTTTGCGATTTTAGCCTTTTTTGTGTCGATTTCTACTGGCCTATAAAGTTCTGGTGAAACTACTAATATCTAGTAAGTATAGTTATATTTTTACTAAATTATGAATGTATGTGGATTTAATATGGATGAAAAAAAAAACGTATAAGGGTCGATCAACTTTTTCTTGTTTGTTATTCTGTCCCATTGTCCAAGAGACAAAAGTGACGGAGTTTCTCAAAAAAACTGTTATAATATATGCTTCTAATGTGCTTAGGAAATAGTCCATAAAATAATGGGCTTATAACTACGACAGAAATGTACGTTTGATGAATTTTAACCATAGAAAACGTATAGAAAATCATGGTTTTAGAGTTGTCCAGCGGACGTAACCATATGACAACGTGTTACAAGAAAAAGTTGATTGACCCATAAATGTTGGATATTTAAGGTTAACAATTATATTAATTTTATTTTATGTCATTTATTTGCTTCCGGTAACATGATATTAAAAAAGAGGGAATATATCATTCTTACATTTGGTTTTTAGAAGTCAGTTCAGAATGTTTGATACCATCTCAGAACCAAGTCATGGGCTCAACCTTTTTATTGAATGCAAACAAGAGGGCTTGTTGTTTTTTTATTGTTATGGTTGTTATGTCACTATTATTTTACAGTTTCACAATCAGCGGTGCTTTCGATTATATATGTAAAGCAAAATTTAGGGTCGGCGCGATAAGCCGAAATATGTACCTACATTTTAATGCTGATTTTTATTCCAATATAAGTCGGGACCAACAGCTTAATTAATCGTAGGAATGGCCGCCGCCCAAGCACACGTCTGGATTTAACTGGGTCTCTATTCCATTTCGATTTAGCCCATCTTGCAGTAACAGTAAGAACAATGAGATCAACAACAAGCAATAAGATCTAAAACAATGTAGAATAGAGGCCCTGATCGGTTATAACTCTCGTTAGTAGGAATGTAATCTAGGTTTATTTATACCTATTGGGTTATAGTGAACTGACAATATATTTTACTTATTTTGAGACGCTTTCTTTTTCAACGTTTCCTAATTCCCTTAGCATTACCATACCACAGAATAGTATAATATACTAGTATAATATATATTATTATAGTATAATAGTACTGGCATTAGCACCATCAATTAATTTATATACCAAATTAGGGAGTCGTATTTATTTCATAATGCGTACTGCAAAGGAGTGGAATGCGCTTCTGGCGTCTGTATTTCCGAGTGCATACAATCTGAACCTATTTAAAGCTAGGGTGAATAGGCATCTTCTGGGTGAGCTCGCTACATCGTAGACTGAATCTTCGTCCTCCAAGGGCGGGAGTTATTCAAGAGCAAACCCATTATCAATAAAAAAAAATGTATTTTTGCAATAAATAAGACTCCCGAATTTGGCCGGGTTAACATAGGCCGCTAACTAAACACCGGTATTCATATCAGTAGTTACAACTGACTCTCAATAAATCTGTCATTGAATACCTGAACTGGACAAAGTTAACCCAAGTACGCAAACCGAAAAACGAAGGGAATATACGAGACATGGAATGAATGTAATGGCAGCGACAGGGTTCTATCTGAACAAGGTGATTCGTGTAGTAAGCTAACTATGCCAACGACAAAATAAGCGACGTCTGAAATGTATGTACAAACACTGTTTAAATATATTTGAAAATGCAAAAGTCCAAGTCTACCATAGAATAATATTGCAAGTTTCGTTACATTCTGCTTCCCAAACAATGAAATTGTGTCGATTGAGTAAACCATGACATGATACAACAATTCTCTAATTCCATAGAATAAGTACCAACAAACTTATTCTGTGCTAAATTCCATTAAAAACCTTTTACAGTCAAGGTCATAAATATGTGTACACGTTTAGTACATTGTCACTTTAATCGCTGTGACATTCATATGCTTATTGCAGTTTAAACATGACATTAAATAGATAAGGTACTAAAATGTACACATATTTATGACCTTGACTGTAGTACAATGCAATGCCAAAGGCTATAGTCATAGTAAGTCGGCCCTTACATCAAATGGGCTCGGGGATTTTTTTGTGAGTACCTCTTGTAATGAAGAATATTTTAGCCGAGTATGAACATCCTACTTGCAATAGTTTTTGACTTATGATTTTTTCAAGTTTTTTTTTATGTTTTTTTTTCTGGATGTATTCAAGCGATTTGCTTCAAATTTTGAAATGATGTTCTTTAGATATATTTGCATCAGCACCCAAAAAACGAATACTAGTTATCGTATAAAAAAAAGAAAAAAAAGACCAATTTAAAAATAATCATTTTTTTTTATGTGGTTGTGAAGTAGTGACACGTCTAGATTTTTTTCTCAAAATAGGCTATACATTGGCCTACTACTTGCCCAAATATCAAAATTTTCCAGGCGGTACTTCCTACAAAAAATCAGCAGAATGTGTGGCCAAGTTGTGTATTCAATCGGTGTTTTTCAATGTAGTATTCAAACTCTTCGATTATGTTTGAGTTTTCTTATCACAAAAAAATCCCCGAGCCCATTTGGTCTAAGGGCCGACTTACTATGGAAATCCGGCTAGGTATAGCCTTTCAAATTCTACAAAACTTTATATTAATTTCAAAAATAATTAAATAGATAGGAGCAGCGAAAGTGTACTTGGGGGCAGCTTTCCTTCCCTTCCCTCTAGAAGAAGCAGGAATGCTCACAATCCGTAACGTAATATTACGCAGGTAGCCTATTAATTAATAAACAAAAACAAAGTTGATTCTATTGGCCTGCCTGCCCCGTAACAAAACCTTAGCTACGCCCTTGGTGGCAACACATCTTTATTACTTTACGAATAAGAATGTTTTGCGATATATTTGGCCATTTTGACCGCTCCTATCTATTTGATGCTGACTACCTTAAAAATAAGATAAAAAATAAAGTTTAACACTCATAAAGTAATAGTACCTGGGAGACCGAGCGTGTCTTCGCTCAAGTCGAAACCAAATTTTCATCGATTTCTATACAAAAACAAAAAAAAGACAATAAAAGATGTACCCAAAAAAAGAAAACAAAACAAACATCAGTCCATAGCTAGGGTTCGAACCCGCACTATTGGCGTAGTAGGCCAGCGCTCTAACCATTAGTTTAATCAGACGGCGGCAGCCGCATCGAAATTACGAACCATATTGCGCGGGCAAATCTTTTTGCGTGAAAATACAGGGAAAACTAATTTTCCCAGATATGAGACGTAGCTAGATGGATTTTCGCCCCCGTAAACTCCTATTCCTATATTGCAAATTGCATCGAAATCTTTGGAGCCGTTTTCGAGAACGTGAGAACAAATATGTTATTGTTTAATAAGTAGGATTAAGTACCTATTTATTTATTTTTAAGTGTAATTACCTGTAATAATTAAGTAAAATATGTATACTTAGGCCGGCCTTACACAGTATGAATTTTAAGAATCTGAATTCATATTATTAATTCAGAAAGCACGGAATTGCATACAATTTAACTATCATCCACACACAATCTGATTTTTTCAGATTATGAATTTCTCAGATTGATCTGACAGAACGCACCTCTTTCCATACATTATCTATGGACGAGCACACACACTCTGGATTCAGATTATGAATTCAGATTATGAAAATTCATACTGTGTAAGGCCGGCCTTAATTATTACATACATGACAATGAATGTGCTAACAATAATCTTGTATGTGGCGATTCTTATCTACCAGCTACCTACTCTGATGTATAGTCTCATAGATTATACCGCTCTCATTAAACGATCAACGTTAACTTGATAACTGTTGGAGTTATCACGTTCTCGAATGAAAACCGCCGGATCTCCAAACGCAGTGAAGGATACAATACCTACATTGATTTAACAGGTTCCCTGTCCCCACTAGAGTGCATTTTCATTGTATTACGTCCAAGTACTGTCCCAATATGAAAAGTTATATAGTAATTTGATCACATATGATTCACGAACATATCAGACCAGGAACAAAACTGCGTTCGTGAATCATATTATTTTGTGATTCATGGGACAACATGAAACGTCAGAAAATAGTTCTTTGTTACACCGACAAAGAAAGCCTTTCCGAACTGGTGAAGTGAAAATGTATTTTTCACTTCACCAGCTCGAAAAAGCCATATTTGGCGCACAAAATCTGGCGTGCGAAAGTCCACTTTAACCTAGTGTGGAAAGTAATGCTGGTGCTGTGCGCGGAGGGGGCTGCGCGAGCACATCCACGAGTGTTGTGGCGCTCGTGTAATTGTTTTTCCAACGCAAAGTGTTTTCCTCGATACGGTGAGGTGAAAAATTGTGTGTTTCGCACGGCAGCAAAGTTATTTGGGTCTCGAGGCCTTGAATCCCTCGTTACGCTCAGGATTCTAGAACCCTTGCTGACTCAGGAATTAATACTGGCTCTCGCGCCAAATAACTTTGCAGCCTTGCATAACAAATAACTATTATTTTCCAATCACTCACTAGTCCCAAACTCGGCTCTAGGCTTGTTCTATGGGTACTAGGCAACATACTTATAGTATAGAGAAAATACATACTTAAATACATAGCAAACATGACTCAGGAAAAATACTCCTAAATATTTTCCCATACCGGGATTAGAACCTGAGACTGCTAGCTTCATAGGCAGGATCACTACCAACTAGATCGTCAACGCGTATTTAAAGAACAAGTACAAATTCTACACTGAAAAATATGTAAGAAAAAGCAAATTTTATTTCAACAAGTTTAATTCATGTATACTTAAAATTAGATTCTCTCGTATGCTTAGAGAGCCCCCATATTAGAGTCTTTTGAGCTTCGGCGTCCTGCCAGAGCCCGCATGTTCATAAAATTATAGCCTATAACCTCTACCTCGACCTATAGCCTGGCAGGACGCCGACGCTCAATAGACGCTAGTGTGGGGGCTATCTTAGGCACTGGTTACCTGAAGAGATTAGGACTTGGTATTTTTTTCGCCTCCCACATACGAGGGGTTAAACAGTCAAATTACTAAGTAAAGGTACAATATGGTAAAGAACTAAAGATCTAATTTAGAATTGTCATTTGCTTTTTCTAATCTTCATAAAGGCCTGTCTGATGTAGCAAAGAGCACCTGGCACGTCATTAGTGGATTGAAGCCGCTGCTGCACCTCCTTGCAAATGTCCAGGCTTGGGGTTATCTGCAACACTAAACAAGTTTCCAATAAGGTAAAATCCCACTTGATATTATGTATTGTAAATGTTATTGTTTGAAGATTTTTAATTCTCACATTCCCTGTCATGCACATTGTGCAGACTTATTATTAAATTACCTATGTAATTAAAAAAAAAATGGGCTACGGTCCAGCCCTGACCAGACCTTACACAAGTTATTTTACCTATACTATTTATCTTTATATATTTTCATTATGTCACCTAAATACCCTCAGATCCCAGTGACGCGAATTAGGATCAGAGAAATCGCTTAAACTTATGCTCAAGCGTTACACTTGCAGCGGTGTCAAATTAAATTATTATTATTAATTAGTATGATACTTATTCTTATTATATTAAGTACTTACTGACCCTAATTTGTGTCACCGGTAAATATAGGGGGTGTTTAGAGTTTGTTCCCGGATCTTGACAGGTTAAAAGGAGTCTATAAAGGACACCACACAGAAAGTATGCAACTGAAAAACTGAATCGACAAAGGAATTCTATATAATTATTGAACCTGCTCACAAAATTTCACGAGCATCTGTTGAGAAATGCAACCTGTAGAGGAGAACAGCCGGACATACGAAAGCATTTTTGCCCAAGCTGAAATGGAGATGCTTCGCTGGCTCAGTCAATTAAGAATAACAATACAAAATATGTAAAACTTTAGTAAAGAAATAATAAAGGCTTAATAATAATAATAATAATGTTACACTAGGTTTTGAGAAAAAAAATCTGGCTAAAAATCTGTAGATTTCTGTCCCATAGAATAATGTAAAAAAAAGTAGTCTGATTTTTAGAAATAATATATATTTTAGAAGCCATTAAATTAATAAACTTTAAGAAGTTGAACCAATATTAATTTTAAAAAGTAGCATTTTACAAAAAAAGATAATTTGTGTTTACTAATTTATCTGTAAAAGTTCTATCAAATGAAAATAACCTATATTCTATGTACAGATTTTTTACAGAAATAAAATATTCTTGAAAACTATTTAAGTCACAGGATGATGTTCCTCAAGTTTTTTTTTATATATTAATCAAGATACAAAAGAGGTACATACATTACATTTTTAATTTATCAATCTTTAATTTTTATACTTTCTGTGTAGTGTTGTTTCAATAACATACTATTACATCCCAGCAAATCAGTCATATAAATTGTTACCTTCATAATGTTTAGTTTCTACATCTTTCAATAAATAGACAGAGTAAATTCTAGATTCCTTCTTAACATCAGTAAAGAATTGAAGAAATATCCCTTGCTTCTTGTCATTTCTGGATTCAATGGTAAAATATATTTTTAAAAATTTCTTGTAATATTTTTTTGCCATTAAGAATGCTTCATGTGTATCTTTTATTTCTTTAGCAAGTAGCTTTTGCTCTGAAACAAATCATAGGTTAAAAATACAACATGTAAAAAACTTTAATAATCATTAGAACATGTTAAAACGTAAAAGTAACAACCTGTTTTGAACTTCCCATATTGCACCTGTTGGCGTTCGTATTCTTCAACTTTGGCTTTTATTTCTTGCACCAATTGTTTATTCTTTTCAGTTATCATCTTCAGTTGATCGTCACTGTTCAGGGCTGAGCTACCAGAGTAATCAATATTCTGAACTTGAAAGCAGTCCAACTCATTTGAGATTTGTTTAGTTATGTGACACACATTTAATTTGAAATCACTAAACAGCTTACTTTCTGATTCAGTTACATCTAACTTAAAGTCCCAGGCGTCATCAAATACGCTCATGTTGATACTTTAACGTGCTGAACGTATTTAAAGGCAAATAGTGTAGTAATATTTCCCAACGCTACGCTTTTAACTGTTTTTTATTTAAAATTCAATGAACAGTCGTTGTGATTGACAACTTTGACATCTCTTACTGCCGCACTCAGAGATAGATAGATAGCTATGTCCACACCTGAGCGCTTTCATGTTCAACTTGCCCTATCAAGATTTCAATTCGTCTTGCGTCAAGCGCATGCAATACGAGGGTGACACTGAATCTTCAATAAAATCCAATGTTTTGACTTTATCTTCCGCCATTTTATTTGCAAAATGTTGCACGTCGACCCAACGGTGACGGATCAGCGTGCGCTACGGGTATGCGCTGATATCAAACCAGTTTGAGCGCATGCGTTATTACATGCGCTGTGGTGGCAGAGGCATTCGTCAGAGGAAAGCGCAAGTTGAACATGACAGCACACAGGTGTAGACATAGCTATTGACGTCTCTGAGTGCGGCCGTTATATCTAATTAGCTATGTCTACACCTGTGCGCTTTCATGGTCAACTTGCGCTTTCCTGTGACGCATGCCTCTGCAACCACAGCGAATGCAATAACACATGCGCTCAAACTGGTTTGATATAAGCGCATACCCGTAGCGCACGCAGATCCGTCACCGTTGGGTTGACGTGCAACATTTTGCAAATAAAATGGCGGAAGATAAAGTCAAAACATTGGATTTTATTGAAGATTCAGTGTCACCCTCGTATTGAATGCGCTTGACGCAAGACGAATTCCAAGTTGAAAGCGCAAGTTGATCTTGAAAGCGCATAGGTGTGGACATAGCTATTTTTAATCTTACGGAAAAATGTAAACAAAGATACGTCATTGCCAAAGTGACATTTCAGGGGATATTACAGTATGGGCGGATATATTTCCGGGCGTTTCAAGCACCGTCGAATGTCGTCCTTTTTGGACAAATTTTCAAAAATTCAATCAAAACAATTTGGTTTTCAAAGAGGAAAATCCACATCACTAGCAGCATTCTGTTTGACAAACAAAACTCTGGGAATATGGATAAGATACGGGGGTGTTACAGCAATTTTCATCGACATGAGCCGGGCTTTTGATTGTGTAATTGTGTATCTCATGAATTACTCCTTGCCAAATGTGAGCTTTACGGTATCAGAGGTAAAGCAAATATTGGCTCAGGGACTACTTGCGTTTAAGAACTCAGTTTGTAGAAGTAACCAAAATTAATTCTGATAATGTAGTTACTATTCGTAATTCTTCAACTAAGACAAACGGGGTTGGTGTACCGCCAGGGAGTACTCTGAGACCGTTGTTATTTTTACTTTACGTAAATGATCTCCCAAACGTAACAGAATATGACAGCACACTTTTTGCTGACGATCTATCAATTGTGATACCATGTTGTAAAGTCAGCATTTATAATGATAACATAAACAGCACAAAAATAGAAAAATTATTACACGGCTACACATTTTTTGCAAACTAAAGATATTTTTTTGCAACATAACAACAACTTAACGTTAACAGAACAGTCACTGGAAAGCGATTACGGGATCACAGGAGCATTCAATCTCGAACGTTAAGTTGCAGGTCGCTTAACATCACACGTTAAGCCGCCCGCAACTTAATGACCCGGGTGTATCGAGACAGTGATACCAGTGCAATAAATAAATAATGCATAAAAAACAGTAGTCTCTCTTTAAATTAACGCGGTTACGCGCGCGGACGACGCGGTTAGCCTAGTTGGTAGTGACCCTGCCTACGAAGCTAGCGGTCCCGGGTTCGAATCCCGGTATGGACAAATATTTATGTGATGAGCGCGAGTATTTGTTCCTGAGTCATGGATGTTTTCTATGTATTTAAGTATGTATTTCTCTATATAAGTATGTTTATCGTTGTCTAGTACCCATAGTACAAGCCTAGAGCTTAGTTTGGGACTAGGTCAATTTGTGTGAGATTGTCTCCTCATATTTATTTATTTATTAAAATATAATAAAGAGTTTATGCCAAAATAAAGTTTTTTATCAACAAATTAAATTATTAGATCTTGATAATAATATACAGTTTATTTATTAAAGTTGATTTCTTATAAAAAATAAGTGCCAAGTATAAATATCTTGGATGTTTCGTTTTCCTTGATGTTGTCACAAGGATCTGTCAACGCCAGTGTTGCTATTGAGTCGACAATAATATTGATATCGATTCAATTTCGCAGTTGTAATTTGTACTAATGATTTAAGGGCTGATTTTTTTGTAATTTCTAAATAAAAGCATCTGGCAGTAAAAGTGATCACTTTCCTTTTTTACAAGCTTTTATTTAACTTGAAATTAACGTGGCAGCGCACCGTCGACGCTAAGCTGCGGGAGGCCGGGCTGAGTTGGAGGGATGCAGAGCGCGAGGCGCAGGACAGGAGCGGATGGCGACGACGACGGGGTACCATAGGACGGCAACCACAACAACAATATTTAACTTGCGATGTTCCAATGTTCATAATAACAAGTAACCTGTCCATTCAGTGTCTCCTTGCGAGATCGAATCAGGAATGAGGAGATCCGCAGGAGAACTAAAGTAACTGATATAGCTCACCGAATAGCAAACCTTAAGTGGCAGTGGGCGGAGCAAATTGCTCGTAGAACCGATGTGCCGTTGGAGCGGAAAGGTTCTAGAGTGGCTACCGCGAACCAGGAGAAGAAGTGTCGGTAGGCCTTCCACAAGGTGGACCGACGATCTGATAAATATCGCGGGAAACCGCTGCATGACAGCAGCAGCAGAGGACCGATCGTTGTGGAAATGTAATATTATGGTGTCAATGAGCAGATCTGATGATAGAATCGGAAGGTGGCAACAGGATCCTCAGCTGTTACTTAACGTTGTCAATAAAAACTTGTCCCAAAATGAAATTTCGGTTCGTGTGGGGGTCCAATGGCGGGCTCATCGCGGTCCATTCAAATTTGACGTCTAAAACCTTTTGGCAACATAAAGGAAAACGAAAGAATACCTATAAAGACATCTCTTTCTAACTCGTTATGAATGTGATAAATAGAAAAAGGTCAAGTATACGACTTATGCTGTTTCTTATAGTCTGGTTTCTATGGATGTACTTATTCTGTGGGCTCCTTATAATCTGTGGTAGTTACTGGAATAGCACGAACTGTTCCAGCATTTATTGAATGGTCCTAAACAGGTTCTCTATTTTACAAACATATTGGAAAATCGCGGAAGGCGCTAGGTGATCGTAATCATAAGCTATGTCTACACCTATGCGCTTTCATTTCAACTTGCGCTTTCCTGTGACGCATGCCTCTGGAACCACAGCGCTTTCAATAACGCATTCGCTCAAACTGGTTTGATAGCAGCGCACTCCCGTAGCGCACGCTGATCCGCCGCAAGTTGAACATGAAAGCGCACAGGTGTAAACATAGCTTTAGGTTGACCTGCAACATTTTGCAAATAAAATGGCGGAAGATAAAGTCAAAACATTGGATTTTATTGAAGATTCAGTGTCACCCTCGTATTACATGCGCTTGACGCAAGACGAATAAATTGAAATCTTGAAAGCGCAAGTTGAACATGAAAGCGCACAGGTGTGGACATAGCTATAAAGTAGTAGTAGAGTAGTTTGTTTTTTGTCCACCGGCATCGATATCTTTGTGATATCCATTTTTATATTTATGTTTATAAAAGTTTAGTATATGTGTCTACCTAACCTACCTTTTTTGTTGTGTAGTAGGTAGGTATAGCCAAATAGAATATAATCACTACCTACCCTGTAAAATAGCTGTAAAATGAAGAAAATAATCACCAGATTGGATCAGGAAAACATTACTGTTTCATTATAATCTAAAATCATTATTTTGTTAAGCAGCATGGATTGTATACCCGATTCAGTGTCGATGTTTTTCTATTTATCATACGAATAAATAATGAAATTGGTTACGATACGGGTAAGCTATTGAACACTTAATAATATTTATAACAATAATAAATGAAATTTGCTCTTATCAACCTATAATAAAATTGTAATTGTTGTTGCAGATCTATATGCTAAATCCAGATTTTTGACGAGAATACTTCACGGGGACGGATTGTCATTATGTTTTATAGCATTCTTGATACAACATTTCATAAGTGTGCTTGGACTGCTCGTCAAATCAATGATAGTTTTATATCTGTAAATAAATTGGCTCAGAAATTGTCCAATGGGCCATTGTCTCAGCTGTTTCGAAAATCGAGCTAATGCTGACATTACTGCCACTACTCATTGGGATAAAGATGGTAAGTTTATTGCAGTCGAGTACATAAATATGTGTACTCAGTTACTACCTTGTCAATTTAACACTGACAATTCATATATGGCAGTTTAAACATGATGTTAAAATCAGGTGTCTGGATGTTATCAGATATTTTTGGCTCTTAATCTTTAGATAGTAACTGATGAAGTTGCCAATTTGTGAGTAGCAAACTTACAAGTGAATGCTCAGGTTCAATCTTAAGATTGCAATTGTACATGGGCCTCAGACCCACTTTTCATTAGGTGGCTTGTGTGCCTGTTTCACATCAATGCCAAAAAAGTGTTTAAATTTTCCACAGATTTTTTTGTTTCATTACAGATATGACAGAGATTGCAACTATTAACCAGGGGCCGGCCGTTATCGTCTCAAATTACTTGCAGGAGGAACCCTTGCTGCCAGATAATGAGAATACAATGAATAATTGTAGACACACCAGCAGTACACAGAATGACAATGCCAGGAGTAATTTTGGAGAGACATGCTCTGCAGAAGTGGCAAATTCACAAAGATCATATATTAGCACAGAAAAAAATCATAAACCTTTCTACCAAAAATTACCGTCGATGCAACGAACCATGTCGTCTTTAGGGTCGAGTGAGCCTCGCGTCACAGAATCCAAAATCAACCAGCTTTTTGACCAATATAAGGACTCATTGGAAGATGCAATTTTAGCAGAAGGCATTGAAAATCTTTGTAACGATCTTCAACTGAATCCTGACGATTTTAAAGTTCTCGTACTTGCTTGGAAATTAAATGCTAGTCAAATGTGTAGATTCACAAAAGTAGAATTTGTACAAGGCTTGAAGAATATGAAAACTGATTCTATAAAAAGTATACAATACAAATTGAATGACATAATCGGCGAATTGAACAGAGAGTCTGAACAATTTAGAGACTTGTATAGATTCACGTTTAAGTTCGGATTGGACGTGAGCGCCGGGCAGCGCAGCCTGCCGGCGGACGTGGCGGCCGTGCTGTGGCGGCTCGTGTTCACGGGCCGCGAGCCGCCCGTGCTGGCGCGCTGGCTCGCCTTCCTGGAGCGCAGCCCGCACATCAGGGGCATCCCCAAAGACACCTGGTACATGTTTTTAAACTTTTGTGAATTCGTCGGAGAAGATCTCAGCAGTTACGATGACACAGAGGCTTGGCCGAGTCTTTTTGATGACTTTGTAGAATATGAAAATGATCAAGTGAATCAGAATATCACAAAGAATGACATAAAACTACAGGATTGAACTCCTAATTTTGCCAAAATATAGTATAGGTACTTAATAAAAGTTTATTGATATTGAAGAGACTGATATACGAGTATATCCTGTATTGGTTAATGACACACAACATTTTGTGAATTACTATTAATTTTCATTCATTTATTTGTCTGTTGTAAGTCACTAATGTATTTTCAGAATATTTCGTGTTTCATATACAATAGTTTGCTGGTGAGGACTCAAAATATCTTTATTTTTTTCATTATTTCTTTTTATATTGTATAAAGAAAAGATATTACAAATATCTATTAAAAGCGTGGATTTTTTGCCCGTATTAGATCTTTGTAATATAATTTATTTGGCCTGTATGGTATCCTATAACATTCAATCATGTGTTCCTGATATTGCTAAAAACTTTCCATAAAGGTCGCATTGATGTATCTACTCCAGATTCGATTTTGTTAGTTAAGTACACTTCTCTAAACATAGTTTTCACTATATACTGTTTCATAAATTGCTCAATTACAAGTTTTGGTGAAGCTTTGCTAGGAGAATCAGTAAGGATTTAAATTAATTTAACTCGTATGAATAATCTGATTTTAAGTTTGTTGAATTACGTTCTTGGCTAAGGCCGCGGATCGTTCGAACCGCCCCGCTTTTATGTAACGAAAAATTTACGTGTAACATTACAAACAGCTTTTACTTTCGAGGTATTATGTTAGAACCTAAGCACGTACTTATTTTCATTGAAAGTAAACACTGTTTATTATGATACACGTATGTTTTTTCGTGACACAAAAGCGGGGCGGTCCGAACGCTCCGCAGCCTTACCCTGCCTGTTTCTTAGCCCACGTGTTTGCCTGTCAGCCCTAAAAGGAAAAATATAAAATCATACCTCTTTATTTGTACACCTACTTAAAATAACTAATGTTGTTGACGATTTATTTTGTACATAAGGAATCGTCCAAAATACTTTTATCAGGCGTTTATTAAAGCGGGGCTTGAGGAATTATTCTTAAAAATACTTTTAACAAATGATGTAGGCCCGAAAGGCCCTACTTATAGCTAAAAAGCGGATTTGGCCTTAGGTATATTTAAGATTTATAATAATTTATTTATTATATTTCAGCGTTTAGTGAAAGGACATCCATTACTTTTTATTTTGTTACGTTTGTGCGAAACTTTGTTATTACGGCTCGTAGTTTATTTTAATACGCGACATTCCGTACATTTCGACTTCCTTAGGTACAATTAACAACGCAACGGAGCAAATTGAATTGTATTAGGTATGTGCTGAAACCATCCTGAAAGTACGGCGATCACATGTAGGTATTAAAAAAAATCATTTAAAATCCTTGCATTCGTTTTTTTATAATAACATTAATAACACACAAATATCCATATGAAAGTGCATGCTTCTAAGTCAATGAGAAGACCTAATTTAAGTCTGATTAAGATCGGACCAAATAAAGTTTGATATTGTCGCCATCTTCTAAAAATTGAGTGGCATTGCACTTTATCACTCTACAAACCAGATTTGACTATAACGCTGGACGCAGTATTTTCGAACGCATTGAATTGAAAGCGGTAGATGCACGGGACGTAGAGGCCGACTGCCAATGGCACTTGTCCCACCGCCGGCGAGAAAGCGATTAGCTATAGACTATTTTCTCGCTCAAGAAACGAACAAAAGATATAGATCCTTTGTTTTAAAATTCATCGTTTCCATCAATTTGGACTTTAGTAGGAATTAGTTTATAAATCAGATGGAAATTATAAACCGTATGTCGTATTACTGCGTAATCAAAATTTAGACAGATAATTTAGCGTGGTCTACCTAACTTAACATTATTTGGATTGGAATGTTTATTTTTCATGTTTATTAGTTTTCTTATTGTTGGCCGAGAAATGCCCGTTGCATCTGATCTGTTGATTCGTTGTTGAACTTTGCCAAAATATTGAGAATCATTGCTATTTTCTGATAAAAAATACAGCTGTTTCCTGGACTGGAGGACCTAAGCGTTTTCTTCTATTTTCTGGTTTCGGCATGATAATACAAATGTTATATACGTAAACCGTAAATATTACCAAAACTATAGCGAATATTTGAATTGCGTAATAGCCACTCTATATATATATATTGGCTGCTGAAGGCGACCTACCCCTACGGTGGTATGATGGGTACTGAAGCTAATTCAGAGAGCACGATAAATACGAACTTTTCCAATAAAGTATGAAGGAAAATCATTTTGCACTACATCTGTAGGGATTTAGACGGCGCGTGATAGCGCGAGCCGAGCCAGGCTCGTGTTTCAGTCTCGTCTAAACGGCTTAACGGATTTGGATAAAATTTAACACAGATACTTCTGATCCGCACGGCCCCGTATCTCCACGAGAAGAATCCGTGTGTTATTCGCCTTAGTTATAGGAACAACATGGGGTAAATTAAATAATGAGTCTTAATAAAATTTTATTTAAACAAAATAATATAGTTGCAGCCTGCCAGTGTCGCTCGGGTGTCGAGGCGGGCGCGGGGCGCGGCGGCCGGGCTTGGGCCGCGCGCCTCGCGTCCTGTCCACTGATATACACAAAATATTGATAGTAAATATACAAACGCCCCTAGATACTAATCGTTAACCTGATTATATTTAAAAAAAAAAAAAGCTGAGAACTTTATAAATCCATAATATACATTAATTTAACAATTCGGGCGCTGAGCCTTTACATTTATTTTTTGAAAAAAAAAAAAAAAAATAACACCACTTTCCCGCAAATAGCACAAGAGTCCATAAGTACTATCAGTGTTCCCTCTGGACGCAGCCACCCACCGACGCAGCGCGCCAGGTGCGGAAACTAGCTCTCCTTGGGCTAAGCTCCGAGTGGCTAGCACATCTTGCCCGCGACTTGTTTGTCGCTCGGTAATCCCTCTCTACTCGGACAATAACGAAAGAGACGCACTGCGCGACAAGCGAGAGAATACAAGATGTGCTAGTTGTACAGGTATTGGTCAGTTAGAGCAATAAATCAATACCATATTTTCTTTCGGACCGGACCGATTCCGAAGTCAGAATCCGAGGTAACCGTAGATTTTGCAATTTGCTAAATTTTACCAAATACGAGAAAATGAAGTGTAAAACTGACACCTCGATACAGTAGTCGAGAGAATGAAAGACACGTCGTTTCATAGACTTATATAAACTGAGCTATTTATCATTCGGGGACAAACATGGTTGGTCTCTGTCTCGCTCGTTAGGCCTCTTGTACACACACGTTTTTTTTGCCGTGAAAAATTACGGTTGATTCGCCGTGTGTAGACACGGTCGGCAGTGTTGTATGGACTACTATGGAGGTTTGTTGACGGACACGGCGGCACTACGGCACCAGAAGTACGGCGGCAGAACGGCGCATACGTGTGTAGACACACGACGAATCAAACTTTTCACGGCAAAAAACGTGTGTGTACAGATGCCTAACACGGCGTATCTCTCCTTTCGCTCGCAAACTATACAAGCGAAACGACTTAACCTTATAATGTCTCGTCTTACAGCAAATCAATTAAACATATTTTAATTTCAAAGTGATACGATACATTACCATAGTATAAATATTAAGTGTATAAAATGAACATATGAACGTAACTTATATATAAAAAAGTAATGGTGATCACCTAGCCACGAACTCTTTAAGTATCAATGTAATGAAAGTTTTAAAAATATATATAGCGGGAAAACAGTCTGCTACATTATCTAGAGTCAAGTGGCTGGTCTTCGCAGTAATACCACGTTACACCATAACTTTTGAACGAGTCTTACGGGTTTCATAAAAGTTACGTCGCACACTATCAACTACAAACCATTACTCATTTTCTGAAAGCATTTAACGAAAATGTAGAGAATCTTTAACTTTTCTTTTTGAGTAAAATCTTAAACCCTTTAATACCCATTCATTGCCGAGCGTATTACACTGCAATGCCAATGCAGAGCTCCGATTGTTGTGTAACCTAAATAAAGATGACTTTGTTCGTGTATCGACGTATTTAGCACGTTAGCAAGTAATAAGACTCACTATAGTAAACCGTTTCATCTCTAAAACTGGTGATCATGTTTGTTTGCTTGCATATTACCACGTAAAAACAACGTCTTCGACTAAAAAATAAATATTTTTACTAGCTTTTGCCCGCGACTCCGTCCGCATAGAAGTCGTTTATCACTTCCCTTGGGAACTATCAGATTTTCCGGGATACAAAATTATCGTATATGTTACTCCGGGGTATAAACTATTACCATACCAAATTTCATTAAATTATGTCTGGTGGTTTTTGTATAGTTCGCGAACAAATTCACAGATAGACAGAAAAACATTCTAAAAACCATTCAAATGTATTCTGTCAACGTTTCTAATACCCCCCAGGTTTTCTCAAATATCTTTAATGTGCAGATTTTTTTCTCTACTGTTTTATTATATGTATAGATTCCCACCGGGTTTGATGATAAGCAGTCTGGGCAGCAGTCGTAAGCATAAAAAATGTGCTTATGAAAAACAAATAAATTGCAAAGATGAAAGATTATTAATTAAACGCAAACAGTTTTATATTACAAAACCGGCCAAGAGCATGTCGGGCCATGCTGTGTAGGGTTCCGTTGCCATTAATACAAATTTTAAAAAAAACAATCCGCAAAAACCATAAATACTAGCAAATTTTCTATTCAGTTGTCTATGCAGATTTTCGGTAGGTATAGACATAAAATTTCGTCTGTAACTAAAGAACGAATAATGTCTACCTACACGTGATAGTTTTCCTTTTAAATTCATTATTATGTGCTTTAATTTAAAATATTTTCTAGATTTTGCCTTTGCTTTACATGTGTCTGAGGTACCCTAAAATATTTTTTTTTACAAATCTTATTATTGATCTTTGTGCGCGGTAAAAATAGGTGTAAATATACGTAGGTGTATACAAAACTTCAACTTTGTGACACTTATAGTTTCTGAGAAAAAGTGTGTGATATACAGACGGACGGACATGGCGAAACTATAAGGGCGGCCGCACATTGAGCCATTAGTGGCCGCCACTAAAACGTGACCACCTACCTACTAACCTACCTACCTACTATACGCAGCCACCAATCGCGGCCACTGGTGGCGGAGTGGCGGCCACCAGTGGCTATTGTTCATTGGAGAAGCCAGCGACTGTGGCAGAGTGCGCGCGAGGCGAGCGACAAAACGCGGCCACTAGTAGCGACCGCGGGCGACTACCGCAGCTTGTGGCTCGGACGCGACCACTCGAACGCTCGGTGTGCGCCGATGCTATACAAAATGAAAGAAAAAACTCGTCCGCAGCTTGTGGCGGCCGCAAGTGGCTACGCTGTGGCCGCGACCAGTAGCCTAATGTGCGGCAGCTCTAAGGGTTCCCAGTTTGACTACGGAACCCTAAAAAGGAAACACCATGAAATCGTAAGTGCTAATTCACTGCTAATTGGCGATTACGACAACGAATGGGTATAGCAAAGGGCTAGGGCGTTTCGGAGACGATAAAGAGGCTGGCGCATATAAAACAATTAACGACGCGTCGATTTTGCTCTAATCAAGCGCCTAGTTGAGTTTGAGTGGATGTTATCACAAGCCGCTATATTATCACGAAGCACTTAAAGAGAACCCTTGACCGCTCTTTTTATTTCAAACTGACAGGGCAAAGAGTGTAGCGAGAATAGCGAGCCACTAATATTTGAAAACAAATTCGTCTGACAGTCGTTCATGGCGACCAAAAGTTAAATTGGGGGTGTTTCTGGATGTTACACCACATAGCACAATACAAGATGCGTAGTTGTATGTAACAAATGGGACGCGGCCAGTGTTAGTTCGCCACAACCGGCGTAGTGGCTGGCAACCGGCTGGCTCGGCTGAACCCGCGCGCATGGTGTCGCGTGGCCGGCGGGGGCGGTCGAAGGGTAAAACCAAGTTAATAATATAATATTGACTTGAGGTCTATAGTTCAATAAATAATTGTAACGTAAAATACATTATCAATAAAGATATTATTTTATTCCGGGTGTGGGATCCATTTAAGCGAATACAATAATGCATAAGGCAAAACGATTGCTACGTTATGCTTCGTTGAACATTATAAATATTTGATAACTGGTGTAAATTAAACACATTTAAATTATATAGGTTGAGTTCGAACGACTAAGCGATTTTTTGGAGGCGTCGAGCGATTGATTACAAAGTATCAACTAGATTAGAGCCATTTGAAGAACAGTGAGAATAAGAACTTTTGCAGAATATTTTGCTAGTGCTTCAAAATGCAGAGCATTGCAGAGTCAACGAATTTTCACTTTGTGGCAGTGGCTGTTCATTCAAACATTTCCTTTTCTTCTATGAGGACTAGCTGTTATATATAAATATTAAGGAAATAAAAGTTATGAGTGTACATTACATCGCAATGAAGTAATAACACTAACTCACATGATACAGATCCCAATATTCAGGATTACATTTTTCATGCATTCTCTGATAGTATAGGTTTTGGAAAGGCCTATCCTAGCTAAATTACAAATCATAGTGCCAGTTTATTCAATCACTTTTAGGACTTTGCCAATAGCAATAGTTTTATCTGAAAAGAAAAAAATCACATTTAATAATTAATAAGTTTAACATATACAGGTAGATTCACTAAAGCTGGCTCGAATGGAACAAACGAAACTTATGTCATCTATGATTGTGTGAGTGCCGTTCCTTTAAACGTTATTCGAATTTCAAACCGAAAGCCTGTATTTATTTTTCACACATGTAAACTTTCATTCACATGTTCGATCCATTCGTGCCAGCTCTTGTGAATCGACCTGTAACAAAATGTTAATGGGTTCGCAAAAAAAACAATTGCCAGCATCATCAATCATCACTTAACACCAGTGATCGGAATAGGTAGAGAATATTTACCTAAACTTGAAGCATGTTCATTCAATAATGTGTTCCCATCTCACTCACGCATGAATGAAGAAGCGTCATGTTTAGGTAAATATACTCTACCTATTCCGATCACTGCTTAACACTAATAGTTTTCAGTCCACGAAAACTCCCCTCAAAACTAAATGTTACTCAGCGTTATAATTACCTACAGGCCGGTGTATCCCCGGGTATACAAATATCAGTTGAGTGTCAACTGCGAAATCGCTCGTGTGCACTCTTAGTGCACCCACCGGTCGAGACGCGATGATTTAGTACAGTGGAAATTAAAGTGAATACGCAAATATCATAATATCAAATATATTTTTCATTTTGAATGTATACTCGAGGCCTTATAGGTGCCCATGCAACTTTGACCGTGACTGTACGTAACGTCTAAACGTTCTTTACCGTTTTATTTAAAGAAAGCACTTTCTCACTCTTTAATCTCTCCTTCTCCTACTTGAGAATTGTATACTCATCGAAAGAATTATTGTTATCGATGAAAATGTAGTGATGTACTGATGGATTTTATTAATAAGTAATTAACTAACATACTTTTTTTTTACCCCGAAACCTCTTGTTTTTTTAATTGTGATTTTTAATTATATCGATATGCTTCTTTATTTAATAATAGAACAAAAAAGTATGATACAGAAACTATTATTATCATCAATGACTATCTATACACATGGACAAATCACGTCATACAACAAAAAAAGGCCAAACATGGCACTGCATTTTGTATGGCGTGATGTAGCCCTGGCATTGTCCCAAGAACTACGACTTTTGTTTTATACGAAGCTCGCATACATTAAAAATGCACATACGTGCGCTGAGTAAGATGTAAGGAAAATGCGTTAAAAGGTGGGCACGCCTTTGAAAATTACGCTAAAACCCTAAAACCCTATTACGATATATTCAAGTTGAATATTTAAAGAAGTTTCTATTAGATAGACAGGCTACAAGATCATCAATTCATCATCATCTAGCACTTTTTCCCGTTCTTCGTCGGGGTACGCTTGACCATGACCCAGATTCGGCCAGTCTGGTTATTACAGTGGAGCGACTGCCATCTGACCTCCGTAACTTGTGACAGGGGAACCGAACCAATAGAATCATGGTTACACATTTTGCCACCTAAATGTGCAGGTTTCCTCACTATGTTTTCCCTCACCGTAAGGCATCGGTTACCGTGCAGGTAATGTGCATAAGTTAGAAAAACTCATTGGTACATGGCGACCACTTGGGGGTCCGAACTCGGTACCCACAGGCTACAAGGTAAAAGGAATAAAAAAGTAATTAAAAAACACTTACTCTCGTCTCTTAATGTGAACCTGCCCATTTGAGCAAACTTCTTGAATGGTTCTAAACAGATGATGCCCGCGCATTCTATCCTCATGATAGCGACTTGGTCCTGCTTCACGAAGCGCGGCCGCGTCTTAGACTTATCTCCAGTTTTCTTATCAACGAGACAAATTAGTGCCTGTAAATCAGTTATAAAGGGATGTTAAGATATTTTCATCTCATAATTAGTAAAAAAATTGGTCTAAAACATGTTCGGTCATGGTTAAAAAATGTAGGGTTCCGCAGTAGGAATTAGAAACAGCCAGCATCGTGGGTACTGCGTGTTTTTTTACAATATGTTGTAAGCTAACTTGTTTATCAATATCTCATACAATTTGTGTCCATTGTTTCTAGATTACATATAAAATCGCGTTCTTAAATCTTGTCTGACACAAATCTTACCGAAAATTGACGACTTGACATAGACTTCGAATAACTCAAAAGTTGCAAACTAAACCCCGAGCGGCGCTGGCGACTAGTATTTCGCACCCTTACAATAATAAGAGCTAGAGTGGATTTTTGTTCACATATAATCATTCATACATACATACATACATACTGTTAAAATCATTACCCTTCTTTTGACTTCGCACAGTCGGGTAAAAAAAGGTTTAAAATCAATAGTTTGCACAAAATATAATGTTACTCGGTAGCCTTAACCTTTGAAAAAAACGTATGTGACATGCGGGATGGGCGGACAAACGGACATAGTGAAATTATAAGGGTTCGTTGTTTAACTAAGGAATGGAACCCTAATAATCCAAGGTTAAACAAATTCAGACATATTGTTATTTAATGATTCTTCTAGTTACCTTTACAGTTACTTCTTCGGCAGCGCAATGTATGTGCATCACAGCAGAGTATCCTGCACAAATGATCGACTTATGCTCCAGAATCACCACCTGAGCGTCAAACACCTGCACAAAACGAATAACAAACATTTATAAAACTCAACGCAATTATCGCAAATAATGAGCGAAAGAACCAAATTTAACTGTGGGATATACAGCTATCCTTGTTTGCATGACAACAAGTCCCAAAACAATTATTGCAGCTTTATAAGATCCCCAGAGAGAAGCAAGCCTTGATATTTTCAGTGAGAATTTATCAATTAGTACATACATTGGCTATAATTGTGGGGCAAACCAGGCTAACAGAGATCAAGACGAGACTAAATGAAACATTTATCACCTATTTATTTATCAGCAAGCACTTTTGTGATAGACCTTTGTCATAATTATGAGAAAGAAAGAAAGAAATATATTTTATTTTAAACCATTTGGAAATATTAATCCTCAAGAAGTCCTAATTACAGTGTAAGAAAATAAGTAAATGCTTTTAATTAGCATATTTTTAAATCTGCAAATATAACAAGTAGGTTTATTTTATAAAACGCAACACGATTTTCTAGTGAAATTAAGAAATTAAATTTTATTATACTGACGGATACGAAAAGCAAAAAAAATAATATCGTGGAATCTTTTTTATTTCATATATATGAATATTAAATATATGGCAACATATGGACTCCAGAAATTGTTCAAAACGCGTCCCTCTTCCAACTTTCTAAAACTCGACATTCACGGTCAGTCAGTTTTCTTCCTTTCTTCATGGATTTATACTGACATGTATACCTATATTTATAACACCTGTGTAAATAAATAATTTCAATTTCTTGCCAAATTAGATCGTGATCGTGAATTAATGTATGTGTGTCGTGTGTTAGATCTTCAGCCTAAATATAGGACTGATGGTGATGACCCACGGATTTCACCGTCCTGCCATTTGATCGTGAGTGCGAAAACCTTGCGCCGTAGTGGTCTGTGAGCCGTGGCAACTCGTTTTTTTTTTTTTTTTTTTTTGGACGGACCTATGTAGTTAGCCTCTGATGGCTTTGACTACTTCACCGGAGGGAAGCAACTCGCCGTGTAGCCCGTGAATGGACGGATTGCAGGTTCTTTTAAAGTTAGTTTATTTTTTTACACAAGGCGAAAATCAATTTCATTATATTTTCATCGAGTTTTCCAGAGACCTTGTTATTCTGGTAAGAAATCCTGAATTATTGCGTGCTTGACGCACACTTTTTTGGTTAATTATATGGCCCTCGTTTAGCCTTTATTTTATTTTTTCATGATCTGTCAGGAAAAGTTATTACCACGACTCGATCAATAATCATCAAAAATTATGAAACAATAAAAGGAATCTTAGTTACGCTCGTTTTAACCGTATCGCCCAAAAGAAAACGTAATGCATATTTTTGTTGATAGACATTACACGAGCAGGTGATTTTTTTTTAAGTCTATAAATTGGCTAGTTTACCTACAAAATGTTTTGCTTCGTTTTCTCCTAGATGTTGGGTCCCTGCAAGCCCCGCAAGATCTAATACGAGAGAGTTTAGTAAAAAATCATTCTATTGCGGCTTTTAGCAGTTTGAACAAAAAATACAAAACTTACTCTTCCGGTTGTGATGGGTTCAGTGACATCGCAGAGTACGAAACCAGGGGATACGTCTTCCTCTTCAATGCCTTTTAGCTTCACTTTAACGTTTTCACCCGGCCCGATGGACGTGACTTCGATGTCGTCCGACCACAGCTGATCCACGTTCACTTGTACCTTTAAATAAATAACTACCGTTAAAGGATATGCCCGTCAACTGTTATATATGCCGAAAATTTTATTAGTCTGTGATAATTTTCAACAACCTAACGCAGTTGATACCTATTTAACACTTCACTAAATGTGTGACTTAGGTGGAAACTTCCCAGTAGAGTATCAACGTTGTAGTATCGCGGCAAATCACTCGACTATTATAAATGCGAAAGTTATGGAGACGGCTGGACGGATTTAAATGAAAGTAGCGATCCGCCCCCGTTTCTCACGGGTGGCACAAAATTAATAAATTATATCCTTCCTACATAATCCCTCTATGTATTGGTGAAACCCGTATGAAAACCCGTACAGTAGTTTCTGAAATTAGCCCGAACAAACACAAACTCAGCGACGCGGGGACTTAATTAATAATACGTAGTCATTTGGAATGGACACTGTATTAACACAGCATACTTTGTGTTAATTCAATTTGATAGTTCCCGAGGGCAAAACGATAGACGAGTCGCGGGCAAAATATAGTTGAATTAAATTTGTTCTTATTATGCATTAATAACAATACATATTTGATAAGCCGAAAATTGCTGAACATAGGAATCGGTTTAATGGATCCACAACTTGTAGAATTTGCAATTGGGCAAGTAAAGTTTTTTGAAGTGGTGTATATTATATTTTCAATGGTCTAGGAATCAAGAAACTACAGCCGTTTAATTTTTATTTTGTACCGTTTTTTTGTGATTTTTTTTTTTTTATCGCTGTCGTGACATTTCTCGAGATTTGTCGGAAATATAGGCGTTACCTTAGTCCATAGTGAAAATAATAAAAAAAAACGTTATGGCTGACAGGTGTCTGACTGCACATGGACTACACTTTATTTTTGTCACTTTGAAATTCGCGCGAGAGTCGTCGAGTTTAGAGTTAAAATTAAGAAATCTTTCAGAAAAAAATATAATATACACCACTTCAAAAAAGTTTACTTACCCAAGGGCTATCGCGCATCACTTTTTTCACTAGATGGCGCCTCTGGGACGTGAGGTCTTTTTGGCAGTTGACGTTAAAATCTATGCCTAGAAAAAGACCAAACGAGTGACAATTTACTTTTCGATTTGATACACACATATTTTAAATATTTACATATTAAAATATATAATTTTTAATATCAACTGTCAAAAAGACCTCCCTTCCCAGAGGTGGCATATAGTGAAAAAACTGATGCGCGGTAGCCCCCATTATATAATTGACAATAGAACTCAGATTTAACTAATTTTTGATTTTATTTTATTTGACTTAGTCCCGTATAATGTATTGTGGGACAAGTTACAAAATGAGACAAGTTTACCGAAGGAGGTAATAAACCAATTAAAATGTTGGTAAAACAATCAAACAATCGAAGTTAAATGAGCAGATGTGTATTCGAATATGTACAGGTTGGAATGCGGAGGGCGAAAGGGAGGTTTGAGCTCGCCTAAGCTTTTCAACCTGTACATAAATGAACTGGTGGTGAGGCTGTGGCACTGGTCTTGGATGATCGCTTAACGGAGTCACTATCAACAATATCAGTTACGCTGATGACCTGGTGCTGCTGAGCCCCGCCATAGTGTACTGAGGAAGCTCTTAAGTATATGTGAGGAGTATTCAGTGGCCTACAATGCCACAAAGAGCGAACTTCTCGGTTCTAAAGCTGGTAGCAAAGTTCCCGCCTCAGTGCCGGTAGTGATGATGACCTCTGTGGACGGATGTCCCCTGAATAGGGTGACGAGGTTTAAGTACTTGGGCCATTGGGTCACTGAAGGACTCCAAGATGATGTTGACATGGAGCGAGAGCGTAGGGCGTTGGCAGTGCGTTGTAATATGCTGGCACGCAGGTTTGCACGCTGTGACACGAATGTCAAAGTGACTCTGTTTAGAGCATATTGTCAGACTTTTTACACGTGTATCCTTTGGACCATAAATACGCAGAGGACTCTCAACGCCTTACGAGTCCAGCACAACAACGGGTTTAGGGTGTTGTTGGGATTGCCGCGTTTCTGCAGCGCATCGGCAATGTTTGCTGAGGCACACGCCAATGGCTTCTTGATGCGCCGAGTGTGTAACAGTCCGAATAGTCTTCTGGCCGCTATGATGTCTGAGCCGACCAGTCGAACTCCACTCACTCCATTCACTTGGAGTCCAGATGCAACATTTATAATTATTTTAAACGGGTTCGCGTTGTGTACTGGGCCTTTCCCGCGCATAGGTTCATCGAGGACTCACCCTATTAGGCATGAGGAAGAGAGTGCTGCCCTTGCGCGTAGTGCCGGCCTCCACCTTGCCCATGAGCACGGTGCCCATGTCCTTGTACTTATCGACGACGGGCATGATGAAGGGGCCGTCCATCTTGCGGTTCAGCGATGGCAGCTCGTCGATCAGCTGGATGAACGACGGCCCGTTGTACCACGAGCAGATGTCCCCGGACACCTATAAAATAATTATGTCTCGCTCGTTCAGTTTGAAAGGAAAGTATACCAGTCAAAGCATTATTTTGAAAACTGATACATTTAGGCCCATACTACACGAGCGGTTCTCTCTCCTCGGGAATCAGCATTTCTTGTCTTTGGGAAACTGCATTGTGTAGATTGCGTCCTACAACGTTCATAGTATATTGTGTCTGCTGCGGTTCCGCTCGTGTAGTATAGGCCTTAGACAACAGTTAGTGTTTATGCTTTCTACCACAAACATTCTGATTGATCACTGTCTAGGAGAAAATTAGCAACAAATTTAACAAGTATGATCTTTTCTGTCACTATCACCCAAAAACTAGAAGATAATTATGATACGCATTATTAATAATAATTAGATAATACACTTACTCTTTCCAGCAAGCCTTGTCCCGTTTGCCCCGACACAGGTAAGAAGGACAGGTCTTTAGCCGTGTTGAAGCCGAGCTTTTTAAGGTATGGTAGGATTTTATCCCGACATTCATTGTATCTGTAACATTCAAATATTTAACATTAAAGGAGGCATTACATTTCAACACGCTTGTAAAGTGGTCCTTATTCCAGCGTCTTTAGGGTCATAATGCAATTAGTGTTTTTTACCATGCCCCCTTGTTTTGCACACTCATTTCATCGAATGTGTCGTTTCACTGAATTTAATTTCATAGAAAGAATTATTATTATTATTATTATTATTATTTATCAGACAGGCAGTTGTGACAACTGATAGAGCCTGTATCCGTAGCCGGCTATTCTTTTGTCAAGTATTCTTTGCACTTCTAATGTGTTGGTTTTTAAACTGATTGACATTCAGTGCTGACACTACATGTTCCGGTAGTTTGTTCCATGGTTTGGTCACTCTGTTAAATAAGAAATGTCTGCGAGGATTGTTGTGGGAAAGCTCATTTAGAAGTTTGAATTGGTGGCCTCGGATTTCTGCTGAAACCTTATTGTTTTCAGAGCGGTTAGCACATCTTGTATTTTCTCGCTTGTCGCTCAGTACGTCTCTATCGTTACGGATTAGTTAGAACGGGAGATCCGAGCGACAAAGAAGTCGCGGACAACTTGTGCTAGCCGTCCACGTTATCTTAAGCATGAGTTACGTAGGTTATGTTAGACCTGTTGCAACTCCTGCACGTGAAAATACCTGTCGATTAAATGAAAATTCGGCGAAGTAAAACATTCTATGAAATGAGTGTCGGCGATTCAAGGGTAAATCGTTTATTAGATTAGGTTTTTTTTAAATCTCAGCAGAGAGTTGTTACGTATTAAAAAATAGTAAAATATTTGCGAATGAATTAACTGTCTTAGTTAAAATACCTATAATAAATATATATTCATTAAAATATTTTATCAAAAAATAATATTAGTTTTCGTCATAAATACATAATAAACATTAAGCTTATCATATTTTAATAATTGGCTGTTTGGCGGATTCGTCAGTGGCGCTATTTTCACCAGCGCACGCATAATCTAACCACCAAAACTAAGGCGCGCGAAAAAACAAACTGTCCGCCGCTATGTTTCATGGATAAGTGTTTATATGAGATTGTATTATTTTTTCCTTGCAACTGTGTTGAAAAACGTATGAAACGCGTGAGCATTGGTCATTACCCTCTCGGCTACATTACGGCCTCGTTTACGGCTGCAATCCCGCCTCGACTTTAATGACCAACTTAGCGCACACTCGTATCATAATGTACTATTAATATCTATGTACTGGTTTGTTCTTTGCAAATATCTGAAAGATATTATTTTCTGCGTTATTGAAGGGAGCAAATCATATATAAAATTGCATTGTTTCCAATAAAACTATAAATATATAAATGTTACCTTTTCTCGTCCCAATTGACAGTAGGGTCATCCATTTTATTGACAAGAGCTACTAAATGCTTTACTCCAGCGGTCTTTGCCAACATGGCGTGCTCACGAGTTTGTCCTCCCCTATCGAAACCAGTCTCAAATTCGCCTTTACGCGCTGAAATAACCTGTTAACAAATTTTATCATTAAAAGTCTTTTAAAAAATCAGTATTAAATATGGGAATGGGAGATACAGTTAGGTGCAAAACTGATCCAATATTAAGCATCTTAGTAAAATGTTGATGACAATCAAAGGTATTTTTACATGCTTTAATACAGAATAGTACTCCTTGAAATTCGCTACAAAACTGCCTTAAAATATTTTACTGGTCATTTATAGTTTTTTAGTAACTTTGAACCAAGAACTGTAAAATTTAACTTTTTTATTTTTCTCTATGGCAACCCCAAAACGGAAACTATTTAAAATAGGGAATTCCACCCTATTGAGGTATCAACTGAGTCAGGGACCTAGTTTTGTAGTTATTGCAGAATTTTAGCGCTTGAAAATTCGCGGGTTGAGAGTCGAATAATGAGTTAAAAAAGGGCGGCGTAAAAAAATAAAAAATATAAAAACTTTTTACCCAGGCCGCGAACTTTCCAATCTGCCCTCGTATATATTTAAAATATGATTTAAAAAACCGGTAATCATCGAATTTCTGCGTACATCGAAACATATTCACGTGTCAAGCACTAGCTTTCGAGAGCTTTCAAAAATATGGATAATTGGTTCATGCGAAAATAATCGTGACTCATTTTCTTGTGCTATTATTTTCTATCACTCGACTTTGATTTCGAGCACTCGAAAGTAAAAAATCGCCCCCCAGGACGTATATTGCGACGTTTGTTCAGCCCCATTTGCCTGCGTTTCGATACTTCATTAAAAGTGGTTTTGACAGGGTCATCTCGTTATTTTTTTAGGAAATAATAGCTTAAACTACTTAAGAGTGAGCTTTGGTATAAGAAAACAAATACAAACCAGAACCGCCAGGTCTGCTTGCGCCGCTCCACCGATCATGTTGGGGACAAAGCTCTTGTGCCCTGGGGCATCAAGAATTGTGAAATGCTTCTTTTCAGTCTCGAAATATGCTCTCCCTACCTCCACGGTTTTACCCTTGTCACGTTCTGTATAAAACAAATTATAGAAATGTATAAAGACGAGATCCAATTATTATATTGAGTCGTTCGATTAGAGGCTTCGATTAAGATGACTCGGGAGCCTCTTGCAATGTATGCAACTTTCGCCAAAAGGGAACCCCGATCTATTTTGCAGGGACAGCCAAGCCAAAGGGCGGACAGTTTTGAAAGACTGCATCTACTTTGTTAAATATAGGCTGCCAAGATCAGGTGTTCATTAAATTTTAGGCATCATTATGCCCCGCTGCTGCGTCCCGATGCACCGATATCGTGTCGCCCAATGAAAAAACGCTCTTAGGGGTAAAAATTGTGCAACAATTTTCGTCTTGTATTTAATAATCGAGAGCTATTGAAGTTATAAGTACCGAATTGATACAGCATTTCACACTATTAAAGTCAAATATTTACGCGAAGTTTAAAATAAATTATATTATATATACTACATCAAACTTTTTATTTAAACGACAGGCTTACCTTCTTGGTTAGTGTCGAGCGCCCAAGACAAGTACCAAGACTCTCGAGACTTCTCTCGCGCCTCTCTTTCGTATTTATCCAAAGTTCTTTTATCTACCATGCCCGTCAAGGACATTATTTGACCACCGATCGTCGATTTACCAGCATCTGTAAAATAAAACGAACATTATTTTGAATGGTCAATATTGATTTGTTACCTACTATCACTCCCAGGGCAAGCGGATCACTCACCGACGTGTCCGATGAACACGACATTGACATGTTCCTTCTTGCTGCGAGTATCTTCTACTCGCGGTGGTTTCTTCTTAGGGATTTTCTTTGCCATTTCACCGTCCTCCTGAAACAAAATTATTATTTTAATATCATGGATTACCTGTGTGCAACACGCTTATTTGATAACAACAAGATGCAGAAAAGTCTAATGTCTGGTACACAGTCGCTGTGGCAGAAATCAGCCAGGGCGACATCATCATCATCATATTTGACAATGTGTCATGTGTTCTGTCAATCCTTAGCACGTCAGTAAGCTTATCCCACTCCAAGTTTTAAAATGTTAAAGCAATTATGTATTAACACACCAATCATGCAAATAAAAACGACTATCAATATCATGAAATACAAATGTAAAGATAATGTAAGATTTCTAGCAATTGTTGAAGACTTGAGGTGCCTCCTTAAGTGTTTTTTTTTGGAACGAAATTATATAACTGTGCAAGAATTTTGTAAAGTAAAATTATTTACATAACATGTCAAAACATCCATCAAAATTATACGCCCCGCTACTGTGCACGGGCCTCGTTTCATAATTAGAGTCCTCACAAGATTTACTTTCACCAATAACTTTAAATGGATTAAAAAACCCCGACGCAATTATGATCCCTACTTTCAGAGCTGATAACTATTGGATGACCCAACCTAGCTATGAACAAAGCTGATTAAACAAGCTATTAATTAAAAACAACCGCATTGAAACTATTCCATCTGTTTGGGAGCTACGAAGGCAAAGACAGATACAGAGAGACAGATGTATGGGTGATAACCCATTTTTTTAGGTTGGGGGTTTAAAAACCTTTTTTATTTATAAATTCAATTCCCCTCAGTTCCAAATGCCCAGAGGTCTCCAAAAAACGAACTCCAAGCAGTTCGATTGGGGTATTTCTGACCAATGTAAAAATTGAAGTCAAATTGCTGCTGCTCAACATCAACAGGGCCTTTATTCTTCTTTGGTTCAGCCCATCGTGCTTCTATATTCTGAACCACAAATTATAGCAAGTTAGTGTTCTTTACTAGTATCATTAAAATCTTAAAAACTTCCGAACTAACACATTGAAGTTATTTAAAATTAGTTAAAAATATATTCTAGGCCCTTAAGTAGGAGGAAAAAGAAGAAGAGGAAGACCTAGGTTTAGTAACTTTAATCAAATAAATATGACAGTCGGCCAATGCCGTGTCTTACCTATCAGGAGGTGAAAAAAGCTGCCAGAGAATAGAGAAAGCAGTGGCAGTTACTCTATCGACAAGAGCCTAGCTCTTAAGTAAAATGAATGACTATGAGAAACATAATGATGTTTCTCATAGTCATTGTCAGTCTTGAAATGTCAAGTACCACAGGAATCATCATATGAAGAAGGATACTTATTACACCCCGAAATATACATAACTTTAAAGTACATGCTCTATGAAAAGATGTGAACATTATTGGTTAAATGAAAATTTTATTATTAACCATGCAAATGTTTGCAGCCTAGAGATATGATAGATATAAAACTGACAAGGTCGAGCCAAGTACAAAGTAGACAGGTGGCAATGGCGGATGGGACCGTTGCGTGCTACTGAGACAGCAGCGGCTCTTCTCCCCCTACCTGCGGTATATACGTATTATCTGCGTAAACGTAGGTACTACATGGCCCGCAAGGCCATGATAAGTCGGCGCCAATTCATTTTTCTCACTCTTGTATTTTACGTGTCCTTTGGAAAGAGCATTAAAAATAATAAAAAAAAAAAAACAAAATCCCTGACTGCTTTAAAAAATATCAACTGAAAACCTAAGAACAAGCCCTATAATCTAAAGAATATAACTTGAATGTTGAAAAAGGTATTGCAGGCGGGAACAAGCAAGTGGTCCAAGTGGTGCTCTTTAAGTGAAAATATTTAAATTTGTACAACAAAATATATTTTACAATTATTTGCTTGTCCCCGTCTGCAATACCTTTTTTTAACATTTACGTTATATTATTTAGATTATAGGGCTTGTTTTTAGGGTTCCGTATCCGAAGGGCGCCCAACGGGACCATATTAATATGCCTACGCTGTCCGTCCGTCTGTCTGTCTGTCCTAACTATAAATAAAGAGCTGTATCTTTTGAACCGTAATAGATAGCGGGTTGATTTTTTTTTCAGAATGTGTTATTACAGCGGATTTACTAACAAATAATAAAAAAAAGTAAAGTGTTAAAGGGGGTCCCCATACAAGAAACGTTTTTTTTCAACGTATTTTTATTTTTGTTGTATCGAAAAATCGGTAAAACACAAGCGTCAAATTTGGGTATGATTATAGAACAAACCCTATAGAATAACAACAAATATTAACAACCAGCCAAATGTGTACGTAACCCTCAGTGAGCGAGTCCGACTCGCACTTGACCGGTTTTTTTTAGCTTTTCTGTTGATATTTTTTAAAGAAGTCGGGTTTTTTTAATTTTTTAAATTACTTAATTTAATTCTATTTCATACTTTTTTAGTTTTTATTAAAATGGTAACATTGTTATAATGTACAGTCAAGGTCATAAAGAAGTGTACATTTTAGTACCTTGTCTATTTAATGTCATGTTTAAGCTGCCACATATGAATGTCACAGCGATTAAAGTGACAAGGTACTAAACGTGTACACATATTTATGACCTTGACTGTACCTATATATAAATTTGGAATGAGCTAATTATTAGCTTTCATTTGATACCTATATTGTTAAAATCAAAAATATTTTTCACTTCTCCTGCTCTAAAAGTTCGTCTTTATGTCGTGCATAGGCGACATAAAGTAGCTTCTTATGCTCTAGTGCATAAAGTAAAATCTTCGTCGAAGACCTAGGCAATCGGTCCAACAGCCACACGAACAACTTTAACTTCATAGAATAACCTCTTTGTTTTATTTCATTTCGTTAGTATTCTAAGACCAAGGCAAGGATACCAACAGCCAAAGTACACAATAATAATTTTTATTTCGTGGCATTTATTATTATTATTATTTTTATCATGTTGCTATTTCAATTCCTCGCAATCGAAGTGGAAAGTAGAGTGTACAACTCGTCCATAAAACCCATTTAACACTCGACTTTATATCCATCCTCGCTCGCAAGCTAGCTTGGATGGATAAACGTCTCGCGTAAAATGATGCGTTTTATGCACTTGTTGCACAATCTACTATTTTAATCCCCCTCCATTCTTATTATTCGCGGACGCCATATTGAAACATTATATACCCTATGTCGCTTCGACAGTTAAGACGAATCCAATGATACCTCATATGTTGAAATCCGTCCCGCCGTTTAGGCTACAGAGGGCGACAAAGAAATAGACATACATACATAGGCTCGAATAACATAACCCTCCTTCAGACAGTCGGGTAATAACAGAACACCTATTTTTTGTTTTCTTAAAATATTATGGATTTTTTTTTATAAAAAAATTCATAAGTAAAAGTCATTGACATGTCAGTCAGTGACATGATATGCCTGAATCGAGTTTTGACAGAACCAATAAGAAGAAGTGCTTGATGGAATGTGGCCGGAATCGCTCTGAAAGGGAGCCTTTGTTTGTGGCAGCTAATCTGGACCCATATAATACCTGGGTGTTCACGGGGATCCTGTCCGACCCCACATCAGATTGGGCATTAGCGGTGTACAGATTGGCTGACGTGAACAGAACCTAGCGTTTTTTTTTATTTTACATTTCTAGTTTTTTTTATTATTATTGGTGTTGTGGAGGTTGGACCGATATTACGTGTTTGTGTTAAGGCCGGAATATTAATTTAACAAAAAAAGAGTGCTATTGAAGTCAGTCTTGTGCTTAATTCCCATAAACCAAGAGAATTGAACAACAATTTATGGGTTGAATAACAACAACGGGCTTTACTTATTCATTGTATGATATTTACTTTTTTTTAAATTGTTTTATCCGACGTTTAACTGAGACATCTAAAAATATGTATTTGATTAAAAATAACCGTACGTTATAAATCACAATTTAATGTGCAACTTTAAATTTATCATTGTATTTTCTTTTCTATTTTAATTACAATAAGGTATAAATTAAGAGCCGCAGCCGCAGAGTAGAAATCCCCCGTGATGCTCCGAGGTCGGTCTCAGAGCATTCAAATTTATACCTTATTGTAATTAAAATAGGAAAGAATATACATTGATCAATTTAAAGTGATCTGCTCTGCGCTCCGCCGGTTTGCGCAGGCCCTTAAGCGCGTCACACACGTAGCTCTAATATATATTTTGGTATATTCATATATATTATAGCAAGGCATCTTACGATATATTTTCGTATAGTTTAGGTATATTTTCCGTACTAGTTGACAGAGTCCACACACGCAGCTATAATATATATTATAGCTCCGTGTGTGACGCGTTTTATTGAAACGTCAATCATGAAATTAGCAAGAAAATAGTAAAATGTGACGTTACAATTTTTAGTGTTCCAATATAAAGTTATTGTTGAATTAAAAATCGTTTAAAGTCCAAAAATAAACGATAGCTAGGTTTTTCCGTGTTATTTTCGAAAGCTTGATTTATTGGTAGAGTAAAAACAATTTATTTTGACATTAGTCAAATAGCCAATTGCAAGAGCATAAAGGCATATCACTGACGTCATTCTTCCGGACTGCGCATTATCCCTAATATTTACTGAACTACTGTAGATAAAAAAAAAACTAAAAATACATTTGGAATCCTGGCCCTTAACCCATTCAGCGCCAGCAGTGCTACGCCGCTACACTCGTAGCGCGTAGCCGTGTATTCCTCTTATGTAGCGAAAACTCTCTATGAACAGAGAACGACAACGTATCGTGAGTGGCGCTGAATGGGTTAATTACCTACCCAAATGGTTTTGAATTTAGCATCAGTTGCAATTTTGAAATGTTCTCAATTACATATAGCACGCGCGCGATCTGAGTACATCCTCAGAGCTGCACTCAGATCGCGCGCGTATACATGCCGGAAGTGACAGTGACAGATCGGCATTAGGTTTGTTTGAAAGAAATTGCCGCGGAACTCTCACACACTCTCTGTACAATCTACATAACACAATGTACTCGGGCCTAATAAACTCAAAGGTGTAAGTACCTATACAGCGCCGGCTCTGGGATAGAACGAGAGGTGCGGACGCTTGAGGCGCCAGGTGGCAAAGAGCTCCAAAATAACAAATGCGAAAAACCATTTCAAGCAATACAGAAATACAAATTATGTGACGTGACAGAGTGTGCCGACCAAAAGAGCGTCGAAAGACAATCCCGCTCGTACATGATCAAGGGTTAGGGCTGGCGCTGGGCAGGTAAATACGCATGGGCATAGCATAATTATGATAAACATTCCTATAAACTATTCAATGCCAATCAACATTACAGGTAAACTGGAGCGTGTATGTGACACAACTGTGCAGGTGTGCCCTCTACTCAGCTCGAGTTTATCTGTGCAGTTGAACTGCACAGGCAAAGCTGCGCAGGCATACCCTAGTGTGTATGGTCAGCTTAAAAATTACGAAGAAATCTATGCTAGACGTAGGTAGACATAAGTGCTGACAATATGCTATCTAAACTAAATGAACAAGAAACATGCTAATTACAGTGGATTGAACCTGTTGGTCGATTTCTTCTTCATCAGCTTCGTTGTTGTCTTCAGGCGTGAGAAGGGCGTCATCGGCCTCGGCCTCCCAGCTGTCGACGGTGGGCGACACGTCGGGCGGTACGGGCGGCGCGGCGGGCGCGGCGGGCGCCGGCGGCACGGGCGGCGGCTCCTCCACCCGCGGTGAGGCGGACGCGCCGTCGCCGCTGTCGCCGGCCCCATCTCCGCAACCTACAGCCAACAAGGAAGTAGTCAGCACACGTCCCCTAGGGTCTTACTGAGGGCGTCGCACCTTCATCTTCTCATAAATAAATAAATCATTTGGAAAAATCCTGGACTGATGGATCAAGCAATTTTGCGTGTGTCAAATTTGATTCGGCAGCAGCTCACTCGCAAGAATGCTCATCTATTCAATAACCAGTATATGTGTTTTAAGCCTGGTTTTGGTCAAGCCAACTGGTATAAATACTGTGGTTGATATTTAGACCAGTTGATGACTCATCAAAGTAGGTAGATTTTATATAATTGTGGGCCTCTGAATGGATCCATAGCATATTTTTACAACTTCAAATTAGCAATTCAACTGACAAGCATAAAACAAGGCAAAAATGATTCACCATTAATTTTGTTTTCACCTTGGCTACAACTTTCTGTTAAATAATGTTAATGTAGGGTAATAATAAATAAACTCATTCAAACACCATAATGTTGATGACAATTAAATACTACATAATATTAACTAAGTTTAATTTTGTTTAACCTTGTTGAATTTGTTAATTATGCAGTATTGAACTATCACCGAGATATAATGTGCTAGCCAAGTGAACTCAGTCTATGTATGAGAAACAGAAGTTTTGAACAGACAGCCTCACAAATTCAGAATTAGAGCTGATGAGGTAATCCAACAAAAATATTACTGTCCATGTTATACATCTGTCAGACCTCTCATACTTTGTGAAAACTTACATTAACTTACATATTATAGGTATAGTATTTGCATTTGAAATACTATGATCTGAGAGCTAGCTGTGTGTTTTACAGTTTAGTGCCAAGAACCAAATTATCAGGTGAGCATTTTTATAAAAAAGTGTACATAAATAAGGACTAAAATGAAGAAACAGTAACTTTTCCATTCCGTTACGAAAATTAGTCATACACATATACGAAAATTATCATTACACCGTGATAATCTCATAGAATTTAGGTAGGACTTGGCAGTTACTAACAGACCACCGCATGATGTCTTAAACTAAAAGAGTCTTTGGAGATCACATCACATTCAAAATTGAAAAGACCCGTAGGGGTAGCTTATCTTTGGGATACAGTCTGAGTAATAAGGGGTAGCCCTTATTTCTAAGACTGTATCCCAAAGATAAACTTGTAGGTATGTATATCAAAAGCTAAAAAATAGTACCTAGTCGGTCCATAAGTTCTGTCACTATAAGGATTTATTAATATATTAAAAAAAAGTTTTTCATAACTCTTTGCATAATTACAAACCTTGATTAATATAGATTCAAAAGTAACATAAGTTAATTTTTATTTTTGCAATAATTTGATGTACGAGATTTTAGAAACCTCGTTTTTGACCGGTTAAGAAACGAGTAAAATACGCACGGCGATCATACTGATTAGCGGCCACAACTTCTGTAAGGGTACCTGAGAGAAGACGCGTTGATTAAGCTTTTACCTTTTAATAATGATATAAATACATTCCCAACAAATGCATTTCCCCTTATATGTCGACCAATCCTCAGCTCTCATTAAATTTACTTTATGACTTTGTATCAATTTCACAGTGATGCGAAAACTATCCGTATCTTTTGCTTTATAAGCTGGCATAGAGTCCTGTTGATAAATCTAATGCTGGTCTGTAAACATTTCCTGAGGATAATAAGCAATAATAAGCATCAAAGCTGCTTTTTAAACAGAGGGCCGAGTTTTAATCACACCCTTAAATAGGCAACATCCATCATAGTGGACATAACATAACATTCACTTTTTTTTTTTTGTGACAATTTTTTTATGCTAACGAAATTTGAACACCAGACTTTTTTATTTTTGCCAATTTAAGGGTTAAAAAAAGTGAAATTTGAAAAAAAGTCGTGCGTATTTCTAATGACGTCGGTTGTAAATGTTAAAAGATCGTATCGAAAATTGCAGCGACTACGTGACATTGAAATATTTTCATTAAAAATGTACATTATTAAAGCTTTTAATTAATATATTATTTTTATTGAATAATAAACATCAGTTCGTTTATTAAGACTAAAACTTAGTAATAGAACTTATTAACCAGCTAGGTATGTATTATCAAAAAAGGTGTTCCCTTGTTTCGCAGATGGAAGTTTTGTGGAATTTCGTTTTGCAGAAAATGTTTCATATAATATTTGGTCTTTGTATTTTTATTTACAATATTATTGTTTCAATGAGTATTTACCTGAATGAAACTTGTTTTGCAGACACTCATTTCATCGACTGTGTCGTTTCGCCGAATTTCATTTCATCGAAAGCTAATTTCTGCTGATACTTTATTGTTTTCAGGTTATCTTAAGCATGGGTTACGTAGGTTAGGTTAGAACTGTGACCACCAAAAAATTATAACTCCTGCACTTGGAAATGCCTGTCGATGAACTGAAAATTCGGTGACGAAAATATTCTATGAAATGAGTGTCGGTGATTCAAGAAATATTATAAATAAAATTCTTCAAAGTAAGTATTCTGCATATTGATTATTCTATGAAATGATAGTATGAGAAAAAAATTATGTGAAACGAGATTCTGTGAAACTATTGTCTGTAAAACAAGGTACAACCATCAAAAAATCTTACGACAAAAAATAATAATTTATTACAAAATAAAGAAACTGAAATCAAAGAAATAAAAAATACATTAATAAAAATATGCTGCTATATATGTATACAAAAGAATGTATTTTTTTTATCAGTGGAAGTCAAGAGATCGTTTTTTTACATGAAGTGGATTTTCTTAAGTAAGACTAACTAGGCTATTTATACCTATAGACTAATCTACTTGGTCTATAGGTATAGCTATAGGTATAGCTATAGGTATATAAGTAGGCTAACTTAACTATTCTATTTATACCTATATAATTCGCTCCCATCGTCTGTATTTCTGGACAGTTATAATTTTGGGCTGTTAGGGCCCTTACTGAACGAGTGAGCTACATCTTTGACCTCATCTGCACTTTCCATCAGGTGAGATCGGGATCAACTGACTGTTCAGTCTTATGTAAAAAAAAAAAAGTGTACTAAATTAATAAAATAAAAACGTTTTTCTATATTGTTTCCTTTCTTCCTCGACTCATGCAAGAAAAATATTGTCTCATCACTAATCTGTTAGTACTGTCAAGTGCTACCTAAATGCTACGAGATTACCAATGTCTAATTATCATATGCCAATAGGCTGCCCATTAGTAATATGGTTGCACCTGCTACAGGATGTTGGCTGAGATACCACTACTTGTCTTGTAGCAGTATAGTTAATATTCATAATGGAATGGAAAAGTTTCATAATTTTAGTTCTTAACTATGTACACTTTTTTTATAAAAACACCCTTTCCTGTCCTTCCAAACCTTTGCTAACATGTAAAGGACTATTAAGATGATACAATCCAAATAAGCATGAATTATGCTTAATAAATTCAATGATTCCTATATGAGGAAAAAGGTAAAATTGATATTTTTAAAAGCTTACCTAATAGACTTACATTAATACAAAAGACATTTACATTTCCATCATTCTCCTATTTTACAAGTTTAACACAGAGTAACCATTTTAAATATAATTTGCTCCAATTTTTAATCACACCACAACTATCCACAGACATACATTTAAACACAATCCTATCATGCAAATAACTTGCTTATATATCTAGTTTAAGAGGAATAAATGAGGCCTAATTTATTTCTCCTGTTTGAGATGGTTGTTGCAAGAAGTTTATTTACTATTAAAGAAGCTTAGAATAATAACACATAGAATGATAGTTTACAACAGGCAACCTGTCAAAAGTGAAGCACAAAATGGATTCATATAGGCGTAATCTACTACTTACGCATAACAACACGCACACAAGTAAACACATAATGTTGCTAGTGGGTTGCATTTCCCCAGAAAACATAGGTATTACTTTTATCAATAATGTTTGCTAATATAGCATTTCATTGTCAACTAGTGTGAATTAGTATTCTGTAGCGTACCATAATATTCTCTTACTAAATATATCCATTAATTTAAATTAGGGGCACCTTTGTAATTTATAAATTATATTTAGTACTTACTGCCCAGTAATTCAAATTGTCCATATAAAAATAATGTTTTGGCAAAAATGTGTTGTTGAATTATTACCAAAGTGATTGAAGTTAGAATTCAGTGGAAAATATTCCGTTATACTGGCAACATTGCCATGTAATGGTTTTTTTTTGTTATATTTTGTTGAATTATTTACGTAAAACGACAAATCAAAACAAAGTGCTTTCGGGTGGCATGTTATTTTACCATGTTTATTTTATTTATGAGAAGCATTGTCACACCCATTTATTGCGCAAACTGTCATTTAGAATTAAAATCCGGGAGCTGTTGACAATGTGTGACATGGTTACCTATCTCAAGTCCGAAAATACGTTTGCCCGCTGTTTTGTTTGTCCGAATTTTCGTTTATCTGAAAACCATTTTTTCTGAAACTGTTTTACTTTCCTGGATTGTTATAAAACAAACCTAACCTAACCTACGGGTTCTGTAGGTATACCTCTGTAAACATTTTGAAAAGCTAATGGGTTCAGAGAAAAATTCTTTTCGGACAAACTAAATAGCGGGCAAACATACTTTCGGACTTGAGATAGGTTACCGTGTGACATGATTGCGACTGACAGGTGCTGACTGCAGAGTATGCCAAAATGGTTTAGTTTAAGTGGCTACACATTTGGTGTGCAGACTAGGTTTCTATGTGTCATTATTCTAAGTAAAGAAGTATACAGATAAAACTCATGCATATTATAAACTAGTAAACACAGCAAATATAAAACCAGACACAATAAACAAAAAATGTGTAAAATTATTCCAGTTGATTAAACAACTACATATTAGTTAAATGTCCGAATATTGGGTTCGTGCCTTCATAAGGGGGGAATGGATGATTTTGAAAGCGGTTGAAATGCAGTTATCAAACAGGCAAGCGTTAACATCACACTAAACAATGTTTGCTAAGATATCCATTTAAAAAGTGTATTGGTTATCAGTTAACTGTTGATAGTTCAGATGAAGTTATAGAAAGATATTATTCACTTTTATGACATACTATGGAGTATTGTTACTTATTCAACCTGCATCTGACATATTAAGGTAAATTTTATCTATTTGATTTTTGTACATGGATCAGTAATAGCTCAAATACATTTAAAGAGTATTTGTAACAACCAAAAGGAATACTCACTTATATCACGAGAATCTTGCATATGTGTATTTAATGAAAGTTAATATAATGTAATCTAAGTAGGCATAATGTTTATTGACTCGATTAGGGGATAAAAACTGAATGAAATTGATATTTTACGCTAACTTTAATAATTAAACCTCGAGTGAAAGTTACGAACTCAAAAGTAGGTACCTATACCTAGTAGCGCCGCGTGTCTCGACATAACCCGTTAAAACTGGATTTACAAAAAAATACACTCTGCATTTAGCATTATTTGCTTTACAATATTGTGACATATTAATTTACGATCTTTTTCAAGTTAGATCCTTTTACTCAGCAAACAATGTTATAATTAGTTCTAATGCTTCAATGCAGATAGCTACTATGACAAGACAACCGACTTACCGTTCAGGACGGGACTATCAGCAGAATTCGTGGAACCGCTTTCAGATTTTTGTGGTGATGAGGGGGATTCGGAGGTTTCATTAGCCTGAGAAGGCATACAAAAAGAAGGCACGAACTCCACGGCATTTACATTCAACGTGGAAAATTTTGTAGACACATCATTGGAATCTTTTGCACCTTGTTCACCTATGACATCGGCTTGATTTTCCCAAGTGTCCGGAGCACCGATTTTGGACATATTTATAAAACAGACAACGTAAAGTTACTATAAGTCTTTCTTTTAAAGGTATTTTTATAATTATTCGCGTTCTTTTCTCGATAGATCCGCGTGTGTCTTTATCTTCGGCCGGAAGTTCATGGCAATTTGCCAAAATTTTTATAATACCTATATGTACACAATAAAAAGAAATATGCTAGTATTTCACCATAAAGTAACTGATAGAAATATATATTTAATATTGATATTATTTAGAACTATATTAAAGCATTAAAAAGGGTAATCCAACAGAAATTTAAATAAACAGTTTTGTGCATGATATTTAACTTCCTGTAATATTGTTGCCATGTCAAAAGTTGCCGGTACATAGATACAATAATAGAAATCTCGGTCGTCGCATACTCGCCGAACTTTCATTGCGGCTTACACACTCGCAAGGCACTGAAGGTCGAAACGTGCCGAAGCAATGAGACCGAACATTGTACACATTCGTATTTGCCTTTAGTCGCATGTCGTCCCGTTTGCAATTTGTCCCGTTCGCAGTTCGTTCCGTTCGCAATTTGTCCCGTTTACAATTCGTCCCGTTAGCAAATCTTCCCACAATTAATATTATTATTAATATTATTATTTAGCCGAAGTGTTCCGATTTTAATTTATTAAAATAATATTAATTATAAGTTTTCTGTGAATACATATATAATTACATAAAGAGAGAAGTCCTGGATTGACTGAGTGAATGACTGCAACTGACAAATTGCAATAGGGGGAAATCGTGGATGGGGTGAGGTGCATTTGCGGGATGATTTGCTAAAGGGACGATTTGCGAACGAGACGTAGTGCGAATGGGACGATTTGCTAACGGGACGAATTGCAAACGGGACAAATTGCGAACGGGACGAACTGCCAACGGGACAAATTGCAAACGGGACGACATGCAATTAAAGGCAAAGATTCATTTTAAATTGTATTATAGTAGAATTAGGGCTGTTGTTGCATAATAAATAAACTTTTTTTATCATATTCTAAAAAAAATTAAAGCGTGTCCGAGAAACAAATCCAAAAAAACATCCTTTTTTGGTACCCATTTTTTTCACCGAAAATTTAAAAACCGGGCAAGAGCATGTCGGACCATGCTCAGTGTAGGGTTCCGTTGCCATTCTTGTAAACACGAACAACAATCAAAAAAATCCACAAATATTAGCAAATTCTCTAGTTAAAGTTACCTTAGCTGATTTTCGGTAGGTATAAACATTTTAATCGTCAAGAACCAATAAAGTCTACTTAGTCGTGATAGTTTTCCTTTTAAATTAGTTATATTAGCGAAAATGACGCATTTCGAGTTCAATATTTCCTAAACGATCCCCCAAATCTAAAACTTCATAATGACATATCCATAATATTTTTTGGAGAGCTACCTATCCAATTATACCTCGAAGTTATCTACATTTCTACATTTCAATTATTTTGCCAAATTACAGACCAAGAGTCCCAGAGTTAAACCGCGGACAGACAGACAGACGGACACAGCGAAACTATAAGGGTTACTAGTTTGACTATGAAACCCTAAAAACTACCAAAAATTAATCCGTTTTGCTTCCGGGAAACACTAAGGATGAAACCTCACGAGCGTAATTTTGTGAGTTGTGAGTCGCGTAAATATCGAAATTTCATAAAAAAAAAGTCCGGTTCAATCAACAGTACCTATCAACACAACGCTATACCTCCTGAATTTCGATATTTACGCGACTCACAACTTACAAAATTACGCTCGTGGGGCTTCACCCTAACGAGCAACTAACACACATAATTGCATAGAAACCAGACTATAAGAAACAGCAAAAGACGTACCTTGTTTGACCTTTTTCTGTTTATGGCATTCATAATGAGTTATAAAGAGATTTCTTTATGTGTATTCTTTCCTTTTCCTTAATGTTGTCACAATGTTTGGATTGGATCTGTCAAAGCCAGTTGTTATTTGTTCAAATGATTTAATTGATTTTTCTAATGAGTCCTGTGGAGGGAATGTTGGCTGCTGCACGTGTCGATTGCTTCTGCTGAGCCGGCCGCCATCTTGGGCTTCTCTTGAGAAGTGAAGCGCGGCGAAGTGGTCGGAGCGTGAGGCGATTGACACTTTCGCCACAGTTCTCCAAATTACCGAACAACACCAATTGGCTAAGTAAAGTTTTTGGAAGAGATGTAGATGATGTGTTTTGTACCTTAAGTAGAAAAAGGTCAAATATATGTACGTCTTTAGTCCGGTTTCTATTATGTACTTATTCTATGCCTTTTGGTAATGACACTTATTTAAAGAAAAAAAACAGCCTTCTTTTGTTTCACTTACTCTTATGTAATACGTAATCTAAAAAGTAGAGAAAGATAGCTGGTGCAAAGTTCATCTTATAGTGCGGTTTCTATGCAAGTACCACAGAATAAGTACTTTCATAGAAACCGGACTATGAGAAAGAGCAAAAGACGTATATTTGACCTTTTTATATTTATGGCATTCATAACGAGTTAGAAAGAGATGTCCTTATAGGTATTGTTTCCATTTCCATCATGCTGTCACAAGGATCTGTCAACGACAGTGTTGTTGCTGAGTCGACAATAATATTCGCAGTTGTTTTATGTTCTTATTATTTAAGGGCAGGTTTTTCTAATTTCCGAATAAAATAAAAGTATCTGGCAGTAAATTTACTAATATACTTAATACTTATACTTAATACTTTTCTTTTTTTTTTTGAAACATATAATCTCTTCCTGACTCTTTATGAATGCCATAAATAGAAAAAGGTCAAATATACGTCTTTTGTTTTTTTTTATAGTCCGGCTTCTATACAGGGTATTTATTCTTTTTTTTAAATGTTTATTTATAATAATATATATTATTACTATTATTTTTATTTCTATTTTGTTACTATGTTTTATTATTATTATAATTTATTATTTATTCGGTGAAGGAAAACATCGTGAGGAAACCAGCACACACCTGCAAAGCAATTTGACGGTGTGTGCGAAGTTCCCAATCCGCACTGGACCCGCGTGGGAACTATAGCCCGAACCCTCTCATTGTGAGTGGAGGCCTGTGCCCAGCAGTGGGACGTATATAGGCTGGATTATTATTATTATTATTATTATTTATTTAATTCTCAACACGTGACAACTATGACCATGTAAATTCCTTACTGAATAATGAATTATATATAATCCGGTTTCCAGATGTGCTTATAATCTGATTTCTATGCAAGTACTTATTCTGTGGAACTGACACGCCGCCATGTTATTTTACAAGCCCTTGAACAAACCCGAAAGCTATGTCTACACCTGTGCGCTTTCATGTTCACCTTCGCTTTGCTCTGACGCATGCCTCTGCAACCACAGCGAATGCAATAACGCATGCGCTCAAAGTGGTTTGATATCAGCGCATACCCGTAGCGCACCCTGATCCGTCACCGTTGGGTTTGACGTTCAACATTTTGCAAATAAAATGGCGGAAGATAAAGTCAAAACATTGGATTTTATTGAAGATTCAGTGTCACCCTCGTAATGCATGCGCTTGACGCAAGACGAACTGAAAGTTGAAAGTTGAACATGAAAGCGCAAAGGTGTGGACATAGCTGAATGCTAGCGCCGGTAGCTGCACTCTCGCCGAGACAGTCCGAGGCAGCCTTGCCGTCCTTTTCTAACTTCGAATATGCTTGAGGAAGATGGCAAGCCTGCCTCGGAGTGTCCCGGCGAGAGTGTACGATCGCATTACACTCTCGTCGAGGTTAGGTGAGGCAGGCTTGCCATCCTTCTCAAACATACGATAAGTTAGAAAAGGAAGGCATATTCACCTCGTCTAGCCTTGGCAAAGCAACAGAATAGGAGCACTGCAGCAATAATTTTCATAAAAAACAAAATGGCGGTGTTCTGGTACCGAGTAGACGAGTACTTAGTAGTCGTAGCGAGTTAACTCATGGTTAGTCAGGATTACTGTTTTTGGCTTGCGAAAACTCTCTTAGTGGTTTTATTTATCGACTAAGCCGATGTTACTATTGAGTGATTATGTTGCTTGAATTTTATTAGCTCCACACGGAAGGATCGTCTGTGTAATTATATAGACTTGTAACATAAGGTTAATAATTTTTCTATTAGCACCGTTTTGAAAAATGATCAAGTACTGAATATTTGACATGATAGCATCAAACTTAGCACATGTTTACCTTTGGAAATGTCTGTGCACTATAAGTTCAAAAGTGCTTTGGATTACGACACTGTCACGTTCGACGGTCTTCATATATCAGTAGGCGATTTAAAAGCTGCAATTTCCCAGCAGAAAAGGATCGGGAAGACTTCAGACTTTGATCTACAAATTACTAATGCTCAAACAAAAGAAGGTCAGTAAATCGATTCCTGGTATACTCTCTTTTTTTCGCAATAAAAACCTTTTGTCGATGCATGGTTGGTTTGGTGCTCAATTAGCGTTCTTTTCTACCCGGGCCATCCGCCGGGGAAGAAGATATTGAACTATCGTTACTGTTCCATTAATCCATTTGTTTGTTTGATTATATTATTATCATAAAATTTGATTGTTTCAGTGTATGTTGATGATGGAACTTTGATTCCCAAAAATACATCTCTCCTTGTGGCTAGGATACCACTATCTCAGCTACCTAAGAAACAGTGGGATGGTAACAGTAATGCATCATCAATACACAAGGATGTCTCAGTTAACAAGGGCCTTGCTGATCTGTCTCGCATGGAAGGTAGCGAACAGGATAAAATAAATGCTATGATATCACAGTCCACTTTTGACTACGATCCTAGCAAGTAAGATTGAAATTTAATTGATTGCATATTTAAATATATTGCTCTATGTAATTTATTTGTTGTTAGTCAAAAATAAAACATAGACCAATTATGAGGTACATGTGCGGCAAGACGAGGGAGGATGGGAACCAAACTTCTAACATGGGAATGTATGGAAGTTAGGTTGCCATCTGAAAGGGGTGGGATGGCATGGCATGATAAAATTATGTATGCTAAAAAGTGGGCATAATCTGAAAAAAATAACATATACCTATCTCAGTATTATTTGATGATGTGGTTAGCCTAGTTGGTAGTGTCCCTGCCTATGAAGCTAGCGATCCCAAGTTCGAATTCTGGTATGGGCAAATATTTGTGTGATGAGTGCGAGTATTTATTCCTGAGTCATGGATGTTTTTATATATTTAAGTATGTATTTATCTATATAAGTATGTATATCATTGCCTGGTTCCTATAGTACAAGCCTAGAGCTTAGTTTGGGACTAGGACAATTTGTGTGAAATTGTCCCTGATATTTATTTATTTATTTATAATATTTTTTACATTATTTTTAAAGGGTGGTGTGTAATAATAATGCAAAATTAAATATATGTTTATTACTTAACTACGGCAAAGCAAAACAAGGGTAATGATGTTCTACTTTGGAGTAAACCTCGAATGTTTAAAGCCAACATCAAAATTGTTTACGAACTGGTTAAATTTTCATGATGACTTATACACTCACAAGCCAAAAAAATTGCCTCACTGCATTGATTTGTTTTCAAGATACTTTTTAAATTCGGGTTTTTCAGATATTATCTTGTTATGAAATTATATTCTCTGATATTTCAGCTTTTTATTAAAAAAAAGCATGGATCTGTCTAGGAATTTTCAATTTGTGTACATTTTACTGATTTATGGGAATTTACGCGTTAAGAAGTGCACTACATGGGCACCCCCTAATGCCTATAAAACCCGGGTATGAGGGGGTGGGGGGATCAGTCACTTATCAGAAGTTGACCAGTAGTACACATCTTCCCTTATTATCCTGTGAAGATCACCAGAAGAAAATGGACACCACTGAAGCTGAAGCCGCTCAAGTTGTGCCGCCCAAGGGATGCAAACAAGCATATGGGTTACTTGATGGGAAGTAATCACCACCTTCCATGAACATTGGCAACTCAAGAAGAGTTGTCGGTATGTTGCCGGCCTTTTGGGAGATGAACGTTCTTTTCTTGAAGGCCCCCATGTCATAACTGGCCGGTAACACCACAGAAGGAAGTTGGTTCCACAGTTTCACCGTACGAGGCAAGAAGTGTCTGGTGAATCGCATGGTGGAAGAACGCCATTCATCAAGGTGGTCTTGATGGAATTTGGACTTTCGACGAGAAGTACGATGGTGGAATTCTGCGGCCTAATTTGGCTTTATATTCCAAATGATCACGGAATTGAACGTCGGGCGATATGTCTCTTGACATCGGGATCCTGGGTCTTCCCAGGATCCCGATGTTGGGCTTGATGACGAGGGAAGTGCTTTAAAGGTGTTGTGAGGAAGGGGTTTTTTTTTTTGCAGAAAACACGCACACTTGTGTCTTGGCGGGGTTAAATTGGACCATATTTAGTCTGTCTCATTCTGATTACCACTTCCAGCAATGACTCAGTTTCAGATACAAGTTTTGCTCGGCACTCTTTGGTGTCAACTCGAGAGAGATTGCTACGGCCAAAGTAACATGTGTGTCCCATGCTGTCGTCTGCATAGCAGTGAATGTTACTAATTTGCAACATATCATTGATATGCAGAAGAAATAGAGTAGCGGACAATACAGCCTTGCGGTACACTAGCATTCACTTACTCACTCTGGTTACTTTGATGCTTCGCCCCGTAAAAAAACGGCTGCCCTTTTTCAAAATCTCTCAGGGGAGTACATAAGATGGCAGCTTGAACAAAAGTGCTTTGTACCATACCCGATCAAAAGCTTTCGCTACGTCCAAGTTAACGGCCAACGCCTCGCCTTTGCTTTCCACAGACTCTGCCCAGCAGTGAGTGAGGTTGACTGGCAGGTCACCAGCTGAACGACCACGACGGAAACCGTATTGGTGGTTATTTAACAGCTGATGATCCTCCAGATACCCCAACAGTTGACGGTTAATTATGTTTTCCATTATCTATCTGCTCGCGAGCACCTGAATTTGACCATTGAGGGCTTCAACAGGAGAGGACAAGTTTACAAACACCAGAAGAGCGATTTTGGGCGAGCATTTGCGTCGAAGGGCGAACGCGCCGCTCGTATTCGTCCCTGATGGGAGGCGTGGCGGTGGTTTGTTAACGGCGGCAAAGTACATAACCGATATCCTTTAGGAGTATGTGGTCCCTTACGCCGGTTTTTATATCGAGAGGTTCATCCTGATGCAGGATAATGGCCCTTGTCATACTACAAGGGCCACACGAGTGTACCTTGCATAGGTCGGCATCACCGCCATGAACTGGCCGGCTCTCAGCCCGGACCTTAATCCCATTGAACACATGAACCATCCTTTTCAGGGAGTCCTACCTGAAAAGGAAGGTTGGGAGCCGGGATCGGGCTCAAAATACATTAGTCTAAATACATTAATTTGACTGTCAACAATCAATATGTATGGATTCGTGTAAATATACCCACAGCAGTGTCGCCCGGATTTCTTTGATCCTGTCTGGACACTACCGTGTGCCTACATAAAGTTTTTTTTAAAGCAGTAGACCTAACCTAACTACTAAATGTACTATACCAAGTAAATACCTACCTATTCATAAAATTGAACCTAAAGGTGAAGTACATTCGGCAGTTATTAGTGTGACTTACGAGGTTAAAATTTATATGTAATAAGAAAAGCGATCTTCACATACATTTTTATGTACAGAAACGATCCGTCCAAAAACAGCTATTTTAAAGTTAATGTTTTTTATCAGACTTCAAAAAAGGAGATGGAGATAAGAGCTTTTTATTATACTTAATTTTCGCCTTGTTTTGTAATGTCAACCCTCATGTTTTTATATCTTTAATTTATATATCTGTTGCATAAAATAGTATTACTCACCTTTTACGGATATATAATTCTATATTTTATCAACATAACGTGTACACTTAAGTTTCGATCAAAAAGTAGCCACCTGTTGTCGAGTAGCCAAACTACTTTCTTAATCGATGGTCGTAGATGCGTTGTTATTAGAGTATTACCTAATTATGAGCTGGCAAATAACCCACACTAGAAAAATAAAATACGAGTATTCCTTACAGGGGCCACATCTCCTTCTTTACCCTCCTTTGACTCATCACCAGTTGAGTTAATATAATAAGTGTTGGTTCAAATGATGTTAATGTAATCTAAACTTAGTAGCTACTTTAATAAAGCACTATTCTTTCCATTTACAGCTACCAAAAAATTAGAGGACAGAATCAAAGAGGTGTTGTACCGCCTAATTACATTTGTTACAAGTGTCAGAAGCACGGTCATTGGATCAAGGATTGTCCTATAGCCAATTCAGTATGTACAACAATAATTATAAAATTTATAATAGAAGGTTTTTGTACTCAATGAGAAGTTGCATATTTTTGATGACAGGATGGCATCTTCAACCATTTATTCATTGATTCTTGTTTCAGAGTGATCCAATAGAAATAAGGAGAAGCACAGGGATTCCACGTAGTTTTATGGTTCCAGTTGCGGGACCAAAAGCACCAGGCGCCATGATGACCCCTAGTGGAACCTTTGCAGTGCCAGCTGTCGATCAGTAAGTCAATAAAAGATGTGTCTTTATCCTATGATCAGCTACAACTGAGTGTAGGCCTTATTTGCATGCATTCTCTGATCTTGGGCTAGTTCCATCCAGCCTTTTAAATTATTATTGTAGATAATATATTTGTTGGTAGAAAATAAATTCCTGCTTCCCTTTCTGTCTCTTACCTAAATTTTTAATCAAATTTTTTACAATAAAACAATAGTTGACTTTTTAATAATATTGTACGTAACCTGCCGTTGCCGTCGCCGTTGCCGTGGACGGTAAACTAAGTGTCTCTATACAATTCCATACAATTCGGCCGCCTGCTTCGCCCTCACGGCGAAAACGTGCCGTGCCGTGCCGTTCAACGGCAAATTATAAAAGCGTCCATTCACCCTAAATAACTCATATAATTTGCAGCGAGGCATACCTCGCGTCGGAGAGCGCGGGCGCGGCAGACACGCCGGCCAACGCGCCCGCCGCTCCGGAGCCCGCCGTGCCCGACGAGCTGCTCTGCAGCTTGTGCCGCGACCTGCTCACCGACGCCGTCATGATCCCGTGCTGCGGGAACTCCTTCTGCGACGAATGTGAGTTGCACACATTGCCCCATCGAAATATAATAAGTATGGAAGGGTAACAAGGTCGCGGGAAACCGCAGGATGACAGCAGCAGAGGACCGATCGTTGTGGGAAACCTTGGGGAAGGCCTTTGTCCAGATTTTTGTCTTTCAAACGGTATAAAACCTTACTGAAATTACTGTCTACTCAAACGTTATATCAGTATCTGACATAAATGACTTCAAACATTAGCTCAATTAATATTTAGTTGATTATCGAAACCACTCTATACATAAGATCTTTTCATTTCAAAAAGTGGGTATTTTGGGGCGGATTTTGCAGTGGTTTTTGTTTGAGGTTACCCTTCCATACTTATTATATTTCGATGACAATAAATTATGAAAACCTAAATAAAGCTTTCGCTAAAAAATGCTACTCTAAAATTGTTTAGGTCTTATTTTACCTTGATTTCGTTATACCCTATTACCAACATACCTAGATCTCAAAATAACTTGGTGTCAAAATGGCTGAATCCCAAAATACCTATATTTTTTTCTCAAAACACCGGATTTTTAATACGACAAAATTTTTAAAATGTCCTTGTCTCAACATCACAATACCTTCATCGCAAAACAACCAAATCCCAAAATACCTAAATATTAAAAGGTTATACTTTCATATTTGGTTTTCTTGTTTATCGCTGGCCACTTGAAACTAAAGTGCTATTATAAAGATTATAAAATGACATCAGGTAAACATCATTGTTATTGTCATTGTAATTATATTTGCACTAGCTTTTGCCCGCGACTTCGTCCGCGTAGAAGTCGTTTATCACTGCTCTCTCGGGAACTGTTCAATTTTCTGAGATAAAAAGTAGCCTATGTCCTTCCTCGAAACTCAGGCTATATCCATACCAAATTTCATCGAAATCGGTTCAGCGAATTAGCAGGGAAAGCTTTACAGACAGACAGACGCAAAAGTATGTCTACTTTCGTGTTTATATAATATCAAGTATAGCAACCCGCCCTCGCTTAGCTTCGGTTATAAGTTAAAATATAGCCTATGTCCACCCTGAAACCTCATTCTGAATATCACTGAAAGAATTTTAGAAATCGGATGGGTAGTTTCGGAGATTACTCCCTACATCCAAACTTATTAAGTACCTCTTTCTCCTCTTCTTAAGTAAGTCATTTATCGTTTTTACCCTGGACACTATCAAATTGTCTGGGATAAAAAACGCGAAAACTCATATTTTATATAATAAGTAGTCTAGAAACGTATTTCCAAAATAACCAAACTCTAACAAATCTACACCCTCAATTTTACCCCCTTACGGTAGTATTTCCAACATCATCGAACGTAATACTTTTAGTTTGTAAGCAGTAGCCAAAATAAATTTTCACGTTCCTAACTTCAAAATTGACCAAATATTACCCCCATTTCATCCCCTTAGGGGTAGTTATCCAAAATCACCGAAAATAGTATTTTTATTTATTAACAGCCTATATACATATTTCCACGTTTCTAACTTCAAAAATGACCAAACTGCCATGCAAACTACCACCCCCCATTTAATTTCCTTGTTGTTTTAAAACTTCAAAATTGACCAAACTCCTATACACACTTTCATCTCCCCTTTTCATCCCCATAGGGGTAGTTTTTCCAAAATCGCCTAAAGTAGTATTTTTTATTTGTTAACAGTAGCCTATATACAAATTTCCATGTTTCTAACTTCAAAAATGACCAAACTCCCATACAAACTACCATCCCCCATTTCATTCCCTTAGGGGTAGTTATCCAAAATCACTGGAAGTTGTTTTAATCTGTTAAGAGTACTCTTTATAACAATTTTCACGTTTCTAACTTCAAAATTGACCACACTTCCATACACACATTCTCTCCCCCCCCCGTTTCATTGCTTGCAAACTACCACCCCCTATTTCATTCCCTTAGGGGTAGTTATCCAAAATCACCGGAAGTTATTTTAATCTGTTAAAAGTAGTCTTTTTAAAAGTTTTCACATTTCTTACTTAAAAATTGACCAAACTCCTATATACACTTTCACCTCCCCTTTTCACCCCCATAGGGGTAGTTTTTCAAAATCGCCTAAAGTAGTATTTTTTATTTGTTTACGGTATCCTGTACACAAATTTCCATGTTTCTAACTTCAAAAATGACCACACTCCCATGCAAACTACCACCCCTAATTTCATTCCCTTAGGGGTAGTTATCCGAAATCACCAAAAGTTGTTTTTTATTTGTTAACAGTAGTCTTAATAACAATTTCCGCGTTTCTAACTTCAAAATTGACCAAACTCTCATACACACTTTCACCCATCCGTTTCATTCCTTTAGGGGTAGTTTTTTCAAAATGGCCTAAAGTAGAATTTTTTATTTGTTGACAGTAGCCTATACACAAATTTCCATGTTTTTAACTTCAAAAATGACCTAACTCCCATGCAAACTACCACCCCCCATTTCATTCCCTTAGGGGTAGTTATCCAAAATTGCCTTAAGTCGTTTTTTATTTGTTAACAGTATTCTTTATAGCAATTTTCAAGTTTTGTACTTCAAAAAGGACCAAGCACCACTCCAAAAGGAACTACCACCCCCCATTTCATTCCCTTAGGGGTAGTTTTTCCAAAATTGCCAGTAGTACTTTTTTTATTTGTAAACAGTAGCCCATAAACCAATTTTCACGTTCCTAATTTCAAAAATATCCAAACCCCTATACAAAATTTAACCCCCCATTTTAACCCCTTAGGGGTAGTTTAGCCAAAATAGCTGAAGGTAGTATTTTTCATTTGTAATTAGTAGCTTTTATACCAATTTCCACGTTTCTATCTTCTAAAATGGATGACTTTCATACAAACTTCCAACCCCATTTTTACCCCCTTAGGGGATGAATTTTGAAAAATCCTTTCTTAGTGCACCCCTTGACCTCATAAGGAACCTACGTGCCAAATTTGGAATCTCTAGACCCAGCGGTTTGGCCTGTGCGTTGATATGTCAGTCAGTCAGTCAGTTTCTTCTTTTATATATTTAGATATACTACGCAATCTTTGTTAAAAAGTACAGATAATGTTTTCATTATCGTACGTATCATGCATGATGGGATAGAAACAAATTTAAACCATACGATTTTTTTAACCTTTTTCACCTTGCCTAGGGGTATAAATTGAAATTATTTATTTTGCGAGAACATACAAAGGTGTTATTAAAGGTATATGCTCTGCCAGAATTTCCAAAAACGCGAAAACTCATATTTTATATAATAAGTAGTCTAGAAACGTATTTCCAAAATAACCAAACTCTAACAAATCTACACCCTCAATTTTACCCCCTTACGGTAGTATTTCCAACATCATCGAACGTAATACTTTTAGTTTGTAAGCAGTAGCCAAAATAAATTTTCACGTTCCTAACTTCAAAATTGACCAAATATTACCCCCATTTCATCCCCTTAGGCGAAGTTATCCAAAATCACCGAAAATTGTATTACTTTATTTGTTAACAGTAGCCTATATACATATTTCCACGTTTCTAACTTCAAAACGAAAATAGTGTTTTTTATTTATTAAAAGTAAGTAGCCTATATACCTATTTCCACGTTTCTAAATTCAAAAATGACCAAACGCCCATACAAACTTTCACCCTTCCCTTTTCTCCCCCTTAGGTGTAATTTTTCCAAAATCACCTAAAGTGGTATTTTTTATTTGTTCATTTAGCCTATACACAAATTTCCATGTTTCTAACTTCAAAAAGGACCAACCTCCTTCCCATACAAACTTTCACCCCCCATTTCATCTTCTTAGAGGTAGTTATTCAAAATCACCGAAAATAGTATTTTTATTTATTAACAGTAGCCTATATACATATTTCCACGTTTCTAACTTAAAAAATGACCAAACTGCCATGCAAACTACCACCCCCCATTTAATTTCCTTGTTGTTTTAAAACTTCAAAATTGACCAAACTCCTATACACACTTTCACCTCCCCTTTTCATCCCCATAGGGGTAGTTTTTCAAAATCGCCTAAAGTAGTATTTTTTATTTGTTTACAGTATCCTGTACACAAATTTCCATGTTTCTAACTTAAAAAATGACCAAACTCCCATGCAAACTACCACCCCTAATTTAATTCCCTTAGGGGTAGTTATCCGAAATCACCAAAAGTTGTTTTTTATTTGTTAACAGTAGTCTTTATAACAATTTCCGCGTTTCTAACTTCAAAATTGACCAAACTCTCATACACACTTTCACCCATCCGTTTCATTCCTTTAGGGGTAGTTTTTTCAAAATCGCCTAAAGTAGAATTTTTTATTTGTTTACAGTAGCCTATACACAAATTTCCGTGTTTTTAACTTCAAAAATGACCTTACTCCCATGCAAACTACCACCCCCCATTTCATTCCCTTAGGGGTAGTTATCCAAAATTGCCTTAAGTCGTTTTTTATTTGTTAACAGTATTCATTATAGCAATTTTCAAGTTTCGAACTTCAAAAAGGACCAACCACCACTCCAAAAAGAACTACCACCCCCCCCATTTCATTCCTTTAGGGGTAGTTTTTCCAAAATTGCCGGTAGTACTTTTTTATTTGTAAATAGTAGCCTATAAACCAATTTTCACGTTCCTAACTTCAAAAATGTCCAAACCCCTATACAAACTTTAACCCCCCATTTTAACCCCTTAGGGGTAGTTTATCCAAAATCGCTGAAGGTAGTATTTTTCATTTGTAAATAGTAGCCTTTATACCAATTTCCACGTTTCTATCTTCTAAAATGGATGACTTTCATACAAACTTCCAACCCCATTTTTACCCCCTTAGGGGATGAATTTTGAAAAATCCTTTCTTAGTGCACCCCTTGACCTCATAAGGAACCTACGTGCCAAATTTGGAATCTCTAGACCCAGCGGTTTGGCCTGTGCGTTGATATGTCAGTCAGTCAGTCAGTTTCTTCTTTTATATATTTAGATATACTACGCAATCTTTGTTAAAAAGTACAGATAATGTTTTCATTATCGTACGTATCATGCATGATGGGATAGAAACAAATTTAAACCATACGATTTTTTTAACCTTTTTCACCTTGCCTAGGGGTATAAATTGAAATTATTTATTTTGCGAGAACATACAAAGGTGTTATTAAAGGTATATGCTCTGCCAGAATTTCCAAAAACGCGAAAACTCATATTTTATATAATAAGTAGTCTAGAAACGTATTTCCAAAATAACCAAACTCTAACAAATCTACACCCTCAATTTTACCCCCTTACGGTAGTATTTCCAACATCATCGAACGTAATACTTTTAGTTTGTAAGCAGTAGCCAAAATAAATTTTCACGTTCCTAACTTCAAAATTGACCAAATATTACCCCCATTTCATCCCCTTAGGCGAAGTTATCCAAAATCACCGAAAATTGTATTACTTTATTTGTTAACAGTAGCCTATATACATATTTCCACGTTTCTAACTTCAAAACGAAAATAGTGTTTTTTATTTATTAAAAGTAAGTAGCCTATATACCTATTTCCACGTTTCTAAATTCAAAAATGACCAAACGCCCATACAAACTTTCACCCTTCCCTTTTCTCCCCCTTAGGTGTAATTTTTCCAAAATCACCTAAAGTGGTATTTTTTATTTGTTCATTTAGCCTATACACAAATTTCCATGTTTCTAACTTCAAAAAGGACCAACCTCCTTCCCATACAAACTTTCACCCCCCATTTCATCTTCTTAGGGGTAGTTATTCAAAATCACCGAAAATAGTATTTTTATTTATTAACAGTAGCCTATATACATATTTCCACGTTTCTAACTTAAAAAATGACCAAACTGCCATGCAAACTACCACCCCCCATTTAATTTCCTTGTTGTTTTAAAACTTCAAAATTGACCAAACTCCTATACACACTTTCACCTCCCCTTTTCATCCCCATAGGGGTAGTTTTTCAAAATCGCCTAAAGTAGTATTTTTTATTTGTTTACAGTATCCTGTACACAAATTTCCATGTTTCTAACTTAAAAAATGACCAAACTCCCATGCAAACTACCACCCCTAATTTCATTCCCTTAGGGGTAGTTATCCGAAATCACCAAAAGTTGTTTTTTATTTGTTAACAGTAGTCTTTATAACAATTTCCGCGTTTCTAACTTCAAAATTGACCAAACTCTCATACACACTTTCACCCATCCGTTTCATTCCTTTAGGGGTAGTTTTTTCAAAATCGCCTAAAGTAGAATTTTTTATTTGTTTACAGTAGCCTATACACAAATTTCCGTGTTTTTAACTTCAAAAATGACCTTACTCCCATGCAAACTACCACCCCCCATTTCATTCCCTTAGGGGTAGTTATCCAAAATTGCCTTAAGTCGTTTTTTATTTGTTAACAGTATTCATTATAGCAATTTTCAAGTTTCGAACTTCAAAAAGGACCAACCACCACTCCAAAAAGAACTACCACCCCCCCCATTTCATTCCTTTAGGGGTAGTTTTTCCAAAATTGCCGGTAGTACTTTTTTATTTGTAAATAGTAGCCTATAAACCAATTTTCACGTTCCTAACTTCAAAAATGTCCAAACCCCTATACAAACTTTAACCCCCCATTTTAACCCCTTAGGGGTAGTTTATCCAAAATCGTTGAAGGTAGTATTTTTCATTTGTAAATAGTAGCCTTTATACCAATTTCCACGTTTCTATCTTCAAAAATGGATGACTTTCATACAAACTTCCAACCCCCTTTTTACCTCCTTAGGGGATGAATTTTGAAAAATCCTTTCTTAGTGCACCCCTAGACCTCATAAGGAACTTACGTGCCAAATTTGGAATCTCTAGGCCCAGCGGTTTGGGCTGTGCGTTGATATGTCAGTCAGTCAGTCAGTCAGTTTCTTCTTTTATATATTTAGATAGATTACTAGTGAATATGATGACGCGTTTAGCCTAATTGGTAGTGACCCTGCCTACAAAGCTAGCAGTCCCGGGTTTGAACCCCGGTATGGGCAAATGTCTGTGTGATTAGCGCGAGTATTTGTTCCTGAGTCATGTATGTTTTCTATATATTTAAGTATATGATGCATATTTTATCAGCTGATGAGGTTTAGCTTTAATTGCAACAAGGAAGTTTTTTTAAAATCTTATACCTACACCCCCAGACAGTTATCATGACAGTTAAACTAGATAAAAGCTTGTAAAAAAAATTAGGTATTTTGAGACTGACATTTTGCCTTTCCGGTGTTTGAAGCAAATGTACATATCAATATTTAGTCATTTCGGGAATTGAATGTTTTCGGTAAAAGTCATTATGACTTTCGTTCATTTTAATAATGCGTCAATTTGATATTTAGGCATTATGGGATCATGGCCATTTGAAATTTAGTCAAATTAGTATTAACTAAAGCATTATGCAATTTTGTTTTAATAAACCCTAAGCCTAAAATTCACTGCAACTAAAAAAGGAGGTCGCGAAATTCATCAAATAATAAATTATGGGAACATAAATAAAGCTTTCGCTAAAAATGCGACCCTGAAATCCGCTGCAACTGAATAATGCGTTCGCGAAATTCATCTAACAAATGCTAGAGATAGTTCAAAGGTCCAGATAGTTCAAAGATGGTGACAAACTTATGGACCAACTAAGTAATCTTAAGATTCTAAATATTCTTATGCAAGTATTGTTAGAAAAGATGGAGAATTGACGTGATGTTAATTGACTTTTTTCCCATTTTGTTATTAGGTATAAGAGGTGCATTATTGGAATCTGAGGACCATGAATGTCCTGACTGCCGTGAAAAAGAAATTGCACCTACGACATTAATTCCAAATAGGTATGAGGTTAACGACGTTCTACATTTATTACTAGTTATAATCTGTTTTGTGTTAGTTAAATACACTACCGCTCAAAAGTATTTAGGCACTGCACATTTTTTTTATTAAACTTTGTTATATGTTTGAATTTAAGTAAAACAACTGATAAAATGTTTATTATAATTAATTTACTCTACATAATGTGTATAATTCATTAAAAAAAACACTAATTACAAAAATTTTGATTCGTCAATACATTAAGTCTAATTATATATTTTATTTTATTTTATTATATACAGGGTGTTAGGTAATGAGTGGATAAACCGTGATCTGCTGATAGGGGGCACTTAGGTCGTTCTAATAATGATAAATGAGGTTTAGTAAAAGTGCCACGGTTTTCGAGATATTTGGACTTTTTTAATTTTTTAGGAAATTGACACCCTTACTCGATTTTTTGGTCGTGGTTAGTGTACTAAAATGTTTTTTTTTTATTTTATTTTTAGCTTATTATTGTTTAATAGTTGTGTTATCCGATAAACATTACCATTTTGGCGTAACTACCGTGGTTTAATTTAAAAAAAATCGCAAACTTTAATTTTGCATCTTCGATCGAACATTTACCAAATTTTGAGCTCTTGCGGTGAAAAAAAAAATTACTATCACATGGTAGCCAATGAGCTAAAAAACATGCCCATTTAATAGAGATTTTAAAACAGTAAACATCTTTTTATTTAAATATTAGAATAAAAAACAACATCAGTTTTCCGCAATCGATTCGATTATTTCCTGTGATTATTTCATATTAAATTTGTGCTCCACAATTCCAAAGCGTACCTAATTATGACAAACTTTTCCTTGCGAAAATAAAAATACTGGCCACTAATTTTGTGAAACCTTTTATTGAAAAAAAGTAACGATTTGTGATCCGAGCGAAGCATTACACCCTTTTGTTGCAATAATAACAATACTGGGCAGTACTTTTTTTAATGCCATTTATTCGAAATTTAGCCATCCAGACTACCGGATTTTTAATCGAGTACATAATGCGTTCACTGAAGGCAGAATTCTTGGTCAGGGTGTGGGTGGAACAAGTGGAGGAAGACCCACCCGAGGAGATGACGAGAATGTTTTGGACCTAGTTGAAGCAGATCCTTCTCTATCCGTGCGTGATATGGCAAATTACCTGGGTTTATCTGTATGAAAAGTGCATACTACATTAAAAGTACACCAATTACACCCATTTCACGTCCAACGTGTGCAAGTTTTATTGCCTAGAGATTATCCCTTAAGAGTAACTTTTTGTCGAGTGATGCTGCGTCGGATGCGTGAAGACCCAGACTTTTTTAACAAGATACTGTGGTCGGACGAATCATCGTGCCGTCAAGATGGCTACATGAATCTACACAATCTGCACAGTTGGCAGTTAGATAATCCTCACTTAATGAGATAGGATAGATCTCAGTACCAATTTAAGGTAAGTCTTCTCATGATCACGGTATTCACGGTTGTTGTAATACGATAAAAACGTCAAGGTTTAATTAATTATGCTTTTTACCGCGATGAATCCCCTATCTATTACAAATATTAATTTTAGGTAAATTTGTGGACCGGTATCTTGAATGGCGAAGTGATCGGCCCCTTCGAGCTGCCATCTACTCTAAATGGAGATAATTACTTGGAGTTTCTTCAAAATGATCTACCTATCCTTCTGGAAGATGTGCCGCTTGCACTAAGGCAAGTAATGTGGTTACAACAAGACGGTTGTCCCGCACATTACGCAGCACGAGTGCGACAGTACTTAACTGCCGCATTCCCAGAACGATGGATTGGCCGGTTAGGCCCAATACTATGGCCTCCGCGTTCACCGGATTTGAACCCCTTGGATTTTTTTTATTGGGGTTGTCTCAAAGAGAAAGTGTACAGCCGTCCAATTACGAGTCTTTCTGGGTTACGAGAGCGAATAAGAATTGCTGCTCAAGAAATAGGGAACTCTGGATACACCAGATTCGTCAGGCGTTCCTTTATCCGACGATGTAGAGCTTGCATTAGGGCTGGTGGACGTCAATTTGAGCACATTATTTAACTTAACTTTATTAAAACATTTCCTTTTTATGTTTTTTTATTTCACAGATAGCATTAGTTAAATCATTCATTAGAAAAACCGGCTTCCTTGCTACTCCAATACCTACTTTTTTAAGTTTTATTTATCAAAACCAATAAATGTTTACTGTTATAAAATCTCTATTAAATAGGCATGTTATTAAGCTTATTAAAAGAATAAAAAGCTGTCGGGATATTTTTTAAATTTCGAATAAATGGCATTAAAAAAGTAGTTAGTGCCCGGTATCGTTATTATTACAACAAAAAGGTTGTAAAGCTTCGCTCGGATCACAAATCTTTACTTTTTTCAATAAAAAGTTTCACAAAATTAGTGGCCAGTATTTTTATTTTCGCAATGAAAAGTTTGTCATAATTAGGTACGCTTTGGAATTGTGGAGCACAAATTTAATATGAAATAATCACAGGAAATAATCGAATCGATTGCGGAAAACTGATGTTGTTTTTTATTCTAATATTTAAATAAAAAGATGTTTACTGTTTTAAAATCTCTATTAAATGGGCATGTTTTTTAGCTCATTGGCTACCATGTGATAGTAATTTTTTTTTTTACCGCAAGAGCTCAAAATTTGGTAAATGTTCTATCGAAGATGCAAAATTCAAGTTTGCGATTTTTTTTAAATTAAACCGCGGTAGTTACGCCAAAATGGTAATGTTTATCGCATAACACAACTATATAACAATAATAAGCTAAAAAGAAAATAAAAAAAAACATCTTAGTACACTAACCACAACCAAAAAATCGAGTAAGGGTGTCAATTTCCTAAAAAATTAAAAAAGTCCAAATATCTCGAAAACCGTGGCACTTTTACTAAACCTCATTTATCATTATTAGAACGACCTAAGTGCCCCCTATCAGCAGTTCACGGTTTATCCACTCATTACCTAACACCCTGTATATGGCTAAAAGCATCAACTAATAATGAGGTAGGTATGATTGAAAAATAATATTATACAAAAATATAGCATCATTTAAAAATTTGCTTTTCACCAAAATTACCGAGTTTAAAAGGAATTATCATTTACTAAATTTGATAATTTTTTGACTTATTTCTGAATAATGCAGATTTTTCGTATTCAATATTTCAAGCATATTATTATCTTGAAGTGTAGTTAGAATTAGCACTATTAATACAATGGTTGTCTGATTTTTCATGAAATTTGAGGGTGCCTAAATACTTTTGAGTGGTAGTGTATGTCCTTGTGCAAGTCCTCACAAAGGTTATGTTTTAGATTTCTACGGAATTCGGTTTCGTCGTTCCGCAATCAAACCGGATACAGCCGAAGGGCTCCACACAGGCCGTCTGCGGCACCTCCGCAACTCCCAAACTTAGGTGAGCTATTATGTCGACCTCTTGTCACGTCGTCTGACCATGAAATAACACACCTTATGAGCATTACATACCCGAGTGGTGCATCTCGTTAATTGCGGAATTATCTTGTCTTACGGCAAGAATTGGCGTACGAGTGGTGATGGTCAGATTGGTCAGACCGGAGGCCATTTTTAATAAGTTTTAAATGCTCAACATTCGTTCCACAGATCAACCCCCGCTCGCGGCGCCCATGGCGCCGAACGGACAGGTTCAGCCTCCGCCGGCCAACATCGGTAAGTGATCACTGAATTTTCACGTCACGAACGTGTAAACTTCTCACCATTTATATTTCGCATGTCGCGTCGGCGGGGTTGCAGGTGCATGTTTAATGATCGATTCAGTTTAAACCGCCACTTGATAAAACCTGTAAGTGAGCATATGTTTTGTTCTAAAATTTGAACACAAAAGCCGGTTGAAATTAGTAAATTGAGGTTAATGAGCAATGAACTACCGTAGATACGGGCGCGCCGGCGGGCGCGGGTGACTCGGATGGCTCGGAGGACCACATCACCGTGCGGGTGCCGCCGCGCCACGCGCACGCGCGCCCGCGCCGCGCGCCGCCCCGCGCCCCGCGCGCCGCAAAGCGCAAGCCCCAAGACCGAAGTGCGCACTCCGACATTGGCCAGGATAATTTATCCCTCTATTGCTTCTTCAGCTACCTCGTCCGTCCTCCCTACCTGTGATGCTCCGGCCGCCGATGCGTGTTCTCTCCGCGACCTTTCTCGATATAAGTCGGCCGTTCGTTCTGATTCCCTCGATGCTCTTATTGAACTTATTTTGTTTATTTATATTTATAAATAGTAGTATAAGTTAATAAGTAGAGCTTGCTATTTTTCCTTCTCCACCGCTTCGCTCGATTGGCGAGGCTCAAGCTCGTTGTTTCTTAGCGGCTTAAAACGAATGTTAATTATTACAAAAACAATATAAATATGATATGAACCCTAATTCACATACATTACAAAGAAGCCATTCAATTAAAATGGTTTCTTAGGAGTTATCCACGTTGTCAGTGTTATATTTCTGTTGTTACAGGTCCGCCCGGTTTGAAGCCGCCTGGTCTGGACACGCCTCCGAGTATGCCGCCAATGAATGTTAGCGCATTAAATATTTTTTTGTGAATACATTCTATTGATATGGATGGTATATATTTAGATAAATCCATGGATGGCGTGAATAAGTTGATAAGTCGAGATGTAAACTTAAGGAAATTTGTATTTAAAACAGATTGCATAAGGTATAAATTACTTCTTGCTTTTTTGACGAATTATCAATTTATCACGCCATCCACGGAAATATCAGGGGACAATCTCACTAAGCTTGTGTTATGGGTACCAGGCAACGATAAACATACTTATGTAGAGAAATACATACTTAAATACATAGAAAACATCCATAATTCAACTTGGAAAAAACTCGCGCTTATCACTCAAATATCATTATCTACCCGTAGCAGGATTGGAATTTTTTTATTTTTTTCAGATGCCAAGGCCTGAGGAGCAAAGAGCAAGTACTCCTACCATAGATGAAGGAAGGGACCCTCTTGCATCACAGGTAACTTGTGATTACATTTGACTTTATTTAAATGCAAGAATGCAATAACTTTGATTAGGATTAGTAATAATATTGATATTTCAGGGTTCTTTCAATCGTGGTCCACCACCATTCATCCCCGGAGTGCCTCCGCCTGGCCACAGATATAATAAGTAAGTTTCAACATGTAATAAAATCACTAAACTCAGCTTTTTTTATTATTGATAATGGGTTTGCTCTTGACTAACTCTTGCCCTTGGAGGATGAAGATTCAGTCTACGATGTAGCGAACTCACCCAGAAGATGCCTATTCACCCTAGCTTTAAATAGGTTCAGATTGTATGCACTCTGAAATAGACGCCGGAAGCGCATTCCAGTCTTTTGCAGTACGCATTATGAAAGATGATGCAAAGCGCTTCGTTAGAAAAGCCGGAATTTGAACCAGGTACGGATGGCATCTCGCGGTGCGCCTGGAAGTCCGATGGTGGAAAGGAGACGGCGGTATTAGCTCGTGGAGCTCCTGAAAATAAAAATTGGAGGCTTAACCACTATCTTTTTTTTAAATTCAATTTTAAACGTGGCAGCTCTTATTACTATTAAAAAAATGTATATAAAAAATCCGTTGGGAGAAAATTTGTTTTGGGGGCCGAAAGAGATAACAAATGACCCCACCAATCCGCCATTTTAATTTGGCAAACGATGGACCAAACACCCTGTATAACGTTTGTATTATCATGCCGAAACCTCAAAATGGAAGAAAACGCTTAGGTCCTCCAGTCCAGGAAATTATATTTAACATATACCTGTATTTTTTATCAGAAAATAGCAAATTCGGAAATAGCAATGATTCTCAATATTTTGGCAAAGTTCACCAACGAATTTCAGATGCAACGGGCATATCTCGGCCAACAATAAGAAAACTAATAAACAAGGAATAAGAAAAATAAAAAATTCAAATCCAAATAATGTTAAGTTCGGTAGACCACGCAAAATTTTCCGTCTAGATCTTGATGACTTTGATTACGCAGTAATACGACGTATGGTTTATAATTTCCATCTGATTTATAAACTAGTTCCTACGGTCCAGGCCCTAAAGTCCAAATTCATGGAAACGATGAATTTTAAAGGCTGTGATTATACATTAAGAAAGATACTTCGCCAAATGGGTTTTCGATTCAAGAAAATTACAAACAATAGAAGAATGCTGATGGAAAAGGATGACGTAAGACTAAAAAGAGTAAAGTATCTGGACTTAATAAGAAAGTATAGATCTGAAGGGAGGGATATTGTGTCCCGTCGCCTTCCGATTGAGATCCGAGTTTTACCGATGGAAAATTTGACGCATGTTGTATCTGGCAAATGTCAAATTTCAACGCGAGGTATCGTTATCTATCTGCGGTTTGGATATAGGAATGATGCCTATATCTGTAATGGCTATCGGTCGATAATTTGCAGGGTCCGCACGACTTCCCTTTTTAGGGACTGGTTGTATATTTGCAAGCTGTGTTATAATTTTAAACTTTTCGTGACTCATTTTGTAATTCTCTTTTTAACTAGCTCTGTATTATTTGCGCAGTAACGCGCAGCTTCACAATCAGTGTTTTTTACTTTGACCAGGGACCGGAACCGCTTACCATTAAAGGGGTTTTCAGGAGGGTATTTGATAGACTTGTTTTTACAAACCCCCAAGTATGCACTAAGCCTATCGTCGACTTAGTCCAATGAAAGGGCAACCAAACGATACAGTTAATTCGACTAAGCGCTAACCCAATCCCAATACCCTATCATCTGTTACCCTTTTTAGACTTAATCGTACGGTTTTAATCTCTATGCGCAAGTGTTTCGACTTATTATTGCACTACCTAATAATTGAATGGGTAGCTGCTAGATAGAGATCGCCCGAATGCACAAAAAAAGAGAGAGGCGATCAATAGGGTAATACCCAGTGCTTAAATATTAAACTACCGAAACCCTAATGAACTTGGTAAGCTCTATGGAAGCGGTTAACTAGCCCAAACGGGTTCCCCTAACGTTAAGGTAACACAATCATAGGGTAACGACATCGATTGGGTAACCAAATGATAGGTTACCCTATCGATAGGGTTAATCAAATGGAGGGGTTTTCCGGTCCCTGCTAATGACTAATTACGTCAATCATGATTGATGACTAATGATTTGTTAGTTTAGTCATGGCGTGGTGACTAATGATTGATTAGTTTTAATGATTAGTCATCAATCATGATTGATGACTAATGATTTGGTAGTTTAGTCATGGCGTGGTGACTAATGATTGATTCGTTTGAATAATTAGTCATCAATCATGATTGATTATTTATGATTGAAATTTTTAAACATCGTCACTGAGTGTGGACATTTTTCAGGGTTTCGAAATGTACGAGTTGCATTGCATAGAATAAGTAAATTATTAACTGTGTATTCACTATTAGTAAATTATTTACAATAAAGTTTTAAATAATTTACTTATTTTAGGCGTGACTTTAGAAGCATTAATCATTAGTCACGATTAAAACTAACGATTGATGATTGGTGGCTTTAGTCATGATTATGACTAATATTTTCAATCATGATTAAATTAGTCATGATTGATCAATTGATTGACAAAATTAGTTGATTTGCCCCATACTGTTCACAATGTTTCATACGGCTTCGCATAGTACAAAAATAAATACGAAACAAAAAATAGTATTTTTTTTTAAATATAGCTTTCACATCTGCCAATCGCAAGCGAAATGTATTTTGCCAGCATCAGAGTAGACATCGATCACGTCCGGAGAATGTGAGAATGTGGGAGGATCGGACAGGAAACCTAAAACAAAAATAGAATAAAGTTATGGACAACACCAACAAAACAGGACATATACAGATAAGCGAAGCTGGTTAAACGAAAGGAGGAAGGTTAAACAAGTAAGGACAGAAAGAGAATATTGTACTAATAGTATAATTTTATATCGTGCTTTTTAACATAATTTAAGAGATATTTAGTTTACGGTGTTCCTACGAAAGACAGAAGATATTGGAAATTAATAGGACGCGGGATATGTTTTAGAAGAGTGTTATAAAGGGAAAAATTAAATTTGGGACAATTAAAAAATATGTGCTCCGGTGTACCGTCTTCTAAACCACATTCGCATAAAGAGTGACTCCTTATTCTGATCTTCGCTAAGAATACAGGAGTACAAGCATGGCCAAGACGGAGCCGGCATATGTTAGAAGTGGACGGCTTGTTGAACGTTTTAAACAGAAAGAACCAAGGTTTATGGGGGATAACCGGTTGTATGCTGCCGTAGTAAGCCTAGAAGAGTCCTAATGTTGTTGCCAAGACTCTCATCAGACCAGGCAATCATCAAAAAGTCCGATGGATGGATGACAGGGGTGCTTTCGGGAGCCAGATACAATGACATATTTAGCCCAGGAGTCTCCCCATTCGTTACCTGTAATACCATTATGACCCCTAAATGCCATTATGTCCAAAAATGGTTTGGAAATTGTACTTGCTTGGATCTCTATCCCAGCAAGTACTATTTCCAAACCTTTATTTTAACATTTCAATTGTATCTCTTTTATTTTTAAAACCAAAGGGAATTTTGTTTTAGCTTTAAATTGATTAGAAACTAAAACTTGATTAGAAAAAAAATATTAAAACATTTTTATATTTGGGTATCCACACTGCCGCACTCACACAACTGTCAACTCAGCTGCTGTCTGTCTGTCTGTCAGTTTAGAAGCATCCGTGAACACAGGTAGCCAGTCATGCCACTATTCAAGAAGCATGTTCAATTTTAAATTGACTCCCGGGTCATCTTTAAATATCCCGAAGTCGAGGATAGCTTTAGGATTATAGATTAAAGCTTGAAAATCGGTCTCGAAGATAGGGTTTAGTTCAGTCCTGTAGAATAGATTAGAAAGATTTTGAAATTTTAAGAAACTTGTGACGGGTCTTGGAGTTTCTTTGTGAGACCAGTACCTGTCCACAGCGACCTAATTGGAGAGGGCTTCTAAGCAAGGAAGGATGGGATGGTTCGAATATAAGGCCGCCTTGAACACATACCGGTACGACAAATACTGTCTGCGTATAGAAAGAGGAGGATCCGTACACTTGTAGATGCTATTAGCATCAGAAGTAGTGTCATTGATTTCGTCAATATATTGAAAACGCTAATGATGGCGGTTGAAACTCCCGGAAATTACCCAACACAATGAATTTTACGCGGCGTTGCTTGTCACGAGCTTAAAACTTTCTAAAGTCCGCGTAATTCTGCTTATCTTCGCGATTATCTCAATAAGTACGTTGCCGATTTGAATAATTAGTTCGACATCCGAATCGAATCCTGATACATTTGTGCTGGTTTTAGTTAAAAATAAACAATAGATTTCATGCGGTGTTGCTTGGGGCTAACTTAAAACATCCTAGATTCCGCGTGATTTCGCTTATCTTCGCGATTATGATCACTAAAAAGTATGTAATAAAAATTAAATGTAAAAAAATATTTTTTTTTAAGATTAAGTTTATCGTGTTATATCTGTTGGCAAACCAAATAAATAAAATAAACACATATGCAGGAATGTAATTTGTTTAGAAATTGCTTTATTCGTTGGCCTACGCATCGGTGGGCTTCACCCTCGTGACGTACTGCCCTCATTCTTCGGTTCTCTAGTTGTATTATACCGACATCTTTGATGCTGCAGTCCGCCGTACGGGCGGCAGCGGCGACCGGGCGCGCCCTTCGGCGAGCGCTTCCCTCCCGAGCCCTACCAGCCGCCCCCGCCCGGCATCAAAGATTCTCCGAATGGGTGAGTTTCGACACACTGTTTTATTACCTAACGGGAACCGATTAAGTTAGATTTTCGTACAAAACAAAATCAATATATTTAATGCCACCAATTTTATTGTATTCAATGGAATAAGGTCGGTTTTATTTCGTGCTGTTTATGGTTAGTATTATTTTATTAAAATTGTGACCCTTACGTTTTATACTTGGCACATTTGCAGAATTAAGGATGGTTGGATGTTTAGTTACAATGTTGGAATATTTAATGACTGATCGTCCATAATATGGATTACGACATAGACTTATCATTCTGAAAAAATAAATCATATCCGCGGGAAACGTCAAATGAAATTAGTCCAACGCGGACCAAACGTAGCTCTGACTAAGAAACAAAGTATTTTTTTAAGAATAAGATCTCATAGTTCTTTAATCGATTTGTAAAACATAGATTTTATTTTTGAAGGAAACCTAACCTAGACGTTCCCGCTTTTACATTAATTTCACAAAGTTAGTTGTGGCCAAAAAACTAATACTTTTGATTGCTTCCTTTTTCGTCGTATTACTGATTAGAAATTTTCTTGATTTGACACATTCTTGTTTCGTCGCTTTCCGTTTTCGACAAGTTCTTGTTTGGACACAGTGGAACTACCAAGTTATACTATACAATGCCTATGACTTTGCTTACATAACTACTTAACTGATAAAAATATATCCGTGGCCGGCGTGAATACCTTGACATCTCGACTTGTACTTTTTTTTATTGCTTCAAATGTTTCATTATTTTTTAATCTTTATGGGTAATTTTTTTCATATAATTACCTTAATTACTTTTTGAGTTATGACAATTGTTCATACATGGATAACTAGACTTTTCGCGTGTTATTTTTGATTAAAAGACATATTACGCTTCACAGTGTATGTACAGAGTTTTAACTAATTTTACACTCGATTACAGTCAAACGTACTTATTTTAACATAATGACATATCAATCAAACAATTCACAAACTACTGTGTATCATGATATATCGAGTTTTCACCTAACGCCCGGTAACTAAAACTAAGTGCGTAATATGACATCTCAACGTGTACCACTGTCCATCGAGTTATTAAGTTAATAAGTTTATTATTATTAAAACTACAGATGATTCTATAAATCACTCATTCTCACTTGAAAGATAATAAAAAGTTATATTTACCAAAAGTTTTTTATAATATAATAACAATCAATGGATTTTAGCGATTTTTTTTTTCCGTAAAAACGTATATTTTTCCCTCTTTGTATGGTGATTATGTTGATAAGTACATGAAACAAAAGTTGATGAGTCTAATATTAGTCAACATAAAAGGGATCTTACAAATATCTTGTCGTCATTCAAAAGATTGCAGAAAATTAAGGGTAAATCAAGTTCTACATCAAAGTTTCAAACAAAAACTGATTTAGCAGAAAATGTCAAACTTTAAATTTGTCGCCCTGTACAATTGCCGTTTTAGACATATCAACGTATTCACGCCGACCACGGATATATTAGTGACAGACTAACTTTATTGTATGTAATCAATGTCGAAAACGGAATGTATCCAAACAAGAATATGTCGAAAACGGAAAGCGACGAAACAAGAATGTGTCAAAACAAGAATATGTCGAATCCGACGGAATACGACGAAAAAGGAAGCAATCAAACTTTTATGTTGTTGGGGATATTTTATGACTGGGTTTTGTGTGTTACGTTTTTCGCGAGCGCAGTGCACTACCTTAAATTTTAGGTTTATTTAAAACAAACTACTAACGCCAAAAATGGAACTAACTAAAGAATCATATACCGATTTCTAAACTGTCCAAATTCTATGACTCCACTGCATTCTTTGGTTGCTGTACGGGATTTCAAGGTCATTTATTAAAATGCTGTATCCCTTCTATTTTGGCGTAAATGACAAACGTGGATTGAAAACACTACGTAATATTATCTCAGATATTATTGATGAGTTTGAACATCTACACAAATTCTATCACTCAACCTTTTGAACGCCACGGTCGACTGCAAGTTTACTTACCCCAGACGCCAGCGCATGCGCAAAAAACAAACTGACAATTCAGTATACGAACATCCGCTTTACCCGAGTATTGCCGACTGGGGAGTTCAAAATGTTAACATTACTTGACTTCTCTTAACAGAAAGGTTGGTGTTCTTAGATGTCCTAGTGGATTGAATGAAAGTCTTCAAGACTTCAAAGTCACCAGTTAAGGCTTAACATGGCTTTATAACTAATGACGCCAGCTAGTGTTCCAAATGTTACTTGAAAGTGCTAACGTGTAACAGCCGCCGCCGTTTTGACTAAAAATGGCAAAGATTTTGCTATGACGCTAAAGTACCTAATTTATCAATTTGAATTTACCGAACAATTTTTTAAATTGGATCGGTTGTCTTCATATGCATCTTTAGAAATAGTGATTTCTTGCGTCTAATAATAATCATCAGTAAATTTTGATTACGGGATTATTAGGCCTTGTATTGTTTTTCTCACGACCGTTGCGACTGTTCACGATCTTGTGCGCGAGGGGTAAGCGGAATGGGGGCTTGATTTAACGACCTTTAATACGGTACCTAGATTTGTTCGGAGTTTGGCACGGAGAATTCACGTTTTGGCAATTTGAAGTGTATGTTAGGACGTCCTTCTCTTAATTTTTCCCTATCAAGTGTCTTGATCATTCAGTCTTCTCTATTTCCTCCTTTTAGCTCTTTCAGCGCTTATCGCGACACTTAGCCTTGAATTTTATACGCACTTGATGGTTCACCTACCGGTATTGCAATATACCCAAAACTACAATATCTTAATACGATATTAGTGAAATCTGCTTTTCGATGCCCCCGCAAAACAAATTATGCGGCATATTTTTTTAACTTACATATTTAATTTTGAGAAATCTATTTACAATCGTTTCTTACCACCTGAACCGGGCGGTACGATCATTTTATGCCCGCACACATTTTGAACGGTAACAGTCGGCAATATTATCGTTCGCGCTCGCGCTCTCGCGATCGTCGCTGACGTTGCTTCGTTCTGTGGTAGGCACGGTGAGGACCCGCTCGAGGCGTTCAACCGGATGATCCGCGAGAAGGAGATGCGGGCCAAGCGCCGCGAAGAGGAGCGGCGGCGCGCGCAGTCCGGCTCGTGCTCGCCGCGCTCCCGCTCGCCGCGCAGCGCCAGCCGGCCGCGCTCGCCGCCGCGGCCGACGCGCTCGCCGCGCAGCGCCAGCCGGCCGCGCTCGCCGCCGCGCAGCCCGCGCGACCCGCGCGCCCGCCTCCGCCCCCGCGGTGACAGTCGCCTGCGCTACTCTAGGTTCGTTTTCAACTATCCGACGGCCGCTCTCCCGTCCTTAGCGCGCTCGCCTCGGATCTTCCGTATTTAGGCCGTATCGCTTTGTTTGCATGTTGTTTCACAATAGTTTTTCTGTGCATGTTTAGTGCTATTTTTGTTGAAGTCTCGGTCGTTCATCTTTCAGTTTTTGTATCATCGTGTAGATCCTCCTACTTTTTATTTGTCATCGATTCGTTATGTCGATTTAACTTTCAGTTCTATCCTAATTAACATTTTGTATGCATAAATGCGGTGGTCGGTTTGCGAGATAGTTTGATGCGCTATGATTAATTTGCTTGCGTACTTGGTAATAGAGATGGTCACGTAGTTGTTTGTCGGATGTAACAATAAATATACTGTTTTTGCGTTCACAGATCGCGCTCCGTGTCCCGCGGGCGTTTGCGGCGCTCGCCGTGGTCGCCGCGGCGTCGACGCACGCGCGATCGCTCGCTGTCGTTGACGCGGTACGAATAATACCCGCAGACAATATGGAGGGTCATTCATTGGTTAATGGTTACTCGAAATATTTCCGTTTGGAAAGTAAAGTAGAGCTAATTTGCAATAAAAACGTCAAGTACATTGTCCAAAAGTCAGAATTTTCTCAGAGATTAAACATTTAATTTTTACGAACTTAAAATATTTGGTTGACTAATAAATGCGTGACTTTTTTTTAAAAACTGAGTGTTGTATGTCATGTAGTTTGTAAGTAACTAATATAACTTCTATGTTTTGCCACCTAAAAATATTATATTTAGTTGCAATGGATTTTATTAGTAACTAGCTTTCCGCCCGCGACTTTGTCTGCGGAGACTCAGTAATTTTGCAAGTTAAAATATAGCCTATGTCCACCCTGAACGTCCATTCTAATCTAAATGTTGGTGAAATTTTTTTTTAAATCGGTCCAGTGATTTTTGAGTTTAATCGTTACAAACATACAAAAATACAAATCTTTCCTCTTTATAATATTAGTGTAGACGAAACAGTAACACAGGGTAACTCAATTTCCTTACAACTTAATTACGCAATCTGATTTATTCAGAAAACAGAACATTTCGCCAAGAATATGTCATTGTTTACTTTCCTTATTTACTGCTTTACTTTGTTAAAAGGAAAGTATCGACTAATCAATAACCCTGTATTAATAAATAATCAGAGTATCAGCGTGTAGTAAACTTCAAGGTGCATCCAAATCTGGCGAATGCGCCTGTTAATGATAGGGTCGCTAACCGCAGCTGCGCGCGTGCATTACACAGTGAGATCAGTTTGCAAGCCGCACCTGCGCCGCTTGCAATCGTGTTAGGGCTGCCTTGGCATAACCTGAAATGACATTGAGAATGCAATTGGGTTTTCAGCTAGTTGCTAGCGGTAATGACGTTTAGTCAACTGTACAATAATATTAAAATGCATTTATATTCTGCAGGTCACCATCCCCTCGGCGGCGGCACCGTTCCCCGCTACGTTATCGCTCGCCCCTCCGGTCGCCGCCGCCACGGTCCCCGCACCGCTCGCCGTTACGCACACCGCTCCGCTCGCCGCCCCGCTCGCCGCTTCGCTCGCCACTCCGTTCGCCGCCACGCTCTCCGATTCGTTCGCCGATGCGCTCGCCGCGGCGATCCGCCATGCGATCGCCGCCGCCTCGCGCGATGTCGCCTCATCGGTAACTACTCTTTCTGTCAACTTTTCTAAGGCTACCTTCTGTCTATCGTTACATTATGCTAGAAGTGTATGATATATTTGTCGATAAATTTAATTTTCCCACTTGTCATTGTCATTGCGCAATAGCTAGTTTCCCGCGGTGGTGCCAGTTCAATGAATGTGATAATAAACAAGCGCTAGTAAGCCTTAGCCGTGTTAAATAATTGTTGCAATACAATTTGTACAGGTATCCCGGAGTGTACGACGAACTGTTGTCGCCGCCGCGCCGAAACGTTGAGCCGCCTTACGGACCCAGGTACGATTGTAACAGTCTAACTAGCGTCGACACGCGCCCTTTGCTGTCCTCTACGAAAATGCGTTTAATAAATAGCGTTATGAAATTGCCCAGCGGATTGAACCTGTATTCTAGATCTCGTGTCCTTACGGTTTTTCTAAAACTCATACCCTTCGTCTATTTCGTATACGATTTTGTCTATTATTCGCTATCAAAATAAAATTTTGATGCAACGAGATGCTTCAAAACGTGGTAAGTATCAGAATCAGCGACGCGCAGCACAATGTAAATCAACGACATCTACACATCGAGTCTGTCTCCAGAAGGCGTGCGGCTTGCGATAGACAATATTTTATAAGACTACATATAAGATAGAGTTTAAGACCATTTTTGTTTAAAAATATTTCAAGAACGTATATATATAACATATGTTATAGGATGTTTCATTTTCCAAACTTTGTATTTTCTAATGACTTTGCTCGAATCCTTGGTCCTACTTATCTAAAAGAAATGGTATTTTCAAAATTTCAATCAAATCGGTTAGTACTTAGAGGTAGCACATTTTGACGACTTTTTTAATCCGTTTTCATATTTATGCAATTCACCGAAACCTTACCATACCGAAAATCCGGTGATAATTGTCGAAAGCATTAGTGTTTAACATATGTAAGTCGACAGAAAAGTTAGTTACTGTTTGTTGTTTAAAAAAAAAAAAACAAAACATTGAAAAGTTGCTATCGCCGAAATGGTCAATTTGTGCAACCTCTTAATTTGACATTATTTTTTTTACATTGTATAGACTCGAATTGTATAGGCGGGAAGTCTGCAAAAATATGACATTTATTTTTGGCTTTTTTGTAGATATTTTCATAGTTTAACTAGTTGAAGTAGGTTAATTTTTGTAAAACATATGTTAAAGAAGGTGTAGACAAGTGTTTAAAATAAGTCAATTTATTGTATTATGTTGCAAAGGTGACAGTCATCATAACTCTGGCGTAGCATCCAAATAATTATAATTGTAACTTGTTACTCAAAGCGAATTTTGACTAATGAAGTTGTTTGCTTAACGTACGCGGAGTGAACAAAGTTTAATAACATGTTTCATTTAATAAAAAAAATGTTTTGTTAAAAATGTTTATTTTAAATAATAGTATTATTATCAGTGTTTAATGCAAAAAATAATTTACTCCTTTGCGAGCTGCTTTGTGACAGTTCTGTAGCACTTGTCCATGGCTGACGTAAAAACTGTTATCGCCATTTTATTTATTTCTAATTTATTCTTTCGAATTAAACTTTTTAATTTTTTTGGGTGAAAATTATGCAAATAGACTCGCCGCTTCAGGTTTGCCCAAAAATCTTCGATTGCGCGAAGTTGTGGGACGTTAGGTGGATTGGCTAATTTGGGGACGTACGGGATTTTTAGCTCATCCATTTTGTTTAACTTTTTTTTTTATAGTGACTGGAAGCCAAATCTGACCAAAACACCACTTTAGCTCCTCTATGTTTCGTTTTAAAAAAATCCCGCACAATTGCCAAATAACGCTTCATGTATCGGTCGGCATTAACGGCTAAGCCAGATACAAAAAATACTGCCTTGGGCATACCGCGAGGGCTGAACAGTAAAACGTTTTTGGAAAACTTCATATGCTCCACCTATTTCTCGTTTTCTTCAGCTAGGCCATTGTAGTTTTCGAAATAATAGTTACCATGCCATTAATTTCCGTCTAAAGTGAAATATAATTCATCGTCCATTACGCACATGACGTCGTTTTTAGCGTGAAATATATCTTTGACCAAATTGCGAAGCCGGATTTTTTGAGTCACTTTTTGATTTTCAGACACGCATATAAGCGTTCTCGAGACTTACGCACAGTGCATATGTGCGTTTTTACAGTATGCGTGTTTCATATAAAACAAGAGAGGGGACTTCTGGCGGAAGTTCGAAAATCAATGCCGGCTGTGAATGCGTTAAAATACTTTTTAATGGTTTTGCCGTCGCCTTTCAATTTTCTCCCGAGCCATACCTATGATTTTGTAGCCCGGCTTTCTTGTAGTCGTTTTTTGGAGTGAGTAAGACGCTAAAATGTTTAAACCGTGCTTCGACTCTCACCCATTCGTGTCAGATGCTCCGAGACCTTCGCTTTCGGCCAGAGGGGAAGAAATTACAGTTGTCCGACGCTTTCTTTTTTCGATTTGCGATATTTGTTGTAAAAAAAATCCTGAAGCCATTATTGACAGTTGATATATTATACAAATGTCATTTTAACTTTATGCTTTTTTTGAAATTTAAAATTTTAATCAGAGTTTCAAAATTTTATTCCGCATACGTTACTGTGACCATATGTATGTCGAATGTTTAAAAGAAGTGTAATCACAATTGACAACATTTCATTTTTCTTACCATTGTATTTTACGTGTAACTTTAGAAAGAGCATAAGGCTCCGGACCCATCGCCACGGCGTACCGCCGTGCCGAAGAACGGTGCCGTAGCACGGTGCCGTAGCACGGTGTCGTAGCACGGTGCCGTTTACGGTGCGCTGCCGAAGTGGTGACGGGTCCAGAGCCTTAACAAATAATAATTTTTTCGTTTTCCGAAAATATATTGATTTCTTATAAAAATATATGTATGAATCTTTGATGAAAATAATAAAACACATGATTTTTCTTTCAGTATTTTTCAGTACTGTAATATTGAAATAAGGCTACAGAAAGTTCGTAAAAACCTTCATATTTGTGGACACTACGCGCCGTGAGTTTCAGTTTAGCGTAGTGAACACTTTGTCAGTGAGTTATTAACCGGTATAATACATTTGTCCCGCGTGCGCGTAGGCAGGTAAACTGCTTACCTATACTACTTTGGCCGAGTTACCTTGCTCTCGTGAATAGCGAGATATCCGACCAAAGATACAAACCGGTTTCTAAGTTCTTTCTCGATTATGCACACCGCACTCTCCTTGCTTACATTTCTGTATAGGCTGATACTAATCGTTGCAAATTTTGTAATAAGTTGCGTTAATGACTTACTACGCCGAAGCTAAAAAGTCATCACTTAGACTACATTTAAAAAAAAAATGGGGGGGGAGTGTGGGAAGCGGGGAACGGGGAGAGAGTTGTAGCTCGCTAGGAGTTGTGTTGACAGAGCGCGTAGTTGCGAAATTAGTTCGCTCCCCGGCCGGCGCCCGGGCACTCACGTGTTAAAGCTGTCAATCAACGACTGCTGGATTAAGTATGGCCAATTTACAACGCCGACACACGCTAATGGACGTGGTAGGCCGGCCAGCATAAAGCCCGACCGGGAAAATAAAGAACTTCGCCATATTGTGGAAAACTATTGAAACTAATTTCTTCAACTGGCAACAGTAACTTTAAAGACGTCATGAATGCTATCTGTCAATTGCTGTCCAAGTGAAGTGTCGATTGTGCGTGGTCTATTTTTTGGATATTGTAAGTTATTTGTGAGTTAAAATGCTGAAAACTATTAAGAGTCGCTGAAGAAAAGTTATTTACAATATGACGAAATATTTGTCGGAGAGAAAGCCTGAAGGATTAGACTCTATTCCTCTAAATAACATCACCGACCTTGTTGTCAACATGACTGGTAGGTACATCATATAGTATGTGCAATGGAAATTGGCTAATTTGTGAATAAATTACACGTAAAAGTTCGTTTTATTTTAGGTATATCCCGATCTTCCGTAATGAAAATACGAAGAGAAGGTCAGACGTCAGCTGTATTTTGTACGCCTAAGAAAAATAAACCTAAAACCAAAAAATAAAAAAAAATCTGGATAAATTTGACACAGAGGTCAATGAGGCATAAAACACAAGAATTATGTGCCGTCCGAAAAGAAGTACCGAATTTGAAGCGGTTGCTTGCAGCTCTGAAAGAATCTATAATTTTGTTGGTGGCAGAGAGTCTCTTACACAAAGTATTATAAATTTAAATCGCCATTTCTATAGTAGACAAGTGCGTGACGCTGTTGGAGTTGAAATATAACGCGATTGTTAGTGTTAATAATAAATGATTAATATTAAGATCGTAATTTGTGGTTTTATTGTCTCTATTTTAACCCGACTATAGTTTAACTTTAACGGAAGATCATTTCGTTGAAATTTAAAATAAATATATTTGTAAATTAAACTTGATTTTATTTCATCAATAATCTATATTGACATATTATAATATATCTTCACTAGCCAATTTGCATGCGTACGACTATACTTAGTGTTGCTATAATTATTGCCAATTTAACGCCCCCAGAGCAGGTTTTTTATTTTCCTGGTCGGGCTTTAAGTTGAAAAAGGAATCTTTGATTTATTTAAGCGCGACCCACAAGTACCTACCTACGCGAGATGCAGCACGACGCTTCGGCGTAAGTCATTACGCAACTTATTACAAAATTTACGACGATTGGTATCACTTAGGCATCAGCCTATAAAGAAATGCAAGCAAGGAGAGTGCGGTTCGTATCTTGTATCTTTGGTCGAATGTATCGCTATTCAAGAGAGCGAGGTAACTCTGCCAAAGTAGCAAACGTAGATTACCTGCCTACGCGCACGCAGGACAATTGTATTTTGCCGGTTAATAAGTCGTACAACGACAAAGTGTTCGTTTACTACGCTAAACTGAAACTCACGGCGCACATACGAAAAAAGTGGCGATTTAGGTGGACAAAAATATCAAACTATGAAGTTGAGTTTTTAACCTTTTCAACGCCATGTCAAATACAATAGTACATTTCGATGCTAGTGCGGAAAGTATGTCATTACTTCACGAGTACCGAGATATCTTGCCACGAGCCGTAGGCGAGTGGCAAGACTCGGGACGAGTGAAGAATGACATTTCCGCACGTGTACGACGTTTTTTAACACAGTTGCGAAAAAAGAAATCAATTTCAAACTCTGATTCACTCATTTTATAAGCAACTTTATGAAAACTTAAGATTAGTAAACAATTTCGTTGTAAGTTCGATCTTTCGCAGTGAACATTTTTGACATTGTGAAGAGGTGTTTTTTTAGCTTTTATTCGACTAGAATGGATTTTGTTATTATTATTGAACCCACTTCGATGAAAGTTTTTTTTTCAAATGCATGTTCTATAAGACAAAAACAATTGTAAATATAAAACATTGTACTATTATTACCTAAGTATTGTTATTTACGATTATTTGTGTATCGTATATTTATAAAAACAATATCGAATGTTGCCTTTGGAAACTTAAAAATGCTTGCAGTAAGAAAAAACGCATGGCTTAAAGGACTTAGCATCCAGGCCATAATCATTAAAAAAGAAAGCCTCTTCATAATGTCAAAAAATTTGACAGGCGTTTCGGCAGCTATTCCATTCCATTCAGACAACTTATTAAGAACGGCTTTTCAATATTCAATATTAAAAAATTAACGTGTTATTATGATGAAGAGGTAAGTAATAAAATATGAAATATGTATATTTTTCATATTCTTACATTAACAGTAGGTTTTTATGTTGATTACTATGTTTAAAGGAAACTAATATTAACACTCATCAATAAAAGTAGTCATGAATTGGAACAAGTATAAATTTAAAAAAATTGGAAAAGTAAAAAGCACTAGTTCGCGAAAACCAACTTTCCGCACGATATACAGCTACGAAAAGTACCACCTTTTGAGCACCTGTGTTAAAAAAGACGTTACTCACACGCCGCGACAGCTAAAAACTAGAGCTATTGTCAACCTTAACTCATATACGCTCAGGTCTATTTTGCGCTGTCAACCGTGACGGATATATCAGTCGTTGGCGTCGAAAAGGTTAAGTAGGGATTTAACATAATATGATTTTTAATGAGTACGTAAACAAGAATACCGACTTTAGCATCAGGTACTGCCATCCTTCTGTAAAGAAATAATGGTTTGATTCACTATGAAATAAATCATTAAAACAAAAAATGTTGTCATGAAAATAGATTTATTATGGAACTTTCAATTTAAATTTTAATCGCGGGCGATTTCGTTATTAGTCTCACCAGCATTATCATCAACATTATCATTCTTCATTGATGTATCTTGCAAGAATTCCGGGATATCAAGCATTGATATAACTTGTGGGGAAAAATGTATACTTTTGTGTTTTTTATTTTTTTTTGTATGATTGCTACTATTTGAAAAATCTTTTCTTGGCCTGCCTCGCACTTTAGATAGGTAGTATCTACAGTAGGTGTTTGAAGAATTTGCGATTGACGATCAGGGCCCTTAGTCAAGATGCATTACGCTAACTAGCGTTTCTATTCGTTTCGTTTTTAAACCAATCGCGTCACTGGTAGATCACGTGACTCTTCGGGTACGTTCTACTAAACGCCCTAATTTAAAAAACCGTTCTTAATCATCTTTTGGACAATCACTATCTAATGTAATTTTTTTCAAAAATATGGGTTTTTAATCTGTCCTTTAAATTTAAAAACTTATCTTCTTTTAGAATTAAAAATAATTCAAATTTGGTCGTCATCACAATTTTGCAATTTTAATTTTAAAAATTTTAATGTTTTAAATTGTTTTTTTTTTTCGTCTGTCAACAAAAACAACAATTACTTCTAAAGTGATATAAAGTGATAGCTAAATTTTTTTATAGGCTTTCTAAAAGACTTGAACAATGTCATTATAAAAAATAAATGAGGGTACTCTGAGATATTTTTTTCTTGTCGTCTATGAAATCACTGTTTTCGAGTAAATTTGATACAATTTCTTTAAATAATTATAGTTCTAAAGTTATTAGATATGCAATAGTCAAAAATTAAAAACTTACTTGCAAGGAGTACTTCTTTAATACAAAAAAAACTTTCGAGCGCTCCAAAGTCAAAAGTCGCCCCCCAGTTCGGCAAGTAGGTAGGTAAAGGTAAGTTCACGTTATATCGTGTTTTACTCGTAATACTAATTCGCACCCCCAGTACAACACTGCACTAAGTCAAAAAGCTCGACGAAATAAATTGACGAAAACTGTTATCTCATGTCAGGAGATAACGGTGTTTCGTCGATTCTGAAAAAAAATCAAAAAGATATACGAATGCAACCTGTAATTAGTATAGGGCTAAAGCGCATGCCTGACTGAGGTGCGTACGCAACCGATAAGCAATCGGCAAGTTTCGGGTACTCTCGTAAAAGAGTATGATGTTACTGCGTTACTATTGCTGTCATTTAGTAAGTCAAAGACTAAATAACGTTGACACATATCATACGTTTTGAAACACATGGGTATTAAAAAAAAAAAAGATAAAGATAAAAGATATTTATTCAGTAAGTAGGCCGCACGGGCACTTTTACACGTCAAAATCTACCAGCGCTTCCCAAGAGGAGACCACTGCTGAGAAGAAGCGCCGCAAGAAACTCAACAGTTAGTCATTTTTTAATAAAAAATATAACAATGTCACTACTTATTCTAGCATTATATAAAACTGTAAAAATAATATTAAATATCTGCGTAGTTTTGCAGGAAAACATGTCAGAATGACTACGAGAAAATTTATATATATATCACACAAAACAGTTTTGACATGTCTTCCTACATAAACCGTGTCCTGTGTATTATCGATTATTGTCCACCTAAATCGTCACTTTTGCCGTATGTGCGGCAGGTAGTGTCTACAAACATGAAGTTTCCTCCGTACCGTAGCCTCATTTTATTACTAACTGAAGAGGACTGGATCTGATTTGGCTATTAATTTTGAGATACCGCCTTTTAGCTTAAGAGGGCAGTTCTGTGTGACGTATTTTTTTTAGACCACAATATTATAAAGAAAATTAATTAAAGTAGTATATTTAAAACTGAGTACACGATCGTTGTTTAGAATTGACCAGTGATTTGTTAGGGTTCCGTACCCGAAGGGTGCCAAACGGGACCCTATTACTAAGCCTCCACTGCCCGTCCGTCTGTCTGTCGCCGGGCTGTATCTCATGAACCGAAATAGGTAGACAGCTGAAATTTTTACAGAATGTGTATGTCTTTTGCCGCTATATCAACAAATAATAAAAATAAAATAAAATTACAAATTAAAGGGGGCTCCCATACAAAAAGCGTGATTTTATTAAATTTTGTCACTCCGCGGGCCTGAATCCCATGAACCGTAATAGATAGACGGTTGAACCTTTTACAGAGTATGTATCTCTATTGCCACTATGACAACAAATAATAAAAATAAATGAAATTAATAATTAAAGGGGGTCCCTAAATAAAGGGATGTAACGAATTTAGACAATTACCTACTTTACATATTGTTATAGCGCCTATCTTGTTTCTTTTACGAAAGTATTTAAAAAGTTCATAGTATTAAATCTTGTACGATGGTACGGAACTCTTTGTGTGCGAGTCAGACTCGCACTTGGCCGGTTTTTTTTAAACATAACAGTGCAATAGCTCTTAGTCTTTCGGGTTCGGGTAAAGTCGTTAAGCCTAGCTCGAGAGCGTATGAGAGTGAGCGAAAGAGATTTAAACTCGAAGGTTGTGTTAAGAACGATTGCACCGTATTTATTTAAGTTTTTCACACTTAGCAATAGCTTACATATTAAATAACTTGTCAGAATTATGTAAATCCAATACCGCTAAGCAATCTTTATTTAAGATTAAAACATTACCGCCTTTGTACCGTGGTATGACTATGTTTGTACAGTCAACAAAATGGTTTCGTGTATGTACTACAGTAGAACCCAGTCGTTTTAATACGTCGTCACCTCAGTGCAAGTGTTATACACGAATAAATTTATTGCTACTTGACTATTAAGTTAGAAACTTTAATAATAACTTTCAGTTTGATTTTCAGTTTTCTACATATACACTTCTTTTGTTTTATTTTGTTTGTTTGTGCTAATGGTCCACCTAATGTGCTAATGACCAAAAGGTCTAAGTATAAAAGAAAAGATTATTAGCTGATTAATTGTTTTTGCTCTTATGTGATATTTGGTAATTTAGATATTTTGTTGAAAAATGTTATCATTAATAAATTTCACGCGTAATTTGTAAAGGCATCTTGCGCAAGGTCGGCCTTCTATCAGAGTTTGGCGTTATTTAGATAATTTCTTATCTAGATAATTATTTCAAATAAAATCATTTCAAATAAATTTATTCGAAGATAAATTCAATCACAAATAGTGCGTTGACAACTTTTTTATTTAGATAAATTATCTAGATGAAGATAACCAACCTCGTTTGTTATTGAAGTAAGCTTGTAATAATAAATGTATACAGAATGTCACGTCGGGTCAAACTGTCACACTGACATTGCTCATATAATCAGAAAATAATTGTTGCAACATACACGCTTAATTTGTTCTTCTTTTTTCAACATGCAATAAAATAATCACAAGCCAAAAGAGGCTGTATACCAATTACATCTCAGTATCGACACGATCAGTCAACAGTGTATGTTTCTTTCCATAAGTGTGTTGAATAGCTATTCAACACACTTATGGAAAGAATATAGTAGCTACTACAGGAGAAAAATGTCACATATTTATATTTCATATATTTAAGTATGTACAAAACATTCATTACTTTTGTTGTAGGTTATTTTCATTTCATCATGCCCGACCACTTCTAGTTCTACATGACTGTACTACTGACATTCATCCTTTATTTAAAATCCCAACTAATTTATCTAGATAAAAATGAAACTGATCTAGATAAATTCAAAATAACAAATGACGGATTATTTAGTTACTTCAAATAAAAGATGATTTAGTTATCTTTCCGGTTTTTCGTATATAGATAATTTTTGAGCAACTCTGCCTTCTATGATACGAGTTCATTTGCCGCTTTTTTTTCTAAAGCAAGCACGGTGCTTTTACGACTACTGCGAGAAAATATTATTAAAATAATTCACTAACAATACATTAAAATTATTCTGAAATTAAAACGTGATTCAAAAATTATTAAATGTGGAATTTCCCGCTTTCACTTTTTATTATTTTATATTTAATGATCAGGTTCAACATGTTTAATAATAATTTTACATTGGTTTTGGTATCTGTATAGGTATTAAATGCAAGCAATGCAGTGCCCGGGAGGTACCCGAAGGATTTTAACAGCAGATTCCTGAGGTCATAAGAAGTAAAAAATGTTATATGAACATAGGTCCAATTCGTTTATTTTTAAGGTTTCGAGTTTATCATACAAAATAAATCAATTATTTTTGCTTCTCTAGGATACAATGCCTTAGGACGAGCTGGTATCGCTTTTTACTGCATTTCTTGCGTATTACGGGGATCCCCCTTGTCCACTTTCCATGATAAAAGTAGTCCTGCATGTTAGTATCCTGAAATATCCCACCGCTAGGCACAGGCTTCGCTCCCTTTTTACCACGTAGCCATAATGATCTTGGATAATCTTCCACTAGTCTTAATCGAAGGTATCAAGTTCATTCTGATAACGTCACTTTGGTCGGCTGCGACGCCGGCTTCATTGAGCGTACTTGGGACTTATTTCGTATCCACTTTTGCCCACAATTTCCTCGGCATGGTTCATTAAATTTAAATAATAAAATTATACGTCCAGCCTGGGCACAATTTGTTGTTGTATTTAAGCAACTTCAGTTACTGGGACATTTCACGTGAAGCGGACAGGGAAAAAAAAGTGAGGTTCTGAAAATCGACCACATTCGGCCCATTTGTACTTCTAGTAGGTATGAATGTGTACGCAAAATATTTTTTTTGTATAGTGTATATTTACCAAGTTATAGGTTTCAAAAGAATTGTCGTTGATTGGTACTACAATTTTTCGAAAGTAATTTTTCGAATATAACAAATCTACTATAAAATATTTTACATAGCGATACATATTAAAAATATACTGTTCTTTTTGACAGTAAAAAAAAATTAAAAAATTAAAAAAAAATTAATGGCCAAAACCGGAAGTAAACTTTTCAAACCAGAATTACAGTCACTTCGACCAATTTTTTTTTATTTTTTTTTCTTTCAAAATATAGCTTAAATGATAATGAAAGTACACTAGAAAATTTAAAATGGGATCTCTATTAGTTTAGGAGATACGTTGAATAATATACACCCGCGTCGCAAGGGGCGTCATATGTAGCGCTTGCAAGGTTGAGCAGTTTGCGCGATATTGCAACTTTATTAATATTTTATATCGTTTTAGCGTATATTTAACCTCATTTAATGATATGAAATAAGTTTTATTAATATAATATAATATAAATATAACTACATAATACAAATATAAGTTAATAATATATTATAAAGAAAAAACGTTTTTGGAGCAGTAGAAAAGTTTTATTATTTGCGAAACGTGACTAATAGCGCCATCTGTTAGTAACGTGTAGTACTTTTTTTGTCTCAGATAGAGTCAAACGGTCAAACCTATCTACAAGAAAGAGATAGAAATATGACGCCTAGCGGTTTCGTAACTTAAACTTTAGTGTTGCTTTAACCGCTCAGCGACTTGTGCACGTTTTAATCTGTGACAGTTGTTATTATTTATGGCGCCGTACGGTGATCGATGTTTTAACCCATTTCACTTGGTACTTCATCGAAAATTTAAAAATTTAAGGAAAATATCTAAATGTTTAGCTCAAAAGTGGAGTTTTTCACAAGATCTTTACGTATGTGCCTCCTGCAGGAAACGACTTTTGACTGAATCTCCTCCAGTAGCTAATGAAGACATTGTGCAATGCAGTCAAACATCTAGTGAACCTTCGCAAAACATTGAAGATGAACCGTTTATTCCCGAAGATAAGTTTAAACATATTTCCACCCAAACCGACACATCCATAGAAAAGGAAGAAATTTTAAAGCAGCTAAAAGAGAAATTCAATCATCCTTCTACTTCTACTTCTATGAAGACTATGATATTAACAATAGCACCCACGTCATGGAGTGAAAATAAACTTGCAGAAGAATTTGGAACGTCCAGGCGACAAGCAAGAAAAGCAAAACAACTTGTCAATCAGTTCGGTATCTTATCCTCTCCGAACCCACGCGGTGGTCGTAAACTACCAGCCGAGACGGAGAACTTGGTTAAAGATTTTTATCTACGAGAAGACATTAGCCGCATAATGCCTGGTAAAAAAGATTTTATATCTGTTAAATTAGACGATGGAAAAAGAACGCACATACAGAAACAGCTCCTTCTCTGTAACATTGACGAACTTTATCAGAGGTTTAAAGATGAATACCCTAACATCAAGGTAGGCTTAACAAAGTTTTTTACACTAAGACCCAAACAATGTATCCTCGCAGGCGACTCCGGAACACATATGGTATGTGTTTGTACTTACCATCAAAACGTGAAATTGATGTTGAATGGAGGAGACATTGCTAATCTTACAGCTGGGTCTGCTATGCAACTTTCATCTTATAAGGATTGCCTTCGCCAGATGATGTGTCCCAATCCAACACTGACGTGTCATTTAATGACTACTAAGACACCGCCAAATGAACGCTGTAATTCTTGTCCAGGCTTAAGTGCAATTCGAGAGCATTTAAAAATACAATTTGATAACAATCAAGTCACAGAAGTGCAGTTTGAAAAATGGGATGGCACAGACCGCTACACGATATCTACTCGACTTTTATCTTCCGATAGTTTTGTAGATGAGTTATGTGACGCTTTGGACCTTTTGAAACCTCATGCTTACATTGCAGAGCAACAGGCGGTTTATTTTAAAACTCTTAAGGAGACTATCGATGAAGGTCAAATTCTCGTACAATGTGATTTTGCAGAAAACTATAGTTTTATTGTCCAAGATGCTGCTCAATCCTTTCATTGGAATAATGCACAGGCAACGCTTCTAACGTCAGTTTTTTACTACAGAGACGGTAATGAAGTAAAACACGGAAGCATTGTTATGATTTCTGACGACCTGAAGCATGACACAGCCACCTTTTATGCTTTCCAAAAGCTACTACACAAGCATCTTTTAGAAAAATCGATAGTTGGATCAAAAATTATATACATAACTGACGGGGCTTCCCAACATTTTAAAAATAGATTTAACTTTGTGAATCTGTTTTATTACAAAGAAGATTTTAATGCAGATGCAGAGTTGCATTTTCATGCAACATCTCACGGAAAGGGGCCATGCGATGGTCTAGGGGGGAATCTGAAACGTTTAGCTGCGCGTGCAAGTTTACAGTTACCTCCAAGTAAAGCAATTATAACACCAATGCGATTATATGAATGGGCAAAATCATCTTTAAAACAAACCGCCATTTATTTCTGTTCTAAAGATGATATAGAGCGTCAGAGAATTTTTTTGGAACCCCGGTTTGCGTCTACGGTCACCATTTCAGGAACCAAAAAGTTTCACAGCTTCATTCCAACAACCACAGGCCTTCTTGTAAAGAGGACCAGTTCTGCCATAGATTCCCATTGTAAAATTGTTAAAATTACAAAATAAATAGTTCTTGTGTTGTACACAATGTTGTTTTATTATGTTTGAACTATTTTATCACAGTAATTTATACAAGCCATTTTATTTGACGCACACCAACCGATCTAAGCAAGTGCTACATATGACGCCCCTTGCGACGCGGGTGTATATTATTCAACGTATCTCCTAAACTAATAGAGATCCCATTTTAAATTTTCTAGTGTACTTTCATTATCATTTAAGCTATGTTTTGAAAGAAAAAAAAATAAAAAAAAATTGGTCGAAGTGACTGTAATTCTGGTTTGAAAAGTTTACTTCCGGTTTTGGGCATTAATTTTTTTTTAATTTTTTAATTTTTTTTTACTGTCAAAAAGAACAGTATATTTTTAATATGTATCGCTATGTAAAATATTTTATAGTAGATTTGTTATATTCGAAAAATTACTTTCGAAAAATTGTAGTACCAATCAACGACAATTCTTTTGAAACCTATAACTTGGTAAATATACACTATACAAAAAAAATATTTTGCGTACACATTCATACCTACTAGAAGTACAAATGGGCCGAATGTGGTCGATTTTCAGAACCTCACTTCTTTTTCCCTGTCCGCTTCACGTGAAATGTCCCCTGTCGTTTTTTTTTACTAATATCCGTAACGGAAACTATTGTTGTCTGAGGGTTAAGTGGACAAGTTAGCGATATAATGCAAATGACGCGTAGATACTTTGATTCTACAGAAATCTTGCATTTTTGCATTTTCTGAGAATCTGGGGTCACGGTAGTGCCCCCGCCAAGTCGAGCAAAAAAGGCACAGCCGTACTATCCTTTTCCCGAAGCACAGTCCCGAAGCCTTTAGGGCCATTTTCGACCCTCCTGTAACCTCGATGTGAAAAAAACTGAAAGCCTAAATTTTCAGTGACCAATAGGGCATTACATATATATATATTCCAAAGTATGTACATTAAATTTGAACCAGTAGTTTACGAATTATTGCAAGTCAAAGTTCCTTAATTTGGTCACTGACAGACTCACCGATCATAAATTTTCTAAGGTACTTCTAGCAGACACACAAACCTCAAATTTTGCATTCAGGTAGAGTTTAGCCCACATAGAAAGGAAAAACTGCAACATCCTGGAATTTCAGTCCCGTTTTCTTTGTGATTGGTAAATTCACATCTCCATGACAAATAATTTTACGAGCTGCACAAGTAACTTCGTAATCGTATTTGTAAGACGTAGCGGATACAGAAAGGTACAGTCAGCCACAGGTAGATGTTAACAATCTGTCATAAAGGTGGACTACCTACAAAAAGAAATGAGTGCGATATTGCCAAGTCAATATACTTATTAAAGAAATAAAGATGTAATATTAATACATTCACTAAATGTAGGCTTGGCTGTATATAAGATCACACAATTTTTACGGTGGAAGCATTGCGAGACTTGACATTTTGTACATTTTATGTTTTTGATGGGATATGAATTTTCCCAAACGATTGACATGTACACCATTAAGCGTATTTGTCAATCTTGTCATATTCATTCATTCTCATAAGTGTCATATGAATGGTAACTAAATCCAGGGCATTGCGTAGACAAATATAAACTGTATTTTGTAAAGATTATTGACACATTGTACGTGTGTCTTCCGTAGATTTAGTTGCTTTTGATATGATTTTATTTGTCGTAACGTGAGTGTAAGAGCGGCAATGTTGCAATTATAAGGGTTTTATGCACCTAAGTTTTCGTAAAAAGTTTTTTTCTCAAAAATTGATATATCTCAAAAACTAGACCGAATCGAGCCTACTTTATACAACAGTTTTAAATCCAAATTAACTCAGGAACACGTTGTTAAGATCGTTCGGGTACCTTCCGGGCACGGTGTATAAAAATTCCAAAAATGTTCTCAATATTAACTAGTCATTGTATTAGTCAAGGTTACGATATTAACATACTGACTTAGTGTGATATACGTTGTGATATTATATTATTTAAGTTAACTAATATCTGTGATGGTCATACCTGTGATATAAAATAATAAAAGATTTCTATTTTGAAACTACCTTGCGTTTTATTTTAATGTTAAAGATATTAGGCGATTTCGATTACATTTCAATGATTGTATTTGTATTGATTTTAATGAGATAATTGTACGGTATTTTTGTTTATGACAAGCCAACTTTGTTATAGTAGGTAATCTTAAATTGTTTAGTCAGACACGTAATCCCACTGTCAACAAAATGATTACGACATAACTATAGGTTAAAATGGTTCGTATTTTTAAGGTTATCTTTGTTATTTTCGAAAAAGTAAGATCTAAGAGTCAACTGAGATGTATAGTTGATCGTTGTCTCTGATTTAGAACAGTAAGTTCGTTTTTTAGGTTAATGCTGCCTATAAAACTTTGATTTATTGGAATATGTTATGCATGTTGTCTCAGTGACGAGTATAATTATGATTTATGACATAGTCGGCTAAGTGATGAATTTTAGTTTGTTATGCTGCGATTATGTATAGTTTTATAATTGGGCACAACTCTAAATGCCCCACCAAGTAAATACACTCGTTTCCCATGGTGGCACCAATTCGCTTTTATAGTATGTACAACAACCTCATGCTTAAAAAAATCCTATACTAAACCAGAATTCCTTATTTCAATAGTTTTAAAAGTAGTGTTCAAAATTCAAATCAGTTAATAATTGATGGAGCTCCACTGAGCGGCGCTCATATTTCTGGGCTCCTGCCTGGGCTTTTTCTTTCGAACATTTGTAGCATCCTTGCGAATCCAACTCATTATTTACTTAATTTTTCACTAGAGTCGGGAAAACTCTACTCTATAAACGGGAGTCTGCGACTATTTGTCAAAGTGGAGATGTTGGTAGCTGATGGAAAGGACACACAATAAAATACCTACAATGCTTGCTTACTACGAAATGTGTTCCAGAAACTCGACTGCAGTTTTAGCTTGATCAGAGTCTCTATTCCACTTTATTTTAGCCCACCCTGGTAGTAAGTATATTGTAATTATATTGTTGATGTTGACGATGACCATATTGGGTTGCATACAGTTTTATGCATACTGTTGATAGGCATAACTGTTTGAGTCATAATGATCACTTCGCATAACTGTCAAGAGGCATAAATTAGTTTGCAAATTATTTTTAATCATAATGTTTGAGAGCATAAATAACAATTGTCATACATTTATTGCGCATACAAGTTTTAAGCATAATTATCAATCGCCAATATCGCCATAATAGTTTTGCGCATAACGTTTTCACGTCATATAAGACAAATATTTTTAATCCTTCGTATGAATAAAGTATTAAAAACACGACTACACCGCAGACACTCGAAGACAACTATATTGCGATGGGCTTCGAACAACATATTTTTAACAATGTCGACTGCAGTACAACCAATACTGTTTTGTGTTACAACCAGATGATGTACGACAAAGTCGACGGAGGTCCGCTGCGCGGAGCTCCTATTCCGCGTAGTTAAGGCGCTTCGCGCCTTGACACAACTCTTCTAACCTAACCTCACCTATCAAGTTCAAATTGACCTAATTTATCAAATTAGTTTACGTACGCATTAGTGATTATTTGCTAAATTAGGTCAATTTCAACTATATGTCAAAAAAAAAAATTGTCATAATTTATGTATTACAATTCTTATGTATGACTAAAAACATTATGATCTTCAATATTATGACTAAATAATTTCTGACAATAAACATATAATAAAAAAAATATGACAGTACAATTATGACAATGAAAGTATTATGCGCAGGATCATTTATGACAAAAGACTTTTATGAGCAAAAACTATACCTATGCGTAAAGTGTTATTCCAATCGAAATTATGTCAATAGTACGTATGCGACTAGAGGGAGACCCCAAATGTGTTATATGACATTTAAATATAAATAGTATTGTGACAAATAAATAGTACTGTCCTTTTATCGTTTTCCCTTTTTCTAAGTAGTCAATATATATAATACCCTGCAAATCCCAAAAAACGGTTGCCATGACCTTTCCGGCCTAGGGGACGGTTTTTGGTTTCTTTGGAGCAGGTTCGCCCGGTAAAATCCACTGCTCCGACTGTTCTTTCATTTCCGGGGTGTAGTGGTGAACCCACGTTTCATCTTCGGGTTACGTTTGAACACGGCCAAACACTGCTCCGAAGTAGTCAGTTGGTTCCGTTTTTGTTCCTCCGTGAGTAAACGCGGCACCCATCTCGCCGATACTTCCTTCATACCCAATTTTTCTTCCAATATGTTTTGTACCCGCTCGATCGAAACGTTAAAGATAGATAAAAGATATTTATTCAGAAAGTAGGCCGCACGGGTACTTTTACACGTCAAAAACTACCAGCGCTTCCCAAGAAAAAGCGCCGTAAGAAACTCAACAGTTAGTAATTTTTAAAATAAAACTTATGACAATGATACTACTTATTCTAGCATTATATAAAACTGTAAAAATAATATAAAATATCTGCGTAGTTTTGCAGGAAAACATACATATATACACATATATCTACACATATATCTTATACGTGAAGATAACCTCACGTAAAAGAGTTTCGATATGTTTTCCTACATAAACCGTGTCCCCTAGACAAGATACACCGTTTACATAATTTTTATCAGTTATTTATGAGGTAGTAAGCTATTAGTTAATTTTCTAATTTTCTGGTTTTGGCCAAGAATTATTGTCCGTTAGACAGTCCTCGACCCTATAGTATGCTTTAGACATCAACGACATTTTCAAGGAATTTTTAAATGCTGGAAGGGGTAACTCTAAAACTACGTCGGGTAATTTATTATAAAAATGAATGCATTGATCTACAAATGATTTATATACTTTACGGACACGGAATTTTCTTTTCGTTTACAACATCAACGATTTCTCGAAGTTTAATTCGGCGGTCGGCTAAAACGATATTTTCATTTTTCTTAACCATATCGTCTGTAGTTACCTCAAATGGGCGGCCTGTCCTCATCAAAGACGGTTGTTCTCCCCCGATTAAATTCGTTAAACCAATATCTGATGGTTGTCATAGAAGGTCTTTTATTTCATCGCACACGAAGGAAAACCTTCCAAAAACAGGAATCGAATTACAGACCGATACTGTTCTTTCTCCATTTTAACAATTTAAAGTTCACGTTTTCACTGAGTCGCTGTCAAATGAAAAAAAAACAAAAGAATGCTGTTTTTTCATTTATTCCCGCCTCTGAAAACTGGCTTAAAACGGTCGTATAGGTACATATTTTCTGCCAGTGATACATGTAGAAAACGGGTACTTATCACACAGCCCAGGTAAGTCGACAGAAAAGTTAGTTTATGTTTGTTGTTTAAAAAAACAATCAAAATTAAAAATTTGCTATCGCCGCAGTGGTCGATTTGTGCAACCTCTAAATATAGTCCCATTACCTTTAAATTTGACATTTAATTATTTTACATTGTATAGACTCTGGGCGTAAGCAAAGTCTGCAAAAAATATGACATATATTTTTTCCCATACAAATATGAAACATCATATTCGGTGTGGTGCACCTTTACTGTAAAGTGATTCAAAGCTACCATAATATCAACAATATGATTACGATATAGACGCAAGATGGGCTAAAAGAAGTGGAATAGAGGCCCAGGATCAGTGCGCTTTATGAACATACGGTAATACCGAATAGTCGGCGTATCTCTAATTTTCACTGTAACTATATCGCCCTATTTTGTAAGCGTATCCTCCTACCTGTATGGTATGGCTCAGCAAATAGAGTCTGTCTGTACACATAGGTCTCAAATAGTGACTATTGGGAAAGAAAAATATAATATTGGATAGTATGAGTTCACTAAGTTACAATAGCTTACACTTTACAAGTGGCATAAAATCACGGCTTATTTCGGTCTAATCTGTATTAGCCCTTGGCGGAATACTTGCAAAAAGAGTTAATGACACTACATTCCATGTTCGCATTTTTTTGCAGTGCAAGATTTAGCTTTTTTGTAAACTTTAAAGTACTTTTTCCATATAAAGTATGGAACGACTAATTTAAGAGTTTTGAAAGCTGATTGTATTTCTGGGGTCGATTACTGAGTCTTACTGATGATAAGAAATTAATCACGAAAATTAACGAGTGGGTGGTCATTTTGGTGATCTTTAGTCACCGGATGAGATTCAAAAATCGATCCCCTGATAAATGAAAACTTAATATTATGCAAGGCGTATATAAATTCTCTTAAAATTTGCAAAAAAGCGCTGTCGATATTTAAAGTTGTTTAGTGTTTACAATCCGTTAAAGCGCAATTGTGCATAGGTACAGTCCGATAGCACTTAAAATAGGATACGCGTTTGTACTTCTCTCTCACTCGCCTCATAAGCTCTTATGTGAGTCTAGCCGACATTACCCGAAGCCGAATCCTATGCTAAGTGCTAACGGACTGTACCTAATGAAACACAGATATTGCAGGTAAGGGTATAGTAGAACCACAAATATAATATTTGTTCATGTTTGATTTTAGTTCTCGCATATAAGTATTTATCCTAAGTAACCGTTCCTAAAGCTGTAAAACTTTTTGGGTTGTGCTTTACCTAGACAGTTTTTACTCGCATATTTATTGTTTTATAATTTCGTACCTACTAAGTCATTGTAAATGTCCGCTTTCATAAAATACACAGCAGCGGCAACACTGCACTTTAGGTAAATAAGCGCCCGAATATCCGATCTCTTATTATATTATTGTTACAAATAGAGTAAAACAAATCTTAAAATCAACGCCCCTCCACTAATCGACTTATGAAACATACATCCAAATGTAGCGTAGACTCTATGGAGGGGCGTTCATTTTACGATTGCTTTTACAGAGTAAAAAAGTTTCTATACAGATAAGACAAATATAAACAAGCTGTTGGAATTACTTTTTAAAGTACTCTAATAGTAAACAAAATAAACTAAGCTGTATAATAAATGTTGTTGCATTTCTTTTTAGTGTTTTCTTTACTTGGTAATCTATTATAAATTATAATCAAATGTGGGCCAAGTTTTATATAAACGGGCATTTAACAAATGATTTTAAACTAGGTACTTCTACTTGGACAATCAAGCCTATTTTAGGAAGATATTTTTTTCTGTCATGAAAACAAAATTCTAAGCCATATTTTTTAACACGTCTGCCATTGCTAAAATACTAGATTCAATGAATACAACATTCAAAGATTGTCGATAGGTCACGAGATTCTCAATAAAACGAGTTTCTGAAGTTAGATTTACATAGTTATATATATAACTATGAACATAGTAGGTAGGTAGGGTATGTATTATGTATAAGATATTTTTTGTATTTTGCTTTGCTATCCGTAAGCATCGAATATTGTAAATCTTAAAACGTCGAGATTGTGCGCTATTCTAGATTACTGTTTTTTGGCGCTGACGCGGTAACACATTGTGTCAAAACTACATTATGTATACATACACAGTGAATTGTATTGGTATACAGGAATATTTTTTTCTTATCGCCTAGGCAAACTAAACGTTAACTACCTACGCTTGTATTGTAGTAATTAGTTAATTCCCGAATAATAACAAAAAGTTTTGTTGATGTGCATGACTTTCGTGACTTTTCCCAATTGACAAGTTGTCATAAAGTAAGAAATTGTAATAAGGTTCTCTAAGCTTATTTTAGAAACTGTTTTAGGGTTCCGTACCAAATACTGAACAACGGAAACCTTTTCAGATGACTTTGTTGTCCGTCAGTTCGTCGGTCGGTCTGTCAAGACCCTTTTTCTCAGGAATTGCTGAAGCAATCTGGCTGAAATTTGAAATATTTGAGATGTAGTATTTAAAGGTCCGCACAAGACCTCATTATTAGAATTTATGAAAAAAAAGTTTTATAGTAATTGGAAATGGGGTCTAAAAGGGGGGTACAAATTGAAGTAGGTAAAGCCAATATCTATTATTTACTTCGATTTATGACCAATAATTTATAAAAAATGACCTGTCTGAAGTTTACTGGCCGAAAAATCTGAAATAAATCAGACTAATAGACGTTTATTTATATTTTATAAAAACAATAAAAAGAAGTTACGAAAATCAATGTCTTTTGTTTGTCGACGCGTTTAGCCTAGTTGGTAGTGACCCTGCCTGGGTTCGAATCCCGGTATGGGCAAATATTTGTGTGATGAGCGCGAGTATTTGTACCTGAGTCATGGATGTTTTCTAAAGTATGTAAGTATGTATTTAAGTATATATTTCTCTACATAAGTAATGTTTATCGTTGTCTAGTACCCATAGTACAAGCCTAGAGCTTAGTTTGGGACTAGGTCAATTTGTGTGAGATTGTCCCTGATATTTATTTATTTATTTTATATTAACAAAATTAGTTGAAAATTACTGTTAAAAGGGCCTGGCCCGAATGCCATAGTAAAATCGCCCGTGGCTGAATATGAAATGAAATATTCTTATGCACGTTTATTTGTCATAATATAAGATATAATTGTCAGGTTTGGGGTCAGCAGAAAACATCATTTTTAAGAACATATATTGTACAGGCTAACATTTTTTTCGTCGATAACATTGTTGTCCAACCTTAGAACCAATCGTTCAATATTTTTTCTATTACAGATAAAATAATGAAATCGACCAATCAGAACACCGTTTTGTATCGTAAAATATTAGGTGTATTTTTGCTAAAATATACTCAGACTAAAAATTATGTAGGTACCTACGTTTTTAAATGTCATTCCCACTTGGATCCTACTTTCGAACCACTCGAGATGTAATTACATGGGAGATACGATGAAACAAATAATTTTTTATACGCAGTTGTGTCATTTTCATCGCGAATGTAAGTTTGTTCATCTCGAGTGCCACGATAATAGGGGACCAAAAATCAAAAGTCATCTATGGCAAAATTGGCGGGGATACCGCTTAGGTGCTTGTCATGTCGCAGCCAGTTAACCCTACTAAACTAAAAATATATAGGTAGAACATGGATAAACAATTACGGGTAAGTGTTACATACTTTAGTCGGATTATTGTTGTTAATATTTAATAACATTAATCAAGAGTGACTCAAACAGACAAAAAACCAAGGTACGCTTTTAAAATCGGAGAAATATAGTTTTCGCTGTACCCATTCGACTCCGGTGCCTAGAGCATGAACAATACCCCACGCGCCACCATACATTTGCAATTTGCGGCGCGGTGCAGACGCACCACGTGCGTCCGTTGGCATGCGGCGACTGAGTATTTTATTTGTGTAAATATATTAGTATTATTATAAACTTGCATTAATATAAGTAAGGGTAAAATAATAAATTCAATATTATTGTAGGTAAACCAATTTGCGTAGCGTAGAAGTGCATATTCGGAGTCAGAGTTCGGAGCCAGAGGGCTTATTGCCTAACGCACTCGCGATCACGATTTTTGACAGTTGAAGGCAACTCTGCCTACAAAATGAAAACAATTGTTCCACTTTCAAGTCGATCGCGATCGCGAGTGCGTAAGGCAATAAGCCTCCTGGTCACAAAATAGGCAGAACACACAGCAGGTATACACCACACAGTAACACAGGAGATGCGCAATAATTCATGGACAAGCCAAGATTAAAGAAGCTCCCGCTAATCCTATGACAGACAAAATCCCCACCCCAAAACTGCTGATTAATTTAACTTACCGAAAACAAACCAGAAGCCAGGAGTTAAACCCCATTAGAGATAAGGAAAAATAATAATAGAGTTCACGCCCGTTGTCTACCTCTGGTTAGCGATAAGGGTTGTAAACTAGATCCAAAATCGCTGAAGGTAGTATTTTTTATTTGTAAATAGTAGCCTTTATACCAATTTACACGTTTTTATCTTCAAAAATGGATGACTTTCATACAAAATTCCAACCCCCCTTTTACCCCTTAGGGGATGAATTTTGAAAAATCCTTTCTTAGTGCACCCCTAGACCTCAGCATAAGGAACTTACGTGCCAAATTTGGAATCTCTAGACCCAGCGGTTTGGGCTGTGCGTTGATATGTCAGTCAGTCATTCAATAAGTCAGTTTCTTCTTTTATATATTTAGATATAAAAAATAACAAGTTTTTCATAACTCTGCATAATTCGAAACCTTGATTAATATAGATTTAAAAGCAACTTAAGTTAATTTTTATTTTTGCAATAATTTGATGTACGAGATTTTAGAAATCTCGTTTTTGACCGGTTACGAACGAGTAAAATCACGCACGACGATCACTGATTAGCGGCCACAACTTCTGTAAGGGTACATGTAGAGAGTCCAAGTTTATATGACGCGTTTATTAAGCTTTTACCTTTGAATAATTATATAAATAAATTCCCGACAAATGCATTTTCCCTTATACATACATCGACCAATCCTCAGCTCTCATTAAATTTACTTTACGACTGTGGGTGATTTGCAAAAATATTGTACATAGTTAAGCGAGCTCAATTAAGGAACAAACGAATTTCATTTTTATATATAAATTAACCATATGAATGTATGCATAATTTTCGTTACACAAAAATGAAATTCGTTTGTTTCACTCACAATCATCACTTACTTACTACCCTGGCCAACAATGTACTATATTTTCATAGCTGTTTATTTCTATCACAGCCAAAGATTTACGTAAAGTGAAAATTAAAGTATTGCGTATTCGCAAATAAGGCCTGAACCGTTACGGATTTGCCAAATTGAAAACGCGTTTTAAACAATACTGAGTCAATTTATTTATTTAATTGTTAATGTATTAATTTCTATTAATACATTAACAATTAAATAAATAAATTGAACACAATTACAATGACAATTTTATTATTTAGCACTTTTTCCTGGATATATATTATTTTTATCCCACTCTGCCGTAATTTTTGTCTGATGCCGTCCATCAAGCGTGCGACAGTGTTATTGGAGACTTGTTTCTATGCCCAATTCCACTTTTTTAATCCTTGTGGTCGCTTGCTTGGCAAAAGCCTGACTTTCGTAAGATACCTTTTACTAGAGCCCAATATCTCTCAATTGAACGACAGTGTGGAACATTAGGAGGGTTCATATTTTTTGGTACGATTTGAATACATTTAAGGAAATTAATCGTTTCTTTTGCGTAATAGCAGGTTGCCAGATCTGGCCAAAACAAAGTAGACATGTTGTGTTTTTTTATAAAAGGCAATAGCCGCTTCTTCAAACACTCATTTATATAAATTTCCTTATTGATGGTGCCTCTTGCGACGTAAGCACGGCTTCGATCACCACAGGGGCAGATGGCTTGCTAATCTAAGTACTAGGGCCGGTCCGAAAGTTTTTAGCTGTGCCAGTATTGATCATAATTTAAATTTATTGTTGAAACATTCATAAAACAAATATCATTACGAACACCTTTGCCAAAAATAATGGTAAAAAAAGTTTCCTAATTTTTTGAAATTTAATTTTCACAGAGAGTCGTTTTCTATGAAATTTAAATCTTTGGTGAAAAAATCAGAGTTTTTGGTATTAAAAACCCGACCAGAATTTAAAGGGTCGTCCGATTCTGATCATATTAACCGTGATGGAATCGTCAGTATTTTTAGTATATTTGAGCAGCTTGTTTTACTCTGTTCCCAAACATAGTACTGCACAAAATGTTTTCATTGAAAGTCACTGAATTTTCCTGGGACTCTAATTTAGACATTTCTTCAAGGCATGTTTACTCCATATTCTAATGTCGAATGTTTAAGGAATCATATGGTTTAAAATAGGACTGATAAACCACTCGTTTTGTTATATTTATATTGGATAAAATTAAAAGGTTAGTATTTTTTGAGACAATATTCATTAAAGGAAAAATCTAGCGCAGGAATACGTCGCTTGCAGTTTTTTCATAGCGTTAACACGTCTCGTGATAAAAAAACCGTAAACAAAAAAACGAATTAATTTATATCCATGATTTTTGGATACAATGTTTATATTGGAATTTGCCTTAAACGTATATCAACAATATTAATATATTTAAATAAATGTCGCCACAGCTAAAATCATTCGGACCGGCCCTCGTATTTAGTTCCAAATTTTTCGATTCCAATCGTGGTTACCGAGTCAGGAAGACTTCCTCCGTCGGCTATTGTATAGTATTGGTCACCGGGTAGTGTAAGAAAATCGGCTTTTACATAGGTTTCATCGTTAAGAATTATGTGAAAGCTTTTTGTGCCTATAAAGTTATAGAGTTTTCGAGACCTGATTTTAATTGTTGCTCGTTGTTTTTCTGAAGTTTTTGGCATCTTACGCTTTTTTTTAGTCTTCATAGACGCACGTTGCTGTACAGGTCGAACCATTGATTGGTTAGTTAATGATTTTTTTGCGATGTCACGTTCGGACATGGTGCGGTTCTTACGTACATATGTTCCTTACAATATTTCTTTCCAATACGGGGTCACGAGGACCACTACGTTCTTTGGTTCTTGGCTTCTGAGCCGTAGATAGGGTCCTAAAGTACCGTTTTAATACGTCATCCACTGTTCTTCTCGGCATTATAAGATCCCTGGCGATATAATGATTCGGGCGTTGAGGATTTTCTAGCCATTTCTTATTTGGTGTTACGAAAATATTTTAGCACAATAATCTCTGTCTTGATATTCTTTCGATATTAGACCGTCAATACCCGAAGTACTGACGAAAAAGGTTGATATATACAGCCGAATTACATCATTTCTAATTTAGCAAATCCGTAACGGTTCAGGCCTTATCATAGTATCAAATGTATAATCACATTTTTAATTTTGAGTGTACAGTCGACCAAAGATGTGGTCTTCCACCCTAAGTGTAAGGCCTGAGTGGACGCTCGAAGCGGGGCGTTTGGCGGGGCGTTTGGCGGGGCGTTTGGCGTGGCGGGCGAGCGTGAGATAGAGCGTCCAGCGACTGGCCTCAGTGCACGCTCACCGCTTCGCCTTCTTTTTAGAAGTTATGGCTCAAAATGTGTTGTTTTTCTACAAAACAAGGTCCCAGTGTCGTAGTGATACTCATTACGAATCTTGCCTTTCTATGGAAAACTACTTAATTACGATATAATCACCCAACCAGGAGAAATATAACAGTGCCTCAAACCTCAAGACATGTGCGTGAACAGTTTTCTGACAATTTTTGGAACAACAAGATTGATTAGTAAAATTTAATTGTAAGAAAGTAATAACAAAATGGATAAGAAATGAAAATAAATACTTAATAATTTACCTTCTATATCCAGTTTTGTTGCTAATTCTCTCCATATGATATTTTTATATAGTCTATTTTTATATAAAGTGTGAGACGATAGTCAAAGTGCTGGTTCATTTTCTATTTCAATAATTATTTGTTCGCCCGACATGACTGCACGCTCCTACCGCCGCTGCAAGTCACAAACAGGTTTGAACCTGCCCGCGACGCCCCGCTCGACGCTCCATTGCACGCAAACTTGCCCGCTCTGCATTCGCTTTGTGCAGCGTTGACTCAGGACGCCAGTATGAGTTTCATTTGTTTAACATGCACGCCGCACGCCCCGCCCCGCTGCACGCCCGACTCGAGCGTCCACTCAGGCCTTACATTAAGGATGAAATCTATTTGCACATCATAAAATAATAAGGTTGATAAGACGCGTTTGTCAGTTTGAAGGACCCACTTAAGTGACATTTTAATTTCACAGGAAGTTGTGCCATAATTGAAAGAACATTTATTTGGCCGACTGTACGTAACATACGTACGTTAATTACTGATTTTTTTAAAGAAAGCACTTTTCACTGTTTAATCTCTCTCCCTTACTTGAGAATTGTTTACTCATCGAAAGAAGGATTTTTGTCGATGAAAATGTAGTGATATACTGATGGATTTCTTTAACTAAGTAATTAACTTAACATACGTTTGTGCCCCGAAACTTGTTGTCTTTTTTAATGGTGATTTTTATTATATTGAGATGCTTCTTTATTTAACAATAAATATATATTAATATTTTTTACCTAAAAAAAAAAGTATGGTATAGAAACTATTATTATCACTAAGCTTATTGAATAACATGAAAAACTGTCTAAATACGGTACGTCTAAATATCTGTAATGTACAATTGCCTTACTAATCAATTTATTATTTAGTTGCCAACCCTCGCTTAGGGACGAAGTTAATGACGTCATGCGACAGAAACAAATAATTATGTACTTTACGCGCGCGTGAGTAGGCACATTTTGGCACGTAGCATGCGGGCAACAGTTGTGGGGGAAGTAAAAAAGGACGTAAGTAACGATGACGGCCGAGAAGTACTCTGTTGTATGAAGAGACGGAGCCCTGATTCTACGGACATTCATTACGCAATTGAAAGAAAAGGACAGGAGGAACGATCAAACTTATAATTTGGATATATCGCTCTTATTAGTTCGATATTTTTTTTTTACGCCTGTACAAAACATATGCCAAGCTTGATACTAGATTCAGACACAGGTACCTACTTGATTTTTGGTAAACAAAAAAAATTACGTGTTTTATTCTTTTTTTTTCCTCTTTCTAAAGAACCCGTAAAATGCAATGGAACAAAAAATTAAAGGTATAGTTAATTGCGTAAAAAAAATGTTATGTTACAATTGCATCCAAAATCTATGAATTAGATGCTGTGAGTTACGGCACAGATTTATAATAAGAGTCACTACGTAACAGATATTTCTCTTCTATTTAAAACGACAAAGTACGTCCGATAAATACCTACAAAGTATTGTAGGCATATAAAACATATGTATAATGCGGCCCGAACGCGCCTAAACAAACCTTACGAACGTATAGTGATACGTTTGCACGCTCGAACAGTAGGGTTGACAACACAATGAATATAAATAAATTACATATTATGTATAAGAAAAACCGTAATTTAATAAAAAAATTATAAGTACTTTTTATGTTTTTTAGAATTCACATATGATTTAATTAATAAAAATGCTGACGTAATTAAATGTTCTTCATGTTTTGCATTTCGGCGTATCAAAAAGTAACATCATGTCAATTCTCATGCACAAATTCCAAACACACAATACCTACTTCTTATTTACCTACTTTAATCTTTTTAGATTACGTCATTCATGAATTAACTATCACTATAGGTATATAACGTTTTTGTATTAAGTAACAAGTTAATTAATTATTTTTTAAACAAATTAAACTGGTATCCCTTATTTTTGTTGGTATTTTATGCGCCGTACCTAATGTTTATAATTAAGTAAGTAATCAAACCGTTCTAACTTGATAGGATTTTAGCATTTCGTCAATAGTGTATATTTTAAATAAAAATCTTCATACCCATTCGTTTGTCTGTCATACGTAGTGCATCATTCATAGCCACCTGTTTACGGCGGCGGTTGTAAGTCGTAGCCGGATTAGAGGTTAGAGCGCAAAACAGAGGGTGTAATAAGTTTGACGTGTGTGTCTGTGTACCGTAGCTGCCATTTAGTGTTTTTTTTATTTGAAAGGAGACTTGATCGAGAGTGTTTTTAGCTAAGTTTGGGGAAAATACATTAGGCTATTTAAGAATTATGAGCTCTGAAATTAGGGGTCCCAATTTTATCGAGGTTTTTATCTATTTAATAGTTATTCATGTTATCATTAAATTATTTAATGAATATAAAATTTATTTGTAGCAAACTAGCTTTAGCCCGCGATTCGTCTGCGTGGAAGTCGTTTAAACGCTATAGGTACCCATCCCCGGGAACCGACAATGGCCGATTTTCGGGATAAAAAGTCTCCGGGCTATAAACTACCTATTATCGGTAACTTACAGATCAGTACTTACAGTCTGTAAGTACCTACCAAATTTCACGTCGTTGAACCGTTAAGACTACAAACAAACACGTTTCTAATATTAGGTAGGATAAGGATAATGATGTTACAGATCACTATACTACAATTTGGCACATTTATGATATTGTTATATAATGACGGTACATTTTTATGTATAAGGTAAAGTTTTCTTAAAAACAAGCTGGCGGAAGGTGCGTCCATGCTGGTGACCGGCAAACAGTTATAAATCGCGAGACCTTTATGTACGCCCTGTTTTGATTTAGTTAACTATGGATCGGATCTACCAAGCGATCTTTTGGCAGCACAGCACGAAGCCTTCCTTGTCGACCACACCGCTCGATGTGCGGGTCCTACGCGAGGATATTACATCCCAGCAGCTGAGTGCAGGTGACCTGGTGGCCTTTTTTGGTCGCGGTGGATAAATGTAGATAAAACACTCGTCATTTTCTGACCAGTATGAAACTGCGATGTAAGATACTTTATTCACATTTATCCAGCGTGATAAACGCGTCCATAATGTCCCGGTGCACATATCGGGACGTCGTTCGTACGAACTGACATCGCTGAAGTTTTAAGGTCGTTGAGGTAAAATCGTATAAAGCAGGTTTGGTCCCTGTGATGATTTTGCTTATTCTTCACCATTGGCACCAAGGAGACACGCAGCTGCCCGGTACGATTTTGTCGTAGATACCTTTCCCCTTATACAACACTTTCACTTTTTTAAGACGGATGCCTTCGTTGTAAAGGTTATAAAGGATAAAGCAATACGACTTATATGCAGCCGTAGGATACTATTACTCTGCAAACAGTGTTATTTTAGGCTGGATGGGTTTCCACCTGCAAGAAAACTTCTGCGAGGAATGTCCGACATTGACTTGCTTTACTAGATACTACTACAGTGTTTTCAATCCACCATTTTGCAACCGTGCAACGTCAATTTGGCTGACGGGGCATGCCGCCGTGGATTGAAAGCACTATTTAGCCGCTGATGGTCAGACAGTCGGACATTTCTCGCAGGAGTTTTCTTGCAGATGTATTTGCGGCGGGATTAAAATATTTTAAAGATTTTTTGAGAGAGAGAAAGAAGCTGTTTGGTGTCAATGTCGAGGAGAGTAATTTGAAGTTTGAATATTAGTGCCCTAACACTGTTTAACCTTTTAACCACCGTAGTCTGATATATAAGACACACAATGTCCAGCCACTATCGCCCTTGTCTTATAATTAAGACAAATTTCTTGTATGTTTTCTGTTACTTTGTATAGACGGCGACACGGGCACGGTCGATGATAAACTAAGCGGCGCTTAAAAGGTTAAATATTCTTGGATTAGCTCTTTCTCCGTGCCAATTGGTGGTAATAATTTATTATATACCTACAACACATTTGCGCATACCTATTTGTCTTGTATATAGAACTTTTAATAATGTTAACAAAAAAACTATTTTCTATCATTGTTAATAGTGGGGACTATAAATAAAAAGACAGAATTACATTATTTAAGAATACAATATAAATACCGCAGAATTAAGCCGGATTTATATTTGTCTAATTGGTCGTGTCGTGAAACTCTGAAGTGATGGCGAGCGTTCACATCATTGCGTCTTGTTGTGACGTCTTCTGTCGATATTTTGAACCAATATCGTCAGAAGGCCCGTGCACACTTGTCTGATCTGTCGAGACGTGGCTGCTCCCGGGCCCCCACCACCGCCGCTTTACCGCAGATCGGAATTGACTTTGATGCAACACAAGTCATCACAACACATTGCGACACTAATGTAAATGTCACCATATTAAATGTATGAATCATTTATTTTGTTTTAATCAGATAGCATTCTCACGCGTCACGACACGACAAGTCAGACATATTTAAATCCAGTTTTATAAAAATAAAATTGTATTTTCCTTCCAGAAGCGCAACGTTTTTGACGTGAATATTATTTTGTAAATAAAAGGTTTAATTTTTGATAAATAGGTTCTTTGGTTCGTGAGGCAATTTTCATTCGTTATTATTATAAACGACATTTTGAGTTAATGATAACTGATTTAAAAGGTTATTTTTTGTTTTCCAACATGCAGTGTTAATTACATTTTATGCTTATTTTCAGATATGGACCGAGAAACAATGTTCCTCCACTGATGTACCCTAATATGGGAGCGAAGCCTATTCCACCATTATCAAGTATTCCAATTCAGATAGAGCCTCCGGCAGGATATAGAGGTCGATACGATGCTCCACCATTTGAAGACATTCCTCCGGGGCTAGAGCCGGCTGTTCCTGGATTTGAACCATCGCCATTTGAAAAGCCTCCTTTTGCTCCACCTGGGCTTATGGATCGGGAGAGGCTTCCACCACCCAACTATCGAGATCCTTATAGGGCACCTTTTGTGGAAGGTCCGCCAGGTTACAGAGATATGCCAATGCCCCCTGCGCAAAATGAAATCCCCGTTCATGTGGGAGACCCACCTCGATATCGTGACAACTATAGACCGGGACATCCTTATCGTGACCAAGGACAGATGCCGTATAGAGATGGACAGCCCTTCCGTGATTCAGGACAGCCGGGCTCCTATCGTGATCCAGGATTTAGAGGAGGGCCGCCTTCTTCTTTCAGAGAAAATTATAGAAATGCTCCATTCCGAGAAAGTGGGTACCGAGACAATCCACCTCATGGGTTCCGTGAAGGCCCAGTGCCCTTCCGACCTCCAAGCGTCGATCCTAGAGATCCTCCTCCAGTTAATTATAATGATCCAGCTTTTCGGGATGGATTCAGAGATGACATTAATCCATGTAGAGATATGCGCCCAGGATACAGGTCAGGCGTTCGTAACAGAGGTATATCTAGGCGCAATCCTAATGAACATGAAAGACACAGGGAACGAGATGGTCGAGATAGAGACCGCTACAACGATGGTCGCGATCCTATTGAAAGGGCGCGTGATATGGAGAAAAAACCGGGTTATGAAAAGGTACGTGAAGAAAGAACACGTGAAGATCGTCCTCGAGAAGAACGGCTTCGTGAAAACGAAAGGAATCGAGAATATGAAAAAGAAAGAGAGCGGACGACGCCTGATAAAAAAGTACGTGGATCGCCTAAACGTCCCCGTGATATTCGTGAGAAGCGACGCAGTGAGTCGAGAGGTAGATCTCGTGATCGTGACCGTGACGGGAGAAGGGATAAAAAGGACGAAAGAGTTGGAGATAAGACATCTTCTGAGAGAACAAAGGAACATAAAGAAAAGGAGAAGAAATTACGAGAAAGGAAAAAGAAGAAAAGAGAAAAGGAAAAAGAAAAAGAAACTGATAAAAAAAAGAAGCGTGAAAAGAAAGATAAAAAGGATAAGGAATCTATTAAAAAGGACGAAGATGAAGTGGATAAATCTGAAAACAAAGATAGCGATACAAAAGAGGAGAATAAAAGCGACACAGATAACTTAGATACAGAAACCAAATCAAATGATATTGAAGCTGAGAAACTGCCAGAAGAAAAACAAGATATACAAAAAGCCAAAGATAAATCAGAACTACAAAATGAATTATACGGTGACGAAGCGGCAGAAGCAGTAGACAAAGAAATAATACAAAGTTATGTTAAAAACGAAGAAAATGACAATATCAATGATAAAAGTAATGATGATCATGGACACAAAGAAGAACCCTTCGATGGGATTGAGTTACAAATAAACGCTGAAGAGTTAGACCTCAAAGCAGATATTGAAAATACAACGGAAAAGGAAATGTTAGCTCCTATGCCCGAATTATCAAAATGGGAGGTCGACGATGATAATGTCGATAAGAAAGAACCAGGTGAAATAACTTCACCCGAAGAAGAGGACAGGGGTAAAGTAACTTCAGAAGTTCTTAAACGTGCTGAAAATGCTATTTTTGCTAAAGCCATCAATTCTCTTAGGCCTATAGAAATTAAAAAAATAAGCAGTGATAGACTCAAACTGTATGACGACGACGCACAGACAAAAAGTCCTATGAATAATATTCAAATAACAGTTCCTGTAGCGGATTCCCAACACAGATCTATAGAAATAAATGAGAAAAAGAAGAGAACTTCTAAAACGCCGCCGCCTAAATTGTCTGTTAAAGAACGATTAGGCGGTAAAGTCGAAGATTTACGTCGGACCCGGGAACCCCGAGTCGTACAAAGTACAGTTGAACGAGTCAAATCGCGATCCAAGACACCTAAAAAGGAACAAACATACCGTAGAGTTACTGTCGATAGAGATAAAACTAAAAAACCTGAGGTTATAAGCAGGTTTGATCCGAGTAAGGTGGAGAAGCGTTCATCTGATACAAGAAGATCTCAAGACAAGTTCTCATCTCGAAGCCCAAACCGTGATAAAAGAAGGAAAGATTTGGAGAAAAATGCAAAAGAAGCAAAAAAGGTTAAGTTGGAAGCAAGCGTTGAGTCTCGAAGTCAAGAAAAGAAATCGCCAACTTCTAAATCAATTCCTACTGATCGCGAGAGAAAAAAATCTACTTTAGATGAAGCACATTTTGAACCTGACTATGACGAAACGGTAGAATCCGATCATGATGTAAAAGACGAATCTATTGGTAATAAAAAGCGCGAACGTTCTCTGTCACAATCTGGGCCTACCGATGTTAAAAAAGCAAAATTAGATGAGGATACTATCAAATTAGATCTTACTAATGTTAAAAAGAAACCAGATACTGAAACAGAGTCATCAAGTGACTCTGAATTCTCGTCGTCTTCTTCGTCTTCTGACACTCGTAAGCGTAAGAAGAAAAAGAAACGTAGCAAGAAGAAAAAGAAACGACCCGCTAGCGACAGCGAGAGTGACTCGGATTCCGATTCTGACGATCACAAGAAGAAGAAGAAGAAACGTAAGCATAAGAAGAAATCTAGTAAGAAGAAGAAAAAGTCCAAACATAAGTAATATTTTTTTATGCGGGAAAAGTAAAGTTCAATTTGTAGGTTTTACATGCGTATTTGTAAAGCTCATTCCATTCACGAGTTTCACAACTTTAATAATTGTTACACATTGGTAATATTAGGTCATTAAGTACCAATTTCACCATACGATGTTAAATGTTAATCGACTGTTAGTTCATACATTTTGACAGATGTTAACAGTCCAATCGTCTGTTAAGTGGTTGGTGAAATCCGACATAAAGCTTTGAATTAGAACAAGGTAGTACATTAATATGTATTTTCATAGTTCTGCATAATTATACATTAAAGTTAACTGAAAATGTATTAATGTATTCTATTTAACAATAAATAAACTTCTCAGTCTTTTATGCTGTATTTGATAATATTTTTTTATATCTACCCTAGGGTTGAAAAAAACCCCGCAAAAATCCCGTTTTTTTTTTCAGGTTTTGTTTGGGAAAAATCAATGTTTTGTGATGGTATTTTTCATAAAAGGGGAGTTTCAAAAAAATAGCACAACTTTCACTTTTTCTTCAGAATTGGGAAAAAAATTGCATGTTGGTTTGGACCACCATTCTGTACAAGAAAAATAGAATTCCTGATATGTCCCCAAAAAGTTGTATGGAATTGTCCGTTTTGTTACCTAAATTTAATACATTTCTTGGTAACAAAACGGACAATTCCATACATCTTTTTGGGGACATATCAGGAATTTCTATTTTTCTTGTTCAGAATAGTGGTCCCAACCAACGTGCAATTTTTTTCCCAAATCTGAAGAAAAAGTGAAAGGTGTGCTATTTTTTTAAACTCCCCAAAAACTAAAAAAGCCGAAAACACGAAGTTTTCAAAATACTTTCTAATATTTTTCAATATACACTCAGGGGCAAATTTAGAGAGAATCGCAATTTTATAACAGATTTTTATTTATTTAAAAGGGCTTTTTTATCAACTATAGAGAACGGCTTAATAAAAAAAATATATTGCACTTGCAAATTAATTCATTTAACAACGACCGTCTCAGCGACGTAAATATGATAGACATAGATAATGACAGTAAAAGTGATTAATGTAAATAATTGTTATTAATTATAATATTTTTTTATTATTTTTCTAAAAAAAACGGAAAAATACCGAAAAAAACGAAAATTTTATAATTCCCTGAAGTAACATTTAATTTTCAAATAATGGACATTAAATGAAATTTTATCGACCATAAAAAAAATAATTTTCACACAGTTGTGATTTTTTTTTTCAATAGTCATAAAAATGAACTTTGTTAACTTGCTTAACTGAAATATTTCAGTCCAGGATATGATTAAGTACTTAATTAAAAATTTCAAAATGTTTTTTTAAACATTGCACTTGTTTGTTTAATAGACAAATTACATACCAATCGAAAGTATGAAGCCTATATGTAACGTTAAATATGCAAATGTTAGGTTGACTATTTTTTCCCGTCATAACTATTGGGTAGGCAGATATAAACAGAAAGGAAATGGGAAGGGACTGAAATTGTTCCGTATTTCCGTAGCTACGAGGGCACAGTGAAAAGTCAGGAAAAAATTACACCACGAGCATCCCAGAAGACAGTATCATAACTTTATTCGCCGATAAAACTGCTTTGGCCTTTAGTGCAGGTTCACCTGAAGCAATCCTTGTTTTGACTGCTCCTTGGTTTCTGGTGTATGATGATGAATCCAGGTTTCGTCAACAGTTATGATCCACTGAGCAATCGCGGCACCCAACGGGCGGAGAGCTTCTTCATATCCAAATAAGTGTGAAGGATATTACGAACCCGTTCATCTGAAATGCTTACAATATCACTATCGCACGGACCTTTACTCTTCGGTCGTTCAATACGATGTCATGGATTTTGGTGATCATCTGTCTGGTGTGGTGACCTCAACTGGGCGTCCGGGTCGGTCGGCGTCAGCAGTGCTTGTACGGCCACAACGAAAATCCGTAAACCACTTGTGGATCATTTTAATCGATGGAGCAGAGTTCCCGTAATATTTGTCAATTTTTTTTTTTGTATCCGTAATGGTTTTTTTTCGCAAAAAATAATGTTTAATCAGAACACGAAACTCACTTTTCTCCATGTTTGCAAACACCAAAGTGATTGTTTCTTTTTTATAGCTGTCAAAAAAAACTAGCCGTGTGAACTGGCTAAAAATATACGATGTACCTCCAAAAAGGCTGCATTTCAAATTGGCATTAATGAATTTGTGAAAAAAATACCTTTAATATGATTTTTACCAGACTTCTCACTCGTATCTTTTAGACTAGTACAGTCGAGGACAGAAAGATGTATATATACCCTTTTGGACCTTATTACAATGGAACAATATACTATAATACATATTTCTGTTCTCGACGCTACTGGAGCGAAGTTAAAATTTATTGTCTCAACCCTCCAGGGTGAGCTTCACCCCCAGGAATCCTTTAGTTTTGTCAACTTTTAAGGGTGTACCTTGAGTCGAGGTCCAAACGAAGCTGGTCGATAGAGGAATCAAACCTACCCGTTTCACCCCCACCCATGTATGTTCAGCGATTTTTTCATGTTCGAAAGTTATTTAATAAGTTTTTGTAATTTTAAGAACAACCTTAATTACCACCTATGTACTGTCGCTAATTAAATCTATGAACAGTTAAGTACCAATTTCACCACACGATGTTAAATGTTAATCGACTTAGTTTTGACAGCAGTATTAGTTATAACACTAATAGTCTGTTAAGTGGTTGGTGAAATCCGACATAAGTAGGTAAGTCTACATCTTTGATTTTTGTTATGTAGGTAGTCGAATAGTTAAGTTCAAATATCGAATTAATTTAAAGTTCCGGTCAAAAAATTACTAATTAAAAAAAATTGTTCATGCGTTACTTCTTTCGTTTGGACCCTGTTACTCCCTGTATAATAACCGGTTGCAAAATGTTGCCTCACAAAGTGACTTTAGTATGGATGCACCGTAACGCTAGCACTACACACTCGTCAAGGTAAGGCGAGGCGAGGTTCGACAAGGTTATGCGAGGCGAGGTGACGCGAGGTTCGTGCCAACCACACACTCGCCTTTGCTCATTTTCTACATGCGTCATCTGCGAAATGGACGTGATCGAAGTAACATCTGCCGCGACTATTTAAATCATCGCTGTTCCACTCGGCATTATTTTTCGACATAATTTTCTCTAAGTACAGAGGGCTTATTGCCTAATGCACTCGCGATCGCCATCGCTTTCATTTTTGACAGTTGAAGGCAAGTCTGCCTACAAAAGATCGCGACTGCGTTAGGCGGTTAGCCCTCTGGTCGATTCATAAGAGCTGGCACGAATAATGGAACGAACGAAACTAATGTCATCTATGATTGTGAGCGTGCCGTGTCGCACAGTAGGAGACGTAGTATGGACGCGCGGAAATAAGTCCTTACGGCGTCGTCCCCTGAATATCAAACCGAAAACCTGTATTTATTTTAAACGTATGTAAACTATTATTCACTTGTTAGATCCATTCGTGCCAGGTCTTGTAAATCGACCTGTACTGTACCTAGTGTATTTTTCTTTAAATATTTTTTTATAAGAGATGGAGGCAATATAATTTCAGGTACTATTTTGAACTCTGGTTTAACGGGCTTAGGGCTGTATTAATAAACTGATCTTAAATCTGATGCCTGTCTCAAGAGTCTCAAGACTGACATGTCAAACCTGACGACAAGTCATAGAAATGTGTCATCCCAAAAAGTATCCCAAATCCCAAAAAGTATGTCATCCCAAAATGCCATAGCGAAAGTACCTAGATGGATCAAAATAAATCCTTATTTCTCTTCCTGATAAATAAAATAAAACCGGGCACCGAGGGTTCCGCACATACGCCCATGATGACTACATATAAGTAATTTTCTTAATTTTTTATTATCTTTTTTTTTACTTTTTTCGCATAGGTACATATGCGAAAAAAGTAATAAGAAAATTAATAAAAGACCAAAATATCAGAGATCAAAATATGCTGGTCATTTTTAGGGTTCCGTACCTCAAAGAAAAAACGGAACCCTTATAGGATCACTTTGTTGTCCGTCTGTCTGTCTGTCTGTCTGTCTGTCCGTGTGTCTGTCAAGACCCTTTTTCTCAGGAACGCGTAGAGGTATCAAGTTGAAATTAATATGAAATACTTTTAAGTCTGCAATCCCTTGGATCACTGAAAAAATCAAACATCTAAGTCAACGCAATCAAAAGATACGGCCGTTTATGTCACATATTGAAGGGAATCTCAAGGGAATCAAAACCTATAGGGTACTTCCCGTTGACTTAGAATCATGAAATTTGGCAAGAAGCAATATCTTATAGCACAAGTAAAGGAAAAAATCTGAAAACCGTTAATTTGTAGTTAAATCACATAAAAACAAAGTCCAATATAAACTGACACTCACTAAGTACGAAAGTGCATACTTATTGCGTGTCAGTTTATACTGGACTTTTTTTATATTGCATGAAATTCCCGTGATTTACAGATGTAGTGCAAAATGATTTTTCTTCGTACTATATCGGAAAAGTTCGTATTTATCATGCTCTCTCAATTAGCTTTACTACCCATCATACCACCGTAGGGGTAGGTCGCATTCAGCAGCCAATCGCTGGTAATGTATCGTATCGCCAATGTATCGCTGGACATCTCGAAGGCTTTTGACAGGGTCTGGCACGCTTGTTTGTTAAGCAAGCTTCCGGCCTATGGCATCCCCACTGGCTTCTGTAGCTGGATATCAGATTTCTTGAGTGGACGGTCAATCAGAGTGGTCATCGGCGGCTGCTCCTCTGACTTTATGGCTATTGACGCCGGAGTTCCTCAAGGGTCTGTTCTCTCCGCGACCCTTTTCCTGCTACACATTAACGATCTGCTTCAACCGGGTATCGTTGGGTATGCAGATGACAGTACAGTGACATGACAGTACACGGAGAGATACTTGTCCAGTGCGAAAGCCAGTGCAGTAGAGGTACGTTCTTTGAGAGAGGCTATGGTAGAGCGAACGGATCTGACTTTAAGTCTTGTCTCCCAGTGGGGTGACAAAAATTTAGTCAGTTTCAACGCCACCAAAACACAGGCGTGTCTATTCTCTGCCAAAAGGAGTCAGTTCAGTTTGACCCCTACTTTCCGAAGTACATCTGTGCCTATTACCGACCGTCTCGAGCTTCTCGGCATGGAGTTGACGTCTAATCTCAACTTTGGTGCCACCATTGAGTACAAAGCGCAAACCGCGGCCAAAAAGCTGGGCATCCTAAATAGGGTAAAGCGGTTCTTCACGCCTGGACAGCTTTTATCTCTCTACAAAGCTCAGGTCCGATCAGGCATGGAGTACTGCAGTCACCTTTGGGATGGTTCAGCTAAATACCAACTAGCCATACTTGACTCGGTGGAACGCAGAGCTAAGAGACTCATCGGCCACGACTTTCTCGAAAAAGCTAAGCTTCACAGCCTAGCTCACCGACGGAAAGTTGCCTGCTTGTCGGTGTTCTACAGACTGTACTTCGGGGAGTGTGCACAGGAGCTCCACGAGCTAATACCGCCGTCTCCTTTCTACCATCGGACTTCCAGGCGCACCGCGGGATGCCATCCGTACTTGGTTCAAATTCCGCCTTTTCGAACGAAGAGCTTTGCATCATCTTTCATAATGCGTACTGCAAAGGAGTGGAATGCGCTTCCGGCGTCTGTATTTCCGAGTGCATACAATCTGAACCTATTTAAAGCTAGGGTGAATAGGCATCTTCTGGGTGAGCTCGCTACATCGTAGACTGAATCTTCGTCCTCCAAGGGCGGGAGTTGGTCAAGAGCAAACCCATTATCAATAAAAAAAAAAAAAAAAAAAAAAAATATATATATAGAGTGGCTATTACGTAATTCAAATATTCGCTATAGTTTTGGTAATATTTACGGTTTACGTATATAACATTTGTATTATCATGCCGAAACTACAAAATAGTTAGAAGAAAACGCTTAGGTACTCCAGTCCAGGAAATTATATTTAACATATAGCTGTATTTTTTATCAGAAAATAGCAAATTCGGAAATAGCAATGATTCTTAATATTTTGGTAAAGTTCAACAAAGAATTTCAGACGCAACGGCCATTTCTCGGCCAACAATAAGAAAACTAATGAACAAGAAAGAAGATAACAAGAAAAATAAAAATTCAAATCCAAATAATGTTAACTTACCACGCAAAATTTTCTGTCTAGATCTTGATGACTTTGATTACGCAGTAATACGACGTATGGTTTATAATAAAATTTCCATCTGATGTATAAACTAGTTCCTACGATCCAGGCCCTAAAGTCTAAATTGATGGAAACGATGAATTTTAAAGACTATGATTTTACATTAAGAAAGATACTTCGCCAAATGGGTTTTCGATTCAAGAAAATTACAAACAATAGACGAATGTTGATGGAAAAGGATGACGTAAGACTAAAAAAAAGAGTAAAGTATCTGGACTTAATAAGAAAGTATAGATCTGAAGGGAGAGAAATTGTGTACACGGACGAAACATAATATGTTTGAACATATTATGTTCATACATCCCATTTAACAGGAAATGCTGGGCGGATTCCACGGATAAAGGAGTGAAACAGTTAATTTCAAAAGGCCAACGTCTTATTATTGTACATGCAGGTAGTGCCAAAGGATTTGTTCCGGGTGCTCTGCTTATGTACAAGTCTACTGATAAGACCAGTGATTATCACGATGCCATAAATAATGTAAATTATGAAAAATGGTTACAAAATCAACTTATTCCCAACTTGTCTCCAAATTCTGTATTAGTAGTGGTAACTGCTTCTAAAATTTAACCACCATTACTTTCCACGCTAGCGGTTAAAATGGACTTTTGCGCGCCGATTTTGACCGATAAAGAAAGCCTTTCCGAGATGGTGAGGTGAAAACTATATTGTTGACTATATATTATGTATATACTTACTTACTTAGGTAGTAATAGTAGTAGGTACTTACTTAGGTACAGTTACTAAAAGAATACACAATATATATGAAATACTTAGAAGGGAAAATAGAGTTAAGCTAGTTTAAATGAAGGTAGATACCTACGCTACGGTATAGAGATGGCATAATAAACGTTAATTATTTAATAAAAAACTAAACACATTGTTGTAACTGTTTTTAATCAAGCAAATTAAAGTAAACAACAACGTTAGTCTCCACCATAGGAGTTCGAAGTAAGTGTTATACTTAACAATTTACATAAATATTGTATAGTAAACTCATCGAATTCCGTGACTCATTCAATCCCGTGGTAGTAGTTCTATAATCCGCCATAGAACCCTGCAGCTCTAATCGGGACCTAAAACACACCCTTTATTTATTTGCCTTTATCTATTTAAAAGTCAAAGGTCGTATTTCAGTTCCTAGATTCTATTAGCAGGGATCTATGGCTGATTATGGAACTGCTACCACGGAATTGAGCGAGTCACGGAATTCGATGAGTTTACTATGCAGTCTTATTGGCTGTTGATTTTTTTGAAGAGATTAAATTATATTGTTTATTTAGTTTTTCCTCCGGTGTCCTCCGAAGAGGCTGAGGATTAGGTGGTGGCACCAGTTCTTGGTGCGCAGCTCGCGGTCGTACTTGGCCGTGCGGCGGAACTGGCGCCATTCCTCGCGCTTGTCGGGGTCGCTCGGCCCGTAAGTCGGCTTTTTACCAAAGCTGCGCCTCACAGTCTGCAATTAGAATGAAGATTCAGGAAATACAATTTGAAATTATTCCCAATCAATCTAAAAAGGATTACTTATATCATAATCTTGTTGCACAGTTGTAAATATATTTATTTATAGAACAGAAAATAATCCGAAGTAAAAGATCTTCTATCTCTATACAGTTAAGAGCTCTCGCAGAGACTTTCTGATTTTCACCATTTGGAAAGATCAGTTAGCATTACATAAAGCCACGTGTCGAATACATTTTAGATCATCATGTCAAATCGGTCGCTAATTTGATGTCACAAAATGTGTGACAGTATACTTACCTCAAGAAAACTCGAAGATCTGTACTTCCATAGTGCAAATACAATGAAGATGGGAATAAGCCCCATGCCGATGTATTGCAGCATGTTACCAGCAACTGCAATTTGAAGAATTAAATGTCGTTAATTACGCCTAGAACAAATATTTATGGAAGTAAATACAGATAGCGTGCCTTATACTGTATCTACATTTTAATAGCCGATTCAACCCTAGGTTAGGTAAGGTATGCGTTTGGTTTGGTAGGGTATTTATACGTACTATAAGCTTCTCTAGGGTAGACGTAGGTGTCGCCGAACAGAAGGGCATCGACGGCAACCATAGAGTACACGAATACGACAATCATGATGGTTGGAGTCACTATAGACCAGCAGATACGCCAGTAGAACGATGTCTTGATTCCCAACATGAATTCTATATCAAGGCACAAGTTCTCCAAACCTGAAAAATATAAAATAATCAACGTAAAATTACTTACTGAGATAATTAAATGAGTTAGTCAGAATTTACGTATAAACAACGTTATGTTGGTACCATAGATCCAGAAGATGCCGATAGTTTCTATAATCGCCGCAAAAAGTCTCATGAACGTTCCTCCGTAATAGTCGACTATCTCCAAAATGTATTGTCCTCCCTGAAAATAGGTACATCAGTCACATAATCATAAATCAACACCCACTGCTAATTATGAAATGCGGTGTAAATACTTCGGATATTTATATTTAAAAAGACCTCCAGTAATAGTTTTTCTCAAAATATCTTCCAAGTACAGACAAGTACACTTTTACATCTATAGGTAGATTGCAACTTCTATCCTGCTGGTGCAACAGAACAGCTGATGCAGTAGGGGCAGATACTGACCGGAGTGACGTAGACGAGACCGACGAGGAAGCCGGAGGTGCAGGCGAACAGCGCCATGTAGATGGTGGGCACGCGCGGGAAGGCGTCCAGCAGGACGGTGTTGACAGTGGACAGCAGCGCAACGCCCGAGCCGATGCCCAGCACTGCCATCATCACGAAGAACAGTACCGAGAACAACTGACAAACAATTTTCAATTAGTTCGTGACTCATCTTGTTCCGTAGCTTTCACATTTTGATATTGTGGGGACTTAGTACGATGGTATTGGGTGACTATAAAACAACGGGGTGACATTGATATTTTTTTATTCATTGATTGTGTGCTGTGTGTCAGTTATTAATGAGCTATTTCACGACTTAACTTTTATTTGTTTCATATGCGAGCGCAAACTATAAGTAGTTTAAATATTATCAGTAGAGTAGAACATAAAAACTTCAAATAAAAAAAGCATTCATTTTTGACATGTTTCAGGGGTGACTTAGGTATTATTTTATAAACACAGGGATAATCAAACTAAACCCAATTAAAAATCGAAATTAACGCTACGCTACGTAAAGTTTTTTTTTTATCCTGAGTCATCTATCGTAGTTCACCCCTAATTTGCTATAAATTACTCCAAATCAGCAGTCGTCAATACAATGTTTTTCATATTTTATTATGCGAATAAATACAGGAGATATAAGAGATTCATTTTCGAAATTGATCAAAGTACCACATTTTACGGTGTTACCCCTTACGTCAAAGCGTTGTTGGTTTATGTAGACGTGATGTTTATGGAGGTATTGGTAGGTAGTAAAACAATAATAATAAAGAGTATCTCAGAAATTTAATCAAATTATAAAAAGGAAATTGTCTTTTGAGTAAATGAGATAAGCTAGTTTTGATCATATCTTCACGGAACTTGCTATCAAAATTTACGCACGCGATTTGGTATCGATACGTAGGTACATAACATTGAGGCAAATAAAAGTTGCCGCCAGCCTAAGGGTTAGTTCACACGGAGACCCGATGCGACGTGAAGAATCTCTACAACAATAGATTGTTCTACGACGCGCAGCGCAGCGTGTCGCGAGGCGAAGCGTGACAGTTTAGAATTCTCTTAATGAAACGTGTACGTTTTTGTGTAGTAAATAATGTTATAAATTGTAACGTTATCTTAAAAAGAACGCGCCTAATCGCGTCGCGTCTCGGTGTGGCCCTTATGGAACAATATTGGGGCAATTCGGTTGTTTTCGTACGCATCTAAAAGCTCGGCCTTTAAGTACTTATTTAACATTCAGTTATTCCCGACGTAGATCGCCTAGAAAAGCCGAATATGGTTCAATCATAATTAAATACTATAATCCTGCCTGTTCGCGCACTTGATACTTACAAATAACCAATTTGTTCTCCAATGGGAAGAGGTATGGAACACTTTCTATAACTTCTAAACAAAATAACTTTGTGATAATAGAGGCAGACCGTAAAAGAGATGGCGGGATGCCTTCAAAGCGAGTGGCGGGAGCATGCATTCAATAGGCAGAAAAGAGTGAAGGCCTTTGTCCCACAATGGGATGCCCAGAAAGGCTATAAAAATACAACATTTTAAGGAACTAAGGGCCGTATTAATAAACTCATCTCAACTCTGATCCCCGTCTCAAGATACGTCAAAGTAAACGTCAATCCATGGAAAACCTGTCATTATTGAAGTTTCTTGTGACGGGGATCAGAGTTGAGATGAGTTTATTAATACGGCCCTAAGTTAATCCGTTTGGGCATCAAACATGTCTTTTATTTACACGTGAATATTTTGCGAATTCGACGCGTTGATGTCTTTTGTATAAAAGAAATAATAATATTAAATTAACCAATTAAAATAACTACAATAAGCCTGTTCCCAAGTAACAGTGAAAAGTAAAATAATTACTTACAAAAATATATAGTTTTATACATTCGAGATTTGAACGTAGGTTAGTTTTGAATTACAATATGTAAATGTGAAAATATGGTGTATCCCAATTGGCTCGGCATAATTTTGAACCACATCGGTAGTAGAGTTGCTTGGTTTACTAAATTACGATTTAAAAAACGCGACGGAGTTATTTATTTACAGAAAATCTCTATATTATCCCTGGTCTCCAATTAGGTGTGGCGAGCTTGATGTTAATTAATTAGTGAAGAATTGTCAAGCTCGGGTATTAAGCTTTAATTAAGTAAGTACTCGTAAGTATGAGATCAGAGCAGCTGGCACATCTTGTACCTATTTTCTCCCTTGTAGCTTAGTGCATATTTATCGTTACAGACAACCTAGAAAGGGAGATCCGAGCGACAAACAACGTTACGTTGTAGGGCCAGTCGTTAGCGTTAGAGATAGTCGTACAACAGTCGTTCCCTTCGGTCACCAAGATTGAAATATATACCTAATTAAGCAACAACGAATCTTGACATTTACTTGCGGAGCGAAAGGTGACTTGGCAATGGCGTCAGGGTAAGAGATGAAGGCCAGGCCGGTGCCGGCGGAGCCGACGACGTCCTCCACGCTGTCGTAGTTCAGCTCGTACGCCAGGTTGCCCAGGATGCCGAAGATTGTGATTCCGGATATTAAACTCGTAAACGTATCCAGAGTAGTCACGATCATGGAGTCCCTGTAATTCATGTCATAAGTTTATTTCTAATATATAGTTCAATTATGTTAAAATGGCTTTAGGCACCGTCCGTTGTAGTTTATAATTTTTGCGTATTTGGATTGAATTTAGTGCTGTCTCGTAAATCTAGAACACAATGACTCCATAACATAACGCTGCCCGTAGTGTGGCGGAGGTAAAGTTATTATAGGCTCTAACGGCCGCACTCAGAGAGGTCAATTAACTTTTAAGTTTGATTAAAGTTGCTGCTGTCACTTTCTTTGCTATAGCAATAGAATAAGACGCAGCACTTTTAATCAAACTTAAAAAATAATTGACGTCTCTGAGTGCGGCAGAAGGAATATAAGTTGAGTGCAGCGGGCTTAACATGCATGGACGAGATAAAATTTACTACTAATTTAATTTGCTACGCTATAGTAGCAAATTAAATTTTATCAAGATTTTATCACTTTTATTTTAAACCTTAAGCGTTAAGTCTTACGTTAGAATATGGAATAGTTGTAGTCGTTTGCCTAGCACCTGTCAAATTTGATCTCGTGTATGCATGTTAAGCCCGCCGAGTAGACCCAGATACCTATAGACATTTTGAGTGAATCCGTTGTACGAGGCGAACATGATGAGAGCCCCGGAGCACACGGAGAGCGAGAAGAACACCTGCGTGACCGCCGCGTACCACACCTGCCGGACGAACAAGTACACTTGTAACTACGACTGCATACAATCCTCCTTTGCCAATTTTAATGTAATGCTAACCAACGTCTTAACTGACCTCCAAAGTCAAGATCTTTTCCCACTCCGGTGTGAAGAAGAATGCAATTCCATTACCGGCGCCAGGCAGAGTCACCGCCCTGAAATGAAGTTAAATTTACAGCACTAATATTATAAATGCTAAAGGTTGTGTGAGTGTGTGCGAGTTAGCGTGTTTGTTACTCCTTTACGCTTAAACGGCTGGGCGGGATTGGATGAAATTTGGAAAAATGGAAAAAAAAAAATATAACTATTCCCGTGTGATGGTGAATTACTAACTGTACGCGGACGATGTCGCGAGCAGGAACTAGTGTTTCATATGCATAATGTAAATACCTTAACGCAACAGCATATAATAAGTCTATCTGGCTTGATCACCATCGAATTATTAAATTTTTCCCATATTAAATTAGCCAATAAAAATAACTACAATAAGCCTGTTCCCATGTGATAGTGGTGTTATAAAGCGTTTCAGTCAGTATGGGAAAAATAACAAAGCATGCGATCAATCAACCATCGGTTAATTTAAGTCGATTTCCGATGGATTACTTATTAAAAAAAGGGTTTACCTGATGAGCAAAATGATCAGGACAATGTACGGGAATATAGCGAGGAAGTAGGCGGCCTTGCCCGAGCTCTTGACTCCGCGCGCCACGATCACGAATATGATCACCCACGAGGCCAGCAGGCACAGCGTCAGGTCCCAGAGGGGTGCGCCTGCAGTAACCAAAAATTTACACATCTCAGTAGGTAATCAATCAGGTTAAAGGGCCAGAGTCAACAAAACACTTAACCAAACCGACTAAAAATAAGTAAGTATTTTAAGATTCATGCTTTACTTACCGATTCCGTCTTCGATGCCATCGAGCTGCCGGAGTACTGTCCTCCTGAAATGGAGGAAAAAATAAAACGCTACAAGATAAAATCACAAATAAATGAATCATTATATATTTTCTAATATGTATTCTGTGATCTGTGACACGTATGTGTTCCCTAATATGTATTCTGTGACGCATGGTCGGAATCGCCCTTAGTGCCGCCCGGGGGCACCGTCGAAAATGCCGCCCCATTAAGCCATTACCCATATCCTACACAAAATTGATAAAAATGAAATGAAATAGTTTTATTCCGGAAAATACAAACTACGCTATATAAAAAGATAAGGATAAGGGTTCAGAATACTTGTTAACTTCCCGCTATGAAAATCAATAACTTTCAAAAATTGGGAAGATCAGTTCTCAAAGTGTTGAGGAAACTAAAAGCTCAAAAAACTGCGCTGAGTGCTGAAAATCCCATCGCATCAAATCAACATTAGTTAGTTAAAATTTTCGAATAAGGTGGTAATTTTGGAAATGACGTTCGAATTCCTAGTGGAATGGATTTTTGATACTCTGTCATCTTTTTGCGTCCGTTATAAAACTACCCTGATATTTCGTACTCCTAACGAGTACGAAATATCTCGGGCCGTTTTCTGACATTTAAATACGTGAGCTGAGTTGAACAGTGACTCACGTGAATTTAAATTGTATTAATATCGCCGATTTATTAATTCGATTCTCTAACATAGATAAGATACACAGCAGAACAGCAGGCGAATGTCTTTGTAGATAACAATAAAATTGATTGTTCATTATTATTTATATCACCTAGCCAGGTACCAACTGGTTTTCTAACAACTCAAACTGAACTTTTATCGAAATTATACAGCTACATGGTAGACGTGGTAGATGTAGATCGCAGTAACAACCGGCCGTAGCGTACTCCGGAACACGGGAGGAAGTGCTATTGGAATCGATTAATTATAACTAATGATTTTGCTCTCTACTACACGTTTACTCCCAGCTATATTGTTATTGTCAGGTGTGTGTTGCCAGTGATTGCTTATGGTACTGAGACATGGGCGCTGGCGATGGGTTTCGTAAGAAAGCTCAAGGTCACTCAAAGAGCAATGGAGGGGGCTATGCTCGGAATACTCTGCGTGACCGAATCAGAAATGAGGAGATCCGCACGAGAACCAAAGTCATTCACCGACAGCCCTAAAAATTGCTAGACTTAAGTGGCAGTGGGCGGAGCACATTACTCGCAAAGCAGATGGCCGATGGGGCCGAAGAGCTCTCGAGTGGCGTCCACGTACTAGAAAATGCAACGTGGGTAGACCTCTAACAAGGTGGACCGACGACGCGGTTAAGGTTGCGGGAAAAAAAATGGATGAGGAATTCCTTGTGGCAAAAACCTTGAGGAAGGCCTATGTCCAGCAGAGGACGTTTTGCGGCTGAAATGATGATGATGATATTATTATTAGGTATACCTAATAAAATAACGATATACCTTTCGTCGCTGCGCGTGCAAAAATCGCTATGTGTATTTTCTTGATAATTTTTTATGCCATTGTTAACAGACTTCAAAAGAAAGGATCGAGGAGGTTGTCAATTCGATTGTATATTTCTTTAAATGTATGTCCACGCTTATTATGCTATACTGACAGGTGACGAAACTTGGTTATAAATATAACTACGATCCTGAAACAAAGCGACAGTCCACGATATGGTGCTTTGAAGATGAGCCGACTCCAACGAAATGTGGGCGTGCAAGAAGCACACAGAAACAAAATAGTCGCTTCATTTTTGTGCAAGACATTGTAGTGCTAGATGATCAAAGGACAGTCAACTCCGAATGGTTGTAACAGTGTGTGCCTCAAAAGTATTGTAAGCTTGGTGAGAGAAGCGGCCGAAGTCAGGAATCCGGCGCCTCCTTTGACATCACGACAACGCCGCACCGCACACTTTTTCTAGTACACTCAACGATTTCCACTCAAAAAACCTCTCTACCCTGCCTCATCCACCATATTCTTCTGACTTAGCACCTTGTGATTTTTACCTCTTTCCATAAATTAAATGAAAGGGCATCATGCGGTTAGAAAGTAAAGAAGATACCCTGATGGCAGCTTACAATTTTGAGATTTCTGAGGTGTCTCTGAGGTGTTTCTGAGGTGCTTCTGGTAGTTTACAAGTGGTTCAGACGGATGGAAAAGTGTATACGTGACCATGGTAAATATTCTGAAAAAATCGATACCTGTAATAAAGAATAAAATTTGTAATTTTTGAGAATCTAATTTCTTTTGGCATGACCCTCGTAATTCGCAAATTCCTCGTCGGATATACCAAAAGGTACAGTACAATGCTTTTTCATGAAAGCATCCGTTTTGTATTGTGCAAGTACATTACAAGCGTTGCTATTATAGGTAGGAGTACATACCATAATAAACAAAAAAACGTGCTTCGTATCATTAAAATAGTGTTATTGAATTACGGTCAGATTAACCTTATTTTATCACTGTTATCAGTATTACAAACTTCGGTTTTGTAATAAAGTGGAATCTTTGTACATAACTAGATATAAGGTAAATAGAACTCACGTGAAGTATAATTCAGCGCTGCTGACGGCCGATCCTTGCAGGTCACTTCCGTTGACGGACTCGCCCGAGGGCACGCAGTTCTCCCACTCGGGGAGGCACACGGCCCACGGGAGCGTGGACTGGAAGCTCATCGCCAAGTAGTACAGGCACAGGGCGATGATCGACACGTAGTACGAAAGCACGTAGCCCGCGCCTAACACTTGCGCGTACCCAGTACCTTAAATAACAAAAGCCGATGGTTAAGTAGTGTTTTTATTACGTTTAACATCGATGCTTAAAAGTGAATTGGAGTCTGTCTCTCGAGTTGATCACCGATGAAAAGTAGGAGAAAAGTACGGCGTACCGGGTTACCTGATGATTGCTTATGCGCTCGGCCAAAATAAGTCAAATTTGTACACAGCAGCTGATCGCCTTGCTTGCGCATCCAGGGCCTTTATTCTACTTTGGTTAACCCATCACAATTCGATATCGTAATCACAATGTTGGCGTTATGACGGCTCTTACTTTCATTCAAGTGAATAAGAGGTGTCTATCTTCAACAATATGATTACGATGTCGAAGACTAACTGCCGCACTCAGAGACGTCAATTGAGTTTTAAGTTTCATTAAAGTGGCTGCGTCTTATTCTATTGCTATAGCAAAGACAGTGACAGCAGCTACTTTAATGAAACTTAAAACTTAATTGACGTCTCTGAGTGCGGCAGTTATAATGTAGTATAAATTGAGATTAAGTTAACTAAGACCTTTGATTTACTATAACGACGGCCTAACCATACCTACATAATAGTCTTATACTACTGGTATTTTTATTACTGGTATTTTAAACTTATGAAGCGCTCTGTGCAGTTTTGGCACAGATTACCTTACTTCGGTTTTGGAACCAATTTATTATTTTGGCATCACGACCCGTACGAACATAATAAAGTCATGCAGGTCCATCTGAAGTGATTGATCATAGTTTTTTTTTTATGAAGATAAAGTTTATAATGTTACAATGTAAACAAAGTTATGTCACGAAAGTTATATACCTTTCATGGCGGGTGAGAGAGCCCACACCCTCACGCAGTTGCTACTGCTGAACTGTCCCAAGACGGTCTCCAGATAGTACATAGGTTTTCCTATGACTAGCAGCACTATGATGTAGGGGATGAGGAAAGCGCCACCACCGTTTTTGTAGGCCACGAAGGGGAAGCGCCACACGTTGCCGAGTCCCACCGATGTGGCGATGCACGACATTAGGAACTCGATCTGGTTGTCCCATTTCGGACGGTTTTGCGACCTGTCCTCCTGAAAATAAAATGATTTTAAGGATTTCAATTTATGAATCCATGCGGTGGGACACGAGGTTGTTATAAATATTATATTTCGTAACAATGCCTACATCTAGGAAAGGAAACTTAAAATACTTAAGTATAATCTTTTTAACTTACTTTAAAACTTTGATTTGGCTACGGAAGTTATTAAATAGTCGCAATTGTTGTGTTAGTTGAGCGACACGTTACGAACGACGTTACTTTAAGTTACGTTAATACTTACATTAGTTACTAACGGAAGAAGTAACAGAACGGAAGTTTTTTTTGTTGTTTTTACATTAGGTATCATCATCATCATAATCATCATCATCAGCCGCAATACGTCCACTGCTGGACAAAGGCCTTTCCCAAGGTTTTCCACAACGACCGGTCCTCTGCTGCTGTCATCCAGCGGTTTCTCGCGAACTTTATCAGATCGTCGGTCCACCTTGTGGAAGGCCTTGTGGACATTAGGTATATATTGTTTTTAATGTGGGCGACCCACAGGGGCGGCCCGAGGACTTTGTCCGTAGTGTCCATCTCTCCATCAAAGAGGCTATTAAAACACAGAGTGCTCCTATAGCCTGTTTATATGTACAGTAGACCGTCTGCAAATCTGTAGCGCTACCAAGCGCTACAATGCCCAACGGAAATATACTAGTCATTTTTGTAAGCGGCTAATTCTAAACGACGTTGTCAACTTTACTGACCTTTTTTTTCTTTGGTTCATCTGTTACGAGATCTATTTTATCCTTTATAGGCGGAGCTAGGCTATCTGCGGGTTGAGGAGCACTGTTTACTATGATTACCGGCGTGTCCTGGAATAGTCGATACATGGTTAAAATTACAATAATAATAGATTTAGATTTCATAATTAGTTTTAGTGTAACACAAATCTTTTCACCTCACTAAAGCGAGGAAAATACTACATAAGAAAAACAACTGAAATATGTAAAATCAGCGTTCATGAGTTTAATCAGATGGGCGAAAATTGTCCTGTCTGGACTGGCCTTTACATTTTATTATGTTTAAAAAAGTAACTGATAACACGTTCGATTTTTAAATATTCTTTGCACTCTTGTGGATAAAGTGCAGTTTTGCTATCTGTTTTTAAATAATAAAAAAGGGCTTTCCGTTTCCGGTGAAAAATATATTAAAAGGTCAACGCAGTGATTATATTCTAAATAATTACTAAGTAAATTAACAATATCCACAAAGCTTTACTTACTAACATAGGATTTCCTGTGATTTGGGTTACAAGCTACCATATCTACGTAAACAAATATTGACCTCGGCGATAGAATACAATTAGCTCTTTAGTCTGGACCGGGGTTACAAGTTTAGAACGAGTTACAAGACAGTTGAACTGAAGCATTGAAAATCTCCGCTTGAACTATCTTAGAGTGAAAAAATAAAATATACTTACGATTACAGTATTTTTTCCGTTGGCATAGTCTGTGGGTGGCGTTGGTGGTCGGGCGTCTCCCGGCGAAGGCTCGAAGCCCTCGTTTGTGAGACCGTTCTCACCCGCCGTCGCTGTGCTCGGCTCCTACCCGGCAGAACATTACAATCAACAATGCCTCACCGTCTTTACCGTCTTGTAATAAACAGATGCATGGTGAATAGCGAACGATAAGGTAAAAGTACTTCTCTTCGATCAGTCCCAAGTCAAGATTTCACGGAGAAGACGATTAGTCAGAAACGCTGTTTTGTTCAGTCATATAATAAAAAAAACTTAATTATATGTGGTCACCATTAACAATTGATTTGTCTCGGATATCGTTTGAGACTGGAATTTTGTTTATTCATATAAATCAAATACGTATATTCACCATTAAACCTGATCGCTACACGATGCAACGCCACGTGCGCCGCCTATGTGGGAGCTTGTTAAGCAATTCTTAACCTATTTATTGCCCACTGTATCTTTGGAATTTAAGATATGAAGAGATATAAATTTGATACGAAGATTCGGGTACAGTCACGGCAAAAATGCAAATGTTTGGTGTCAACTCACACATAAACTAAGTAAAACATTTATTATTATAACTAGCTCTCCGTCCGCGACTTCGTACGCGGAGAGTCAGTACTTTCGTAGGTACTGATAAAGTTTAGTTTTCATTACGTAACATGAAGGGATAGATTTTCCAAAAAAAGAATAATCCTATTCTTTTTTTGGAAAATCTATCCCTTCATGTTACGTAATGAAAACTATCCAGTTTCGCATTTTTTTTTCGTTTTTTCGTGTTTGTTTCATTATTATGGGTTTACCCTTGAATCGCCGACACTCAGTTTATCGAATTTTGTTTCAAAGATAACGTTTCACATATTTTCATTTCATCGACAATTCAGTTCGTCGAAATGTCAATACAAGTAATTTCAAATCACGGATTTACAATTGGCGGATGATTCATTATATAGATGTATTATATAACAGAAGTATGTTTCCTAATTTATTGTTTCAATGTTTTTTAAAAATCATAAAAATTACTTCACGTAATATCATTTCAATATAAAATATTTCGCATACACAATTATCAGTATTAAGGGTCGCAGGGTTCTAACCTAACCTAACCTACTTTTCTGGTAGCAGTTTTATTCTGCAAAGGTCACAGTTCTAACATAACCTAACCTACTTTTCTGGTAGCAGTTTTATTCTGCAAAGGACACAGTTCTAACATAACCTAACCTACTTTTCTGGTAGCAGTTAGGTTTTGTAAGGGTCGCAGTTCTAACCTAACCTACTTTCCTAATAGCAGTTCGATTTTGTAAGATTGTGTATTCGATTATTTAAAAAAAAATGTAATAAAACGTCGAATAAATGAATATCGATGTTTTGTAATTCCTCCATTTAAAAAATGTACGAAACAAATCATCGACCAAATAATATTCCTTGAACAGTTTTTGTAAGAATTACGAGAATACGAGAACTAACTATTCGTTGAAACGTTGTCAGTGAAATGATATTCGATGAAAAGTATTGGAGGTTGCATATGTTGACAAGCTTTTAAATATTGTGTAGTGACATTTCTGTTTATAACAACCATAATAAATGAATAAAATATACTATATAATACATAAACTGAATATAATAAATAAACATACTTATATAGAGAAATACTTACTTAAATACTTAGAAAACATCCATGACTTAGGAACAAATACTCGCGCTCATCACACAAATATTTGTCCATACCGGGATATAAATATTGTGTAGTGACATTTCTGTTTATAACAACCATAATATATGAATAAAATATACCATCAGACCACTGCTACTCCTGTTTTTCCATTAAAAAGTTTGTCGACAAAACAAGGGACACCCATTATTATGTGATTATGTATTACAACACATATACACTAAATTAATTACCTTAATCGTTGAGGAGTTCTCATGGTACTCGGTAAAACTTCCACTTCCCCCACATGCATTATGATGAGTAAAAGTAGCTTGTTGTGAGATACTTATAATATGCTCCCATGATAGTTACTTAATGTATTTAAAAACATGAATATGGTTTATTTATGCACTCATTTTTATGAACTCGTTCAGAAAATAATTAACTTTTTAGTTTTTGTGTCCAGAGGAATCAGAAATTGACGAAAGAGGAGTGATAAAAAGTGAATTAAATATATATTATTCTCTATAATATTTATTTATACATTCCTGCAATATTTTTTTATGAAGTTTTAATCAAGTATTTTAACACGTTCGATGCGGCATCGGGTCGATTATATCCGATGCTCATTTTTCTTCCGGTGCGGGTTAAAAATTGCTGTGCGAACCCGCTGGTGCGGGACAGATATATTTGGTCTCCCTTTGAGTTTAAAAGTGACTATCAGTGTTTTGGAATTGCCTAGTTAAATAGATAATATAGGTACGAAAAAATCGCATCGGGTTCGAAGCAAAAAAATATACGTCTATTGCGTTTATCGGTTCTAAAAACCCGAGAGCCGCACTAGGTTACACGCTAGTTGAGCTAGTGAGGTCCGTGTGTTTAGATGAATTTATGTTAACGAGAAGAGAAAGTGAATTAAACATTAAGCGATCCAGAAACATGTTATTTAAGTCCTGTGAGGACTCTTCACTTTTCTTAACGAAAAATCAATTAAGCGATGCTTCTCCAAGACAAATTATATTGTGTAAGCAGAATATGATATCTGATAAAGTATGTATATATTAGTACTGGTCACACATTACAAATCCTACAATCTGGAGCCATCTTTATTTACACTGTGATCTGTAAAAATTAAAAATATCGATGTTTTTTCATCATCCACAACAATAAATATGTATCGACACTTTTACTAACCAACGGGCTGTAAAGATCCGACAAGTAATTATATACCTATATATTATTATTTTTTCATTTTTTTCTCGTTATAATTCTGACATATTTTCCTGCAGAACTACGCAGATATTTTATATTATTTTTACAGTTTTATATAATGCTAGAATAAGTACCTAGTATCATTGTCTTAACTAGTAATAAGTTATTTATGTTTAAAAAATGACTAACTATTGAGTTTCTTGCGGCGCTTCATCTCAGCAGTGGGAAGCGCTGGTACATAGATTTTGACTTGTAAAAGTGCCAAAGTTACTGAATAAATATCTTTTATCTTTTTTTTATCATGGTCAGACATGCTCTTGCTCGGTTTTTATATAAGTACTTTATTTATTATCATTACCGCACACGGCTACATACTTCATAACTACTAAACTTCAACGTGCTCGAGTACGTAAGTACTTTGTTACTGGCGGGGCTTCGTCACTAGAAGATTTTACGTATTAAAAAAAACGGTACCTCTACTTTCAGAGCTCATAGCTTTATATGTGTTTTAATTTAAGATGTTTTTCAGAGTTTTATTGCTTGTAATTTTGGCTGTAGGGGGAGGGGAGGGAGGGGAGACGCGCAACTCTAGCGAAAATGACACTTTTCGAGTTCAATATTTCCTAAACGGTCCCCTAAATCTAAAAGTTTATAATAACATAGGTATACCTATCCATAATAATTTTATAAGAGCTATCCAATGATACCTCACTCCTAATAAATCAATATAACCTCCTCCGTTTTTTTCTTCGGTTAAAATATGAGCCTTGATTTTTGCTTGAAATAAATGGATTTTGAATTTGAAAAACAAATATAGGTAGGTACGCGCGATGCGGCAAGCGAGCGTGCGACGGTGCGATGCAAGCCGAGAGCGGCAACCTACTTTGACCTACTTTGGCCGAGAGTACCTTAAGTACCAAAATTGTGGAGGGACCAATAATTTAATACTAGGTTATTTATTTGTATGTTACAGGGAAGCAAAAAAGCACAAGCAGAACACGTTAAGTTATTTTATTTGTCACTGTTGCTAATACGAGTATGTACAATAAATTATTTATGAATAAATTAACGACTAATTTGAAACATTTCTGTTGTATCCGCCTATCAAGCTTAGGCCGATGTGCGTGAGTTTGGAGGTGGTGCGCTTTTCGCGGCCTGCCTTGGCGTCCATCTTGAATAGCTGCCACTCTCGCTTGGTGGCCGGGTCGCGAGGGCCCCACGACGGCTTCGTATGGAAGGCTCGGACAAAAGTCTGAAAACAAATACCAACGTCAAACATACTGAAAAAAAAACGGTTTTACAATGTGAATGAATGCATTTCATATTTGAATTAGCAGGTAGCCTAACTCTGAAATATCGATTGCCCATTTCGACCCCTTTTACAAAGAAATAAAAATTCTTTGGAACCTTAGCCCATTAAAGCACAACCGAAGGAGGCGCCCTCTACGGATAGATCCTGAACTGTCATATTGTTCGCTGATTGGTTCATTGTTCCCTCACCCCTTTCGCTTTTTACCCGCGACGGAACGGAGACAGCATATGCGTTTAGGGTGAGAGGTTGTTTGTTTGTGCACTCGAATGTTGCCATTTATCTCCAAAACTACTCTTACTTACTAGTCCGATTTTGATGCGGTTTTCAGTAATGGGTTTGTGGTTGATTAGTGAGGGTTCTTAAACAGGAGTAACGGTAGGGGGCGCTGCAGTAATATATTTTATATTAGCTACTACATATTAAAGAAGATTAGTTGTAAATACTTATATATTATTACTAATAAATAAACTATATCGATATGTAGTACAATGTACATAATACCTATGCTCTCTAAAAAGTTTGAAATAAAAAGCAAAATTAAAAATTTGAAAAAACCCACGACGGTTAAAACGTAAGTAATTGAAAAAAGATAAAATAATTTAAAAACCCAAGAAAATCCGTCGGGGGCTGCCACTACTATTTTAAAGTTCAACAGAAATATAAATAAGTACCTATAGCAATAAAATATCTCCAATTAATCACGTTACTATAAAACTGCAAAACAAGTTAATTTAATATTATGGCAGCCCCGGATGGATTTGGGTTTTTAAATTATTTTATCCTTTTTAAATTACTTATATTTTATCCCTCGTGGGTTTTTTCAAAATTTTTAATTTTGCTTTTTTATATATGAACTTTTGACATTACATTTGACCTATTTTCGCAAAGACTACTGGCTACACATCGTGTATTTTACATCGATCCTCTCGTCTCTGGCTAAATAAGATAACATTCACAGTAGCTCTACCACGCTGCTACAAAAATATTTCTCCAGTGTTTTCATTTAGGTAAGATGTGATGTGAAGCTGAATATTGGTACCACCCATAAAAAATGGACAGAGCTAAAGTAAGATCTCTGACTTTAGGGAGAGTGACCCAGGGCTGGAAAGGGGGGAGGTAGGACGTAGAATGAACATTACACTTACCTTAAAGATGTTTCCAGTCTTGTTCTTCATCATTGTCTGACAATTAAATATAGGAACAAACGCAATGCCGATGAAAAGCATCGCGTATCCCGCCACTGAAAAAGAAAAGGAAAAATTCAAGAAAATTAAATTGGTCCCTTCTTCTACGGACGAATTTGATATCTTCCGGGACTCTGCATTTATCAGACATTTTTATTCAGTTATTAATAATGTGAAATCCCACATTACTATCTACAAAGATAGTGAATTCATTCGCCGTAGTAATATACAGTCGTCAACGTTAGGACAATGGTGTCCTATCGTTGACGGCTGTATATTAATGGCGGCAGTTTGAATTATTTGCCTTTTTTCAAGTAAAATGTACAATGATAAAAAGTAATAAAAGGTAATCCATCAACGATTCAACAGTATCTTATCATGGGAAAAAAACATTTATCTTATGCAAAAAAATACTGCTTGATTCTACAGCATGTCCCAGAAAGCGTACTTAAATTACAGCATAGGAAAGGTCATTTATAAGACAGTATGTACTATTATTATAAAAGTTGTTTATTTTTTTAGGACACCTTAAAAATCACGACGTTGTTACTGTTACAACCAGCGTATTTACTAATTTTGAGTCTCTTAGTTGAAAATACTTAATTTAAGAAACTTTTCACAACACTGCTCGGAAATACGAACAAGTTGGTGGTCAGTCGCGGTTACATAGAACAGCACAATATGTGAAACAGGCCAAGATTTTTTTGCCGATCTGTTTGCCGATTATTCATCTCGAGTGCCACAAGAATGGAGGACCTGTCCTTAAAAAAATCAAATGTCAAGGCAGGCATTGCTACTAATTTTTCTATTTACGTGAACAATTTTCTAGCAATAGTCGTGTAAAGCACTTTGTCTACCACGGCGCAAAGGGCAACAGATGTATTAGTACTTATATGCTACAAAGTCGGCTACCTATACTGCCTACTTTCCAGCCTTTCCAAAATTGTACTATACCGTATCCCGCCACGGGGTAAGACTGCCCGGCGAACACCAGCATGTCGAAGGATATGAGCGCGTACACGAAGACGGTCACCATCAGGGCCGGCGTGATGACGCCCCAGCACCAGCGCCAGTACATGGACGTGCTGATGCCCAACATGAACTCGATGTCCAGGCACACATTCTCCAGCCCTGACCAAATATATGCTTATACAGTAATGAGATTTAAATCTGGTTAGTGATTTTAACCTATGAGTAGTCAAGCAACAGCAGAGTAAAAAATCTCTGACTTTTTGCATCAGTGAGAACTAAGGGAACAAATATTGCCAATTTGGTGGGACTTGATTCTTGCCAAATTTTATAATTCTAACTCAACGGGAAGTACCTATAGGTTTTGATTCCCTTGAGATTCCCTTGAAAATGCGGCATAAAGAGCCGTATATTTCGATTGCGTTGACTTCGAAGTCTGATCTTTTTACAGCGCTAAGGGATTGCAGACCTGAGTATTTGATATAAATTTGAACTTGATTGCCTCTTCGCGTTCCTGAGAAAAAGGGTCTTGACAGACACACAGACAGACAGACGGACAACAAAGGGTTCCATTTTTCCTTTTGAGGTACGGAACCCTACAAAAAGATGTGAACAGCAAGTTGTAAAATGTACGTATACACTCTTTATTTATGCGCGTATTACACTACCCCGACCCTAACCCTAACAAAAGGGATGCCTGTCTCCATCTCATACCCACGTATTGCAGCGTCCCTCTCGTTAGGGTTAGGGTTAGGGTAGTGTAATACGCGCATTAGCCTAGTCGTTTGACGTTACATGTAAGTAAGTAGCCATGATCACTTAAGTGAAGTACTTAAGTACAGTGATATTCTAAAGCGAATTTAGACTGCCTTACGCCATTATCTAATAAATCAAAGTTAATAATTCTATCATCAGTGCAATCATGTATGCCTGTATATACTGGGTGTTTTTTTATTCGTCTTAAACATTTTGGGGGTTAAATCAGTAAGTCATACTGATCAACTTTCACTATGGGACCCACCCCGAAATCGCGAAAAAAAAAATTGACCATCCCATACATTTTGGCTAGTCAGCTGACGATGACGACGATTTTGACGATTTTGTACGGGAGGGTCAAATTTTTTTTCGCGATTTCGGGGTTGGTCCCATAGTGAAAGTTGGTCAGTATGACTTACTGATTTAACCCCCAAAATGTTTAAGACGAATAAAAAAACACCCTGTATATGTAAATACTGAGTTTATATCGGGTGGCATAAACATTGTTTGGCCTAATGTATGGTTTGGTCGAAAACGTTCTTTTTTTCTAATGAAAAGTCTCTTTTTTTAGAATTATTAAAAAACTAAGCTAACCTCTTCTAATCTACACAACAGATATTTTTTTAATCCTGTAATTTTTTAATCCTATTTTATCCTATCCTTATTTTTTTAATCCTTTAACGTTCTTTTTTTCTAATGAAAAGTCTCTTTTTTTAGAATTATTATAAAACTAAGCTAACCTCTTCTAATCTACACAACAGATATTTTTTTAATCCTGTAATTTCAGCCTAAAAGGGTGTTAGGCAAAACGATTTTAGACCAAACGATCATTCGACATAAAAATATTCGGCGATGCAAAGGGCGCCCGTAAATACTTTATTGTACAACATAAAAAAATAATACAATCTTCACAAAATTGGGACACCTATTTTGACTTTATTCATATAAAGGCGAACTTATCCCTTTCAGTGATTTGGGTAAGTAATTGAGAAAAATAAGAAGGGCCGAGTAGACAACCATAGCGAACACCGTCATAAGTAGACAATCATCTATTTAGTTATGACGTTAATTATAATGATGATTATACATCACTAATGGATTATGAAAAAGATAAATTAAAACTCCACGCGTCGAACACGCTATGGTGAAATGGTTTGTGGACTTATTCAATGATCTGGCAAAATTTTATCTCATTAAGTATATCTTTAAATACAGACTAATTAATCAACTTCCTACTTAATTAGTAGTATCATGGATGTCTGGCGATAAAAAGCAAATCAAGGCGGACGCGTCCTATCACCGACAGATACACACTCACATCTGCGTGAGGGACATATTGTGTCACATAATTTAAAAATATAGCTGTCTACATATATTAATAATTACCGTAAATCCAAATGACTCCAATGGTTTCAACGATACCAGAGAAGAGTACCAAAAATGTACCGCCAAAGTAGTCCACGAGCTCAAGTATCCATTGACCTCCCTGAAAAATACCTTAGTAAATTTACGTCTTCAATCCTGCTACCGAAATTATAGTGCTATTTGACTGGGTATATTTGTGAATTACTTAGTTTGGCTACACGCACACCGACAATATACGAGATGGGAAGTTGAGACGGATCAGTAATGGCAGTTACCTTAACTGATAATGTTATTTATAGGAAAATGGTCTGAAGAGACTAACGGCCGCACTCAGAGACGTCAATTAACTTTTATGTTTGATTAAAGTTGCTGCTGTCACTTTCTTTGCTTATAGGCTATAATAGTAATAGAATAAGACGCAGCAACATTAATTAAACTTAAACATTAATTGCCTTCTCTGAGTGCGGCAGTATCTATCTTTTTGTATTTTACCTACTGCATTTACAAAACTAAAAATAGAACATTTGGGGAGGTCTTTTTCGCCATTGTGTCCTGTTAACTGAAGAACTAACAACGTTGGAAAACGCGAATAACTGTTCCTATACATTTGGTAAGGAAATCAGGCCAGATGCTGCTTACTTATAGGATCTTAGTTCACAGTCATCAGTCTCCTAAGACCATTATCCTGTAGCAATATGCATACATACATGCATATAGAAATATCAAAGACCCAGAAACAAATAGTCGCACTCATACAACCATTTTTGCCTTTACCGGGAATCGAACCCGGGACCGTTAGCTTCATAGGCAGGGTCACTATTAGGTACTACCAACGAGGCTAACCGCGTCATTCATTCTTTATCTCATACTTACCGGCGTCACATAGACAAGTCCAACAACGAAGCCGATAGTGCAGCAGAAGGCCGACATGTAGACGGTGCGGATTTTCGGGAAGGCGTCCAGCATGACTGTGTTGATCGCGGAGAGCAGCGCCACTGCCGAGCCGATACCCAGCACCGACATCATCAGGAAGAACAGTACTGAAAACAGCTGCAAAAAAAATCTAAATATAGTTTCATCTACAAGTGTAGAGATAGGTAATTTACGCCCTATTCTGCTGTCTAAAGCGGCCGGCCAGCCGCAGGCCAAAGTCAGTGATGACTATGAAATAATCTAAAGTCACACTTGTAAAAACTTCATGTTCAATCTCAGCAGGCAGTCATTTCAAATCCTAATTGTATGCACTAAAAACGTCCCAAGAACAGCCACCTGCTCCTGCTCTTGACGAGAGGTGCGATGGTAGAGAGACTAAAAAAGCACGTAGAAAGAGTTCCTAGGAGCACTCCCTATTGTACAGACGACAGAAGCCGCATATAGTTGCAATCTCGAAGCTGTCCGGATGAATGTACCTGAGGAATTGGAGTTTTGGCGATGGCGTCAGGGTAAGAGATGAAGGCCAGGCCCGTACCGCCGGAGCCGACTACGTCCGCCACGTCTTTGTTCAGCACAAACGCCAGGTTCCCAAGGATTCCGAAGATCGTGATACCAGACAGCAAACTGGTGAAGGTGTCTAGAGTTGTCACGATATTAGCGTCTCTGCAAGCAGTAAGAAAATCAAGTGCCCGTTAATGATCTACAATAAGGGCCTTAAGGGTCTTAAACATATTTAACGCAGATGGTGCAAGCGGTCCTTAAAGTCTCTCTTGTATATAATTATAATAAATTAAGTTAGATAATATGACTGAAACTAATAATTATCTGAGGAAAATCTTACATTGACATACGAGTATCAAGTTCCAAATTAAACCCTAGGCAGGATTTTAAAAAACGATAGCCTGGACACATATTATATTATATTATTATTATTATTGTGATTTATACAAACTAAGTAAAGTGAAAGCACCTATTATATGCTATTATGGACAATGCTCTAGTGACGAACAATAATCATTTCGAGGAATGACTATGTATTTGCTTAAGTTTGAAAACTTGGAAATACCGAACATTTCATTCTAATAGTAGTAATCCCGAATAATTTCAATCTAATCTAATTGTAACTATAATAGCATCTCAGAAGCTTATATTTATTGGATTGTTCATAACTGGAGTTCTGTCCATAACAATGTTTTTACCTTAGGTAACATGAGATACCATATTTTGGATGAAACTTCGATTTGCGGCTGTAACTGCTGAGTGTAACTTGTGCGTGTCTATTTTTAAACCTTTGAACATTAAAGTAACACGTCATCTTATAATGACGATCATTATCACGAGCTCAATTGGTCGTGAATCCTGCTGATAATTATGCAGACAGTCTGACAACAGTAGAAATAATAAGTAGTAATAATGAGATGCCACGGTACGATAAGAATGATCTGTGTTTACCTGTAAACGTTTTGTCTGAAGCCGTTGTATGAAGAAAACATGATGATGGCTCCCGTGCACACGGACAGAGAGAAGAATACTTGCGTGACGGCTGCATACCACACCTGTAAACAAAACACTCCAGTCAAATACTTAGCATACGATTAGGTACATTACAATATAAAAATGCGACATTATTAATGAGAGGAATCCTGGGTAAATTTGATTAGGTACAAAACAAAACGATATCTAATCAACTTTTGGGAAATAATTTTAATGTTGTAATTAAAAAGACAACATTTAAACACATAGACGACGCGGTTAGCCTAGTTGGTAGTGACCCTGCCTACGAAGCTAGCGGTCCCGGGTTCGAATCCCGGTATGGACAAATATTTGTGTGATGAGCGCGAGTATTTGTTTCTGAGTCATGGATGTTTTCTATGTATTTAAGTATGTATTTCTCTATATAAGTATGTTTATCGTTGTCTAGTACCCATAGTACAAGCCTAGAGCTTAGTTTGGGACTAGGTCAATTTGTGTGAGATTGTCCCCTGATATTTATTTATTTATTTACATCCTGTTGTGCAGTGCCGTAAGAGAGCTACAGCTACTTTAATCAGGAATCACTAAGTTAACCAAGAGTAGGTTAGGTTTTAATTATGGATCTTTATCCGGTTCCTTTACGTTTTGCCTGTACCTGTGCTGCGTATGTTTTGTTCTCTTTCAATCTTTGACGCTTATTTGGATCAACAATCATAACTTGATCAGAAAGCTCGTAGCGTAGGTGTAAGTTCGCCGACGAAGTGTTGTTTAGGAGAATGTCAGTCCAGTTCCGGTTCCACATCCTGTTCCAATAAGGTTTTCTTCTCAAAGCCATTGTTATTAATTCCCAATCACGGTATCATGCAGATTCCTATTTAATGCTCCTTTAATTTTGATAGTCTCCCCTTTCAACATATTAACGATCTTTTACCCCAGTTTGCGCCGTTAAGACTTCCAGTTATTTTCTTGAGTAAGTAGGTAACTTATTGATTTATTTCATTTGTATACATTTTAGAGCTAAATTATGTTTGCGCCTTGCCTCTCTATTAGTAAACAAATTTGGTTAGGGACGCGGAAACCATAAACCATAACTGTATAAGTTGTTCACGAATGTATTTTTCAAAAATAGAACAAATTAAGAAGGAGTGAGAAGAACAAGGCGTAAGTAGATATATAATTTGATTTGAATATGAAACATCATCAAATAATCTTGTCAATTTTGTTCTAATGTTAAATAGTAGGTATATTTTGAAGGAATCCTTACGTCAAGTTCTATAAGTTTATCCCACTGGGGCGTGAGGAAAAACAGGATGCCCGTCCCGGCTCCAGGCAGCGTCGCAGTGCTGTGGAACAAGCATACGGTGAGACTGATTTTGGTTGGGATGCCTTCATAAAGACGCGTCAGAAATGTCAGTTTTCTATGAATAGACGTTACGGCACTTAGACTGGGTTGTCAGGGTCCTATTGTACTTTTTAGGGTTCCGTACCAAAATGGTAAAAAAGGAACCCTTATGGTGAGACTTCGTTGTCTGTTAAGTTTTTTGTCAATTTCTCGAAAACTATAAATTTTTAACAATTCGTTTTATTTTTCCCGTAAAATATAAGTAATTATCTATAAGTTAGGAATTTTTCAGATTTTTCAGTTCATAAACTTCGTAGACAAGGGGGAGAACAGTAATTTTTTGAAAATTTTTGGTTATAAATCAAAAAGTACGTCAAGGAAAATTACAAAAAATTGTTTTAAAATGTGCAGATGGAGCCCTTTCATATGCCACCCTACTTGCTATAGTAATCAAATCACTTTAATTTTTCAACCCCCCCATTCTAGACCCCTTTTCAATTATTTATAAAACGAATTTCGTATTTTTTTTACTAAAAACAGAAGTGGACAAGCAAGTTATACAACTATCCAAATTTCAAGTTGATAGCTTGTGTAGTTTCTGAGCTGAGAAAAACTGCTGTGACATACAGACAGACAAACAGACAACGAAGTCTCACCATAATGGTTCCTTTTTTACCATTTTGGTACGGAACCCTAAAAATCGTCAAGTAAATCGTCTGTCACATAAATGAAGCCCCCTCTCTTTCGTCCACTTGAAAATAGACAAGGAGAGGGCTAACTTTATGTGGCAGAAAAAATTACTTGTCGATTGTGAAACAGACCCAAATAAATTACTACTACTCTCAACGGGTAAGAAACTCACCTAATGAATAATATGATCATCACCACGTAGGGGAAGATGGCGAGGAAGTAGGCGGCTTTGCCGGAGCTCTTGACTCCGCGCGCCACGATCAGGAAGATCATCACCCAAGCCAGCAGCAGGAACAGCGTCAGGTACCAGATAGGAGCACCTGTGTCGACACAGTCGGTGTCCTTACTAATATTACAAATGGGAAAGTGTGTTTGGTTGTTTGTTTGTTCCGTCTTCATAGTAAAAAAAAAAAGTTCAACGCCTCAACCGATCGACGTGATAGGAACAGAAATTGTTTATAGCCGGGACGTCGCCGTGCCGGACGTCGGACATAGGGTACTCTTTATCACGGAAAATTCAACAGTTCTTGAGGGAATAGCAATAAACAATTTATACGACACGAACAGAGGCGCGGGCAAAAGCTGTATAGAAGTCAATAAAGTGCTGCTTTGTCGACTTAAATGTGTTTCTGCTGTGCTATTTATCTGCGTAATCATGGTCTGCCTGCTCAACAAGACCATCCATTAAGACTATCAAGATTAAACTCAAAGGGCATATGTTAAGTACAAAGGTAATGACCACCTTCAAGCTCCATCATCAGATCAGCTCTTCATGGTCAAATCGATAGGTCTTGCTTGGCATCCTGAATAAATGTAGTACATATGTACCTTACATTATTATAAATTACGTCCGCGTCTTTCTGTACAGTCAAGGTCATAAATATGTATACCCAAGCAGCACGCAAGCTGTATAAGAGCTTATACAGCCCTTATGCAGCTAAAACTAGACATAATGGCTATATAAGCTCTTATACAGCTTGCGTGCTACTTGGGTACACTTTAGTGCCTTGTCACTTTAATCGCTGTGACATTTATATATGGCAGTTTAAACATGACATTAAATAGACAAGGTACTAAAGTGTATACATATTTATGAACTTGACTGTACTATGTAATGTAGGTTTGCGCTAATTTCAATAACTACTCACTGGTTTTGTGTGGTTTACACTCTAATTTTGGTGGGAGGTTTAGAACTACAAAAAGTATAGGTACCACAACAATATTTTATTTATAAGAACTACTCATTTGATTTATCAGTCATGTGTTTACCTATCCTATACATTTATACATTTCGTTTTTATTTATTGCGCCATTATTGACAACGCGTTCGGTTTTCGAACGCAACCTTATTTTCCTTACCTACTTGGCATTTTGAGAAGGCTTAGCTTCGGCCTTTAACATCAGACTTGGCTGTATGGTATGGTCTTAGTACCTTTGCCTAAAAAAAGCAACGTGAAAAAGGCGCGAAAATGTTACGCCTGCGCTTTTCGAACATAAAAATAAACTGCGAAATAGCCTATTAAACATTATATTGAAGAATGAAGCGATGAAATATAATTCGTTAATGTTTCTGTCTTCAGACTTTTTATCTTCTATCTATATCTTTACATATAAGAAGCGTAATTGTGAGTAACGTTTAGCGTTTATTTCATCAAATCAACTATGAAAGTCGGCCATTTTTGAAGATAGAAACGTGGAATTGGTATGTAGGCTACTATTAACAAATAAAAAAAACTACTTTCGGTGATTTTGGATAAACTATCCCTAAGGAGCTGAAATGGGGGGTTAAAATTTGAATGGGGGTTTGGTCATTCTTGAAGTTAGAAACGTGGAAATTGGTATAAAGGGCACTGTTAACAAATAAAAAATAAAACGTTTGGTGATTTCCCAAAAAACTATCCCTAAGTGGGTGAAATGGGAGGTGAAAGTTTGGTGAAATTTTTGAAGTTAAGGAAATTTGTGTTTAGGCTACTGCTTACAAACCAAGAGTACTACTTTCGGTGATTTTGGAAACACTACCCTAGGGGCTGAAATTGGGGGTGGCAATTTGTAAGAGAGTTTGGTTATTTTTGAAGTTAGATATATGAAAATTGGTTTCTAGACTACTAAATATAAAATACGAGTTTTTGGAAAATCTTTGAGGATCTGATAATGAAATCTCAAGGAAATTGATGGAACCCTTCAAAAATTTAAGGGACACATACAGCGATTTTCAAATCCTATCTCTTTATGATAGGTACGTAATGAAAACTTTATTTGTACGTACCTACTTTTTAACAAAATTACTGGAGAATTTTGTTTTGCAGACGAAGTCGCTGGCGGAAAGCTAGTCTTTTATAAAATGGTAAATGACTGAATGCAAAATGTTGGAGCAAATATATTTTTTATACCAACCAAGTCCACCAACAATGCTGTCACTCTGTTGCAGCACTGTCCTCCTGCAAGTAAAAAAATACTACTCTGAGTAGGTACCTTCTAAGTAGGTAATCCAATAGTAATGTGTGTCAGATGGAATCAAAATTATGTATCTACGGCGAGGGCGTATTTTAAAACCCAAAGAAGCGAGAATACAATATTTGCGCTTATCACACAAATAAGATTCGAACCCACAACCCTCGGCACAGTGGAGATAACATACCCGGAGAGCTAGGTAAACAAAGATATTTATTTGACGAGACAGCGCGGTTTACCTAATGGTAGTGACCCGCTATCTGCGAAGTTAGCAGCTCCAGGTTCGACTCCCCATAAGGGCAAATGTTAGTGTGATGTGCACGAGTATTTGTTCCTAAGTCTTGGGGGTTTTCTAACGTATATTTATACTTACTATACTTACTAATATTATAAAATATGCGAGAGTAACTCTATTTGTTTCTTTGTTACGCTTTCACAGCTAAACCGCTCAACCGATTTTAATGTAATTTGGTATGGAGATAGCTTGAATCCCGAGGATGGAAATAGAAGACTTTTTATCCCAGAAAATGTATAATTCCTGAGACGGGGATTAAATTACTAATAAAACCGATAAACGAGTTCTACGCGGACAAAGTCGCGGTCAAAAGTTAGTTTCTCTTTACATACGAGTATAAGTACGTTTATCGTTGCCTAGCACCAATCCAACGTAACTTAGCACAAGTCTAGAGCTTAGTTTGGGACTTAAGTAACTGGGGTTTATTTGTGAGATGGTATTGAAATAAATATATTTATGTATTTATTAATTGAAATATAAAATGTCTTACACGAAATATAACTCTGCACTACTTATCGAGTTATTCGACTCGACGATGTTCTCGGTCTGGTCGGAGGGCACGCAGGTCACGTCCGTCCAGGCCTCGTCGCAGACGGCCCAGGGCAGCGTGGCCTGGAAGCTCATGCCCAGGTAGTAAAGGCACAGCGCGATGATGGACACGTAGTACGACAGGATATAGCCGCAGGCCAGGGCTTGGGCGTAACCAGTTCCTAGAGAAAGTATATATTGTTTAATGCATAATAATAGTGGGTGGTAGTAGGGGCCAATAGGTACCTACCACCATCTTACCCGTGCGTGGGGGTAGGACGGACGATAAAATGACTGGCGTAGGGAGGGACAACCAATTTTAAAATTGCGAATGCTACTGCTCATTAACGAGTGAGATATAAATACGTTATCCTTGGTTTAATTTTGAAAGAAAGAAAGAAAGAAAAAGCATTTATTCAGTGACACATACAGCACCTAAGTACATAGAGTAAGTACAAAAGAGTAATAAGTATTAAGTATTAAGTAAGAGTAGTAAGTATTTTCTAGCCTAATTTTAACTTAACGCTGAGTATTTCTGTAAAGAACTAAAGATACAATTGCACATAGTTAGTATAAGTATCATTGTTTTTTATATAATAATAAGCCGTGGTAGTCTAATGGTTTGACCTGCTGACTCTTAAGCAGAGGGTCGTGTGTTCGAACCCGGGCTCGCACCTCTAAGTTTTTCGGAATTTATGTGCGAAATACAATTTGTAAAGTTACCATGAGCTTTTCGGTGAAGGAAAACATCGTGAGGAAACCTGCACACACCTGCAAAGCAATTTGACGGTGTGTGCGAAGTTCCCAATCCGCACTGAGCCCGCGTGGGAACTATAGCCCAAACCCTCTCATTGTGAGTGGAGGCCTGTGCCCAGCAGTGGGACGTATATAGGCTGGATTATTATTATTAATAAGTGTTTTGTGTAATTGTTGTTGAAACATCTAGGTAATACCCCCCATCTAAACCCCCTCACTAATTTGTAAATTGCTGTGGACTACTGGGTCCATAATGGTCTCATAACTTTTAAGTAACACCTGTATATACATTACTGAACGCAATAAGTGATAGAGCATTGAGTATTGATTGAGTATTCCGATCACTGTAAATTAGTCTAGGTGCAGCTAGAAACACTAACCTTTCATTCCCGGTGCCAAAGACCAAACTTTTATAGAATTCCTGGTACTAAATTGACCCAGTATGCATTCAAGGTAGTACATAGGCCTGCCGATGATGAAGAGCACTATGATGTAGGGGATAAGGAAGGCGCCTCCGCCGTTCTGGTAGGCGACGAAGGGGAAGCGCCACACGTTGCCGAGCCCCACAGACGTGGCTATGCACGACATCAGGAACTCGATCTGGTTGTCCCACGTCGCGCGCTTGGGAAGGTTTTCTTCGGGGTCTTCCTAAAATTTACATGACGAATAATGATTATGTTATGATTCTGTGAAAATAGAAAATAACTGGCCAAGTGCAAGTTTAACTTGCACATCGATCGTTCTGTACTTATTTAAATTTGCTATAAGGTCGGACGGGGCTAATGGGGAATAGGTATGATAATTTTTTTTTGTTCTTTGTCTATCAGGTAGATTATCAAAAAGTATTGGACACGTATTTTTCCTTTATTAACATTATCAAAAAATTACGGAGATATATTGAGTTGAAATATCGCATGACGTCACGTATTGGTACAATTTGGTAAAAATTTTACCCAGAAGTGGCGTCCGAGCCCCCACTTCTGAACTTTGACGCGCTTTATCTTTGTCATTTTTTGTTTGATTAACAAAATAAAAAATACGTGTCTAATATTATTTGATTATCTAACTGACGGACTAAATATAATTTCGTTTTCTTTACCCAGTCATCATCCCTATTGGACTGAGAGTTAATTCTAATAATTGAACTTATTTTAAAACTAGAATAAGAGTTAGAATCGAACAAAGTTCGGTGGGATTAATTACCCCTAGTCTAAATAGTCCCTCTCGACCTTAGTCAGAATAATTTTTATTTGGTTTTTACGCAACAACCTTTTTTTGCCTTTCACAAACACTGTATAATCCGCCATAGAACCCTACAGGTCGAATCAGGGACCTACAATTCTCTCGTTATTTATTTGCCTTAGCCTATTTAATTAAAAGTCTACGGTCGTATTTCAGTTCCTAGATTACATTAGCAGGATTCTATCGCGGATTATAGAACTGCTACCACAGAATTACCTAATTAGTCTAGTACCCATAGTACAAGCCTAGAGCTTAGTTTGGGACTAGGTCAATTTGTGTGAGATTGTCCCCTGATATTTATTCATTTATTTATTTATTTAATTACATTACTACTACTTACCTACCTACTTTATTATGCACCAGACATTTGTTTTTCGCATCCTGCTATAAAAATACTACATCAAAACAATAACCAAAAGAATTAAACGAGATTATTTTATACGATACATAATTTAAATAATCATTTTACTATCCATATCATTCTAAGATAATGAGATACCTACCTATGTAATCGATTTCATAAAATAATGCAGGCCGCGGAATTTAAATTTAGTTTGTGCACTGATAAAAAAAGATCACTCAATATTATTCCAAAATATATCTACTTACTTACAAACATTACACAAACAAACATTTCCCGTTTAATAGTATAGGGTAATAAATACGTTCGTTTGTTTGACTGTGTCATGTCGTGGCTATCTTCATTGAATATATGTGACGTTCTCAATATAAAGGGACCTTATGGAGGAAGGCAGTTACGCTCTTCTTATTCTTGTAACTATACGAATAAAGGTAACAGTTCTAAAAATGGTGTAACCGCCTGCCTCCATAAGGTCCCTTTATATTGAGAACGTCACATATCATGTTAGCCGACGCACGTCCACCGCTGGTGGACATAGGCCTTCTCCAAAGATCTCCACCGTGGTCGGTCCTTTGCTACTCGCGTGTGCTACGCGAATATGGTTTACCTTTTTCTCTGTGCTGTCTGGAGGAGGTGGTGGCATCCATTGTGATGGGCCGGGCGGTGGCGCGCCGTGCGGCGGCGGATCGCGATGAACCGGACCCTCGGGGGTGGGATCAAAAGCCACATTAACTTGTTTGGCGCTCTGAAAATTATAACGTCGTATTTATATTTTTTAAATAATAAAATCCAGGATTTAAAAAAAACGTATAATAAAAATAAATAACAACACAGGCTATAAGTAGGTACTACATTTTTTTATTCAAATGTTGGACCGCTTCCCCGACATACTATTTTATAAGTATATATGTATGTAAACACTTTATTGTACAAAAAGACAGAAGAAAAAACAAGAACAATAAAAATAATATAAAAAAGAAGTACAAAGTCGAACATATCTCTTTAGGGATCTCTTCCAGCTCACCTTTGCGCAATTGAGAAAATTGAAAAGTGGTTCAAACTTTGACGCTGCGAAATATATTTAAGTCTTACTACCGCACTCAGAGACGTCAATTAATTTTTAAGTTTGATTAAAGTTGCTGCGTCTTATTCTATTGCTATATCAAAGAAAGTGACGGCAGCAACTTTAATCAAACTTAAAAGTTAATTGGCGTTTCTGAGTGCGGCCGTAAGCGAAATATGAGAAAATGCTTTTTCTATGTATTAATGAAGCAATTTATAGTACCTAATAATAAATGCATGTAGAGAATGCCTTTGTGCTATAATGCATATATAGGTATGTTATAAAAAATATACATATAAACAAATAAATGTACTTTTATGTTAGATTTTGTAATTAAACGTTGGAAATAATGTTACGCCAAGACAAGAGCCAAATTGATAAAGATACCTGCTTAATGAAACATGGAAGGGAAATACCTACCACTTCCAGACCAAGTGTGACATTCCCTCAAGGCTTATCTATCATGTACCGCATTACAATAATAGATATTTTTTTTACCGTTGGTTATTACTTACTACCTAACGGTATAAAACTGGCAATATCATAAAAACCTTTGACTTTGTTCGATATAGTAAATACGAATAAAATATTCAAAATTACCCCCCTTTCATCCCTGAAGGTCCTAGTTTGTACTCGACCAAACACCCTGTTTGGTTTAGAGATTCAAAGCTAAATCTTTTCTATATAAGACAAGACAATCTACACAAAACTAAATTAATTTAACATACTTATAATTATTTATGATGCGCCAAACGTAATAAAAGTGTTAAGTACAATGTGCGTAAATTATTTAAATGAAGTGACGATTGATTCCACGCGATTCATGGTCATAATAGAAAGGCGACTGGATATTTCGGCGCATTCCATCTAGGCGTTGAAGTGCAGGGTCACGTGCCGCGTTCGCGAATGTGATGTTTGGGTATAATTAGGGATTGCACGCGACCCCGGCGCGCCCGCGCAGGGAGCCCCCCGGTGACCCTATTCTTCTTTATCTACAGATCGAAAACCTTGCTGATAGAACGTTATACAAGGTACGTAGAGGTCATTTTAAACAAAGGCCGGTTAATCGCTGTGGTCGAAGCAGATTAAGATTAAAAATATATAATGCATGACACATACAGTAACTATGAGTTCCGTTAGCAAGTACCTATGTATATAAGATAACGTTTTAGATTTGTTATTATTACCGTCCGTGTGATTAATGGTAATATTAGGCTTACAGTTAACCGTGTTATTGTTTACTTATGCGCTTATCTCAGGTTAATTGACCGCACATCACACAACGGTGTCATTTATTGAGAAACCCGTAAACAGTGATACGTACTGTAAGCCAACATTGTAAACAAAACAATCTAAGAGTGTGTCGTAGCGTGGCGTAGGCGTAGGGCGGCTAGCACCACTTACTGACGAGTCTTGCGACATTGTCGTTCGGTAATCCCTCTCTACCTGGATACCAAGCGACATTCAAAACAATTGTAACAAAACAATATTGTTACTATTCATACTAGCCATTTTGTATATTCTACTTAGAAACGTTGAATAAAGCCATTTAGTTTGATATCGCACATGACTGGGTCAGAAGGGTTTTTTCTTGAGTATTAGTATACTTAACACGTTCAACGCGGCATCAAATATACTAAACTTGCCGAGAATGCGGCATGACCTCTATACTTCTCATACGCAAACCCACCATGGTGCGACGTGACCTTTATTTGCCCACATCACCTACTATGTTTAAAGGCTTATATTTTTATGAAATTTGCAGATACCTTCATTTTTTTTTTTCTACTAGTAGCATATATACTGTAATATATACCGCAGGAACCGCCTCCAGTTTGGTATCATACTTTTAGAGATATAAGGCCAACTGTGAAGATCTGATTTTATGAGAAACATTTTGCCATCCCGCACTAGGACTATAATGCTTGGTTGGGGTAATAGTGATGGGAAATATTGCAAAATAAATCATCGACAATAAAAATGAACTACTTTTATTTTAACATTCAAAATTCACTTTTTGTTATTATTAAGAGAATCAGAAAAAAGACAATAATAACGAAATATTACTTTAATCAGACTGACAGTGACTAGTAATGAGATTGATCATTGCAGTTTTAAGTTTTACAGAAAATTCTAATAAGAGAAAACATACTTTAATATAACCTTCTTGTACATATGAAGAGAAACATTTCTTCTCTTTGATTTAGGCAATTACCTACTGGTTAAAAGGAAAAATTATCGTAGATGTTTGTATTTTTTTGTATAGTCTTACACCGATACATTGATTTATCACGACACATCACTACGCAAGACTGATCAGTCCGCGCGCTCTCACGCAGTGCGGCATGAGGTGACGGTGTATGGGAATATACTGGTCACGCCGCATACAGTTGATAATATTTCACTTCTGTGCGTCGTGAACATTATTTTGCCATGTAATGTTTTAATCAAACTGAGTCCTATTTCAAAATACAAGCATAAACCTGTACTTGTCTTTTTTGTACTAATGAGATAACACATAGAAATCACCCCCGCACCACCGAGAGAACTGCTATTTTCGGCGCCGCACCCAGGTAAAGTCGCATTTGGCCCTATAGTGGTCATGCCGCATTGAACGTGTTAATAACGATGACGAACGATTCGGAATAAGGCATTTATATGATGTTGGAATAAAGAATTTTACTTAGGTACACACAAGAACGCTTAAAGCATTTCCATATTTGGGCAGTGGTGTAAAAAAAATACAGGTCGTGCTAGCCGTCCAGGTAAACGATCACCTGTCGCGTTCATACTATGTCGCAAAGCAGTTCAAACAGGACGTTAGCGACAATTGTTGACGTGATCTCAGAAGAATGTAAGTTCGTGTTTTGTCTAAGCCAGTTAAAAAACGTCTCTTCAATTTGTTTCAGTGTGGAGTTACTAGTAGGTAAGCATTTTATTACTGTGGAAACTTCCCCGGATACCTACGCATAAATGTTACGAAAAAATATTTAACTAAAAATCTATTGCATAATACTTAGTTTAAAGAACTATCTGCTATGTGCACGGGCACATGTCTAACCTAACCTAAGCTACGTAACCTACGCTTAAGATAATCTGAAAACAATAAGGTTTCAGCAGAAATTAGCTCTAGATGAAATGAAATTCGGTGAAACGACACTTTCCATGAAATGTGCCTGCGAAACAAGGGGACACCGGTATATCAAATACATAGATATACTTATCTACTTAACTTATCTTTTATTTCGCCTGGTTCTTCTATGCTGACTAGGTATTTAGTTTTATGATTGTTAGTGAACTTCTGTAAACCTTATGAAATGCGTATGGCAAGTTTTATTTATGGTTAAATAATACATGGCACGCTTGAATTTCCTCTATTGTTTGTGGTTCTCTTCCTCTCTACTACATTTTCCGTGAAAGTCATTGCAACAAGTCTAATTGAATTGTATCCAAATTAATCTTTACTCGTGTGGCTCCGATTGATTTAATTTTTGTGTCTTGGTATCAGCAATATAGATCAGTAGCGTAATAAGAGTTTGTTTTTATTTATCGTCCGCTACTCATCCCGATAGCCACTTCATTTGAAAACAACGCTCTGCAACAGGTTATGGGCCCAGCTACAACTGGATTTGGAATTAGAAGAAAGCAATCGGGTGAGTGAGCGTGGCTTTTCAGCTGTTATAGCCGAAGCACTGATATGGCGGATGAAACTGTGACTAATGTGACTGACATGCCTGAAGAATCAATCTAATGTGGCAGTGTCCAATTTGCACATTGAAAAGCTAATGGGAACGCTAAGATTTAAACTGATGTTCAATTAACAAAAAAGTGCTGTGACGCATCCATGAAAAAAATTTAAACGTATGAACGCCAAAATGAATCCTTCTTTAATGAAAGCTACGTTTTCAACAGGGTTTAATTGTACAAATTTGCCATGAACTTTTTGTTTGGTTGTCAAAATTTATGTCATATTTGTACTCATATAATATAAGAGATATTGTATGGGAAAATGCAAGCATTTCTATTAAAGGCTTATTACACCTTCCTAAATTAGTCACTAACGAGAGGGACGCCGACCCTTGCTTGCCCCCTAACTCCAGTCTAGTTAGCTTGTAGACTCTATGGTCCTACCATGTTCCTACCGCCAAACAAAATTTAGAAGCTTCCAACAAATGTGACGGTGAGCGAATTTGTAGATTTAATTTTCATGTATGTCTGTAAATATATACTTTTTAATGTTATGTAGATAATATAGGTATAATAAACTTAATAATTCGTGTAATTCTTTGCCCAAGATATCATATTAAATATTTGAATGATTAGATAACTTATTAAGAGGCCGTATACAAAATTCTGCTGATTTCGCTGATTTATGTGAAGTTACAGACGCAATTTTACTGTTAAAATACTGTATATCTGTAACTTTTAATGCACAACATGACAAATAATTTCAATAATTATCTTTCAATAGCCACTTTTTTTTTTATTATTTAATTTTGATTAATGGACCTCAAACCGGCGACTGTTTTGTGAATTTTGCTGTAAGAGGTTTAGAATATCACAATGTACTATCGTAAAAGTGTTCTATACAATGTGTGAATCACTTTCAACCACTTTCATATAAAATTGTTGGGTAAAAAATATTTAACTTATTCAAATTTTAGAGAAAATGGGCAAATAATTGTTTTTGATATCGGCTACTTAGAACTCTCGTTCATAAAATTGAAACAAGAGAAAATCTTCAGTACAAAATCAATCCATTTTCTGAAAATGATATTTCATGTTGTGCATTAAAACTTATAGAAATACAATATTTTAACTGTAAAATTTCGTCTGTAAAGTCGCGAAAATAAGCGAAATCGGCAAATTTCGTGTACGACCTCTTAACGTAATAATTGACACTGACTTGTCATACCTAGGGCTAATCGGCTCGATATCATGTCGAAGATAATACTTCGTCACCTATTACATAAAGGTATTAAATATTAGGTATATGCCTATTTAAATTAAAACGCACAACAACGACCGGACAAAAATCACGTTGTTTTTAATAATTAGGGCGGCGGAGATAATCAGGCAGTACCTACCCACTGCGAGATTAGCTCCGCCGCCCTAACAATGGCGCGGAATGCAGTAGATAATACAAAACTGATCAAAATATTAATGACAATGTAATATATCCCTAACACTGGACCACAGATCACATATAACATTACTTTATGACTGGACTTTGTAATCAACTTAGATTTAGGGCCGTTTGCACCAGCTGCATTATAGTACATTTCGATGCAAGTGCGAAAAGTATGTCATTACTTCACGAGTACCGAGATATCTTGCCGCGAGCCGTAGGCGAGTGGCAAGACTCGGGACGAGTGAAGAATGACATTTCCGCACGTGTATCGAACGACGTTTTTTAACACAGTTGCGAAAAAATAAATCAATTTCAAACTCTGATTCACTCATTTTATAAACAATTTTTTCATTTGACATTTAAAGAAAATTTTTGACATTATGAAGAGGTGTTTTTTTTAGCTTTTATTCGACTAGGATGGATTTTGTTAATATTATTGAACCCACTTCAAAGAAAGTTTTTTTTTCAAATGCCTGTTGTATAAGACATAAACAATTGTAAATATAAAACATTGTACTATTATTACCTAAGTATTGTTATTTACGATTATTTGTGTATCGTATATTTATAAAAACAATATCGAATGTTGCCTTTGAAAACTTAAAAAATGCTTGCAGTAAGAAAAAACGCCTCTTCATAATGTCAAAAATTTTGACAGGCGTTTCGGCGGCTATTTCGTTCCATTCAGATACAGATTCAGAAAATAAACGTTTTATAATGATGAAGAGGTAAGTAATAAAATATGAAATATGTATTTTTTTCGTATTCTTACATTAACAGTAGGTTTTTATGTTGATTACGATGTTTAAAGGAAATAAATATTAACACTCATCAATAAGTAGTCATAAATTGGAACAAGTATAAATTTAAAAAAATTGGAAAAGTAAAAAGCACTAGTTCGCGAAAACCAACTTTCCGCACGATATACAGCTACGAAAAGTACGACTTTTTGAGCAACTGTGTTAAAAAGTATATTTAAGTCTTAAATCAATTTAAGTTGTGTCAAAATGTATGGAATGTGTGTGTTGCAGATGGTGCAAGCAGCCCTTAATCAACAACAAAAGCTATCAACTTGAAATTTGGCACGGATGTATATCTTGCTTGCCCGCATCTGTAGCTAGACTGTTAAGAGTTAAATAATAGGAATCATGAATAAATAAATAAATCTGTGTTATTAGTAAAAAGAATATGAAATTCATTTAAAAAATTATTATAATTTTCCGTGACGTACTTTTTGATGTAGGTATAATCTGAAAAGTTTAAAAAATGACCGTTTCCCCCCCTTAAAACCGAAGTTTATGAACCGAAAAATCTGAAAAATTCTTAACTTAAGGTAAGGTGGGGTAACACTTGCCCCAAATCAGATGTAATAAACTTTTTTTTTGTAGATTTACTTATTCTTCTTTAGCCTTTCGCCTTAAGTAAAAAAGTCTTATCAAAGAATTACTAAAGTAATTGGCTATACATATTAGTAAATCAACTTATGTTCCGTTTATTCAAAAAACTCTTTTTTTCTCTAATTTTTTTACAAAACTGCCGTGGTTCTACACTCCTGATTTCAATCATATGTTAGTCTTCCCCCAAATGAATAAAAACACGCATAAATACGAAATGGAACCATATTCCGCTTAGCATTAAGTTTGAAATATCAATGATCACATTAAATGTAACGGCTTTTCTGTCAGACCATAAACACGTATGCTTGTTAAGATAATAAAAGGCACTGACAGTCTTACCCCTTTACTGGGGCAAGACTAACAGTTTGAAAATTCTGTAGTTTTCTCTAAATATATCTTTATTGAGTAAACTTGAGTAAAAATCACTACAATTTTGTAAAAGTTTACAAAAATCTCAAGTTAGTTCAATTATTCATTTAAAAATATCACGTAAAATTTCGTCGTAAGAAACGTTCTTTATTTATAATAATGTTAGTCTTATCCCACCTTACCTAAGCTTATAGATAATTACTTATATTTTACGGGAAAAATAAAACGAAGTGTTCAAGATTTCGAGAAATTGACAAAAAACTGTAAAGATCTGTACGTTACATTTAGGCAAGTCAAAATGGACCTTATTGCATACAATTAAAGTATATAAAAAGGTATATTTTTGAAGTACGGACTTAAATAAGGAACCCTTGGTGCGCGAGTCCGACTCGCATTTGATCGGCTATTTATTTTTTAAATTCCGGCCGTGATAATTAATTTATAATAAAACAAAATAGCAGAATAAAGACGAATCGATAGAGACCTCATTTATCAAAATCCGTTCATCAGGAACGACGCCAGAGTGGAACATATTTACATACATGCATAGGGTGTCAAAATCATTACCCTTCCTACGCTTCGCCGTAGTCGGGTAAAGAGAAACGTTAGCCTATGTATAGCAAATTTTAACAAAGGACCATGGACACTGGTCCAAAAGACGACCAGCTGAGTGTTGGGTCATTGAATAGGTCTTTGTATAAGGCTAATTCCAAAATTTAGTCACTAAACGAGAGGGACGCCGCAATACATTGAATGAGATGGGGATATCTCCATACGTATCCAACGTATTGCGGCATCCCTCTCGTCAGTGACTAAATTTCGGAAGGTGTAATAAGCCTTTATGACCTAACCCTCAGCTCTTTTGGTTCTTGGACCTTAGTGCAATGACGCATATTGAAAAAGAAGTCCACACCATAACAAATGAATCAGAAGGTTAAAGCTAACACAGGAACATGCGTAAAACAACAATGCGGTAAAAATATCAACACCTGTAACACACTGAGACACCACAACACGTTTGACAAAACCAACTTCTCACCATTTTGTTACACTAAGTATCACTTAAGTCTTTCAGTTTTTTTTAGAGGCGGCCGTGGGAGAAGCGGCGGCCGCTCGGTGCACGCCCGCGGCTGGCAAGTGAATACGAGCACGGGCTATTTCTCGCTTATATTATATCAAATATCGAGCGCCACTCATTAGAGAACTCCTTGTAATCTACGTGGAACCGGCTTAATCATGATCGGTGATGGCCCGGGCGGCGAAGGTGCCTCCGGGTTGTTTGGACAGTGAATAACGAACCTTTTGTCATTTTAAGCAAAGCTGGTAACACACGTTCGTCATATTTGTGTATTCAATAGGTAACTGACATGTAGCCATTGCACAAAGGAAAATACCTACACGTGTGAAAATGAACAAGGAAACTACATGCGTTAACTTATTAGTCTATGTTTCAGTAACTTGCGTTGACGCGATATAAGTGGTTATGCTAGGTATATTTTATGTAATATATGATTTGTTTTGCCATGATTTAATTTTTGTATCAAACGGTGATTTCACGTGGTCACGCGAGATAGTATGTAAGTACCTATATTATTTTCGGTGGTTGTTCAGGAAGGTAACGATTTAACCTGATGAACCATTGAACCTTCCAACGGAAGACCAGCGCTGACTTTAATGCCGGCATTACGCTGAGTTGGGACCATTTCGTGACTACATTCATTCTGTGTGTATTTTTCTGTCCTTTGCTGATATTTGTCACGAATAAATGTTTTTCTTCTTCTTCATAATTATTATCACAGGAAGCCAATTAGTTATGATATGATAGACCAAATGTTATGACCTCGAATATACCTACTATAGTAGTAGGTTAGTGTTATAACACTTTCACGTTGTGATTGAAACTTTGTCAAATTAACTACATCAGCCCGATTTTATCCATTTGTATCTACTTGATCACGGACGGCGCTCGTCTTGCCGCTCAAATTATCATAATTTCAGTCCACATCCACCCACTGCAGGGTAAAGGCCTATTCATTTTCACGCCACCTTGCCCGGCCTTGTGCTCCGTGATCCATTTTTAGGGTTCCATACCAAAAAGGTAAAAAAGGAACCCTTATGGTGAGACTTCGTTGTCTGTCTGTCTGTCTGTATGTCACAGCAGTTTTTCTCAGCAACTACCGAAACTATCAACTTGAAATTTGGCACAGTTGTATAACTTGCTTGCCCGCATCTGTTTTTATTAAAAAATATGAAATTATTTTTTAGATTTGCAAAGGGGTCTAGAATGGAGGGTTGAAAAATGAAAGTGATTTAATTATAGCAAATGGGGTGTCATATGAAAAGGCTCAATCTGCAAATTTCAAAATTATTTTTTTATAATTTTCCGTGACGACTACTTTTTGATTTATAACCAATTTTTTTTTTAAATGACCGTTTCCCCCCTTATCTCCGAAGTTTATGAACCTAAAAATCTGAAAAATTCCGTATTTATACATATCTAATTATTTATATTTTTATATTTAGAATGTACCTACCTAAATGAAGTGTTCAAAATTTACAGTTTTTGAGAAATAAATACAACACTTTGTAAATTTATGTTAAATTTAGGCAACTCAAAATAGACCTTCATCATTCTTTCAAAATAGAAGTTAATAAAACGGTAAAAGTACGGACTTAAATACGGAACCGTCGGTGCGCAAGTCCAACTCGCACTTGACCGGTTTTTTTACTAATATCCGTGACGGAAACTATTGTTGTCAGAGGGTTAAGTTACCGGTATGATGCAAATGACGCGTAGATGCTTTGATTGTACAGAAATCTTGCATTTTTTAATTTTCTGAGAATATGAATTTTCCCAAACTATTGACATGTAAACAATTACAATGACACAATCGTATTTGTCAATCTTGTCATATTCATTCGTTCTCATAAGTGTCATATCAAAGGCAAGTCAAAGGTAACTAAATCCAGGGCATGGCGTAGACAAATATAAACTGTATTTTGTAAAGGTTATAGATACATTTTACGTGCGGTTTTCCGTAGATTTAGTTGCTTTTGATATGATTTTATTTGGCGTATTGTGAGTGTAAGAGCGGTAACGTTGCAATTATAAGGGTACCTAAGTTTTCGTAAAAAGTTGTTTTAACAAAAACTGATACATCTCAAAAACTAGACCGAATCAAGCCTACTTTACACGAAATTTTTAAATCCAAATTAACTCAGGAGCACGCTGTTAAAATCCTTCAGGTACCTCCCGGGCACAGTGTATATAGACTTGATTCCATTGATAGCAGGACTGAAATATTACGTTTTGTGCTAAATTTAAGGTAAGTATATTCTAAACCTTCTTCGGTTTCAACGAATATTAGTCTATTAGATGATTATGAAAAAATACTGATGAATGCTACCTAACTGCCGCACTCAGAGACGTCAATTAAGTTTTAAGTTTCATTAAAGTTGCTGCGTCTTATTCTATTGCTACAGCAAAGAAAGTGACAGCAGCTACTTTAATGAAACTTAAAACTTAATTGACCTCTCTGAGTGCGGCAGTAAGACTGAATTTTAGGGCCGTATTAGCCTTTTCAACGCCATGTCAAATACAAAAGTCGTCACTCTCACGCCAATGACAGCTGAAAACCAGAGCTAATTTCAACCTTACTTCATAGTCATTCAGGTCTATTTTTCGCTGTCAACCGTGACGGATATATCCGTCGTTGGCGTTGAACCAGTGGTGCGGATATATCCGTCAATGGCGTTGAAAAGGTTAATAAACTCATCTCAACTCTGATCCCCGTCTCAAGATACGTCAAAGTAAACGTCAATCCATAGAAAACTGTAATTTTTGACACATCTTGTGACGGGGATCAGAATTGAGATGAGTCTATTAATACGGCCCTAAGACATCTCGATACTACTAATTTTTTCCCTTATCGTTTTTATAATTCCTGACATCTTTTCTCATTCAGGGCAGCTAAAATTCAAGGAATAAGACGGGATTTTTCGAAATTCCGGGAATTTCGGGATCTCGTTTTCCACGCGGGTAAAACCGCGGACCGTTTGCCGTGCGTTGAGAATTTAGAGAAGGTAGTATGAACAAGACATTTCAAAGTCACGGATCGGCCTTAGGTAAAGTTAAATCATAGGTATCCGATTCAGACCTTGTATTCTGCTATGTAGGTACATCGCGACAAATGTAATAATTTAATAAACAAACAACAACTTCGGTTTAAAATGTATAATTTAATTATAGAAGATAGATACTATGTTCTTTACAAAATAATGGATAATATATGAACCACCAAGTAATATAATAATGTTTTTTAGTAAAGCGTAAAATTTTTAATCTATAAAATGTCACTGCTAACTAATAAGCTACACAACACCAAATATAGTTGCAATAAAAGTATCGAAGACACCGTCTAAGTCCATGTCGACGACTGTCAGACTCACCTCTTGTAAGAAATGTTGGCAAAATCGGGATAAAGTGTTAGACTATGGAAACCCTGCTACATATGTACGTTGTTGTAACCACACAACGAAATATATCTTCATTCACTCGATTTGTACGAATTACCAATACCAACATTACCAATTACGGATAAATGGTTGCAAGATGGAAGATGTTGATAAAATTTGAGATCCAGAGCCATACCTGAATAGGAGTCTCACAAAATTTTATACTTTCTGAAGAAACAATAAACGAGCTCTATGCGGACGATATGTCGCGGATAACAGAGCGACCAGCAATCTTGTATTTTATCACTTGTCGATCAGTGCCTCGTTATCGTTACATACTAGTTAGAAACGGATTTTGTGCTAAGTAGTCGTCCAGACGTGACGAACCTCGATATTTTCGAGTCGAAAGAGAACAGACAATATAGTTAAGATCTTTGGCTTCAATGAAATTAAGATTAGTTAAGATTTCCTTGTGACGACGTCGAGTCAGACAGCCGTCGAAACGCAACACATCTCTAAGTATATAGAAGTTTACAATAATTCAGTATTCGATGCAATATGGCCATTAAACCTGTATTTTGACGCTTATTTATCTAGTTGCGCGTGAGCACGAGCTGCTGAAGCTTGTTGCATCTCTCAGTACGTCGGCTCGGGCTTCAGCTGCTGAGCAGGGAGACTGTAGTCGGCAATAGGGCCAGGAGTACCAGGGGGGGCAGAAAGCAAGGGGGCGCGGAGGCGGCGGCGACGCTCGTCTTCGTCAGCTTTGTTATCTGTTTCTTCACAGCGTAGTTCAGCAGCGTGTCCGTGGCAGCGAATGCTTCGTGAACGACGCGCTGAAAATAAATTTGGATAAGGCTTAGGAGCATTGGACAGGCCCATTCGTCAAAAACTCGATGTGAAGAATAATTAATTGTATTGCCATCCAATAAAAATGAAAAGTTGTGCGAAGACCCTAACAGGATTCGTCTGTAGTTAATGTTATTTGTTATGCCACATCTCAAACAATTTTGTTTTTTCTAACACAAGGATGGGCGGTGAACCTATAATTTACAAAACACGTTCATATAAATATAAATAATATATTAGGTCCTGAGTTCTATATGAAGGAAATACGTAGATTTAGCCCGCGACTCCGTCCGTAGAAGTCGTTTATAGTTTACGGGAACTAGCAAATTTTCCGGGATAAAAACTATCCTTTATCCTTCCCCGGGACTCAAACTATCTCCATACCTTTCATCTAAATCGGTTCTGCGGTTTAAGCGTGAAGAGGTAACAGACACGATAGACAGAGTTACTTTCGCATCTATAATATTATTTAGTAGGGATTATAATGATACCTACTACTTATTCTAGCATTAAATAAAACTGTAAATATAATATTAAATATCCGCTTAGTTCTGCAGGAATTATTACGAGAAAAAAATATGTACAAAGGTAGGTACTTATATGTGTAAGATAACCACATAAAAGAGTTTCGATGTTTTCCTACATAAACCGTGTCCCCTAGAGTTATTTGTGAGGTGATTAGTATTCTGGTTTAGGCCAAGCATTTATGTCTACATAAAGTAACACGAATCTACATAAATAAGCAAAGTTGTAATTTCCCACAGCAAAATGAAGCTAGTTACTTAGGCAGCTAGACCAGCTGCAATGTAAATAGCACTCAATAATTTATTTAAACGTCAAACCATGAAATAAATATATTGACTGGAATAAAGAGAAAGGAACTCACTTCCGTGATGAGTTTAGAGTCGATATCTTGCGGCCGAAACATCATAACTGTGTAAGTGTTGTCAATTCCAAGATGTCCATCAACCCAATCTTCTATTCCACCAGCAAACAGAGCTGAAATTATAAATGTGCTATTTTAATTCATTTGACTCAATTTCATTATTTTCATAATATAAGAAGGTAAAAGGGCAAGCGGATTTCATAATCGATAATCTACTTTATCTAAATCATTGCTATTCTATTCATATAAGTTTAAGTTAAAAAAAAAAGAAAAAAAAGTTTCAAATAAGCTTCGTAATAAGTAATAACACTAATAACATAACTATCATTTTGCTATCGCGCGGTAAATTGATCGAATTGGATCTGGAATAAGCACAGTTTCAATTAAACAGATTAAAATTAATGATTTTCCGCCAAATATAAATAATATGTGAAAAAGGGGCCAGTTCGATACAAGTAAAGTACAATCGAACTCATAAGTAGCTTTACATTTTAGTGCCATGTCGCAGTTACGTATTATAAGTTATATATATGTGTCAAAAGTTTGAATTTAGTATGTCAATAGGCTGCGACAAGGCACTAAAATGTACAGCTACTTATGAGTTCGACTGTACATTGAGGATTGTCAGCTTCGCCAATAAAATAATTGCTAAACGGGTGGGTCTTTTAAAGCATATCTGAAGGAATTACACGATATTTGCTGAGCTTATTGGCTTCCCTGCCACTGAATTTGTAACATGGCATGATTCTTTATGCTGTCTTTTAACAAAGAGTTACCCAGTTAATGAGGACATTAATGAGGACATTTATTTTGGTGCCTCCCCCCCTCCCTCGTGGTGCCAGTTGACAAAAGCAGCTGTTTATTTTGTTTAATGGCTGATCCAGCACTGGTTAAAACACTCACGTAGGTATTCCGAAGTCTGTCCGGCGACGTACGCGCGTCCGCTGACGCTGAATGCAGCTTGTGCCGCCTTGGACGATCTTTGCCTCTATCACGAAAAACTTAATTAAAGATCTTAAAACTAATCTACTTCGTTTATCCAAAAGTGTTTTTGACTGTTATTTGTAAATTTTTGGTACTTTTTCAATACGAGTAGTCGGCATGATACAAGTTTCCTAAAAATATTTTAGGTTTCCGTTCTCAAAAGAAAATAAATTATTTAAAGCTTGTCCTCTATTTTACCTGTAAGTAGGACCAATTTACGTGAAAAAAGTATTTGTAAACGTTCTCTACCTACTAACCTGTACATAATGATAAAGATTGATTTAGTTTTCTTAAGGTGGACATTCACGGTCAGTTAAACTGATCAGTTAAATGACATACATCCAGAAGCTGACCTTGAGTTCATATCATTTCAACTTAAGATTTCACATTCACGGTCAGTTTTTGGATGTACGTCAGTTTAACTGACCGTGAATGTCCACCTTTACTCTTACGAAATTCATAGAAGCATCATCTAATTTTCTAAAAAATAATTACGAGTAATTTTGTGCCGTTCCCCTGCCCCTTCAGTCCCCTTGAGGCGAATGGGAGGACTTGAGGGTTTCAAACCACAGTTTAAAACAGGCGGTTGAAAACCGTCAGTGGTTTTAAACCAAATTTCGCAAGTTGGCAGATATTAAACAAATGGGCTTGTTGGAAACCGTGTAGCAGTTCGCTTCTACCAAGGTCACTTGGTTTAAAACAATCGTTTCAAACACGCATTATTGAACACGGAAAGTTCTTATATTGTATCTCGCCTCTACGACTAGACAAGACTAGAAAGTTAACAAATAGTAGAATTGACATAGGTAGGTGACAGCTTGGACACAACAGGGGGCTTAACCCAATTAACTGAGCGAGTTTCGAAATCAAACAAAATGTATACGATTGGCTTTAAAGCTAACGATCTGTCGCTTCAGCCGCTTATGTCAATTCCATACATTTTGACTGTTTTCGAAAATCATTAAGTAAGTTAACGTACTTAGTGCCAGTTGGCCAGGCCTCTTAGTTGTTTTCTTTAATTAATTTCAGTAGTCGTTAACCATCGAGAATAGTCAAGGTCATAAATATGTGTACATTTTAGTATCTTGTCTATTTAATGTCATGTTTAAACTATCATATATGAATGTCACAGCGATTAAAGTGACAAGGTACTAAAACGTGTACACATATTTATGACCTTGACTGTAGGGGAGACCGGGGATGGTTGACTATAGGGGCAGGTTGACTAACTATCAAAAACTCGTTCGGCGCAAAGGCCTTGAGCCAACCAATAAGGCACGAGAGTCCGCCACCTCCCCCCGCTCACCGGAGGCTCATTGGTTGGCTCAAGGCCTTTGCGTCGGACGAGTTTTTGATAGTTAGTCAACCTGCCCCTATAGTCAACCATCCCCGGCCTCCCCTACCTATAGCTTGTCTAACCCTGACATTCAAGTCGAATACCTAAAGAGCAGATTATTGATCATTATGTTCCAGAAAATTATGAATTTTGTTGTTATGCGTGTTGTTTTTATATCATTTGATTATTATACCATCCAAAATTATACTATTCGTGTTATGCAAAATGAAAATTAGTGCATTTGTTGTTATACAAATCTTTATGCACCCAAAACTTTACTGCAGCAACAAATGCCTCATTGAAGATGATACTTACATAGATATTGTCGAAGGCACGTCTCTTTCGTGTGTGCGAGTAAGGATACATCACTCCCTAAAAAGAAAATTCGTTTCGGTTTCATTAAAAAGCAAACAAAACGCCAACAACAATGTATTTTTTTGAACTTTGTACCCCGCATTGAAACACCTGTGTGATGAATGACTTAAGTACTCCCAGCTTCTTAATAGCGTTCGGCTGGCAATCGCTATCACCAGTGAACGGGGTTTTGGATGCAATTCGCGGGATTTTGAATCGTAATCATAGTATGGATGTGACTATAAAAACCCCCAACCCCGCTAATCCCGCGACCGCGTCTGTAAATAAAAAATGTATTTTTTCAATAATAAAAACATTTATTTCAATCGTTGACCTGTAATTTCGATTTATATCATGTCCCGGATATCATGTCAATACAAATCCCGGAATCCCGGGCATATCCATTATTACCTAGCATAATGTTTAAGGTCAATCACCTCAGATTACACTGGGAATTCCGATTACTGTGATATATGACAAAAAACTGTCCTTTATCAAACCACATGAAGCCCGGAATCCCGCGGCATATCCATACTAGCATAATGATTGGGGTCATTCGCCCCGAGTCGCATCCAAAATCCCGATCACTGGCTATCACACTTGCAATCGCAACTGACGTTATATTCATATTTGTCACCTGTGTGTCATAGAAAAACGAAGATTGCCGATAGCTATTAAGGAACTAGAAGTACTGTACTTATGTCGAATGTGTTTGAACTATTTCGGCTATGATCATGCGCGTCTCGTACTCGCTCAGCTGAAGCAGAGAGCTTGAAGAATCAGGATTCGTTGCCTTCAAGGAAGGCATACCGTATAAGGAAAGCACAGGCTGTGCAGAAAGTGCGTGATCATGCGCGTCTTGTGCTCGCTCAGCCCTTGAAGAAAGCTTGAAATGCTAGTTTTTAACACAGTTGCTCAAAAAGTGGTACTTTTCGTAGCTGTATATCGTGCGGAAAGTTGGTTTTCGCGAACTAGTGCTTTTTACTTTTCCAATTTTTTTAAATTTATACTTGTTCCAATTCATGACTACTTTTATTGATGAGTGTTAATATTAGTTTCCTTTAAACATCGTAATCAACATAAAAACCTACTGTTAATGTAAGAATACGAAAAATATACATATTTCATATTTTATTACTTACCTCTTCATCAATATAATAACACGTTTATTTTTTAATATTGGATATTGAAAAACCGTTCTTAATAAGTTGGAACGGAATAGCCGCCGAAACGTCTGTCAACATTTTTGACATTATGAAGAGGCGTTTTTTCTTACTGCAAGCATTTTTCAAGTTTCCAAAGGCAACATTCGATATTGTTTTTATAAATACACAAATACACAAATAATCGTAAATAACGATACTTAGGTAATAAGTAATAGTACAATGTTTTATATTTACAATTGTTTGTCTTATAGAACATGCAGTTGAAAAAAAAAATTTCATTGAAGTGGGTTCAATAATAATAACAAAATCTATTCTAGTCGAATAAAAGCTAAAAAAAACACCTCTTCATAATGTCAAAAATGTTCACTGCGAAAGATCGAACTTACAACGAATTTGTTTACCAATCTTAAGTTTTCAAAAAGTTGCTTATAAAATGAGTGAATCAGAGTTTGAAATTAATTTATTTTTTCGCAACTGTGTTAAAAAACGTCGTTCGATACACGTGCGGAAATGTCATTCTTCACTCGTCCCGAGTCTTGCCACTCGCCTACGGCTCGTGGCAAGATATCTCGGTACTCGTGAAGTAATGACATACTTTCCGCACTAGCATCGAAATATACTATTTCACCCTCTTTGAAAGCAACGAAAATGTGCGGAACGCGATAGCTGAACAGAACGTCTCGTGCTCGCTAAGTCGGTTCAGAGAGTTTGAAGGAGTCAGGATCAGCATTAGGTAAGTAGGTACCTACAGTCAACATAAAAAGTAGATACCTACCTTAGACTAAAGCAAAAGGGGAAGACACGTTATCGACGTACAAGACACACATTCGCAAATTCCACACACACATCTGTAAACATGCACTAAGGAGCAATAGAGATAAATTGATGGACTAACGTCGTGCGCGTAAGTGAGACAGCAATATGTCTCACAATAATGACGACGTCGCACGTGTTGACAGATCGGTGACGACCGGACAACTAGAATAAGAATTTAACAGGTTTCCTGTCCCATGAGGCACATGTGCCTCATGCGTGACTGTCCTGGTACGTCCATGAGGCACATGTGCCTCATGGCCAGTGATGTAAATATTTCATTTCCTTACTTTAAAAGTTACCGATATAATCAATACCCATCTATCAATCACTATGACAAAAAGTATCATGAAATACTTGAAGGGAAATGACGTATCTTATACGAAACTTTATGAGCATTTAATGTCATTATTACTATGGGGACGTGTCGAAAGAACGCTGCACATTGCTTCGGGACAGGGAACCTGATATATTTAGGTGCTCAAGCCCGCGCGCCGGTCACGTATCTTCCTCTTTTTGTTTTCATCTAAGATACCTACACACTTTTGTACCTTGTCTTGTCTTGTTAGCATTGTAAAACAAGATTGTCAAATATGTAATGCGATTAAGTAGTGTACAGTGAGTATCTACTTTTGACGTTGACTATACTAACTAACACGTTACTTCACCTTCCTTAAAGGCATCGAAGAAACGCGTTAGCTGTACAGAAAGTGTCTGATAGCGCGCGTCTCGTGCTCGCTCAGCTGACGCAGAGAGCTTGAATGAGTCAGGAGCGGGTACTAACGAGCACTTCGCCCTCCTTGAAGGCGATGAAGGTGTTCGGCACGCGCTGGTAGTGCAGGTAGTGCGTCAACGCGCGCGTCTCGTGCTCACTCAGCTGACGCAGAGAGCTTGAATGAGTCAGGAGCGGGTACTAACGAGCACTTCGCCCTCCTTGAAGGCGATGAAGGTGTTCGGCACGCGCTGGTAGTGCAGGTAGTGCGTCAACGCGCGCGTCTCGTGCTCACTCAGCTGACGCAGAGAGCTTGAATGAGTCAGGAGCGGGTACTAACGAGCACTTCGCCCTCCTTGAACGCGATGAAGGTGTTCGGCACGCGCTGGTAGTGCAGGTAGTGCGTCAACGCGCGCGTCTCGTGCTCGCTCAGCTGACGCACGCCCGCGTACAGGTCGCCACACGGGTGCTCCGAGTGCAGCTCTGACGCTGATAACAAACACAACGCCATATGTAGAAAGTCAATAGTTTTTTAAAGACACACACCTAAACTGTATAAAATTCTCTATAAGGCTCTATTCTGTATAAGGCTCTCTAAGAAAAGAGTCGGTAAAAATATTATGTATTTACCAACCTCAAAGTGGATTATCGGCGTATAAAAGTAGAGGCAGACTTAAAAGTCGTATTGTATTGTATATTATGTTAAAATAAGTTTTAAATTAAGAAAAAATAAAGGGATTGTCGCAAGCTATAAAATAAGTAGGAATGGAAAACGTAATTTACATAAAGCCTATGTTGGACTTATTTTATACTTTTTCCGCTTGATGGAATGTAACGTGGTTAGGCATGATGACACAATAGATTGGTATAACAAAAAAAAAAACAAATATATCAATTTCATCATGATAGAGGTGGAAACTCCAAACTGACGCTTCTTTGCCGCGCACTCTCTTTAAATACCTACTTGGTTGATAAAACAATCGGATTACAAAAACAATGATATGGACAGTGAAATAATCCTTCATTATCGCATTGATTAAGCGTATAAGGTCATATAATATGTGACTACATTCGCAATAAATTAGTTTAGTGCTGTTCTCTCGGGAAAAGTCTAATTTCCTATTCTAAAAAGGTAGGTTTGATCTCCGACTTTGGGTACCAACTACTACAGTCGTGTTCAAAGATAATGTACACACTTTTGCACTTTATTTTAATGGAAAAATAATCACCGAAACAATATCCTTCTAGGATTGAACCGCAGACTGGGCCACCGGTGGCTAGGAATGCCAACTATCTATTAGGCAAATATAGTATTTTTCAAGGTACAAATAATATAGCACACTGAAAAAAATATAGTACCTTAAAGAAAAATATTTAAAAAAAATGAAAAACTATTTTAAATTAATTTAATATAAACACAAATGCACGGAAGATCGGTGAACTTCCTTCTTCCTTCTTCTTCGAATTTCGGTGAAATGAAATGACGCCTGATTAATTATGTTTTTGGGTAAATTTTCAGGTGTTTCAACCGCCGTCATTAGTGTTTTCAATATATTGACGAAATCAATGACACCTACACAGATCATTGTATTATTATATCTATGGACACCTACCAGCAACTTCTGATATAAACAGAAGCAGAACCGGGGGTGTAGGTAGTTTCTATTAGCATCAGAAGTTGCTGTAATGCATTGGAAGTTGCTAATGACGTTGGTTGAAACGTCCGGAAATTTACCCTTTTTTTCTTAACTGACGTAAGAAATGTAGGGGGACCATAAAGTTAGTTAGTATTGTCTAAGTATTAACTTTTTGTTATGAATTAAATAATCCGGGTTTGAAGTTATTACTACAACACAAACGTAGTTAACATTTATTTTGTCTAGGTATTAAGAAAAATTGATTCCTGTATACTAATAGAAATTCACCGTGTATAGTACAGTCAAGGTCATAAATATGTATACATTTAAGTAGGTAGGTACCTTGTCTTTTTGCTGTCATGTTTAAACTGCCATATATTAATGTCACAGCGATTAAAGTGACAAGGTATTAAAATGAATAGGTACATATTTATGATATGACCTTCACTGTACAATAGTATAAGGTATATTAGGTATAGTACGGTTGGCAACCCTACCGGTGGGGGCTAAATCTACAGGCACCACAAGTTGTGTACGACATTATTCATTATTTGTTTTGTTGTATATTTACGGCGATTTGGTAATGTGACCCTACTATGGCCGTTTCTTTTACATGAACTTGATTATCTAAAATAATTCGACTAGTTTATCAGCTGTTCCTTTAACGCACAAGGAAAAAGTCAAAAATATTGCAAAAAACCAAGTAGTCATTTAATTTTGGAAGTAAATTTTTCTAGGATGTTATATATAGAAATATATAACATCATCGGCACAAACTGTGTCTTGATGTCCTCATCAACCTGCTTCGTTTCTTCACCACAGACGTAACACGCTGTATAACTATAAACTAGACTAAAAAACCAACATAATAGCGGCCTCTACTTCAAGAGATTATTATTATTATTATTATCGTACGGCCGGGGAAAACTATCCTGCGTTAATTATAAGGCTAAATCTAAATTTTGCAGCCAGTCCACAGCCGCCTCAGAACACTCGCTGAGCTCCACAATACCACCAGCAAAACGTCGGTTTGGGCACTCTTCCACGATGTGGTACGCTGTTTGCTGAGGAGCGCCACAGTCGCATACCGGCGAATCTTTTAGCCCCCACTTGTGCAGACAGTAGTTACAACGGGCGACCCCCGTGCGGATGCGGTTTACCGTCGACCAGTTTTTACGGCTGGCCTTGAAGCCAGGCAGTCGGGCAGTCGGATCTCCCACCAGTCCGCCCGCAGAACACTCCTGGGACTCCCAGTCAGCTGTCCAGGAGGTGCGCAAGTGGAAGCGTTGGCGTTCTCACTTCAAGAGATAATTAACTCTTAAGGCGGCTAACCGATTTACATCAAACCTAGCTGAGAATCACCTCAGTCAACTAACTTTCTAATAAGCGCGGACGCTTTTAACGGCGGTGGACCGATTCGGAAATCGGTCCACCGTTTTGGGAACTACGATGCTACAGACAGACAGACAAAGGCGCCGCGTCAAACTGATAACACCTCTATTTATACGTCGGGGGTTAAAAATCGTTGTAACCGAGGACTAACCTGGTATCCACTGGTACTCAAAGTTCCGGTCGAGGTTGACGCCGTAGCAGGGCTGCACCGTGCAGCGCAGCCCGTACTTGTCGCAGGACTGGGAGTTCAGGTGCCCCTTGCACTCCTCCCACGACTGCCGAAGATTCTTCGTCCACTCTCGCCGCTGCTCGTTCAATCGACCACAAAAACCCAATCATAATCAAGCTTAAGTATGTATGTCTCCTCATGCCGATTTTATCAGGCAGTATGGGCGACAATGGACCGGCATCAATGGAGACAGGTTATAAAAAAACCGGAAGCATCCCGTGACCACGATTCACAGCAATGAGGGACCAACCAACTACAGATGGGGAGATGTGTACATGACTGAAATTCGTATATTTTTCAATAGAAATAGTAAGAAAATTACTCGTAAATAGCATGCCTTGCAGGAAATGCAAGGCCTGGAAATTCTCTGCAAGTGTGTAAATACGCGTGTCGGATACCAGTGTCCCTTTGTAATGCACGGGAACGCCACGCTATGCCGAATTGAATACCATTTTACTTGCAAAAATATATTTAATGTGTCACATGTTTTTTTATTGGTTTGGTAGCATAGGTATACGATTATACATAATAGCGAGAATTATAAAAAAAATATTTTTAAAAATCGGTGCAGCTGTTTCTAAGATAATCGCCAAAATACTGTCAGGAAAAAAGGATGGTTAAAAAATTATGATTTTGACAAAAACATATTTAGTAGGTATAGTTACGAGGTGCGGTCCAAAAGTTTCCGGCCTAACAAAGAAAAGAAGTACATATATTAACCAAACTTTTTTTATTTTTCGATATAGTCTCCCTCTATTTCAATGCACTTTTCAGATCTCTTAATAAGCATTTCTATCCCCTTATAAAAATACTCAGAAATTTTGTCCTCAAAATGAGCGTAAACCGCACGGGTCACTTCATCATCTGAAGAAAATCTTTTTCCCCTTAAGTCTGCCTTAAGTTTCGAGAACAAATAATAGTCACTCGGGGCCAGGTCGGGACTGTAAGGCGGGTGGCGAATTTCCTCGAAGCCACATTTCGCAACAGCAGCCTTGGCAATTGAAGCGGTGTGAACGGGTGCATTGTCGTGGAGAAGCCGTACACCTCTGCTAAGTTTTCCACGACGCTTCTGCTTGATCGCCTCTCGTAACTGCTCAATAAGGGTGGCGTAGTAGCTACCATTTACCGTGGTATTCCTTTTTTTTATGTCAATCAGTAGAATTCCGTGACAATCCCAGAATACCGTAGCCATTATCTTTTTAATTGATTGTGTTACCTTGGCCTTCCTAGGCGGCTTTTCACCAGGACGACGCCACTCCATCGATTCCCTTTTGGAGAGAGGATCATAGTACAAAACCATGGTTTCGTCCCCCGTAACAATTGACTCCAAAAAACTCTCTCCGTGTCGTCTATATGCGTCTAAAACTTCTTGAGAGCACGCTTTTCGCTCACTTCGCTGCAAGCTTGAAAGAAGTTTGGGCACCCACCTCACACTAACTTTATTCATGTGAAGATGTTCATGAAGAATCCTAAGAACTGAAGTTTTTGAAAGCGCTGTCCTTGCCGCTATTTCTTTAGTCTTCAGTCTTCGATCACTCAGAACTTCGTCTTCCACTAATTTGACGCAGTCCACGGTGAGTGCTTCCACAGGCCGGCCGGAGCGAGGTTCGTCGTCAATGGACTCCCGCCCTAAACGAAACTGTTTACTCCATTATTTAATGGTGGAAAATGACGGAGAGGTATCCCCGTACACAGCATCTAACCTTTTTTTTATATCGGTCGGGCTAACCCCTTCCTTTGTCAGGAACTTGATCACGGAACGATATTCCAATTTAAACATTTCAAAAACTTTCAGACTTTTTATTGTTCTAAACGCCGTCAAATCAAAACCACAACCAACAGAAATCTCAAAACTATACACGAATAAGCAGAATAAATGACAATCACAATGACACCATTTATTTTTATTTTTAACCCGCCATATTTCTCCAGCCAGAAACTTTTGGACCGCACTAGTACTTACATTTTTAGGATTCCGTACCAAAATGGTAAAAAAGGAACCCTTATGGTGAGACTTCGTTGTCTGTCTGTCTGTCTGTATTTAACAGCAGTTTTGCTCAGCAACTACACAAACTATCAACTTGAAATTTGGCATAGTTGTATAACTTGCTTGCCCGCATCTGTTTTCAATAAAAAAAAATATGAAATTAATTTGATAAATAATTGAAAAGGGGTCTAGAATGGGAGGTTGAAAAATGAAAGTTAATTGATTACAGCAAGTGGGGTATCATATAAAAGGGCTTAATTTGCACATTTCAAAATTTTTTTTTTTATAATTTTTCGTGACGTAATTTTTTATTTAAAATCAAAAATATTCAAAAAATTACCGTTATCCGACTCGCCCTTGACCGGTTTTCTTTTACCAAAAACTAATTTACAACCTAGATCTGGTTTGTTTAGCATAGTAACTTCCAGATTATTTGATGAATACTCTTCCGGCTTCCTAAATTAAGACGAACTACTTATTCAAGAGGACGCAAGTTTGCTGACGACTTAATTATCGTACTTGCGGGAACGTCATGGAGTAGTCATATCCGTCAGGGTTCAAGACGGGCACGACCCAGAAGCGGTACTTTGAGAGAAGCTCGGTGTTGGCGTCACTGCGCTCGATCAGCTGGTAAAGCACGTAGAGAGCGGCGGTGACTGCGTGGTGGTCACGCCCTTGTATACCTGCCGGAACAACGTCAATTCGCTCAAAATTACAAAATTATTACTCCCTGTGTATAAAAGTGTGGTATCTATCCCAAAATACCAAAATACGTCATTTTTATGGCACCGATCAAAAGGGTACAAGCCCAAGTAGCACTATAACAGCTTATACAACCATTATAACCCTAGTTTTAGCATTTAAAGGGCTGTAAGCCCACACAGCCCATACAGCTTGTGTGCTACTTGGGAGGGGATCAATAGATAAGGATATTATTAAACTTGTAATAAGGCTCAGGGTCATGACTAAACCCCGGATTGACGGGGCAAAAATGTACCAGTGCTAGTGATTCATTAAATATCGACTAAGTTTATAGACATCGATTAAAAGCAATTTTTAATCATCATTGTCATAACTAATGGCCAAGTTTGAATACCTTTTACCTATGTGCAAAACTCTTTTATATATTTATACTTATCGCAAATATAAACAACCGGTATCTGACATTGGCTCTGTACCTACTCATGTCACTTTTGACAACCATTGATTCCTGGTGTACATCAACGACCTCTGTGACACGACCATTCCAAATGCAAAACTTTTTTCCTATGCTGATGATACCGCCATAGTCTTTACTGGCAAGTCATGGGATGAAGTCAAATCCAGTGCAGTACAAGGATTGGCTCAAGTATCCACATGGTTAAAAATAAACTTACTGACTTTAAACACAAAAAAGACAAATTATATTTGTTTCAGTATTAATAATAGCACACAACCTATATATGATTTAAATCTCCAAATACATTCCTGTCAAACGTTCAATACTAAAAATTGTAACTGCCCTAACATAGCAAAAGCTGTTCATACAAGATATCTTGGCGTTCTTGTAGACCAACATCTCAATTGGTATCCTCACCTTGACCAAGTTATGAGTAGAGTCAGGAAACTGCTTTGGCTTTTCAAAACGCTAAGACACATTGTGCCAGGAAAAGCAATTACTAAAAATTCTAACAGCCGAAACATTTTAAATGAAATATACATAGCTTTGGCACAATCCGTCTTGGTATATTGCATATCTATCTGGGGAGGAGCAGCCAAAAGTCGTCTAATAGACCTTGAACGAGCACAACGTGCTTTAGTCAAGGTTATGTATTTTAAAAAAAAAAGGTTTCCAACTGATCAATTGTATCTAATCAGCGACCTACTATCCGTCAGAAAATTGTATGTCCTGCATAGCACTTTGAGAAAACACAAGTCCTTACCATATAATCCGAGCTACAAAAAGAAAAGACTAATAAGTAACATAGCCAAGTCACCTAAAACTAGAACCTTATTCGCAAGCTCTCAGTATAACGTAAAATCCGCACACCTATATAATAAATTAAATAAACAACTCGATATTCACTCAAAACCTTACCATGAATGTAAAATAACCTTGATAAAATGGCTAAAAACTAAATCTTATGATGAAATTGAGTCCTTAATACGATAACGATTCCAGACACTCGCACACACATACACACACACACACACACACACGCACACGCACACGCACACGCACACGCACACGCACACGCACACGCACGCGCACGCGCACGCGCACGCGCACGCGCACGCGCACGCGCACACACACACACACACACACACACACACACACACACACACACACACACACACACACAGAGACAGACACACAAACACACACACACACACACACACACAGAGACAGACACACAAAAACACACACACACACACACACACACACACACACACACACACACACACACACACACACACACACACACACACACACACACACACACACACACACACACACACACACACACACACACACACACACACACACACACACACACACACACACACACACACACACACACACACACACACACACACACACACACACACACACATCCTGATATCCTGATATCCTGTTGTAAACAGCACTAATTACCTGTTAATGTAAATTCAATTACAATTAAACTTAATTAAGATTTACAAATTAAACTTAATCTATAAGTAAGTTAAATTTAGTAATTTAAGTAGCCTAACTAAATCTTACCCCATTTTATTGAAGGAAGAGCGGTGTCTCCCAACACAGGCAACATTTTGCCTACAGGGTGACTCCATCCCTTGTATCATGTACGTTATGTATTTTTATGAATAAAGAATTTTGTATTTGTATTTGTATTGAAATTACATTGAATAACAATTCATTCAGTACAGTCAGCATCGCATACCTATATCGTATCAGCCAAAGTGATCAAACCATACAAAATATATGGTGTTACGAATTATTTGGTCACTTTGGCTGTTACAATATATTTGATGCTGAGTGTACAACAATATTATTTAGCATTCCGATGAATTCAGAACCTTTTTATTTTTTAAGTCGGTGAAAAATGCCTCGCAAGAAAAAATATCGATTATCTTCATGGAAAGCTGATCATTCAGATATAGAAGATAAAGGTACGACTTACTTTTACAAGAAATGTAAATGTAAATCTTAGAACTACACAATGGTTTCCCCCATCAATCCGGGGTTTGGTCATGACCCCCATGACCCCCCCCCCCATATGGATCTGCGCTTGTATGATGGAAGACAGAGGGTAAGATTTTTCTGTCGGGCTGTCCTTCTATCGGTTTGAATACAGCTGGGTTACAGTTTTAATAACCTATTATTTCACCTGCTACTATCAACACCGTCTGCTTGGCTGATATTGCCTGACCGCTGCTAGGGTCATCTACCACCATCATGTAAATCGGGTTTTCCATGGTAGTATAATTATTAAAGGTAATATCAACCCAATTCGCTATCGGACTAATTTCTGCCCATTTCTTGATCTGCATTACTACCTGCGCCAAAATCACTAATTGGGTTACCATGAAGTAAATTTAGACCGAACGATCGACGAGTCCGATATCCACGATTTTTAGGGTTCCGTACCGAAATGGTAAAAAGGGAACCCTTATGGTGAGACTTCGTTGTCTGTCTGTCTGTCTGTTTGCTGTCTGTATATCACAGCAGTTTTTCTCAGCACAAGCTAACAACTTGAAACTTGGCATAGTTATATAACTTGCTTGCCCGCATCAATTTTTAGTAAAAAAAAATGAAATTAATTTTATAATTAATTAAAAAGGGGCCTAGAAATGACATACTTTCCGCACGTGCATCAAATATTTAACCTACTTAATTTACTACATATAGTAATTTCAATTCACAAAGTCACACCTAACTACATACTTCATTTTAACCTTGCACGATATGCATGGCGTCCATATACTAGGTAAGAACGTGAAATACGTCTTCGAACTACACGTACTTATTCGAAAATATTAACACCGTATAAAATTAGAATTTGGGAGATAATTTTTTCGAAAATATTAAGAAATGTTGGGTATTTTCAGTTTCAAAAAAACCGGTCAAGTGCGAGTCGGACCCGCGCACCGAGGGTTCCGTATTTATATCCGTACTTCAAAAATATACAATTTTATGTACTTTAATTCGTATGTGTAATTTAATTCATATGCAAAAAGGTCAATTTTGACTTGCCTAAATATTAGTACAGATCTTCAAACTTTTTTGACAATTTCTCGAAAACTATAAATTTTGAACACTTCGTTTTATTTTTGCCGTAAAATATAAGTTATATTATAAGCTATAAGGTAAGAATTTTTCAGATTTTTCGTTTCGTAAACTTCGGACATAAGGGGTGGAAAATGGTTTGAAAATTTTTGGTTATAAATCAAAAAGTACGTCACGGAAAATTATAAATAAAATAGTTTTGAAATGTGCAGATTGAGCCTTTTTAAATGACACCCCATTTGCTATAATTAAATCACTTTAATTTTTTAACCCCCTATTCTAGATCTCTTTTCAATTATTTATAAAATTAATTTCATATTTTCTTACTAAAAACAGAAGCAAGCAAGCTATACTTACAACTATTCCAAATTTCAAGTTAATAGAGTGTGTAGTTGCTGAGAAAAACTGCTGTGACAGACAGACAGACAGGCAGACAACGAAGTCTCACCATAAGGGCTCCTTTTTTTACCATTTTGGTACGGAATCCTAAAAAGGACAGTCAAGGTCATAAATATGTGTACTTACACGATTAGTAAGTAGGTACCTTGTCACTTTAATCGCTGCGACATTAATAAATGGCAGTTTAACCATGGATCATTCCCGGTATTCTGACTACCGGTTTTAAATGAGGTATAACCGGTTATAATTGCATTTCGCTATTTATATCGCTAAAGCTCTGATTAGCGGTATAATCAATACCGGTATTCAAGTATATTATCGGTTTAGCCAATTGACAACAATACCTACCTCCATTTGATACTTTACCCTTAAAAACCCTTCCCGGTAATATCAGTCAGTGTCAATATACTCGTTTACCGTAAACAAGGGTAACTTTAGCCCTAGAGGGTAACATTATCCGCCCCTATATTTCAAGATTTTCTTTTTATATTTTACAATTTTAAGTATCAAATACTTTCTTTAGAATACGTAGTGAAAGTCCGTAATCTATTTTGATAAAAATAAAAAAGTAAAATGTTTTCTCTTGGGTGGGCAATGTTACCCCCGAGGGCTAAAGTAACCCGTGTTTACTGTATTTATTTATAAATATGTATATTGACATACGTCGCAGGTTAATTTACTTATTCAGTACTAGTAAACGTGACGCGTGACGCGACGTTACACTGTTACACCTATTTGGTATGCTTCAGTAGTAGGTAATTGTCTTTGGGAAAAAATTAAGAAATTTTATCTTTTTCCGGTTCGTCACGAAAATTAAAGATACTAAATGTATGACTAATTTTCGTGACGCACTGGAAAAAGTTACAATTTCTTAATTTTTTCCTTAACGATATACGCTTTTTTTGAAAAACGCCCCTAATTGACATCATATTTATCAAGTGCAACGAATAGCGGTAAAAACAAAAGCGGAATGACAACAATACCTCTAATTAGAATATAGATAGTATTATTATTATTATTATATATTGAATAAAACCGGTTTTACAATCCCTGGTTTAAACATGACACTAAATAGACAAGGTAGGTACTAAAATGTAAACATATTTATGACCTTGACTGTACTATGTAAAAAGAATTTAAAAACAAAATATTGATTTATTCTTGACTGTCTTAGGGCCGTATTAATAAACTGGTCTTGGCTGAGATGCCCGTCACAAGATGCGTCAAAAATGACAGTTTTCTATGGATTGACGTTTACTTTGACGTATCTTGAGACGGGGATCACAGTCGAGATGAGTTTATTAATACGGCCCCTATATTACGTATGTATTTTCATAGTACTCGTGTTTGAACCGTCGCTTATAGAGAATGTCTTCAAAGAGGGGTCTTTTTGGCAGTTTGAACTCAAAAGAAAATTATAAAACAATATACCGGGTGTTTTTATATTCGTCTACAAAATTTTGGGGGTTAAGACCGGTAGCACATCTCCGCCGCGAAATCGATGCAGCGGAACCGCTGACGTTCCGCCACCGTTTGTCCTTTGTATGACGGGTGAAACATTAGCGAAACTGCCTGTTCAATCGCGTTAAATTGCCTATGCTTCTATCTCTTTCTCGCGGAATATCAGCGACGCCGCTCACATCTCCGCCGCGAAATCCCCATTTAAGCCCCAAAATTTTGTAGACGAATAAAAAAACACCCTGTATACTTAACGTCCTGAGGTACAACGTCATTAATGTTCATATATACTTATATTTAGAACAATTGTATGAATCAAATGACTTAACTTTTGATGACTGCCCTAAGATTCGATTCTGTTTCAAACTAGCGAAATTTGACGTGGGCCTAGGAGGTTAATGTAATAATATCTAACTAAACATACCTCGGGAAGCGTACGAGGGCTTTGAAAACTGAATGGTCTTAGTTTGATTAAATTACAAGCTGGTCGACGTTTTCCCCTTGAAAGATTTTGTAATGTCACGTCTGCTTCCTCAGAGGTAAAAATGGAAAATCTACTTTTAGAGACTTTTGTAGGAGTAGCTTGTTGTATAGAGGTTTCAATTTTAGCCAATATATCGTTATTGTCATCATCAATAATTTCATGACGATTAAGGCCTTCTTCGGAATAACTTTTTGACTCTGTATTGTCTTTTGAATTTATTTTACCATTAATATAGTTTTCTAAAGCTATAAATAAACTCGGAGAGTTTATTTTTTTCGAATCTTCTGCGTTCATCCTACGATTTTCATCGGTTTCTGAAGGCTCAGGAGCTTCTTTTTTGAGATCTTCAGCGTTTACCTTACCATTAGCATCGTTTTCTGAAAGCTCCGAATCTTCTTTTGTATTGCTAGCTTCACTTTCTTCCTCGTTATAAAATGTCATATGATCTGCAGTATCTTGATTGCTCATTGGCATTTTTTGTTTTGGCACTTCTTCAATTTCGTCCCATTCATTTTTGTCAGTAATTTTTGTTGTTACATCATCAGCCGTAAACAAATCTTTTTTTGTTGATGATATTACTTCAGATTCAATTTGTATACCATCTTTCTCTATAGATGTTAACAGCATATCCAGAGGATTTGATTCTTCGACAGAAGGTTCAAATATAGTTAATAATTCCGAATTCACTTTTGTTCTAGTCGGACTTTCGTTGTCAAATGAAAGTGTCGTGCGAAAAGCACGAGGTGAAGTTTTGTGAAGCATCTATTGAAACAAATACTGAACAAATTAAGCGCTTATTAAGTAACTGGTAAAATAAAATAAAACTGGTAATACTTACAGGTTGATTAGTGGGTGGATTTGTTGTCGTTGACAACCCAGTTTTCCGAGTGAAGAATGCTACTGGAGAAATGGCAGCGTATTGTCGACCGACCAACGATGTAGTCCGTGTAATAAACTGCGGGGCGGCCGGGGGACTATCGTCCCTGAGCGGATGTTTCACCGCAAAGTTTGGAAATGTAGGCCTGAATCTCGAATGTCCTGTGGTTTGCCAATAACTAAAAACTAAGTTCTGCAAACTCAAATCAAAATGGAAGGTTCAAAAGAATTACCTTTTGCCAGTTGCATTGGTATTGGCAGTGCCGGGGCCAGGTATAAATCATCGTCCACTTGCGCGACTTTAATAGTAGTCGGGGGAACGAACCGTGTGTAATCGAGAGGCACGACCGTCTGCCCTATGTTTACGGCCTCAGTTGACGGGACCACCGCTCCCCCGATAATAATCTTCTCGGAAGCCTTCGTCGCTTCCTGAATGTTTATGGCCATAACTGGGTTCGTATTCAGAATGGGTGGGTTAGTAACATCATCGTCCACTTTTACTATGAACTCTTGCTTAGTCACTTGATTGGATCGCCAACGAGTGTAGTCTGGAATCGCTCTTTTACTGCGATAATCTGAAACAAGGCGTGAATAACGTGGGATAAATTATTTGCACACACCTCTTCCGATCGGTGTTGGCCAACCTTGAAGGTACATACACGAAATGGGACACGACGGATATTCATTATCTTTAGTTAAATTCTCTAAGCTGAAACATACTTGTATAAATTCTAAAACTATCAAAAGTATACGTATTTTCATGATAATAAAAATCTGATCATCATCATTTGACATATATCGATCACGGCTGACAAATGTTGACAATTATATTGTCTTCTGTAACTTATTGCTACAAAAGGTCGCCAGCTTGTTTATTCTGGATTTTATATAAAGTCCAATTTCGAATCTCAGATCCTTAGCATAAATAAATAGAAGCGTATGCTTAATATGTGGCATTTCAAAACTTTAATTTGTTGGAATTAAGCATTTAAGTAAAGCCATAAACTCCGACCAATCAAGGGCAAAGACTACTATTCTACAAGAGTTTATAAAAAAAGCGTTTATAAATCTGTGAAAGCGTGTGTCTATCTCTATGTGTATCTCTTAGTAGTCTGTGGACATATCTAAGACAGAGGTCTAAGAACTAAGAAACATAATATGTTTGACATTTTCGTATTTTAAGAAAAAAAAGTAGGCCAGGAAGAAATTACAAACTAATAAATTATTTTTTACCGTCATGCTTATACAGTTTAAAGTCTATATAATTGCCATTTTGTACTTCTTTGGTGCTCTGTTTATGTTGCTATTTCCGCCAAGGAATTACAAGCAGTATGTTCACATGCTTTCATTATTTCATTTGTTAAAGGATCACTAAGTACAGCGTGTTATTTGTATGAAGGTCGGGTGCCAAGATGCGGATCACTCATAGTGGAACAGAGTTCAAGTATAAGAGGTACGCCGACGAGAGGGTGGTGGAGGCGGCGGCGGAGCGCATCGCGCGCGACGACCCGGAGGTGGCGAGCCTGGTGCGCCTGCGCGTGCGCACGGCGCGCAACCGCAGCATCATCGCGCTGGAGTTGCATAGCGACCGGCAAAGCAAAAAGCCTGGAATACTCGTCATAGCCGGTGAGATTACTTGAAACTGTTATGTTCAATTCAAGCAAGCTTGACGAGCTTGCCAATATGCAGGATGTGTCTAGGTTAACATACATGGCTGTTTAGCGTAACTACGACTAAATGAATTTTAGGTAAAAACGTCTAACGAGGGCAACGAGACCGACCTCCATAAACTTACTGTTATAGCCATTCAGGAGTTCATATGGGCGCCTTCCACCTCCATAATCATACGTACCAGCTTAGTACCTAGCTAGTTATCTCTATATTATATCATATAAATTAACATTTTGCAAAAGTGTCGGTATTATAATACACGAGGTTTTGTCATTTGTAGCACTGAATGGAATGGCTTGGGGAGCGTCAAACGCAGTTCTCGAGCTAGCAGAAAAGCTTTTATACGATACACAATTCCAAACTCCGTTTTTTAACGACTATGACTGGTAAGTTTTGATGATTAAATTTCAAATACCCGCATAATGACAATAAAATGGCCGTGCCAATCGAAAGGAACGTTATGGCGGCTGGAGTTTGATGCCGTGGTGCCGTGGTATTTGTATCGTGACTACGCAGCCTAATCGCCCGTGACCTTTCGATTTGGGCGGCCATATGGTTGAGTCATATTGAACTTTATCACAGGTATCTGATTCCAATGGGAAACCCAGACGGCGTACAATTCACCCAGAGCTTAAGCGATCTCCCTGCGTTTAATGCGAGCCAGTGGGCGACCAACGCCACCGCCCGGGCCGCCACGCGCCCCACCGAATGGCACAAAAATGTCGACTGGGATAAGGAGACAGACACTTGTTTCGGAACTAATGTAAACCGTAACTTTGCATTTCATTGGCAAGGTGAGACAATGTTAGGAACATAATTTAGGGCTTAGGTACAATCTCGCGTGCCTTATTCGCGGGATTCCGTTATATATATAACCCCTTAGGGGTAGTGTTTCCTAAATTGCTGAAAGTTGTATTTTTTATTTATAAATAGTTTAGCTTTTATACTAATTTTCACGTTTCTAACTTCAAAAATTAATGACTTAGAAGTCATTCATTTTTCCACCCCCCATTTTAACCAATTCAAAAAATCCCTTCTTAAACGACGCCTACAATTCAAAATCAAACCAACTTTCATGTTTCTAACTTCAAAAACGACCAAACTCCCATGCAAACTACTACCCCCACATTTCTACGAGTATATTCAAAAATGAACGACTTTCATCGTCGATTTTGATTTGGCTGGGTGTTTATGAGTCACCCATTCAAGTCTTCTCTTTTTATATATAATAATAATAAAATAAGTCAACATTCTGAAATACAATAAAATTAAAAAAAATCTGGTTCCCGGCATTTTTCAATTGTTTTTGAGGTATCAAAATGGACGTGTGTGACGAAGAAATTCGGTACATTTTAAAATTATATTACAAAAAAGGCATAAATGCGACTAATGCCGCGAATAAAATTTGTGCGGTTTATGGACCTAATGCGATATCAATAAGAGTAGCACAATTGTGGTTTAAGCGTTTTAAGTCTGGAAATGTTAGTGTGAAAGATGAGATTCGCTCTGGACGCCCTGTTACTGATAAAATCAATGCCATCTATGAAAAAGTGAAGCAAAATCTACATATTAGTAGTTACGACATTGCTGAAGAACTGGATACAAAACAGAACAAAGCAGCACAACAAAACAGTGTTACGTCATTTACAAAAGTCTGGGTACAAGAAAAAGCTCGATATTTGGGTGCCACACGATCTCACTGAAAGAAACCTAATGCAACGTGTTTCAATTTGCGATTTATTGTTAAAACGAAATAAATCTGAACCATTTCTAAAACGGTTGATTACGGGTGATGAAAAATGGATGACTTACGATAAGAACGTCTGAAAAAGATCGAGGTCGAAGCATGGACAAGCTCCACAGACAGTGGCAAAGCCGTTTTGCCGCCGCGTAAAACTATCGATTCTGACCTCTACTGCCAGCAACTCATGAGATTAAAAGAAGCCGTTGAGAAAAACCGGCCGGAGTTAATAAACAGAAAGGGCGTAGTCTTTCATCATGATAACGCCAGACCGCACTCATCTATAGCCAGTATAGCCACCCAGCAAAAATTGAGAGAGCTTGGCTGGGATGTTTTGATACATCCACCGTATAGCCCCGACCTTGCTCCATCGGATTTCCACCTGTTTCGGTCACTTCAGAATTCTTTAGGAAGCATAAAGTTAATATCAAGAGAACACTGTCAAAACTACCTGTCAGATTTTTTTTATCAAAAATCTCAGAATTTCTACAGCAATGGAATCATGGCACTACCCACAAGATGGCAACAAGTCATCGATCAAAACGGCATGTACATATTATAAATAAATAAAAAAATATAACTCAAAAAATAGTTTTTCCATTGTACGAAAAATACGAAAATACTTTTGCACCGACCTAATATATATATATATATATATATATATATATATATTTTTTTTTTTTTTAAATTTCGAATAAATGGCATTAAAAAAAGTACTGCCCAGTATTGTTATTATTGCAACAAAAAGGTTGTAATGCTTCGCTCGGAACACAAATCTTTTCTTTTTAATAAAAGGTTTCACAATATTAGTGGCCAGTATTTTTATTTTCGCAAGGAAAAGTTTGTCATAATTAGGTTTGGAATTCTGGAGCACAAATTTAATATGTAATAATCGAATCGATTGCGGAAAACTGATGTTGTTTTTTATTCTAATATTTAAATAAAAAAATGTTTACTGTTTTAAAATCTCTATTAAATGGGCATGTTTTTTAGCTCATTGGCTACCATGTGATAGTAATTTTTTTTTCCACCGCAAGAGCTCAAAATTTGGTAAATGATCGATCGAAGATGCAAACTTCAAGTTTGCGATTTTTTTTTAATTAAACCGCGGTAGTTACGCCAAAATGGTAATGTTAATCGAACAACACAACTATTAAACAATAATAAGTTAAAAAGAAATTAAAAAAAACATCTTAGTACACTAACCACGACCAAAAAATCGAGGAAGGGTGTCAATTTTTAAAAAAATTAAAAAAGTCCAAATATCTCGAAAACCGTGGCACTTTTACTAAACCTTATTTCTTATTATTAGAACGACCTAAGTGCCCCCTATCAGTAAATTGCGGTTTATCCACTCATTACCTAACACCCTGTATATATATATATATATATATATTTGTACTAACGTTCACGAAAACTACTCTAGCGATTTCGATGAAATTTGCAGAACAGGGGTTTACGGGGGCGAATAATCGATCTAACTAGGTCTCATATCTGGGAAAATTCGTTTTCACCGTATTTTCACGCAAAAAGATTTCCCGTGCAATATGGTTCGTAATTTCGGGGCGGCTGCTGCCGTCTGAATAGACTGATGGTTAGAGCGTTGGCACTACTACGCAAAGACTGCGGGTTCGAACCCCAGCTACGGATCGTTTTTTTTTTTGTTTTTCTTTTTATTTTTGTGTAGAATATCGATGAATATTCGGCTTCGACCCGAGCGACAAGCTCGGTCTCCCAGGTATTAAGGAATTATACGCCGTTAAGATTAAAAAAATAGGAATGATTAGAGAATTATTTTTATTCTTATTATTCTAATTGAGGAGAAAAGTTCCATTGATATTGAGAATAATAACATAGTGACCCGCATTTGAAACTTACTGCAGACGATGTCCACAAGTCGCCGGGGCGCTGCTCGCAGTGGTTCCCAGGTCTTAAGCCGTTCAGCACGAGCGAGGCGAAGGCGATACGCAAATACGTCGACGACCTCGGAGAAACCATTAAGCTTGCAATACATCTTCATGCCAGTTTCACGCCGAAAAAGGTAGTTATTTTACCCTACCAAACGCATAATAACTTGAATTTAAATAGAATTGATTTTTTTTTCGCTACCCGAGTAGTGAACTTTTGCACGTAGATTTTAAAAGCTATACCGAAGGCATTTCCAAGAGCTGGTTAGGTGACCTAGGTACCTACCTACTTCGTTTGATAACTAGTTTGTGTAATTGAGATTATTTTAACTTATCTATTAGGTATCTATTCTAAATTATCCTTGTTGTTATTGATTAGGCATATAAAAGTTGTATCTTTTTAGGAATTTATGCTTTATCCGTGGCGGTACTCGTTGCGTCGGCCTAGCAACCAGCAGGAGTTGCAGACCATCGGGGAGTACGCAGCGCGGCAGTCGCGGCTGCCCGACGGACGCATTTATGAGGTAGGTATACCGTAGAACGACATTCCGTAAGCCAAATCTCTACATGACGGTGATAACCTCATGCCTCTCTTCTCTAATCTTCTTCTATCTAATCTCTATCTCTTCTTCTCTTCGCTAAATAGTATAAAACAAAGACGCTCGCGTCGTGTTTCTGTTTTTCCGCTAACTTCTTCTGAACACCTACGCAACGCATTGTTAATACGGTTTACCACCGTCATGTAGAGATTTGGCTTACGGAAGGTTTATATGTATATTATCATCATCATAATTTCAGACGGAAGGCGTCCACTGCTGGACACAGGCTTCCCCCAAATGGGGGGAATTTGCCATAGTCGCCTCGTTTGGCAATTCAGAGATGGGCAAAATTTATTCAAATGACGAATAAAAAAATCATTCGCAAATAACGAATAAATTTTCCGAATGATTATTATTTTTTTTTTTTTTTTATTCGTACATATGGCGAATAAATTATTCACGAATGTATTATTCCATTAATAAATTAAATTCATGTAAAACCTAAACGTACACAACATCTTTAAAATATTATTTTAAGTTTTAGATTATTTGCGAAGTTATTTTCTTCAATTCAATAGGTTATAAATCTTTATATCCAGATAAATAAGTACATATGTAAGTTTGGATGGAGGAGGTAATTTACGGAACTACTCAACCGATTTCAAAAATTCTTTCACTGATATTTAGAATGGACTTTCAGGGTGGACATAGGGCTATATTTTAACTTATATTAACTGATGCGAAGCGGGTCGCTAATACAAGATGATGCCAGAGATTTCGTACCGGTAGAATTATTTTCCCGCCCCATTTCTAACCTTAACGGGTTAAATAAAAAACATTTTAGTGAGCTAAGGGCATACTAGTTATGCATATAAGTAGGTTACTGATTTAAAATGCAAAAGTAACTCTCTCTGTCGGTTATGCTTTTACAGTAAACTGCTGAACCGAATTAGATAAAATTTGTTATTGAGATGGGTTTAAATTAAATCCTGACGAATACCATGAAATTATTTTCATCCCAGATTTTGACTCTGTTTGGAAAAACCTGTCGCTGACAGGGTCATGGACAGGGTCCCAAGGTGCCTCGGGTGTGTACAGCCGGAATTTGGTACACATTAATGCCCTATATCACGTGTTCGTGTAGGTAAATTAAACAGAGAGTGCCAGGGGAATCCCCGTATCTAACCTGAAGTGCAGTAGGGTTGTCACAGCGGCAAAAAAACTCAAATGATTTAAGTACTATTAAAAAAAAAATAACTTCGCTTAGTTTTGTTCGAATAGTTGTAATTAAGTACAACTCTTTATGATAAGGTGCACCAAAGCAGCAACGACGGGCGCGTGGCGGGCTCGCTCACTGACTACCTGGCGGGCGTCGTGGGCACCGAACTGGTGTATCTGCTCAAGCCGTACCACCAGAAGTTTCCTAACGTATCCGATAGCAACCACCTCCGTAAGTTATTCTGTTTATATTTTACCTAGGACGATTTAGGATGATCCCTGTTAGCCGTAGGTGTTTCTGATTAGGCACGAAAGGTTAGGTAGGTACAGTCAAAGTTATAAACATAGATAAGTCCAAAGCCTCAAAAATATGTAACCACGATCTTATGTCGCCGTAATAAGGTCGTGGTTACATATTTTTGACACTCTGAACGTATCTATATTTACAATGTACATCCATATTATATAACATTTACACTTCCCAATTAATAAAATACAAAAAACATCCATCTCCCTATTAGATAAACTTCCTAAGAAGACAGTTGGTTAAATTAAAGACATAATTCTCCCAGAATATCCATTTCCCAAAACATCAGTTTGCCAATAAAGTTATACCTCCGTAATTTGGGTTAAAGACAATTAGAAAGTTCGATTCTCAAAACCTAAAATAAATTTCCCAAAACGTCGTTTGTTTACGAATCCTAAAATACCCGTTTTCCATTTCATCCTTTATCGTAACTACGTTTTTTGTGTCAGTCATGTAAAAATAAAATTATCTGACAGTACCAAGTTATCAGTTTCCTTGTCTTTGAAATATGAAAGAAAAGGACGGAGCTAAAATTTATCTGTCAATTAATGTTATCTGGAAACTGAAAATGCAGCCGTTAATGTAGTCTTAACGATGATAGGTTTGTGGTTGATACCCTCCTTGTTGACAGGCGAGTACGTGGACAAGGCGATGCTGGCCACGCTGTCCCTGGTGCGGGGCTGGCGCAGCAGCACTAAGCAGAACACGCTCAGCTTCTTCGGCAGAGACGTCGAGTTTTAGACAAGACAAACATAAACCATTCTCACTATCTCACGATTTCATTTTGATGAATATTTTTATCATCTTTCCCTCAGTAAGACAGGTATTCACTAGGGGACAAATATCCCGCGACTCGTGTCGGCGAAGCGAAGACGAGACGATGTTGCCAAACATGTTGCGCCACTGCGCCCAACGTTGTTTGTACATTTGTCCCCTAGTGAATCCCTGGCTTTACATTTACCATTTTACCTTTTCTAAAGTGATAGGTAGGTACTTATATACTTTCACGGATGTAATTACTGTCCGTCTAGGTTGACAGCGCAAAATAGATTTCCATACTTAGTCGGCCAAATAAGAGGTCAGCCAAGGTTGAATTTCGTTTTCAAGTCATAAAATAATAAGTGATAAAATATAATAAATAGATAAAATGCGTCCGTCAATATAAAGTCTCGACTTCAACGATATTTTCATTTGACCGACTGTACGAGTTATCATTAAAAATATTGAAGCATACAAGGCTAACCCTTATCCGATCAGAAAGTTTGTTTATCGACTGCATACGCTTACTTTGAATTTCAACCTTAGTACCTTAATTCGAGTTCAGTTCGTGATTGAATTTTCGTGTTTCTTTTTGCTCTGATATGAATACTTAATACTTAGCTAACTTAAATCTTGTGTTTTATTTATTTTTACAGCATCTAAATTAGTGCGGCCTATATATATACTAAACAGGGTTATTGGTACGTTATTGCATCCATTTCCGTTAAGAAGTTATGCTCTTAGTTGTACCTAGGTACTTAAAGGTCATTTGCAGTAAAAAAGGTCATGTACCTATCCTGATATTGGTAGTTTTCAAGATATTGAACATTCAATTTTTTTTTGGCATTTATTTTAAATAAGTTCCTCGGTTAAACTGATTCATTTCACAAACAAATCATTTGGCAAACCGCTTTTTTCCGGAACTGTAAATATTTACGTGTAGAACCCTATAGGTTAGGTTAGGTTAGTTTTATAAAAATACTGAAATATTTACAGTTTCAAAAAAGCGGTTTACCACATGATATGTTTGTGAAATGAATCAGTTTGTAAGACGTTTTTTGGTCAAACGTTAGTGAACCATCTAAAGTAAGGCCAACAAGACAAGATAAAGAATGTAAATTAACAAGCTTTCAGGAGTTCAAAACATTTTTATTTGAAGAAATTATATACAAATTTTAAATTTCCTATTTTAGTCATCTTCGTCTGTATCAGAAGATGATTCGTTATAAGAGTCCGAATCAGAATATTGTATTATCAATCATGTAGTCAATTTTGCTATAAATATTGTTCTCTATTTTTATGATAACACAATTTCGCCATTTAACCTTAATTAATTTACCACCACCAAATTTAACGTAAATGTAAAAAAACTAATTTTGAGACAATGTTTCCACGTTGAAGAATAACATAAATAACATTTTGTGACTAAACTTGTATAACACATCCATAAACCGATTAAAATATTTCGCAAGTGACAGCCCTAACTTTGAGCGCGGGAGACAGAGGGGCGTAGCGGAGGTGAAGGGGGAAGTAGGTGTTTAAGGCGCGGCATATTATTTATTCTTATGTCTGCTCACAAAATTTCACGTGAATTGGTTGAGAAATGCGACCTGTAGATGAGACTAACCGGACATACGAAAGCATTTTTGCCCAAACTGAAACGGAGACGCTTCGCTCGCTTGGTCAATACTTAAAGGACAAACGCCACGAGCATGGAACAGAAGTGAGATGGCTCTCTTCTTCAAAAAGGGTGACAATGCTCTGTTGAAGAATTATAGGTCCATCTCACTTCTGAGCCATGTGTATAAGCTGTTTCCTAGAGTTATCACGAATCGTCTCACGCGCAGGCTTGACGACTTCCAACCTCCCGAACAAGCCGGCTTCCGTAAAGGCTTTAGTACCGTAGATCACATTCATACGCTGCGTCAGGTTATACAGACGGCGGAAGAGTATAACTTGCCTCTTTGCGTTTGTGGAGTACGAGAAAGCCTTCGATTCGGTTGAGATCTGAGGGCTTATTGCCTAACGCACTCGCGATCGCGATCGACTTGAAAGTGACACAATTGCTTTCATTTTGTAGGCAGATTTGACTTCAACTGTCAAATATGAAAGCGATCGCGATCGCGAGTGCGTTAGGCAATAAGCCCTCAGGGCAGTATTGCAGTCACTCCAGCTTTGCCAAATGGACTACAGGTACTCAAATGTTTGTTTGTACTCAAAAATCTACCTACACACTGCATTATTGCGTAATCACAGTATGGCAGTAGCCGTGGATTTGAGAACCAGTCGTCATAGAAGTGGTCAATCTGGGAAGTGGTCATTCTGGGAAATGGTCATTCGAACATGTGGTCGTTTTGGGAAGTGGTCGTTTTGAGCTCTGGGTATTACGAGTGGTTGTTCTGGGAAGCGGTCAATATGGAAATAGTCATTTTGGGAAATTGTCGTTCTGGTGACCGGTCAACCTGGGAATCGGTCGTTATAGAAGTGGTCATTTTGGGAAGTGCTCATTAGGGGTCGAGAGGCTTGAAAAGACCCAATATAATATATGACCTTTTTTACTGCAAATGACCTCTACCTACTATAAGCTCTTAACGGGAATGGATGCAATAACCAATAATCCTGTATATAAAAGGTTACATTTTTCGATATAATAAAATAACAAATTATATGCTCCCTGGGGTACCAAATAAATACACGACATCTTCTCAACATATTTATTATCACTTTTAGGTTGTATAAATAAATAACATTGATACAAATTGTTGAATTTACACTATATACATAATAATAAATCTAATATTAACCCTTTACCAGGCCGCGAAGAACAAACGTGTCTTAATAAGTTCTTTATATAGATTTGCAACCGTATTGAACGTCTTGTAAAAAAATGTATTTACCAAAGTCGTATATGTTCCCGTAAACCAGTAAAATAAATATGGGATACGGTATTCCCATTGCCTGTCTGAGTAATGAACTGGCATATTCAATTTAGTGTAATTATATTATTCCTTCTTGTAGATAGTATCATATTATGACACTATCTACAAGAAGGAATTGTTCAGGACTTAACAGGGCAAGTATTTACAGGGAGGTTATTAAACTACGTGAATTCGCTAGTTATAGGTTGAACACAATAACAGTTTTATTACTTACCTGACACGACAAGACAATTAACCGGGCTATGGGCAGAATAGTTCCCACATAGTCAAACTCTAACAAGGCAATGGGGTAGTGTCATCCCACATCCTAATTCTGGTCATATTACAAAAACGCATGAATATTTAGCAAAGTATAGGATTACATTACCTTACAACACTCAAAATCTACAAAATATCAAAAAATTGTCCGACCTATCTGATTTTATTTCGCTGAAATTAAGTAAAGTGTTCGGAATTTGTCACATATCACTGAAATTACTGGTCCAGTGAATTCAAACGGCTGCCAAAGATACATTATTGGATTTAGCTGTATGTTGTGAATGAAGATCATGAAATCATATTTTCAGGGATTGATAAGATAATGTTTTGTAGGAGATTTGGAGTTGAAACCGGACTATGGTATACAATATACTATGTGGGAGACATATATCCCTTAACCTGGTAAAGGGTTAACTGGACGAGTTCGATGACAACGAGAGTTTTTTTCTTAATTTTCTGATATCTATGTCCCAGTTTTCGGATAGAATATTAAGTGATTGTAGTAAGGCCTGTTTCTTGCGGTTGCCGTCGCCGAGGTCCGTCCTGTGCAGCAGGCTGAGCTCCAGTGAGACTCTGTGCAGATACTGAAGCCTCTTGAAGAGGGCGTCTTTGAGCTCCCTATTCTCGGTTCTCCGCCAGTACTTAAGGTTTCTACCAATAAGCATCGTTATGTGCTCTTTTATGTCACTCAAGCAAGTCTTTTTTTCCGCAGTCGACTGAAAATTTAAAATGTGAACAAATATTATATGAGAATTGGTTATTATCAGAGATCGGAACAGGCAATGCTAATTTATAGGACGCGACAGAGTAGGAATGCGGGCGACGTATGAGGGCGGGACGCAGGTGTGCTCTCCGCCCGCGTCCCCCGCATGCGTCGATCAGTCCCAGTTAAAATGATGCGCTTTACCTTGACGTGCGTGCATCAGTTCGTTTTACTCGACTAAAAGTGGATACTCACTTTTGTACTTTATCGCATTAACATATTACAGTTATCCGCGTCCCACCTCATATGTCGCCCCGCACTCCTACTCTGTCGCGCACTATACCTAACCTTGACGCATCTTCATTCATGCGTGCGTGAGATGGGAATATTGAAAATTATTGAATGAAAATGCGTCAAATTTAGATAAATTAGCCCTACCTATTCCGACCACTCTGGTTATTACGTCCTTTTTATAATAAAGGTAAAACGCTTGCCTAGAATATACAAATACATAGTAATCTATACTAATATTTTAATCCGAAACAGTTCTGTTTATGGATTTTGTTAGGTATGTAGCGACTAGCGACATCTAACTACAACACGCAGCAAGTAGAAGACAACTAAGACAACTAAGTACGGGCAGCGCCACCAGCGACAAACAGCGTAACTAATGTTCTACATCGCGATATCGAAGTTTCCCCAGTCAAGTTGCATATATAAAACTTTCAACTTCATCCGAATGGACTTCGGTCCCCAAGCACAACACCCGCCTGGAGAGAGATCTCTCTAATAGCCTCTCTTCTATAGGTACACTTTTTTACAATTAAATAGAACCGATTTTGATGAAATTCGGTATGAAAATAGCCGAACCCCGAGAAAGGGCAAAATCTATAGTTTCGGGCGGAATAAACGGCTTCTGCGCAGACGAGGTGACGAACAAAAGCTATCTATATCTTTTAGTTATATCAAAATCCATCGTCCCAGGCTGACACGATTACCATGCCCACAGACGTATATTGAAATAGATGACGCGAATGTACGTACTTCGCGTGTCAAAAGGGAGAGCAAAGCTCCTCCTTTCATTTAGTCCGCTGTAGTTCGCGCTCCACTGTCATCGGCACCGCACGTCAAGCGAAATCTAGCAAAATGCCTAATTGTGCCGTATTACAAAAAAAATGAGCGAGATAATGAAAACGTTTCCTTTCATCGGTAGGTAAGTTTGTTGTTAAATTGTGTTATTACTTTAAAATAAATTACTTTGTTTGTTATGGTTTGACTATGAAAACTACTGAGTGTGTACTGCATGATTCATAATCCATTGCCGATTTTAGTTACAAAGTTGTAGGGTCTGTTTATTAAAACACGCAATGAAAATAAAACGATCGATACCTTTCGCTCAGGTTTTTGATACGGTCACTATTTTCATTTTTCTGTCCAATGAAGCAAATAGTGTTGTAAAGGTTGAACACGTCAAAACTTGGGCATTAAAAGGTTGTATAATTAATTTAAAACTAAAAATTTAAATATTTTTTTAATGTTGGTTTTTTCATAAAAAGCTATACTGTCAAACCATGATAATTATTTTTATGAAGCTTATTTATTCTTAGTCATAATGTCGAGCCAACAACTTCAACAACGCGAACTTATTTTGCTCGAACATGTACAAAATCCAATGCTCACCTACAGGGATGTAGCAAAAAGACTAAAATGTCCACAATTCACCGTTTGTTCCGTATTGAAGAAATTTCGAGAACGCTTAATTATATATAGGAAGCCAGAAAGTGGTGAGAAAATAGAAAAAAAAAGGAAGAGAGCGTCTTAAAGATGTTTGCCTCAAATCATAAGATTTCATCTCACGATGTAGCTAAGAAAGTAAATATGTCTCAATCTTACGTGCAAAAAGTGAAACGTAGAGCAGGGCTAAGAAGTTACAAAGCCCAGGCCGCACCTGATCGGGACTCAAAACAGAATTTATCAGCAAAAAGGCGGAAGAGGAAATTGTATGAAAATTTCTTAAAGAAATTTGAATGAGTGGACGACGGAACGTACATTAAATTCAAACAAAATCCCGGGCAAGTTTTATACCAATAAAAATCGCAAAGACGCTCCAGAAGATTGTAAAATAAAAAACGATCCAAATTTCCAAAAAAATACCTACTTTGGCAATCGATTTGTAGCTGAGGAAAAAGAAGCCGCTCGTTTATCACCACCGGAACAGTTAACGGCAATATTTATCAAAAAGAGTGTTTGCAAAAGCGATTACTGCCATTTTTAAGAAAGCACAAGTCTCAACCGTTATTTTGGCCAGATTTGGCTAGTTATCACTACGCTAATTCAGTTATTCAATGGTACAAATCAAAAAGTATCGTGGTGGCGCCTAAAGATAGCAATCCGCCAAACTGTCCAGAACTCCGGCCCATTGAAGAGTACTGGAGTATTATGAAAGGAATTCTAAAAAAGAAAGGTGGGAATGTAAAATCGGTGGCTGAACTGCGAAAAATATGGACTTGGGCGGCGAAACGGTTCCCCGAGACGTGAACGTGCAAAGCCTCATGAGTCGTATTCGACGCAAAGTGCGATCCATGGCTTACAAATGAAAGACTGATTAAAAGGCTGATGTTATTCGAAAGTCTATTAAATGTGTAAATAAATTTTATTATATCAATATAACTACTGCGATTTTTTATTGTATTTATTTTTAATATAAATTTTTTAGTGCCCAAGTTCTGGCGTGTTCAACCTTTACGGTGTTCTGGGTCCTTAACGATTTTAGAAACAATCATAGTGTTCGCCTATGGATATTTTGTGACAGCAAATTTATATTATTAAGTAATATATTAGTATTTTTAAGGAAATACCGAGATATATGGGTATTTTTTAGAAAATATCAATAACAATATCGTTACTTCCCGAATATATCGATAATTGTATCGGTAAACAGATATCGATACTTTTATCAATACTTGGTACCGATACTAATAGGTAAGTACATATTTTTTAGCAAATATTATTATACCTGGCCAAATATTGACACTGTTTGAAAAACATCCTGTAGGTATATATGACGCGATGGGTGTATGATGCCTTTGACTGTAAGTACCTACGATTTTTGAGGAGTTCCGTCGATTCCTCATGGATTCCAACATCAGAGTATCATTGTTACAGAATTGAGACCAATATGAAACGGGTATGTTTCATTCGGGTGTGTAAGTATGTACAGTCGAAGTCATAAATAAGTTTACACTTCAGTACCTTATTATGCCCATCACTAAATTGCGCTACAGTAGGTAGTCAAAAATGTACACGCTCGGTTATCATACATTTCACCGTGTTTATTTGGTCTATTTCAATATACGTCTGTGACCATGTCCATGAGATCACCCTCCCCTAAGTATTAATTAAATTATTGGTTTACCCTTGAATCGCCGACACACATTTCACAGAATATTTTACTTCGCCGAATTTTCATTTCATCGACAGGTATTTCCACGTGCAGGAGTTACAATTTTTTGTGGTCACAGGTCGAACCTAACCTAACCCATGCTTAAGATAACCTGAAAACAATAACTAATAAGGTTTCAGCAGAAATTATCTTTCGATGAAATTAAAATCGGTGAAACGACACATTCGGTGAAATGAGTGTCTGCAAAACAAGGGGACACGTTAATTATTTTGTACTTAGGTGATCTCAGTGGACATCACGAACACTATTGATGATTGATGATTATAACCCTGGGTTACGTTAAGCCGGATACAGACATCGCAGATGTGGCGCAAATCGTGCACAAGCTTACTGTACTGTTGAACATGTGTACCCCACACCTGTCGCGATGCGACAATGAAGGTGATAAGAAGAGAAGAGAAGAGAAGAGAACTGCGGGCTTAGCAAGTATGCAGCAGATAAAATTAGACAGGTGCCAGGTGAATTAATACATCTATTCCATATTCTAATGTAAGACTGAACACTTAATGCCTAAAATAAAAGTGTCCCGTCTTGTCTTTTATTACCTTTAATTACTAAGCGAATTTAGCGATTTTATCCGGTATTGCTAGAGTAATGGAATAAATCGATCAAATATATTAAGAGCCTGTGTGCACACTAAAGATTTTGACCGGCGGTTTCTCGGCGGAGCGGGAGCTAGCGGTACCGCGTCGATTAAAAATCGCGGAGACATCGTGCACGCGGCGAGCACGATCCCGCTCCGCCCAGAAACCACCGGCCAAAAACGCTAGTGCGCGTAGGCTCTAAGTTGTGCGTGATATTTAATTACTCTAGCAACTTTTTATTCGTGCTGTCACTTTATTCCTCTGCATGCATGTTAGGGTCGTTGGTAAGTGCAGGTGTAGGACATTTAATTATGTATCTTTATTTATAAATTGAAGGCATCTGTAACAATGCATATAAAAGAACTAAACATAAAGATATAATTTAAAACTGTGAAATGGCTTATGATTTACGGACACTTAAATTTATAGTTTGTGCCTTCCGAATAATAAGATTGTTTTGTAGTAAATATGAATTTAAATATTAACAATGCACTTATTGCACTTTAAACAGCCGAACTATAAAATTATATCGACCTTGGTAATCCTAGGATAGAAGAGGTCGAGACGTGTACGTGTCTCGCCCCTCTGAGTACGTAAAAGTGAATTTTATACGGTAGAAACAAAAACTGCAGAGCAGAATGTACAAAATTTGAAATGTTTGAGATATTAGCTTTTTAAAAAGGAAAATATTAAAATTGGGAAAAATATTGAAAATTAGAAAAGGTTGACCAGGCTAACTCAGCCTTGTTACACACCAACATCCAGACACCATCCAACAGACAACGCCCAGGTGCTTGCCTCGCGATGTCTGTATCCGCCCTTAGTGTGTTAGCGTTAGTATGCGTACCTGCGTGCGCGCGCAGAGCGCGAGGCGCACGCGCAGGTGGCGCGGCGCGGGGAGGGCGCGCAGCGCCAGCGCCACCAGCCCGCCCGCGGACACGCGCGCGCCCTCCGGGTAGCGCACGCTCTCCGCCTCGCCCCTGACGACAAAACTCCAATATTCACTGGCATTTCCAGGTATATCCACTTGGTTTAATCCCCCAGGTACAATAAAAATAATGAAATGAATACTTGCGTGCCATCTTGGCCTAACACATTTTTTTTTCAGTATGAAGAGTCAAATTTGTTGAATGTAGAACCAGTGTTTCAGTGGCTTCCTAGTATGGATTTATTTCAAAAGTGTTGATATTTAACAGTTATTGTGTTGCTTATGCAAAAAAATGCATTAGATCTTTATGTGGCATTAATAATATGGACTCATGTAAACCACATTTTCACTTCTCATGCTCTTAAAGTTCGTCTTTATGTCGTGCGTAGGCGACAAAGTAGCTTCTTATGCTCTAGTGCATAAAGTAAAATCTTCGTCGAAGACCTAGGCAATCGGTCCAACAGCTACACGAACAACTTTAACTTCATAGAATAACCTCCTTATTTTATTTCGTTTCGTTAGTATTCTGACCAAGGTAAGGATACCAACAGCCAAATTCTGGGACACCCTGTATATACCGAAAATTCTAAAAACAATTCTTATAACTTTTTGACATCAAGATCTTAAATGGTAAAATAAGAAAGTATCAATCACCGTCGCATGGAGAAGACGAAGATGGCCGGGTAGGTGTGGACCGTGAGGTGCCAGGGCAGGTCGTGCCGCAGCGCGTCGAGGCGCGCGGCGCGCGCGGGCACGCCGCACGCCGCCAGCAGCCGCGCCGCGCCCAGCAGCGCGCGCACGCCCGCGCCGCACAGCCCGCCGCACACGCTCACTAGCGTCAGCTGCCCATATACACAAGGAATACATAAAGGATTTGGTTAGGACGCATAATGTCCCGTTCGCAAAATGTCCCTTTCGCAAAATATCCCTTACGCAAAATATCCCTTACACGAAATATCCCTTACGCGAAATATCCGTTACGCAAGATATCCCGTTCGCAAAGCATCCATTCACAAAAATTAAGTCCCATTGGCAAAACGTCCCGATCACCCGCAAGACAGGGTCATTTTCATCAAAAAATTATTGTGTATTATTTTTCATTAAACGAAGTGAACTGGCTAAATAATATATAAAAGGAATTATGGTTAAGAATAAGTACCTACGTAATTATTTTAATCAAGGTAAATGTGCTTACGTTTTCCGGTCTCCTCGCCAACTGACTGAAGGTTTTTGTCGTCAACTCTTCGACGTGGACGGAGCGCTCCCCCACGCCCATCTGGTCGGACAGCCCGTCGGACCCGAAGTAATGCGTGCGAGCCGCCTCGTCCACCAAAGTTCGAAGAGTACGCTTCAGCTTTTTATAAGTAAAATTGTAAATAAACTCTCTGAGCGATTTTGCCGTGTATTCTTCTGATAGCACATATTGACTTTCATGCTGAAACATGACATTAAATTTTTATAACTTTCTATAGGTATAAAGTTTGTATGCTGAAAGAAGCAGTTATTTCGATAAACACATTCATTTGCACGCATACATCATAAACGAGTTTTTCGTCCGCGATGGAAATACCTAGTTGTAAACAGAAAGTAAAAGATGTTTATCAACAATTACTAGAACCGATAAGACCTGCTATCACAACACTTTGTAACTTTTACACGAAACTTCAGTTCAATGCTGCTGATGGTGTTTAGAAAATATGTATAGTAAAATAAGAACGGCAAAGTGTATGTCAGGCCATGCCCAATGTGCATGCAGGTAGGTTTTATTAGGTGTTTCCAGTTGAATCTAAAGTAGTAGATACCTATTCATTCCAGGGTTCCACATTGGGTACGGATCCTATAAGTAAAAGAACGCGTAATACAATCGACATACAAGAACAATAAGTCAAAATTTGATTTAAAAACTCAAACATCAAACAGTAAATGAATAAAATATTTGTCATTTAATAGCCTCTGTTTCAAATTGGACTCAATATGTAGTATCCGATTGTATATCACCTTTCTAGCAAAAAAAAACTAAATCAAAATACACAGATACACACGTCAAACTTATAACACCCCTCTTTTTGCGTCGGGGGTTAAAAAATAAGAATAGGCATACCTTACTGTCTAGTATAACAACGGCAGTCTTGTCCTTCTTATTATTTATATCTATGCCGAGAGATTCTGCAAAGTGGTGGTTTCTGACACTGTCAACGGCAAGCATGTTCAAACTAAAGTTGTGGGCACACGCCAGTCCCTGAATGTAGGTTATGTTGCTGTATACCTTCTGGGGCACGATAGGAGGACCCCATTTTTTAGCGAATCTCATCAGTTTACAGAAATGTTTCACATTATCTTGTATGAGGTTGTCAGGCGATAACGGATCGTCCTCGAAAGGTAGCATTGTGGTTCTTAAGCTGAAATGAAAATGCAATATGTAACGGACATGCATATTTATATTATGCAAGCAGATACTAGAACGAGCGAAGTCTTGGACGACCACCTTTGTACGGTTAAGGGTAAAAATAAATATTCACACAAAGTTCTAATCTATAATCTACTAAGTCATAAGTATCTAAGTTATAAACTAAGTACTTTGATACCAGTTAAAGATGATGATTGTAGGTGTATTAGGAATATAAAAACCTAAACATATTGCGTAAAATTATATGAACCAACTTTTACATTGCAACTTACAAAACATGGATTAAAAAAAATTGTGCTCCCTGTAATGTTTTTTATTTTTCTAGTCAGACTATACTTAGTTGGTCCATAAGTTCTGTCACTAAGTTTTTGTCATAATAAACGAACTGATGATTATTATTAAATAAAAATAATATATTAATTAAAAACGTTAATAATATACATATCTAAAGGAAATATTTTAATGTCACGTAGTCGCTGTAACTTTCGATACGATCTATTAACATTTACGACCGGCGTCATTAGAAGAACGCACGACTTTTCTGCAATTTTTTTTTAAGTGATTAAAACTCGCCCCTATGTTTATAAAGCAGCGTTGATGCTTATCATTGCGATACCTCAATGTTTACAGACCAGCATTAGGTTTATCAACGAGGTTCTATGCCAGCTTATAAAGTAAAAGATATGGATAATTTTTGCATCACTGCGAAATTTAACAAAGTCGTAAAGTAAATTTAATGAGAGCTGAGGATTGGTCGATGGTATAAGTGGGAAATGCATTTGTTGGGAATGTATTTATATAATTATTTAAAGGTAAAAGCTTAATCAATGCGTCATATAAACTTGGACTCTCTACATGTACCCTTACAGAAGTTGTGGCCGCTAATCAGTGATCGTCGTGCGTGATTTTACTCGTTCGTAACCGGTCAAAAACGAGATTTCTAAAATCTCGTACATCAAATTATTGCAAAAATAAAAATTAACTTATGTTGCTTTTAAATCTATATTAATCAAGGTTTCGAATATGCAAAGAGTTATGAAAAACTTGTTTTTTTTTTACATATTATATTTATAAATCCTCCAAGTGACAGAACTTATGGACCGACTGAGTACTTAGTTTTAGACAAAATTGACGCAAGCTGATTGAAAATGATTAAATCACTGCTTGATGGCGACTCTAACAGTAACTTACTCTTCTTCCTGCGTCAACTCGTTTTCAAGTCTTGCCTTTTCTTCAAAGGACTGACACTGTTCGTAGCTCTCGTAGAAGCTCTTTTCAGCCGGCATCGCCGTCGTGCTGCACTCTTCCAGCAGGCCGAGTGACGACAAAAGGTACGCTTTATCATCGCCACTTCCAACTATTTTAGAAATATCAAGACCTCTTTTAAAGATATCATCGAACACGCTACTTTTCTGGCTCTTCTGCGTGTTATTATTCCACGGATACTTATTGTTATGCGCCACAATATCTTTCTCATAAAGGCGACTCGATTTTCTCACGGACTGCTTAAATTTGTATCCCTCACAGAATTTCATGAAATCTTTTTGCTGATACATGAGTCTTTGGACTAGTTGCAACTTTATTAGTTCAGTGGTCCACTGTAAACTGTCGTTGTTTTTGCAATTGTAATATTCCATGGCTACTTCTCGAAGCTGGATACGAAAACAACATAAATATATTAAAAAAAAACAAGTTTTATTTAAATTATTAATTACTTAGCCGAAAATTAAAACTGGTGAGGTGGAGGTTCCTCAAAATATGTAGGTATATGTGTATTTCTTTCTTAAATTACGTACCAGGGAATACGAAGGCAGTTGCTCGTACAGAGGGTTGAGTGGGGTGAAGAGTATTAGCAGGGGGCTGCCGTCGACGTATCTTTCGAAACTAAACGCCTTCCTCCACAAAGGAATGACCTTCGCCACCGGCTGTGAGAAGTTCTCCAACACCCAGTTTATTAGCGAGGATTCATTCCAAGACATATTTTCATTTTCTGTTATTACGTACTCCTGAAAATAAAAATAATTTCAAACACTAAGTGTACAGTCAGCGTCAAATATATAGGAGCAGCGAACGTGGCCAAATATACCGGAACACATCCTTATTCCTATAGTAATAAAGATGTGTTGTGATATATTTGTCCACATTCGCTGCTCCTTTCTATTTGATGCTGACTGTACTCGCAAGCAAGGCATAGATAGGTGATCGTAATCATTTAAACTCAACGTCGCGTCGCATAATTATGAAAAGTCAAATAAACGAAATCACAGGGATCATCTTAGATTGATCCAACTTTAGTTGAATATGTTAACTTATTATTATAATTCAGACATTTATTTATTTCTCAGCAGGTATTATTTTACAATATTATTAATTAAACCCCGCCGCGATGAGTTCGTGTTTGTCCGGGCTAATCTCAAAAACTACTGCACGGATTTTCAGTAGAAAGGGGGATTATCTAAATAGGAAGGTTATAAGGCTATTCGTTATGAACATTATAGAGAATTCGTGCTACCCGTGCGATGCCGGGGCAGGTTGCTAGTTTAAATATAACAGTAAAATAACAATACTAATACAAAAATAAACATAATAAAAAAACTTAACCGCGGGTACCGCCGGCAGCGGGGCAGGGTAATCAAGCAGTAAACAATCAGGTAAAAAAATAATCGCAATCACTAAAAATAATCAAGATCAGAATGAAATTGATTGTAACATGATCTCATTTTACCCAAAAACTGCTGCTTATTGTAGTAGTTGAGAATATTATACCTAATTCCACTTGTCACAACGACAAACTCTTGTCTCTCTCTCTGGAGGGAATGCTCCTACGGTTAGTATTGATCAGAAGTAATCGACTTTAAAATCGAACACCTAGGAAGGATTACCTGTGTATCATTCCACAGCATCAGCTTAGCGCTTGGCACAACAGTCACCCCAAGGTCGCCGGCAAGGTCTCGCGAAGTCACGACGCCGAAGCAAATGTCGCCGCTAAAATCGAACTCTCGAACTTTTAAGGCCACTTGGTACCAAATATTGTAAGGCTTCGAACTATCCGTAACTGGGGTGTACCCTACCGCCACAGCCTATAATACAATGGAAAAAGTTATTTTTTTTGTGCTAAAAGTTTTCCAACATTTAAGTTAGGGCTTGTTTTTAGCTTCTCAGTTGATATTTTTTAAAGCATTTTGATTTTTTAATTAATTTATTAGTCATAACAAGGAGATATATTTTCATTACTTATTAAACGACACCATACTCATCTTTCGGTCATTCTCTGTGCGTTTCAACCACCCGTCGTAATTCTAATTAACGAGTCACCTAATTATTGTCTATATGTATAGACAACTACCGTCAATTTTAGAGCGTATATCCAGCACAGGCCTGTATTATCTATGGTTTAGCATTTGGTTATACATCAAGTTTTTAATATATTGAACGATTATAGGTGACGCGTTAATTAGAAGGACGACGGGCGGTTGAAACGCTCAGAGAATGACCGCTTTGAGTATGCAAATACATTTCCTTGATTGTACAATAGGCTGCAAAAGTGCATGGACAGTTCAGAAAGATAATGCTAATCATTTATAATATTTTAGCCTTTTTATGTGTGGATATTATTTTGTAATTCTAAAATATTATTATCTTACTTTAAATACTTAAAGTCAAACAAATCTCACAATTGCCACCGTGCGTGACCCACCGACAGTGGAGCTACTCAAAATTTTCAATTAAGTATAAATAAGTATGTAAGTAATCAAAACTGTACAACAAAGGTTATATTCATGCGTTTGACCTTTATGATAATCCGGTCTCTTAATTCACAATTATATTTGATTGTGGTGAAGCTTCAATATTCTTTCCGATTTCGGAAACGAAAACTTAAGCTTACCTCGATAATATTATAAGGAAGTGGGTTTATTTTCTCAAACGTATTATTATAAAAAAACTGAGTTAATAATGGTTCCCAAGTTATAATGTTATGTAAGAAATAAAGACATTTTATTTTTAACAAATACAGTTGTATCATTTCTGGTTAACGAGTTTAACGACAGTTAATTATTAACTGATATATTCATATAAATAAGGCACTAATATGATTAAAATAAAATAAAAATATAATTAAGATTAGCCCACGCAGCGAATTGCCCAAGGCCAGATTCGATCTCCCGTCCGTTGGATTAACTTCGCGTTTAAGCAAGGTGCCGACCAACTAAGCCAACGTTCCATGTAGTTCACTGGTTAAATGTTGTAGCAAACTATATTTTAACTAGTTCAGTTAACAACGCCATCTAGTTTGTTTTTTGTGAACTCCTATAATCGCGTGAGCACTTAAGTTCAAGCGAATATAGGCTTTAAAGGCATCCATGCAATTTTGCAGCTGGCTGTACATTAGCGTAACTCATTTCATTACGTGTAGGTACACAGAAGTTGATACTTACATCGCAAATTGACAACAATTGAACGAGATCTTCAGTAGATGATATCCTTTCTAAAGGTTTCATAATCAACTCCAAAAATTTTACCATATTGTGAGAAGTTCTGGGTCCTGAAATTTAAGTTTTAGGTTTGATCAAGGAATACTAGAAAAAGCCTAATGGCACAATGGCGTTGGCAAAGTTGTAACCTCTGAGGCGACCTCACTACACAATAGATAGAATTGAGAACCTCCTTATTTTTTGAAGTCGGTTAAAAAGGCACAATTATTGTTATTTCATGTTTAATGAGTGAGAGTTATCGATGCCACCTCTTTTTTTCTTAAAATATAGTATTTGTTGGTTTAAATGAACAAAAAATAAAGTACGCAGCGCCGGCCTAGCCCTTGATCAGGGTAGAGCGAGATTGTCTTTCGGCGCCCTTCGATTAAAGCTTTTTACCAAAATACCCAAATTGTATTTTCCATTTTGACGCCCATGGCCATTTCGCGGCTAGGGCGGCCGCCCCACCCGCTCTACCCTAGGGCCGGCGTACGCATAGCAAAACTAAAGTATTTAAAATTATTTGTAGTTCCAACTTATAAGTGATTATTTTTTTCACTCATTATTATAGTACGAACAGCCAAAATATACAATACTAATACTATATTAAAGTACGGGTGGCAACCTTAGTGAGACTACCCACCTCTTTCGCATATTCAGCGCATTCTATCTAAGTCCTCAGGGTTAGCAATCCCACTTACTATTAGGTTTGCCCTCATTAGTTTTCTTTTTATAAATAAATGCCTATTCATAGGTAGCTTAATTATCTAATTTTAAGCAACATTAGCTATAATTTTGAGGACTAAGGGATGCAAGTGGCTTTAGAAGAAATTTATTACTCGGCAGTTAAAAAGGAAACATGATCTTCTGAATAATTTCATTCTTAAATTCCTGATACCCACGCAAAAACGCGTATGAGTTGAGTTTCATTAATATTCAATTCATTAAAATATCTTAAAATTATGAAATGTAATAATCAAACTAACCTTTGTAAAGAACACCTCTTGATGTGCTAGTATAAGCAATCAATATTGGCCATGATGGAATTTTGTTATGTTGTAGTCTGCATTCACTTCCTGGATTCCAACAATTGATAGCTGTGAAGTGTACCTGTGTGGTCAAAAAGTTCCACTAGTGTGAAAACACACACAATACAAGGAAAATTTGTACAGAAATCAATTTTTCTAACTACCTGGACAAAATAAAAGTTTACTATGTTTGTGTTGTAGTTATCACTTAAATCCCAAATGATTTAATTAATAGCAAAAAGTTATCAATGTGACAAACATTTTGGATAAAACTTAAATTAGTTTAGTTTGCCCGAGATAGTGATCAGTGCACCCTCAGTCAACTATTTTAAAAATAGACTAGACAAATATTTCAAATGATACAATGACACAAGTGGAAAAAAATATGCACACATCAGCTCTATGCTGCTTTTACAATACAAATAAAGTAAATACATTCTAAATAAAAAAAAAGGACTTTAAAAATCTTGTTTGTTTCATGTAAGTCCAATTTAAAAATAATTGCCATTGATTGCCGATTGAGAAAAATTCACTCTGGGTACCAATAACATGTCACCATATCTACACTAACATTATAAACAGGAAAGATTTGTATTTTTGTATTTATGTTTGTAATGAATAAACACAAAACTACTGGACCGATTTCAAAAATAGTTTCACCAACATTTAGAATGAACTTTCAGGGTGGACATAGGGTATATTTTAACTTACGAAACTACTGACTCTCCACAGACGAAATCGCGGGCGGGAAGCTAGTACATATACTAATTACAATTGCCTTCAAATATGACTTACCAAAATTGTCCACCAATCAAAAAGTTATTGACCAATTTTATTGTGAGTTGCACTTATCGTAACTATAATTATTGCCTATTGAAAACATAGCATTCATTTCAGCAGGATTTGAAAAAAGTAAACTTCAGAGTTCATACAAAGTTGAAAAATATTATATGGATAAGTCAGCACCCCATATTTAAATCCCTATAAAATAAAAGGTCTGTTTTCAATAGAAATTAATTGTATGTCAGTATAAACTTAGTTAATGGTCTAAAGTAAATTGTAAATAACATTAAATTGGTCAAGTACTTTTCAATTGGTGGTCAATTTCGGTAAGTCATGTTTGAAGACAGTTGTATAAGAAAAACACAAGCATCCCTAATTATCTCTCCACCACTGTATATAAGTACAATATAATAGTGCACAGCAATAACTTAGGTTAGTACTTAGAGTACAACTCATGTATTTTTACATGAATTTTTATGTGAATCTTTATTTGTACAACCTTGTGGTGAGCATTACCCTAATACCAAGTCACACATGATTTGACATACAGTACAGAGTAGAAGACCACTTTCAAGATTTAACTAAAAGCGTAAATGACAAATTCATACTAACTCTATCACTTAATACCATGGCAGCTTCTTCAAATTGCCCCCGGACATACTGGGACTCCGCATCCCAGGGTGCATAATACATAACAAAGGCCACATCAACATTATTGATTGTGGCATGGGCATTACCAAGCTGTCCTTTGTGCCAATCTGACACTAAAGAATCTGAATGGAAGAACTTTATTGCCCTTGGATGCTTTGAAACTTTAGAAGGCCTGAAATATACAACCATTAGTAAATCAAAAAAATTTTCAATGGAAACGTAAATACACACAACTTACGTATTATGTAGTGCACCGTATGTTGTCAGCGCTAAAGCGACAAAAAATACCATTTCTTTAATCAACATTGTAGCTGACTCTTTACTATTTTGCTGTTTGCCCACTTCAGAATTTTCTGATGGTCTTTGGGCATGTTTAGACGGACTAGATGTGTTACTCTGTAATGCAACTTGGACAATGTTTTCTTCGGTGTCCACCGTTGGAAACATTTACACGTCATTCATAAACAATAAGGCAAGTTGGAACCTAAACGTAATGCTCGATAAAATTTGCAATTGCTTCTTGTTACAATATAATAATCGGCCAGAGTAAAAGCAAGTCTGCCCGAACTGGGAATTCATAGTCAACGAGCCTCAGTTACACGTAGACTTCTATAAAGTTAATTTGTCAAGCCAGAATTATAATCATTATTTTCGAGCTGATTTCTTTTATTTTGATAACAGGTCAACTGACTGCTGACTGACAGGTACACGTCAACCCTCGATGTCACCGTCCGAATCTTGTCCGAATCAAGCTTCAAAAAAATCCAGATAAAATAATAAGTCCGCTGTTCGGAATGAAATTGGCAACATGATCCAAGGTTTACTTACCTAACCTAAGTCCAAATTTGTTTCGCATAAAAGTTATGTTCAACTTTGTTTTTAAAGCGCTATATTTTTAGTGATACCAATAGCCCGTTAAAATCCTATGAATTAAGCTATTTTATCTAGTATTATCGTGATAATATTGATAATTATATATGCCCCAATACCTACTAATGCCATAGTTTGTAAGTGTTGTTGTATTTAGGCCAGCTTGGAGCTGACATGTTCATGGTTGAACAAAGCTTCTAAATAAATAAATAATAAATAACCTACTAATGCCATAATAAAATACTGCGATATAGCACGTTACACTATCAATATTATCACGATAATACTGACACTGTAAAATTTTCCTGTAAATGCGGGACCTCACATATATTTTACCCCTTCATACTATAGAAGTATAGATCCAGCAAAGAACTAAAACTTCTGGCAAGAAACCATGGTTTTTTTACGTTTATTTTTGAAGTTATTTTAAAACTTGAGAAATCTTCATAGAAACCATGGAAATGCATTATTTCCTTCAAATATATTAAAATTTGCATTATACAATGGGGTCTTAAAAAAGGCTTTTATATCTACTAATTCAGTCAAAAATAAATTAAAAATAATCGTTAGTTAAAGGGAAAAATCACGGTTTTTTTTTCAAAAGTTAAAAATATTTTTATTTGGTTGGTCTCATTGTATCCGCAGATTTTTTTAACATGAATAGTTTTATATTATGGTCAGCTATATTATAAAACACAGGTGCGGACAATGCGGAACATCTGAGATATTGAAATTTTTATTTTAGAGGTAAGGGCTGTCACCTACTATACTTAAAATTTGAATTTTTAAGTTTCTTCTTCACTTAGGTTATAAAAATAACCCAGCAGTGCCAAAATGCAGAGTCTCAAAAAACTCGATTGAAGCCAAGATAGTTGAGGAGCGGAAATCAAGAATCCAAGCTGAAATTTATGCCAAAATCTCTTTAACAGTTGATGTTGTACGTCCGAATTCAGGAACTTCCAACGATGGCAACACAGACCGCACTGCACTATCGGATTTACACATCATTCCATTCCATTAAACTAAATTAATAAAAATATTATTTGAAATTTGAGAACCCTATTTCCATAGAAAATCTGTGGAACTTTAGAAATGTAATATTTCCGATGTTCCACAGTTAAATTATTTTCTTTTTATTTTGTGTTATTAATAACTATATTATGCATGCTCCGAATTAAAATGAGATACAGAATCCATAATAATACGGAGAAAACCGCAATTTAGTGAAAATCGCCAAAATAACGATTTCTCTTTGTATATCGTAGATGCAACGCCTAAACGCCGTATGGAGCTAAATATTACATTGCTACTATAATAAAACAATTATTTATGTAAATCATATTATTATTTTAAAATGTACAAATAAAAATAGTTTTTGCTGACGTCAGCATAACTTTAAATAACTTCAAAACTAAACATGAAAAAAAACCATCAGAAGTTTTAGTTCTTCGCTAGATCTATAGAATGAAGGGTAAAATAATAGGTGACCGCTCCTTAAGAAAAAATCCAGTGTATGATGACATAATAACATACTGCGGTATGGCATATTAAATTATCAATATTATCGTGATACTCAAGTATCGCGTGATAATACTGATAATGTAATGTCTCCCATTTTTAATTGCTTAAATTTTTTAATAAATCTGGCATGGGAACACAGCACAGCACCATAGATAATTAAGCATCGTTTACACTTACTGAATACATTGTACTAGTTCTAGGACTTCTAGGGTAACATATGGGACGTTCTGTTTATATTGTGCTACATAGGACTTACTCAGTCATAGACCAAACGCCGATTATGGCACCCATGCTTACGTGCTTCTTTATAATCTGAAACATTCGTATAATCTGAATTATTTTTGACCCACAAGTATGGCATATTTTTATACATTTCTAAAATATTTAGTAAAGTTTTATTTTTCTACCGACGTATATTTTTTCGCCTTGCTAGTTACGAAATACACAATCACTCGCATTGGCTGCCGCGGCAAGACCAAGCAAGACGAGCAAGCGCCCTATGTAGGCGGCTCCCTACTTATGATTCCACTGCACCACATGTAGTGCACTAAGCCATGTAGGGACATCGGGCTCTTCCTATCGATCGGCCATGATGGGCAAATATAGGCGAACACGAAAGTGTGGCGGGCATATTAAACATTATTATATTCGTCCATGATTGCCCATTATTGCCAGTGATGGATCGCGATCGCCGCTCTGTCGGTTTTCAGTTCACATCAAAGGACATTCGCCCATGATTGCGCGCGTGCCCATACGTTCGTCCATCATTCAGTTGTAGTTAGTAGTGAAGATGTACGCTAGTGAGATCTTATCAACAATGTCGTCGCCAAGTTGGACCACTGACGAAACGTTTAAATGTATGTCAGTATTGTGCGTGCATGCGTGCGTGCGTGCATGCGTGCGTGCGTTCTTGCGTGCGTGCATGTGTGCGTGCGTGTGTGTTTGTTTAGATAAAATCTTGCAAGTCAATTTTGAACCAGTTCCTGTTAATGGACTGAAATTTGGAATACGTATGTAAAGGTAAACCAGAAATATATGACTATTATCAAGAGGGCGCTATTATTCTTGTTTAAATGGTAATAGTTCAGTATAGTCGGAACAATGCGAATTGGCCACTCGTCTCGACTTTCATTCACCGTAGTCAAAACAAGAGTCCAAATATTCGGTGTCCATAGGGGAATTGGCTTCAAATTCAGATCCAGAAAGTGACTTATTAGAATCACTTTCAGAGTTAGACGTGCACTGGTGTCAGAGCCAACTTCAATCACGAACTTGTCCACGTGGATATCAATTGGCTGTTTAACTGACTGGTCAAATCAACAACTTTTAATGAAACGTCAAAACGATCCGGTAGTAAGAAGTTAGTATGAAAATAGTACAATGTGAAGTCACAATTTTCAGTATTCCTTTATAAAGTTTTTGTTGAATTAAAAATCGTTTGAATTTCGAAAATAAACGATAGCTAGGTTTTTCCGTGATATTTTTGAAAGCTTGATTTAATGGAAGTGTAAAAATAATTTATTTTGACATTAGTCAAATAGCCAATTGTATCATCTGATTTCCTATTGTAATTTTCTATTTTGATCAAATGATCGCAACAGCTCTTCCAAGTATTGACAGTTATTTCCTGAAAATATAAACCGTTACTTCCAACATATATGTTTATTTCGCATATGTGAGTTATTTATATTATTTATGTTGATTTGACGTAAATAGATACCTCAAAACTATTTTGCAGTAAATTCCAAAAGCCACCTCTCCATGTGCAACATTTTTCGATGCCACTTTACCTTTTACTATACCTACCCCATATCGTTTTAATAGTGTTAAAATCCCAATGATATGGCGGTAGACGGAGTACTGTGTGGCCATGCTCTTTCAATATTTCATCGATTTCATATTTTGGCAATGGTTTATTGCGATAGTCATTTAAGTTCCCTTGGTTGCCTTGGCTGGATAAACAATATTGTTGTAATAAAACTACTTTTGTATTAACGCCTTTTTCCAAGAATCATTTGGTGCTTTGTTGGTTTGGTTAGCGTGCTTAACTTACCTTGTTATATTCCGATGAATAATTAACATCCACCACCTTCTTCTCCATTTTGTTTTCACTACTTTAGTACCTATGCTTTATATTTATGAAGTGATTATAAACACTAACTAAATAAATAGCGGCTGCTATTATTGTTTCGACGTCCATGATGAACGAAGAAAAATATTTAAAGGGGCAAGCACGATCGGGTGGACAGTTGGCACGATGATTGCAGCGATATTGGCCGAATAGTGCTCGCCCATCATGGCCGATCGTGAAATGGGGCCATTAAGTTAGGGCCGACAACCCTACATGTATTTACACTTTGCTACATCTAGTGTCCTACACGATGTAGTTAGTAATCGATGCTTTGGTTGGTATCATATCTATCATAGCGCCATCTTGTTACAATTGGCATTTTACTTGTTTTTTTGGATGGAAGAGCAAATATTGTGTCATATAATTATTGTGCGTACCAACGGTTATTAGGAATGTGAGTGAAACGATTACATTTACATTAAATCTTTACTGTCGGTTAAATATATATGCAAATATATTGTGGGAAAAGATATACCTTATGTGCGTTGCGTATTTCCTATAACATACTTTTGTTATGATTACGGTTTATCCTTGAATTCTTCTTTAGTGAAACGTAAAAAAGCATGGAATCTCCAAGGCAATCAGAATCTGATGTTGTGGAATACTGGAAGAAGCAAGCAAAACACTATGAGCAAAAGTAAGTTTTGAACTGGTTTAGTAGAGAAATTGTAATGGAAATGTGACAAAAAATTAAAAGTAGGTATTTGTTCAAAGACTGACCACCAAGGCTTAATCATCATCAATGTTCTCAATTAATCGTTCGTGATATATTTTTGTCTACAGCCAATATTTAGCGAGTTAGTATGGACTAACACTAGTTGAAATTATTTTAACAAATTTCGAGATAACCAAGCTCTCTTATGCTATTGCCCAATATTCGGAGAGCAGATAGATTTACGTTGTTTGGGTTGACATTTGGCACATAAGTTTCCCGAATAGTAGTCCGAATTTGATGCTGGTAGATCTAATTTGGATATTTAGAAAGAAATAATTTTGTTGGTCATTCAATATCCAGTTATCTGTCCTATGGAATTAATGTAAATAGTGATTGTTTATTTTCCTTTTGTTATGTTTCTCTAATAAACAAATGATGTAGTAAGATCGGATATTTTGATCATAAACAGTGCTCAGAATAGGTAGTGCCTATCTACCTAACAAAATAACAAAATCAGTAAATGGGGTGTAAATTAAGTTTTTTGCTAAATTAATTGTTTTTATAATGCATCAGTTTTATTTAAATCATTACCATCAATCAGTGTTGGGTATTAGTCTACAATTGACTTTGTCCTCCTAAGTCCCCTTGTACAGAACTTTAACATAATACAGCCATTTGAATAAAGAGTCATTGCAGAGGAGATAAAGTGGACTTTCCTTTGTTTTTATGACTGACTATCAAATTAGAAAATTGACTCTATTGTATTACTATTTGTTCATATTCCAATGGCAAATTTCATTGTATGGTGGGCCCTAGGAGGTGTAATCAAAATAAGGTCTATCTATTTATTTTATTTGCACATTCTTTTAATTGTCACCAAGAAAAAATGTTTATCAAAGCTATCATATCTTAACATTAATGTGGTCACCAGGGCAAATGACATGCAACAAGAGTTGGATGAGTACACAGAAAACTCAGCACAACTAGAAAAAGAACTTGAGGCTTCATTATTACAAGTTGAAAAACAGAATAGAGGTTTAGAACATCAGAATCAGAGGCTTAAAAATGAAATTGAAATGCTAAAGGTAAGTTATCCTAAAACAGGGAGTTTATGAATGTGAAGCATGATATAGTGTCTTTAAACATAGTCTCCCTGTCAAATGACTGCATGTCTGTTTATGTCAAATGAAGAAGTAAGTCCATTCATGGATTAAAAACACTAAATAGAGGTACTTTTGTAAATGACAATGATTACAACTGAGATTCCATGGTGTACAGCTAACACCATTCAGTTCTACTTAACATTATGTTTGTGGTGTCATTCTTACAAAAAATTTGGTTAGATGTCCTTGTTAAATCAGAAGAAGAATATGATATTTTATTTATTTTGTAATCCATGATATTTATTAAAATTTCAGACCAAATTAGAAAGAAGTCAAAATGAAACAAATGCTTTAGAAAATGAACTTCAAGCCCTTAAAATTGAACAAGACAAAAAAGCTGAGTATATTAGAGAGTTGGAGCAGAAAAACGATGACTTGGAAAGAGGACAAAGGTAATGTTTTATTGTTGGCCTTACATGATCATTAACTTTGTTCTGAAAATGCATTGTCTAAAATAAATTAATTAAAAAAATCAAAACACCCGACTGCTTTAAAAATATCAACTAAACACTGAAAAGCTAAAAAAAAACCCTATAATCTAGAATATAACTTGAAAAGGTTTTTTTGAAGTTGGTTAAAAAAGTTGAACCGGTAAGAAGTCCACTAGGTACACAATGTATAAGGAACGCCGTAAAAAAGCTTAAGCCGAGAAATGGCTTTTTCCACGGAATAACAAAGTAGTGGAAGGGCCCTTGTGCCGAGTTTAAAGCAGAACCAGTGTCCCAAACTCACACATAACATAAGCAATTGAAATGCTTATTAAACTACTATAAAAACGCTTTTCTCATTGGTATAATTACTGAATCTCAATAAAGCCTAACGATAAATCTAACGTCACTCATAATCCACCTTGTGATGACCCCCGGAACTCCATAGTCGTAAGTGATTCACGGGCAGTTGATGTCGAGATTTCTTTATTAAGAATATGAAGCTACTTTTACTCATTTATAGTGTAACTGATTTACCAGCCTGTATCTTGGACAGTGACATTTTGTTAAGGGTGATGAGAAATTGATAATAGGCTATTTTTTCTTAATGTGATATATATGTGTTTTAGTTAATCATAATAATAATATTAGGTAAATCACAAAAAAGCGGATTTAAGCGAAAAGGGTTAAGTAAATGACCAGCCTCCTAGGAATTACCTATTTGGTGCCTAGTAATACGAAATATATCCAAGCCGGTGTCAAGTAGGTATACACAAGGGTTTTTGAAGACGGTTTCTTTTTTGTTAAAATTTTGTTTTTTACATAGTACCCAGTTTTTTAAGCGCTTAGCCTAAATGGTTTTCCTTTACAACTGCTTTCCTGTTGTTCATTTATCTAACTCTTTCTTGCGAATCGCACGCGCACAGTGTAAACATAAGTATACAGATATTCTTTTAAGCGTCCGCCACCACTCTCGAACCCATGCCATATCATTTTTAACCTTATGAGTTTATGTTAAGGCATTTAATCCGCAATATATCGTAAGCATTGGCGGCGGCGCGGATACGTCAACGCAACCGCGCGCTAACGAACGAAAAGCTACTTTATGCGTTATAAGACAGAGATAACACTTGCTTAAAAGCTGAAAATCCCTTCATAAGGCTTTCCTATACGAAAGGGTTTGAATGAAGCCGTTGGAACGCTGTCATAGGAATGCACCTTCAACCCCAATTAATGGGTTATACTATCGGGATAGCGCTTAAAAAGCAAATTGACGGCTTTTAACGCTGAACGAGCGGGTTTGGTTAGTAAAGCCTGTTTCTAATGTCCTAATTGTGGTTGTCTCCATATAATTAGATTATCTTTGCGCTAAAGAAAATTTCACTTTGTAATTACCCTACTAACTGTATGGAAAAAGTTTTCTTTAATTTGTGGGTGTTCTGGGTTTTATGTTTTTTTTAAGTAGTATTTCAAAATGCCTGTTAAGACTAAGGGATGTGAATCGATAGTAATGAGTAAAAATACATATTTGTAAGGACATATCGTCACCTGTAGGATCAATTAGGTAACCGCCAAATCAACCTTTGACGGTTACGTTAATTGATCCTACATGTGACGATATAACTATCACAGGCAACAGTCCTGATACGGGGTTTACTAATGATTCCCAACCGCACGTTTCGCAAACGGTTGCGAAATGAAACAGTTTGCCAAACGTTTTTCGCCCAAATGGAAGGACACCCCATATGGATATTGAGTATTAGGAACGGCAAATACCGAATCATACAAAACTTGGATTATTAGGGTCAGATATATACTTTAGTAAAGACGTGGTTATGTCGAAGTTAATTTTATTAATTATCCTTATTGCAGGGTTATATCAGAGTCTGTATCATGTATAGAGTCACTGTTGAACCAAGCATATGAGAGAAATGCAGTTTTAGAAAGTGAAGTAGATGAGGTAGAAAATCTCAAAGTCAGATTGCAACGGGCTACGGATGAAGCTAGAGGTCTGTTACTTAAATTGGATACAAAATATAATAAATAATAACCATGACTTGAAATTATTTCTATGTTCTAATAATATTCTCATGGTTTTAGATCTGAAACAAGAGCTTAAGGTCGTAGAAAAGATCCCAGTGTATACAAAAGATGATGAAAGTACAAATGAAAGTGTAACAGTCAATGGACACATCACAAACCTTTCTAAGGGACAGGTTGAAATAGAAACCCAAACTGTCTTGCCTTCTCCACAAAAAAGTAAGTTAGAATTTTGAATAATCTTGAAAAATATTGTGAATGAAAATGGCCATTCCCATGGAAAAAGGGGAAAATAATAAATACTACCATAATCGCGGAAACGAACTACTGTACAAAAATGACGAATTGATTATAAAGCGATAATTAAGATATATTCAATGAAAACATTTAGTATGTCATAATGTTTGTTTGCTGCAGGTGTAGTGGAAAAATCATAAATATTGTATTTTCGTTGTATAAATTCGTATTTATCTTGTTTTCTCCATTAGCATATCAATAGGTACTGAAGCCAACTGAGAAAGCAAAGATGAATACGAAGTTATCCGTCTAAATACGATGTAGTACAGACTCATCTGCTGGTGTGGCGATGTTTTTTATGTAAAATAATAAATACATAGATAAGTGTTTTTTTAAGCAACATATTTCTCTACAATATTTGACATAACAAGTCCTTACTTTTTATTTTCTATCAGGGGAAATTAATGGTAACGCCATGACACCATCAGCTAGAGTATCGGCCATCAACATAGTGGGAGACCTGCTCCGTAAAGTTGGGGTGAGTGAAATCCATATCATACATTTTTTTATAAAGGCTGCCTTAGTTATTGTCTTAGCAATAGGAACTTATGCATACATTTTTAAAACATAGTTTATTTTTAATTCAGTTGCCTTATCACTTTCACGATTAGACGCCATTAACAGATTCAGCTCCCACAATCATCATTTTGTGGATTGTTGAGCGTCATGGATGGTGAATGTGTTAATAATGAAATGTTTTATAAATATTAAATTATATCACCATCCCACTAAATAAATATATATTTATGTAAATGCTATACATTTTTGTTTTATATTATTATATGTTTATGTTAGAATTATATTTAGTGTTCAAAGATATTATTCACATTTCTTTGTTATTATATTTTTATTTAATAATAATAAAGTTGTATCCCTATATAAGATGTATTTTATCATTATTTATGGTATGTTTTCTGTTTTCTTAGTATTTTAAATCACATATAGACTGATTAAAGATAAGAATGTCATCTGTACATATTACTTGTTTCCATGTTAGTTAGCTTAATAAACCAAGCATTATGAAAATATAAAAGCAGCACTTTTCTTAAAATAAAACTTGCACTTGCATGTTAATTTAGTTGTGCTTATGTTGTATGTAGTGTGCATGATTTTATTGCTTACAGCTTGAAAGGTTTCTTTGCCGTGAGTGTGGTAAGATCAAATGCTCGTGTGAAACACAATCCATCGTCTCACAGATTGAGGGCAATACTAAGACAGGAGAGAATCATTCCAATGCCAGTGATGCCATAGACAGCAGTATGGAAACACCCATAGATTATAGAAACCCTAAAGTGTTCCATCGACAAAGTTCTGGGCCTGATTTGATAACACAGAAAACTCATGCATTAAAACACAGATCCTCTGAGGAACCATTTGTAAGATCTGGCCAGGGAGAAAATGGAAAATTAAGGAGATCTTTTGCCGTAAGATCTAGAGAAGGTCTTGAAAATCTCCTAAGCTTTGCCTCCGTTAGAAATGGACAACCTCGAGGGAAGGCAAAGCCGACAATAGCACGATAACATTGGATTGTTTAGTGAATATTTCTTACAAACAGTTTAGTTTTGCATATATTAGTCATTTTTGCACAATTTATTGTATCTTATTTTTTAAAAGCTTTAATTTTTCGAGTTGGAAGCAATTGAGCCCAGTTCTCAGTGCTGTACTTATTTAGTATACTCTTTATAATGTTTATTGACCTTATAAATGTACAAAATGTATGCCATATGTAGCTGTATGGGTGTAAAAATACCTAGTTAAACAGTAAGATCATGTTAGTTAGCCTTGACAATTGCAGCTGCATGTTTTATATCGTATTTACTATATTTATTTCCCGATTTCATGAATATTAAATGTTTGTGTTAATAACTTGTGGTGAAAGCTTTAATCGCACATATATTCATCATATACTAATATTAGTATCATTCATATTTGTAATTTTCTTCATTGTAGGCTTTGGAATCAAAGTTAGCATCGTGTCGTGGTACTGTTAGACCTAAAGAGCACTCACCAATTTCAAGCTCAGAGGTCAATAAGGACTACAGGTGTGTACTCAAGAATTAAACCGGCGATCAACGGCACACCGTCGCCACCGCATTGCAAACCTTAGTTGCAGCATTAGCGCATAGTGATAGTAGTACACAAGTGCCGGGGCGAACTCGACTATACTGACAGACGCATAAACTGCATCAATTTCTTTGAAAGTTGTATTTTAAGTTGATGCCGTTTATGTCCATGAGTTACATATATATTACTAGGGCAAGGCAACCGGGCAAATGTAGGCGCTCTCTGGAAACTTTATTCTTAAATGAATAAGATGGTTTAATGAGTTAGATTGAATCTGCCAGGCTGCCCCCCGGGTTCACCCCTTACAAAGTAAACAAGTTACAAGTATAACAATCAGGGACTGTATATCGATAACTGATGTATCGGTATTTTTAAGAAATTATCGATAACACGTCTCTGAGTGCGGCAGTAACTTTACCTACGATTTATGAAGAGTTCCGTTGATTCCTCGTGGATTTCATCATCAGTTTATCTTTCTTCTAGAAATGAGACCAATCTGAACCGGGTATGTTTCATTCGTGTATGTAGGTATGTAAGTATGTTACCTGACTGAATAAAAAATCAAACCGGGTCATAAATGATGGAGTTCTGTCAAAATATCGATATTAATGTACCGAAAATTATTTACCGATACCTATATCGATAAAAAGATCTAATTATCGATATTTATATCGATATCTAAATTATACCGGTATTACAGTCCCTGAGAACAATATCGATCGAAAATAAAATTTACCTTAATATGTGATTAATTGATTATAGCATATTAAGCTTTAAACCTGCTTCATACGTTAACAATTCATACTGATTTATTATTCAACTTGTGTACTATGATAAACATCACAATTCCTATATAATTTGCTATAAACTGTGATGATATACATATTATAAGGATTGGTAATAAATAATGATAATATTCTAATTAATAATTTTGGCCTACCCACCGGCGACCGACCACGAAAGCTGAGGCACACTTGTAGGCGCTTGTAAGGATTTTTACAAATTGGATTTTAATAAGAGTAGACCCTGTTATTTTAGTAACTTATTCAAGTTAAATCATATGTATACTACAAAAGTGTGTTGTCCGTCCCCGAGACCTAAATATATTTTCAGTTATGGTTAGAAGTCAATGTTTTTGCTTTTTTGCTGCGTAAATTCATAACCTGCGCCTATTACAGTGATCCTCCTAACCTTAGCTAAAAGCCTTAATCAATTCTACGTATCTGCTAAATTTCCGTAGTGGATTTATCCTTAAAAACCGTTAAGTAAAGTTGGTGGACAAAAATATTTTGGAGAGTACTTTATGTAAATAATTAAGAGATCATAATATGGAATGTTAAAATTAGAAAATGTTATATATGTAATTTAATTTCTTGAATATACTCGAATGAAATTGATACTGGTCTGTATTTATATTTGATCAGTTTTAACTATAAAATGAAATTTAGTAAGCAGAGTCCACATCACATTGTAAGGATATTTAGCCGACAATTTTTGCCGCTGATACAATATATAATATACAAGTAAAGTATTATTTATGTGGATGTCCAAAACAGCAAATGACCCAGAGTCTAGCAAGTAAAGAATTTACTTAGCTGTTATTTTTTTTACAACACTTAGCTGACGTAGCACCCTAAATGATGATTGACATTATTATTATTATTATGTAGATATTTATTTTTTGTAGGCTAGATTTTTTACAATATTCGTATAAAAGTAAAATAACAATACTAATATAAAAATAAACATTATAAAAAACCTAACCTACGGGTTATTATTGTTTGGCCGGGCCCCGGCCGTGCTCGGGCCCCGGCCCGGCTCCTGTGCAGTGTAACGTGAATCATCCTTTAAACTTGTCAGGGTCACATTCTTTACTTGTTGAGGCAATTAATGTTTCGTTAAAATGTATTTAACTCATATTACTTTTTAACCGTCGTGAATAACCATCGCCATCATAAAAATGTTATCGATATATATATATATATATATATATATGCGAAAATTATATATTTATGTATATTTTGTTTTAAATAAAAAATTTCATCATTGTAAAAATACATTTTGAATCTATTTATATTTTTGGGCATGGCATGTCTCACATTAAATGTCCTAGCTTTACTAACATGAAAAGAAATGTATGTTCCTTAGTTCCCCATAGCAATAAAAATATTTTTAGTATAGTAACTTAATGTGTAATTTGTGCTCACACTATTAACTGGAATAAAATTTAATGGTTAAGTTTATACTGATGTGAAAAACGATAATTCTTTCTTTACATAATGTCGCCTAATATAAAAATCACACAATCGATTTTTGAGCGTAGGCGATATCACAACTGCACCGCCGCGTCGTCGCTGCGTTTTTGCTGGGCGCTATAGATACGCAGCGATGTCGCGGAGTTCATAAGTCGTGGCGATCCAGTTGCGACGTCGTCACGGTGCAGTTGCGTTATCGATTACGCTCAAAAATCATACGTGACACCGCTCTTAAGCGGATTCCTCGAACACACAACTCTTAACTGACAAATAATTTTAGTTGGGGATTTCTAAAATCGACCGACCCTCAACCGGTTAGGACTTTTATTATTAATTGAGTTAACTACTGATCTGATACATGATGTTCATGAACGGTTTTAATCCCTATGCGCAAGTATTAGGTAGGTAGCCGCTCACTGCGAGGCGGAAAAGAGGGGCGATCAATTGGGTAACACCCAGTTAATGCTAAGGGCCGCACTCAGAGACGTCAAATCAATTTAATGCTTGTCAAAGTGACGTGTTGTCTTATTCTATTGCTATAGCAAAGAAAGTGACAACAGGAACTTTAATCAAACTTGAAAAATAATTGACGTCTCCGAGTGCGGCCGTAAGTCCTTAAATAATAACTAAAGAAACTCTAATGAACTTGGTATGCGCAATAGAAGCGGTTAACTAGTTCAAAAAGGTTTCCCTAACGTTACGGTAATACAAACAGGAAAACCACAGCGGTTGGGGAGCTAAACTACAGGGTTTCCCTAATCAAATAAAGGGGCTTTCCGGTCCCTGCCACGAACATCTCACTCAAGTGAAGTATACAGCCATAAGATTATGAGGTTCGCGATATAAATATATAAATTTTAAATCTTTCCAAAGCTAACGACAGTATATCCGCATCAGGTTCATCTCACCTCACGGTCAATGACAGAAACGTTAGTTACAGGGTCCCCCCACAGACTAACAGTTGACATGCAGTCTCAGGCTAAGTTCACACAAACGCGCGGTTGGCTCGGCGCGCAGTAGAAGATTCTAACAAAGTAGTGTTATCGTATACACGACCGCGCGTAAGTTACGCGTAACGTCAATGCCTGGTCAGGTATACGATAATGTTAAAATTTTGTACCGCGCGCCGAGCCAACCGCGCGTTCATGTGAACTTAGGCTTAAGTCCGTATACCGTTTAATATCTGTGAAGAATTGTATACAGGGTTATTGGTTATTGCATCCATTCCCGTTAAGAGGTTATAGTAGAGTAATTTGCAATCATTTGACCCTATAATGCATTATGCAAAAGTGAACCATTTTCGACTTTTCAACCAAAAGGATTAGGTTATTTCTGTATTAGATAGTAAGGTATTTAGTATAGGTACACTTTAGCATATAAAGAGTGCATAATTCGCCTATAAACTGTTTAGCAGTTTGGCGAAGCTGTTTCAGTGTAAAACCCTGTGTACTTTAATTATGAATTAAAAAAATAAAAAAACAGTTCACTTTTGCATAATGCATTATAGGGTCAAAATGATTGCAAATGTCCTCTACTATAACCTCTTAAACGGGAATGGATGCAATGACAAATAACCCTGTATAAAACCTTAAGAGATGTGTTTTAATACCAAGAATTGTCAGGCCAATATCGGCTTACGGACTGTTAGTGAGGTCCTTTAGGTGGGTAAGATAGCGTAAAAGTACAGGTGCCTTCCTATCCTACCCGTAACACTGCGCTTATCTCTTCAGTCTTAACTGTAAAATTCGCATATTATTTAAGCCAGGTAGAAAGGCGGTTTTGCTAAAATTCACTTTGATCACTTAATTCAGTTCTGAATGTTCTGATGTATGAATTTTGGTTTCATTTCAAGCATTTAATAAGATGTTTGTGGAGACATAACAGTTATTGTTTGGGCGCAATTTAATATTCAACAATATTAAATATAATTTAAAACATACAGTGGTTTTTATTCTCCTTCACAATCCATATATACATATACGGCCGCACTCAGAGACGTCAATTAACTTTTAAGTTTCATTAAAGTAGCTGCTGTCACTTTCTTTGCTATAGCAATAGAATAAGACGCAGCAATTTTAATGAAACTTAAAAACTAATTGACGTCTCTGAGTGCGGCAGTTAGTCCCAAAACCAAGCTTTCATACAATTTGTTTGCCTGTCAGCACGTTAGATAGCCAATTGGTCCATTCCACATGCTTCGGCGCGTCAACTGGAGGTTTAAAATTCTTGACTAAATCTTGCACAGATTTGTTAAATAACTTTAATTTCAAAACTAGCGGTGAAGAATCTTCACTCCTCATTACTTCAACCAAAATGTTCCCTGAAAAACAAATGAAAGTTTTACAAGACTTCCTGGTTATCGCAACTCATTCGTTTCATACAAATATGATATATAGGTAATAATATTATTAACTATAAATAAAAGCAGCGAGCAACGCACCGCTATAAGCGTAATAACGTGGCCGTGCCGGGTGCTGGTGACGCTAATTCTAAGTTGAGATGAAGATATTTTCACGGAAATATTTCAAGCGCAAATACGGGAAGCTGCTCTATTGTTTGTAGGTACATTGTATGATGTCAATAATCGGTTATTGGCATCAAAATTAATTGTTAGTTAACTAATAAATTATTATGATGCCAATATAAAAAATTGATTAGTTATAGTGGAACAACTGGCCTCTTCAAGCATCGTCACGGCGCGTCGCGTCTTGGTGTGAGTGAACTGACATGACACTAAGGTTGAAATTCTAATCGGACATAATATGCCCACATAATAATATTATGTGGTTGAAAAAAGCCATTTTAGGCGAATTAAGATGTTGAATGACTGCCGCACTCACGAGACGTCAATTAATTTTAAAGTTTCATTAAAGTTGCTGCGCCTTACAGCCGCACTCAGAGACGTCAGCGGCAGCAACTTTAAGCTCAAATCACACAGAACGCGGGCGCGGGTCGGGCGCCGAGCATGTAGTTTTCATCGCGTGAGCCGCGCCGGTCGTTGTATTCACACACAGCGCCGAAACGCCAAGGGCCATGCGCGGGCGGGCGCGCGCGCCGAACCGCGGTGGGCCACGCGCGGGTGATCGTAGGCCGGCGCTGCCCTGCTAAGGTAAAAGGCAGTATTTTACACAAAACTACTGTAATAATTGCAACCTCATTACTGGGTAATAAGGTTGCAATTGCTGCAACGCGGAGTCTGACGCCTGCGCCCGACCCGTGCCACCCGCGCGCTGTTTGTAGTGGCGGGCGGCAGGCGCGGCTCCCGCGCATGTGGGGACATGCGCGGGGCCCGCGCCTACCGCCTGTGTGAAGGCATCCATATAACTCCATGTTAAAACACCCGCCCAACTTCTGACCCGCTCGGCGCCCGACCCGCGCCACCCGCGCGCTGTTTGTAGTGGCGGGCAGCAGGCGCGGCTCCCGCGCATGTGGGGACATGCGCGGGGCCCGCGCGGGAGCCGCGCCTGCCGCCTGTGTGAAGGCGTCCATATAACTCCATGTTAAAACACCCGCCCAACTTCTGACCCGCTCGGCGCCCGACCCGCGCCCGCGTTCTGTGTGATTTGAGCTTTATGAAACTTAAAACTTAATTGACGTCTCTGAGTGCGGCAGTAAGACGCAGCAGCTTTAATGAAACTTAAAAATTAATTGACGTCTCTGAGTGCGGCAGTTATTGTACTAAATATAGCTATAGCAAAAAAAAAGGGACAGCAGCTACTTTAATGAAACTTAAAACTTAATTGACGTCTCTGAGTGCGGCCGTAAGTCTCGCGTTGTGTTGGCTCTTATATATGTCTTATAATAATATATGAAACTATAAGAACTTGCCTGCTACTTTAGATGAATTAGTCAGCCATAAACAAATAACATATGATGGCTGAGTTTGCATTAGGAAAATTAATTTGGCCAGAATATGACCTACTACTAATGACAACAGCCGAAACTGAAAAGATCAGGAAATCATTAAATAATTAAATTAACCCAGTGAAATAAAGTCTAGTCACTATGAGTTTACTTTATAATAAAACTATCCTCTTAAAGCCTGCAGCAAAAATATCGTTAATTGGCTATTTGACTAATGTCAAAATAAATTATTTTTACACTAGGTACCACTAAATCAAGCTTTCGAAAATAACACGAAAAACCTAGCTATCGTTTATTTTTGGAATTTAAACGATTTTTAATTCAACAAAAACTTTACAAAGGAACACTGAAAATTGTGACATCACATTTTACGATTTTCATATAACTTCATACTACCGGATCGTTTTGTCGTTTCAATAAAAGTTGCCGATGTGACCAGTCAGTCAAATAGCCAATTCAAATTGGAACACACACAGGTTCTCCATAATCATAATGGGTACGTTCCACTAAACGCCCACAACGCCATCGACCACGACCGCTGAAATTGCCGTTCCACTAACGTTAACGCCGCGGGCGTTGTAGGCAAATGTTATAGGTGGAACGCACATGTTGAGCGCTGTGTGCTCACTATGACCCACCAATATTTTGTGGTTGAAGTGGGCGCGATGTGGTCGCGAACAGTGACGTCATCTATGACGTCGGGCGATCGTTCGCGACGACCACGGGCCTTAGGGCTTGTTTACGGAGACGCGGGGCGTGCAGCGGGGCGTCGTTGTTTGCGTGCACACTGGTCGCTGACCTAGTGGAAGTATAGAAGTCTTTCATAGTCAGCGACCAGTGTGCACGCAAACAACGACGCCCCGCCGCACGCCCCGCGTCTCCGTAAACAAGCCCTAACGTGGAACGATACAGAGGTTGTTACGATCGTTGAGGGCGTTTTGTGGAACGTACCCATTCATAAACGTTCAAAAGAAGTTAGGAGGGCCTTTTAAAAGGCCTTTGTATGTTACGAGACTTTTTTAAATTGCTTTAGACAGACAGACAAACGAGCAGACGGCTGATGGGCTGTGGTCACCGCCGCCTATGGAACTTTTTAAAAAGCCCCATATTATATAGAAGACAGAGAGATGCAAAGTCTCTCTGGAGGCTAAGCGTTTCTAAACAGTCTGAAAGTTTGGGATCGTTGACAATGCGGACGGCACGTCTCTGGAGTCGAGGGGTTAACCTGATAGGCCAGAGCTCCAGCCCAGAGATGCGAGCAGTACTCCATGTGCGGCCTGCCATGCGCTTTGTAAAGCACAAGCCATTGCTGCGGGGTGACTTACGAGGATATATCCACTACATGAGTAATAATAGTATACAAACCAATGTAAATACTGCATAATACATGGCAGTTGTGGGCATAAGTAGTAGCAATATGGTAAATGCTACAGTACCAACAAACAACTCCTGATTTGTATATTCACAGGAATCTATCCCACCTCGTAGAGGATTGTATTTACGTCCAACAAATAATCTCAATAATGCAATCAGTCCAGATACTTGAATGTTGAACAATCTGTAAAATAGATGGGTCCTTAAAACAATAAGTATAGCATCAATAACATCATTAAATAGGTACATTATTATACACACTATACCTTGCAGCATAGACATAAATACAATATGAATGAAATGTTGCTATGCATATCATGTCAGAAACTATAGCAGCTTGAAATGTAAACCCAGCATACCCAATATAATGGAATAAGTGTAATATTACATCTAATTTTTCCCCAGTAACATCTGAAATAAATATAATAATTAAAGCCTGTTAAAGAAAATCAGTATGCACCAGAATACAAGTGTTTTAAAATGTATAGTAAAGTGATTTACTTGCCTAAAAATAACCACCACAGTTGTGTATGGTAAGAGAAATATTTTCCCAACATTTTATTGAATGCATTATTTAATTTCAATCCAGCAGGGGAACCCATCAGCCATTTTAATAAAGTGTAAAGAGAGTTGACTAATTTCTGCAATTATAAACACAAGTATACTTTCTTAACAAAATGCAATATGCATTTTGATATACAGTGGGTGGGAAAATTATACAGGACAGTAGGCACACTTTTCTAGGAAAAAAATATCTGCTTACCTAATAATAAATTGTATTAGGTCTTGGTAAGTATTATTCTTAAATAGTTATTAAAAAATGTATGTCAAAGGCCATAGCAAAGTCCCCATAGTAAGAATGCCTTTGGTCTGATTTCTTTGTTTGGATGAAATACTAAATGAAACTAATACTTTTTGAAAATATGCCTGAATACAATTTTTTTCAATCTTTAAGAGTTAAAAAAACCATTAAAAGCTTTAAAAATAATATTTAAAGCAAAATACTATTTCAGAAAGCAGATATTTTTATATACCTAGCAGTATTACAGTATTTTATTAATTATTTAGACTGTCCCTTATAATTTGGCCGCCAATGGTGATTACATATCCACATACCTCAAGTACTCCCATCAACATTTTACTGAGCTCTTTTTCATCTATTGTCAAATATTTTAATAAAAAATACCCTAGAATGATATCCATAACAACTGCCAACATCAAATTCCCATTCCTTATTGAAATCTGAAACAGATTATAAAATACTAGCTTTTGACTGCGATTCCATCCACAAAGAGGTCGTTTATCACTACTCCCACAGGAGCTGTCCATGTTTACGGGATAAAAAGTAGCCTATGTGCTATATTCCCGAGTCCTGACTAATCTATCTCTGTGCTAAATTTCATTCAGATCTGTTCAGCCGTTCTGGTGTGATTGAGTAATAATCATCCCACCAAAATTTTACATTTATAATAGCAGTAAGATAAATGTAGAAGTAAACATTTAAAATATGTACTTATATCTTTATTCAAAACCACATATTACTTACTTTCTTATCTCTGCGGACAGTTGTATAAAGCCAATAACTCAAATTAATACAATTGATTACATGCTGGATAAACATGGAGTAAGATAACCAAAATGGAGTTTTAATAATAACCTGGTCATATGGTTTCTCTTTACAATCAGAATATCTGTTATGCTGCTGTAGCAACATTTTTAATTCCATTATATTATCAATGGATTCCAAAATAATTCGAGTAGATTTCATTTTGTCATACTCATACAGCATTACAATACAGTTTTCTGCCAGTTCAGCTTGGATGCCATTTAATATTAATTTATTAATTTTAGGTACATCAGTAACTTGTTTACAAACAATATAATTTTGATACAATGAATGTTGTTCCGTTTCAGACCGAGTTCCGTTACAGATCCCGTATATAACAGTTGTATGGTTATCAGTATCACTCTGTTCCCAGACATAGTTTTTATTTCTTGAGTATTCAACAAAATAGATAGCGATCTCAATTTCCGAAGTTGTCACGTAACCTTTAAAGTATATTACATCCTCCAGCTTCGGCTGCAACGCTGGAAGCAATATCTTTATTGTTCTTCGAAACATTACCATATTTGCGCCAGAAACATTCTCAACAATTCTTTGATAAATAGCTACTGTAGGGTGAGACAATTCTGCCTGTGTCAAGGTTGGTATCTAGTGATATCTACAGGTAATCAGTGAAAATGTGATTACCTACGTTATAATTTCGGAAAAGCTTAGGTTTATTTACAACCCAGCTGAAATGAAATAAGAATTTGACATTTCTGTCATGACTGATAGATGATGACAACCGGCATGCAACCGACTGACCGAAATATGTTAAGCGCGTCACACACGGAGCTATAATAAATATTATAGGTCGGTATATTACGATATATTTTCCGTACTAGTTGACAGACTCCACCCACGCAGCTATATTATATATTAAGCGCGTCACACACGGAGCTATAATATATATTTTGGTATATTAATATATATTATAGCAAGGCATCTTACGATATATTTTCGTATAGTTTAGGTATATTTTTCATACTACTTGACAGACTCCACACACGCAGCTATAATTTATATTAATATATATTATAGCTGCGTGTGTGGAGTCTGTGAACTAGTAGGGAAAATATATCGTAATATACCGACCTATAATATATATTATAGCTCCGTGTGTGACGCGCCTTAATATAATTTATAGCTGCGGGTGAGTCTGTCAACTAGTACGGAAAATATACCTACACTATACGAAAATATATCGTAAGATGCCTTGCTATAATATATATTAATATACCAAAATATATTATTTAAGCTCCATGTGTGACGCGCATAAGAATAGCGATATATCTCGGCTATCGATATATAGTCCATGATGCCATGCCGTAGGATAGTATAATCTATGATAAACGTCTTGCGTGTCGTGTATATGTGTGGCTGTGGGCATAGAGTACATTGAATATTAGTTAGGGAATTGGCTGTGGGTGCCAAAGAGTAAAGTAACTATAGAGGAAAAGAGTGGCAACTCTATGGCCAAACTTGCATGTATGACAAGTGCTGCCACCTAGAGAGCTGTGGTTGAACTAAAGCTATACTATATATATACGTACCTAGGCTATTATATTGAGACTCTCCATAGAACCGTTTCATAATAAAGTGACATCCATTTCGCGCCTCTCAGTATGTCACTTTATTATGACGCGGTTCTATGGTGTCACAATAACAAAGTATTCAGCAATACATTTTAATATTGAGAGCACTCGGAGAACCGCATTTCCGCACAGACAACGCTTGACTGACTGACATTGGACTGACACATGTTTGACAGTTGACGTTTTGTATTTTCATCAACACTCCAGAGGTCGCTGCCGTCAATGAAAATGGTAACCATTCTAAGTGTGCCCCCCCTGGTGGGTGCACAGATTATAAGGCGCGTCACACACGGAGCTATAATATATATTATAGGTCGGTATATTACGATATATTTTCCCTACTAGTTCACAGACTCCACACACGCAGCTATAATATATATTAATATAAATTATAGCTGCGTGTGTGGAGTCTGTCAAGTAGTATGAAAAATATACCTAAACTATACGAAAATATATCGTAAGATGCCTTGCTATAATATATATTAATATACCAAAATATATATTATAGCTCCGTGTGTGACGCGCTTAAGGGTATGTCTGTGGGTGGCGCTGTGGCATCTTTTCTTTTCGCCATCCATTTTGTTTGAGTGCTTTTCTCTTACGAAATTTTGTATTTCAGATCGAATTTGATATAGTTAGGTTTTATTAAAAATATTGTGCCACGTGAAATAAATATATATATACATATATATATATTTAACTAGTCTAAAGTCAGTAGCAGCTACGATCTATATGCAGAATGTCTGCTCACGAGCAAATGAGGGCGATGTTGGATCAATTGATGGGCACAGCTCGCAATGGTATTTATATTTTTAAATAAGTACTATCAGTAAATGTAAATATGGAATTTGGAAACTTTAAATCTGACACTTATGTTTTTGCTCTCTATTACATTCATTAGTTAAACAACCATATGTATTGATATCATACAAACTTATTATAATTTTCTGTGCCTCTTCTATTCATGCATACGTTACAAAGCTTGGTTACTTATGTTTAGTTATCAGATTTTATTTTTTAATAATAAGACTAGGAAAAGCCGAATTTCGATTGGTTTGATGTTGATGACTCGTAAGTTTACCTATTAGTTACAGCTTAAATAATTAGCAAAATTAATTGGTTTTCAGGCGAGGCTGATAAGCATGGAGTTAAGTTTTTTGATGATGCTGTATGCAAATCATTTTTGCTGCAATGTTGTCCACATGAAATTCTATCATCCACGGTAAGCCCTGTTTAAGTTGGTATGTTGTATTGTGGGGGTGTATGGTCCCTACTTAATTTCTGTGTTTTTCTTAAAGTACCTAATCTTGATTAAAATATTTGGATGTCCTACTTTTTTTGTAATCACTATTAGGGTGCGTTTATTAATTATAATATTTCAGCAAATTATTAACACACTTCGTGCTAGTTACACCTGACACCCCATAAGTATTACATGGTTACTTATGTGCAATAAATTTTTATCCACATATATGGTTGACAGGTCTTTGCGTATTGTCTAATTGTTTGTTGGTGTCAGTACACTGTGTACTGGCACTGGTACTGGTGGTGAACTGACACCAACAAACAATTAGACAATGCGCAAAGACCTGTCAACCATATATGTGGATAGAAATTCATTCATACATACATTCACTGGAATGTGTTAAACTAAAATAATAAATTTTACAGTAATATCATAATAATGCTGTTCCTAATTTATAGCACAGAAATTTTGTAGGTACACTGTGGTGTTATATGGGATTGAAGTGCCTTTACTTCATATGCATTGGGATTATTGAATTATAATATAATTTCCTGATTATTTGAATATGTAATGCTTTGTTTATCCCAGTGTGTATGTTAACCATTTTCATTCTTTCTGGACTCATCTATTGCCATGATACTGTAGTGCCTCTGGAAAAATCTATTGGAGTGGCATTAACTCTGGTGAAATATGCTTTTCAGAAAATGCCCAACACTAGTCTTTATTGCTCATCACAATACTTAACAGATGAGGGATAGATTGTATGAGTTAGGCTGTTCTGTAAGTACCAAGATGTACGTATAAAATATTTATAGATAGCTGGTTGTATATTTACTGCTAAGCAGAACTTAATTTAATAAGGCTCCCAGGCTTAATATAAAAACAATAAAATTTCATCGGTTCATATGCTGCTTTGGTGAGTACATATAAAAATTTTAGGAACAAAATGTTAAGCCGGGTGAGCGCAATTTGGTGATACATCGGGTACGTACTGAGCTATCTACATGGCTAGAAAACAGAAATTTCATTGCATGAAGGAATGTATTAAAACTAAAGTTCAATTTGCAATTGTCTGTTAGGTTAGGTTAGTAGTTGCCCTAGAATGTCAAGCAACCCTTCTGCGGTAATAATAAGTATGTACTGCAGGTAAATCACTCTAATTTGTTGGACTACAAGAATTAAAATCAGTCATTGAGTTTCTCTAAACATTGATTTTTATACTTAAAAAGTAAAGTAGTTTTTGGAAAGTTACATGCATACATTTGTTCAATGGTTTTTTAAGTATTTTAATTATGTACATGTTTTATATAAGATGGGATATATTTAAAGTTTAAAGTCATTAGTGTTTTATTAATTTTAAGAGACATATAAGTTATTGTTTCTTATGAGTGAGTCAACTAACTAAGTTGTAAAGGATGGGTGTTTCCTCTATGATTTGTAAGTACTTAATGTCAATATTATCGTCGGGTGAACCTGGGTGCGAGCTGATGGTGATAGATTGTATGTATTTTATTTAAACAATATCTTTTCAAATGGTTTTTGTACTGGAAGGGATTTCTTAAGTGTATTTTTAATTGACTATGTTGACCCATTCACCGCCAGCAACTGACATTTTAAATTTATATTAGTCATTTGTGGCTAAGAAGACCTGTTTCCATTTGAAAATGAACTTAAAAGGAGGGTACTTCGGCGCGGATGTGTATAACCAAACTGGCACAGCTAGGTGACCACAATTACACTACAAGGAAATGTCATATTTTGATTGTAATGTGATGATAGCCCTGTTATGCCGTTGTGGACCTATCAGTGCGGTTTCTGCTTAAATTATCACGGTAATCGTTTTATGGGCGGTGGATGTGTTTTTTAATTTTATTCAGTGAAGAATAAAAATGTGATACATTCCAGTTTTGTTTAAAATCACCATGACAGAGTCAAGTGGCAGTACACTATTCACTGTCTGCAATCTTTTTATTTAATCCAGTTCTAATTGCAGATCTCTGAGTGTCTTGCACTCTTACACTAGTTTTGGTTTGATATGGCAGTGCCGTTACTAGACTTTTAACTGTGCCCAAGCATGACCCAAAACTTGGTCCTGGTCTGATAATTTCTGCGCCCTGTGCCTGAGCACCGCAGGCGCCGCCCTAGTTACGGCCCTAGGGTTGGGTAGGATTAGTATTAATTGAAAAATCAGATATGTTCTAAAAAATAAAATAAAAATAAAATGTGCTGTTGATGTCCCTATGAAATAAATAAATGAAAAATGTCGTGTAATGTGGATTTGCTTCGAAAATCCCAATCCCAGTTTTATTTTTGTAAATCCAGTTCTATCATTAGCAGTAATTGTAGGTAATTAATAATTATATACCTTTCATTACGATTTACATTACCTCACATTAAAATATCTTCCACAATAGTGTGCTGCCCTGTTCATAGATATGGTTCACTGTGTGATGAGTAAAGTATTTATTTAATGAAATGAATGTGGCTGAACACTGTATGTTCTACACTGAATTTTTTTTTGTCTACATGTCTATTCTGATTAAACCCTGAAATAATCGATATGATGTCCTCATAATCGGCATTGACTCAGTACTTTATTAATAATTGTTTATTGAATCTGGTGCGACTTCTTTTGATTTACAGCGTATGGATTTAGGTGAGTGTCCAAAAATACACGATTTGGCACTACGAGCGGATTTTGAATTAGCATCAAAAACCAAAGACTATTTCTACGACATTGATGTGAGTATCATAGAATTTTCCAGTATTTTATCACCATTTTACCTAGTTTCCGAATATTTGTATACACAATCATACTTCCAATATGCAAAATTGAATGCTACTAGCTAATTCTGCACTCGAGATTTGAGATCTCAAGGTAGCAGAATGCACTAAATGCATAAGTGAGTATTAAACTAAGAGATAAGATAACACACATTCTGCTGTTGAATTTTTTATCTTAATACATTCTGAGTCTTAAATATAACAGCCTTTTATTTTTTCAAACTAGATAGATAAGATTTTTTCAAATTTTATATTTTTGTATTTTCATAATTAATGTGTAATTTCTATTTTTGACGATCTCAATGTAATAACTTGTAATTTGACATGAAGTGCAATTTATACCGTAATTTATATTGAGTAATAAAATCAGAATCTGAATCTGAATTTGATTTAAATAACATTTCAATGTGTGTGTTATGAAGGCAACCGATCACTTAGAAGCATTCATAGCTGACTGCGACCGTCGAACGTCGGCCGCTAAACAAAGACTGGCTGAAACTCAGGAGGAACTCTCGGCCGAAGTAACTGAGAAAGCGAATTCCGTACATGAGCTCGCTGAACAAATCGGTCAAAAGCTAGCGCGCGCTGAGGCTCTCGGTGAAGAGGGAATGGTGGAAGAAAGCGTCAAGCTTATGGGAGAGGTTGGGCACAATTTCATAAACTTTATACATGAAACCTGGTTTGATGATAATAATATTTAAAATTACAACATTTGCAGATAGACGAGTTGCGTAAAAAGAAAGCAGTAGCAGAACAGGAGTACCGAAACTCAATGCCGGCATCGTCTTACCAGCAACAAAAGCTGCGCGTCTGTGAAGTGTGCTCGGCTTATCTCGGAATACATGACAACGACAGACGGCTCGCCGATCACTTCGGAGGGAAACTCCATCTCGGGTTCATAACCATTCGTGAAAAGCTTTCGGAACTAAAGGTAATTCAAATCCGTGCCAAATCCATTAAAAACATTTAAGGCGGCCCGAGCAGCGGATCGAATCGGCGACTTTTTCCTTTAACTCTAAATGCGTTTTACTAGTCACATTTGAATGCAGTAAAATGGAAAAGGGACAAATTCACAATTGTATAATTTATCATATTCGACGTTATACAGACAGCAATGTAAAACTTAAAATTATACAAACATGTCTTGCAGAAAACCGTAGACAAGAGGCGTGAAGAGCGAGGTGCATCAGAGCGCGAGCGCGGGGGCGGGCGCCGGCACTACGTGGGTGGCCGGGAGCTGGATCGGCGCGCGCGCCGTCACCGGGAGACGGCGCGCGAACGCACGCGCGACCCCGAGCGCGACCGCCCGCGCGACCCCGATCGCGAGCGCGCGCGTGACCCCGACCGCGCTAAGGACGACAAGCGGGAGCGAGATCGTGGCGATCGCGAGCGAGAACGCAGGTCTGTATTTACCTTACCCCACGAAGACGCTCCCTATCCCTAGACTAATTGAGATGTAGATAATTGAAATATTAGATATTTGAATTTGGCCATATTCACGGTTCGACGCCCTCTTCCAATCGATCTGAAATATGGTACAATTGTAGTTTATAGCTCGGAGACAGACATGGGGCAGAGTCGTTAGTTGTAATGGCGGCATACCACTACTAATCTATTGTAAACATGTTCAGCAGCGGACGCGTTTCGGCTGACATGATGATGATTGTGTGCATACTATAAATAATAATATTCGTTTTAATACATTGTTTTGTTGACAGACGCAGCCGGTCCCGCAGTCGAAGTAAACGAGACGGATCGCGGGAGAAATCTCGCGGACGCGATCGCGAATCTCGCCGCAGCCATCGCAGAGACTAAAGCCGAACTTGCTCATAGGATAAAATGATTTGTTTGATGACACTATAACAAATGTATTTGAATAATGAGTTGAGAAAATAATCTGGATCTGGATACAACTCAAAATGAAAATGAAATTTGGAAGTCGTGTTCTGTAGTAATTATTGCACTTTTTAGTTACTACAACACTACAGTAGTTACTACAGTAGTTCATTATTTTAGACTTATTACATCGTGTAGATGTATTAGAAAATTTATCAAAGATCACATTGAAAACTGATAATATATAGAGTGACTGTTGTAATAAAGTTGTAGCGAATGGAATGTTTATAGGTTATGACATATTTATGTTTGACTTAGTAGAGAGTCAGCATCTAACATTTGTGGAACTTGATTTTAGTTAAGTAACCCTTTTCCAGGCAGAGGCTTATTGACCACATAGGTTTAATTACAATTTCAACCTTAGTACCTTAATTTAAATAACTTTGATATGTATTGCATTCCATCTTGAACCATCTAGATTGGTGCGGCCTGGAAGAGGGTTATAAGTGTTTTGTTTATAATAGTTAAACCATCACAACACAAGAATGTGTGCATTAAGTTAATAAAGCAATAAGGAAAACGCACTATTTTAAGTTCTATTTATATTAGTTTTTGAATATATAGGACTAATCACCAGTTAATTAAGAAATATGTTTTTTAGGTACTACTATGTGACAGTTTATTTCAGTTATTTTATCAAGACTTGGAATCCTGAAACTGGTCTCATAGCCTGGCAAAAAAGTCCAGACAAAAAATGAGGGCGCTGTCGGAATGAAATTGGCAACATGTTCCAAGGTTTACTCTAACCTGAGGGCGTATTGCCTAACGCACTCGCGATCGCTTTCATTTTTGACAGTTGAAGGCAAGTCTGCATACAAAATGAAAACAATTGTTTCACTTTCAAGTCGATCGCGATCGCGAGTGCGTTAGGCAATAAGCCCTCTGGTGCTAGAAAATATTGTAGTACCAGCAGTCACCACTGTCTGGACTTATTTGCCAGGCTATACCTTGTGTATAAAAGTTTTGTGCTGTACTGCTCTTGTTGATTTAATAAATTTTTACTTATACTGACATCTTTTATTAAATGAGCCATCTATATCCTACCCAACACCATTTATCAACACCTCTTTTATTAAATGAGCCATCTATATCCTACCCAACACCAGTCACAGGTTAACCATCATTGATCCTTGCCAACGTTGAATATATCCCTTCATGACACTCATGCCTAAAAATGACTTGCCAATATACTCGTAAGATTGAAATTAACGCTACTTTCCTGCTGTCGTTATTATTAGACATGACGACGAAAAAGTGGTCGAAATGAAAAACACTTCTAGTTGGGTCAATCTAGGATAATTCCTGTGACAATTCGTATAACACTTATTACACTTGTTTTTTTGACTTTTCATAAATACGAGTAATACATTGATACAAACTTTGCAACGACGCTCAGATTATTAAACTTTTTTAAATGTAAACCTCGATGTCTTTGTAATATGAAAATTATATACGAATAATATTAACTTCAATAATGTACCTAACTAGGTATTCGTATTCGTATTAACTAATAGTAGTAATAGTAGTAGTCGGTTTGTTGTTGTAGTCGTCCAATAAAAATGTTAAGCACTTTAAGTGCCATCTTGTTATGACATACTGTTTTGTAGATTGAAATAAATCACAAGTATGACAAGGTTCTAAGTATGCTCAACATTTCTTTTTGGGTAACTACACTTGTGCGGCGAAATTCACTGCTAAAATGCCACTTTAGAGATTTTACTAACCAGTTATAACAATTAATTGCCTTAAGTTTTCTGTGTCACTCAAGAAACCTCTTACAAATGCTAAGTTGGTTAATAGACTAGTACACATGAGAATTTCGCTCCATTTCTATTCAACGGTAGAGAAAAACCCACGTCGCCTGCTCAGCTTTAGTAAAACAGATCTTATAACGAGCACTTGACGAGTTTTTGGCCAAAAATGAGCACTAAGTTTTTTTCTAAAATATCTGGGAGACCGAGCGTCGCTCGGGTCGAAACCGAATTTTCGTCGATTTCTATACTAAAACTATAAACATAAGATTTACCCAAAAAAAAGAAAACAAAGAAAAAACATGGCCAATAAAAATTAAATAAATAAAATTAGGCCATTCTATTTTTGACGTGACTGTTAGTGACAGCGAAATTACGAACCATATTGCGCGGGCAAAACTTTTTGCGTGAAAATAAGGAGAAAACGAATTTTCCCAGATGAGACCGACATAGCTAGATCGATTTTCGCCCCCGTAAACCCCGACAATGCAAATGTAATTGAAATTGTTACAGTAATATATATACTCGTATAATATTTAAACCTATACGAACATTTCTCATTTAAATGTACCTAGTATAGGATAGGAAAAACACCCACAATGTATTTAAAATAATGAAAAATGTTGTGGTTCTGCATAAAAATTATTTATTTACGCATCTTATGCTTCATATTCTAATATCTACGTAAAAATCTTATCATTAATCAGGGAATTCACTACTAATTATTCTAACAAGAATAAAGAGTTCAGAGATGGCAAATTAAATCTGGATTGCAGCATTTGCAGCGTTTCGTCACATCAATATACTTAGCAAACACTGGGTGTATCCTTAAACATATCTAAACTATTTAAAAAGGTGGTTGACAATATTTTGTATTTCTAATGTGGACAAACTGCAATTACAATACTAAGTACTCATAATGGCCACTTTACACTCGCTCGCGAACTTTCCGCGCGAAAAATATAGCCCTCTACACTAACAGCCCACAACGTATGGTATGTTCGCTTCACGCGCACTTTATCGCGGAGCAATTACCGACACCGGACTGGGAACGCCGCGAAGCGCGAACGCGAAACCACCACGCTCTTTTTACGCGGCTATCGCGGGTGTTCGCGGCGCGAGTGTAAGAGGGCATTAGAGTTCGCATGACAAATTTTGTGCAATCGTTAAAGGCGGCAACCCGCTTAATTTGCCTACGTCTGGAAGCACCTATCACTTGCAGCCAGATCTTTCTATACGAGTACAATGACCAGGATCTTAGATGAAAGCAAAAAAAGGAAAATATCGTACCAGGCGCGCGCGCTTGAGCACCTAAATATAGGTGCAGCGCACCTAACCCAAATAGTCGTCTGGCCGCCACCGATCAGTTAAGATCTTGATTGCAATATGTTCGTACATGTCTACTGTAAAATTCGACTTTGACAACTTGTGTCCGTGGTAGTAGGTTCTCAAGGTAAAAAGTAAATTGGTTTCAAGCGTAAAGTACCTATACCGAGCGCGGGCGCGGGCGTTTTGCTGTTACATTGGTCGTAATACACGTATTCTCCGATAGTCCTTCTCACAGAGCGCGCAATGTAACGACAATACGCCCGCGTCCGAGGTTTTATTGCCATATTGGACAGGCATAATCCACGAAGGCGCGCCCCGCCAGTCAAGTTGACGTTGCACGGTTGCGGCAATGTACGGAAAACTAATTAGGGGGCGGGACTTGGATTTAAAACCCATATTAATGACGAAGGGATCGATACAATACGAAGTTGATTCAAGGCCAGTTGACAGGTAAACAGTCTTAATGACAAGAAAACAAAAGGGAATGGCCCATTAGTGTCCAAAAATGTTGTTGCCATGATTAATCGGAATGTTTTACACTGTAGTTTGATGGCTTAGGCTAGATTGGCTAATTAGCAATTACCTACTTATCATTTAAAATAAGTAATAAAATAATACTTGAAATTGTTTATTTTTTTGGATAATGTCAAGAAACACTATATATATTACAAGTATTTGATATTTTCGCTCAACGCATCGAACATTATGCGTCTAACTTTGCAAGCTTTGTCCTATGCAAAAGACACGGATGCAAAAACCGTAACAATTGTTAGCGGGAAATGAGTCAATTAAAAAATGTTTTATTTGACTCATTTCCCGCTAACATGAACATAGGTATAACAAGCGTCAAAATGAATGAATAGGTATAAAACAGGCGTCAATCCTATCTTCACGGTTAAATAAAATTAAGATAAAAGTAAAAATAACTCTTCGTGCAATGAGTTATTTTAACTCATTAAATAACGTATCTTAATGCCTGCCTTGTCTACCACGCGTCACATCTTGTCCACTGAAACCAAACAAACTTATAATTTAACCGGCTTTTTGAGGTTCTACGCATGGAGTGGAGATATAACGTCTTCATAGTTTCTAAGCTTACAATTAAACAAAGGCACCCACTAATAAAAATACTATTTAGCAACGTAACTGTTAAAGAAAATGTATAAAGTGTAAACTAGGAATATTTCTACTTTTAAAGTTTACTACTATGTGACATACAACTTTAAGAAAAGGACTAGGTACAGTTCGTTAAGGTGCCTTTTTGTCAACCTCTCCTCACCATCACTCATTCCCACAGTTTAGTAACAATTATCACAAAATCACTCAAGTAAATAAATAAAACCGGGCAAGAGCATGTCGGACCATGCTCAGTGTAGGGTCCGTCGCCATTCTTACAAACACAAACAACAATCTCAAAAAAAACAAATAGTAGCAATCTTTAATGAGAATTAAAGTCATCTTAACAGATTTTTGATACCTAGGTATAAACATTTTAATCGTCTTTAATTCAAGACCCAATAAAGTCTACTTAGTCGTGCTAGTTTTTATTTTAAATTCGTTATATGTGCTTTTATTTAAGATTTTTTTCAGATTTTTATTACTTGTAGTTTTGGCTGTACTTGACTCCGTGTGTATATTCATGCCAAATAACAGTTTTGTAGTACTAAGAGTCTCTGAGCTAAGCTGCGGACAGACGGACATGGCGAAACTAAAACGGTTCCTAGTTTGACTACGGAGCCCTAAAAAAAGAGGTAATTACATGCACTTGACAGGATATACGTACCTACTTAGAAATCTTTCGAAGACTAATATTGTTGTATCGGTGACTTATTTTATTTACTCAAGCATGGAAATAATCGGCATGTCTATTATTATCTACCTACTTACAATAATTCTATAAATGAGCCCAAAAACCTCTATCGTCTCTTGTTAACGAATACCTACAGGGCCGGAGGTTATAAAGGTTTTTGTGATCACGAATATTACGTGTAGAGTTAAATTGAGATCAATATGGTAGTAATATCAAAAAGGTAAGTGAAAGTTCAAGTATGATGTATGGAAATTAGGGGAAAATTTGATAGGAAACACTTAAAGTGATTTAATTTTAGGAATTACAGGTCACTTAAAACTGATGTATATTTTTTGTTAGTGAGAGTTAGGTAAATGCGAAGTTTTATTTTTATCCATCACAATTAGCCCTGAATATGAGAAAAGCTCGCGCACCTATTTGATATCAATAGAGGAGTGCAGCGCTAATTCGTGGTAGCAGCTAGCAGATCTTGTATATCCTTGCTTGTCGCTCAGTGCGTCTCTATCGTTGCAGACTTGTTAGAAAGGGAGATATGAGTGACAAACAAGTCGCGGACAAATGTGCTAGCCGTCCTAGAAAGCCGGATCACAATGGCGAATCTTTTAGTTTTATGAACGAGGTAAGAAGACCCAACTACTAGGTACAAATTTAGCGCAAGTTACTGCGCATTATCGGCAAGTGATATTCAAGTAAATCTACGTGTAGATTGAAAACACTATTATGTGGGTAGAGTTACCACTCCCTATAGATAAATGTCTTAGTATTTACCATTTGACAAACTCTAATAAAAAACATGATTGTTACTTTTATTAGGAAAAATTGTTTCTATTTTAATAACCAAGTATATTGCAAGTAGCTTATTACCAGTTTTATTTAATTTTTATTTTGTGCAACTTCAATTTAAATCCTAGCATTTCAGATAAGACACCAGAGAGGGCCGATAGAATTACTACTTTTGTGATAGTGTACAAATAATGGTTGGCACATATTCCAGATATCTTGAATGGCGAATCCAGCTCCTGCAAAAAAGTAAAAGGTTTCACTCATCAGGTCAGGTCGTAAAACACAGTATGAAGTGTAGAATTGTAGTATTAGATTTCAAGCCTCGCTTGGAACAAGCTGGCGATCAGTGTGATGTCGCCCTAATACGCTGGTAGATTTTGACGTGTAAAAGTGCCCGTGTGGCTTACTTACTGAATAAATATCTTTTATCTTTTTTTTTTTATCTTAATACGAAAAAAGCAAAGAAAATTCATAATATAGCTATGCATTTGTTTTTGCCACTAACCCCTGGAGTGCTACGCTCCCTTTCAATTATCGGGCTCGAGCAGATCGTCGATACGCAGCAGAGAGTAACCCCTACCTTGAGGAGGTCGGCGGCGAGTTTGAGCACGTTGTTGGCGACGGTGAGCTGGTCCTTGCTGCCGGGGCGCTGCTCGATGGCCAGGTGCAGGTTGATCTGCTCGGTGAGGATGGCGGACAGGCAGCCGCGGTACTTGCGCGATACGTCGCCGCCCAGGGTCAGCAGGCGCAGTAGCCACACGCCGAGGCACAGGCTCCAGCCCAGCGCCTCTAGCAGCCAGCCGCACTCTAGCGTCACCGATTCCTGGCCGCGACATATTCACTTTTAATGGTTTTTTGATGTACTCGACTAATATTTAAAGTCGTAAGCTATGGTTAAATCTGAGCAAAATGGTTTCTGAGAAACTGGAAATAGGTAAAACATTTAATGTCGCTTCTGCGTGAGAACCCTGGGCTAATCATCGACCAGCTATCATATCATTGTCACGCGCGGTAGCTACACAATTTTTATTATATATTGCCGGTCTAGTAATTACCTATAAATTAGTATAAATTACGTGTAACATTACAATAGCAATTACTTTCGAGGTGTCATGTTAGAAGTGTTAGAACCTAAGCACGACTAGGTACAGTCGAGGACAGAAAGATGTTTACACTTTTTCACCTTATTCCATTGTAATAAGGTCCAAAAGTGTATACATATTTCTGTCCTCGACTGTACCTATTTTTAAGCCCCGTTGCAAAACAGAGGGGTGTTATAAGTTTAGCGTGTGTATCTGTACATCTGTCTGTGGCACCGTAGCTCCTAAACGGATGTTTTGTTTAAAAGGCGACTTGATCGAAAGTGTTCTTAGCTAAGTTTGGTGAAATCCGTTGGGCCATTTAGAGTTTAGAGCTCTGTACGTAGGGGTCCGAATTTTGTTGGGGGGTTTATCTATTAATAGTTATCATTGAAAGTAAATGCCGTTTATTACATTACAAGTCATTTTTAGGGTTCCATATCCGAAGGGTGCCTATCGGGACCCTATTACTAAGCCTATAGTAGAGGAGATTATAGCCTTTGGGTTCATAATAATTCTCACAAAGACGGGGTATGATTTTTTTTTAGTTCTTTGTTTGTCTCTTATTCACACACTAAAAGTTTAGAAAAATCTAAGTGTGCGAAACGTGTTTTTTTGACCGCCATCATGAAAAATAATAAAAATATATATGAAAAATAGTGTGTGGTATCAATTTACAGGAAATTACATGCTAAAAAAGGTTATGACGTTGATTTTATACAATAAAAATTAATAACAAAATGGTGGCTGAAAAACTGAAAGCATTTGCAATGTAGAAAATAATAGTTTATAGTCGTCAAAATACGTTTGATGATACAAAAGCATATTTATTTCATGACTATTTTAAATTATATTATTATATTATAAAATATACATCCCTACTGTGCATATTAATTATTTAATAATATAAAATTATTTTATAATGATTTTTTAAAGTAAAATGTCTATCTATATCCTCCAGAGACACCGCGTGACTTTTTCACAACTAAATGACAATGTCGCACCAATAGACACAGACTATTTTTTTTATTGAACTATGTTCCCGCGTAATAGTAGGTAATATGACAAATTATTTGAACTAAATTTAAAGTTTCAAATCGCCTGCTAGATCAGGAAATTGTCTTTTGTCGCTCTGTGAATTTGTTTGTCAATCAATATGGTAGCACTGATTTGAGGTTAGTTCATTCCATACAGTTCGGCCATATTGTCAAGAAACATCATTGCTATGCCACACCCGGAGAGAATATATAAGTTAAATCTATTGTTCTTTAGTAGTTTTAGTTATAAATCATTGTTTTTGCTATAAATGAATGTCTGAACTTTATGAAACATGTATTAGTTTGATCTAATTACTGTTTATTCTGACTGATCCGTGGCTCGGTATTATTTCGTGCTAGTACTATGACGTTGGGTTTTTGTCAATCCCGAAGAGTAGGGTTGGAAAAAAGTAGGAACTGTAGTTGGTGGGCTGTAGCCAATAACATGTGAATTGACCCCTGCACCAGAGTTATTATTAAACATGATCCGATGCACCTGCAAAACGGATACAGATGAGCCATGTGGTAGTGGCAGATGTACATGGACCTTATTGCTAGTGGCATAAAAGCGTATAGATATTTTTGAGATCTTGGGAACGTATATATATTTATGCCCTTGACTACGTGTCGACGTTATGGTGTGGAATTAACTGAAATATGTTTTAACTGTTCTGGTACAGATTGCACAAATAGTGCACAGAAAGAAACTGATTTAGAAGAGGCTGAAGATTATAAGATTTAGATTTTCTCTTGTGTAAGATGTAACATTGCTGAAATAATGCAATTTGCTTAATAAAAATTATGATTCTGAACACTGTACAAGTTTTCAGTTTTTCTGCCACCATTTTGTTATTATTTTTATTATTTAAAACCAAAACGTTTTTTTTGTATTTGTTTTATCCCCTAATAGAGACCACTCTGGGCACGATCATTAACCGTCCGTGACTTACCCTGAGGAGCTGTGCGCTGACGCAGGCGAGTAGTATGAGCGTGAGCATGAACGCCGCCGACACGATCACGTCCACGGAACGTTGCGGACCGCGACGCTAACAAACCAACATAACGTCATGTTATTATTAAGAGAAATACCCTACTTTTTGACTGACTGTACGCTTGTTTACAGTTTTACAAAAACAAACAGATCAACGATATTGTTACGCCGGTGGATTAAGGTGTTTAATTTTTTATCGCGTGGAAGGATTTGGAAGCGTTTTCAGCAATCTGATATATCGTTTCAGTCCGTTTTAGAGGTATCTGGGTATCATACATTAGATTATAAAAATTTCGACCAAGTTGCCGTTGTTTTCAGGCGCCTGAAGTATGATTTTTAGTCCATTTCAGGCCACCCTCTACTAGATTACGCCATAACCTGAAAAACCGTTTTCAGGACCCCTTACAACCCTATAAGGGGTCCTCAATTGAAGTACATTTCAGTATATTGTCAATTTTCCAGTAGAGTGAAAGAGATAACATGGTTAGAAAGAGATAGCAATACTGAGAACCTTCCGGAAGCGTATGAAAGAGACAACACGGTTAGAAAGGAACCAGCAATACGTGGAACCTTCCAGTATCGTAAGAAAAGGTTATGGCGATTGTGAACAAGACGGCTGTAGGTGGAACGTTCTAGCAACGATTACTAGATCGGTCTCGGCGGTTCGAAGTACAGTCGAACTAGTTACGTATTATAAGTTAGAAGTGTCAATAGATTGAATTTAGTATGTCAATACTGCGACAAGGTACTAAAATGTACAGCTACTTTATGAGTTCGACTGTACGTCGGTCATTCCAGAAGGCCTTCTGGAATCGTCTTGGACTCGGGTATATAAGGCCGGACCAGCCGCCACTCAAGACAGTTTTTACTACACAGCGATACAGAGCGATCACCGCGAATTCGAAGCGACTTGCGACTACGAGTTTATAGTGCGATTATCATTTGTAACGGATTAGTAAGTGTGTTAATAAAGTCTAGCTCTTAATTATCGGTTTAATTGTGTATTTCTATCAGTTATCTACCCCACGTACCTACGTAACATTATAAACTTACCCGTAAATACGAGCGTGTGGACAGCCAAGTCTTAATGTTCCTGACTGTGTTGAGTCTAAAGTGCGGCAGCTCAGACTTTCTCGCTCGCCTCGCCGAAGTCAGGTGAGAAAACAGTTTGGCGTAGAGGAAGCGCTGCTTGAAGGCTCGCTCGGCCACAGCCAGCAGGAAGAACACGAGTCCGCTTAGGGCGAAGCGGAGCGCACAGGAGATCACGTTGGTGGCTATTTCCCTGGAAAACGTTATTGGTACAGTCCGACCGTACAAAACCGTGCACACCGTGCCGTTCAATTCGAATTATAAAAGCGCCCTATGGGTGCGAAAAAATACAAAGCTCTGATTCGGTATTTTTTTCTAATACCGAATCATTTGATATTTTCTTACCAAATATTATCACCAAAAGCACCATTCAAAATAGAACACAGTGACCCCTGGCTGTAGTTGACGATCAACGAGGGGATGTACGTCAGGATCGAAAGGGTCTGCAGCTCCTCTTCGCTCCTGGTGTCTTGTTCTACGGCAACCTGAAATGGATATAACGAGTAAAATATAATTCGCGCGGCATGATCGACTTCGTTTCTTTAATATTGCAATAAAATTCCACTAAGTGACTGGTTTTTGTGACATATGGTAAGGTTCTGAATGAAACCCTTCCAGTAAATCTTGATTAACTTAATAGAATATTCATAAAAAGTATAAGGAGCCTAAAAATCTTTTAAATAAAAATGGTTTTTATGGTGCTCTAGGATGCACAGGGTAACGAAGAAATATATAGCCCTTAACGTCCGAACGTATAGTCTATGTTTTGGGATAACCTTTTGGGTGTAGACGACCGGTGAAGATGGCGGATGGTACCTGAATGAGGCGCGCGGCGGGCGCGACGAGCGCCACGCCGGCGGCCATGACGAGGCAGGCCCACACGCAGCCGTCGGCCGCCATGGCCCGCTCGGCGCGCGCCACCACGTACCAGCTGATGTCCACGGCCGACAGCTCCGCGCGCAGCGTCGACCCGCGCTCCCACATCGTGCATTTCACTACCGTACACACAAACTTCGTAAAGTAATCCAATTTCGAGAATTCGAAAGTTAAGAGTCCATCAAGTCCGTGTGCGACTGTCCAGTGACTGTGCGGGTGACAAACGTGCAAAAAATGGCATAAAAAATCTATTATAAAAAATGGCCGATTCGATAGAGCTGTGATCAGAAATACTCTTAATTTTTATTTCGTAAAAAGTTAGAGCTCATAGTCAGGCTTAACTAATGTGGTGGCGATGAACTAATTAATCGGTGAATATGGAACATTTACGGGATCAAAAAGCACAGCCAGCGACATAAACTTCAAATGTTTTTTTTTACAGAATTTTTAACTTATTTATTAGTGAAATCAGACCTGTATCGGTGGTGGGGTCGAGCAGCGCGAACGGGTCCCAGGCGCTGTCGGCGCAGTGGAAGCCCTCGTCCGAGTGCCCGCCCGACTGCGAGCCGTAACTCTCCTCGCCTGCCCATAACCGGACATTCCCTCAATACATAGTACAGACTATAGTCGACTGTCCCACGGGGTGACAGACAGGTTGCCGGGGACGAAACTATACTTCATTTAAGTAGGTTGTTCCCTAAGCGTAAACAAAGAAAACTATGTGATTTAGAACGCTAACCAATCAAGACAAGCAACAGATACAACATTTATTGAATAGACCAATAAAGAAAATATTTAGTATCTGTGTTCCGACTTGATTGGCTAGCAGAATAAGTCACGAATATATATATTTTTTTTTCAAGCAATTACCTACTCAGATAAAGTATAGGCGGGTGGTGTAAATGAGACACAAAGTGCGTGGACGCATAATAGCCGTCACCTCGACCGTCTCAACACCGTGCATTTAATTATTTTATCCTTACTCATCTTGAACTTTTTAGTTATTCGACCAAAATCAATATCAGGGGATTAGTGTGGTCTCCGACAACGAATCCGTCGACAGAATGTGAAAAAGTAGCCGCCATCTTGAACTTTATGGTTATTAAACCGATTGCTTCCAAAATCGATATCTGGGGATTAGTGTGGTCTCCGACAACGAATTCGTTGACAGAATGAGAAAAAGTAGCCGCCATCTTGAACTTTCTCGTTATTCAACCGATTGCTTCCAAAATCGATATATGGGGATTAGTGTGGTCTCCGACAACGAATTCGTTGACAGAATGAAAATAAGTAGCCGCCATCTTGAACTTTTTAGTTATTCAATCGATTGCGAAAGTTCAAGATGGCAGCTACTTTTTCTCATTATTAAAGTATTATTTAAAAAAAAAATTAAATCAGTCAAAACACGTCCACTGATGGGCATAGGCCTCCCCCAAAGGTCTCCGGTGTGGTACTCACCTCGTGGGAGACCTACCAACATTGCGGTATGTGGTCGCCACTCCTGGACCTTTCCGCCCCAACGGCCATCGGTAGTGTGAGTGGACGTTTTCAGCTAACATTTATGTATGGTATTATGTAAATTGCTTACTGTTAGTGGTTTGTCCGACCCAGTCGGACATGGTGTGGTGCGACGGCAGCGCGATGGACGGCGCTGACGCCGAGCACTCGCCCTCTGACGACGACGTCTGGTAGTTTTCAAGCTTCTACAAAACAATTTGGCCACTACTACTTCGAATATGATCATCCTTAGCATTTTGATCGCAGCGATCGGTTGCTTTTACGTCATACGCCGATAAAATGAATGAAGGGTAAAAATTTGCTTGCTATTAAATATTTATTGGGTGACGTCAGTTTCCGACTGTGGTTTTCATTTTATAAAAAGTTTATATAAAAAAAAATATCAAGTCCATGTTCTTGTATACAAGACGACACGTGCAACGTAACTTGTTTTTGGAGTGAAAACAGTTGTCATATAATGTCATTATAAAAAAATGCGCTTTCATAATATAATTCTCAATAATACCTTAGATTTCTTCTTGACGTATTGTTCATCGCTGCTCTCCCGTGGAATGGTTTCCGGGGCCCACGACTTTTTAAATCTAACCCCGACCCTCTTGCCCCCGCCCCGGGCGCTCGTCGGTATCGATCCATCGGACTCTTGATCGATAGATTTCTCATCGTCCTCCCGCTTCAGTCTATCTATATTCCTTAACACGTGATTAGGAACTTGTTTAATACTAGAATTATTGATCAGTGGTTTTTCCAATGGCTTTGGGTTTAATGGCTCATTGTTGACTAGTTCGTTTGTTGCGTTCTGCGCTTCCCTCGCTCGGTCGCCTTCGCTTCCATTTGAGTAGTATCCGTTGAGACTTTCGAACCCGTCGTCTCCTTCAGCGAACATGGCGCGCGCCAGGCAGACGTTGCGGCTGTGGCCCAGGACATTGAAGCTCTCTAGACGTTTCTTCGTCAGAACATTCTTGAAGGTGAAGGGATTCTGCGCATTGTCGTCGGGCGGCGGGGTGAACGTCACTATGGGGGTGGAAATGTCCGGTTTCTTCCACTCCATGTAGTCTTCATCATCCGAATCTTTGGCTTTCGTGTGTGACTTATTTTTCATAACAGGCTCCATGTTTTTGATTAGATTTTCTTTTATTTCTTTTTTGCGTTTTCTGTAAATGAGACAAGTAGGACTGCCAAACACCTGTTGTCGTAATTATGAATATAATAAGCAAAGAATTGCCTCAAAAAAAAAATGGCATAGTTCGTCTCGATGCCAGAAGGGAATTAGTAAGGATGTAATAATATAATGGCAAACAACGACCGCTACTTATGAACACGCCGTACGAGAAAGCGAAGGCTCCCGTAGGAATTACTGGCAAAACATACACCCTAACTAATTCACATTCTTTTCTACCGCTTTCAGCTTCATTTAATTGTAATTTGGCAAGTGTACCTCAGGCCCGTGTCGGGTTGTTCGGTGCGGGACTGCCGCCGTCGGAACTTGGCGGGCTTGGCGCTCGGCTTGCCCTGGCTCGAGGTGGCGCCGCTCTCGCCCGAGCCGCCCGCGCTGCCGCCGTCGCACTCCGAACGAGGCCGCCTGCCACATAATACAACCTTATCAAGGTTTAAACACGAGGTTAGTTGGTAGTGACCCTACCTACGAAGTTAGCGGTCCCGGGTTCGACCCCCGGTAAATATGTATTGGTGAGATGAGCGTTTGTATTTGTTCCTGAGTCTTGATGTTTTCTACCCAAAATTTATTTCTGTAAATAAGTACTAGGGTGACCGCACGCACCAGTGTTGGACACTTTTAGCTGACAGGCACCATTAATGGACACTTAACTCTTAATTCAAAGATGATAGGGTTATAAAATTGATTGTTGCAAAATAAATGTATAACCCTTATCTTCTTCAGAATAAGAGTCTTGTGTCCGTTGGTCCTTGTCCATTACTAGTGCCATCACCCTAGTTCTACCAGCGACATCTGTGTAGAGTTATTAATTCCACCATCCCACGGCTACAGTTACATGTTTCGGGATAAAAGGTAGCCTATGTGTTAATTTAGGGTGTAAAGGTATCCTATATGTTAGTCCTGAATTTTTCGTTTGGTACTATTGAGCCGACACTCTGTATAAGTATGTTCATTGATGTCCATTACCTATTAGGATTATAGAGTCGAGGAAGAAGATATGTATACCTTTTCTAAGGTTCCGTGCCCAAAGGTTGTCTACCTATTGCTAAGGACCCTATTGCTAAGTCTACGCTGTCTGTCCGTCCGTCCGTCCTAACTTTAAGGAGCTGTATCTTTTGAACCGTAAAAGATGGCCCGTTGATTTTATTGCAGAATATGTGAATTTCTTAGCAAATATTAAAAAGTCAAAAAGTAAAATAATAAGGGACTCCCCATACAAGAAAAGTTTTTTTTTCAACGTTTTTTTGCATTTGTTCTATCGTAAAAAAGGTAATATATACAAGCGTCAAATTTGGTATGATATTATAGAACAAACCCTATAGAAAAACAACAAATACTAAAAACCGGCCAAATGTGTACGGCACCCTCAGTGCGCGAGTCCGACTCGCACTTGACCGGATTTTATTTTATTCTAATAACAAATACGTGCAAAATTGTACACATAGTTTTGTACTCGACTGATCAAGCATAGAGTTTACTTTGGTACTACGTCATTTTGTGTTTTGTTCATGGCAGTAATGCTGAAGTCACCTGAAGTACCGCGGCAACTTGCGGCGGTAAGCGGAGCGCGGGCGCACACGCGCCAACTCCATCTCGGTGGTGCTGACGATCTGCGAGTGCACCACGCACAGCACCAGCATCAGACCCGCCGGCACCAGCCAACAGTGCGGCTGGAAACGGGAAACGGGAACCGGTCTCGGGAGGAAAAACTTAATAACTAAGGACGAAATGAATTTTTCACTGAGATCACCTGGCTGGACCCCCAAAGCATTTAATTTATTATTTACTAGCTATTCCCGTGACTTTGTCCGTGTAGAAGTTAAAACTATTCCCTCGAGCAATGACCGTCTTCAGGCTATAAACTATCTCAGTAGATACCAAATTTCACGTCGATCGGTTGAGGCGTTGAATCGTGAAGACGGAACAAACGATATAATATTAAGTAGCAAGGAACAGTAAGGATTGTATGTGGTGATCCTACCAGATGGTCTCAGCGGAGTCAGTACCCGAACTACATAAGAGTGTGCCGAATGCTTTTGCCATTTCTATATAGGCATATATAGATATTTGTTAGGTACCAGTGGAAACAACCGAGAGACGACGAAAAGAGGACTTGTCCAATAGTTCAAGCAATAATAGTGTAGGACTAAAATAAATAAATGCTCCAAATGTCTAAAATGTTAAAGCAGACATTTGTAATACGGAAAATTGTCGCATTACACACCTACGTCATTGGGAATTTATATGCTTCTGTGCTTGTGTGTTAAATTGTGTCTCGGAGGGAGTCGTACTTGACGCGTGCTCACAGCCAAAAAAGTTACCCACGAGTTGAGCGTATACATTTAAGAACCACTTTACACTAAACCTCGATGTCCTATCCCCCAGTTTTCATTCAAAAGGAAGATACCATATACATATAAGGCTAAAATAGAACATCAAATGTACGATCCAAGTTTTAAAAGAATAGGTAATTAAATTGCTCAGTGAACTCACGTCAACGGAGCCAGCAGGCGCGGTGAAGTATAACAGCATGTTCGCAAGCTGCATGGTCCATAGAGCGAGCAAGAAACGCGCACAGCTGGGCGAAGTCTGCTGCACCCACCACGCGAACAGCGCGGGCAGAAATACCAGTCGTACCAACGCATACCAGACCACGCGTCGCATACCTAGCGTCGGTTTGGCTTTCGGGAATGAAGACCCTGGACAAAATAACCTCAAACTATAGTTAACCAAAGGATGGGTCATCTAATTCATGTCTATACTTACACAATATTCAAAGTAAGTACAAATGACGGACTTAAGTAGGGCCAGTAGTTAAGTAGGGTCTTATCCTATCGCTATAGCAAACGAAGTGACAGTAGCAACTCTAATCAAACTTAAAAAATAATTGACGTCTGTGAGTGCGGCCGTTAATGTCTTAAATAATTCTCTAATAAGTCAATAACTAGGTCAAACAAGGACGAAATGGGGTTGGTGATAGAATTGATGATAACTTTAAGTTGATAAGAAGTTTATCAAAATATAGTTGGAAAAAAAAAGATAATTGCCGTTAATCCATTCATATAATCTAGTGAATGAATGAAATTATCACCAGCGCAGCGCTGCGGAACTGCAAATTACTTGCTATACCAATATCTACGAAGTTTACGCTGGATCGGCGTATTGTTTAATATAATTTAGAACACCCATTTTACTAGTTTGCGCTAAATTAAGGTATTAAGCGTCTCAAATACCACCACACCATGTTGTTTTTAGGATTTCAGTCAAATATTTCAGTTTCACCAAAATAGTAAAAAAGAAACCCTTATGGTCAGACTTCGGTTTCTGCCTGTCTGTCAAAGCTGCTTTTCTCAGCAACTACAAAAGTTATCAAATTGGAGTTGGGCATAGGTACCTAGTTGTACAAATGTCTTACCCGCATATTAGGCAAAATGTAGTTATAAGCGATGTGTATACCTCTGACGAGGTCCACGTCAATGAGGTAGGAGCGCGCGTGCGAGGAGAAGTCGACGATGCGGCGGCGGTACGTGCCGCGCATCAGCAGCTGTTCCACCATTGTCTCCCACTCCTCCTTGTCGTACGAGCTGATCTTCTTCTGGTACCTGCACATAACCAGCCTCCCAACAACTCAGTCAGTTGTAAAAAGATAAAAAAAGATAAAATATATTTATTCAGTAAGCGGGCCGCACGGGCACTTTTACACGTCAAAATCTACCAGCAGCGCTTCCCAAGATGTGAGTTGATTGTAGCAAGTGGGGTGTCATATGAAAGGGCTCAATCTGCACATTTCAAAACTATTTTTTTTTATAATTTTTCGTGACGTACTTTTTGATTTATAACCAAAAATTTTCAAAAAATTACAGTTTCTCCCCCCCTTATCTCCGAAGTTTATGAACCAAAAAATCTGAAAAATTCCTAACTTATAGATAATTACCTATATTTTACGGAAAAAATGATACTAAGTGGTATTATTTATAGTCTTCAAGAAATTGACAAAAAACTTTAAAGATCTGTGCAAAAATTTAGGCAGGTCAAAATTGACCTTATTGCATACAATTAAAGTACATAAAAAGTTATATTTTTGAAGTACGGACCTAAATACGGTACCCTCGGTGCCCGAGTCCGACTCGCACTTGACCGGTTTTTTTACATTAGAAGCGACGGCCAATCATGTTTATACTATTAGTTATGTAGTTTATATTATATTTAATTGTATTACTTTTCAATGTAGCTGCCTTGCGTAATAAATAATTGAAGACTAGAACCAAGCATTTTGAAGTATTAGAAGGATGTTATTTGAAGGCAAAGGCATGTCTTAAATACTTTACCAATCCAAAAACAATCCATTGCTGTTATATGATTCTCTTCAACAATAGGCTATTTGATTGCAGGTCAAATCAGCAACTTTTATTGAAGTGTCAAAACGATCCAGTAGTTCCTTTATAAAGTTTTTGTTGAATTAAAAATCATTTAAATTCCATAATTAAGCAATAGCTAGGTTTTTCCACTCCTCTAACACTCAATAATTGTAAATTATATCAATAAAATTGTGTTTGCAGATAATAATCACAGAGATGGTTCGTTTCAGGGTATGATCTCAAGTTTTTGTCAAACTGTGATTAAAATTAAATGTTTAGTTAACTAACGTAAAGTTTTAGAAAAAGACATTGTAAAACCTGGCATAGCAGGATGAAATTTAAACAATGAACTTCCATTTCTGTTGATTGCACAAATAATAATTGATGTTGCACACACACAAATTTATTTCTTGCACCACAATCCTCTTAAGGTAAAAATATACCAAGGAACCTGGTTATCAAACTTTATATAGATAGTAAAAAATAAACACAATTGTTACAAAATTGGTTTCCATCAGTCTGAAGCCCCCATTATTTATGAATATGCAAGGTGACAACACCAATACATCATCATCACAACAAAACATCCTCTTTAAAGTAAGGGATAAGCACACTACTAAGGATTGATAAAACAATTTATTATTGTAGGTGTTTAATTTAACCCTTCGCCTCAATTGTTAAATACAAAATAGGTACACTAGTTTTGTTTAAGTGTTTAACAATTTCATAATTATTAAGATTAAATTCATAAAGATTTAAATATTCTCCAACTTACCATGCTGCCAACTGCATCATGATGAACAGAATGAATGAAGTTTGTGGTAGCCAATAATTTAACTTCAGTTGAATTTGAAAGCTAAAACAATAATTATTATTTTATAAACAATTCACAATCTGGTAATAATGTTTAAATTAAAGAAGATTTTCCTCAATGAAATGAATAAGTAAATACTTTTAGTGAATGAGCAATGTTATGGTTCGTGTGTTATTATAATTCGAATAATGCTTACCATTTGGCTTACTGTAATGACTGGCTCTCAGAAAAAATCTGTCACAATCAAAACTGTTCCAGAATCAATTTGATAGCTGAAAAAGGGAGATTATTTTGTTGTTACATGATTGCGAACACTTTAGCGCTAGACCCAACCCGTTTAAAGTGGCATCGCAAATAAATCCACGGTCGCGAATCTAAACATGCAAGGCTACGTCTCTCATTTGTGTGTAGGTGTGAAGTTCAAGGATAGTTGAAAGCATCACTAAAGGTCACATAAAAATAAAATTGTTATAATGGTAGCATGATCTTCAAAGCGTATTGTAAAATTACCGTTATGTTCGGTCATTGCGCTTATAAAGGTACTCACTTGAAACATTTTCGGTAAGTATATAATATACTTATATATTGATTTAATACTGTAACGGTTATTCACCTAAGAAGCATAAATCATGCCTTTTTATCTCTTAGCATTGTTGTATTGTCAAAAATTTCGCAGAAATTAAAATTACAACACAAAACGAATAACTCGTTAGTTGTCACTATCAAGTTATCAACTGACACTACTGACAGTGACATGACAGCTGAGCTAACATTAATGACGTTACTGACGGATAAACTTCGTTCCGTTTAGCAATCGGGTAAAGGTCATCAAGCCATTTAACCCAATAAATATTTAAGTATTTGAAAATATAATCTAGTAATCAGCAATTAAAGCTTTTCAGTATTTAAATACTGAAGTGAGTCCTAAAGGTATCGCACATTAGGAACGCTTTATATCCAGCAAGCAGCATTTTTACATGTAACTCAAACGGCTTGGCGCTGAACACACTATTATGACATCAATTTTTAACACAGTTGCTCAAAAAGTGGTACTTTTCGTAGCTGTATAGCGTGCGGAAAGTTGGTTTTCGCGAACTAGTGCTTTTTACTTTTCCAATTTTTTAAAATTTATACTTGTTCCAATTCATGACTACTTATTGATGAGTGTTAATATTAGTTTCCTTTAGACATCGTAATCAACATAAAAACCTACTGGTAATGTAAGAATACGAAACATATACATATTACATATTTTATTACTTACCTGTTCATCATTATAATAACACGTTTATTTTTTAATATTGAATATTGAAAAACCGTTCTTAATAAGTTGGAACGGAATAGCCGCCGAAACGCCTGTCAAATTTTTTGACATTATGAAGAGGCGTTTTTTCTTACTGCAAGCATTTTTTAAGTTTCCAAAGGCAACAGTCGATATGGTTTTTATAAATATACGATACACAAATAATCGTAAATAACAATATTTAGGTAATAATAGTACAATGTTTTATATTTACAATTGTTTATGTCTTAAAGAACAGGCATTTGAAAAAAAAACTTTCATTGAAGTGGGTTCAATAATAGTAACAAAATCCATTGTAGTCGAATAAAAGCTAAAAAAACACCTCTTCATAATGTCAATAACTTTCTTCAAATGTCAAATGAAAAAGTTGTTTTTAAAATGAGTGAATCAGAGTTTGAAATTGATTTATTTTTTCGCTGTGTTAAAAAACGTCGTTCGATACACGTGCGGAAATGTCATTCTTCACTCGTCCCGAGTCTTGCCACTCGCCTACGGCTCGCGGCAAGATATCTCGGTACTCGTGGAGTAATGACATACTTTTCGCACTAGCATCGAAATGTACTATTGTTGTTTTCACCCAAAATAATAAGAAAACAATGTAAATACCTCTTCTTGACCTACACTGTTAATTAACATAATCTACCTTAATTACAATATTTTCCGATGGATAGCGCTTTACTTATGGTGGTTTGATGGTGATTATTGATGATGATGTGTTAGATGTCGGCAAACTTCTTGAAAATATTTGACGGATTGAAGGCAAGTTTGCGCACCTGATTCTACTTTTACATCAAATTCGCTTCTGCGCAGCCAAGGTCATTGCTCAAAAAGTTCGCCGGCATCTGTACCTACCTACGTGGTGCATGACGATAGTTAATAATAATTATGTAGGTATATTTCGTTATCCAACGGTAGGTATTGCCCCCTTTTTGGAAAATGGTTGACATGTTTGTAGTTACCTAATGGGCCTACCACACGCTCAAGCTTCACCACAGTTTTACCTGCGCAAGCCAAAACTGAACACTTCAGCGGCTACCACACGCGCAAGCTTCACCACAGTTTTGCCTGCGCAGGCCGGTTTGTACACGGAACACGGAGCGTGTGGTTGGTAAAACTCTATAGACACGAAGTGTTCAGTTTTGGCTTGCGCAGGTAAAACTGTGGTGAAGCTTGCGCGTGTGGTAGGCCCATTCGTGTCTATACAGTTTTACCAACCACACGCTCCGTGTTCCGTGTACAAACCGGCCTGCGCAGGCAAAACTGTGGTGAAGCTTGCGCGTGTGGTAGGCCTATAATAAGTGTCGATGAATAGGTAGGTACGTGGGACTAAGCTTAGGCTTATATTATAAGGTGGTAAGAGGCACTGGGCAAGATTATGTACTTCTGATGTAAACGGAAGACAATTAGTAGTCCTGGCAACTAATGATTGTGAATGGAAAGGTCGAGGGCAGAAAATTTGACTTTGGGACTTTTTTTGGACTAGTTAGGAGACAAACATACTAAAAGTCCCCACCCCTCGGAGGTGTGCCCTAGGGAGGGGGGGAGGGGGTGCACAAAAAAGGTTTCGTTTTTTAGGGTTCCCCAAAAAACGGAACCCTTATAGGATCACTTTGTTGTCTGTCCGTGTGTCTTTCAAGACCCTTTTTCTCAGGAACGCGTGGAGGTATGAAGTTGAAATTAATATCAAGGGAATCAAAACTTATAGGGTACTTCCCGTTGACTTAGAATCATGAAATTTGGCAAGAAGGAATGTCTTACAGCACAACGAATTTTTTCCTTTACTTGTGCTCTAAGACATTGCTTCTTGCTAAATTTCATGATTCTAAGTCAACGGAAAGTACCCTATAGGTTTTGATTCCCTTGAATATGCGGCATAAACGGCCGTATCCTTTGATTGCGTTAGCCTTAGAAGTTTGATTTTTTCATAGCTCCAAGGGAAAACTCGAAAAAAGAGGAAAAAGTCTTCGAGACTCGATTCCCGTGATTTACGAATTATTTGCATACCTACAAGTTTGTGCGGAACCATCGGTGCGCGAGTCCGACTCTTGACCGGCTTTAAGGTTACATCTCGTAAACGTTGCGTCATAGGACGTTTTGTTCTGCTGCGTTATGAAAGCGGATAAAATTCTCTACAACTTTGATTCTATACACTTTTTTTTACCGATTCCCAATCGTTGTCTAGATATGAGCTCTTCTTCTTCTTAGATATCTTTAAGAATATGTACCCCTGTACTAATATGTCATCTAATACCCGTAACAGACGCTCGAACCATGTCGGCCGATTTGGTCCGAAGACTGTTCTACAGATGACCGGATCTGGTTCGGAGCGAACCAAATCCGTTGTCCGGACCGGACCAAGTTCGAGCGTCTGTTACGGGTATAACGTTACCCCTAAGAATAGGTACCTACTGTTGTTTACCGGGGTATCGGGAGATAGGGTTTTACTTATGAAAACAAAAACTCTGTTAATTTTATTCTTATTTTTACTTCGATAAGTTACAGGTACGACACGGTATAATGTATTAAAATAAACGATGCATTAATAAGCACTACCTACTAGAATAATATTTACTAACATAAGACAACTACAGCATTTAGCTAATTAGCATACAAACTTACTGCCGCACTCAGAGACGTCAATTAAAGTTTTAAGTTTGATCAAAAGTTGCTGCGTCTTATTCTTTTGCTAAAGCAAAGAAAGTGACAGTCGCAAGATTAATCAAACTTAAAAGTTAATTGACGTCTCTGAGTGCGGCCGTTAGTCCATTGAATTACTTTGTACTTAAGACTTGCGAGCCCATCAAGAGATACCAGGGTAACATCTTTATTTCGTCTCTGTGTGCCTCTCTAACTTTTTGATGTTAGAGAGAAAAGCACTGAGGGATAACCTATTTAACCTTGTGTTAGGCCCGCTGAAATGCAGAAGGCAACGCGGTAGCATGCTATTTCTTTGTTTATAATTCTGTGGTGAGTTCGTCTTGAGGTCGCCTCGTCATTTCGAAGAGTTCGTCTTCTAGCCACACGCTCTCTCTCCGTACAATAGGTCTCCTCTCCCACGGGTTGGAGAGTACTATTGTTTCTCTTTCTTTCTCTATCTGCGAGTAGCTCGGCGGGCGGACGTCGGGCCATTCACTCTCCAACTCTTTGTCCAAGATGTTGGTGTCGTAGGACGTAGGGGAGTAAGACGGCGGCTTAAACGTCGTGAAGGACTGCTGAGTGAGCTCAGAGTCTGAACTTTGGCTTGGGGGCACGAGGAAGTTCACCAGTTGGCCTTCGCGCGGTTGTTGAGACAACGGGTTCCGACTGTAGCGCTTTAATATTCTGAAAAAAAAAGCAAAATAAATTAGGTAAGTAAATTAAAGTATAATTCGACTCAAAGGTAATAGGTAATTGATCGACCATTTACACAAACGGACGGAACGTGGACGGAAAGTCCCAAAGATAATAATGACGACAGTTATGTGAAGGCTAAAAAAGGCACATTCTGCGAATATTAACGACTGAAGAAATCAAATTGTATGGACTTTTCAACGTTAATTATACAGGTTAATTTCATCCTATACTCTCTAACGGCTCTAAAGATTTCGATTAAATTTGCAATATAGGGGTTTACGCGATATAGGGGCTTGCAAAATCGATCTAGCTAGGTCTCATATCTAGTAGTCTGATTAGACTAATGATTAGAGCGTCGGCCTACTACGCCAAGACTGCGGGTTCGAACCCCAGCTATTGACCGGTTTTTGTTTGTTTTCTTTCTGTTCTTTTTTTGGGTAAATATATTGTTATTGTTTTTTTATTGTTTCTGTCTAGAAATCGATAAAAAATCGGTTTGCACTCTCCTCCTCTATATATTTTTTATTAAATAAGAACTGAAGCGCTTTTGTTAGTCTATAGGTACTTTATCGACGTAGAACCTCTTTATTAAGGGAGAGAGACAAAATCATTATGGATATGGATTTACAGCTTTTTATCGAGTTCGCTTCTGGCGGACAACGTAGCCGAATTTTGCTATAATCTCCATTAAATAAATAAATAATTATCAGGGATCGTCTCACACAAATCGACCTAGTCCCAAACTAATTGTAAGCTCTAGGCTTTTACTATGGGTACCAGGCGACGATATACAATACATACATACTTATACATATAGAAAACATCCATAATTCAGAAACAAATACTCGCGCTCATCACACAAATATTTGCCCATACCGGAATTCGAACCCGGGACCGCTAGCTTCGTAGGCAGGGTCACTACCAACTAGCTTAACCGCGTTATTGTCAACATAATTCGTCCATTACTAGGTAACATAAGTAATTTAATTTCAACGGTTTATTTCAATACAGCGAAACTCCAATTTTAACGGAACGAAAATAAAATTTTAGACGACGCTAATTAATTAGATATACGAGTAGATAACGGGACGGGACTGCAGTCACCCAAAGAAGAAGGCAGAATGCACATAAATATGGACTTTATAGGTACTAACCTAATAATAAATAAATTATTGTCAACATGATTAATGACCTTCTATCTACAATGGTCAACGATTAAATACCGTAACCATAATCCGTAAAACTACATCGCACAGAGAACGGAGCGGCGGTGCGTTCTCATACTAAAAAAACACCTCCGCCTCGCCATGCCCAATGTAACATCTAAATTATAAAGAATCCAGCTCCGTAACGCGCCGCCTCCGCTCTGTGCGTTTGTGGCTTTAGAAAGTATTGGTTACCGTTCCGCCCAGCTGGCAAGCCGCGGCCACTCCTCGGGCACGACGGGAACCTGTTGTTTGTTTAGCAGGATGAGCAGCTTCGCCAGGTCGCTCATCACGCAGCTGCAACAAACGACTAATATTAGCTACAAAGATCTCAACGTAAACAAACACGTAACCGCAGAGCCGTTAATGCACTGCGCTGTGTTTAAATAGTGCAGTTTCATAATAGAACATAGACAATCCCTTGTCCATGTCCAGACTGAGCGAGCAGCTATGACAAGCTCTAACAATTATTCTACTGCTTGTTGATTTTCTAGCGAGTCATTAGATCGTTAGATTCGTATATACATACGTACATACTTATTGTTATACAATCTACGATTATAATATCCAATTACCTGTAAGCCATAGCGGCGTCGTTGCTGCCGAGTTGGTACAGCTCTCTCACCTGCCCGCGCGTGTGGTTCAGAATCGCAAGCAGCGTGTATGCGTGAGGCTGGAACAATGTTACGTAACGATTACGCGCAAGTTACATCTTTTGATCTACATCGGCGTAATTGGCTAGATGAATGCGGAGATGGAGTCAGTGTAAGGCAAATTACGCCGATAGAAACGCAACATGAATTCAGTTGAATTGAAAAAAAAAAGATTATTTTTATGTAGATTTGTATAAAGAATGAGTCGTGCTGTACCTATGGGGTATACATACTAAGTATTATTTAGACTTGGCATCTTTTAACTTTATTAAATCTATAATTTAATGAAATTTCTACCTACTCCCAAGAAGTGCTTGGCTTAAGAGATTGTAAAGCAAAACCGAGCATTTTAAAGTTCTAAATTGCTTAAACGTGTTGAGTTGCCCGAGATGGATTAATAATAAAGTAACTATCGCTTGGTTTTAGGACAACAATAAACCGCCAAGAATGTCTTATATTCTGTAAAAATTGATACTTTATTAGTAAAAGTCATCAAATGTAATTAAAATATAGCTCACTTCAAGTAGCACTTAGCAAATTGCTTTTTGCTATGGATTTGGCTTAGTCTACTTGACAATTCGTGCTAAAATTTTGCTTACTTTGGTTTTATTAAATATTTGAAGAAAAAGATTCAATTGATTAAAACTTCATATAAGTTAGAACATTAAAACTGAGGCAGTTATAATTAACTGAGCAGGTCAACTCAACTTATCCCTAACGTCCAGTCCCTATATCCAAACCGCGGATAGATAAGGTAACTTCAAACTAAGACTCCAAATCAAAATTTGACACATGTTGTATGTGACAGTTTGTCACTGACAAATGTCAAATTTTAACTCGGGGTATACCTTATTTAGCCGCGATTTGAATATAGGGACATAAATCACTTAGATTTCTAATGTGTTTGGTTTTGTAACTGTCTAGCTACAACGGTCAAGTGAATTATCAATGTGATACACACATTATTACGACCACGAGTGGCATATATGCGTTGAAAATATCTGTTAACCAGACGTATCCGGCTGTCTTTGTACGCTAGTTTGTCAAAGCCGGTTAACGAGTAGATAAATAGGCAAGGTAAACAAATAACCGCTCCGACTCAGCTAAAGCATTAATGCAGCTTATTTAAGCAAGCTACTGCCAACGGTAGATCGAGTAGACGAACAGCGGTAACTTTGTTAGCCAAGCTTTGGTTTTACTTTGTAGTAGGTACCTACTTAGTTGTTAACGCTCGTACGGTGAAGCTGGATTGTATTAACTTTATCCAGACAGGTACCAGTAATATAATAATGAGGATCATTACATTAACTTACATCCCCACTGGGTTAATAGGATATAGAAATAATCATAGAAAAATCCCTAATGTATAGCTAGTTATTTGTATTTAGCGGGAAAAATAAAATAAAGTGTTCAAAATTTACAGATTTTTTAAAATATCTAAAAAAAATTGGAAAATGTTGTTAAATTTAGGCAACTCAAAATATATAATATATTGCATACGAATTAAGAAAAGGCAAATCTATATTTACCAACCATATTATCTAAAATACGGAAACCTCGGTGCGCGAGTCCAACTCGCACTTGACCGGTTTTTTAAATTACCCGCAAGCAGTCAAGTTGCTTTTGAAAGTCCCTGAGCCTCGAGTCGTCCTCGTGGCGCGGGCGCTGCGGCAGCGGCTGCGCCCGCGCAGCCCCGCCGCGGCAGCGCGCGTACGCTGCGCCGGCCGCCACCAGCACCACGCACGCCACGGCGCCGCACGCGCCGCCCACTAGTAACTGTAAAACAAACAAATAAAAAAAATTAAGACCCAAGTAGATTTTAAATACGAGCGGCTCTAGGTGGTGGTATCTAGTAGATATTTTAATGGAGCCCAGCAGAGAGGCTTCAAACTTAGAACGCACCTAGGTGTCCATACTAATATTATAAATGCGAAAGTAACTGTCTGTTTGTTACCTCTTCACGCTTAAACCGTTGAACCGATTTAAATAAAATTTGGTATGGAGATAGTTTGAGTTCCAGGAAAGGACATAGGGTAATTTTTATTCGGGAAATTTTTTGTTTCCGCGGGATACACGATAAACGACATCTACGCGGACGGAGTCGCGGGCAAAAGCTAGTGTGAAAATTTGCGAATGAAGTTAATAAAAATCTATCAGAAGGCAAAATTTTCAAATAAAGTATGATAGTTTTTTCAAGTTCCTAGTCAGTTTCAACGGCTGGGCCGCTTTTTTCAATCCCTTGATAAGGTTATCTGACTGTTTTAAAGTTATCACTTTCATTTTCTTTGTCATGCGATGTTTTTACTTTTGCTAAATAAAGTACACCTGTAAATGGCGGAAGTAATATCTAATAATGGCATTCGCTACTCTAGCAGGTTATAAGACCAAATATAATATTACCAAGTTTATAGGAAAGCACATCTTAGTGCTCAAGAATGGTCTCAGACGTTACTGAGTCATCGAATGAGATCATTTAATAAAGCAACGCTTAGTTTATTTTATTTATCGCATACCTACAGAATGCTGTATAAAAAGAGACAGATATTCGTGACTTAAAGTTACCGAATGCAGTTAGACTGGACGGGTATTTATATTTGCTGGATTGATTTGGGGATAGGTACACCATATTTTTACAACGTGTGGCCATTCAAACCATTTCGTGGAGCTGACTTAGGTCAGTAGTTCATTACTTATCTTAATTCAGTAGTAAAAATTTTAATATACGTTTTTTCAAGTTATTCGTGTCTAGTTTAGTTTTGTTTTTGACTGTTGCTGTTGTTGACCTTTAAGGTTTTGGAACTGAAAGACATCAACGGGCGCAACGTCGCAAAATATGAAATAAAAAATATCATCTGTCAGAGTGGACGAACATATTTTAAGGTCTATTATCTCCATTGAATTATCCACGCCTGCCTATATCTACTAAGGAACATTTTATCACGTAAAATCTTTTGGCATTAAAACAGCAATTTTTAACACCCGACGCAAAAAGAGTTTTTATTAAGTTTAACGTGTTAAACTTACGAGTATATATAACTCCCCCAAACGGACGGACTGATTTTGATGTTTTTTTGTTAGAAAAGTGACTTAATCGAGAGGGTTCCTAGCTACTCTAGCTAGGTTTGTTGAAAATCCGTTATGCTATTTAAGAGTTATGAGCTCTGAATGTAGGGGTCCCGATTTTGTCAGGGTTTTTTTATCTATTTAATGGCTATGTTTTAAAAAGAATTATCTTAGTGTTAAAAAACTGCAGAAAAAAGACCATAAAATACCAGAATGTTAAAAATATTTGACGTTACACCTCTCTATACGAATATCAAATGGTGTTTAAAGTTTGGTCCCGGTGCCGCGCCGCCGTAACATCATTGCGCTTTATCATTATCAGACTTGAAAGTGATTCCGGCGCATGCGCGCCGAGCCACGTGTGCGCCGTTAGTAAACATAAACACGGGCACGCTCGAATCAGTTTTAACGACTCCCGCGTTACTTCATCTGTGTCGCTCATCAGAGATTGCCTCATACGCGATTGTGCACCAAGTTAACCTCGTTTTTCACTATAAATATTTCCTTTATCACTTTACTCTAGCTCTTAAATTTTCTGTTGCTTCTTACGCAGTGTTTTGGAATACGAATAATACACGCATACCTACTATAAATGTGAAAGTCATATAGAATGTTCCAATTTTACAGTAAAAGGGTTTCAAAGGGTTTCTGTTTTGCATATACCATCGGGGGCCACATATTGAGGACAGTAGTAAAAAGTAGTAGCAAAGAACCCAAAATATAAGCCTTTGGTCCATTACCTGTTTGTTTTATTGTAACTTAAATTGTAAAATATAAATAAATCTTAAAAAAACCATAATATAGAATATCGACTTTATAAATCAGTCTTAAACCCCATTTACCAGATAAAAACATAGAAGTCAGACGAAGGGAATTTTACTGTTACTTTGCTAGCTAGGTACATATTTTAGCCGTTAAGAATAATACCTACAAGAGTTATATGATTTATTACTTTAATGGTTTTTTAAAATACAAAAGTTCGGTCACTGTCCCAAATCATTTGGCCACCCGCTGTATACAAGTTATGTCCCCGGTATTGTTAGCGATATGATAACTCAGCAATAGCAGTATGCAATGTAGCTGGCTGCAGTGGCTGGAGAAATGACGGGAGCGTGAACAATGTCAATGTAGTTAATTATAGAGCCACCACAGACAGAACCCTACCTGACCCTACTATAATGACAGCCTCAAATGTCGGGAATTAAATCTGCACATAAAATTTTATCATTCGGTTACTGCGACAGGGTTCTATGGTGGCTCAACATTAAAGTTGTTGATTGGTCCATAACATTATGTATCAGAACAGAGACTTTTTTCGGACAGATTTACTCAAATTTCTGTCTAATACTTGAATGAAAAGGCCTCATTCATTACTTACGAAAATCACGGGCAAAAGAAGGTATTTAGAGTGTAAGTATAAAAGTCACGTCGAAAAGTAAAACGTTTCATCAATGGCTTCTACGTAATATCTGAAAATGCTTTCGTATTTTCGAATCCCTTTAGAAAACTGTTTTCTTTGATTGAAAGTACCTAGTGATTCGATTTCAATACGTATTGTTATGCTTTTCAGTAGCGGTAATTGAATGGCTACATTTCTTTCTGATGGGTTTCAAGTTTTCAAAGCATTTGATGATGTATACAATAGTTGAATTTTAAACTTGATCTAACTAGATAGGTACTAGTAGGTACTCATTTAGTGGCCGTGACTTTGCCTGTCGTAGGATTAAAGAAAATTTCGATGAGTAAAGCATACTTCATAGTTAAAGTGTTGTAATAACTAATCTGGCCGAAAATGTTCGTGCCACTCAAGTCAAAATTACATGGGCGATGTAAAATAAAAAAAATATTTCTCAGGAATCGGAGGTGTGATAGACGAGATGTCGAACGATTTGGCTACATTAAATATGACGTCACCTGAAGTTCAACATAGTGATTGGTAAACTAGAGACACTAGAGATAGCCCATTGACCAGCTAATTATGCCGATGCGACGCTAGTGTAAAGGCGACTTGAGACACGAATGAGAAATACACAATGAATAGCGTGAATTGTAAAAAATGAGAAGACCTACATAGGTATTATAGGTTTATAGGTTTAGGTTAGGTAGACATTATAGGTATTATACCTAGGTTTCCTAACCATCCAAGGTCCAGGCATTAAAAGACAAAGGTATGCGATCACAATACCATGGTATAAATTAAAAAGGACATAGAGTCTATCCAATTGAAATCCAGGATCTTTTGGATTAAAGTACATAACTCATTTAGTACCTCATTATAAGTATTCGCGGGGTAGCACACTCGTCCCATGAGGTGGTCGTCGTGTGCCCACGCCTCGCGCGAGCCGGCGGGGCAGGCGCTCGCGCAGGCGCCGCCGGGCCACACCAGCAGTCGTGCACACTTGATGCAGCCTTCGGCCGCGCAGCGCACACACTCGCCGCCGCAACCTGCGGCAGATGCATCAGTAAGGATACCTTCGGGTGACCAGAATCCTTACCTTTTATGGAAACCCGCCAAATTCCAGTCAATGAAAGGGGTATTTCTACAGGAGTCACGTTTGTCCCTTTCACTGGCTTTAGAGCGTTTCTTTCACACCGCATCCGTTTCCAAATAAATAATCTAAATATGTATATTTATATATAGCAATGACAGTCCGAAATCAAGTAGGTACCTATCCAAGGCTACCAAATTTCGGATTTAGTTTATTATTATCCCATTAAGCAGAGTTTGATGAAGACCGCAGTACAAGAGCGCTGATAAATCTTGATGAGTAGAGTGTTTGTTAGACGAGACTAGCATCACAGCATAATAACTAATATGAGAGCGAGTGATAGAGAAATACGTAGTTTGGGATGCCATGGTCCGTATCCGTCACACGGCGGCGGTGTGCCATGCGGCTCGCACATCGGCACCCGTCGTATGCCGTGTTCCGTATCCGTACTTTTGCAGGTGTTCTGGTTGTCCACCTGACATCTGTACCCGTCGTCTGCCAGAGCGTTACGTCATTGGTAATGGCGATCGAAGAGGTTCAGTATTATAAGAAAAAATAAGTATAATTCTCAAGTACGCATTAATAATATGGGTTTCATCGAAAGCCAGTTAAATAACCAACGTTGAGCGCTATATATTATTACCAATACCCGTTTTATATATTTTTTACAGGTTGTTGATTCCAAGATTTTATATGAAACCACCCTTATCGTGTCGTATCGTATTTACAATAAAAATATTTACGCGATCTCAGTTTTTTTTAATTTTCCAACTTTGAGAGATATCAAAGCAAACAGCAAATACAAAAAACTAGTCAATTTAGGAGAATTTGGTTCACTATTTCTAAAAAGAAAACTGTGTCAAATACAAAATTCCGCCATTTTGACTTTACGTCAAATTCAATTGCGTCTTATGATTGAATGAGACAACCTGTCAAAGAGTGAATGTTGCCAATAGAAGCTTCCGTTCATTGAGACGCATATAAATGCATGGTATTGTAACAAGGTGGTTACAACCTCCTTTATCTATTGATTTTATTTCTGGCCACTCTTACGTTTCTTTTATTGATTTAAATTCTTCAAAATTCAAAATTATTATGATCGATTCGCGGATCGATAAGGGATTCAGGGTCTGAGCTGATTGAATTAAAGACATACAAAATCTAGAATATATATTAATTTAATATTATATTTTATTAAAAATGAGATTGATGTATTAGAGTATTAACCTATTGGAATATAAAAATAATTAAAATTCAAGTAAAAGTTTAAGAGATTTATTTATTCCATCACCTATGATCTCGTCATCCTGGACATGGTGATACTTACCCATACTGTTAGAGTATTACTAAATTTGTATGGTATTACTTTAAAAATGACCAAAACAGTATTGAATTAGATTGGTTACGGATACGGAACACGGCACCCGACGGTGCAAGTACGGATCCGGGACACGGCATACGACGGTGCAAACTCGGGATGCTCTCCAGCATACTACACTCATGTTACAGATACGGAACCGGGACTAACGAGTCCTCATTTTTCAGCACGCTCCGGCATACGAAAGAGCTATTACACTGACCCTATAAAAATGATGTCAGGTTGTTGCAAGGAAAGAAAACCGTTATTTATAAAAAAGGAAAACTTGAAAGCCGGGAAGCGAATCAAACTGACGAATAATTATGATGTGATAAAATAAAAGAAATAAATATAAATTAATAATATTCTTACACAAACTGACCTAACCCCAACTAAGCTCTAGAGCTTGTACTACGGGTACTAGACAACGTTAAATAGAGAAATATACACTTAAATATTATACATAGAAAACATCCGTGAATCAGGAACAAAATATTCAAAGGGTATTAATCAAATCTTACCTATAAACTAACTATTGAAACTGTATAATATACATTTGCATAGTATTTACTAGAGGAAAAAAAGGTAAGAAGTTAAGAAGTTAAAAAAAATACTAATGGTACTTCTCGCTGTAAGACGCAAAATTAACCATCTCGAAACACGATATTTTTAAAAATCCCAGACGTTCTCTTACCAACTTCCTTAATCATTAATCTTATTTTAAAAGGGATGTAAAAATATTTGCGCCAAATTTAGAAACTCATTAATAACAGCTCATCTCTAACATTTCATCTATGTAAATCCTTGAGTGACTGTAGGGTTTTAAAAAATATTTATCTTGAAATATCTTTTTCATCCCACCTCATGACTCACATGAAATTTAGTTTTTGAAAATCTAAACCAGGAATATGAAACGTCGGGCCTTATTACAAGATAAATATTTATTACATGAAACTCGTGTACGCAAGCATTGAACTTAATTCGACCAAACGAAACGCTTCGCAACATAGATCTACTTACTTAAATCTATATACTAGGTAGTTACAGTTACTCAATGCCAAGATTTCACGCACAGAAACACCCGGAAAACTCATTACGATAATACTGAAATGGAGATTGAATTTTAAATAGCAAATCGGAGTCAATTCTCATTGGATGCTCTTCAATTTGATATTCGTCCGCGCGCTGGTATTTCTGTGTTAATATTCCATGTTTGGGCGTAATGGAATGCATGGCGATGAACGACCGTTCGCTTATTCGGTCATCTCGTGGGTATAAGAAGGAGACAGTAGCGATAGTGAATTCGAAGGTAAGTAAGAACAACACCTAACTATTTAACAGCCCATACCCAAGAAAGCCTAGACCAACTGACAAATCAAATCAAGCACCTACTTTAATTGTTTTTTAATAACGTGATTGCAGAAAAATTATAAGTACAACTCGATTAGGTAACTCGTATGATAATTGCACAAACATCCATTTTGTTTGTTAGTCTTGAAAATGCTTGTATAATAGACATTTAGCGAGAATTTTTAAAATTTGCTTTCTTGCCCGCATCTGTTTTTAGTAAAAAAAAAATAATTTTATAAATAATTGAAAAGGGGTAGAATGGGGTTGAAAAATGAAAGTGATTTGATTATAGCAAATGGGGTGTCATATAAAAGGGCTCAATCTGCACATTTCAAAACAATTTTTTTTGCAAATTTTCCGTGACCTTTTTTTTGATTTATAACCAAAAATGTTCAAACAATGACCGTTACCCCCTTATCTCCGAAGTTTATGAACCGAAAAGTCTAAACAATTCATAACTTATAGATAATTACTTATATTTTACGGGAAAAATAAAACAAAGTGTTAAAATTTATAGTTTTCGAAAAATTAACAAAAAACCTTAAAAAATCTGTGCTAAGATTTAGGGAAGTCAAAATGGACCTTATAGCATTATAATTAATGTACATAAAAAGGTATATTTTTGAAGTACGGACTTAAATACGGAACCCTCGGTGCGCAAATCTGACTCGCACTGTACCGGTTTTTTTTTTTAAATTTATTGTGGCTTTCGCTTTTTCTTTAGACCACAGCCGCTACTGGCGACATGATGGCGAATGGTGAATGTTAAGTTTCAAAATTTCACTACGCCTACTCCCTACCAACCAAACATATCTTAATAGACAGTTTACTGTCACTTCGTCTGCCTTACCTAGTGACATTTTTGGAACGACCGTCTGCTAAAGAATCACATACTAGTTAGGTAATAAAATGAGAAAATTTCGTTAAACTTTAGTCATATATAAAGTAACAAGACAAGACGGAATAGTAGGATGAATTTTAAACCATCATAATACTAGAATTATCTGTGTATCTAGAACCACAAACCACATATTTATTGTTCATGTGGTAATAGTTTCAACTGGCTATTTGACTAATGTCAAAATAAATTATTTTTACACTACCACTAAATCAAGCTTTCGAAAATAACACGGAAAAACTTAACTATCGTTAATTTTTGGAATTTTGAAAATTGTGACGTCACATTTTACTACTGGTATTTTCATGCTAACTTCATACTACCGGATCGTTTTGACGTTTCAATAAAAGTTGCTGATTTGACCAGTCAGTCAAATAGCCAACTGCGTAACAATGTATCATTTACCTGATAATAAAATCTTAGCGGTTTGTTTTATACTGCTACATTTCGAAGTCCCGTTTTTAAATAATAGTAGTTTATGTGACTGGTGCATAATGCCTAATTATGTACAGTTACATACACTATTTTATCTACATACATATTATAAGCTCTCTATGATGTGTTCAGTAACCGCATGTTACGACCGGCATAGCCGGCATTGGTCAATTTATCAGAACGTCAAAAATGGCGGCAACCGTAGTTTTTTTTTTAATTCAGGGACAATCTAGAGTCGGCCTCTACTACAAGGTGGGCCAAAAGAAGTCATCCGATGTTGTTTGACTCTCTTTTTTTGAATTGTTACGCAAAAAAATAGACACGATTATTCCGCGTTCTTGGGGAGTGTATCGCTCCATGGCTTGTTCACTTGTATTTTGCATCTGTCAAGTCCACAAATGTCAAAACAGATTTGACATTGGCGACTTTGCAAAAATGAGAGCATCTTCCAATAGGGTGATTTCTTTTGGCCCACCTTGTATCATATCGTTCGATATCAAATTATCAAGTAACATACGAGATTTGTCAAAATTGTATGCAATTGACATTTCATTTCGAATTAAATGTCATCTCGAATGATATTAGAATTGAGGTCAAATAAAATTGTTTTGTTTTTCAAAGAAGTTCGAAATTTGAAACTCATAACTTTATCAAATTTTATATCGTTATAAGAACATTATGTTACTACTACAGATAAGAAAATTATCATAGTAAAATTGATTGTTGTAATGCTGGTCATTGCCAACGGATTCTGAACGCATTATAGAGGACTTATGATATGTGTGTAGATAAAAATACGTATGACATTACGAAAGTTTACATTATTAATGCAAATATTTGGAAAATTCGGCCTGTTACTCTTCGCGTGATGACTTTTATGAATCAATTTGCTGTTAAAACCACAGTGGATTTGTGTAGTGTCACTGCAGTGTACTCTACCGGTACGTACTTTCCAAATGGAAAGCGCACGCGATAGTATGCCGCCGGCTAATTAGTGGGATCGATCGAATAGTAATTCTATTGTGTTCATTGTAAGCTCATTACGCCGTGAGCGCACATCAAAAGCTCTGATTTCTAAAATTCAATGCCGAACGTGATTCATAAATGCAATCAGGAAAACGTACTACATCAATATTTTATTTTGCGTGTTGTTTAGTAATGTCAAAAGAAGCATTTTTCATCATTCAATTTCGTTTTTCGCTGCTAATCGGCAATGCCCAATTTTTCGAGATAGAAAACAGCATGCCTAGCACAGTGTGCAGTGTGAGATTTACCTCAAAATCGGACTTCCTTGTTTTATTTGAAAACAAGACAGCAGTTATTATTTTGAATGCATGACTAGAACTCCTGCGTGCCAAATTTCCGTAGTTTAAAAAATAGTGCTTTGAAGTTCCTTTTATTTTGACCGGTATAAAATTAAAAAGGCATACTCTTAATAAGTGAGCGAAAAAATTTAAAACTGAAAGTATCAAATAAAAGCATTAAAAATACACATATCAGCACTTTTTTCTATTTGGATTTGTGACGGGACACATAAAAAAATAGCGTTTTCCTTGTTTTCGTTTTTATTTATTTTTTAACACTACAGAATTTTTCTCTAATGTGTTAATATATTGAATTCTAATTGCATGGCACTTAAAAGATATAGTACTTCGAAATTTTGTATTAGGGCTGTCAAAAAAAGTACCGGTTATATTGTTTGCACTTAATTTTTTTTTTTTTAATTTATTATTTCAAAGCGTACATAATAAGTAATCATGCCAAGTTAACCCGCCAAACTGACACGACAGTTTGTTGGCGAGATCGCGCTCACATTACATTTTCTGCTATGCATGCACCCAAATTACAAATTAACCAAGTAAGTATACATTTTAATATTATTATTTGTTATATTAGTATTTATTTCATATTAATATTTAATGTATTTTCTTAATATTATTGAAGAAGAGGAAGAAAAAATACTTTTGGAAAGTTTACCTACGGCAACCTTTCCAAAAGTATTCTTTTTAAGGTATTTTTCAAAACGTTTTTGCTATTTTTTTTGTCTGCTCTTAACCAATCAATTTCGTTATATATCTTTGGAACCATATACAAGTTCGTTCTCCTACCATAATTGTTATTAGCATAATTTTGAACATACTTTCTTAATCTAACTTCCTTTGTATTATATTTATTCTGCTTAAGGACCTTTAACTCACTAACATAATAATTCTCGATAGCTATCAAGTACTGCGCTCTTAGATGAACAGGTAGTATTTTACACATTTTATATAAGTTATCATAATTGTTTTTACATTCGTTTTTCTTTTTCTTAGACACCAAGTATTTAATAGATCTTAATTGTAACTTTTTGATATCATCCAAATATGTTTGGTAGGTTCTAGGTTCTAATATACTAAGTCCGTAATTATCACTGACTCTGCTAATGCGTAATAAACTACTAGCATTGTACGTTTATTAATCACTCTGTTTAAGTGGTACAATTTGCTCAACACCGAACGTAGTTTTGAACAAACAGCACCTACATGTATCTTCCAATTAAAGTTATTATTTATATATAGTCCTAAATATTTATATCAGAATTGGACAGGTATAGACGGTGAGTCTTGGTAAAGTGTGCATATTCAAATGAGGGACATTGAATTAATTTTATCGACGAAAAAAATGTTATTTTTATTTTTTTCATTTTTTAATGATACTTGAAAAAAAAAAATATTTCGCAACTGTATACCTACCACATATAAACACAAAAAAAAATATTAAAAAATGAAGTTTTTTTCGTCGATAAAATTTAATTTAAGGTCCCTCATTTAAATATGTGCACCTTTACCAAAACTCTCCCTGTATAAAAGAATAGAAAATTATGTATGCATGCCAAAGTTGGTGAAATATCATTATTACATGTAATATTATCAAAAATATTTAAATTACCTGTACACCTCAGGCATTTTAGGGCAGATGGGCATTCCCCTTTGTGTTGGGAAGAACATATTCCGAAAATTGCTTCCCTGATAGGTTCTGATTTGTATTTATTGTAACGGTCATCAATAGGGATGATGACTCATGTTGAATTTTACTATGTTATTTGAAAAGCTGCAAATTATCATAATAAGTAAAAAAAAAAACAAAGTTGTTTAAATATCGAAGACCTCAAAGTTTCGAAGTTCCATCTTATTTTTTTTCATTCAATTATAAATTTAAACATACTACCTATCTACGCAGATTTTTACGATCAAATTTATTTAAGGCGTGACGTCATAGTCGAGTGTCAATTTGTATGGGGCATGTTCAACGCTTAGAAGAGATGTCGGACTTTGACTCTCATTTCCGACTGTTGCAGTGCTCTAATGGTCCCATTAGTGGTGGCCAGATAATAATACCCATTCTACACGATCGGGTGGTTGGGCCAACCGAGAGGGACGCAGCTATCTGTAATAACGAGATGTATATATTATTATCTCATTCTGACAGATAGCTTCGTCCCTCTCGGTTGGCCCAACCGCCCGATCGTGTGGAAGTGGTTTAAGGGACCCCACTTTTGGTACGGAACCCTAAAAATGACATCATTCCTATTGGTTATTCATTTAATATCTACGTACATATTTTAACGGGTCCGTGCCAAAATAAGGGGCCGTGGAATTATAGGGGCATTTCCTTGTTACGCGTCATTGCTGGGATGTAATTCGAAGTGTGCCAGTATTCATAAGCTAAATTTTATTTAGCGATCAAGCGATATAGTACAATTTGATGCAAGTGCGGGAAGTATGCCATTTTACATGAGTCCCGTGGTGTCTCGGCCCGAGCTGCAGGCGAGGGACAAGACTCGGGACAAGTGAAAATTATGGTTCCGTATGTATATAATAGCACCCGGAGGCAAGCGAGGGCGGGTCACTAGTATATTATAGTAAGAACTAATTACCTACATTCGTCTTAGATTTTTTTTAAGTGGGTAGTTTTAAACGTATGCTGTAAAAATAAAGATAAGTAATGACGTTTTTTTTGCTCTTTTTCAATTAAACATTCTGGTAGCGTGAAAACACGAATTGAATAACCTCTAAATGCTTGATAATTAAGATATCCTCAAGCAAAAATGTACCATGATAAAAAAGCAAACACTTTTCTTTATGCTTGATTTTGGATCAGGAGTCCCTTGCCTTAACACATTCTCAGTGCCAAGAAATATTTTGTATGGAAACTGAATTTAGCTTAAATTTAAATACTTTATAGCACATAAACAAAAGAAGACCGACTTAAGGGATCTGTCAGTAATAATACCTATTTGTTAAGGTAGCGGTTCGCCCTAAATATATCTAAGTCCTCACCTGTGCGCTTTCATGTTCATCTTGCGTCTTCCTCTAAGAAAAATAGTGCATGATGCAGTTTTACTTAAGAGTAAGAAGCAAGATGAACATGAAAGCGCACAGATGTGGACTTACCCTAAGACGGGACAGAATATCCAGATTCGAGAATGATACGGAAAAGGGAGTTACTTTCCCGGAATATTATAAGGGTAAACGTATTCAGTTGGCGAGTGAGACAAGAGTCGGTAGACCGAGACCCGCGAAGAACTTAACATACCTACTTATGTTAAAAGTGCCCGGTCTCCGTCTCACATCCGGTCTCCTATTTTCGTCGCGGTGCGACCAATACCTTAACACAATGTATAGTAGTTTTCATATAGACATATGTTTTGAAAGCTGTGTAGGTACGTATGGACTCACTCACGTGTGTCGTTGGTGTGGGGCGGCGCGTCGGCCGGCCGCAGCTGCGCGGACGCCGCACTCGCCATTGCCAGCAGCGCCAGCGCCAGCGCCAGCCTCATCGCACTGACGTGTCCATTGTGACACTGCAACACAACCGCTTTTATAGCCACGGAACGACAGTTTTCATGGTAACGAAACAACTTTTATGGCCACGAAACAACAGCTTAATTGGCCACCGCGGGCTAGCGTTGACGTATCTAACATCACAGACGAAAAAAATATTTAAAAATAAGGATAAATCTTATCAATTCTATTAGCCAAATACCTGAATACCGCAATACGGGTAGGTTTGAAATGACAGAGTGACTTGGATAATTTCTCGATTCAATGGCTCCGAGTTCTGTGAAAGCATCTATTGAACTCATGCGCAACGTAATTTTACTTGATTTTGTGCTAGAACGGATACCTACCTTTAGTAGGATGTTAAGATGGTATGCCTCTTCAGTCGTCATTCGACGCTTAATCGGGAGAAAGAGACGGAAATAGCGTTACTTTTACTTTGATTTCGGAAATAGCAAACCTTTTCCAATTTTCAGAAGTTCAAGATAAAAAGTAGACAAAAAATGAACAGAAATAAGAATGATAAAGCTGAGGAGTTAGGAGTGATTATTTTGCAATCCTTACATAGTATATTCCGCGTCTGTCTGTCTGTCTGTTTATCCGCTAACTCCTCCTAAACCACTCAACGGATTTTGAAGCAGTTTTCACCATCAGTTAGATAATTTTTCATGGAAGGTTTATGGATGTAATAGTAATAGTACCCGGAGTAAAGCGAGGGCGGGTCGCTTGTTAATTTATAATTATTTTATACAGAAATTAGCCCCATTGTAAATTTCTGGGTTTATTCGAGCTTTCTCAAATTGCACGGCAAAAGCAGATCCTATCCTTCAAAGTAGGTATATTATTAAAGTACTTATCATAATGCCAAGCTTGATGTAATTTTATTTGTGAGTTATTTCTCAATAGGTATCGGAATACGAGTACATAGTTTCATACAAATTAAAAAAGTGCCGAAAGAAGAAAACTTTATTTACAAAATTAGTCACGTTTACGGTATGTATCTAAACCGAATCAAATACTTACGAGTAGGTATCTAATTACTTAAACAATGTGTCAATGGGGTTGTTTCAATGGTACCTGCTCCTTTATAACGGTTACAAAACCAGTTACAGATAACAGAAAGCAAATGACGCACCGCCAATTCATTGTGACATGTTGGTTTTTTTACACTACATTTTTCTTTTTCCTACCAACCCAAAAGTTGACACGTCAATGAGTCATCCATCAAAAAAAAAATTGTGTTCTTACGTACAACGTTATCATTATCATCAGACATTCATGATGATTTTTTATACACATTACGAGACCATATTTAGTCGCAACGCAAAAGTGGCACATGCATTGTATCATACATAGCAAATTAATTTCGCAGTTTGTAACACGTGGATAATGCGCAAGATTAAGTACATACTCGTATGGTATATAAATTAGTTGTGTATCCAAATTGTATAAATACAAAAATAAGTAAAGATTTGCATAAGATGTGGTGCAAAAGATGGCCATATCATGCAAAAAATTCACATACCTATTTAACCAGCAACTGGCATGCAAAAGGACCTTCAATCAATATCAATTCAATTATGTTGAATTTGTGAGGAACATATCCAGTTTTGTTATACTTGAGCCGATTAATCTGTTCGCGGGGAAGTGGGCCACATGGAGTAACAGTACCTACGAGCGGGTTTGCAAATTAGTTGACATTGGCATTCGATGAACGTCCGACGTGACCGCTATCGTGTTTTGTATCATCTCTTCTACGTAAATGTACGCATTATCTTGTTATCAAGGTGACGAGCTCCATCCAAGCCAGACACAAGTAATCTTAATGTAGCGGTCAAAATGATAAAGCAAACTTTCCACACCAGCCCAGGGGACCCGACCACGAGCGTAATAAAATATTAATCTGGGATTTTGAAATGACCACGTTCTACTTAGCCATAAACAATTCAACGTCAATAAGAAAGGGCTAGGTAGGGACGTTAGATTGCAAATGTTTTGTACTATCAACAAAGGAGCTTAGGAGTCTGAGGCGTTGGCGACGGCAATGCCTTTTAAAATACAATAGGCACACATTTTAACCTTGCAAGTCATTTTTTAAAGAGCGTGGCTCAATTTGTAATATTGAAATAGGTATGTTATGATTTATTCGTGAATATGTTTAGTCTCTCAACTCGTTAGACTAGACTTTAAAGAACATAATTTATACTTAACCCGAAACGAATTTCGAAAAAAACAGGTGTGTCGAATCGGAACAAAGCATTTATATCAAAGTCTAGCTTAAAGTACAGTCGACCTAGCTGTACATGTTATTACCTTGTCATAGTAACGTATTAAAGTGATATCAATAGTTGCGATAAGGTGCTAAAATGTACAGGGGTGTGATTCTGTTAATCGTCTCACCTTCACATCGACTGAGTCGAAGAAAACCGGCGAATTTACGTCGTCCGTCAAGGTGTGTAAATGACATTTGGCTACGTGAATTTTCATTTAGTTTCTTAAACCGGCGACCGAATGAAAGTGTAGGCAGTTAAATGTCATTTACTCATAAATGACGGACGACGTAATTTCGCTTGTTATTCTTCAACTCAGTAGAAGTGAAGGACGATGTGTTAACAAAATAACATACCTGCTTCTTATGAGGTCAATCGTACCTATACTGGTCCAAGATACTTATTTACAACATAAAGAATAGCTCTGATTCAATTAAATGATACGATCTCTATAAAAAAACACATCTAACACCAGTAGGTAGTACATTGTTTAGTTGTATTTCCTTTATAGATCAGTATAAAGTATCGCACTTCAACCAGGAACAAGCTGCACAGGATGAAAACGGGGCTACCGCAAACATGGTCGCTGCGCGTGCGATGGATAGATAGAGTAGGTAAGGCTCCTCGGTGAAAGTTGCCGACAACGCGTTTGTGACGTACTATTCACGCAACTCATGGGCACGAGCAATTTACGCTGCCATTCAAGTCAGACCTCCCACGTCCCTTACATCCATTTACCAGCTTAGGTACATGTGAACTCGAAGAGCTCAAGGTATATTTGTCGTTTTAAAGATAAATCGGCGGTCAAGGGCCCCGGCGCCGCTCGGTTCACCGGATCTGTCGAGAAAACATGCGGGCTTTTGGACCGCAGGAAACATCCGGGACAAGAATACATACCTACCTTCGTTTAATTGAGTTCTAAACAAACCTAGTGACATTATTTACAAAATACGTACTGCTGTATGTAATAGAACCAACAGCTATATACCTGTTTAATATTCCGAACTTACATTTAAATGCATCCGGGCATCTTTCTTCACCAAATATCAGATTAGTTAAGTCGTGAAAAACATTAAGTACCGTCTACGCACAAACATAAAAAAGCAACTTTACATCTCAATTAATACCTACCTATTTATACACGTTTTATTTATTAATTGTAATAATAGTAATAAATATAATGACAACAGTGCTGATTAACTAGGGTAAAAGGGAGCTTGTAGCCATATCTCCCATATGGCGTAATTCCTCATTAACAATTTTAAAATATTCTTCTTCAGCAGCTGCTTCCATATCTTCGTCTACAAGTAACTCAGGTTTAGGGGACGAAGGTTCATTTTCTTGCATTTCTTCTTGTATTCTATGTTTTAGATTCATTTCCCTTATACGTGCATCTATATAATTTTCACGTCTAGATTCACGCACGTACGTTTGACTCATGATTTGTTTGTCGTTATTACCAGGAATAGCCATACTTTCAGATAATTGTAGCAAATAAGCAGACCCTACACAATCACCCACAGCTACATAATAACCATCCACATGAGGAGTTATCTTTGTAAGTGCGTGTTTTGATGCTTTTAATATTGATACGGGGTCTCGATATCTCCGGAGAAAATCCCAATAATACACAAATCCTCCTTGGCAAACAACCATATAGCTGGAGTATCTGAGCGGAGCCCAAGCAACATCACTTACTTGATAGCGATATGGCTTTGTTATAATAATGGGAGCAGTGCGTACTTCTTCACTCCAGACATTGACAGAATACTCCCCGCAGGTTACAAACATTCTCAGAGTGCACGGACTCCGGTGCACGGCGCGGACAGCTCCTGGATGGCACGTCCAGTACGACGCCATCACTTCTGAATGCTCCCTACCCATGCGATTTACATTTATGACTAGTCCGGAGTCGGTCCCACAGAGGAATTTTGTTGGAAGTCCCGAGTTAAACTCCAACGAGCTGACTGCTTCGGCGTTACATAACATTGGTTTCTCTCCTGGTGCAACTTTGAGAGACATAATGAGTTGGTCTAGTGGTTCAGAAACATTTCTTGTATCCCACCAATAGCAGCAACCATCCGGTGATCCGCTAAAGAATTCAGTGTGTGTTCGAGAATGTGAATAGAGCAAGGCAGAAATCGGTCCGAGGTGGGAATTGAATACGGTACTGCTCGCGACGGCCTCCTTGCCGCTTCGAATGTCGAAAATATTAATGGTTCCATTGTCAAGTCCTGCGACTATAAGTGCAGAATCAACTGGCGAGCAAGCAAGTTGGCCGCATGGGAATTTAGGTGCTATAACGTGTTCTGGTGCAGTTTGTCTTGTCACGTCCCATAAATAACACTCGTTTGATTTGCTTTCTATTGAAGTCCATTCCTTATTACTGTGGGAAACAACCAGTTTTGATTGTTTCTCGTTGGTCCAGCTAATGCTCGACACTGGACGCTTTAGTGGATCCCTGAAAACGTTTTCTTCGCGTATATTATAGTTTTCTACCGGTGGTCTTTGACGCATATCAGCGAAGTATGTTTCATATAGATTTACTGCGTTATTTTGATCTAAGTAGTGGACCATGTCCGATGAGAGGGATCTTACTGCATGAACGTAGTTTTCCTCATGCATGATGCGGCGTCGATGGCGTATAACATGTTCCTCGTTCAGTAAAGTGACTTCACGCGGCCAACCACCTTCCGTATGATTGATTCCTGTTTCATATACGATGACTTGCTTGGTGTTTGCATCATGCGTCGATTGAGGCAAGGTTGCTTGTGCCTGGCGGTTGACAGGGTTGCGAAGAATATACTTTTTTTGTTCTATTACATCTGGATTAATTGAATCTAACAAGTGTCCCCCAACTAGTTGGAATAACGGTTCTCTGCCAAAATGTCTTCTCTTTTTCATGTAAGGATAAGTTAATTGTGAGTAATTGGGCATTTCTGTATTTTCGAATAACGTTTAAGTGTTATTTTATTATTGTCAAAGTCCTTTGACTACTAATAAAATCAGCAAGGCTACGAAACAGATTGTTTAAATAATGGAACATGCAGCCGTCGTCACGATCGCGTCATCGATGCCATATGTGTCCTTGTTTAATTTAAAAAATCGTCAGAGTAACAAGTAACCCAACAATGATCTTAATTACTTTATACTTTTTGTAATCATTATCTGTTCATTAATTCTTCTATAGCGATAATAGTCTAGGTTAAATAGGAGGAGCAAATATTCAAAACCTGATTTGTCACAGTGATATCAAAATGAGATAAATGGAAAAAACTATTATTTCTAACTTATATTATTAGACTGGCAACATTAACTCATCTATTGTTTTTTTGTGACTAATCTGGTTTTTGATATTTGTTGCTCAAATACCGGGTCGTTTTTCTTTTTTACCGACAATAACTTGTCCCCGCGAAAGAAAATCGTTTAATAATTGTTTATGAATACTTTGATTCAAACTAACTATACTGTTGTCAAGTTACAATTGAATTGCGTGTTATATTTATATTTATTAAAGCGTAATTATTGCTAGAAATATAGGTACACTACGTTTAAATGTATACAATGAATGATGGCAATATATTGATGTTTTAAGACTTTTAAGCTTGTACACACTTTCGGTGTCAGTTGCAGCATTGTTTCTCGTACCAGGAAATGTCGCAAGCGCATTATACAGGTATTGCGGTGGCATTAATATGCATTGGGAACACATAGGCAAGCAGGTAGACACAGCACAGATATGCGATAGATACCTGTCATTTGTGCTAGTCTCAGCTAGTCTCTCCTTGTGTTGAATGAGTAACCAGTGTAACAACTGCCTTTTTTGATAATTATCAGACAGGTACTTTTATAGGTGATTCATTGGACGAGTGCCTGCTGTTTTTTGTGGGTCAGTTGTAAAAGATAAGTGCTAGACTGCCAGATTGCAGATAACTTTATAACCATTTTTGCCACTTCTCGGTTCGACCCCCAAATTTAATTTCCTTACAGCAGTAAAATTAATTTTCATACTTATTTAAAGAATATTTTTCTAATTAACTGTAAGTTTATTTAAACGATTGTAACATTTTCTGATTCTTAACCAGCTAAAAATAAATAAGGCTCACTATATCATCGTTTTCCTTAAAAGTATTTTGAGTTGTTCTCCTTGTTAACAATACCATATAAAATTGCAACTAATCGCATAAACCGTCGAACTCATAAAGTAGCGAAAACAACACTTCTTACTTTGTTCTTAACCATAAAAAGTTTACTGCGTTGACCGCAAATCACAACTCGAATTCACATGTCTCACAGCACCTTACACCGTTGGTGTTAAACAAAACTTTGTCACGAAAGTCCGGCACTATTGTTTTAAATCACTCGAAAGTTTGTGCGCGCGCAGCTAAGACACGCGCATCGGTACAGGCGTTTCCGCGGAGACTGGCCGGCTGCGCGGGAGTGAGTACGGAATGAGCGCAGTAGCCGCAGGTTGCTTTGTTGTGAACTACTCGACTGGATTGGTTTGGTTTGCGCGGAGTTCCTACATCAACAAACGGATTTCGACATTTACGTCTTAATAAACGCTCGGAGGAAATGATAGGTTCTTAAGGTACCTACGTATAGTAAGAATTTTTTCAGGGACTGAAAATGCCGTTCTTCGTACATTGTGTACCCAGTGGACTTGCTAACCGATTCAACTGGTATCCCTTACATTTGACTAGCCCTTTCGAAGGGGTAAACCTTTTACATGGTAACCAGCTTTTAAAGAGCTTAGCCTATATGACTTTCCCTTTCAACTGCTTTCTTGTTCATTTAACTAATTCTTTCTTGCGAATCGCACGCGCACAGTGTAAACATAACTATACATGTATTATTGTAAGCGCCCGCCACCCCTCTCGTACCCATGCCATATATTTTTTAACCTTATGAGTTTATGTTAAGGGATTAATTACCCAAGTAGCACACAAGCTGTATAAGAGCTTATACAGCCCTTAAAATGCTGAAACTTGAGTTATAATGGCTGTATAAGCTCTTATACAGTGTTTGTGCTACTTGGGTAGCCCGCAATATATCGTAATATAAGGCGCGGATACGTCAAAGTAACCGCCAGCTAACGAACGAAAAGTTACTTTATGCGTTATAAGACAGATAATATTTGCTTGAAAGCTGAAAACCCCTTCATAAGGATGACCTATACGAAATGGTTTGAATTAAGCCGTTGGAACACAGTCCTAGGAAAGCACCTTCAAACCCAATATGAATTTCGAAAACCCCTTGAAGGGGATAGCGGACCGGTCCCTGAATTTTTTTAAATGTCGGGATCCACTTGACTGCTAATCTTCAAACAATGGTATTGTTTCTATTGTGTACTCCAACCGCAAATTATCTGTGCAAAACGAAACGAAATGAATAACAAAAAAATCATTTGAATAACGACTTTGCCGCCTAAGCTAGAAAATATAAAATTGTAATGACGGTACAGGAAACTATACTGTATCACCTCACACTAGCTAACACCAACAGACTACCTGGGTAACGGTCTCAATTTCAAAACGTATTGTAGCGATTGTGCTGTCATTTCAATTTGTACCTTCTGCGTTAAGCGGCAAAGTAGCTATTAATATGTATTATTTTGTAATTATTTCGTTTCATTTGCACCGATAATTTGCAGTTGGAGTGCATAATAGAAACAATTAGCACTCAAGTGGATCCCGACATTAAAAAAAAACTCTTACTGCTGCACTCAGAGACGTCAATAAATTTTTAAGTTTGATTAAAGTTGCTGCGTTGATTCTATTGCTATAGCATTGCAAAGAAAGTGACAGCAGCAATTTTAATCAAACTTAAATGTTACCTGACGTCTCTGAGTGCGGCTGTTACTAGACGTAGGTATCTACCTACGTAATACGAAGTCATTTTGTGTGCGTTGATGATAGATTTCGATTTCAGTTTATACAGGTGGTCCCATAATTTGCACGTCACAGTCCGACCGCCACGGACCGAACCTTTTTTTTAACGGAGTGGAAATGCGTTACGCATCATCCCCACACCTAACCAGCATAACATGACCTCAGTAAAAAATTGCATTTTCAAGATTTGCCAGATAAAGTTCTTTGCCAGTACAAACTTTAAATTGGCATTTATAATCTTGAAAACCATGCGACTTTTACTAAGGTCATGTTAGGCTGGTTCAGTGCGTCTTAGGCTGGTCTACCTCCGGTGTCACTGTGACGTGAGACTTATGCTAATAATAATAATAATTATTTTTTTTTCTGAAATGTTTCCATATGTATTAGTAACAAAGATATATAAGACTATGTTAGTTTTCTACACTATATACAATTCGGTTAGACGCCCTGTGCAACTTATACCAATGTAACAGGAAGGGTCCGTCTAGGCGCGCCGCCACAGTCTGTAGGAGGCTATTCGGGCTGCCGCGCAGGCGCCTCACCATAGGGATGCGATGCGCTTGCGCATGATGGCGTGAAAGCCATCCGTCCGTGCTTCACAAAACATCCCCGATACACGACGCGTAGGGCGCAGTAAGCCTTTTGCGTATAAAAGGTGTAAAATTATTGACAGAACGCCATAAATAGGATAATTTTTACGTTGTTAGTACGCCTTGCAAACCTACGCTCCCTCTCCATGTCTACGTTATTGCTCAGTCTCTCTGTCACCCAGTGACCCAGGTATTTAAACTCCTTTACAATGTTCAGAGGCGTGTCGTATAACTTAACCAGCGATAAACGTGGATAGTACTTAGTACCCGCCTTGAATACCAACAACACGCTCTTCTAAGTGTTGTACCTGAGCCCGTGAGTCTCCGCGTACTGTTCACAAACACGGAGCATTTTGCTGAGGGCATTGACGGATGAGCCCAGCAACACCATGCCGTCCGCATAGCTAATATACTTAATATTGTTCACAAACGTGCCATCATGAGCACCCGACCATGGTGTTGCTGAGCTCACCGATCAACTGATTGACATACAGACTGAAGAGTATGGGTAACGTCAACCCCCCCTGCCTCACCCCGCACTGTGGCCCGTATGGATCAGACAGCGAGTGGGCCCACCTGACAACATTCCTTTGATGACAAATGCGAACATTTTAACCAACTAACCGGGTAGGCTTGTGTGCTCGTATAGTTTCTGCCAGAGTTTATTATAACACACCAAGTCCAAGGCCTTTGACAGATCAAGGAAACTAGCATATATACAGGAGTCTCTCTGTCTGTAGTACCGAACAGTGTGCTTGAGACAAAGAACTGCTGTCTCTGTAGAAAGTCCGGGCCTGAAGCTAATGATGCGCAATTTCATCATGCAAAGTTAGGTGTCTTTCCAGTTCTTTATCTTTACTTATAGGGCACCTGTAGGTTAACGATAACAACTACGTAGTCAATAAGGGAACATGGCACGTGTTTACATGAAAAAATCTTTTTTAAAACCCAGGTCAAATTACGTAGGTTCCCGAACCCAAGGGTAAAGAATTTGGAATATCTAAGCCGGTGTCAAGTAGGTTTACACAATAGCAATGTTACATGGGTCTTGTCACCGACTTCGATATATTCCATGTACCTATTAGGCACCCATCAAATAGGCAATTCCTAGCAAGCCGGTCATTATTTCGTCTTGTTTAGTGGGATTTTTTTGAAGACGGTTCTATTTTTTATTAAAAAATTTTTTTCGTCTTTTTTTATTACATTTTTTTTTGCCTTTTAGTGATACGAGTATAACTATCACTAAAAAAATCGCGTCAACACAAAATCGGTCGAGTTGAACTAATATATCGCATTAATAACGGATCCATGCGGATGACGTCACGTGGTATCCATTATTCTTGTATACCAAAACCTTCTCCAGAATGTAACAAATACTTTGCTGAAAACCCCATCTAAATCGGTTCTGCCAAACGCGAGATAATCGTGGACAAACATACATACATACATACATACATACATACATACATACATACATACATACATACATACATACATACATACATACATACATACATACATACATACATACATACATACATACATACATACATACATACATACATACATACATACATACATACATACATACATACATACATACATACATACATACATACATACATACATACATACATACATACATACATACATACATACATACATACATACATACATACATACATACATACATACATACATACATACATACATACATACATACATACATACATACATACATACATACATACATACATACATACATACATACATACATACATACATACATACATACATACATACATACATACATACATACATACATACATACATACATACATACATACATACATACATACATACATACATACATACATACATACATACATACATACATACATACATACATACATACATACATACATACATACATACATACATACATACATACATACATACATACATACATACATACATACATACATACATACATACATACATACATACATACATACATACATACATACATACATACATACATACATACATACATACATACATACATACATACATACATACATACATACATACATACATACATACATACATACATACATACATACATACATACATACATACATACATACATACATACATACATACATACATACATACATACATACATACATACATACATACATACATACATACATACATACATACATACATACATACATACATACATACATACATACATACATACATACATACATACATACATACATACATACATACATACATACATACATACATACATACATACATACATACATACATACATACATACATACATACATACATACATACATACATACATACATACATACATACATACATACATACATACATACATACATACATACATACATACATACATACATACATACATACATACATACATACATACATACATACATACATACATACATACATACATACATACATACATACATACATACATACATACATACATACATACATACATACATACATACATACATACATACATACATACATACATACATACATACATACATACATACATACATACATACATACATACATACAGACATACAGGTCAAACTGAGAACCTCCTTTTTTTTTGAACCGGTTAAAAATACCTACTTGTCATCATTCTCCACGCTTCAAGCCAAAACGCATAATGGCTTGCCTCCAACCAAATTTGTAACTCAATGAGAAGTTGTAAGTTGTACCTTAGTACGACGTATAAATAAAAGTAAAACAGTGTCAACATTGTCATACCATCGACTTAACATTTTGTTTTCACTGCCATAATTACAAAGTAAATGTGGCCACATCACACTAAAGCGGGTAAAACTACGCATTCTAAAGCAATTGACAATGTTTTGCGAAGGGAAAACCGTACGATGTGGGACAACAGTAGGGTTGCCAACCTTTATTGCCCGTACTAATTTATTAATAAAAAAAGTGTGTCGTTTGTATGTAGTCTGTGATAAGGACAAAAAATATAGTAGGTTGCATGGACCAAAGAACTAACGAACGTAGGGCCCCTAATACTAATGTGAAGCACTGCAATGGCGGCCGCGTGATTGTGTTGGTATTGACCGAGTGTGGCCATGTAAAACAAATTTTCCCCAATAAAAAAAATAGTCGATGATCTATTTACTAACATTATTGTTTTTATAAAGACGGGATCCAATTATAATCCAAATATCTCTCCAAAACTCATCTGCTTTAGGAATGCTAAATAAAATAAATGATAAGTTTTAAACATTTTTCTGTAATCACAAATTTCTATCGTTTTCGTGATTGTTGTTCTTACATCAAACTAATGTTTTTTGCAAATAATACCAATCTCCCTAATTTTGGGGCAATTACCCTATTTATTAATTGAGCACACCATGAGTAGTTATTGAGTAGTACGCCCTGTGAGTACGCCGATTTTATTTTCAAGTAAAATTTTACAAATATTAAATTATAAGCTGTAAAATAATCTCTTGAAGCTGAAAAATAATTCCTACTTGTTTTTTGTACTCCAGTATTGTTCCGACAGCAATTTACGACACAAGACGGCATCTTTATTCAAGACGTCACCTGTCAGAGTTTCGCAGCGGTATGGCGGCCGATGGGCTTACTCAAGGCAGGCTACATCACGCCATACAACAGAGTACTTCTCAGCCATTTTTGTTACTTACGTCCTTCTTTACTTCCCCCTCCACAACTGTTATCCGCATGCTACGGGCCAAAATGAGCCTATTTACGCGCGCGTAAAGTACATAATTTGTCCGTCGGCCGACGTCATTAACTTCGTTCCTAAGCGAGGCGAGGGTTGGCAACAAAATAATAAATTATTTAGTAAGGCAATTGTACATTACACATATATATTTTAGACGTACCGTATTTAGACAGTTCTTCGTGTTATTCAATAGTGATAGGTACAGTTTCTATCTTTTGGCAACCCTATGCTGCAGTAATGGCGTAGTCACGACACGGCGGAATCAACCAGGTAACACTAACACATAAAAGACCGGCAAAGGTCCGCATCGAGTAGGTACGTGAGGCTAATTATAAGATACCTGGCTAATTATACAACCTTAGGTATGAACTAGGTTACCTAGTCAAGTCTCTGCCTGCTTATGATTGAGATGCCCTTATTGTGATTGATTACAGACGGTTCTATTTTTATTTACTTGATAAATATGATGAGAATGATATATTTATTCAACTGTCACTGGACTGGACCTGGAGGACGCGCATACTCTAGCGACAATGATACTTTTCGAGTTAAATAGTTCCTACACGGTCCCTCAGATCTAGGAATGTATAAAACATATCCATAATATTTTTTTAATAGCGATCCAATGATATCTTACTCGATGTTATAATGTATAAAAAATTACCTTTGCTTTGTATGTATAAAAAAAAAAATAATTCTAGATTTTATTTTTAGTTATAAAAAATAACTTCCAAATGTTTAGATCCTAGCTTCCCTGCAGTTAATTTTCGTTAGTTAACAAAATAATTAACCTTAGGAATGATAAAATAGGCAAAAACAATTATTTTAATCAGACGACAAATTTTAAAAAATTTCCGATTTTAGCCAAAGTAGTTCATTAAACAATACGTTTTTTATTTATGAAAGCTGAGAGTCTGACGCATTTTTACAGCTTACTTAGAAACCATGAAACAACCTGTTTAAATTTTTAATTTAAAGTTGAAAATTTAAGTCTAACTAACCGATCGAAAAATTTTCACTTTAGACCAAAACTTTCATAACTTCGATATAAGTTACGAAGTTGATTATTTTATACATAAAAGTACAACTCATGAAAATATAATTGCAAAAATAAAATTACAAAAAAGTCTTCTAATTTTTTTTTACAAATTTTTTAAGTTGAAAATTCTCAAAAAATTTGAAAAAAAATCATAACTCGAAAACTATCAAAAACCGCGGAACATACATGGGGTATTTTCGGATACAACATGGTGTTTTAGATACAATTTTAGATTTTTTATACAGGGTGTCCCAATATCGGTAGGCCACATTGACACTGGAGGTAGAACCAGACACTTTTTTTTTTGTTTTCTGTTTTTTTTACGGAGTGGAAATGCGTTACGCATTGTCCCCACACCGAACCAGCTTAACATGACCTTAGTAAAAATCGCATGGTTTTCAAGATTTGCCAGTTTATGGATATCATATTGATTCGTTCCATTTCAAACTCAAAACTCGAACTCTCAACATTTATTTGCCACACGCAAAAACAGACGTAGTTCAACTTTATGACAGAAATCCTTGTAAATCTAAAAAGGATGGCGCAGATATAAGATAAATAAAGAACAAATTTTAGTAACGTTGCGCTGTAGTCCTCAGAATTAGATCTTTAGAGGATTTAACCTACTCAGTATTGAACTTATAACGAGTACGACCTCATGTGAATACGGCGATTTCAGAAGCTGACTTAATAAGAAACTGGAAAAGTTAGTAATGAACCTAATCCGAATTTGGCAACCTCCGCCCAAAGGAAAGTTTTTTAAGAGACGGGGGCCGGGTTCTTGTCAAACCTCATCTATTTTAATTTCTGTTGTGATACATTTCTTTCATTAAATAATAATTACAGGTGATATATTTTTTCCTACTGGAAGGCAGTAAAAAATTTCTTGACTTACGTTTAGACCCGTTTCTTTGTTGATATCTCAGTTCATAATAAACATATCAACTAACACGAGTTTATTTATCAAACACTTCAGCTTATGTCTAACTTGTGTGCGATTTGTATTTCGAACAATTTAACAAACAGCAAAGGGTTGACCAAACGCAGGCAAGCGTTTAATTGTGGTTAAGAATCAACCGGCTTAATTGGTCATTATAGTTAAATGGTCGGAAAGATCGCTCCTTGAGTTGATTACCAATTGACCCGGCTGGCCTTGCGCAGCACAGTAGCACAGAATTACGCTATCTGTTATGATTGTTATGAATAACACTTAGCTACGACACGGTAGTCACTTGACCCTTGTTTTACCGCGAATGACTGGTTATTTCACGTATAATTCACCAAATCTAATTAGGATAATTAATTACCTACCTAGTTACGTAAGCGTTTTTGTAAGGCAGATAGAATATTTGTAGTAGTTCAAAAACTGAAAACGTTGATGCCTGAGTAGTATGGAATGCGATGTGAATAGCAAGCATACGCACCTACAAATTAATTTATTCAATTTGGTACGAAACATTGATATTTACAATAATAGCACAAAAATAGGTCAGAGCTCATGTTGACCAAATTACATTAACATCACTATTTTTTATACGGCTATAATCACATACTGGCTGTTATCACATTTTTAATTGGGTAAATATGTTTGAAACTCTACAGGTTTTACGCTGTAAGTATAAAGATAACATAATAATAATATATTCGGTTCTCAACTAAAGTTATATGAGTGACGGCAAGACGTTCCAAGTAAGGTGTAAGGGCCTGCGCAAACCGGCGGAGCGCAGCGCAGATCACTTTAAATTTATCAATGTATATTCTTTTCTATTTTAATTACAATAAGGTGTAACGGAACCAACTTCAGCTAAGCTGTTTCGTCACTTCACAAAATAAATTACAGACGAAAAGAGCTAATAATAAATAATACTAAAAATATTATAACTTAAAAGCAAATAAGTCAATACTATAAAAGGGCATTGTAATTCTTATAATCAAACTTAAATCAATTTATAATGTATGTAAAATAAGTTAGAACGCAAGATTTGGCAACAATTACTTAAAAATAAAAGTGAATAAAACGAAGTTTTAAAATCAGTACAAAATGTTAGCAGAGTGCTCAAAAATTCCTGGAAGTGTAAATTATTGTCGCTAAGCGGAATTGAATTGAAATTAACAAAAACAAAATGAGCCTTATTTTTTGGGTGTTGCGATATATTTGACAATAAACATAGAAAAATAGAGTAGCCATCTTTGCACATCTATGTCGGGGAAAGAGATATCAAAATGAGCCTTAATTGTTAGTCATTACAATATAATTGACAATGTAGTTAGGAAACGGTGGCCATCTTGGACACCTGCATTCGAAGTGGATTAGATACCTAGATAGAATATGAACCTTATACGGAAGTTTATAGTATAGGATTTAAAGCGATAAAAAAAGATGGTAATTGTTACTGTTTTTTGCAAAACGTGGCGGTTTCGAAAAAGGATAAATAGGAGTGAATAAGGGCGCTCGGGATCAATTGATGGCGGTCTTCAGAGGAGTAAGTGGTAGCCGATACTAGGATAATAATCTTTTTTCTGACGGTCTTCGGTTGGGTGAGTTGTTGCTGCTAGGTACTGGAGAATGGAAATTATATCTGTATATCTGTTCGCGTGTGTTTAGTATGGTCATCATTTAAGTTATTGGGTTAATTTAGGATATAAATATTTGGGATTTTTCTGATGGGCGTTTCGGTAGAGTACGATGCAGTCGCAGCACGGGACTTGGGGTTTATTATTTAATTGTGTTAACCTAAGGTTTAATAACTGTGTTCTAGGTATTTAACTTATAGTGAGTGTTTTGCTTGGTGTTAATTTTGTTTTTAATTCCAGGTCTCCGCTTTGTTCGACTTACTTGGTAGTCGTTGGGCTGAGATCCAGGCAGACGTTGATAACAATTATAAAACTTCACTTACATTTTGGTTAAGGGATATTTGAATATCAGATTTTATCTTTTAACCAAGTAAGTTAAGGGTTTTCGCGTACGGCTCTGACGGCTGTTAATTCGCGTTTCGTCAGATATCACTAGCAATATTCTGTAAATTTGCTCTTCAGGTACCGTAACTGGAACCGATGCTTTGGCAGTGGGGTCGGTATGCAGAATATGTATTAGTGATAGTCCCTTATTTATATATTTATATATCGACCACCTTAGGTATTTATCCGACTCGGATGCCAACTTAAGGCTTTCATTAGCCGGCGGAACAGTCTTAGGATTACACACAGGAATTCTAGTTCCGAAGACTTTGTCATGATAGGTTTAGCTGGTCTAGCAGGGTATCTTTACACCGAGATATTCTGACACTACACATCTACACGATTAATTGTAAATGTAAGAGTTACGTGACTCTTTAGTTTGGTTCAAAACAGTAGAATTTTAGGGTTTGTTAGGTAGTTAGAAGTTTCCTCATTACACCGTGAGGAGCTTTAATACACATAATTGTGCTTTAGCTAGGCAAGAAATCGTCGGATCACGTAAAACAACAAAATAACGATAAAAGTTGAAGTATCTACATAACTAAATAAATTATAACGATTATAGTAAAATGAACTATATTTCAAATAATAAGAATTTAAATATTATGCGAATAAATTCAATAAGTTAAAAGCCAAGGCAAATATTGTGTGAAGTCAATTCATAAGATGAATGACACTTCACGACTAACTAGACTGTGGTAGAGAGGGCGCTTAAAACGTCAAACTGATGTATTGGTAGAATGCGTTGAGAATGATTTCGAGCCGGTTTTGGATGATTTAAAGCATAAAATTACTGTTTACAAGTTAAATTAAGCTGCAGTCTTACTTCGAGAAACATAAGGGATATAACGTTGCCCAAGTCAAATCAGTGATTGAAAAGTGATCAAATAGATCAAATAGTTAATCAATAATACTCCAGCTGGGTTGATTCATAGCTAGCATTATGAAATTGGAGGATTCTAAGTATGAACCTCATAAAACCAGTCTGGGCTTATTACGGGCAGAAGTCCCGAAGCGTTACTTCCCGTAGAGTGGAAAACAAGTGCACTTCATACAAGATAGGACTAGATTGTTTTAGAATGAAAACAAATTTCCAGATAGAATCAATACCAGTTATTTTACCTTTTAAACTGAATCAATCAAGCTATGAGTTTAAATATAAAACAAATAGTGGGTAAAGAGCCCAAATTACCAATCTTATTATGTTTCTTGAGGTTGAAATTAACCTTTTGATATTGGGTTTCAATTATTAGGAGAGCAAACCTAAGTAAAAACCTAGCTAACATGCTAATTCTGCATCTCTAAGTAAGAAACACTACTTATATGTATTGAAATGGTCAAATTAGACGTTAAAGTAAAATTCTAATAAAAGGCTAGAATGTCTTACCTGATTTTCTTTGATTGTTGATGACAAATAGATAGTATGTGGAGCAATAGACAGTCTGGGACGTATTGCACAGTTTCCTGCGGCGGTGTGGGCAGGAAGCCTTCCCCTAAATTAGGGGGGGCCCTCATAAGCCATTTCATTATATATATTTAGCGTCACCGAGAACCATAAAACTCATTTTAATCGACATTAGATTTTATTACTTGAAAGCGATGAAGTAAAACCACTTTCTAATTCTGCTACTCAGTTGCCTTAACATGTCAGGGTTAGGTATGGTTATTCTAGGCTTGTATCTGATACTAGGAATCTAGGTCCCCTGATAAAACTATAAATTTGGGCCGGAGATACAATATTAACTCCCTATGTTGGTTGATTGTATCTGTATACCATATTCAAATCCAATAAGTACCTAATAATTGAATAAACAGGGTATGGAAATAAATGCTATAATTATTATAGAAAAATTAGAATTACAATTCTGCAGATATAAAATTTCTAATACAAATAATAATGAAAATTAGGTCTAGTTTCAATCTAAGCTCTGGTTGTACTATGGGAGCTAAACAATGATATGCATACTTGTAAAGGAGAATACTCACTTGAAAGTAAAGTAAACATCCATGACTCAGGGACAAAGTAATTATTACACAAATATTTGCCTGCGTCAGGTTTCGAACCTGGGACTGCTAGCTTTGTGGGCAGGGTCGTTACCAACTGGCTAACATTCATTAATATGTCAATATAAAAGTTATATGAGTTAGTATACTATAATAGTAGAGCAAATATAAATTTAATTAATATTTTAGGTTGTATTCAAATCGATTAAAGTCATTAAAGTATAAGAATCTGATAACATTTATTATTACTGAAAATATTGCTGGATTTTCAAATAATGGGGTAAAACAAGTTGTTAGGGTATTTCTGTTTCAATGCATAAAATAAATCATAAGTATATCTCCATTTTATAAGTTGACTATTAAGTATTAATTAGGTTCATTAGGTAAGTTAGGAAAGTAAACTATAAGTCTTAATTAGTTTGAAAAGAACTTGGTTGCTACTGTCATAACTAGGAGTAAAACCACTATGATGATCACATTCTATAACAAAGGCCAAAATATAAATAAAACTAGCTTCATAAATTTAGGGTTCCTTATCACATCATTTCTGATATGAATACCAACAATTCCAAATTAACAACTAAATATTTTACAAATGGGTTTAGCTTATTAATTGTTATTATTACAAGTAGGGTTAAAAGGTTGCCATAATTTAATATCTTAAATATCTCATAAATTTTAATTATCTTGTTAGGTAGGTACAATTTGGTTGCACGTTTTAATTATGGTTACTGACTAATATAGCACATTAAATAGCTAATATTTTTAATACTATCCCATACTGTAAAGCTACATTTTGTTAATTAATTAATTTAATTTAGGTTAGTTAGGTCCATTTATGTTAATTCTTATTATTACAATTATTAGGAGGTTAACTGGTCTTTTTACAAAGGTATAAATTTAGAGCCGCAGCCGCAGAGTAGAAATCCCCCGTGATGCTCCGAGGTCGCAGAGCATTCAAATTTATACCTTATAGTAATTAAAATAGGGAAGAATATACATTGATAAATTTAAAGTGATCTGCGCTGCGCTCCGCCGGTTTGCGCAGGCTTATTTATTGTGTCATTTAATTCTAAATGACATTGCGATTACTACCACCCCACCTCTGGTATTTAATCACCTGGTCTAATTAGTATGTCAGGACATTAATTATACTCTTATTAAAATAATCGATTGGTTACGTACTAATTTTTGTTTGAATAGTTATTCAATTTCATGCTTACGTTTAAATCTCTAATCATAGTGTACCAGGTCTCCAGATGCAGGCTCTGTCTAGTTTGGGTCCCCCGTAAATTTGGTATAAGGCTGCCCTTCCATAGAAGCGGAGACGAGCGGTGCGGAGAGGAGCTGTGTACCAATCGACCAATCACATTGGTTGTAATCCACATCTCGTCTCCGCTTGACTGTTTCCATTGAAGCGGAGCGTAGACAAGATGTGGATTACAACCAATATCATTGCGTATGGCAATCATCCTGCATGGATCAAACGTCAATGTCCAGGTGTTTCAGCCAGTTTACGCGGCGGGCGTAAATTTATAAATATGATTGGTCGATTCCTACACAGCTCCTCTCCGCACCGCTCGTCTCCGCTTCTATGGAAAGGCAGCCGGGTTGTAATTTCATTAGACAGATATTTTTTTTTTTAGAAAGAGAATTTTGTTAGGTATCTACTGTTCTGTGTTGTTCTTGATGTCTAAACAAAATGTCTTTGAGTTGTTAGTAATAGGTATTATAACGTTTAGGTCTATAGATTTACAGGCAAGCCACATTATCGCATTGTATTTCTGTCATAAATTATGATAACCGTACCGTAGCAATTTCGTCCGAGAAACAAGATCAAAAGAAAATGTTCGACTTCTCATAATATAAATATGTAAACACCATGCCATTTTAATATAAGAACAATAATGCTTAAGCGGGTATTGTGGAGGAAAATAGATATTGCTTTTATTCATAATGCATGCTAAAGTAAAAAGTAACAATGGGTATCTGTATCACCTTATTGATGGTCTTCGCGCAAATATGAAAGAATTCTGTGCAGGCCGGCACAATGGACAATGAAACGTGACGGGCAGCGGAGGTTGTCATAAAGACGCTCATTGTGAGGTAAGTCAAGTAGAAGTCATTTGGAATATACTTTTACAGATATTCGCCTACCACAAGTGTAAAATGTTTACGATAACAAAAATAAATAAATAAATATCAGGGACAATCTCACACAAATTGACTTGTCCCAAACTAACTCTAGGCTTATTCTACCAGGCAACGCTATACATATATAGAGAAATACATACTTAAATATATAGGAAACAGCCATGACTCAGGAACGAATACTCGCGCTCATCACACAAATATTTACCCATACCGGGATTCGAACCCGGGACACTAGCTTCGTAGGCAGGGTCACTACCAACTAGGCTAACCGCGTCAAAAGTACTAAGATCAATTCGCAGCTTTCCTTCGTCTAGTTTAAAAAAAATAAAAATATATATAATTTATTTAGCAATTGCAGTTGCTACCCAATGAGTTGGGGTTGGAACATCCTATTAAGTATTGAAATACTTGTGTCAGGATGTACCACTCCTCCATAACGATGCAAGTAAATACATTAGAAATAAATAGTAATTAATACAAGTAATTTTAACTTAAAATAGGCTTAAATCTAGTGTATGTATGTATGTTCTTGGTCTAGTTGTTGTTAGTAGTAGTTGTTGTAGTTTATGTAGTTTACTTACTTGTAAGCATCTCTGCTGCATGATATTGTAGGCTCCACGAACGAAACGAATACATACTACCTGAAAAAGTTATTTGCTTCTATCTAACAGTAGAGATTATACTTACGTTAGTAACTCTTGTGATCATACTCAACCGCCTCGGCTATAGCAAGAAAAGGTTCAAGAAGGTCAATGGAAACATAAATAAAACGTTCATATTTTGTAAAAAGTATTACGACTGGCCAGACAGCTTAATGAAAAATTGTCTAGAGGCTTAGAGGTTCATCTACCTGCTCAGAAAAGGCCGTTTTCTCAACATTGCTCGGAAATATGAACATTTTTGTTCTGGTTTGGAGTCAGAAACCATCACTTACAAGGACAGACATGGGACATTCCAAGAATGTTTTCGTCGATAAAATGATTTTCCAACCTTAGAACATTTAAAAAAAAATAATTAAAGAAAATGAAATCGACCAATCAGAACACACCGTTTTGTGTCGTAAAATATTAGGTGTATTTTTGCTACAAAATGCAGGATATAAATTATGTGACTACTTTTTTAAATGTCCTACTCTCGAATCACTCGAGATGAAATTACACGGGAGATACGACGAAAAAAATAAAATTTTATACGCAGTTGACATTTTCATCTCGAATGTAAGTTTGTTCATCTCGAGTGCCACGATAATTAAGTAAACCTGATATTTAAAAAAAAGTCATCTATGGCAAAATTGTCGGGAATACCGCTTCTAACTTTGAAAACCGACGCCGACCGACGCCATCGACAGTGAATTGCAAGTTACTAAGTAATATTAATAGTTTTTTGTTTTATTTCCTCGCAGTAGTTGAGAAAAGCACTTAGTATGTCTGCCTGGGCAGAAAGTGTAATTTTTGGACTCGTACACTAGAGGGCCTCAACTACGTTTCGGCCCTCTAGGTATATGACTCATCCGAAAATCGCGCACTTTTTACCCTTGGCAATAATGTACTATTTGCAGACATAGACATATTTCAGAATACTTGTTTTTCTTACAGACTAGTTAGTATTGACAGCTGTTAACACTCTAATCGTCTGGTAATCGTCGTGAAAAATCGTCGTGGTTGATAAAATAAACTTAGAATAATAACACATGTGTTATTATTCTAAGAAAATAAATAAATAATAAATATGTTTTGGGGTAGCAAGATTTGAACTTGCGATCTCTCATTTAGTGGTGATTAAACTCTGGAAGGGTGCAGTTCACCAAAAGTTAAACAGGCAATTAGAGGTTTGACATCTGTTAAAATGTTTTGACTAACAGCCGATTAAGATTTAACAGTCCGTTAAATTGGTTAGTGAAACTCAACATAGGACTGTCGGTAAAATTATTTATATACGAAGTTTTTTTATACGAAGAAGTTTAATCTTAAAACTCAATTAAATACAACTGAACTTAATCTTAAAACTCAATTAAATACAACTGAACTTAAGCCTAAAACTATATTTATCTAGTTTGTGCTTCAAGTGAGCCTTGGACTCCAGTTTTAGAGAAGGCGAACTCAGTGTGGTGTGATTGTGATGTGATTTAGAATATTTTTATTCCACGAGCATCCTGCCAATTGACCTTGTAGTCCGGGCCTCGTAATTGGACCTTTGTAGCCTAAATCAATTCAATAATACGACCGCCTGTCTCAGACCTGACGATTCTATGTCACTGAGGGTCGGGGTCCGCCCTGGAATGATTTGAAATAAATGAACACGTTTGAGACCGAGAACCAGGTATAGGTTCCATTCATCGGCGACATTAGGAAACTCTGCACAAATATAGTTAGTTGTATGAACGAGTGCGATAGCAATACACAGCGAAAATTAGGTTTTAGACGTAAATAATTGATTTATAACATAAAGTTGAACGAAGTCTGATGTTGTGACTTACAAATCTGGGAACGATCTCCGAAATGGATTATTCTAGGTTGACAGGATAGAGGGCAACTCCCTGATGCTACTCGTAAATATGTCGGTCTGCCTGCGCACAGTCGTGTCCTCCAACCACAGCGGTGCATGATTTTGTAGTTAAATCATCATAACAAAGGAGTACGTGGCGGGGTAAAACCACTCGTCCAAATGGATCTCCAGCGGCGCATACACGGTCTCCCAAGGTTAGCCCATTATCGCAGCATCGATACGTCATGTCTTCAGCTGATAGGTGGCACAATATTTGCGAGATTTATGCGAAGTTCATTCATCGCGCCAGGAAACCATTTATCACACGTTGTCATTGGAAAGCGACCTATTTCGCAGCTCGGAGGTTGTTTGATTTTCTTGCGGTTTACCTAAAAGTGATGATTGTACAGTTTTGTTGATTTGATTTGGTACGTTAGGAACTTATTAGGAGGTAAATTTTGAGCAAATTACGATTCAATTAAATTATGTTTGAACAATATAATAATATTAATAATATAGCAGTTGTATGACAGACCGTTCTCACAGAAAATATTATGTGAGTAATTTGTAACCCCCGGCGCAAAAAAAGGGGTGTTATAAGTTTAACATGTATATCTGTGTATGTGTGTATTTGTGTACCTGTGTATCTGTCTGTGGCATCGTAGCTCCTAAAGCGATGGACCGATTTTAATTTCTTTTGTTAGAAAGGTGACTTAATCGACTGTTCTTAGCTTGGTTGCAGGAACATCCGTTATATCATTTAAGAGTTTTGTTATGAGCTCTGAAAGTAGACGTCCTGATTTTGTCGGGGTGTTTTAACTGGGTTAGGTTAGGTTATTAATCATATTTTTTAAACATTCACGGGTCACTTTCATCATAAAGATAATAGTTGCAATGATAATAGTCAAGTTGGTAGCGATTCTGCCTACGAAGTAGCGGTTCTGGAGTCGATCCTCGATAAGGGCAAATATTTGTGTGATTAGCACGAGGATTAGTACCAGTTTTAGATTGTTTTTCCATGTGTTTAAGTACATATTCATTACTTTATAAGTATGATTATCGTTGTCTAATGTAAAAATCTTGGTAAATTTGTGTGAGATTGTCGCTTGTTATTTATATAATAATAATAATAATAATTATTATTATTATTAATTATGTTATTTATTTTATAATATACTTTTAATTAAATTGATGCAACAGTGAAGAGTTAACCGTAAACTCGTAATTGGAAAATAAAATGAAAACAGGAATGTATTTACTAGAGGGATTTCGGTCCACCGCAGATTATGCGCGATATCCAGGCAATTTCGCAATGCTAATGTGCACATATTAAACTTCAAACACGTTATCTGCGAGCTGAAATGTTTAGCTAGATACTTGATTAATTGAATTCGTTAAGCTTAACCAAAATGAAGCTTTAGTTTGGTTGTGGACGCTGAAGACTGATTCGCTCTATTAATAAACGAGGAAGAGAGATTTTAGACACATTTTTAACTAAGTATAGGTATATAATGCATGCTTTGCATTTTTATGGGATGTGACTTTATTTGCCTTACGTAATACGTTCTTGCAGTTTACTAATAAAACACTCAACAATATCAATATGATATATGTATAATGGTAGCATTTTATTTTTTAATAGCACATAGCACCAACAATAGTAGATTGTACAACAAGTGCATAAAACGCACCATTTTACGCGAGACATTTATCCATCCAAGCGAGCTTGCGAGCGAGGATGGATATAAGGTCGAGTGTTAAATGGGTTTTATGGACGAGTTGTACACTCTACTTTTCACTTTGCAGCTTCGATTGCGAGGAAATGAAACAGCAACGTTATAAAATTAATAATGAAATGCGACGAAATTAAAATTATAAGTTTATTTTATGAAGCTTTATTGTGTACTTTGGCTGTTGGTATCCTCGCCTTGGTCTTAGAATAGGTACTAACGAAACGAAACTAAATAAAGAGGTTATTCTATGAAGTTAAAGTTGTTCCTGTGGCTGTTGGACCGATTGCCTAGGTCTTCGACGAAGATTTTACTTTATGCACTAGAGCATTTATGTCGAGAAGCGACTTAATGTCGCCTACGCACGACATAAAGACGAACTTTTAGAGTATGAGAAGTGAAAAAGCAATTTTTACCACAAACCAGCTTAAATTTGAACTTGTGTATAAACACGTAAAAGTAAAAATAGTAATTTGTTATGCAAGGCTGCAAAGTTATTATTTGGTGCGAGAGCCAGTATTTAATCCTGAGCGTAACAAGGGATTCAAGGACTCGAGGCCCAAATAACTTTGCTGCCGTGCGAAACACCTCACCGTAGCCAGGAAAGCACTAGGTGCTAGAAAAATAATTCCACGAGCGCCACATCAGCTGTCGAATACGCGCAGTGCCGACAGCTACAACATTACTTTGCCTTGCTAGCGAATAAAATTGACTTTTGCGCACAGGTTTTGACCGACAAAGAAAGCCTTTCCGAGCTGATGAGTTGAAAAAATTACTAAGCACTCGACATTCTGATGGATCGTGGTAAGGGAAAACATTATGAAGCTTAAATAAAACGTAGGGCTTTTAATAAATACAGTCTTATCACTTATCAGACTAGTTAACCCAAAGTACCACATGATAATCTTCTGTAAAATAAAATAAAGCAATGCTTAAACATATAGCTTCAACACTTGCAAGCGAAATTATACAATACAACGTAGAAGTGATTGTCAAATTGTGTATAAGGTTGAGTTAACGGTGCAATATCGGATACTATTAGTATCATATTAAGTATTGGAGATCGCTTGGCTCGCGATCAGATTTAGAGTCGGCCGAGCATTGAACATTTCCCCGGTGCCGCGGAGATCCCTGAATTTTATTGTTTCCCCTCGTGTGATTCTGAACAAACTTTCGTGTTCGTGCGACCGCTTGAACGGAGTTCGTAAGCCGGCATTAATCTTAGGACAGTCGTAGTTTAAAACTAGAAGCCGGTGAGGAGTTCCCGCATTCTTAGTCAGGTAAGTACTTTAACTTGTGTTTTGGTTCCACATTGGATTGAAAATCATGATAACTCGGTTCACCATCTAAGTGGACCTGTGTCGTTAGAGAGGGATGATCACAAATCCACCGGGGATGTGCCACCGTGATTTATCGCGTCAGCATGAATAAGGCATGACTTTTGATGGTTGGATATATACATCATAATCTTGTTATTTGTAAAAATAGCCTCGCTGCATCATTAGGGAAATAATCCGCCGGTTTAAATCGGCTTTCCTTTCACCGTGTGACCTAAAAATGGTTTTAAGTGGATCACGCCGCACGCAATTTGAATAGAATTTAATCGGCGTTGCTTTGGATAATTAAAAGTAATGTTTTGAATCAGCATTTTTAACGAAGTTACCGTGACATAAAAAGCCAATAATTTATGATTCAGTTCAGCATTTAGTTTCTCGAACTGAAAGACGTCAACAAAAACATGGATTTATATTATATTATTATTTATATTATTATTATTACCTATGTCGAACAAAAAAAACAGTACCGTGATTAGAGGTCAATTTTAGACATACTGCATGATGTCTATAAAGATGTGACCGTGGCTAAAAGTGTTAGAAACAGGATATTAACTATATTATCGTAGTATGTTTCCATATCAGCTGTTTTATTAACAAAAGAAGGGTTTCAAAGTGTTTATGTTTTAACTTAAAATAACAAAGCAATAGTGTATAATTATAATCTACTAAATTCCAAGGAAGTATGCGATAATACAAAGCGCAGTGCCGGCGGTCCGAGCCGGGCCCATTAGTCGCTGTATCGCAGGCGGCGCAAATCTAACTGCCCGAGTCGTGCCTTAAATCCAAACCGTAATTGGCCTTTGTACAAAACGCTGCAAAACCTGGTGAAATATGCTTTTATTGCACGGAACAATAAAATACAGCTGGCCCCCTAGCATGCAAGCACGAGATAAAATTTGACAGGTGCTAGGGAAATGAATACATCTTCTGTTCCATATTATAACGTAAGACTTAACGCTTAAGGTTTAAAGTAAGTGTCCTTTCTTGATAAAATCGCTATAAAATGTGAAAATCGCAACAGTGGCTTAGAAATAAAAGGTAAAAGGTAAGGTAAAGGTTTCCCTAGCACCTGTCAAATTTTATCTCGTGTATGCATGTTAAGCCCACTGCAGGGCTGCTCGTATACGAGAGGTATAATAACTGTCCATGACTATACCTAGGCTGGAGTGCTAGTGATCGAGTCTAACTTACGTAAAATATAAAAAAAAAGACAATTTCGAAAACAACATGATTCAACGTCTAAATGCTAATTAAGAAACGTACAGGAGAAGAGAATATGCAGAACGTTATTAATGAATAATTAAAACAACAACCTCGTTGTTCTAACAAAACATATGCAAACTAAGGAGATTTTTATGCTTTGTTAAATTCGTTATGGCATTAAATCACATTACGTTGTGGGCTTACGTAACCCTAATATTGCGATATCCTCTCTCCTTGTCTCCATTATGGTTCGTCTGCTGTAATCAGAATGTGTAAACGCATATCGTAATAAATTTAGTTTTTTTTAGAATCTACGTAATTATTTTGCTGTTACGTTTTGGCAAAACTTTTAGTAATACTCGTAACGCGTACACAAGGTCATAAATATGTGTACACGTTTAGTACTTTCTCACTTTAATCGCTTTGACATTAATATATGGCTATTTAAACATGACATTAAATAGACAAAATACTAAATTGTACACATATTTGGGTCAATTTCCCAAGCAATAATTTAAGGTGGCGGAGCTGAAAACGTGGGTGAGCAAAGTTTAAATATTAAACTGCTATTTTTTTCTGTAAACTTCACGCAGTAGCCTAGTTCGGGCAATAATTAGAATTAAAATATCAATATAAATAATAATTAAAAAAAAAATTAAGACCTCATTTCTCATCACGGTGGGCTGTCCGCAACCCCGTTTTGATTGCAAAACATGGAATAAATTGAATACTATTTATGATTATGAAAAACGTTTACCTTAGTTTAAATACTATATAGTCAATGTGCAAAAAGAAGCCCTTACTTTTTTTTAATCTATTACACATACCATCTGGTACGAGTAAATACGTTTGTCCGGAGAAACGTTCTCATTACCACCGACAAATATTTTGTGCGTTATATCTGCTAAGCTTCAATATATACGCAACCCATCTCCCGCGCACTCCTAGAGTTAGTCACACGCAAGAGTTTGGTACGAGCAGTTGTGCTGTGCGCATTTATGTCGATCAGATATAAAGGTGAGTATTTGGTTTCGGTGGGGTGGGGACAAAAAAAACCTCATTCCGACGTTCGATTTATTTTTGGTGTTTTTTATTTGTTTTATTTAAGATTAATATACAACACGTAAGTCGTGTTTCTTCCTTCTGGAGTAACGTTAGTTTAAGAAAAGAGGAATCCGTTTTTTTTTAAAATAATATTTTTGTTCAGTTTTTCTCATTCCCATGTTCTCATTCCGATGTTTCCGGTGTATGAATAACCCACTGGAATGATAAGCAACACCGGAATGATACAAAAGTAGCTTCACTTAGATTATTAACTTTTTCATTCCGGTGGATAAGATCTCATTTCTGTGGATCTTTTTCTATCATTCCAGTGGGTATTTGTCACTTCGGTGGGTACATTTTATCATTTCGGTGTATATTAATCATTCCGATGTGTCATAAAATATTCTATCTCGTATATCTCATAAACTATTCATGATATTGCGTGCCCCTTAACATTACGTCTAGAATATATTTCAATGCGTAATTTAAAATGAAAAACGTTTAGAAATATACAAAACTTAAAAAATACACTGAAATGAGACTAAAATCACAAATGTTGAAATTGACCCATTTATGACCTTGACTGTGCATTGGCCAGCTTTAGTGTCAATCTTTATTTAAATGACAACTCGTTAATTTGGTTCAGCTAGATCGAACACTCGCATGCAAAACTCCGATTCGTATAGCCTTATAGCCTAGGCTACCTGCCTGTGAACTGGAATGCAGGAGACCGGGAGCAAAATTATCAATGTGTATTGGAGCGTGGGATTGTTTTCGAACGTTGCTTGGCGACCACCGATCCACGAGGAATGCAAACTTGCGACCTACTTTCTGACCAGTACCCACAGTAATTAGTTTCAGGGCTCAGCGGTACACTTCTTAGAAATTTCTAGTAGGCTTTACTGGGTTTCTACAGAGAGTTAGTTACGAACAGGTACTACACTTAATTAGAGGTAATTGCGAAGCAGGAAAACATATTTCAGCATATTTACACTTCCGTAAGTTTATTTTAGTCACTGGTTGGTTTGCTATCATTAGATATATGTATTACTCAATATTTTACAATTGTGGGAGTAGATATTTCAATCTCACGTATGATTAGTGAGAATAATGAAAATTAAATCACCTAGTGATGTTGACGAACCAGTGGGTGAGGCAATGGTTCTTGAAATTACAGGCGTGAAACCTCCATTCACCAGCGAAATCAATAAATACGAACTTCTAGAAATCAGTGAAAATTTACTTTTTGGTGAGCTTTAGTCACCAGATGGGATTATTTAATTTATTTATTTTATCTATACATATAATAAAATCGTTAAGACCAAAAAGTCTGTACATTGAAGATTTAAAAAAAAAAACCGATCAGGTCGACTTATAATAAGTAACTGAACATATTAAACCCATTTTTAAAATTTTTGTTTGTTTGTTTGACTGAGCATCACGTAAAAACTACTGAACGGATAATGATGAAATTTTAATAAATCTATTTAGGCTATAGAAATTTTTGAAAATGTTAGAAGAAGGGGGTAAAAAGAGGGGGTAAAGTTTGTATGGAAAAACAAATTTAGATTGTTCTAGGATCATGAAACTCAAAATCAATACTAATTAATAAAAATAAAGGAATACCTGTTTCATAGTTTTTTTTTAAACTTATCCAAAAACGCAAAAAAGAGGGTTTTATGTTTCAAATTACTGGAATTCATACAACTATAAAATAAAAACCAATGAAGTTTGACCTTTGAAACTTGCTACATATACTTAAAATAACAAATAAAAAAAACTACTTTCAGCGATTTTGGATAAACTACCCCTAAGGGGTGGAAATGGGGGGTTAAAGTTTGTATGGGAGTTTGGTCGTTTTTCAAGTTAGAAACGTGGAAATTGCTATAGGAATACTGTTATCAAATAAAAAACACTACTTACGGTGATTTTGGATGAACTACCCCTAAGGGGATGAAATGGGGGGTTAAAGTTTGTATAGGAGTTTGGTCGTTTTTCAAGTTAGAAACGCGGAAATTGGTATACTTATAGGCTACTGTTAAGTGTTAACAAATGAAAAAAAAAAACGTTTGGCGATTTTGGATAAACTACCCCTGAGGGGATGAAATGGGGGGTGGTAATTTGTATGGGAGTGTGGTCAATTTTGAAGTTAGAAACGTGGAGATTAGTATATAGGCTACTGTTAAATAACGAAACAATACAACTTCTGGCGATTTTGGAAGAACTACCCCTAAGTGGGTGAAATGGGGGATGAAAATTTGTATGGGAATTAAGTCAATTTTAAAGTAAGAAACGTGGAAATTGGTTAACAAAAAAAAAACATATTGGCGATTTTGGATAAACTACCCCTAAGAGGATGAAATGGGGGGGTTAAAGTTTATAATGGAGTTTGGTTGTTTTTAAAGTTAGAAACGTGAAAATTGGTATTTAGGCTACTGTATACAAATAAAAAATACCATTTTCAACTATTTTGGATTAACTACCCCTAAAGGGATGAAATGGGAGGTGGTAATTTGTATGAGAGTTTTGTCAATTTTGAAGTGAGAAACGTGGAAATTGCTATAAAGGTTACTGTCAACAAATAAAAAATGTTACTTAAATGGCGTGTTTGGAAACATCTACCCCTAAAAAGGTGAAAAAAGGGGTACAAATTTGTATAGGAGTTCGGTCGATTTTGAAGTTAGAAACGTGGAAATTGGTATATTCGCTACTATTAAGAAATAATAAAAAACACTTTCAGTTATTTTGGATTAACTTGCCCTAAGGGGCTGAAATGGGGGATTAAAATTTGTATGGGGGTTTGGTCATTCTTGAAGTTAGAAACGTGGAAAATGGTATAAAAGGCACTGTTAACAAATAAAAAATAAAACGTTTGGTGATTTCCGAAAAACTATCCCTAAGTGGGTGAAATGGGAGGTGAATGTTTTAATGGGAATGAAGACATTTTTGAAGTTAATGAAGTTAGTGTTAAAGCTACTGCTTACAAACCAAGAGTACTTTCGGTGATTTTGGAAACACTACCCCTAAGGGTGTGAAAATGGGGGTGGCAATTTGTAAGAGAGTTTTGTTATTTTTGAAGTTAGATATATGAAAATTGGTTTCTAGACTACTAAATATAAAATACGAGTTTTCTTATAATGGAACCCAGGTAAATTGACGGCACCCTTCAAACATTTAAAGGACTCATACAGCGATTTTCAAACTTCTGTAAGAACATTTACATTCCAAAAGCACCATTTGGCAAAGTGAAATTAATGACCAGACATGACCATCGGAACTCCTTAATAATAAGTATTTCACAACACGCTACTTTTGCCCATCATTTGTAAGGGGCAGTTTATTTATTACTACGTAAGACGATTTGGGGGAGGGGGTCTGAACAAGTCTTATTTTTTCTTACATGGGGGTAGGATGGTATTACGTAAGATCACAAAAGCAAGCACAAATTAAAGCGTTTATATATTTTTGCTACTTTTTCTTTGCAATTTTGGTAGATACTGATCTTACGTAAGATTAAAAAGGAGGGAGGGGGTTCATCCAAGTCTTATTTTTTCTTACGTAGGAGGAGGGGGGGTCAGAAATTGGTTAAATTGTCTTACGTAATAAATGAACAGCCTCTAATGAATGTGGTAAAATGGAAGTTTCGCCAAGTACCAGGAGAGTTCTTCAACGATTTATGTCTCTGCATATTGGATAGCCCCATTTTGTCAAGAGTGATGAAGAATTGGCAATAAGCATTAATGGCATGAATGTAGTGTATATGTGCTGCATGTAATACATAATCACATAATAATTAAACAAACACTAAAAAGCGAACAAATGTTAGGAAACATTACTATTTTTTTGGAAAGTCTGTCCCTTTATGATACGCACTTAATGAAAATTTGATTTGTACCCACCTACTTTTTAACGAAATTACTGACTCTCCGCAGACGAAGTCGCGGGCGGACAGCTAGTTAGACAATAAATCCACAGCACAAATTACAGTATTGTATGACTACTTTAGGTTATACAAAACATTGACCAATTATGGATTTTTATTTTGCTAACCGGACCTTTACAAAACACCAACGTATTACATACGCTAACACAGTATCAATTTTTTTGCATTAGAAAGTAAAACAAGGTAAAAATGACTAAAGATTTGACAAATGGGGCTTGGTTGGAATCAGTATGTAGTTGTGAGCGGATGACACGCGCGCGCGTGTGTGTGTGTGTGTGTGTGTGTGTGTGTGTGTGTGTGTGTGTGTGTGTGTGTGTGTGTGTGTGTGTGTGTGTGTGTGTGTGTGTGTGTGTGTGTGTGTGTGTGTGTGCGTGCGTGCGTGCGTGCGTGCGTGCGTGCGTGCGTGCGTGCGTGCGTGCGTGCGTGCGTGCGTGCGTGCGTGCGTGCGTGCGTGCGTGCGTGCGTGCGTGCGTGCGTGCGTGCGTGCGTGCGTGCGTGCGTGCGTGCGTGCGTGTGTGTGTGTGTGATTCAATTTTATTAATCGTGCGACCCTTTGCACAAATTGAAGTAAGTATTTTGTGTAGTGTTTTCAATACATTTACGCCATCGTGCTACGTCAAGTAAAGGTAACACATTGAAAAATATTGATGTACTTACTTAAACGTTTTATACTTAAATACATAGAAAATATCCAACTCTACAAACAAATATTCGTGTACAAGTCGTTCGTTTTACAAGAGGTGCATCGAACGGATCGAATAGGTGAACTTTCAAGTATAAAATAAATATGTTTTGGGTCGTACAATAATATTTAGTTGGCATTTGTTTCGTTCGTTTCATTCATCGCACATAGCTCTTACAGGGCCCACGAGCTTCTGTCGTCGTATACATAATTTAAGATTACCATAAAAATTACAAAATAGTTTTATGAATTAGATAACAAAACATTTTGAAGATTCGACTTTAAAATCATATATCTTGTGAATGTCGTCCGAGTTACATAACCTGAGAGTGGCGAGAGCCGAAAGCAGATCTCTAATGGTCCGTCAGGTACCTGCGGTCGCGGCCACACCTCGCCAGAGTCGAATCCCATTGAGCGGAATTGTATTTCACCCTTTTAGTCTCTCCAGTTCGTTAGTTTCTCCTTTGTATATGCCCAATGATACTCATTGGATTTAGAGTGTACCTACTCCTTTACTCAGTCTCTGTTTATCCGTTACTTACAAAGTGACTTAAAAGGACATAAAATGTTGGTATCTAGATCTAAACTAATTCCGTGTTTCTTTAGTGAGTCATTAAATGTAACAAAAAATAAATCTCAAAAATAACTTGGTAACTACTAGCTAAGCTCGATTTTTGAATCTCATCCAATGATGAAAGCTTACAAAAATTACAGATTCTAACTGATTTCTAAAAGTTCGTATTTTTTAATCTCACTGGTTACTCCTCACTATCCCTGTACATTTATTATAATTATCAAGTAACAATCATATAAAAGTTATTGTGGTAAAATAGACGGAGAATATGGTGAATTCGACAATATTTCATTTTTCTCATTCTTGTATTTTACGTGTCCTTTGGAAAGAGCATTAAAAATAATGGAACACGTATTTTTTTGTTTTCCAAAAATATATTGATTTCTTATAAGAAAATGCATTTGAAGTAAAAGTCATTCTAAAGAGCGTATGTGACATGATATGCCTGAATCGAGTGTCAACCTTTGACTATGTTTTGGGAGTGTTGGTGGAAGTGTTGGTTGCTACACGTGTCGGTCGTTTCTGCTGCGCCGGCCGCACGTTACTGATCAGTTGAACTGACGTACATCCAAAAACTGACCGTGAATGTGAAATCTTAAGTTGAAATTATACGAACTCAAGGTCAGCTTCTGGATGTAGGTACGTCAGTTAACTGATCAGTTTAACTGACCGTGAATGTCCACCTTAATGAATATTAAAAAAATATATAAAATATTTTCGGAATCTTGGCGCTTAATTACCCATGGTTTTGGATTTAGCATCAGTTGCAATGAAATGTTGTCAATTAAAATATCACCTATAGTATTGAATTTTTAGAGTTCAGTAAAATGCCAAAATCTATCCGAAAATACGTTTTGTTATTATTCTATTATTCAATGACAATATTCGATTTTTGAATAAAACAACGTCCCAGCGCGGGCGTCGCAGTGAATACCGCAGGCCATACTCCCAAAACCCATTCACGAATCGCTCCACGCAAATAGGTAAGCAGTCAAACTGCGCCGCGTTTATTTATTTTATCTTATTTACCTTTACGTTCGGTTAGTCCGGCTCTGAAAAAAGGATACGAAAATTTGTCGAGTCGCGGTCATAAATATCCGAAAGCGACAGCAGGGTCCGCCATTTTCCTGTTGACAAAATCGCACCCACAATACATTCAAACTTGTCTAAAGTTTCCATTGTTTATGGCTCTACTAGCGATTGCTAAGTGGAGCTTACTCTGCATCCTTTTAATTCAATTAAGGACATGCTTTATTTCCACTAATGGATGAAAGTTTGTAATTTACATTTGCGAAAATCAATTCTTTTTAGTGGTTTAGGTAGTTTTTAAGCCAAAACATTAAGTAAATTAAGTTTTGCTTCATCTTTATTTGGCATTGTGGCTTTTGACTTTGAAATTGATAGCTTTTATTGTAGCCATTCGCGGACGGGCACATCTACGCCGATATTCTGCTCTGAAAAGAAAATAATCTCGATGAAACGTCTTGCAATAAAGAGAGAAACGTCTTCGTCGTCGTTCCACATTTTCGTCAGAATAAACTGGGACATCGCGCCTACAAAGCGGAAAACTTTATTTTCATACTAAGTCTTGCAACAGTTATTGTCTTTGTTAATACCTCATTCGAGCACCCTATTCCGAACATTCCCACTAATGAGTTTTCTCCTTGAGATGTATACTTGAATTTGTATTTTGTTTTTATCAGGCTGTAGAATGGATTTTAAGTCTTGTTGTTTGTGGACAATTATTTATAAATGGATTTAGTTATGATCCTCCAAATACTAAAATAATTATAGGAAACCTTATTTTCACTTGTTATGTATCTAATATAGACCAATGAACAGCTTGTATTTTAGATTATATTAGATCTAAAATAAAGATTAAAGATTAATAATTCACCAATTACAAACAATACACATCATACATGAGTACGAGTATACCTACTACAAATAAGTAAACTTCATGCTAATCGAGCGTCATTAGTGTCATTACAAGTAAGGTGATAAAGTGAAAAGTTTCGATTATAGCAACATGTCAATGATACGAGTGCAAAACTCGGCGAGGTAAGAGTGTTCGTTAACACTTATTCCGAAGTTTAGTCGGGCAAGTTTCGTGATACTTATACAACTTTGACTCCGGGAACAACTTAGTTTTTCATGAAATTTAAAGCTTGAGAGTCATTGATGTACCTTGGTGTTTTAGTTTTCCGCGCCTGTATTAAAATTCTGATAATTATTTCAAAAATACATGGAAAGGTTTTGATTGTATTTATGTATGTATTTAAAAATATTTTTTAATTGGGTAATCGATCTTTTCATCAACGAACAGCGAACTTACTGACAACATAACATAAACTGGAAAGTTTAGTTCGTTCTCAGGTTGTATTTGCTTTGATTGCATAGTAGATAGGATATAGGTGTCGGCACGAGAGTTGAGGTGAATGATTACGCACACAGCTACATGCAACAAAGGTAGTAAATGAACGAAGGAGTGAATGTGAACCAAATTCCGCTGATGTTGTGTGCGTGACCTCACTCTGGTGCTAAATACATACATACTAAATAAAATAATGCATGAATTATATCCAAGCCGGTGACAATAGTACACAAAAGCAATGCACCTGATTCTTGGCACCGACATGCATTATTGTTTTCAATAGACAAGCTATCTATAACAAAATAATTGGTATTCATGTCAACGCGCAGTTACCTAATCAAGTAAAAGCAGGTGTAAGTCCCTATTGATTTTCCCGTCATTCACGGGGCCGTCAGTTTCCAAACCTAATTTATTCACAAACTTTGGAGGTCACCAATACACGGAGTTAGGTACGTGAAATTCAAAGCAGAGTTCTCCATATTGAAAAGGATTTGTTGTGTTCACGGAATTTTGTGAAAGGGGTTAAGTAACAAGGGATTGCAAACTAAATGTTTCCAAACGATCTTGTACGGCTTTGTTATAGTTACGATAAGGTAAGGCAGCTATATAGTCTTACAAAGTGAACTTCCCCCTTATCCTTACTAATATTATGCACATGAAAGTGCGTTTGTTTCTTTCGTCTTCAATATTTAACGGCTTAACCCATCGAAATTTGGTACAGAGATAGTTTATAGCCATAGGCAGCCATAGCCATAATAGGGAAGTTTTTCGGGATAAAAAGTATTATCTGTCAATTCCTGAGCGTAAAGCGATAAACGACTTCTACGCGGACGGAGTCGTGGGCAAAAGCTAGTAATATACATATATATTAGTTTACCCCTTAAATCAAGTAAGGACGAATATTAGGGGTAGATCAGATTCCAATTCTCTTCATTTATAAACGTGGAAACGTGAACACGTGGAAGCCGGTTCCCGTCTGTTGGAAGAGGAATATTCTCTGCTGACCTTTGTTACACCCGCGGAGAGACTTCCACCGGGTCACACATAATCGCAGCGCACATGGAAGTCTCTCAACAGATTGCGCGCCCATGTCGGTAGATGCAGGGAAAATCTGTCAAAGTAGGGTTACACTGCCGACGACCACTCTAACTGCAGTGTCACACCGCAGTCTGTGGCGCATCTCCTGCGCTGCCCCGCGTGCCCCGACACCTGCATGCGGCAGGACCTTTATAATGCCACCAGCAATGCCGTTCGCGTGGCTGAATATTGGTTAAACTCCATTTGAAACGCCGTCGACACGCTAAGAAGAAGCAGAACGTGGATTAGTATCGCAAGTACAAATACGTGTATGTTACATTACGTATAAGGAACAACAGGTTTTTGTGATAATGTATTTGTGGTAAATATAATTAACTTAAACAACCTTTCGATTTATTTAATGTTTATTTGGCGGACTCAATGTCTAATGTCATTCTCAAAAGTCAGACAGTCACCCAAAAAACTAAACAGAATTACACAGTTGGTCCACCGAAAAAAGAAGACATCTTTTATCTCATACCTAAGCCTTTTGCAATACCAGCAAAGCTACAGTGACTACCAACTACCAGCATATGAAAAGTTATACAGGTCAGTGAGTTTTAGGTTTATAGTGTAGTTGCGGAGGGCATCCTTTGCGGCCGACCCGTTCGGCAGCGGGCCAAGCACGTCCACAATTTACTTAGCCGCGGCTCCGCCCCGTGACGCGAATACACTCTGTATTCAGAAATATGCCTCCATTCTGTACGTTGACGTTGCTTGTGACGTCCAGAAGGCTAAACTAGGTTTAAAAATAAGCTGGAATTATGTTGTGATTATTTTGCGAGCGCATAAAACCGTAAAAGCCTATTCAAGGTGACCACGCTATTATTATATTCTACAATAATTCATAGTGAGCACGTAAACATTAATTTTATTATGAACATTTGATTTCAACAATGTCAAAGATTTGTTTACATAATTCCACCTTATTTTAATGGAATAAGGAAAAAAATGTAAATATATCTCTGAAGTTCAACGATTTTGATTGGATGTAAGAATGCTAACATACTCCATGTATAAAATAATACAAGGTGATGGTTTTTCAGCTTATTGTCAATATGTTTTAATTTTTTCAAGTGAGTTTTAACGATTCACAGCTATTAACCACTCGTGCACTCGTGTTGTGTTTCTTTTTAGGGTTCCGTAGTCAAACTAGGAACCCTTATAGTTTCGCCATGTCCGTCCGTCTGCCTGTATGTCACACTTACTTTTTCTCAGAAACTATAAGTGTCATAAATTTGAAATTTTGTACACTTATAGCAATTTTTACCGCGCACAATGATCAATATTTTAGGGTACCTCCCATACATGTAAAGCAAAAGTAAAAATTTTTTTTTTTACCTTATTACAAGAAATGAGATGAGAATGAGAGAGAATTTAGATTAGGGGGACCGTTTAGGAAATATTGAACTCGAAAAGTGTAATTTTCACTAGAGTAGCGTGTCTCCGCCCCCTACAGCCAAAACTACAAGTACTAAAAATCTGGAAAATATCTTAAATTAAAGTACATTTTTTTTTTTTTGTATAATTTGTATAATTAGTTTGTAAGGAAAATTATCACAACTAGCTAGACTTTATTGGTTCTTGTTTTACATACGATTATGATGTTGAAAATGTTTATAACCGTATATCGGCTAAGATAACTTAGAACAGAAAAATAGCTAATATTTATGGTTTTTCCAAATTGTTTTTTGTATTTGTAGTTATGGCAACGGAACCCTACACAGCATGGCCCGATATGCTCTTGCCCGGTTTTTGTTTTACTTTTATGTACCTAATGCGTTTATTTATTAAAATATACTTATTAGACTCACTTTACATAAAAGTGAAACAAAAGAGTAACATATGCATCTTATATTAGCCAGCCACAGCCTCTCTGTAGTCTCCACACACTCAGCAGACCCGAAGGGCAAGATGTAGCACTGATTGAGATTGCTTTTGTAGCATAGGTAATTTATGTTTACTTTATTTGGTTTCCCTCTTCGTTTAAACAAGAAAACTTTATTTATTTTGTATTTTTTATTTCACAATGTAAAAAGTACTGGATGCATTTTATATGTAGGTATAATAAAATGATATATATATAAAATGATAATGATGCATTTGATATGTATAATGAATGTCATGAGATAGTGTCGACCAATAATATTGTCTTTATTAGTACACCTCTATTGATATAATTCCATAGTTATCAATACCGAAACATGTACCTACCTAAATCGTTAGTTAAGACCAGATATTAATAGCAATATAATCTATGAAGCTGCAGTACCGGAGCCGTAATATTTGAAAATGGAATTACCTAACAACTTTGCTCTGTTCCCTGCCAACACGAAGGCACGCTCGATTGAACGGAAACGCCAGTCAACGCTGAAGGGCTGAAATCATTTAATAACGCAAATATTTCACTTAAGCCGGACCCGCACGGAGTTATGCTAACGAACTGCCATTATGTTGCGCCTCGTGTCACTGTGTGAAGGTTCTGCACTCTCGACCGAGTTGTGGCAGAGGGTTGTTTCGGAAAATCATTTGTTGCTTTAGGGAAAAGCGGGCAGTGAGAACGCGCGACGCGGCGCGGCTAGACGTGCCGGCCAGCCCTCGAGCGCGACACGACGTACTTGGGCGCACACACGCGGGTGCTCTTACTGAAACAACAAATGAAACGTGACACTGTTACGCACAGTGGCCCGAGACGAAGTGCTGATGTGAAGTGCTGTTAAGAAAAACTAACATAACATATTCAGTAAACCGTTGATGGATTATGTGCTTCTGAAACTCGGAATGATGGAAATAAGTATGTTTTCTTCGGATTAATATTATATTTATTACGGTAAAATTGAGTTCGATTAACTTTGTGTTTGTTTTAATAAGATTTGCAGAGCTTGTTACAGCTTCTTTTAGAATGTACCTATAAACTGAGCAAGGTCGTAAAAACTTTATGAATGGAAAGTTATTTATTTTTATGAAGGCCTTAATATAGTTCAAATTTCGAAGAAAGGTTCCTAATTAAACTTGTTTTATATACTTAGACGTTTTCTTGCCTTAAGTCAGTTAAAGTTTGTATTTAGAATAAATTGATTTAAAAATTGGTATTTAGATTAGATTGGGCATTAAGAATCTGACGTTTTTTTGGCAAAAATGTTTACCAATTTTAGGCACAAAAGCTCCGTTTCTGAATAACTGTACTGAATATAAAATATTTAGATAAATACCCCAAATACCCCAGTTAAGAATTTAATATTGTTTTTTTTTATAAAATTGCGGGAAGTAAAGAAATTAATTAGTTTTAAGAACCTTTTACGCGGACATATCAAGGTTTTAAAGAAACACGTGTTTAGAAAAGCTTTCTTTAACTGATAATAACGAGTCACTTGAAAATTAACTAATTAAGCTAAAAAGTAGCTTCATGCTGAACATACATTTTCTAATCGTTGGTTTGGTTTAGATTATGCAGTGTAAGTTTCAAAGGACCGCAGCATTTGGAGCAATTAAACAAATTTCCCGCCCGGGTTGCTGCGCGGTGCCAAGTTGACAGTGAATTTTCAACTCCAAGTTGACTGCCAGATATCTCTAGATTGACCTGACTCCTGTTAATTTACTGTGACCTTCTCGTCGAAGCGATTAAAAGTCATAATTGCGTCTATAAACTTTGTTCGTCAAACTAGAAGCGTATGCTTGTGGCCACAGGGGTATCTGAGTACGCAATACATAAATATAATTATTATTTTGCCTAGGTAAAGGCATTATATTATATGTATACTTTAAGGATGGTAATAATGTTGATTGATCTTGAGTTTATAGAATAGAAAAATAAGAATATAATAAATTTATTTAAACAAATCACAAGGTTATAAACAAATATACCCAGTGGATACCAAACTAGGCTGAGCTTGTATCTTGATGATCACCCATACGACTATACCTCTTTAAGGCAAGGCTCTATAAGTACACCTCGTTATCTCAGGGCAATGACGACGGCAAAATAGGGAAACATGGGGGCAATTGAACAGTTTGATATTTATTGTAAGTATAGTAATTGTTATTAAAAAAATGACAATCACAAATTACAAGAATTAATTACCCAGATTCTCATTAAATACGAAACAAAATAAATATATATGATTTTCTCGAATAAATCGGCCACAAAAAAATTACAAGACATTACGATTAACAGCCGTTCTAAATTCAAGAGAGAACTTCTCAAACTAACGTGTACGAGTAATTGCTACGAAGGTTGTATTTCTATTTTCAATCATTTTCTATCTAGAGTGTCCTTATACTTTGCATAAGATTATCATCTACTTATTGATCAGCATTAATTATTCGTATCATATAGTTATTCGTATCATATAGTTGTACGTAGGTACGATAGTAGTAGGTACTTTGTTTGCGTTAATGATCAAAAAATATCCTGCCGCAAACTTGTATAATTATTTACGACGTTGTGTCATAAACATATATTTCAATTCCAAATACGTGTTTGGGTTTTGAATGACCCGACACGTAGAAAAAAACATTACATCCTGTATGCTTTTGTCATAGTTTTGTATTAATTATCTCACTTTCGCCAAAATTTCATATACGAGGTTGTATCACACAGTCCTCGATATGTATGTTTGTTATCAGATTCCCAATTGCACCAATGGTATTTCATGTTTTGAAAAGAGTTAAATAAATTTTATTGTATTTTAAATGTGCTATTTATACTGTTCAGACTGCTAATAAGTTTAAAATAAATATAAAATTGTTCCAATTGGCCACATAATCCCTACCTAGGCTGGGTACCTACCATAGGTATACTCCTAGTGCATAGGTACCTACCCAGCTAGACGATACTTATATATATATACCGTGTATGGGTGAGACGCGTGAGAGAGTTTTCGTAGCTAGTGTAGCTACGGCATGGGCTAGTTTACTTCGTGCATTTCTATTTGTCCTCGAGTGTAATGAAAATGGAATGTAACTAGGCTTGTGCGGTGAGCTGAACTAGGGGCCTGCGGGCCTTCGTTCAACGTCGACTAAGTGGGAAAGGCCGAGTCAGACCAGCACTTAATCACTTCCTAGTCAAATAGGCAAGGACATTTGTCCTTTATGCGATATCGACGGGGATAGTGCAATGCGTAGGTAGCAAATTCAATACCTAAAGTGCAGAAATAGTGTTAAATTACATAGTATTTTTACCAGACTTATTGCGTATTGCATATTCCCGACGATGTAAGTACTATTTGTTATTGAATGTCAGAACTATTATTCCTTTTTTAGGTAGGTATGAAAAGACATTAGAGCACACAGGTCACATTCGGATTTAAGAAAATTAAATTAAAATCTTTTAATTCATACCTATACATTTAAGTGCAATTTTTTTAAAGTAATAACGGTTGTCACCGTTTTAAAAGTGCGTTCATCTAACAATCGGAAAGTATAATTTGGTTAATCGACGTGCGGATTCCTCGCGCGGCCGCAAACAGGGCAACTTCGACAACGGCCGGGCTCGGCTCGCAATTAGAAGGGGCGGCCAACTCGACAACATTTACATTTTAATTTAAATCTCGATCCTGACGAGATTCGAGATAAATTGGACTTCGTATTTAGCGCAATAATTTGAAACTGCCGCGCCGCGGTCTCCAAAAGGGGTGGGAATAATTGTTTGCCTTGTAATTAATAATTCACATTAATTTTATGATCTCGCTAAGAGCAGCCGTATTTTGTGGCTTGCTTTGATTAACCAGGCGCGTTTACATGCCGGGGAATTATAAACTGGTTCGTTTTAGTTGAAACTGAGGGCGGGTTTAATTATTCCACGGGATATTATGACACGGCTAACGCTTTTAATTAATATAACGCATAAATACACACAATAAATTTCCATGTCCAACGGATTTAAAATATTCATGATGCGTGATTTAACACGTAAATTGCTAATTAGCAGTGTCATTTGACATACAAATTGACTTTTAATGATGAACTAAACACATTGTGAATACATTTGTGTACGACTAAATAATAAGGCCATTATCATGGTGCGTTCGATAATTACACTTTTATTCTTTCCGGATCCCTCACGTCATGTGCAGGCATGACCGCTCCCCTCATTTTTTTACCAATTTCCCCGAGAGCGCCGTGACCTGCCTGCCTACCAACAGAAGTTTCATAAAAAGTTAAAAACTAAAACCCGCGAAAATCCGCTAGTAGCAGATATTCATAAACGCTGAACAAACTATATTCATATACTTGTTTTTTGTCGCTTTATGAACTCAAAATGTTCTCCTCTTTGATTTGACATCCCACTCGATAAAAAAAAAATCAGAGACCCCCATTTTTTTGTATGTAACTTCCGACATATTGATATTGTTTGAATAAAATGTATCCTATGTCACCTGTAGCATAACTAGGAATCGATTGACACCTCATCTATCAAAATCGGATACAAACATATATGACTGCTAAAACCAAACTACGGCAAAGCCAAAAGGAAGGGTAATGATTTCATTACCCATTACGCGTCTATGTCTGCGTGGCGTGTCAAAAGTTTATAAACTGGGCAAGTGCAAGTCGGAGATTTCGAAACTAAGTAACTTTTAAACCTGGAAGCATATAAGACCAATTTAGTTATTTGGTTCATTTTTATTATGTACTATTTGATCGACTTTTTTGCAGATAAGATAGGGGCTGTCCATTAATTACGTGAGGTTCGAAAGGGGGGGAGGGGTTCGGCAAAAATCACGAAATATCACAAGGGGGGAGGGGAGGTATAGTAAGATATCACGTGTACTTATTTTTTCGTCAATTTGACGTTTTGCCGGCCGGCCTTACACAGTCTGAATTTTAAGAATCTGAATTAGATTATACTTTATACCGGTACTTCAAAATAATATTATAAAAATTTCAAGATTCTTTGTAGGTACTAAAAATACACGTGATTTTGGTGGGGGGTGGGGGGGTAGTCTTAAACCTTACCACGTATCACCATGGGGGAGGGAGGGATTAAAAAATGTTAAAAAAACATCACGTGATTAATGGACAGCCCCCTACTAAAATATATTCAATTAAAAATAAATGCTTAGCGAACGTCCTTTTTGCAAAATGAATATCAATTTTAATTTTCTCAAAACAACAATTCCCAGAAACTCTTTTACTGATCGACTGCAGCGTTTATTTCGAAAACCGTTTCCAATTGAACCTTTTACGTGCACGCATCGAGGAGCGCGGAAGAACCGCGCAATATCATTCCATCAATATCGACATTGAAAAATGGACGATAACATTTGATTCGTTAGTCGCAAAAAGAAAATGATGCGAAATGCAGAGGATCGGGATAGAGAACGGTTCTCCATAGGCGGATAACAAAAGGAAAGCAATGGCGGCGGGTATCGTTCGTTTGACGCGCCGTAGCGACGGCGTAGCCCGCTGCCCGGCGTAGCGCGTAGCCCTCTCAGAGCTTCGGGAGCGATTTTATTGTTTTAGAAATGTATGATGTGTTTTATCTCTCTATTTTTTATTCCACGAGCTAATTATAAATAACGGGATCCACGTAACAATTTTCATATTTTTTTATTCTATATTTAAATTTTACGTGTAACCACGCATTGAAATTGAAATCCATCTTTCGTCCATCTGGTTTGTATTTACTTTGCCACTGAAATTTAAATAGGAAATTGGTCACCGGCTAAATATTTATCCCAAAATTGAATTGATTAAATGTTAATTGCTAAGAGTATCAGTATGCTTTCATCTCGTTTATTCATAATTTGTTAGGGTAATCGTCCGAAATGTCCCTAATGATGCTCAGAGCCGAGATAAAAATCGTAATGGCTTTTTAATTCGCTATTTAACTCGTCTTTAATCATTATTGGCTTCAGTACCTATGAGCGATATGGGTTTACGAGCTTTTACTTTAATACGCCAACTGAAATGATTAGCCTTTCTAAGTAGTAGTCCTACATATGGTTCACTACTTCTAGTCCCTTTTTTTGGCTTAAGTAAGGAACATGTCCAAATAATTTTATACAGTAATTCAACGTTCTCACTTCGGCTTTGATATAAGAGCCAATACAATAAATAACGTTTTCACTTGCATATTAGTGACGGTAAAAACACCATTTGGTTTTATACAGTATCAAGATTGCAGCTCTTAAGGGTTAATATTTAGAGGCCTAATTTAATTTGAAACTATCCGTTGCAGCGTGCAAGTTTGAACGAGTTCATGAGAACATTGAGAACACAGTAACTGTAAGTATGTACGTACCATGTAACTGAGCTGAAACAAAACATAACCAATTGAAATGGTACTTAGATTACATACAACAACTTAATAACTTATATAAGTAACCTTAGTATAATATGAATAACTGAACAGATTCTCTAACGATATTGCACCGCCCATGACAATTCCCTGACATATTCAAAGGTCAGCTGGCAGATATGCTATGTTAATTTATTTCAATTTTGTGCAATAAAGATTTAAAAAAACAACGTAATGACCCTCGGAGCCCACCTCCCAACAGGTGGCCGGTGTGCTCCGTTGCCTTCTACGTCCATAAAATATACGACATTTGACACGGTTGCTTTTAGCAAGCAGTGTTCAACTTTTTAAATCTTAATACGTAATTGTTTAAAAACCGAAACAGTTAAAATCGAAACAGTTCCTGAGATAGCTGCGGCTAAAGTTAGCTTGACTCGTGCGGGTTCAATCCGCGCTGTGAATATTAAATTTGTATCTACAATATCCGTACTTAATATGAAAACGTTTAGAGCGCTCGCAGCGCTCAGCCTTAAATAGTTCACTTATGGTTTCTTTCCATAAATAAAAAATAATACAAATGCGACATATTGAGAACCTCCTCGCTTCGTTTTATTGAAGTCAGTTTAAAATGGGAGATAAGTTTTGGTTGAGTAGGAGCACCATTTATATAATATATATATAGATTACAACTGAAACGAATAACATTGCGATCTACTGAACAATAATAACACGTAGAAAATTAATCCGCGCACCAAATGTGTAACCACTTAAACTAGACCATTTTGGCATACTCGGCGATCGGCGCCTGTCAGTCGCAATCACGTCACACACCGTCAACAGCTCCCGGAATTGAATTCAAAATGACGGTTTGCGCAATAAATGGGTGTGGCAATGCTTCTCATAAATTAAAATAATCATGGTAAAATCACATTCCACTCGAAAGCACTTCGTTTTCATTTGTCGTTTTACGTAAAAAAATATTTTTTTTTTTACAAACACCATTACACGGCAATGTTGCCAGTATAACGGAATATTTTCCCCTAAATTCTAACTTCAATCACTTGGGTAATTTAACCTCGCGTTTTTGCCAAGACATTTCTAAACAACTTCCTATTTCTGTCCAATTTCCTGTACGATTGATTTGAATTACCGGACAGTAAGTACTAAATCTAATGCATAATTTTATTTTTTTCAATTAATGGGTATTATTAGTAAGAGAATATTATGGTACGCTACAGAATACTAATATTTTACCGTAGTCGACAATGAAATGTTATATTAAAAAAAAACTTTCTATGATTTCTGGGGAAATGCAACCCGCTAGCAACATTATTTTGTTTATTTGTGTGCGTGTTGTCGTGCACCGTGCGTAAGCACGCTTTGATTATGCCTACATGGATCCATTTGTGCTTCACTTTTGATAGAAGTCTTTGATGTTTTGAATATAGGACCGGTCATTCATTAGGCGATTGATGTAGGAGAACCAGATTAAAAACTCAAAATGCTCAATCGTGCTACACTACGAGAAGTGCTCTTCGAAAAAAATACGGAATGGGATACCGAAATTATTTACTGTTGTTAGTTAGTGTAATTTATAATTAAATAATTTGATCTATCTATCTATCTTTGTGTTGTGGCTAAATAATTTGATATTTATCATAAGATTCATAAGTAACGGCACATTATCTGACATTTCCGTATTAGACAGTAAAACACAGACTCTTCTTAGACTCGACAGAGCATGTAGGTTTTGACCCTAGAAATTTCTTCACCACTATGAAATGTCACACTTCATCTGTCAGTCTACTGCGTCTAAAACATGTCTAAACAAAATTTCTAGTTTACCGATAAACACAAAAGAAGAAAGAAGACGTTTTATTAATGTATTTCCTTTTTCACTTTGGAACATATACGGGTAAAGTGCGGAGGTGTTTTTTCGTAAACTTTTTTCCTCTCATTGTGAGAATTTGATGAAGTCGGTATGAGGAAAACGGAATGGAATAGAAAAGTCCTTATTGGTCGCGGGAATAACTCCATGCGTCTGGCGCTTGAGCAGATGTTCGCCGATCGTTTTGTGATATTATACGGTGAGTGGAAATGTGAAGATAAATTGCCGGAAAAATTGTAGTGGAGTTGATCTTTTAGTGCATTAGTTAGAGTGCTTGGGCATTATGGTTTCAGCTGAACAAGGTATTCTTACTACGTAAATTTTCAATATTGTGAAAAAGCAGAGGAGTCCCAGTAATCAGAGATACCTCTCACGCCCAGTCTCGAGTTCAAAGCTAAATTAATTCTATTTTATGTTAATATTGCCCCAACAGTAACCCACCAACGGTCCTTCTCACGGTAAGAGTCTTTTCATATACAGTCGAGGACAGAAAAATGTTTACACTTTTTCACCTTATTCCATTGTAATAAGATCCAAAAGTGTATACATCTTTCTGTCCTCGACTGTACAAATAAGTATATAAACTTTTCATAGATGAAAAGTTGTAAATGATTTGGAAAAAAGGAAGAAATAGACGATTCCAATACATTAGTAGATACATAACAGTTAAACGGGAGCTTACGTGAGTCGGTTCATGCTGGAGCTACCTGAATATGCGCCTGGAATTGTGTGCGTAATTTCGAATTATCATGCGCGGTATTTCCGACCTGTCCCATGGGGCTTGATGAAGAACGCATTGCGGTTCTCGGAACAAATAACATTTAACTGCTGTTCTGGAATAACCAGTGGTTCTCGGCAGGGGCGCGGAACCACCGACCGCGAGACCGCGTAGCGCGCGTCACGTTGTTTGCGGACGAGTCATTATTTTGTTATTATCTTTCCGCTTTTGCCTTGCCGTTTGTAAACTGCTTAGCTTTTGACCTACACGGGCGACGCTAAAGGTCACTGGAATTGCATAATATAATACATATTTTTTCGCCCGCGATGTCGTCGCCCGCGTGTAATCTGGTGGCTGGGTACTTTATATCATATTTGTTAGAAGGGTAAAATTAATTTAGTACATTTTTCCTCCTGCTCTCTAAATATTTTTGTACATAGAAATTACAAAAATTTGTTATTATTACGTTTGAATAGTTAAAGATCTGGGATCAAAATTAAATAAACCCGTTTAGTCGGCGACTGCGGTTTCCCTCCTCCTTCAAAACTAGGTCGTCGCTATCGGCTGCACGAGCAGCTCAGCTAGCCTTGCTCAGGTTTCAGCGACTCATTTTATTTATTGGATCGTTGTTCTTACAAGAATCTTTTACTAAAGTCTCTATTTATGTTCCTTTGAGAATAAGTAAAGGATCCAATTTGATTTGCTTTTATGAGAGAAATACTGAGAAGTATTGATATTTTCCTTTCAATGCTGTGTTAAAGAGTGATCAAGACACTATTTAAATCTAAAAATAATTAATTAAAAATATGTATGCAAAATGTGGACAGGTTTTGTAACCTAACATAATTTAAATGTGTATGGTAAAAAATGTACATATCTTAATAAACTTTGTCCAGAAATGCCAACGTTGCCGCTACTAAGATATACATACTTACATACCTACTTATACATACATATAAGTCAGCAATGAACTCAACACGCTCTTCGAAAGGGAAAACGGCACCTAACAAGCGCACTTAACGATACCCTAGTCGGCAAAACTCAAAAGACAAACGAACCGGCCTGAACAAAGAAATCGTTCACGCTTTGCCTCGCGCCCTATATGTCGGAATATGTTGGGCTTGCGTTAACAGGCGTTTTATGGGGTCACTGTTCCCGCCAAGAGTTATAGAAAATCTACGAAAAATGCGCGTGCGTTAAGCAATAATTTACTTTGTGCGGATAAGGTAAAAAAAATAATGGCAGCTTTTTTTGGTTCGTAATAAGCGATTTAAAAGAAAAAGTGAGAGTACTTTGTAAAACCAGAACTAATGTGGAGAGTGATTGAGTATATATGTGGGTTAATTATTTCAGAATGTACAAGCCAAAACTAAAAATAAATATTTTTATCTACACACATATCATAAGTCCTCTATAATGCATTCAGAATCCGTTGGCAATGACCAGCATTACAACAATCAATTTTACTATGATAATTTTCTTATCTGTAGCAGTAACATAATGTTCTTATAACGATATATAATTTGATAAAGTTACGAGTTTCAAATTTCGAACATGTTTGAAAAACAAAACAATTTTATTTGACCTCAATTCTAACATTCCTCGAGATGACATTGAATTCGAAATGAAATGTCAATCGCATACAATTTTGACAAATCTTGTATGTTACTTGATAATTTGATACACAGATTATAAGGGTATGTCTGTATGTATGTATGTATATCGAACGATATGATAGTAGAGGCCTACTCTCGATTGTCTCTGAATAAAAAAAAAAAAATACGGTTGCCCCCATTTTTGACGTTCTAATAATTGATCAATGCCGGCTATGCCGGTCGTAACATGCGGTTCCTGAACACATCATAGAGAGCTTATAATATGTATATAGATAATATAGTGTATGTACTGTACATAATTAGGCATTAAAACACTCGTGTGATGCTATTATGAAACTCGCCTGTCGGCTTGTTTCATAAACACACACTCTTGTTTTAATGCCTCTCATTATGCACCAGTCACAGAAACTACTATATTTCAACTGAATTTGAATTTACACATTTTGAGAAAAAATTAAAATAAGATTTCAAACTGGTTTGGCTCTTGATTTGCAATTTCATATTAAATGAAATACCAAATTTCATCAAATTCTGTCCAGTAGTTTTTGCGAAGTTCGCGAACAAATTCACAGACAGACAGACAGACGAAAATTTTAAAAACCATTGAAATATATTCTGTCAAGGTTTCTATAATGTTTACTCCCCAGAGTAGTTTTTCTCAAACATCTTTAATGTACAATTGTCACAGATTTTTTCTCTCTGCTGTTTTATTATATGTATAGATTTTACTGTTTTATTATGTGCAAAAAATAAGTACAGTTGGCAACAAAAGCTTGTCCCAAAAATTCTTTTTATACAACATTTTAGTTTTATTTTTGTTTTAGTATGTTAAGTGCAAATCTTGTAAGTTAATTTTGAACCAGTTCCCGATAGGTAGTGGAAGAGGCTGACAGCTTTCTTATTCCCTTTAGAATAACTGCAATTTTAACAAATAATTGAAGCCCAAAGATAGCTACCATATTATTATGTTCTCAAAAAATTACTTCTCACTAAATTATACAAAACAACAACAATTAAGTCCTTTACATCGCAAATATAATGGATTCAAATATAATTGCAATTACGTATTCATTTATACCCATCAATTGCCGATGGAATAAAAGGCGATCACAAAAATTGAAATTCCCCAAGTTATAAAAGCTCAGCAGCAACTTTTAACAACTTTCTGTTTTAATATCATCGGGAAAGCTTTTCTTATAATTGTTTTTTTCCGCCCTGCCTCCGAAGTCAAGCGGAACGATCGCCGACTCCGCTCGGCCGCGCCACATTATCGCGGACTACTTATTCAGATCTGTTTCCTTTTCTCCACTTAGCTGTTTACCTATATCTGTTTTAGTAAAGTCTGCGTCCCTCGTTGTTATTTAGGTCTAACTCGCAAACTCCCTCTGCCCGTAACGAACGTAATGAAATGGGTTGACGAGGGACAAATATACTCGTACGTCGATCCGATACAAATTGGTCGGTTTTAGTGGTTTTTCTATATTGAGGTATTTTTTTTGCTGTGCATTTCAAAAAATGGTATTATATATAAATATTAAATGATGTGCAGTATTTTTTATTTCAACACGCACAATCGATTTTCACTTACTTACAAATTTCCTGTAAGTAACAGAAAGTTCTTAAAATTTCATAAGCGAAAAATATTCTCCCAATTTTGGATCCATATTAATGAAACAGGTCACGTTAATCTCTGTCCTGGGCACGACATCTGCCGAATGGATCGTGAACATTCACCTCGCATTTATTACAGGCAGCTAAACCACTGATACTGTGCTGATACCCTACAATAAAATGGCATTCAATATCTTATGTATGTACGTGTTCGTGTTATTATAAGTTCAGTAATGTGTAATGCATAAACCTAAATCAATTGTAGGTCGAAACCAACACAATATTCTACTTAATTCATCGCAACGTAGCGGTCTTACCTCAATATTGTTGTTACGTTAATAATAAATGTTCAATATAGGCTCACTTACGCGGATGTGGCAGCATGTGGGGCGATGTATTATTAGGGGATTCAAGACAGTGTGAAAGCTTGTTTAATTAAATTTGTCTACGTCGCATGTTTGAAAGGAGACGATTAACATCTTGAAAGCGCTGCGGTGGCGGCGACGGCTTAGCATCAATATTATCTGCGCTTGCTAAACATCAATCACGCGCCCGCCCGCGGCCGCTCGCACATGATACCTCCTGCCTCCGTGATCCGTGGTGATCCCTCACAGTTTGACGGAAACCCAATTTGTACACGTACAAAGTAACGTTATTTGTCAATTTCCTATTATGATTTTCCCGTGAAAGTTCCTCAGCCTAGACGTTATTTAATCACGACAAGTAACGAGTTTCATTTCCTCGCGGTTAGTTTATGCCCGAGATTAACATAATGATTACGCTATCCAAGGGTAGATATAGCTTTAAGGGATTTAAAAGTAACTTGGATACTAACGTTGCCGTCGTTAAGGTAGCCTGCATAGAAGTTACGTTAATTCGAAAATACTTTCTTTTAAATATAAGTTATCTAGCTGATGTAAATCTATCACGTAAGCATAAGTTGATATACAAGTAAATTATGGAACAAGGTTCTATGGATTGATGGGATGAAAATTCCAGACAATCTTTTACTAATAAGTCCTCAAACAGAAAAATTACTTTCGAAGAAAAAACCTTTTTTGTCAAATAAGGTTTATTCAATGACTTTGCAGCTTTTCAATTCTGTAGGCAAACATTCTGAGCTTAATTCGGAGCCTCCACTTCATTTGTACAGCAGGGGCGAGGTTAAAGTGTCTTGGGGCCAGAGTTTATTTTCTCGCTGAATGCTCAGCAAAGGCAAAATACTTTGTTTTTTTTTCCGTAGCCGTCTACGCTCGATTAGTCGTTTCCCTTTTAGTCCCGGGCACGTTCAAAAACAGATGTTATTGATTACTGCTCAACGTCTACTTCCACTATCTAATGAACTTCTATTTGAATTGGTTTAATACCTAAAATGTTTATTTTTATGAGAAGGAAATGCTTAACATACGAGTTCAGCGCTTATGACCAATTGATGAATATGTTTGATAATACATGTACCTATTAGCAATATAACGTTCGTAAAAATCGACTATTGAAAGATTTGTTCAGCTCCTATTCAAACGTTAGTAAAATAAATGTATTAAAATATCGCGCAAGTTAGAACCGCTTAAATAACCAAATTACATTTAACACATCTATCACTTTTACATTATGCTTTACTTTGCTTAAGTAATTATTTTAAGTCAAAATGAAAGTTACGACGTTTAATATTTTAAAGTGCTTTAAATAAATTGTGGCCGTCAACAGCTAAGTAGTATTGCTCGTAATTATTTTACGCAGTATATTTACCTTTTTTGTCAGTAAATTTCAACACAAACACTAGGTTAATACTTTGAAGCACCTGAGAAAAGCTACAAAATCATATGGGTAAAACGATGTTACCAATTTCTAGATTATACTATTGATAGATAGTTATTATACACATCGATATAAAACTTATGGAATCTATCGTAGTTAATATTTCAAAAACCAAATCCGAAGTTGGCTTGTATTAATTAAGCACCGAAATCTGTGACTAACAGGATGATTTTTCTTTTAATGATATTAGTCGCTGTCGTCTGATCTTTAATTTAGGGAAAATATTTTCCTCTGAATACCCAAGTATCAAGTTTGATGTGCAAGAGGTAATTTCAAACGCCATTAATATAATAATGTGTTTTATCTGCCGGCGTCGGTCTAGCTCACGATCACTTTGACAATAATCGTTTTTATCATTAGTGACAGCACTTTATATTCAAAGCACTCCCCCTACATTAAAGAAAATGGCCTGTGAAATGACGACCATGGGGTGCTATCGGAGTGTCGCCTCCCCATCGGAAAATAAACAGTGAAAATTATTAGCTATAAAGAATAACCCATTTGCGCTTAGCTTATATATCGTGTATTGAATCAAATCACACTTAGCACTAATTTTACCAAAACTTTGTGAGGATGTTTGGACGTATTTGGTTGGATGACGTCGAAATATACTGTACCCTGGTTTATATGTAGTTTAACACCTCGCACAGGTATTATACAAGTTACTACGTTTTCCATCGGCATGATTATATTATGAAACACGAAGAAATCCGAGTGTGATAGAGAATAGAGATAGCCAGCCGATAGATACCAAGGAAATGGTAGTAATGTATGTATTATAAAGGTTGAGATAGCGGATGAAACTGTAAAGACCCCCCCCCCCTTATATAAATACTTTAACCTCTACCATCCTAATTATACTAGCTTATTCCCTTGATTTACTTGAGTAATCCATGACTTAATGGAAGCAAACAAAAAGGGCTTAGCATGCAATTAACTTCCTGATAACAAATGAATTCTAACTTTGGCTGGTGATCGTCTAGATAATAACAAAATGGACCGAATTGTTGTGAACCTGTAGTAACTCAAAATTCTTTAAATCTTCGCTTTAATTAATTACTTACTTTGGATAACTAGACATAAATAACCATCTAATAACTTCTTTTTACTACCTATTTAAATCTAGATTGATATTTATTTAATCTATAATGTTATAATGGAATTACAGTGGACAATAGTTTATCAATTTTGGTTTAGCTTTTTGTTGGAGAAATTGTTGTTTGATTGTAAATTATGGTTTATTATTTCCCTTATTATCTTAATACTAGAGACTACTTAAGATTAAATTCCCGTCTTAATTTTCTAGAACGTTATGTTATTATGATTTTGTTTTATTGAAGCTTTAATAGTTTGAATTTGGCCTTTCAACTTGTATTGGCCTTCCTAAATTAGGAAGATTCGCTAGCCCCGCCTCGCTAACGAATAATAATCATCAACCATAGACAGGACTGATTTCTTGCCCAAAAAAAAAAGTATTTACTAATTCTCGAATAAGTCATATGTACGTCTGTAAGTATGTTTGTCTAATTTGGTAACAAAAGAGGACACAAAATAATATTAATATTCGATTCATAATTCCCTTTAGGATCTCTCATTAATATGCTATTATTCATATCTGTAATATTTTTATCATTACATAAGTAACTCTATTTTAACTGTAATAAAGTTATAAGCGTCAATCATGTTTGGATTTAGCATCATATATTTCTAATATGAAATATTCAATTTTCTCTAAGAATCTTCAATGATTTTATATTCGTCACTGTGGTAAGATTTAGATGTTTGTTTCATCTTTAGATAGATTGAACTCTCATGATAGTTTTCACGGTATGTTGCATTAAGTATGTAATTCAATAAAGCCACTTTATGTTGGTTATAAATTGCTTATGGTATTTACAGCATCTCGTTTAATTCAAGATCCAGGAATATGATCAAATATAATATTTTATATATATATCTCTAGCTTTATTTTATTTAATGTTTAACTAGAATATATATGTGAGGAAACCTGCACACACCTGCAAAGCAATTTGACGGCGTGTGCGAAGTTCCCAATCCGCACTGGGCCCGCGTGGGAACTATAGCCCAAACCCTCTCATTGTGAGGGGAGGCCTGTGCCCAGCAGTGGGACGTATATAGGCTGGATTATTATTATTATTAGAATATATATTCCATAATAATGTGTTAAACTTTTATATTCCAATTTTATTTTATTTTGTTGTTAACTAGAATATAAGTTTCTTATTTTCTGTAGGCCATCTAGTCTTATGTTATAGTATTTTTGACTAGATATTTTATATTTATATTTTCAAGTTATATTAGATAATTTGTATTAAATTCCGTCAATTCGATTGCTCACTTCAGAAATGAACTGACAAGTTTTCCGAAGTAGAAAGTTAAATAAAGGTAAAAGGTTAATGTCGAGAAAAGGATAATTATCCTGATAGTTAATGAAGATTTTCCCTAATTATTCCTTCAAGATGAAATACATCTTATTAATTATGAGTTTTTTTTAACAAGTTTTGGAATTTATGAATTAGTGTTGTTTATTCCAAAACTATGTTTATTATGTGTACCTAACCCTATCAGCTTCTAAATAATTTCAATACTAGGACCGGTCCACATTTAACTTAATTGCGTTTTCTTAACTAGCTGTATCGTTAGGTCAGGTAAGCCTAAGGGTGACTATCTAAACCTGGTGTAATGTTCCTTCCTCGGACTAAAATAGCCAGATTGAGGTTGGAACGCCCTATTATGTACATAGGTTTTCCTCATTACATATAAATATATTATTTTATGGGGATCACAAAGCAATTCAGAGGGCTTTGGAATTTGGTGTAGCCCGCTTACTAAACTTATGTTCTGGAGCCTTCCTTAGCTTTAACCTCTGTTGGACTTTTGCTCTGTGAGATAGCATTTTCTCATGTCTTATGTTCGCCATGAAAAAACCTCGGCTACCCGAGAATTTAGCTTCAATTCAAATAAATTTACCACCGCTAGGCTTATTTGTATTGCCATGAACACGGTTCATAGTTAAAAAACTCGTGTCATGGTGAAGAAGTCTTAACGAATTTGTCAGCTGACTGAATTATTAAATTCTCCCCTTAGAAATTCATTCCCGAACCATCGAGTGAACATTTTAAATGACTGAAATATCAACGCCACCGGCGTACAATACTTGCTAATCACCCAAAACAGCTCTTTTAAACTCGTGATTTATCAAAGCCCCTTTTAAAATTTATTAGCAACATTAAGAACTTTATCACAGCCAAATCGCCCTGTTGTATGAAGAAAAGTAAACCGATTAGCTTCCCTACTCCCTTCTAAATACTCAAAATTAATATTAAATAACTTAACTGACTTGAAACTTAATGGCAAATCCCACAAAACTAATTTATATTCACTTCACATTATAACCCAAAACAAATTCCTTAATATCAAAATATCAAGATAGTAAACGTTACTATTTTACTAAGATTCTAAACTTTAACTTTTATCTATATTAATTTAATCAACAAGAACATATTATAATTAACTTAAGAAACCCCAAAACTAATTAAATTATTCAAAACAATTATCAAAATGTAAAAATAAAATTTTCATTTACGTAAATAAAGCCCTTTGACTCGAATGCAATACTATCACCACCTTCCCCTTTGGAAGCTAATCAATCAAAAGCCTTGAACACCCGCGAACTCGCCTATTTAACCCCACCTCGAACTTTTCTCATATTTATCACTTTTATCACTGCGGGCACATTTGGACATGCGCACTAGCTTTTCTTCTATCTCTCTTTTATTTCAACCGTTTCTTCATATCACCCTTATCAACCTACATGACGAAGCTGATTAGACCGTATAGTGTTCTATTATTTTGTCCGCTTTCTTAACTACAGCTCGGCCCAGCGGCCCAACGCAACCCCCCATCGACCAGCGCCCCACAGTTCAAATCTCCACCCATCTCAATGTCTTTTTGTATTTTTTTTATTAAAATATTTTTAATGATTCCTTTTGTTTTACTAATGCTAATTAGGAAAAGTCCAATTTAATATTTAATTATTTCTTAGTTAACCCTTTTATTTGTTATGAAATTTCTGTAACTAATAAAGTGTCAAAAGTTCATATTAGAATTGTCTAAGGTTTTTACTATTCCTTTATTTACTTAATGATACTCTATTTAAATAGACTGTAATATGATTGTTTGTTCCTTAATTACTCCAGTCTACCAAACCAATAAACTTCATTCTGACCTATAATTTTAAGTTTTATATAAAAATAGATGTCGCTATTTGTTTATAATTATACAATTACTTTATTTGTAATTATATGTATGTTTTTAACAGACTAAATGGACGGATGTCTATGTGGCTTGTTACAGTCCTGCCTTTAGAAATTTTAAAGATGATATTGAAACTCAAGCTTAGCATCTGAAGAGATTTCTACCAAACTAAAATTATTTCATTTTTTTTTTTTTTTTAACACTAAAATTCATTAATATCAAACCCTTCTTGTTCTCGATGTGTTGTGGATTTATACCTATCTAAACTGCAAACAGAAATTAGTTCAAATGTGTCAACTACAAAAGTTCTGACATAAAATATTATGACATTTGGGACTCAGTTTTTCCCTGCGAGGAAGGGAGTTGTGGGGTCCCTCAATTTCCGACAATTCGTAATCAGTTGTTCAATAACGAATCTTTTGTATGTATGATTAGACTTGAAGTTCCCGATTACGCCTCTCGAAGTCATACGCAAGTCCTTCGACGTCAAAATGATCATAACATTGTATTTCATTTCAATCTATCAACACATTATTCCTCACTCTGAACACAATTTAAACCTGGTGAATGTGTAGTGTATGGAGACTTAGAATTGGCTGCTAGTTGAGTATGGGTTTGTTAGAAGTTGCTTAAAAGCTGACTGATTGTCATATACAAATTTTTTTGTACATGAAATCTTTCTTTTAACCTAACTCTCAAGTCTTTTCTTCTAACAAACTGTTTGTAAAATGTTGTGTCTCCAGGTGTATTATTAATAAACCCAGTCTGTTGTTTATGAAATGTATTCAAAGTTAAACCCCTCTCTATAGATTCATTAAAATTAAGTACTTAAGAAAATTTTACTCATTCAGTTTTACCGTTCATAACTTTTCATGTCGACTGTAACCTTTCGCGCCAGTTCTAACCTAAAATACATTTTTATACAAACACAGTCTGGTTAATTTATTATGATAAACTGAATCTTTACCTTTAAACAAAAATTTTAGAATTCTAATCAAATGCAAAACCAACATCCCAAATTCACCTTATTACAACAGTCATCCGCCCAAATAAAATCCATTTCATTATACGTTAATTTGACCTTTTTTATTTTTTTGTTAGCAAAATTTTAAATTTTTAACATATCTCCAATGTGTTCGTACATTTTTTTTTAATATTTTTCTCTATTACTATCAATAATTATTTATTTGTTAAGTGCCCCAAAAATAAAAATTATGATTCAACTTAATTTTTGATACTTCAATAAATAAGTATCTTTGTTTTTACAAACTCAATGGTATTGTGGCGTAGCCTTACTTAATTTTAATATTTTAAATCTCTTTAATTAGAAAATGTAATATTTATTGCTAATTTGTAACCACCCGAATTTCTGAAATACGGCCCTGGTTAAAGTACGTCCCTGTTCACTGCGTGACCTTCGACACGAGCGCTCGTCGCTCTCGCCGGACTGCGCGCGCAAGCCACCAGCCGCTAACACGCTCCGACGCTGCGTATGTGTATGGTATTAAACCTACTATGACAAACTTGACTTTCTACTGTTATCCCGGTAGGACACCTCCATAATATCTATTATAATGATCGTGCACTATCAGGCAGTGTGAAGAATCCTTATTAAGAGACTGTTGACACGTCACTAAATCTTTAGAAAAGAAACTTTGTAAAGTTAACCGTTTTTTTAATGTAAGTAAAGACGTCAGATATTTAGTTTCCCTTTTCGCATTAATAATATTAAGTAGAATAGTTTTAATACGTCAACGAATTTAATAGTTCAGAACAATGATAATTAACTGGTATCAAAATTGACAACACACTTCGATTCTCCATCAATAAAACTGATCAATACAATGATTGATACGTTAAAATTTGTGAATCCGTATCACAAAATAATTATTTAATTAGAATGTTCAAAATATAACGGTAATAACATAAACACATATACTAGATTTAATATCTTAAGTCATATTTTATCTTGTACGCATTTGACATTTCTTTATAATCTGTGGGACGGACTTCGCTTGACAGTTGACTTGACTCAAGTAATCTGTGGATATCTGTTCTGTTGAATTATTGACTATAACCTAGCACTGACTATCGACAAATAAAATGTATTTGTATTCACCGAATATTTGCAGTTAAAACAGTTACACTGCATGCTACTGCAAAATAATTAACGAAAAGAACGTGTCATTGCCTTTGGCAACTCTACTCAACTCATCAGGTAAAAACAAGTAAGTTTAACTAATGTCAACTAATTTATGATATTAGAATGTATTTGAACTAACTCGTCCACTCAAATTAATAACATTTAATGTTAAACATGTTTAGAATATCCTAATAACTTATTCCTTTCAATAAAATAGTCAATGTTGAAAATGACTTTTGATAACCAATACGTACATGTCGACTTTATTACTAAATTGATTTATCTGTTTTGTTTCAGATTCTCTTTTTGTTGTTGAAGAAGGAATACACCTACTGACATCATATTACTGAACATCTGCCTGTTGGTCTTATGTCTTATGACGGCAAAATGTTTATAAGAAAATAACAATGAACGAAACTCATCACATAAGCAACTTTACAACGTCAACCCCAAGAAACCGGCTAAAAAGTCAACCATACGCTCCATACTGCCAAGTGAAGTGATAAAAAGTGAAGTGCACCTTGTTTAGTTTGACAATCAATCAAATGTCTCGTTAAACTGACCCTCTATTAATTTCCCCTCTTTGTTTGTTATGAACTAATTTTGAATTATACAATGTATAACTTAAGTTTTCCTTGTATTTAACCTAATTGAAATAGGAAAGCATAATTCACTCTGTTTTCTAAAAATTGACCGACTATTAAATATATAAGAATTTGTTTATTGATACAACTTTAGACATTTAAGGATACTATGTTGACAAACTTCAATTTCACTTCATGCTAGTGTTATGTTAAGATTATAAAATGATAAGTTTACAAAGTTGAAATAGTGACTAAGATTGTCTCTTTCTATTTCTTTTACCAAATAATTTATGAATTGTTTAATGTTTAGCAACCCCTGCCTTTACGTTCCCCGCTATAAGACATATTGAAAATGTATAGTTGAATTTATAATCGCAAATGTATATTTTGAATCACCGTAACTAGTCACAGGTTAGGATTAAGGTACAGTTTCACTGAGCGTGTGGAATTCTGCATATTTCATCTGTTTCCTTTTAGCGTTTAGCGTTCGTAGTGAAAAAATGAAGAAATTATAAATGATGATGATGAAAATAAAAGTTAATTGCAAATACCTATTTTGTTTCATTTACCGATATTTATATGATCATCCTTACGGATTCTAATTTTATGATTGTCAACAAACAATGTCATACTTTTTCATCCACATTTGACAGGTATGTCAAACGTAAGTGAAATCACTAATTATCCCTATTAAAAAGTGAAAATTAAACTCTTTGTTTTGTTATATAACCAAAAGTATTATTTTGTATCGATTGTTTACTTTGGTTCACTCTCTCCTTTTTTTAAAATACAACCTTATTTATGAACGTTAATAATGAAATCCCATTTCATTTATTCTAGTACCTAAATTCACTTCAATCATTTCACTCTCCCAATCCCGATAATAATCGATAATCTAAGTCGATAGATAAATGTCAAGTCTATAGCCGATAGCTATTATTGATTAATCTGTTTCAAACAATATCTAATCATTCCGCGTTTTGTTCCACAACCATATTACATTTATTATCTTTTTTCAATCTGATTAGGTTTCCATTATTCAAACTTGATATTCTAAAATATCTCTTACATAAATAATGAAAATGTCACTTCGACTATTTTTATAAAACGATATCTTCTTATGAATCGGAATATAATTTTGTTATAGCAACACTAAACTTTCTAATGTAATATTACCAAATTCAATTTTAGGTTTAGGCTGTATGGATTGATGACTTTGGCCTTGCCCTTCGGAACAATTTAAAAACAACAACAATGTAACAATTCGTTCTATAATGTCATAACCTATAAATTTCGTGATCTGCAAATTATAACATAAACACGGCGATTATGTTCCCAGACTTAATACTAAATGTAAAGTATTTTCCATTATAATTACTTGGGATCCATCCCCGTTACACTCCATCATCAAAGCAATATGACCGCTCTTACTATGAATCATGATGAATCATGAATTCTAAACAAAACTACAAGGTAACTATTAGTTTACTATTTCTTTGATTTTCTTTGTAATTCATAATTAGTTATTCTAGTTACTTGTCTAGTTCATAACATCTAATCCTTATTTACTTTTTATGACAACTTAACCGATTTTCATTAGATTTTTATATATCGAAATTGACAACTTACAATTTCATCTGTTAAAAGCCCGATTATAACAAAACTATAGAAACGTATTGATGTTATGTCTACCTATATGATTTGTTTTATAACTAATATTAATCCTTGTCGTTTTTTTCTTTTTAGATTAACATTCAAAACAGTATGTGCAATCAAAAGTAAAGCAATAACTAGTGACTGAAAATTTTACAATAAGATTGTACTTCTCCGAAACTACATACGAAATAATGGTACTTTATTTCTTCAAACAACAATAAAGTCTCAGAAGAAACATACAGGTAATATTATGTTTGTTTTTATGTTTCAAAACTCAAACTTTTGTCAAAATAGATTTATAGACTTTTCTCATTGTTATTAGACTTTAACTACTGTTGAATAAGATTAAATCAAGTTTATTGTTATGAACAATACTACTGAATATCAACCAACCAACTAACTATAAACTAGTTTTTCCCTATTAAATATTTGTAGGTATTTGACTTATCAGTTTCTGAAATTTATATTTTTTTGTTTCTATTTCAGCTTACAAGAATTACAAGAGTCCCAGATAAACAACAAATCCTGACGTTCTTCGTGTTAATGCTGATATTATACTGACTCAGACTATTAATTGAAAATTCTGCAACTTAATTTAGATTTTTGTATCCGTCATTTCTACATTAAATTAATACAAATTTCGTTGTTTACTTCACCTGCCTTAGTTTATACAACTTTTAACTTTGATATTAAATGAGTGGATATTCTGCTTGTATTTATATTTATTCAGCAACAATAATTCCACTTAGAAATCAATAAATTTTACACTTTTCAGTTTAGTTATCCCGCCTGCCTTCAACCATTATACTTTTAGATATCAGTAAACATAAAGTATATGTAAACAATATCATAATTTCTTATTTATAATGTTATTAATTATCATTATTGATTAAATAACTTTTCCCTGCCTTCAATTATAAAACTGTAACCCGATTAATAATCAAATAACTGTTTACAACCAAAATGTAAGTAATTAATTAAAACAAAGACCTCCATCTTCACTGACAACAATTGGGCTCACTAGGAACCAATTTTTCTATGTAAATTAATAATATCTAATAACAAACAACGACTGTTACTGATAATTCTTGGTTTCCATGGCAACCATTTTAATAAATAAATCTAATTCCAGAATCCTGATCGCGGCCGCCATTGTAAAGACCCCCCCCCCTTATATAAATACTTTAACCTCTACCATCCTAATTATACTAGCTTATTCCCTTGATTTACTTGAGTAATCCATGACTTAATGGAAGCAAACAAAAAGGGCTTAGCATGCAATTAACTTCCTGATAACAAATGAATTCTAACTTTGGCTGGTGATCGTCTAGATAATAACAAAATGGACCGAATTGTTGTGAACCTGTAGTAACTCAAAATTCTTTAAATCTTCGCTTTAATTAATTACTTACTTTGGATAACTAGACATAAATAACCATCTAATAACTTCTTTTTACTACCTATTTAAATCTAGATTGATATTTATTTAATCTATAATGTTATAATGGAATTACAGTGGACAATAGTTTATCAATTTTGGTTTAGCTTTTTGTTGGAGAAATTGTTGTTTGATTGTAAATTATGGTTTATTATTTCCCTTATTATCTTAATACTAGAGACTACTTAAGATTAAATTCCCGTCTTAATTTTCTAGAACGTTATGTTATTATGATTTTGTTTTATTGAAGCTTTAATAGTTTGAATTTGGCCTTTCAACTTGTATTGGCCTTCCTAAATTAGGAAGATTCGCTAGCCCCGCCTCGCTAACGAATAATAATCATCAACCATAGACAGGACTGATTTCTTGCCCAAAAAAAAAAGTATTTACTAATTCTCGAATAAGTCATATGTACGTCTGTAAGTATGTTTGTCTAATTTGGTAACAAAAGAGGACACAAAATAATATTAATATTCGATTCATAATTCCCTTTAGGATCTCTCATTAATATGCTATTATTCATATCTGTAATATTTTTATCATTACATAAGTAACTCTATTTTAACTGTAATAAAGTTATAAGCGTCAATCATGTTTGGATTTAGCATCATATATTTCTAATATGAAATATTCAATTTTCTCTAAGAATCTTCAATGATTTTATATTCGTCACTGTGGTAAGATTTAGATGTTTGTTTCATCTTTAGATAGATTGAACTCTCATGATAGTTTTCACGGTATGTTGCATTAAGTATGTAATTCAATAAAGCCACTTTATGTTGGTTATAAATTGCTTATGGTATTTACAGCATCTCGTTTAATTCAAGATCCAGGAATATGATCAAATATAATATTTTATATATATATCTCTAGCTTTATTTTATTTAATGTTTAACTAGAATATATATTCCATAATAATGTGTTAAACTTTTATATTCCAATTTTATTTTATTTTGTTGTTAACTAGAATATAAGTTTCTTATTTTCTGTAGGCCATCTAGTCTTATGTTATAGTATTTTTGACTAGATATTTTATATTTATATTTTCAAGTTATATTAGATAATTTGTATTAAATTCCGTCAATTCGATTGCTCACTTCAGAAATGAACTGACAAGTTTTCCGAAGTAGAAAGTTAAATAAAGGTAAAAGGTTAATGTCGAGAAAAGGATAATTATCCTGATAGTTAATGAAGATTTTCCCTAATTATTCCTTCAAGATGAAATACATCTTATTAATTATGAGTTTTTTTTAACAAGTTTTGGAATTTATGAATTAGTGTTGTTTATTCCAAAACTATGTTTATTATGTGTACCTAACCCTATCAGCTTCTAAATAATTTCAATACTAGGACCGGTCCACATTTAACTTAATTGCGTTTTCTTAACTAGCTGTATCGTTAGGTCAGGTAAGCCTAAGGGTGACTATCTAAACCTGGTGTAATGTTCCTTCCTCGGACTAAAATAGCCAGATTGAGGTTGGAACGCCCTATTATGTACATAGGTTTTCCTCATTACATATAAATATATTATTTTATGGGGATCACAAAGCAATTCAGAGGGCTTTGGAATTTGGTGTAGCCCGCTTACTAAACTTATGTTCTGGAGCCTTCCTTAGCTTTAACCTCTGTTGGACTTTTGCTCTGTGAGATAGCATTTTCTCATGTCTTATGTTCGCCATGAAAAAACCTCGGCTACCCGAGAATTTAGCTTCAATTCAAATAAATTTACCACCGCTAGGCTTATTTGTATTGCCATGAACACGGTTCATAGTTAAAAAACTCGTGTCATGGTGAAGAAGTCTTAACGAATTTGTCAGCTGACTGAATTATTAAATTCTCCCCTTAGAAATTCATTCCCGAACCATCGAGTGAACATTTTAAATGACTGAAATATCAACGCCACCGGCGTACAATACTTGCTAATCACCCAAAACAGCTCTTTTAAACTCGTGATTTATCAAAGCCCCTTTTAAAATTTATTAGCAACATTAAGAACTTTATCACAGCCAAATCGCCCTGTTGTATGAAGAAAAGTAAACCGATTAGCTTCCCTACTCCCTTCTAAATACTCAAAATTAATATTAAATAACTTAACTGACTTGAAACTTAATGGCAAATCCCACAAAACTAATTTATATTCACTTCACATTATAACCCAAAACAAATTCCTTAATATCAAAATATCAAGATAGTAAACGTTACTATTTTACTAAGATTCTAAACTTTAACTTTTATCTATATTAATTTAATCAACAAGAACATATTATAATTAACTTAAGAAACCCCAAAACTAATTAAATTATTCAAAACAATTATCAAAATGTAAAAATAAAATTTTCATTTACGTAAATAAAGCCCTTTGACTCGAATGCAATACTATCACCACCTTCCCCTTTGGAAGCTAATCAATCAAAAGCCTTGAACACCCGCGAACTCGCCTATTTAACCCCACCTCGAACTTTTCTCATATTTATCACTTTTATCACTGCGGGCACATTTGGACATGCGCACTAGCTTTTCTTCTATCTCTCTTTTATTTCAACCGTTTCTTCATATCACCCTTATCAACCTACATGACGAAGCTGATTAGACCGTATAGTGTTCTATTATTTTGTCCGCTTTCTTAACTACAGCTCGGCCCAGCGGCCCAACGCAACCCCCCATCGACCAGCGCCCCACAGTTCAAATCTCCACCCATCTCAATGTCTTTTTGTATTTTTTTTATTAAAATATTTTTAATGATTCCTTTTGTTTTACTAATGCTAATTAGGAAAAGTCCAATTTAATATTTAATTATTTCTTAGTTAACCCTTTTATTTGTTATGAAATTTCTGTAACTAATAAAGTGTCAAAAGTTCATATTAGAATTGTCTAAGGTTTTTACTATTCCTTTATTTACTTAATGATACTCTATTTAAATAGACTGTAATATGATTGTTTGTTCCTTAATTACTCCAGTCTACCAAACCAATAAACTTCATTCTGACCTATAATTTTAAGTTTTATATAAAAATAGATGTCGCTATTTGTTTATAATTATACAATTACTTTATTTGTAATTATATGTATGTTTTTAACAGACTAAATGGACGGATGTCTATGTGGCTTGTTACAAAACCACCGACAAAAGGAAGTAAAAGAAAATAAACAACATGAATACTTAAATCCGAAATAAACTTTAAAAATTGTAAATGACAGATGTTAATAATAAATGATACACAGCTTAGTAAATCTCTGAAATATAATAGCAGTGGATTGCAACTACCCAGATTGCCAGTAGTACAGCAATAGCAGCTGTACTTTAGCCCAGTTTTATACAGTATAATACAAGTACAAATACTCTTAGATACTTTTAGACATTCTCGATGTACACAATGAATAGTTCTATCTAAGTTACCTTTCGTTTATTCCACTCGACTGTAGCCGAGCGACACCTTTTGAATGCCTGTTACGAAATCTACATAATATAAGTATCATCCTTAATATAGCAATATACATATGTATAATGTGCAGAAGACTAGAATATTAATAAAAAAAAAGACAGATTTGCGCATAATTTTGAATTGTTATATCTTCTAAAGTATTTATTTAAATGATATAGTGTACGGACAATTTTAATCCACATTAAACGCCCAAGGTAAAGAAACGTATTTGTTTGGATAAGGTAATACTGAATTGAAGAAAATAGCTTCGCATGTTTTTAATTAATATACCTATTAAAGATAAGAATGGTTACTGGGAGTCAACCTTAAGAGATTGACATATGCCATCGCGGACTTTTCTCTAGGTTTTTTTGAATAACTAAAATAGTACAATATTTTGATGATCTTTTAAGGCTTAGCCAGCGTAAGCCACGTAAGCGCCCATAAATTGGTTTTTTGACTACTTGATTGGAAAACATCTGGGGGCTTGGCAGTGCCCCCGCTAACTCGAGCAAAAAAAGGCACGGCCGCGGCCGTACCATCCTTTTCCCGAAGCCATTCGGGCCATTTTCGACCACCCTGTAATTTCGTTGTGGAAAAAACTAGAAGCCTAAATCTTCAGTGACCAAGAGGGATAATACCCTCTTGGTCACTGAAAATTTAGGCTAGATATACTTATTTCTAAATTACATTAAATTTGAACTATTAGTACTTTAAGAATTATTGCAAGTCAAAGTTCCTTAATTTTGTCACTGACTGACTCACTCACTGACTCACCGATCATTAAATTTCTAAGGTAGGTACTTCTAGCAGGCATATTAACTTCAAATTTTGCATTAGGTTATCAGTTATCAGGCAGTTTTTAGCCCACATAGAAAGGAAAATCTGAAACATCCTGAAATTTCAGTCTCGTTTTCTTTGTGGTTGGTAAATTCACATCTCCATAATATAAAGTCTATGACAAATAATTTGACGAACTGCACAAGTAACTTTGTAATCGTAGGTATTTGTGAGGCGTATTAGATATCGAGGGTTGCGAGGTAAAACCCGATAAGTAAACATAATTTGTTTTAGAATATTGAATTTCGAAGGCGTTTTAAGAAGCTTCAATTTTGCATGGTTCATTATCTCAACTTATCGGGTTTTACCACGCAACCCTTGATATAGGTAGGTACAGTCAGCCACAGATAGATGTAAACAATCTGTCATGGAGGTGGACTACCTACAAACAGAAATGAGATCCCATCAAATACATAAAATGTACAAAAATGTCAAGTCTCGCATTGCTTCCACCGTAAAAAGTTATGAGATCTTCTGTACCTAAAGCCAAGCCTACATTTAGTAAATGTATTAATATCAGACATCTTTATATCTATAATAAGTATATTGACTTGGCAAACGCACGGCAACATAATTACATTTCATTCTTTCTATGGCCCATTTGAGTGTCCCACTGCTGGGCAATAACTTATCAACCTAATATATTATAAATAAATTAGCGATTTAAAAAGGTATTCCCACGCAGCACCGCTTTATTTGTGTTATCAGTAACGGTTAGTAGTTTTTGAGTTTATCGCGAACAGACATACAGATAGACACGCGGCGAGGGGACTTTGTTTTATAATATGTAGTGATTTATACATATTAAAAAACTTTTCAAGTTTTAAATGCACTTGTTTTTAAGTTGGCATAAACAAAAAATGAAGTAATGATACGTTAGGACTTTTTACAGAAGATAGTCCAATACCTTAAGTCCCTAAGTACTCGCGGGCGAATCATCCACGGAAGAACTCCGACCTCTCATTATTGGAGCTTTATCCTCGAGGTCCTACCCATTATTTCCAAAGATAAACATCAGCAAAGCAATTAAGCTAAAGAACTTGTTCTTTTATTAAAACTTTTAACACTTACTTAATACCTGAATGGAGAAAAATGTATTCATTGTGTGCCCGATCGAAGAACAATTAAAGTTCTAATGCCGGTCCCTGCGGACGGGGCGGATTTTTCTCTTTGTTGTTCTTTAATTACTGTGATTGGTGCGACGGCGGGATAAAGCCGTGGCCGGGAGTCGCAGGCTCGCTCGCGTGCAGCCTTAGCCTGTTATTTGAGCTTGATTGATTGAAGGCTGCTTAGACTTAACATTCTTTTAAATCCCAAATATCTCTTATCTCGTACTACACAAGTCACATTAAACCGTTTTTATGAAGTAATTTTAACATAGCCACTTGACTTTTTTTATCCTTTGATAAATTCATTTGTGATTATATTCTACTCAGAATTCACAACAACCAACACAGAAAAAAATTAAAATAGCGTAAAGGTACACAGCAAAGTTGTCGTGAAACGGTCCCAACTCAGCTTGTGCTGGCTGTAAAGCCAACGCTGGTCTTCCGTTGACAAGGACCATTAAGATCACGAAGTGAATTTATCAGTCTCAAAATGAACTATTTGTGAAATTTAAACGAACACGTATACCTATAAATATAAATAAATATAAATGGCCGAATTATGCATGCGAGTTTTCATACCATATATATACCATAAAACAAGTTGAACTCAAAGTGAAAAATAAAAAATGAGCATTAAAAAAAAATAAACAAAACAGAAACCTATAACAGCTTAGCTCCAAGGAAATAAAAATAAATAAATGGCTATAATCCCCCGCCCAGTATTTTTTCATAAATAGCGCGTCGCGTCATTGGGTACGGATTTCGATAGCGTTAACAATTTAGTGGCTTTCCTGAAATAAAACGGTTCGCAGGTAAAAAGCTGCCACTGACACAACAAAAAGGCGACATTCGTACTGGATACCTAGGGCGTAGGTGCCGCGGGGCACTGAAACGTTTTCTCGCGGTTAAAGAAGATAAATAAAATAACAGTAGGCTTTGTGGGAGAATTAATACAGAAATATCTGATCCTGTGTTCTAGCTGTTATTCACTCGACAGTAAGTACCATCATCTTGACAGCAAAGGGAGTTGATTTTTTAATGTCACTGATGATTAGTGAGTAATAATGAAAATTAATTCACGCGGTGACCTCGTTTACCAGTAAGCCCCCCCCCCCCACCCTTAACTCTTATTTGATATCATAAGCGTGAGATACCATTTCGGTGAGCTCTAGACACAGATTAAAAAACCGACCCTGGGCATCTACTTCTTCCATTTTGGACTTGTATAAGTCCGGTCGCTCCGTACAGCCCGTGATCACACTTAGAATATGATTCGGGTTCGGGTGAAGTCGGCTAGAATTGCATAAGAGCGTATGAGAGCGAGTGAGGGAGAAGCACACACCCGAATCCTATTCTAAGCGCTCACGGACTGTAACTGTATTTACGTTTAAGCCAATACTTTTTTTTCAACGTCAGTAATTTTTTTTTTAATCAGGGGGAGATTTCAAGCGAAGCGAGAATCAAGCAATGAAAATAAATTGAAGTTTTAAAACCATTTGTTTTTTATCCCTTCATAGGGGTTAGAAAAATTGGTTAAAGTGCCAAGTTACCATTACGTCGAAGTGCAGTACCGTGATTTGATTAGTGAACAATTAGCCATACTACTTGACGTCTAAAGACGTCACCGCCGCTCAATCTGTAGTGTCAATTGCTTGACACTCAAAAATCATCGCCAATCGCGACAATAAAATGTACCAATCAAACCACAGCAACTTAATATAGTTACGTTGGTATAACTAGTAGGTACTCGTCCACCTTAACAGTTTCTCGCATAAATTCCAGTTATTTCCACCAAATAGCATAACTGGAAGCATCACTCGCAATCCCCGGAGACGATGAACGAGTGGAATTTGTCAATGTTTATAGTAAAGGGTTGATAAAGTACAGATGTAGATTGTAGCTGGGCCGACTGTCTCCGCGCGCCGCCAGCGCCGGCGCCGACAATACCCGAGATTTACGGGCGATATGCAATGAGCAGGCCGACCATTCAAAGGCGAGCCAAAGCCTTCATTTTGCATGATATTAAACTGGAAAAATAAAAAAGTTGATATAAAGGAAAACTTAGAGAGGAAATTATCATGAAAGGCGAGAGGCGCGCGGTGAGGCGCGGGACTTATTGTCATAAGATTTTTTCCAGCTTTATGGGCAACTCTTTATTAATTAAACTCTAGCTGCATTGTGATGCTATGTAGGCTTTTTTATGATAATCAAAACCATGCGTAAAATGGGGCGCAGTGACATCTTATGGATAAAAACTTACATGACTACATAATTATAATGGACCCGTTCGTTTACGACCCGAAAATTGAACTTATTTACTTTCCTTTTTGATTTTGACTTGTGTGTACACAGTATATGTAGATATATATATTAATTAGGGGTAAGTATTTGATATAAAAACCTGGCCAAAATTATTTTATAGTTGATAAATATTTAGAAGGTGTTCGTTAACTATTTCGAAATGTTATCTTGCAGATAATCATAATATTTTGTAGTTATTAAAAAAAGTCTTTTTCACGATACGATTTTCCGTAAATTCAATCTAGGCATCAAGAGAACGGGCGCTATACTCCTTTATGTATGTATAGAGCTCGTTTCGTGAAATATTCGGACACATTTATTTCGTTTTCTGAAAAGATAATAAAGTAACTTAATAAAATTGCTAACATAATAATTTCGACGATGACTCAAAGAAAAACAAGAGATTGCAGACTTGAGTGTTTGATATGAATTTCAACTTAATATGTACCTCCACGCGTTCCTGAGAAAAAGGGTCTTGACAGATATACAAACGGACGGACAACGAAGTGATCCTATAAGTGTTCCTTTTTTCTATTGAAGTACGGAACCCTAAAAAGGGCATGAGGGGTGAGATTTTTTTCTTTTGCAATACAATGGAGGTATCCGACTATACAATGAACCTAACAATCCTGGGTTGACAAGCCTTGACAGTGGTACCTACACAAATTTAGTTTAAGAAAAATCTATAAATATTCTATCTTATATCGATATTATTTTAATGTCCCAAAATTGGTACAAACGTTGATCTCTAATACTAAATTTTCACTTTAAAATATAGTACATAATACCTTCAACTTCCGAATCCATATTAAATTATTGAAGGTCCACAGCACAAATGGTTCACAATGAGTAAAGAAAGTAATGTCTGGGGTAACTGCTAAGTCATGAATTAACACAATGTAGTATTACGATCGTTGAATTCCGGCATGCCGTTAAGGGCCAAATACTGGTCTGGAGAACAAAAAGATGGCTGCAGCGAGACTTCATAGCTACTCGTATTCAATCAACTATTAAAACATCGCGTTCCTTATAAGACTAGTCAACATTTTTTTTCGACTTATGGCCAGGTTTTTATATTAAATACCCCTATGTGGCTTTGTTCGGTGTAAACATATATATTGTTCGTATAAGTTATGTAGATGGAATTTGGCCAGATTATGTCTAGCCGTGGCGGGGCCACTCCAGTAGTTTTTACTCACTGTCAGGGGCTCGCAAGAGTCGCAAGTTGCTTCGTAATGCAGACGTGCACTCTTTTAAACAGTCGTGCTTTTCGGTCTAGGGAATTGTCATAAATAATAGCGGGTTTAAAGAAGTTTTAGCACAGCCAACGAGGCATGTTTTATTATTTATTTCAGTTTAATTTATTAGAAGAATACTTAATGTTGTTTCTCCTATTTATTGCTACAGTAAAAGATTATTTAGTCAGTACACGAGCAGCATTATGAACGATAGCCTGCTTTTAAAGTTTTCCATTATTTGTTTTTCAAATTCCCGTGCGGTTTATAAAAAAATGGCATCATTATTGACATGTAAGAATTATATGCACGACACCGGTTGTATCAGGCATGTTTCTATGAAATTAAGAAACTAGTTTATATAATTAGAACAAGTTGTCGCTGTCGGGCGTCATTATTGCTCTGACACAGATATTTTAATAAATACGCGGTTGGAAACTCTCCGAGTAAAACTTGAACTATTAAAAAGTAGGAACAAGCGAGTTCTCAAAGGCGTCGAAACGCGAACTCGTGTACACCTCGATTGGCTCGACGTTCAACTCTCCGATTCATAGACACGCTCGGAACTTGTAAAGTGTACAGTCGAACAAGTTGTCATGCTTGCACAAGTATAGGTTACTTAAGTTAGTAAAGGACGGAATTGTGTTTTAGGGGGATGGGGTTAGGTTCGAGTGGCTGTGAAGCGGATGGCCTGGCGTATCGACATCTCGGGATCCCTGGAGTGCGGCTTTTACCCTCCATTTCGGCTCGAGCGAATATCTTCCATTTCTACCTCTAAGCGAGTTACTGACCCGGACAAGCTTTTGATAGTTAAACGGTTAAATGTCGTACTTCGGAGTACCCTGAACTCTAAATCACCTTTGTCAATTCCGGAAGGTATTGGCTGCCAATAAATTTTATCCATCTCAACAACTACCGACCTATATAAATCTCTTTACTGGTGTACAACTGAAACGAACGATTAATGGAGCATATATTCATTTGGGAATAGTAAACTTCTGCAGAACTTTGGTTATCTACACGATTTCACGCTTGTCTACCTATCACACACACAACACAATCTAATCTTTTAATCTAGAAGGATTAGGGTAAAAGATTGAGTTAAAAGTGTTGTTTTAATAAATAAAATGATCCTGAACTAATCTTAAAAACAACGAAGTTGCTTGACAACACTGTTTCACTATTTTTGCACATTTCGCAAGGTTCATGATAAGACTCAGCATATTTTTAATGTTGGGCTTCGTAAACATGTATCAAAATGATTTTGTCAGAAATATTTACTTAATTTTATACCACGCCATTACAAACGTGAGTTTTAACGAGCAATAAGCCAAGCCCCATCTAGTTGACGGTACAATTTAGTTAATCTATGCCTCTGTACGGAGTCGCAAAAAGTTTCCCTCATTAAGTAAGGAGACAACTGGAGTAAATCACGACCGAGCCGGCGTATCGCCGACACGATTCCTATCTCCAAATTACAGAGAGGGTAAGAGCGTTTGCAAATCATGGGCTATCTATTTACTTATACGAGTACAAACTCTCCAGGTTCTTGGCATAGCTTAGGTGTAGTTTTGTTCCTTACGCTATTAATGTAGGTAGATTATTCCTTCATGTGTTCTGTTAAAGCTTGCACGTGGCCAGTAATGAAAGATTCCTAAGGTATGTTTTCATATGTAGTACGTCCACGTCCAATTTTAAAGCGAGTAGGTAATTCGTCGGCGTGAGCGAGCCACGCTGGGAACTCAATTAAACAAAGGCTGAGTTTTTGAAGTTGAAAACAAAGCTGGATGAAGCATGATCTAATAATACTCCGTTATATGTCTAGAGTTGGAATTCGGTTTTCGTACCTTAATAAGTATGAAATGGTTTTTTGTTTTATCATACGAGTTAGCGGAGCCATCGATTTTGCTATCTTTGTGTCTGGCATAAATACCTATCACATTAGTCCGATATAGGTTTCAGGAATTTAGAAAATGTTAACGTTTGGGCCAAGCCGTTTAAATAAAAGCAAATAATATTACTCCTTTAATTCTGTTATGTCTTAACGTAAGGATATTTTTTTCAGGTTTAATGGTCATCAATCTCTAACTGATTTTAACGAAATCGAAAAAATAGTTTTACTACGGAAAGATATTAACGCTCATTTCGATTCGTTCGTTCCTTCCCATATTTTCCTCGTTCATATTGTAACAGATCAAATTACCTGTACCTCAATTAATAAAACGTGTCTTGTCGGGGTTCAATCAACGCTGATTCAATAGTGCTCGGGAGCCAAAGCAAATGTCGCTAGCCACTGATTAATTCCACAACACGAACTGTCTTACTTGCTTCCTTTCTATTTGCGTAAATCCAGGGATATTGCTTTGCTCACACTGCTACACAGAAAGTACTTAACTGGAAACTTTTTATAATAAGTAGGAATCTAAGAAATACGGATTTGACAAGGAATATAGGCAATTAAAACGGACGAGTTGTACTGTAGTAATATAACAACATATATCCATCCCTATGTTCAAACCGTGGATATATAAGGTTACTTCGAATTAAAATTCGTCATTAAGTTGTATACATATGCCAAATTTTAACTCGAAGTAACATTATCTTTCCGCGGTGTAAATATTTGAAACGGGAATTAGACTGTTCACAACTTTAGACATCGTCCTTAATACATATGTATACGAACCTTAAATTATTATATTCAATAGACGTTTTGCATTTTAGGTATTGTAGTCAGAACCCAACAAATTTAGGATGTATGTTTAGCCCACGTTGTGACCTAACATAACAGTAGGTACAGGTGTTGGTAGATGGGGGTAGGAACGGAGAAGGAGTTATTTTAAACATTTGAATGCATTTACTATTATAACAAATTTAATCTTATACTATTTGAGATACTGGCAATATTATTTCGAATTTTCATAGTTTTTTCTTGCTGTAAAATTTTCAAGGTTTATTTGTTATTTCTAATAGGTATTTTCAGTGATATCTTGCGTTTTGAGATTCATTTTGAACCGCAGAAGTTTATTTGATTGTTTTATATTAACACTTCCCTGACCACATCCCTGAAAGTTCCTGCCAACCATGAATAAATAACGATCACAGGAAAATGAGAGCATCAGTTAAGTAGGTACAGTCAAGAACTATTTACGCCTTTTATTGCTCTTGTGATAAGATCTACCTGAACAAAATTATAAAATATTGGGTACCAAATGGCGTTAGGTTTATTTGATATCATTAAATCAATATCATTAGACATTAATAGCGTCTTTTACCACTGATATAAGGCCCTGTACTATTTGAGTCCAGTGATTTGCCTAAATAGTTACTGGTCTTAATGTTAGTGAATTTAACTCCTTTTGTCAAGAATTTTCAGAAACAATGTTATTTTAAACCAGCTGGCCTATATTATGGTCGTGTTTACCGACGTGAATAAACGAAGATAAAATATCTGTCACTTTCTGACCATTATGTGTAAGTGCGAGAGTGACGACACTAACCACCGCGATTAAGAGGATTGTGAGGTGACGGCTTTCCATACAAACGGAGATAACGTTTTCCACCCCTAGTAAATGTTAACCGATTTCGACCAATTTTTGATACGGTGTCACTCGGACCAAAAATCATGTCCGTACGTTTCGTTTTTTTTCAATATTATTAATAGATTTCGATATATTTCCGTTTTATTGTTTTTATACAAAAGTAATTTCGGCCATAACCTCTTTATAACTAATCAATATTAAAAAAAACGAAACGTACGGACATAGTTTTTGGCCGACTGACCACATATCAAAAATTGGTCGAATTCAGTTAACGTTTAGGTGGAAAACGGTATCGCCGTTTGTATGAAAAGGCTAGATTTTGCAGTTGGTTCACAGTCCTCTTAAGGCGACCATAATACGGGTGCTGGAGATGTAAATATGCGGAGCGAAGTGCTGTAAAGTGTCGAGATGTCAAATACCTACATGTGTATTCTAATAAAGAAACGATACGCAGTCAAAGGGACAATACTTTGCAACTTTGTGCTTAATTTTGTAGGCTATTAAGGATTATTTATAGCGGTATAAAATGCAGTCGCGCAACGCCTACAAACGCCAACATTGTACGTTACACACAATATTGCTTTGTTTAAAAGCCAGGCGTTTTTATTAAGTGTCTCCGATGTCGATGCAGGGTAATAGTCAGGCTTTTGTAACGACATTGTGCTTGTAGACTTATTGAGGTAATTAGTGCATCAAAAATTGGCACATTTTCGTTTACGTTAAAATAATAGTAAGGTCTATTTTTTTCCGTTCGTTGATTAAACATTTCCAGTTGAGATAATATACTCGTAAGCATCAAATGCATATAGCCCTATAGTCGGTTAATATAGTTTAGACAGAGATAAAGGTCTAATTTTATCTTATCCCGGGAATATTACTTAGTAGTGGACGAATTCTAAACGGTAATACAAATAAGTATTATTTTTATGAAAGAATGATACTTACACTTTTAACAAATTCCAAGAATTACCGAAATGTCAGCTTGTACGGACTCCTCTTACGTGAATACCTACCCAACAAGGCGTGCGTGCCTACGGCAAGAAGCTAAATATTTTCAATCTTCTTACTCCAATAACATCCGTATTATTCTCGTGACATCAAAACATGTTTGTTATTGAATAAAGGCTGTCTTGACCGCCAAAAGGCAGGGATAAAATCAAAGGTAGGTTAACGGAAAATAGGCTCGCGCGGGCCCCTTGTATCACTGTAGCCGCCAAGAGAAATGTTAACGTGCACGGCCGGTAAACCTCCAGATAATATTGCTCATTTATAAAACCCATTTCTCTTTTTACCGTGTGATATACTCATATATTGGGTTGGCATATTAAGTTATTCCCCTACGATAAGTGCCATGGAAAACATGGAAATTAAAGGCATTTTATAAAGGATTTTATACAAACTGGTCAAGTACTTATCAGACTCGCGCACCGTGGATTACCATCAGATAATATAAAACGCTATTTAATTAATATTACAATTCGATATGGTATTTAAAATTCAACCATTTACTTATTTACGGTTTTCAAGATGCACCCTTTTTAAATGGTAGGACGGACGGATAGGTGAACAGACAGGCGGATCCTATACGTATAGCAACACTAAAGTTTATTTTCGCGTAGTTTGGGAACTTTTGGAAATTAAAATATATGTATGTATATGCATAAATTATTTGTGCAGATGACTAATTACCCCCGCGGCGCGTCGCGGTCGGGCAGACGAGAGCGGAAGCCGTGCCCGAATAAAAGGTTCGGCCCGGAGGAAGCGTGCTTGTTTCACAATTGATACTATTTGAATACTTAATGTGAATTTAAAAGTTTGTTATTCATTGGTATTCTAATTCTGGCTTTCAAGAGCTTAGAGAAGATTTAGTTTTAGACGTTGTTGATTAATGATTTTACTCAGATAAAAAAATGTGCTGTAAATTAATTTATAATCTTTTTATTACATTGCAATGCCAACATGCTCATAACTCCTAAAATTTAAAATATTTCATAACGGCTTGCGCCCTGTGCAGATGGTGAAATTTCATTGTAGTAGTGACACACACACACAACAGACACACACAGCAGACACACACACACAGACACACAACACATAACACACAACAGACACACACACAACACACAACACACTCACACATAACAGACTGCATTGAATGACCCGCTCGTGGCCGCGCTCGTCTCACGCGCACGATATAATAAACTAAAATCCCTGGTCAATACAGTATCAGCACATTTAGCGACCACTATTTGCAGCCAGCCGCTGTTTGCTCTGTAAATGCTGCCAGCGTTGTATGCATTTGTATCGGGCGAATGGTCGTCGACCCTGATATCCGTTTAATATGATAATCCGCATGCAAACAAGCGGCGGATTGGCTAGCTAAATATTTATGCACCCCGCCTGTGGGTGATGTTTCAGTCGTCCACGGGCGACCGTCGCGACCGAACTTTTATTGAACCTCAGCTCTGGACAGGTGAGACAAGGGGCGGTGCTTTTCACGAATAAAACGACGAATAAATTATGCACGGGGAATTTACCTGCAAAGGCTCGAGAGTAAAAATTTTAATTTTGGAACAATGTTTTTTGTTGCGGACATAGCTCGCAGGGGACAGCTTCTGCTTTTCTTGCGGGGACATTTTTAAGTTATAGGTTCAGACTTTGGAGCTTTTGTACACATATTGGCTTTCCACTTGAAATACCTACACTTTCTCGTTAAGCATCTGAACGTAGATTCCATATTGGTTGGTACTAAGGAATTAGGACTCATAAAAGAGAGTAATTTAATCTGCCACGGTAAATGTTTTTATTTATATCATTAATAAAATTGATCACTACGCCAGTTCCCAAAAACTATTTCAATGCTAGACAGCAGATTATCCCTGACCTTTTCCGAAGTCCAATTGATAGGTCAGTGTGGCCACTAGACGTACCTTCTAATGTCACGACATGTTGCGTTATTACTTGAACCGCATATGAAGACGGAACCCCAGCTTAGACAGATGGTAATCAATTCCGTAGTAATTGAATTCGGGCAAGCGGACATGCATCATCCCGTTTCTGTTTAGACGTCCTGGGGCCGACCGAAGCTTTAATGAAATAATACTCACACTAATTTGATTGTGCCGTTGAAATTGCGTTTGTGTCGTGAGGTTATTATGACCTAGATTGAATAGGTAACGAATTACAGGACCCTTAAAAACTTAATGCTCTGGCAATGTAAATTCTGATATTGTACTGCTACAGGATTCTGTAATAAGAATATTGTGACAAAGAGAATGACGATAAGTGAGCGATTTTATTTGGTTTTATTCGATATTGTGAAGCAATGTAAAGTTCAGAAAGCCTCGCTGTATACCCGAGCTCCGGGAAATAAGAGAAAATATGATGCAGCGCCGGGGAAGGCTTGCGCGATAAAATAACGGAGAGAGTGGACGGGCAGGAAATCTAAGATTAACACAAAATCGTTCATTGAGTTGGTCATTGCTCGTGGCGGACTGTTGCGTCGGAAGTTGTGGCTTTGTGCTGGGAAGGTTTGCTACGATAATGAGGAACGAGGCGGTAAATATTTAAAAACATTACTTTACAAAAGGAAGTAGACACTCGCTATTTGACACACGCAGTTTATTAATGAATAACTTACCATTTGTATTGTTATGACACATCAGTTTCTAAAATAAATGAAAAATAAAACAAACCAATGAAGTGTTAAAAGATTTTCAACAAATATAAGATAAAAAAGATAATTATTACTCTTTGTAGGAAGCCCCGGTGTCGAAATAGATTAGAGTCAAACGAAATTGGGTGAAACGAGGATAATGAAATGAGAGTAATAAAATCACCACTTGTAAACTTCGCAATGAGATGCTCACGAACAACGCCAAGAAAATGATAGCGTTATTTGACTTTGAGGAGCTTTTTAAGATCTCACAATGGTTAACTCTCGTAAATCGCGTAAGGGTTCCGCTCTAGAACGTCACGGCGACTCTCGGACAGTACCGGCCTGACACCGTATGCTAATGAGGACGCAACGAGGAGAAACAAGATTGTCGGGTTTATAAAAATAACAAGCGAATCCACTTTCATTTTTGTTCCGAGTTCCGCGCCGCGCTATTGTTGTGCGCGGGCCACAAAAGGAACGCATTCTATTTCTCTAGAATGCCAGCTGAGTTTTTCGCAAAAGTAATACTGGGGGTAAAGTGTTACATGTACTTTTCTTACAAAACTATGTGGCCCAAGCTTGACTCCTAGGTTTACCGAGAAGTTTGAAGGAATTCCGCATTTCTATTTGGATTTGGATTTTGTGCAAAGAACTTAGGCTAAAACCGGGAACGGATGATCATTTTGATGTTTAAGAGATGTTTTATCAATTTTACATTAATTTACTACTTATGCGCTAGGTTAGCGTCTCGGATTAAGAACTAGTTTTACTTAGTGTTTTGAATATCAATTTTAAAACTGGGGTAAATTTATTCAAATCCGTTTGAACATAAGACATCTCCTACCATTAGAAACTACTCGCTATATCAGGTTTTTACCACGTATCAGTGGTTTCCCTATCATGACTGTGAAACCGGAACCGCTTTATAGGCAGACGTAGATTGAAAGAGCAGATTGGTCGACGTCAGATATTACTGTACCTAAATCTGTATAATAAATAAATAAGCACCGCTAATTAGTTGACCTATCCAGTTACAAGGCCGTCTGATATTCCGTGTATAATAAAATGTCCCATACATATTTTATGTAGATTAGTGTGCTTATTTAATCATTAATGAAAATTGTTAATCAGACAAATTTATTTGAACTATACATATTTATTATCAATTAATATTTACAACATTTTCACTGTGATTCAATTTTAGGAGCTAAAAGTAAAAGTTTATTTCGCTAACATATCCCTTAAAAATATGGCGAATAAGGATTCCGTTGAAAACCCAATAGGTCAGCTATGTACGAAAAATATTCGCCCAAAACTTTTACCTTTGCCTTTAGCAATATGAATAGCGCTTTTAAAACTTTGCATTGGTTAATGTAGGTACAGTTTTATCTTCTTAGTGTTAGTGGCGGTACCTATTCTCAACTGCTGAATTTTATGACACTGGATTGATTGGTTGTGATGAGACATGGCGACAATAGTCGGAAAGGCTGTTGGAATTACGTCGCTTTATCTGTCGCAGTAAGGTGTTTGTGAAATATCGATGGGGATTAGGGCGTCGAATCGCGAGCGCTTCTGCGGGCGATCATTCGCTCATGAGGATGGATTACCGCTGCCCGAGATGGAATCGCTGATAAACGACTTGATGATGCGTTAATCCTCACTGTTTTGTATGCCGCGTCGGCAAACGCAAACGAAGATTGATTTATCGACGCATTTAAATGTTTAAATGTTTCAAGTAGGTATAAGAATATTTTTACAGTTTATTAACATTCTAAATGTACATTTTGGCAGTAAACTAGCGACGCCTGACTTGACTTTGTTAGCACGATTACCTATCAAAAGCGATAACAATAAGGTTAACGTTTATTTTAAAGCATTGTATTGTTACGGTGAACTGTTATTGCCGTCGTAAAATAAGGTGACGAAGATGTTGAGCGGTGCGGGGCTCAGAGAAAGGCTCGTTAAGGAAATGGTCTCGAGTCATAGGGCAGCGCGGAGTTGCGACAGCTCCGAGCAGCGACCTTCGGGGAAAGCGTGCGGCGCGGCGCGGTGCGTGCCGCGGCCCGATCCGAGCATCGCCATTGTTCTTGTTTCCATTGCATAATATGCCGGTTAATTTATCGTTATTGTGTGTTCTTTATTGAATTTAGGCAATTCAATAAAAAACACTAACCTAACCTAACCTAACCTGTGTTATGCCTGGTAAGTATTTCATGCCGTAAATGGATACAGACACGAAGCATGGCTACTCTAAATTCAAGGCGCTTTGGCCGCGGCAAGGAAAATGTTGCAAATCTTACTCCACTGTGAACAAGTTGCTCAATAATTTCTGAAATTGATTATTGATTCGGCAAATGTTACAAACCGTCAATGTGTTTGTCAGTTTTATTGTAATTTTAGTCTAGGAGTTGATTTTCCCTACTGGGTACGAGCCCTGGGCCTCAATTCCAGAGTTATTAGCCGCTATGATAGCTACAACAGTACCTAATTTAACTACTTATTCACATGTTTATTATTATTGAAAAGCGTTGCAGGTGATCAGGTTGAGTCGGTAGATTGCGGAGAAACTGCACTGACTTTCTCCAAGGCCGCGCCGGCGCCACCTCCCACTGCTCGTAACATAATATAATAATGCCATAATACAGCTGAATACAAATAATACATCATGTCAGACGTTTTTAATTCTTGTTTGTCAATGGCGTGCTGACGTCGAGTGGGAGATACGAACAGGATGTTAGCGAGCTGACGCTGCTATAAGTATCGCCATCAAATATAATGAAACATATTTATTCTCACAAATATTTGAACTTGACTCTATTGTTAAAGGCTTTAAAGCATGTATTGAGTACCTTGTATGCTCTAATATATTTGATGCCGACTGTACCATTGCCTAGTCCTGCGATGCAGCGGGATCCTGCGGCCTTTCTGAATACAATATACCAAAAATTAAAATTTTTGTTAGTTTAACAAAATTAAAATTATAACCAAGTGGCTTAACGTTCACTTAGTTTGACTGTAAAACTGTATGTAAGTTGCTGTAGGTGTCATTGATTTCGTCAATATATTGAAAACGGTGATGACGGGCGGTTAAAACGCCCTGAAATCCACCCGGAAGCAAATGCGCTTAATAACTCAATAACGGAATCGATTGCCGATCTTTTTTCGCTACCGGTTTTTCGCGAAGCTTTTACTAACCGGTAGTTGTTTGACCTTCATACGAGTTTGCCAAAATATTAAATTGATTTGAGATAATTTACCCGTGGTTAACACTTTCACCAAAGAAGCGATTTTTGTAGGAATGTAGGATTTCAACGTAAGTGGACTTGACTAATAGCGTATGATTTTTTTTTCTAGTTGTACCTATTTGAATTAAAATGATTAAAATGATTAATGATTATGATGATTAAGGTCAACTGGTAGAGAATGCCATTAGGCATTAAGTTCACCTTTTGTACTCAAATTTGTATTTTTGTGCAATAAAGATTAAATAAATAAATAAATAAATAAAATGATTAAACCTGTGCAGATATTTCAAACGAAAGCGTCGTAAGAATTTTGTTTTCTTATTCACATTAATGATTATAATGCCTGACTTTAGTACCTAATAGCAAAACATTTAACTTAATAATAATATAAGAAATCGATGAGGTTAGTAGTGCCGTATATTACTAAGTTATAATAATATGGACATCGACTAAGACATGCATGTTGTAATCTAATCAAAATAAAGAATAAATTCTTAAATAAGATGAAACCACACGATATAGAAATTCATCAAGACACCGTCAAATATAGCATCGCATGATAGAAAATAAGGGCTAGATTTTCTTAACGTGAGTGAAATCTTCTTAAGTCTGTGGTTGGTTTGGCCGCAATTGGAGTCGATGAAAGTATGTACTTTATTGTTTTCATAATCGCCAGCAGGTGTTTTATTAAAAAAAGAAAAAATATTTTTTCATTTTTTTGCAAGGTTTGCACCAGCTTCAGCTATTCTCTGTTCAGCCTTGTAGTTGACTGGTAGAGAATGCCTTTTAATGCATTAAGTTCACTATTTGTTCTCACTTCGTTTATTGTGCAATAGTCTAAGGGCCTGATTCACAATCGACAAGTAAATTCATCTATCAGTTATAAAGCTCTCTCCTTGTCTATTTTCAAGTGTGACAAAGGGAAAGGGCTAAATTTATTTGATAGATATGCTTTACTTCACGATTGTGAAACAGGCAGTAAAATAGTAAATAGGTATTAAAGTATGTATTAAATCAAAATACTGAGTGTAATTCAAAAGAACAGAATCTGCAAAGTGCTTTATTATTCCCGACTAACTCACAAAGGGTTATCTTAAACATTCAAACTTTATGAACAGTGCACAGACTTTTAAGTTTAAAAATTCGTTTCTCACTCGGCGATATTAAAATTTCAGCCTCGGCGTTGTCTAAGGATTACTATGGGAGCTTAGGCGTAATATTAAGTTTAGTCCGGGTAACTCTATTCGTGGGAGCGTTTGCTTGGAAAGGATTAAAGAAACCAAGGCAGAGGTGGATTATTTATGTAAGATGCCTACAGCTTTAAGGTATTCTGCCTATTGAAATGTGGCTTTTACCAAGGAAAGCGCAGATAAAACGTCATTTTAGTCTTCAAATTTCTCAGCTCAGACAGTGTTAAAGGTTTGATTTTTGTTATCTTGAGATCAAAAATACGCTCTTAATGAATTATGTCTAGACCGTAACATTGGTAAGAATTCAACAAGAAATAAAAGATTACGTATATAATTGGACATAGGTAAGCTAACGGGCTAATCCCAGTTGTCCGCACCCCTTGGCCCACACTGCGGACAACTGGGATTTTTTTCCTAGTTGTCCACTCTTTTATTTGACACACTGCGGACAACTGGGAAAAAAAAACCCAATTGTACGCAGTGTGGACAACAGGGTGCGGAGAACTGGGAATAGCCGAAACTAACGTGTGTTATGGCAATTCCATACATGTTAGATAAAGATAAAAGATATTTATTCAGTAAGTAGGTCGCACGGGCACTTTTACACGTCAAAATCTACCAGCGCTTCTCCAGAGGAGACCACTGCTGAGAAGAAGCGCCGCAAGAAACTCAACAGTTAGTCATTTTTAGGGTTCCGTACCTCAAAGAAAAAAACGGAACCCTTATAGGATCACTTTGTTGTCCGTCTGTCTGTCTGTGTGTCTGTCAAGACCCTTTTTCTCAGGAACGCGTGGAGGTATCAAGTTGAAATTAATATCAAATACATAAGTCTGCAGTCCCTTGGATCAGTGAAAAAATCAAACATCTAAGTTAACGCAATCAAAAGATACGGCCGTTTATACCGCATATTGAAGGGAATCTCAAGGGAATCAAAACCTATAGGGTACTTCCCGTTGACTTAGAATCATGAAATTTTGCAAGAAGCTATGTTTTATAGCACAAGTAAAGGAAAAAATCCGAAAACCGTTAATTTGTAGTTATATCATCACATCACATAAAAAATAAGCCCAGTATAAGCTGACCCTCACTAAGTACTAAAGTGCATACTTATTGCGTGTCAGTTTATACTGGACTTTGTTTATATTGTATTCCCGTGATTTACGAACTATTTACATGCCTACAAGTTTGTGCGGAACCCTCGGTGCGCGAGTCCGACTCACACTTGACCGGCTTTTTTAAACACAGTTAACTTATTACTAGTTATGACAATGATACTACTTATTCTAGCATTATATAAAACTGTAAAAATAATATAAAATATCTGCGTAGTTCTGCTGGTAAACACGTCAGAATTATTACGAGAAAAAATAAAATAATAATAATAATAGTATGGGACTAGGTCAATGTGTGTGAGGTTGTCCCCTGATGAAGGAAAGGAAGGACAAGTTGTAGGTATATCTTCGCTTGTCGCTCAGTGTGTCTCTTTAACTATAGACTAGGAAGACGGGTTTTCTGAGCGAGAATTAAGTTTTATCAAAAATTTCATTTTTATTATTACATTCATGTTGCCGACTGTAATTGTAACCATTGAGGTAGGTACACTAACTAGAGGAGCAGTAACCGCGTCAAAACCGTGTCACCTCACTAGGGACTACTGTCTCCAGTCCACCTGCGAAAAATGGGCAAATGCGTGGTGAAAGAGTGCTTCTCAAAGTCTCAATCACATAATGGGTGAATTTCAGGGCGTTTCAACCGCCGTCATTAGTCTCACCAAATATATTGATGAAATAAATGACACCTAGCAGCGACTCCTGATGTAAACAGAAGAAGAACCGGGGATGTAGTTTCTATCAGCATCAGAAGTTGCTGTAGTGTCATTGATTTCGTCAATATATTTTGTGACACTAATGACGGCGGTTGAAACGCCCTGAAATTCACGCTAATAAGGCAAAAGGAATAACTTTTTACACTTGAATATATTGTTTTTGTGTTAAAATAAATGTAATGAACACGAAACATTTAATAAAACATCTGATACTAATTGTTATGGTCCAGTGTTGCCAGTAAAACATCGTTTCATTTCCCCGAGTTTTCAAATTCAAAACTGTCATATATATTATCGTCCATCCGTAAAATAAATAAAATTAGACCTAATAATTTAAGTTTCTAAACGGTTACTCTTGGGCGCTTATCTTTACTGCTTGAAGAATGAAGAATGCTTTGTTCTCTTTAGAATATAGATATCAAAGTCACTACAGACAGTTACTTTATTATTTTTATTAGTATAGTTAGGCTTTTCTTTCATGTTGTAGTCAACCCCGAACCTTTCACTATAGGTGAGCACGCCATCTTTGTCTATTCCATATAACTGTGTATTCCTAGCGTATTAGTGTAAGAGAGATAGATATAGATTGTTTGGTCAAATATTATTGGTTTCAAAACTACGTCAGGATTATTAGTTGTTGGCACGCTTTATGTGACACGTTTTAGTGAAGATGCCCCTCTAGTTAGTATATCTCAATGCTTGTAACACTGATTATAATCTCGTTATAAAAAGACGACGAAAAGGAGTCCAAATTCGACGGATCTACTATTTAGCCATTGAACAGTTCCTACTCTCTCCATCATCACACCAGCTCGATGGTATAATATTATTGTATTGTCATCGGAATTACATAAGTATGCAAAATTTCAAGTCAATCCGACAAATGGAAGTAGGTTAAAATCGACTTCTAAGATTTGATTACATTGTTAGTTAGCTTGCTTTTTAGTTACAAGTGAAGCTAAGTAATAAAAGTGCGTTAAAAAGTTGCGGGCGGGCAACTTGTGCTAGCCGCCATGACGCGAGTGTATAGTAGATTGTATTACAATGGAGCAAAATGCAATACATATTACATCGAGGGTTAGCTCTCAAGCGCTCAATTAAGAAAAATAGCACGCTTTTTGAACTCCTACTGAAGCAGTCTCCTTGTACACCGTTCTAAAATTTGGATTATTTTTAGTGTTCTGTGGAGTCTCGGGAGCAAAACCGATTTTGCTCCCTGTCGGCAGGACAGAAATGAAAAATGAAAAAATATATATTAAGAGGAAGCAAAAACGAGTTTTGCTCTTTTTAAACGGGCTAGAAAAGCCTTTTTTTCGAATAGGAGAAGTGAAAAGCTTTATACGGTGGTACACCTATGTCTACGACCTGGCCACAGCAACTTTGTGATTCTCTTAAACTATTGACTTTTTAATTCATTGGCCGATTAGTAACCGGTTAGCCTAAGTTTTTCCGAGCAGTGTTAACATTTCAGTGCGTGTAATTTTCATTTGGTCGTTGCCCAAGTAGCACGAAAGCTGTATAATAGCTTATACAGCTTGTGTGCTGCTGTGCTGTGGGTGGTGCCGACGAAGCAGCTGGGCCAAAGCGACAGATACAGTCAGCCTAAATAAGTTAATTCCTACTTCTACTAGGGAATTTGTCATTATTGCCATATTTGGATACACGTATCGAGTAATTTAGTCTTGAGTTTGGTCGTTTAATTCTTTGTCAACACGCACTTTTAGCTTACAACACGATAATGAATCTTGAGTCAGTAAATCTGGCGTTACCAGAATCTTTATTTATTTTATACCACTAAATCACTAAAGATCTCGAGAATAATTTTCATTCTTCATTAAAGCAGTGATCGGCTCGGATGGTGCAACACCGCGGGATTCCGAGTAGAAATCTGAATATGGACATGATATTATTTCCGCGATCTTGTTCGAAAAAATAATTCTATAGAGTGTTATATAATTATAAATAGACGTGTGCATGTTAAATCATTTTATATTATTTATATTTATAAATATCGAAAAAAATATGGTCTGCTATTTTAGATAGATAGATAGGTACACATTTTTATTCTTCACAATCAGTGCCGGATTAAGAATACTTGACGCCCTAAGCAATCCACGCCTGTGCCCCCCCCAATCATAAGTAACCTAGTATCTTTAAAAAGAAAAAAAAATTATGCCCTAAGCAAATGCTTTATTTGCTTATGGGTTAATCCGGCACTGTTCACAATACATAATGTAGTTACTCCGTAACAAAAAGGAACAGCTGAACGTTAGAATTGAAGCGTTCAAGAGTTACGTAATCAAAGAAAGCACGTAACCGTACAAAACTTTACAGGCACATATTATCTTGTACAGTGTGTGCTTTTATAATAAAATAGCTTAGCTTAACAAAACACTCGCTTTCAATGGAAAACATAACAATATACATATTATGTATATATACATACGTAATTTTACAGTGATCTATGTGTTATCACATCAAATTTGCGGTTAGTGAATATAAAGTTGGTTACGAAAGAGTTACGTGTTATAAATTACTGCTAAAATATGTAATGGGTACTTTACTGCACAGAACTAAGTTAAACGTAATTATAGCGTTGCAGGAACATCATGGCATCAGAAAGGAGCATAAACGTGATCGATCAATCAAATAATGTACAGTTACGTTGTTTGTAAATGAGGTCATGCGTTTAGAATATTTCAGAACCCGGTACACTGGTTGCACTCATCACTACTGTCTGTCTGTCCGTCCGTCCGATGCGATTTGATAGTTCCTGTGGGATACACGATAAACGACTTCTACGCGGACGGAGTCGCGGGCAAAAGCTAGTTGGCTATAAATCCAGAAATTGCAGGTTTGATAGAAGTAAGAACGTGAGTCGAACGCATGTTGTAAGTACTTTTTTTATTAAATCGGTTTAATAAGATTGTAGACACAAACTGTTCTTATATAAATCACTAGCTTTTCCCAGCGACTCCGTCCGCTTAGTAGTAATTTTTCGCTTGTCCCTCGGGAACTATACAATTTTCCGGGATAAGAAGTATTTGTATGTTAATCCAGGTAATAAGCTATCCGTGCCAAATTTTATAAAAATCGGTCGAGCCGTTCTTCAGTTATAAATGGTGTAACTAAAAATGTACAAAACAATATTTTTAAAATATGTCGTCAATATGTGGTAAATAGGTTCGCCACGTACCTAATCCTGTAGTCCAGGATTACAGTACCCTTACTAGTGCGCGATCCTTTAAGTTAGTTTGTATAAATACAACCGCTCATTATAATGGAAAGAAGCTTAAGTAAATTAACATTCTAGTCGAGTCCTCAGTAGGTTGAAACAAGTTGCATTTTATAAATTCGAACGAATGAAATCGTGGAATATAGAAAACAATGTAGGTATGCAATTTACGTAATCAAATATTTGAACGCTTTATTTAGAGCAGAACATGTACGGTGTCATTACAATAGTAAATTCGCCATCAATGAAACTTGTGAACCATGTAAACAAATCTTTTAGGAAACATTTCTTCATAAACTTTCACACTAGCTCTCCATCACTACTAAATCCATATGCTATTTCACTACTTGTTGGGTACATTGTATATTCGATCGATCATTATCTACCCGTGCTTCAGTTAGATAGACCCTTTGTTTGATTTTAGGCTAGAGGTTACTTACATTAAAAAGGAAGTATGACGTTTGTTTTTGATCGCTGTATGTTCCGGGTGAGACGACATCTATACATATAATAAAATCGTTAAGACCAAAAAGTCTGTACATTGAAGATTTAAAAAAAAAAACTGATCAGGGCGATTTATAATAAGTAACTGAACATATTAAAACCATTTTTAAAATTCTTGTTTGTTTGTTTGTTTGTTTGTTTGACTGAGCATCACGTAAAAACTACTGAACGGATATTGATGAAATTTTCATAAATCTATTTAAATAACATCAGAATAACATTTAGGCTATAAAATTTTTGGAAAATGTTAGAAGAAGGGGGTAAAAAGAGGGGGTAAAGTTTGTATGAAAAAACATTTAGATTGTTCTAGGATCATGAAACTCAGAATAAATACTTACTAATGAAAAAAAAGAAACACCTGTTTCAGTGTTTTTTTTAAATCTCATCCAAAAACGCAAAAAAGAGGGTTTTATGATTAAAATTACTGGAATTCATACAACTATAAAATGAAAACCAATGAAGTTTGACCTTCGAAACTTGCTACATATACGTAAAATAACAAATAAAAAAAACTACTTTCGGCGATTTTGGATAAACTACCCCTTAGGGGTAGAAATGGGGGGTTAAAGTTCGTATGGGAGTTTGGTCGTTTTTCAAATTAGAAACGTGGAAATTGCTATAGAGATTACTGTCAGCAAATAAAAACACTACTTTCAGTGATTTTGGATAAACTACCCCTAAGGGGATGAAATGGGGGGTTAAAGTTTGTATAGGAGTTTGATCGTTTTTCAAGTTAGAAACGCGGAAATTGGTATACTTATAGGCTACTTACTGTTAACAAATGAAAAAATAACGTTCGGCGATTTTGGATAAACTACCCCTGAGAGGATGAAATGGAGGGTGGTAATTTGTATGGGAGTTTGGTCAATTTTGAAGTTAGAAACGTGGAAATTAGTATATAGGCTACTGTTAAATAACAAAAAATATAACTTCTGGTGATTTTGGAAAACAACCCCTAAGTGGGTGAAATGGGGGATGGAAATTTGTATGGGAGTTAAGTCAATTTTAAAGTAAGAAACGTGGAAATTGGTATATAGGCTACTGTTAACAAATAACTTTCAGTGATTTTGGATTAACTTCCCCTAAGGGGCTGAAATGGGGGGTTAAAATTTGTATGGGGGTTTGGTCATTCTTGAAGTTAGAAACGTGGAAACTGCTATATAGAGACTACTGTTATCAAATAAAAAACACTACTTTCGGTGATTTTGGATAAATTACCCCTAAGGGGACGAAATAGGGGGTTAAAGTTTATGATGGAGTTTAGTCGTTTTTCAAGTTAAAAACGTGAATGTTGGTATTTAGGCTACTTAACTGTGTACAAATAAAACATACTACTTTTGACTATTTTAGATTAACTACCCCTAAAGAGATGAAATGGGAGGTGGTAATTTGTATGAGAGTTTAGTCAATTTTGAAGTTAGAAACGTGGTAATTGGCATAAAGGCTATTGTTAACAAATAAAAAATATAACTCCTGGCGGTTTTGGAAACAACTACCCCTAAGTAGGTGAAATGGGGGGTAGACATTTGTATAGGGGTTCGGTCAATTTTCAAGTTAGATACGTGGAACTTGGTATATTCGCTACTATTAAGAAAAAAAAAAAAACACTCAGTGATTTTGGATTAACTTCCCCTAGGGGCTGAAATGGGGGGTTAAAATTTGTATGGGGGTTTGGACATTCTTGAAGTTAAAAACGTGGAAATTGGTATAAAAGGCACTGTTAACAAATAAAAAATAAAACATTTGGTGATTTCCGAAAAACAATCCCTAAGCGGGTGAAATGGAAGGTGAAAGTTTTAATGGGAATGAAGTCATTCTTGAAGTTAATGAAATTGGTATTTAATCTACTGCTTACAAACCAAGAGTACTTTCGGTGATTTTGGAAACACTACCCCTAAGGGGGTGAAAATGGGGGTGGCAATTTGTAAGAGAGTTTGGTTATTTTTGAAGTTAGATATATGAAAATTGGTTTCTAAACTACTAAATATAAAATACGAGTTTTCTGATAATGGAATCCCAGGTAAATTGATGGAACCCTTCAAACATTTAAAGGACTTATACAGCGATTTTCAAACTTCTTTAAGAACATTTACTTACATTCCAAAAGCACCATTTGGTAAAGTGAAATTAATGACCAGACATGACCATCGGAACTCCTTAATAATAAGCATTTCACAACACGCTACTTTTGCCCATCATTTGTAAGGGGCTCATTTATTACGTAAGACGATTTAGGGGGGAAGGGGTTTGAACAAGTCTTATTTTTTCATACATGGGGGTAGGATGTTTTTACGTAAGATCACAAAAGCAAGCAAAAATTAAAGCGTTTTTATATTTTTGCTACTTTTTCTTTGCAATTTTGGTAGATACTGATCTTACGTAAGATTAAAAAGGAGGGAGGGTTCATCCATGTCTTATTTTTTCTTACGTAGGGGGAGGGGGGGTCAGAAATTGGTTTACATTGTCTTACGTAATAAATGAACAGCCCCTAATGAATGTGGTGAAATGGAAGTTTCGCCAAGTAATAGGAGAGTTCTTCAACGATTAATGTCCCTGCATATTGGATAGCCCCATTTTGTCAAGAGTGATGAAGTATTGGCAATAAGCATTAATGTCATGAATGTAGTGTATATGTGCTGCATGTAATACATAATCACATAATAATTAAACAAACACTAAAAAGCGAACAAATGTTAGGAAACATTACTATTTTTTTGGAAAGTCTGTCCCTTTATGATACGTAGATACTTAATGAAAATTTTATTTGTACCTACCTACTTTTTAACGAAATTACTGACTCTCCGCAGACGGAGTCGCGGGCAGACAGCTAGTATCAAATAAATAAATACATATCAGGGGACAATCTCACACAAATTGACCTAGTCCCAAACTAAACTCTAGGCTGGTACTATGTGTACAGTCGAAGTCATAAATATGTTTACACTTTAGTACCTTGTCACTTTAATCGCTGTGACAATTTCATATTCAAACACGACGTTGAATAGACAAGGTACTAAAGTGTAAACATATTTATGACTTCGACTGTACTAGACAACGATAAATATACTTATATAGATAGAAGTATATTCTTAAATACATAGAAAACATCCAAATTCAGGAACAAATACTCATGTTCATCACCCAAATATATACCGCCCATACCGGGATTCGAACCCAGGATCGCTAGCTTTTTAGGCAGGTACCAACTAGGCTAACCACGTCGTCAAAATGTAGGTTACTATATTAAAATGTTAAACAAAACATGAGTTAGAAAGTCCTTGGTCTGTTATATAACGTGGCGGAAATGTTCTGATCCGTGTGGATCTACACGTAACACCGCATGTTACATTATGTACAACATTATGCACCGGGAGTGTTGCCGTCATCGCAGCATAACGCTTTGGAAGTAATTAGTATTTTAAATACATAGATTTAAGATACTAATTACTTCCAATAGCTTTTCAATGAAAAAGGAAAATAAAAGAAGTATACTGAATTGTTTCATGATTCAGTATAATTAGTATTATTACAAAAAATTATACAATTACTACTTATTAACAATTGCACTGTCATCTTAGTTTGCGGCTTGCTTAGTAGACACTATGTTTCATTCCCATAAGTTTCATTGTACTCTAGTAATTGTGTTACTGTAATTACTCACAAATTACTTGCACTTGATTTAGCTGCATTGTTTACAATTGGATAGCGTTATGCAGAAAACAGCCATCTGCCTTTGAAGTTCATATAAGCTTGGCTGTTTTCTGCTTAACGCTATCCGATTCCCGAATAGTATGATTAGATTAATTAGTTGTCAAATCGTGTGAAACAATGCCTGAACAATAGGGCGTTTTTGTACCAAATCTAAAAATTTGAGTGGCCATAGAACTTACTATAGGTACATACTTAGAATAATAACACTTACGGCCGCACTCAGAGACGTCAATTAAGATTCAAGTTTCATTAAAGTAGCTGCTGTCACTTTCTTTGTTATAGCAAGAGAATAAGATGCAGCAACTTAAATGAAATTTAAAATTTAATTGACGTCTCAGAGTCCGGCAGATAGAATCCTAGTCTGCACACGAATGTGTAACCAGTTAAATTAAACCATTTTGGCACGCTCGGCGATCGGCGTTTGTCAGTCGCAATCACGTCACACAGCGTCGACAGCTCCCGGATTTTAATTCAAAATTACTAATTACCTATCTAATATTCAAAGGCACTAATATATATATTCTATACACTCATCGCGTCATAAGTGGTAATATTAGGCCAGGTGATTATGAATCTGATTACTCACAATTTGCTAAAAAAATATGTACCTACATATTAGTATCGGTAAAAGTATCGATATCTGTTTACCGATACAATTATTGATATATTCGGGAAGTATCGATATTGTTATCGATATTTTCTTAAAAATACCCATATATCTCGGATCACGATATGCAGTCCCTGCACGTTAATTTGTCCTAGCTGTGTAAGTTATTTTCTGCTAGAACAGAACACAAGCTCGGCAGAAGGCTGGAGCCTGAAGTTCACGATAAAGGCTTCGTCAAACAGCCGACCTGGCGCGGCGCGACATTAAAGCGTGTGCTAGATGGTTTGAAACCATGGTTTGAAACCGTCTAGCACACGCTTAACGTGGCGCGTTCTTAGCGTGGAAATGAACAAAGAGTTGTATGCAGGCCGTCACACATAGTCACGCCGCGCTTGGCACGGGCACGGCGTGATCGCCGATTTGTGACCATGGATGTAGATTTTTTTTTAGATTGTGTTAGAGAACGTCCAGTTCTTTATGATTTGGGCCATAAAAGCTACAAAAAATGTGTTAACTTGGATTGAGATTGCGAGAGAATACGTCGCGCGCGACATTACGTTTTCCTGCAGTGTGACTGCCGCGCCGTACCGGGAGCGCGCCGCGCTGGCTGCAAACAGCCAAAACGAAGCCTTTAAACGGGTTCGTCCCCGTCGTCGGCTCCGATTGCAGCACCGATTGATTTATCTGCCGCGCCCAAATGTGTTCGTCGTTCACTCGCTGTCAGCGACTCGCCTGAAATATCACGCAGATTTCAAGCTGTACTGGCGATGGCTCATTTCGACCATTTCTCGCCTTAGGCCGGCCTTACACAGTATGAATTTTAAGAATCTGAATTCATAATCTGAATACAGAGTGTGTGTGCTCGTCCATAGATAATGTATGGAAAGAGGTGCGTTCTGTCAGATCAATCTGAGAAATTCATAATCTGAAAAAATCAGATTGTGTGTGGATGATAGTTAAATTGTATGTAATTCCGTGCTTTCTGAATTAATAATATGAATTCAGATTCTTAAAATTCATACTGTGTAAGGTCGGCCTTACAGATACAAAATTATTGGTGGCTTTTTTTTACATCATTTGTTTTGTGGGAAGAATAACAAAAATATTTAAAATAGTATGCTTGCACTTGTTAGGTTTTAAGAATTTTTTATCTATGCTAGGGTGACGGCACCAGTAATGGACAAGGACCAATGATGGACACATGATTCTTATTTTGAATAATATAAGGGTTATTCATTTATTTTACAACAATCAATTGTGACGTTCTCAGTATAAAGGGACCTTATGGAGGCAGGCGGTTACGCCATTTTTAGAACTGTCACCATAGTATTCGTATAGTTACAAGAATAAGAAGAGCGTAACTGCCTTCCTCCATAAGGTCCCTTTATATTGAGAACGTCACAGTTGATAACCTATGATCTTTAAATTGCCTATGTGTCCATTTTTGGTGGCTGTCAGAGTGTCAGCTTAAAGTGTCCAACACTGGTGCCATCCATCACCTTAGGGTTTTGGTAAATAATATTTTTATAGTTGCATCGCGTTATTTTTTGTTTTCAATTCCCACGAAAATATTTCTCAAGGTTTACAGTGTTATTACAAAAACTTAAACAATAGTTGAACACTTGTTAAGTAAATGTCAATTCATAGAAAACTGTCATTTTAGACTTGTCTAAGGCATATCAAGTATTTTGTAATAAGACTGTTTGTGTTTTGTTAAACTAATGATATAATGTCAACCGTACAAAACCACTACGCCATTTTAACAGAATGATATTTTACCTGTTACTATGTTATAGTTACTATGTTATAGTTAACCATTCTGTATTCCTATTAAAATTAGCGTATGGGATGTTTTTCGCGTTTAATAAGTCACCTTATTGCGATAGGGTTCTTTGGTGGTGTACGAACGCATTTTGTTAACAAAAAACAAAATGCTGGTCAAGAGAGCTTATTTCTTTTTACCCGACTGAGTGAAGCCAAAAGAAGGGTAATGTTTTAACAGTCTATGTATGTAAGTATATGTATGTGTGACAAAAATTGAATGTTCCAGTGTGCTGCAAGTGTCATATGCTTTAAAAAAATGTAAGGGTCCGTCATACTAGTCACCAGTCTGATTTAAGTTTGCATGTTTTTAATTTATAATATTATATCCCAACTATTAATGTAGGTATAGGATTTGTCCACATAAATTACTCTTAAAGCTTCTATTCTGGGAGCTGGAAACAAAAACACCCTTCTTTACCACAGTTAACTACCTACTTAGTTTAATAAAAATGGATGCAAATATTTTTTACGATTGACAGTCTTAAATTCTTGATTATTTTAAAGTCATTTATAGAAATTGCCTTTTTACGAAAAATTGCTTAAGATTTTAATTAGAGTGTGTTGTTGTGTGCAGGCGCAGGCGGTGGGCTGCGGGAGGCACCGAGATGAGCGGCGGGTCGACGCCGGCGCCGGGCCCGCCGCTGTCCGCCGCCGAGGCACTCTCGACGCTGCTGTGGCAGCCCTACGACTGCCGCTCGCCGCCCCTCGCGCGCTCCCGCACCGACACAGCGCTCGCCGCGAGAGGGGGCCAGTCGCCCGGCGGCGGTCGACATGCGCGCGCGCCACGTTCCGTCCCCCACGCGATGCGCCTGCCCGTGCCGGCCGAGACAGTCTCGGTGCGCGTCCCGGCCGACGACCGGAACGTGTCAAGTGTGATAGTGCAAGTGCAAGATGCCCCCGTCAGTTGTAACGTGAACAGTGCCGTGCAGACGGAGCGCGAGAGGAGAGTGGCTAGCGCGGAGTGTCAAACGGAGGAGCCTCGGCGGCGCCGTGCACGACGCGCGCGCGCCCCGCGCCCACCCGAGCCGGAGAGCGTGCCACCGCCGCCCTACAGCACGCTGCCCCTGCCGCCGCTGCCGCTGCCGCTGCCAGCGCACCCGCTGCCGGCCCACCCGCTGCCTGGGCCCGCGCCGCCCGCGCCAATCATCGCGCCGCATCCGCCCGCGCATCGATTCCCCTTCCAGCCCATCCCTCTCAGGTGCGAAAAACTCATATACACGTCACCCAGGCACATACCCAGTCACACTTACTCTTTATGTCATGTATCTGAAGTGAAAAATGACAGGGACACCTCTGAATCTGTAACTTTCTTAATTTTTCTTTATTTGTCAGGAAATCCGCCGTAATAACATATATTCTGAAAAAAATCAGCCCGCTATGTATTTCGGTTCAAAAGATACAGCTCTTTATAGTTATGATATGACAGACGGACGGACGGAACCATAAAAATGATTATCCGGTATAACATTGTATACTTCATAGCAAATGACGTTTCGCTAAGAGCTTTTTTTTCATCGTAATATTGTCCGTAATTCCAGCCCGAAATAATTAAACAAAGGTATTCAACACCATCGCAGCCTGAAGAACACGTTTATAGTTAACATACAGCTGTCGCACCGTTCATTAGTCGGTCAGGTTGAACTGACTTTGGAGAAAGGCGGTCTCGCGTGTATACAAAGTCGGAACAAAGATCGAGATAGAGTACATAGTGACGACATGAATGCAACATAAATCCTCCCGGAACCGTGGCGTCGCGTCTTCGCACCGTTCGTTCGTTGAAGTCTTTTGTTGGCGTTCGCTACGTCGTAACAATTGCGCGAAAATGGACCGAACGTTCGCTCCACATGCGCTGATTGGTCTCGGACCGAGTTGTGTAACTCATTTTGTCAAGCTACAGTGTTGTGTGAGAAATATTGATTACTTATTAGTTACATTGATTAAGAAATATTTTTGCTTATGTAGGTACAGTCGAACTCATAAGTAGCTTTACATTTTAGTACCATGTTGTCTTGTTTTCTGATAACTTTGATACAATATTTTCTTATCAATATTGATAAGGATTAGTTTAGTGTCATGTTTAACTAAAAAAAAGCTAAGAAAGGCAAAAACAAACACAGTGATATAGGTATTAAACGTTATATAAATGTTTCTCACAAAACGTGCCCAGTTTTTCTTAAGGCATTCTTGAGGCATTATTGGCTGTGCCAAGCGTAAGTAAAAACAATAATAAAGAAGATTTAGTCAATTAGGCAAGTTTGAAACAAAATCAATAAAACATTAAGCAAATAAACAAACCAATAATTATCGTTATTACCATCATTATTTAAAGACAACGATAATAATTAAGCAGCTGCTAATCTATAGACTGAAGTATTCTGAACAGAACAAATAAAAAGTAAGTAATTGAAATCCGTTAATTGGGTGCTTATAAAGTCAAAGTCAAAGTCAAAATATTTATTTCACTTGATTTTAGGACAATTAGATCAATGAAAAAACATTAGGTAAGTATCACTAAAATCTACCAAACAAGGCATGCGAAATTAAACTTAAACAGATACCTATGACTTAATCCAATCATGAGCAGGGACCCGAGTAACACACCTGTAAATGTTTTCCAACCATCGGTTGTGGCAAACGAAATTAAAGGCCTTGCTCATGTCCATCAAAAGAACTGAGTCAGGCGTTTTTTTATTTAAACAATCAGTAACAGTCTTTATAAGTTGAAATATTGTTAAAGATGTAAATTTTTACGAAACCCATTTTGGTCACTATTTAGTAAATAATTAATTACTCTCCACGAATTAGCTTATTCTATTATAAACTGCTTTTTCATTTTTTTTTTTGAAAATATTGGGTCAAAGTAACAGGATGGTAATTGTCTAATAACTGACTGTCCCTTTTTTTGTAGAGCGGTTTCACAATTGACTACTTAAGGATTTTTGGAAAACAACCTTGAACCATAGAACGGTTGATTATATGACACAGAAGTTTTGCTATAAGACAAATACTCCTCTTGATAATGTCTGTGCTTAGGCTATTCCAGCCAGCGTCTTTTGTGTTGTTCAAGGAGTTGACTATTTTTGTTATTTAAAAGCTGTCCAGTGGCGTTAAATATGTTTTTTTTTTCAAATTGGGGTACTAATTCATTAATTCTTGATAAATCTGAATTCACACAACAATTATTCTTAACAATATTAATAAAATAATCAATAAATGCATTTGCTATTAATTGAGGATCCTGATAAACGTTATTATTATACTTAATTTTTTGTATATCATAGTCATTATCATTACAGTTTGTGTATTTCTTTATACATAACATTCCACGAGGCGCTACGTTTTTTTATGAGACTTGTTGATGTACAGAGAGAGATTCTTCTTTTATGAGTAGATTAAGCATTTTTAAGTTGCTGTGAATATTTTAAGTATTGTAAGTTCTATATCAAGCATTTTGTTTTACGGTTTTGCAAATACAAATTTATTTTCGTAACACATAAAAGAGGGGAGGCCTTTGCCTAGCGGTGGGACACTAAAACAGGCTAAAAAAAAACATAACTAGTACCTATAGCGGGTACTATGTAGTACGTCCGTACATATGTTGGTTAATTTAGTTAGTGTAGGTTGTGCAGGAACTGGTTTCGTCGAGCACATGGTGGAAAGCGGCGGGATGTAGGCTGCGCGGAGGAGGGATATAACATAACTAGGTATAGAGGTATATCTAGGTACCTATATTAAGTTTAAAGGTAGTGTAAACGTTAAAGGAAGATAATGTCACTTTGAAATTTGTTATTTCTTTTGGATTCGAATAAGACGCGTTCCTTTGACTTGGCGTAGGATAGCAGAATTAATTTTGAGAAACCGCAAGCCAGGACAGTGTTTTTAATGTTAAATTTACGTATCTGCCTAAACATACTGCTTGATTCAGTACAAGTACCTACTGGTTAAGTAAGTTCCTATTACTAACTCATAACTTTCAAAAGTTTTCTAAGCAAAGCTCTAATTTAGTATTATTCGCTTGATAATTAAACATTCAAAGGACTTGTTGTTCAAAACAACTCTAGAATTTAATTAAAATAGGTATTGGGGATCCAATTATTGTCTGCTGAAGTCTCTGAAATAAAAGAGTTAATGTTAGTATTGAGAATTCAAAGTCATACCTTCAGGATTGTCAAGCAGACTACCTACTTGAAAAGTAATTTTTTTTTCGGTTGTCATTTATGTACAGTCGCCATCAAAATCCTATACCTATCGGGACATAAAGGTCCTTAAAAAATACGGAAACTCAACTCTAAAAACGTTCAAGCGTGTTTAGATATTTTTCAAAACTAAGCAATGATAATAAACGGGTTTAATTAGTGTTTATAATCACTACCTAAATATACAGCATACTAAAGCTGTGAAAACAAAATGGAGAAGAAAAAGGTGGTGGATGTAAACGATTCATCTGAATGGGACATGTTACATAGTACATTGTTAATATCATCACGCGATATTCAAGTATCACTATAATATTGATAGTGTAACATGCCATATCGCAGTATTTTATTATGGCATCAGTATTATCGTGATAATATTGATAATGTAATGTCCCCCAATATAACAAGGTAAGCTAATGCACGCTACGCTATTATAATTTATCACTTCTAATAATAATAAGAACAATTTTGTATGCTGTCGTCATTTTCATCTCGAATGAAAATTCAATTCGACTGCCACGAGAAATAGGCCACCTGATATTATTTATGATATTTATTTTTTGGGTTGCAAATGGCGGGCTCATTTTGGAATAAATCGATAAATTGAAATGTTTCGTCAGTGGTCCGTCCAACTTGGCGTCGACATTGTTGACAAGATCCGAACGTCTTCACTACCAACCTACCAACTACAATCTGAATGAAGGACGAACGTGTGGGCAAGCGCTACAATCATGGGCCAATGTCCTTTGATGTAGGGGAGACCAGGGATGGTTGACTATAGGGGCAGGTTGACAAACTATCAAAAACTCGTCCGACGCAAAGGCCTTGAGCCAACCAATAAGGCACAAGAGTCCGCCGCCTCCACCCGCTCAATCGTGCCTTATTGGTTGGCTCAAAGCCTTTGCGTCGGACGAGTTTTTGATAGTTAGTCAACCTGCCCCCATTAGTCAACCATCCCCGGTCTCCCCTACCTATACTGAAAAACCGACACAGCGGCGGTCGCGATAGGTCACAGGCAATCAGTAGCAATCATGGGCCAATAGAGACGAATATGCCCTCTACACGTTCATGTTCGCCTGTATTTGCCATCATGGCCGATCGTGAAGTGGGGCCATAAATCGTACGCGGAGCGAATACGCTCTAAAGAAAAAGAGGCCCTCAAAAAATAGCGAAAGTCGAGTAAATTCGGCGCGAGTGAATTCCAGATTGAGCGGTAAACAGCGATGTCCTCCAAACCGTCGCCGGTCAATATCGCGATAGCGAAACGCGCCCGCGCCGGTGAGAACTGGGCTGCGCGTCCGCAAACGATTGTCATATTTCTAGATCACCACTAAATCGTGGTTCTACTCTTTTTCACTTATCATTCGTTGTTATTAAATATAACCACATTTATCGTACAGTTGAGCGTAAACAATTATACTTTACGACCTTAACTTAGCCTTAAATAAGGAAATGAAGTTGGCACATAATAAAACTATTTATTAACTCGAATATTTGTCATCATTGATGAATTCCCTGTTGAATCACAAGTAAAAATCATACATAAGACACTTTAAGCCTTAGAACTTTCAAGAGGTAAAAAGCCTCTTCAACAAAATGTACGTCTATCTGACGTGCATTATTACCATCATAACAAATACTTAACTAATTAATTATAATAAAAACGTTTTTTTCAGCTATATTAAAACCATCCAAATGTGAATTCCGAAATACATTTACATCTCATTCAACGTATTTTTAACATAAAATTCTACGCCTTTCGCAATACAACCCCATTTAGTTGATGAGACATTAAAAACGAGCCGGAGCCGCTCTTCCTGCACAATACTCTCACAATCAATAGCTAACGTTCGCATAAAACTCCGTTCCCCTTCGACCGAGTGATCATTCCATGCTAAAACGGAGTTCTATTCCCAGATTCCACACTTCCTTGAATGTTAAGCTTACAAATAAACATACACCTCGCGCGATTCTGGCTCCTCGCCAACATCCTAATGGCCCGGGACTTGCGCCAAACCCGCTAGAAAAAAACTCTATATTGGAAACCAAAGTAAGTAAACGAAAGTAGAATTACTTAATCGTTATTATGAAATCTGTCAGACTTTACTTTTCAGAACACCTTGTTTTAAATTCATCAAAAGTTTTTTGTTAGGTACCGAACCGATTTGGTACGGGAACAAAACGCCGTAACATCTACACCATATGATGAAAATAGCAGATTTATAGTCTTGTGTTTCTGCGCATTTTTAGCAGTTGCAGGTCAAGATAGCGATGCGGCTTGACCGAGCTAGTATACTAGTCGAGCAGCCAATTACGGACCGACTTCGACCGTCCTTGGGCGATGCAATCCAATTTGAGAGAGCATTGTCCGCCTGTCCGCACCCACAACCTCGAAACCTCCATAATAAATTTAAACTATTTCGCTCCAAAGTTTCCTTTGCACTGGCACTATTTATAATTAATTAGAATGCGGCTACTGGTAATTTTAAACTTTTAGCGAAACAATGGTACTTGACCATGAAATCTTGCAAATGCGAATGGTTAGCCGTATTAAGGTTTTATTTGGAATCTGTTAGCACCATATGCCAATGACTAGTTGATTCAGTTGTTTGACCTTATGTTGCGCAAGCGGCGGCCGAGCACGCTCAAACGCTCATAGACCACTGGCGCTAGTCGCTGCGGTCGTGCGTTGTGAAATCCCAACATAGATATTGTTTTGTTACTTACATTACAAATTGCTTGGGATTTTATATCCTACCATTCCTACCACAATAGAAAATGATGTATTTTATGATGTAAATTACGCTCTAATGCTAATGTTTAGAAACTGCATTGTGTGATGGATGGATTACAACAGGCATGTTTTGTACGTAATTTAATCTAAACATTTGTCTGAACCTTAGCAATCAAAGCATCTTAAAAGTTTTTGAACAATATTATTTTACACACACAATATCACGAAACAACACTACCAAATAAGAAGATGGTGGAATATACAACAGAATTTGAAGACATCGGGACTACAATAGCATCGCCGCAACGCTCATCGTTTTGCTTTTGCTAAGTTAAGGAGTGACATTGACGATTTCTAACTGAGCACAAAACCGAGTAGTATACAAGCCACATGATAGTGCCGTGATCGCGGTCGCGGCGAGGTGAAAGTGCCGCGAATGTAGGTTCCTCTGGCGCGCTGACTCCGCGATTTGTCAACTCTAATCGAATTTCTATAGAAACGAAATGATCTTTAAACGTAATTGCAGTAATAGCCGTGTATTTATGCTTTGGATGAGTGAATTTATTGTTGATTTATAAAAAGCAGGTGTTGATACTTATAATTAAAGCTGTGCTCGATTTGTTCCACCAGTTATTGTAATTTATTAGGATTGCGTTGCAAGTTTTTTACCAATTCATAATAATTAAATATTTATATATATTTTATAACCAATAACCAAGGAAAACATCGTGAGCAAACCTGCACACACCTGCAAAGCAATTTGACGGTGTGTGCGAAGTTCCCCATCCGCACTGGGCCCGCGTGGGAACTATAGCCCAAACCCTCTCATTGTGAGTGGAGGCCTGTGCCCAGCAGTGGGGCGTATATAAGAGTAGGCTGGATTATTATATTTATAACCAATAAGTTTATAGAATAATAGTTATTTGTTATACAAGGGTGCAAAGTTGTATTTTAACCGTGAGTTTGGAATTGATTACACGAGCTATCGAATGGATTCTAGGGTTGCACTACGAGTTAGCGAATAGTAACCTGAGCGAAGCGAGTGGTTCACAAATCGAATCCTGAGCGTAGCGAGTGTTGCAACACACGAGACGTAAAATAACTTTGCAGCCGTGGGTAACACAAATCTGTTCGCCTCACTAAAGCAAGGAAAATACTACATAAAAAAAACAACTGAAATATGTAAAATCAGCCTTCATGAGTTTTCATGAGTTTTGAGTTTACACTGTTACTTGTGGTGCACTCAGAATAATTAAAATGGATGGATCAAAATAAAATTTCTTGTAAGATTTTAAGTGTTTTAAGGTATAATTATGCAATAAAATTGTTTCAGTTTTTAATTGAATACAATTCAATATAAAAATATTTTTGCGTCCACTCCACTCCACCTGATTTGATCAGACAATTTAATCATATGGTCGAAAATTGTCCTGTCTGGACTGGCCTTATGTTATTATGTTTAAAAAAGTAACTAATAACACGTTCGGATTTCAAATATTCTTTGCACTCTTGTGGATAAAATGCAGTTTTGCTATCTGTTTTTAAAGAATAAAAAGGGCTTTCCGAGCTAATGAGGTGAAAACAACATATTGGTTGTTTCGTTGATACTTTTCCCTCCGTAGTAAATATTTCTCAGTTAAAAAAACTGACTGAGCTGTGATCAAGCGATTGCTTTGTCTTAATAAATGAGTCATTTTGATAAAATTATTTTGTTCGCACTCGCGGCTCATTACGAATGATTCTTTCAGTACTCGCTTAATTATACCCCTTCTATACGGTCGGGTGGTTGGGCCAACCGAGAGGGATGCAGCTATTTGTAGGAACGAGATGTAAATATTACTATCTCATTCTGACAGATAGCTGCGTCCTTCTCGTTTGGCCCAGCCGCCCGACCGTATAGAAGGGGTTTTAGACTCACCATTGAACAATGGGAAAATGAGACGGCAGCCTTTAATTAAGCCGACACTTATCTTCACCGATAAATTTCCCTGCAATATTATAGACAGATAAATGTTATTATGGAAATTTTAATTAAAACGGTTCTTATAATTTAGGGATTATACATATTAAAATGATTATTGAATCAGATTTAGATCCTTATTGATGTCAAAATAAGATAAAACATGTAAGAAAAAGGTACCTATCCCACTTAATAGTGGATTAATGTCCGTTCCCAATAATCAAACGAAGCGAAAAGATGAGGTTTATTCTAACAAAAAATTCAACATTTGTACGTGGCAAAAGTAAAATTTTAACTCGAATTTACCTAATCTATCCGCAGTTTGAATATTAGAAATGAGCGTTAATCGAAAGCATTTTATGCTTGTTTTTAATGAAATCGAAACTTGCCCTCCAACATTAAATCTGTAGTCCATGTTAAAGTGTTACATATGACAGATTACATACACAATCGTATCAATGCAGTAACAATTACGTAACACCACGTCAATGGAATAAAGAAATACGATAGAAGAGCAACGTAATCCAGCATATATTCCATTGTTGGCATTATTCGGTCAACAAATAGATAACAACGTTACACAATAGCGCATTAAACACTTTCGTTTACGTTAAGTGCTTTGTTAACAAAGAAACTTAAGGGATTGTGTCACGTATTCTTACTGATAGCACTTAAAACTGGGCTAGGTTGTGTTTAACATTACGAAATTTTGACAAACAACTTTGCGGTTGTAGGACATAGGAGTGATATCTTTCGACGCCATTTTCAACGGTCATTATGTAGATGACCGTCGTTCGCGGGCCTAATGACGGGTCAGCGTGGAATCACGCATCATATCAAAGTGTCAGCGTAATGGCTGAACTCTGAACTTCAATTTGTCATTAAGAAATCAAATGAAATTGCTGGTTGCGTGTTTGACGTCAGCCTTTCATTTTTATCGTGCTTATGTCAAAATACTCGCTCACTTCGATAACGATAACATCAAACTAAGTTAGGTTGTTATAAGTTTGAGGTGTCGAGTTATCTTTCTAATTATGTCATTCATATTCTATGAATTCATTGATAAACAAGCGGTTAGTTTTATTAAAGATTCTGTAAATAATGAATTATAAATAGTATTGGGTAGCGCTTGATAACGTTCTCAAATACTTAGTGAAACGGATCCGGCTGTCTGACATTTCGTTGAGTGACCTCGCTGCGGCTGACCCACGTTCGTGCACATTGCGTGCAACCTTATCTCCGCAGCTGTCTCGAATCTTATTTCTTTTAACATAATGACTGATTTTCTTTGATTCTTTGCCGTAATGAAAGTTTTGAATAGGCTGTACCATGTACTGATTAGACACAGTACGCCGCCAGCAAATTTTTTCCATGTTGAAATTCAATGTTTGCAACAGTTATTGGCTTGCCAAAAAGGGTTTTCTACGCACCAATTAATTTCTTATAGATTTTTTTTCCAATTTATAGTTATTATATTGTATGGGCATGTTGATTAGAATATGAGATGCAAGTAGAACCCCCGTTTTTTTGACGATATCTAGAAGGTTTGTATCATGTTAAGTTGGAGTTTGCTCCAGCACTGGTGATTAATACTTTACTTTGTGTAAACATGAGATTAGACGTACTGTAGCTTCTTACTAGTCTAGTCTACTTAAGTGCACTGTGGATCGCAATTTAATAACAGTACAAAGTGTTTATTGTAAACGACCTTAGTGCTACAATGTGCTCTCAAAGTAAATATTTACTCGTAAACTCTTTGACAGTAGGTACCAAAACACAATTAATTTGGGTTTTAGTAATAGAAAATGCTTAATGTAATCCATTCCATTATTTAACTGTCTATTAGGGGCAAATGGTACGGCTAGATTCCCATTCAAGGTAGTATCAACTTTTAAATGATATCCATTGAATATTTCCGCAGATTAACTAACTTTGTAATACGGTGGTTGTCAAAAAAGTTGTACGTAGGTACACAGTTAAGGACTTATTAAAAAAAACCGGTCAAGTGCGATTCTGACTCGCGCACCGATGGTTCCACATTTAATATGGTTCGCATCAAAACTATTTCCCAATTTTTAGTGTTTAGTAATATATATAAGTATTCATCATCATCATCATCATCATCATTATCAGCCGCAAGACGTCTATTGCTGGACAAAGGCCTTCCCCAAGGTTTTCCACAACGATCGGTCCTCTGCTTCTGTCATCCAGCGGTTTCCCGCGATCTTTATCAGATCGTCGGTCCACCTTGTGGAAGGCCTACCGACACTTCGTCTTCCGGTTCGCGGTCGCCACTCTAGAACTTTTCCGCTCCAACGAGCTCCGCATAAGTATTATTATTTATTCAGTATTGTTATTCATTTATTATTATCTTCTGCGAAGGCTTACATCAATATACTGGGGCACACACCGTACGTACGACTGGTTTGGCGCTCTGTTTTTCTGCGGGCGAATACGCCTGCCCAGTGTGGCACCGCACCACACACGCGGCGCAGGTCTCTTCGGCCCTCAACGACACTTGCCGAATTATCACCGGATGCCTCAAGCCAACCTCGCTCAGCAAACTGTACCCCCTGGCAGGTATCGCGCCTCCAGACGTACCTACGCAGAAATGTGCAAATCTAGCCTTTTTATATGATACCCCATATGCTATAATAGCTTTACTTCAATTTGTAAACCCCCTTTTTATTAGAACCAATTTCAATTAGTAAAAAACTTTTTTTATTAAATCTAATAATAAGACCTTGTGCGGATTACTAAATACTACATTTGATCCAAATTTCAGCCAGATTGCTTCAGCCATTCCAGAGAAAAAGGGTCTTGACAGACCGACGGAAAGACGGACTGACGGACTGACGGTCAGACGGATTGACGGACAGACGGACAAATTTTCGTTACGAAATAGTAACAGTTAGTGTTTTTAATTAATTCCTCGACTGACTATGTACAATATTTTTGAGCTAGGGACCACTGAATATTTACTTTATCTCTATGTGAGAGAAAAAACAAAACCAGAAGAGTATAGCATCTTCAAAAATTAAATACTCGTAATTTCATGTATTCTGGTATTTTTCCTTATCGTCGGTGAATCTGCAATACCGCGTAACTAACAAATTCAAGAAAGGGCAAAATGCACCTTACGAAGGAAGTCACTAAGGTGCATTTTACAACCTATTAAACTTGTTACTTACGCGGTATTGCAGTTTCACCGACGTTATATCCTTTACATACTCATGTTTAATGTTGCAGTTAAATTGATACATATAAAATTGAATAGGTACGAGTATAAGCGCAGTATTAACTCTGAATGTTAAAGGTATCTCGACAGCACCCTACTTATTGGCTTCTAGCAAATAAATCGTAAACGGGAAATAGTCGAGAGCTTCATAAAGCGGAACGAGTTCTAAAGACATTATTCAGCATGGAATCGAGAAATGGTTTTAAAAACAGAATAAAACATGGCCGCCGCGCCGCTAGCTTCCGATCACTCGTGAACAGACGTCGCGTATTTACGTTACGTTGATTGACTATAATGCATTAATTTTAATGTAAATTATAACGGTAAAATTTATTAGGTGACTACTTACATTGTTAAGTAAAATATATTTATAGTATAAATATGTGTATTATGACACGCTTTATTTGTTGTTGCCTGTACCTACCTGAATAAACTGTTAACTAACTCACTGTTAAAAGACCTGCCTAACGAGCTCAAACTCGACGGACCTACTATTTGTCACTGAGGATTTCCTATAAGGAGGCCTCTATTCAATTTTGACTCTGAGCTTCTGCACACCGGATGCGGTCCGGTTCGTATCCCGTCAATTTACAAAAAACGTTTCACAAACTGATTAATTTCACAAACATATCATTTGGCAAACCGCATTTTTTTCCGAAACTGTAAATCTTTCAGGATTTATTTCAGGACCATAGTGTAGAACTCTATTAGGTTAGGTTAGGTTAGATTAGGTTAGGTTAGTTTTATAAAAATACTGAAATATTAACAGTTTCGGAAAAAAAGCGGTTGGCCAAATGATATGTTTGTGAGATTAATCAGTTTTGAAATGTTATTTATCAAATGATGGTAAACCGGTCCGGTCTCCCGACCCGATCCTAAGTTACCCAAGGATCATTCGACTTTTAGTGTTTATTTATTACATATGTAATAAGTAATTAAAAAAATCCGTAAAACAGTATGCCGTGTCGGATACGAGTATTTCACATAATTTGCCAAATTTAATTAAAATTTAAATTACCACGGTACGTGGGAATAGGAATACGTAATTCGTTTTATGATTAATGTTGAGCACGACGCGTCTATTGACGCGGAGCGGTTGCATAACTCTGTCCGACAGTTGTTTTGAACGTTTTGGACCCTTCGATTTATTAAAAGGGCGTCTGTGGTGACAGTTATTATCGTGGCTACCGCGGCTGCATAATAATTCAGCGTTCTTCCTCGCATTTAATAAAACTGCGCTCAAAAGCTTTCGCTAAAAATGTATCCTCTTTTTCGTTTTCAGTATTGATTCAATTTGTGTAAATAATACAGCGATCATGCCACAGTGGTTTTGCAATATTTATCTGCATATTCATCATTTTTAATTGTTTGTCCTATTTCAAGCTCAAAAAAAGAAGTTACAATACTGCCTTTGTTACAAAGTCATGTAATTACTGTTATTTAAATTATGCGTAAGACGCGCGTCCGACCTTTGACTCGCATTAAGTATAAGCTGATTGTCAATGTGTCATTGTATTCCTTAAACATACTACCTCTTGTGTTTTTTTCCTGTTCTGTACTTATTATTTAGTTGTTTTTACTTATTAGGTCTTTGTAATTACACACGTGATTATGTTACATACAATATAAAAGCACACACTTTTTGATTACCTAGGTATTGATAAAAGAGAGTGCAAGTAACTTATTTATTTTAACTTTTTAACTTATTTATTTTTCGTCCATAGCGTATATATAATGTAGGTCTCTTCGAGACAAGAGCGTTGCTAAACTAAGACTTAATCCTCCACTGTCTATTTCCACCAAAAAAAATCCACTTGCCCGACAGATTAAAAATGTTAACTTGAGGGTACTTTGGTAGGATCTCCCTGTTTATTACTGGTTAAGAAAGGTTTTTTTGTGGTGATACAATGAAATAAGAAATAGCTATTCGCAATCCAAAAATACGAACAAACCACTTGACACGTGCGACAAATGTCGTATTCAAATGATATCGTGCGAATGAACCAGCTTGTGCGTTACCCCATGAATCATGGAATCATTGTAATACTATCCTCTATAATAGAACATAATAGCGACGTCCGTCGAGTGATTTATGCTCATATTAATTGTGGGGTCCCAGGAGGGAATTGTTTGTAGGCTATGTTGGAGGATTTCAATTTATTTCTATTGTTCCCGAGGACTGGGGTTGTATTACTATATGCGTTTATTCTGTAGATAAACTACCTAGGACAGAAATTAACATTTACGGGATATTATATCTAGATATATAATATAACACTTGAACGACCAAAATGATTTTGGTACTTTGGTTATTGTCGGTTTATACAAATTTATAATGTGAATTTAATGACATCTAATTGAACAAATCAAAATGTACACCAATGTGAATTTGGGGCATTATTTGTAAGCAAAAGAGGTTAAATCTCCTTTGATTATTTCGCAGATACGTCCTTTTGGCTTATGGGGACAGTGAACCACCACAAATGTCGTATCGACTAGTGTTGCGTTAGTGCGCGAACCGTTCAAATTAATTAACTTCTGTGTCCCCAACGAGGAGAAGTGTATTCAAGTTTAGAATTCGATTAAATAGACACTTAAACGTTTGCTCCTCTTAAGTATCGACCGCGTCGTTAGACATATCGAAAGGAAAAACGCGTTGTTTCCCGTACCAAGCTATTGTTTTTGAACACATCCGTAGTAGAACTTTAGAGCGAAATGCACTAACAATCAAACAGACGTTTGATTTTTAATCAATCGCTTACCGATATTTGTGTTAGCTATCCAATTATTTTCCGATAGTAAATTCAGTAATACCAGGCGTGGCTCACTCCGCGATTACATGTCACCGCTACGTAAGTACATATTTACATGCCAGGCGCCGCCTCGAGGCGGTCTATTCAGGGGTTGTCACCTATGAATTATTATCTCAAGAAGAGATACAGATATTCTGCCTTAAAATATGGCCCACGTCAAACGTCAAAATGATAGTGTAAAATTTACCCATTCATTGAAATAATGTGTATTAGCCCAAAGCAGATCCAATGAACATACTAATAATAATTGGTTATTTTTAATAATAATTCAATAAGACTTTGTGCGTGATTGCTAATAGTGATAATGTCATAGGTCGCCAAGCAACGCGCCTCGGAACGAGCGCGAGACGCGCTCGCTTTCTGAATTTACGTCGCAAGTAAACGTACCGCATTCTTTATTATTAATATAATTAAAATAATTAAATATAGCAACAAGATTTTGCATTACAATGGGTTGCAGCAACGCTAGTAAAATGTGGTAGTACGAGCATATTCTTCTTCTTCTTAAATTTAAGAGCTAGGCTCTTGTCGGTGGAGCAATTTCCATGCCTCTCTAGTATATTCAATTCGTCAAAATTGTGAGATTCATTATTTTATAGCTAAATAATGAAGTAAACAATATGAATATACTGCTCTCTATAGTGAACGCAAAAAATAAATAGGCAATACGTTATTATTTTATCTCTACCCGTCGACAACCCTTGCTATCGATCGACGACGTGGCAGGTGAACAAATGCATTTCCACCGTTGGTACACAGCCTTAAGGTTCCGTTTGGATTGCGCTGGACCGACGACCTTGGAGGGGCCATACGTCATAATAATAATAATAAAAATGTGGCTTTCGTAAATTTCAAAGAGAGGGTGTTCTGTACTTGTACTATGTATTACCTATTCTGTGGTAACACTAACATGTAGCTCTGTATAGAGTGGTAAGTATCGTATTCACTAGGAGAAAATTATTTCTCCTGACACATATCAATAGTGACGTTAGATGAAATCGCGCGAACTCCAGCGACGATGCGATTGTTGACCAGACGTCGCAACCGACAATATCGCACAATGTTGCGAGCGAAGATAGACAACGTTGCACCTCTTTGTCCGACGTCGCTGCTAACACGTGTTACGTAACATTTGCCCCCTAGTGAATACGAGGCTGTATAAGGCTACAATGCGATAATAAATAATTTATGTGTCGCATAATAAATCGTATATATGAATAAGGTAAACATATAGGTATGTGAGTGTAAAAGGTGTAGCAATCAATGCCACGCGTAGGTAAATATATCTTTCCACTACTCAAAATACCCTCGCATATTTCATCCCACAGGATTTGTATCAACGGATAGTGGCATGGACATCGGTCTTTTGTGACGTGTCTCCCCTCGCTCGGTTCCTGCTAGCTTTGAGCGAAGTCAACGTTAGTAATTAAGCTGGGGGTTTGATTCAATTTTTCAATATGATTGAGTTTAGTTCAATGAGTTGTGCTGTGACTTATTACATAGACACAGCACAATGATTTAACGCTTTTTATGACCAAATTCTTCAGTTTAAATCATATCCTATTCGCTTTTTCTAAGTCAGGAAAGAAAAGGGCGATACATGTTTTTCAAAAGTTATGTTATAACAAACAACAAAGCAAAAGCTTGTAAAAATATGAAGTGGTTTTGTTTTTGTTACATTTCATATTCTGTTTTTAAAGACCTACCTGGGTAATGTAAAAGAAAAAGTGCGATCCATTAAAAGCAGAGCCAACTTTCTTTCCCCTTTTGGGATGGGGTGCACCGACATTTTCCGGGATTGTAGATGTGATCAAATCTTGTTAGGAACTGGGGGATCCAAATTTCCGCGACCGGAAATACGTTATAATTTATTTATCCACTCGACGAACCTCGATCCATCCCTTAACCAGATCAGATTCTGTTGAAATTGGTAGGTATTTAGAATTAATTTAACAAGCTTTTTTGGTGTGATAAACTGACTAACTATTGGAATTTATTGTTTTTGAATTATTTTACAGCTAGTTCCAGCTTAATTAGCAGTTTATTTTAGTCAAAGCTTGTAGGTTCATTTGAACTAGTAAGAAACTGCTTGTTTTTTTTTTCTTATAATAAGTAACCTACCTCACTTTTTGGCCTTCCTGCTACTTCAGTGCAAAATCATCATGTAGTCTATTTCGGTAAAATAATTATGTTGGTAGTGTTGATAAGTAAAATGACTAACCAACAAATACACTTTTGTATTATGTATTACTACTATTGTTATTTTCAAAGCGGTAAATTTTGCGGATTGCCTCGTTATTGAACTACGTAAATCATGTATCTTTACACAACATTCGGACGGAACGAACAAAGTCTGGATGTAGGGCAGAATAACAACGTTTGATTCATTCTTTCTGCAGAGATTTTATCGGCTCTAAAACCTTGCACATTGTAGATATAAAACACCTTCAGGAAATAAAATGTTCACAAAGTGTAGTACTTACATATACCACTTCAAATGGTACAATATGTTTACTTGTAATAGTTACGATCTATTTGAACTGAGAGTAGCATGATATTCCTATTCACGTTTGTGATATATATTTAAGCGTACCCTGCATCCCGTTTGAAACCCTGCTTACTATCGGAGGATACATGAAAAAATTAAAACCCTAAAAGTGCCAACGAAATTGAGACACAAAATTTAGTAAACAGTAAAATCACGTGGAGTTTGTAGAGTGACCGGTAGAAAGTAGCTTACCTCCTGTGCCACTCTTCATTGAAGCACGCCGAACAGGTTACGAGTCATACTCGCACAGCCATAGACTCTGGCGCAGCCTCCCTTCGGGCTAGCGCGCACCGCACACACTCTCGCGTTGGTGCACGAGGACTCGGGTCAGGTCGGCGTCGGCGCATCATTTTTTCTCACCGGAACCGGTTTGTGTACTACGAGATGACTCAGGCCGAGTCCGGTGATACGAATGTTATGGTCCCTTTGGTGGTACGAGATGTACCCAAATGACATTTGTTTTATGCACGTGGCCCGAGTTGCATGACAAGTTTGCATCTAAAGTTTCTTCATTGTAAACTCGCATCGCGCTCGTTCTTTGTTAAAGGTATATTTAACATTGTGTGTTAGAGGTTTGATTTATTGCATCGAACACGTGTGTGGTTTTGGAGCGGTCGACGTTCGAAAAGGGATGGCTCTACCTGCTATAGAAATGGTGCCCTTCGCACTGTATCCTTAATATGTAATACAACAGGATCTGCTGAGGGAATTGGTTATTGATGCTGGGTTACGTAGCGTCGCGGTGCTGCATGCTTGATTAGCTCCCTTTGTGTACTCAATTCGGTTAAATTATATACCTTTATTCAGTATATGTATATAGGCACGCCGTACCTATATTTTTACATTTACGTATACATATATTACGTGTACCTAGGTATAACGATATAGTACAAATAAGTCAGAACAGCTCTTATTCATTTCCTTTAGTTTATTATCTAATTAGCCATTGCCCGTGACTTCGTCCGCGTTTCTCTCTTATCGGTATCGGTATTACTCTTAGTTGATTTCATATGTATCTTCATCCCAATGACTACTTGGTTCTTCAAAATTGTCTTACCCTCTAGGACCAATTAATTTTCTTTTCAATCATGCGTCTTCAGGTTTAGCTAAATTATAACTGCAATAAATAATATAATTTTATAATGAAAGCAATGCAGCAATTTTGCGTTGCGATTGATAATGTATGTATTGTGTTTGTATAATGCATAACTTCTACATTATTGTTCAAAACAATAAACATGTAAGGTAAGATGACCCCTAAATAATCAACAATATCAAATGTTTTGAACGTGTGGGTTTCATCTGTTAACAACAGAAAGTTCAATATACATTATAATATATTCCGAACATAAATAGTAGGAGTAGTCTTTAACTTGTGTAACATCAGACGAAAACATTTCCAGGACCCATATTCTCTTACTATGGTTGCGTTATCTTTTCAATAATCCCTTGCTTGGGCGACGTTTATACAATAAGTACAATGAGTTTCTACCTGACACTCAAAGTCAAACCGTCCGCGCACAATACATAAGTGATTCAGTGACCGTCTTTGGAACAACTCGAACAAACAACGCTACTTAAGTTTCTATAGCGCCGTTCACATAGTTTAACGTGCAGACTGTAATTTTGTTTACTGTACACTCAAGGCTAAATAGTATAAAGATTTCGACGCATTACATTTATTGTTTTTTCAATGGGTGTTATCATAAGACTTACTGCTTACATTACAAAATTTCTGAGGGACTGCAGGTTGATCTTCGTCGTTTTGTTACGCGTTCATTAGACACAATGGTAACAGGTCTTGTTCTCTCGCTCAAGCCTTGATCCCGTTCGCTTCGGTAAAACCTGCTTCGCCAGGACGCCTTTCTTTTACACAACCACGTGTGCAACAGAACGGTGCATCCTCCTTAAAAGTATGCAGTTAAAAAGAGACAGCATAATAAGTGCGCCTACGCGTGCTTCGTGCGTCGTGGGAAACGTAGAAAAAAAGGCTTTTTGTCCTTCCTTTCGCTTTACCTCATTTATTATTGGCTTTTGTTCTGAACTTAATACGATGGCTTTTTTTCATATTATCAATTCATAATAAGAAAATCTAAAGTATAAGCGTTCTTTGGACTTAAGATGAAGAGTTTGTTATTGTTCACTTACAACCAAGGTCAAGTTCGAGCATGCAATGTTTAGCCAATTTAAATTGTGTGCAATTTGGAGACCAACTGCGTCATGTGGTGACGTATCCACGAGCCATATTCTAGTTTGGTTTTATGCCTATTGTTATCACAGGTCTAGCGTTTAATTCAGCAGGTTTCCGTAGCCAGTATTTCTCAATGAACTAAACACAAACAACTTTTACCTGAACTTATTTAGTGGTACGATCTTGGTTCCATTTTGTATAGAAGTCGAAGTGCTGGGCACTGGATGCGGTAGCAAAGGAAGCGCTCTGTCAAGTAGACATCACTTGTCTTAACTCATGTGTCTCTGTTTTCAAGTGCTATATGCAACGATGTCTTAGGGATATGAATGTAACGGGACTGTTTATATGTCGCTGAGTTTTGTACTAACCGTCAATAGAAAAAAATTAAATACAGCGATTAAGTAAATATGTATAATATTGCTTAGGTGATTACAATTAAACAAATTAACACTTTGAATTGAAAATAACTTGGAGAAAAACTCGTTTCATCGCGGAATCAAGGAACAAGCTACAAGATCTATCTCGTATCATATCATCCCGAGATTTCCTGTAATAAATGGCAAGTGACATAACAAGAAATGCGTCTGTAATATTATGTAAACAGATTTCTCAGAGTGTTCCGTAACAGCTGTAAATAGCTGCAAGCAAGCCTACGGAACGATCACGCGTCGCTACCTGCAGATCATTTGTAATTTGTAACCATCTTAATAGAAAAAGTACCTACTTTATCGCAGCTGACGTTTACGCTGTTCCAATTGGTGTTGCCATGTTATTCGTACAATAGCAATGACAAAAACAGCGTAACCGTCAGTCTTAGTTAGGTGACTTTTTATTTGAAGTGCCACATTTTCGCATGCGCCGGCGCCCGTACTAAATCCAAAATGGTCATTGTCTCGATATCAACCCAAAAGCTATTACGACACAACTTTCATTTTGTGCTTTGTTTGGAAATAGAACTGTGAGCGCCACAAATAGGCAAATTTTACTGTTTCCGTGAACAAGCAAAACTGAAGTGATCGTTATCTGGGTTGTAAATATTTAGTTTACTTTTTCCTTTAAAAAGTTCCGTTGGGCTGGGTTGGGTCTCCTTTATAATAGCTGCTCCGGCGGTAGCTGTGCAAAAACAGATTATTAAGTTTTTATTTCGAGTAGCCCACCTTTTTGTAAGTAGAAGCATAGTTATTTTACTCTAAATACATATTTTCGAAACATTATTTGAATTAAGTGTTACCTAACCTACATGTGTATATATTGTGTCATTAAATATTTATTTCACTGGTGCTAATTATACCAGAAAAAACAACTTCAGAATTTAAATATTTGTATATATATACTTATACTGTATGTTGATGTAAACAATGCAATCAGAGCGTGGCATCGCCGAGACGGGATGCACACGGCATGCGCTAGCGCAGACTGCACCGAGTCAACCAAACCGGTACTGGCTGGTTACTCAGAAGCGTTGAATTAGAAACTTCTATCCCTCTCGTTCATCATTTCTGACCAAATCGAGAGAGGGAGAAGGCTAAAGTAACTTCGAATTTCGATTTTTGAAGTAATCTCTGAGGTCGTTGCTCGCCGCCAGATGTTGACTCCGCTGCAATGCTGAATGGGGCTTAGCTTAGATATCTAATTGAGCGCAACCAGGTGGCTCTTCCAACCACAGAAGCACTAAATTTAAAACTTCTGAATATCCTCTTCCTTTTCACTCTTGACTAAATCGGGAGAAACATACAGCTACCAACATAAACTTCATTATTGGTACGAGTGATTTTTATTACTGCACGATTAACAGTAAGTTCGGTAAATCTAGTCATCGGTCATCGTGGTATAAGCCTAATCCTCCCGTGTCATGAGGAGGCAAGAAAATAAGGAGTAGTCATATTGTGTAACTTAGGTATTAAAAAAAAATTATACAACAATAGGTAGAGAAAATCCTAAAAAGGCCTGTGTAATCACAGGCGATGTTTATCATATAAAAAAAAACACACAAGGACTGGAATAATTATCTATACTAATTACAATTTCGTAGTCGCTCTTGTCAATATTTAGAAATTGACCGCTATACGTGGATTGGCGTAAAACACCAACAAATAATCAGGTCATTACGCGAGAAAATTCTTTGCCTCTTTGCAGTAAACAGCTATCTTCAAAGGAATGGTGATTTATTATGTTGAGAGCTATCAATCAATCAGTCGATTAAACCATCCACAATGACGTGGTCGGATTCGGGAACATCTATTTTATTCTTCTGTGGCTAAGGCCAGCAGTGAAGGCCTTATTAAAAGAAGGCCTTATTTAGGAGAGAAAACCATGACTATAATCCTTCATTTTGAAAATCTAATTTTTGGATTTAATTTGGCGGAATTGCTCGGTCCATGTATTCCACGGCTCGAGCGTGAGTGTTCGAATGAAGGTCTCTAGCCTCAGGCCTTGAGATTTCATGGAGCGCTTTAAGAATCTCTCATAATCTTGATTACCTATACACGGATGCAATTTAGTGCAAACTAGCGGCTTCCGATGTTGACACCGCTATTATTTCATAGCGTAGTTGCGTTAAACTTTGTTTACCGATCCATGAACTCGTCGGTTTGAGGATGACGTCAAACTGGCTTGAGCTCTTAAAGTTTAAGTTATGTTAGTTGTGTTACTTTCTAGCTATTTAACCATGGCTCAGAAGTGCAAGAGATAAAAGCCAAAAAAGCTCACGAAGTTTCAAATTTTGCTTCCGAGTAGGGCGCTTATTGTTTCGCGTGCCCGCGTCACGTTGTTGCACTGTCAATGAAATAGATACCGCTTCTCTAACTATATAATAACTAAGACCAGTACTGTGTAAAAAGTGTTCCCTAGGTAAGTTAAAATTTATTTCCCGTTTAAAGTAAAGAGCATTTCCCATTCTTAACAATTATTTGAAGACGCCAAGGGAAGCCTAGAAAGCCATACTAGGCATTTTCCTCATAGATCGTGTCCCAGACACTAAAATTCACTATACGAGTAGGATGAAGGTGTTTGACGTCGGGAAATGAATATCAAACAAATATGGTTTTATAACCGTCATTTTATGAGTCCATTCAGCTTTATCCTAACGATATAAATCTTTACGGTTCGTTAATTTTCAATAATATTTGCACCGCTGTAAAAAGCGGCAAAATTATATGACAGACGTGGGGCGTATCCAAAACCGTGAGAAAGCATAATTTCGATTCCGTGTCAAACAGAGGCAAACATTCACAAAAATCGAGAGCAGTTTATAGCCGGTATACAAATCAGGACTGGGCTGGGTTCCCACAAATTCCGACAAATTGCTACTGCATATAAAATTTGCCAAATTGCTTGTTCTGAATCCAGTTTCGATATTTTTTGTTCTTTGCTGTGATTTTCTGGAGTTTTTTGTGATTTTAATAATGGACGGTACTTAAATAAATGTACTTAGTAAAAGCGAGATAGCGTTACCATTTGTAGCAGTTGCAGATTTAGGAATATTTCGTGCGTTTTGTTTTAACATTTTAACGTTTCCAAGATATCGTATAGAATAGTGTAGAATATCAAAGACTATTCACAATTTGCTGTCGTCGGTGCATTTTTTCTGAAAACTGTGACGCATTCACTAATCACTTCGTTTAACTACAAAGGCCTTCATCAAGTTTTGCTCTTGCGCGCTTTTAGAAAAATTGAGTGGGCGGGCGACCGTTTATCTGATGTCCATTAGGTGGAAGTGGTGAAATGCAGATGATAATCTGCAAAGAGGATATTTTAACCCTTAAAATAGGAACTTAAAAACTTGGCGTTTTTACCGTTAAAGATAAGTTAACTTGTAGTAGTAAGTACTGTAATAAAATAACCTCTTTTTGAACTTTTTCAACTAAATGAGAATGATACTGAATTGAAATTAAATGGCGTTTAATTTCTTTTGTCTCCCTATTGGGCAAAGGTCTCTTCTAGAACGTTCGGTCGCCTTCCGCCTTCGTTCCGATGGCATGTGAGGCGTGTCACATAAATATTAAATCATTTTTTAGGGTTGCTGTATGACATAATCTAGATGACTATTCATCGAGCATAAACAGAGACCCAAAATAAGTCTAAGATACATTAATAGTCAGATACTGCTTATATACTGCTGTTTTACAGAAATAATACTTGATTGAGTGCGAAGAACTTAACCAGGGGAGTTTAGCACTGAACGTGTTTATTTGTTCTTTTAGTAATCGCTGTATAACAAAGTTAAGAGTTGAAATCGAAACAATTGAAAGCGGAGAAACTGCACTAACGACGTTATAAACAACGTTCGGCAGCAACCCTCTGTTTTCAGCTCTGAATGTTCTCGCCCCGATTTCAGTTTCTCGAATTTCTTGATTTAGTTCAACAAGTCATTTCTCGGGAATAAAATTTCAGTCCACCGTTTCCTGCCGAGTTGGAGAACGCTTTAGAAATGGTGGAATTATAAAGACATTCGATGCAACTTTGTTAGACTTGTGACGGTCGGTTCATTAAGAAGGAATCTCGGTAAATGTACTGTTATGTTCCGTTATGACACTAGGTGCTAATGGTGCTATTAAGGCCTACTACTTAATCCAACATACGACTTCAGTAGATTTTGTCTTATTCATTAATTAAGGATTCCAGTATGTGTGGGTATAATATCGGTGAAACAGCTATTTCCTGCCTACCTTACAGCCTCCCAGATGCCCCGCGGTTATTCTCAATTTCATGTACAAAAACTAATCCATAAGAGCCTCACCGCAGTGATCACTTACCAGGTATGTCTAAATCCATCTATCCGTTAACACGTGATTGATGAGCGAGTCTACAGTGATTCACATTTATAATATAACTTGAAGAACGCGATCTTACAATATGTATGTATGTATTCTTAAGCACCTACGTGCTTAAGAATAAAAATAGACAAGCGAAATTATTATAGATTCTGACTTAAAGATTAATCTAGAAGATGACATGATGAAAGTAGGTACATTGTCAAATTGAAGGTACTGGTTTAATATAATTAAAAGTATTTTTTATAATACTCGTATCATTGTATAAGATGACTTTGCTATACCTGAGGTCATTTCCAATAGGCCCAACGAAAAAGCTAAAGAAAGCCTGTCGTCTAGGAGAGCATTATGGCTCCGACGAGATGAAGGAGCCCAGTCACGTACAGAGACGGTTCACTCCACTTTCCAGCGCTCATCAGCCAGATAAATAATAAATTGGAATAAATAACGCCTTTACAGGGGCGAGATCGTAGACCAGCTACGTTTGAAAAGTTAAAATTTTTCCAATGGAACGGCAAAAGCATATACCTATAGGGTGTCCCAAAAATGGTACGTCACATTGACACCGGAGGTTGAAGACGGTCCGAACCAGACATTTTTTTTGACGGACTGGAAATACGTTGCGCATAATATCCACACCGAAACAGCTGATATGACCTCAGTAAAAGTCGCATATTTCCAGTTTAAAGTTTAAACTGGCAAAAACGTATAAGTACTTTAAACTGGCAAATCTTAAAAACCATGCGACTTTTACTGAGGTCATGTTAGGCTGATACTTCCGGTGTCAATGTGACCTACCATTTTTGGGACATCCTGTAAATGGAATTAACTGACATCTAGTGGTTAAGCAGCTTTCGAGGGCACATAAATAACTTTTGAAGTTCAAATATTCAAACGAGTTTTTTAATATTACACCATTTATTGGTGACCTCACCAAGTTACAAACGTCGAATTATGGAGGCTGCCTGACCTGAAACTATTGGAGTAGGATATGCTTTCGCAAGTGGCGCTGTATAGGAAATATTTTAAGAAAACCAGACAGCCATCTATCGAAGAGAGCCCTGACCTGATTCGTAGTATAGCAACATAGCGTCGCTCAGTGCACCAAGAGCTGGTCCCTTGGCATCTCTTGGGACGAAGCCAGTAAGGCAGTGCAAGATCTTTCCAGATGGAGAGCTCTATAACGAGCCCTACTTTCCAGTAGGGAATAACTGGAATTGATGATGATGATGATGCATGAGGCACTTCTAGTGTTTTGTGTATTTCCTGCTTAAATTAAAAATGAATTAACGGCTTTCAAATCTCTCAATTAACACTTGTGCTAGTCAAAGTTTTATCTTGAGCACAAGTAAAAGTTTAAGACTTTTTAAAACAATGCCCATCATGTCTCCCAATCCTGCTTACTTTTACTATTATTGCCAAAGAAATACGTATAACCTCCCCGTGTCGAGGTCCTTCCACCATATCAATGAGAGTCGTTAAATCGCGTGCCCTTTTCATTCCCTTATTGCGCCTAATCAGTTTGAAGCTGGGGACGCACAAAAAACCTCCACATGTGTGTCATTAGAGCAACCCCGTCCGGCGTTGGGATTCGAGCGGCGTGCCCGCGGCGGCCCAATTACTTGCCGTACCTGAGCGATGGGCGCCGCCGCGGACTCTCCATGGGTCTACTGACGTGAATTTACTTAGTTAACGCATTTTTACGTTTTTATGATATCACGTCAGTTGGCTCCATTATTGTCCGGTCCCTATATGTGGCCCTTTTTGTATGTGGCTAATGTCAAATTTTAACTCGAAATAACCTTATCTATCCGCGGTTTGAATATAGGAATCGTACATATATATGTCAATTTCATACTTTTTGACAGATTTCTACAGTCGTTAAATTTCGCGCAAATTGCAATTGGCTAGTCCTACCTAGTGCGGAGTTCACCAACAATTAAACAGATGATTAGATGTTTACTAACAGCCGATTAAGATTTAACGGTCTGTTAAATTGGTTGGTTAAATCCGGCGGCATAATTGTATTAAAAAATAATCGAAAGGTTATGTAATATGATTTTCAAATAGGATATTCTAGGCTAGTTATAAGTGATTTATCAAAATTATACATATCCGTACATTTTATCGAAATGAGTTGTTATTGTTAAATTAAAAACAAAAGAGGAGTGACTGATATAAACCTTTCTTGAACAAACTCAGCCTTAGGTATTTTATTAACTAAGGTTTGCTCATTGAAATAAAAAATGTTTCAGTTGGCAAGTTTCTTATTTCTGACGAGTGAATTTTTTAAATACTCGCCAACATGAACCGCTGAGGCAGCGTTGTGTGAGGCGTCTTAATCCCGAGGGATCCAATTTCTCCCGCCTCCCGAAGCGTCGTGCCGCTAAGCTCGCACATTTACACGTTTTACGTCTCCAAAAATGTTGTTCCTTTTACAAAAATCAGCTGTTGAAGCGTTAAAAACAATTAAAATCTCAGGTTACTTTAAATTTAACGTGACAACCAGTTGCTAAAGTCGCTATCGAAAGTTTTCTGTTCTTGTAAAAAACCTTTTATTTGGTTTAGGGCCTGTCTCACAATCGACAAGTAAATTAATCTGCCACTTAAAGTTAGCCCTCTCCTTGTCTATTTTCAAGTGTATGAAAGGGAAAGGGCTTAATTTATGTGATAGATATGCTTTACTTGACAATTGTTGAGACAGGCGGTTAGGTAACTTATTTACACGTGAAGCAGACAACACACACACACACATGAACACGGTTGCAGAGTTTCAAGATCGACAGCTGTTTAAACAACATCGGAAGCGGCATTCATTGTTGCCACTGCATCAAATTACTCTGATGGTGATTTACTGATTGAAATCTAAGCCATCAGTGCATCCATAGCCAAACTAGTAATTTTTCCCTTCGATAATTCCACAAATACGATACAGTTATATCGTAAACCGCATATCTATACACAAATATCTAGTAAAGACTGCATCTCCAGCGCTTCGCGAAGTTGAAGAGGCTATTCACTTTTTTCTTAACTACCCGGTTGACCTACTCACTCAGTTTGTTTTACAAAAAATATACTCGTGCTCTTTAGAAATCGACCTAACATTACCGTAGCTAATTTAATGTATCCGTGGGCTTTGCTATGCGCGAACTGCTATCAGATGTCATGTTAAAAACAGTATATTGTCGTTGTTTGATTCAATGGTATCAGATTATGCCATAGGGTTTATTTATGTGGTGTGTTTAGTGTAATGTTCCAGCGGTAGCTGTTATCGTCGGAAGGCATACGTACCTACTATTCATTGTTGGCACGCTTGCAGTTCGTCAGATTAAATAATGTGAGTTTGTTAACAGTTAGTTAGCAATTAGTGGCCGTGGAGCTTTACATTCTGTTGTGTGTTAACGGCACGCTTTAGCACTGCAAATATGCAGTGCAGCTAATAAACGAAATCATTGGATGCAAATATAATTTATGTGGCTTTTTGTTCGCGATGATATTAACCGATAGCTCATGTTTGGACGTACATTATGTCGTGCAGTGTTGCCTAGGTTTAGAAACAGTTATTGAATAACGGCTATTTTTAAAGGTTAATTTAGAAACGTAGTAACAGATTTTGTTCGAGAATTTATACTCGAAGCAACTACAAGGTGTAACAATAATATCACCGCGGAGTGAAAGGCAAGCCGCCAGCATCACTACACACGGAGTAACTTCGTCCGGAGAGACTTGATACTTAAACTGGAATTCAAACTTTAAGGGCTCGAAGCACAGAGTTTATAATAATAAAAAAACTTCAGTAGAGTTCTTTAAAAAATGGCAATGCTATATTACTTAGCGTTCTATATTCGCTTACAACTGCCTACTTCGGCACATAAAGCATTAAGACTTAATAAAAATCTAACTAATCTATAAGTTAGTAAAGTAAACAATACAAGTTTTTTTTTCGGTACGGTTCGTAACTGTTTATTTATTAATTTCTACAATCTGATAAACAGGAGTTCATGCGAATCGTATCGTTTTCAATCGTCATATGTTTAGGCTTCACCGGACTGAATCTTTGAAATCTGGTACTTGAATATGTTAATGGTCGACGCGAACACAATTATTTTATGGCGCTAACTTTGTTGGCAACTTAAACATCCGTATCCTAAATAGAAGGAATTGTTTATTTTCATCGCGGGCGGTGTATGAAGGTCGCTAATGCTGGCTTCGGTCTGTTGCGTGTGTGTTACGTAATGCGAATGGAGTGATTACGGCAAATTGCGATTATAGCGCACGCTCTACTAACTGCCTCGTGACACTGACCGAAGCGTCGTAAGTATACTGACGAATATAGGAACTACCCGAGCCTCTGCCTCGGCCGTGGCGTATCTCGCTTTTATCCCCGTAAGTCGTGTCGTAAGTCACAAAAGTATTTCTCGACCAAAAATGCAATAGGGCAACTTTTAACAGAAAATACGAGCCAAGTTTCCTCTTTTACCTTGACTGGGACAAAAATCTGAGTCGGTCCCGGGGCGGCCGAGGCGCGCCCAGACTCGATAAAATTTACATGTTTCGCTTTCAGCCTGTAGGTATTTCTTTTAAAGGGTGAAATAAGATGGCATTACGCAAAGAGAATATTCAATTAGAGACTGCTTTTAGATTTATGTACCTACCAGGAGAGCGCTGTTTAAACTTATTTTTCTTAAGTGCTTTTTGGAATTTCAATTTGAGTCTCGATTATTTTTGTTTACGGCATTGCGTCGATTCAAATTGGATCCGCGCTGAAGGTCGATTGGAGAAATAATATTTTACCTGCCGGGACGTAAACTGAACGTCAGTAGCAATTCGCGATGTTTTCTGCTAATATTTAATGAATATTTCGGAGTCTTAAGAGTTTTATCGATGTAGGCAAGTCGTTGAAGTGAAAGGAGCCTCTAGCTAAATTGATGATCGCTTCGTTCGTTTTTGATGTCTTTGGTGGGGAATCTGTTAAATCTTTTATCGGCAGTTGGGCGGATGCGAGCGCTTCGAGTGGCTCGTTAAATCTTACCTGCCCGCGTCTCCTCGTGCCCTACATATCATTATCCAGGACTTAACTGCTTGTTTTGGCATAGGACTAGGTACTTAAAACACTTCACTACTCACTCCCAAATCATTAGCTGGTATTACTGTATAACTGTGCCTTTCTATCCAAATTAAAATGACGTATGGTTATGCCGCTATGTAGATTCATTTCTTTTAAAGTGTGTTATTAGTAACAGATGTCGCTTAGCGACCACCAAATGAGTCAATTTTATCGCGCTCCTTTGAAGTCAACTGAAGCAATTTTCTCGTGTTTACGTTCCAAGTATAGATTGTTTACGCTAGAATTTCTCGGGCTTACGGTAGCTAGACTTGCTGCTGATTGAAGTTACGCGAAACTGACCGTTTGTGTTTTAACACTGTAGATTTATGGACGTCAATAAGTGTTTGTTTAGTCATGACTGATATGATAGTTACTAACATTATCGAAATTACCTGGTTTCATTTGTAAGAACAGATTTATTTTGCACTAGCATTTAGCCCGTAACTTCGTCTGCGGAGAGTCAGTACTTTCGTTAGTGATTTATGACTTTTTTTGGGTACTTCTTCGAGCGTTTCTTCGATACTTTTGTACTTACTTACTTTATCGCATTAACTTACTTGACAATCTTGTTTGACATTGCTAATGTGGCTGTATAGCGATTTATAAATGTGTGTGTAAGTATTTATTTGTACTTCTTTTATTAATAAAAAAGTTATATAACGAGATCTATCAGTTGTCTCTATATATTACTTTAATGATTCGTATAACGACTTTTTGTCACTTTAAGTATAAAATCACTCTTCATAATCACGTAAATGATATCATTTTCGGTTGATCTAAATTTTATTTTACATAATATCAGGTTATATAATACTCATATTGCCTTGTCGTCTATTTGTCTACGTTCCTATAATATTTCTATTATTGGGCGTGAGTGGCGTGACAGCTTGATGCGTAGCGACTAGCTAATGAGGATACTTGCGAATTTATGCCTTAAAACAGTTTTAAAACTCAAGTTGGGCTGGATTGTGAAATTAGTTCATCGAAATCGAAAACGACTTTACAAAATAACATAACAGCTGCTTCAAACAGAGCCTCGGTCACCGTGATTGGTTATATGCTGTCGTAAATGTATTAGTTTAAGCTAATATAATTTTAAACTATTTGGAAATGTAAAAAGTAGCATCGAATTTAAGCTTTAAACTTCTTTTCGTCAAAATACAGATAATTTCATAATTTTCTTATTGATTGTCTTAAAACCCCGGGTTTTTAAGCATAATCAACGACAGCATTCTTTGTTGTGACGTAATTGGGCCGCGGGATATTCGTTAGGCGGAGTGAAATATCGCATCCTTCCCTTTAAATAAAATAACTGGCTGACAAGACTTTTTATTAAAGTCTCTGGCATTTTCATATTCCGTCTATGCGCGATAGGATGTTAATAAACATATTTTAATGCTGTGTACGCGGAGATATTGGAGTTTATTAAAATTGTTTGATCAATGAAAAATAAATGTCGCTGGATTTCTTACGACGAAGTTAATTGTATTTAGATTGTTGTGGTTTATGACAGATTATGATTTATGACAGATTTTTCGAGATTTTGTGCTTTATAAGAGGGTACATATTACTAAACAAAAGATTTAATTAAAATGTTGAGTAGCACCGGCGCACGTCCCGACCGCAAGCGTGAGCGCATGTGTTTTAAATTGATGCACTCCATCTTGAAAACTAACAATTTAAATGGATTTGACAACATTTTACTGTTAAAGTATACTTACAAAGTGTCGTAATATTTAAAATGCCATGCAAATCACGTGAAAAATCTCCGAAACTATAAACAGTCTAATTTGTTTTATTATTTTCTAAAAGCCCGGTAATTATGAAGATTACGTACAATTTTATTTGATTATTATTTGTTGAAGAAAAAAAAAAGAAAAAAAGTACACGAAATAAATACAAGTAAGTACCTATTGATTTTTAGTAAAGGGTGCCGCGTAATAAAAAAAAACACTGGAAAGGTCTTTAGAGGTAATATATATAGATAATTTTCCAATATCCGATTTTAATGTAAAAACATATCATTTTAAACTTTTTCGTTTTGTCAAGTACATTAATCTCACTAATATTATATCAGCATTTTGAATTGTATTCAAAACATGGCGTAGCTACGAGTAATATCAATGTAGGATCTTTTCATGTCAAGCGTTTTCTGAGTATTCTCATTAATTTCAGGAGGTAATATAATATATGTATTAGATGCCACCTGTCTGTTATTTTCCAGTGTGAGTCGAGGATTTCCATGTCTCGTTTGATACTGATACTCACATTCATGATTAAGTAATATTTAGGAGCTTTTCTTACTTTTGCCTCTACTCGTAGAATATTTTTTACCGCTATTTGATATACATTCTGGATTGGTATACATTTTATAGTATAAAATAAACAGTATCCCCGTCCGACATTTCATATTTAAACATATAAGACGGATATAATTTGAAAATATCTACTGCTTTTAATAGGAAATGTTGTGAATTACCTATGCATAACGTGTTTGTGAAACAACCATGGGAGAAGTTTAATAAAAGCGAACATAGTAAAGGACTGGTATAAGGACTTAACTTTTTCAGTTTCGTAACGAAAACTAACGATACAAATGTATGACTAATTTTCGTTACGAAACTGAAAAAGTTACCGTTTCTTAGTTTCAACCCTTAAAAATCCTTAACTTCTTCAGATTCGTAACGAAAATTAGTTATACATTTGTATCGTTAATTTTAAATTCGTGCAATTCGGAAGAATGGAATTATTTTGTGATGTAATGGTAACACGGCTCACCTGTCACGTCGCCAGTGGAAATCCATTCACGCTGAATCAGTGCACGAATTTAAGTGGAAAAATAAGACTGCCTGAAACTAATCCAACCCACGAACCGTCGTCTCTTGCACACAGCTGATAAAACCCTACAGTGCACCAGTCTATTTTTCCCATAGTAAATCGGTTACCTACAGTCGAGGCTGTTCATTTTTTGTACGATCAGGACCTTCTGTGGCTTACTCTTTATTACGGTTGGACGGAATAGTGGTTATTTTAATCAGACATTCCTAAATAGATTTTTTATCCGCAAGGGCGATTTAATTTTCTACGGCAGCGGTTGTGATTAAAATAGCTGAATTTTTGGAATACTTCTTAATGTTGGCAATGATCTTGCATTTAGTTAACATACTCGTACCTTTAAGATAAGTTGCATTTATTTTTTATGTTGTAATTTATTGACCTTTGTATAATGTATACGAGTACATACTTATAAAGACAGGGTTACGAGTACATACTTATAAGTTGTCGCGTGAAAAATAATGAAATATAATAAACGTAACTTACTATACGCGAAAAATGCTTTAGCCTTTCATATTGAAAACTAAATTAGAAGTTGATGTTTTATTTCCGACTTTTATTGAATTGAATATCCCGCTTAATCATGTGTGAATAAGGAGTTACGTACCTAAACAAACGAAATGCGTTATCCTTTTCAGATAGTGGTCTACCTACTTACTCCAAAAATCAACTTTCAAGGTGACGTTAGGTACTCTTTCTCTCGTAGGTCCTGTACTAGTCAAAAATGACGAGTAAAAAGGATCCCATCCCACTCGGCATTCGAGTAAGTAGGTATTAACCCCCAATGGAACCCTCTCGGAATCTTGCCTTTATCTTGTATACGGCCCATTGCCTTTCACAGGCTTAGCGCGAAACGCCGATAATTATTACAATAGTAGATAACTCCAATCTCCATTATACTCACTGTTATGATATGAATTATTGAGCTGTTTGTTCCATTCCGGTGGATGATTGCCGAACAGATCTACCTACTTTAAAATGACTATTAGAACTAAGTGTGTTTGTGTATATAGGTATGATGTGTGTAATAGTATATTTTAACACGTATTAGTGTATTGAGTATTCTGGCTAATACTAACTTTGTTTTTCTTTTTCAGGTAAGAGATAGGTGTTCAGTATCGACTTGGAGTAGTATGGTTCAAGTTAGTCCCTCTTATTATCTGTTAGTTTTTTATTTTACCTTATTTTTCTGTTACACATTGTCAATTGCTGTTTTTCTGAACTTGTCACGAAAACTTGTTGTGTGAATCAAAGTTCAACAGTGAATTTGAAGTTCTTCTGATTAACTCTCGTATAACCTTTTTCCGTAGTAAATTCCCTTCATGGACTTACTGCAGTAGGCTTAAATTGTTAATTTTAGCCTGAGAACGGCTCGACTAACGACCGGATATTTTGGTCGGTGCTTAGACGCCAGTAAAAAGAAAAACAAGCGCGGACGCGCTGTCTCTTAGTCTATAAATAACGATACTTTATGGTTTTCTTTTTTCATATTAATTTGTTCTAGAAACCCTTTATCATTTTTAGAGGTGATATTTTTAAATTTTATGGCTTTCTTTACGGGAACGGGTAACCATGGATGATATTATTATTTATATTAAACGTCATAAAACCATGCAGACATATTGAGGTGATTTTTAAGTCTCATTTATTCCAATTCAATAGTCACTAACAGCAGAAACAATTACTATTTTCTCTGTAGACACTAAGGTCAAATACTCAACTTGATAATAATTCAACAGAACTGGGAAGCTAGACAAGTAGCGCTACGATGCGATTACGCTAACATTACGATTTTCGAAAACTGAGAAAATGTATGGAATTGACACAATAATATGCGGCTGACGCTACAGCCTGTTAGTCTACGTACGTCAATTCCATACATTTTCTTTGGCTTCGAGAAACGCTCAGTTAGCGTAGTGCATCTTAACTAGACCCATGGTCATGTTATGTTGGGCATTGGAACTCTGTACGTAGAATTCAAGTTATACTTATCTAGATATATAAAAATCAATTTCCGTGCGCTAGTCTCGCAAAAACTTGAGAAAGGCTCGACCGTTTTGAATATATTTTATTGTTCGCCTCAATACCTACCAGAGTTTAAATTAAAAAAAAAAGACAATTAGGAAATACCCAAAAGTGGTACGAAGTTCACCGGGTCTAGTAACAAATAAAAACTGTAACACATTGTGCACTGTTGATCTATGCTTTTTTGATTATGATTGATTAGATATCCGAATCCTGATGAGACTTGACTAAATATTAAAAATGGTTAAGCGTATTTATTTAGGTGTATAATTCTTTTTAAAACATACCAGGCGAATCGGCATTATCGGCTACCAATTTTTCTGGAGAATAAAATCATCCCAAGGGAAAAACAATAAGCGAATTCTACGTCAGAGTCCCAGAAAAAGTTAATGTAATGTGTACCTCTGGCACCGCGGAAAGTTTAAAAAACAATATTATCCATACCGCCCCAAGGGCCAGTGCCATCCGGCTTGACGACGAGTGTATGATAAATGGCAACCCCCGTCAGAAGCAATGAGAACATTTTCAACTCTTGTAACTTCCAGCCTAATTGAACAGGGGAGTGGCAGGTCTACATTGCTCCTCGTATTCCCGAGTTGGATCTAATTCTGTTGATAAAATATTTAGCGCTAAATGCTATGTTTGCTAATTTGCGCTGATGGTTTGACTAGTCTTGAGCTGAGGGGTTATCTTGCTGAGGGAGAAAAGCGAGTTTCTGAAAACGTTCGTTCATTTTGCTAGTAAATATGTACATAGGATCCATGCGCATTATTAGATCTACTAAAAAGAAACGCTGCAAGAAATTCAGCATTTAGCATTTTTTTAAATTAATCGTTAGTTATTCCCGTACCTGTCTCCCCCTTGTTTTTGTATCCAAGTATTTCTGCGCAAAATTTGATACTAAAATGTGTTAATTCGATTGCATAAAACAACCTACTTATTTTATTTTATTTTCTTTATTGGGGAAAAAACAGACACAGACATTAGAACAGAATATACAGAATAACACTTAAAATAAAATAGGTATAGCCTAACCTAACCTAGGGCAATTCCCACTGAGAGTTATACAATAATGGTTAGAAGCAGTGCCGTAGGAATGAAACATATTTACAACAGAGGAACAAACAACATGCTATAATATAATTAATAGGTTTAAACTTAAAATGGTTCGGAAGGTACCTATTATTAGTTAAACCTATTTTTGTAGAATATTTCCTATACATATCTTAATTAACACGCCAAAGTACTTCATCATGTATTTTATCTTAAAACATGAATAGCTACATTGCCCTAAGTATTAAAGTAAACGAAGCGAGTATAACGAGTTAATATTCCAGGAGAGCCGAAAGGACCTGCATACGCATTACAAGTTAGCACTTCGTTAAGGATACAAAGTAATTAACTCCGTCTTGTTCCTTACACAAAAGTCCGGAGTTGCTCCGGGGATCTCGCCAAGAAATTTATAGCTGTTTCTTTTAAGACTTCAGTAAAAAATGTATTTAGTCAGTGGACAAAGATTTACGGAAATGGATGAGGTATCTTTGAGATTCTGCGATTTTAGTGTTCATAGGGACGTGATGATTAGTTAGGATTGTTCAAACTTGTGACATACTCTTGTAATTAGAATTACTTATTAACTGCCAAATTAAAAGGCTACATTATTAGAATTACAATATTATGCAACAAAACAATGAAGGTAATTCACCCGTAGGTACATTACATGTAGGTACTGCGTGGAAATAGTTTGATACGTTAGGAATCTAGTTACGCGATATATTTCGTAGAAGTAGTATAATTACTAATATGACAAATTTCAAAATTTGGCGAACTTTAAAGAAATGTGTCTGACCAATTCATTTGAATCATTGGTGATGCAGGTGCAGCTGATTGCACAAAGCACGTTCATGACGATGAGCCGATCTAGTTTCTGACCATAAGTAGACGGTATATGTGTCATGGCAAACCTCCGAGGTTAGCTGCTTGATCTCGAATATATTATTTTATCATTGATTATGCATTTCGGTAACTGCATAATGGTAAACTGTAATAAGCTAGAGGTCAGATTCATGTACGGGTGCTAATGTGGTCAAAATAGTCAATTATATCGAAGAAGTAACAAAATACTAAATTGTCTAAACCACTGGGCTTACCAAATTAAGCAAGTTTGGTTAGACCAAAAAAATGCAAAACATTAGATACCTACTTTGACAAGTAGCGATTTTCTTGCTATAAATTTTAAAATGAAAACAATACGTTAGTAAACCAAAGCAGACACTTGTCGATGTTGGTGACTGGATATACCCACCCCACGCCTACGCGCTCCTCTTATTCTGTATGTAAATTTACCCAGGAACCTTACCCTTTATAACAAGGAAATCGCTTGTTCACGTAGTAATATTTGCTATTGTTTGGTGTAACCATAACCAAACCTTCCTTACTTGGTATGTTTAACTAAATTATTAAGTTTAGATTTCTGTGCAATAAACGTAAAATACAAAATATCGTGTAGTCTAAGATCCGAATAGGGGACGACCTTCAACCGTATGTTTAATGGATCAAAATATTTTATATAAATTAAATGTTAAGTAATAGGTAAATATATAGCGAATAGGTTGACTGAAAAATTTCAGTCCAGGATCAGGTCGGGAAGTAATCATACTTAATATATATTTTTTTTAAGATTGCATTTGTTTGTTTAATAGACAAATTACATACCAATCGAAAGTATGAACCATAGAATATGAAACGTTAGATTTTCCCGTCATAACTATTGGCGTAAATAGAAGTGAAATTCATCCATCAAACAGACGGGTGAAGGTAGTTTCCTATTCGGATCCTCTACTAGTGGGACATCAACTAAAAACAACCACGGCTGCGACGTTTACATCCAAAAATTATGCTACAGAGTAAACAAAATTTGTTATTCTACTGCATATACTCATATGTGTCCCATTGAGAGTGAAGCAAAACTAGGGCGACCACCATAGCAGGCGGAAAACGTGTCGCATAAACAAGCAAACAAATGCATTGTTAAAATTATTTTCTCACACGCTGTTTGCACGCGAACGAGATAAATGCACCGGTGGAGTTATTCTTGAACGTAGTAGCCGATACTTCGAATCCTTTTTCGACATCGGCACCATTCTTTTATTTTATTTTTACTTGAAATTAAAGCAAATTATACCCTACCTCTTTATTTGGCCCAAGTATTAGGAAACGTACGTTTTACAGACGTTTTGTTCCGCCGAAGCCTTTGCTATTGAAACCATTTAATATTTAAAATGCATTAAACGGTTTACCCTTGAATCACCGACACTCATTTCATAGAATGTTTTACTTCGCTGAATTTTTATTTCATCGACAGTCATTTCCACGTACAGGAGTTATAATTTTTTGTGGTCACAGATCTAACCTAACCCACGTTACCCATGCTTAAGATAACATGAAAACAATAAGGGTTCAGCAGAAAATAGCTTTCGATGAAATTAAATTATGTGAAACGACACATTTGATGAAATGAGTGTCTGCAAAACAAGGGCACACTGCATTAAACACTCATCAGTTTATTATGCCGGTCAAACCAAGTTACACTCGACTATAAGAAAGCGTTTATTGCGTTGGCAAAAATAAACTTCTGCGTCTCATTCATTAGTGAACCTGAATCATTTTGAATGATTTTTAGGGTTCCATCAATAGTGATATTGTTTTTTTCGTCAGCAAGTGGAGCTTTTTTCGTTAGAGAATAACACCGCTAAACAAGCAGCGCCAGCGTCGGCGCGGCGTCAGGAGGTTTCTTCCTTGCAGAGACCGGTCGGTCGGGTCATTGTTACCAATAATTGCTTCGCTCACACGATCGATTTTTGAAATCATTTTAAATAACTCCTCACTTCGTCCCAAACACTTTGTACAATGAATTTTGTGCCAAAATGCTTTATAAAGAAAAACTTCAATATCATGATATGACGCAATGAATGAATAAAAAAAGCGCGTTAATAATACAATAGACCCCTTTCGACATGGATATTGATACGTGTTTTATTCTAAATAACAAACTGGTTACCTTATTTTAAAAGACTCAACAGACAACAATTGAGATGCAAATAAAATTGAAGTATTAACGTGACTGCGTTTTAAACGTTTTGAAATTGGAATAAGCACCACCGCATCGAAAGGAAAGTTATGAAATAAAATGAATATGCGGTTCTTTTGCACGATTTGTAGTACGACACTACTGTTGGCCTCATTTTCATCTATAAAAATATTTTTAACCTTTACATTCCGCTGCCACAATGCCTTTTAAGTTGATTTAATACTAGGTAGCTTTTTAACTTTGTTTCAAACATGGTGCGAGCGAATTAATGTAGAAAGGAAAACAAAGTAGGTTATTATTATAAATATCGGTTCACTATATCTGAAGGAAGTTCTAAAAAGTTAGATTCGAAGCGAGTTATCCGGCCGTGTGGAAAACTTCTACAATATCAATATTACCTCGCTTGTGTTAGGTATTCAATAGCTTTGTTAGGTTTAAACCCTGCCCATGTTTGGTTTTTGGCAAAGAAGAGAGGGCTTAAATTAACATGTCATGGTTCTGAGGGTTCTAGCTTTGACAGGGGCCCTAAAAATGAATCTTGTCCTTTGCCAAATCCGACATATATTATTCTAATCCCTTTTCTCATATCTTGAGCACATCCTGACCCGTAACACGTGTCCGGCGAGCCTACGGCTTTACAATGCCGAGTCTTTCGAACATCCTAAACAAACATTAGAAATGTGTTCCAAAATCAATAATGGTCTTGCGATAATATTTATTTAACATTTATCTTTCTGTATTTGAGAGTTCATGTAATATTTGCTGTGCTATGATTAAATGGCAAAAACTTTACATTACTTTTAAACTATCTAGAATATCATAGGAAAGTTACGGACCCCTGCTCGAGCTGGTTTCAGAGGTGATAACATCACAAATTCATAGCTTACGATGTTCTTACTTATCTTTTATAGTACATGAAATGTTACTGGGCATGATGGTATTGCCTGCTCTTGGTTGCATGTGCAATGGAACACTGTTTATTCCGTTTTGTTACACTTACTTAACAAGAATCTAGTGTCTTGGTACCACTTAGTCATAATGGCTGGTAACGCGTTGGTCTCACGTTGTGTTACTGTAACGTCACACAGGGAACTCGCTTTGTTTACCGGCACCAGTCAACTCGTGGTGGAACACAATGTGCACTGAAAATGCTGTCAGTTTTTAATAAACACGAATCTTGGAATAAGTAGCAATGATCATCAGTTACTTGAAAATGTTTTCGTTGTATAATGTAACTGTTGATAAAAACAAAAAGCATGAAGTAATTAAAGTAAAGACTTATTTGAGTTAAAATATGCCTAACCTTTACAAGAATAGTTCTTAAAAAAAATCGGTGAACATGTGTGATCTCTCAGTCTCATTCTCAGTCATTCCACAATGTATGTTATTATTTCTCCTGTCATTTTATAATCAATCTTAATTCGGTTTTTTTGCGTACTCCGTACTCGACGGTTTAGGTCGCGACAGTTTATTTTCTGGCAACGGCAGCAAATAATTTCTTCTTCCGTCGATTAAGGGAATTATCTCAATCCAAACTGGTTGTATTTACAAAGATTAAAATGGAATCCAGATATTTCCTGTTACAGCTGTTACAATCCACAATGGGTCAGCTGTTTGTAAATAGGTATATTGACATTGCAGAATCTCATAATAGTCCTTAGGTATTTTTGTGTTTGTAAATTTTCAGTCACATCACAGAGTCTGTAAAAGCGATCTAAAGAATTCTTGAATGAAAAAACATATTGGTGTGTTGTGGTTTTGGTTGGCTGGGCTAACAATCTAAGTTAAGTTGGAGTTCCTACTAAACTTAACTTAAACCTGAATTGAACGTTACTTACTTAGACATCATGTAGAAAAAACTCATCATCAATCTATTTTGGATCTCCTAAAGTTATGAGTAAAATGAAACGAGCGCGTTTATTATCTAGATTCCTTCAACTGGAGGCAGTTATGACGGCCCATCTTACAACAATGCAGTTTAATCCAAATTTCGTGAACCGTCGGCCATTTTATCCTATAGAAGTTTAAACCGCTGTACTGTCCTAAGAGAAAAAGGCTGTATAAGAATATAAAGTCCCTAGGCGTATACTGTCTTTTTGGTTTGGCTAGCAGTGTAGCCGGTAATGAAGCGGACGGCGCGAGACAACGCCGCCCAAATGAATTCGCCGCGAGATGAAACACGACCCAGATTCACTATTACCGCAATTCTCGTGTTCGTTAAGATTATTTCATTATTAACGTCAGCTACAGATTTTTGTGAGTTGAATAAATTTTTACGTTATGGTGGGCTTTTGTACGCGGATAATTCATTAAAATTATCTTTGAAATTTACCTAATTCCCGAGATAAAATAATTTAAGTTGCTTTCCTGCCTGGTAACCATCTCTCAAATAAAAATCACTGTCCGTTTGTCGTGATAGCAGAATAAATAAAACTATAATGTGTACAATGTTAATTTTTAAATGTGTATGATTTAAAAGGTTGGCTGAATATTGACGTTTTAGTCAGCAGATAAATGCATTTGATCAGCTAAAATATCAAAATTTGAACAGCAATTAATAACATATTGAGCTGCTCTGAAATCGATTGGTAAGCCATTTGAATATCTTTACTGTATTTTGTGAGACAAATTTAAGACAATTTTGGTTGGCACGGAGAGCATAATGCTTAATAAACATAAAAAAATTACGAAGGTCCGACAAAGTCGACGGAGCTCCGCTAGGCTTCTATATTGCATAGTTAAGGCGCTTCGCGCCTTGACAAGGCTCTGACCTAACGTAACCTATCAAGTTGAAATTGACCTAATTTAGCAAATTTAATATTTCTGTTAACCACTTAAATTTTAATGCTTACCAGTTGTGTAATCTTGCTGAACAAATAATCATTTTGCGGATCAAGAAATTAATTTGTATCGCGATTATTTGTGTCGTTTTCAAGTAAAAGGTACCACTTTGTCGGTTTTCAATAAAGTTGATTTTTATTTATGTCTCTATACTAGTAGCCAGGTATCTTATTGGAAACTGACAAAGTTGTACCTTTTTCTTTAAAACGACACATTTATTTAGCGGACACATAATATTTTAAGCTATATATTTTAATATTGATTAATTTGCCGATAATATTTGACTCAGTTGCGGACCAAGTGTTGCGTCCGGCTATTTATATATTGCCGACCAAAACATTACTATGGTGATCAATTGATTTAACTGCTGATTTTTTATGCTGATTAAATAGAATAACTGCAAACCAAAAATTTACTCCCTATTTAAATTGTTAAGGCTCCGGTCCAAATATTTATTGCGTACAATGGGTTAGGCAATTAAATGAATATAGGTGGTAAGTACTTATCACTATTATTATTAACACGAAATTAAACGCAATTTATTTATTTAATGGTGTAATTTGTATTAATGACTGGATAATCTAGATGTAGGTACAATTAAAAAAATCTGATTGGAATTGAAAAATTGAAAGAATTGGAAAAACCCGTCTGTGAAACTTATTTACATTCCCAAAAAAGCTGTTAAACGTTCGATTTGGACAGCATTGTTAGCCGGAAATTATGAGAAAAGAGGGTTAGGTCATTTCAAATGTATAAACTTCTACGTTCACAGCTTCTTCGTTTAAACTTTTATATGCAAACATTGTAAAGTGCCTAGAATTGGCAATATTTTATGAGACATCATTTTACTAGTCTTTGCTCCACTTTAAGCGCATCGTTACTGTGCAACTATAAAAGCTTCAAGTTTAAAAAGACGTGCGAGGCACGATTGCTACATTAATTAGTTTGTTTATGCCGCGCACACTTGACCCAAATTCATCCGCCGCGGGCCATTAATTGTTTCCATGAACGTGATTTGCTTTGAGTCATTGCCCGGGACTATTACATGATGTATCTACACAGGCAATCGTTGAATGCATTTACAAGTTTTCTTATGAATGAACTAGCGACCCGCCCTCGCTTCGCTCCGGGTACATAAACCTACATACATACATAAACCTTCCGTGACAAATTATCTAACTGATGGTGAAAACCGCATTAAAATTCGTTGCGAAGTATGAAAGATCTAAGCGTACATACAGAGAGACAGACGGCGGGAATCTTCAAATTTATATGAGGTATTATTGCGAGCTACGTGTAATAACAACAACAAAATAATACGGAAACGAAAAAAACCGTGACACTTCGAACGCAATCCAAACAGGAATGAACTTCACAAAATGGCGGCCCTAATGTTGACAACTTCTGTACTGACAGCTTTCCTGTACCACGAATCACGCAACGACAGCCGTCATCGACCAACTGAAGATATTATTGCGTACGAGAAATAAGGACAGATATAATAATCGCTCGCTATCGCAATATAACTCAGTAACGGTCAGTTTGTTTACATTCTTTATCTCGTCTCATTGGCCGTACTTTAGCTACCTCTAACAATACAATACACGCGTTTGCTTCTGTCTCAAAATTCGTGGAACTTATAGAATGTTGTTGACATGTTTGCTCGATCCGGCAAACCGATATGTACAGTCTGTATACATATACGTAAGACTGTATTAGTTTCATGTTTCTATAGAGAAAGGCTGGAAGGTTTCGGGTTTCAATTGAACCTAAGAACGGTTTGAGGTCAAATTAACAAAGTTGGTGAATTGATTTGATCCCGACGTATTTACAACTTTACTTACGTTGAAACGGCCTTAGCTAATCCATTTACTAGCAAAATGTATTAGCAACATACTTAACATGAGGTGATAATCGCAGAGCAGAATTAAATCAGAGTATCAATTTGAACGCAACAATTATTCAAATCAGCAGTTTGCATCGCATATCACGCTACGCCGGTGCGATGTGTTGCATACAGCACACACGTAATCAACACGCATACAGCCAATCACGCGCCAATAATAGCAATAAGGTTACTAACAATGTTAGAGATCATTCGATACTCAAAAACAAAAGCTATCTTGTAGGTTAGTTTTAGGCTTTACGAGTAGCTAGTTCACCGTATGGGGAATATTTCGACCCAGTATACCACCGACGCTTGACGTAAATCTAATTGTTGTTCAAACACTGCAATTGAATATTACTGTAAATATTTTTAATTTTATTCAAAATTATAACGCAAAGAAAAACACGGATAATAAATAATAAAAGCCAAAAATGCATATTTTAATAAATAAATCTTACCTCGCAAAAGATCTGACGTAGGAAACGTCAGGAACAGCGCAGTTCTACATATTGCAGGTGCACTCACAGCTGACGCCAGCTCATCAGAATAATGGAACAATTAATACATACCTACGTAGTCAGCAACTGCAAAGCAATGGATTGACGTGTATAATGTAGCAGACTTGACTTATCATTTCACACGTGTGGCATTTTTTGTATTCAGGCATTTTTTGTGTTCAGGTGTTTGATTAGCTACGGCCATGATCATGAAAGAACGGCCAAATCATTTGAATAGAGAAATGGTAATTCCTACTTTTTGTTCGACCATCTATTGTACGAAAAAGAATGGAAAAAAATGTACAGTTTGATAGAAAATATGAAATTGAGACATTTTCTAAGTTACTATAAAAAAGTAGGTATTAAACCCGTCTCTAGCGTACGAGCAATAATTAAAAAAAATCAGAAAACCCGACTGGTTTAAAAAATATCAACTGAAAAGCTAAAAACAAGCCATAATCTAAAGGATATAACTTAAGTGCTGGAAAAGGAATTGTAGGCGGGGACTTATGTGATATTGTTATATTTTAATCGACTTATCGCTAATAAGCTGGATGCGAGTAGCACAAGACCGATCTTAATGGTGATCTTTGGAGAAGGCCTATGTGCAGCAGTAGACGTGCTTCGGATGATGTTGAGGATGATGATCACCAATAACGTAATCAAACAGATATATCTTAGATTCAAAGCACTTGCTCACTCATATTAATGTTATGGTTGCGATAAGACTTTCTTAGACCAAAGTAACGATTAGCCTAGCCTAGTTGGTTATAGTGACCCTGCCTACGAAGCTAGCGGTCTACGAAGCCGGCGGTTTGAATCCCGGTATGGGCAAATATTTGTGTGATGAGCGCGAGTATTTGTTCCCGAGTAATGGATGTTTTCTATATGTATTTCTCCATATAAGTATGTAAGTATATCGTTGCCTATAGTACCCATAGTACAAGCCTAGAGCTTAGTTTGTGACTAGGTCAATATGTTTGATATTTATTTTATTGTTAGCCAAAGCGTAGTTTATCACGTATGTATATTACAATCAGACTAGCCATTTAAGGCCCGCTCAAGTGTCTATTATACAATATAGCGTAACGTTCTAATCTCCTTTCTACTCCCATTAATTAAGGCTTAACATGACTTGGAAACATATTAGGCTCTGAAGCAATAGGAAATATCTGATATCTTGTATGTAATATTACACCGTGGAATTAAATATTATTAATTATAAATAGAAAATTAACTTTGTGGAATTAATATATTTAGCAAAGTTATATGTATAAAACTTCATTCCATAGCACGGGTTACACAGTGTTAACTGCTAGCCTGACAGCGGACAGTAACTGACATAATAGGTATAGTTATAGTTTAAATAAACTACCTACTGTCATCCAAATGAAAATACTCCTCGTCATACCGCCTGTATGATTATCATACGCATACTGTCTTTATGCTTTGTATGGCACAGTAGCTCGCTTCACCTTTGTCGATCACACGACAAGACAGCCTGTGACGTTCAAGTTGCACTTGTGACATGGCAGGGAACTGGCAAGTGAAAAATAAAAAAAAACACGTTTTGACCTACGCTTTACTGACTAACATTTGCGATTGATACACTCTGCAGTAACTAATATAGGTATGTTAAATTATTCAGTTTCATTGCTGTCCTTACATGAATACCTAATTAGTAAGTGAAGGGATAATTTAGCCGTTAGTTAGTTAGCCCTTCCGATGCACAATAGTAATTGCATCCTGTTTGTAAAATGTGTCGATTAGATACACAATAAAAAATAAATTCTGTAGTTACAGTACGTATTTCTAATTTGACGCCATTTTTAACCTGGTTCAGTCTGCACCCGTATTATTGTCGCCTTTATCGCGGTGGAAAAGTTTGGATAAAGCATTCGCCACCCTCGCACTTACATAATGGTCAGAAAGTGACAGAGATGTTTTATCTATGTTTGTCCACATGATAAACACGACCATAAAAGGCCCGCTGGTCCAGTGGTAAGTAGAGTTACTTGACTACTTTGCAAAGGGTCTTGCATTCTAATGTGCTAGTAAAAGCGGTCTATTCCCATTTTTCCCCACCCTGTAGTCCCCAGTGGGACAAGTGGGAAAAAAAATCCAAGTTGTTACCACTGGGGATAACTGGGAAGAAATTATTGAGATTTAGATTTATTGCGTTTGCTATTTAAAATTGACCTCTCCCTAAGTTTATGTACGGAAAGTTAACATCATTATGGTTTAAATAAGTGGTAACAACTGGGAATATTTATTTCCATTTATGACCACTGGGGACATAATGAGAATAATTTATTCCCAATAACCCCCAGTGGTAACTGGGATTTTATTTCCCACTTGTCCCCACTGTGGACTACAGGGTGGGGATAAATGGGAATAGACCGTAAAAGCCTTGTCTGATGCAAGAGTAGGTATTTGTACGATATAGGATAAAATGAAAAACATGTGGTACAATGTTTAGATAACGTGCTATAAAACTGTGACACTTCTATGATAGGTTGTTGGACTTCATATTTTATGTCTGAGCATTTCAGGGAGGCCTCATTTATTAATATAAAATATATTTATTTCTTTATTACGTATTGCTTATTTTACGTCACGTATGCTCAACATAACCCGTCCAAGCCTACAGCAATCATAACATAAACAAAACCTGCTGCCTACCGTCACATTTACGATTGAAGTGGCTGCTTTACATTTACGGCTAAAATTACATGCAATAAAAACGTTTTTATTTTGGTTCCAGGTAACACCTGCCTATTCATCATGTCTTGTTTATCATCGTCGACGGAACGTCTTGGATAATTGCACGGAATCGTATCGGAGCTTCTGGTAAAACTTGTAATACGTACAGTGTATCCAATTAAATGCAATGTACAACCCTATGGTGGGTCTCATTGGTGGGCAACATTAAATATTGAACCACCGTAGAGCCGTCCCATTATGACTGCGTGAAGATATGGTAAAGTTTTTAAGTCAAAATTAATTATTGGCTTTCTGCGATATATATATATAGGTTGGTAGCTCAACAATTAAAGCTCGCCCGTACAAACTTTACAAGCCCGACATATTTAGGTTCTATCGAGACAGTAAAAGCTTATAAAGACTTTTAGTAGAGCAATGATGTCATAGTTAACTTACTCTATCATGTTTTGGGATCTTTTCTAGATAGACTGTGGCGTTGCAATGCAATACATCAGGCCAGCCGGTCTTGCATTTATCGTAGGGCAGCGATTAAGCGATTAATTAGCGCTCTAATTATTGTTTAACTTGCAACAAAATACGCTCAAGAACGTACTTAATTGTAAGCACATAGATACAGATATAAAATACTAGCAATATTAGTAACGAATAGCAAAGCTTGGCCATTGCAATCAGTAGGTAGATCCGCAGCAGAGCGATCTAGACCAGCCGATAAAACCACCCACACGCGTTAATACTTACCACAAATAGAGATAGAAACGGACAAGTGCTTCATGACATTATAAACATGGCGAAACACCTGGTTAAGTTTATTTAGCAATAGTTATACGTTATAGGTACGTTAATACTAGATTAGCGGCAAATCTTATTATGAACATAAATTAGTACATAAAACAGTTGAGTCGTCTCTGGAAAACTGTTGCATCGCATACATCGACTTAGGTCGCGTTTGTAACTTTTTTTTTGTGATATAACTGCAAATTTACGGTTTTCGGTTTTTTCGCATTACTTGTGCTATAAGACATTGCTTCTTGCCAAATTTATATAATTATAGGTCAACGGGAAGTCCCTATAGGTTTTGATTACCTTGCGAGTGTAAAAATATGCGGCATAAAAACGGCCGTAACTTGATTGCGTTGACTTCGAAGTTCAATTTTTTCACTGCTTCAAGGGACTTCAGGCCCGAGTCTTTGGTATTAATTTCAAATTATGCCTCGTTCCTGAGAATAAAGGTCTTGACAGACAGACAGACAATGTCATCCATTTATTCGCAGACGTTTCTTAATACAAAACGTTGTCAACTCGTTGTTATCCCAGCCTTGCCCTGCATTCGTCAAGCGGATTGCAATCGCAGTGCGCATTAGAATGCAGAAGGCCCGCCGCATCCCAATAAGGCGCCACCACCTGCTCCTGTCGCTATGGGTGAAGGTCGCAGGACTGCTTTATTAGGTATTCCATCTGAGGAATCATAACACAATATCAAGCGTGACTAGGGCTGAATAACTTATTGCAATGATCGTGTACCAGTGTTATGCGTAATTAATTACTTTTTTTATTTAATTATTAATTTAATAACATTTAATTCAATTACTTGTAATTGAATTATAAGTAATTACAATTACTTATAAACAGGAATTGTTAATTGAAATTACATTAATTAGTAAGTAATTTAATTACTCAATTACTTTGGTATCAGATTATTTTAGAGTATAACCCAAGCAAACTAGTTTTATTGCTCTGTTGCGCAGGAGTTGCAGGGAGAGTGGAATCTATTTGTCTATTTAGTGGATTTAAATACTCCCGGGATTTTTTAATTGCGCATCAAAAACTTGTGTGTTGTGGTCTATGATATATAATATTACTATAGATGCGTTACACCCCTTAAACGCGTGTCTTTAGCTGTATTGCCAACCTATCACTCGTGAGAAACGCACACGTCCATAGACTCGACCCGTCTCGGAAAAAAAAACAAATACATCATAAAACGTACCGTCCTGCGTTTATAAACGATGCTGAAATTACACAGCTACGACAAGAAAAAACAACGAAGTAAGTGCCATTTCTATCGTAAGTACTTACCAATAAAATAATTTTCTCAAAAATATCCCCCATAACAGTTGAACGATAAGCTCTGTCCACGTAAATATATGGTCGACGGGATGATGACAAGTTAGACAATACCAAAAACAGCTTAATTTCATAATTATTCCATGCTTTGATTATGGTTCTTTAATAAAGATATTAAAATATTTTTTTCATTTTTATTTTTCATTTGACCTCGATCTCACCTGATGGAAAGTGATGATGAATCAAGAATCACAACTGTTTAGTTGTTCATGAAAATTATATAGCGTAGACGGATTATTTTACCAATTCCGTAATTTATTGCTATTAGGCTTTAATTGTTTTATGCGAGTAATGGTGCTTTTACACCAGCGAGGCGCGAGACGAGGCGAGGTGAGAAAATCTCGACGCTTTTGTTTTCATTGCAGAGTTACTGAACACTCTATGTACTCTATACGGACAATACGGTTAAATATTTACAACAAATACTTCAATTTTCGTCTCGCCCATAATAAGGCCACCGCAGCCGAGCGAAAAATTTTACTATACAAATTTCAATTTCCTCCTCGCCTCGCCTCGCTTCGCCTCGCCGGTGGAAAAGCACCTTCAGCCTTACAGAAACAAAGCTTATTTTGAACGAAAACCAATAAGGTTAATAAAATTAAAAGGATTTTCAGTTACAGTTACCTAGTTGCTGTTGCAAAGCGGATGCATGAATATTTGAATCTTTAATAACTGGCTACACAAGCGTTCAAGTTGAACTACTAGTAGGAAGTACTTATTATGATACCTACCCTGTAGAATAATACAACGAGAAGTTCCTATGTTAAATTACGCAACAGGAACTTCACACCTTTGAAGTTTGTATGTTTGGTTATTTCCGAATGGAACAAATGTGGAGCATCACAACCAGGAAGCCCGTTAAATCTACACTGATATATATCTTGTGTCCATTGTGTAACCACAGGTGAAACTGTGATTCAGATGTTACGAAATAAATATTGAAGATATTAGAACTGTTTAAATTCAAATATTGCTTTAATATTCATGATCATTTACGCCTCGATGTCACATTCATATTCATAGTGTATTATGATTTGAATCCGACAGTTACGCTTAAGTAATTATATATGTATATATTCTAATAGAAAAAAACTTTGCTTTGCATTCTACAAATGGATACAAAGAAACCTAGTCCACTTATTTTAAATAAATGCCGACAACATTGTTTTCTATAAAAAATATATGTCAACTACAATGCCACTGAAGGAAAAAACAAACACTATAGCATCACAACTTCCCTTGTTACAAGGAAATCATAAGTTCAAAGGAAGAATTTGCATAATTGTGTACCGCTGCCGAGTAGCGTAATCAAAAATCAATGCTGCTTTATACGGCGTTTGGCGCATGTCGATAGCGTGAATGAAATACAAATACAAATGTTAATAATATTTTTTTTAACAGCTTTCGAAGACAGCATAGCCTCGTTTAATATTTAACGCGACATCAACACATTACTAGGCTAAAGCGAGTGCGATATCGCGTCGTGGCCGCGTGAAATGCGAGCTGTATCAATAATCTGACCTACATGACCTATATGCAAGTGAATTATACAAAATGCATGTCGCTGGAACGCTGCATTTTGTTGCTTGATCGAAATTTGTCAATTTGATTTCCTATATCGATACGCGGACATTTTCGGTTTCAATGGTCTCATTATTTAAAGCGTTAGTTGAAAATTTGGTTTTGGTTACAGTGTGATTGTTTTACCTACATTCGTAGAATAAGATGGTATTTATGTAAGTCTGTGCTGCTATAAAGAAATGAGTTCACAGGTTATTAACATTATACATTTCATAACTCGTACCTACTAAAGCTATGTACGGATCAGAAAGTTGATAGGATTTCGATTGAGCAAGCTCTAACGCCAAACCCTTATATGCGCTAGGCGCAGTATTAGGTGCCTAGGTCGTAATATACGAACCAGTGCAGCAACTTTATCCAGCAATCGGGTGGTGTGCTGTGCAGTCACGACCGTGTCGCAACGCGCCGCTCTCGCAACCGCGCGTGGCGCACCACGATCCGAAATGGGCACTCTTTGTTTCAACCCAACAGTCCCAACGCGATTGTGAAATACTCTAAGGACGTTCTTATGTAGCTATAAAAAATACGAACACTTTCGGCAAAATCAAAAGCCAAATCAACAGCTCTTAAAGTAGACGTAATAAAATTGTTTTTGTTCCTAAGTTCTTATTATCGCAGCGATCGCCGAAAGAATTTATTGTAATGTGTGAAAGAAATATCCGTCGACCCGAATTTTATGGAATCGGGTTTATTTCCCTGAAGCGACACACGTATGTATACAGCTTGCATTTACGGCGTCATGCGCGAACATAAATTTTATGGGATTTTCGGACTGACTTTTAATGGACTGTATCTAGGAAGTTGACCACGTTTATGAATACCCGATAAAAGAGCGTTGAAGCGATAAAATGCTTCCATTTTAATGTTGCCAGCGATTTACAGAGTAACTTTGAAAAATAATAATTGTAAAAAAATAAATGCATAATATGCGAAATATAATTTGTAAACTTACCATGAGCTTTTCGGTGAATGAAAACATCGTGAGGAAACCTGCACACACCTGCAAAGCAATTTGACGGTGTGTGCGAAGTTCCTAATCCGCACTGGGCCCGCGTGGGAACTATAACCCAAACCCTCTCATTGTGTGTGAGTGGAGGCCTGTGCCCAGCAGTGGGACGTATATAGGCTGGATTATTATTATTATTAGAAAAGAATCGACTTCTGTCTTTCAAATCAACTATTAAGATTCAAGTTGGGGTTCAATAATTACTTAATTTAAAATCACCTGAGTTCATGTATCCAATCACGAAAATTTCAATCCATAAAACGTAAATTTGTATGTCGGTTTTCTTTTTGCTTCACGTCTGTTGATTTACGATACGACCTACAATTATAATAACCGTAAACAGGCACGTGTCAGCCTCAATCTAGGTATTAAACTGAATTTTAATGACCTTCTGCTGGAGTTTCTTGCGGCGCTTCTTCTCCGCAATGATGGTCTTGTCCGAAGCGCTGGTAGATTCACTCTATATTACCGACGTGTAAAAGAGCCCGTATGTGGCCAATTTACTGAATAAATATTTTGATTTTTTGTATTTATATTTTTGACTAAAGCACGTTTTCTGCAGAAGCTTTATTTTTAAAATCATTTATTTATTACCTACCTAAAGCCGTCAAGCAGTCGTTCCGATTGAGCATTCACCATGGTATCTATACAAAACTAACAGAAAATGCTGATTAACGTTTTCGGATTATCGTTCATTGGTTGGGAACCGTAACAAATTCGGCTATTTAATCAAATAAGATGTGTTAATTGCCTCTTTTGAAGATTTGAGGTAGCAAAAAGCTTACATAAAGTCTCCAAGGCTTAGCTAACGGTACCGATGCAGTACGACTATGAATCACAACAAGGCCGCGTCGTTCACACGGGTTTAATTCTTAAACAAGTCTCCGCGGCTTCTATAACCATGTAACATGGGAATTCAAACTACGTCGCGGTTATTCACACGCTCAGGCTCTGGTCTTCACGCGAGGAGCGGACACGGATAGTTTCAGTTAGGTGTTGGTTCCTCATTATACTTCTAACATCCTGAAAACGTACTGATGTTGCGAATAAGGACAATTTGCTTTGGTAATATTATATTATTTAATCAGTGGCATCTTGAATCTTGAAGGCGTCCTCGTGGATATTCTTATTATGAGTAAAGTCTAATGCTGAGAAGTCGGACGTCGGACGATTGGAGCTTTTTCCTGCAAAATATCACCGTCATATGCGACAAGCTGACTAGCGTTTTAGTGTTTGAACCGACCATTAGATTGTAGGCAGTTGTTACGCTCATAGACTTTTTGGTTATTATAACGCCACGTAACGTTCACGCCGCGAGTGGCCAGAAAACCAATCAAACTTTTTGCCTGTTATAAAAGTTAGTGTTAAACCTAGAGTTTTGGGTTGATAAATTATTTTTGTGTTCAGGTAAAAATATAATCATCGTTGGATAATGTAGAGTAGTAACAATTTCAAATATTAATAATTGTGGTTACGAAACTAGTAAAAACTCGAAGGTTTCTCATGCAAATAATGGTCAACATTAATCATGTTTTTTTTGGGTAGGTATCCATTGCCAACACAATATGAGACAAGCTCGGACGCTGCTTATTGCTGTTTTTGTTAGTATAAAAACTAAGGCAGTTGACAAAATTGTCGCACAAAAAGCAAAAAAATATCAAGATCGCTCTCAATGGCGGCCGAGGAGTCCGTGACGGCGGCAAAGGTCAATGCTACACGCGAGATAATAGTGCTTCTGCTATGCACGATTGGCAATCTTTATAGGAAGTTTTTTAATAATATTAAAGCTAATGGTTTTAAGCTTAAAAAACTGATACGCCAATGGATTGTACAGTCAGCGTCAAATAGATAGGAGCAGCCAAAATGGCCAAATATATCGCAACAAATCCTTATTCCTATAGTAATAAAGATGTGTTGCGATATATTTGGCTACTTACGCTGCTCCTATCTATATGATGCTGACTGTACTAGCATATACAAACGAAATTTGGCCGTTCATATGAAAAGGGATCTTAGAACAGTTGGCGGTTAGTATACGCCGTTCTAGTTATCATTATCAATTCTTCTTCTTTTTAAAGTGGTAGGGGTGTCATTTTGATACAGGCAAAATCGGATTTTGCTCCCAACACGCGGTTAACTACATAACGCAGTACTTTAAACCTAGAACAGTGACCTAGAATTAAATATTCGTACCTATATAATTTTGTGTGTATGACTCACGATTCCCACGAATGACATGGCAACAATATTCAGAGCAACGCTAGTTGGCCATAATTTTAATTGGATTGTCACAAGTAAATACGTCAGGCAGTTTATAAATTATACTGAAATGACAGGTGTCAAAATAGACTTCCTACCTTGCCGCAAGTATATAAAAATAGGGCTATATCATATCGTTTTGTAACAACTTTTAAATATTTTAGGTAAATGGAACGAAAACTTGCACTATAATTAACAAATTTAACGAAGACTCAAAATGTTTAATTATCTACAAATATTAAGGATAATAGGTATTAGTTTGATTAAACTTGAAGCGGCTGTCTGTGGAGGAAATGGTATGCTGTAGTAGGTAACCATAATTCTTGAGTAATGAGGTTTATCCCATAAACAATTGTTTTTTGTGTGATTTTCCTCGAGGAAATTAGCAACAAAAATATCTCCAACCGCATAGGAGGAATAATTCATTATAATAGTTAGAAACATAAAGGAAAATTGGAACATGGGTTATAAATAAAATTAACTTTTTAATTTATGTAGGTAATCGATTTTTACCTCCATCCATTATATTCCGTCATACTGTTATAAATATCATACGAGATTAAAATAATCAATTGGAATACGTACCTTCCCGTAAAAAGCCTAGTTTTTATTGAAAAAAATATTTTTTTATTTACAATTCATAGGAATTTATTTTAATCAAGCAAAAGCTGCTTTTGCTTGATTAAAATAATTTGAATGCTTTTTATTCACTGTAAATATTTCGGATGCGTTGATATCTTTTGTATATAAAAACCTAAGGGTGAAGTCAAATAAATAAATTAATGTCAAAATCGAAAATACAAATAGCTTGAAGGCGGAAGTTTAGTACGTTTTTTCACGAAAAGCAAATTTTTCAGAAAACTGCCGCATTATCTATATAATAATATAAAGATCCCAAATATGACTGCAGGCATTAATAAATAATTATCCACCAAAATGTCTCATTCTGGACATAATGTCTGCCCTGAATTCAATGGCGAACGCAATGACAGGACCAGATAGCTGGCGCAAAAAGTAACAAATGCTTGCGATCCGTCAATATCAAAGGAACTCGAGCCCACCGGCCATTAAACTGAGACGGTGTGACGTCCCGGGCCGCGCCATAAATCGAAGCCCTCGAACAATGTGTAGTTACAACGTTACGCGGACAATGGCGTATCGGTGTCAAGATCGTTAGCTCCGCGGGACGGACTGCTTTTGTCTTCTTCGAGGGCCAAATGTCAACCACATGCCAATGCTACAAAGACTATCGGCTTTTCCACTCCATGTGCGAAGATGCCGAAGATGCATTCATAGTTTAAAGCCTAAACAAACGACGCCCTTGTTTGATCACTTCTTATTGAAGCTAACATGAGCGTCTCAAGTTCACTAGCGAGAACTTACTTATTTACCTACGTTTAACAATGAACATTCAAACCGCATCTAAAATGACATGTCAGGAATATTTTCAAGGCTCGGGGAAAACTTATCATTTTGCTGTCAATCATTGCCATGTCATTTCCGGCTGTCTCTGAAAATCAAGAAAACCCTACTCATAAACGCTCTGAACTCACCGTAATAGGTTTCTGTCACTATGCGTATTAAAAGGAAATGAAGTAATTCGACGAAGTAAATGTATAAGATACTATAACTTATGAAATATAAAATGGTAGACTTCAATTGACATCTGAGGTAAACAAAAAAAATTGCCAAAAAGGTATGGCATTTTATCCTTCTACCTTGCTTTCTAAATCACCTAGACCATATCAAATGTAAGCTAGACCACACACATATATTATACAGTCGTTACGGTCGATATAATGCATTTTGCCTAGACCTATAGTGCTACATAAGGATAGTAGTGTAGACTCAACTAGTAAAAATTGATGAAGGCCGTTGATTAAAAAGGCATTAAACACGTGTATTTCGTAAGGCATTACCGTTGTTATAATCATGTGGGTGTTCGGGCGGAGGTCAGGGCGACATCCGCGCACCTGCCCCGGGAAACGCTGCCCTCGATGCAGCCGTGTGCAGGATGTTAGCTCGGCGGGCGCTTACGACAGCCACTGACACATGGGACATAAAACCTGTGATAGATCACGCAGCCGCAACTAAAGCATATTGACAGTGGCCCACAAAACGCTACCGACAACTTACCCGAACATCATGCACAGATTCATCGATGAGGTGATTCTATCAACTATAGATAGAACAGTCACATTCGCAGAATGTATTTGGTAATATTTACTTAACCAGCACAGCATCCATCATTAGTAGCTAGCTAGTATAACTTTGTGACGAGACGTCTATGAGACTGAATTCAGAAAGTGATTTTACATCGCAAGAGATTTTACAAAGAATTATTTTAGTTTATGTCTGAAAATAGGCAAAATTTATTTCCACCACAACATACCTGAACGAACCATATTTCATTATATTCCATTAACGTTAAGGAAATAACACCAATAAATTACCTCATAGTTAGTATTTTAGTTCGTAACACGGCACGCACCCGTTTGGGCCCGGTAACCTTCTTGTTTCCATTTGATAAGGTTTTAACCGCACCCGGAAAATAACCTATCAAATAAAGACTTAGTGTTTAATACTTTACAATTACAATTTGTTCGTGTAGGGCTGTAGGCACTTAAAGAATCTGGCTTCTAGTACTTAGATTCCGGCTAGCTCTGAATGTCAAGCTTACATAGCTGTGCGGCGTGTGGATAAAAAAATGATAGCCGCAATCTCGACAATGTTTTCGTTCATTTGGTGGCTTTGTTTCGGGCTCGTTACGGGCTAATGGCGGCCAAGTTTTATAGGAGTTTCGTTCAGCACTCGTTCACGTAACGCCTCGTAATGTGCCTTAATCACCAGCTGTTTATGTGCATAGATAACGCAATTAGCGCGCTCTGGACTCTATGGCCGTCATTATAACTTCGTTTATTTTTCTAAGCCACGGCTTGGTTTTGTAAACGGTTACCGCGACATGCGTGATGAACTGGTTAAGTATCATGCACCATATTTTCGTAATGATTTAAATTTTAAATATTTATTTTGACCAAATTACTTGTAAAATGATTGTCAGCGGGTTAAAAGCCTGGGCCACACCGGATGCGTGGCATAGACATACACGTGCGCGTTCGCGTCCACTGCGTTGTATAGTATGAATCGTCATATGAGAACGCAGCTATACAACGCAGTGGAACGCGAACGCGCACGTGCACGTCTACGCCACGCATCCGGTGTGGCCCAGGCTTTATACTTACTGAGTAGGTACCTATCGATCTGAGTAATCTAATCACGAGTGTGATAAAGACGAGAAATGCTTGGCATAGAACAAGAAAAATGAGATTTTTTCAGGCTACATATATTATAATAGACCATCATCTGATGGTCACCTGATACGGCGCGAGAAGTACATTAAAATGATGATATAAGCAAATACACACACACGTTAAACTTATAACACCCCTCTTTTTGCAACGGGGGTTAAAAATAGGCAAAAGAAAGTCGGACCATCAGTCGGATCAAGTTAAAAAAAAGTGGACGTCGTGCTGTATCAAAGAGAAGGCTCGGAATAGGTTAGAATGGAAATAACTTCACCGCCAAAAGCATAGCTCTTGAGTGAACGATGATGATAAGTAATTAAAGACCAAGTATCCATCCAGCCTTAGGCAGGCGGTAATTAACCACGTGCAAAGACTGATAGATAATCCTCTGACTTAGCAGTCCCTTCAATTAGATCGACGCGGTATTACTGCGAACAGTTTTCACGTTGGAAGCGCATAAAAGAATCAATGTGCACTTGTGCAATTTTTAAAGCAGGTTATTAGCATAAGGCAGGCAGAGGTGTTAATCTTATTATTTTTACTGTGTAAAACTGAATTTAAATTTGGCATTTAAGTAATTATCAGAACACATTACTGGGTTGTAAGCGTTTGGAACTATTATTTTGCTTTAATGAGAGTAGTTTGTAATACGTAATTAATGTGGAGCTGCATTGTTAAAGAGCTATGCTAGCTGAAATATATTACGAGTTGATTTCTGTTGTTTGAGGCTGCAACATTTTGTTGTTTAATTAAGTCGATCGCAGCGGCGCCGGCAGTAAGCTGTCGTAGTGCCGTAGTTGCCGCTCCAATTAGTCTCTCGGCCGACTGAACCGCCTCCTCTTTGTTCATCGTTTACACTGTGTTCACCGCTCACACGCGGGGACATCTCTTCATTCAAACATTGTGAAGAAGCATTCCATTTACGTCACTCAAATGTCAGCGGAGTATTTAATAATAAAATCACAAAGCTTTCTGACGTACATTTCATAATATACACTCATTACCTCGCTGTAAAAGTGCGTTAGAAGTATGGCGTCTTTCGTTTAACTTTCATTAGTATACATTGCGCTAGGAACCGAGCTAGCTAATTCAGTGGAGGTACACACTAATTATTTAAATTGATGAGGCGCGTGTCAGCGGTATCAAATTCATTATTTGAAACGGAATTTTTTTATTACACCGAGTCCCCGAAGCGTTATGCCACATTGAATTGAGAACCGCGAATATCCGCTACCGCGCCGGTATCACCTTTTTATACAAATACATTGACTAAATTACTTAAAGGGCGATGTTTACTGGAAAACAAACTCAATTCTAGGGAGAATGCCGAAGGTGTAAGAAATACGACCCAAATTTCAATTAATTGAATTTTCACGTGTTTGTGGGATGCCGACGCGGGAGTAAAGGAAAGGTTCTTATTTTTTCTGTATTATTACTTTCAATTTAGAACCTTTTTCAAACAAATTGATTCCTTTTTGTGTACCTAAGTATTTTTTTTATAAAGTGTTTATCAGTATTTTCTTTGTAATTGAAGTGTACTGCAGTCCTGCTCGGACGTGTTTCCACTCGGATCGCATTAGGGGGGGGCATTGGACGAGGGTCCCTCAATTTGCCGACGTTTATACGGACCGCGACCGTCCTACCGATACGTAACTTACTTACAGATAACTACTAGGATAAAAGGATGACTTTTTTGCGACGTTCCCTCGGAATGGAAAAAGGTTTTTGCTGCGACCAATAGTAATTAGGTGGCAGTTTTACTAGGCGTACTTATTACTATAATATTGTATTATTGACCGTGTTGAAGTTGAGTGTTGAAATGTATTAGAAAACTGATTAGGTACTGATATTTTGAACGAATTGAAAATTTTAAATTTTTATTACATTTGCCCTAAATTGAAAACCATTTCAGAGCCTGTATTTTACTTTGGCTTTATCCATCTTGCTTACCTACCTATTCACTTTATAAAAAGTGCTGTCATAACGTGAACAGTGTGATTACGATATCGAAGCGAGATGGGCTAAACCAAAGTAGAATAAAGGCCCAAAAAATTAACATATAAAGTAAGAAAAATATTGTGCTGAAAAGACCGGGCCAGAAGTTGACATCATTTTACTGATTAGGTATTGATCTGTGATCAATGCCAATGTCAAGACCCAAGAGTAAAATATCTGTCTAGACTAAGTTCCGCATAAATGAAGTGATATTTATATACTCCTTTGCTCTAAATTTAAGGCTTTGATGGAAATAAAACATGATATGATAAACTTAATATGATGTGTTCTTTCTAAGTGGACAAAGTACCTATAACTGATCGGTACTAACTAACTTTCATATAATGTCGTGGTACATTTTAAAATGTTCAAAATCTCCGGGTACAAAACAACTTTCTAGCATCAGAATTCATTAGTGTTTATGCTCTAAAGCTTTTACGGTACAAACCGCAAAAACGGTACGGCGACAGCGATAAATATACGGTACGCCGCAAACGCGTCAGGAGGTACTTTGGGTACTTTGCATCTTTGGATAACGCGCTCATTTATTTGAGGGAGGGGTAAGTACGTTTCAACGCGCGCTACATTTGCAGTTTTGCACTGACGACTGTTACGGAATTTGCGGTCTCGTATTTTGAACCTTCCATTTTGTCCGTATCACCCACGTGCCTCTCTGAGGGTACTGGAGCGCGACACCCTCTTAATACCATATATCACTGGAGGGAATTATTATCAATAGCCAGTCGTTATGATGGCAATTTGTGCGGTCGAACTGGTTGGACATGAATGAGTGTACACATTGGGCTACTTTTCTTATAATAGTAATATTGGTAATATATAAAGAATATTAATAATCATAAAGTTACACCATAATAATTTACATATTTTTTAGATCTCAGAGGGACCATAGCTGTGCTTTCGCGAAATCACCCCCAAAGGAATGGTTTTAGGTTTGCGTGTTGTTAGAGAAGCCAGGAGACATTGACGCGTAAACAGCATTTAGTGCCCCCAAGAGCGGGACCCGCGGCCCGCAGTCACGTTATTCGCCACCGTAACCCTAAGTAGCAAATGCGTAAAGCGCTGCTCTATAAACAAACTAATAGACCCTTATTTCCTCCGAACAAACACGCGTATGTTTTGCAAATATGCATCATTCATGTTGACCCAGAATACAAGGTTAACAATACTACGTAGGTACCTATGCCGATAACACGCGAACTGCAGTAATTGAAATGTACACGCGTTTTAAACCGAATGCAGCCTAATTGAATGACGCAGCTTTTGAATAAACAGATGTCATTCAGTTGAGGTAACAGAGGAGCAGCTGCACCGGGGGAGGAAAAAGGCTTTGCCGCTGCAACCGCCCCGGGCCGAACAAAGTTTGGGACAGCGTCATTATTCCCATTGTAACTACCCGATCTGTTATCGCAGTTCATTTATACCTGGCTTTCGCATCAAACGTAACGTTTGAAATATCTGGTGTCCCCTTGTTTTGCAGACACAATTTTCACTGAATTTCGTTTCACAGAAAATAATTCAAAGAATATTTAGTTGTTTTATTATTATTTCCATTCATTTGGTTTCAACGACTATTCATTTGAACGAAACATAATTATTCAGTAGAAAAACTGTCCAATGAATTTTATTACGTCGAATAATTGTTTCAAAATCACGTCAAATGGTAGAATTTTTATTTACCTAAGTTTGTTTATTCGATGTATTATTATAAAAAAATAACATTTCACCGAGTATGCATATACAGATGTTATGCTATGCATAATTTTCAAAATGAACAAGAAATTTGGGTTTACCCTTGAATTACCGACACTCGTTTTATATAATGTTTTACTTCGCCGAATTTTCATTTCATCGAAAGGCATTTCCACGTGCAGGAGTAATAATGTTTTGGTGGTCTCAGGTCTAACCCAACCTAACCTAATCTACGTAACCCATGCTTAAGATAACCTGAAAATTGAAAGTTAGGTACTTAACACTCCTGTTTGTTGATAGGTTAGATTAGGTTAATTAGGTAATAATTATGTTAGGTTAGGTTAGTGTGTATCAGGCCCGAAGGGCCCAGCCACCCAGAAATAGAAGCCCCGCGCAGCGGGGCTTCGTCGACTGTGTCACGGCAATGGACTTAAAGCTTTAACATGTTTTGTGTAATAACAGTATGTAAAGTAAATCGTTTGCTTAACGATGAGTTTTTAAAAGCCATGTTGAAACAATTTTCGGTAAAACATTAGTGAACCGAATTGATAAGTTTTCGAACAGCCCCACGATGAAATGATTTTCTTTGTAATGAGTATTGTATTAATTAAGTAAATAAAATAAGAATCAATAATATTTTATTTGTTGTTCTACGATGTGAACATTATATAAATTAAAATGTATTGGTGTTAAAAATCGATTAATTAAATTTATTCAAAATAAATATTCTATGGATTAATTATTCAATGAAATGAAAATACGTCAAACATTTTCTGTAGAACAAAATTCTATAAAAATATTGGCGATAAAACAATGGTAAACAATTTTAAGTTTTGGCATTACCGAGTTTTATCTTTGTTTCCACGGGAATATTCGATGTTTTATTACAGAAATTAACAAATAAGTAGTACCTAGTTTTTGCTACATACACTTAAATACTTGGCATATGTGAATCATATCATATCATTGAAAATGTATTGTAATTAAATTGGCCTCGTTAGCTCGTGTTATTTTTATTCGCAATTCATGAATATTAAGTAACCAACTGAAAATACCATCTAGTTATAGCGCAAGTTTAATTTCAGCACACCACTTATTGCTCGATCCAACGTACTGACGTAATTAAATATCTTGGTTTGTATGTGGACGAAAAACTAAACTTCAAACACCATATTCACAAACTCTCCGATAGAATCAGGAAATCTATATTTATTTTCAAAAAACTTAGCCAGTCTGGTGATAACAGTTTACTGAATATGGTTAGTTAGTTAGTGATGATTAATTTTCAACTACCTAGTTCCCCGCGATGCAGGCGTACCCTAGTGGACCCCTGGTAATTATTGTAACAGAATGTGTTCAAATAAATAATTATGATTAATTAGAAGTTGTAATTATGGCGAGAATATTATTATTTATATGCACTTATAGCGTTTTTAATACTGTTTACCAAAAACATTTACCATGAAAACTAATAAATGTGACACAGGGTTGTGCAGGCTCTGCCACCTGGCGGGGGAAACACCCTTGCACATTCTCACCGTCTGCCCGACCATAATGCGTCATCGTAGCTCCTCATTGGGAAAGCACATAATGTGCCCAGAGGAGATCAAGTATCTCGGCGCCAAAAAAGTCCTGCAATTCCTAGAATTAACAGGGCTTATCGGAGAACTGTAGGTTGTGGCGATCACAATAGATCAACTCTGGTCGCAGTAATACTAGGTTATCTTAGCCTTGAATAGCCGCTCCCTGAATAATAATAATAATAGTGATGATTAATTTTCAACTGGTTCCCCGCGATACAGGCGGACCCTATTGGACCCCTGGTAATTATTGTAACAGAATGTGTTTAAATAAATAATTATGATTAATTAGAAGTTGTAATTATGGCGAGAATATTATTATTTGTATGCAAACGAAACGTTTAGACGTTTAGTTATCGAATATTCTCGCTAGTTATGGTTCTTCTTAATGCCTATTTCCTATTTCTCCTATGTAGCCAGAATATGACATGTGTTTTGTATTATTTATTTCCGTGATTGAAATGAAAAAGGTCATAGCAATCGAAGATTGCGGTAAAGTCGTAAATACAGAATCGCTTGTTTGTAAAATACATCCCCAGCGAGTTGGAAACAAACATTCGTATCAATAGAGAATATTTCCTATAAGAAATTCAAATGCGCTTCACCCTGCTTCCTATGGAAATCGCTATGAATGAATAAAGGATCGGTTGTAGACATTGAGCGAGTTTCTTTTGAGAGGCGAAAGGTTTTCCCAGCTCACTGTTTGTATTTTTGAGGGATTCAACTGTAAGCGCTTTTGTAATTGTTTCAATTACATTCGTGACAGTATTTGCGTTGTAATTTGGGACTTCTTTAAGAATTTTTCCGTATAAATATTGGTTAAATGCTGCTTTTGGGGGTTTCAATGGTGTCGTTGTTAATTCTATGTGAAAATAGTAATCTATGTTAGTTTTTGAACAGTAGGTATTTTCTGTCCAAAAAGTGATTATTTGAAACAAAATCCGTATTGATTAGAAAGGAAGTGGCAAGTAAACAGTAGATGTTAGAACGACGGGTAAAATCGCTGTCCTAACCTAACTGATAGCGGGACAAACACACAAGTAAACATCCTGCGACTAATGTGTTGCGGCTGGACTCTGCCACAGGGTTGGCAAACGTCTTGACAAATCGAGACAAATGACTCGTGTTACCTGACATTTTAGGGGTAAGAACTTTGGAAGATGATATATCGACGAATTTTTTCTAAAAGCTCGACTATTTTTTATGGATTTTTGAAGAAGAAACATTATTGGTATAAATTAACTATCTGGGTGTTTCAGCGTCTAAAATGTAGTTGAAACGTTCGTTCAGTGGAAATTTCTTATAAGTAATCGGTAGGGAATATTTTGTTACGATTCACGTTACCTAAGAATTATTATAGTAGGTAGTTCAACTTTCAATAAATATACCAACATTTTGCTTACTAATTCAGTATAATATTTTAGACTAAATATTTATCAGGTAAGGTACACGAAGATTCACACGCATAAATATTGATTGCAATATAACAGATACTCTGAATAGTATCACCCCTACTTAGGTCTGACACGCAGACACTGATGTGAAAGAAAACAGATGTGCGACTTTATCTATTATGCTTACAACACGATTATTTACTCTACCGCCGACGGTTCAATCGGGAACAACTCTAGTTCTACCCTACATGCTCGTATTGGTCGGCTGATCTCCACTGTTAATCGCGAAACGCCATAAACTACTTCCAATGTTATTTCGAACGTATGGAAACTTTATGAAAACGTATGTATTTGTTTGTGAAACTTTTGATTTACTTAAACGCTAAAGTTGCAATATCTATGCCAAGGGTAGGTACTTAGGTATAAAACCTCAGACATCCAAGTAAACATTATTTAATTATATTAATTTCAGTATCGAGATCGTAGAGATTAATGAGTTAATTAACTTTAGCATTTATTTACCTGCCCCCGCCTTTTGTGAGCCGACTGTATAAGCACTGTTTACTCAGGACATTCCTTAAATGTTGTTGAACATATTAAGGGTACGCAAAGTAATTACGAAATAAATTTTACTACTTCTAATTATTCACGTTGTGGGACGCATGTTCTGCTTTTTATGTTTTATTTTTCACGGTTAGCTAAAAGCCTTTTCGCACATTGGTCACGGCGCGTTATGTTGTGCTCTTTTTGTCCTATTCGCACATGTATGTCGTGATTTTGCTGGGATTTGTTGTTTTTCCCATTACGTCCAGGCGCCGAGGGTGTAAAAACAAAAACCGCTAAATGCGTGTCGACTCGCGTTAAACATTTTTTCCATTGTTTTTTTGACGTACGGTGAACGCACCATTGTGAAAGAACCATCAACGATAATACGACGTAAATCTTTACTTTGAAATGATTGATGCGATGTAAGATACGAGTAAGTCTTTTGAATTGTTAACTCCACTCGAGTTACGGCGTAAGATCATCATTACCGTGATAGAGCACTTCAGAGAACGCCGTGTTATCCGTTGTCAAAGGTATTTAAGTCGTGTCTAGCAGAATGCTCTCGCGCGTAACGTGTAAAGCTATCATTTTTCACATCCTAATCCGAAGACAAGGCTCGTCAAAGGGAGCGCTTATCGCGTCCCCAATTTATTTCCGCAGGGTTTCCACGTGATATTGTCACAAACATAGACGTGTCAGACGTGTCATTTCGGTTCTCTGGACCAATTTTATAAGGCTCAGTAAACAGCAAAATAAATTGTGGTTTGAGCCTTCTCATTTCGCTTGAAATACGAAGGACGGTTGCTTGACGGTTGCTTTCCAGGGCAATATGGATGTATTTCAAATAACTTATTGAAGAATTATTGTGGTCGATGTCGTCTTCATAAATAAAACTATATATTTAGTAAAATGACTTGTAATGTCTTAGCGGAAAAACTATAGAGAGAGCACAGAGCAAAATAGAGTGGCCATAGACATGTTCATTCTTAAGTAACAAATGGTGCGTTCAACCTAACACCCCCTTTAGAACGTAAACCCATTTTACTTAAACAAAACAAATGTTTTTCAAAAACTGTCCCCTTGGTCAAAATATCAGCCACCATATCACTGCCTTTAGTATACATAAAGTTTATATTGTTATTGCTTACATTATCTCTTAAGAAATGAAACCGTATATCTATATGCTTAGTCTTAGGCTTATAACAATCAGTCAATGCTAAAAATATTGCACTTTGGTTATCGCTATGAATAGGGAGAGGACTATCGACATGTTGCCCGAGTTCAAGTTGAAGCTGTCTAAGCCACAACGCTTCTTGGGTTGCTGATGCCATCGCCATGTACTCCGCCTCGGCGGTAGATAGAGCCACTGTTGGTTGTTTGCAGGAGCTCCATGCTATGCCTCCATTCTGGAACAAAAAAATATAGCCGGTGCAGGATCTTCTGTCCTCAGGACTGCTCGCCCAATCTGCATCGCAGTATCCTTCTATTAGTTTGGAATCTTTCTTTCTGAAACATAAGGATAAGTCTTGTGTACCTTGAAGATATCTCAATATTCTCTTTATACCGAGCCAATGCTGATGCCCGGGGTTATTCGCATATTGGCTGAGTTTATTGACTGCAAATCCAATATCAGGCCTCGTAGTTTGTGCTAAATACAATAAGCAACCAATTGCTTGCCTATATGGATAGTCTTCAGACATTTCTCCTTCTTCTTTATTAAATTTAGCATTTACCTCTATTGGTGTTCTGACAGGTTTGCAATCTAGCATGCCGAAGCGTTCTAAAGTTTCCTTGATATATTTTTCCTGATCAAGCATTATTATTCCTGCATCACGGTTTCTGGTGATTATTAAACCAATGAACTGCTTTGCCTCGCCCAAGTCTTTCATATGAAATTCACTCTTTAACTTTTGTTTTATTTCTGAGGTAACTTTCTCATCATTTGTGAATATCATAAGATCATCGACCCAGACTGCTACAAAGATCATTGTACTCAGCTGTACCTGATAATAAATGCAGGGGTCTATTTTAGATCTTGTTAATCCAATTTTCTTAGTACACTGTCCAATTTTACATTCCATTGCCTGCTGGCCTGCTTCAGTCCGTAAATAGATTTTTGTAAGAGACATACTTTAGTTCCTTCAGTGTATAATTCAGGTTGAATCATATAGATTTCGTTATCCAAATCTCCTTGTAGGAATGCTGTTATTGCGTCCATCTGATCTATTTGTAAGTTATACCTTGCAGCCAGAGCAATAAGATATCGAACTGAAGTATATCGTACAACAGGAGAGTAAATTTCGTCAAAATCTACGCTTCTCTTCTGAGCATAGCCCTTAACAACTAGTCTTGCTTTGTACTTACTCACTTCCCCCTTCTCATTGGTTTTAGTTTTAAAAACCCACTTACATGGAAGGGCTTTCTTTCCAGGTGGTAAATCTGTGAGTGTCCATGTCATGTTCTGTTGCAGGGATTGGAATTCTTCATCCATAGCTCTCTTCCAGTTGTTAGCGTTTTCTGAGGATAAAGCTTCCTTAACTGTCTCCGGGTCACTCAGACGTTTAGTTGTACAAAGATATGTAGATTTTGTGTTGTGACTATTGCTTCCAAGTTCCTTTCTTGGCCGAAGAGTAATGGTTCTCTTAGGTAAATTTTCTAAATGTTTTTCAGGAACATACTCATCTCCAATGTCTTCAGTGTCTGTCCGGTACTCATCAGAGCTCTCACTACTAGTCTTCAAATCTGTTTTGGATGTTTCTGTTGAATGCTCAGATTTCTGTTCTATAGCAGTCTCAGGTTCTGGAGTTAGTGATACACTGGTGGAGCTGTCAACATCACAAGGTAAGTGTATGTTTTTATTTTTTTTAACATTTTCTAAAAACACTACATCTCTACTTTTTATAATTCTTTTTGTTTCAGGGTCAATGAGGCGGTACCCTTTTGTGTTATCACAATAACCTATAAATAGCATTTTTCGTGACTTTGAATCCCATTTTTTTCGTTTTTCTTTGGGCACCTGAGCCATGACTTCGGAACCAAAGATTTTCATGTTAGATAAATCTGGTTTCTTTCCAGACCACATTTCCAGGGGAGTCTTTCCAATAGATGAAGCAGGCGAGCGGTTAATGACATATGCCGCAGTAGCAGTCGCCTCGGCCCAGTATGGTTTTGACAAGTTTGCATCTAAAAGCATGCACTTTGCTCGCTCCACTAATGTGCGGTTCATTCGCTCAGCAAGACCATTCTGCTGTGGTGAGTATGGAGTGCTGGTTTGGTGTTGTATGCCATATTGACTTAAATAATTATCAAATTCTTTATTACAATATTCTAATCCGTTATCAGTGCGAAGTATCTTTATTTTCTTATCAGACTCATTTTCTACTTTCTTGTGAAAATCTTTAAATGCATTTAGGACGCTGAGCTTGTCTTTTAAAAAATACACATGCACAAGTCTTGAATAGTCATCTATGAATGTCAAGAAATATCTCATACCTCCTAGGGATGAAGTCTCCATAGGACCGCACAAGTCTGAATGTATCACCTCTAGCTGGTTTGATGCTCTGGAGCCGATATTGTTGAATGGTAGTCTGGTCTGTTTACCTTCTAGGCAGGTTGTGCAGGTAACTGGTACTTGAATCTTTTCTGAAGACAGTTTTACTCCATCAGTGCATTCGGGTAGTCTGTTTACATCTGAAAAGTTTAAATGTCCCATGCGTCGATGCCATAGTACAACATCATTTGAAAAATCATTATAAGTAAGATTTGCAGTTACTTCACGATAAGCATTCAATCTGTACAAATTGTTTACAAGTTTAGCAGCACATATAAAATCTCCTTTACTGTTGTATATGTCACAACTGTCATTATTGAAGCTAATTTTGCATCCATTTTTAACCATTGCGCTGACAGACAATAAATTAACAGCAAGATCAGGTATGTACAAAACATCTCTTACCTGTACTCTGTTCTGATTATTTCCATCATGCAATGTCAAATTAACCTTTCCTTTTGCTTTCACAGGCAGCGGGGTCTTGTTGGCTACAGTGATGCTTGAAATGGGAGGACTTTCGACATCATACATCCAGTCACAGCGATTTGACATGTTCATCGAAGCCCCGGAGTCAATGTACCACATGTCACGTTCAGTAGTTTCTGAAGAAGCTGAAAAAGCTGCTACAAAACTTTTATCTTCAGTCTGACTAGATGTCTTCTTCGGAGCACGGCAATGTTTGCCCAGATGTCCATATTTGTTGCAATTATAGCACCTCGGACCTTTAGGTTTAGTACTATGCTGTTGCTGTTGGGTTTTTTTGTGTGTATAAAATGCAGTAGTACTGGTATCTGAACTCTGAACTTCTTGTATAAGTTTAGTTTTTTGTTATATCGGCACTGATCTTAACACCTGAGCTCTCTATACCCATGATCATTGGCTTATACATCTCGGGTAAGCCTGCTAACATCAACGTTCCAAGCCATTCGTCATCAACATTGAAACCAATGTTACGAAGTTTGTGCGCCGTTGTCATAATTTTGTTCACATACTCTTCTACACTCTTGGATGAATCTAAAGTAGTCGTGATGAGGTCCTTTAATAATGCGACTTTTCTTGTTAACCCATTGTCATCAAAAGCTCGTTCTAGGTTCGTCCAGACTTCCAAAGCCGTTTTGGCATCTTGGATGTGTATATAATTGATTGCGTCCACCAATAAAATCAATTTTGACTTCGCCTTTAGGTCTTTGGCGGCATCGATTTTGTCGGGTTTATCATTTTTTATACACTGCCAAAGGTCTTCGTGCTCTAGGTAAGCCTTCACAGCGAACTTCCAATTAGAATAATTATCGCGTCCAACAAGCTTTGGAATGTGAAAAATATTATTAGACGCCATTTTTAATTTTCTTTTCTTCACTTAACCTCCAAATCGGTATGACGCCGGCCAGACAAAATTATCTTCGGATTTTACTAAATCTTCGGTGTTTTACATATTCCACACGAACCACGCTCTGCTACCATGAAGAATTATTGTGGTCGATGTCGTCTTCATAAATAAAACTATATATTTAGTAAAATGACTTGTAATGTCTTAGCGGAAAAACTATAGAGAGAGCACAGAGCAAAATAGAGTGGCCATAGACATGTTCATTCTTAAGTAACAAATGGTGCGTTCAACCTAACACTTATTACATTTTGTCTTTGATGTTTGGTTGATAATTTTGATGTGATCTCGGTTTGGAATATGCACAAGTACATATTTCCATGAGGAAATGTTTCATTCTGGATCAAATCTGAGCCGTAGAAGACAGGAGACGGAGCAAACAAACGCGAGCAGACAATGAGTCGTCACTAATGGTGCAAACACGCATGTGACCGCGCGAGCGTTGCTCTGTCCCGTCGTGATCGCTTCGGCTTCCTCTTCCTTGTACCACTCTAGTGTGATTAACCGCTCCGCCTACGAGTACCTACTAGCTCACTACAGGTGTAGCAAAAAACGCCCTTCGCCGCCACCCAAGGCTGAACGTGTGAACAAAGTTCACGGAATACTTGCCTCGCACCTACAGGTATCTGTGCCTCATAACTCCCACGAGATAACTGCGGTGCGTGTGTTATTGCTCGGTAATTACTAAGTTTAATGACTAACAATTCAATGTTACTGATTTCTCATGTCATTCTAATCCATTTCGTTTGTTTTAGAAAATATATACTTTTCGCTGTATCTGATGAAATCGGATTATAGAAAAACAAACAATAAGATACGTAAAATCTTTACAGTTACTCACACGATACTTGGTTGTTACCACTGTATTACTAGCGTTTCTCGCGACTCCACTGGCGAGTAATTCGTTATCGCTATTTCCTTGTAAACCCATCTTATTTTCCGAGTTGTTAGGTAACTTATATCACTCTTCGACTCTGAGACTGTAGCTGTTTAAATCACGTCCACCCTTTACACTGTTTTGACGTAAAAAATAGATTGAGAACTTCCTATTTTTTGGAGTCGAATGATGTTACATGCAACACACATACCTAGTTATCATCTACTCGTATCATATTTATAAACTGAGTATCATTTGTTCTAGAATACATATATTTAATTCATATTGCCGTACTAATGAACGGCGGTAGAGAGCGCTAAAGCTGGCTGAGCCGAGCGAGTTCGTTCCAAATGGGACGTGAAAGGGTTGGCGCATCTATGACTGGAATTAGTGTGGGCGTGCCAGCTTTATTCACAAAGGAGCCATTCTCTCCGTATCGAATGGCGAAGACAGGCTACGCCGAGCCGAGATTTACACGTGGCTGAATTGATGCTGTCGAACATTTTTGCTGCCGCCATATGTGAAATTTAATACTCACGTGTTTCTATTGAAAGAGGTAAATAATACTGTTGTGGTTGCGATGAAACACCTTTCAATAAATAATTAATAGGTACTCTACAAGTATTATGTATATGTGTACGCGTATGTGATAAATTATTTTGTCTACTATACTATAACAGATATCGTATGTACCTGTAACTTACGGAAATGGTTTTGTCTGTAAAGGAAAAGAAGCACCGAATAGGTACCAAGCGAACTGCGAGGCATTGCGAGTTACCGGTGTACCTGGAAGGTGCCCTACTTAGGTGTCGTTGGTGACTAAAATCGTAATTTAGGGAAGCATGTATTCTATCGGCGCGCGTACGCGGACACGATGCCTGGACGGAACAGATAGACATTGTAATTAGGATCGCAGCTCATCCGGAATTGCCGCTTTATATATGTTTCTGATATTTATAACCTGCTTGCTATTAAAGGCGTTAATTTTGAAATTACATTGCCCATTTTAAATAAATCAGACGGGTTGGGGCAACCCTTCTGATTTAACTGAAATAATTGAAATGGTAAAACGCTGTGGGCTAAAATGCCTATAATCAACCAATTGCGCAGACGCTGACACTGCAATGTACATCATCCACTTACGTAGATTCTAAAATAGTTAATAATATAATTTTATCTTTAATTTATGAACGATAAAAAATTGTGAACGATTTTATGATGAAATGGATAAACGCATTTATGTATATACCTCTCACTGCCTGAGATACAGGATCATCCTAGTTCAAGCAAATGTAATATATTGTGAATTTCGTGTATACAAAAGCCCTATGTTATTGTTATCATTAAGTTTTTACCAATAAAGTTATTCTTATTCTTTCTTATTCTTAAACTAGGTATAATGAGAGTTACGACAAGGAAAAACAAAATTATAGTAGGTACTACTAGCGACCCGCCCTGTCTTCGCACGGGTATAGTAATTAATGAATTATACACCTAAACACTCCTCTTGAACCATTCCCTCCATTGGTGAAAACTGTATGAAAATTCGTTCAGTATTTTTTTTAATTTATCGCGAACAGACAGACAGACCCGTAGGGGGGGGACTTTGTTTTATAATATACTAGCGACCCGCCCCGGTTTTGCACGGGTAGCACTGAATATACGCACCGAAACCATAATGAATTGTACACCTTAACCTTCCTCATGAATCACTCCGTCCATTGGTGAAAACCGTATGAAAATCCGTTCAGTCGTTTTTGAGTTTGTCGCAAACATTCAGACAGATAGACAGACGCGGCGCGGCGGGGGGGACTATGTAGTTATACGAGTATAATATGTATATCGCTTATTTTCCAACTGTAGAACTTACAGTCAAGGTCATAAATATGTGTACATGTTAGTAGGTACCTTGTCTAATTAATGTCATGTTTAGACTGCCATCTATGAATATCACAGCTATTAAAGTGACAAGGTACTAAAAGTGAACACATATTTATGACCTTGACTCTACTCAAAAACAATAAACGCCATGCTAATAATAATGCCATGCTAGGAAAGAAATTGACTCATTCACAGAGAAAAAAATATCCGCAGTTACATGTAGCCAACTATGTACAGTTTAAGTACCTACTCCAAGTAGCGTGTCTCCGTACGGTAATTTAATGTTTATTTTTCGAGTGCAATAAACTCTTCAATTTACACATCCCCGAAGCGAATTCGTTTAAACACGCAATCACAATTAATTATTGTTAAACGGTAATTTTAAATTCCCGATTTGCGACAGACATTGGACAAATTATTCAACCTAGTATTTATGTACTTCAACGTTTATGTTACACAGTTTAACGGTGTTTTCAATCCATGAAAATGTGCCCTACCTACTAGTTAGTTTTTCGTACATTTACGTAATCGTGCAAACACCAAATTCATTTATTTTTTTTTCTCTTATAAGAGAGGGAGGCAAACGAGCATGCGGGTTACCTGATGGGAAGTAATCACCACCGCCCATGAATACCGACAACTCAAGAAGAGTTGTCGGTACGTTGCCGGCCTTTAAACGTCATGAAATGAAAACACTATAGGCTGCACAATAGGCGCTGCTGGCTAATAATTCCTAGAAAGTACGTGATGTCACGTAATAATTAAAAGGAAACGAGCACAGTTTTACGACCAACAAGACGACCCGCTGTTACGCATGAACACCACATGCTCTTAGTACATCATTCGAGATATTATCACGCATATCATCCGCCCATTTCACTACATTCCGCGACTTCTGGCGATAAACTGGGAGTAATACTCGTATTAGTCCGTACGATTAAAAGCTTGAATAGTTTCCACCCAAACGCTCGGGCCTTAGCCCTTGAAAATTCCCGATCCGTCACGCGCTCGCGGTTATCAAACCGTTTCATCATCGCGAGTGACGAGTTGCAGCGTTAGACGAAGAGGCTATTAAACTGTCAATGGCAGGGGTCATAATGGCGCGTGCGCTCCCCGCATACTCGTATAGCCTACATAAATCAGCTAATTAACCCTCCGGTCCTTATTAACGACATAAATTTCGCGCTCCGCAGCACACCACTCGAGATGTTATGTGGGTTTAATATGCGCATAACACACTCCGCCCACGAGACGCACTCGGTGCTTCATAATCCCTTACAGATGACGATATGATGGGCGCTAAACGTGATCACTCAAAGGCTTAACTAAGAGCCTGAAATGTCTAAATCCTAACGTGTTGCGGCTTGAGTACCTACCTACAAGACGTGTCGTTATTCTTAGTACCTGTCGAAGTGCTCCGTCCATAGTCGCGGCGTCGCGCGTCGCGGCGCAGCGTGACTTGTATATTGTTTAGCTACTCGTATCTTAATAAATCCTAGTTAAAACCTAACCAAAAACCATATAATTATAAAACCCCGATTGTAAATATAACGTAATATTCTATTTCCATGGGGTACTTTGTTGTGTTGTTTCTACGTATTTTTTTTGTATTTATTTTGTTACTTATTTTTAGGAATGTTTGATCATGGTTTGGAATCTGGTATTTGGTGTTTCGGGAATATTCGGAAAGCAATCAATAAGTATACGAGTATGTACCTACATACTAGATACCCCGAATACCAGGTATTTTGTTACTCTGGAGGATCAAGTAACTTTGTTATAATATAATATAATCCCCGGCACATAAGTAAAAACCAACACGGCCGTCTCTGCCAACAAGTCGGCTTCTCGGTGTCAACCGAGGAAAAACCAAGGCGCGGGCGGGGTGCGCAGGTTTTTACCCGACTGCCGAAAAAGGAGGGTAATGTTTTTACGTACAATATGCGACTCCGCCATGTTTCTAAACATTCGGTTTGTCAGAGGATTTTCTCTACGTTTAGACGAATAGACGATTTTGTTTGATTAATTTTCTCTACGTTTTTAATCAAACAAAATCGTCTATTTAATAGAACAGTTTTAATTAAATAACACTAAATTATTGAAAACTACTAAATAAATTCATATAAGCTAATTGATGAAGGAGCATCTTTCTTTGTAGTGCTAATAAAACCAACAGCATAGGTAATAATCTTGGTAACTGTAGAAGATGGAAGGTCGGCTGCAATTTTAAAATATTTTTAAGTGAAATGAAATGAAATATATTTATTTAACAAACACATTCATAAAGAAATCATGGCTTTGGGTACTTACATTACATACTCGTAATTATGCAAATGCACCCTAAAATTATACAAACTATGCTTTAAAATTGATAAAAAAAACTATCTTCATTCAAAACTTACAAGCGAAGTAGTGAGATACCATCAGTAACGTTCTAGCCACCTAGGCCCGTATCGCGTGGATGTAGTCATTACGGGCCCCATAAACCGGCGCCCGAGTCCCGGCGCTTATCGCACCGACGAGCAGATGGCGCCACACGTGCGCTAATGTGGGGAAATTGTTTCTTACCTTATTTACAGTAACAAATTAGACCCATTTTAGTGACACAGATAAAATTTCGAACGAAACGAAACGAAACGTACGGACATAGATTTTGTTTCGACTGACCACATATAAAAAGTTGGTCGAAAACGTTAGCGCCGTTTGTATGGAAAACCGTCAACTCACAATCCTCTTGAATCACTAATTTACGCAATACAATTTAAATAGGTTGCTTCAAATTATGAAGGGGCATAATGAAGAAACGAAAAACGTGTTTTTTGAATTTGAAGTGCAGCTGAGGTCGTAACAAACGATGACTAGTCAAATTAAAAACAGAAGAGCCGAGCGCCGAGGAATGAATGTTATTGTAGGAAAGCAATTTATCAAAACGTCCGACGGCCATTCCGTGCGACCGTAGCACCGCTTTATACACGAAACTTGTCCGATGAGAACTTTACTCTCATTGCTTTTAAACTTACTATACCGATCTATTACACGAACTAAACTTTATGGGATTAAATTTACTTTTTATGACACTCTGTCTTGTCTTTGTTTCATGACTCAACGTTAATCCGACAGTTTCTAGTTACATAATAAATGTTGACTTTGAAATTGCTACCGTCGCTCTGACTGTTCTCAATAAATTAATAGGTACTTCCTTTGTCAATTTTTGTAACGACTTTCGTGCTGAATGGGTTTGATTGTGCTATTGGAAGCTTAAGAAGCTTCTTAGTCGAGCGTGACCGAGATAAAAGTGGCCGGGTTTTGTTTCAATGTAAACGTATGTGCTCCGATATCGGCCATTAAGTATTAACATTATAAGAACCCTCTTCCTCTAGGGTCGGGCGACGGGGTCGATACACTCGTGTGCATTCATTCGAATCCCAATGACAGTAATTTGTAAACGCAAAGGTGATTTAGTGCGAACTAAGATTCATTCAATCTCAGAGTTGTTTAATCATTTAGATTCAAAGCGTGCTTAGAATAACCTAAAATATGAAAGGTTAAATCAAATGATAAACATGCCCAGGAATAGTTTAGGTGAGTATGACAACGATACAATAAACTCGTGCTGTCTGAAGCCAATGCTAAAATAGCCATTCGGGATAGTATCTAAAAAGAAAGTAAGAAAAATGTAGTCGAGCGAAACTGTCTAAAACACAGGAAAGCCATTAGCGCTTTCATACTAAGTTTGTTTCAGCACTGAATTTTTATTTACAGGGATTTATGCAATTTCTAATTAAACATAAGAACCATGTAAGTAGACAATATTTAACCGTGAAGCCCCTCGTTTCCTGTCATGAAATTATTATATCAGGTCGAGAGCAAATTACTTTTACGTAGTTATGCTGATGGGGTGAATTTTACATTTAAGTTACGGCATGAATGCGCGTCTAATTTTTGGCTTATTGCAAGCGAATCATCATTGGTGTAATGGGATTTTAGAGGAGACGTAAGCTTCATATCGTGTGGGAACACGGCGCCGCCATCTCCATGCATAATGCAGCACGATTTAGTCAAACGGTTCTGCTCCATCTTAAATATTCAATTTCACCGCTTACTGAAATCGCCTTCTGTACCTGTATCTAGCAAAAATTTTAATATAAAAAATATATAGAGTAATATTAAACTTTCATGACCGGTTTATTATTTGGGAAAATGTATTTAGTTACCTAATAAAAGACAAACTAGAAAATGCTTATTGTTTAGGCACACTCCTCTGTGGTACACATGTGTACTTAGTTATTTCAACTTTAATTACCTACTAGACGAATGAATAAACGTTTACTAACCTAGATAGTTAAACCTCTGCAATTACGTCTCTAAAACTACGTGGCACGCATACATAAAGGCATCAAGTTAATTTAGAGCTAATCACGCAACACTTAGGCGCAAAGCGAAGAGGTTAGCGTCGAGATAAAGCCTACAGCACTCAGAATGAGCCTTAATTAGGCTTAATTCGAGGCTACCGAGGACCGCGCCAAGCCCCCATATAGTGAACGAATACATCGTTGCATGTTTGTGTGTTTACGGATTGTTTGCAAACACAAAACGTGTTTAATTTCGAACTGCTTTGAGCGGAGTTAGAAAGTAAATAAAACGTTGGCAACGTTTCTGTTTCACCTTAATCATTGAGAATATTAGCGTAATTAACTCTTTGACAGCTTGAAAATGATTTCGTCTTTTACTTGGCTTAAAGAGATTTGAGGGTTATTTTAGTTAAGTTTATTAGGTACTCTGATTCCCTGTTTATTTTTGCAGTTTCTGATAACTCCCCAGTGTTATTTGCTAGCGCAAAGAGGTTTTAGTCCTCGGATTTAAAATATCATTGGATGTATGTCTTACATATATCTTAATATATTATATTGTTCATTTTTTTTTAAACCAAATACATTTAATCTATCTTTTGTCTCAAAAGGTTACAATCTGTCAAGTCCCCAAACACGGGGTATATTTTCCTCTTCTTCCTAAGTAATTAAAAGTACTTAAGTGGTCCACTGTTCTGCTACTGTAACTGTTATTGTAACACAACTGTTATTGTAACTATTTCAGATCGGGCAGAGGAGCGGCGGCGTACGCGTGTTCCGAGGGTGAAGGCAACGCGCCCAAGTCATGCTGCGGCCGGCCGCCTCTGCGGCTATGCGTGCTGTTTCTCGGCGTCGTTGGCGCCTGTTTGGTAGCCGCGGGGGCAGTTCTTGGTGCCCTTAGGCCGCACCCTAGAGCACCGCTCACCCTACTACTCCTTATGATAGGTAAGTAAATGTATAAAGCTCATAGAAAGCACCCAAATTGTGCTGCGACTGTGGGTGGGTATACGCCTGCCGCCTGGTGACCGTGGAGGTCAAGCTCTAAACGGAAGGCACAACAGACGTCAAGGACTGCATTATTACACACAATATTATATCGTGAACGTTAATCTTAGCTATGCAGATCCGAGTTTCAAACCCAGTTAGTTCAAGTCTTTTTTTAATTAAATTGCCGCAGTCAAGGCAAAAATATAGCGGCGGACAAGGTCACAAAAATATGTTTTCTATTGTCATACATAAACTTAAAACTGATTTGATAGTTTATTAGTTGCAAAAACTGCCGATCGTGTCGAAAGGTCGTAGGTTCTAAACCTGCTAGTTCACGAATCGTAAATATTCTATTCTACATATAATACTTATAATAATACTTGGTTTGTATTAATGACTTTTCAAATTTATATTCATTTATACCCTCATAGTGTCGATCGAATCCTACACTTGACTATTTATTTTATTTTTTTACTGATGAACGTACTGACTATGGTTAAGTAAATATTCTTGCTTACAACATGTTATTAACTTTCGAATACTTGACTGTGGTCGAACAAAAAGAAACCGATATCGACCTAAAAGTTTGCTGCGGCAATATAAAATTGCCCATTTGAATAAAGCCCTTTATAGCCAGGCTTTGATCATTTAACAGTTCGCAACTCGTTTCACGCTTAACCAAGCTGAACTAGACATTTTTTTATTTTATCGCCGATTAAAACCCAGTTATCCGGTCTGATGGGCCGGCGAACGAAATGAAAGTAGGTGACAAATCGTCACCTAACTCCAATTTTACGTGCCTATGGTTCGAGAGCAGAATTTCAACGTCCCGTGTTCTAATATTCATAAATTCGAGCATACGGCTTTATGGTTACGTAACAAATGGCCGTAATTAACCGTGAAACAATCTGGGAGCTCATCGGGTATTCGCCATGCATATGACAATAACAAGTCTGGCCGAAATCTCATTACATCATTCACAAAGTCGCGTCCGCCCTTCAACGGGCGAAGTTTTCAATTAAACTTCAAATGAGTTTTGGAGTGGAATTAATTGGATTTTCATTAGCGTTAGGGACAAATTATGTTGTTGTTACAGGCAAGCGATCTATTGTTGCGCCGATGGGGCAATTTGTACGTGTCAACGGTTGCTACAAACTTCACGCGTCGCTCTCCTACGCGACGCACCGACTACATTGCGGATATTATGTGTACACCCTTCCACCGATCCTCACCAATACCTCGTTGGAATTCGGTCCAAGATAAAGCGAAACAACATGTGGCCCATCCTACCACCGGATCATACCGAGACATATTGTTCACGAGCGTGAGCAAAAGCAATTAAGAACAGTTGCTAAAGTTACGGCAGTTGTTTTGCCGTGCCAAATTATTTTGTAATTATTACGATATGACGCTAATTATTGTTCCAAAACATTTATTTAATGTGCGCGTAATTAAATGTTTCGTTATCGTAACGAGTTTATTTTTCTACTTAGGTAGGTAGGATTGATTTTACTCGCCATTTTCCGTGTCAAGTAGGTTTACCAAATTAAGAACAATAAACATGATTTGAATATTCAGTTGCAATCGTAATGGCTTGTATGAATTCTTATGTATTTTTTTGGCCATTGGCCGCTATTAATTTGAATACCTGATATTTAGACGCAAATATTATTGATATTGTCCAATTAATGCGTTCAATATTTCGGTAAAAATATTTCTGATGTTCAAATAACATCATCATCACGACAGCCATAAGCCATTGACATTGATTCCCGAGATCTTCAAAAGAATGTCACAGAATTATTTCTTTGAGGCAACAAACATCCCAGAGTATGTGTTATCCTTCGAGGATTCACGGCACTACTATTTTATATCTCATGCAAACTGTCACATAATTCTGGATTAATCGTTACAGGTATAGGTGTAGTACTGGTAACGGCTGCCGGGCTGGCTTGGCGGCTCGGCGCGCGCGACGCGCCGTGCGCGCTGCTCGGGCTCCGGCGCAGCTCGTGTCGGCGCCTGGTCCCGCGCCTGCCGCCCAGCTATGCGCGCCCGCACCACCCGTACGCCGCCATGCTCTACCCAGAGTTCCATTACAGGCCGCCCCCGCCGACGTACCAGGCCTCCATGCAAGAGTACAGACTCAGGTATGTTTGCACACTGATGGTGAGGGTTAAATATAAAAACGTGTAATGCCGCATCCACTATTCCACACTAAGCGACATTCGGCGAATATTTTGCGTCTTTTTCATAAACGTTAAGTAAAACAGAGATGCCAACATGAATATTCGCCGAATGCCGCTTAGTGTGGATGCGGCATAAAACTATTTACTTTGTAAATCAGCATCAGTTACAGTTTTTCCGTGCATATACGTACTTTTAGCGTAGGTCACAATTTTAGAGTAATTTAAAGGGTTTTAGGTTAGGGTAAGTCCAGGAGAGATCGACCACATTTTTTTAGAACCCTATAATTGTAATCATAGGTAAATAAAACACACTCTTCTGGTGTTATATTAATAAACTGTATTCAAAATCAACGTTATCAATATACATATCTAAATGAAACAACTCTTATGAGCATAAATTGAGATCTATTAAAAATAGGGTTTGGTCCATCTATCCCACGCTATGCGGGTGAGTCGGACCACTCAGTCGGGAGAGATGGACTTAACAAAAAATAATCAAAAAATTATAAAAAAAACACTTGATCTTTGATTTAATGCACACTAAGTCCAGTCAAAATCTTAAAAATTAAAAATATCAATTACATCAGAGTATCTCCACATCTTTGGCACGTGTTGGCATAATTGGTACAATCTTCATGAGACCAACGTTCGCAAACTGTGCATTATACCCATTCATCTTTTCGCGTGGTTTCAGTGTAGAGCTATACCTGCGTATTCATATTGTGTATACCTACGTATTCATATTTTGATCATATTACGATTTGAAAATCAATTTGTTTAAAAAAAAAAGAAAATTCAAATGGTCCTTTTCTCCACTAAACTGTATGGGCCATCTCTCCCAAAACGTAAAGAGAGACGTACCACCATGTCACATCTCCGGCATCCATATTAGCGAACAATTTTAATGTTATAATAAATCTTTTAAAGCACAGTAATATAAATATGCCGATTTTGTTAAAACAAATTCAATATTTATTACGTACCTTCTTTATTAATGTATCCAAAAAATAAATTTGCCACTGTCTAAACCTTTTAGCTCATTTATTTTAAAAATAAACGGAAGAAAGCCGACACCTTTGATGTTAACAAACCGAGACTGGGTTGCCAGTTATAAACAAGTGATGCTAGATTAAAAAAATATGTTTAATATGGTAGAAATGCTCGTGGTCCATCTCTCCCGTTGGTCCATCTCTCCTGGACTTACTCTACTTACACACAATTAAAAAATTTCACTTTACTGCCAAAAGTAAACAGGTTTAAGTCACACTAAGTCAAAAAAGTGAAATAAGCAGATAAAACGTGACTTATTTAAAAGAAATTTAATAAGAAGAAAGCCCTACAGCTAGGGATCTTTGCAGAACGCAGCGCAGTTCTTCGTCATAAAGGCTAATGTTTATTAAACACAACATCTCTCTGCAAATACTTCTAGTAGTAAAATACAAAGTAAAATATAATAAACTGCATTCAATCACAGAGTATATGTTTACAATTTATTCAGTGCTAGGCTTGCAATGCTGTTCGTTGGTATAATCGCATCACTTGAGAACGGCTGGAAAGATTTGGCTATTTTTTGTGGGTAATAATCCAAATAAAGTTTTTAAGGAAAGAAAAATTGTAAATGATTCAGGGAGAAAAAACTGGACAGGTCCGTCGGGTCAACACGGGTGCCTACAAAACAATTTTGTCATCAATTTCTTAGGTTTGATAAATGGCCCGTTCAATTTCATTGTTCAGTTTAGTTATTTATAGTATTGTTTATAATTACAGGTTACTTCTCTTGGACAGAAGTGCGCCCGCGGTGTCCCCGCCTCCAACATACAGGTCAAACTCAGCTAGTCTAGTCAGGTAAATTATTATAAAAAAAAAAACTCTGGATATGTGAAAATGAAAAAAAAATGAAAAAACTTTATTATATAAGTGAAACATTGTCATATTTTCATATCAATATAATATGTTTATTTATAAAACATCATTATTTATTTCATATTTACCTATGTAAGAATGTGCGTGATATTTTCGTAATTATTGGTAGAGATGTAGTGAATAATCCTGCGGCGTCGTAATTGGTCGGAAAATTCGTATTTACCTTGCTTTCCCGGTCGGTTCAGTACCCAGTGATAAGCTAATTGAGAAAACAAGATTAATGTCCTATTTTGCACTACATTTAAATATACATAAGGTTCTAGTATCGTAAATATTGTAGATATTGTAATCGTAAATATTGTAGATTACAGTATTACATTACAGTATTACATTACATTTACTTGTAGATTACAGTATTAAAATAACAGTAAAGCTGATATAAATATTATATGAGGCTAATTTTATATTTCTATGAATATCTTGAAATTTTGATAACTAAGTTTGCCATTGTACATGTTAATCATAAGTTTATATGCGTATTTAATATAATCGGTGTTGTGCAATAAACCTACATAGGTTCATAAATATTAGGTAGTAAATAAGATAATCATAATTTAGAGCCAAGTTAAATAACCATACAAAACACACCCAAATCCGAGTTCTTAGCGTTGATTGTGTTGAGTTATGTTAAATCGTATGGTCTGATTTCAGAGGGTCGACAGGAGCGTGGTGCGGCTCTGAGTACAGCGGGCCGCCCTCGTACCGCGCGCCCCGCACCGACCCCCCTGTGGTCACCGACGCTCTCCCCCTCTCCCCCCATGACCTCAAGTATGCCGAAGATACTCTAGAAGCACTCCCTAAACCCACAGAACAAGAGAAAGACCCCGAGCACCACCTTGTCACCATAGTCCACACCGACGCCCAGCCTGTAATCGTCACAGTGTCAGGCTCGACCGCCCTCAACGACTCGCATATACAACCGCCTACCGAAATCGACATACTGGCACATTTATAACGAACCTGTCCAGTGGTGTGACGTGACTGTGAAGTGAACAAGTGAGACGATGATAAAAGCGAAAAGTGATTTCTGTAGTACACAGTTTACTACTCAAAGTGTTATTGTTCTGTAAGTTTAGGAATGGAAATACCGCATAGCACTTATACAGCGTTATTAACGAGTCAAACAGTTTGGATAATGAGGAAAATATATAGGTATTGGTTATTAAATTGTTTTATAAGCGGACCAATGCAATGTGCTCGTATGATAACTCCGAATGTCAATCAGTCGCTGTGTGTATTTCCATTGTAAGTATATTGGTTTTACGTACCTTTATTGTAGATAAGTTTTGTGTAAATATTTAAAAGCATGACAAACATTGTCTGCTTAGTTTAATTTAGGTAAAAATACCTTAAACCATGTGCCGTGTAAATAAAATGATAGATACAAATAATTAGCACTAATTGTTCAAACAAAGATCAATTAATTATTTAAACCAAATCCTTTGCTGTAATGTACAAGATTGAACACAGTGTTGTTTTATATTCGTGCCAATGGTTGTTTTATGTTATTGTAAATATTTATAGTGAAGTTCTCGTACTTGTCCAGATTTACGACAATTTGGACGGATTAGTTAAAAGGAACGCGAGAGTTACAAATCCAGTACCTACCTAGTAGTTATTTATTGCTATGATGTTCCTTGAATCATTTATTATCGTTACCTTTTCTATTTGCTCCTACAAGATTACATTTCAGGGAGAGTGGTTGAGGTAAGCAATGTATTATGATACTTTATTGGTTACGACAATGAGTTTGTACCAGAAAAACTTGTTTATTTTCCACCTCGAAAATTACAAGCGTGCCCAGCGGCAAAAGAATCCTTTATTACTCTTTGGTAAATAATGACACTGAAATGTTGGTCTGTTAGGTGCCTAATGTAAAATTTGCTTTCATTATGTTGAAGTAAGTAAACACACTTTTGGAACCCTCAAATTTAAAACTTCCAGTAAATAATTATTTTACCTAGGTATGATGTGTATGTACGTACCATTTTTTATTATTATTTAATCAATCACTGTACCTACTGTTACTGTTATCAAATTGTAACATTATAAACAATTATTGTATTAATAGGAAGTTGTATATAAAGTTATTTGTATTATAAGAATAAATAAAGATCTTTAGTGAATGGATGGCAATGTTTTAATTTCACTTTTCAGTTAGTCAGCTTTTACTTTATGTATAAGTATGTATAACTAACTAATAAATATATAAAAACGCCCGATAAAATTGGAAATCCTACTTTTAGAGCTGATAACTCACAGGCCCAACCGATTTTAGTCAAACCTAGGTAAGGACACACTCGATCAAGTCACCTTTCTAATAAAAATAAATATTTGTCAAAATCGGTCTGTCAGTTTGGTAGCGTTCGTTTGGTAGTGTTACGATACGTTAAACTTATAACACCCGTCTTTTTGCGTTGGGGTTATAAATAAACGTTTTAATATTCATATTCATTTATTTATAATATTATAAAATACTACATGTCAATTTGGTTTTAAAATAATTGCAAAGCTTTTGGTTATAGCAATTAGTTATTATAGTTACTTATGTTATGTTAAATACAATTAAATAAAAAGGTCATAGATGTGTGTACACAAAATGAGATTAATATGTCACTTCATAATTTATTTGCCTAAAAAAATATAACGTCGATGCAATAATACAATTCGTCTGTGAAACTGCAATACCGCGTAACTAACATATTTAATAGGTTGTAAAATGCACTTTACTGACTTACTTTGTAAGATGATGATGATGATGATGTAATGTGATATGCAATAAATTATTGAAATTGAAATTGATGCATTTTGCCCTTTCTTGAATTTGTTAATTACGTGGTATCGCAGTTTCATCGACAAATTCAGGTTATTCTGATTCATGTCATGCTTTTTGAGCTCCAATGCTAACAACGCTCGCCCCAGCCATGTGTAGTTTAAATGCAAACGAAAACTGTGATCGTCACTAAAGGGTCAATTCCGTCCAAATTTGTTCCATTCTAAATGTAAATCGAACCAGTGCGAGCGGGCTCCGCAACAATGGTCCTCTGTAATTATATTGTAAAACAATTTTGTCGCGACGAGCCGCGCCGGGAAAATGAAAATCGGACCAGTTTAATAAAACGCCCGGCACAATGGGGACGTAATAAAGCAAGAATTATGAATGAATAAAATTTCGTAATAAGTCTCATTTCGCTCGATACTACGCGACGTATTCGGGTTACTGGATTCACCAGGCGTCTCCGCTTGGCAGTCAAGCCTGAGAGGCTGTCGTCATAAATTCTTGGTCGTAGTCAACAAAGTGAGCAGTTTGCAAATAATGTACGTTTTATCGCAAAACAAAGTTGACCAAAGGCTCTATTCCTCCCGCTCCGCAGCTCGCGTCGAAACTTCGCAATAAAGCCCGTGCAAATACTCTTCTTTGATTTAAAGACCGCACTCTTCTCGTAAATTTAGTTCATAAAATTATGTTACGTGGTTCATTTGCCGCAGTTGGGCGCAAACTTTTCCTTCGTGCCTTGGAAATTATTCATTTCAGAGTTTTTTCGCTGAACTCCAATCATTTCTAACTTTGCTTTGGCTGTTGATTTACTTTCACGTAAATAACTATAGTATATAAGTATATATAGGATCATTTTCATGTAGTTTTGGAACTAATAAGTCTGATGATAACCGATCTTTATTGCATCTCAATATGGTTTAAATTATTTGTCTTAAGACCACCTGGTGTTAAGAAAAATAATTACCTAGCTTACCTTAGGCTACCTAGCTTAGGTATGCAGAATTATAAAAATATTACGCTCTATCATTTGATTTATTTACGCGTATATGTATTTCTATAGAATCATCAAGATAAAACACATATAACGACACACAATTTGGGTCTGTTCACAAACGCGATAAGTAGCTCAAGTAGCTGTGATCGATGGATGTTCTCAGAAGATACTTAATAAGATAGATTTCCGAAACCTTCATGATTATGTGATACGTAATGAATATGGATTGACTAATTATAATAGATAGAACTGTTTATGGGAATAAGATAAAGTTATCTTATTTCACTTCGGTTAATTAAAAGTATTTATTATAAGTACTTATTAATTATCTAAAAATATTTATTATGGATTTTTTTATACAGCTACGCGATTAGCAATGCATCGTGAGCAGCTCTAGGAGTACAAAGTTTCAGTTAAAATTTGTAGTGGCAACTGTCAAGTTTCAACTCGTAGTACCTACCTAACAATAATCCATTTATCCGCGTTTTGAATGTAGGTATATATACGTGAGCAAAGTGCGAGTGGATAAAAAAATCACATTTTATTACAAGTTTGAGTAGGTACCTACCGAACATACATTAACTAAATCATATTAATCATGAAAGATTTTTTGCATGGTTTTGAAATTTAATTCGTGCCTTGATTTATCCCTGTAAAATAGGTAAATAAGCTCCGAGATGTTCTCAACAACCAGATTACAAATACATCCAGCGCACCGGAATGCATTCAATTACTATATCAGTGTACCCCGGTACGCTATGAAGGCTCTGAACAAGTTTGTGCACTAAAATTTCAAAATATTGGATGCGGATGCACGAAGCGATCCCCCGGGCGTACCTGCCGCATCCAAGCGCGCGGATATGCATAACCAATATCCCTCTCCTTATTCAAACTTAAATCGTTTTCGTTAAAGGTTTTTTTTTCCTTTAAGGGGGTGATTTTGTTTTGGTACTTATATTTTGAGAATGAACAAAATTTACAATTGGTGATTTTTATAGTTTAATTAACTTATTCAATGTTAACTGATTAAACCTAATCTTAAAACCAAAACTTCTAACACTTTATTTTAATGTAGTTTTTTATAGTATGGAAAAGGCAAACGGGCACACAGGTAAGAGGGGTCTGATCTGAGACCCAAAGACATTTGCAATCTTACAACTACAATCTTAATGTCTGATTTCACCAACCACTTAACAGACGATTAAAGTGTAACAGCTGTCAAAACGAATGAAGTAACAGTCGATTAACATTCAACATCGTATGGTGAAATTGGTCCTAAGGCTGCAAATGCGATGTCAACCCGGAGAACTAAGGTGCCTCTATTATACTTAGACTATGTCCTAGCCGAATCGAAGCCTGTGGTCATGAAAATAAACATTGAGTTAAAATTGTGTCGATAAGGAAGAGGAACATAGTTATGAAATCATTTTGGTAACCCTGCTACCGTTCATGTTACTTTACAGTCCGTCCAGACAAATAAATACAACCACTATGTATCTAATAATACCTTTTTTCTCCAATAGGCTCGGAAATGTTCACCTTACTGTTGCAAAAACAGTACGGGAAGTTAACTATTCGTTGCAGGTCAACTCAAAATTAAAAAAAGTCATTACTGTCGAGTAGCAGCGGCCGAAAAAAAAGTATGAAATTCCATTACTTTTTAAAACTTCATAGACTAGGTTAACCTTTACAAACGCCTCGAAGGGCGGTTGCTGGACTGCAAAAACCGCCAGCTTCCCGGTCTCTACAGTAATGTAGTATACTATTTATCTGTTACGTGAGTTAAAATGGAATTTTATATTCCTGGTTAACCAATACATTGATTACTTCTGATCAAACCAGATGAATATTAGAGTATATGTAGTATTTCCCTTATTGTCCCCACTAGTAATCCAACAGCTGAACCCGGCCTGGGCAGGATTCGCAGGGATTTGGCACATTTACTCTACGTTGCTCCAGCGGTCGCCAAACAAATAACTCGGTAATCCGCACCTAAGTAACCTTCAGCCACAGTACCCTGTGAAACGCAATTCCAAACTTTCATAGTGTTATCACGTTCACTCCTAAATCGAACTTTGTATGTGTGAAGGTAATGGAGCTAACGAAGTTCCAATATATTTTGGGTAAGGTAATCTGAACTGGTCAGTCGCAATAACTTGCGGACGAGGTAAAACCTTGGGTTCAAAAAACACTCTGCTCCATGTATGTAACATAGCAGCGCTCATTATTAAACTATTGACTATTGGAAACGCAATTGCTGCTATTGGATGCACGAATTAAATTCAGGACACGTTAAAGGCCACTTGCAGCAAAAATATAAATCTAGTTGTAGTCTTAAATCTAGATTTAAGACTGACAGTTCCATTGACAAAACTAAACTGTAATGAAGACTAAATCTCGGTTTAACTTTTTCCTACAAGTGGCCCTTAGTTATTATACTAAGGGCCTGTTTCACAATCGACAAGTAAATCATCTGTCAAATAAAGATTGCCCCCTCCTTGTCTATTTTCAAGTGTAAGAAAGGGAAAGAGCTTGATTTATTTGACAGATATGCTTTACTTGACGATTGTGAAACAGGCGATAAGTATAAAATAAGCTTGATCAATTTTAGGATTGAATTTTTTTTCGACTGTCAGATAAATCTGATCACAGCCTTTTATGTACATAAATATGTGTACACGGTTACTACCTTGTCACTTTAATCGCTGTGACAATTCATATATGGCAGTTTAAACATGACATTAAAGAGATAAGGTACTGAAAGTACTCATATTTATGAACTCTACTGTATCTATAGTAGAAGCTCCCAAACACCTGTTAGTATAGAACTAATTTAGAAAGATGGGAAATAATGTGCTATAGGGATTAAGTTATATGGATTTTTGGACTGGGCTATGGACATGGGGCCTGCCTGGCCAATGCTAATAACTTTGGTTAAAATGGCAGGCAATGACTCGCCTACTTAATAGAATGGGTCCACAAAACGGCCGCATATACAGAGCAGACGGCTTCGGGACTTTAAAATTTTAAATGCCCCACTCGCCACTTACGCTTGTGGATGTGCTATCCGCCTTTTGAGCATATAGAGCGCGGACTCCACTTTGTTCGCCCATAAAGAGAAGCCAGAGGCGAGAGTCTGTCTTGATATTATAATTATTAAAGATAGTTAAATAAAAGGCGGTACTGGTCGCGCGGACAAAATCGGCATATATTTTTTTATTATATCAGAGGGAGGCAACCAAGCATCCGAGCTACTTACTGCCGCTCATGGACACCGCCAACTCAAGAATTGTTTTTGGTCCGTTGTTAGCTTTTTAAAGAAATTAAAGTACTTGTAATGCCAGATGTTGCGGTATGTAAGAATTTGTGGTAACGAGTTACCTAATAGCCTATTAGTTTTTGTTACACGTGTAGGTACCAGTGAGATGAGTCAGATCAGCAATATTCAGGCGTGGGGCTGTAGGCGGGCCCACTGTTCGCAGGCGCATTAGATGCTTATATCTAATAGCAAGTAGGCATACCGCAGAGCGAGTGGAGAAAATTATAGCAGGCTAAAAAAGCTATGAAAGCGTCTTAACCACAACCGAGTCAAATTAGGATACACTATATTTGTACAACATATTGTCATTCAAACAAACAATTATGAGTTATAGGCTAACCAAACCACATTAAATTGATTGATGTTTAAATTTTTTGCTATTAAGAATTATTAAGAAAGAAAAAATAAAGGGTTGATAAAATACAAAATACTCGGAATGATTTTTATAAAAAGGAATTTTTAGAAAAATAAATAAATCTGGATCTTTTTGGTGACTCCCATCCCATAGAATAAACACAGAAACGATTCATAGATAAACGTAGCCAGGGCGTTGCATACGTAGAATACGGAGTACCTACTGTACCAGCAACTGGAGCATAAAATGGCAATGTAGGAACGATAATAAACGACTCAGTCAATGGCATTTATGATGAGAAGGTTCTAAGCATGCTCAACATTTTTATAGGCCGATAGTCCAGGTTATGGAAACTAGAATGTGGTTTGTATACTGTAACATTTTCACCGGTGAAGGAAGCGCCCGGGAATCGCTATTGAATGAATCGACGAGAGATGCCGATATGCCGAGAAATGATTTATTGACTCGCTCCCCACTCGCTAATGGCGGCTGAATAAGCAAGCTCCGAGCTGTTTGTTTTTGTGCCCTCCTATAAATGGCGAAATTTAAATCTCAAATATGAAATTGCGTCGGTTCTCGTTTTCATTAAGACATAATGGAAGCTTAGTTTATTGTTGTCGAATAATCTGGTGTTGTTTTAATTTGAACAAATTTGAGAATCCTCTAGTGAATTCTTTTTTACCCGAAGCACAAATTATTCTATGCACAATCTATCTGCTATATAATATGCGGTAACATCATGGTACCATAATCGAACATTGCGACTACAAGCATATTGCGTTTGTTTCTGTTTGAACACAATTTAATATAGGTAATAGGTCCGCAGTACGCAGTCGTTAATAATACAAACACACAAGTAAGTACAGTTTTCCTGTAATCATGAATGAAACCTAGCCCTAACCTCGTGGAATAATATGATTAACCCGAAAGAAATGATTATGGTAATCCGCTAAGCTATGGTGTTACAGCGTCGGCTGAGGGAATCGTTCAATTTTGCCGAGTAGCTTTTATACTCCCCGTGAGGCCGAGCCTTTACCCGTCACGTTTAAGTCACATTCGAGGCTCGAGTTATCAAACTGAAAGCTTAAAGTAAAGGTTGTCTGCCACGTTTATCTGGGAATGAAACGGGACCGTAAAGACCATCGATGGCCTTAAAGATAGTTCTTTCATTCTGCAGATGCCGTCGCGTCCGTCCTCGTAGCTCTCTAGTTTATGTCGGTCGAGATATACAATGACAAATACTTTACGAGATGAAAGTTTTAAGGGGGTCAAGAACGGGTTATAAAACTTTCTGGATTAGGTAAGTAAGTACTTATGTCGTGTATATAACGTTGGATTTATAGATCTATTATATTTTAAGTCTTTTATAAATCCATAGAAGGTAAAATATAAAGGTACCTAACTGCTCGTAAAAGGGTAAATTGGATCTTATCTTGTCGCTTAATCCGCTTTCTTGATTGCTCGCTACTTACGTAAAAAACTTAGTAGACACAGATTTGTACTCTTTCTGTTGCAGAATTCAAACATTCTTTTTAACTACAAAAAAATCAAGTCAAAAATAATCGCTGACTTAAAATTTGCGATTGTTGTTCAATTTAAGACTAGATAAACTACGCCAGAAATATTAAACTTGACAGTCTCAATATTCGCCTATAACTAATAAAAATTGCTTGACAACTTGTTTACTGATTGATCAATTTTACTATGAATGTTACCCTTTTTTAAATATGGCTTAATAAATACCAAAGTTGTTCCAAAATACCAAATACCAAAATATTCCACAGAACGGCAGCGTGGTGGATTCCGGCATTCGTGAGTTATGCCGGGACGTCCGGGCCAGCGCCGGCGGCGCTAGGGTAGAGCGGGAGCGGCCGCTCGAGGCGCCAAATAGTGAGGGGCGCCAAAATGCCAAAACCGAAAAAAAAACTAGCGAAAAACATTATTCTCCTTTTGGGCATTTGGGTAAAAAGCTTCAATCAAATGGCACCGAAAGACAATCTCACTCTACCCTGATCAGGGTACTGTTAGGGTACAGGGTTAGGGTTACTGGTCCGGACCATGAAATAATTGGCTCGAAATACGATCGGGTTAGAAATCATAATAAATCATTTGATTTCTACCCACATCCCGTTTAGATTAGTGAACTGAGTGTAGTGAGAGACTTGAAATAGATTAGTTAGCTTAGGTTCATGGCTTAAGGCATAAACGACACATTTCCAACTAGCTTTTGCCGCGACTCCGCTCACGTGGAAGTCGTTTATCGCTTTTCCCTGGGGAATCATCAAATTTTCCGGGATTAAAAGTATCATATGTATCAATACAAGATAAGGCTCAGTATCTGTGTGCCAATTTTTATCCAAATTCGTTTAACCGCTTAGGCGTGGTTGCAACACAAACATCTATTATTATTATTTAAATATTAACGTACAGATGTAGTTTTCCATAACAACTATAACGGACTACGTTAAGACCGAGAGAAACAAACCGCATTTTGTATAAAAAAATGCAGCTTCACATGAGTAATCACAATCTGATCGTGTTTGTTCCCTGTCACAAGGAATAAATTGCACAGATGGTCAGATGCCAAATCAACCGATACATTATATTAACCAGAACTGCTACTTCTGGGATCGCGTGTTCAAAGCGTACCCGAAAAACAGGAAATATTATATTTGTATTATAATTCTATATCCTTGTCGTTTAATTAAGACACGTATAATTTTAAAACCTCCATTTCCTTTTGCAGTTCCGCCAAACTTAGGACGTTACTGCGCACAAAGTTGGCTCCGTACCCAGCGCCGTCGCTCCAGCAATATTCCAATTAACTTGTATTAATCTTTATTAAATGGAATAGTTCAACAATAGCAACAAGAACCTGCGGAAGTCAAACTCAAGTTCAATTAGTTGGTGTGGGTTGGTGGAGAACAATCAGCGCTGTGCACACTCGCCGGGTTGACTCGCAAAACAAATTAATGTGCCATCGTTTTAGTCGCACGTGCTTATGAATTATTTGAATATTTAATTATCAGATGTATAAAATTTAATTTGCTTTTTAATGTTCCCAATTTAAGCTGTTCAGAGTTCCGGTGTTAGATAGTTAAGTTATATAAGATAGTGAAGTTGAGATCGCCAATTCTAGATTTGAAACAAAAGCTCTTGTCTTGAGCAAAGTTTTTAGCTCGACGAACAAGTTGAAGTTTAGTAGGAATATCAAAAGCAATCGGGATTATAAAACGAAAATAATGCAAATATTTTTAATGTCACTTAAAAACACATGTAAAAAGTATCGAAGCATAAAACAAAATCTACTTTACGCCGCCGCCGGCCGATCTCCGAATTACAAATAAGTAGGGTGAGTCATTCATCAGTTAACCACACAAAATTCAACCCATCATATCTCGTAATTATTCATTCCAATAAAACTTTTCTATATTCTGGTCAATAGCCAGGTTCATTAGCTACATATTGGCATATAAGAAATCAATAAGATATCATAACTTATATTAACACATCTACAATTTCAAAACGAATTTAAACTGAAAAGCACAAATAACAACAATTTTACTGTTGTAAGTACAACATTCGTTTACCACGTGAGACGATCCGCACGCTAGCTCATTCCCAGACCCACACTCGGAAGGAAGGTGCGTGAAATATAAATCAGTTAGCTGTGATTTAGGTGAAGTCTCCCGGAAAGTTTTAATTCTGTTTGGCCCAAGCTCTGCCATTTAATTTATCAATTATTTATTGCACGCCAGGAAACTCAGACACTTTGTTCATTACCTTTTCAATTAGGCTATTATCAGTTGGCTGCGGCGCCGCCCGGTAATTGTATAAAGCTCTTTAAATATGTATGGCTGTTTGATAGGTACATCTTGGTTAAATCCGCATTTTTACATGGAATTTGTAATGTTTGAAAATACCTTTTTATGACCTGGTCAAATTTTAAAGAGTAATAACGTTTATTTGGAAACTAACAGGATTTACTAGATAACTTATGCCAACGACAATAACGGCATTAGTCTTAATAGGTAATCTGAGGCAGTTGTTTTGTGTATTCCTGTGTGGTTTAATAACTTGGTTCATATATAGCCCGATTCTGTCTAATGCTCTACCAATTTCAATATTTAATACTTGGCATAGAAAATCCAAGTTGGTGGTGGAACTAGCGCTACCAACGCTTTTTAATCCAGACAGCGAAAACAAAAGTTTAAATCAATATTTTATCTAAACGTAACTGTATACCACTACCACCCTGCATTATTGTTGACCCCCGATCCACAAAAATGGGTGTTAATTGTTTAAATAAGAACGGGTGCACTGATTTTTATCGGTTTTGTACATTACATTACATCTGAAATGGCTTTGGAGGATTTTATTTATGTTAAAATTAGCTCATAGGTACAAATTTTATTTTAAATTATAGTCGCAAAGTTTACTAAAGGAATTAAGTTAGTAGGTAGTTTTGCAAGCTACCAAACGTCATTTTTCCGCAATTTTCAAGGTTGAATTAATTAGGGAAATTCTACCCAAATTTTGCTTGTTCAAATTATCCAGGTAATCACCCGCGAGTTTTACTCAGGTACCTATTTGATTGTGGGATAAATATACTTACATAGAGAAAACGTGGAAATTAGCAAATTTTAATGTCCGCCGCTCACGGGCCCGCGAGAGGCATTCGGTGAAACGGTTTCAGTTCCTCTCAGGAACTTTGTTGCATGCATGCAAATATCTCGCTGAATTTATTTTTTACTACCCTCATACTGTAAGTACATTCGATGAAAAAAATGTTTATTTTACGACCCGAGCTGAAAATACTACCTAGATATTAGAATTAACACCGGGCAGTGATCTAATGGAACTGTGAAAACCAATGAAATTAATTCGACCGTCGATTCGAGAAAATCGTAGGTAACTAAAAAAACAGTTTTTTAGGAAAGCGTAAAACGTATTTTACAACTTCAAACCGCGATATTTATTAGTTCACGTTTTTGCACAAATTTATATATCATTAACATGATGCTCTTTAAAACAGTTTTTTTTTTTTTTTACACGGGTTATATAAAATTTTAGGTCGAACGAACGCGTAATCATTACCATTTTACAACTCTTCAGTTTTGCCATTATTTGTTCGGTGTAAGAGGTTAGGTGTGTTATCGTACCTAAAGAAACCATATTATTTACAACAGATTTGCGGTTATTTTATGGTATTTTATGACTCAAAATATATAGTAACTCAGGTTAGAAAATAAAAAAGTATACAAATATATAATTAATTGTATTGGTTTTAAGTAAATAATAAGCTGTTATCATAATTGTTTATTAAAATTGACAATTTTTTACCAACTGAACTATCTACCAATTTCACCATATACGATGTTAAATGTTAATCAGTAGGTAATCAGCTGTTAGTTCATACTTTTGACAGAGCTGTCAACAGTAGGTAACAGCTGTAACAGCTCTGTTAACACTCTAATCGTCTGTTAAGTGGTTGGTGAAATCCGACACAAAAAATGTAGGTATTCACTAACAAAACTAGAATCAATTTAATTCATAAATAAATCCCCCATATTAATAATGAAACGTTTAATTATACACACACAAACAGTCGTGCTCCCACATACCTACACGTCACAAGTGCAAGTAAAAACCGTCTTTAAAATTATTTTTTCGAGGGAAAAATTGCAAATAGAATGAATGGGCCAGTAAAATCAATCAATCAATTTAGGCACGAAATCGATACACCAGTAACGCGAGCCCTTGAAGCGGAGTAATATTGTAACCACATTTACGTGCTCTGTACTTGCTAACATTTTGACACAGTAAAATCGTAACTATTTATAGATGATCGACAATTTGAAGCGATTTCGGGATTCTTAAGTTTAAATACAATGCTTCTCTCCCAATGTAATAGTGGATTACTATTGATAAACCTCGTCTATATACGATGTTACGAAATTGTGTATTTTTTTAATTTCCCGATATAAAAAAAATCATAAACTAAGTATCATATTTTTTTTTATATACGGATTAAATGGTAAGTGGGTTAAAATCTTTTTCGTTGCATTGAAATTTGTCCCCAGGAAATGTGACAGGGTGGTTGTTTTTCAGGAAGTAATATTTTATTTTGTTTGACGATACTTTACTGATTCAAATAAAATAAATATATTTAGATAATTTTTTCATATGAGTGGAGAATTTTAGTGCAACGAAAAAGATTTTAACCCAAATACGTATTCAAAATAATAGCGTGTCAACTTCGACTACATGTCATAACATAAACTCATCGTCAAAATCGGCCGTTAAGTACATTGCTGATGTAGCAATGATCACGCCGACTATACCTCGCGTCCACGGCGGCAGGCGTATGCTAAATTAGCATAGTTTGACCGTGCGCCGCGGGCGGCCCGTAATGAGAATTTACAGCCTCCACGGAGCCTGAATTCAAACTTTACCCGCGTAGGTATTTTACATTTGGTACTTATTTTATTACTTATTTATTGAAATATATAAAAAATAATAATGTAATATGGTCAGTTGAAAAGTAGGTAGTACCTACTTACGTGGAATATCGTAAGGGCCCGGTTACACGAGCAACATTTTCACGGCAATGTGTGGTCGGCAACTATTGTGCTGTGGGCGTCTTTATCTGACATACGAAGTACGAATAAGACAGCAATTGGAACACCCTAAAATCTCGAAATATGTATTTTATTCCGAATTTGAAAATACCGAATTTCTTAATCCCGAATTTTTACAATGCCGAAATAACCAAAAGGTCGAATTTTCTAAATCTCCAATTTTATATTACGGAATATTAAAAACCCGAAACGTTTTTCCGAATATTATGTTTACGAATGTTGACATTTCCGAATTTACTTTTTTACGACAGTCATAATTCCGAAGATTAATTATATAGATCGGTAATGTAAAATTCGGCATTATGATTTATGAAATTAACACTTATTAGCATTAGTAGTATCTACTTAGTAATTAATTTCAAATAATACTTTTTAATAAACTGACTCAGGGCACCCCATACACGTGGTGGTCTTGTCTACCCTACCCCTAGTGTTTTTGCAAAACGCGGAGCCAGAAGCTCGCGAGGAGGTCCCGCGGAGCGAGCATGCGGAGGCTGGAGCGTAGCGAGCGAAGCTAATTAAGAAGTAGTTAATAAAGATTTTTCCTCACACTAGTAAAAATCCGTCACCAATGTGACGAGAGTGAACTTTAATTTTTCCCTAGCCTAGTTTATTTTCAGGCGCTCGTTTTTTTTTCGGGTAAATGTCTTCATAAAGACTTTCATGTATGCGCATATTAAATAAATGACGCCATATCCGTGCCACGCGGAAATCTGGGTGACGCGTAAAATTTATGTTGTTAATATTCGTATACCTACGAAAAGGCGATGTAAGTAATTGCGAGGAGTGTTTAACTTGATTTCTCTTTGTGTTACATTGTTGTATTACCTACTAAGAAATTAGCAAAAAGGCAACAATCTTATTAAATTACGAGGTTTCTGAAAAAAAAACAATAGAAAAAAGGATTTTTTTATTGTTTTTTATAACAGGTACCTACTATGTATTTACTACAATATTCTCAAGTTACCGCACCACATACCTAAGTACTAAATATGTTGTCAATTAGGCACCTACTCTCTGAAAGCGATTATTTTCCGACACTTGCTTAACTATAACTGAAAGTTTCTGGAACTGGCCACTTACAATAAATAAATTAAAAAAGCAATAACAGAATTTGAAAATGGAACTCTATATGAAAATTTATTACTTTTCAATTTACGAGACTGTCATTTGATTTTTCGATTTGGCGGGGTTCAGAGAATTGTGTGTCGCTATTATAATGAAACTAACTCGTGATTCGCTCAATGATTTTTTACGATTTTCGCTGCGGCTTAAGTGAACAAGAGAGAATTGCCAGAGACTTCAACTGGCGTTTAATGATGAAGCCCCATCTCGTAGCTCTGTGTATTCGTGGTTCGGAGAATTTAGACGTGGACGAGATCATCTCCATGACGATGTACGTGAAGGTCGGCCGGTGACTGCGGTTACTGAAACTAATGTCGATACCATACGACAACAACTAATTGAGACAGACACAAAAATTACCAGTCAGCAAATTTGTACCTACTGTATTAGACATAGGAATGAGTCAAGTTTTGCATGAGCAACTGGAGGTTCGGAAGCTTTGCACTCGATGGATACCGCATGATTTAACGGAAGACCAGAAACGACTGCGTGTAGAGCGGTGCCGAAAAATTATACACAAGTTTAATGGAGGAGAGTCATTGGCTGTCTATAATATTGTAATAGGTGACAAAACCTGGGTGTATTGTTTTGAACCGGAAAGAAAAAGCCAGTCAGCAGAATGGGTCTTCCCTTTTGAAGAGTTGCCAACAAAAGTTAAGAAGAGTCGGAGCACTGGCAAAAAAATGGTTGCGTCGTTCTTCGGAAAAGCTGGACATTATGTAACAGTGTCGCTTGAAAATCAAAGAACGTCACTGCAGATTGGTATGTAAACAATTACTTGCCCAGTGTCTTAGAAAAAGTTCGTGAAAAGCATCCTCGCAGTCATGTCATCCTTCACCACGATAACGCGTCCGCACATTCCGCTAAGAGAAAGAATGCGTATTTGAAGGCTTCAAATGTGGAACTGATGACGCATCCGCCGTACAGTCCGGACCTCGTTCTTTTTATTCCCAAGAATAAAAGATAAACTTAGAGGTTTACGATTCTCAAGCCCAGAAGCGGCAGTGAATGCATTTCAAGAAGCTGTTGAAGAGGTCTCTACCGAAGATTGGACCCACTGCTTCACACAATGGTTCCAACGAATGAAAAAATGTGTAAATAGTGAGGGAATATACTTTGAAAAACAATAAATTAATCATAAACATCTTATTCAGTCTTATTTATCAGAATCCAGAAACTTTTAGTGTGACCTAAATACCTCGGAGACGGACAGATATTTTTAGGGAACAAACGATTTCTACCCGGGTGGAGGAGCGGGCAAAAGCTATTTTATTTATAACAAGACTGGGAAGCGGGGTTTTAGGATTCAATATAGGTAAGACTTATCTGAAAGATTTCATCGCAGTGTATTTATCAGTGTAGCGAGAGACACTAATATGGTATGCGCATAAATTGCGAGTATCGCGCGATGCCGCATTACCCTCTGTGAATAATGACGCGTGAAGAGTAGCTTTGGTAATAGCTTCGCTAGGTCGTCGGGCCTAGGGGCTACTCAGGATCTTCGTTATAGGCATTTAAGCATACCTAATTTAGAAGCCACCTGATATGTCCCCAAAAAGATTTTGCGGACATATCAGGAATTCTATTTTTCTTGTTCAGAATGGTGGTCCCAACCAACGTGCAATTTTTTTCCAAAACTGATAAAAAAGGGAATCGTGTGCTATTTTTTTTTAAATTCCCCAAATAGGTAGGTACTTGGATTGCGGCGAAAAGTTGACAAAATGTTATTTATCCTGAATCCTGGTAAACGCGCGTCAAATCGAGATTTATTACGAAACTTGGATGTTTCAACCGGCGTGGGAATTTAACGTATCCGTTGCGTCTCGCGACTTTGCATCGTAATAGGTGACAAAATGAACTTTATCAGAGTTATTTAATTAAATTGTTAAATCTTAGAATTTCTGTGGATAGCAGGATTAGTAGGTATAGTTCAGCCATACTCGGCCTTATTTTTATTCAGGCCACAAAGACGCAAGAGGCCAAAAAATAAATTTATTATTTATTATAAGTATATAGATAGATCTATACCAGGATCGCCAGGTAGGCCATTTGTAAAAGTTCAGCGGGCCCTAGGTTGAGTATAGCTGGTATAGTTCGTAAAAGAATTTAACAATGCTAATACACTACGCCCGTGCTCGGATGAAGCACCAAAGTGCACGCAAGCGTTGCTTCGCAGTTCTAGGGTCAAGTTAATTTATTACATCTTAGGGCCGAATTTAACTGATCTTAGCTGAGATGCCCGTCTCAAAACACATCGGAAATGAAAGATTTCTAAGACATAAAATTAATTAAATACGGCCTTTAAAATCACCGTTGATAGTTGTTCGCTGTAAGCAAGTTGGGTACTATAGGTGGCCATAATCGTAGGTAAACAATAGGGTTTTAGACACAACGCAGTCTTCCTCTTATTAGTCCGCAAAGAGATTACGATAGACAAGCGAGAAGTCGTTACTGTACTGTAATTTAATTGTAAATCACGAGTAATCTCTACTTCTAAATAAGATGGAATAAGTTCGCTTTTTCTGTCTGCTTGTCCGTTTACTTCCTTTAAATTACGGAATAGAGAAGTCGGATTACAAATATGACAATACAATATTGCTATCATGTTGCTAACGGATTATGGAGCTGAAAGAACAGGCCCGCTTTACTTGATATAGACCAGGCCGATTTTGAACTCTAAGATTAACCTCAACGAGCAGTTGATCAGTGTGCAATAAACATTATAACTAGCTGCTCAAATAGTACATTTTGATACAAGTGCGGAAAGTATGTCATTTTACACGAGTCCCGAGGTGTCTCGGCTCGAGCTGCAGGCGAGGGACAAGACTCTGTACTCATTTTTACTTACGTTACTAAGAAATATGACGAATTGTAAATACGTCCTACCTGAAATATGCACCTACATTAATTCATTTTGAGCCTACATTATTTTGGTCTTAATTCATGTAGTGGACTACATTAACTTTATGCTTATTTACACGGAGAAAAAAATATTCTACAATATTACCAGATTTTATTGTAGTTATGATTCTGGTGTAGGAAAACAGATTTCAGCTATTGTTAACAGATTTAATTTTAATGACAACAAGTCATATTTTTGTTAATACTAAAATACTCTAGTTAAAATATTCTAGTACACGAAAACTTTGATATTGTAGTGGTTACTATCTAATAGTTACAGAGTAAAATATGCATTTAGCGTCCAACAGGTTTTGTATACTACACAAAATTTGTTTCCTACGATACTAGGTAAATGGTAATAGGTACTAGAAATTATGTTGTACAGAAGTAGAATTTTATATTAATGTGTAAAAATGTGTCTATAGTTGTCACATATAATATAATATTCTGTTATACGGAACTAGATTTTTTTCTCCGTGTAAAGGAGAATGGGCAAAACGTCCCCACCCACCAACAGAAACGAAACATGTCTCATTTAATAGATCTTGGCAAGCTGATTATTTTTTATTATGACGACAATCGTCCTATGTATGGGGTTTTCTTGGAAAATAATGTTTTGTTTTTATATATTTTTTGATTAAGAAAGTAACAGAAACGTTAAGTTATTAACAATATTACTAAGAAAAATATTTAAAACAGGACTACGTTGCTCGTTTTTGTGAAGAACTTGTGTAAAAAAAGTTATTTAGAAATAAATGAAACAAGACGTTACAAAATAGCTCAATAGATGGCTCTGTCAGAGTATTAACGATAAGAGATTATAAAACGATGAAGTATTAAAACATCGCTTGTTATAAAATAAGTATAGCGTTTTAAGCTTTTTTCCATTTACTTAATAATTATATAAATTGACATAATCAATTATATAAATTGACTAGCTTTTACCCATGGCTTCGCTCGCGCGTTTAATAAAAGGAAGCGCCATCTGTTGTCGAGATAGTAGTTTCTACTAGATACAGGATGTCGCTAGTGACTACGTAACTATAGCTTGCTAAATATGGTTTTCCAAGAAAACCCCATACTTAGGACGATCGTCGTCATAGTAAAAAATAATCAGCTTGCCAAGATCTATTAAATGAGACATGTTTCGTTTCTGTTGGTGGGTGGGGACAGTGCCCATACATTTCTGCCCATTGTCCTTTGCACCTAATTTATAGAGGACAAAATTCCATTCGGGCTCAATTAATATATAACGGAAAGATATTTGGCTATAAATATTTTAAGTACATTTTGACTAAATTCACTTTGTATACTATTACTTTTGATCCAACTTCAGAATGGTCATTTTAAGTGGATGATTTTCCTTTTAGCCCAATTGACAGTAAATTTTCAGCACGTGTATCAAACGTTTTTGAAAACATTTGCGAAAAATGTCAATGAAACAAAAATAAAACAGTAAGTGTACGAAAGCCAACGATCATTCATCATAATACTCAATCAGCCGGGCGGTTTACTCATTTAACCGATCGGATCATTCGTAATACTCATTGAGCCTAATTAAAAAAATGGAAAAGTAAAAAAGGACTAGTGCGAAAATTCCAACTTTCCGCACAATATAAATATACAGGTACAAAAAGTACCACTTTTGGAGCAACTGTATAAAAAAAATTGTATTTTTGATTATTAATTTTTACAACTTTACGTCAGGTCACGTGTAGTATAACACACTAGTTAACATTGGTTGTAATAATCGTTTAACTTCAGCCACTCCCAAGTCTAAAAGGTTGAGGAGACTAGGTGCAATTATACTACTACATAGATAATTTTCAATTTATTGTATAGATATACACATTTGCATATAAAATTGTCTAGTAAGACTATCTAATAAATTAGACCTAAGCAATTTAATACATAGTTACTATATATGGTGGATCTGTAAATAAAGATAAATGTAATGTACCCTCCAATGTACACAACGTCTATTTATCAATATTATACTACCTTATTTTTTATAGTTGTTTAGTAATCCAATTAATGCAAGGATCAATGATAAAATGTAATAATAAAAATCACACGTAAAATCGAAAAATTTCATTATATTCGTGACAACATTTAATAACTTACCGTAATTTATTGCAAACTTCAGAACGGACAATCAATAGAAGTTTGAATCCCTTGCTCGGTTCTTTAAACTGGCACTTTTCACATAATGAATGAATAGAAAAATCTTCAGTCGTTATATTAACAGTATAAAAATTTAAGACCAATTTAAGTAGTTTGTAAGTGCGCCATACTTAAACATTCGAATTTCCATAAGCGACATAAAAAAGGTTTACAAAGTTTGCTTTGGTAAACATATTAAAAACGAAGGCAGGTCCGTAGTGCGCGGTGCGCGTCAGAGGAATCCAAAAGCGTTTACTTCAATATAGGCTTTTTTTCCAGCAACCATGGATGTGCCATCCCTTTTAATGCAAGACATTTCACTAAAACAAGGCGAACAAGTTAAACATTTAACAAATCATGATTCAAGTAAATAACATGATAAATTTTCAAGACGCACAACTTTACAAAAATCTAAGACATCTGCATAATCATAATTATACCTTATTACTATTTGGTCACTCGCATTACAATAATGGCAGTGCCAGTTGCAATTTTAAGAACTACCATTATTAGTATATACTAGATGGCGCTAGTGTGCAGCTAAGATGACGGGGAGCGTTCTTTCTGATTTAGTGCCAAGTAATTTATTGGCAAATAAAGTAAATTTTATTGCCTTGTTTGAAATTAGCAGCATCAAACGCTATCAAAATAATTTGTGGTTATAAACGGGACAATAGAGAAGCCACTAGAACGCTACACGTAACAACATCTAGCGGATACTGCTTACCCGGGAGTCTTTTCTGAAATTTCAATTAATGAGAGTGCGATAGAAAATAATCATCAAAAATCATGATACAGCTATGACAGTCTCACAAAATCAAACAGGGTTAATAAATATAGTATTATGCATGATAAGTAGTATTAGACAATTCCTTACGTCACAATTTATGGTAGTATTCACAGGATAATTTAATTCATATTAATTCGTATTCATAGACAGGGACTGAGATTTTGGAAGCTACCTAGTTTGAGATTATGATCACGTAATAGCAAAAGATGTCCGTTTGCGCCCTTTCGTAACTGTACTTGTCTACCTGCAAACAAACAAGAAGAATAATTATTATTTACACAGAAAAGGTACATAAATCAAAATAAAAACAGTGATTATACGAGTTCCATTAAATAAAAATAGTATTAAGACGATTGTGAGGTGACGGCTTTCTATACAAACGGCGATAACGTTTTCCACCCCCTAAATGTTAACCGATTTCGTCCAATTTTTGATACGGTGTCAGTCGGAACAAAAACTATGTCCGTATGTTTCGTTTTTTTCAATATTAATAATAAATTTCGACTTATTCCCGTTTTATTGTTTTCATACAAAAGCAATTTCGGCCATAATCTCTTTATAACTAATCAATGTTTAAAAAAACGAAACGTACGGAAAACAAACAAAACGTAGTTTTTGTTCCGACTGACCAAATATCAAAAATTGGTCGAATTCGGTTAACGTTTAGAGGGTGGAAAACGTTATCACCGTTTGTATGAAAAGGCTAAATTTTGCGGTTGGTACACAGTCCTCTTAAGACAGGGAACACCCAAATATTTCGTAATATTTTTTCCCGAATATTAATGTCCAAATTTAAATTTTTCCGAAATCCATTTTTTCAACGAAAAGTGAAGCTTAACTTGGTTGTCACTTGTTGAGAGTGTTGTAGTTTTATCCATTAAATACGTCAAAATAGTTACCTTTTCTTCGGGACATCATCCTTCGCTTTCTTCTCCATCTCTCTCTTCTTGGCGGCCTCCTCGCGCTGCTGGCGAATGATGGCGAGCCGGGCGAGATCCGCGCGCGCCTGGTCGGTCTTGCCCTCCGCGTGCGCTTTCTGGTACGCCGCCGCCGCCCGCTGCCGCTCGATCTCTTCGCGCTCGCGTCTGAAGTAGCCAGAGAAAGAGGTTGGTTGCCTTGTTAGTTATTTGAGTGAAATGACCTCTTACCTACACCTTTAGATACAGTAAAGTAGTGAATCTAATCGGTTGTATTTTTAATCTTTGATCAAAAAAGAGGCTCCTCTCTGTGTCTACAGTGTCGCCCTGGCTGTGATCACCTAGGGCCCAAATAGGCAAACCAATTTTAATGTCTTAAAAACCACTCCACCACTGAATTGAATTTTAATGCAATATTTGTTTTGGAATGTTGGATTCTAGAAATAGTCTTACCTATAGTTCATTAAAATTAGTTCAGGCAATCAAAAGCTGTAGGCTCCTCAATTTTATGTTATGCTGGTGTTATTAAAAAAAAATGTTATAAATTAAGTGTTAATTAAAATGTTGTTCAGAAGGGCTAATTGTTAGATTTTATAGCGTAAACCTCAACAAGTAGCTATAAACATAACAGAACTCTAATAATAATCTAGAATCTAATCTGCGGGTGGTACACAAGTTATTTAATTCTGTCATACTCAAGGGCAAGACGCCACGAGCATGGAATAGAGGTGTGGTGGTGCTGTTCTTCAAGAAGGATGATAACACTCAATTGAAGAACTACAGACCCATCACACTTCTGAGCCATGCCTATAAGGTGTTCTCAAGAGTCATCACGAACCAGCCTGTCGAACAAGCCGGTTTCTGAAAAGGCCCACTCCTTTAAAAGTTGGAAACTCTACGCTCGATGTTGTTGATCATTATGTTTACCTAGGACAAGTCATCCAGCTAGGTAGATCCAACTTCGAGAAAGAGGTCAATCGCCGAATCTAACTTGGCTGGGCAGTGTTCGGTAAGCTACGGAGCATAGTCTCGTCCCAGTTACAGCAGTGTCTAAAGTCAAAAGTCTTTGACCAGTGTGTTGCCAGTGATGACTAACGGAACAGAGACGTGGTTCTTTACAATGAGCCTCATAAGAAAGCTCAAGGTCACCCAAAGGGCAATGAAAAGCGCTATGCTCGGCATATCTCTGCGAGATCGAATCAGAAATGAGGAAATTCGCAGGAAAACCAAAATCACCGACATAGTCCAGCGAATTGCGAACCGTGGCAGTGGGCGGGACACATTGCTCATAGAACTGATGGCCGTTGGAGCGGAAAGGTTCTAGAGTGGCGGCCGCAGACCGGAAAGCGAAGTGTTGGCAGGCCTTCCACAAGGTGGACCGACGATCTGGTGATGCGAGTAGAGTGGACGTCTTTCGGCTGACATGATCATGATGATGATGATGATGAATCTATACCACAACATTGCATCAGTTATATTCGCAAACCTCGCAAGTCCAGTTTTTTCAAAAATCATTTGTTTATTGAATTGTGTAGCCAATCACCACACGCATAGAACTATCTATCACATTCAAATGTCAAACAAACTGTTATTGTTGAAATCCCATATAAGCTTTACTGCAACTACATGCTGCAATTTTGTTTTTTGCTCTCCTGTAAACTTGGGTCAAATGGACTTACGAGGATTGCGAATTTAACTGACGAATTTGTCTTTTGTGGCTGAATTAAAGGATTTTATTTTTAATTATAATAGTGCCGAGAACTTACCTAGATAGCTGCGGTTTCTCTCCTTCTCCCAGAGAGGTATTCAAGTTTGATAATTTTTTATTTTTTTTAACAACTCTGTTTGGATTTTCTACTTCAATAAGTCCAGATACACCCTTAGCTTTTGTTGGATGCTGAAAATTAAGAAGTTAGTCAAGTAAATGTTGAGAAAACAGCTGCATTCTGTTTAATTTTATGTCTTTGCTTTTTAAATACTTTAGTGATATTTTTTCATCATTTTTATAAAATGATAACTGCTAATGTATCTATCTATCATTGTTCCTGCTAATTGGGGTATTTGACACCTTTTTGTTGATTTATGTTTCTAACATTTCTTAGAGATGAAACACATTAAAGACTAAGTATATTAAGTTTAAAAGTTTGTAAAGGCATCCATTACCCTTCAAGCTGCAAGATTTTGAGTAATGGACATAAAAATCTTGACTGTTTTTTGACAGACGAGGGATTAAGTAATGAATAGTTACTTACATCTTCATCAGAGTCACTTTCATCGCTGCTGCCTGAGCCTGATTTGTTGTCAGCCGATTCTTCCTCACTAGAGGTTTCATCACCACCATGCTCCTTTCTCCACCTGAAAATGATAACATAATGCGTTAACACTACCACATTTTGACAGTCCCTAGGTACAGTCCCATATGTCGTATAATTTTACATATTCAGTTAAGTTACTTTACATAGGGACCATCAATATGATCTTAATAAAAGTTAAAATGTCAATAGATGATACGGTTTATTTGCATCCAATTATTATTTTTTTTCATATAAAATAGTTTTAGTATAAATCACAGTCCATAAATATTATTACCTATTTGATATTCATAACAGAATTTTCAAATGACAGGGAGGAGTGGAAGAAAATACGGGAGGCCTTTGCGGTCGGACACAAAAGGACTAGGATTAAAAATGTATCCCAACAATGTAATTAACCTATGAACTCATAGATATTGTGAAGATATCAGCAAATTATACTAGATTACAAATAGTGATAATTGAAAAATCCAAGTAACGTGGAACTTAATGATTCATTGTTTGGCGAGGTGGCAAGAATGCTTAATATCTGGAAGTTGGATTCAATATCAAAACTAAAATGCATAATGGAATTACTTTTGTTTTAACTCTTCCTGCTTTCGCTGTTCTTCCAACTCCTCGGGGCTGGTGAACTTGCGATTGCGGCCCTTGTGATTGGTGTATTTACCTATAAAACACAAAGATACATGTGGTGAAAACAACAAGAAAGCACATTTCTAGTAACATTGGGTCGACATTGAAAAAATACAAGAGCCAAGATGACATACATACCACGTGGCATGTTGAATTGACACTAAACTGTTTATGTTAAATAATAAATCAATTTGAATCAGTTTGCCAGCGCGCAGCAAAATTTTAGTCCACAAAATTAATATCGTACAAATTTAGAGTTGACGTTCTTGCCGGAACTGGACCACAGACTGACCAAATACGTCATTTTCTCAGCCAGGCATCAGACAGGTTAACCAATATAATGAAAAAATATTTTCTAGGTAATCACGTTTATAGTATCACGTTAAGTTTTAAAAAACCGGCCCGAAAAGTACCTACCTATAGCGGTTGATAATTTTGTTATGAACGTTGTAGGTAGATGTTTTGTTTTATGATAGATACTGTTTTGAATTTTAAAATTGCCATTTCCTAACAGGGTTGTACTTAAAAGTAAGTTTCGTTGTACAAATGCAATAAAATAAATAAATAAATATCGCAGCGGATAGAAACGGGTTTTCATACGTTTCTTTTACTACTAGAGAAAATTAGGCACTTCGCGTCTTTGTTTTTCAAAGCGAAAACCATCATTTCCAAGCATGCTTGAGAAAAGCATAAAGAGGGCTATCGTTTAAGTGCTCACCAGTTGGCGCCACTATAGAGTAAGGTCCTGATTACGGCCGTGAAATTCAAAGTGTTGATTCATAATTAATACCTATAATTATATAGGTATATTTAAGGTGTGTATACATATACAAATGTTTCTCGTTTAAAAGTATAAGATGCACTCATGTTCTCGAAAACGGTTTCGATGAAAATTGGGACATGGGGGTTTACGGGGGGTTCGTTACCCCGCATATGGACTCGCCGAACACGGTTGACGCCAGTGGCCGCCACTCGCTGCAAAAGAAATAGGTCAGTGGCAGCGTTTTGTGGTTGTCGCGTGTGGGCCGTGTGTGCCGAACCTTACAGAAATTCGATGAAAATTCGGTTTCAATCCGAGCAACGACGCTCGGTCTCCCAGGTACAAAACAGTAAACATCTGGATTAGATTTTCTTTAAACCCGCTTAATTTTGCACCTCTTTTTCTTAGATTCGCTTTCAAAACACTGAAATTCATTGACCCGTAACTCATATTTGGCATAATTTCTAATTAGAAATAAACCCGCGAACAGTGTAATTTGAAATGTTGGAGACCGTTACACTAGTGCCTCTAGCGGCGAATTAATTCCCGATAGTCCTCATTAAGCGTGTGCTACACGGTTTTAAACTATGGTTTAAAACAGACGGCTAAAAACCGTAAAGACAAAGGTTTTGAACCAAATTTCGTATGACCTTTAAGCGCCCTGGCAGATAGGCGTGCGCTTTAACCGTGTAGCACAGGTTTTAAACAACGGTTAAACCAAATTTCAAATGAGCTTGTTTGAAACCGTGTAGCAGCTCACTTCTACCAAGGTCACCTTGATAGAAACTGTGGTTTAAAACCGTGTAGCACACGCTTTACACAAACACCGACACGAGAAAAACGGGCCAATCGATGGACGGCTAGGCGCGACGATCAAATGTGTGAGCTACATCCTGTTTTCGCAGTCCATCACGGCGGCTGCGGACGCAGGATAGTGAATAGGCCTCTTTATGAAACGGAATGTGAAGTGCGAGCTTAAAGCCCGCGCTACACTTGACGATCACGGCGCAATTCCATGCGCGTCGTGTTCTCGTGTTCGCGCTTCGCGGTCCCTTTGACGCGGGACAAAAACCGACAAAAATCGGGGGACATAGCGAGAAACCGCGAAGAATATGCGAAACGGCTCCATACTTAGCGTTCGCGCCGGTCGGTCGCTGCGTTTGCGCGCGATCCGCGGGCTAAGCGGGAAATAATTCGCTTGGACAGGGATGATAAAATCAAATTTAATTATATGGATATATTATAATTATCCTGTGGAAATACTAACGGGATGAGATAATATTTATTTTAATATAAAATAAATAAATACTAAGGATTACTACTGGTAACCATCTAGCCATGTTTAAAATGCAGTCTCTCTCGCTCATAAAACAAGTGCCTTGCATCTCGGCGAAAAGTAAATAAAAAAATTGCAAAAGGTAAATGTCCCGGTCGGCGGCCTAATAGCAATCCTCTACACTTGGTCTATTTTTACACCAGATCAGGTTTTATAGTACCTAACGCAGGTACTTATTTCACGACCGACAGAAGTTGAGTTGCGTAAAATAAACGTAATCGAACTGCGGTCGGGTCGAGTTGCAAAGCAATCGCGATCGAAATAACGGGTAAGGCCTAGAGTTTTATTGTAGGTAGGCTCAAAAATGTAGAATATTAGAATGCACCTACTGCACTTATCATCATTTTCGCCAAGACAGCCACTGACCGCCACTGCTGGCACTTCATCGATTCCGTTTTGTACTAGGTACCTACTTCTCGCAACTATCGGTTTCCTGCATTACTAAAACTTAAAAATGATGACTAGGTACTTACTCTGCAATCTGTATAATTGGGTAGGTAAAGTTTTTGGAAGAGGTGTAAATTATATTTTTTTTCGGTAGTCGTCATCCTAAAGATCAAGGAACTGCGGCTCTTTTATTTTTATTTCCTCTAATATTCTAGAAATATTTTTTTTAGTTAGTAAGTTGACATTTGCACACTTTAATGACCGACAAGCTTGTTGCCTTCGTACTTAATGAGAAAGAAAAAAAAAACTGTCACTTCTATAACTGTCATTGTCAATCAAAGTAAACAAACGATTCAATTCAACGACTATTTTTTGTTTGCTTGCGTTTCATGTGATCAGTGTTTTTAGAAATATTTTAACGACCTCGGGAGTTCTGTGACAAGAGTGTTGGTTGCTGCACGTGTCGATTATTTTGTCGCGTTTTTTAGTGCCTCAGTGGTGTTGAAGAGCTCGGTGGAGTGGTCAGCGCGAGCGGCGGCCGACACTCTTGCCTCTGATCTCGGAGAATATAACACTCTAAATGTTTTAATAACATTTTCAAGAACCGATCATATGTAACCTCAAACTTTGACATTGGCAGAATTGTCCTCATGGACAGACGCCATTTTAACAAAAAATTGAATTGAATTAACGACCTCAGAACGAACTCCGGACTTTCGATTTTGCCGCTTTGCTCCTGCTTTGCTCGCTTTGACCTTTACACGATATTTGGACTACGATTTATTTCCGACCCCTTTGGCACTGCTTCTTGGACACCGATTTCTTTCTTTCACGACGACTCTTGCCCTGCTTTTCGATAGCCTCGAGAGCACGTTTGAATCGTATACACGCAATGAATTCAAGCAATCCCACACGGACTTTGGAAATGGATTATTACAAAGATTTACTTGATGCTTAAAAGAATTGAATCGTTTGTTTACTTTGATTGACAATGACAGTTATAGAAGTGACAGTTTTTTTTTTTTTTCATTAAGTACGAAGGCAACAACCTTGTCGGTCATTAAAGTGTACAAATGTCAACTTAATAACTAAAAAAAATATTTCTAAAATATTAGAGGAAATAAAAATAAAAGAGCCGCAGTTCCTTGATCTTTAGGATGACGACTATCGAAAAAAAATATAATTTACACCTCTTCCAAAAACTTTACCTACCCAATTGTTATTAGTTATAAGATTAGCTACTCTTTTGCTCTCTTTAGTAGGCAGGTCACTTAAGGGCTACATATACCTAATTTGAATGATAAAGTTACCGACTGAAAATTGAAAATTAGAAATTATAGAGGACTGAAGATTCGAATATTGTGTATTGGGACCGATTCTTACGCTTAGTATCTATATTATTACTCGTTGGTATTTTTTCTTCCTCAAAATGTCCAAATCCCATTATTTCTGTTACAGAAATAGGTAATGACAGATTTCAAACATGATTAACACATTGAGCGGCGGTGATGTCTATATACGTCAAGTAGTATGACTAATTGATCACTAATCACTAATCACGGTAGTGCACGCCAAAGTGTTAATTAGAAAAAATACTTTTTCTAAAAGTATCCTTTGTCGAATGATGATAAAATAGTGAATGATAGGTTTTATACGAGCTCGTATTATCTTATACGCTCACTATACAAATTGTAGAACTATTCTTATCTGAAAGGATGCGCCCTTTTGCCGAAAAGCTTCATGGACTTTATTTGTAAATTGAGGTCGAGAGACCATCGAATTATATAATATTTCGATGCGAAGGACGCATCATTTAAACTTAGGTGAGGTTTACTTCCATGCCCAGTATTCTTGAGAACTAAGTAAATCGGGGTTATTATTTTGGGGAAATGCTGTCAAATTCTTTAGCCAAAGTATAAACTATTGCCGATGCAGATATATTAACGTGTTTCGACTTTTCTTCTTCTCATTACAACATAACACGCTTCTAAACTGATTTGATTAGGTACCTATATTTTTATGAAATATCCCCGAACTTGTAAGTAGGTAATTTTATCAGAATTGGCACACTAAATACAAGTAATAAGTCATTTATACTCCTTAACACACAGCAATGGAATTTGATTCATAAAAACAAAGGTTTGTCCTGTTACAGAAACCGCCTAAAACTACGAATCGTTCACCTCGATTGAAGCGGTTACTGTCAAGCCAAGGCTGCACGGCTGTTTACCATTGGAACTGCGTACGCGACACAGAAACCTAATGTCTTGACAATTGTTTTGATGTATAAACAATGGCAAACGCAGAAACAGCCTAGGTTAGATGTAAGTAAAGAAAAAAGCAGGGCGCGCTTAACATAGTCCCAAATCATTATGCATTTACGATCTCTTCATTCTCATGTTTGTTTGAAAAAAACAAAAGTACGGGAAGTTTTTATTTACTTAGACAATTGGTTTTTGAAGTAAATTTAGCTGCTTCCGCGATTGGTAGGTATGTTGTGTGAAAAAATTGCTGATCAGTCGGGATACAAGTGATTTTTACAAATATAATTCAAAAATAAATTCGAGGTTCCATAAACCCACATTCAAATGTCATATTTTTAAATATATTAAGATTTTTTTACGATCAAAAGACGTCAACGTGTGGATAATATTTAAATTATTGGATAAGATGAGTTCTTTAAAATAGTCGAAAATAGCAATCCAGCGAGCCTAACATGCATGAACTTACATGGATAAAATTTGACAGGGGCTAGGGAATTTAATACATCTATTCCATATTCTAACGTAAGACTTAACGCTTAAGGTTTAAAATAAAGGTGACTCGTCCTGACTTTTATTACCTAAGCGATCATAGCGATTTTCAATAATTTATAGCGACTTCATCAAGACGGGACAATTTATTTTAAACCTTAAGCGTTAAGTCTTACGTTACAATACGGAATTTCCCTAGCACCTGTCAAATTTTATCTCGTGCATGCATGCTAAGCCCGTAGCCAGTTATTGTTAGAAAAAAGAGACATTAATTAAAAAAAATTGAGGTATGAAACTTCGGGTGTTAAAACATTTAAGTAGGTTATACTTTTAATAAACTCGTCAGCTTATTGTTTTAAAGTTTGCCTACTAAAAATAAGAGTGTATGTGATCATCAAATACGTAAACCTAGGTTAATTTTAAGATATGATCATTATGCTTGGTTGTGTGTTGCCCCCTCACAGGTCATACTGACTGCTGAGCAGATGAAAATCGACAGCAAGACTTCTTTGCTTCAAACGCATGTCAATTGTTTCAGTTATCTATCATCTTTTTATACCTAATGCGCGTGCGTGCTACACGGTTTGAAACCACGGTTTTAAACTAAGTGACCTTGGTAGAAGCTAGCGTCTACACGGTTTCAAACAAGCCCATTTGTTTGATATCTGCTAAGGGCGTTTAAGGTCAAGCGAAATTTGGTTTAAAACCACTATCTACACGGTTTTAAACCACCTGTTTTAAACCGTTGTCTGAAACCTGTAGCCCACGCATAACAAATTGTCTTGATTTTGAGGTTTTGGCCCTAAACACTTAGGTACATTACAATTAAATTATTTTGTCGCATAAGTATCTTACACCGTACACACTACTTTTTTACGTGAACTTACTATAATAAAGAAGGATAAAACGTAAAATTGAAATACATATTATAATTACGGTACAAATATTGGACTTTAGGGGGAATCGAACCGCACCGCAATCTCTATCGTAACTTACAAGAGATAAAATTCTGAAGCATTTAAACCTTTCATGTAAATTATTCACTTCTTTGATGCACTTTTTGTGTTCAGGAAATTTTATAGCGTGGATAATATTATGCAATAACCGTATCACTTCGCAATTGCGATTCCTCACCGTAGCGGTACATTGTCGACGTTATCGTGCTCGTACGGGGCAGTGATATATTGCGTTCTTTGTCAAAATAAGTTTTACGATATGCCGGCATGACATTGCAGTTGGCACCATACAGGTAGATATGGTTTAAATGGACTGGGAATTGTACTTGACTCGTACTTGACTTCTTGACCCTATGTGTTTATAGGTAAACCTAAAATATAATGGGTATTATGGATCCACTTAATGGCATATCGATTATTATCGATTATCGATTATTGTAGCTGTCAAAATTTAAAGTGTGTAAAGCCAAAATAAGGTAACACGCACATTATAAAAGTGATCAAATAAAAGGTTCTTGCTAACGAGACCGTCCGGCTTTAAACTTGATTGAATTAATATTAAAACATTAATATTTTAAACTTCTTGAGTAGGTTAAGAAAGTAATTATTTAAACCATTCGTATTCACTATTTTAATCACTTTATCTGTGTAAAGATAACGAAGATAAACATAAATCGATTTCTTATAAAAACGTTTAATGAGACTACCCGTTAGGTTACTTATCTGTGTTAAAATTTACTTAACAATACTGTTTAGTAATCCCTCACTTCAAAATGTTTGAAAAATGTACTCGATTATATAAATTTAATATACGTTTTGTAAAAAGATAAATATCCTTCCGATTGTGCTCTTAAATGCGACATAACGGTTTTCTTGGGACACATTAATCTTTTTGCGAGGAACGGAATTCGAGACATTCGTTTTTTGAATCTGACAGGTTGTTCCTAAGGCTCAAACACACAAGCTTTTGCGGAGAGTTACATCCATCTTTCTCTTACTATTAGGCGTGTGCAAGAAGGAGAGATGAAATAGTATGTCAACGACAAGCGTAAGCCCGGTAGGAGCAGATTCTTCGTGATAGCTCTTAATTAACAAGTGCTTTTGCGCCCACTCAAACAACTGCTTTAATACCTGCTTGAGATTTGTTGTTTAAATTGTCGTGAGATAAAACCAGTGCCTCGTTAAAATTAGCAGACATACATACATACATACATACATACATACAGTGACAAACATGACTGTACAATAAGTTTCAACTTATTACATATGTATTGGTGAGACATCGTGAGGAAGGGCTTAGTAAAACAAATGTCACCCAAAGATACTATATTTGAAGAATCACCAGCTCGGTGTGGTGGATGGGTGGCTTTTAAATAAAATAATTATGTTAATGTCGATAATTCTTGTGAACAGTATTTCGAATACCTATTTATAGTGACACAATTCTTAAGCACTTAAGAAAAAATATAATACGGAATGTATTGCGTTTTATAGTTTATCAAAAATAATGGCATTCTAAATAGGGAAGGTTCAAGTGTTACGGTGCTGTCGGTACTACATAGTTACTAATTATACGTTGTATTGCGTTAGTTATCTAAAAGAGTTTTTAACAAACAATACGTTTTTAGGCGGCACGATTTAGACAAATTCAAGGTTCCTTTCCCCAGCAGCAGAGGGACACTAAATTGGCTATTTAGATAAAATTAGATGAAATTATATAAGCATCGTTCGTCATCCCTTAGATAGGTATATTTATCGTCTTCATCAATGTCATCAGACGTGCTTAATTCCTATTAATTAGGTACAAGATTTAAAAAAATCTTGTAATTTACAATTTATTCGCAATGTTTTTGTTAAGTTTCATGAATTATTACGACTATTAATACTGATGATAACTTAACTTGAGATTGTAATAAACTTTTCTATTGCTAACCAGAACTACTAGTGAATTTAAACTCATTTATGTGTGTCTTCAAAATTTTATTTTTAACACTCACGGCGTCCTTTAACCACGGAAATAAAAACATCACACAAAAAGGATTAATTTGGAAAATAGTATAATCTATTTTTTCCCGCATTCAGGATCTGGCAGCGGTTTTGTCTTGTCGTACGTATAAGAGGCGCAGGAGCCACGGCGCGGCTTCACATACAGCCTCGCCGAGACCTTGTCCGCCACGCAAGGACGCGCAGCCCCCAGAAAAACGCCCACTATCAACTCAGCGCGCCCGCGGGAAAGTTCACTTTGAATTTAGAACTATTTTTATTTTAAAAAATAGTCCCAATTTTTTCTAGGTCGCCAGTTATTTTACAAAGTTTAAAAAGGATAACTTTAAAGTCAGTGTCAGTGGATACAGAGTGTTTTCAAAAATTAAGGTTAGTACCATTTATGATATATTTATACTCTAAGTAATATAAGTTTTTCTTATGTTTCTAAAGAATAAAGTGAAATAATAAAATTCATTGAATTCACGCACTCGTTTAACTCTAATGAATGCAGCAAAAGTTTAGTTTACTGCTCAAGCAGTTTGTCACTTATGCACTCAACAAAACTTCTTGCGGTCGATTACTTAGTTATAATGAAATAATTTTTAAATATTTCTGAATGCTTTTTATATTTGCGTTATGTTTAAAACTTATCTTGAATTTAAAGTGCGTCTTAAATATAAATGCAGACTGATCTTAAATCTAAGACTGACTTAAATTCATTCAGTTAAGTTTGGCAAGTTTTTAGATTAACATTTATTTTATAATAAGCGTAGCTAATGGGCAGTGATGTGAAATAATTACAAACACACACAACTACATTATAATAAGGACTGTTACCTAGTAACATAAAATATTATTTAATTAAAATAAATACAACATAGCCGCTCGTAGTAGTAATAAACTAACATCTATATTTATGTGGTGATTGTAAACAAACATTCCACTGAGTCCTGGAGATGTTCGACCATTGATTTGGATCGAAGGCAGTGAATACATTTTGCCAGTCACAGGCACGGTCTATTTGCCAAGGGCTTGTCTGATTGTTCCACAATGACGAAGGGATCAGGCAGGAGCAATAACACGGAAAATAGATTATTTATTTTACTATGCAAAACGTAGATTAATATCTGTCGAGCTTTTGATGCGATATCAGTGCAATTTTTCATGATGTATAAGTAAGAATGAAGAATCATGTAAAATCTTAATAACTAAAACACCTTGCAATTTTTTTATCTAATAACAATATATAGGTACTTAACAATAGATACTTACCTTTATTTGACCATAACGGAGTAAAATTAATATAAAATCTCGATAAAATGTTTGTTATAAATGTTCAGTGATAGATAAAATGAGTTGGTTCCTCACCTGCTTTTTCACAAGTACCTTTTTTTATACAAAACTTGCACGAGATCAGAATTCCTTTTTTAAATTTTGCTAAACAAGTGTTATATAAAGCACTTGTAATGAAACAAGTTCCTTGTGTTCAGATCTCGATCATTCCTGCAGGTTTACGTACGTGAACGGTGCCAAATGACTCGATGTTGGGTCAAAATCGTATGAAAAACAGAAAGGCTGGCACTGAACGTGTTAACCGCAGAAATCCTTTTTCACCGTCTGCCACACATTGTTAGGGAGTAAAGCGAAGATGCGGAGATTGCGGTGCGCGCGCACGGCTCATGTTAATTCAATCGATAGCTGCCAGCATTCTCTGTCAGATAGCTTTGCGCGGGTGTACACTCAGAAGAAAAATGTGCTTTATAGTAGCATTGTCATTGAATTTACGCACGCATACCAAATTTTAAATTGATTTGACTATTCGGTTACTATCTCATAAAATAAAAGACGGGTCTGTCTCACGATCGACAAGTTTTTTTTGCCACTTTTATATTTTCTATTTATTTGCTATTTTCAAGTAAACGAAAGGGAAGGGGCTTAATTTATGTGACAGATATACTTTACTTGACGATTGTGAAATAGGCGGTAAGTGATTTAAATGATAAAAGTAAAGCCTTATGCAAAATCCAATTGAATTAATTTCGAATACAGCTATTATGCAGGTATCTCGATATCCTTAAATACTTTTTATTAGTTATTACTGCTAAATATATGGTGCTATACATATAATGGGTTTTCTCAGTGCGCTTTATTTGCATTGTCATCTACAAGCACAAATCTAATTCGTACATGGGTTAAAAAAATGAAAAGAACTACAAAATGCTGACATGGCCAGTAAAATCATGCTCGTACTATAGTTTGAAACACTAAAACCACCTTAATACGGCCTCACATCTTCATTTTAAACGTAGTGGCAAACATGTATAATTTAGGCACTTGTAAAAAATACCCAGTAAAAAGTAAGGACGATACGAATTCTCTGGTAATCAGAGCGATCAAGCGTCTAATTATTGGTTGTCTACCCAATATTTTTTACATTTCATATTCCAAAAAAGCATATAATTGGCACAGCAGTTGTTAAGTATCTCTGTAACCGCTACTATATTCGAAGTATTTATTACTTATAATAAAACTTCTTCTTAAAAATTTTAAAACCCTTAAATTAAGTATTTTTTCAATTAACATTAGTATCAATCGCGAAAATCTAATCTGGCCATTAAAATATAGCTCTTTTATGTTATTGTTGCCTTATATTTCATATGTACATTATGAGTACCTACAAGTAAAAAAAATTGGGCCAATATCGTCCAATTTTTCTTTATTTACATGTCCTGTCCATGTTTTCCTTTTTCTTTCTTGGAAAAGCAAATAAAAAAAGGCCGGAAAAAAATTTGTTTATGCAATGTCTAAAATAAACAGACATTTTTAAATGCGTCATATACTCCAAACAAATCGAGTAGGTACCTCGTAAACATAGATAAACCAGGTGCTAACTTGTAAAAATATCTCAATTATGCATAAACGCAATCCCGTTTCATCCTGCCATGCAGCTGTTTAACAATTTCAGTGCCAGACCCACTAATATCCGAACAAAATGGACCCGTTATATAGTTCTCGGCACTGTGTTAAAATGCTTGTTTTCTTGCCAGGTCCTATAATAGGATACTTGAGGTCATTATAGTCAATAAGTCCCAGAAACCTGTTCAATTCCCAGCTCGATCGCCGGGAGTAAATGGTGATGTGCAACGCGAAATACTTAAGTATAAAGAAGAGGATAGGTATATTTTAGCGATTTTATTCAGGGTATATATTTTTTTTTTCTAACTTATTAGGGCATTAGAATGTGTATGAGGAAAATTACACGACTTACACGTGTATTTCACCGAGGAGATACCATAACACATCAATTGGTCGACATGTGTTCTGATGATTTTAAAGAAATCAGGTCAGAGACGTAATAATTGAGTACCTAACCTTAATAATTAATCGTGCAAAATGCACTAACTTACATTAAAATAATGTATAATACTAGGTAATGTACTACTCTGTCAAGAAAGTACCGGGAAAAGATCAATAATACACAAACTGTTTGTTAATCATCCAAATTTATTTTATCACCTTCAAAGTATGCTTCTTCAGAAACGATACACTTACGCCAACGAATAATCCAATCATCAAAACATTTTTTAAACGCTGTTTCCGGAATTGAATTCAGTTCTCGGCGCGAATTCTCCTTTATGTCTTCTACCGATTGAAAACGGGTGCCACGAAGTGGTAATTTGAGTTTAGGAAAAAGAAAGAAGTCGGCAGGAGCCATATCTGGTGAATATGGTGGTTGCTCGATGGTATTTGTTGAGTGTTTGGTCAAAAATTCTTTCACAATGATGGCCTTGTGCGAAGGCGCATTATCGTGGTGCAAAATCCAAGAATTTTCATTCCACAAATCTGGCCTTTTTCGTCGAATTTGCTCTCTTAAATGCCGCATAACGCTCAAATAATATTCTTTATTTACCGTTTGACCTTCCGGCAAGAATTCCGAGTGCACAACACCGCGATAGTCAAAGAAAACAGTCAACATGACTTTGACTTTTGATCGACTTTGGCGTGGTTTCTTCGGTTTCGGTTCAGTTGGAAGGCGCCACTCCGAAGCTTGTTGACTAGTTTGCATGTCAAACTCGTAAACCCACGTCTCGTCACCAGTAACAATGCGTTTCATGAATGTTGGGTCGGAATTGACTCGTTCTAGCATGTCCTCAGCGACTCTCATGCGATTGAGTTTTTGGAGAAAATTCAGGTCTTTTGGGACTAGCCGAGCGGTAACATGTTTCATACCCAAATGATTAGTTAAAATAGTACGGATCGACTCGTGAGATACAGAAAGTTCGGCGGCTATCTCTCTCAAAGTTGAATGAGGATTTTCAGTCACTATTTCCTTCACTTTTGCGATGTTAACTTCAGTTGCAGACGTTGATGGCCTACCAGAGCGAGGCAAATCTTCCATCACATCTCGACCGCTTTTGAACGCTTTGTACCACTCATAAACACGTGTTTTTGATAAAGTCGAATCACCGTAAGCCTTCTGTAACATTTTCAGTGACTCCGAACACGAAATTCCATTGGCGATGCAAAATTTAAGACAAACTCTTTGTTCAATGTTTTTGTCCATTATGAAATTCGCAATACACACTAGATATGATATAACTAAAAACAGCACTGTATTTAATATAAATAACAGATGCAACTCAAACTCCGCGCCAAAATAGAAAACAGTTGTGCCAATCTAACAACAACAAAAAAAACAAAAATTTGAATTTGGAACCATAAACAAATCATCCATTCCCGATACTTTGTTGACTGAATGTATAGGACATTACCTAGTATTATACATTATTTTAATGTAAGTTAGTTAAGTTTATTTTGTAACGTCGTTATTTTTTAAACAAATATACCTTAAATAAGAAAAATATATATAGTATAGTAGCCAAAATCAAGGGTTACGATTTTAGCAGTCATGTGGGTATATTTGTCGTTATAGGTTAGATTGTATTGTTCTCCTGGATTAGGCTGCAATTTTCCGGGTCTTCAAAAATGTCTTCCCACCAGGTTATCATAAGGAGGCAGGCGGGTAGAAGCCATACTATGATGACATATTATAATTATTCAGTAATTCAGTATGTAAGCGCCTTTTTCAGTTTTCTGAGAGGTTAGTTGGTTGTGGCTCGCGGTTCACCACGTATTTATAACGTATTTATCCTGGCCTAATCTAAGAGCAAAGATGTAACAAGCGGTCTATTCACTAGTTAAATATCATTAAATGTGCGTGAAATTTTATTTAAAACGTTAAACAAATGATCCAGATGTGAATTAAAGAATTAAATCCTGACAGATGCCTGATCTCAATAGTTTAAATTTAAATTAAATTACTCTTCCGTAATTTAAATAAGCAGACCAATATTAAAATAACAATGCCGAAAAGAAGAAATTAGACATGATCCCGCCTTCAAATTAGGTTCACAACGAATATTTCTATCTCTGAATCCCGCAGTAAAAAATAGTTGTTCGTTTAGTTGTTATCTCAAACCGCGATTCAATGTTTTTGCTGCGAGTGTATGCAAATTGAGTTGCTATTCTTCTGTTGCGATCTACATTATGGTGTTATCATAACGATCGGTCGCCGTGGGTGTGGATTGCCCCTTACAACTTAGTTCATAGTTGAGGAAATGGAATAATTCAGTTTGTGTAGATATGATCGTCGTAGGACACGTTTCTAACTTGCGTAGGTAGTGTGTTCATGCTTATAATTGTGTAGGCTTTGTACTGTAAGTTTACCATCAGGCAATAACAGTTGAATTCATTTCGTGTGCTGTTATTGGCAGCGACATTTCTGTGTCAATTTTATTTCTGCTAATATAAAATTGTTGGTTCTGGGTCAATAAAAAACATCACCCTGTGTTCCTAATACTTACCTTTGAAAGTTTACCGTAAAGTGACAATAATGAGGCTGGAATGGAATGCTCGACACATTTGGCCACGATGCCAAGTGGGTGCTATGGTCAGATCTATTGCCAAGAATTCGACATTTCTTGCCCAATTCCGACCGCATGTTGTTCCAGTTCCATATCTTAAATTTCTTGACATTGAACTTGGATGTGTGAGGCAAAGCTTGGCATTTAACGAATGCAGTACCTAAGGGTCATTATAAGGATGGTGTAGGTTCGTAATTAGAAAAATTAAAAATAAAACTAACATCATGTGTTATTTTTTAACATACATGACTAATTTTTAATTTAGGTTAAAAATATGTTTAGTACTCAGCTAAACCTAAGAATGTCTTCTACCTGAAGTGAAATCTAGAGAAATCTAACAGTAAAGAACAACGGTAAAGGCTAAGTCCGCACACAATAGGTGTGGATTTTTGGCTCATGTTACTTGTCGAATGTCGCGATGTGTCACCGCTTTTGATTCGTATCGATCAATTATAGAATAACCGTTTGTTGCTATAATCGGACATGATAATTCAAAAACAATGTCTTGTATTGTATTACGCGGCGTTTTTTGTCGACTTTTAAAACACGTTGGGCTTTGAATCCAGCTGCCGCTATGTGCAAATTGAGATATAAAGGATTTAAAGGTAACAAAAACATTTTATCATTAATAAATAAATAAATGTCGTGCAAGTGTAGTTTCTCTATGCGAAATAATTTGGTACTCTAGATTAAGAGATATGGCTAAGTGGATAATAAATTAAATACTAAACGCTAAAATAAACTCGTCTTAACTGAAAAATGTGTGTTCAAGTTTCGTTTTAATTCTAATATTACTTATCAAAAATTGCATTCGTAAAATATGAATATATATTTAATCTGCAAGTAGAGAGTTAATCGTAAACGACAGAATAATTCAGAAACAAGTCGTATTGTGATACTAAATTAATAACCCTAGGATCTGAATATGCGTTGGATTTTAGTTTTAAACTAATTGATGCACATTAATACTTTCGCGCAAAACCAACCCTAAATTAATATGAAAAATTTAACGACTTAAGATAAACAATAAGAGCTTACCGTATATTTAATTAAGTGGCAAGTCTAAATTCAACACGATTAGCACCTATGTTTCAATTTACACCTAACTAATGTTTTTTCTATCTGTCAAGTCAACCGTTACTTTTCTACGTCTTATCAGCTTTGTGTGTGTTTTTCTTATTACAATTGCAAATTGCTTATACTTACATACTTCATGTCTGTTTCGCTCAAGGTCACTGACCTTATGCGTTTATGATCCTCAGAAATATAATTACCAGCGCCGGCATATTAGATCGCTATCGTTGCGTCGCGGACTAAATAAAGATGTTTTGTTTCATGCGGTAACAATGACCGTTTTTTGTCCGTCTTAATTAGGTAATATGGAAACTTTTATGTACTCATCTCATGTGTATAGTTGTATTATTTAGCGCAGCTGGTTTGATCGACTTCGAAGATCAGTTTGCCTTTTAGATCAACAGCCAAACCAACACACGTTGATCTTCTTTACTCGGCGGCGGTACCTATTTGATAAATATTGGTCTTACATCTCTCACATTTGACATACAGATTGAAATAGCCCAGTGAAGTTCCAGCGAGCCTATTATCATATCACACAGCTATTATCATATGGTAATGTTTATCAGTGCGGATTAACGTGCATAAAATATCTGTCGCTTTCTGACCAGTATGCTTTATCCACATATATCGCATTAAACTCAGCATTAAAGTCAGAGGCCTCCCATCTCTAACCATTCATCTGAGTTCCCGCCCTCATTTCCAAAATTACGTATACTATTCATACCTGCGCACTCACCTGCCTTTTCTTTGATATATCGGGCATTCGGGCGTTTTTAAAAAAAAGTGTATATCATTAAGGAAAAAATACATACATTTAGTAACTTTAATTTTCGTGACGAACCGGAAAAAGTTAAAATTTCTTAATCTTTTCCTTAACGATGTACATTTTTTTTGAAAAACGCCCATTCATGAGTAATAGTAAACGCCACTGGTTGCATATCATCTCACGACTCACTTGTTCTTCAGCTTCTTCTAAGTGCCTCTCTAACTAGTGAAGGTCGGCTATCAGATCCTGGAACCTCTATATTTCCTGCATGAACCCTTTACTAACATGATTTTAAATTTAAAAATCCATTGTCATTTAGGTAGATTGCATTGTATAATTCACAAAAAAATATCAGGAAGTCATAAAATTGTTCTTCTTGTCGTTGAACTCTCGCGGTCATTCTCCCATACACATTTATTATTTTCGCCTATTTAATTGAGTTATAAAATGAATGGTGTCCGTTTGTTTGCATATTACCAGCTGAGGTAATATCAGCCATTTAAGATTTAGGTATTTGTTGCGCGGAAATTTGGGCAGGGCGTGTTAGGAACCGTTAACAATTTCATTTTGACTAATTGAGATGTTTGATTCACGTGTTCGGTAATTAATTACATAGATAGCGGATATGACAAGGGCCGTTTATATTATTATTATATGGTTCGTAAGTTTTCCGAACCTGTTTGTTTGGTTCATTATAATAAAGGTATTATTAATGACATTTTACTTTCACCGATTAAAATTAGCAATTTTATGAATTGTTTTAAGTCACGTTAAGTTTAATTTTAAATAGGTAGTATATAATTATTTTTTTTAATGAAAAGTAATAAAATACTTAGACGACGCGGTTAGCCTAGTTGGTAGTGACCCTGCCTACGAAGCTAGCGGTCCCGGGTTCGAATTCCGGTATGGACAAATATTTGTGTGATGAGCGCGAGTATTTGTTCCTGAGTCATGGATGTTTTCAATGTATTTAAGTATGTATTTCTCTATATAAGTATGTTTATCGTTGTCTAGTACCCATAGTACAAGCCTAGAGCTTAGTTTGGGACTAGGTCAATTTGTGTGAGATTGTCCCCTGATATTTATTTATTTATTTATTTATTTATTTATTTATTTATTTATACGAGTAGGTAATGGTAGTTACAAAGCCCCGCATAAGATTCTTGTATCCGACTATGATAATAATTATTCGCAGATGTTTTCTTAGGGACATTCTGAACCTAAAATTCGTTTAACGTGTCGGCTTCTGTTTTATATGCATGTAAAATGTTAGTTTTAATTATTAATTTAGTCATTTGATACACAGTTATTGGCAAAGGCAGAACAAAGACCGGTTAAACGCAATTAAAGCCAGACCTAAAAAAATCGACAATCTGTATTAATAACTACGATGATTTATGGTAGTTAGGAAGAAGCATATTGTGTTTATTTTTTGTTATTTTGCATAATAATTGGGTTTTATGTATTACATCCTGAGGTACAAGATGTGTATTAAATTTTGCTTCTGGCCAAAAAAAAATCTGGTATAGAGAAGTGAAGATTGGATTTATTTCACTGATAAGGGCACGACTCTAAATTGAAACAAGAAGAGATAGAATGTCCCTTGAAGATGGTTGAATACCTTGTTTACCTAAAAAATTTAGGAACTTAGTTTGCGCAATTTTTTTCGTCTAAGTACTTTTTGCAGGTACTTAAAGCTCATTTTTCGTATAATTCAGTCAAATCAAACGCAAACGCAAGTAAATCAAATATTCGACGCCTATAATTATAAATCATAAATTTTATGATCTGCGAATATAAATTGCCTCAAAGAAATTTTTATAGACCAATAATTAAGGTCCTGAGTCTTCACAAAGAGGGAATGAAAAGTTCAAGGCGAACCTTTCAACCGGGTGCCATTGAACCAGATAGATGTAACAACTGTATGCTATATATGTAATTAAGACGAAACAATAAGAAAGTGGGTAACATCTAGCACATCTATTGCACAAGGATCAGGCAGAATCGCCGGATGACACGATAGCATCGGGGCCGCGGCCCGTGAAGTGTTGCCAAACTAAACGATTTGTGTCGGATTGATTTATTGTGCTTTAACAGCAACTATATAGATTAGCGATAGACGACTGGATGGAACTAATAGCAGTTAAATTAGATGTGTTGAGGTTGATAGTAAATAGGTTTTTAATTTAATTACTTAAATTCGTCGAGGTTATTGTCTTTCGTAATTTGTTTATAATAATTTCTTTTTTTTTTGTTTTACGCCAACCAAATTATAGTCCTTCGAGTTATAGTTGTCAGTGGTGGCACTGACAACTATAACTGTCTTACTGTAATTTGCAGTGCTACAGCCAACTATAGCTATAAATTACCGTAAAGATGTTATTCGTTTATTAGCAACATTGTATTATTTTGTGTTTAATGAAGAATCATCACCCCCACAGAATGCTGGATAGTACAATATTGCACTGCTTCCTCTATCCAAGTGCATTTAAACCGGAAAGCCCTACGTAAGCACTTATCAAACTGACGTCAATATCGACTGGTGTACTAACGTTGTTGTTAATAAATTGTTGGGATACGATACGTCTGATGACTGGTAGGTACTCGTACATCTCTGAATGGTGAAGTCACCACTTAATGACGGCTCGAGTCAGATGCGCATGAAAATCGTGATTGTAAAGGAAAATTTAATCTTGGTTCGCACCTAGATTGCCAAGTCCTGATGGGTACGTAGTAGGCCAAGGTGTCGAGTTCATTTGTTATGGTAAACAGGAAGATACGTCATAAAAAGCACCTGAATCTTGAGAATACAAAACTTAACAGCTACGTGTTTTGTCCATCCACCCGACCCACTGTTGGATAGAGGCCTCTTCCTTATCATGCCACTCCCGTAGCAGCAATCATGTCATATCTTATTATTATTAAATGTATGAACTGTAAAACCTGCCAAGAGTCGTGTAATCGTGTTTATAGTGTAGTTGAGCCTTTCATTAGGTAGTTGACAAGTTTCAACAGTTCATAACACAACCTCAGTTCGGTTTAACACGCCAGAACTGCCGCCATCTGGCAACTGCATGTAGTTTTGACACCCTATCATGTCACTGGCACTCTTTAAATCGAGTTCTTTACACCGATTGTCCTAAACACTGCGCAAATTAGACAAAATGATTAAATTCAAGTATTTCATGGCGTTTATCTGCACCCTTAATTAATTTAAATACTATCTAACGGCATTCCACCACATGTTTTAGTTGGGGTCATTCTATATAATTTGATTTTTTAGATCGTTACTGGAATAAGACGCTGGTATTTATATGCATTAAAATGTGCGACTATGTATTACGGCTAATACAATTAAATAAAACAAAAGGCACCGCGATCGCAATAAAATAATTCCACAGTCGCAAATCAACAACATCCGGTGTAATTAAGCTTGTTGAGTTACTTGATACTGAAGTCATCAGCTCACTTAGCTAGATCTCTATTAACTTAAGACCACGTTTTATTTTATATATCATTTAATAATAAGCGTCTTTGAGCAACGTTATGCTACGAAAAAAAAATTACGTTTGCTTTGGGATATACAATTTTTTCGGATCCTATCGCCTGTGAATCTTCGGTCACTTTAACTTCAGTAGCTCAGTCAAACTGAAGTCGGCTTTTGGTTTAAAATATACAGAGTGTTTTTTTATTCGTCTTAAACATTTTGGGGGTTAAATCGCGAAAAAAAATATTTGACCCTCCCATATAAAACATCGTCAGCTGACTAGCCAAAATGTATGGGATGGTCAATTTTTTTTCGCGATTTCGGGGTTGGTCCCATAGTGAAAGTTGATTAGTATGACTTATTGATTTAACCCCCAAAATGTTTAAGACGAATAAAAAAACATCCTGTATAGGGACGCCGACTACAGTTTGGCTGAGCTAGGATTTCTTTGGAGTTTAGTTTGGAGTTCATTGTTTTTTTAAATATATAATTTTCAATTTGTCTTTAGTAATGACAATATGCTGCTATAGGTACAGTCGAACTCATAAATAGCTGTACATTTTAGTACCTTGTCGCAGTATTGACATACTAAATTCAAACTATTGACACTTATGCTTATAACTTATAATACCTACGTAACTGCAACATGGTACTAAAATGTAAAGCTACTTATGAGTTCGACTGTATGGTTAACAAACAAGAAAGTCTTAATATCAACAGTTATCAATTAATAAGATAATTTTGAAAAAACCATTCAAATTGGTGCCTTACTAATTGAGTTAATCGCGAAGATATATATATATAAATACTTACATACGAGTCAAATACAGAACTTCTTTTTTAGGTAGGTTAAAAATAATTCTATAGTGAGGTTTCAAAGTCTCAAAGTAGAATAACTAGAGTAAAACATTTTATTTGCACCTCCTTGTTTTTTTACTCTTTATGAAAATTATGAAAAACCTGCATATAAATTATCATCTGACAAACCTCAGAACTTAATTGTGTTAAAGTTTAAATAGTGGAAATCTGTTTATCGGACACTTTTTCTGTCTACAATCAACAAAAAAGCTCGCTTGAAGAATGGTTCCACTCGTTATTAAGGGGCTGGTAAACGATCAACTTTTCACAGCAATTGTTTGGCCGGCAAATATTTCTGTCTTACTTTTACTTCGAATGTTAGACCAAGATAATTGCCGGTAACACATTGCCCATAATTGATTTAAAAGCCCCTTATAAACAAAAGAAATAAACATGAGCAGTTGACGCGACGCCAGTACACGCGTAGACGAAACGTAGCCTTGCTCTTGAACTCTTACGCTTGTGCAACGAGAATTACACAAATTACTACCGACTGTACTCGTAATACTTGTCTGCGTAATTTTTAATGCAATTGGCTTCGAATTATGTTAAGAGGTTACCTATATTTAGAAGGAGCATTTTACGCAGCGAGTAATGTTTTAAGATGTGTATTTTTACTGTGTGTTTACCAACATAATTAACTGTGTTACACTCTATATTTTTCTAAAAAACTTTTGATTTTTCAAGTTAGCCACAATTTGTTATTATTTAATTGGTTCGTTTTGGGATTAAAACTGCAGAATACACCGCAAATTATCGGGCTTAAGGCAAATATGAATGTGGACGCGATACCGCATTGTCTAACAATGTTGTTAGGTATCATTTATTGTTACCGATATTATCATTATGGCAACGTTAAGTATTGCTTGACAAAGCGGAATAGAGAGAACCAGGCACAATGATGTATTCCTCGTTAATTGACACTGATGACGATGACTAAAATCATGATGGGGGAGTAAGGAAATAATCAACGTATAATTTGATGCGCATCTTTTTTTATCTCCACACCACAACCAAGTGTCAAAAAAACTAAGCGACGGAGAATGGCCGAAATGTGGTAAACGTTAGGTCTTGGTAGGGAGTAAAAAATGAGCAAATCCGGCTCACGACATTTGCTAACACATTTATATAAAGAAAATAATAAATGACCTTTCAGCAATAATGCGTTTAACCTTGCCCTATCTAGAAATTAGATACGTACGCTTATGTCGAATTTCACCAACCACTTAACAGACGATTAGAGTGTTAACGGCTGTCAAAATGTATGAACTAACAGTCGGTTAACATTTAACATCGTATGGTGAAATTGGTACCAAGTCTATCATTTCACTAGCACGAAAGAAACGGGTTTTCGTAGGAACTCAACGTATTCCTAGATAGAATATCGACAATCTGGCAAGGTAGCCGCAGGAATGCAGTTCTTGACCACAACGCTGCTGAAGCAAAACACACTATGTGCTTATGGGCCACATAGTCATATACTACCTTTTTCTTATGGACAGCAGAACTGCTGGGAATCTTCGCTGGAACCTGTTGTTCGGCGTTCATGTGTAGCAGTAATAACTCGAGTCTTGATGCAGTTTTACTCTCGTCAGAATAAAAGTAAAAGGAAGTTTTAGATTGCTTGTTGCTTGAGATAAAGACAAACGTCGTTAAAGCTTGCTGCAATTTAGTGGGACAGGTACAATCGGAGAGAACATTCCAATAATAAGTAATGTAAAAATAACATGAAAAGCACCTAGTTGGCGGTTTACCCTTCAATCACTCATTTAATAGAATGTTTTACCTCGCCGAATTTTCCATATCATCGACAGGCATTTCCACGTGCGTTATAATGTTTTGGTGATCACAAAGTCTAACCTAACCTACGTAACCCATGCTTTAAGATAACCTGAAAACATTAAGGATTCAACAGAAATTAGCTTTCGATGAAATGAAAATCGGTGAAACGACAAATTCGATGAAATGAGTGTCTGTAAAAAAGGGGACACTTAATTGAAGGAAAAATTACTCATATTATTAAATTATTTGACTTTTTATTTTTTGCCTGTGTAAATACGTTGTTTTTTAGAAACCACAAAAACTTGTCGATTACTACGATGGAAAAAATAAAATATTTAATTAATTAAAAAAAGATAAACCAATGAAACGGCCTTAAACTGATAGTAAGTTTCTGACAAAAAGAAACAAGTTTTAGACAAGCTTTACTGACGGTTGCACTCCTATCATGGATTTAAAACCAATCGAACTTTTGAAACACCGGTTGATCTACATCTGCTACAGTGAAGTCCCATGATCATCTTCCGGCTCCATCATCCCCAAATATCATCTTCGCCACCAAATAGGTGGTCTATCGCCATAAGGTAGGCATACAGATCCTACCTCATTTCAGCCCATTCCAATAATAGAAACTATTTAGTTCAAAACTTGTCCTACAAATATTACCTACTTAACTTTAATGTTACACGGAGAAAAAAATCTAATTTCGTGTAACAGAATATTGTATTATATGTGACAACTATACACACATTTTTACACATTAATATAAAATTCAACTTCTGTACAACATAATTTCTAGTACCTATTACCATTTACCTAGTATCGTAGGAAACAAATTTTGTGTAGTATACATACAAAACCTGTTGGACGCTAAATGCATATTTTACTCTGTAACTATTAGATAGTAACCACTACAATATCAAAGTTTTCGTGTACTAGAATATTTTAGTATTAACAAAAATATGACTTGTTGTCATTAAAATAAAATCTGTTAACCATAGCTGAAATCTGTTTTCCTACACCAGAATCATAACTACAATAAAATCTGGTAATATTGTAAAATATTTTTTTCTCCGTGTAAACGGATCAAGTTAAATAAATTCTTTTAGATAAATTCATTCAGTAAGCAAAGACATTCTTGGCGGATCCAGGTGTCAGTAAATTCAATGCAATTTAGCAAGTGTAAACGCATATCTGAGTATTAATTGTTTTATAATGGTCTCACATTGATATTAATTGAAGCAAAGCGGTGCAATCATCATAGTTTAGCTCCTTGGAATGATTCTCATAAGCTAAACTGCTAGAAATGTATATTTCATGTAAATAAAATTGTATCATGTTTCGCAACGTGCATCCGATCTGTGTTTGCTTCTGAGCTTGGTTTGATAAGACATGATTTTACTCTTCCCGATCAATCGACTTGTTCCCTTACGTATGATTAACTTAAGTTTGAACGTGGTATAACCTTAAGATTGCGGGAAGCAGATGGATGCGAATATTTATAAGTATTTAATTTACCCTCAAGTTAAAATTTTGGCTGCACCTTTGACGAAATATAGCGACAGTGGGTCGTTTTTTCATTGCCCTTTGTTAAAGGTAAAGTCAGCATAGTTAAATTTTATGTTGTATTTTTCTAATATAATGCAAAAAAACATACGCTCGATTCACTGCATGGATGGCATAAATGACGAGATACCTTATATTATTTAGGTATGTTAAATGGGTCAAAAAAAACAAAAAGAACAAATTTATAAATCAACCAATGATATTAAAATAAACCTCTTCTCTGTACTCTGCCACAACTTAAAACTAAAACAAACCTAATCGATGTTGTTTATAACAATAATTAAAACACAGGTTGCGCATTAGTTATTAATCAGCGGAACCCTGATGAATGTTTTTTTATTATTTCTCTTACGCATCCCCAGTAATTATCCACGGCAACGAACCGGCGGCACGATGCGATTTGTTTTTGCCACGGTTATCTGGTTGTTCACTCGTGACCTTTGGAAGACGCGTGAGGAATTACCTGCCAGGAATGTTAGGGAGTCAGCCGAGTAAGGCTTGGTCATACAGCCAGCGCGTCACGCCTGCAGCGGCGCGCGGCGCGTTCTTAAGGTGCGTCCACATTTGTGACATTTCATCGTAACATAATATATAACGGCGCGCCTGCTGCTCCGCGCGGCGCGACGTGATTCTGTGTGACGGCCTGCATACAACTCCTTGTTAATTTACACGCTAAGAACGCGCCGCACGCCGCTGCAGGCGTGACGCGCTGGCTGTATGACGAAGCCTTTAAACTTAGGTGAGACAACACAGTGAGTTTCAGCAAATTAAGAAAATATATTCCATGTAAGCAGCCAACTGACAAGCGGACAAGCGGACAAGTGGACCGCCAGATGGTAGGCAATCAATAATCATAGTGTCGCACACGGCGACTTTGTTGACTGCATCGCGACATGTGGCCGCTTGTCGCATTCGCAACGCGCGACAGAAGCTCTAACAGAACAGAAGACCGAAGAGTCGCTTTGTATCGATCAAACGAATTACTATCGCGATTCGCGAATTAATGTCGCGACTACAAAAAGTCGCCGTGTGCGACCTCCCAGTAGCGTCCACAGACATTCTACATAACAAAACTGCATCGATGCTGCATCGCGTCTGAATGAATTCTGTATCGCGACTGTATCGATACTGTATTCACGGCTATATCGATGCTGTCTCGCGATAGTAGCGATGCAGAAAATTGTACGATGGTATACGACCAGCGACCGCATCGTGACTGTATCGCGGCCTTTTTGCAATTGCATCGCTACTGAATCGCTGCAAAAAGTCACCGTGTAGTTCGCACCGAAAGTAGAATCCTTCGAATTGACAGACGCATCTTATCTACCTTATCATTTTATTACGTGCAAATTGAATTCAACCCCCTAAGACCTACCCTAAAGGCAGACCACATGTTGGGCCAAATATACCATTAAGTATCTACTACGGTATTTTAGAGACATACGGGTGGGGGTGGAACTCAATAGCTGACGCAAACTTTTTATTTAAAGGGTAATATATATACTCGTATACCCTTAAAGTTGGAAGTAAATGGTAAACTGACTAATATTTAATATAACAGTGCTGTTATAATTTTTAAGGCGTTAAAAGGCTTTCTTTCTTAATCTTATTTAGTACGGCGTTTATTATAAACGTCATTTCATTTGGCATGCGGTTTGGCTTACAATAAAGGCGTAATAGGCGTATCAATGGCAAATAAACCTGGTGGGCCTAATAATACAGGATATAAATATCCTCAGTCATCGGTCGATGAATGAACTATTTCTGAAGATATTCCCTCATACAACACTTTGTGAATTGCATGTTTCAGATTCATTTATCATATTACAAATAAACAAGCTCGTGACGAACTATTTATTCTCTTGACTACGATTGCGTTGTATTTTTTTATTTATTTTATCTCAGAACGATTTAATTTTACGGGCTAAAAAATTGCCAATCACTACTTTCCAGCAGTCAGACTATCTCAATTATACTTAAATATTAAAATAATATAGAAATGACTTAAATTAACATTGTGTTGGCAAGATGAAAAAACAAACACACTTTTAAACTTAGTTTAATTTAGAGTCAGGGATTTGATAATGTTATTCATTAATTTTAATTCGGGTGAGATTTGAGTAATGTTAGTAAGAGCCGGACCTGTAGTCAGTACGTGATGCAGGCTTCGCTTCATGTCCGATTTGTCAGCGCTGCGAATGCAGTCACGAGCACGTAATACTGCAATTTGCATCTTTACGCAGTAACTCACGTTAAAATACCTAATTGCAACTACCTAATATGACTAACATAGGTCAGAAAAAAACTTATTTTTGAAGTTGTCTCATAGTTATGAAATTGTTTAACCCTGTATTTGTCAAAAATAATAAAAGACGAATTCAATCTCTTTAGATTTTAAGAGCATTAAAATGTGTCACACAAAATATAAAAAAGTGAATGCTATGGTACGTTCACTGTGATGAACGTTACTTAATATGAGTAACATAGCTCGGAACAACTTCTTAGCTGGCTCATTTAAGAAATGGGAATGTCATTACGAGTAAACAGGTTCTCATTAAAGAGTCTTATTTAATAGGTAGGAGTACCTGTACACCAGTATCTGATGACACATGACAGTCCCTGAAGGGTTAAACAACCTCATAATGTACTTTTAATACAAATAAACTGGCTCTAGTAGGTTTTTCAACCCATCTGGTAATACTTCTTGATGTAAGAAACAAAAAAAACAATTATATGCGCGAGAGTTTGCAATTAAATGATCTCAGACAGCTGTGATGAATGTGGACAGGCAGTCGCTGGAGGCGTTTGCTTGGGATAAGGGCCAAACGCGAGACTTGAATTGAAAGGAATTGGATTCTGTTTTCAAGAAGTCAACATTTTTTTTTTCAAATTATGAAAAAGTAGTTGTCGTGCTTATGTTGTAGTTGTCGTAATTTCAAAAAATATATCTTAATCTTTCGTGTCCTCCTGCCGCCCACTGTCAAACTTCTTTTGAACTGTATGACAACTACCTACATACTGATTTTAATAACGACATTTTTGCTCTGGGCGGCAGAAGGGTATGTCGGAGGTCCAAAAAAATGAGCAAAAAAATACAAAATGATATCCAAATTTTGAGCACTGAGTAGTGCTGCATACGAGAGGTTTAACGAGTCAATTGGCCAGTAGTGTAATTACTTCGTGTGCACAGTGTACCTATTCAGTGCATCCTGTTAATTTCCGCCTCTGGAACCGTCCATTTTTCCAAGATAAAAAGTCCTATGTCCGTTTCCAGGCTATAAACTATATCTGTATAGTCTTTATTTTTTGAACTGAGCTTATCCACTTAAAGAAGACAATAAATACCATTGAGTGGTTAACAGCAAAATAACATAACGAGTATGTAGTGAAAGCAGATTATAACTGACTGGAAAGGTTAATAGATTATCGACTCTACTTCCTCGGACCGTAGATTACAAATACACTAAAAGAATAATAGCATTCAAACTCGTTTTCCATTTCGCTACCGCCAGCCACTCAACAGGAACGCACTCCGTAGAAAAAGGACTACGGAATACTTTTTTCAAAGGAGTATGGGCTCTTTGGCCTTTGCATTCATCAAGATCAAGATTATAAATGCATTAAACTAATAAAATCGCTTCACGTGTAAGTACTTGGGTTGCGGTTACCAGAACAAATCAGATAATAGTATTGTATAGATACAATGGCTATGTCTATTCCGTTAAATGGATAAGCTCAGTTCAAAAAATAAAGACCTCACGTTAATCGGTTGAGGCGGGGAACTGCGAAAAATGACCAAACAAACAAACACACTTTCGCATTTACAATATTGTTAAGGATAAGGACGTAGATACGGAACACTACAATACTTTCAATATAAATTTTATGAGCCTCTGAGCAAAAACTTCCTTTTGCTGAATACGAATGAGGAGGTAAAACCGGATCGCCGACATGACGACGTGTATGCAATTAGTCTCTCTCTCCACCACCCTAACTCTTTAAAAATTCAAACTGAGGTTGCCTTGTTACATTTTTTGTTAATCTTGGTATTAAATGTGTGGTCTGCATTAATTTAAACTGAAAGAAAAAACAAAGTAAAAAAATATAATTTAAACACAAAATAAATCGTTACGGTATGACGTAACAGACGGTTCGTTGTTAATCACGTAATTATATTTCCCGGTAAATATTGTCATAGTCAAAAACTCTGTTATATTTTTTTTTACAAATTGTAGTATTGGCTGTGCAGAAATAAGTTTAGACTCCCGTAAAATATTGAAAAACGAATTATCAAATGTTTACCTCCAACTGCGTAACACTACGAGTATATTATGATAGCGGCGAGCAGCGTCAAAGATTAATTTGCATATAAAACATAAAGCGGACTAATTGGCAAGTTTTAAGTTATATAAATAACTGGAACATTTTGTAACATGAGTGGGGTCAAACGCGGCCGTTAACATTGAGGCCTCACGCTGACCGATCTTGACCTACACCGCGTTGCAACTTTGTATTTTCAAGTTACATAACACCTTCGATCGTTAAAGTCGGCGGCAGTAAAATTAATTCGGCCAAGTTCATGCGTCCAAACCATACAAATATGTGTTCTATAATCATGTCAAAACACGAAGACCCGCCTTCTCATCTAATTTTACATACATTTACGGTCGTGCAATATGCATTTTTATTTTCGAAGAACTACAGCAACACGTATGTGCTTGCGGAAAAAATATTATTTTCACTTAATATTAACTATAAATATTTGTACATGTATGGGTATAATTAATTATACACAAGCCACGAATAAGTAAGTTATCATATTGACAACGATCATGTGATATTTTCTTTGCGAGAAAATATTGTTTTGCCCCAATGTTTTGCATCAATTACATTGATGGTAGGTATATTGTAGTTTGAGATTTTTGTTAATTTTATGCCTGAACCTTATCTTGTCTCTTTTTGTCTCTCTCTTTTTTTGGTCTGTCATCAATGTCATCATTTGGTTATCAATTTCAAATGAACGATTCCCAACTCTGTGCGTCTACGATAAGTATAGCGAAGATCCTGTTGCCACGTTCCGACTCCATTGTCAGATCAGCTTTACGTAGACACCATAATTTTGCATTGTCATCGGGTTAAAAGTATTGTAACATTCAATTAAAAGGCCCTGGATCAAAATTTACTTGCAAGATTTTACCCAAACACACTAACACGTGAAGTTAAACAAGATTATGAATGCAATTAAAGTTTCAAAGGAAGAAGACATCCTTTTCAAGTCAGAATTCCTTAAAATTAGACCACAATTTCACAATAATAATTTTATTAAATGTCATCACGTCTGTTGTACAGTTTCAGGTGTTTTGCCAAGATCGGAACCTAAAGTGACTTAAATGGCTCGAATTGTATTCATTCGCACGTGGTTTACATAATATATTTCTCTATGCAGGGTGTCCCAGAAGTTGTAAATATTCCAGCATATTAATAAGACAGCCGTATTATTACCAGATGTAAATAACATCGATAGTAACTGTTTAATTTAAAACAAACGACAATACACACAATACATAATATACTACCTACTGTATATAGAATGTTTTTTGTTAAGTCCACCGTATTGTTACATTAAGATTTAAAAAATATTTTTATACCTATTGATTCTATTGTTTCAGCTGACAGTGTTTATGAAGAAAATGAATTTGTAACAAAACGTCATGGAGATACGCTTCGAAATGAAAATTTTCTTAACTCTCTTAGTGTTATGTCTTTTCTATAAAACGACTCTTACAAATAATGGTTGGTAATTTTTATTAACTGTTTACACTGTTTGAATAGTAGTCAATATTTAATTAGGTGTAAATTTAATGTAATATTGAATGCCTGTTTTTCAGTTTCATCGTCAGAAATACGTCATGGAAGAATTAGCGGACGAATAGTCAAACTGTATTCAGGGATCAAGCCTGAGCCAATAATGTGTCCGGAAGAAGGATTCCAGGCAGATCCTGTAGATTGTGCCGTTTTCTACAGATGTGTGAAAGGATCTAACGACAAATATACCGTGTTTAGGGTAAGTTTCTAAACTCGTAACCGCACACAGGCCACTTGCGACAGCAACAAAACCTCGACCTAAAATGTGTGGTAAAAGTGATATTTCAAATTGTATTTATATTTTATTTGATTTCTAGTACCAATGTGGACCTGGCACAGTATATGATCCTGACAATGAAATATGCAACCACCCAAGAAGCACGAAGCGCGTCAACTGTGGCGGATATGCTACATCTGATCCGTCTGAGCCGGTCAATGAAAATGATATTGATGAATCACGTGAGGAAGTTTTTTCCCCCATCAGTACAAAACAACCTGTTTATACATACCAAACCACAATAAGAAGAGATACTTCGATCTTTTCAACTATAAAACCCTGGTTTTCTCCATCCGATTTAAAAAGTTCTGAAACATCAATTGTATCTACTGCCTCTCCGTGGGTAACTACTGTAAAACAGCATCGTAAAGCTACGGATTCTCCTGTATTTTATAAAAACGGTCCAAACTTGGATGATAAGTGTTCTTCAGATGGATTTGTGGGTGATACTGAAAACTGCCGAAAATTTTATAGATGCGTTGCAAATGGTCGGGGTGGTTATATAAGATACGAGTTTTCATGCAGTGAATTAACTATATGGGATGATGAAACTGAAGCTTGTAATCATCCTTGGGCAGTTAAAAAAAGGAGATGTGGTAGGGGTAGCTCTGATGATGATGAAAATAAGTCTCCAAATGCAATGGAAGCTAATAAAGTAAATAATACCGTTATTCAATCTCAATTACAAATAACTTATGGTTCCCAACTCAACCAAGTACAAACTCAAATAGCTTCAGGGTCAGTAATACAAAACCAAACCCAAATAAATTATGGAGATCGCTTAAATGAAAAACCAACCACACATTTTGAACAAAATCAAACTCAAATATCACATGATGCAGCTGTAAGTCAAACTCAGACGCAGATCAGTTATGGCAATAATGGAGTCCAAACACAATTACAAATAAATCACACAAATAAGTCCAGTCAGAGTCAAACTCAAGTAGTAGAAACTACTACACACCGTACCAGTACTATACCACATCAAGATGAAGCAAAACCGAATAATGAGAAGCCTCATAATGGAAACGGAAATAATGAGTGTGTTGAAAGCGTGTTCATGGGAGATTCAAACGATTGTAAAAAATTCTACAGATGCGTCGATAATGGACGAGGTGGTTACATTAAATACGAATTTTCTTGCGGGGAGGGAACCGTGTGGGACCCAAAAACAGAAGCATGTAACCATGCCTGGGCTGTTAAAGACTGTAAAAACAAATATCCATCTGAAACAATGACACAAGATACTAAAACAACTACCACCACCAAGCCACAACATTCTAGTACGATGGAAACTACTACAGCCGATGATGAAGATGTTGGGTACAGTAACCAAAATCAACAACAAACACCGACTACTACATCAAACCAAGATAAGCCATCAACAAGTACTGAATCTGTTGTTGCAACTACAACTGTTTCTAGCACTACAAAAAAAGTGTCAAATACTGCCGCTGGAGATGGAAACATATGTACTACTAGCGGGTTTGTAGGTGATACAGCAGATTGTAAGAAATTTTACAGATGTGTCGATAACGGTAACGGTGGATTCACAAAATATGAATACAATTGCGGAGAGGGTACGGTATGGGACTCTGAGATAGAAGCATGTAACCATGCTTGGGCTGTAAAGAAATGCGGTAGTACCTTGGACACAGGTAGCACCGAAAAAATAACAACTACTAACTCAGTTCCAACGACTACTGTTATTTCTATACAAACAACAACAGAACTCGAGGAAAATAAACCGACTTCATCTACCACAACGACTAAAAAACCAACTAATTCAAGTATAAAAGGTAGTGATTGCACATCTAGTGGCTTCATGGGAGAAAAAGATGATTGCAAGAAATTTTATAGATGTGTAGATAATGGAAACGGAGGTTACACTCGTTATGAATTTTCATGTGGTGATGGCACAGTATGGGATCCTAAACTGGAAGCTTGCAACCATGGATGGGCAGTAGAAAAATGTGGAGAAAAGGCTCCAGATCAAAGTACTCACGAAACGACAACAACTCAAACCAGCAGTGCAATGCAAGATGAAGAGGTAGACGGCGGATATCATTCACAAGGTGACAATAATACCGATAAACCAGAACATACAACCACACCAAATTCCGTGACAAATACGTCATCTCAACTGGCCTCGTCGAATGATAATGTTTGCCAATCTAGTGGCTTTAAGGCAGACAAAAATGATTGTAAAAAGTTTTATAGATGTGTTGACGACGGCAAAGGAGGGTATATTCGATATGATTTCTCGTGCGGCGAGGGCACAGTCTGGGACCAAAGCATTGAAGCTTGTAACCATCCGTCGTCTCAGAATGCGTGCAAAGTGAGTGAAACTGTAACTCAACAAAATTCAAGCGAAACAACAACACAGACCTCCTCTAATACACAACCAACAACTCTTGCCGATAAAAATGAAAATGATCAGGATTCTAACAACGTTACTGCTGATAAACCGTTTACAAATAAACCAACAAGCACTGGTAATTGTTCAATGGAAGGGTTCTTTGGAGATACCAAAGACTGTAAAAAGTTTTACAGATGCGTTGACAACCAACAAGGTGGATTCACTAAGTATGATTTTACATGCGGGGAAGGTACAATGTGGGATTCGGAAATTAACGCATGCAACCATGCTAAATCTGGTAAAAATGATTGCAACGCACCAACTGGTAATACAGAAACAACTTCGAAGCAACCTGTACATGAAAATGACGAAAATTTTGAAAGTACATCTCAGGTATCTACATTAGAAACTACCACAGAATCTGAGACACAACTACAAGAAATCGGATCAAATAACAAATGTGAGTCTGAAGGATTTTTCGCCAGTTCAGATAACTGTAAGAAATTTTACCGGTGTGTCAATGACAACAAGGGTGGATATACTAAATACGATTTTACTTGTGCAGAAGGAACAATTTGGGATCAACAAGCCCAAACATGCAATCACGAGTCAAACGAAATTAAATGTGAACAATCTTCTGAAAATAGTTCTAATGACAAACCTCAATTACAGCCAGAAACAACAACCCAAAATGAAATTTCTAATGAATCCACTACTAAAACAACACCTTCTACAAGTTCAACATCCAGTATTAATGATCAATGTACATCAGATGGTTTTTATGCTAATTCAAAAGATTGTAAAAAATTCTATCGGTGTGTTGGCAATGAAAAGGGAGGGTATACAAAATACGACTTTACTTGTGGAGAAGGTACGATCTGGGTGCAACAAATCAAGGCTTGCGACCACGACAACGATATTTATAATTGTAGTGCTCAAAGTGGTTCAACCACCACAAGTTTGCAAAGTAATCAAGAGGAACAATCCACCACAACAGCATCTTTAAGTACTACTCAATCAACTACTCCTGAAAAGGAAAGTGATAAAATGCCTTCTGAAGGACTAACACAATCGAATAATTGCGAGTCTGAAGGATTTTATCCTAATCAACATGATTGTAGGAAGTTCTATCGTTGTGTAGATGATGGGAAAGGAGGGTTTACAATGTATGACTTTACATGCGGAGAGGGGACATCATGGGATTCAGATATTCAAACTTGTAATCACATAAGCGATGTGAAAAATTGTCAGAGTCCACTAAATCAAACTCAGTCCGAAACATCGACTAATGGAAATCCTACCCAAACAACAGAATCTGCAGGAACGACTAAAACAACGGAATCATCAGAACAAACCAAACAACCAACGAGTAATGACAACTGTGAACAAGAAGGATATTTTGGGGACAGTACTAATTGCCAAAAGTTTTATAGATGCGTCGATAGTGGAAAAGGTGGTTTAACAAAGTACGACTATACTTGCGGAGAAGGCACAATTTGGGATCAAGAAATATTAGCATGTAATCATCCGCGCGATGTACAAAACCCATCTTGTAACAATACTTCATCACCGTCTACTGAATCCTCAAGCAGTGCGTCGGCGACAACTAGTAACTCATCATCAATGAGCTCTGAGTCATCAACATCACCTTCTACTGAAAGCCAAGGTTCATCGGACTGCTCACAAAGTTCAACACAAAAACCCCAAAATAAAAAGGTAAACTGTACTAAAGCAGGCTTTTACGCTGACCCTGTCGACTGTAAGAAATTTTACAGGTGCGTGGACTGGGATAATAACGGTCAACGATTTTCCGTTTATCACTTTGATTGTGGAGAAGGCACCATTTGGGATCCCGAACTAGAAACTTGCAATCACGAAGATTCTGTTTATCCACCTCGTGACTGCTCCGGTACGCAAGCTCAAAATCAAAACACTACAGATGAATCGACAACATCCACTACTACAACGACTCAAAAATCTACTACTGATGAATCGACTACTCAAGAATCATCGACAACTAATGAGTCAACGACTGAAATGACCACAACAGAACAGACCACACAAACATCTTCAACTACTATGGAACCGGCAACAACTCAGCAGGCAACTACTACTGAATCAAGTACAACACAGAGTTCGACTACAAGTGAACAAACCACGACACAACAATCTACAACGTCTCAGCAAACTACTTCTCAACAATCTACTACTTCTGAGAAAACTACCACTCAACAATCAACTACTTCAGAACAAACTACCACTCAACAATCTATTACTACTGAGCAAACTACTACGCAACAATCTAATACTTCTGAGCAAACTACTACTCAACAATCTACTACTTCAGAGCAAACCACTACACAAGAATCTCCGACTTCTGAGCAGACTACTACTGAACAGTCTAATTCTACTACTACAGAGCAAAGTACAACTGACCAATCCACTTCTAGCGAACAGTCCACGACTGAACAATCTACGACAGAGCAAACTACATCCGAACAAACGACTGAAAATTCAACAGCCCAGTCATCAACTACCACAGAGGAAACGACCACACAAGAATCAAGCACTATGGAACAAACAACAGATTCGACAGAATCTTCAACTACAGATTCATCTACCACTGAGGAAAGTTCTGACAGCACTACAACTGAGGGCGATCAACAATCCACGACCGAATCAAGTTCCTCTGCTTCACAAAAATGCCCAGAAACTGAAGGTGATCAGTATGTTTACGTGTGCCCAACTTCATTTAGGCGTCATCCTAAATACTGCAACATGTTTTATCAATGTACTGAAGACAGTGATAGCCATGATTTGGATATTGCCGTATTTAAATGTCCAAATAATACCATTTATGATGAAAGTCAAACACAATGCGTAGAAAACGATAATGCTGATAGGAAATGCGACGGTGAAATAGCAGAAAGGCGAAGGGTTAAACGTTTGGGTACACATTTTAAAGAGCCCGTAAGTAATTTGAATTGAGATATGTGTTGTTATTACTCATAAAAAGAACATTTCACTTATAATGGTTTTATTATTTTACAGATCGTTGTAAGCAAAGGAAAACTTGGATGCTCTGCGCGTGGTCATTTCCCATTCGAGAAAAGCGAGTGTTCTCCGGCTTTCCTGAAATGTGACTATATGAAATCCGGCAAGTTAAGAGGTTACGTGCACCAATGTCCCAAAGGATATGTCTACTGGTCTATTAGCAGAAGATGTGAAGTAAAGTCTAATGTTAGAGATTGTAAGTTAAGTGCAAACGACTGGAGTGGTCGGAGTGAGATTCCAATAGAAAGAAATAATGTTGCAAAGTAAATATTAATCATATTTCCAAACATGATCAGCAATATTCTCATATGTTTTATGTGTAAAAAGGCTTTAGACAAACTGTACCCACTTCGTAAGAAAACTTCCCGTTTATGGATAGGGAGTATTTTTTAACAGCAATAAAATCACGAAACGTTAAATTTGACACTTCATTTAAAAGTGTATGCCTTCCTATGCCCTTACTAATAAACGTTGAGTAACCGCTGAGTAGTTATACCATGCTATGTCCTTATCTGTCATTGTGACATTTGAATTCGACAGATAAGGACAAAGCATGGTATAACTACTCAGCGTTTACTCAACGTTTATTAGTAAGGGCATTAATGGGGCAAAAGGCGCGTTTTGACGTATTTAATATAAGTGTTACGATTTATTATCCTTTCAAAATAAAGCAAAAGTAATTTGGACTCTCTTGTTTGTGATATTATTACGCATACTATATGAGATAAAGCAAATGCAGTGAATCAAACTGGTCCAAATTCCCGTATAACTGTGACACTTTTATAATGTATTCCGCCTGTCGTGTGTTTACTTATGTATGTATATGTGTATTAGTGAAAAACAGTGCCTTCTACTATTGAAAAGTATTAAAACATACGAAATTTTAGACACATGTGTCAAAAAACATCTACCTTTTTATTTGCATTTGTGCAATATTTTTTTAGAATAAGTACTTAGTCCAATACGAAAGTTGCAAGAATTTACATATTATTTTTCCAAGAAATGTAAGAAAGTTAGAACTCCAAATACTTCAAATTGTCGTATTGTATTAACCTCAGATGATTGTACATATTACTAAAATGATGTAAGTAGTTATAATCAATAGTAATAAATTATACATTATACTTAATAGATCATCTCTCAGCAATGATGTTTTGTCACTTTAGCAAGCTTTATTTGGTTTGTCTAGTCTCGTAATGTTGAAAAAATGACAATAAAACTTAGCTGCCATAATTTTAAGTCAAGTGTAAACTTGTGGTCAAGATGTTATCGAAAGTGGACGATATTTTGAGCACGACTTGTTTTAAACGAAATAAATTATTCTTTTGTAAGTCATAATTAATTTTATTAAATAGCCGAATCAATTAAAAAAAATAAAGTAACAATAATAACTAACTAGTATTAAATTATTAATAAACCACTACGAAATAAATAAATATTACACTAAAACCACATCTATCCCTTTGCATGTGGATAACAGTCCTTTACAAAACCGTGAAAGGTCCGAAATAATAAAATCTTTAAGCGATTCATCTTCCGTGCAATGTTTCACATTACTAAATACAGCTCCTAGAAACGCGTGGCAAGATGTTTTGGTAGATATCAAATTACCCTTAAGATCAATGGTTAACTTATCTTCATCTTCGTACGATTTTTGATTTCTGTCTTCCATTTTAGTTTTTATGGAAGTATCAAAGAGTGTTGGCGCTGGAATAATCATACGATGGATCATATTATCTTTGTTTTCTATTTTGTAAGGAAATTCAGTGGGGCTGGCTTTTAAATTTCTTTTTGAAATATGCTCTGTCTTTGTTTCATGCATTGTGATTTCCGGGTCATGAAACAAAAAATCCAAAAACAAAGGCAGGAAAAATGATTCATCAGTAACGTTCTCTTGTGTTAAATCGTTTTCCACATTTTCCAGAATCGGTGTCATTCTTTTATCATTTTGCGAGTTATTATGATTAGCTTTGTGATTAGTAGAATTTAATACACCACTATTACCTATAACAATCAATTCTTTCACCAAGGGTTTCATTTCAATTTTTGCCCATTCTTGTCTGCTTTCAACTTCACTTAAGGCTTCAGATTGACTTTGTGAACCGTCAATATCTAGAGCATCTATTACGTCTCGAATGTTATTAACTCTTTTTCGATTTTTATGTTTATGACCCTTCTTAATATTTTTCTGGTCAGTTTTTGGTAAGTACTGTTCCATGTTTTCTGTTGTAGAGTTTATTTTTTTAACTTGTTGATAAGTTTGTAAAATATTTTGCAGTTTTTCAATATAAATTTCATGTGGAGATCTTGGTGTCAATATGACTGGATTGAAAGCTATACCACCTTTATCCCAAACTGAAGCAGCTCGAACCAAAAACTCTAGAAACTGATATGGCAGATGCTTCCAAATTTTTCTTAAAGGAGAAGCATTCAAATAACTTGATAGATTCATATACTGAATAACAATATTAGATTTTTTTTCATTTGGAGAAACGTCTAGGTCGTGAATATTGTTTATTGTCCAAAGCGAGTTCAATGCCTCGTCGTTGTTTAATTGTGCTTGAGGACTTGGTTTTTCTTGGAGCGTATCATTATAAAGCAAAATTAAGTTGAAATTATATTGCAAATATTTATTAGAAATAATTTCTACGTAGGGTAAATATTTGTTTAAATCTGCTCCCTTATCATCGTTAACAATAACGGGAATGAAAACATCAGGCAAGGACTGTTTCTGCGATATTTGGTCTTTTATATTAACAGTATTTTGACGCTCCATTGGTTTTGAATATGCTGTAGGAAGCATTGCATATATCGCGCTGTTATAGATAAAGAATACCATCATGCCAAACATACCGATTCCTACCCACCAGTACGTAACGGATGAAGTTAAATGATCTGAAAAAAAAACAAGAATATTATATAATAGGTATTCAACAAAGTAACTTAATTATTAGGTAATCCCTCTTCCAGTGTCACCTTTTTATTTTCAATTATTTACGTATTACGCAACATTATATCATAGTTGATATGCGCACTATAATTGTGCAATCGAATTAGTTTATTTTCGTATGTTTATAGACGTTTATAGATTAAAAAAGGAAGACTTAAACATATCTATTAATTATATTATTAATATATCTATTATTATCTATTTTGTGCCATACTAAATTACTATTTTATTTAATGCATTGCATACAACGATGGCTTGGATAAGTATTACAGGGATTGCTTTTTGGAGAACTTACGATGAAAATATAACTATGAGTGGAGTACGCTATATAAGTCGTTCTTGAAAGAGAATATCCCTAATTGGTAACATCAGTATCATATAACAAGTCCTATAATTTTACGTGATAATGCCAGGCCTTACAAGTCAAAAATAGTTCAACAATTAATTGAAGATAAAGGATGGGTAGAAATTATTTAGCCGCTATATTCCCTCCCTGTGATTTCAATTGTTTTGGCCATATGAAGAGGAAACTGTCGGGTACCCGAGGGCCTAGTGTAAGGTTCGCAACGATTTTACGTCTCGATCGAGTTTTAATAAAAGTGTCACTTTGTATGGAACTGTCAGTTGTTTCGAAAACGCGCCGCTGGGGGTGCTGTCACACACCCATACTAATTGGGGGTAAACGCAAACGCGAACGAAGCGTTTTAAATGACGTAAAACTTACACTAGGCTCTCCGATGTAGCAGCAAAAAAGAGTTAGATAATAAATTGAAGACAGTTATTGATGAATTAAATGAAAGTGGTACTTTGAATGAAATGAATAGTGGGGAAGATTACTAACTACGAGTAGTATAACAAGGTTTGATATGATAATGTAGTTACTTTTAGTAAAATCGTAAAAAATAAAATATATGACAACAGAAGTGGGATGACCCAATATTTCGAATAAATAATTCGACAGCGTCGTAAGGAACAAGCCCCTAGAAAAAGTCCAAAAGCCTTTAAAGGGCGGATTATCAAAATTTAATTTTACAGTTGATCGCAGTAGAACAATGACCCCTTGAATGTCAGTATAATGTATTTAAATGCCAAAGACAAAGAAAATTTGTTAATTACTAATCATCAACTGCCCTTCGATAACAGTTTAACGAAGTAAAACTAAGTGGATAGATCCACTTCATCACGTTTATCTCAGTAAAGTTCCAATCTTCTTATTCCGGCTTTATTATCAGATCAGCTCAAAGACACCTTGATAGGGCATTGTCATTGAGTATACTTATTATGTGAACCAATTTGAACCGCAGACATACAAAAGCAGGTTAATATGAGATTTTTTCTAAAAACAAAGCATTTCCCAGACATGCTTTTTTATGATTGTATTTTTTTGCTTTGCATAGCTATCAACTCCTCTTCGAGAATAAACAAATGAGTTAAAGCTCGGTGGGTGTACGTGAACTACAGCGATCCCATCACCTTCCGGCTCCATCATCAGGTCAGCTCAATGACACTTTAATTTTGCAATGTCGTTCTATAAATCGAAACAAGAATAACCTTCGTTTAAACGGTACGGTAAACCTACGTTTGCCAAAATACAGCTCAATCCTTTGACACTAAGTTACTGGTTAATAAATGGATGGATGGAGTTTTGAATAGGAAAGCAAAGCAAAATGCGTTAGTTCAAATCTTAGTATCAAAGGTTACCCGTGTTTTCATAATAAAATTATACATAAAACGTTTTGCAAAGAAGTAGCATAAATAAATTCCTATAGCGTAAATAAATTAATTACACCATTATTTTGAAATAACCTATTAAAAAGTTCCAGTTTCCAGGTCAGTGCCAGGGTCTCACCTGGCCAATTTTTTATAATAGCTGCAGCTCCCTTGATGTTGTTCTTAGCTCTGCCTTTATACCCGATGTGCCGGCGCTGGTGCGGGGTAAAATTGTGCAGTTCCTCATCAGAGACGTCGTCGCACAGCAGCGGGTGGTTCTCTCTGCTCGACTCACTCATCGCTTGCCATTGATGTCTCTGTTCCAAGTAAAAGAAAACTACTTAGAAATTACAGCACTGCAGTCACCAGTAATAATGTTTTATGCAATATTGCCAACAAAAATATCTATAGCCTAGAGGCATAGAGGCGTGCTATATATTTCAGCTAAATGATAAATTCTATATTAAGTATTGCTGATGACCTGTACACTGAACAGAGGGTATCTGTCAACTTCGCAAATTCTACAGACATACTAATTCCTAGAAATATTATTAATCTGAAGAGTTTGTTTGTTTGTTCGTTACGCATTCAGGGCTAAATCACTGAATAAATTTTGATGTAATTCAGTATAGAGATAGATGGAGCCCAGGGGAATAACATAGGATCCCGGGAAATAATTTTAATTCTGGAGAGAGAGGGAAACGATAAAGGAGTACTACACAGAAGAATTCATGAGCAAATATTAATTATCTTGGTTTTTTTTTAACTTTAGGAAGAAATGTCTCGTGCGAGTGCCTGGACCAAGCTTCCTGTTTTTTTTCCAGAAACTGAGCAAAAATCATGATGCAGAAACAACTTGTCATGAGTTACAAAAAGAGGAGCGAAATATTTTTTGTATAGAAAGTCTAAGTATATCTTCGTTGTAGACTTTGTGTTTGATTTGTGATTTTGTATTTAAGACAACGCATCAGGCTTTAGCGTATCATCGCCAAGGACTAAAGATAAACTTAAAAACCCCAAAACTTGTATTTTCAGTTACATCTCTAACAAATGGACAGGGTTACCCATAGAGAAGGTATACCTACAAAGTTTCAAGTATGAGTGAATGCATAAAAAATACCATATAAGAAATAGATTAGGAATACTTTACCTCCAGCAGATATAAGATGAACTAATCACCAATATCGATTCAACGTACTCGTACTTTAAAAATATCAAATAAAAAACGAAATGAAATAATTGTATTTAAAACGTCGTTTATTTGCTAACCGGTAATGTCACTAAAATGCTGTTGTCATGTTTGACTAAACAGTTTCTATATCAATTTCGCGCGTATATAATATCAACGAACTGTCTTTCTCTAACTGCATATGCCAGAACAAGGTGCCCTTATAATGTCGGCTATAAGCTGCAGATAAATGTGGCCAGTTTAGATCAAGATCCAGAGTAGTTAGGAAAATTTAAATTATTTTATACACTGAAATTATTTTATACACTGGGTGTATTATGTTATGTAAGGCCGCGTAGCGCAGTGGCGAGCGAATTCTCTCTTTATTATTATTGCTGGGTGAAGACGATCACCGCGCAGCAGTTAATTGACGTAACACGCAATGTATTAGAATATTCGCCGCCCGTCGTCGCCCCGCTGCCCCTGCGTCGAGTACGCGTATAGGACGGTCTTCAAGAAATTGTTTCTGACCATTATTCTAATGTACTGTGTAGAATAAGATAATGATGCCAAGCAGTAGCAGGACTTTGTTAGGTTTCTTATAATTACTTATTTATTATTATTACGAAGCTGTTGTTGACGTATTAATTATCGTTATAAAATAGAACAACGGGGCTAGTAAGCCTGCTCAGATTACTAACTTCTATAATAAGTAAGCCTGACACAAGGATACTAAGTAATATTAGCGGTTACCTTGAATTTTTGAAGGTTGAAATTTGAATCCCTTATTTTGTGTTGGGTTATTTTAAAGCTTGGCAATAGAGTCCTAGAGCACGCATCAAACGGTTACAATTCATCCTACGGTTCAAAAGAATGAAATGGATGAAAGACAGACCACGACAGTTTAATAAGGATCCGAGTCTATTGATATTCTTTGGGTAGTAGTAACAAGAGATACTCAAGTACCAACCTTAGAAATTTAATTATATTACCTTTTAGTTACTACTAAAATAAATAAATTGGATGCAAAGAATAGATATTAAGTTATTATCATAAGAAAAATAACGTCATATTAACCAAGACAAAATCGAATTAAAACGTTTTAGTTATAGACATGAATGACTAATTCCTGTTTAAGAAATTAAATTCTTCAAATATTACCATAATGGGACATTAAAGAAAATTATGTACCTTCGTGTTCGTGATTGTCTCCAAACAAAATCGTCAGTTGTCACAAGACAACAGCTGAAACAAACAACTCACTCGACATCACTTGTTTCACTGAACTAGATCACCTACAAACCTTGAAAGACAACATATGAATGAGTACCTATACACGGAGTAACTCAATTTACCGAACTTAGCACGTTTTAATTTCTGCGATAACTTTATGTTTATACAACAATGCATTCGCCTCACGTATTGACGCACTTCGTTCATTGTATTAAGTATATATGTATAGTGTTACTGAATAAGCATAAAAGTTGTGTCAAGGTGATTGGTGGATCTTGAAAACCATCTCATTCGATCGTTTCGATCTAAAATACGCTGAGTTAGCGCTGTCTTACAACAGTCCAATTAAGTTCCAAACATTAAGCGCCGACGCCGTGGTTAGCCTAGTTGGTAGTGAACCTGCCTACGAAGCTAGCGGTCCCGGGTTCGAATCCCGGTATGGACAAATATTTGTGTGATGACCGCGAGTATTTGTTCCTGAGTCATGGATGTTTTCTATGTATTTAAGTATGTATTTCTCTTTTTAAGTATGTTTATCGTTGTCTAGTACCCATAGTACAAGCCTAGAGCTTAGTTTGGGACTAGGTCAATTTGTGTGAGATTGTCCCCTGATATTTATTTTATTTATTTATTAAGTAGGTACATTAGTTCGCACGATAGCCTTACTCTCCCCGCACACTGCCGACTTTCTATCGGCTGATGATATGATTGTTCCCATCCATTTTTACAAAGTTTGTGGGGTACCAAAACACAATCGGCCGACTAAATAGTCGAAAAATGGGTTGAACAATAAAATCATTATCTCATCCTGTAAAAAATAACCCACCTACTAAACAATACATACAAATCGTAGAATCCATAGATTAACGGCAAAAGACGCGCGGGTGCAGAAAATGGGAAAAGGAAATGAAAAATAAATAAAAACGAAGAGCTCTCCGACCTTATAAGGTACTATTGCAAAAATGTTTTCTAAAACCTTATATTAAGATTACAAAACGAAGCAGTCTGACTTTTCTTGTGCAGATAAGTGTAGATATGAACCTACTTTGATTTTCCTGTTCTTCAATCTCCCATTATGCCTAAAGAGTAAGCGAAAAGGCTTAAGCTGGCCATACACACTAGGGCATGCCTGCGCAGTTTTTCCTGCACAGTTGAACTGCAAGGTTAACCGGAGCGTGTATGTGACATAACTGTGCAGGTATCCACGCCTGTACAGGCAGCTTGTGTCACATACACGCTCCGGTTTACCTGTGCAGTTCAACTGTACAGGCAAAACTGCACAGGCATACCCTAGTGTGTATGGTCAGCTTTAGTGCGCTAGGATCCCACCAAAATGTTTTATCATTCAGCTACAGGGTTATAATTCTTTAATCTTCTTTTCAGAGTGGCTGACTAATAGCTGACACTCAATCCCATGTTCAAAATCAAAATCAAAACGTTTATTGCGATCCTGTTGTATAAAAGGTCTTATGTTATATTATAAGGTTCAACAAGAACGCTGCTAGGGCACAGCAATCTTAAAAATAATGTAGTACTTACACTTCATGCATGTGAGCGTAAACACATTGGAGGAGCACAAAGAGTACGTATATTAAAGGTATGTTCATGAAATTGGTTAACAAGGAATTGCGTAAAAAATCAATCAACTATTGTCATTTTTTGAAATAGGAAAACATTCAACATTTTTCAATTTCAATAATTGGCGTGACATTGCTTTGACATAGCGCCATGTTTCAATAGTATCCCGAGAAAATATATAATTTAACGAAAAAATAAAGTTCTGATAAATATCTAATGAAAGTGGTGAGTGTATTTGCCATTTTTTCATTTCTGTAGATAAATTTAGTGGGAACTTACATATTAAATAGTATTTACATCATTAGTATTAACTTATTTATGACAAACAAAATAATATTTAAGTATTCATCGTTATAATTCATTTCGGTACCTTAATTCCCTTACTTAACTAAATTAAAGTGATCATGTTTTTGAACCACCGGCCGGCAGTGACAGCGGCCGGGCTGAGATAAACATGCTATGTATGTCCTGTCCTATACCGGAGGTGAAAAAATACCAAGTTCTAGTCTCTTCAGATTACGATATAGTCCAAAAAAATAAGCAAAAAAAATATACAAAAAGTTGTCAAAATTTTTGACCTATCGTCAACGGTAGATGAGAGGATTTATTAGGATCAATCATATTGTTTTATTTGCTCAGTTTTTAAATACTACTTATACAATTAAGGTTACTGCATGTCATTTCAGTTCAGTATTATGCAAACAAAGAATGATAAACCGCTTCCTGTACACAAGTAGTGTGTATGTACAATACTGGCAAATTCCATTAAACATGCATAACTTACGAGTAAGAGTTACTAGTTCAATAATTGTAGAATAATTTTGGCTAAATGTGGTAAATTTTAGGCTACAAAACCTTTGGTATTTTCAGCGAATCTACGATGGAGCCACCTTACAAAGCCGTGGGTGATGGTCAGACGCTCATAAACATTAAGAACGGTGATGGTGAAATCGGCGTGCGACAACCGCCGCCGCCATCGGCAAGGGTCACACATGAGCTGAAGCGAATCCTTGTTGATCGCTGGCCTGGTAAAAGTTACCTAATTTTCAACCAACACGTCACATAGAAAACTTACATGCCAACACTTGCTTAATATCAGCTTGTTTACTACCTCTCATTCCTCATTTTATTAATACGGCCCTTAATAAACTCATCTCGACTGTGATCCCCGTCTCAAGACACGTCAAAGTAAACGTTAATCCATAGAAAACTATCATTTTTGACGCATCTTGTGACGGGCATCTCAGACAAGATCAGTTTATTAATACGGCCCTTAGGCTGCCTTTCCATAGAAGCGGAGACGAGCGGTGCGAAGAGGAGCTGTGTAGGAATCGACCAATCACCTTGGTTGTAATCCACATCTCGTCTCCGCTTGACTGTTTCCATTGAAGTGGAGCGGAGACGAGATGTGGATTATAACAGCCTTATTATAGTCAGCCTAAGTATATATTATAATATTGCAGCCTTAGTATAGTCATGACATCATGAGACTGGCATTTCAACCAAGATTGGTTTATGAATACGTCCCTTTCGATAAATTGATTTTGGCCAAGAAGCCCGTCTGAAGGCACAACAGAAATAGCACAGCCTGACATCTGAGTCAAGATCAGCTTATTAATACGGCGCTTAGTATTTAGTCTTGGGATTGCTAATTTCCATGGGTCTCAAATCCCACTTATCATCAGTGGCCTGTGTGTCCGTTTTCCATCTGCAAGTCATCATAAAACTGGGCAGGAGCAGGCCGGGCCATGCTCAAAAACCAATAAAGTCTACTTAATCGTGATAACTTTGCTTTTAAATGCACATTTAAATTATCATATAGCAAAACCTGAAAATCTGGAAAATATCTTAAATGAAAGTGCTTTCATTTAAGATATTTTCCAGATATTTAGTACCTACTTGTAGTTTTGGCGTGGTTAAGCCATACTTTGTCCTTATTAATTGGCCTACTCCACGGTTATTCCACGTTTATTAATAAATTCATTATAGTTCAATAATTCTTAAAAGGTCCTCCAAATCTAAAAAATTATAATTCTTGTAATTATAATTAATAATAATCACATAACGGTTTTTTAAGAGCTCTCTAGTGACACTTCACTCCATATAGTTTCTGAGAAAATGTGAGTGTAACATATAGACAGGCAAACAGACGGACGGACTTTGTGAAACTATAAGGATTCCTAGTTTGATTACGGAACCCTAAAAACGGTCAATTAGAATCTGCCCTAACAAGAATCCGCCCAAGTTAAAATTAGCCCCAAACTAAAAAGGTAAAACATACCAAATAAAAATGCCAGTTCACTAAGCTCCTTGCAATTGTTCCAGAAGTCATGTCAGCTTATTGGATAACGCTCTTCGTATTTGGAATAACTTATATGATTTGCTATTCCTTGAGCTTGAGAACCTCCTTATCAGCAAGAAACAGTAGAACAATTTTTACTGGAACAGTGTCCTATCATCAGATCGTTCATAAAGGACGTTATTGGCCATTCGATTCTTATTCACTATTCCTTTCCAAAATGGCCCAAGAATACCCTTCTTTGCGATTTAACATTTACTTCCTGGTTGAAGACTCTTTGCGAAGTCCTTATTATCTAAGAAATCCGATATATTTCAACGGGGGCCTTGGTTACCTAAGAAGGGATGACTTCGACGAGAGCAATAAGGAAAGGCTAATAGAATTTCAATCGAAACATCCTAACGTTAACTTCACTATCATGTGTTTGTCCAAGTATATGGCTATGACGCCGCTGAGGTACAAGTGGAGAACCATCCCCACGTCTTATTTGCCATTTTATGCCAGGGTATTTGATGTTTGGCAACATGGCGGTATTGCTATGGATTTAAGCGCTTTACACAGATATAGCAACAATCAACTCTTCAATCAACGCATTACAACAATTTTGAAGAACCATAATGATGGGATTCCAGAAATCGATTACAATATTTTACTAAAAGCAATTCCAAAAGCGACGGATGAACAAGCAACAGAAAAATGTTTGAGAAATAAATATTATCAATCTTTGGCTCGCACTTTGGCAATTATGTATAATCTTTTGTCTAATGTTATTGCACCAACGAATTTGGGTCTAGATGTACCACAAAATCCAAAAAATATAGCTAAAATTGAACAAGATAAATCCAAAATATCTATTGGAGATTCTGTTCTTGACAACTCACCGAATTGGGAAAAATCCAACACAACCGACGGTCAATTTATTTTGAACCCAACAGCAAACAACTCCAATCCAGAACAATTTAATCAAACTGTGGCATATGAAAGCGAAAATGATCAGAAACCAATTAACAATAATCTGACGGATGTGGTAAATGCGACTGATTCTGAAACTCCACAAATATTAATATTTTACGACTTTTCTGTAATGACTGAACATTTTCGCCGTCCTTTGTCCGAAGCGCCGTCCTCGGATTTAGATGGTAACGCCACCCAAAAGAAGAACGCAGCACATCTCGCGATGGATTCCGAAGGTATATTTATCGCTGCGTCGGTTAAACTGCATCGGTTTCTTGAAATGTTGATTACAGCTAGTTTACATAAACTACGGCCTCATTTTGCCATTCAAGATACTTTTTTAAGTCAATGTTCAGGAATGTACAGAAATGAGGCATACTGTAACATTTACGGACTTTGAATCTTTTGTTATTATCTATTTTAATTTTAATTTTTATCAATTGATCTTATAAATAATTAGGCAAAATCTCTATTGGAAAATGTAGCGTACAATGTCTATGATATCATCTTATGATAATGGATGAGTATGATTGAAGATAAGTTTGTAACTAAAACTTTCAATACGCGTTCCAAACGTTTTTCTAAATTATTGTTGTAAATGTGCTAATATAACTTTTATATAAACTATTTATTCAGCAGATTATGAACCTAACTAATCATTCATGAGATCAATACTTCTATGTTTTTAATGTTATCATTTAATTAGAATTGGTTCAGGTAAATCTTGAAATTGATCTTGCTAGAGTTTAGAAAGTCTGTTTAGGTACTTACCCTTTTTTTCATATTGCCGTTATTCAATAAATAAAAATAAATTCCAAAAGATTTTTTTATTCTTAACAATAGGATTGTTTGAAAAAATCTCTTAAGGTACAAGTAATCGGCCGGGTTCGTTATTAGCGATAGATACGGCCGCCTTATTAGGTGAACGAGGTAACTTAGTGTGAACACTAATACAGTTAGCCGGATAAGGTCACCGTACATACGACGACCGTACCGCCGTACGGCTACCGTGTCAGGCGAACGGACCAGTGTAAACTACACGAAGTAAGTCGGCGAGTTTCATAAGCAGTGGTCGGAATAGGTAGAGCTAAATTACCTAAACTTGACGCATGTTCATTCAAGCCAGGGACCGGCCCGCTATCCCTTTCAATGGGTTTTGTGTGGGTTTTTCGTAAGGATTAACTTACCAAACCCTATGCCCGTCAAAACCCTTTAAATGTGCTTTCAAAGCGCTATTTCCAAACGATAGCCCATTCTATTAAGCGCTAACCAATACCCTTACAAAACCCTTTAAAAAAGGTTACTAGTATATACGCAATTTTAGACCTTTTGTAGACTTCATAAAACACACGTCACCTTGCGTCCCGTTGGAAGCAAGTAAACGACAGCCCATTCAACAAAGCGCTAACCCAATACCCTTATAAAACCCTTATTAATATACACGTATTACACGTTACCGACGGCTACCTTTAATACCCTTTATCGTTGGGTTCTTCATTCGATAAGGGAAAGTCAATCGTATGGGTTGCCCATTGGAATGGGTGAGCAAATCTACTGGGCTAGCTATTTCAAAGGGAAGCCCTTTGAAAGGCTTTTACCGATGAAAGGGTTTTCCGGTCCCTGATTCAAGCGTGAGTGAGATGGGAACACATTGAATGAACATGCGCCAAGTTTAGGTAACTTAGCTCTACCTATTCCGACCACTGTTCATAAGTCATACCGCCACCGTATTATGCGGACGGACACGCGGACGGAGTACTGTAAACATATTAGTCAGTCAGATCGCCGCCGTATGTGACCGCATCACTGTAAGTGCCTTTAGGGTCGTATAAATATACTGATCTTACTTATTTGACATGCCCGTCTCAAGATGTCAAGACGTGAGATTATCAGTTGTTTATGGCTTAACTTTTATTTTGACGTGTCTTCAAGGTCAGTTTATTAACAGGTCCCAAGATTCACATGATTCATGAACACAGTTTTGTCACTGGTCTAATACTTTCATGAATCAAAGTGAACAAAAATAACTTCACAATAATATTGGGACAGTGCTGGACGTACGACACGATGAAAATGCACACTTACCTACTATATGGAAACAGGGAACCGACAGGTTCCCCGCGCAGTCTTCGTCTCTAATCTTCTTCGTCTTCGTCTCTATAAGGGCAGTATTAACAAATCAAACGAAGACTGCGCGGAGAATGACTTGCTTCTTAGGGCACTTAATTGTCCCACCTCCGGCGAGTGAGCGATTAGCTATCGGCTATTTCCTCGCTCAAGAAACGAACAAAAGATTATAGATCCCGTGTGAATAATAGAGACATACGAGTATATTAATAGTTGGCCGTTCACACTGCCGGCGAGAACTCGCTCGCCGCTCAGCGACAAAAGCTATCAAAGATTACTCGCCCAGCGATGCTCGCTTGGCGGTCAGACAGAACTCACCGACTCGCCGAGCCAGCGGTCATTTTAATCTACAGTGCTAATCTGATTGCACGCATTTATTATGAATTTAGAACAATCATTTAGAACTATCATTGTTGTTTAGTTCACGGTGATGTATTTTATGACAGTATTTGTATAGTGGCAGCGGCAGTTCCGAAAAAACTGAAAAAAACCGGGCAAGAGCATGTCGGACCATGCTCAATGTACCCACATAGGGTTCCGTCGCCATTCTACAAGCACATTAGCACAAACAATAATCTCTAAAAAAAACACAAATATTAGCAAATTTTCTAATTAAACTTATCTTAGCTGATTTTCGGTAGGTAGGTATATTATACATTTTAATCGTTTTTACTCGTTTTTAGTCTACTTAGTCGTGATAGTTTTCCTTTTAAACTCCTTATAATGTGCTTTCATTTAAGATATTTTTAGATTTTATCCATAATATTTTTTAAAATAGGTACCTCACTCGATGTTATAATGAAAAAAATTAAAATTTTACCTTTGCTTTACATGTGAGGTACCCATGAGTTTTTTTTAAGGTTTCATTTTACAACTTTTTCGGCGTAATTTAAATGTATAACTATGCCAAATTACAGCTTTGTGTTGTGACAGACGGACGGATGTACGGACGGACGGACAGACGGACATGGCGAAACTATAAGGGTTCCTTGTTGACTGCATAACCCTAAATAAAAAGAGATATTTTGAAGAGGAAAAAAATAAGAATTTACAACAACCGTATGTGTTCTATCACTGAGGTAAGAAGACATAAGTCTTAGATTAGAGCATTATTTGATATACCATAATGTTCTAATTTTAAACTATATAATAATAGACGTAATATGTTACACAATATCTTTAAAAATCACTCATCAATTACTCCCAGACAATTCCTATCGGCAGTATTACCTTATAGACGCTTTAAAGCTCTCAAAAAAGTTACCTGATCTCACTTGCAGTCTGAAGCTCCATTTTTATACATAACATGTAAACCAGACAACTATTTTAAAACGTTTTACAACCAGATAGACCGATCCAAGGGGCGAGACACCCCCTAGACTTAATTTTAATGCATGTATCAGTTTAATTTGAATTCACAAACATATTTCAACTCCAGTTCAGGTTCTAACAACAGACATAAGTAAAAGTTTAATAAGGCATTTAATCAAGTTTTAAGCTCTTAAGCATAAGCACCTGCGGATTATTTAATAGCATTTGCACAGGGATGGAAATTGCGCGTAACAATGTTAAAAGGAACTCTTTTTTTTAGAGCTTTAAAGCGTCTGTATTACCTAACACTGCCGACGGGACGTGTCTGGGTGTATTGACGACTGATTTTTAACGATATTGTGTAAGATGTACGTAAAATTCAGCTGTCAGAATTTAAGAGAGGTGAGTAGGTATAGCGTTTTTACGTACAGTCGAACTCATAAGTAGCTTTACATTTTAGCACCATGTCGCAGTTACGTATTATAAGTTATGTGTCAATAGTTTGAATTTAGTATGTCAATACTGCGACAAGGTACTAAAATGTACAGCTACCTACTTATGAAGTTTGACTGTACCTTAATTACCTGATACCTGGAAAATGGCCGACTGACCAAGCTAGCAGGTAGGCATACGATTATAGTACATACTAACACTACTCAATCTTACACATTTGTTCATCAGAAAATAAGTGACGTCTGGCGGCCCTGGGATCTTGGACTATACCTATATGAACTACCAATGCTCTTGTCGGTGGTGTAATTATTCCTCTCTTTCCACTTGGCTCCCACGCTTTCGATCCCACGGAACCATAGTATAATATTTTCGCTTTCTACCCCAATCCGAGCTAAAGCTCAAAGATAAATCTTTGATACGCTGTTACGGCACTAAAACTGAATTTAGACATACCTATCCAGATGCTGGCGTCAGTTTCGATGGCATACCAGCGCTGGTAGGTATACTGGCACTATGTATAAATGTTTCGTGCCAGTACAGCGCTGGCCGCCAGCTCTGGAACGGAATAGAGCCCACGCTATTTCAGTCCAGCGCACCGCTGGCACGCGGCGGCTGGCGGCACGCCTATTGGCGCCAGCAACTGGATACGTGTAAATCCGCCTTAATTAAGCCGAATGAAGAGATGAAATTAAACGAGACTAGAATTCGGTTATTTTTTAATTTCAAGGATTGAGTTCATTACCACTATCAAATACCTACACAAATTGATGCAAATTAAACTTCCGTCTCAAAGGTCACATATGCACAAAATACCATTAAACACGCAAAATTCCTGCATCCAGTTGAAGCTCATGAGCAGCACAGGGAAAGTGATGTGAGCCAATTTACGGATAGACTTCATGTTGAAGGGAACTAGGAACGTCAGGGCGTTGAACATTTTGCACACGATGGCTATAAACTGAACGAGCAAGTGAGGCAGGAATAGAGCGGGGTTGTCCTGAAATAAATAAACAATATTTCAAAAATTATATAATAACCTTCATTTCAACCGGCGAGTAGTATGACGCAACCTTATAATTTGTATTATAGCCTACCTATGTCATTCGCACGTTCTTGACGCATGATATAACACTCTATGTCAGTGTTTTACAATCTGTGGGTCGCGACCCCTGAGAGGAAGGGTAAAGGGGAAAATGTAGGAATATTTTTGAAGTACGGACTTAAATACGGAACTCTTGGTGCGCGAGTCTGGCTCGCAGTTGACCGGTTTTTTTAAACGGAAGTGGTACTTATACCTTATGAACGTGACATTTACATCTAGTACAAGATTTATTATTTACATATAAATCAAAAATACGTCACGAAAAATTATAAAAAAAAAGTTTTGAAATGTGCAGATTGAGCCCTTTCATATGACACCCCATTTGCTATAATCAAATCACTTTTATTTTCAACCCCCCATTCTAGACCCCTTTTCAATTTCAATTATTTATAGAATTGATTTCATATTTTCTTTAATAAAACAGATGCGGGCAAGCAAGTTATACAAATATGCCAAATTTCAAGCTGATAGCTTGTGTAGTTGCTGAGAAAAACTGCTGTGACATACAGACAGATAGACAGACAGACAGACAGACAACGAAGTCTCACCATAACAAGGAAGGAACAAAGGTTCCTTTTATACCATTTTGGTCCGGAACCTTAAAAATGAAATCGTTACAGTGCATGTAATCAACATAAAGACATGAAACAAGTAATTTGCAATTCCCCCTATTCCATCTATCTCTACTGTCATATACCCGAAGTTTTTCTTTTCCTTTCTTTCCTACCAGTAGGGATATTATTTCATAATATCCCTCCTAAAACACACTGCGGAATCTTTATACTACTGTTAAGGAAAAACTATCTGTAAGTTAAAATAATTATTTGAAAAAACGGGCTCCCAACTATGGTAGCATTATATCCAATGAGACCGACTGTTGGCTAAGCTCATTCAATAGTTTCTCATCCGGTGAAATAACTAGCATAGACGGAGTCCATCTTAGTCTTTGACAATTTGACAATTCATTTGCAGTCATGAGCAACATGTCCATCGGCTTAAGAGCCTACTTGCCATTAGGTGATTATTCTGTGCCCTCGATTGCCTTGTCCGCTACATTACCGAAACTCACCGTAGTACATCCAATCAGAAGACAGATATACTGCATCAAGCCCATTGATGTAGCTATTATCTTGAGGTCATGCACTAGCATCATGTTTTGGTCTGTGTATGAGATATCGTTACTGTTGATAATAGGTGGTTTCCCAAAATGTTTCCTTAAATGTTTAGCGTTCATAAACTAAAACAGAAAACAGTTTGCAATAACGTGATACTGCGAGCCAGCGCTTCTCAAAAGAAGACTGTTGTTGAGAAACGTCATTATTTTTATTAATAAATTATTTCAATAATAATTGGTCCACTACATACTTCATATTTTTACAATAATAGGTCATACCAGTCCAAGAGTCCCAAAAACGTAAGTGTATTGCAGACTGAAAGAAAATGCAACGTGGCTACAAAGTGAGTTTGCCTTACGAAAGTGAAGTCTCAGCAAAGGACCAAGCACAAATCTGAACGGCAACTTCATGATACCCAATTTTTTACAGAGGCATGTTTTATTAATGATGTGTAGTTATTATTTTATGTATCATAATAAGTACTTATAATAACATTGTTTACAATTCTCACGAACCTACTCTTTTATATTCTCTTTGTGCGTGACGTTGATAGTCAAAAGTCACCAATTGGTCACCAATAATCACCTCAAAAGAGAAAAGGATCATACAAAAAGTTTTTGACTAGGTACGACGACTTATGCGGAACTTATGCTATATTAATATTGTAACAAAAATATATATAATGAATAACGAAATGTATCTTAAAATAACACGGGCCTATATGGCCGAAACAATAAAAAACTCTTAACTTTGATCCCAGTTTTGACAGTATTTAGCAGAAAAAAAAAAAATTTGTCAAATCTGTAGAGATTATTGTTTGTTTCTATAAGATATAGCTATTGTACCAACTTATTTTATTAAGGAGTGAGATATCTCTATAAAAAGTGCTTCCAGGTTAAAAAATACAGCGGGGATTTGGCAAGGATGAAGTTACCATTCGCATTTCTATTTAGTCTTCTATTGAAGCCCCATTATACACAGTGTAACGTGCTTTGTAGGCACAATACGTTTTCTTACAAACGCCCTTATACATACTTGTTTGGAACCCTAGGATTAGTAAGACCATCTCTGCTCCTTCCTTTTTTATTCACTGCAATACTAATATTTCTTTTAAATATTTCGCGTTTGATTTCAGTTAATGAACATTCACGTTTTAAGGAAGCATCTAGGAAAAGCACCGCTCAACAAAAGTAAAGATAATTTGTATCCGAACCAGAATATGATGCTGTTGCACGATTTCAAGATAATCGCTACTTCTATGGGCTTGTTGCAGTATATGTGTCTTCTGGTAGGCTGCATGACGGTGAGGATTTAGTGATAGATTCTAACTGACGAGCAGTCTATCCTTGGTCTTACGTAATAAATAAGTATAGGTTGTCGCACACTTCAGCACCGCCTCGCTGTCTACCTCTTTAACGGCCGAGTGATTGTTGCTCATTTCCACCGACATGCTGTGGAAAAGAATACCTACTGTACACTGTGTAAAAAGACTACAACAGGAACTTTGACTTGCAATACCACGCTGGCAGCTATTACCGTCTACCCGTCATCGACCTGCGGCCCTTTAGCCCTCATTCAGGTACCGGCGACGTGATGCGCAAGGTGTCGGGCGGCTACTTGCTGCTTTACTCGGAACTCCAAAAAACAGTACATAATTGTCCAGTATAGATCCAGCATCGTCGGTAATAGAAATAGAGTGATGTAAAATTTGATAGTTCTTTAGGTACGTACGCTATACGCTGACGAAGTCACGGGCTGGTCGCTAGTATTTTTTTTTTATATTTCAGGACAACCCCGCGTTATTCCTGCCACACTTAATAGGTCAGTTCATAGCAATCACGGTCAAAACTTACAAAGCCACGATGTTGCTGTGTCCCTTCGACGTCGAGTCTCTTCCCAAACTCGGGGCCATCTCCTTCTCAGTTCTTCTGATGAGCTTCAACTGGCTGCAAGAATTTTGCGTGTTTAACGAACAATTGTTCCTATGTGATCTTTAATATGAACCGTAAACTTCTTTGAATGTTGCCTTTGTGTTTAATCTTTGCCAAGACTTATATAGGGAAAGTGGTGGGCGTCCTTCATTGAGTAGTAGTTTTTACAAGATAATTTGTTAGAACTATACCTCAAAAGAATAAAGATCTTAGCCGTTTGCATGGAAAAGCCGCCCTTTCATCAAATGTTTACTGTAATTTTTGTGATACAAGCCCTTATGACAAGTATTATTTCCTCTAAGTTTCAGCTTTCTATCTTTGTTATTTTTAGAGACATGGTTTTTTTTTTAATTTTTACTAAAAACCATTTTTTTTTTCACATCTGCTAATGCAATTTACGTGAACATTTGGTACAGTATCCTATCTATAGAGGCTCACAAATACTATAAATGATATTTAATATTGCCAAAAAATACTTGGATAAATAGAGGAAATAAAACTTCAATATTATTTTTTCTTGCTTTCTAGAAGAGCGACACCAACAGGTTTTTGTTAGATCATTGCTTGTTTAAAGGCCTACAATAAGTATATATTTTTTTCAAAATAAACTAGTCGGTACTTCATACTATAAGAAGGAAAAATAAAGAGATTGTGCACATTGCAACCTATTTTTTATCATTAAGGATATAGTTACTGGCAGATTGCGACTAGGGTAAAACTCTACTCGGAAAATAAGAGGCTACAAATTAAATATACCAATGTGAACAGCCGCGCGAAAAATTGCTTTCAGTAAAAAAGCTATTGAGATTTGGTTCTGCCGAGGTGAAATGCGAATGCATGATCGCGATGAATGGCTACATGAAATGTATGCTTCTGAGGTAAAGTTCTAATAAATCGCAAAGATAAGGCACATAAGTAATATTGCAAAAGTTTACCATACTATGTTCTGAAGGGTTTATTTTATTTAAATAAAAATATAATGAAAGAAAAGCTCATTTTATTTTAAAGTATTTTTTTAGGTGTATCTGTCACCGTATGATTGTTAGATAGGTTAGTTTATAATCTAGGTATATCGTTAGTTTATAATCTATCTTTGTCGGCAGTTTACAATGTCGCAGATTTTTTTATAAACTAACGGTGTTTACAATCATAAGGTAACATGTCTTTGAAGTAAGAATGGAGTAAGAAGATAAACAAGTTTCTGTCAAAAAATTCATTTTCGCGAGAAGCTTTTGTTGCTGGCTGTGAAACGAGCCCAAACTTGATATTATTGCATTGTTTTAGTACTGAGTTCCTATGGCCACCTTCTGACTCCATCATCAGATCAGCTGCATGGTACCATATTATTGCATTATCACCGAAGTTACGTAGGTATACGAGTACCAAATTTCAGCTCAATCGGACACGGGGAAGATAAATAAAATTCAACTTGTAAGATATCATTACAGACACCGGGATACTAAGGGAGGTGAGCCCTATGCCACACAGCTTACGTCCGAGGAGTGAGGACTTTTAGTTTGTTTGTCTCCTAACTACTTAGTCCAAACAAAGTTCCAAACTCAAACTTTCTGCTTTCAACCTTTCCAACCACAATAATTCAGTTCAGTCAGCAAACAGTTCATCTGAGAAAATAACCTCCCCAAAAAAACTAACTGGACAGGAACGAGGTTACTTTCATTCCGTTTCCATCCCCATATTTCAGGGGAAAGATCAGGTCCAAGCCAAGCCTGGACCTGGTTTTAAGTACGGAAAGAGTGCTCCATCGCTGTTCCGTCAACTGCTCAGGTGGAAGGGAGGAAATATCTGGTTTGACGTTTGATACCGATTGGAGGAAACGCTGGTAGCAATAGTTATTAAGAGAGGTCTCCTTGGTTGGTAAATTTACATCTAAAGCCGCATATAAAGTCTATGACAAATAATTTTACGACCTGCACATGTAACTTGCGTATTTGTAAGATGTAGTGGATAAGGTAGGTACAGTCAGCCACAAATAGATGTAACAATCTGTCATAAAGGTGAACTACCTACAAAAAGAAATGAGATCCCATCAAAAACATAAAATGTACAAAAATTTTAAGTTTCGCAATGCTTCCACCGTAAAAAGTTGTGAGATCTCATGTAAAGCCAAGCCTATAACTTAGTGAAGTGAAAGTATTAATATTAGACATCTTTATTCCTATTATAATAAGTAGTGTAGTGACATGGCAATCGCACGGCAACATAATAATTTTATCTTTCTTTCTTTCTCTGGCTCATTTGAGTGTCCCACTGCTAGGTAATAGTTTATCAACCTAATATAAATTAATAAGCGATTTGAAAAGGTATTTCCACGCAGCAGCGCTTTATTTGTGCTGTGTGATTGCCAAGTCACTACACTTGTTACAGAAATAAAGATGTCTAATATATTAATACATTCACTAAATGTAGGCTTGGCTTTACATGAGATCTCACAACTTTTTACGGTGGAAGCATTGCGAGACTTGACGTTTTTGTACATTTTAAGTTTTTGATGGGAAACAAAGTCCCGAGGTCAAACTTTTTGCTTTCGACCTTTTCATCCACAATCATTCGTTGCCAGGACTACTAAGTACAACAAGCCTGTCATTTTTTAGGGGAGGCGAGGTAACATAGAGGTTTTTTATTTATGGCTTTAATAATGTGTTAAAAAGAGATGTGCACAATGGCTTTCTTTCCTTTATTCGACTTCGTCCACAGATTATAGGTATACGAGTTACAGAGCGATTTTACGCAAGCCGTTTATAAATCGGTTAGAGAATCAATATATTGGTGTGCAAGAAATAATTCATAAAAATACTTGAAATTGACCAAAATTAAGGGTGAAAAATATTAATATGCATAATGTTACGCCATCTTTACGTAACGTGGTGGTAACCACCACATTATCAGCAATTTCGGTTAAAAATTGGATCATACTACTAGTTTCACGCCGAACAGCGTCCTCATGTTTTCCAAACTATTGTTTGCTAGGCTATTTTCAGGCTATTAAACTAAATCTAAAAGCGACAAGCAAATAGGTAATATAAAAAAAATAGGCAAGAGGTTCTTTCTGAAATTGCCTTTTTATATAAAAGAAAAAGTCGACTGTCAATTTAAACATTGACGGCAATTTATTGGTTGACTTACAATTTAACATTGTAAGCCAAAAAATACACTCGTGGCCGCCATTTAAAGAGAAAGAAGAAATTAAATATAAATCAATTGGAGAAAATTAGTGTAATGCTGTTAAAATAAATGTATTTAATTCAATCCACTACAATGACTATACATTTCGGCGCAGACTGATCCAGCATGGAAACAGAAAGCAATGCACTAATAGATCAACTACGGCGAAAACATGAAATAAATGCAAAAGTAAGACAAAATCGTAATACTTCAGCTGTACCTATTACTATTTTGAACGACATCGTAACATGTAGTTCCATTCATAAAATGTATTCTAGATGTGATGCGTATTCGAATCTGATCACAGACGAAGCCCTTTTCCTTGGGTTATTTTTTTTACGTGGCAGCAAGGGTTTCATTTATGACAGCTACTGTAGCTGCCCTTACCTTTGCTTTAAGTAAGTACCTATATTCTAAGGCTCTTACTGAACCATCTAACTTTTTAGGTAGGTATATTGAATTTGTGGTATACTTAAAAGTTGCCATTGTTTCACCACCTTGACTTTATACCTAACTACCTACTTAAGAGACGTATTAAAAATTAAGACAGGATTCTATAATGGTAGCGCACATAGTCAATGATAAATATGAGCATACTACGATTTTCTAGATTAGTAATCTGATGAGCGGCAGCCCTGAAGGCAATCGCTTGCGGCTCCGCGCGCTGATAGTGGCGCTTCTCGGTGTATCCATGTCGGCCTGCGCCTTCGCCTCGCAGCCCGTCGAGCTGGAGCTGGACGACGACGAGGTCACGCAGAAACTGAACAATGTCAGCTTCGCTAGACGGTACGTTTAGTTAAATGCTAGAAACACTAACATTGCCAACACCAGCATACAGGCATCGCGCATTGCGTTGTGGAATGTAGCAGCCGCTCGGTGTATCTATGTCGGCATGCACCTTCGCCTTCCATCCCGTCGAGCTGGAGTTGACGACAAAGAGTTTTTGCCTCAAGAACTTAACAATGTCAGCTTCGCTAGACGGTACGTTTTATGTTTTTTTGGGTAAAAATTAAATTATGATGCAATATTTGATCCACACACGAGTTATGATGTTATGAAAAGGTATAAAAGCATCCGAATTTCCGATCCCTAGTTATGAAACAACAATAGTAATAACCCGATTTATCTTGCAGAATCACCAAGCCCACGATCCGTCTGGTGATCGGCTATGGGAAGCTGAGCGCGTTCGTGACCGCGGCCACCTCGCTGCTGCTGCTTATTGCGGTCATGTCTAAGGTACTGAGCTTAGGTACCTAAGTACCTACCTATCCCAAAAGAACCGATATAATAAGTCACACGTAGGTAGGTACGTATAAAACGAAGTCTATATTTCTTTTAATAGGTGACAAATTTTTATCTGGTCATCCCATAATTTAGAGGAGTCTTCCAAAAGTTTGTGTGTAATAGGTACACATAGATCGCATCCAGGCGAAGCCAGGGTCGGCCGTAAGTATTTAATTTTATATTATAGGTAGGTATCTCATAATACTCAAAATAGAAGCAAAGTCAGCAACGTCCTCATTTTGCGTAACTTTAAATGCATTCACATTAACACGGAACGTCATTTCGACTCAAGAATTGTGCGGGAAGCGGCCGAAATAAAAATATAAAAATTTCAACCGGGAAGGCTGCATATAAGCGATCAACATCATTGAATCCAGTGATCAGCAAATGTAATCCTCGAGATAAAACGTCGGACAAATAGTCTGATTCGAATGAGCAAAAATAAGACCAAGTGCAAGTATTTCAGAAAACTCAACACCCGCAGACATAATTGATTGCCCGCCTCTAGGGGGGCCAAAATCGAAGTTCCAAGTTACGTTAGCTCCTTCCCTTACTTACGATTTAATCACAATTTACGAGTGAAAGGGATGTGCATCCGAACGTTCGAAATGAGTGTTTCGTGGTAACCATCCAGTCTTCTCGTGACTACGATCATTGCATGATCGAAACGTCGAGGTAATTTGATTACAAATACCTACCTAATATGTGTGAAGTTCAAGACCACATATGAATATTGCTGATTTCGCTTTTTTAAGGCACATTAATATGTAAGTATTTCTCTCTTTGTCTAATAGCAATCGTGGTGGCGGCACGGCGCGCGTTGGCTGGCGGCGCCGGCGCTGCTGGTGGCGGCGCTAGAGGTGGCATCGGACGCGGGCGACGCCATGCTCGCGGCGGCTCTGCGCGGCTCCACCGAGCCCGCCGCCGTGGCCGCGCAGACTGTCGCCGCGGCCCTGCTCGTCACCGTCGAGATACTCGTCTGGTAAAATAGTGCAACTTGTAGCGACATCCTGTGTCGAGTAGAAGACGATCATCTGCGATTGCGCTCCTAGTGTAATAGCACAGATTAAATAAGAGTTACTATGCAACAGATATTTCTCTTCTATTCAAAACAACAAAGTACGTCCAATCAATACCTACAAAGTATAAAACATACGTATAATGCGGCCCGAACGCACCTAAACAAACCTTATTAACTCTAGTCGAAAGTTCATTTTTATCTTTTCAACTTAACATAATGATTAGACTGCACAGAGCGCGGCCGGCCGTAGTAACTCTGGGCCCTCTTCACGATCGGCCATGATGGGCGAGCATGAGGGTACGAGGTTATGCGTTAGACCGAGCCAAATGTCTTGTCTCTCACTCTACCGCATAACTTTGTCCGTTAAATCTGGCGTGCCGCCGCTCATCGCGTCGACTCGGTCTGGCAACGACGCGCGCATCCTTGATTTATTTGTACATTCAAATGTAAGCCGCGAGGCGGTGATTATCGGATGTACCTAGCGCAGTAACATAAGCCTGGTAATAGTGGCAGGAACTAAATACTAATTATTAAGGCTTCGTCATACAGCCAGCGCGTCACGCCTGCAGCGGCGCCCGGCGCGTTCTTAGCGTGACGCCAGCGCGGCGTGGCAGTCACACTGCAGGCAGCAGAAAACGCGATCGCGCCGCGCCCAGCAGTAAAATCACGCCGTGCCGCGCTGCACAGCGCGACCGAGTTGTACAGGCGTGGCGCGCCTGCAGCGGCGCGCGGCGCGCCTGCTGCTCCGCGCGGCGCGACGTGATTCTGTGTGACGGCCTGCATACAACTCCTTGTTAATTGCCACGCTAAGAACGCGCCGCACGCCGCTGCAGGCGTGACACGCTGGCTGTATGACGAAGCCTTTAGTTAAGATTTTTTCGGAACTATTTTTGAAGTGCTATTGATATAGGTTCCTAATGCCGGGTATTTTATTCTACAGGGTGTTTTTTTATTCGTCTAAAAATTTTTGGGGGTTAAATCAGTAAGTCACACTGACCAACTTTCACTATGGGACCAACCCCGAAATCGCGAAAAAAAAATTGACCATCCCATACATTTTGGCTAGTCAGCTGACGGACGATGTTTTGTTTGGAAGGGTCCAATTTTTTTTCGCGATTTCGGGGTTGGTCCCATAGTGAAAGTTGGTCAGTATGACTTACTGATTTAACCCCCAAAAATTTTTAGACGAATAAAAAAACACCCAGTATAATGGTGTCAATTTTTTTATTTTGTACTAAACAGTGATAGTTACGAATTTTCTATTTCAGGTATTTCATAGCGAAATTCTTTGAACACAATCCTCCAATTGCCGGCGAACATGGTGAGAAGCTACAGTTAAACACCCCCCCCGCTATCGAGCAGTAAAACATTTTCAACACATGAACCTTTTCTTCGCCCAATAAACTAATACTGTACAGTAAAGTTCAATGGATGTGTACACTTTTTCCTTTTATTCCGTTGGATTAAGGTCCTGAAATGTATACGTTTTATTGGACTTTACTAAAAACACAAAGCTTTTTGTTTTAAATAATAACTCAGGTGGCCCATGAACATGATTTATTCAACTAAATAAACCTTTAAAACAATATTGTTTCTGTTTCCTATAAAATATATTTTGCAGTGTTTTACTATAAATATATAACTGCACTAAAATCTATGACGTACAATAATACAAAAGGCACGAGGATTGTGATTTTGAAATGAGAGCATAGTCTCTCAAATAATTGCATTGTGTCAATTATTTCAACGGGTTCGTGCTCGACGGTCCGGCGGCGTATCAGATGTCGGGTGGGGACGACCGCCAGCGCGTGCCGACGTTTAGCACGCCTCGTCGAGTGCTTGGTGAGGTTTACAAGCATAATGAGATGCGGTAATCCATTTTAGGCGCAACTTCAATATGTTTGGTAGCCCTATGCTTACCGTTGTTTTCGGTCCGTTTTGTTACCTAAATCCAATACATTTCTTGGTAACAAAACTGACAATTCCATACATCTTTTTGGGGATATATCAGGAATTCTATTTTAAAAATATCTTGCAACTACAAATTTGACACAGCCCCGCCGCACGGGGCTCCTGTTTCTGGGAGATTTGTGATTATCTTTGAGAAACCTAACCTACTCGTACCTAGTAGATAGGACAGTTGAGCAGTTTTACCATGATTTCTTGTCCGATACAAGCGGCCCGAGGCTCTCGCTATTTTAAATAGTTATATTATAACGAATGAAATTAGTCCGTTATAGTTAGAATAGATCCTAAGTCTAAGCTGCTATTGATACCCAAATACAAATTAATCCTCGTCTATGCTAACGGATTATAAGAAACAAGCTGTAGCACTATAATTGTGTATAATACGTTAAATATACTTCAAAGTACAAAGCAAGCATTCATAGTAATAAATATAGTAATAGTAATACAGTTTTTTTTTTTGGTAAATTGTTTTTTGCCTCAATATCTTTGAAATTGCTAAAAAAATTGTTCTTTCTTACTTTATACACCATTTTGATAAACTTTAATAAGCAAGTTAGTATTTATACTCCTTCTTATATTACAATATCACAGTAATCGTAAACTCACTTTCTATAAAAGCTCCTGGTTCTTATCTGTGTAAAAAGCACCAAAGCTGTTATAGGGCTCCGTACCCGAAGGGTGCCTAACGGGACCCTATTACTAAGCCTACGCTGTCCGTCCGTCCGTCTGTCCTAACTTAAAAGAGCTGTATATATTGAACCGTAAAAGATGGCCCATTGATTTTTTTGTAAAATATGTGATTATAGAATAAACCCTATAGAAAAACAATAAATATTAAAACCCACTGGCACTTGATCGGTTTGTGTAATGTGTAAATATCATAAAATTGCACAAATAACTATATAAAAGTTGGACTTTTTGATATGTCTGCGTTAGTTCAGTTCAAGTCATACCTATTACTAAGAAATGGTATATAACATATTTGTATGCCATATCACTGTGACTAATGAGTTTAGTTATCAGACCACATACATACACTATTAATATACACATTGTATAATAAAGAAACGAGTGTGTGGAATAACAGATGACTCATAATGCATTTTATAACAATGTACCTAAGCTAAACATTGACGCCAAGAACGTTATAAAGCTGGAAATTAAATCGTAAAAATGACATATGTGATTTTTAATGATTTTTTGAATGCGTACCAAAAATTATATATATGAAAGTGGGTAAAGCGATTTATATCCAAAGAGTGCGGTTCTGTAATTAGAGGACCATTAGCCATAATGCTTAAAAGACGTCTCCGACGCTAAAAGTGTTGATTTATGATTACTCGTATGAGTCAGATTAAATTTCCAAATATAGTTTAAAAAAGGCACCGGCCACGACATTATTCGACTTACATTTAGACTAAAGGTGCGTGTAATGAGCATTCGGCGTAGAATATTCGAGTGGTGTGGACATTGAGCCGAGCGTACAAAGCTTACAAATTATTGAAATGATTGTTCGTTTACAAATGCTCGGGTAAGAATGCTATCAGTGAGGACTCTCCTTAAGGTGCAACGTTAAATTAAAAGGTAGGGCGTCCGAAAACACCACAGCACTCAACAACATAAAACAAATGTAGAGTAGATCATGCCTTATACTATTATTACAATATGCACGGCCTCCTGCCACCATAAGCTACAATTATCGGAATGGTGTTGTGGTCTGGCAGAAGTGCGACCGCACATTTCTCGCCAAGATAGAATACGTCAGCCACTGGCGTGCGCGCGAACGGTCGGCGCAGCGGGGCACTCGCTGGACGTCGTTGAAGTGGTCGCTGTAACCGAAATCGGTTAGGACCAGATGATAAATACAATATTAAATTGGCATGATACTATAATTTCCATGGCGTAAATTTGTTGATTGACGTACTAATATTTGGGTCTAAAAGGCACAAATATAACTAGCACCAAATTTTTTATAATGATGATGACAAAGCTTTAAATGTATGCGTGATTGCTAAACTACGACCCTAAAATACATAAAATATCTTAATTTCATGAAAATATGTATTGAAAAGCCAATAATATCTTGAAAAATTTGATTAAACGAATCTGATTCCCTGGCAATCTGTACAAATAATCCGTTTTTTATTTGGGTATCTTTGGTGTCTATTATTTATCTCTTCGTCAACCCAAGCCATGAGACGATCTTTCAAAAGTAAAATGATGTCTTGGCGCACAATACCTTCTTGGAAGAACTCTTTAAGTACATATACTATGCCGTTATCGTTCTCGTGGCAAGCATCACCAAAAGGCCTCTTATGTTTCATATAATTGAAAACAAAGTTGACAATTTGTACAACCAAGTCTTCATCCGGACTCAGAAGCCGCAGTCTTGCGATGTCCTCAGGTAATAGTTTGGATAGGACGTTGAAAGCGACGGTCATAAGGTTAGCGTAGATCTCTTGGCTCAAGTTCTCTAATAGTTTCGCTATGTTGTGGGTGCCGGAAGCACTGATGCGCACTAAATGCGTGCCAATGCGTAGGATCTCTTCGGGGTGAATTCCTACTAGAACGTTGTTTTCGTTTTCTTCTTCGATGTAGCCTCTCGAGACGACTGTCGGTGTCGGTAGTTTTGTAGGTACATTGCTCGCTGGCATCGTGTCGGGCCCTAAAGACGTAAATAACTGACTGCGCCCACTCTTGTCCATCAGGCTTAATTCTGCCGGGTTGAAACGATGTTGCGCGTTCAAGTTCACTTTTCCATCGGCTGTCATAGATATCTTCAGCTTATGCTGGTTGACGTCCTTGTTGATTCGGAGCACATCGGCGAAGTACTGGTCTTTATCGGCGATGTTTTTAATGCCTCGTATCACTTCGGAATTGCCTTGTATAGGACCTGCAACTCTTCGAGATTCGGCGCTCAGCTTGTCGAAGATTTTTCTGAAATTAGGTTATAAGTTAGTTCTGGTTGACTGTGAACCCTGTGTGACTGCTTATATAGGCTAACATAGTCATTGTCTATTTATTTATTTTCTTTAAATGATTAATGACTATATTATAACTTATGTTGTTTTGACTTACTCTTAAAAACATACTTTTCTTTTAATAAACATTCACATTATTAATACTAGTGTTAAATATGACAATACAGTTTTCAAATCACGAAAGCGCACCCCGCCTTCAGCAGACGATGGAACATTGTGCGCTCCAGATAAAAGGAGTTTTTCGCACAGTTCGCAGGTCAAGAGACCACTAAAGCGGCGCACGGTCCGCTGCTGCGTACAAATTCGAAGCAAAATTGGTGCCAGTAATAATAATAATTATGGACTGCACCAAGGTCGTGGTCCGGAGCGCACATGTTCGGTCGACTTTTTTTGCACAAACTAAACAGTTTTTAGTCAAGTGACATAAATTTAAGTTCAACTCGAGTTGTCTGATTACCTGTGCCGGTTACTTCTCAGCGTGGCTCGGTACTCGTTGATGGCCTTGGCCTGCGCGTCCTCGATGATGCTCTGGGCGGTCCTGTTGGACATGACGGCGTGGCAGAAGAACAGCGTGGCGGCCGTGAACTGGAACAGCTCCAGCTTCGTTGGCTCCTCGCCGTGCTTGTACTGAGAGAAAAGTTCATCATCTTATATATATCGAAAGATCTATTGGTATTTCTCAAGGGTCTCCACATCAGTAGATTTTGTGCTGCTCGCATTCAAAGCTTGTTACCACCGCTATCACGGGGCTAAAATTCAAATGTTAAGATATTAACCTTTACAATGTCATGCATGACACATGCTAAAGCATCAAGAATGACACGTATAGACATGACATGCCTCGCACTCCAAAGACGTTAGTGTTTTATACGCTGTTAACCGCGACGGAAATATACATGCGTCGTCCGTCGTTATGGTTAAAAATAATTAAAACACTAGGTAACCTGAACAAACGGTAACAATACGTCACTGCTACAGGTTTGCTCTAGCCGTTCCTATTTTGTAAGATATTTTTTATTTAATTATATAACCTTTATTTAATTGACAGCAAATATACTATTTAACACAATTGCTCAAAAAGTGGTACTTTTCGTAGCTGTATATCGTGCGGAAAGTTGGTTTTCGCGAACTAGTGCTTTTTACTTTTCCAATTTTTTTAAATTTATACTTGTTCCAATTCATGACTACTTATTGATGAGTGTTAATATTAGTTTCCTTTAAACATCGTAATCAACATAAAAACTACTGTTCATGTAAGAATACGAAAAATATACATATTTCATATTTTATTACTTACCTCTTCATCATTATAACACGTGTATTTTTTAATATTGAATATTGAAAAACCCTTCTTAATAAGTTCTGAATGGAACGGAATAGCCGCCGAAACGCCTGTCAAAATTTTTGACATTATGAAGAGGCGTTTTTTCTGACTGCAAGCATTTTTTAAGTTTCCAAAGGCAACATTCGATAGTTTTTATAAATATACGATACACAAATAATCGTAAATAAAAATAGGTACTTAAGTAATAGTACAATGTTTTATATTTACAATTGTTTATGTCTTATAGAACAGGCATTTGATAAAAAAAACTTTCATTGAAGTGGGTTCAATAATATTAACAAAATCCATTCTAGTCGAATAAAAGCTAAAAAAACACCTCTTCATAATGTCAAAAATTTTCTTCAAATGTCAAATGAAAAAGTTGTTTATAAAATGAGTGAATCAGAGTTTGAAATTGATTTATTTTTTCGCAACTGTGTTAAAAAACGTCGTTGGATACACGTGCGGAAATGTCATTCTTCACTCGTCCCGAGTCTTGCCACTCGCCTGCGGCTCGTAGCAAGATATCTCGTTACTCGTGAAGTAATGACATACTTTTCGCACTAGCATCGAAATGTACTATTTTGTACATACAACCTACTAACGGTCTCATCAAGTTTTGTTGTAATGTATACACAAACTATTATCTTGAAACATAACAATAACATAAGGGTCGTTTTAATTAAAACAAACCTTAATTGATTCCTTTATGTAACGAAAGTTACCCATATAGTTTGTATGACTAACTTTCGTTACACAAAGGACGCGATCGTGATTTTGTTTTCAGCTTTTAATTTAACTATGTAATTTTTTTTTAAACGACCCATTAACATTTCGTAGGCAGAAAAACAAAAGCACCTGCGCTCCGATTTGACTTTGCTACCTGATATGCGCGCGCGGTCAGTGGCTGGTTAACAATCAACTTTTCACGGCAATATGTGGCCGGCAACTATTAATTGCCGTCTTACTCTTAGTACTTATGTTAGAGCACGACACCCATAGTTCCCAGTCACACATTACTTCGAAACGTTACTCGTCTAACAGGCCCTTAACGCATTCACTGCCGGCATTGATTTTCGAAGTTTCGACAGGGGCCGCATCTTTTGTTTTATATGAAACACGCATACTGTAAAAACGCACACATGCGTTCAAGGCACCGTGTGTAAGTGTCGAGAACGCTTATATGCGTTAACACGTTAGAACGCTGCTTAATAGTCACTCACCTTCAATATGATGTGCACGAGACTGTTGACGACGCCGGCGCCGCCCGTCACCAGGTTGGCGTGGCGCAGGACTTCTACGGACACCGCGAGCGCTTGTCCTGTCTGAATAAAACAAATACACTACAAGAGCTGCCACAAATGGATTGAATGGGTGAACTAGCTAATAAGTGTGTGAATGTAAAATAAAATAAGTCAAGAGCTTCATTTTGGGACAAGCTTTTCCTGCCAACTGTACTTTTTTGTAGTCAACGTCTAGTTATCAAGACAATTCCAACGAGACCAAACACGGCGGGTCTATCTTATTTCGTCGCGGAATTCCTGTGACCACCTTCCGACTGCGTCATCAGACCAGCTCCATGGTAAGTAGCGATGGTATACGTAGGTAAACCAAATTTCAGCTCAATCGGACACCGGGAAGTGTTTCTAATTCAGCTTGCAAGATTTGACCTAACTAGGCTTCACAACGTCGTGATTCTATAACGACTAGGTTATATTAGATGAATTTTATGTAGGAAAAGGTGTTAAATTGTTAACACTCAAAACGTTTATTGCATTCCATAATGCTAGTTAACAGATGTACGGCTAATTTAAGTTAATACAGTAATCATTTATTGTAACTTTATGGACTCGTTGGACACAGCAACATTAGGAGAGAAGAGGGCTTGTATTCTTAGGTATATACTTATTAATTATATTGCACGTGTATTATAATTTAAATTGGGTCTCTTTTGTTTGTCATAAATTCATGTGCCATAATGTATTATTTCACAATTGTCACAAAGGCCCGTTTTCTGAAACCCTATAATTTTCAGGATTGTTATAAAATAAACCTATCGTTATGGGTTCCATACAATAATCTTTTAAATAATCACGAAAGGTTTAAGGTATTAGAAAAAAAAACTTCGAGAAAATGAAACGATTATGGCCAATGAAATTATGGCAAAAGAGAGGATCCCATTTAAATTGTCCCATTTGCTTTGAATAATTAAACTATAATATTTAACTAACCTAACCTAACCCATTCCAACAAGTTTGAGGCCTGGCACCTTTAATCAGTTGTCATTACAGCATTGGTGATTTTTAGCAATAGGAAATCCACGTCACACGCTTTACCTGACCATTTTACTTTTCCAACAAAGTGCCTTCCATTTATTCCCTGTTGGTGTATCTTACCTTGGTCATATTAGTGCCGGCGGCGGCGGAGCGCGACAGCAGGTTGGCGGCGGCGCCGGCCGCGAGCCCCACGCCGGACGCCGCTATGTTGAGCCAGCTGCCGCGCGCTTCCGCGTCCGTGGGGCTGATAGTCTGCCAGAGAACACACTGCGGTTATACCTATTCAGAGAACGAGGTTGCACTTCGGGTGCTTTTAAGATATATCAGTAAACAGTTAAACCTTGTCGACAAAACTGCTTAAACTTTACCGAAAATCCAAAATATTTTTTTTTACTTTATCGAAATACTAACTTACGACTGCCACCTTGTCCTACACTAGGATCAAGAGCAAAGGCTAGGGGCAGAGGGACAAAGGCAGGAGGATGTGTTAGTCCAACACGAACATACAAACATACGACCCCATACGACCCATCGATGCCATCTTTGTTGACTCCTAGACCGTGCTTCGCTCGCTCGAAAATTCATAACAGCTACAGTCTAGTCTCGAAGTCTTTCAGGCCCCCTAACATGCATGCAAGAGATAAAATTTGAGAGGTGCTAGGGAAATAAATACATCTATACCATATTCGAACGTAAGACTTAACGCTTGTTTAAAATAAGTGTCCTGTCTTGATAAAATCGCTATAAAAATGTGAAAAACGGCAATAATAGCTTAGTAATAAAAGGTAATAAAAGTCTGGAAGGAAAAGGCGTTGTCTTACGTTAGAATATGGAATAGATGTATTTATTTGTAGGTGCTAGGGCACCTGTCAAATTTTACCTTGTGCTTGCATGTTAAGCCCGCAAATTCGAGTATACCCGATTATACCAACATAAGAGCGTATGAGAGCGAGTAAAAGAGAAATGCAAAGCCAAAAGTTGGTATATTGCGCTGTACCTGCTCGTGCGAGCTCCGGTCGTGCAGGTGCAGCGAGGAGCGCAGCAGGCCGTAGAGGCAGGTGGACGCGGTGGCCACGGCCGCGCCCGCCACCACCACGGGCGCCACGGGCGTGAAGGCCGCCACGCCTAGCACCCCTGAAATACCAATAGTCATCCCAGTGGGCGGGGCACGTCGCTCCTACTGATGGCTGTTAGGACGGGACGTCTCTAAAGTGGTGCCGCGGGCCGAAATGGATGCGATGGGAGTGGCACAAAACTATTCCCTTTTTAATCTTAAAAATAATTTGGTTCAGATAAAGTGGGTTAGACTCGCATAAGTGCGTATCAGAACGAGAGAGAAGTAGAACTCTGAAGGGCGTTGACATGTTGCTAGTGCAATTGAGTCAGTGTCTAACTAGACTAGTCGTACCTATGGCTCCCAAAGACGCCACGGTGCTTGCTGTATCGACTGAGCTGAGAACCCTCGCCTTGGTGCCTAAGCTAGGAGACGGGGCAACAGTCAGTTTTACTGCGAACGCTCCGTCACCCTAGAAAATAATAAATAATAAATATCAGGGAACGCTCTTACTTTTAACATATTTACTGCCGGCAACGCATATCAGCGTTTTCATTAGAGCTTTGTATAAAAAAAAGATCTTGCTACTAGGGAAGTTCCTGGGCAAGGAGACGTCAAAAATGCGTTAGCTCTAGGCTAGTATGAAGACAAATAAATACTTTAATACATAGAAAACATCCAAGAGTGACTAAACAAATATTCATTCTTACCACACAAACATTTGCCATTACCGGGGATCGAACCCGGAACCACTGTATTAGTAGGCACGGCACATCATCAAAATTATTATAAATCTGGTTTATTAAAAAAAAATTACCTGTTAAGCAATTATGTGTACTTAAGGTTTCATTTCTGTAGATGACCTTACTAGATTTTCGTGGTAGGTTCTTAGTAAACTGAGTACAAAGGAATTGACAAACAGCACATTTATTTTTATTATAAACGCCCTTATATATTTCTTGCTCACTCACTTCAATAATGGTCCCATTGTACTCTCCACTCTCAGGTACGATAAGAACGCATTTCGACTGCGTATTGTTCAGTAAATAAGACTCCCAGTCATGGTAGACTCTCGCATTTTCATCTATAAACACTTTGCATGACTTGGCTGAAAAAAAGATAATATTTTTATATAACACCTATAAACAAGAGACAATGTAGCAAAGTTTTCAAAAATATGATAACAGAATCTTACTGACTGAAATTTTCAGATTCTATCGCGTGCATCTATTTTTAAATTATTCGAACATACTCAAATTATTCCAATTCAATATAAGATTGTTTTTCACTAAATTATTTGCCTTATTTATTAAGTAAAATTATAACTTACCACCAACAGTGGTTGGAATACATTTCCTAACTCTGAAAACAGCAGTGCACCATATATCTATGTCGTTTTTTTTATGGAGATCCAGCCAATAGTCTGATGGCTCTAGCTGGTAGAATTTCACAGGCTTCGGTCTCGCACACACCACCAAGAGTACTGACAGTATAACATCTTCGTCATTTTGTGTGTATTTACCTATAAAAAAATGTATAACAAAAAAAATATTAAGAGATGTATGCTAATTAATCGATTACGTAGCAAAATATCTAAAATAAAATGTTATAAGTTTACAATTTATACATTAAAAATATATAAAATCAGAAAATATAATAGTTGGAAGGTATAACAATCAAAATTCATAAAGTACATTGTCCATATTGGTCGAAATAACATACTGATGTTTACAATTTATATGTTCAAAATGTATACTATCGGAAAATATAATATGTAGTTACAAAGAATAAAAATCATAATCCAGAAAGTACATTTATCATAATGGTCAAAGTTATTATCATTAATATGAGGTAGGTTTAGGTTATGTTAGCTATTCAGCTAGCCCGAAGGGCCGAAACACTCAATAAATAGTAAGTTATTGTAAAAGGGTCTCATAACATAACTGATAAAAGATTTTATGAATTTCCTACATTATAATTTGACTTTAGGTATTTTGAACGTTATACATAGTGAGCAGTATAGATTATAAACATTATGAATTTAGACTATAGAAATCTGTTTAATCTTATGATAAAAGATGTTATTAATGTCGTACATTATGCAATTTGACTTTATATATTTTGATCATATGAAAAACGAACTTATATTATAACATTTGATTTTAGATGTTTTGCTATGTGACCAATTAATTACTTAAGGCAGGAGTAGGTATTTATATTAAAATGTGTATTAATGGTTTGCACTATAATAACAATAATATATAAAATGAAGTGTAATAAAAAAGTTTTATAGCAGATTCTTAATTGAATTACTTAGCTTAGAAAAATTAGTTAATGATGTATGCTCTAACTTCCCTTTACAATTTTAATTGTCAATAAGAGGATCTGGGGATTTCTCCAAAAATAAATAACACCACAGGATTATTCAAACTGCATCTATATCTGGGGAGTCCCCTTGTTATTTCATGCCTTGTTCATTAGAAGCAGAAGACACACATGATTGGCTTGATTAAAATCAAAATAATAGTTACAATGTTTTTAAGATATTATGACTACCTACATCAATAGCAGACTGCCTTCTCTAGGTGGTGACCTCTAATTCCTACCATGCCACTTATATCAGATAGCTAGCATCATTTATCATAATATTAATTATATATAGGAGAGGGGAGAGAAAATCCTAGTTAGTTTTAACTAAAAAATCACTTAGAAAGAAAATAATTACTTTGTTCACACAACTTTTCATACACCCTCATGACTTGATCTTTTTGCCTGTGGGTGTAACCTTCAAGATGAATGCTGTTAGGTTCCACAACTTTAGTTAACTCCCCTTCTGAGCTTGGACTCCCAAACAATGCAAACGCAACATTTTGCAGTAAGAAATTTCTGTTGCTCATCTCATACCTGAAAGAAAAATTTAAAACTTATAAAATTTTAAGGTTTTTGAGACATACAAGCATTTAAAAAGTTACCATTGCGGCACCATTAAGTGTCAGTAAATTACACTTATTTAACTGGGCATAGTTTTTAGGGTTCCATTCCTCAAATGAAAAAAAAAACGGAACCCTTGTAGGATCACTTTGTTTTCTGTCTGTCTGCGTGTCTGTCAAGACCCTTTTTCTCAGGAACGCATGGAGGTATCAAGTTGAAATTCATATCAAAGTGCAATACTAGTTTTCAGGGACCCCCTGCTTACTGAGAAAGACATGAAATACCTTCCAACTAGTTCAACAGCAAGTTTAGTGCACTTAAAACGTCTCAATAGTTTTTAAGTGAAGTATGTGTAATAATTAAGTATGAGTATTAAAATAAAGCACTATTTCATTAATACCTCCACTCTGGCAAATATTTACTTAACTGTAAATTAACCATAGTTAGTAGATAGGTGTCACAAGTAGGGTTGCCACTGTCCAGGTTTCCTCGGATTTGTCTTAGTTTAGAGGGCGTCTGGGGAACGTCCAGGCGGGGTTTCACTTGTAGTCCAAGTTTAAAAATTTTATGTTTTGGGCCGCCGCCGGGCAACTCAGATTTTTTTATTATACTAAGTTTAAAAAAAACCTGTTGACACGTTCGGGTTCTGGGCTCCAAAATCCGGGGTTATCACGTGTCTCGTCCTAACCTTTGGACGGCAAGCCCCATGCTCATTCTTCTATCATCTACATTCTAAACAAATTATTGTAATGACCACATAGGTACTTAAATTAAACTTACTTTATCCAATCACAATCTGGTAGGTTTTCGAAGTACTCTTGTTGTATTTGTACAGGAGACAGCAGAACTGGAGCATTCTCCACTTCAGTCTCAATGCCAAAGGGAGCATTCTCATGGGCTTCAAAGAGGACTTCATCCTGCGACGTAGTTTTTTCTGTGTCTATCTCCATTCTTAACACTGGTGAAGACAATAAGTCACTCAGCAGGCACCGATGAAATACAATTTTGATGATTCAACCAAAACAAAGGCAACTATTCAATTGATTTGTAACTAACAAACAAGGCACATTATATTCTGTATTGATCAAACTGCACTTTACTTGAGTATTTATAACGAAGAAAACGCAAATGATGCAATAAAATCAAATCAAATGTTTTACATGACTACGGTTCAGGTTCAGGCAAATCGAGTTTCGTTCATGATAGACAGACACTTATAATCTGTGGTGGGTGATGATCAGATCACGTGATGATAAAGTAAAGGACCTATTACACATACTACTTAGGGATACTACACCTATTTTATGGTGCCAAATACTTCTGCACTCAGAGACATCAATTATTTTTTAAGTGTAGGTAAAGTTGCTATGCCATCTTATTCTATTGCTATAGCAAAAAAAGTGACAGCAGCCACTTTAATTAAACTTGAAAGTTAATTGACGTCTCTGAGTGCGGCCGTTAGTATCCAGGTCATAATCATTTAAAAAAAAAGACGTGCAGCACTAGCAATGCCACAGGCAAAGAAAAGGGGAACTCCATGATTGTATAAGTCCATGATAAATAAAATAAAAATTTTGACGGAACCTGGGTTGCCACCCCATTATTAAAAAAATAATGTGTAAAAAATGTGGTAAAAATTGAGAAAATATTTCTTATACAATACGAGTTACCTCGTTGTGTTCAGCCATTTAATTAAAACGTTATGAAAATTGTTAACAATATTTGATCAAAACATAAATGAAATAGTGTATAGTTCCATTAGTGTTTTGATCAAATATTTCGACATTTTTCATATCGTTATGATACTTAAAAAATCGTAACGAAATCAAAATCATAACAAATCAAAATAAGTATCTACTGTTATACAATGTTAAGAACTGCGTGCTGTTGCTGATCCGTAGGTATAATCGTATTTTTAATCTCACGGAAAAAATGTAAACAAAGATACGTCACTGTCAAAGTGACATTTCAGGGGATCTCTAAGTATGGGTGGGTCAATTTCCGGGCGTTTCAACCGCCGTCATTAGTGTTTTTTAATATATTGACGAAATCAATGACACCTACCAGCAATTTATGATGTAAACAGTTGCAGAACCGTGGATGTAGTTTCTATTAGCATCAGAAGTTGGCCAATTATTATAAACGTGCTTAAATGTGTTTAACAACATGTTTTTCTCCATCTCCGATAAAGAGCAAAGACGTGGTCGTTTCTTCACAGGAGACAACATAAAGTCTTACTTTGACCGAGAAGTACTCGGACCAGGGTTCATCCTTCCACACGAACGAACGAAAAACAACGGAAAACGTAACAATGAGCAACATAACAACAATAGAAAACGTAACAACAATAAAAAATTAATAGAACAATCACTAGAAAGCGATTACGGGATCACAGGAGCATTCAATCTAGAATGTTCAGTGAAGCGAGTGACGTCTCACGTTAAGCGGCCCGCAACTTTGTGAGCCGGGTGTATCGAGACAGTGATACCTGTGCAAATAAACGTAGTTGTTTGTAACTGATAGAATGTCATTCCATGACAACGGCCATTAGCTATGTCTACACTTGTGCGCTTTCATGTTCAACTTGCGCTTTTCTCTGACCCATGCCTCTGCAACCATAACGCATGCAATAACGCATGCGCTCAAACTGGTTTGATATCAGCGCATACCCGTAGCGCACGCTGCTGATCCGTCACCGTTGGGTTGACGTGCAACATTTTGCAAATAAAATGGCGGAAGATAAAGTCAAAACATTGGATTTTATTGAAGATTCAGTGTCACCCTCGTATTGCATGCGCTTGACGTTGAAAGTTGAAAGCGCCAGTTGATCATGAAAACGCACCTGTGTGGACATAGCTATAGAGATACACATCAGTTCATGTCAAAATAAAGTTTGCCATCAACAAATTAAATTATTTTACCTTAATTAAAATATACATTTTATTTATACACGATTTCTTAAAAATGTGCTAAGTATAAATATCTTGAATGTTTCAAATTTTTTTCGTTAACGGCAACACCTTTGTTTACATTTTTTCCGTGAGATTAAAAATTCAGGTATAGATGGGCGGCTTCAAGTTAGGGGCCTTAAGATTAGAAAGTCTCCGGGAGCTGACGGCATTCCTAACAGAGTCCTGAAGCTACTTCCCGAAGTATTACTCACCATTTTGGTAGTAGTATTCAATACAGCCTTACATAACTGTCACTTTCCAGCAGCGAACCTAACATGCATCACAAGAATAAAGTGACAATACGAATAAAAAGTTGCTAGAGTAATTAAAATATCATGCTTAGCTTAGAGCCTGTGCGCACGTAATAGTTTGTTGAGTATTTAATTTGTTAAGGTACTTTGTAAAAATTTTGAAAGAAATAAATAAAAACAAACACTAGCATTTTTAGCCCTTAGACCAGCGGTCACGAACGCTAGGTGTGCACAGGCTTATAGATTTGAACGATATATTTCAATACTCTAGCAATACCGGATAAAATTGCTTAGTCATAAAAGGTAATACAAGTCTGGACGAGACACTTTTATTTTAAACTTTAAGTTTTAAGTCTTACGTTAGAATATGGAATAGATGTATTAATTTCCCCAGCACCTGTAAAATTTTATCTCGTGCATGTATGCTAAGCCCGCAGCCAGGAAAGATGCCGATGTCATTGGCCGCCGTAAACCCCGCATTAGGCCTAGTAGTTATCGCCCCATAGTCTCCTAAATACAATCGGCAAGCTATTTGAGCGTGTCATCCAAACCCGGATTTGGGATCATACATCCGCTTCAAGTTGTCTCATTGACGAGCAATTTGGATTTCGAGCCAGGCTGCACTCGTACGTTTAACAGGGGTGTGCCGTATTACAGAGCACATCCAACGTACGATTACCAGTAGGGCCCCGACGGGTCCGATCGACGTGGCGAAAACTTCGACGTGGCAAAGTCTGGCATGAGTGGCATGAGGGCTTGACTTACAAGCTCCATGCTCTAGGGCCTAGAGTCTAGGCCTACCCAATCAACGTGTACTCACACCATAATATTTTCTAATGAATCGCAGTTTTCGCTACAGAGTGGAAGGCTCGTATTTGTCTCCCTACCCCATAAGAGCCGGAGTCCCCCAGGGCTCCGTTCTCTCCCCAATCCTCTTTTCGTTGTACACCATGTAACGATATTCCGAAAGTTCCACAGGTGCATTACGCACTTTTCGCGGATGACACTGCCATCTACACCACTTCTATTAGACCCTCGGTTATACACCGTTGCCTCCAGGACGCCATCGACGCATTAGGGCGTTGGTTCTGGATAATGAGGTGATTCCGGGAAACAGCGCAGCTGTGCTATTCTGCCGGAAACTCAGTCTTGATTGGTTAGGCACCCATTACAATCCTATTGGACTCTACCTGTGACTCTACGATAGTCCCATTCCCTGGGCTAACGAGGTCAAATATCTAGGGCTCATTCTTTTGCTTTCCGGAGGCACATTCAGTGTGTCCGGAATCGCGCAGCCTTTAATTTAGGCCGCCTCTATCCGCTGCTGAACAAACGTAGTAAGTTGTCACTTAGGAATAAGCTAACAATTAACGGAACGTGAGTTCGCCCCATACTAACGTATGGTAGTTTGGTTTACCCTCTCGGAATAGGCGCCCCCGCTATGAGAAGAACTTCGAAGCCCACCTGTCTCGTACGGCAACACTAGTTTCGCTCCTTTCATACCTGGAGGAACCTCCTGCCTGACAATTCATGCCGTGTCGAGAAGTACTGCTTTCAGAATTTGACCCAAGGGTCAAGGGTCAAGGGGCAAGCTCCGTCGTACTCTAGGGGACACGGTTTATGTAGGAAGACATGTCAAAACTGTTTTGTGTGATATATATATATATTCTCGTAGTCATTCTGACATGTTTTCCTGCAAAACTACGCAGATATTTAATATTATTTTTACAGTTTTATATAATGCTAGAATAAGTAGTGACATTGTTATATTTTTATTAAAAAATGACTAACTGTTGAGTTTCTTGCGGCGCTTCTTCTCAGCAGTGGTCTCCTCTTGGGAAGCGCTGGTAGATTCTGACGTGTAAAAGTGCCCGTGCGGCCTACTTACTGAATAAATATCTTTTATCTTTTTTATCTTTATCTCTTCGCTATGAGACCGTTCGCCGAAATGACTGTCACCATCATTTATATTATTATTATTATTACAACACACACTTCATTTACCTGAGGACCAACACAGACCATCACTTTTGATATCTACTGAAGATATTACAAAACAAATTGATACTCAGGAGAGGGATAAAACAATATTTTGGATCTGATGCTTATAAACTATCGGTTGTTATCAAAATCTTGCTCGTTCGACAAGTAGTTCAACACCAAAGATTAAACTAATTGAATAAGTGATATCATATTTTAACAACTCAAAATTTGTGTGTCGTAAACAAGATCACCGCGTCACATAATTTTCATAATCCTATTTTCCTACTTTCTTACTAATATTATAAATGTGAAAGTTTTTACGGATGTTTGTTGATCACGCCTAAACGGCTGAAGGGATTTGGATCAATCTTGACATGGATGTCCCGACATTCCCAATATTCAAACCGCAGACAGGTGAGTTCAGATTCAAACAGCGTACGTCAGATTTAAACCCGGTATAACCTTATCTATCCATGGCGACATGAATATTGAGACTGGATATATACCAAATGCAAGTGAGATAAGCGTCTTTAATATGTAGGTATTTTGTATTGGTTTCCCAGAAACGGCTTAAACTATTTTGTCGATAATTGCGAAATTAGTACAGGGTAACGTAAGCTAAAAAATGTCAGTTTGGCGGAAAAATATGTACATCAGTGAAAATTTGTTTATAACTTTATCTTGGCACTATAATGATTATCTGCGGAGTCCTACCAAAATGTTGGTGTCCTAGGGGGTATAGGCAAGGGGGAAATTAAAAAAATGCACATTTTATAGACGAGTGAAGTGTCATTGGGTGGCAGATATTTTTTTTTCAAAATTTTAGGCCCTGTAGTTTCGGAGATCAAGGGTCATAGCAAATATTATTTTGTATTTCAGCATGGTCGGCACAATGTCGACGCAGCACTCGGCATCGACGGCAGTAAGTACGCTCCAATAATGTCAAGTTCGAGAGAAATCAAGCTATATTAGCACATTACGGTATTTGTTATTTTGTTAATATTTATATTGTTGACTATGTTATTGTTTCGATGATATTTTAAGTTTTTTTGTCTTCATGCATAGCCTTAAATACCTAGCACACTGAAGATGGAAGTGCCTCTTAAGCGAATTGATCTCTGTACACCTCAGTAGTCAGTACTGCTGTCCAATGGGCTTCCTCTGTATTCTTAATGAATCAACTAGTAGTTGTAGTTCGCTAAAGTCTATATTTGTTAAAGAAAATACAAATTACTAAGAGAGACAAACACTTGCGCGAGCTAATATACATCTAGCTCTATCTATCGGCGTATTAGAAAAACATGGCATTCTATTATGACCACATAAATTTTAAGGCAAGCAAACGATTGCGGTAATTAAAATACAGGTGACGCCATCTATCGAGACGGAGTCACATTAACAACAAAACTAATATGATGAGAGACTGCTAATCGTTGAACAATCTCTTTGGATATCAGACAATGAGCTAAGAAATCCACTAACTGAGGATATTACGCGCTACCCCATGCCAAAGACTATTAACGAATCAAGGAAATTTCGGGGTAATTGTTACTGCCCGGAGCGGCTCATGCTCATCATAAATATTTTTGCATCAGTAGAAACTTATAATCTGTAGGGTCATTTTCTTTTTACTTTAAATTATTTTCTCTTTGAGGGGAGTACTGTGCCGGTCGTCACGTATTGTTAATTAATCACATCTAATTCTTAGGGCCTGCGCAAACCGGCGGAGCGGAGCGCAGATCACCTAGGAGGATTTACTCCGCGCAGCGCACACAGCATCGCGGAGGTGCTTGCGGTATCAACATTCGTGTTCTCCCCGTCGTCCTCCGAGGTGCGCCAAGCCTTCCCCTCCCGCAGCCCCGCTCCCCCGGCGCACTCGGGAGGCCTCGGCGCACAGCGGGGGATGCCGCAGCATGCCGCCGCCTACCGCCGCGGTATCCTCTAACATGCTCCTCGATGCCGCAGAGGAGAAATCCCCCGTGATGCTCCGAGGTCGGTCTCAGAGCATTAAATTTATACCTTATTGTAATTAAAATAGAAAAGAATCTACATTGATAAATTTAAAGTGATCTGCGCTGCGCTCCGCCGGTTTGCGCAGGCCCTTAATCTTATACTATACAGGGTGACCTCGAATTGGTAATACAAATTAAAAGTACTACAGAGAGCTTCCCTAAACCAATCGCTTCTACGAGGTCTCACGCTTAATTTTAAAACATAAGTACTTTTTTTTAAGTTTTCTAATTATCCCATTTTTTTTTGCTTAAATTGGTTACCCTACCATTACCTTTAAAATGAAAGAGGTTTAAAGTATTTCAAATGAACACTTTCCTCTTTGGTTCGTTATCTGACACATCATTTATGATAATAGCGTATCTTGATTAGTAAATTGTCACTTGTCTTGTCAAAGAAAGTAAGAATTTTCGTATTTAATTAAGATAGTAATTAAACAAAATGCCCCGAGCTTATCCTTATACGAATATTCAGCGAATGGATATGTTATCTTTTTATTTTACGTCACGAAGTACCGTACGAACTCAAGCATTGTTTCATGAACGACACCCTGACTGCCCAACTCCTACTCGTGTTCTAATAAACTCCATTGTCCAAAACTTAAGAGATTTTGGACAGTTTACTGTCCCAGTGCACGCTCAAGCTCCGGGCCGGCGGCCGCGGTACTCGCAGACGTTTCGGAGACGAGTTCTCGATTATTTTAGCCACCACCCAGAGGCGAGCTCAAGGGACGCTGCCGCAAGATTCGGAACGAGCCAATGGTTTATTTGGCGATTACTGAATGCTGAAGGAAAGTATCCGTTTAAATTCCAAAGGGTGCAGGATATCATATTAGCCGATTATCCTAGAAGAGTGCAATTTTGTCGTTGGCTGCTGCAAAATCTACACTTGAACATTTTATGGACCGACGAGGCAACATTTACAAGAGTAGGCATGTTCAACGTTCACAATGAACACTGGTGGTCTGATCGTGAAGCAAATCCTCACGTAACTCGCAGGGACTCCTACCAGACACGTTTCTCGGTAAATGTTTGGGCAGGAATACTGAACGACTGTTTGATTGGTCCTCATTTCATTGACGGAAATTTAAATGGACCGAAATATGAAGAATTCCTGAGAAATGTGTTACCGGTATTGCTACGAGAGGTGCCGCAGCAAAATTTGGAGGCTCTGTATTACCAGCAGGATGGGGCACCAGCTCATTTTTCCCTGCGTGTGCGAAGCTACTTGGACCAAGAGTTCCCTGGGAGATGGATTGGACGCTGTGGCCCAGTCGCTTGGGCTCCTAGAAGCCCTGATCTCACACCTCTCGACTTCTTTTTGTGGGGCGAAATAAAAAGGAGAGTGTACGCACGGGAAACAGATACTGTGGGTGAACTTCGCCAAAAGATAGTTGAGGCATTTAATAATGTAAAAACCAATGAATTTGTTCTCCACAGATTGAAAGACAATCATAGGCGACGGGCAGAGTTATGTATCCAAGAAGGCGGGGGTCATTTTGAGCACATTTTAAAAGTTGTTTAAGTTTTACAATTTTGTATTTTGTACTGTACGTTATTCAACAATAAATTATTTTTAATAATTCACTCATTATTCAGTTATTCACTTTATCAGATAATTTATTAGGGTACCTACTTAAAACTAAAGGGTTGGATGGATATCAGCACCTAGTTTATTAATAACATCGAGTGATAGATACAGGAATGGAAATTGAGACACATTTTGTTCCTTGTCGCTTTGGGTGGCAGTGCGTCACGTTGAATGTCCACTGTCATTATCTCCGTCGTTGTTGTGACAGAGTACAAAATGGTGCGAGAATCAATTTCCTTGTCTGTACGACAGATATGCATGACGTCATGTAGGTTAACCACACTTGGGATTTTAAATTATTTTTATTATTTTGTTTTGTTAGAAAATTAACGATAATTAAGGAAAGCTATCTTTAACAACTGAGTTAATGCAATACACTATTAGTGATTAACTGAATCATAATCAAGTATTTTGTATTACCAATTCGAGGTCACCCTGTATACAGATATGTCCCAATATCAGTAACCCACATTGACACCGGAGGTAGACCAGCCTAAGACAGACAGAACCAGTCTAACATGACCTCAGTAAAAGTCTCATGGTTTTCGAGATATGCCAGTTTAAAGTTTGTACTGGAAAATAACTTTAAACTGGCAAATCTTGAAAACCATGTGATTTTTACTAAGATCATGTTAGGCTGGTTCTGTGTGGGGACAAAGCGTAACGCATTTCCACTCCGTTAAAAAAAAAAACAAAAGTAAAAAAAAAAAAACAAAAAAAGAAGTTTCTGGTTCGATCCGTCTTAGGCTGGTCTACCTCTGGTGTCAATGTGGGTTACTGATATTGGGACACCCTGTATATAGCTCTGCCTTATTGCAATTAAATTAGAATGTAACTGAGTGACAAAGTAGTTCGGTAAAGGGGGAATGGTAAATTTTCACTTATTTTCTTAAATAACTTCAAAAATATTTATCTTAAAATGATAAAAAAATATATTAGAGCTTCTCACAACGAGCCCTATTATTTGATATGTCACACCACACCATATAGTTTTAAAACTTTTTTTTTAATTTTCAAAGCCAATTTGCTCCGAAACTACTGGACCGATTGAGTTGAAATTAAGTACACATATTAATTCGGTGACCCAAACACGGACGTGTAACGTAAATATATGAATTTTAAACATGGATATTAAACATGGATGGGCCACTTTTGAAGGGTTAATTATTTTAGAAAATTAAAAAAAAAGTTTTGCAATCTAGGTATATCGTGTGACAATATAAAATAAAAGGGATCGTTGTGAGAATCTCTAATATATTTTTTTATAATTTTAAAATATGTAGTATTGAAGTTATTTAAGGAAATAGGCGAATATTGACCCCTTATCTCTGAAACTACTGGGCCGCCACTAGGCCGCGGCCGCCACCGCGGTGGTGTGTTGCAGCGGCTGGAGCCGCAGCCCGCGGTAGGCCGCTACCACAGGCCGCGTCTGTTTTGGACACCCTAACTCGACGCGACGCTTCGTCTCCCAGACTTACCTCTAAACATAAAATCGAATGGCGATTATTATTTTGTTAGGTCACGGATACGCAGCGATTATTATACAAAGCTAAATTGATCTAGTATTGTCAACCGTAATTACGTAACATGAAGGTTTATATTTTGAAAACACTGACTGATGTTATCAATACGATGTCTAATCACGTTCAGTGCTATAGTCCGACCCGTTGAAGTTGGCTGGCGTACGACCTTCCCGCGCCGCGATACTAAGTTTTTCCGCAGGAAAATTACTCATAACTTGTCGGATTACAGTCGAGCAAGGTGGCTTCAGTTTTACATTTGGTGCAGACCTAACCCTGCTAGTGCGATTTATATTTTTTTTTTTTCATTCGTAGGCACATTAAAATATTATATATTTAATCATGACAAGAATCCGACGATATATGTTTTTTTACTCTTGTTTATCAATCTTCGTTATAATAATTTTGTTGCATATTACGGTTAATGAAGATGATTTTCTTGGTTATTTAAATAAGAATAACATAAGTGCAAATCGAGTTTTAGAACTAGAGATTTTTTTAAAAACTACAATATATTTTGAACTACATGGAAAGATTGTGGAACAATATTATACGCCCCGAAAGGTAAGGTCAACATTACTTTTAATTCGTTTCATACCTGGCACTTTGTTGCTAGTTAAGTCTATGTTTGACAATTGTTTACAGTAAAGTGATATATTTGCTCTTGACATGACTCTCGTAAATTGTAAATATTCCTTCTACTTCCAGACATGGGTGACATCAAATTTGGGGACATTTTTATTTAAGAATGTTGATAAAGATGATATCGTGATGCATCATTTGAGTGAAAAAAAAGACCACATTTTCAATGTTATGATATGGTCCCACTGGGACTGGCTCAAAAAAAGACACAAGTTTGGGTAAGGCTACTTAACTAAGTTGGTACCCTCTGACTGCTCCAATGGCGACGACGGTGATTATTATTAAATACCTGAATAATCTATGTTTACTTTGAAAAATGTTTAATACCCGTAACTATACGTAAGTAAGCAGTTTTGCGTTATAGGTATAAAACTTAAGTAATAAAAGCCCTCTTGCATGTAGTAGTGAAGCGTTCGGATAGACATTCCATATTTGAAATTTGTAATATAACGTACAGTTTGCAAACGCATTATACTTAGGTTATACTGAAAGTTTCTGGATTCTGGTAAATAAGACTAGATAAGATGTTTATGAATAATTTATTGTTTTTCAAAATATATTCCACACTATTTACACATTTTTTCATTCGTTGGAACCATTGTGTGAAGCAGTGGGTCCAATCTTCGGTAGAGACCTCTTCAACGGCTTCTTGGAGTGCATTCACTGCCGCTTCTGGGCTTGAGAATCGTAAACCTCTAAGTTTATCTTTTATTCTTGGGTATAAAAAGAAGTCGCAAGGTGCGAGGTCCGGGCTGTACGGCGGATGCGTCATCAGTTCCACATTTGAAGCCTTCAAATACGCATTCGTTCTCTTAGCGAAATTTGCGGACGCGTTATGGTGGTGAAGGATGACACGACTGCGAGGACGCTTTTCACGAACTTTTTCTAAGACACTGGGCAAACAATTGTTTACATACCAATCTGCAGTGACTGTTCTTTGATTTTCAAGCAACACTGTTACATAATGTCCAGTTTTTCAGAAGAAAGGCGCAACCATTTTTTTGCCAGTGCTCCGACTCTTCTTAACTTTTGTTGGCAACTCTTCAAAAAGAAGACCCATTCTGCTGACTGGCTTTTTCTTTCCGGTTCGAAACAATACACCCAGGTTTCGTCACCTGTTACAATATTATAGACAGCCTCCATTAAACTTATGTATAATTTTCCGGCACCACTCTACACGCAGTCGTTTCTGGTCTTACGTTAAATCATGCGGTATCCATCGAGTGTAAAGCTTCCGAACCTTCAGTTGCTCATGCAAAATGTTTTGCACTTGACTCATTCCTATGCTTAATACAGTACGAATTTGCTGACAGGTAATTTTTTCGTCTGTCTCAATTAGTTGTCGTACGGTATCGACATTAGTTTCAGTAACCGCAGTCACCGGCCGACCTTCACGTACATCGTCATGGAAATGGTCTCGTCCAAGTCTAAATTCTTCGAACCACGAATACACAGAGCTACGAGATGGGGCTTCATCATTAAACGCCAGTTGAAGTCTCTGGCAACTCTCTTGTTGACTTAAGCCGCAGCGAAAATCGTAAAAAATCATTGACCGAAAATTTTCACGAATTAGTTTCATTATAATAGCGACACACACTTCTCTGAACCCCGCCAAATTGAAAAAACAAATGACAGTCTCGTAAATTTAAAAGTAATATGTTCCTATGAACATATTATTATGAATAAGAGAAACATTCTTAATATTAGTTTTTTTGTCAGTATTCAATTAATCTGTTAGCATACTTGTAAACTATAATTTAACTTCCGTTTGATGTAAATTTTTGTACTTAATTATCTTGAATTCATTTTTCCTTTTGTTTAATCTGTCTAATGTAAACCGACTCACAGGGTCCCAAGATACAGGCCCAGCCTAGTTTGGGGTCCATTGCATATATCGCATTATGTAGATCTTTTATTTTACTCAATAAACTTATTCTTATTCTTTTTTCTTATATTACTTTTCAATTTACGAGATTGTCTATAGAGTTTCATTTTCAAATTCTGTTATTGCTTTTTTAATTTATTTATTGTAAGTGGCCAGTTCCAGAAACTTTCAGTATGCCCCACGTACCTATACTTAGCTAAGAAGTTTGATCATGTCCACTATAATTTAATTGTCATGATAAGATGAAGCATGTCCGTGACAGTGAAATTGTTTCTGCACAGTCCATGGATGAAAATGAGGATGATGAAATAGCGAGTGATTGAGGTCGAAAAATGTTGTAGAATGTTGGTGATTAATAAAAGTCCCGAATTTTATTAAATATAATATAATTTATCATATGGGTTTTTGTAAACTGTACAGCGTACACAACTAGCAAGAGGGGCTTTACTTAAGTTTTTTATCCATAGATACTCGGCTCAAGACACAAGTAAAGTTCAAGTTAGATAAAGTAATTATCACCTTTGAGGCGACTTGACTTGAGATGGACGGGCATCTCAATGAGGCATCTATAAGGGCCGTATTGATAAACTCATCTCGACTGTGATGCTTGTCTCAAGACACGCCAAAGTAAACATCAAACCATAGAAAACTGTCATTTTTAATGCATCTTGTGACTGGCATCACGGGCACCTCAGCCAAGATCAGTTTTATATTATATATTAATACGGCCCATAGAAAACTGTAATTTCTGAACTGTCTTGAGACAGGCATCTAAACCAAGATGAGTTCATTAACACAGCCATAACGTCGGGTGACAACGTTTGTACCAGATCCATTTTTTAGCAAAATGGATCAAGAGCAAGCTTACAAATGTCAAGTCATAAACAATAATTAGCACGAATCGTTATGTAAAATATAAATTTATCATTACGTAAAAATTGTTCTACGTTCACATTACGAAATAAATAGTAATCACAATGTTGTGCCATGTCCATGGCACCAATTTATGGTTAAATCCCTGTAAACGGTGTGCCAAATGAACGTTAGGTTATACGGTTTTGTGCCATATCAATGTTAATCAGCAATAAAAAATAGCAGTAAGCAATAAAGATTGCAAATTACGCGAATAAATAAAAGGACCAATTCAATAACAAATTAATTTAATTTCTAATTAGTACGTATTATTTCCTAACCAGATACCTACATCTGCGAAAAATAATTGACCATCCCATACATTTTGGCTAGTCAGCTGACGATGTTTTGTATGGGGGGGTCAATTTTTTTTTCGCGATTTCGTGGTTGGTCCCATAGTGAAAGTTGGTCAGTATGGCTTACTGATTTAACCTTCAAATTTTTTTAGACGAATAAAAAACACCCAGTATGTATATATATAAATTATCGGACATAGTATATTGAAAACTACACTCAAAGACTTAAGCGGCGTTTAGCACAAACGTATTCTCTCTCGCCCGACGATAAGTGACTTGTTACTTAATATTTCTAAAACAAGTACTATTGGTTCCTTAAATATAACTCCGGTGCTGGCAGGCGTTTCTGAATGAGTATTCTTATCTTTACAAAGATAGGTTTTGCTGTTCTGAACAATATCTATTATTATAAAATTGAAACTAGCGTGAGTCATTATTAGAAACAAAAACCGGTCAAGTGCGAGTCGAACGCACCGAGGATTCCGTATTTAAGTCCGTAAAAATATACCTTTTTACTTTAATTCGTATGCAATAAGGTCTATTTTGAGTTGTCTAAATTGAACACAAATTTTCAAAGTTTTATGACAATTCCTCGAAAAGTATAAATTTCTAATTCTTCATTTTATTTTTCCCGTAAAATATAAGTAATTATCTATAAGATTTTTCGGTTCATAAACTTCGGAGATAAGGGGGGGGGGGGGTCATTTTTTGGTTATTAATCAAATAGTACGTCACGGAAAATTATAAAAAACATGGTTTTGAAATGTGCAGATTCCGCCCTTTCATTGACACCACATTTGCTATAATCAAATCACTTTCATTTTTCAACCCCCCATTCTAGACCCCTTTTCAATTAGTTAAAAAAATAATTTCTAATTGTTTTTATTAAAAACAAATGCGGACAAGCAAGTAATACAGTTATGTCAAATTTCAAGTTGGTAGCTTGTGTAGTTGCTGAGAAAAACTGCTGTGACATACAGACAGACAGACAAGAAGTCTTACCATAAGGGTTCCTTTTTCACCATTTTGGCACGGAACCCTAAAACGCGAACGTTCCCGCGATAACATTCCCCTGATGCTGGGGCCACATTAACGGCAAACGCCGTTAAAAATCAAACGTTGATTTTTATCGGCGTTTCCCGTTAGTGTGGCCCCAGGGTGATGAAGGACTCCTGTTGAGTCATAAACACGTCGGGTCTCGGGTTTACCTGACTAAAACGTGTGTAAACCGTTGAGTGTTCGTTTTTTGCTTTAAATATCTATTGTTTTTTTCAGTGGATGCAGTGTATCCAATTGTAGGTTTACAGGGGATATGGAATTTAATTCTGCTGATGCAGTGGTAATACATATACAAAAGGGGATTGTACCCAGTCTGCCGAGGCGTGACCCTCGTCAAATATGGATATTTCTATCAGACGAATCCCCCTTGCATACCTTTTCTCTTGCTAGGAATCCCCCAAGCTTGATAAACCTAGATAAAATTTTTAATTGGTCAATGCTGTACAGGTGAGCTGGTGAAAACTTAATTATATCTATTTTTTTGTCTTAAATTTTTTCATTATGCTGTAATTTATAAATTGTTGACAACACAATACTGCCCTGCTAAGCTAAAATGCGATATCTCAGACAAAACTGCTGTAGCAATTGCTACCTCATTACTAACAGGAGAGGACTGAATCTGCTTTGGCAATTGAATTTGAGATATTGCCTTTTAGCTTAGGACGGCAGAATAATTATTTACCCTTTCCAGATCAGATGCTGATATTCCAGTACCTTACGGTCGCACGTTGCCTCTCAGGTATCCAAGATTTGACAGCATAAAAATAGGCAATTTACAAGAACTTATTCCTTTTTGGGAAATGAAACGGAGCGATGTTCTTGTCACCATTCTCATGTCGCATTGTGTACCCTTCAGAATGAGATACATAAAAGAATTAAAAAGATACATTAAAGTCGATTTTTTTGGGGCATGCGGTAAAGAAAATTTTTCTAGCAGGTAATAATTATAAATATGATCAGGATCACATATTTATATATTAGTACATTAAAATAAATAGTTATGTCGGGGAAGCGGTCCGACATTTGAATAAAAGTATGTAGTAATCAGTTCAGTACTTGAATTAAATTACTTGTGTTGAGTATTTCAAATAGATTTAACAATAACAACAATAATTGCTAGAGACTACGGGATACAGCAAGTGCATCGGGCCACGTCCTCCAAGATATGGTCCAATCAAAGCGTTGGTCCCATGATCGCAACCTTCCCCAACAGCTTGTATCATGTAAACGAAACCCTCAGTGCGTAAGCCCGAGTCGTACTTGACCGGCTTTTTGTTTACTTGTGCTTGTTTATTTCTAATCTTGCAGGTCAATCTTGTCTTTGAATTAGTTGCCGTTATTGGAATGGTTTGCAATTTGGTTTAATACTTTAATATTATAAAGGGGTAGAATAAAATTGTAGTTTTGTTTGCTTGTAAGTTGGTGGTAATCTCTGGAACTACTGAACCGATTTTAAAAATTATTTTACTTATCGGAATCTACGTTATCCCTGACTAATTATTTTCTATTTTGTTTGAACCGCAGCGAAGCGAGGGCGGCCGAGGATCGCTAGTCACATAAGTACCTAATATAAACCCGTTCCGTTAACAAATCAATATTATGGTGTCTACGAGCTAGTGATGGAGCTTGATCGTGGTCATAGAGTTTTCGCTGTACTGAACGTAGATCTACCGATTTTGATCTTATTCCACAACAATGCAGAAAAAAAAACATTCGGCAAACAATTTTTTTTTCAAAAATCAACAAACACGTAATGTACAAAAAACACGGCTCTACACCTTAGGACCAACGCTGGAACCAATATTGGCGGGATAATCGCCAATGTGTGGACGAATCGCGTGTTGGGGCAGATTCATTCATAATAATTAAGATGAAATCCGATACTCTCCGGTTAACAGCCAACCCATGCGCCAACATGGGCAATGTATTATCTCGATCCATACGTTGGTTGGACGATGGGTACTGGGGTCAAAGCTGGGACTTACGTCCTCGTACTTTAAGCATTAACATTAAAATAGGAAAACTTTATAGTTACTGAGTATGATAAATTAATTATTTCTTTGCAGCTGCCCAGGGCACTTTAAAAAAGATTGCGGGGTTATGGCTAACTACTTGTTCTATTTATCATTTGAGAACTCAAAATGCCGACAGTATCTGTCAGAGAAGATTTTCCAACACGCTTATGATAAAGGTGCCATTCCTGTGATCATGGGGCCTCCAATAGAAGACTGCATAACATTGCTTCCACCCAACTCTTTCTTACATGTCGATGAATTCAAATCACCACAACTTTTAGCATTAGAAATGATTGCCATAAGTAAGAATGTAACGCGAATATTATCGTACCACATGTGGAGGAACAATTTCCAAGTAATTGGAGAGCACGGGTACTTTGAAAGTCAGTCATCGCACTTGTGCAGGGTATGCGAGGCGCTGAATTACAACGACAATTTACCAAAAGTTTACGATGTAGATGAATTGCGATTGTTCTTAGACCCCACACTTTTATGTGATGTAAGCACTGAAAAACCATAATATTACCATAATTGAATAGTAAATTTGACACATAAGGAAATGATTTTAACAAAAAAAAATATCGCGTTTATCTAAAAAACCAGCCACTTCTAGGTTGAATAAAATTGTCTCAGCGAGTTTCAAAAGTTCTCCCTTAGGGTTTCCGCAAGAAATATAAATTGACTGTCATCGAGTTAATTTTAATACTTACTTACTTATTATTCAAGACGAATTATGAAACTTGTAAATTATGATACAACTTTGTTTTTTATTGTATTGGTTCTGAGAACCTTATTTACGCAGAAATGTAGGCACAAAATGAAATTGCGGGCTGCGTACAGTACTTTTTGGTTTTCCAAGTCAAGTATTTTTATTAATTTAATACAAAAAGTAATGTTTTGTATTTAGCAAATTTAAACAAGCAAGTATCAAGTCTGATTCGTATTCACTTGAAAAAAAAAAGAAAAATCACATAATTAAAAACAATACAAAGGTTGGATCCTTCTAGTAAGCGTAGGAATATACTTGTGGCAGAAGGCCCCGCTCTTCCAGCAACAGAGGTGTAATCAATTAAGTTAAGTTTAACTTATAATATATAATAGGTGTGTGCGTTTGCGTGCGCGTGCGCGTGCGCATGTGCGTGTGCGTGTGCGTGTGCGTGGGCGTGTGCGTGTGCGTGTGCGTGGGCGTGTGCGTGTGCGTGTGCGTGTGTGTGTGTGTGAGCATGCATTGAATTTATGGATTGTTATTATGACTATAGGTTGATTAATATTATTTCACTATACATGTAAGTATATAATTAAGAAAGTTAGTAATTTGTGGATCTAGGTTATGTCCGATAGTAGTGAAATTCACTTACAGTTAGCTTAAAGGAGCTTTGGAAGCACCTCCAGATGACTTCCCAACTAATATCATGTTGCAACAAAGCTTGTTAGTAAAGTAGGAAGAGAGGAACATCTCTAACGAAGTAGTTTGCTAATCCGCAGAGAAAACAACAACAATGTTAATTCGTTACGAAAACTTTCCTAGCCTCGTGATATGGCGCTCCGATAATTGTTTTAAGAAATACAAGTCAGCTACGGGGCTTAGTTAGGGGCTTAGATGAGCTCATTGCAGCGTTAGTGCTTGAAAGGCTTAATAACTGTGTTAAGTTTGTTATACTCACGTGATAACAATCTTTAGTAGATGTATATAGAATAATAGTAGATTATACCAAAGCAAAATTAGTTAGGGGTTGAATCCCGAACGAAGTGACGGATTCCAGAATAGAATCCCGAGCGTAGCGAGGGATTTTAATATGGAACCTGAGCGTAGTGAGGGAATCAAACCGCCACGAGCGAGATAGTAATAATTTTGCTACCGTGTACTACACTATTCTTTTCACTTCTCCTATGAAAAAAACTATTAATCCAATAAGTAAGTAAAAGACCAGTACATAGTTATCAATCATACATTTAATTAAGGAAACCAAATAATTACATAAAATAAACAAAAAGTCAAAAAGTTAACATTTTATAGTGTTCTGTGGTGTCTCTGGTGTGTAGAACGCTTACTAGGTCATATTTCAAGTTTTCTCATATCTGTGGTTTTACTTAATGAGGAACTTGACACTAGGGAGCAAAATCAATTTTCGAATCAAAATCAAAATTGATCTGGCAGGGCACAAATGAAAAATTAAAAAATATATTATTAAGAGGCTAAACGGGCTAGAAAAGCCTTTTTTTCGAATAGGAGAACGCACGCGCCGTGGCAAATAATTGATATTAAATGCCTTTCCAAAAATATGAGTCAGGCTGGGCCTTGATTGTATTTTGGTTTATCCCAACTTGTCAGCGGGCTTACCATGCATACACGAGATAAAATTTGACAGGTGCCAGGGAAATGTAACAATTTTTAAGTGTATGGTTACGGACGTCCGTTATCAGAGCTCTTAAATATGTAGGTTTTTAGTATTACTGGCATGTGATAAACATCAACTTTTTAATCGATGAATTAATATGCAATTGCGAATTGTGTTATAATAAAATTACGTGTTGTTTTTATCTTAGAATTTTGAGTAAATATATCTTATGGAAATTGCCTATTAGATTTTTTTTTAAATAAATGTTTTATTATGAAAACTATACGTAATATAATTGTTATTATTTTTTATGTTTTTTTTTAGGAAATTATAGTTTTATTTTTTATTTAATAATAGATAGAATAGAGCTGTATCTTTTGAACCGTAAAAGATAGCAGGTTGATTTATTATTAGAATGTGTTATAACGGCAGATTTACTAACAAATAAAAAAAAGTGAAATAATAAAGGGGGGTCCCCATACAAGAAACGTTTTTTTTCAACGTATTTTTATTTTTGCTGTATCGTAAAAACGGTAAAACATACAAGCGTCAAATTTGGTATGATTGTAGAACAAACCCTATAGAATAACAACAAATACTAAAAACCAGCCAAATGTGTACGGAACCCTCTGTACGCGAGTCACACGCGCACTCGCCCGGTTTTTATAGGTATCAAACGCGCTTGTACAGTAGGTTCAGCAATAATATCTTGACCACATCGCGTTTAGAAATCTCTGTCACATCTTTATTACTACAGCGTATCGGTTATTTTTGAGTCCAATGTTGGCTAGATACCTATTACTGCTGTGGCTGGTGACTGTGCTGACGACGTTATGTATCCTCCTATACACGTACGTATAGTGCTGTAATTCTCTGACATAACTGTCCATGTTTGTCGTTGAAAGAATCTGTAATGATACCTTCAACAAATTTTATAAATATAAGTGTGTTTTGGAGTTTAGCATGTAAATATTCGTAGCTTAAACTTCAGGGAAGAACAGAAGATATTTTTCGTTCTTAAAAAATTGTTCCGCAAGGAATAACAATAAACAATTCCACGAGAATTAAGTCTAAGAAATAACCTAGTTTATCATACTGCTTGGTCTCCTAGTTTTAATAGCAACTGTTTGAAAATTCAGATCAAGGTGCCCCGTCTCTTTCCCATTCATACGTAAAGTCAGGAGCTTAGTGATACGTGTACCTACATCGTAAGTAGGTACACTTTTTCGAATGCACATTAAGAACTTTTGAATACAATTCGATGAATCTTTATAAATCTTGCACTAAAATATGGTGTTTCACGGCTTGTATTAAACGACATCGTGGATTTCTTTTTAACGATTCTGCCGAATGGCTATCAAGTTAATTTAATACCTTAAAAGATCTATTATATTCATCAGCCAAAAAACGTCCACTGCTGGACATATTATTATGTCTTCCCCAAGGATCTTCACGACAGTCGATATGAAAGCAAGAACGGAAAGCAAAGTGTTGGCACGCCTCCCACTAGGAGGACCGAGGATCACGGACACCGATGGCTGCGACTGCTGCGAGTACATTTAGTACTAGGTATATAATAGTAGATACAACATTTACAATATCGTAGTCAATGTAGACTATTGGCTCCAGTGGAACCCCACCTGTGGTTAGAGAATACCGCATGTCGATTACTTCGTTGACTAGGGCACAATGGGCGCTGCCTTTTGTCTGAACTCTGAACAGGGCACAGAATCTGTTCTGTTTTGATGTGAGGCCTGTATGATCCCGCCAACACCAGCGTATGCTTTGTATATCGTTACTTTGTGGAAATCGTAGACGAATAGTTAGATAATTCGTATTCAACGTCATCTCGTATTCGCCGATGTATGATTCTAACGTAGATACATATTATACAATATAATATAATAACTCTTTATATTAGTCAAATAGCTTTCTTGATTTACTAGATATTGAAGTTTTAATGAAAAAGGAATTTTTGGTCAGGATACTATACTAAATACAGGGTGGGCCCTGTAACTGGAGCAAATAATTGAAATGGAGATTCCTTAGAGAATCCCCAGTTATTACCAAGTGGTCCTAATGTTTCAAAGTCCTTAAGGTCGGAGATATTTAGAGTTAAGATTCATAATCAGTGGATTTTCACAATGCGGTATTGTCGCTTAGCGGTCGTAAAATGTCGTAAAATTGCAATTTGTCAGTTGCAGTCATTCAGTCAGTCAATCCAGGACTTCTCTCTTTATGTAATTATATATGTATACACAGAAAACTTATAATTCAAATTTATTTCACTAAATTAAAATCGGAACACTTCGGCAAAATAATAATATTAATAATAAAATTTAATAATAATATTATTAATAAAATTAATTGTGGGACGATTTGCAAACGGGACGAATTGCGAATGAGACGAATAGCAAACGGGACGAATTGCGAACGGGACAAATTGCGAAGGGGACGACATGCGCCTAAAGGGACTGACTGACTTAGCGAGGATTTAGCCATGTAATGCAAGTCGGGTTTAGTCGGTTATACTCGTATATCCAGACAAGGAAAGTCACACGTCATCGTATAATAGAAGAATAAAATTACATGCAATATTAACGATTGGCTAACCTGAGAGCCAGGTCTACCAACCTGACAACAGAGTGACTTCACCCAAAGTCAACCAATTGCAGGTCTAGAAACCGTAACCTAGCGACCATTGTTATAACCGTACCGATGACAGTTTAACTGTCTCTTTCATTCATGACATTATGATAATTAACTGTTGCACATAAATATGTTGCTATGGCTACGTTTAAACAACAGCTATTATTGGTGATACAACGCCCAATCAGCTATTTATACTGAACACAGCCGTTATTGGTCGTTTTAATAGGGTTGCTATGGCCACGAATTAACAAAACGTAATGCGGCAAAATTGCAAAACTCCAATGTGGCTCATCAATTAAAGTCCGTGACAGTACCAAGTGTCTACGTCACATTTGCAAACAAAAGTAGTCCTTATACTTACGCGTTTAGAACTACTGCATGTAATACGTAAGAGACGTAATATCATTATGGTTTGTAGACGATTTATCGTCTTTTTCTTGAACTATGGCATTTATTTTTAAAATACTAATATTTTGTAATTATTGTCACAAACCTCCATAAACCACGCCAGTTCAATTACATTATTTAAAACTTTATGGTAAATTGACAATGTCAAATTAGCACATCAAAAATTATCAGCAATTCAAAATGTCAAGAATAAATTACGATGCGAGTTCTGTGACAAGAGTGTTGGTTGCTGCACGTGTCGATTATTTTGTCGTGTTTTTTAGTGCCTCAGTGGTGTTGAAGAGCTCGGTGGAGTGGTCAGCGCGAGCGGCGGCCGACACTCTTGCCTCTGATCTCGGAGAATATAACACTGTAAATGTTTTAATAACATTTACAAGAACCGATCACATGTAATCTCAAACTTTGACATTGTCAGAATTGTCCTCATGGACAGACGCCATTTTAACAAAAAAATTAATAGAATTGAAATTACGATGCTCGCGAATTATGCGACATGATTTTACTTTATGGTGAAACCAGCGGGCCTAATATGGCCGTGTTTATCGCGTGACAAAGCGTGGATAAAGCATCCGTCACTTTCTGACACGTATATAAGCGCGAGAGTGACGGATGCTTTATCCACGTTTTGTCACGCGATAAACGCGACCATATTAGGCCCGCTGAGGGAATGCACACCGAGCTCTATGCAGTACCGCGGACGATACCCTGAGCGAAGGCAATGGCCAATGGCCGTCATTACCAATGCAGTGCAACGCGTACGGGACAACGAGCCTGTGACCGGGGCGGTGCAGCCTGCACATGGTCCGGGGGCAGCATTTAATGTGAGGTTGGCGTTAGAACAGAGGATACTCCGTCATTTTCGGGAACGACCTACGACCAGCACCAGAAAAGCAGGTCTTGTTTTTGGGGTTAATCACCGAATAGTAAATAAACAAGATAACAGTATTTTTTTCTTTCATTATCAAGTGGGTGTAAATACTTTGACCTGACCCGGCAGTGGACATGCTACAAATGCAATATCGTAGTAGGTTCAGTTTGCTATTGAAAAAAATAATAAATGTCAACGAAGTTTCCGACTGCACTCGTAGATGTCAAATATTTGCTATGTGGCTATACATTGCTGGTTCGATTAATTTTGTTAGAAAAAATTTCTTTTTTAATTATGATTTTAATTGATTAAAATCATTTCGGCACGATTACTGATATCCTAAAATGCTTATAGTTTAATTATTTGCTCCAGTTACAGGGCCCACCCTGTATATTACATGGCCTAAAAGTGATATAACACATAACCAAACATCTGTATAAAACGAATTAGGTTAACCTACCCATTAAAATTCTAATTTTATGGTCATTGATTTGCTTGTTTAAAATATTAATGTATGTTATGTAACATATTTCGCTTTGACATAATATTTCATTCGCTTCGCTATAATATTTCATTTTGACATTATTATTACTCATTTTATTTTTATACTGTGTTTAAGTCATTCCTGTCATTATCAATTTCTTCTGATTCATTCAGGACGGGGCCGCACTGGTCGGGCGATGGGTCGACGCGACTGCGATTTCAGTACAACTTCGCAATCGTTGGGCGATCATTAGGTACCTACTGATATCACCGTCGCATCGCCCCGTCGCCCGGCCTCAATGTTCTGTTGAAATTACAACTCTAATAATCAAAAATATCTGACACGCTCTTATGCCTCTAGTAATACTTGTCACAATAGTCATATTGTTGAGCCCATTGTAGGAGAATCCATTAATGCTGGTGAGTGTACTACTCATTGCAGTACCTATGCAATTACTATGAACAAAGATACCGACATAAAGTACGTTACACGTAACATAATTTAAGTACCTACTTTATTCCATTTAAACGTTACCCAAGTTAGGAGGATTGAGTTGACGGCTTTCCATACAAACGGCGATAACGTTTTCCACCCCCTAAATGTTAACCGAATTCGGCCAATTTTTGATATGTGGTCAGTCGGTACAAAAACTATGTCCGTAGGTACGTTTCGTTTTTTTCCAATATTATCAATAAATTTCAATTTATTGTCGTTTTTAGTTATTTCAGCCGTAATCTATTTATAATTAATAAATATTTTAAAAAACGAAACGTACGGACATAGTTTCTGTTCCGAGTGACCACATATCAAAAATTGGTCGAATTCGGTTAACATTTAGGGGGTGGAAAACGTTATCGCCGTTTGTATGGAAAGCCGTCAACACACAATCCTCTTAACGCCAAGCCTCGTATCCTTTGAGGATTACGAAATTTAATTACTGTAACTCAGAAATTACGTGAGGGATAAATTATGGGGATAACCAGGGGATGCGTAAATTACACAATTTGGTCTCAAGATTCATACGCAGAGGAGATATAAATGTAAAATGAGAATTACCAGCGAGAAAGAGTATAATAATATTTGCTTTGTGTACCTATTTGTTAATACAAATTTAAATGTAGGTAATTATATTAGAGGACAATCTTACATTTTACTCTTACAAATCTTACAATCATGCCAGCTTAACCTCAACTCCTTAACCGATTTGTATGAAGTTTGGAACAAAGATAGTTTTAATAGTAATGATAAAAAAGATTATTTCTCGAGGTCTACTTATGTAGGAGAGACTCTTGAGTAGCTACCATCGCTGTGCACGAATAAGTATTCCCTAAGCGTATTTACATTAGCTAACTTTTTTCTTTACTCTTTGATAAGGGAATTCGCGATCAATTTCCTACAAACTCGGAGCTAAGAGGGTATTAAAGCGCCATTTGTTTAAACTTTTCTCTAACTCGAGTCGTGCGTATTTGTTAAAGCGATTTGCAAAATTGCTTCCACACAACTTTGAAGAGCGCCTGTGGGATACCTGCCTAACTTTTGTTGTGCCGAGGTATTGTGAGAAACACATACCACAGAAAGGGATTTCTCCCTTTCTGTACTGTACGCGTAATTCGTTAACTCATGCTTAATGGGAACAGCGTTGAACTAATTAGGTGTAATATAAACAAACAGGGGAATTATACCTAATATAATTGGTATCTCTTTGAACTAAATAAACCTATTGCTGCCATTTTTATCGCTAATGGGATGTTTCGCAGATATTCATTAACTTTCTCCCGAAGAGAAGGGCTTTAGTCAGGCCGTAAGACTGAGCAGTCTGCACCCCGAGTGGTTAATATAAATTCTGTTTTTATTGCCGTCTACGAGTTCGCGCGTAATTTGTGGCCCAGCTGTTTGTTTTACTTTACGGGCTCGTAATAAAAACTGCCTGTAACACAATAGTCCGCAAACATTCGCATAACACAACCAGTTAGACAAGACCTACAGTTTTCGCAGTAGATCCTTCTATAGTTACAACAAATAAGCGACAAAGCGGAGAGCCGTGTCTTTCTATATTGGTTGCCTTAGGAGAAAATTACACTAGCCTTGGGGCCAAATGATTAGGTGTGTGTTTATATGTTATAGAAACGTGAACCCTTCTTTTCCACTAACAAGAAAATACGTAAAGGGTATTTTTCTTAACCGCGTTTAGCGAGTACATATGGAACTTGTTTTTTGTAAAGCGCGCGGTTGTTTTATACGTTAAACGCTGCGGAAGACGCACTGCGGCAAACGCACTGCGTTCAACGCAATAATGAAAACTTTATACGTAATGAAATAGTGCGCGTCAACCGCAATGCGTTTTGCGCTGCGCTTAGCGCATAAAACAACCGCGCGCTTAAGTGTGTTGTGCGTTCAGCGGCGCGCACTCATCACGTCAATTGTGTTTTTTATTAATCTAAAGGATCCATTTAATTTAAGGACGGAAAAGTAGGTCCGCAATTTACTATTGGTACAAAAAATGTATCAAAGCTTTATATTGATTATTTAAATACTAAACGAAGATTAGTGGCCAGTGTTTACCCAATTGTAATGTAATAAAGCTGTAATTTTTAACTACGTACTCGTATTGTGTCGTGCGACTACTTTTAGATTTTAATTAAAATATACGGGCTTTAGTTTAGTAAAATTATTACAGTGAAAAGGCCGTCACTGGACACACTATGCATTTTTACTGGACCATCTTGCGTGTTTCTTGTAAAAATGTGGATAGATATTGATGGAAGTATCGAAAACGGCGTAACGGGATCGGCACAGATGGTGCCGAGACAATTCTCGGCTCATTCTTGTTTCGATGGCGGCCGACCTTCGCCGTGATATATAGCTGACCCGATCCCCTTCCCGTTTGCTGCTTTTTAATCTTGTGATTTATGTACGCACGAAAAACGATTTTTGAGTACAATGAAATCCATTTCGTTGGAATCAAATATATTTTCCTGTCTCAGATCAAGGTAAGACGATGTTTCAAGTAATTCATTTAAGGCATCAATGGGATCTTTGATTAATGATTACAAATGTTTTATCTCTCGTCGTAAGTTTATTGTCGCCTTTATGCACGAGATCAATATCTCTTTTAAATAAAAAAATATACATTTTAGAAGATAGTTGTAATATTTAGAGCGTTGGTGGCATAGTGGTTTAGGGACTCGTGATTGTAAAGTACCAAGTTCGAGACCCAACGTTGATCGTGTACAATGCATTTATTATGAGTTAAAACGGGGCTGATCTACAAGCAAAAATAACGAGGTCACGTTGAACTAAATTACGAAGTTAGTGACCCGTTATTTTTGCTGCGTAGTATAATTATTAAGTTTATAATAATATACCAACTTTTACCCGCGACTCCATCCACGTAGGTTTATCACTGTTCTCTTAAGAACTGTAAGATTAAACGGTATAAAAAGTTGGTACTTTTTATATGCCCCTCCCCGGGTTCTAAACTATCTCTGTAGGTACCATCACGGACTTAATCGCTCAGCCGCCATAGAACCATGTCATAATGACAGTGATAAGTCACAAGAAGGAAATTTGACGTAATTTACTAACTAAATTTGGACAGGTAAAATGGACAGGTCAAATATTTCTGTCAATTAAGCTGTTTTTACCAACTGATGTTGTCTATTAAGTTCGTAGTAGGTAATGCGTCATAAGAACAAGAGGTTCAAGCTATAAAATGCGTAATTCTGCCTAAATACTATTTTCTTCCCACAATTATTCATCTTTTAAAAAATCCTCTCTGAGCGCTAAAAAAACGAACGGGTTGCTCATTAACCTACGAAACGGCGCAATATTTTAAAGATGAGAGAGCATTTAAAACAGTTAACTGAAAAGGGCCGCTGCGAGCTTTGTTTAACTGGCATACTTTAAAATAAAATGAATATAATTTCTTGAAAAAATCTGGGCTTGCGGTAAAAAAGTTAAATTGTATAAATTATAATAATGGTAAAAAGAGATAAGTAAGTATATAATACGTGCGTTCGATCTCATGTAGGTAGTGGGGACGATTTTAATGTCCGGTCCCAATATTCAAACGCGGATAGATCAGGGTCCCTAGCAAAGATGCATAATGCTAATACAGCGATTTCCAAAAATCGACAAAATGTATAAAATTGACAAGGTTCATTTATTTCCCCTGAGTTATACATTATTTATTTGTTAATGAGGTCAACGACGAGTTTTTGAGGTTGCCTTAGAGAATAAAATGATAGGACAGAGTCAAAGCTTCACCTAATGAAAAGTTTCTTGTCACGTTGCTCGAGTGGCAAGGAACGTGGTGAACTGGGAGCCAAATTAGATTCCTCTCCACTTTTTAAAGCGCATTTGTCGAGTCTGTACCGTTTAGCCAAGTTTCATTAGACGGGACATTTATATTCAAAGTACCGTTCGGTCTGCATGAACTTATTCAGTGGCATGTTACTAAATTACAAAGCTTAGCGGACGAAACTAAAACTATTTTGTTTAATAAAATAATTGTAGTTAATACCGTTTTGCTGTCAAGTTTTCAGAGTGCTGAACTGGAAAATTAATTTAGGAAGATGAATTTATTAATTAAAATAATAACAGTTATAACCTTGCTATCTTTTTTAGTGAACAAACAGTAACTACAAACAAGCTGTGAAGTTAATTGGGAGCGAGTAAATCTAAGTGAGCTGTTAGCTTCAGCTCTTCGTGTCACACGACGCGGCGCCTCACAAGTCATTATTGTCTTCGTACGTCTTTGCTTTGTTCCACAGCCCTATGCACCCCGCGGAGTGCAATTAGGACTGTCTTAATCAGCACTTTGATTAGACGTAACGTATTCAGAGAACATCCAGTCCTCTTTGAAACTCACAAGCCCGACTGATTAGCAATTTTACCTTTTAGTTGGGCTCCGAATAATGATGTGTAATTAGAAGCACTGTGCAATTTGGACCGCGTCAGATTAAATAAAATAGGATTTAGTTTTTTACATTAATAAGAAAGTAATTGTTTTATTTGCACTGTAATAATGTTTTCTTTTTATTAGTTCTTATTAGGTAACATTTGAAGTAAATTTTAACGAAATTTGTATGCTTTCCCAGTATTTGTTTAATTTTAAGTTTATTTATTTTTATTTTACTTGTAATTTTGGTAATTAAATTGAATTATTAATTTATTGTTTTGTTATCGAGTTTTAATTGTTTTTATTTGGTTCCTCTCTCTTATATTTTTTGGATTAATTATATACTGCATTATAAAATAACTGTAAGCATAAGTGACAATAAGCAGAAACTCTTAAACTCATTAAACTCTACAGACGCGTAAAGTCCGTTGGCCGAATAATCTTCATGTATAACATTGATGAACCAAATCGTTGTAAGGAATAAAAAAAATCGCATAAAATTATTAATCAGAATAATGTTACTGTATACACTGTCTTATTCAACTAGCAAGCACGGTAGCAAGCAACATTTTCCCAACTTTTACAAAAAAAACTAACACCGAAGGCCAAGGGGAGAGTGGAGGGGGGAGGTACAAAATTGACAATTTATTTAGTCTTCATTTGCTTTGGTACTGTAACTGTTTATTTTTTATTGCACAGTAGAATTTTTTTATGGATGGCGTGAATACAAAAACATGGTGTGGAAAACCAAAAAGGGAAATACAACTGGTTTTACCTAAATAAAGCTTAAAATTACTCAAATATATTTCCAAAATATTTATGAGGCATAAATTCCAGCTTAACCGTCATTTACTTGATAACATTCAAATTAGTGGCCATACGGTAGTATTTAATGTATTATAATGACAGCATAATAAATTCAAAAGTACCCACGACTCCCACGAGTAGTTAGACGAGTCAGGAATATTAAGTAGAAAACGAAGCGGATTCAAAGCATTTCAGATATTCTCTTTAATTAAATTTCTACAATATGCAAAATGGCTTTTCACGGAAACCATGTCGTAGTGCTAATTTTAAAAATATATAAAGACGCGGCGTCATCGTGCGGCGGTGCCTTTAGTTACTCGGTGTTCGGCACTTTAAAAATTTCACATGAATTCTGTCAAACTGGTACAAACAATTTACTTTAATTCATTTTGAATTTTGATTAAACGTCAGGGGTTTATCGCGGACACAATAACTAAACGTTCCCTTCAAAGGAACACCAAAACGCAGCACGTTTAAGCTACAGTGCTGCCCTCTTTGTGCTTTTGCTCCTCATTGCGCTGTGCTCTTTTGCCTCTTGAAGATTCGAAACCGTGCCGGTCGCAACGGCTGGAGTATATTCTTTTCTCTGCGCAAAACTCAAAAAGAGCTACTCGAACCCTAGCGTCAAGCAATCCAGTAAAACCTAAAACGTAGGTTTGACAATGGTCAAACAAAAAAAAAAACAAACAATTGTAACTCCTGCACGTGGAAATACTTGCCGATGAAATAAAAATTCGGCGAAGTAAAACCTTCTATGAAATGAGGGTCGGCGATTCAAGGGCAAACCACTACCTACATACACTAATAAAAATCCAGTAGTAACATATTTATGATTACTTATTAGAAGTTTTCGGGCATTTAGGGCAATGCCTAACCCAAAAAAATTTAAAAAGTACTGAATTTTGTTTGTTGAATAACGCATAGTTCATAACTTATAGAGCAAAAAGTGAAAAGGGTCCAAAATTTCGCAGGTTTTCGCGTGGTGCGCAGCGAGCAGAAGTTTTTCGTAGTTGCAAATTTGGATTCATGCTTACTACCCTAACTGATCCATAAAACATACCAATAAGTCAGAACTACATCAAGCTTTGCGATTTTAATGTCAATTTCTACTGGCCTAGAACTTACGTAAACATTCATTTAGTATTATTAACATAAAATGGATCGTTACCAACCAATTTCTTAAAAAGCTTCGCCGCATGAATATATAATACTTTAATGGTCCCATATTGGAAGAGTGGCCAAAAATGAAGGGTTTATCTTTAAAATTTATGGGGTATGAAATTGGGATAGACCACCTTTATAGGCGAAAATATGAAAACGCTTCAGTTTGCACGGAATAAATTACCGTAAATTGCTGGAGTTCGGATTGCGGTCAACCCTTACGGATTGGATATTCCAGAGATTAGGGGCGTTATAGCGGATGCTCGAACCGCCATCCATCAGGGGCCGGACAACAAGTGGACAATGGCCCAGGGAAATACAAAATGACCACCGCTATTTATTTGGTATAAAAAACAAGAGCGCCTCGTAGGGGCTCTGCTTGAAAATCAGGAATAATGTTTAATCATGTCATCGTATATCAAGTATTTATACGAGTTTGGCAACGTAGAAAGATACACGTATACATTATTTTAACAGGTCTAAAAGAAAGTTCTTGAATTTCGGCACGTTCGAATATTTTATATTCGAACGTGCCGAAATTTGAATAGTGTTATATTTATTTAATATATAATAATTTCATAATAATAATTTAATAATTTCATATATAATAATTCTCAAACCACTAACCTGGTTCATAACCGGACCGTATTGCAGAAAAGAAAATACGGTCCAGATACGCAAGACCGTAATGACTGCCAAGGCAAAGAATTTTATCACGGAGTATTTTTTGTAAACATACCATAGAGTAAAAATACTATCCCATTCACTTACCTAAAAACAACTTACATAAGTACATATTTATTAATTGATGAAAAGCTAGCGCTACGTGATCACAAAATGACTGAAATTTATTATGTATATTATTCAATCTGGTGGTTTTCTGTACTTATCACTTAGCCACGCCCACGCATTGAACCTCCAATTTTCTAAAGCTCGTTTATTTTTTGATTACGACAATTACACAAAACACTTAGGTATATAATATAATATAAAAAAAACAAGTTGAAAGTTTGAAAGTTTGCCCTCACCGCTCGAAAGTAAATCTCAAATTTTATTATACTACATTTGCATTCTAGCAATGGAATTTTTTTTTATTAATGTTTAGGGGACACTGAGCCTTGTTTACCTTCGTGCTTCTCGCTTCAAGTTTGATGAGGCGACATAAATTACACGGAATATCTATCTTATGTTAACCGTTTTCTTCCTTCATTTATATAAAGTTGAAGTTGTTTGTGAATGCTAGGAAAGAAAACCAGTTAAATATGACGCTATCTCTCCTTCGTAAATCTCCGGAGAAGCGCTAAACATCTTGTCTTAAGAATATTAAGGCTATGGGTAAGGGAACGGAAGGAGGCACTGTGTATTATGGAAGCGTTTTTGTGGAAACGCTTTTATTTAAAAATGTAGATACAAAATCTTTTTCTAATGCAATGAGAATCATGATGGTACCATCCTCCAACCTCCAGCCCATGATTTTTAAGGAAAAGCTCAAAGAAAAACAAAGAAAATTCAAATATACATATTCATTTATATGTATGTTCATCAACATACATCACGATAACTTAGACCATTTCTTGAGGATGGTCAAAAAGCATGATATTACACCGGTAAAACGCTGAGGCAGTTAGTTTAGTTAATTATGCTGACACACGCATGCGTTCACGCTTGTATTTATACAACAGTGAATTCCTTATACTCAGAAGAAAGCTCGGCTAACACTGCACCCGCATTTCTTGAGACGTAGCCTTAATGTATAAATCTCAACACCTTGACGGGCAACATCCGATATGAGGCAATTTACTAGCGAAGAAAGCGTCTCACTTTATCGCACCACTTCACTCGCTTATGAAAGTGCTGGCTGATTTACGGGCCCGGGAATAATGTTGTTGGTATATTAACACGAACGTTATGTTTACCCAGTTTATCGATTCGACATACCGACGAAAATACAATGAAAACAAGCTTATTTTTTGACGTTTTATGAGGTTATGCTTAAGTTACTTATTTACCTTTATAACTACCAAGTTAAGTATAAGTTGTTTTAAGTAGGTCACGATGAATTTTGTAGTCTTGTATATTTCGAACTAACTGTAGTATTTATTTTAAAAGGGAAACAAAAAACAATTCGTGAATGTCCATCATAATAACAAAAAAAATCGTGATCTAATTCTTCGGAGTTATTCGGAGTTATTAAGTATTCCTTTGTCCTCCTCACGCTTTGCTATCTAACTGACATTCTGTCTCCTTTTGTGATTAATGTTAAAGATCCCGCAAATAGCTCCCGATAAACCGAGGGAGGCCATGATGATGCATTTTTTAATCCTTCATTAGTGCACAAGCCAGCATATAATGGCTGTTTTTTTTCCGGCTAGTACAGTACAGCCCGCTTAAACTGTAATTAGCGTCCGGCCGGCACCGGCTGGCGATCGCATAAAAAGTGCAAATTGCTGCCGCAACAGCGCGATATTGCTGAACCGAGGGATTTCATTATACTCCCATCCTCCACATATGTATTTTATAATTTTATTCCACAAAAGCTTCCATGGCGAGAAAACAGGTCAGTGTTTTAGAAGTGTGCATAAAAGCTTATAGTCGTAAATTTTGAGATAACTGTAAATACTGAATTTCATCAACCGATATCAGAATCACAAAACAAACATATAGTTAATTCAAAATCATATGATTCGAATATCTTAATAAAGGAACTGTACGCCAACGTATCAAAGGCGCTGGTTAGTTCCTCCCAGCACATTTGATATAGCATTCGCACCGAAAAAAATATTTTTCTACAATACTACAAGAACGTGTAGTTGTGAAATATGTAGTTACCTCAACTAAAATCTGGTAGCGTTCATCAAAAATGTTGTATCGTGTATTATGTTGTTTGTAAACGCCACTACACGAGTCTAGTTAAACGCAGTTTTGTAGTAATTAACAATTGCATTGCTTTAATAAAGATCCAAGTGTAATAAATACAAAATGTTTTGTATTTTTATGATTATGCATCGTAATACGAACAATTGCAATGTATTAATAAAGATGCAAGTGTAATTGATACAAAATGTCTGTTATTTGTTATTTGTATTGTGCGCATTGTAATGTGAACACATCAACTAGTTGCGGGTATTATGTTTTATCGTGTATTATAACTAGAACAGTCTGGTTATGTATACAAAGAGTTTTGTCGTCACATATACAGCAAGAGAATACTGTACTGATAACCAGATTCTGGTTCCTAGTACGAGGTATTTTTTTCAGTGCGATATCTTATTTTATTTTTTACCAAACGCTACGAGTTGCTTGGGAAATCCTGAATAGTTCCTTCAGAAAAAAGCATGTCTGAAATTATTTGTTAATATGCCACAGACTTTGCCTGAGTCTGCTTTTAATCGAGAAGATAATTAACCGATCTTTAAAGCCCTTCTAAATCTCATTAACTGCGCTTGACGACAGCCACCCCAGTAACCGCGAGCAATCTGAAGTTCGCCACAAAAGTTTGTCAATTCCCGTCTAAGCACCGCCATCAACATTATTAATGGTTTGATTTAAGACTCTTCCTTCAATCCCGACTCCGTTGCAGGGTTGACATAATTTGTAACACCTTTAATACTGTTTGAAAGTTTTATCGAGATTAGAGGGGCTAGAATGAAAGAGACAATCCACAGATCTGGAATACAGTGTGTGTGGAATCAAAAAGTTGTACCTATCCCTAACTTATTGCTGGAAGTTTAATCTTAACTAAACTCACTTAATTTTATTGCTATAACTTTGCCAGTCCCAAAGGTAGCCAAAACGATGTGCTGCTGTCGTCGGACCACTTTGCAAACGGGTTGCCTAGACTTGGTCATCTAGTAAGCGGTCGCAACTACGGAACTCTTCGGTTCTATCAGCCATCCATTTTACGATTAATGTGCCTGAAATTCAATCTCTCTTTGTTGATTTCCTTCAAGTCTCTGTTCATTCCCATACACAAAGAAAAAGTAAAAAATAATATTAAAATCAAACTGATACTTACTGACTAATATTTGCCATGCTTAAATTACCTTTAAAATTTAGTTATGTTTCCACTTAACGAGGCGTGTTGGCAAGTACGTACGAATACGAATTAATTACCTACTGATATAAATTCTAATATTTTTTTTAAATAGCTGTTATCCTACGAAATTTTACCTTCTATCGAGTAAGCTAATATGTAGTTAATGTATTGTAATCGAGAAAAAGCGACCCCGTATTTAGTACTAAAAGCGCGTATTAAATACTAAAATCTCTTAGCAACGAACATTGAAGTTGATATTTTGTGTCGTCATCAAGTAGTAAATTATGTATTTAATTATAAAAATATTTGAGAGTAGAAAATTGGCCGAGTTGTATACAATTATATTAATCAATCAAGCTGACTCGATAATTCAAAATATTCGATTTTGCCCTTATTATTATTGAAACGATCTGCTATTTATAAATATGCGTAAATGAATTTAATAATAATATCTAAACAGCAACTAATTTTAATCGACGTAGAACGTAGCAACGTTTGTAATTTCGCCCGAAGGGTGTTACTGCTCGTCTGTTACTTGCTATCCGCAAACTTTGTCTCTTGAACAACGATACAACTTTAACACGGGACTCAATTGCAGAAGTGTTCGCAGCTAATGCTTTGTCAAATTCATAACTAACTCATTTATTACCGCAGATATATTCAAAGGACTGGTTTAAAGCAATCTATTCACAAGTGCGATAGCTCTTAATTCAACCTTCGGTTTTGTATTTCTCTTGCTCGCTCTCGTACACTCTTATGCGAGTCTACCCGACTTTACCCAAATCAAAAGGCTTCTCAGGAGCTATCGTACTGTAAACGAGTATTAGATGTTACTTGATTGGTAAATGGTCTATCTACTAACTAAATAGTATGTGAACTATGTAAAGGTTGAAAGTTTCAATCTGATTCTCGGAACGTCCTTCCTACTACTAATCATCGTCTGCAGAAAAACGTCAATTGCCGGACATAAGCATCTCTAACGAATGACACCTTCTGCTCGGCTTATATTAGACTTGAACGAAAAAAAAACAAGCTTTTTACAAACTAAACATGGTACTTATCGTTTACATTCAGATGTAACACAAATTTACGATTTTTAATACAAAAAATATTTCCAATAAAAATTATCAACTATCCCCCTTCATCAACCCTTTTATAAGATAAACGGTTTACAGAAAAGTTCTTTCACTTCAATTGGATGAGAATTACAGGTGAAAATCAAACGCTATTAAGTTAGGCAACTTTTTATCGTGATAAAAAATTCCAATCACTTTAAATCTGCTGAACGCTCATTCCGTCTCCAACGAGCGGGGATTGGGACATAAAAGAAGACATTTCTCATTACTTTGCAATTTCAATAATTGATATGAAAACCGCTATTTGCGATGTAGTTTTTGGCCGTAAGATGATTTTACTGATTTGTTACCGTTTGCAAGTCATTCTGATATAGTTAATGTGATTTTTTTGGCTCTAAAACTAATTATGGAAAGTTTCACGAATAAAGTGAATGTACTATCCAATTTAAATCACGAAGAAGATAATTGAATTCTACTTAAGGAGCGGAGCTCAGCTTTATTAAAGTGCTTAAATAAGATTCTCAGCGTTATTATAACCGACTTAGGTGAGTTTGCCGCAAATTTGCGAATTGAAACCTTTAGTCTATGAACTTACCGGTCTAGCGCTTTAAGTTGGAGGTTCCTGCGGTAGTTGAGCGGTGCGGGAGGGATGTGTTTTTGTTACGTCAAATGACTCAAGCAGGGATCGAAACCGCTTACCATTAAAGAGGTTTTCGAAAGGATATTTGATAGTTTTGTTTTTACAAAACTCAAGAATGCGCTAAGCCTATCGTCGACTTAGTCCAATGAAGGGGCAACGAAACGATAGAGTCAATTCGACTGCGTTAACCCAATTCCAATACCCTATCATCTAATTTGCCTGTGTTTCGTCAATCAATGTGTTTTGATTTCGAATGACCAATTTGAAATATTTGGTTTGGCCTGTCTCTCTGTTCTGTACCGATTTGTGTCATTATCCCTCTCTAACATTTGTTGCTAACACTTGTTATAATATTATCTAACACCCGTAACCACTACCATATCGCTATCTCTACACATTACTTTTTAGTGAGAATTTTATAAGGATTTAGACTTTCAATACTTCTATTTAGCATTAATATTCTGTAATTTGTATATTGTCTATATCTGTATTTATCTCCAATAAATAAAAACTTTTTAAACTTAATCACACGGTTTCAAGCTGTTTTAATATCTATGCGCAAGTGTTTCGACTTATTATTGCACTACCTAACAATTAAATGGGTAGCGGCTAATATACAGAGATCACTCGAATGCGCAAAAATGAGAGAGGCAATCAATAGGGTAATACTCAGCTAATGCTAAGTGCTTAAATATTAAAGCGGTTAACTAGTTCTAAGGGGTTCCCCTAAAGTTAAGTTAACATAATTATAGGGTAACCACATTGATTGGGTAACCAAATGATAGGGTTTTCCAGTCCCTGGACGCGAGGCTTCAGTCAGGCGTCGGCATCGCTGTCGTAAACACGAGTTATTTGGACTGCCCGTTTTGAACAAATCGTACACGAGATTTTACAATTGAAGATGAGTCCTCTGTTCAGGGTTCAAACTAAACAAGTTGTTTACGAACATTTTAAGGCAAGACAATCAGATCCCAATCCTACTGAGCATAAATATGTACATTAATGTACAAAAACCAAGTACATAAGTACTACAAAAATGACCATCTTAACGACTGGATGGAACTGGAACAAATATGGATCAATTTATTATACATTTACGACACGGGGAATCAGATGAAAGCGATTCAAATTATACCTCTACAGACAGCGATTCGTGTAGCGATCATTTTGAATACAGATTAATTTAATTGGATTTAAAGTTCAAAATTCCCTTCAAAACATTTATATTAAATTATACCTATTGTAACATTTTGTCAGTTTATTTTGTCATACCCAATTATACTAATTCAATTTAGGTAGTGACCTACCTAAATTGAATTAGTATAATTGCGTATGACAAAATAATAGATAGATAGGTATTTGTAAATATCGTAAGATATATTTTCATTACTATTCATCACGTGTATAGCGAGACAGGTCTGCAACGTCACATGTATCCCCTCCAAGTGCATGTATGCGGAAGCAAGTAACGCTCTCATGAACCAAGATATTATCCGTATGTTAAGTTAGGAAGATTAAGTATTTATTATAAATTGTCATGAATTTCTCCACGTTGTTGTTTAGCGAGCTAACCTGAAAAATAAAAAATAAATGACTAAATTGAGTACAAATAAACACAGTTCCATCTCTTTCATTTGATATGTCAAATGTAAGAGATGCAATGATGAATTTTCCGATTGCTTGCTAGGTAGATACCTGCCCGAGGGAGTGAATATTATTCATATCTGTTTAGCAAGCTACGAGTAGACTATGGGCCGTATTAATAAACTCATCTCAACTCTGATCCTCGTCTCGAGATACGTCAAAGTAAATGTAACCATAGAAAACTGTCATTTTTGACGCATCTTGTGACGGGGATCAGAGTTGAGATGAGTTTATTAATACGGCCCTATGACATGTAATTGTAGAATTGTAGAGTGAGAACATCTCTAAAAGTATTAATCGTATTGTAAACCGTGGTAGCATGAATTGCGTCTAGTATACAGAAACTTGAATCCATCCTTTAATGCAATATTTAGTGAATATTCAGTTCAGTTATTATTCAGTTTTGAAAACATAAGTTCCAATTAACTAATTCAATAAAGTTTTTAAAAGACTCACTGCCGCGCTCAGAGAAGTCAATTAATTTTCAAGTTTGATTAAAGGTCTTATTATAGCAAATAATGTGACAGCAGCATATTTAATCAAACTTAAAAGTGAATTGATGTCTATGAGTACGGCCGTCAGTGATTATAGTAGACTTTTTTCTATGCCTTATTGATGACGACTAAGCTTCTTTAGGTTTGGTTATAAGCAGTGGTCGGAACAGGTAGAGTTAATTTACCTAAACTTGATGCATGTTCATTCAATAATGTGTCCCCATCACGCATGAATGAATATGCGTCAAGTTAAGGTAAATTAGGTCTACCTATTCCGACCACTGGTTATAAGTTCCAAATGTTTCACAGTCACTGCTCTGTTATTATTGTATTTGTATTAATAATTATCCCTATTATCTGATATCCTTTTGGGTGTGGTACTACAAAAACTTTAACTCTTTTCTTCTTTTAGCTGTTCATTCCAGAGTTCTTCGTGGCACAGTGATTGGCAGTTCAATTTGGGTGAGCTGCGGATATCTGGACCAGGAAATGCGTCACTTTGCTCGCAGAGAACGCGCTGATTGGCGCCCGATCGGGAACAAGAACAAAATCCATTCTAGCTCGCTCTTACCTTTATTATACCCTTTGTTATGCGGTTACTCAATCGTTCTACCAACAATCACATTACGTAGAAACTAATGAAGCTCCAAAAAGCGAGAAAATGAATGGTCTAACGAAAAAATAAATAAAAATACGAACTGAACGTTTATTCAAGGATACCTGACATAAAATAATTAATTACATAATTAACGATATTTTCCTGGTAACGCAAAACTGAACGGCATCTCAAAGTTTTGGGCCACCCTTAAAGATATTCCCCGAAATCCTTCTTAATTCCCACAGCATCTTTGAAGGAAAAACATAATTAATGCTGTGTTGTTTGTAATCAGAGAGCTAAGTGCTATGGAGCGCGCCAGATGCGGCTCTCTTATTACAAGCCTTTTATCTTTGGTGCAAAATGGAATATTTCGTACATACGCGCCATTTGTATCCGGGCCGTGCTCGATTAGTTACAACCATGTTCTATTCAATTATTGTTGCTAGAAATTGTCTGTAGCTCGGGCGTTTGTTTTTTTGATGCGAGCATTATGTGATTTAACAATAAAAAGAGGCGCTGTAATGGAATTGTTTTCTTTTTGGTAAGTAGGTAGTGAAAAGCATAATATTATTCAACGAAATTAAAAAAAAATAGTTGCCATATTAATATTTGACGGCCATATTATTTTTCTTTTATTTTCCTTTTCAGGCCAGCCGAGACTAAAATTTTGAGAAATGGTAAAGTTGTAACAATTTGATTTTATGCATAAAAATAACATAAAAAAATAACAAACAGCCTCGGTTATTAAAGACAGACTTAACTCTCTCAACATTAAAAGTAAAAAGATTTATCAGTCATCAAAAACTAAATAAAAGTTGTTTAAGTGTGTACGTAGAAATTTTTTATATTGTCTGTTAAAAAATTGTCACTGGCAACAGCTTTTCTATTTGGTAGCGATTCAATAAAACTGTCATCCGATGTGCCACCGTGTGACGCATCTTATACATTGCAGGATATTAAAAAGTTATTTGATAAAATATATAGCACGAACGATCTACCCGCGCTTTGCTTCAGTTTACTTATATGATTTTGATATTTTTAGCCAAAAACATATTTTTATCAAAATATATTAGCCTTTCATTTTTAAAATTAGTTCAGAAACTCCACATCCTTTCAATAATATTTCTTTGTCCCAAAAATATTAAGGACCTGATGTAAATTCAGACGAATTTACATGTACCAAATCGTCAAGCCAAATCAGTTTGATACGTTTTTCGATACGCAACTATTCAGTTGTACCAGGCCTCTACTTTATGAACGTGACCGACAGGTAAAACTTGAAAATTTGCTATAGGTACATACACTCTACTGCTTGAGCTACACGGTTTAAAACAGGCGGTTTAAAACCGTGTAGACAGTGGTTTGAAACCAAATTTCGCATGACCTTGGAAGATGTCAAACAAATGGGCTTGTTTGAAACCTTGTAGCAGCTCGCTTCTACCAAGGTCACTTGGTTTAAAACCATGGTTTCAAACCGTGTAGCACGCGCACACCTGAGCTGAGGCCAGTGATACAATCGTGGATATTGCAAAAATTGCTTTAGCTGTCAACTGTCGATATCACGTTTTCAAAATAACTTATCAAAAATAGTAGCATTGGACAGTAAGCAACGTATGACGACTGATGACCTTACCTGACAACTAATTCAATACGATTTTGACAGGTAGAGTTTTAATAAAGTAATCTAATGACAAACCAATTTCTTACTCTGTAACAAATCATTTTTGACTCAATCCCTAAATTAGATCGCAGAAATTACAGTAGTTTGGAGGGATAAGTGCCGCCATATGTCACCGGCGGATCCTCGGCGGGTAAAAACCCGGACACGAACCTTTTCGCTCCGATTTGCCGGACACCACGATTGCACTGAAAATTGAATTCACCGCGTGGTTAATGATTTACGATTTCACATAAATAATTTATATACATTTTAATAATAAGTAAACTATATAGGATAATGTTGTTGTACGCTACTTTCTGCTTTTCATACTGATCAAAGGGCATACAATCTGAACTTTAGTGCTCGGTTTACGTTAAGTAAGTTCCAAAAATATAATTAGACGTGCTTGCTTTATAGCGGCAGAAGTAAGAGTGTTTGGTTAGAAGGATTCACGCGTATATTTGCTGCCGTATTATCTGTACCTAGGTATATTTCGTATGTGGAGCGTCAATGAAAATATTAAACATGAGCCTTGCTGAAGCACAATTAATTTGAAACAAGAGTCACCAACGCAGTTTTAAAACGTAATATACCTAGGAGCATTATATATTTTATCTAAACAAGCCATTAGAGACAATATTCCTGGTAGGAAACCCATTTAACTGTCACGGTGGTTCTGTGTAAGCTTGTCTAGAATCTTGGCACAATAATCCACTCGGACTACAATAACAACGTAGCAATTTTGTACATTTTATAACATAATTTGGATGCTGCTTTTATATCCTAGTTAAGCTCTTCACCATAACATAATTTAAAGCTGCGAGAAGATTTGCCTAATGAAAATTCCTGTAAATCCCGATAAGGAAGTTATCCGTCGATCCGTTCGCGGTCAAATATCAGATTGCAATTGAACATGAATGCGAAATTTTGTCGCGTTAGCGTCGTGCGCCGGAGATAGCGGAAAATATTGTCCGATAGGGCGTACCCAAAGCTATTTTCGTAAATCGTTAATCAGTCGGCGGAGCGGAAGACTGATAAGGCAGACCTTTTGCCAATTAAGTTAATGGTGATTCTTTTTCGCTGGCAACGGAGGAAATGGCGCTCGGCTGCAATCCCGCGTGTGTCGCAGATATGTTGCTTAGCCGTGATTGAATACGGTTGAAAGTGTTGAAAACAAACTCATTTTTTGCGGTTTATATAATTTTTCCAACGGTTCATAGAAAATGATAGTTCTGCAGAGTTCAATAAAGTACGTAAAATAATGAAATTCGATCAAATTAGACAAAAATAAAAACGCGCGAATAATTAACGAAGAGCAGTAACCTGTTTAAATTCTTCATTTCATTGGACGCTCAGGTACTCTTAAAAGGGTCCGACAGCAGGCCAATAAAAGTGTCAATTATTAGTACCCCCATCAAAAGGCTCATATTAATGTTAAGGCTTCTGCCCTTTACAATTTTATGAACTCCCGAAACCAAAAAGTATTGCTCCTTTTGAATGACTAACAGCCGCACTCAGAGACGTCAATTAACTTTTAAGTTTGATTAAAGTTGCTGCTGTCACTTTGCTACAGCAATAATGACGCGGCAACTTTAATAAAATTTAAAAATTAATTGACGTCTCTGAGTGCGGCAGTAAAACTATTGGCCTTCGCCGTTCGATGTACCTACATGGCATTTCAGGGGACCTCAAAGAATGGGCGAGCAAGAAATAATTAAAATCAAAATCGCACAGATCTATGAAATGAAACAGCATTATGCATTTTTTAATAATAATAATATTGTTTAACATTAAATATCAGTACTGTACACTAACTAATGAAGCGAGTGACGTCACGCGTTAAGCGGCCCGCAACTTAATGACCCGGGTGTATCGAAACAGTGATACCACTGCAATAAATAAACTATGCATACTTAAACAGTATTCTCTCTTTAAATTAATATAACAAAGAGTATGTCAAAATAAAGTTTGCCATCAACAAATTAAATTGTTTTATCTTGATTATAATATACAGTTTATTTATAGAAAGACGATTTCTTTATAAATGTGCAAAGTATAAATATCTTGAATGCTTCAAATGTTTTTCGCTAACGGCAACACCATTGTTTAATTTTTATTCGTGGGAATAAAAATTCTGGTATAGGCAGTTGGCCGGTTATTATGCCTATGTGATTAAAAAGAAAATGACAACATTAAAATGAAAATTTGTTTGTTACATCGTTACAGGTCTGGTTTTACAAGATAATTTAATTATTTCCAACAGAAAATTATTATTTATACTGTATATTGTTTATATTATATGAATTTCGGACATATTATTTATTATTCATAATTAGTAATTTATAGAATAACATATTATAAATTAGTATTAGTCACAATAATTGCTTATTTTATTATATTAAATTATAAAAAGTGTATAAGTAGATAAATCGTAGAACAGCGATTCTAATAGCAACAACCGAAGCCTAATTTTGAAGCTATTGAAAGAAGCTGCATCCCTGAACAGTCTGGTAGCAAGTTGTATATCCGTGGGCCAAGCATATAAGCAGATCGACCAGTTTTACTGCCGCACTCAGAGACGTCAATTAATTTTTAAGTTTGATTAAAGTTGCTGCTGTCACTTTCTTTGCTATAGCAATAGAATAAGACGCTGTAACTTTAATGAAACTTTAAAATTAATTGACGTCTCTGAGTGCGGCAGTTAGCCATCCTATGTGAAACGTGCGCGACGCGACCTGCGTCCTTATTACAACACAGCCGATGTTTATCGTTGGCCTGTTTAATGACAAACCGACTTACATTCAAACGTGTAAATATAGCTACCTGTTGGATGAGGATGCATGGCAATGTCATGATGCGGTATTGTTTGAAGTAACCGCGAGCAGAGTCGTCGTCAGGTACGCCAGCTATTGTCCGCACGGCGCGTTTTTGAAGGACGAAGACGCGGTTCCAGTCCGCCGCCTGTGGCCACAGCTCTGTGCCGTATGAAATCAGCGAGTGCACTGTCGCGAAATAACAGCTCCTAACGACGTCTCTGGTCGCGGTACTAACAAGGCGTCTTAAGGCGTAGCACCATCGTAGCACGCACTGCCAAGTCACTGTTTGTCAATGTGAGCATCCCACCGCAGACCACTGTCGATTGAAAAGCTAAGCAGTTTCGCCGTGCTCACCTGCTGGATTAGGTCGTCGCCATCACTGACCTTTATAGGTTGAGGCACGTGACCCTTTAGGCCGATTTTTCATTCGCAATTAGTGAGAGGGTTCATACGTTATCAAATATAAAAAAAACAGTCAATCTCCATTATTTTTTAATCATTTCCTTCCGAAGCCTTTCATTTTCCGTCACTTTTGTGTTAGTTCAAAATTTAAGCCACCATATATAATATTGATTAATATTTTTATTAGTCCCAAATGGGTTGACATAACATAATATTGTTTTTTACATCCGAATAAAAAATATTCGACAGTAAGTAATCGTTGTTACAGTCAATTGTATTCAGGAATTAAAATCACGTTCAATTCGTTTTAATGAACTTCATTATTTTGTATTCACCAAATATTTAATTGCAACTTTAATGAGACATGACCACAACGCTGCCGACATTTTACTCAGTTTAAGGCAGTGAAAAGGGGATGTAACAAGTGAGATCGTTTAAATCAAAGAACCTTTTTGGTTCTATATTATCTCCTGCTCCCGTATTATGGTAGCCTTTATCGCCGTGGATTAATGTGGATAAAGCAACCGTCACTCTCGCACTTATGTAAACTGGTCATAAAGTGACAGGAGTTTTATACACGTTTATCGTTATAATAAGCATCTTCATATTTATATTTATTTATGGGCAGGTATGCACGGTAAGCAGAAACGACTAACGTTTGCACAGCTGATTCTCTCTCTCACGATACATTCACTACTGCGCAACGTTACTAAATTTTGCTGTTCTACCTTATATCTGTCCTTTTTAGTTTTAACCAGTGCTTTTGTCATACATAAAGTTGAAATATGTCTGTTGTGATGTGCAAAAGAGTAGAATGCGCTTCTGGCGTCAGTATTTCCGAGTGCATACAATCTGAACCTATTTAAAGCTAGGGTGAATAGGTATCTTCTGGATGAGCTCGCTTTAACGTAGACTGAATCTTCGCTCTTCAGGGGCAAGAGTTAGTCAAGAGCAAACATTATCAATAAAAAAAGTATTAGTAGTAGTAGTATGGTTGTCAAATAAATGTTGTGAGTTTGAATTTGAAAATCTAAGTATGATGTTCCTATGTTGTGGTTACCCTACAGTCGCCACAGCCCAAGTAATGTTCCTATGTTGTGGTTACCCTACAGTCGCCACAGCCCAAGTAATGGAAATGAGAATGAAAATATTTATTTCATATATTATTATACACATTAGTACATGAAACAGCGGTTTTGGGCCCTGAGCTAGGATGCCTTGTGCTACAGAAAAAGCTGTTTTAATTAAAAAACGCATAAAGAGTGTTTCATTCTACAACGTCATTAGAGCTGGCCTCATTCCGATCGTGATTTGATACAAGGAACTTTGAACAACTTCCATTCATTAAAGTCGCAATAAAACTAGCTGCATCGGATAGCCATGGCTATTCGGAGCTGGGAATTACTTTGGTCTTAAAGCAATCACTTTAAAACTTCGTTGCTTCCACCTGTTGAAAGATTTTGATTGCAAATCCAAATACAATGTTATTTTAAAGCGTCAAGATACAATGGTGATAATTCTTAAAAAAGCAAAACTAATAAATAATTAATATAATAATCCAACCTATATACGTCCCACTGCTGGGCACAGGCCTTCACTCACAATGAGAGGGTTTGGGCTATAGTTCCCACGCGGGCCCAGTGCGGATTGGAAACTTCGCACACACCGTCAAATTCCTTTGCAGGTGTGTGCAGGTTTCCTCACGATGTTTTCCTTCACTGAAAAGCACATGGTAAATTTAGAAATTATATTTCGCACATAAATTCCGAAAAACTTAGAGGTACGAGCCCGGGTTCGAACCCACGACCCTTTGCTTAAGAGTCGGCAGGTCAAACCACCACGCTGTCACGGCTTTTTATCTTCAGAAAATTTCGTTCTCGGTTTGAGGTACCTACGAGTAGGTATGCTTAGTCACCCGGATATTTATATGACTTTAGATAGTTACAAAACAAATGTTATATCATTTCAACCTAAAACTGATTATTACTAACTTTACGAAACCTTGGGAAGGACTTACTGCCGCACTCAGAGACGCCAATTAATTTTTAAGTGTCATTAAAGTTGCTGCTGTCACTTTCTTTGTTATAACAATAGAATAAGACGCAGCAACCTTAATGAAACTTTAAAATTAATTGACGTCTCTGAGTGCGGCAGTTAGCTAGAAAAGAGAGCAACAATTAGGACTATCAGGTGAGCGTTCCGTTCGAAACAGCCGCTTGAACGGGTTTGGGCCCGAAGTATCGAACAATTTACTTATGCTAATCCTATGTCACCCTTAGGACAATAGCCAATTTCGGTAGCGCGTTCCAATTAACGTTAAGCCCGAAACTTTGCCTGTTTAGGATGTTTTTCCAACGTTTGGAGTGTTGTTCCAAGAGCTAAGAAAATTGAATAAGTGTGAGTCAGGCCACGCATGATACAAATGTTTGCCATTGCACACGTTAAATACATCCTTAAGCGCGTCACACACGCAGCTATAATATATATTTATATAAATTATAGCTGCGTGTGTGGAGTCTTTCAACTGGTACGGAAAATATACCTAAAGTATACGAAAATATATCGTAAGATGCCTTGCTATAATATATATTAATATACCAAAATATATATTATAGCTCCGCGTGTGACGCGCTTTAGGGCTGTGCTTAGGGTATTTTCTTATTCGTAGGTATATGTGAAACTTGGTGAAAACCGGGTGTCGGATTACTAGTGTCTTATATATATATAGATTTATACTTATCTAACCTCGGTGAAGGATTATTATGGTTAAGCTTAATTCATGTTTTTTTTGTTGAGACACTTTAAAAACCTGTTGCAGAAAGCCAATGATCAAATTTGATATTGTAACCTGCAGTTATTTGTTTAAATAAATTTGTTCTTATTCTTAAATAAAAGCGTTAAAGCATTTTGCTATTTTGGGTTGACAGTCATAGATAGCCGTTATAGACTTCACTGTCAAGTTTTGTACAGTTAAATCTGTGAGTTAGATATATGTATGTAGATAATCATGCCCGCTGTGAAAAAATGCGTACGTGTAGGTACCTAACAAAATTATTTCGAGTCTACAGTGATTCTACATGCAAAGAGGGGTGCTTAAGAAATTTTTAGTCCGTATTATCGTTTTCATCAAAGCATTTTTTTAACCCTTTAACTTTTCAGGATTGTTTAAATAGGATTGATTATTTGTGTTTTGATTAAGTAAAACAAATTCAACCTTATCTATAGGTGATATTTTAAAACAAATCTTAAAAAGTTAACAATTTAAAAAAATATGATTTTTTAACTCATGAAAGTTTGGTAAAAAAAACAATCGGCTAATTAAAGTCGGAGTCGCGATAGTTACCGAAAGCTTTTAAATACTATCATTACTTTCAATTCAATTGTTAATTAACCTTAAAATGATATTCATTAGTTTCAGTTTAACTGTTGAATAACCTTAAAATGAAATCAACCACTCAAAAATCATATTACGAAGAATTCTCCCTTCGTTTCTAATATGAATTATACGCATAAACTCTTTAATAACAACACTTGAATTTTGTACTAAGGTTGAAATTAAATAAGTATTTGGTTTAAGATTTTATCGATATTATACAGCTGAGTACCTACCTACTTAATAGGTATAAGCATATTTACGCAAAATGCCTACGAAATCAGGACTTTACCAATCACTTGAAGTGCTTTTCGAAATTACCCCTTAAAAGCCTACTTGAAGTAGGTACCTACCTCACCTACATTGTTTAGGTACTCGATAGGTTAGTTTTACATACGTTTTCCCCTGCCTTGGGAAAAATATGTAATTTCACCTTTTCTCGCGTGAGAAGGACTTTGTCACATCCCATTTAAGTTGCGTAGTTATTTATTAGTCTTATATTAGAAGTTTGCATGATGATATCACCACTTTTAATTTATTTGATTTACTTTAGTAAATTAATATTATAATAACATATTATATGTTTTGTGAAAATTTCTTCCGATTACCTTTTTCGATTCAAAATATATAGCCATGAGAAACGTAGGAGAAACGGACAGACAAACAGCGTATATTTAGCAATAGGCACTTTTTGTTACGAGACCCTAACAATTAACACATTTTGTCAAATGAAGTCATGTTACATAGAATAAATGAGAACTACCTATCAGTAACTTTCAATTAGGTCAATCCTACCCAAGCAGCACGCAAGCTGTATAAGAGCTTATACAGCCCTTATGCAGCTAAAACTAGAGTTATAATGGCTGTATAAGCTCTTATACAGCTTGCGTGCTGCTTGGGTATATTGAAAAATGTTTTGGTCTGTAGATTAGTAGGTAAAGACCGCTCGTGGAATTTCTTTGATTATTTTCAGCGTTATAAATGAACACTTAAAGGCTGTCAAGTTTCAATTATTCGTATAAATAATTCATTTAAGCTGGAGCGGTATAGTTATTCTATCCGGTGACGACTACAGCTGAAGGTAAAGTTTGAAGCGCTGAAAACTTTTAGGCGTCGGGCTGCGAAGCTATTATACATTAAAAGTTGAACATCACAACATCGTAACAAATTATAAAAATAAAATATGCTGAGAAAAATAACAACAATGAAAGGGCTAAAACTCCTTCAAATTAAGCCACTTGACACTTTCTCGCAAGTACTGATTGTAACTGGACCATTAACAGTTAGTAATAAGTTTTTTTGGTTTTATTTATAATATTATTAAACGAGAAACATTGATATTTATTTATATTATATATATATTTATATTCGCGGGAAATCTTTTTGCGTGAAAATACGGGAAAACGAATTTTCCGAAAACGAAGATATGAGATGAGACCTAGCTAGTTAACATTTTTGCCCCCGTAAACCCCTATGTCGCAATTTTCATCGAAATCGTTAGAGCCGTTTTCGAGAACGTGAGTATATATATATATATATATATATATATATATATATATATATATATATATATATATATATATATATATATATATATATATATATATATTTGTACTCACGTTCTCGAAAACGGCTCTAACGATTATATATTTTATATATTATATATTTCTATATATATATATATATATATATATATATATATATATATATATATATATATATATATATATATATATATATATATATATATATATATATATATATATATATATATATATATATATATATATATATATATATATATATATATATATATATATATATATATATATATATATATATATATATATATATATAAAAATATTTCCCGCGAATATGGTTCGTAATTTAGGGGTGGCGGCTACCGCCGCGCCGCCGTCTGAATTGTTTTTGTATAGAGAATCGATGAAAATTCGGTTTCGACTCGAGCGACGACGCTCGGTCTACCAGGTACTATTTATAATATACTTAAAACTGCAAATCCGTTATCTGTTAAATCCGCAGACACTCAAAATTTTCTTTGTTTGATTATCACTGGCAAATATAGCTGGAATAAGCAATTAGACTATCACGTGGACCAACGATCTTAAAAGCCGGCTGGTGTCAGGAAACCGCTGAATGCGAGTAGCACAGGGGCCTTCTATGACAATCGAAGTTCGAAGGTACGTTAGCTGGAGCGGACGGATATACGCAACCGGCTCAAGGAATAACATCTGTTAAGTGATGTGATGATACTGATGATGCAAATTCACTTAGAAGTATCAGAAAAACTGACGATGGGATCATTCAAATTAAAAGCAACCTTTTGAAGGCTGGCGTGTAAGTAATTCTGATTATTGTTGCCTCGTTATATTTGTATAAAAAACATGAAACAAGAGCGTAACCGACAGTTTCCGCAGCTGCCAGTTTGGTTTGGACAGCCACAGATTCCCCGACGGGGCACTAAGAGGATAACAATCTCGTGCGGGCGCCGAACGAAAAGGGTTAATTAATTGATTTTGCATTCAAAATAGATACCCAAGGGAGTAAAAACGAAACTTTTCATGTTTTAGTGACCAAATAAATCTTAACTTACCAAAAGAGATGAAGATGAAGATACTTTGCGGATGTGGGATGAGTATCAAAAGTAAACCAACCTAGACCTTAAAGTCACACGCGACCATAAAATAGTATTTTCTGATCCATTGCGTAGTTTAAAAGTTCTAAGCGTACATACTATTTAGTCAATTATCGCAATAAATTGTTTTGTCTGTCAACATTGTCAACAATTTAGTTTTAAACGTGAAATTTTAAAGATCCCGGTAAAATAACTTTAAACGATCTCCACATGGACAAAGTCACAGCCAAAACCTAGTATTGTTATTTAACAATAACCCAAAACGGGTACAAGAGTAATTCAACGGACTTCTAAATATACTTTTATAATTGTGGAGTATTCATTTATAAAGTGATAATACACAACTTCGAAGTCGCCAGTTAATCTTTGTAGAGCATTAACCTCTCCGTAGTTAAAAAGTTCCAACTTCACGATCTTTGCTTAGATGTTATGTTTGCACAAAGAACTCCCACAAGTCCGCGGTTTACACGAAACTTGCATTTCCAGGCCTCCTTTGAAAGGGTTGTGCTAAAATTTCACTTAAGCTGTAAAGTGAAGTTAGTTTTGCTGCTACTACAATATTTTAAGGCAAGAAGCTTTTTTGATTTTTAGCGAGCTAAGGTTGCTAGATAACTTATGAACTTACTAGCTTTTGCCCGCGACTTCGTCCGCGTAGAAGTCGTTTATCACTGCTCTCTCGGGAACTGTTCAATTTTCTGAGATAAAAAGTAGCCTATGTCCTTCCTCAAAACTCAGGCTATATCCATACCAAATTTCATCGAAATCGGTTCAGCGAATTAGCAGGGAAAGCTTTACAGACAGACAGACGCAAAAGTATGTCTACTTTCGTGTTTATATAATATCAAGTATAGCAACCCGCCCTCGCTTAGCTTCAGTTATAAGTTAAAATATAGCCTATGTCGACCCTGAAACCTCATTCTGAATATCACTGAAAGAATTTTAGAAATCGGATGGGTAGTTTCGGAGATTACCCCCTACATCCAAACTTATTAAGTACCTCTTTCTCCTCTTCTTAAGTAAGTCGTTTATCGTTTTTACCCTGGACACTATCAAATTGTCTGGGATAAAAAAAGGGGCCAACCCAGGATAACAACTACCTGTGTGACAATTTCATCCGAATCCGTTCAACTATTTAGGCGTAACTGAACAAACATCCCAACATCCATACAAACTTTATTTAGCGTCGTCGCTGGGGTCGGAACCGATTTTTCATCGAATTACTATACAAAAACAAAGAAAACGGTCTATAGCTGGGGTTCGAACCCGCAGTCTGCGTAATAGGCCAACGCTCTAACCATTAGCCTATTCAGACGGAAGCAGCCGCCCCGTAATTACGAACCATTGCGCGAGAATTCTTTTTGCGTGAAAACACGGGGAAAACGAATTTTCCCAGACATGAGACCTAGCTAGATCGAATTTTCGCCCCCGTAAACCCTCATGTCGCAATCCTTATCAAACTCGTTGGAGCCGTTTTCGAGAACGTGAACTGAGTACAAATATATATATATATATATATACGCAATCCTTCCACCCGCAACTTTGTCTGCGGAGAGTCCAGTACCTTTGTTAAAAAGTACAGATAAAGTTTTCATTATCGTACGTATCATGCATGATGGGATAGAAACAAATTTAAACCATACAATTTTTTTAACCCTTTTCACCTTGCCTAGGGGTATAAATTGAAATTGAAATTATTTATTTTGCGAGAACATACACAGGTGTTATTAAAGGTATATGCTCTGCCAGAATTTCCAAAAACGCGAAAACTCATATTTTATATAATAAGTAGTCTAGAAACGTATTTCCAAAATAACCAAACTCTAAGAAATCTACTCCCTCAATTTTACCCCCTTACGGTAGTATTTCCAACATCATCGAACGCAATACTTTTAGTTTGTAAGCAGTAGCCAAAATAAATTTTCACGTTCCTAACTTCAAAATTGACCAAATATTACCCCTATTTCATCCCCTTAGGGGTAGTTATCCAAAATCACCGAAAATTGTATTACTTTATTTGTTAACAGTAGCCTATATACCTATTTCCACGTTTCTAACTTCAAAACGAAAATAGTGTTTTTTATTTATTAACAGTAAGTAGCCTATATACCTATTTCCACGTTTCTAAATTCAAAAATGACCAAACGCCCATACAAACTTTCACCCTTCCCGTTTCTCCCCCTTAGGTGTAGTTTTTCCAAAATCACCTAAAGTGGTATTTTTTATTTGTTCATTTAGCCTATACACAAATTTCCATGTTTCTAACTTCAAAAAGGACCCACCTCCTTCCCATACAAACTTTAACCCCCCCATTTCATCTTCTTAGGGGTAGTTATTCAAAATCACCGAAAATAGTATTTTTATTTATTAACAGTAGCCTATATACATATTTCCACGTTTCTAACTTAAAAATGACCAAACTGCCATGCAAACTACCACCCCCCATTTAATTTCCTTGTTGTTTTAAAACTTCAAAATTGACCAAACTCCTATACACACACTCCTATACACACTTTCATCTCCCCTTTTCATCCCCATACGGGTAGTTTTTTCAAAATCGCCTAAAGTAGTATTTTTTATTTGTTAACAGTAGCCTGTACACAAATTTCCATGTTTTTAACTTCAAAAATGACTAAACTCCCATACAAACTACCACCCCCTAATTTCATTTCCTTAGGGGTAGTTATGCAAAATCACCGTAAGTTGTTTATTTTTTATTAACAGTAGTATTTATAACAATTTTCACGTTTCTAACTTCAAAATTGACCAAACTCCCATACACACATTTCACCCAACCCCCCCCCCCGTTTCATCCCCATAGGAGTAGTTTTTCCAAAATCGCCAAAGTAGTCTTTTTTATTTGTTAATAGTAGCCTGTACACAAATTTCCATGTTTCTAACTTCAAAAATGAACAGACTCCCATGCAAACTACCATCCCCCATTTCATTTCCTTAGGGGTAGTTATCCAAAATCACCGGATTTGTTTTAATCTGTTAAAAGTAGTCTTTTTAACAGTTTTCACGTTTCTTACTTCAAAATTGACCAAACTCCTATACACACTTTCACCTCCCCTTTTCATCCCCATAGGGGTAGTTTTTCAAAATCGCCTAAAGTAGTATTTTTTATTTGTTTACAGTATTCTTTATAGCAATTTTCAAGTTTCGTACTTCAAAAAGGACCAACCACCACTCCAAAAGGAACTACCACCCCCGCATTTCATTCCCTTAGGGGTAGTTTTTCCAAAATTGCCAGTAGTACTTTTTTTATTTGTAAACAGTAGCCCATAAACCAATTTTCACGTTTCTAACTTCAAAAATATCCAAACCCCTATACAAACTTTAACCCCCCATTTTAACCCCTTAGGGGTAGTTTAGCCAAAATCGCTGAAGGTAGTATTTTTTATTTGTAAATAGTAGCCTTTATACCAATTTCCACGTTTCTATCTTCAAAAATGGATGACTTTCATACAAACTTCCAACCCCATTTTTACCCCCTTAGGGGATGAATTTTGAAAAATCCTTTCTTAGTGCACCCCTAGACCTCATAAGGAACCTACGTGCCAAATTTGGAATCTCTAGACCCAGCGGTTTGGGCTGTGCGTTGATATGTCAGTCAGTCAGTCAGTTTCTTCTTTTATATATTTAGATTATTATTTATTTATTTATTAAGCCAACAAGAAAATTACAAATAAACAAAAGCCCTACAAAAACTGTAATCTCATCTCATGATTTTTCACAAAACAACTTTCTTTAAGTGCACTTGGACAAAGTAAAGCTATTTTTTTGTTGATATAGCTGGGCTTCTAATTCATAATATATATGTACATATACATAATATAGAAGTAAGATTGCCTAAAAAAATGGAATAGAGTTCCTAAAATATGTTTAAATTAAAGTAAATTTAATGTTCTCAAAGGTATTTACGAAAGCTAAGATGCATACAGTAATTTTATAAGATCATAAAATGTCATTTCACCAGTAAATAACAAAAATAACGATTTATTCTTGGTCTAGTTTCCACTAACCGCTATAAATAGCGGAGATGTTCATTTTGTAAGTACGCGTCATATTCCAGAGCCGTAAATTAAATTTCATTTTAAAACCGCAAGACGTTCAAGATTTATGTGGGCGTCGATGTTGTAATCAGATTATGGGGTTGCGTCGGAGAAGAGAATTAACTCGCCAGGGGTAAGTTAGGGAATTATTGTTTGGAAGCCTCGGGGAACGCACCGCTTCCTAAATATATTTAGACACGAAGTGTGACTCGCTGCGAATAAGGAAGGATATTTGAAACGGCTGGAGCGCTGAGGCAAATTATAATAAATTATTAGAGAATTTGTGTTTTCACCCCGTTTATTTCTGATTTTGTAGAGCTCGTGAGAGTACAGGAGTTAAAACGTATACGTATTCGACCCATATGCCATAGGATTACTGCACGCTATTAACTTCGTATGACTACTCGACGCATCCTCGTATTATAAAAAAATATTGTTACTCAGGAACCTGTCTGTCCGAACAAACCCGTAGCTACAACTACAGAGGTGCTCTAACCTGTACCGTGAAAATGAAGTTTCGAAATAGATTGACGTCCCAACTGGAGTTATGTCGAAATGATTCAGTGTGACAGCGGCTAACGAGAAATATAGACCCCAGTGAAATTCAATTATGGACCAAACGAGACCGTATTGTTTTCACTTTTAGTGTTCAACTGTCGAATCGAAAAACGGTGCCATCGGAAATTTAAGGCGCTACTTAAAAAAATGTTTTATGAAGTACGGAAATACTCCAAGCCTGATGTGACTAAAGTTGAACAATATTTTTCCTTCTTTTTTATATGTATAACGAAAATAAAATAAATAAAACGTCATTAACAACCTGAGAGCCCATGTCGTGAGAGTCTCACCAGAAAAATGTTATAATTATAACGAAATTAACCAAGATGCCTTTTTTCAAAGTCTAGAGTGATCAATTCTATTTCAAAATATTACCGATAGTGATCCACCGGACAGAGCTTACGCATAATACTGCTACCAAACCTAATTAGCACATATTGCGGAAATAATTGGCGAAATGTGGAATCTATCCATAAACGTATTAGTGAGTGAAATTGCTTTTGATCACTCATGGGACGATGCGAATTCAAGTTCGTTGAGTTGAGATGAATAATATAAACTACGGCCGGCTAATTGCAATGCATAACTATGGTGCTTGTGTAATGTGGTCGTGGTACGTACGCATCTTTTCGCATTATTAACGTTTATTTCGCATTATTATTATTTATTTTTCACTAAAACCATGACATTTTTGAATTGTTGCATTGAATAGAACAGTACGGTTAGGTTAAGTAGGTACTTAAGTTTAAATACTGATTTTAGTGGAAATCAAACTATGGGAAAAATTATTATGTGGGTACAATTTTAGATTACGTACAAAAATAATGTTCATGATCATATATAATATACACCCTTAAAAACTCCGTGCTTAAAATAAATAAGCTCTGCCCGTAATGCGTATTTAAAAATGTTGTAAGAAAGCTGCATAATTATTGGTTTTTATTACACTTTAATTATGCTATCTGCCATCTTCTATTTGCGCGACATTATTTGGTCTGGTACATTAATAATAATCACCAAGGATCCCTGGAACCCTCGACTTTAGAAATCACAACTTCAAAGCACTGAAGTTTCAATAGATAAAGATTAAAGGGTTAAGAATAGAACAATCGGTTCCACTTTAAAGTAAGCGTTACGGCGTCGGCTAAATTTTATTCACGGAGTGATGTCATTAATTAAAAGTTGGGTGATTAGCAGCAAATACCTATTCAAAAGCCGCGAACTGGGGAGTCCTTTGTCAGCTGTCTTAGGTGAAACTTCTCAGTAATTGATTCATTTATTACGCTTTATTTTAAAGCGGACGATTTATCGATTATTTGTTTCGACAATTATTCTAAATTCTGAAGCAATTGTTAAAGGGAACCCCTTTTGGCAATCAAGCAGAATGTTTTAAGAGCCCTTGATTACAACAAATTAGGTGAATTTTCTACCGGTGGGTACGATAGGCGTAGATTATATGCCTTTGTGTTTTGTCTAATTAATTATTTGGGTTGCAATTTATGGCTCGAAAGTAACAAATGTAGTGTAGCTACAGTTACAATTAATTATTTTCAACTAGGTAAGTTATAAAAATAACATACCTATACTTTCGTAGGTTACTGTATTGATGAGTTACTTACCTTAACAATTAACTGTCAAAAATGCCAATCTCTTTTAAATCATTGTGCAAAACTAAAGTAAAGTTTGATGCAAACTATGTTAAATAACTAGGAAATAACGAATCCGGCTGGGGTCCCAACGCAAACTTAGGTCGTTTGTGGAGACGCGATAGTGAGACAGATGGTGCCAACTGAGATAGTTTTCGCGGAGCCTTGTCTTCTTATACGACGCGAAAGTCCCAAGTAATTTCACAGACACCGGATGATGTTCTTCCCATACACGTAGAGGAAACTTCAATCTGAGTAATACGTCGCATAGTGAGCCAGTTTGCTTTGACGGAGGCTTCTTCGTATGTTCGCCGAATTTTAGTTTGAACGTGAGGTAAGTATTTTGACTTGTAGGCGAGAGTAACCAATCTTTACAAAGTGTTTTGCTGTGAAAGAGTTTTTTCTATATTATTAATGCAGGCAAATATAATTGGCTGTCTACTTTTTGTTTAACTTACCTAATAACTTATAAAAATACCTATAATTAAACTACTTGATTAAAACCCTACCATACAAGCAGGAATTGATCGATGTTTTCGGGCTGATAAAATAACTATCAGTCATTAAACGTCGAATATAATTGGCCTAATTAAAATACAAACACGACCTTATTCGAGTTCTTACACGAGTTTATAAAACGGCTGACTAACGATGACCCTACGTTTCCAATAAATAACGGTGTATCTTATGCTACGTGTCAGAATGTGGTGATTTATAACGTGCGAAATTCAACTCACGGAGCGTTGCGTGCGGGCAGGTGGGCCCGGGGAAGGCCTCGGCCTGCAGCCCCTACGATATAATTAAGGCCCTAATAATGTCGGGATAAAGAGGCAAAGACGCTGTGCCAACTGGCAAACGGCCGAATCTAGTAATATGCATTGTGTTCCAGTCTACTTAGTATAGGATCTCCATATATTTCACATTAGCTTAGCTATGTTGAGCTAATGTTGTAATAGTTGGATAGTAGCAGAGCCAAAATGAAGCCAAATACTAGTTGGGCCAGCCTGACTGGGGAAGTAAAAATTATATAGTCCCCAGCAAAATCTGTTCAACCTTGGGCTTATAAAAAATATGACACATCTTTATTCTAGAAACAGTAAAGCAGCTGGTGTCTATACTTCTTAGTGCTCTGCTCTATAAAATATTGGCTTGAATAGTCGTATCACTATCAAGGATAATTCGGTTTGCAGCTAAAGGGTCAAATGTAGAGCGACGGTAGCCTAGTAGACTTGGGTGGTCCAATCGAAATTACAAGATACCGAGTACCTACCTACCTATAAGTTTTTCTAACTTAATAACTTAACTTATATACGTTTTGTGAATGATGTAGTAATCGATGCTCTATCGATTACCAAAACACATTGTAAGGAAAACTGCACATTCAGACAACTGACTGACTTTTATAAACTTTTATTACTAAGCGACTATAGCGATTTTCACTTTTTATAGCGATTTAATCAAGACGGGACACTTTTATTTTAAACCTTAAGCCTTACTTAAGTCTTACGTTAAGAATATGGAATAGATATATTCATTTCCCTAGCGCCTGCCACATTTTATCTCGTGTATGCATGTTAAGCCCCCAGATAATATTAGAGAGGGCCAGATGTCTAAATCCCTCTGTCTCACCTAACCCTTTTCGCTTTTCCTACCAAAATCTTCGAATACCGTCAAAGCACTTGAGTTGCCTCTGACTTTGTGAATGTCCATAAGCAACGGTGACAACCTTATCATTTGTATCTCGCTTGGTTGTTTGCTTCATGCATAAAACAATGTAACAGGAATAATCGTTGTTACGAGTGGGTATTTTATGCCTCGTGACTTTTCCATTTAACTGATCCCTCCAATCCTTCCGCAATGCAAATTACTAATAGTAATAATAAAACATTTCGGTCCACCGCAACGTATAATTTACTGTCCGCCAGGATCACGACAAAAGTCGGCCAACTCTAAAAGAGCCATGAAAAAATATCACGAAAAAACAAAGCCGGGAGCTTACGTAGAATTTGAAAAGGGTTACTAATGGACATTTTTGTTAAAATGGCTACCGGTTAATGATTTCGTTTTATTCCTCGTACCCGAGATAATAAACGGTCAGCGGACCATAAATGACAAAATAAGAGTAGAGATTAAGAATATGATAGACAGCGTGGTTCCGACTGGATTAACTATTCATTATAAATCATGCTCTAATAAGTTTATGAGGTTTAAATTATTTAGCCTTCGGTTTCTGGTGTAATTTTTCAGTCGCTGGTTTCACTGATAAAACCGGCGACTAAATGAAAGTACGAGTACGTACAGGCAGTTGAATGTCATTTACACACACCTTGATGGGCGACGTGAATTCGCCGGTTATTCTTCGTCTCAGTTGATGTGAAGGGCGAGACGTTAACAGAATCACAATGATAGTATGCAAACAAATTTGAAAATTTCATAAGAATTATATTTACATACCATTGTAAAAAAAAATTAACGATGAAAAATGTATGTATGTATGTATATCCATCAGACTCATTTAAATATATAAAATACGCATAAACTGAAACACGTAAGAGTAAAAAATATAATTAAAAACCCAAGCACATGGCTCAACCTAATTAACTAACACGTTAGTACATTCAGGAGATAAAAGTGAGTTCTAAGCATTCATATAAGTTTTAATTAAACCTCTGCTGGAGGAGAGTTAATTAACTTTCGTCCATGTGAATGTGATGCACACATGCAGCGTCCCCGTACAGGCTGTAGGACAGCGCATCTGATTGAAAAGCCCACCTTCCCAGCAGACGCAATACAAGCTTAAGCACTTTGGACATAGGAGAACGTGGGGTGGTCGGGAAAGCGGGTGACATTATACCATTGCACGCGAAAATAAAAACGAACATTTATCTATTACACAACTGTTACGGCTTTTCCGTGTACTGCCTGACGTGGGTTTCATTTGCAACGCGCAATGTAAGCTTTTATGTTTAGGGCGGTACGAATTGTCAGTTATAGAGGAAAGGGTGATTCTGTCGACCCTCTCGCAGGTTTAGTCTGCGACGAACCCTCGGTAGGAGACCACGCGCGTTCTGTTGCCGGGATCAGATTCGTAACAAAGTAGAACAAAGTTTAGTGACTAAAATTGAACATTGGTTTATTCGTTGCTTTGTCGTCGTTTTCAATCACATTTGGCTCTACAATTGCGCTGTCTTGGGATAAACAGGTTTGTGTAATTTTTTTTATTAACTTGTGTACATTTGTTTCATCTCCTGTTTTGGGTGTTTAGTGATTATTTAAGGGCCAATTGTAATGTACATATTAATTATTAATGTATTATTATTGATTACAATTGTGAAACTGCTAATTAAATAGCCGAGTTTTTACGCCATGTTTAGCCTCCGTAATTATTCAGTTTCATACCAAATCTAAATCAACTTTAGTACATACAATACACCGAAATATTAATCGATATGACAATATGTGTCAACGCTATGAATAAAGGCTCTATCTTTTTTCTATGCATTTAAATGAACATACCTATTAAAGAATAAACGAATGGCTAAAAATCTGTGAAGTATAAATTACTTATCAAAAGTAATAGGTATCATCTAAATCAAAACACAAGAAAAACACATTTTGAACCTTTGATAGATGAGACAAAGTTTTCAAGTAGGTACTACTTTCCATATTCTTTTACATAGGCTTCGCCCGGGTGCAGTTAAAAAAAAACATACAAACCTTGTCCTGACAATTAAAAACACAAAAAAAAAAGAATTAGCCAAATCGGTCGAGCCGTTCTCAAGTTATGCGCGTACATACATTCGGCAATTGATTTTTATTTACATAATAATATATATAGATTCGTAAACATGATAATTATTCCTCCCATAAATATGTTTACAATTATAAGATTTAACAACTAGAGTCATAAAGTGATTTATTTATCTTCTTGGGCGCAACGTATATACCTACTTTTGATCTTTTAATGCTACTCGTGTACCTATATGTAATTTAAACATCGATACTATTATTAATTGCGCACATAGTTAACGTATGCGTACGTTGCGTACGTAAGGTATGTACGCAATTAATGAAATAGATTATAAACGCATGGCAGCATAGGTACATCAATCATTGTACATATCGTCTGATTTATATTCGTAAACTATAGAATTCGTAGCACTCCCAAGTCACAGCAACTATTTTATGCATTAAATAGCACTTTAAATTCATGATGCACCTAAGATGCAGGCTTTACCGGACACTTCGCAGAACTAATTTACTGCTACTCAGACTGGACTTCGTCGGCCCCCTTCCTTGGCAGCGATGCTTTAATCGGTACCTATTTAAACCGAAGATATGATAATTATTTGTAATAACGATAGTTATTTGTAAATCACTTGAAATTCTACTGCTTACAAATTTTATTACCAATTTCTAAACAACCAAATTGTCGAAGTATTTTTTTTGTTATGACCTAGTTTCTCTAAAAAACTTTGGCTGGCGATCTAAAAGAACATTATTATACAATTTTGGCGCTATTTTTAATATCTAGTCATAAATTAAATAAATAACAACGTTATTAAAAAGGCAATTTAGGTAAAACGCGGCAGGTGTAGGAACAGAATAAAAGAAAGAAAAGTCCACATTTTAATCCGGAAGGCGCGAAAGGCCGACATAAATTAAAAGTCCGGCCAAACTTCTGTCGGACAAATTTGAAAATCTAGTTGCTGCTGAATTTGCTCTTGAATTTCTTTTTTTTGTCAACTGCACCGAGATAGCCGTTTTGATGGCGGGGATTTATTCCTACTTCAATTTAGGCAATATCGGAGGCCCTAAACGTATAAGATTACTGGTTCTAACAAATTGGAAATCAAATGAGTTTGGTAAGACTTAACGCAGCTTATGGCATTATCCGGATTTCAATTTGACTTAAGAAGACATTGTTTTGTGCTTGAACGGCGTTTTGGTGTAAGGTTTGGTGACAATTCTAAATTGCCTTTCTAGATTCTAGAAAGGTGATCGTAATATTTGTCTGTGGTGGATCACAACCGTTGTGATCAGATATAAATATTTGCTAATAAATTTTTTTCTGAATAGACTTATACCCAGTACTAACAGGTAATTTCTCAAGAGGCGGCACGGATGATGGAACGAAGTAACTAATGTCATCTCATCTATGATTGTGTGAGTGCTGCTCCAATAAACGTTCGAATTTCAAATGATCCGAATTCGAATTTTACTTCATTCGTTTGTTTTGGAAATTGTGACAGAGACAATACCATGCTTCCCGTTTTTCCCACATGAATTATTAAAAAAAATACTTCATTTATTGTGGTTATTTCAATGGTTGGTTTTTAGGGTTCCGTACCCGAAGGGTGCCAAACCTATTACTAAGCCTCCGCTGTCCGTTCGTCCGTCCGTCTGTCTGTCGTCGGGCTGTATCTCGTGAACCGAAATAGGTAGACAGCTGACATTTTTACAGAATCTGTATGTCTATTGCCGCTCTAGCAACAAATAATAAAAATGAAATAAAATAAAATATTAAAGAGGCCCCATACAAGAAACTTGATTTTTTTGTTAAATCCGGCTGTATCTCATGAACCATAACAGGTAGACAGTTGAAATTTTCACAGAGTGTTTATTTTAGTTGCCGCTATAACAATAAATACAATAAATAATGAAAATAAAATAAAATTTAAAATTAAAGTGGGCTCCCATACAAAACACGTGATTTTATTAAATTTTGTCACTCAGCGGGCGGGTAATATATAGACTGTTGAACTTTTCACAGAGTGCGTTGTTGTTGCTGTTGCCACTATGACAATAAAAAATAAAAAATAAATTGAATTAAAAATTAAAGGGGGTCCCTAAATAAAGGGATGTAATTAATTTAGACAATTACCTACTTTACATATTGATATCATCTTGTTTCTTTTACGAAAGTATTTAAAAAGTACATAGTATTAAATCTTGTACAATGGTACAGAACCCTTCGTGTGCGAGTCAGACTCGCACTTGGCCGGTTTTTTCAGCTTTTAGGGTGGCCTAGCTCTAATCAAAATAAGAACTTCACCTTTATAGCTGAATAATCTACAGAAGAATTTTAGGAGTTTGTAATAGTAATTAAGGTTACGAATATAATATTTAACCGTAAATTAAAAAAAATGTTATTTAATAAGTTCCGTAAAGATCTCGTAATTGAGACTGCCGAGAGGTTTTTATTGCCGTCTGCATTTTTTTTTTGTATAACCATCATCTACTCATCAATACCAAACTAACGAGTACAAACTCGATGGGTCTACGTTAAGTTCATTGGATACAGTTTCCACCTTCTGCCTCCATCTGATCAGCACAGACATTGGGTTTACATTTACATGTAATTATGTATTCCAAATTTCAGCCCATCCAAGCCAGAAAGGGGGTCGATTTTTGAACCTCATTGATGATCTTGAAATAACTAGTGACTATATTCTTACCGATGATATTGAAATCTCAATTATTGACAAAAGTCGTATTTTAGAATGTCATAACTCTGTCTGCCAACATGCAGCTAACGCACATGTAACGTACCGTTTCTGTCATAGACAAGCTTCTAGTTGAGTGCCGTCTTATGCAGATTTTTCCAAATTACCGTTACCTAGTAAACATCAAGCGCTTTATAAAAAAAAATGAGTTGCCCGAATCTAGAAATACAACAAACATGTTTATTTTTGTACACATCGTATATGTGTATAAAGGTTTGACATTTATAAATACACATTATGTAACATTTTTTTAAACGATTGCCCAAGATAGAGGGGTAATGTTTTTGACCTCAATTAATCCATACCTACTAATATTATAAATATAACTCTGTCTGTCTTTCTGTTACCGCTTCACGCTTATACCGCTGAACCGATTTAGATGAATTTTGGTATGGATATCTCCGTTTGAGTTCCGGGGAAAGACAGGATAGTTTTTATCCCGGAATCTCTTAGAGGCTGAATTCGACAAACGACTTGTCATTAGTACGTTTTAGCGTCACATAGTATTCTGAGTGTCACACAGTACCTATTTTATTAAAATAAACCAGTTAAATGCGAGTCGGCCTCGAGCACTGAGGGTTCCGCACTACGTCTGAACGTATAAAATATTAGGAACTTGAAACACCTACATACACGGGACATAATATCTACTTCACTTTTTAGTAAAGACTTCTATTTATTTTTGTAATTTTTGCTTCTTTACCGATATATTCTACTGACCTCAATAAAAAGTTTACTATGCGACAATTTTTATCTGTATGAAAAACATAAGTGTTAAAACAACTCTTTTATTTTATAACAATTTTTAATCGATCAATTTTCAATTGATTGCTGATACAGTAGGGTAGGTACAGAAAGATATGTGCCTACCTATACAATTTTATAGGTAGGTACATATTATAATTATAATATGAATTATTATTATTCTGTATAATATTTATGCTAAGATCTGGTGTGGCAATAAATGTATTTTCTTTCATTCTTTCAAAAAAAAATTATTTCATGTAAATGACTTCTCGTATTCCAATAGCACAATAGTATAAAAGTAAAATATGTTTTGACGTAAATATTTATAATAATATAGAATAATATTTATTATTATTATTTATTGATAATGGGTTTGCTCTTGACCAACTCCCGCCCTTGGAGGACGAAGATTTAGTCTACGATGTAGCGAGCTCACCAGTATTGTTATGACATTATGTATCTTATGGTATACCATTTCCATATTCCCGTAGTTGCTTTGACTGTACGATATTGGAATAAATAATAAGTAATTTAAACTCTGTAAGGTTGCGTGTTCTCAGGTAATCCCCTGGTTGCAATTGGTTTTTAAAGTTTAATTTGTTTCAGGTGAAAGCCCTGGGAAGCGATAATGTCGAAGGCGTTCGTGCACACGTGTTATCTGATTATTGTACTCACCACGTGCATAGGTACGACTAACAATGTGGCTTCTTTTAATGTTACCTATAATACAGGGTGTCCCGCGATAAAGTGCACAAACGAATAAGGGTGAAACTACACTATCGCGGGACATCCTGTAGTTTGTTTTTATCATGTTTTAATATTAACACGAAATAACTTTCCTTTGGAAAAAATATGTTTGGTAGAAATGACGTTAAGAGCTTGTAAATCTATCTAGGCTTCTATTCTACTGTGATTTTGCCCATATTTTTATCGTATTGTTAACGACTCGTCCGCCTTTACTGTCGAGAATGTCGAGATAATAGTTAGGTGCTGTCATGATGTTAACAATAGGTAAAATGCAGTGGAATATAGGCCAAGTTCTTTTTGAGTTAAATTAAAATCAACGTTGACATTTACCGATTTAACTTTAGGTAAGTGACATTTGAAATTAGGAGAACTGAGATCGAATTATGAGTTGGTAATTTCCAGACAGAAAAAGAGACCGACTTATAGCAGTCATATAGTTTTGCACCTGTCGCTGCTTGGAAATTGACAAGTTTTAACAGTTCATAGTACTGCGTTTAGACTTATGTTTACGTAGTTTAATTGTCATAGTCTAATTGTATGTTTTAGATAAAGGAAACGGCAGTTGGAAGAAAAAATTCAGAGAAAATCTTCAAAAAGATATTGCTAAATTCGAAGAAATGGCTGGTACGTACTTTATACGACTGGTTGTGCATTTGTTAGGGATAAAGATATGCTTTATTTAGCAATAGGGGAAAACTGTCTCAATTCGATATTGGCAGTGACGATAACCAAATGAAAGCGAGATGTAACTGTCAATATCAATATGAATTTGAGTTGACATTTAGCTTCTCGCATTTCTTACGAGCTTACGAGTAAATCGGTTTGCTTCTCCAATAACAAGCAAAAACCGTTTCACGTACATGTGAAATTGTTCAGGAACCAACTGACTGACAGAATGATTAAACTTTACACCGTATTATAATTATGTAATGTAGAGTCGCAGAAAATATTTAAAAAATATATTTGTACAACTAAGTAGTTTTGTTGTTTTTGTTTGTAAAAAAATCCCCCGTTGAAGAGAAAGGAGACCAATGCTCAGCCATGATTGGCTGCTGATTGGGGTTTACAAAAGCTGAGTAGATAAAAAACTACAATTTAAATTTGATCTTATCAAAATATAGTATTTATTCGTAGACCTTGAAGTTGTTTTAGTAACTAAGCGCCACTTGCAGGAAAAAGTTAAATCGATGTTTATCCTTAAATATAGATTTAAGACTGACAGTTCCATACATTTTGATACATTAAAATGTACTTTGTGTGTTTTGGCTAAATCTAGATTTTTTTGCTGCAAGTTTTAATTTTTATGGTTAATTAACTGAACTTAATGAAGCGCTTAAAGTAAGTCGCGAAATTAAAAATGCTCCAAAACGACTTAACTCACGATTCGTTTCCATTGCAGAAAGCATCGAAGATGAGATAGAGGACTTCTACGACGAATATTCCGACAAGTGGCCAAAAGACGCGTATTATTCTAACAAAGACGAGAAAACTAATTATTATGACTCGCGAAAGACAAATGAGCTTAATACTAATGAAAATGAATTAGGCTTAGTTAATGTGCTCACTCTGAATGATACTAACACATTAACGAAGAACGAACTCTCTCCTGCGTTCGAACAAACATTTTCCAAAACAGCAACAACCAAAGTTGATACTATGAAGGGATTAAGTTCTACTGAAAATACAAATATAGCTAACACGAGATGGCCAAAGTTTGAAGATATCTTATTAGACATGGGAAAAATATATGACTGGAAAAATGATAGATGGATCAAAGTGAAAAAGAAACAAAATCAAACGAACGGAGAAAAACATTTGAATTCTCACGAAAGACATAAATTTAGCTATAAAACCGTGAAACTAAATAGAGGTAAAAGTAGACGAAACGTTGTGATAGCAGTCACGGCTGTCAGATAGGACGTGCCAAGTCGCCTAGGTCTCTGGATAAATGTGGACAATTTAATATTTACTTTTATTAGACGATACGGGACCAAGCCAACGTCGACTAAAACATTTTATTTCTCATCTCACTAGAATGAACTACGTGCTTTTAGTAGGTTTGTTGATCTAAAAACTCATTGCGTTATTTCTTTTGTTCTTTATTTTATAAGATAATCAGTAGCTTTAAAGGGTGATACTTCAGTTAGGTATTGCTTCTACGAATTCCCTGTTAATGTCTATGATATAATGCCCTACCATTCTGAGCCCATCAATAAATGTAAACGTAGAAAAATGTAAATAGATTTCTGTTATCTCTGACATATAAATAAAACTTACTTATTCATTTTTAAGATTCTTCAAGAGCAATATTGCAAGAAATAAAAACGTATCTATTTACAGAGCATTTAATTTACTAATCACCTTACCGCCTTAAATTCTTCGTATTAGATTCATAATAATATATCACTAATGTTATATTAATCACTGAGCTTTTATTTAGAATAATAAGTTGCGTATTAGTAGTACAAATAAAGTTAAACAAAACATAACCACACTGTTTATTCGTAAATAAAATAATGTATTTAATGGAATCATAACAGGTTGTGTTTATATATAAAAACGGAGGGCTATTGCCTAACGCACTCGCGATCGCGATTGCTTTCATTTTTGACAGTTGAAGGCAAGTCTGCCTACAAAATAAAAACAATTGTTCCACTTCCAAGTCGATCGCGAACGCGAGTACGTTAGGCAATAAGCCTGCAGGTATAGAAACTTTACTAGAAATGCTACCTGCACTAAGGTTCAACATCCCTAACTTTTAGCGTCAGCAAACGGTTATCAGTGTAAGGTGAAATAATTGACTTATTTATCATACTTATTCCGCGGTGTCTTTTCCGACTCCCGTCTTATGCCATTTCTCTTATTTATTACAGACACGTGTGTATCCTTCGCCTTAGGGGATACCAGATGGGATTTGCCCTAATTATATTTTGTTTTGTATTGGGGAGTAGGTAAATGACAACGAAATTTATTGTTTGATCACTTTTGTCACGTTTTTAGGGTTCCGTACCTCAAAGAAAAAATCGGAACCCTTATAGGATCACTTAGTTGTCCGTCTGTCTGTGTGTCTGTCAAGACCCTTTTTCTCAGGAACGCGTGGAGGTATCAAGTTGAAATTAATATCAAATACTTAAGTCTGCAATCCCTTGGATCAGTGAAAAAATCAAACATCTATGTCAACGCAATCAAAAGATATGGCTGTTTATGTCGCATTTGAAGGGAATCTCAAGGGAATCAAAACCTATAGGGTACTTCCCATTGACTTAGAATCATGAAATTTGGCAAGAAGCAATGTCTTACAGCACAAGTAAAGGAAAAAATCCGAAAACCGTTAATTTGTAGTTACATCCCATAAAAAAAAAGTCCAGTATAAACTGACACCCACTAAGTATGAAAGTGCATACTTATTGCGTGTCAGGTTATACTGGGTTAGTTTATATTGTATTCCCGTGATTTACGAACTGTTTACATGCCTTCAAGTTTATGCGGAACCCTCGGTGCGCGAGTCCGACTCGCACTTGCCCTGTTTTTTATTACCTACCTAAAGTAAGTGAAAATGTTCATGGTTGATTTCCTGGCGTTTCAACCGCCGTCATCACCACATTCAATATATTGACGAAATCAGTGACACCTACAGCAACTTCTGATGCTAATAGAAACTACTCCCGGTTCTGCTTCGTTGACATCACAAGTTGCAGCATGCTGGTAGCAGAGTTGGGCAAAAATTATCTATTTACGAAAAACCGGAAAGATAAATCATCTTTTATTTGAAGTAACTAAATAATCCGTCATTTGTTATTTTGAATTTATCTAGATCAGTTTCATTTTTATCTAGATAAATTAGTTGGGATTTTAAATAAAGGATGAATGTCAGTAGTACAGTCATGTAGAACTAGAAGTGGTCGGGCATGATGAAATGAAAATAACCTACAACAAAAGTAATGAATGTTTTGAACATTAAATATATGGGACATTTTTCTCCTGTGGTAGCTAAGTACTATATTCTTTCCATAAGTGTGTTGAATAGTTATTCAACACACTTATGGAAAGAAACATACACTGTTGACTGATCGTGTCGATACTGAGATGTAATTGGTATACAGCCTGTTTTGGCTTGTGACTATTTTATTGCATGTTGAAAAAAGAAGAACAAATTAAGCGTTTATGTTGCAACAATTATTTTCTGATTATAGAGCAATGTCAGTGTGACGGTTTGAGTTTTGACCCGACGTGACATTCTGTATACATTTATTATTATAAGCTTACTTCAATAACAAACGAGGTCGGTTATCTTCATCTAGATAATTTATCTAAATAAAAAAGTTGTCAACGCACTATTTGTGATTGAATTTATCTTCGAATAAATTTATTTGAAATGATTTTATTTGAAATAATTATCTAGATAAGAAATTATCTAAATAACGCCCAACTCTAGCCGGTAGGTGTTATTGGTTTCGTCAACGTATTGAAATCGGTGAAAACGGAGGTTATATTATAACGCCCGGAAATTCACGTGTAGCGGATTTTCGAATGTTGTGTCCTTTTAGTATAATATTATGACCAGAGCCCGGAATTCTCGTTGCGCTTCTTAAACGTTACAATACCTGCGACGGTTAACAGCACAAGAATCAACGAAAAATTACCATTTTATTATATCGCATCTAAAATCAAAACAGATGTTCCAAGCCTAACCGATTCTTTTCGACAAAAAGCTGTTTTACTCGAAAACGCTTTAGGATTGGCACTTAACATAATGACACAGCCGTGCCACAATTCCGCAAAATGTGCACGCTTAAGACGAATTTATTATAAAACCGCCAACTGCCGCTATGATCACGATTTTACCAAGATAAATTCCTTCAACAACAACGTAAGACAAAATGCCTGGAATTTTGTAGATTTTTTCCTTGTGGGTTTTTTTCAGTTATGACTTAAGTAACTACAAGTGGTTTTACTAAAATGCGCGGCTTATAATCATAAATATACCGCCCATGATTACATTTTGAATGATGACAGAGCAGACGCCGCAACTCAAATATTATTATTTAAAGAGTGTAACTGAAATGTAAATAATGGTTTAAAATTAATTATTTCAAGAGCGCTCGCAGAAAGTAGTCGTCATAATACAAAATTATGTTGGAACAAAATTCTACCATTTTAATCGTGTTCAAGTTTGTGTGACCTGCGCGGTTCTTCCCGGAAGACGCGGACCTCTTTAGTAGTCTTCCTGTTTTTAAGGTCCCCGCGACCTTCAACGTGATTTCATTCTTCTAAGGTCACCCAGGTCGTTAGGGATAAGCATTTACGCGTAATCAGTTGAAAAATTGCTTATTTCTGTTCCTGCACTGAAAAAAATGTGAGACGTTCAAGAAAGATTTTCACGTATTGACATAAATTGAATAAAATAAGCATAATATTAGTTACATCGACCACAGCTGGTATAGTCACAAAAGCAAGGTCTTATGTGATTCAACTTACATCTTAGTTGCTGTATCTAACGTCTTGTCAGGCTCGAATGGAATCAAAACGCTTACTTACAACAATCGCAATCTTGTTTTGTTAGAAGTAACCAGTTATATTTTTACAATGTGTTTAGAGAGAATATTTTTATTTATTTATTTGTTTAGACTTTATTGCACAGTAAAAAAAGTACGTTCAAATTGCGGATTTAATGCCTAAATGCCTTCTCTACCAGGTTAACACTAGGCCATTCTGAGAATAGTTAAGGCTCGTTCAAACATTTCAACAAGAGCCTTCAATTGTTAAGGGCGGTAAGAGGTATTTCACAACCGACACAATTTGCTTGTCGAATTCATCTGCCAGTTAAAGTTAGTGTCTTCTTTCAAGTGTAAGAAAATGAAAGGGCTAAATTTATCTGGCAGATATGCTTAACTTGACAATTGTGAAACAGGCGGTTAATCAAATTTCATAAATAAATTATACAACTCTAGGTATTACTTCTTATGTCAAATAAGGTGTCCTATTTTTTTGGCATGTATTGTTTATACATTTGTACCAATATAACTTAGCCGAAATCTCGTTATACTGAATTTTTTATCGTAGCACACGGAAAAATTCGTGTAAAATTTAGTCTATAGATAAATACAACGGAATGATTTGAGTGTTTCCCAGGGCAAGAGGTCGATCCGAGAGCCTACTTGATACACAGGCTAATCTCACTGCAAACTTGCGTAGTTCCTCCGCAAACAACCTTATTTGCGTTTCCGCGTCCGGCGGGCCCTGTGTCAACATTAATATCCTCATCGTTTTTGAGAGTCACTTGTAAGACATGCCGCTATTCACTGGGCTAAGTCTGCTTGCCAGGTTTTCAGATTTAAGAGGCCTCTTACAAAAGGTTCAGTGGCAACTTCGCATATTTTCGTTTTTGTTAATTATTAAAGTGAAATGTACCGAATCTATTAACTATGTGCATTTGGTGTATTTAAATGTGTGTCATGCAATCTTTTGTTGTAATTGTATTTTGTAAAAAAATAAAATTTCAACTTAATTTTTTACCTTTATTGCGTAAATTTACAATTAGCGACATTACGACAAAAATTTTGTGAAGTTCAGGCACAGTTAAATAAAATACACCAGATTCACAAAGTTACATTTGAGATTTATTTATCAAAAGCAAATCGCCGAAATTGCTAGCTTAAATAAAATACTCTTAGAAAATTAGTATTCGAAGAGAAAAAAATATTACAGGTAAAAACTGGTGGACACAGTTGCGCAAACATGGATTCAGCAAACCAAATCGGAACTGAAATTCGAGTAATTATGGTTTGGCTTTGGCGTATCCGGAGCTACATCTGCGGGGCATTTTGTATTAGTATTTATTTGAAAACGCTTGAGTGTTGATCCATATTGCCATAGGTAAGAACATTGTACGTGTAAGTATGATGACCATCACAATGTCTCCTAGGGGCATATTCTTATAAACAGCATCTTTCAATTCTTCCACGAAGTATTAACCGTCAAATTAATGTTGCCCTGCGTTTGAATAGGCAAGGAAGGAGTTACATAGGTACCTACTGTAATGTTGTTTGAATGATACGTCTTGTGATTTGCTGTGAATCTAATTTATTTTAATTATAAGTTAAAAGTACAAGGATAGGTATTCACACCACGAACGCCATGAGACGACTCTCAACAAAACTACATTTTTGTTTTATCGTTTTATTCTTAATTTTTTTATTTGATTTTAAAAGAATTAAGAATAAAACTGACATACATAATACAACAAGTTCCAAAACTTTACATAACAAACTACTTGTTGTATTACAGTACCTACCGCTTTAACCGAGCTTCTCTCTTTATTAGAGTTTTTACTCGTTTAAGAATTTTTGAGGCTTTTGCCCAGCAGTGGTACACCCAGATAGGCTAAAAAAATTCACAACCTAAAAATAGTATGAGCGGTGGAAGAGCAGCGCTGAAGGGCTCTAGTGAAAAGAGAAACAAGTTTTCTGAAGTTCAAGTGTGAAGCCGAGAAAATCTGATTATTATTTAAACCCTTTTTATTATAAGCTAAGTCGACTTGTATTCGTTTTCACAAGGGCCACAGTACAGTGTAACCTATTAACAGTCATTGGTTTTATCAGTGATTTTAAATGACTCAAACAAGAAATGGGTAAATTTCCGGGCGTTTCAACCGCCGTCATTAGTGTTTTAAATATGTATTTATATTGATGAAATCAATGACCTACCAGCAACTTCTGATGTAAACAGAAGCAGAACCGGGGGTATAGTTTCTATTATCACCAGAAAATGTACAGCATTTTATTTTATAGTTTCTATTATCACCAGAAAATGTACAGTATCATTGATTTCGTCAATTTATTGAAAAAAACATGGACGGCGGTTGAAACGCCCGGAAATTTACCCATATATAACTGTCAATATACAATTGAAAGACAAACTATCTTCTGTGTAGGACATTCTCAGCGCATTCAAGATTTTACAAATTCAAATATATTTGTTTCCCGTATAGCTAAGTATACAGCGGACCCCAAACTAGGTTGGCCCTGTATCTTGGGAGTCCAGAGTGATCGCAATTGTGATCAAAATGATTAACGGTTATATGACTTAGGATTATGACAGTAAGTTAATTTTACACAAACAATTAGAGTTTTTTTTTTCTTAAAAATCCGTACAGCGAGGTATACTGGTTTAACTTTTTCACGAATCCCCGGGGTCTCTGCGGTTGTTTAATATATTAGAGTGCTTGATAGTATGATACGGATTTCCCTATCAAATCTGTATCCCGCACTGCTACTTCGGGTATGTGAAAAACCATGTTACTAAAATAAGGTATCGAATCTGCGAATAGGAAAAGGCGAACGCTGAGATATTTTAGTCGTATTCGTGGATAAATTATTTATAGACACGTTTTTCAGCAGCGTTCCTGGGAGTCGGCGATTTATCAAGCGCATATAATATTGCGGATTTACACCAAAAATATCACAGATTATTTTGTAAAAAAAAACAAAGACGAACGTGATCCGGCTCGCGTACGTGACTTGAAAGCGAAAATGATGAGGTTATGATTTTTTTACGAGTAATAGGAGTATGAAAAGAGTTTCGGGGACTTTACTTGCGTGTTTCAATTTGTAGCTCATACCTTTAATGGGTGCATAGGTAGCTCTGATAATGTTCTTCATAACTTAGCTGACCTGAATACAGAACTTCATTGGCGGCGGTCTTTACACTGCATATCCGTAGCTAACTGACTGCTTCGGGCCTTAAAATCTATACCTGCATTTAATTCCTGACCTATTTATGTAAAATCAGATTTTTATTTTCTGAATTCGTTAATAATTCATATCCATATTCATTTATTTATTTCGGACTATACATCCATAGGGTTAGTAGTAAATACAAATCTTAATATTTAGGGTTAGTGATACAACAACACATGAACACAAGAACAAGAACATAACATTTACAACCTACGAGCTGGAGCAGCTGGTGGCGCGTGCAGGCGCGCGTGTCGCTGCAGCAGCGGCGCGTCCCAGCGCCGCGCCATGATATAAGTTAATAAAGATAATACGAATGTAAACTAACAGAAAAAGTTTAATAGTAGGTAGTTCACGAGTCGTTGTTTTGGTAAATTAACAGGAAACTTAATAAAACTGTTTTACCTTTAAAACCGAATATTTTTCTTTCATTGTAATATATAAGTAAAGTTTAAAAATTTTTTCAAGGCGTTAAGTCATTTCCGTCAGTAAGTCATTGTCATCTTCGGGGAAATTCGGTTTCAAACCAAATAACGCTTGATCTCATAGACAACACTAATATCCCATTAGAAATCGTTCTTCTGATTCTTTCTGGTTCACAAAGGTACATAGTGCCAGCACATAACTTAGGGCGACATAAAATTAAATTAATATTTTTTGCCATGACATTAGTAGGCGAAAAAATAATGAATCGTTCTTGACAATAATAGAAGTCGATAAACATAATAAACAAATAATAATAATAATACAAATATATGACAGTTGAAAAACATAATATGCAAAGCTGAAATGTTTATAATATTAATATTAACATTCAACAAAATATTATGTTTTGGTCAAAAAAGGTCGCAGAGAATCAAACGCAGAGAGCGTTTGATTCACCCCAATAATATTGCAAAAAGCTTTTACCTGATACGAAGGTATGCTTTAGTGGCGGTAATTATGGTAATGAATGCGCATCTTGAGGATTTATTTATTACCAATGCTTGTTTGTTGAAGAATGTGAACTGTTAAATATTTAGTAGACACCAATATCTGTTCACGGTCTCCCTTAGAATATTGGCTTCCTTTTATTATTACTCTTCGTAATAATAAGAAGAGCTTTACTCGCATGGTTATTTAATGCCTAAGCATTATTAGAAAGTTCATTACGACGATAATTCAGGACCTTAAATCCACAATGAAAAGTAAATATTGACATTCTAATTTTAAAGATGATAAAGTATTAACCTACTCATAAATATTTTGGTATTTGAATGTTTTTAAATCAACCATGCAAAGTATAATTTTCGTCCGGAATAATTTGTCAATTCTCGAGGGAACGACTAATTTAACGCGGGCATGAGCTACTTAATTAGTAATTACACAATGAAGTTGTTTCATTGTTGCAGTAAGTATTAGTAGAAGCACCTTACCTTAGAAGTACCTTTATATAACGCAATTTTTATAGTTAGCATATAAATATCTGTATATTTACTTATCTAGCCCAACTCTCGTCCTAAATACATAGAAACTTATCCTGGGAATAATAATCTAAAGTTCGTACAAGCTCTAATGAACAAAATAACTTAATTTATTTTATTACTATTGTTCTTTCGTATTTACAACTCAAACAGTTCGTACTTGGCGAAGTTGTGATGGAACAAAGAAAATTACCTCGTCAAGGAAACGGCTTGGCAAACATGGCTCCACACACCTAATGAAATATTTTCATTAGAAGCCAACGGCGGTGCCAAGTGGATAAACATAAATACTCGTTCGTTTCCTTCACGTGACGCAGTTCCGAGGGATTACTGCAATCACAAGGAACAAAATAAAGTTTTTAGAAAGAAGAAAAAAGGAGGTGCAAGAGGAATCCCAAAACAGAGATGGATAGATTGTGTGAAGAGTGATATGAGAAACAAGGGTGTGAATAATGAGATGATGGCTGATAGGGATGTATGGAAGAAAAATATATTATGCTGAGCCGACCCAAATGATTCGGAGTTGGGACAAGGGCAGGGAAATGGTGATGATGATGAGAAATAAGAAAAACCAAACATAAAGCAAACGTTGTTCAAACGATAATTTCCTTGGTTGCTTAAAATCAAATAGGATTGTTTATTATTCTTATTCTGGTCTGCGAGAAGAAGAGAGCTTCTGGTCAAAATCTTTTTATGGCATTGGATAAAGCTAACACGCACACTGAGGTGAGAGTGCAATACTGCAAATCCATTGCCAACCCTGAGAGCTAAAGCCTACAATGCCTACAGTGAAATACTCTAAGCTAGTCACCATACAACAATGCCAACGGGCAGTTTTCAAAAAAAGTGTACATAGTTAAGGACTAAATTTAACAACGGCAAAACATTATGAATGCAATAAATAATTGAGTATTGAAAATTAATACACTGCTATAAGACAAATGGCAGTACGAGTATATCTCAGACAAAACTCCTATAGCAAGTACAACCATATTACTAACGGGTGAGGACTAAATCTGCTTCAGATATTGAATTACAGATACCGCCTAATTGGCGTATGAGGGCAGTATATTTTAGTTTTTAATATGTAGGTACACTTTTTTTAAAACCGCCCCAACGCTGCGGCGTGGTGGCAGAATAAATAATGTCTAAAACCTAAGGCAAGTGCTGTAAAAGTATGTGGACTTATAATTTTGAAAGGGCACGAGTAGCTATTTCTTTGTTTTCGGTGTCAATTTAGCTTGGCGTCGCTTTGTCTTGCAAATATCCTCTGCGACAATACAAGTTTATGTTATTGCCATGTACGTAACTTAGTCTCACATTTAGCGAAATTGCGAAGCGACACTTGTGTTTACTGACACTGTAGGTAGGTACATTAACTTGGGGATAAATTGAACCACCCACGTAAAACAAATACCGTATTCTAACCTTTACCCGTTTATACGTACCCTTACTATATTATTATAAATGTGAAAATGTGATTGTTTGTTCGTTTACTCCACCTTCACGGTCCAATATCGCAACCAATCGACAGATTGCCAAGAATAGCGATAACATACTTCTACATGGATGGAGCCGCGGGTAAAAGCTAGTTTATGTTATATAATGTTTAAATTCTCTCATAAAGATATAATGTAGCGTAAAAGTCTTGTTTAAAATAAAATGTGCAAAAGTTAAACCGTATTTTTTTCACCCCGATGCTTGATTGTCATTGTCTCATTGACAATCGCGGTATTATTTTATGATTAAGCAATGAGTTTTATTTCACGGAAATTTCAAGAGTAAAATGCATTAAAATAAATTGCCGAGGTCATAACAAGAGTACTAGGCTGTTTCCGATAAAATTGGGCCAAAGGAAGAGGCAGCAGAACATGGAATAAAACGCTTATTTAGGTACCTACATATTATTTCAAACAATATGTTTTAATCTACCTACACGCAATAATAATGACGTAAGATGTACGTATACTAAATTTGTAATTAATCTGCCGTATTGTATCGGCGTGAATGATTACTACCCTAACTTCTTTTTTATTGTATACTAATTACCTACTTAATTTAATTCATAAATTATAGCCTATAACCTTTCTACGATAGTTAATTCCTCATTCTATTGGTGATAATCGTATAAAAATCCGTACAGTAGTTTCTGAGATTAGCCCGAACAAACAAACTCAGCGCAGTGGGGGGACTTTAATTTATAATAATACGAGTAATATAGGTATAACGTAGTGATCTCACTCTCTCTCTCTCTCTCTCTCTCTCTCTCTCTCTCTATATATATATATATATATATATATATATTTAAGAGCCAAGCTCTTGTCGGTGAGGTTTTCGCCAACCGCTCCGGTCCTCTGTCAACTGCTTGACTTTCTGGTACGACACAATCTTAACCTCCTTTATTTGCTCAAAGTAATTTCTCCTTGGTCTTCCTATGCCTCTCCTTGCTTCTATCTTTCCTTCTATTATATTTTTTATAAAAAGGTCGTGTAGCAGGTGTCCTCTTCTATTTTCTATTGTTGTTAGCAGATTTCTGTTTTCATTTACTCTGTTCAGCATTTGTTCATTAGATATTCTTTCCGTCCAACTTATCCCCTCCATTCTCCTCCTCACATTTCAAAAGCCTCTTATCTCTCTCTATCTTTGTATCAGCATCCACGTGTCACTAGCGTATAAGACTATGCTCCATAATAAATATGTATGATTTTATGAAATGCTTTTTAATGTCAGTTGCAACTTTTGATTTGAAAATGTGTTTCTTATTGTTAAAAGCTTGTTTGGCTATTGCAATCCTTGTGATACTTAATAACTTGGCTACATCTTGCGTCACTGTTAATAATAATTCCGAGACATTTTAAAGTGTTGAACTTGGTATATTATAATATTGTTTAATTTGATTGGTCTATTATTTGAGTTTGTTTCTGAAGAGGTTAAGATTTTTTTCGTCTAAACTTATCTGAAGCGATATCTTCCGGAATGTTCGTATTCATCCTCGCACCATACCTTATTACACGGTCTTGAAACTCAAAGTATCCACGTGTTTGTTATCAGTATGCGTGAATACATTTGGGACGCATTATTAGACCCTTAGAACCCTTGCGGTTTACTTCCTTCGGAAGGGAGTATTTTCTTACTTATTTGGGCAGTCACCTGCTCGCTTTTCCAAGAAACTCGATAGACCGAATTCTGAATATTCTATTTTTCGAGAAACAATTATTAGACTAATAATAAGGTTGCATGAAAATACGATACATGCCAATCAATGAGCTCGTTTTAAGCCTCGATTTATGAGATAAAATTTTAGCAAATAAACCAGCCTAAAATATCGACGACTAAATCTGATTGCGTTAACTTGCCCTATCAAAAGACATTTAAATTTAACTCAATTTAATTTTTTTAAGGATCTATATACATATACTTAATTTGATATGAAATTTATGATCTCTAATGCTCCAAGCATGTAATGTGTGATTCAATGAAATTATTTGACGTTTTAAATATCATTCGGTCCTAAAGTACGTCACGTTTTTATAGATATCAACAAAATAACAAACTGTGTGTAATCCTTCCGGATGGGAGCAAACGATATAAAGTTGCTGTTGAACGGCTTACTCGCTCCCTAGTAACATTGGCTATAAATTTTATTGCAATAAAGGGGGAAAGAGTGCTGAGCTCCGTGTAAAACATGTTCTACAGGGCTGGAAGCGAAATGTACATGTTTTCTTACCAAATAAATATATAGGTACCTAGATATTTATCTACGAAGCGGAAGAGTCCCATGTTTTGGTGGAGTTCAATAAGTTGGGCATGCTAAGTGACTCTATTCTATGAAACTTTTAGTTGTGCGACGAAAACTAGCCATACAATTTGTAATGATACTTTTTGTCGCATAACGGAACTTATTTCGCCTTCGTTGTTTATAATGGTTAACTGCGCTATTTGCTAATTGCATCCAACTTTTTGAACCCTTCCCGTTTCGCGATAAGTGTATACACAATAGAGGCTGAAAAACATTTCAGTGACCAAAATCTAATTGAACAAAACAAGCAATACAGTGTATTTACGATAATTTGGAATTGCCGAAGCAATCAATGCACCATTGTGTCAAAGCATCAAGGTGAAAGCGAATGTAACATCTGTATACCAATATAGCCACCTGATTAATTGCTATGTATAAACATAATGACATGGCCGCCATATTGTAACGGGCACTTCAATAAGGATGGCTCGTCTCGCTTTGATACCGTCTTGGTTAATTTATGCAATTACGACGGGACTTGGCAAGAAATCAAGGAAGTGTGGGTAATGACACTGAACGTCACTTCGTTTTAAATTAGATTAGTATCGCTGTAATTAAGGCACGATTTTGATTAAAAACATTTATTTAATTATTTGCTGGTAAGAATCTGAAGCTAATGGCGCTAACGGTTTGAGGATAGATGTTTTGAAATGTGTTGAGCTAAAATGTGACTAAATGTAATTTTTGCATGTATAAATGGAAAACTAATTTTAGTACAAATAGCTTTATCATGACGCTTTACTAATGATAGATAGGATGCTGTTAATTCTAATTTATATTCATGCAGTTTGCCTATAAGTATATAAGCAACAAATATCTAACTAATTCTATGCACGACTGGTACTCTTAATAATTTAATGTTATAACAGCTGTTTGCAGACCAAATAAATACCTACTTAATAAAAAAAAAACGAAATAGATACCTACCAACGTTTCGTAAACTAATTAATGTGATTAATTTTGTAAAGTATGTAGTTACGTAAAAGGGCGATTTTCAAAAAAAGTGTACCTAGTTACGGATAAAAATCAAGAAACGTATGTATTGTTACGAAAATGAACCAAACTAAATGTATGTATGACTGATTTTCGTGACGCAATGGAAAAGTTAGTTTTTTAATTTTTGACATTTCAAGTGAAGTATAGACTGTATTCGGTGGATCTACATAGCTACATTAAGTACAGCAGAGATCCTACAACCACCTTCAAGCTTCATCATATTAAACTGCTGCTATCGGATTTATACGTTGGTACTTACCAAATTGCATAATACTGTGATAATACTATAAACCGAATGCAATACAATGTGCACATAAGATTTCATATTAGGTATTTGAAGCAGTTTTTGGAATAGTTTGTAGAAAAAATGTTATGTGAACTTTTATTGAATGGCTGCCAAAATTGAAGTTAAGGCTGGGTTTCGTAGATGGTTCATAAATCCTTTCTTTCCGCTTTACTCTTTTCGACCGCAACTTTAATTGCATACTTAAGCCCAACTTTTTAAGTTTTCGTAGGATTTGACATGGTTTTGACATTCTTTATCGACCTGCTTCGTTTTATCCAACCATAGTGACACACTGTATAAATTGCCGAACTTATCACAATTTAAATCTAGGTCATTAAAAATAAATACGTAATAAGGCATACGCTTTGAAATGGTTTTTAAATTATACATTGTAATAACACAGCACGTTTGTATATCTGCGGGTGGGTTATATCAGATCAGAGGCTATTTAACCTATTTTGATTGAAATCTGGGTAGATTTGAATCTGATTTGTAAAATAATACAGGGTGTGAGGGACGTATAGAAAATTGACAGCCATTTCATAAATCATAATTATGCGTGTTTATTTTTACGAAGTTATGAACACATCTTAAAGCACACTTAAAAAAAGGAACCTGTGAAAATAACGATTTTTATGGAAAATGAGGAATGTAAGGAATATTCAAAATCGGCGGCATCACAGGGGGCTCAAAGCCTGCTTCCGTTACACATGTGTATATACGTAACAAATATTTATATGTATAACATTATTTTTTCTGGAAAACTACATATGTAACGCTAGTTTTCAATCCACAAATCCCCGCCTCACTACTTAGTCTTTCATACATTAAAGCAGCCATTTGCCTTAGACTAAAGCAAAAGGGGAAGACACGGTATCGCCGTACAAGACACTGACATAATGCGTGCCGCGACACCTACATTCGCAAATTTTACACACACAGCTGTAAACATGCAAAATAAGGAGCAATAGAGATAAAATGATGGACTAACGTCGTGCGCGTAAGTGAGACAGCCATATGTCTCACAATAATGACAACGTCGCACGTGTTGACAGATCGGTGACGGCGGACAACTGACTCAAACATAGGCGCTCAGCGCCTATATTTAGGTGCTCAAGCCGGCGCGCCGCCGGTCACGTATCTTCCTCTTTTTGTTTTCATCTAGTAAGCCGTTTGCACAGCTTTAGCTTTTAAGTTCAGTATTGTGCTGTCACGCATGGAACTAGGTACAGTTACAGTTTTCGGTAGACCCAGTATAAATATGTACATAGTTATACCGAAATATTGCATCCACTCATTAATAATACATAAATAATAAACAAAGTTACCGAAATATTCAAAGAGCTTTGTAAGGAACAGAAGCAATATTTCTTAGTAAACACAAGATTAGTAATTTAAAACTTTGTTGAGGCTTGTTTCCACTCGAAATAGGTAGGTTATAATTTACGAGGCCGAGCCAAAGTTGAAATCCGCAAAGATTTCAAGTCAGTGGGGGCTCATTATCTTATCGAATTACGTGCATCGTCCAATAGAAGTTTCGGATATCCAATTTACAATGTTGTAATTTTGATTAAACCGCCATTTTTAGGGTTCGGAATCACGAACATTTCAATCATGCGTCACGTTTTTGAATCGCCTTTACTATTTGAAAACGCACCGTATGTCAAACCTGTACCACGAACCCCTAAAACAGACATTCCATACATTATTTTACGTTTTCTCCACCTTTACTACCTAGTACATATACAAAATTGTCAACTTCAAAATTCGTGTTACGAAATTATTGTACTAAATACGGACAGGAGCGCTGTCCAAACCGCCATACATATTTTCCCGATGTCGATACGATAACGGTACTTACTCGATAGAAGGAAAAGTTCGTGCTCGAGGTTCCGTACCATTCATTCATACCGGTCATCTTCCTTCCATCTTGGGTAAATTTCCGGGCGTTGCAACAGCCGCCATTAGTGTCACCAATTTATTGACGAAATCAATGACACCTACCAGCAACTCCTCATATAAACAGAAGCAGAACCGGGGATGTAGTTTCTATCAGCATCAGAAGTTGCTGTAGAGTCAGGCTACCACCACTCTCATAGAAAATGATAAAACCTACAATTTGAACGCGCATACAGCTTTTTATACTTAGGTTTGTTAACACGTGTACTGCGAGCGTGCGCGCTAGAAAGGACCTTACGCGCTCACGTTAAGTGTATCAATTGCTTCGTCACGATCAAATTAGGGTTGTCAACATTACGATAAAAATAAAGTAAAATACTTTCGTGCGCACAAAGCGGCTAATAAAATGAGTTTTTTTGGGAGGTATCTTCTATGTATATTCACATGTAAGTAAAACAAAGATTTTTTTCTTTTGTTACCTTGAACAGGGTAACAATTTGGTTTGATTATTTTTCTTATTATTCATGCATCCATTACCCCCCCAGTATGCATAATTCACTATTTTGAACTTAACTACTACACTAACGCTAATACCTAATGTACAACTTCAACTTCACGAATAAAATTAAACCAATATTAAATAACTTTGAGTAAGTATTACGTCAATGATCACAACACGTGCTAGCGACCGAATGACCGCGCGGTTCGCGCGGCGCCAGCGCCACCTAGCGCCGTTACACTTGAATGCGTGCCGGCGTAGCGTGGCAACATCGCTGGCAGCCCGTTTCGATAAGTCCGTTCCACAGGTGTCCAAAGCTTAGAAAACGGTAGGCTAAAACCGGATGTACTTTGCGGAGTGGTGTATCTGTTACGAAGTAAGGTAATCTGTGGTAGTGTCATTGAGTTCGTCAATAAATTGGTGAACCTAATGACGGCGGTTGAAACGCCCGGTAATTTACCCTCTTAGCCCTAAAGGCCGGCAATGCATTTGCATATGTATGTGTATGTGGGCTTCAAAGTTAACAAAGAGATGGCCTGTGTACTCGTTTGCCTTCTCTATCCCACAAGAAATACCTTTATTCTACGATTGCACTTCACGACTGTGACAAAATTTGAAGGAATTCTAAGGAACTAGCAGATTTTATATCATTAAATTGATATAAAACCTGCTACTTCCTTAGAATTCCCAGTTTCAATGCTTCAACACAAGTCACATAACGACAGCATCGTCATAATTAGAGGTTTGAAAGGGTGACACTAATAGAGCGTCTGTCGGGCGTCTGAAAGGCTCCGCTACACGGAACGGTGTAAGAAACGTACTTAGTACAACTTCACACTAACTGTTTACTTGTGAACCTTATACCAGCCACATAAGGTTCACGGGATGGGATAGTTGATGGTATTCTGAAATAAAGCGAACGCTATTACTGTTTTAGTATGTCCGTAAGGTCTGTAAAGAAACCCTTGAACACCTTTATCATAAAACGAAACGTGTACGGGATGTGGAGCGATATCGGACTACGATGGGTTTTATTCAAATTAGGTAATTGAGGCAAATAACGTAAAAAATAAATAAACGCAATAGTTTGGCGAGTATTTAGTTTGTTTAGGTACTTTGTAAAAAAATCGAAATAAATAAAAAAATACGACTAATCATCATTATCTTATAATAGTATTGCATAATTTGATTCAGAATTGAGACCAATTTGGATTCAACAAATGGCACATGTTTTACTTGCCATAAGCCATCATTTAAATATACTCGTACCTACATATATAATATTGGAAATGCGAAGGTAACTAGGTTATTTTTGATTATTTGTTACCTTTTCACAACAAAACAGCTCAATGGATCTTAATGAAATTTGTCAAGGAGATGGATTATATCTTGGAGAAAAATAGGCAGTTCCCGTAGGAATAAATAGCTCTAATCGAATTCTACGCGGGCGAAGTCGCGGGTAAATGCTATTCGAGATCTTGATGGTTTATCGCTCTCAATACGCTATTGTACACTATAATTTTGAAGTTGAACTTTACTAAATCTTGGTCACGTTAAAGCATTTGCTCCGGAAGCGAATTGTTATATCATAAGCATTAGGTAACTATAACAAGTATATCCACAACTATCGTTTTGATTGGAGAAGACAATTGTATAGTTGCGTCTAGCTGCATCGCGCAATCGTAATGGTTTAAATATTGTTATAATATGGTTGTTTTGTTATTAATAACTATACGTGCCTGTTTCACAAAACTTTGTAAGGTTACAAATAATTATTAGAGCTTACAGAGCTTTACGGTAATAACTAATAGACTTAGTGAAAATCGAATTGTGTAAAGTAATATTAGTTTACTAAGTTTCGATAGACGAAGACGAGGTGACAATTATTTATTTAGTTTTAGTCTACTGAAAAAACACTAATAGACCTAGTAAGTATACAAACCTTCCAACTTATATTTATTATACTAAACAAAATATTAAATATTTTAGAGTTGGAAATGAATAAGATTTTTTCAAATCACCGAGCACGTTTGAATTCATCGAGGAAAGTATTTATTTGTTACGAGTTTTTAAACTAAGTAGTAGATTCAGGGATTCAGAAATTGTATTTTTGCTGAAATGCTTAAATTATTTTAACAAATTTTAAACAACCAGCGTTTTTAAATTTGAAAGAGAAAATGGAAATGGAATATGAATGTTTCATAACATAAATAATAATTTACACACAATCATACCAACTGTATTTAAATTTTGCAAAATATACTCGTTTGGTCTGGAAACTTGCTTGTTCTTTCGTTGTCGTAAAGGTGCTGAGGTGCTGATAGACTTGAGCATTTACGAGATCGTTCTCTAGATTGATGACGAAATGTGCGAACCGATAGGATGTTCAATTCGAAGAACCAATGGGTAAGCACATTTGGTCGATCATTCTAGCGATCACGCAAGTACCTATATGCTTAAGTTTAAAAGCACCTTAAGATGCTTTAAGAAGATACCGGATTCTCAAAAATTGACGATTCACGAACAACGAACTTCAGACCCGACGTATAATAAGTAATTATTATTTTCAGCTTCATGTGAGCAGTACTTTGTCAAACCGTCAGCCATTATTCACAGAAACAGTCTACGAACAACTCGGCGTGTCGGCAGGTGTTGCAACTGAGAAGCTACTTCTTGAAAATTTATACGTAACGAAATACCTCAAAGTGGGTCATATTTTACCGTGGCAAACCGCACTGGCAACATTAGTGTAAGCGAAGGCGTAGTTTAGGCTCAAGGTGGAATAAAAGCCGTTGTGAAATGTACTGCGAACACGATCAATGGACCCTGGATTAAATCCAAACCGGAGTGCTTCTGAACTACACATGTTGAAATAATCACAAGTTAAGGTTGTTGTGATTGCGAAATGCGAAGTCAACGCAAAAATTGAAATCACTTGATTTCAACAAAGCGCTTTTTTTATTGCCTTAGACAGACAAACAGGCAGACAGCTCACCTGATGGGAAGTGAACACCGCCGCATATGTACATTTCATAATTCATTTCATAATTTTCACATTGACAAAGATTTAATGCGTCTAAAGAACCCAAACTAAGATTTGTCAATACGTTTTCTACGTCGCTAAAATCGCTAACTAAAATAGAGTTTATCACGAACATTTATAGTAAAGTATGTGCGTCAAATGGGAATCTAATGAATGTCGGGTAACGACCTCGTTGATCTAATATAATACAAAATTCAATAAAACGAGGTGTCTGGAAGACCCTCAATGTTGCTCGACAAATGTTTTTTTTAGTTTCTTGAGTTTAAGGTTTTATTTTGCTTGTGAGTGAATTGCGGAGACACGGGTAGTGATACACATAATGGAAAACGTAAATAGGTAAGTGTGTTCGCAGCGTGCGGTCCGTTTCGCACCCGGATCCTCATTATGTTGCCTTTACTGCGGAGTAACGGTCGAAGGACGAAAACCTAATCAGGGCCCGTCTTCATGTACAGGGAATTGCACCCCTTCTCGAGTTCTCCGGGGACTTCACTTCAATTCCTTGCTACATAACAAACTTCGCCGGGAATCGACTATTTTCTCCCCAAGTTTAATTAAAAAGGTTTTTTTACCTTCCGGGTGTACTGAAACTGTACTTCGAAACTTTTCTTTCATTACTTATTCACAGACAAAATTTGAGGTTGCTTTGTACTTAATGAATTTTACCAAACAAAATGTTTAGTAAATAAATCATAAGGATTCTAGAAAAAAAAAAAATTTAAAATCTGATTAGATCGAATTCTAATGTAATTTTTATGCGTGTTACTTTTATCAAAACTTTATATAAGGCATTTACCAAAAAAATTACGTACATGATCGATTGACTTATAGAGATGTTGACAAGTAAATCTGTCTAAAGGTTTTTGTATTCACAATTTTATTATATTGTTAACAATTTATCACTTAAATTTGCTGTGAAGTTGAGTAGCGCAACGTGTCGATCCTTTGGCTACGGCGTCGTCCCGTCATTGCAATTAATTCAAGACGTTTCAACTCCGTCGAACTTCTCAACACGTCAACTAACTTCCGAGAGGCAGGTACTAGTCAAAATAGAACTTCAAACACCTAATAAAGGCCAGTGCTATCCATACGGAGACCTAGTTTCAGACATGGCAGCGGTAACAGCGAAGTTTCGATAGATACGTACTAACTATGTGGATAACTTAGAACCCCCACGTGTCAATTACTTACCTGTCTTGAATTATCTTAAGTGGAGCTGTTTAGTTAATCACATGTAGTTTCGTGATTAGGCGAAAATGGAAGGTGCGAATTGAGATTTGTGTGTAATTATAATGGCCAGTAACGTAGGTAATTAAATAACAAAGTTAAAGTAGGTATATATATAGGTAATTATGTGATAACGATGATTATGATGATGATGTCCTCATCAGTTTCGATAATGTTTGGAGACAACTGTTACCTCGAGCTCAGTCACAGTATAGGTACCCAATGCTTAGTTTGGTACCGAACATGTACTCTAATTTCTCATTTATAATTAATACGTGTAGCATGACTGTTAGTGTTAATTAAGAGAATTTTAATAAATAAATAAATAAATAAATGTTGATCTCATCTAATTCATCATTATCATTTGTACGTAAAGTATCAATCAGTGTGTAAAATCTAGAGGGCAAAATAGAATACTTGCAAAGTAGTTTTCTACAATTTACAACCTCTAATTAGAACTTTATCAGTTGTTAAGTCAAGAAGCAGTTTACGAACTTTGTCAGTAGCGAACAAGATTTATGTAACTTAAATTTGGCCCTGCCTTTCAGCGTTTCCGTAGAAGAGCTAAGTTAAACTTTTGTAAAATTTACAATGTCATTTATTCGAAATTTAAGTAAATCGCGGCCAGCTAGATTATTAATACAACACTATTAAAAGTCTTTAGAAACGTAATCAAGTAAGAACATTTTTGGACTGTCATGGTTCGCAAAGTCCTTGAGCCCGAAGAGAGGCCCATTTTAAACGTGGTCACAGTTTATAGAAGCCGTGGGTAAGTCACAAGTTTCCGCTTTAAAATGTTTAACACCGGGTATACAAATTTAGGTTTCCTAAGCTGAGGCTGAAGTATTTAATGCGTGTTTTTAGTAGACGAGACTAAGATTTAAACCATTTCTAGGCATTACTTGCAACGATTGGAGCTTTTCGATAAAGCAGTACAAGCGTACAGCGAGGCACTAAGATGGAACGTAAGTCAAAATACGAGTACAAACTGTTATTAATTAACGTTATTTTTTACTTAAAGTGTTTAGATGAATACGCGTATAGTCCCTATGATAATAAAAATAGTACGTTTGTACACTTAAGCTGATTGTACAGTCGTCATCAACTATATTGGAGTTTAATGAGGAGAATGGCGTGATAAGGAAGAGGCCTATACCCAAGAGAGGGTGGAGACATGCTGATTGGATGGATGGATGGATAACGGGGTGCGTAAAATCACCAACACGCTCTAACGCCTTTAACAGTATAGTTTTGTTCAGACCTTATAAGGTTTTCATATATTTGATGACGACTGCACACTAACGTTGCAAACTGCGAACTTCAAGGTGTTTTTTATGCAAATGGTAATGATATATCATCATTTAAAATTCAATATTTACTTTTAGTATCAAATATATCATAAATGAAATATTATGAATAACCTGACAGTCATTTACACATCCCTACACTACGATTATTGGGAAGTGTTGCAAAGTTAACTCTTGGGATCTCCAAATGTTAACAAAGAAAACGTCACCCCTATAATTATTTATTTCCAAGATACCGAAACCGATACAGGGTGTCCCTAAACACCTTTAGTATATAACATTTTTGGAAATGGCAAACGGGAGAAACCCATCTTCAATAACATTAAGGACGTCTACATAGACGTCCTTAATGTATTTAATCTGTGGATGTTTACAGAACCAGGATGTGCATTCGCTGCTCGGCCGGAGCTTGGCCCGGGCGAAGGCGACGCACTACGCCGGCGCACTCGCCGACGCCGCTCGAGCTGCTGGTTTGCTTCTTAAGCCTCAAACGCACAGAGACCGATAGTGTCCTGTACCAAAAAGACCTCCGCAGTGATTAGGGAACTTTTTTTTATATGGGAACGCACTGCAACGCGCTACTTCTGCTCCCTATGCGTTTGCGGCTTTATCGCCATGTAATCATCTATAGGTACTATAAGAATAGAAAATAGTCTACAAACCAATGCCTCGTAGATAAGCGTCACCACGCTACACTCTTCAATGGAATAAATGTGCTTTTCCACCAGCATGGCGAGACCATAATTGAAATCTCTTTGCAATCTTAAGTCTTCCCTTGCTTTGGTATTTGATCGCAGTCGTATCATTCAGTTTAGTTTCTGTTTAACTGGTAAAACTAAAACTAGCGGTAAAAGAACAAGTCACAATAAAGTCGATATTATCTATCCCTAGAGCTGGAACCGAACAACCTGACGGCTCTGCAGATATGCGCTAAGACGGAGTACGAGAAGTGCTCGTTCGAACGCTCGCTAGTGCTCGCCCACCGAGGCAGGTACCTCAGGAAGATTCCACCGGACTTCGCGGACATTGCGAGGATTGCTGAAGAAACGGTACCTATATCGTGTTACTGATAGGCTCATTATTTGCGGCTTACTAATGTACATAACCATGTCCATGTGGTTTGAAACGATCATTTGATTTATTTATGAGTAGGCTAACGAGCTAGCAGGTCCCTGTTGAAAAGGGATCCGTCGCCTTAGAACACCTGCAACACCAGGGGAGGAATTCAATGTCGCTTTAGGTCGCGTGCTGTCACTTTGTATCTCGACAAATTAGAAACTGACAGAAAGTGTCCAAATGGGACATTAGTGCTAATGAACGTTTTTGCAACTAAATATAAGAACCCACTTAGCGTTAAATACCTACTTCTTTGAATTTAAAGATTATAAATATAATCCTGGTAATTAATTAGAGGGTAGGTTTACTCCGCAAAGTAGGTCAAATTTAACTTGTTATTTTTAATTACCCACATACACCGGAACAGGTGAAACTTCTCACCACATTTAGGTGTACTTATAACATAACACGTTCCCTGTGCATGCATCATATGTGTAGCATTTTAGCTCACACGTGGAAATTTTGGCAATGCTTTAAATTTACAAGGGGTCGTGCATCATCCGTGGTGCATGCACGTATCACTTACACCATAAAATGCTACACATAATATGATGCATGCACAGAGAACGTGCTAACTTACTTTCCTCTTACGAAAATACTCGTCTTACTTACCTTTTACTTATCTTTTATCTTTATATTTTATTAGCTTGCTCATGAACTCGCAAAAATTAAGTAATAATAATTATATATTTCTAATATAAACAATACCTACGTATATTCTAACTTTCTAGTCATATATTCATAATATTACTAGAGAAACGACACTTTTTAACAATCATTTCATTGTCAACCTACGTGAATCTAAAATACGCAGTATCTGTTAAACGGGGACTATGCAAATGATGGGCATTTGAATACTCTATTTTTAAATAGATGCCAACATCCCGACTGCCTTTCCAATCCACGAATTGTATTCTCATATATATTTGTCAAAAGAAAATCTCCATATAATAAGACCTAAATTTCCAAGTGAATTCTGTTTAAATAGATCCCAAGACGATCGCAAAAAGGGTGAAATAAAGTCCAAGGTGAAAATATTACCTTTTAAATGCGAAGCGTAAACTCCGGGACTAGCTCCCTCGGGCCTTAAGCGAGTTCACGTTTGTTGTCATTGTAACTTTATTACAACTTCTACGAACTCGCTGATTGCCAGCCTATGTTGCTCGGCGTTATATTTGTAACGGTTGCCATAAACAAAGTTCTACAAGATCGTACACAATGTCGTAGATAGAGTTTCTGAGTGGCTTAACAATACATCTAAATCTTCCCGTGACGAAGAGACCTGAAAAACGATTGACGATAGGAATCATATTAAAAGTATTAGGTTCAAAACATGTTTAATTTGAACGTCAATAACTGTTTTTGGTAGTGTAAATTTAAGGGGGTGTGTAAAGAATTTCTGGAAAAAGGCCTTCCCCAAGGTTTTCCACAACGATCGGTCCTCTGCTGCTGTCACCCAGCGGTTTCTCGCGACCTTAATCAGATCGTCGGTCCACCTAGTGAAAAGCCTGCCGACACTTCGTCTCCTGGTTCGCGATCGCCACTCTAGAATCTTTCCACTCCAACGGCCATCGGTTCTACGAGCAATGTGCCCCGCCCACTGCCACTTAATCTTTGCAATTCGGTGAGCTATATCGGTTAGGTATACTTTAGTTCTCTTGCGGATCTCCTCATTCCTGATTTGATCTCGCAAGGAGACACCCAGCAGCATAGCTCTTTCCATCGCCCTTTGAGTGACCTTGAGCCTTTTTATCTGTCCAGCAGTGGACCTCTTGCGGCTGATGATGATGTAAAGGATTTCGTACCAAGTGATCGATCTTCTCGGCAGCTCGTTGAGGCATTCTGAATAACCAGGCGCTACCTATCGCCGTAATCTGAGAATCAGCAATTAAGTTTATTAGGGCCTGACGTTCGAAGGCTTTCTGTGCCGACGCTATTCTGAATTAACATTGTCCATAAAGCTGAATAAACCGTCTGCTCTCGCTACTTTCCTTTTATCACCTAAGGTGCGAGATTATTTAAATCGACTAAAATTTTACAAATAGGCATATAGCTAACTCTCGAACGTTCTCAACATTAAAATTGTGGAGAGATTTGGATACTTTGGTTTAAAATTGGACATTTGACAGTCACGAAATATGATAAATTATAACTACCGAATATATCTGCGTTTTGATAATTGCGAATGGGTATTATAAAACCAAGTTTCTTTTTAATTTTTGCTTTATCTGACGGTGATTTATCCTTCTAGGAAAGGCTAAAATGAAACTAATCTAAAAAACACGTGCTTCAGTGGCTTCTAAAGTATGGATTTATTACAAAAGAGTTGATATTAAGTAAATATATGGCGTGTGTGGTGTAATACATTGCTATATATTGAGGATTACATATCAAATTTCAGAACCACTAATTTTAGTTATTTTTAGCCAAGGGAGCGAAAGGTGTACCGCAAGGTAATATTTATTACCAGTATCATTAAAACCTTTATAATTCCTAAACTAATAAACATAATGGAAAAGTAAAGGCATATTCTGAACCGTTATTAAGAAAGCTTTCTTATACTGTAACATCTACGTCGAGTTCCGTATCCTGTGTACAAAACATCCAAGACTCGGAAATAAACACTCGCGCACATCACACATAATATTCCCTTACCGGAAATTAAAACCGGGAGGGGTATAGCTTCGTTGGCGGGGTCACTCGCGACTAGGCACCGCGTCGTCTCACTAATCGTCGAATCATAATGAATCGTCATTGCAAAAGCAAATTAGCAATATCTCATCTCCTTTTATGTACATATTCAGTCTTCTTTATACTAGCCGTAGCCTATTTATATTTATAAGTAGCATAATTTGATAATTAGTGACATAATTTGGCGTTACTAAATTGACTTCAAGGACAATTCAACCTTTAACAACTCATGTAACATTAATTACAAATCGTTCTTGAATTTACACGAGTATATTTTTAATACCAGATTCGAGATTGTACTGGATTTAGTGCAGGAAAAGTTCTAACTGCCGCTATGACCCTGCAGCGGTTAGACAAGTTGGAGGACGAGTCACAGGACGAACTTACTCCCATCGTGATCCCGCACAGAAGCCGCATGCTGCTACAACCCACTCATCAGGTCTCACAGCATTCACGTTGCTATTTAGTGTACACTTACCTTTACATTCGATATCGGTGCACACGGGGCGCAGTTATGGGTTACATTAATATAGAAGTACATCGTGCTCGCTCCAACCTATTACTGTGTCCGGTGTGCCGCCAGAAACGTTAACAAAGCAATGTTGCTTGCTACGAGTATATACTCGTAGCACTGCAGCCCGTAGCAGCATTTCCCGTATTGTAGCGATAATATGCTACGAACAGTGCGCTCGTATGAACACGTAGGCAATGGGTTTGTTCACACACTCCCAGAGCCCAGAAGTTTTTACATTTAATGGACTGGATGGAATGGACTGGACAAAAAGGAGTAATTTAAAGGTTTATTTATAAATGTTTGTATGATTATATGGGTCTAGCTAGATATATTAAAACGAATAAATTGAAATGTCCTTTTTCAAAATCGTATAATAATTTTACGCAGAATATTAAAACGCTTAATTGAATATGCATATTTTTAAACGCATATTATAACAAAATATGGATCATTGGTCTGAAATAAAATTTATATTATTATTATTATAAATACTCATGACAATAACTTCGCATAAGCCTTTTATTTTCGTCGTATTCAAATATTTGCACAGTATTCACAGTCGAGGTTGACCATAATTCAACTGGTAATTTTGTTGTAGGTTCAAGACATATCGCGCGTTGATAAACAACAAAACGTACATATGAGTCGTCTCATGGCGTCGAAGTACTTGCAACGAATGGCACACGACAAGTACTTCCTGGTACGTCTCTGCAAAGATGAACGACTGGTGTCTGCAAACAAGAAAGGATCAATCAAGTTACAAGAGTTGGCTAACAGTGCACTCGCAGACGTGGAGAAAAGACAGGTGATGTTCAATTATTACACCCAAATGACGGTCGCATTATCTGGGCCCGATTGTTGTATGGGTGCCGCACTGAGAGATCAAATTAGCTACTTTTTATGAAGTGTCAAAACGAAAGCCAGTATATACAATTATGAAATATTTACATTATGACGTCATACATAATACAAGTACTAATATTACCAAATGATGGTAAATGTTAGTTCATACATTTTGACAGCTGTTAACACTCTAATCGTCTGTTAAGTTGTTGGTGAAATTCGACTCGATTCTTTAAAGTTTCAAATTATTTAAAATAAAAAAAGACACGAAAATAATTTCTTTGTTGATATTACTCTTAGCATGGGGTCCCAACTCGAACAAAATATAATTAGTTATACTAGTATAGTATTATATTATTAGTGCCCTTAGGTTGAAATTTTGTTGGCACGTCATAAATCAATAAAGTTGATAATACCTATACGTCTGTCTGTGCGCATTTTGCGACCTCCACGAGGATCCCCAAGTATTAAATTCAATATGTTTTGAACCCGAGTGATCCTACCCGGCCATTTTAGTAGATGGACGTGTTTTCAAGTAATACATATTTTTTATCTAAAATTAGGTGTACTTTAAATTAAGCATATTTTAAATTGTAAGCATTTATTGACTGACCGTACGTAAAATAGAAGTTATATATAATTTAACAGTATTAATAATATTCATATTTTCTTAAACATTATTTATAAATGCACAAATATTATTTCTTGGGGGACTGACTTCTAGAAAGAACGAGAGGTTAAAGTTGAAAAGACAAAAGCTAGAATACGGCAAGATAAAATAAATAATTTGATCCCATTTACTTTTTCCGTGTCAGTGGCTACACTATCACTTTAGTGGCGTGGAAAAAAATTACGACCGAGTGCCAAGAGACAGTTCATTAGAGATAATGACGCTATTCACTTTTACCGCGTTGCCTACATTTACGAGTACGGTTTCTTCAGTGTTAAAAGGGTCGGCTACTTAACATAAACCTTGTCAACGTAGGTTTGTTACAAACACCAATCCGTGTTTATGGTAAACTAGTATTGTTTTACTTTTAGGGTTCTTTACATGACTATTTGTGCTTCATGATTAATTGCAAAAGTGTATTAACTCTATATATGCCGCGCAAAATAATAAAAAAGATAATGATAAAACTGTGATAATATATATTATGCCTTATTTTGCACCGCCACAACAGTATCTGGTTTCCCCAAAGGTTAACTGGTAAAGTTTTAAAACCATGCATCGAGGCTCTTTTTACCCGACTGGCCGAAGGAGGGTTATGTTTTTAGCGTATTTATGTATGACTATTTATTTGTGACGCTCTGCATCCTAAACAGCTTGACGGATTTTAACCTATGAGGGGGTATTCGATTTGTATTAATTGTCTATGTGACCTAGGGTTTATGATATTTAAATATGGCGTCCGTGAACAAAATGGAGGGGAATAAAAAAAACGTATTATTTATTATTAACAATATGGATATCAAATTAAAGCTAATAAATAGCCCATTCTAAATGTATACATTAACACTTTGATGCAACAATTTAAATAAAAACTAAAAAGTATGAAAAAAAAATTAATTTAAAAAGGCAAAAAACCCGAAACAAGCCATAATCTAAAGAATATAACTTAAATGTTGAAAAAGGTATTGCAAGCGGGACACTCTTTAGATTATGGCTGGTTTTTAGCTATTCAGTTGATATTTTTTCAAACAGTCGGGTTTTTTCATCATCTTAAATAAAACAAATGATACCTACTTCTTTTATTCTGTGCTTTATTACCCCAGTATACAAAAAAGTTCTGGCGCAGTAATATCCTCTCGCTAATCCCACGGCAAGTTGCCAAGCTATTTCAATAGATGCAAAATCAAAAACATTTTGGCACGAGAAAACATCCGTTACAAGAAATTGAGTTTGCTTAATACTGGTTGGATTTTGGGCGCAGCCGGCGCGCATATAAATATATGCATTTTAGGTCTTCATTGACGAAACCTTCAGTCATTGAAATCTACGATTATTTCATTGCTTTGTATAAAGTCGATTAGGGAAGAAGCTGAACTATTGAAAAAAATATTTAAAAGCCACGGTGTTACCGTATCGTACCCTAATATACACCGTTTCCTATTCTCATACTTGTCACGTTTTGTCTACTTTTAACTTTCTAAACACAGACAAGTAGCTAAAATATATCGGCTATTTCCGATAGCTCTCCTGCACTCGCGATTAATTGCACACCGAACGATGTTCAGCTATATACATAAGTCAGAGTATCTACGGTATAATTGCATCTCCCTCTGCATCTTTCTTCTAAGCATAGCTAAGCCCATACATGTTGGCTTGTATTCGCCAAATATGAGGAGGGCTCATCAAGCCATTTAATGGTGGTAGAACGCTATAACCATCTTATCCTCAAATCTACCGGCAAGCAGCAGTGTTCGCATTTTTATAATCCGGTGTGAAGATAAGACAACCGGCAAATCTTCTAGCAGATAGGATTGCAGTCTTAAGACTTGAGAGCAAATGCCTATAGGTCTCACATCCTACTTAACATCAGATGGCCTGGGTCAGTTTTCTACATTGTATTTACCCCTGTTGTTATCGAACTGTTAACGTAATAATAGTTCTTATAAATTTGATAGTAAAGGCAGCCGAATCAAAAACGTAGAATAATGGCCTTTGTGCTCGTTCGCCTGGTCCATGTAAAAAAAAGCGTGTCGATAGTGTGTTCTGCGCGAGCGGCGGCCTATGTACGCGGCGAGCCCGCACGAGGCGGCATGTCGTGCGCGGCTGCGACATGTGCGCAAGAAGCGGCTTGCCCGCGCGCAGACGCAAAACGCTGCGGACGCGCAGCGACTGGTCAACAATGCGCGTGCCTTGCATGAGGTGCACGACACAAACAAGTGAGTACCTAGTCTAGTCTTTCAAGAATAAGTACGGGCAACAACTTTACGTGTAATTATTAAATTACCTACTATAGAACAATCTCGCACAGCCAATGATTAATTTTGAAGTAATTTCAGCATCGTGACTAGACACTGCATAGTAGGGTTATACGGTGGTTCAACAATTACAGTTGCCGACCGTACTTAGATGGGTACAAAATACATAGTGTTTTTTTTTCAACTTGCATTTAGTAAAAATAATCCTTAGGTGCTTTATGAATGCTAAAGTGTGTTTGTTTGATTGCTCACTCTTCAATAGTTACTAAGAAAATTGCGATAAAGTTCTTCTGCTAGGATGGTGCCTGCTTCGTAAGAATTACTCTTATTTATTATGAGTGAATATTATCGTATACTGTCTCCCTTTTATATAAAGTAGAATGCCTTACGGCATTGCTCGCCTTTTGTGTATTCTTGTGTGCAATAAAGATTAAATAAATAAATAAAGTATTAATAGTTAACAAATAATTTGTCATCAATTGAGCTCAAACATTGATAAAACAAATTATGGCTCCAAACACTACGAAACGAATTATGACTTATTAATACAAATGTATGTTAGGTGTTTAGAACAGGCCGAGTTCGCGATGGAGCAAATATCGCGGCGCCCGCCCAACCTGCTGCCAGGAAAGGAGAAGTTTCTGCAGGAGTTGCATGATATCATTGCGATGGCTTTCCTCGACCAGGTCAGGATTTTCAGAACAAGGCAAAAGTTTGTAATTCTTTATAATGACTACAGTAACAGTTACCTTAATCGGGGCAAAGGTAACAACTGCTAGTTGTGCAAGTAGTACTTATTACCTTATGTATATACAGATTAAGAGATAACGGAAAAAACTGCTATTTTAGCGTTTTATTTGTACCTGATATTAATGACTAGGTATACAGATTAAAAGATAAATACTACAACAGCCCATTGCCCCTTTGTAATATGTCAATTACGATTTCAGAAATTGATTTCGATTCGATTCCACCAGCGAAACCAGTGGTTTCCTAAAAACAGATTGTTGTGTACGATATACGATAAATAATTAGCTGTATTGAACTGTATTGGTAGCTTAATAATATTTATAATTATAACATACATACTTAGTTATAATACGTAGATGATGTGATTACTGAGACACAATCACAACCACAATAATTAATTAAACTTTACTTTGTAATTCGTTGCCGAAGAACTTGTACAGGGTGAAACACTTTTGTTTCTTAAACAATAATATTTTATTCATACTCCGACAGGCTTAATATTAGCAATTAAATTCCTAACGAGTATAAATACAGGGTTTTGTTCTTAGTAAACATTACATTTTCATAAGATACATCTCAGCAATAATTAACCTTTGGTATATTAAGGTCGTTTATTTATGAGGGTATTGACAATAAGTACTGGTGTTACCATGTTGAATACATACGAGGACATACATATTATTAGAATAATGACTTAGTTGTTGGAATCCCTGTCTGTTAACATTTAAATATATAATGATTTCAAGATAATTATGATGAATATTCGAGATAATATAAACGGGATATTGACCGCGATTACCATTTGTTTAATAATAAGTATCCCGTCGATATTATGTTGAATGTAATCAACCGCGAGTCATAAAATTAACTGTTATGAGGAATTATTATAATATTTCCGTCGCACTGGGAATCAGTTTGATTTTTTGGTCAAATATACCTGTGCTCAAAGGCCACGCACTATTTATTTAGTGAACTTAAAAAAAGGAAAAATAAATCAAATACTTTAGTATATAATCCTGTCTATAGAAACGTGTTCCTGACCGAATGAGCGAGGCAGACCGAGAGAAGAGAGCGTTCATCCTCCTTGGAATCGCGATTTCTCGGGAGCCGAGTCAGGACTCCTTGCTGCCAATGCGGCCGATACCTCCGGCGCGAGATGCCAAGTAAAGTCTTTCAGTCACAAACAGTCAAGGGCATAAATATATATACGTTCCCAAGATCTCAAAAATATCTATACACCTTTATGTCACTGGCAATAAGGTCCATGTATACATATATTTGACGCGATGGCTGTATAGATATTAATGGCCTTGACTGTACAGTACATAGTAGTAGCTCTCTTATTAATACACAAGGACCCCAAGTTAATTAGGTTTACTATCCGGTTCATTGTTTCTTAGCGTAAACTTCGTTTCCCTATTTGTTATTGGTGTAGCTTGAAGCTATTAACAATAATTATGCGAATTTACTGTCATTTAATTTATTTTTCTTTTATATCCGAATTTTAAAATATGTAATTCGCAGAGTAGAAGTCACTGCTAATACATCAATCAATTTTTCTGAAGCTTATAATCAAATTACTATTTAGGTACTAACATTTGCTGATATCAAACACAGGATGTGTTTAACAAGGCATATACCTAATATAATACATGTAGGAGCATCGATATAGTAGTTCGGTTGTTTGGCGTCAAAGCTAGTCTATTTCAGAGGTATAATTATGTCTGTCTAGTCAACACTCTAGAATATGTAGGTATAGGTTCCTATCTAAAACCATAATAGACTGTATAGATAGACGAAGCTATCTGGGCTGTGCAGTGAATAAGACATGTGAAACTGCGCAATTTCGGGAAAATAGGGGTTACATTTTGTTGGAGACGCATGCAGATTCAATGTTTTGTCAAGTATTTTATTAGATTATTCGTTTTAATGTTGTATTGTACATCGGGTTGGTGGCCGAATCCTTATCAATTTTATTATTTAAATTGCAAATGTACAAGTATTTTGCTTTTTCTCACACCACAAGCACAGATTTAAAGAAATTAACATAAAATTTAGAAGCTTTAGTTTTACAAAAACTTGTTTCAGCTAATAGCTGTATGTTAGCAATAAAACTTATTAAATTTAAGCAGTATATTTAAGCAGTTTGAGTTTTGAGTTTGAAATGGAAAACCCAAAGACATGACACAAGTCTGCAAAAATTAAATTGCAATTTCTTAATCTTAAGGTTGAAGGGTCAAACACAATATTATAAATCTGGTACGATCTGACAATTAATTAATTAAATAATAATCTATAAATAATTGCAATTATTTCGATGATAGAAGTAAATGTCTGTCGCTTGTGTTTTTAAATGGCATAAAACATTGTGGAGGTTTTTGGCCAGCAGTGGGACAGAAATACCTGTAGATAAAAAGAAGAATTAAATGTGTTTGTACTACAGGAAACGCTTGCGCAACCTTAAGCGCGCATTGTCGTTGAGTGTCCGCGCATCGGAGCGATGCTACATACTGCACGAGCTGGCCCGCCTGCACACGGACACCAAGCAAGCGCACAAAGCCCGATTCTTCTCCATCAAGTGTCAAGCAGGTAAAGGTGTCGGTTGGTAGCCAACTGCACGCAGCAGCAGCAGACAGCACGTGCCGCCGCGGCACTACTGATCTGCAGTCGGGCGTCAGTGTCGTCTGCCGCTCGGCGACGCGTCGCTAGCGCGGCGACACGTGCCGTCTGCTGCTGCTGCGTGCAGTCGGCTACCAACCGACACCTTTATTCTTTTTCTTTAAATATCTCTACTGGAGGTTGGATGCCAGGTCTGCATAAGACATTATTAATATGTGGAAAATATTAAATTTAAACTCAAAGTAATCTTATTTATCCGCGGTTTGAATATTGGGAACGGACATAAGAAAGCAAGATTAATAGGAACTTGTCCGACAAAATACAATGGCGTTAGATTATTCACCATCTAGATCTGTAAGGTTTAGCGTCTCCTTTATCTACTACGAGTAACATGGTCGAGTCAAGTGGCGAGTGATATTGTTACTAACGCACGCGCGCCACTCAACTCGACTGTCTACTCATACTAGTGCGAAGTAGGCTTCTGAACGAGTAATTAATTACACTTAACTAAATTTCAGGGCAGTTTAGTCGGTAGATTAATCTATAGTTGTGGGGACATGTTAAATGGGAGAGGGTACGAGTATGTTGTAAGTAGTTAAGAAAAGTGATTACAATACAATTATCATTACCTACACTAAAGTAATCACAAAGTTAGAATATTACATTTACCTGCAGTACCGCTAACAATACAGTTGATATAAAATCTTATAAACTGAGTATTATTTAACACGAAAAAATGCATTTGTATTTTTTTTATAAATATTAAAATCGTTAACATGTATGTTCCTCTGTGGTTTTACAATAGGCCTATGTGTAGGGTGGACTGTTTCTGTTATGTTATTATAGTACGTTCGCGTTAAGAATGCAGTGAATCATCAGCGCAACTGCAGAGTAAAGGTGTATTCACAGTGGAGTTATATTTTAAAACATTAAGTTTAATTTATAAATATAAACTCAATTGTCTTAAAACAAGTCATTAATAACATATTTCAATAATTATCAGTAGAATCTTCGTTCGTATTTATTATAAAAGAATTTTCTTCTGCGAGTTCTGTGACGTCATTCAAATTCACACTGTTAAAAGTACTTGAAAATATTATAAATTACTTTTCTTTCCCCGCTATGAATTATTGAGCCTCTTTTATTTTAACGTGAGGTGAGGTAATAATTTTTAATAAAATTTTATGTAAGTAGCGCGTAAAGGACACAACCGTTTCGTTCAAGTCTGTTCAAAAGTAGATTAGTTGACTAGTCACTGTGCACTTGACTTTTTAATTTTGAGCGACCTGATTGGTTAGAGGGCGTGGCTAAGCCGGCGGACTACGATGATTCACTGCATTCTTAACGCGAACGAACTATAATCTGATTGTCTAGAACTTGTTTCTTCAGAGGCCAGGTCCTCCGGGCAGCGGAATTGGCTGCTAAACGCCACGTTCCTGCTGGCGCGCGGGCACGTGATGCAGAACAACCGGCCCGAGGCCCGGGCGGCGCTGTTGGAGGCAGCCTCGATGGCGCGCTCCTTTGGGTACTACGACGTCGCCGAGTTCTTTGATACGGTACTGTCTACTAGAGCGGCTAGCAAAACTTGTATTTTCTCGCGTGCGTCTTTATTCTACGAACGAACGATTTAGAACGTGACATCCGAGCGACAAACAAGCTAATCTTTTCAGCCGTGCGTTTGCATAATTGGGTAGGTAAAGTTTTTGGAAGAGGTGTAAATTATATTTTTTTTCGGTAGTCGTCATCCTAAAGATCAAGGAACTGCGGCTCTTTTATTTTTATTTCCTCTAATATTCTAGAAATATTTTTTTTAGTTAGTAAGTTGACATTTGCACACTTTAATGACCGACAAGCTTGTTGCCTTCGTACTTAATGAGAAAGAAAAAAAAACTGTCACTTCTATAATTGTCATTGTCAATCAAAGTAAACAAACGATTCAATTATTTCAAGCATCTAAGTAAATCTTTGTAATAATCCATTTCCAAAGTCCGTGTGGGATTGCTTGAATTCATTGCGTGTATACGATTCAAACGTGCTCTCGTGGCTATCGAAAAGCAGGGCAAGAGTCGTCGTGAAAGAAAGAAATCGGTGTCTAAGAAGCAGTGCCAAAGGGTCGAAAATAAATCGTAGTCCAAATATCGTGCAAAGGTCGAAGCGAGCAAAGCAGGAGCAAAGCGGCAAAATCGAAAGTCCGGAGTTCGTTCTGAGGTCGTTAAAATATTTCTAAAAACACTGATCACATGAAACGCAAGCAAACAGAAAAGAGTCGTTGAATTGAATCGTTTGTTTACTTTGATTGACATGACAATTATAGAAGTGACAGTTTTTTTTTCTTTCTCATTAAGTACGAAGGCAACAAGCTTGTCGGTCATTAAAGTGTGCAAATGTCAACTTACTAACTAAAAAAAATATTTCTAGAATATTAGAGGAAATAAAAATAAAAGAGCCGTAGTTCCTTGATCTTTAGGATGACGACTACCGAAAAAAAATATAATTTACACCTCTTCCAAAAACTTTACCTACCCAATTGTGTATGTAAGCATGTGCGGATATAGTCACATGAGTTTGAATGTTACACAAGCACAATGAGTACAATGACTTGTGTGAAGGCGAATTGTTTGGGTCAGCATCAAAAAAAATTCGAATAAAATAGCCTTAGAATATTATTTATTTATGCTTATATAAAGACTTTGAAAGTGTGCCTGCTGTATAGTGACTATAATACTTGCTATTACAAATCGATTATAAAAGGTTTAATTATGGAAATAAGATCCGTATGGTTTTGGAAACGCACGATTATAGCTTATGTAGAAACGCCGACTTATTTAGTCGTAATTTTTATGTATGAGATTCATTTTTTGAGTTGTGTAAAAGTATGAAAACCAAATAATTCTGTATTATTTTGTAAATCAAATAAATCATATTTTTATAGCAATTAATCAAAGTAGGTTATTAGGAACCATTTCAAATAAAAAAGGAACCTCTTTAGATTAAAATTTTTACTTTAAATTTGTTTCAAGCGAATTTATATCATTTCTTACGTCGTGCCAAAGATTTATTTTATTTATTATTGTTTTTTTTAATTTTTTTTTATTGTTTTATTCGACTGTTTATTCTAAATTATTTCTTCTATATTATATGGATGATGTCCGAAATAAACGATTTCAATTTCAATTGTCCCTGATATTTATTTATTTATTATTGAATTCGTTTTGTTTGCAGTTTATCATACAAACGCAAAATTACCGTATTTTCTATTTATTCTTCGTTTAAACAAAGTTAGTAAAAGGCTTACTCACGACACAATGCACAACAAGAGTCCGGCAACTTCCACGCGCGACTGAACTTTATGCTGCAATTCCTTTTCAACTACATCAGCACATTGCCTGCAGCGTTGTAGTGAAACCAGTGCATTTATTAATAAATAAAGCCTTGGAATGCGAAATTAGACAGGAATTTCTGTAGAATATTCTGCCGTGCTAGCGATATTGGTAGTAAGTATATTCTAATTTAGAACTCATATAGGTACTTACTGCTAATATGGCTAGCACGGCAGAATTAGGTATTTAATGTACTTATACAGGATGTAACAAAAATCCCGTGCAATAAATTAGGGCGGCAGGCTATTTAGACTGAACGATTGAACGGATTTTAATAAATGGGGAGCATAATAGTTTGCCAGGAACTTATGAGTTTTATAGGCTATTTATAAAGATATAACATAAGGGTTACTTTTACAATGAAGTATAAATGTAAAATCGAAGCGACAAGTTGGCATTTTGACCAAAATCGTGGGATACTGATAATAATAATAACTTTGACAGACACTTTGTATTCCATATTTCACAATTTTTTGGGTTCCGCACCCGAGGGCTGCTTAATTCCATTAGCTACTACTAAGCCTACGCTGTCCGTCTATCCGTCCTAACTTTATAGAGCTGTATCTTTTGAACCGTAAAAGATAGCCCGTTGATTATTTTTTGCAGATTATGTGATAGAGCGGCAAATTACCTAACAAATAATAAATAGTCAAAAAGCATAATTATTTAGCAAAATATGATGCGATGAGATCGTACTCTGATTTCAGTGTAATATATTAGGTAATACTACAGAGTCAAAGAGTGTGTTATTCCCTATTATTTCGCACTGAATGTAGACACTTTCCACCTGGAATTATCTATAAACCTCAAAAGTTTTCTTCCAAGGCATGTCAAAGAACCCTAGCAGTTCACGAAGAGCTAAAATCCCCATCTAAAAAAGATAACAAATTTCGTGTTGATTCTAGAGCGCAAATGTGGTGACAGAGGGTGAAGTGCTGATGGGTAACGCCACCCTGGAGAAGCGGGAGAAGGCCATGGTCGAACTGATGCAGGATGACGACCTTCGCACCGCAGCCAAGCATCTCTTCCGAAGAATGTCGACTATCCCTGCTGCCAGGTAACAGACATTTTGAACTTTGAACATACATCTTACCGCTCTCGGCTTCGTCATCCTTTCAAAGCTTCTTCTAATGAAGTATGTATAGAGTTGAAAATCAGCATTGAAATAGAGTTGAGAAGTGACGAACCCTCATACCACGACTATACGAAGAAAATCAAATGTTTTAGTGCTTATATGTAGTTGTAAGGGTTAGTGTCATTATCCTGAGACTGTTACTGCTTAAATGCAGCATGCTTGCATTTTATTGGTTATTTCAGCACGATTTTAAACTAGTTATGACCCTAACGTACTGCCGACGACGTCATAACGTAGTGAAATTTTAATCAAATCGTGAGAAGTGTCAAACAAATTGTTTTATAATGGCATTGTGACACAGTTCTATGGTGGGTCAGGGTTTCGTTTTGACGATAGTACCTTTACAGCATTTTTAGATTAAGAATAGGAGTAAAGGAAAGCTAAAGTTACCAGTAACTATTCTGTTTTTGAAAGAAATAATTTTTTACATGTTTTACGTAGCTTTGTTCATGTTGTTAAAAAATTGTACTATTATAAAGCTTTAAATTTATTGTAAAAGAATCTTAAAAAAATTACCCTTCATAGAAGTGAATTTAACAAGAACTACTCACTTCAACTGTAGATGGTTGTTTTCAAACCCCCTCAAAAGTTTCAAAACATCCTCTTACATAAAACCCCTCTTGCTTCGTCGGCGATTGCTTACAACGCTCGGCAAAGTTTATTAAATTCAAGTTACATAGCTTGAAAGTTCTTTTATAATAGATTGCCGAACAAAACCAATAACTTTGCAATCAAGTATTTACGAGGAACTCGAAAGAAATTCAGTTTATTGCGTAGCCGACTTTGTAGTGCTGTGCAAGAATTGCAAGTTTCTGACTTATTGAAGAGGTTATGACGTTCCGCGGTTTTTTATTCAAATTAAAGATCATTATTATTTTATCGTGGTAAAAGCATTAAAATTTGACAACGGGATTTTATTCAAAAGAACATGCTGATTTAATTTTAGAATGAGAACACCCATGAGATACCAGCAATAGCAGAAGAATTATATTACTGCAATACTGGTGTGTTTTTATGGCCAGAAAACAAACGAGCGCACAGTTCACCTGATTCCTTTATGCTAATTATTTACGCGTTTAACGCGTTTAAAGCGATTAGTTAAGCGTATAACTCTCAGGCCTACTTTGAACATTGAAGTTCGAATTTATCTCTAATCCATTCTATCGATTTAGTCTCGAATGACAAATTAATAGAATGAGGCATCTCGTTTTGAATTCAGTTATTCGAAGTAACTATCCTGGTTTGCTTGTTCCAGGCGTTTCTCGATAATGCCGGGGACGCGCGTGGAAGACACGGCGGCGCCCGTGGCCGGCCGCCGCGCGTCCATCATCCCGCGGTCAAACCAGCCCGTCCGCCATGTCTACAAGTCCCAACACCCACTCGGGTTCCAAGACTTTGACCTGTGAACCAACATACTTAGAACCCCAACATGTTCATATTAGGATCACAGTTTACCAGGCAACAAGCGCGGCACGTAATCGACAAAGCGTCTGACAGTAACTAAGCAAAGCGAATATTACTGAAAATAAGCAGTTGCGTTGTGTTAACGCACGCTAACTGTGCTAAACTAATCTGTGACCCTAATGTGAACGCCTTAGTGGGCCTGCCATATTTTCGGCGAGGCAAGCATGAACTACAAGGTTTTGCATAGTACTCTATTAAATGTAAAACTGGATCCCCACGATCGCCAGCCATCGCCAAATATGTGGGAAGCCATAATAAACCCCTTGTTTTATGACAAACTACTAAATTTTAATCACGCACATAAATAACGCACCCGACCCGCGTTGGGTTCGTCACGCGTGATATGATATGTGACTGAAGCTTACGTTGATATACTTATGAAAAAAAAAACACGGAATTGACGTTTAAAAAATTTAAATATGTAATAGTCAATCCGTAAAAATATATATGAGGAGTAACAAAAAACGCTGATTCTAAATTAAAGCAAAATGTAGAAATCATAATAAAATTAGTCGAGCAACGCACAGAATTAGTATAAAACCTTGTTCAAATCAATTAATGTCCGAGGGGTGCAATCGTTCGCACGGACAAAAGAAGCTCAGTCAAATTAATTTATACTTACTGGGTGAAAGCGTTGTAGCACTGGCGAACTAATTTTTAAGCCTTGTGATTTGTAAATACCTGTGATTTGGACAGGGCTTTAAGAGTAGGCACAAACGCAACAGTAAAATAGACGCAGTTTGTAAACATTAACAAAAAAACGTTTTATTTGTAAATGTACAAAACTTAACGGTAAAATATTATTAACCGGGGTCGGTCGTTTTACCAGCTGCAAGTCTGTGCCACTCTTTAAAATTAACTTTAATAGTTTAATGCAGCGACGTTAAACATGCGTGAGAGCAACCTTTATTACAGAAGTTTGAGTTTGCAAACACTACTTATAGGAGTTTTTATTGTTATCCTTATTTTATTTAAAAATTCAATCCCATTTTAATAGGTTATTTGTATAAAACTTTGTACCAACATATTTATTAAATAAAATGTTTTTTTTTTCCTTTTAACAAAACTGTGTATTTTTGTTTATAATTGACCGAAAACTAAGAAAAACACGCAAGGTGTAAAACATTACACTTTAAAAAGTGTTTAATCAACATTAGAAAAACGTCACATAGATTAATATTGCAAAACCATTGAACAACTAGGTACTATGTAGTACAATCTAGTTATATTAAAATTAATAAACACCGTGTCTCAACCGTTTCTAATAACAGGCATAACAAAGGCCACTTGATGGCATAACCGCAAATTGAAATTGGACCGCTTAATTCGGAATGAGCCGGCTAGCCGTTTGTCCTAAATCATACGCGATCCCGCTGACGAGGACCAAGCAATTAGCCACGATCCGTTCGTAATCCTACTGCGACATTTGTGTTTGTGTTTCCGTCTATTCTGTTCTAAATCATACATTTAACTTGAGTTTTTTTATTGGTATTTCTTTGCTCAGCCACAATTTTGTCCAATTTACCTGGATACTATAAAGAAAATTGATATGGAAACGTAAAAAAGAACCAAACCAATAGTTATACTCAATCGTCAATGTAGTGTCACTTGTTCAATCAGCTTGCTACACTGAAACAAATAAAATGAATGATTAAACAAGGTGAATTGGAAACAATTAGTCTGATACCTATAAATTGTATTGAAATGAAATGGTTTATATCTAATAAGTTCCGAATGAACATATATTTTGGTCCTTTACATGAAAGACCCAGTGTAAAAGCAAATTATAAATAATATTTACAGATTTCAACAAGAGGCGGCGCGTCACGCATAATTATGTATGAGTGTGTCTTACGACTCGCGATTACAAAATCATAGAGCTGGCCGTAAAGACGCTGATTTTGCGGTTTTAACTGCCTTCATATTTCTGCCTTTGGCTGCATTGCAAGAGTGTATTTTAATCAAATAGATATTTTCCATTCATGTAAACTTCCTGTACTTATTTAAATCGGTAGTGATATAAGATTCTCGTTAAAATATGTAGGTAGCAGATTCAACGTGAATGTTGGCGGTGGAAAGGCATTTCATCACCGCCATTTGCAGAGGTAAGGACGGGTGCTGCCAAACATAAAACGGTTAGAGGCCAAATTAACGACCCAGAAGACAATTTTAGGGGCAGTTTCCGTAATTTATTGACACTAAATTATTGAAGACCACAATAGTTTTAAAAGTAAATTGCCGCTACCAAATATTCTAATGGGTTTAGTCGTGTGATGTGTTTAATTCTCAAGGTACCCTAAAGTTACTATAACGTATCGTTGGGTCTTGTACACGAGGGAGCATACCTTAAAACAATACTGTGTTAATTAACGTGACACACACCCTTGAAATACATGAATATTACATAAGCGCTCTTTGAAAAAATATTCTTCTTTGAGTATGTATTTGACTTCACATACCTATTATCATTTAATGCTGTCTTACTGATATTGCTAACCACCTATTTCTACACCTTGTTTTATTATAGAGAATAACCGACATCGTAAATATATTTATTATCATCAGCGTTATAACTGCGTTATACCTAACCACTTGGAATTGCTCGTGTTTCTATAAAAACAATGAATATGGGCTATATTTGGGCCTATATTCGCAAATGCCTAAACGTATTGTCTCTTATACTTTTATTTTTATACTTTATTTTGCCCTACTATTGTCCAGGAAAGGAAGTCGTAGGTACTGGGGTTTTGAGCAGTCCGGTAAACAGAGGGACACTAAGAAACATAAAAAAAAGATTTATACCAATACTGTTTATCTCTATACAGTATTGGTATAAATATTTTATGATTCTTAGTGCACTCTGTTTAGTCTACCTCCGACATATGCACACCGATTTTCTAGTAATAAATTGATAATCATTTTAAGACTCCTGGCACTTTTTAGTTGAAAAAATCTTCCTAACTTACATAATAATATGCAATTTACCTGAAAGCTTTCCTGAAACACAATAGTATTGACAGAAAATAGCGATCGGGAAAATGCGTAAACTAGTGACAATTTAATTGAATTTTAGAGATACAAACACCAGCAATTATGTATATCTGACATAAAAACATGTCTCCGTAAATATTTCATAGCTCCGATGGAGGTTTTTGATTAACGGTGAGGCCATTATTTTCCAAATACGTCGACGTCCTCTTACGCATCCACGGGTCAAATTTGGCTGCTGATCAAACTAAGTTTATAATTGTGGAAACATAACTACTCTTTAACCTGCCGCCAAGTAACAGAGTTCATATTTTTGTGTTCCGGTCTTGGAGTAAGACAACCACCGATGAAATGACTAGATAGGTTTCAATTTTCTAAAACTTAAAAGAATCTTAATGTAAGGAATAATAAAAAAACTCTGCTCGTCATTTATGTTTTAATAAACGTGAAGAAACGTACATTGTGAGTGCTTAATTGTCGAGGTGTGTTTTCGTAGTAGTACTTAATTGTGGTGAAAGTAAGCGAACAAGAAAGAGGGTAGACCGATAAGGTTAACTGTGAACCTACCTGCAGACTTCAGTTAGTCCGTGATCATGACCTCACATATTAATACAAACCGCGGTAAGAATTATTATAAGTGTCATGATTAGTTCTCAGGGTTGGCAACGCATTCAAATTGCATTACAAGCCTGCTTGTCATCCGGTGACTGTGTGGTCGTTTGCCCCTACATACCATTATAAAAGTAAAACGTCACTGGTCCTTTTGTAATAAATGTTTTCATGAGCAGTGTCGTGGGCAGTAAAACGAGGCGAATTGGAACGTGTCAAGTGAGGCGTCATTGCAGGCGCGCGTAATTGGCCCCAGCCTGGCGTTTGCGATGAATAGCGGCGTGGGAGCGGGACACAGTCGAAGTATATTTAGAAAAGTACGTTATTCAACTCCGGCCCTTTAAAAGTGACTGTTACCCACGCACACTCGAACGCGTAGGGTTGTTTAAATTTTTCATTTTGATTACGCAACCGAATGCGGCAAATTGGCGCAGCCCTGGCTGACTCGGTCTCCGACAGATTCCGGCATTTGCTTATGAGGCGTACGTACTAGACGCAGGCATATACAAATTATACAAGCCGAACAATGTCTCTTTGAATGAAGATGTTCTACTTGTTCTGTAATATAATTTATACTGTGACACAGTTCTACGGTTGACGCGTTCAGTGCTGAAGACGAGGGTTCATATTGTACAAAAATTTGTATTGTATTAAATAAAGAGTATAAAATTAATAGTTAATGGTCTACAAGTTAATTTCACTCTCAGGACGCTAAAAATACAATCACAACTTAGGACCCGCTCTAAAGTTAAGAATACCCACCTACCTGGTCAATCAGTAAATTATATTCTATTAATATCTATTTATTATTTTTAGAAATTTTGTGCTCACAAGATTTTTTCTAATTATATTTGACACCAACTGCCTTTACTTTGTCCTATTTTTCTTGATCCCAAATATGAAGAACGACTGCGAGATAAACCTCACGTATCGCCGAATTTTGCGCTTAGAATATAGTATTAGGCTCACAAGTGTGATATCTTCATCGTGCGTCACAACTGTGAAGGATTTATACGATACGACCACGACACGAACCTCATCCACCTCTGATACGCGTCGCAGGGGCCACATGCAAATATTCGTGTTGGTATGTAATTGCAGTTGCAGACAAGAGACAGTTTTAGTGTCGCTAAAACAGGCATAATTCCTGAAATACCAGCCCAATGCGGCTTAACGTGTGTATGTTGTTTCCAGCCTTGTTTCATATAAGTAAGATAGACTTATTTTATAAATGCATATGTATTTGAGAATGTTCCATTTTTAATACCAGTTACAATGATAGTGGTTGTTTTTGGAGTGTTATTTTATCGGGTAGTCTTTATCCTTTGGCTTACATAAAACGAACGTTTTTTGCCTTCAAATTTAACTTACTAAACTAAATAAATGAACTAAATTTTACTTCCTACTATTTTCTAGGTATTTTATTAGCATGTCAATAATGTTAATTACATTGCTATTTTCGAAAACATACATTTTTTCCGGTACAAACTCTGATGTTTGGACATTGTAGAGTTCACTTAACTAGTCACCGGAATTTGTTACATTACATTGAACATTCACGTCGGACGGCGTACATCATTAATGCATAGTGCGTATAAATGCAGCCCATTCATCTGCGCTGACGTGTATTGGTTATGTGATCTAATGAAGGCATTTACTGCTGTGTATCGAATCAAAACAGCATTTATATTTTAGTAATAAAAAAGTTTAATAAAATATGTGATACTTTGCTCTTAAAAAAAACAACAAGTTCATCAATATTTTGATACGGTACGTGAATATAACATTTTCAACTACCTATTGTAAGGACACGAATATTATGTATACTTAAGTAATTGTTTTTTAATCAGTTTACGAATAGAGTTGAGGTACCAACTGAACAGTGTGGGACGTGTTTATTAGAAAACAAACACCAACTATGACTAATTAGCTACACATTTAGTAAAAAAAGACACGGCCTCGAGAAATAAAAACTTCAACTTATGTTTTCAATCAAAATAATTAGGTAGGAGTAGGTACGTACTTACCGAATCAACGTCAATTTGTCAATCGAAAAAACTGTAATGCTCCCACGACGGCGCAGTAATAGGGTTAGCTCATTTTCCAATCCATTTGGGAGTGAAATCAGTAAATAACGGCGAGTAAATCACTCGCACACTGCGCTGTATTTCATGTCAGTGGGATCTATAGAACCTAACGTACAGTCAAGGTTACAAATATACATACATAAGCAGCATAAGAGCGACATAAGATCGTTGTTACATATTTTTGAGGCTTTGCTTATAACCTTGACTGTACTAGGCACAGTCAACCAAAATACGTGGTTTGCCACCTTAAGATTGAAATTCTTCTTCACATAATTTTTTTTCAATTTGAAGGGTTATAATAAGTGCTATTTTACTTGATAGGATGTATTTATAGTTGCGTCAATAGTTAAACACCACTTTGGCCGACCGTAAATTTAGAGATTTATTGCAACCGCACAACATAATTATCACAATCATAGCCAAAAACCATAATTTACATGCTTAGTCATAAAATAGAAACGATAAATTGGCACTAAGCACAGTTCATTTAAATGTTAACGCTTGGATGTGAGAACTACCCCATTTCTATAAGCACAGAATCAATCAATTTTTATCCGACTTCAAAAAAAAAGGAGGTTCTCAGTTTGACCTGTATGTTTGTATGTATGTATGTATGTTTGTCCACGATTATCTCGCGTTTGGCTGAACCGATTTAGATGCGGTTTTCAGCAAAGTATTTGTTACATTCTGGAGAAGGTTTTGGTATACAATAATAATGGATACCACGTGACGTCATCCGCATGGATACTTTATAACTATCCGCATGGATGGATAGTTATAAAGTATCACTAAAAAGTGAAAAAAAAATGTAATAAAAAAAACGAAAAAATTTTTTTAATAAAAATTAGAACCGTCTTCAAAAAAAAACCCACTAAACAAGACTAAATAATGACCGGCTTCCTAGGAATTGCCTATTTGATGGGTGCCTAATAGCCCTAATAGGTACATGGAATATATCGAAGTCGGTGGCAAGAATCATGTGACATTGCTATTGTGTAAACCTACTTGACACCGGCTTAGATATATTCCACGTACCTATTAGGCACCCATCAAATAGGCAATTCCTAGGAAGCCGGTCATTATTTAGTCTTGTTTAGTGGGTTTTTTTTGAAGACGGTTCTAACTTTTATTATTACAATGCTATTTAGCACTAAGCTCTGTAGATATTCGTCAGCAGAGTATTTGTTAACTAGTCAGTATGAAGCGTACGTTTCATGTATTCTAAAATAAAGCAACTCTGTGGTACTTGCAAGTTTGTATTGTAACACGAAAACATTGACGACTGGGTAAATCACCTGACACTGCACCTTGGTGCGCAATAACTCTGGGGTCTTAGTGAAAAAGGGTATAAGTTTTCTCAACTTTACGTGAAAAGGGGTATAAGTCTAGTGTACCCTGTATATGACTTATAGCCTTTTTAATTAAGAGTTAAGTTGACTTATACCCTTTTTCAATGGGACCCCGGAACTTTCCATAATCCACAACTATTTGAGTCCGACTGCCACGCAATAGTAAAAAGTCACAGTCATGGAATTATCTCCATGTGTCAATATCTGGTAGTTATTCGTCGGTGGGAGATTTTTGTATAGAAAGGTAATAAGACGATAATTATATACCTACCTACTACCTAAAAACGCTTTAGAAAAAAATACAATATTTTTAAAGCACAGCCAAGGGCTATGAAAGAAGTGGTGGTAGGTACGTAGGTACAGTCAACAGCACTAATATATATACGGCGATCGCACCGAATATGTATTATGTACACATAGACCTTATTATCAGTAGCATAGAGGTGTGTAGATATTTATGTCACCTTGGGAATGTATATATATTTATAACTTTGACTGTACTGTGCATACGTTTAATAAAAGTTAAGTGCCTCGCTAAAAGCTGTCTAAACTTGATTTTTTTAATAAAACAAAGGTGCAATGGATAACCAGCCGTATTAAAATATTGGGATATAAAAGTAATGTTGTTGATAAAAAAAATCATGTCGAGCTTCTGAGATCTAAGTTTTGAGAGGAATCTTTGTCTGTCTTACTCAGTGCGGCCAATTATAAACGAATATAAGTGAGGATTTTCTATATTGTAATGTTTACCCTGGTTTCTAGTACAACTTGTCTCCATAACTGTGACCCACCTCTCGGGTAATAAGCGCCCCGGGACCGTAATGACTTGTTTCGGGATGAGTTCATTAATTATTATCGCGCCCCGTCAGGCCACGGGCGACCAAACTGACAAATTCGTTACATTTGCCCATGATTAATGGGCTATTTGAAATTCTCGTTATTGTTGTCACAATACGAGATAACTCAGAATACGGTTATGATAAATAACATATTTCAAGGGAAAGCTTACCTGCTTTTCTGTAAATGATGGATTTTTTAATATCTCTCAGTGAATATTTCCTTAATGTTCCAGATGATTTTGTTTCCTTAGAACTTTTCTAGGTAGCTATTGTAACAATACATGGGAAGCTCTGTAAATATCTTTATGGGCTTCTTATTTAGGCAAATGAATAAAAAGCTAAAAATATAACTAACATTGTATTTTCCGTGTAGTCTGTTAAAAAAATTATACATAAAAAATACTTATCGATACGAAATTTTTAATTTAATAGTCATACTATGAAACTCTGCAAGCCGATGTATAATTTTAATGACTAATTTATCCTTTTAGTGTACGGAGGAAACGGTTATAAATTGCGAAGATTAAAAGCTGGAGCACAAAATGATTGGAGGCTTATTGGGGGCACCGGGCGGTCACAAGCGAGTGTGGTCGGGAATCAATTCCGCTCGTTAAAATAAAATTATATTCAGCCTGAAATAACAAATGGAGTAAAGACATTTTGGAACTTTTAGGGCTCCGAAAAAGAACCTTTTTACGCTGTTTTTACTGTCCTACTATTTTAGTAAAAGCGTATGTGTATGTAAAAGAAGATTCTTTATTTTTTTAGAAATTATTTTAGTTATAGAGTTAGATAAATATATAAATCAATTAAGGCAAAGATATTAATTATTGTATTTTTTTTAACCGTTTACCTATAGGTACATTTAACTATTTTATTTCATGTTTAAAAATAGGTATTTCATCACTTTATCGAAACACCTTTCATCGAAATTTCATTTCATCGAAAGCTAATTTCTGCTGAAATCTTATTGTTTTCAGGTTATCTTAAGCATGGATTACGTAGGTTAGGTTAGGTTAGACCTGACACCACCAAAAAGTTATAACTCCTGCAAATGAAATTCGATGAAATGATACGTTCGATGAAAGGAGTTTCGATAAAGTGATAGCTACTCTTAAAAATAATATCTTCGTATAGCTTGCTTATTAAACCTCCGATAGGTAGATATAAATATTTCAACATTGAGATTAGTAAATAGTTAAGTACAATACAAGTGTACCTAGTTGTGAATATAATTATGCTAATTTACGAAAGGTACTTTTAAGAAAAGGTGATTTAAGAAAACCGAAATAAAAGTCCTAATACTACATACCAAATAAAGTTAATAAAGCGAACGTTAGTACTCTGAAGGGTTTTCAAACTGGGTCCGAATACGTCCAAACAACATGGCACTGTCGTAACTGCTAGGATTGACCTTCATCATGCCTTCATAGTACGGGACAGTCATATTTGAATAGAGGAGGTATATGCTACATCTTGAGACTGACTTATTTAAAAGCCTTACCTGTTTAACTTCATGCACGGAGAAAAAAATATATTACAATATTACCAGATTTTATTGTAGTTATGATTCTGGTGTAGGAAAACAGATTTTAGCTATGGTTAACAGATTTTATTTTAATGACAACAAGTCATATTTTTGTTAATACTAAAATATTCTAATACACAAAAACTTTGATATTGTAGTGGTTACTATCTAATAGTTACAGAGTAAAATATGCATTTAGCGTCCAACATATTTTGTATACTACACAAAATTAGTTTCCTACGATTTACCTAGTGGTAAATGGTAATAGGTACTAGAAATTATGTTGTACAGAAGTTGAATTTTATATTAATGTGTAAAATGTGTGTATAGTTGTCACATATAATACAATATTCTGTTACACGTAACTAGATTTTTTTCTCCGTGTGTGAAAACGCTTTTATAACAAGTATTTTTATAACATCTCAGACACTGAACATACATTGACCTAGCCCTACACTAAGATCCTCGGTACTATGAATAATTGCGGTACGCTACATGTTTCCAAAATCCCGAACTTTTTAACTGATAACTTGCTCATAGTTCTAACCTAACCTAATAAATAATAAATATTGCGTTAAATATAAAATAGATCCAGAACAACATAGCATTCGGAAATAAGTAAATATCATAAAATGTCTATACGGTGATTTCGAAGTAGGTAGCTCTTTAGTTCTTCTTGATAAAGCCACCAAAACGCAACATACAGATAAGCATCTTCACTTTAAACACAACATGCAAGTGCTTCCGTTACAAACTTTCAACATCCTGTATCCACATTAGCACTTCCGCAGCCGTTACGTTGCTCACATGTCCCGACTGCTGGCATTCCGCTAAACGTTGCGGCTTGCAACTTTCAAACAATTTTAATAGACTGCTGTGGGGTGGGTGGAACTAATTGTGTGCGGTTGATATTAACGTGACTGCTAAGAGTTACTAAATGCCGAGGGCGTCGGTGTCCAACTAAAAACAAACTAGTGGCTCTGTGAGCTGTATAGACCTTGCGACAAACTTATCTTAGCCGTTGGAAAACTGTTATCCCCATACATCGACATAGGTCGAGGTTAATTTACCAACACCGCAAATAACTTTGTAATCAATCGCAAAAATCCCCATATCTCCATATAATTATCTAACCTGCTCACAAAATTCCATGAGAATCGGTTGAGAAATGAGACCTGTAGAGGAGAACAGCCGGACATACGAAAGCATTTCTGCCCGAGCTGAAACGAAGACGCTTCGCGCTCGCTCAGTCGATGAAATACGCAAAGTTAGAAAGCACTCATACTTAATTGGTTACCTACTCCTAAGCATGCTGTGATAGGCATGATCCAACACCTGTTCATCAGTCATTAGTTAAATTCTAAAAAACGTGTGAAAAACCAGGTTTTACAACATTCGCTGCAAAAATGTTTCCTATCATCAACAAATTATAAGTTTAAATACATAAATATTGTTTCAAATTCGACTAGGAAGTAATTATTTTAAGAACTGAAGTTAACGGTACTAATTGAAGCTTCTCATTTATTTTTATTTAGGTATTGTGATTTTGCATAAAACTTTGGTACTTATACGATTAATTTACGTAAAATACGTAACTACTCCACACTGTTTTCACGTACGAGTAAATATTCAAAAACTAGACTTATCTACGTGGCTTATATAAAAAAGCCCCGCATTGTTAAAGTCTGAAGTCAGCACAACCGGTGGTCAAAGTATAAACAGTTATGGAGACAATTTCTATTGTGGAAATACAATAATAATAGAGATCTAAGACGACGCTGGAGTCACTGTTACGAAGCTCAATGGAATTGAAAATATTTTCCACATAGTGCTTCGCCCGCACGATAGGGTATCTCGCAGAGGACGTAGGTTCATATAAATGTATATTGGAATGTCTATTGTTAAGCCGTATTTGCTAGGATTTGCTAAGCTCCTATAAATGGAGATAGTATTTTATTATAGGCTTTGAAATGGTTCTTCTTATAATAACGTTGGTTTGGTACATTGTTAACACGAACGATAATGTCCTTTTGTTGTTTCTAGACCTAGTTTGTAGACCTAGTACACTAGTATTTACATCAAACGATAGTTATCTTTATTATCTAACTACCTTTTGGGCGCGACTCCGTTCGCGTTGAAGTGGTTTGTCGCTGTTTCCTCAGGAACTGAACGACTTTCTAGAACAAACAAATAGCCATGTCTGTCTACGAGCTATAAACTATCACGTTGGCAAATTTTTCGCCGATCGATTGAGGCGTTGAACTGATAAGATTCGTCAAAAACGTGCGAGGGTGCGTCATTCTAGTCCCAGTCGGGTTTTACTCGTAGCTTGCAACTTTAGAATTATTCAATCTCATGATAACACTATCTTTCCGACAAATTTTATTGCTGTCCTTTTCTATCAAATACTGTGATGCGATGCGACAATGTGAAGTGATGAGAAGATAAATAACGGTCAGGTGGAGAATATTTAATTTACACTGAAGGCACTTGTAACAATAGAAATAAAAGAACTTAATCATCATCATCATCATCAGCCGCAAGACGTCCACTGCTGGACAAAGGCCTTGCCCAAGGTTTTCCACAACGATCGATCCTCTGCTGCTGTCATCCAGCGGTTTCCCGCGACCTTTATCAGATCGTCGCTCCACCCTGTGGAAGGCCTGCCGACACTTCGTCTCCCGGTTCGCGGTCGCCACTCTAGAACCTTTCCGCTCTAACGGTCATCGGTTCTACGAGCAATGTGCCCCGCCCACTGCCAATTAATGTTTGCTATTCGGTGAGCTATATCAGTTACTTTAGTTCTCCTGCGGATCATATTATTCCTGGCTATGGTAAGAACTTAATATAAAGATATAATAGTTTAAAACTATAAAATGGCTTATGATTTACATACACTTAAGCTTACTATTTCTGCCTTCCGTATAATATGGTTGCTTGGAGTTAATGCTCCGTTGACTTGATATAGAAATAATAGGATGCACTTTATTGCACTTTAATCTGTTAAACTGAAGTAACTTGACCTTGATCAGTAAATGAGGAGCTCGAGGCGTGTGTCTTGCACCGCTGAGTGTATGAATGAATTTTATATAAAGAAGCAAAACTGGTGAGCAGAATTAAGAAAATTTGAAATAGGTATTTGATAGTTTAGTTTTTGTTTTTTAAGAAAACATTAAAATTGGAAAAAGGTTGAAGGATAAAAAAGGCAAACAAAGGCTAGGCTGTTACAATACTAACTTAACAAGAAATAACTCACTTTCGACGCAAGTATAAGTAAAAGATGCGTTGACTTATCTGCTAATCGACTCAACCAAATCGATTACATGAGTCAGATGGCACAGACTCAGTTCATGATACTTCCTTACTTCCCGGGTTTTGCATTTTTTGATCATGGATAAAATGTAGAAAGTAAACATTTGCAAGCCGCGGACGCAGCCAGTCGGCTTTTAGCAAAAGGTAAATATGCTTAGTTCTCCGGAGCCGGAAATGTCTGAGTAAACGAACATCTATATGGATTCGAAATGAAAAAGTATATCTGATGAAATTACGGAGCACTCCAGTTAATAAAGGATTGAGTTGGTTATCTCGATAAAAGATTGGTTTCATCTCTACCATTAGATTACTTAACGTCCAGATGCTTTTAAACTGATTTATTTTTTTAACAGAGTTTTACCCTTTAATATACAAAAAAGAGTACTTAGGTAGGTACTTTTTAGAGCTCTGTCGTTAAGATGGTGAAAACGCACAAAACACTTTTTTATGTAACAACAAACACTTTGGGTAAAGGATACATTTTGAAGGTCGGCAAACATTAAACCAAGCTTTAAATATGTATATTTTTAACTCTGCCATCTTAGCATAAGTAGGTACCCTGTGAAACTCACTAAAAGGTTAATGACACCTTGTTTGTCCTTTCAGCTTCTACAAGGGAACAAAAAAATCATACTGTACCTAAATACCTACATAAGACGGCTCATACATCTACAATAATATTGAGCAATATTGACAATCAATACTATTGAACTTGTTAAATATTAAAAGATCTTTCAATACTACCCCCAAATGGGCCACCTAATATCTTCGGCAGTAGTAGGGTAGTAAAAAAAAGTAAGTTAAACGCTTGATGACGTACTTAGGTATACAAGTTTGAAAATTGCATCCAAGAACGACCATTCACACTCCCGAATTTGAAACTAGAAAATGAAGTCACTGAAACTGTATGTCACTGAAACAATGTCACTGACGTCACTGTTGAACTGTTTATGGTCGACGCAAAGTGCGCTGAATTTGTCCAAGTGCTCATCAACGTTGTTCGCTTTTTATCGAGCTACAGGCCCATAAAACTTGTCCCACTGTGACAAATGGCGCCCAAAACTGCTATAAAATTGGGATCCATTTTAACGCGTGCCCAATGAAATTGGATTAACAATGGATCCAATTCGGAACAGTGGCCTGTAAATTTAAATATCTGTAAACGTAAATTTATAAACGTCAAACTCGATTTTGACAGGTCTAAACGTAATCCGTATTCGGTAATTCCTTATTTAAAATTAAAATCTCTAATTTTAGACATACGCATAATTTGACGTTTATAAACTATTCAATTTACAGATACAGGCCAATTTGGTATTCGGACGGACATCCTAAACGTAAATTTACAGAATTTTATTTATCTTATCTGTAAATTAGCGCGCCACCTAAAACTTGACGTCTAAAATTTAAGTGACAAGTAACCTTGCTCTGTTATTGTGAAAGTGTAGTATTTCGGATATATTTTACTTAGTGATAATGGATGACTTTATAGTTGTTGGTGAAATTGACGAAGATGAAGGATAAATAAATAATTTCATTAAGTATATCCGCCGTGTGGGCCGTGTGTAACATTTTATCGGTCGGCCATAGGGTCAGCCGGCTTGAAATCGGGAAAAGTAATGTTTGCACATCAAAAACCATATAATATCAGTGCAGTGGTCCAAAATATGAAGAAAAATAACATAGGTAAGTATATATCATTCCTCCACATAGCTGATTTTTGTTTACCATAAATTAGTTGATTATTTGTGAAATTTGAACTTGTTAAGTGGTAATTTACTGGTCGCTCAAAATGTTTAGTTTTTGCCAAAAGGCTCACTCACATTTAAAATGACATCTAGTAACCTTACCAAGGATTAAAAACATAAGTAAAATAAGATTTGCCTAGGTACTTAGAAGTGTGAAGCTCTATACATTTTTATATGAAACAATTTTAACAGTATGAGGGACCTATAAAGTTGATTAAATGGCAATAAAACTTGGTAGACCCAATTTTCATGTATTTTGGAATAAAAAGAAACTTAGAAAGTTATTATTATGATGTTATTATTATTATTATGAAAATTGGGTATACTGAGTTTTATTGCAATTGAATAAACTACAGGTCGCTCATACTGTTAAAATTGTTTCATATAAAAATGTATAGGACTTCACACTGCTAATAAATATATCAAATGAGAAAGGCTTATATAAAGGCTTAACTATTGCAAGTTCTTTTTAATTTTTAACTTTTGCAAACTCATAAACTTGTAGACAATCTCCTATTATCAACAATTATATAATAATTTAAAAAAAACTGGTAGATTTACTTTATTATTACAGATTAATTAATTAATGTGTTAGTATAAAAGAAATAATTGTTGTGTTATGTTAACTTATGCCTCCAAATGATTTGATAATTTATCAGTGGTGGTTATTTTGTGACTAGCAAGCCACAGCTCATGAGTTTAATTTCTGCTAGAGGCAAGATTTGTTTGATGACCACAAATATATGTGGAAGTTTAATATGGATTTGTTTAGTACTTATTACAACAACATAATGAGTGCATCTATAAAATGTATCTAAATACCTTCTTTCTGTTTCAGATATGTGATTCTGACAAAAGGATTATAAGTGTCAACACGGATGCACACATGATGCAGCAATTTTGCGGGCAACAAATATAAATGTGAACCAGTATGTCATCGGGAGACAGAATAGATGGATACTTGGTTAGTTTATATTTCATATTAATATATAATACTAGCCATATTTTAACCAAACAATAGATTTTAAACCCGAAAACCAATCACAAAAATGGTTTGTTATCTCCTTGTGCAGTCTTGCTGAACTCATATACCACTACTAGCATTACTAGCATTTGCCTGTGACTTGTCCGCGTAGAAGTCGTTTATCGCGGGAAAAAAGTAGCCTACCTGCTATTCCAGACTACAATCTCTGTGCCAAATTTAATTTAGATCCGTTCAGCTGTTCTGACGTGATTGAGTAACAAACATCCATCCATCCAAACTATCGCATTTATAATGGTAGTAAGATAAGTAGAATATTATTATATACTGGGATAGCAGGCTAGACATTTATAATGTGTTGAGTGGAGACCTTCGCCAGCAGTAATAATAGTAATATTATGTAATATATGTGCGTGCTACACGGTTTCAAACCATGGTTTCAAACAGGTGGTTTGAAACCGTGTAGACAGTAGTTTTAAACCAAATTTCGCATGACCTTAAACACCCTTGGTAGATGTCAAACAAATGGGCTTGTTTGAAACCATGTAGCAGCTCGCTTCCACTAAGGTCACTTGGTTTAAAACCATGGTTTCAAACCGTGTAGCACACGCAATAGGCTGATTATGTTATGCAGGTATGTTAAACTAGCTTTTGCCCGCGACTCCGTCCGCGTAGAAGTCGTTTATCGGTTTTCCCTTGGGAACTACCAAATTTTCACACATACAAACACACAAACTTTATAATATTTGTAGGATTATAATATGTATAAGTAAAGATTACATACTTAACAAGTACAAGTGTGTCATTTGTTTGTGAAAATGGAACAATAAAGATGTTCAGTATTCAATCATTGGTCACCAGAATAATCATTACAGACGATTAAAGTAAGATTCATTTTAATTGACACTTTTTATATCCTGTTAATGTGTTCTGTAGGGCATCATCTGCACGGAGGTGCCGCTAAACAAGCGGGCCGGCTCCAAGGCGAAGGAAACGGGTGGAGACGCCACGAGTCGAGGAACGCAGCTATCTCTGGCCTTACTTATCATCATTATTATATCCAGAATTATACCAGAACATTATTTTATTGCATATGAAATTTTTTCTCTTATATTGGGGTTAATTAGCTTTATTTATTTATTAATTTTTATTACATACAAGCTTACGATTCCGAGACGCGCATACGATGGTCGTTCCGAAAGTTTATAGCTGTGCCAGTATTAATCGTAATTTTTTTTTTTTGTTGATACATTCATAAAACAAATTTTATTACGAACAACTTTGCCAAAAATAATGGTAATGAAATTATTTCATTGAAAGTCATTGAATTTTCCTGGGACTCTAGACATGTCTTCAAGGCATGTTTCCTCCATATTCTAATATCCATTTGGTTTGCTTAAGTGCAAAGCAAATTCAGGTGCTTAAATAAAGACCGGGTGCTGCATTACAGCCCTATAAAGGTAGCCCTAATTTAAAGTTGCAGTTTGCACGCTGCACGCACTATCTATACTTATGGGATTAATCTTTAAAAGTACACTGCCAAGTTGAGAGTTTAAAAATGGCGTTTTTTAATATACAGGCAGTTTTTTGATAGGTTCTTTCTTGCACACGGCTTATTTTCTTTGCACAATTAGTGTTCTCGACTACCATTGTTTAACCCAAACTTTTTATTATATCTATTTAAAAAGAGTCTATTTGTAATGCTCATTTTTTTCAGGGGATAGCGAAGAAACTTCCGAGGATGTGAAGTTGTGCCTTCGCCTGCTGCGGCACCTCTCAACTCGATGTTGACGAAGAACCATCTTCAGACTTCACTAACGCCGCACGTGATATATACGTGTGGCGCTAGTTAGGAGTTTGAATGAAAATTAAAAACTTGTGTCCTAAATGAAATGTTTTTTTTATACAATTTCTTATGTTGAAATTAAAAATATCACTTGAATAGGTAATTTAAAACCGGTCAAATGCGAGTCGGACTCACGCACTGACAGTTCCGTACACATTTGGCCGGTTTTATGAACATTAGGAATATTATAATTAGTGCTGCTACCCGTGCGAAGCCTAATGCGGGTCGATAGTTTCTAAAAAAAAAGAATACTTGCTTAGGTATATGTTTTCAGTTAGCTCAGTAAATTATTCCTTGTAGCGTTTTTTAAAATTAACATATTCTTTCCTGGCTTTTAAATGACCGGTGTTGTAAGTTATTTTATAAGCGCCAGTTGCCAGCCAAGTTGTTGCTTTTATACAAACTGTGGGGTTTGAAGCTAGTTATGGGTCCCCGAGACGATCATTTGCGATAGTCAATATTAATGTCGCATTGTTACTTTTCACTTGCCCATCATTTGAAACCTCCAATAGGTACGTCATAATGGACCTTAACTAAGGGGTAGTTAGGGTCCGTTGTTATTTTCTATATACTTTGGATCTTTTATTTACATTAGCATCTATAACACATAAAAAGTGTTTTTATTCCATAAGATTTTTAATAACTTTTATTAGTAGGTAGAGTGCAACTTGTTCAATCCTCCGCGATTCACTTAATAGGGGTTGTTATACCTAATTATGGGGCTTCTAAACGGGCTACATTTTTCTGCATTTTTTTATAGCCGGAAATATATCCTAAATGATGAAGAACAAGATGCCCATCTTGTTCTGGCATACTCAGTCTGAGAAATACAGCTATTGTTCCCGGCTACAAATTGCAGAAAAATGTGGCCCGTTTATACTAAGCCCTTTTAGGTACTCAATCGGCCAGATGCCCCGAGATAATAAAATTAAACTTATCGAAAACGAGCGAGTAGGACCTACGTAGCGCGTTCGCCAGGGCCTTGGGGAACTGCTATACGACGCCGGCAAGAGTGGCCAGCAGGCAGTAAGTAGGTACGCTCGCGTCAACTGGCGCTCCAGTAGGTACAATTTTAGTTTTGAAACACCAAGTCAGATCAAAATAGTAATAGTTGTGCAGTAATAATTTTAGTTATAACTGACGATACGTTTAAAAATAAAGATAGCTTTGTTCTTATACGCTTGCGTGGAGACTGACGGAGGTGCGAAGTTGTAGTTGATTGCGGATCGAAGTTGTATGCGGGGGTGAAAGTAAATAGCAAACAAGTAGTATTTGTCTAAAAAAAATTTAATAAAAAATTAACTCCTACTTAATATTAAATTAAAGCACAAGTACAAATAAAAACTACTTCATTGCACTCTTCACGCGTCCTTATCGCCGCCGCAACCAGTTCGCCACTTTGACGGATGGCGGGGAGTTCTCCAATGGAGTGGCGACAGGGTTATCTCAAGCTCCTAAAACAATGAGAACAGTTTATTAATTACCTACCATACCACGTTCCTCTGCATGATAAGTACGTAAGGTTCAATCCACACAAGTCCTAAGTGTAAAGTTTAAAAAAAATTAAAACTATAGGTAAGTAGGTACTTGGAGAGAAAAGCACTTTTAGTGCACGGTTTTTTATTTTACTATACTGCTATACTTTGTAAACGAGTCCGGTAAAGTGCGTTTGACGAGCACGCATTTATTTAAACTTTAAAATGAAAAATAGAAATGCATCGTTGTTTAATCGACTTCATTCTAAACAGTATTGCCGTCTAATAAGTACTTATAGGTAGGTACATGACGGTGCAGGTCGCGGCGCTTCGCCGGGAAGATCGTGTGAACGTCAACCGCGCGGTCATGTGAAGTTAGCCTACCTACCTACCTACTTTGTGTTTGACATAATACTTTGTCGTCATCAAACCCTCAAACCCCAACTGTAATAATTTGTAACAAAGTGAAAATAGGCACTAAAAGCGTTAACAAAATACATACCAATGGAGTTTCGGTACTCGCGAATCCGTTAATAACTACACTGCCCATTATCTCAATAATTCTCTCAGTTGCGCTGAGCGTCGGCCCTGCAGGTCCCCCCTTATTCCCTTATTTAGCGGGCCTTCGTTTTGATCTGGAAAACGTGGATCAAATTATATCTTGGCATGAAAATGAACATGGGATCAAAACAAAACAGTTGTATATACTTACCTACATGCTGCCACTCCGATAGGTTCCTGCTGCAGCCCATATCATTTAGCTCACTAGCCAAAATTGGACCACTAGTGGTTCTCTTGCATTACCTGAAATCGACATAAGTATTTAATAGCCTGACTCTAACTGAACCGAAGAAAATGAAGTAAATAAAGTACTTTCTTGTAAATAAAATTTAAGGCGCTTAGATAACAAGGTTGAGTATATAATAATTCATTGCTTGTCTTACCTCTCGCCATGTGTATATTTGCGTAATGTTTTTCAACTAGCCAGTAAAGTTTTGCTGGCGTTTATTAGATCCACTTCTATTATTCATGTTCATATTATTGTTCATAGCTGTGTTCTCGGCTCTCGCAAACAAATCTTTTTTTTTTACTTTTCCGCCAGAAAAAACTCCTGCCGCCAATGTTGCTAGATATTTTAATTGAACGAAGAATTTATTTTTGAGTTTTATTTTACGTAAACATCACATAACTTAATGTAAAATAAATCTTAAATTCAACTTGCACGGAAAACAGTTTTTTTGTTACTTCAATATTTTAGTTTGATGAGAACCAACCATAGACGACAGAGTAGTCACGAAATTTAGAGCTGTCATTTGAGACGTCAGATAAGTTTTAAATTTAAGTGGATTCAATTTAGGCGTATTTCCGAATACCAATTGGCGCGTAACTTAAAATGACATAACCTAAATTTACAGATTCCTAACTTAAATTTAAATTTAGAGGCCAGTGTTCCGAATTGGATCCATTGGATCCAATTCGGAACAGTGGCCTGTAAATTTAAATATCTGTAAACGTAAATTTATAAACGTCAAACTCGATTTTGACAGGTCTAAACGTAATCCGTATTCGGTAATTCCTTATTTAAAATTAAAATCTCTAATTTTAGACATACGCATAATTTGACGTTTATAAACTATTCAATTTACAGATACAGGCCAATTTGGTATTCGGACGGACATCCTAAACGTAAATTTACAGAATTTTATTTATCTTATCTGTAAATTAGCGCGCCACCTAAAACTTGACGTCTAAAATTTAAGTGACAAGTAACCTTGCTCTGTTATTGTGAAAGTGTAGTATTTCGGATATATTTTACTTAGTGATAATGGATGACTTTATAGTTGTTGGTGAAATTGACGAAGATGAAGGATAAATAAATAATTTCATTAAGTATATCCGCCGTGTGGGCCGTGTGTAACATTTTATCGGTCGGCCATAGGGTCAGCCGGCTTGAAATCGGGAAAAGTAATGTTTGCACATCAAAAACCATATAATATCAGTGCAGTGGTCCAAAATATGAAGAAAAATAACATAGGTAAGTATATATCATTCCTCCACATAGCTGATTTTTGTTTACCATAAATTAGTTGATTATTTGTGAAATTTGAACTTGTTAAGTGGTAATTTACTGGTCGCTCAAAATGTTTAGTTTTTGCCAAAAGGCTCACTCACATTTAAAATGACATCTAGTAACCTTACCAAGGATTAAAAACATAAGTAAAATAAGATTTGCCTAGGTACTTAGAAGTGTGAAGCTCTATACATTTTTATATGAAACAATTTTAACAGTATGAGGGACCTATAAAGTTGATTAAATTGCAATAAAACTTGGTAGACCCAATTTTCATGTATTTTGGAATAAAAAGAAACTTAGAAAGTTATTATTATGATGTTATTATTATTATTATGAAAATTGGGTATACTGAGTTTTATTGCTATTGAATAAACTACAGGTCGCTCATACTGTTAAAATTGTTTCATATAAAAATGTATAGGACTTCACACTGCTAATAAATATATCAAATGAGAAAGGCTTATATAAAGGCTTAACTATTGCAAGTTCTTTTTAATTTTTTACTTTTGCAAACTCATAAACTTGTAGACAATCTCCTATTATCAACAATTATATAATAATTAAAAAAAAACTGGTAGATTTACTTTATTATTATAGATTAATTAATTAATGTGTTAGTATAAAAGAAATAATTGTTGTGTTATGTTAACTTATGTCTCCAAATGATTTGATAATTTATCAGTGGTGGTTATTTTGTGACTAGCAAGCCACAGCTCATGAGTTTAATTTCTGCTAGAGGCAAGATTTGTTTGATGACCACAAATATATGTCGAAGTTTAATATGGATTTGTTTAGTACTTATTACAACAACATAATGAGTGCATCTATAAAATGTATCTAAATACCTTCTTTCTGTTTCAGATATGTGATTCTGACAAAAGGATTATAAGTGTCAACACGGATGCACACATGATGCAGCAATTTTGCGGGCAACAAATATAAATGTGAATCAGTATGTCATCGGGAGACAGAATAGATGGATACTTGGTTAGTTTATATTTCATATTAATATATAATACTAGCCATATTTTAACCAAACAATAGATTTTAAACCCGAAAACCAATCACAAAAATGGTTTGTTATCTCCTTGTGCAGTCTTGCTGAACTCATATACCACTACTAGCATTACTAGCATTTGCCTGTGACTTGTCCGCGTAGAAGTCGTTTATCGCGGGAAAAAAGTAGCCTATCTGCTATTCCGGACTACAATCTCTGTGCCAAATTTAATTTAGATCCGTTCAGCTGTTCTGACGTGATTGAGTAACAAACATCCATCCATCCAAACTATCGCATTTATAATGGTAGTAAGATAAGTAGGATATTATTATATACTGGGATAGCAGGCTAGACATTTATAATGTGTTGAGTGGAGACCTTCGCCAGCAGTAATAATAGTAATATTATGTAATATATGTGCGTGCTACACGGTTTCAAACCATGGTTTCAAACAGGTGGTTTGAAACCGTGTAGACAGTGGTTTTAAACCAAATTTCGCATGACCTTAAACACCCTTGGTAGATGTCAAACAAATGGGCTTGTTTGAAACTATGTAGCAGCTCGCTTCTACTAAGGTCACTTGGTTTAAAACCATGGTTTCAAACCGTGTAGCACACGCAATAGGCTGATTATGTTATGCAGGTATGTTAAACTAGCTTTTGCCCGCGACTCCGTCCGCGTAGAAGTCGTTTATCGGTTTTCCCTTGGGAACTACCAAATTTTCACACATACAAACACACAAACTTTATAATATTTGTAGGATTATAATATGTATAAGTAAAGATTACATACTTAACAAGTACAAGTGTGTCATTTGTTTGTGAAAATGGAACAATAAAGATGTTCAGTAATCAATCATTGGTCACCAGAATAATCATTACAGATTTACATTTTTTATATCCTGTTAATGTGTTCTGTAGGGCATCATCTGCACGGAGGCGCCGCTAAACAAGCGGGCCGGCTCCAAGGCGAAGGAAACGGGTGGAGACGCCACGAGTCGAGGAACGCAGCTATCTCTGGCCTTACTTATCATCATTATTATATCCAGAATTATACCAGAACATCATTTTATTGCATATGAAATTTTTTCTCTTATATTGGGGTTAATTAGCTTTATTTATTTATTAATTTTTATTACATAAAAGCTTACGATTCCGAGACGCGCATACGAGGGTCGTTCCGAAAGTTTATAGCTGTGCCAGTATTAATCGTAATTTATTTTTTTTGTTGATACATTCATAAAACAAATTCTATTACGAACAACTTTGCCAAAAATAATGGTAATGAAATTATTTCATTGAAAGTCATTGAATTTTCCTGGGACTCTAGACATGTCTTCAAGGCATGTTTCCTCCATATTCTAATATCCATTTGGTTTGCTTAAGTGCAAAGCAAATTCAGGTGCTTAAATAAAGACCGGGTGCTGCATTACAGCCCTATAAAGGTAGCCCTAATTTAAAGTTGCAGGTTGCACGCTGCACGCACTATCTATACGTCTTATGGGATTAATCTTTAAAAGTACACTGCCAAGTTGAGAGTTTAAACATGGCGTTTTTTAATATACAGGCAGTTTTTTGATAGGTTCTTTCTTGCACACGGCTTATTTTCTTTGCACAATTAGTGTTCTCGACTACCATTGTTTAACCCAAACTTTTTATTATATCTATTTAAAAAGAGTCTATTTGTAATGCTCATTTTTTTCAGGGGATAGCGAAGAAACTTCCGAGGATGTGAAGTTGTGCCTTCGTGTATATATACGTGTGGCGCTAGTTAGGAGTTTGAATGAAAATTAAAAACTTGTGTCCTAAATGAAATGTTTTTTTTATACAATTTCTTATGTTGAAATTAAAAATATCACTTGAATAGGTAATTTAAAACCGGTCAAATGCGAGTCGGACTCACGCACTGACAGTTCCGTACACATTTGGCCGGTTTTATGAACATTAGGAATATTATAATTAGTGCTGCTACCCGTGCGAAGCCTAATGCGGGTCGATAGTTTCTAAAAAAAAAGAATACTTGCTTAGGTATATGTTTTCAGTTAGCTCAGTAAATTATTCCTTGTAGCGTTTTTTAAAATTAACATATTCTTTCCTGGCTTTTAAATGACCGGTGTTGTAAGTTATTTTATAAGCGCCAGTTGCCAGCCAAGTTGTTGCTTTTATACAAACTGTGGGGTTTGAAGCTAGTTATGGGTCCCCGAGACGATCATTTGCGATAGTCAATATTAATGTCGCATTGTTACTTTTCACTTGCCCATCATTTGAAACCTCCAATAGGTACGTCATAATGGACCTTAACTAAGGGGTAGTTAGGGTCCGTTGTTATTTTCTATATACTTTGGATCTTTTATTTACATTAGCATCTATAACACATAAAAAGTGTTTTTATTCCATAAGATTTTTAATAACTTTTATTAGTAGGTAGAGTGCAACTTGTTCAATACTCCGCGATTCACTTGATAGGGGTTGTTATACCTAATTATGGGGCTTCTAAACGGGCTACATTTTTCTGCATTTTTTTTATAGCCGGAAATATATCCTAAATGATGAAGAACAAGATGCCCATCTTGTTCTGGCATACTCAGTCTGAGAAATACAGCTATTGTTCCCGGCTACAAATTGCAGAAAAATGTGGCCCGTTTATACTAAGCCCTTTTAGGTACTCAATCGGCCAGATGCCCCGAGATAATAAAATTAAACTTATCGAAAACGAGCGAGTAGGACCTACGTAGCGCGTTCGCCAGGGCCTTGGGGAACTGCTATACGACGCCGGCAAGAGTGGCCAGCAGGCAGTAAGTAGGTACGCTCGCGTCAACTGGCGCTCCAGTAGGTACAATTTTAGTTTTGAAACACCAAGTCAGATCAAAATGGTAATAGTTGTGCAGTAATAATTTTAGTTATAACTGACGATACGTTTAAAAATAAAGATAGCTTTGTTCTTATACGCTTGCGTGGAGACTGACGGAGGTGCGAAGTTGTAGTTGATTGCGGATCGAAGTTGTATGCGGGGGTGAAAGTAAATAGCAAACAAGTAGTATTTGTCTAAAAAAAATTTAATAAAAAATGAACTCCTACATACTTAATATTAAATTAAAGCACAAGTACAAATAAAAACTACTTCATTGCACTCTTCACGCGTCCTTATCGCCGCCGCAACCAGTTCGCCACTTTGACGGATGGCGGGGAGTTCTCCAATGGAGTGGCGACAGGGTTATCTCAAGCTCCTAAAACAATGAGAACAGTTTATTAATTACCTACCATACCACGTTCCTCTGCATGAT